>CM077350.1:63579394-68579394 GCA_039655645.1 Ammopiptanthus mongolicus | reverse complement strand
GATAGGTGAAAGACTAATCTTTCAGGGTACGCCAAACGCCTAAACGGAGACCCCTCCAAATAATATTTTTCTCCATAGACACGAATCCAAGGATCCAACCCAGAGCCGTATGCTTAGGGACTCAAGCCCTTCCACTCGATCTACACATATTGGTAAATTATGAACTCATTAGAAAACTAGAAAATGAATGCAAAGGCCAAATAATATAGAGTATGTCTGTTTTAGATTTTGTAAAAACAAAATCACGTTTGCAAATCACGTTAGTGGAAAGTTTCTTTCCTATGACTTCCAAAATAATTGTATCAAGAAGTGTTATTTTCACGTTTATATTAAGAATAATATCAATCAAGCAGACACAAGAGAAACATATACTAGTATTAATAATTATTCCGATGGTGTAATTCAAACTGATTGACAGGTACACTAGTATTAATAACAACTTTAACTGAAAAAAGACAAGTTTATTGACTGAAATGATTCCTAACAAGAATAAGAGATCAAGTAGGAAAGAAGAAGAATTGAGGAGAAGGAAGTGCTTGTTTGGTATGGTGTTGGCAAATGGAAATAACAATGATGAAAGGTAAAGATTGAAATGGAAGTGTTTGGCAGGAGGTGGCCCGTGATGGACGGCTGTGGAAGGAAATAGATTGAATAGTTGTTGTTGGGCGGCAGCTTCAAAGTCGTGAGCTGTCGGTCTGTCTTTGTAGACTCCAAAAGGAAAATTAAACGCTGAATTTGGGCTTTACCAGCCACACTTGTACATATTGCCCCGTTGATGGGGGTCAATCATTTTTCCCCTACTCATGGATTCGGCTTTTACTCCTCCCACTGTTTCTCTGCTCCGTCATTCATGCCTCATGCCTCGTGTTTTTTTTTTCTTTTTCCCTATACATAACAAGCATTGCTTATTTAATAATATTAATGTTTTTAACTATCTCAATTTAAATAATATACTTTGCCCTTATCTCATGCTTTGTTATGTATAGGGAAATATATTTGAATTCATGTAAAATTTATACTACAAGTGTCAATTTGTCAAGGCCTATAGTAAATGAAAGGCACCGCTTTTAAGGAGCAGCTCATGGTAACCGTGGCCATAGGTTAAAAATAAAATGTTGCATTCTTCTTCTGAAGTGTTGCCTAAAACAAAAGGCAACTCACATTCAAGGGGTAGCCGTAGGGATAACACTTGATTTAATGGGAAAACGTTGTCATTTTGTGCACAGTTGCCTGTAATGAAACAAAAGGCAACCCTTTCCAAGCGTAGGAAAATGAGAAATCATGTCTTAGACATCATATTGTTATTTGGTAACTTCATTCTGATTTGAATGGACTCTTTGTTGCATATATCAAATATCTGGCGTAAAAGTAAATACCATGTAACGATATGAAATTCTGAATTATCGAAAGGTCTCTAGTAATTGCTGGCCTCATACCATTACCAAATAGCTAAAAGGTAAGGTGAAAAGCAAACAGACAACAATAGTTTTTTTTTTTTTAAAAAAAAAAAAACAAGAATTCACCTAAATAATGCTCTAGTTTCCCTCAAACAGATGCTATACCAAACAAGTTAACTTATTATATCGAATTTTGGTAGGCCATTCTGCATTATTTAACTTTCAAATGTAGCAGAGCATTATGAACCCTGGGTGGAGTATGGTATGGATATGGGCTAAGAAAGAATTTATGAGGAGCATGATGGGAGCTCAAGCTACAGAACAAGGACGCTGCTCCAAGTCCAAGTTGAAAATTCCTCACTCTTGCAAATGGAACCCTGCAGTAGAATACCAACTGCTGCAAAGAGGGGCGAGGGGAGGGGGTGCTAACATCTTGGGGCAGGACTCTACAGGTTCAGTCTCCATTCAGTGTAACTAACCAAGAACTTCAAGTTGCTGGGAGCAGGACCATGATATTCGCATGGCCCGGCGAAGATTGTGCCATCCACTGTTTTCTACTTTATGGTTGCAACTGCAATGTTTTAGTATTTGAGGTTTCTACTTTATGGTTTTCTCTGCACAGTCCTGGAATGTGACATGCACTCATCAAGTGTTAGAATTCGGGGGAGCACCAATAGGAAAATCTTCTTCCATGGCCTAAGTGAAGAATCACATAAATGGACTTGACATCACATCTTGACCCAAAACTTTAAGGCGATGAGTCTGAGTCTTTTCCACTTATATAACCTTCAACTTGTCAAGTTCTTTTCAACGTGACACTTCTTCATCCACATCTTACTCATACTTGGAATTCCTAACATTAACAATTTCTTGCCTCCAAGAGCCCAATTTGTGAAGCTCACAGCTTATAGTTCACAACAGCTTGGAGTGAGATGAGTCATCTGGGAGATATGTAAGAAGTTAAACACAATGTATATTAATATATATGATACAAACTAACATGTCCCAGATAGATTTCCTTTTATATTCAAACACTACTCTTCATAAAATCTGTCAGCCAACTCAGCTGATCAAGTCCTTTGCAGATGAACTCAAGGACTTAGAATCAAATCCTGCCTTCACCCTCATTTTCATAGTGCTTTGGCATATATGACGAAACATTAAAGACACTTTGGGATTGCCAGAATTAGTATAGATGGTTGACAAATGACTCTAGAAGGGACCAAAAAAATACTAACTAGACTTTTTGCTTGAATTCTTCATCACAATGCTAAGAAATCAATTATATATTATACAAAATAAGAAGATAATATTTGAAGTAAGTAACTTAACTAAATATATAATATATAATGCAGAAGCTATAAATAAGTGGCAGTAACAATCTACCCCCCAAGTAAATAACAGGACGCAGTTCTCGTGGCAAGCATTTATGCACCTGTGTCACTTTCTCTTGCTTCAGTGGCAGCTCCTATGCATTTTGAAGAATGTGGTTTTGCCTTCAGCTCAGATGACTTCAAAAGAGTACCAAAGAAACTTTGGGATTGCCTTTACCTCTTCACATCTCCACAGAAATTATTCTCTATGGTTAAGTCAATAAGACTACCAAAGAAGCTAAAGTGCATACAAATGTACTTAGCAAAGAGAAAACTAGTTCTGAACTTGCATTTGGCAACCACGGGTAGGCATCTGGAGGTGGCATTACGCAGTTGTCTCCATTGAAATAAATTCTTCGTGGGAAAGCCCATCCCTTATCAAACATGAAGGTTGATTTGTCCTTTCGAAATAAGAGCTCTGACTGCACATTCCCAAGGGATCCGGCTGAAGAAAGAAAACCATTATAGAACTTGATACCCCACAGCATACCAGCATCATCTGTTAAAACCAGATCCCAAAACAATTATATAAGAATTGGAATATTTTCATCAGAAGATCATCTAGACTACATGATTATGCAAGATAAAACTTAATTAAGCCCCCATAAGGAGTTAGTGACTTGTAATTAAAGCTGAAAACTGGGTTACATTATCAAAATTGGGGTGCTGCACAACAAGATTCCATTGTGTATAGTTCATTCTGTAATTGAAATTTGTGACTGTGATCTTGACCCTCCAGTACTCTTTATATTGGATCTTTACATGCCAATGCACTCGTATAGGACACATATGGCCGGTGTACTGTACTAGAGGTGTATTTATAGCTTTGCCTGGTGGTGACACAACTGAAGCTAAATGTGGGGAGTCTGGACTGTAAGACAAATTCAGAAAAAATTATTGGAAGACATTTTCAGATATATACAGAAAGATAAATTATGGGCTTACTCTATACAGCTGCCAGGTGCTGTTTTGTTTTGGCAGCCACAGGTGCAGGTTGGGCAGTTTACTATTGTATCATTATAGAAGGATGAGAGAGAAACACAGCAAGTTGGGGTCTTCTGAGCCAGGAACTGAGAATACGTGCAGGTAATATTCCAGGTCACTGCCACAAAATTTGCGGGTTAAGCTAAACATAATTTAAAACTAGGTTTTCACACTCCAAATCTTTCTGAACAATGTATAAAGCATAAATGATTATTCCTAGTTACATCACGACTTAATATTTGATTGATGAAAAGATAATTCCATCTCATCAACAAGGCAATATTGCTACCAAGAAAAATAGGAATGAAACGTGCAAGTGCTGAATATGGGAAGATTGAACTGCCATAACTACAAAAGTAATCAGAATACAGAAGTTACTTTACTTTGGTTAAGTCACCTAATCTATATAATAAAGGCTAGTAGTATGCATGTCTTATATTTAGATGTTGGTTTTATAAAGACAAACAATTAAGAAAAAATCACAAGTCAATGCATTTTGCAAGTAACTTACTCAAGGCCTGAGTGGTTCTCCTCTTGTCATTGGTAACAAATTTAGTTGGTCTGACAATCTTTGCAGGGCCACAAGTATAACCAGGCCCTGGTACTTTCAGGGTAAAAATTTTTGGCACTTTAACTGTTTTGTTAGTTGTTCCTGCTGAACCGACACTTAGTTGAAATGAGCTTACTGCAGTGTCTGGGTCCTGAGCCCATGAATTTAAGACTCCCCCTTTGCAACAATTTGCAATCTGCTGGTTGTAAGGTGTTCCTGGCAGTAAATCCACTACTGTTGGGTCCTTCTTACAACAATGTGGGGTGTTCCCTTTGAGCTTTGAGCAGTCTCCTTGCTCTGTGGTCTGGCCTCCCATCATGTTCCAAATTACTTCCTTTTTAGCCCATGTCCACCCTAGCGTCCATCCAGGAGCCTGAATATGGCGATACTGTTGAAAGTTGTACATTGTGACAACAGCCTGTTCAACACAAGCAAGTAGGATTCAATTCCTGCTCAAACATTGGCTTCTACAGATGAGAAGATCCATCAAGCCAAATAGAAGTTTAGTCTTATATAGTTCTTACTTCTTTCTGATTCCAAAATATTTTTCAGGTTAGAGGTCATAATTCATAATATAATGTTTTTCCTATCACTTTCTCACATTAAGAAAGTAGGGATCACTTACAACATAGCCGTCTGCAGTCCAGCTCATGACATCCCATTTGATTGTTATATTGCTGATGGGATCAAGTGCATCATAGGCCTCTGTTACAACCAAGAAAAGTTGAAGTCTTAAATTATCGGTATACTTAGTGTGTGTTTGGATTAGCTACGAAAAATTGATTATTTCAATAATCGATTATATGGATAATCGATTATTGTTATAATCGAGTATAATAGAATCAGTTTTATGTTTGGATGTGTAAAAAAATCACTTATATATAATAAATTACTAAAAAGAGTATGAAGTAATTTGTATAATTTAATAATATTTGTTTAGTAGTTAGTTTTTGAGCCTGATTGCATATCTCAGTAAGCGGAACATGTAAAGCAGTTTCCATCAAAGGTGGATTCTGGGAGGATATGAAGTTATGGACTCGTGCCACTTAAACCAAACATTGTCATGATAGCAAGTTGATCAAACTCAAAATTTAAGTAGGAATTAGGACAAGTTACATGTTATACAATCAAACACTTTATCCTATCAGGCTTAGGCCTTCTCTTTCTCCTACCATCATAAATGCGCAAAAGGGCACTTCAAAGACTATAACTTGGATAGAGTATCAAGAACAGGGCACATGCACAATAGGAAATGCGGGCATAACGCACTTCTAAGTTCTAAGAAAGAGGATCAAACGAATGCTTGTATTTCCGAAGGAACCGGTTCCAAACAAGAACTTATTTCTAAATAAGTTAAGAGAAAAGAAAACAATAAGTTCTATTGCAAAACCATTGACAAACCAACATGGTGTACCAAAAGAACAAAAAAATGAGATCATGCGCGACCCATTCGTTTAGGCTTCTTCACAAAACTCAACCGAATTTGTTTGAGCTGTCTTCTCTTCCTAGCCATTTTCTCAGGCAACGTTTCCCTCTTCTTCGTCTTCTCCCCCTTGACAACCTTGGCCTTCTTCAAGTACCTAGGATCAACAGCATACTCTTTGGCAATGACAGGTACTCCTCTACTCCGGGCTTCATTGAAGAGAGCATTAGCCTTATCAACCCGATTATGGGCACCCAATTTCCCCATCAACAAGTCATAAGTCTCAACCCCAGGTTCACACCCATCTGCCTTCATCTTGGCAAAGACACTCAAAGCATGATCAATCCTCTCAATGCCACACAAAATCTTAAGGAACTGATAATAAGCCTTCTTATTAAGTGCTTCGCTGTACCCAGCAGATTTCATCCTATCTATCATCTCATCTCCTTCTTCCAACCTTGCAGCCTGATACAAACTCCTAATCAACACAAGAAATATGGTTTCATCGGGATAACATCCCCACTCTCCCATCTTATGGAACAACCTCAATGCATCCTCAGTCTTCCTAATCTTACACAAATTAGTAATCAACACATTGAATGTCTCCACATTCCTTGGAACCCCATGATAGTCCATGTCTACCAGCACCTTTTCTGCCTCCGAATGAAGGCGAAACGGATCCTTTTCACGACAAAGCTTGCACACACAATCAAGCATGGCGTTATAAGCTTCAACACCAAGCTGAAACCCTCCACGATACATCTCACCAGCCAACCTTCGAGCTTCTTCGAGCTTCCCATCAAAGCACCAACCTTTGATCAACAAATCGCAAGTAGGCTCGTCTGGGAAGAACTCCTTCGCCAAATCCTTCACCATTTTCTCGGCATAACTCGCGAACCCTTTCTCGCATAGCTTCTCAACGATAACTTTCATCGACTCGCGATCACGCTTCAAGGCGTAATCCCTTTCCATTCTCTCGAAGAATTGAACCGCACGAGTGGGTCGACCCGCTCGGACGAGGCGGTCGATCGCGGAGGCTAGGGTTTTGGGTCCGACGAACCTGCGGGCACCGGAGGTTGCGAGAAGGTCGTGGGTGGCATTGAAATCCTTGCGGCGGCCGAAGTAGTTGACGAAGTAGGAGAGGGTTTCGTCGGAGTAGGTGAATTTAGGATTCGAAAGGAGCCATTGATGGAACCCTAAAACAGTGCGTCCAGCTTCAGAGGATTGATTTAGGGTTTGGAGGACTAAATTGGGGGTGGGGATGATGTGGGAGAAGCTGAGGTGGAGACGCTGCGAGACGGAGATAGGGTCGGAGTCTGGGTCTTTGAGAAGGTCCGAGGAGAGGGAGAGGGAAATCGGATCCGGGTCTTCTGTTCGGGTTTGGGTTGAGGGGGAGGGTTCTGATGAGAAATGTCTGGCTGTGAAGAGTGAAGGTGAAATGAAAAGGTTCGGGGAAGAGGGAAGTTGGGAAAGTAGAGGAGGAGGTGGTGGAGTTGGGTGAATGGAAGAAGAAGAAGAAGAAGATATGAATGAGAAGGAAGTAGAACGGAATGATCCAAGTAAGAGCCTCCGAAGTTGCAGAGACGTTAATGGCGGCATCTTTAGGGTTTCCAAGGATGCTCAGACTCTGAACAAGAAGAAGACGAACAACCCTACAACCTAAACGTGGCAATGGCTACAAAGGCCCATTTTAATTGGGCTTAGCCCAAATGAATTTTCAGGTTTACGATTTTGTTGGGCTTATTAAATAAGTATCTAATTAGCAGGTTTATTAAAAAAAAGAGGCCCAATGGCCACATAAATCTAATTAGAGTTGCAGTGCAGAATATAGACTCTTTTGATTGTTGAATCATATATAGACTATTTTGATTGTTGAATCCCCTCTCTCATCTCGGCTTTTGACAAGAAAATTGAAGCTTTCCTTTGGTAAAGAATTCAGGTATTGTTACAATAAAGCCAACCTTATAAGTGCATTTGATTCGCTAAACGGATAACATTTTGTACTATATGTTGTTTGGTAGTCGATGTACAGCACAAACAATTTTGTATTGTAACTTGTTTAATATGCTTATGTACTGGACAAAATAATATAAACTTTACGATAATACTCTTTGTACTGTACAATGTTTGGTTTGCACTAAGAAAGAACACAGAATAATATTTTGAAACTTTTAAATTATTTTATTATTTAACATAAAATTTATTATCATATTATCAAATAAAAATAAAAATAATTCAAAATAAATTAAATAAATGCATAAATAAATATACATTGTTATTAAAAATATACAATCTTGTTAAACTTATTTTGGTAATATATAAATTCAATCTTTTTTAATTATTAAAATATTAAACCAAAAGGAAGGCATCCTTAATTTTTCGGGTCTGTCTCGCAGACGAGAATGGTGTCTCGCATATTGTGTATAACAAACCAAAAGGAAGGCAACCTGATGGTGTTTGTCTCACATACAAGAATGGTAGGGGGAGAGAGAAAGGAGCTTTGGAGAGGGACGTTCAGAAGGAAGGCGCATAGGGAAGAAGAAATAGGAGGAGTGGGAAAATGAATAGTCTGAAAAGATAAGGATAGTTATAAGAATTCTTGCTCATTATCAATAACTTTGTCACGGATTCATTGTTGAGAAAGCTCCACCGGCTAAAACTAACTATAGGTGGAAATTGAATTTAGCTCTGATAAAGTCTTTGTGCACTTTAGATAGTAAAATGCAAGACTCTAATCATTCATAGAAAACTAAGGGTCACAGATTTTATAAGATACAAAATACCTCCATAATAGATAATATATGTATGATAATTTATTTATATCCAGTTTTTTTTATAAGTCAAAGAGTACAAGGGTACTTAGGCCGGCCTAAGGACCAAGCCATTAAGGCAAGGGCTTTAGGGCTCAATTTTTTTTTTTTACATTTTTTTATATAAATTTTTTTTATTTAATAACCTAAAAACTGTCATCATGCATGTTGCACAAGCCCTTATGTTAGGTCCACCAGCAAAAAAGGCCCTACCTCAAATAAAAAGATCTGTACTGAATTTTTTGTATTGGATTGATCCCTGATAATAAAGATAATTGAAGGCAAAAAAGATCTCACCTCAAATAATCAGGTTAATGTATTGAAAAAATATTTTCAATAAAATCATGTTAATGTACTGAATGGGTTCTTGGTTGTAAAGACAACCGAAGACCTGGTTTTTTGTCAGGCCCATTTAACAAAAGCCTAATTTTTTTGCTTTAGGCCTCTGGTTATGTTTGGACCGGTCCTGAAGGTACTCTAACCCATATACATCATAAATTTATCAAAAAAAGATCCTATGTAATTATCATACTGATACTAAAAATCGTAGGAAACAGTATCTCTATCGCACAATTCAAAACTCATTTATATCCAAAGCAAAAAAAAACAAAGAACATTCTAAACCACTAACCTCCTAACCCAGATTAAAGTAACAGATATAGCTTCCCTTCCACCTTTCATTATTCCTTCTGTTGGTTGTGATCCATTCGGTCTCTATTATAAGCAAAACTTAAATGGAACATATATATTATAGAAGTTGGTTAATCTTATTTAATGTTGTTAAAAAATTAAGTGTATTTCTAAAGTAACCTTCATAAAAAATTTTAATTTTTATTAAATACATCTCACATTGAGTTATTGGAAAACAAAATTGATATTAAATAAATGATATTTTAGAAACAATTTCATTAAATAGGATGAAAGTAGTTGAAATTTACATATATATTTGATAAAAAAAATTGGGATTTTTTTTTATTAATAATAATGACATGAGGGAGCATATGATAAAACCAAGAGACCATTTATGTTGGCGAAACCCACGACCAAAGCACAATCAGCTAAAGTCTATGCTTCCAAGCTAAGTCAACTTCATCGAGTTTCTCGTCAACGATTATGATACCACATTTTACTCTATAAAGTGTACCACTCATGTTTTTGTTTTTACAAGAAAGAAAATTCATTACATTGAAACCTAACAACACTTACAAATTGAAAAAGAAAATTACATTAGATCTAAAACACGAATTGGTTTGCTGGAGGACTTACAGGTAATATATAGGTAGTAGCATGGGTGAAGGTTATGTTGCATCAGCAAAAAAAGTGATGCACCTTATACCATAAAGCAGATTTGATGTGGATCAATAAAATGTTTACATGTCATCAGGTGTTTGATTTAAAAAATTGACGGTCAAAGCATATTTGACATATCTAATATTTATTATTTGCATAATAGATATATACTGTATTTGTGCAATACTATAAATTTATGTTTTTTTTTTCAAAAAAATTGAATTTTCTTAGAGAAGAAAAGTTGATGGTGCTCAAGGCCGTATCCAGAAGTTTTGGGGCCTTCGGCAAAACTATTAAAGAAGCTTGATAAACAAATTGTTATGCGATTATGCGAATGGACCAAAAAAAACAACTCCAATTGGCTATTGCAATTAGTAATTTTTTTCCTTTCCCGTAATTTCACTCCAGCGGACCATCATCACTTCTAAAATAACTAAAGAAATGCTAGCAACACACTCTCTTTCCAACACACACTCTCTTATTGGTTAAAATTCATGTGGACCCCATTTGAATTTTGTAGGACTCACATAAATTTCAACCAATAAAAGAGAGTGTGTTGGAAAAGGAGTGTATTACTAACACTTCTCAAACAATTAATTACACTTAAGTTTATTGATTCAAGGGACCAGTCACCTTTAGGCCACGTTGCTTTTCTCCTAATAGTTGCCGGTTGCTATTGGGCCTATATACATGCAATAAAATATTAGATTAGGCCTTTATACTAGTAGCAAATCACTAATGGAAAATGAGTAATTGAGCATGGGGCTAAGGCAGCTGCCTTAGTTGCCTTACTACACACCCGGCCCTGATGGTGCTGTGAAGGCGGCAAGGACGGCAGTGAGTTGGGTATATCGACCTAAGTCTGCGGACAGGTTTAGCCCGCAGCCTGCGCGGGCGTGGACTAGACAAAATTCATGTTCATTTAAATGCGGGTTTTTTAAGTCTGATCCATTTAACTCGTGGACTAAACGGACTTGGTCCGCGGACTTACAAAATATAAAATAATCCTAAATTATGAGGACTTACACGCCCAAAGAATTTAGAGCCCAATTTGTGACCCACCAGATTGCGTTGGATTGTTTTTGATGTACTCATGTTTGATGTACTTCAGTCAAATATTACTTGCTTTGGAGAATTTTTAGATAAAATTGTATGAAAATGGTGTAGGCTATTAAAGCAAGTCATATTTAGATTTTGCATTTACCAATCTCAGCCTTTGTAGCATAAAAAAGGTTTTAACTAAAGAAAATAAACAAATAAATATAATTTAGAACTGATTTACAAAATTTGTTCCTCTGTTTTTTAGAGTTCGTGGATCAGTCCATTTAACCCGTGGACTATGCGGATTGGACGCGGACTTGATAAATACAAGTTCATTTATTTTGCGGACTATTTCGGTCTGGTCCATCTAAGTGTGGACTAATGAGGACTGGACCGGACCGGTCCTTATACCCAGCTCTAGTGACAGAGCAACAGGGCTAACGGAGAAACCAATCAGACCGAGGTTGAGAGGAGTTCGAATCTGGGCTTTTCTTCGTCGGACGTGGCATATGGTGGCTGGAAACGACCATGAAAGGGGGTGGTGGCTGACGGTTTCTAGAGAGAAAAGAAAGATGAAGAAAGATAAAGGGGGTGGGTGGCCCGCGTTCACCCCTCCCAAGTTGTGACAGCATCGGAACGTCGCCGGCGACGGTGGTGGGGCAACGGTTCAACCATTTTGGCTTCCACCTTTAATCTCATCTACCTCTCAAAAGCTTCCATTTTTTGCTTCAGTTTGCAGTAAAGGCGGCACCTTTTTGCAGTAAAGGCGGCACCTTCCCCCATCGCCACTCCGCCCTACGCACTGCAACACCACCGCGACCCAGCTATCGCATCCCACCACCGCACAGTACACCATGATTTGGAAAGAATTGAGGCCTATACTACTGTCCCACTCGTTCCTTCTAATTAATTAGAAATGGAGAATCAACTTTTTTCTGGCAAGATAATTGGTTAAAAGGTTCCATGGGCGCCTTGGTAGAACTTTCTGAAGAAGATCTAAACCATGTATGTTGCAGATTACATAAATTCTCATAGGAATTGAGATTATGATAAGATGTCAAATATCCTAACCTCCTCTATGTTGATAGCATTAGGGTTTTTATTTTACTTTGTCATATATTGTGATGGAGATGATCGTCTCTTAATTCTGATTCACTTTCTCTGTCAAAAGTGCATACAATTACAACCTCCTTCCTGACATCCCGTCCATAAAGGATACGATTGTATACTGCAAATTTGAGTTTCAAATACGTTGTAACAAATAAATAAAGCAAAACATTAATACATTTAACAGTATAACTCTACTTTGACTAGTCAAAAAGTTTAAAACCTTACGTGTCAAAATGGAAAGTTATCATTGGTACACATAGCTGGTGCATGTTGCACCACTTTTCCTGCTGGTGTAATTTAGACCACACCAGTAGCATGATACTTACATGGGCAATCTAGTATGGGTAGGAAAAGGGGATGTTAGTTTGTAAAGGATTGCTTGGTACATGTAATAATAAGTGGATGGAAATGTGAGAGGGTATTTTATTTGTTTTTTCTCTTTTGTTTGTATATGAGTTAGGGATTAGAATATTGTTACACTCTTATTAATATACTTTTTGTCTATTAAAAAAAAATCTAAAATACGGATACACTATATTCTTAAAACTAACCAATGATCTATAAATCTGCTCGATCTTTACCTGGAGAGTATCATTGTCTAGGTGTTGGAGCTTGAAAAGTGAATTACGTCTCTTTTCAAAGTATATCTAAACTCTTCCTACCTGCAAAACATGAGGATATGAGCAACAACAAGGGTGTTGAAACACAAGCACACACTAGAGAGAAATATTGAGAGGAAGAAGAAAGAGATACACTTGAATGAAAAAAATTTATTCACATTACTTATCACATTTCACTAATCACAACACTAAGTCTATTTATAATGCACACTATGATAGTTATTCTCTACTAACAAACTAACTACCATCTAACCACTTTATTAACTAACTCTATCAATACTAACTAATATTAATTTGAATTATATTTCAACACACCCCCTTAATTCAAATCACCTAAAAACACAATAGCTAGTATATCTCTCAAGAACACATTTTTCCTGGATCCCATTGTTTGAAGCACAATGATCCAACTAATATTGTTTCTTCAAAAAATGTCTTTTTTCTCCCAAAACTTGAACCTCTGCAACAAGAAACCCCATTATCATTTATGACACATTCTTGGAGAAAAGCAAATAGCAATTTGAATGAATCCTCTGGAATATGACCAACGCCGGACTTATCCCATAAGTCAATTCCATTATGAACCATCTTAACAAAATGACCCGAACCACCTTCACCAATGTAAGTAACACAAGGTCCATCATTAACTTGAGCAGCAATCTTATTCAAGATATCTTGAACGTTACTATAAGCCTGATAGAACCCACCAGACATCAAAGATGGTCCCTTTCTTGCAGAACCAGGAGATGACAAAATATAATCACTTTCTACAGTACCTTCGTTGACCCTTACTTTCCCTCTGGATCTTCCCCATCCACGGTTTACATCCCATTCATCTTCATCCACTCCATCCTCTTCAACGGCTTTAGAAAGTTTCACCTTGTCCTCCACCTGTATCGACTCCACTTATTTAACCTTTCTCCGTTCATCTTCAGTCTCAGCTGGAATTTCCTCTTCTTGGATTAAATCTTGTATCAAGATTTCTGGTTGCCACTGTTTCTTGTGTCCCTTTCGGTTTCTTCCACAATCATTTGCTCCTTGATTCTGCACCTTCTTCACGGTATTAGCACCACAATATGCTTTGTATAAGATTTTCCATGCTTCTCTAGCACTCTTTGATGTGGAAATCTTTTCAAAATGGGCGAAATCCACACATTGATGGATGATAAAGAGAGCTCTAGAATCTCTCTCACAGGCTGCACTGTCAGCCTCATCCTGCACACCATCAACCACCACATCTAATACATCTTGAAACCCGAAGATCACTTTCATCTTCGCGACCCACTGGTTGAAGTTCTTGCCATCAAGAACCGGCAATTAAATTGGAAGAAACTCATCAAACCCAAGCACAGCAGCCATGGACATACCCTCGTAGGTCCCTAATCGTAAAGCTCTGTATACCATGTTGAAACACAAGCACACACTAGAGAGAAATATTGAGAGGAAGAAGAAAGAGATACACTTGAATGAAAAAAATTTATTCACATTACTTATCACATTTCACTAATCACAACACTAAGTCTATTTATAATGCACACTATGATAGTTATTCTCTACTAATAAACTAACTACCATCTAACCACTTTATTAACTAACTCTATCAATACTAACTAATATTAATTTGAATTATATTTCAACAAAGGGCACTAACAAAAAAAAACACGCTAAAAGTTTTGCTTTATAAGCAAACAAATTATATTATAGGAGCACAAGGGTGCTCTAAATCCGTTACATCGGTACATATTACAATTCCACTATTCTACTTTGCAACTAATTACAGAAGCAGAATCCAATTGCATTGCCCCATGTTACTTGACTGATCCACATAGCCGTAGGAGATAGTAATGAAAAATCCCCATAATGGACCTTCATTCCACTCAGCCAGAGCCATTGTAAAGAGACTCAACTGTAATAGCACTATAGCAGCATAGATAAGTGTAGTATCAACCATAACCAGGAACCTTGCTGCAACAGCCACCAGAAGGAGAAGCTTTAACAGTGCCACAATAACAGTATTTAATACATCAGCTGTCAGACATTGATAAAAATTGTAATATTGCAGCAACCATTTGTGGTAACAGCAACCAGAGAGAAGAACAATATGATTGGGTTAGGCTTTGGGAATTTTGAAAGGAGATGGAGTGTAGTGATTAGTAATGGAGTGGTTAGTGATGAAATGGGGTGGAGAGGTAGAAGTATATCACTTCATTGTTTAAAAGTTTAATGATGGAATTGAGGGAGATCCCAAACCCCTAATTTGAAGGGTATAAAGATCGGAGGGTTTGGGTGGAATAGAGTGGTTTGAATTACCATTAAATTATCTCAGACTATTACTTAATAAACTCTCAAATAATGGATTAATACTTTTTAACTACTTCACTCCATTACTAATTACTCCTCTTCATCCTTCCAAAGATAGGCTTAAAGATTGAATAATTAAGCTGAAACCGAAGCATCAAGTCTTACATAATTGTTATTCACAATAATTATTTCATTTAGATTCATATTAAGTAGCCAATTGGTCGTTATAAATGAATAATTAAGTCACTTTGTTATAATTTTGATTTAATTAACATTCAAGAGGCAACATAATGTTACGCGCGCGTCTACGGGATTACCGAAGATTATGATCCAGGTAATTATGATCCAGGTAATGTTGCGGACTGCATATCACATATGTGGATCCCACTTACAACTAGCCTCTCCATTTTTGTGTACCAAAGAAGGTTTCTACGTATGAAACCTCGACGCAGCCAAAAGAAAAAAATATTTTAGTATTGAAGCAGTGATTGGATTTGTGGCATTTGCCCCTATCTGAGATCCAAACAAATGTAATTCGTAGGTTAGTTAAATACTTGATGTCATTATAGGATCAGCGCATCACGATTATATTATTAAAAGCATATTAGGAAGATTAAATTTTTGTGTGGTACATAAATTGACGAGAGCATATTAGGAAGGAAGTACTTTTCCTCTCCAGTGTTTTCTTTAACATGTTAAAGCAAATGTTGGAGAAGCATCCAACAGGCCAGTATGATGCTGACACATTATTAATAAATCAGCCACATGTATGCTTTTAAGACGCATGCAATATGCAAAGGGAGATCAGAATTAGGTTCTTTAATCTCTTCATTACTACGATTTATTTAGCATAGAAAATTTTCTAATGGCCATGGGTACTCTTTTTTTTGTTGGGTTGTTCTACGGGTACATTTGGTGGTGGAGGATGATGATTCGTTCATATGCTTCACCTAGGGCCTTTAAAACCTTAGGTTATTCATAGTTGAGGAGGCGGCGCAGGTTTTTTAATTCCGCATTCTCTATTTGTTTATAACTACTTTTCTTTTCTTTTTAATTTTTGCTTTTCGAATATAGGAATCATGGCACAATTACATACAAATGTGATTTGAGGATTTAAACTGTAATTTTCTATTTATAGCATATATTTATACGATAACTATATTTAGCTATACTTCAACTACAATCTTCCCCCTAATATGATTCACTCAATTTTTCTTTCACAAATTCATGCCAGTGGCAGGTCTGATCCTTTTCGATCGTGGCATCTTAACTTTCAATTAAAAGGGTTAACAATGTGCCAGGTAGCTTGTAGTTCAGTTGATAATCATTCAATTTTAAAAGATTTAATTATCCGTGAATGTGTGATGATATCACCGCAGTTTTGATCCTGTATTAAATCATTTATCTCTCTTTCCTATCTGAATATTTACACTTCAATTAAAAGGAGTCTACTCCCCCATGTAATAGAGAAGAAGGGTAAACAATGTTGCAAAAAGTAAGAGAAACAATCAAAGAAAGAATAACAACAAATGGATTTTTAGTGTGCGGTTTTTTTACTGGAATTAACTTGGTTATTGTTTAACATCTGTTGTTTCTAAAATTTTCTTCTCCCAGATGAAGACAGTATTCAATTGTTAAGTTGTCCTATTACTTCAAGTATTTTATCAAGGGAAATGCTTAAGACACTAATTAAGGAATTAAAAAGGCAAGATTTTGTGAAAAATAATATAATTAATGTATGTAAAAGTGAAGTTTTTAGTTTTTCTTACCTTCTATTGATTCCTTAGACATGGGTTAGCAAAACACTTTTATTAGTGATCAGTTATCATTTTGGACATTATATAATTCTAATTAACTATCCCCAAAAGAAAAATAATTTAAGTTTAAATCAAAAAATAAAATATTGTTTGAACACATTCAACATGGATCTGAAAATTTGGTTGACATATACACTTAATGATTCCACAGACAGCCTTTGCACAATTTGACTCGATTTCACATCGTATGGTTAAAAATTTGATACTTTACCCACTTGAGCAAATTGGTTCATAAGTGAATTTTTCATTATTTAAAATGGATTTAAAGAGAAAACATGAGAGTTGTCTTGGTATGATATTTTAACCAAAAATCATAAAAGTTTATCTCTCAATCCATTTATGATACAGTTCGTTCAGGGGTTTTCCTTTATCTTACAAGGCTTGAAGGTTTTTTGGACTGATATGACAAATGATGGAGGAATTTATGTGTGTCCTCTTTGAAGACTCAAAAGGAATAGGTGTAGAACATCCAGACCTGTCTAACACATGCTGTTGATTTTTGTTGGGGGGAAATTTGGACTGTTATAGGCTGCTGAAGTCATGGACAATTAGAAGTGTTGGTGTTTAGTTTGTATAATATATCCAACTTTGCTTAAACTGTTGCGGCCAATGTATTCTTGAACTTCAGCTTGAGACTGCTGGAGGTCACTTTGCTTGTTTCTGAAGTATTGTGGGATTTTGTTTATTGTTAAAAGAAAGGAGGACAGGGGCAGGTGGTTTCCTCTGATTATTATGCAGATTTGGAACAGTCTTCATATGCCTCTTCTACTAGGCTTTCTCTGTTAATGACTATAAGTATGTTGATTTGCTTTCCAAAGGTTCAAGGTTCATCCATTTCTTTGTAGGGGTTAGTTCTTTGTTTTTTTATATGTTTAAGTCAGACTTCTTAGGTGTCTGTGATGTTGCTCTTTAGATTGTTTGTTGTTTCTGTGATAGGAATTTTGCATCTTGGCCTTTCTCTTTAGGAAAGATGTTACGCTAGTGTTTTTTTTTTTTTAAGATGTTATGCTAGTTGTAATAGCTTTTTTCTGCCTCCCTTTTAGGATTTTATATATGGGTTTGAGCATCCTATTTTGGCATCAATATACTTTCTTTATTTATTCAAAAATAAAAAAAGGTTTTTTACCTGCAGCATATCCACTCGAACTCATGTTTAAATTGCCAATGGAGCTCTCAAAAAGGAAAATCAGATGTAGAACTGTAATTTTCAGTCAAAGTAAAAATCCATCTTCATTTGACTAGTTTGTACCACTGACATCTGTAGCCCGGATAAGGATCTCCTGTCCCATTTTTATGTATCACATCATATCCCAACTAATAAGATATTGATATGTATTTTACTTTTTTAATATTAAATAAAATTTTAACTTATATGATAAGATATTATTAATTGGGACATGATGTGATACATCAAAATGGGATAGGAGATCCTCACCCCTTGTAGCCCACGGCCAGTTTTTTAGGATATCAGAGATGCCAACATAATGTCATTTAATGAATCATATAATTTGTAAGTTCTTACATACAAAATTCTTGGTATATATTTATGTTGCCACCATAAGGGAATGAGTACAGGATCTATTGCAGATATTATATCGTAAATATAGAAGTTCTTAACAGCAGTTCAGTAAATTATTAGGAAACACTAACAGAAATTCATGAATTACTTGCGGATTTTTTCTACAGGAATTTTCTGCGAATTTTTCTGTAATTTTTTTAAAAATAAGGTTTTTTCTTAGAGATTCAAATTTGTAGAAAATTTTAACATTTTCTACGGATTTTTTTACGAATTTAAATTTTTTTCAAGAAAATTTGCAGAAAATTTCCTGCGAATTTTAAAATGCGCAGGAAAAAATTGTCTATGAAAATATTATCAATGGATAAAATTCATAGGAAAAACTGTAAGAAATCTGTTTCCTGCGAATTTTTGTGTAAAATCCGCGAGTAATCAGAAAAATTCTAGTAGTGAAACTAAATTGGATTGGACCAAATGGACCATCCTAATTAATTGTCAATGCTAGATTGATATGGGTGTCACATGCATGGAATATGTACTCCTCGTTAGATATATCATATATGCCTGCAAAAAACAAACTACTGTGAGTGAATTCTAAAATATGCCATATATAATTTTAAAATAACATAATTAACAATTAACAAATTTTTTAAAAGGAAAATAGTATACGCCCCCAACCTTAGAAGTCATGAGTCATCTATTGTGATTCTATCTTACGATTTTGGTTGAGCATTGACCTGTAATTAATGTATTCATGATGGATGGTAGTTCCGTAGTTGGTCGTGGCTTGAGAAGAAGGAAAGGAATATAGAGACTAGAGAGTGACAGGGAGAGAGAATCAGTTTAAAAAAGAAAAGAAGGGTGCACTCAAAAGAAAATAACAAAAAATGAAAAGGAAGGTCTAAAGCAACTTGCATTTGATGCAGATAGAAATAATAAAAAATATATGTTACTATTTTCTTTGGATATTCAAATCCTCTATTTGCATCTTTCTTTATGGGTGGGAAAGGAGCAAAGCTTTTGCCGACACAGTTTCTCAGGTAATATATTCTGAAGAACGATTTGGATCTTGCAAAAGATCAGATAGGCCTATATATAATTGTAAGGTTCTTATTCCTCAATCATTCACGATAAAACCAGAGAAAAAGGTGAAATTCTTGTGATCACCACGCTACTTGCTAGTTCATATATAAATCATAACCTATGCCAAGGAATCAATCAATCTTTCATTTCCACCAGTACCTCCACCAACACTTCCAGACCGTTCAAAAAGCAAAACTGCGGGCGCAAGACAAAGGATGCAGCCATGATGAACGTATACGGAATTCATCACTCTACTTTCTAGTGCATCATGCATGCTAACTTGCTGACCAACTCTCTTTTCCCTACTGTGTTTTACAACATGGCCAACTCGGTATAAAGATAAATAAATATAATTTTAATTCTATAATTTCTCATTTCTATTTTCTAAGCCAATCCTCACTACGCTCACAAAAGTTCTCAAAATAGTTCATATACATTTTTATTCTACTACCTTAATTTAGTCCCTACTAAATATTTTAGGGGGAAAACCTATTAGATAAAAGAGCACTTACTCAATATATAAGCACTTAATAGAATTAGAAAAATGCCTTATTTAATATTTTTTTTAGAGAAAATGAGCACGTAAAAGAATCATATTAAATAAAAAAAACACTTACGTCAATTGATAGTATTATAACGAGGTTCTGATGAAAGTTAATGGCAAGTATGATATATAAGGACTAATTTGAAGGAGGAAAAAACTATAGAGATTGAACTACTAGAAATTTTTTGATTACCTGCGGATTTTACAAAAAAATTCGCAATAAACAGGTTTCCTACAATTTTTTTATGAATTTTGTCCATAGGTAATACCTTCGTGAGTAATATTTTCCTGTGAATTTTAAAATCCGCAGGAAATTTCCTGCAATTTTTCTTGGGAACAGGATCATCTGTAGTTCCTTTTTGAACGGCATGTTGTGCAGTTCCTAATTTAATGGTCGAAACTTTTTGTGTTATATTTATAATTTTTTTTTGTTACAAAATAAAATATTTTAAAAGGTTTAGATTACATATAGTTTTGTGATAACTGTAGAGGATCTCAATCCTTTTTCTTGTAAAAAATTTAAATTTATAGGAAATGTCAAAATTTCCAACAAATTTGAATCTACAAGAAAAAACCTTATTTTTAAAAAAATTTCAAAAAAATCGCAGAAAATTCCTATAGAAAAAATCCACAAAAAAATTCGCAAGTAATTCATGAATTTTTAGTAGTGTAAATTAAGTCTAAACTATAGAGATTCAAATTTTAATTAAACATTTTTTTCTCCCCTTGTTCTATTTGCCAGAACATACATTTTCAGAGTCAAATAACAAAAGTTAGTTATGCCATAACCATTCTTCTACGTGGGTTGAAATCAACCTGCATGTCACCATTCTATTCAAGAGCGTAGCAACCCAGAGGGAACAAAGCACCCTTTTTGAGAAGATGACAAAACTATAAGTTTCTCATACATCAGTTGTGCCTTGTCTAATTATCAAATCCAGTACCGGCTAGCAGCTGCCATTCGATTGCTACTTGCTAGTGGGTACAAGAGCTAATGCAAAAGATTTATCTCACCAATTTTTTACGCACCATTTTTCGCACATTATTTACCCACTATATATCATTTTAAAAGCAACAATAATTTGACCAATGGTTATAAAGTAAGTATAAAAAAGAGTATAAAAAACGATGTAAGAGTATATCATTATTGATGCTATTCTCACACTCATCTCATGTGAATAGAAAGGGCCTAAAGGATAAAATCGCATGCTTAGAAAATGAAATTGACATGATCAATGTGATGAGTAACTTCCCCTACTCCACCAAATAAGGTGGGGAAATTGAAAGAGAGAAATATCCTAAGCGGCAGTGAAAACTACAAAATTATAGACGTTTCACGCTAATCTAAAACCAAAATTGTTTCAGGAACCCTTTTTGTTGATATAACATGTTAAAGTAGAATGGAATATTCTGTCCAACACCAGCAACATATATATTCAACATTGTCTGCTTTACATCCCTTTACAACTTTGAGTTAAAGTTGATTTAAAAAAATAATAATCTGAATTCATCACACATTGTTGCCCATGACTAGCTAGTAACAACAATCCTTGCTCTTTCCTCACTACACTATTTAATGTCAAAAAAGTAACGAAAGATTAAATTTATATCATTAAGCTTAAATACTGAAGTTGCAAAACTATCAAAAACTTGCCATAGTTATTGGTCTAAACATAATATTTTATCCCATTTTGATAAATTATGTTAGTTAAAGGGGTCAACAAAGTGTCATTTTATGAAACCTCATCAAGGATTAATGCAATTTACTTTATATTACAAAATATACAAGGATAGAAATATGTTGGCATATATATTTACGAACTTGCAACTTAAATTTGATGTACGGATGCAAAATTGAATAAACTGCATAAACATATATAAAAGTTAAAACTTAATAATACTTGTGGTAGCTAGTATTAATAATACTTACATATATTTAGAGAACAAGACTACACCTTTTCCAACGAAATTAACCACAATTGAAAACATACTAGAGATAAACACAAATAATTAAACCAACTAAACTTGATTCATAAAAAAAAAAACCAACTAAACTTGAGTATTTCCTATCACCCAACCCATGGATATATAATACCTTTGGAAAATTGCGATATATTTAAAAGTTGCCATTAGAGATATGAATATAATTATGATAGAGGTCGTTCATTCTTGAAGGATGGAAGGGCGAGCAATAGGCTTGGAGAGCAGAGAGGATTTCATCTCTAGAGAAAGTTTCAAGCACTCAGACAAGTCCACAGAACCAGAATCATCACTAGGCATCCATTTGAAGCTCTGTAGCAACATAGCAAGCCAAAGCTCAACAGTGGCCAAGCCCATAGCTTTTCCAGGGCACACCCTTCTTCCGGAACCAAAAGGTGCCAACCTAAGATCAGACCCCATAATCGCCACTTCTTCCTGCAGAAAACGCTCCGGTTTGAACTCTTGTGGATCAGACCAGACTTCACGGTCATGAGTTATAGCCCACATGTTCACCATGGCAGTAGTGCCAGCTGGAATGAAGTGGTGGCCGATGTGGGTGTCATGGATGGCGAGCCTGGCCCACGAAAGAAGCGGTCCGGGTGGGTGCATCCTCAACGTTTCCTTCACTATGGCACGCAGGTAAGGAAGGTTGGGAAGGTCAACATCATTCACTCTACGCCCAGACCCAACAACTGAGTCAATTTCAGATTGTGCCTTAGCTTGGACTTCCGGGTGCAAAACCATCCTAGCAAGAATCCATTCTAGAAGGATTGCTACCGTATCAGTCCCCCTAAATATCATTTCCTGATAACAAAATTATATGTTGATTAAGGTTAACAAATATAAAGTATATTCAAACAAAAAACAAGGAGGATTAATTATATTCCGGCAACAAAAGAGACCGAAAGATCGATGTTGCGCGTGAGAAGGGGAGCGTGTGCGTGGGAAACTGTAAAATTGTTGAATATAAAATCAACCAACTACGGGTGTGTTTGGGGGTGTGTTTGGGAAAGGTAGGAAAAAAAAAAAGATTATGCTGATAATCGATTTAAAAATAATCGATTTGCTGAAAAGCGATTTTAAGATAATCTTTTTTGTTTGGATGGTCTAAAAAAATCGCTTTTTACATAGTAAATTACGAAAAAGGGTAAAAAGGGTATGAAGTTATTTGTATAATTTAATAATATTTATTTGCAAGTTAGTTTTATAGGGATAAATAGAGAAGAGAGTTTTGAGAATAAGAAATAATCAAATCATAATAATCTTAAGTTAAAACAAATTAGATGACATAAAACAGTTTTTTCTCCCAAAAAAAAGTTTTTTTATAAATTTAAGCTAATTGTCAAACATGATAGATTATGTATGAAATAACTTTTTAACCAAAAAATAGTTAAAATGGGAAAAATCTATCTTTTCCAAACATGTTCTAAGAAAAATGAAAAGTTTTAATCTCTGAGCATTTTTTTTTAGGAAAGCTGAGACTAATATAAGATTATCCAGAAATGGATATGTATCAAAGCTGAAATAGAAAAACAAGACTTTTCATAAATATATTGGAAAACAAATTTGGAGTGTTGGCCCTTTCCATAGAAAACTATATAACTCATAAAAAGAGTCCAAATATTAACTAATTAAAAGAGTTTGGGCTCAGTTTACCAAAAAAAAAAAAAAAAAGAGTTTAGGCTCAACGTGATTAAAGCAAAAAATCGATCCATTCCAATGCAACAGCATGATGAGGTAATTAACGTGGGAACGGTTGTGGCACGTTACAAGTACCTCGGTAATTAACCTAGCTAGAATGAATTAATAATTTAAAAAAATTGATTAAATTAATAATGAAAAACTCACCCACAAAACAGCAACCATATCAGAATGTTTCAGCCTGTTGTTGTCTTTCTCCAAATCCAGCAGAACATCAACAAAATCAGCAGAGCCCTGATCATCAAGGTTCTTGTTTTCACCACCACCACCACCTTTAACAGCCCTTTCCATCCTACGTTCCATTATGATTTTCCCAACAAAAACATTCACTCTCTCCACCAGATTCCTGCACCTCTTCCTCACACCTTGCAAATCCAACCAACCCAGCAGAGGGAAATGGTCACTCCAGTTAAACACACCAAGCAAATCATAACCTTCCCTCACCAACTCCTCAACCTCAAACCCATCACCACCACCCTCACCAAACTCGTAACTCCTCCCAAACACAGTCATCATCACGTTGTTCAACGACCCAAAATGCAAAACTTCTCTAACTTCCACCACGCCATTATTCTCCATCAACCTCATGATCTGGCTTATCATTCGGACCCCAACCCTGGTCCGGAACTCACCGGAGGCGGCGATCCTCCGTGGAGAGAAAAGGTGAGTGGCGGAGATCCTCCTCAGATTCCTCCAGTACTCACCAAAAGGAGCGAACCCCATTGCACGGTGAAAGAGAAGCTCGTAAGCCGATTCCTTAACGGGTCGATCCGCGAAAGCTGAACTGTTGAGAATCTCTTTAGCGGTGTCGGGGTTGGTTGAGATGATGAAACGGGTGAACCCAACGGAGAATGCCATTAACGGTTTTGCCTTGAATGTGTTAGCGAGCTTCGCGAGAACCCTGTGGGTGAGGGTCCCAGTGAAAGCAAAGAGCAGACCGAGCACCGGGAAACCGGAAGGTCCCGGGATTTCGGTTTTGTTTTTGGAGAGAGCCCAGGCGAGACCACCTGGAACGAGCCAGTAGCCGAAAACGGCAAGGAGAAGAAGGAAAGCGAGGAAGACATGGAAGGTGAGTGTGGTTGAACACGCGAGTGGTGGCAACAACAGAGAGCACAGTTCTGACGACATTGTTTTTTTGGAGAGAAGAAAAAAAGGAAGAGAGAAACGCGTTTTGAGAGTGAGAAGGCAGTGAGGTTGAGGTGGTGGAAGACGAAGGGCGTGAGTGACTACTTATATAGATAGTAGATACCCACCCTCTAACGACCGTTTAACAATAAATTTTGCTTTATATATTCAATATATTTTACTTTTCACTTTACTGAAAATATCAACAAGAAAAATATGGGTTTAAATTCTGCCAGCATGTTCCGTAAAATTTGCTTTTTGTAGATACGTTATTTAATAGCGGATAATAATGAATAGTGAATAATGAATGAGTTAGTTAATTTTTTATGGAGGTGTTTGATAAAATTAACGATTAAATTGGTTGAAAAATATAAAATATCATAAAAGGACATCTTCATTAATGATTTTACATAAAAGAGAGAGAGAAAATGATAAAGGTAGATTTAAATGAAGATAATAAGGTAAAAAGTGAAAAGAAAAATGAAATGCTATAAGCTATAAGCTTAAACGCTACTTCAATAGCGTATAGAAAAAACGTTATAAACTCGTGAAAAAACGATATAAGCTCGTGACAGAGACGCTTATCAAACGGGACTAATTTCTCATCCGCTATAAGCTATCCGTTATAAGCTCGTAGAAGTGACAGACTCTAAGTGTAAAGTTAATATGGATGTGTTTGGAAGAGCTTATAAAAATAGCTTATGATAATAAACATAAGTAAATAGTTTATTGAAATAGTTTATGATATTTTCATAAACTTATCAGAAAAGCTTATAAAAATAAGTTATTTTTAACTTATTTAAAAAAAAACTTATTACGTAAACGTTTAAATAAGTTGTATACCCAAACTCACCCATTATATATTATTATTATTATACTATATGAATTTTATTGGTCAGTATTATCAGTATAAAACATTTTTACGGTGTCAATCAATCATAAATTGTCACATATTAAAAATGTTTGATTCTTATTCAAACTATCTTAAAAGTCACTTATATACCAAGATTTGTGATTAGTTGATGGTTTTAAGAACTTTACACTAACGATATAAAGTAATTAAACACTTATTATATATGTGACTCTAGCGATAGTTATGGAAAGAATATAATATTTTTAATGAGTTTGATTTTGATATACAAATTATTGTGCATGTGACTTTTAAGTTAATTATAATAGGAGTCAAACATTTTTAATGATGTAATAATTTATATGATTGATTGGGTTAATATAAAAACCTTTACATGAACAGTACATACCAATTTAATTCATTTTTAATAAAAGACAATAATTAATTGATTATGTTAAAAACTTTTACAACAACCTTACACATAAATTAAAGAAAATGTTAATGAGTGCTCTAAGAGTATTGGTTAATGAATCAAATAAAGAAAGTTTTTATTGTGAATATGTGTATTTAATATTTGAAGGACCGAAAAAAAAAACTTTTCAATGGAAACTTGTTTTTTTGGGTTTTCTTAAACAATGCTCTTAGGGTACTCGTTAGCATGATAACAAATTAAAGGATCTTTAGCATTTCCCTAAATTAAATTCAAAAAATATTTCAAATTCATGTCATGAATGAGTACATCTTAGAACCCCAACCCTTCTTGCGTACTACTCCGATCCTTATTATAAGCAAAAAAGTTCCAAAATTTTTGTTCAAATATATAAGCAAATTTCAACTACTTTCATCCTATTTAATGACATTGTTCCTAAATACCCTTCATTTAATACCAATTTTGTTTTCCAATAACTTAATGTGAGATGCATTTAATAAAAATTAAAGTATTCTATGAAGGTTATTTTAGGTAATACACTTAATTTTTTAATAATATTAAATGAGATTAACCAACTTTCTTAATATGTGTGTTACATTTAAATTTTGCTTATAATAGAGATCGGAGAAAGTATCGAGTAACACGGGTACACTCTCTTCAAAGAGAGTTACCCAATGATTGAATATACATCCTTTCATTAATTTGGGACGTAACATGTTCCACTCCACTCCGTCGTAATAACCTTTGTGAATAATTGAATGCTTGGATGAAATATGGAAAGATAATTCAGAGATTCTTAGGTTTCAATTTGGTTTATGGAAACATTTCTTATTTTCGTTCGTTGTTTTCATGTTTAAAAAATAATTTCCATTTTCAATGTTTCTTGTTTTCGGAAAGTTGTTTGGTTTGTATGTACTGTTGTTTTCATTTTCATTTTTTGGTAGGCTTCTCCCTCTGATTTATCTCTTATTTAAAGCTATTCATCTTCTTTTCACTTTCTAAATCATAGCTTCAAAGTGCCTCATTGTGTTGGTTTCTTTGAGTATGAAGAAGGGAAAATTTATGTTCCTTCTGGTGGTTAGTGGTTTGCATGTCTCTAATCTCTGTTTCCACAACACTCTTAATAATGGCGATTCTTAGAAAAACAAACCAAGAAGAAGAATGACTACCCCTCCACTGATTATTATAGGGTTAGGAAATTGCAGAATTATGGCTCCTATATCTTGGTCTTTCATAAACCAACCGCCGGGATCCAATGGCAAGCGCTGCTTCAGTATCGTTAAATTTAATTATGTTAATAGTTAAGGCAACATAAGCAGTAACCAACATGTGATTGATCCGAGTGGTAATAAGTTTGGACCTTTTAAGCAAGTGGTTAGAGGTTCGATTTCTGACTCTTGTATATGGAGAAAATCTGATTGGGAGGGGGCAACCCTTAAGTGTCGTCCAGATCCCCCGACGGAGATTAGTCACTATTTACGACAATAGATACTTCGTACCAATAATATAGTTACTAGTACCTAAAAAAATTTAGTAGTACATATATAATCACGTTTTCTTATTATGAGAGGAATTAATTAAGGAATTAAATGGTACTAAAGACACTCGTTAAGGAATTAAAAAAACAAGTTTTGATAGAAAAATAATGTAGTTAATATACCGAAAAATAGAAGTTTTTAGTTTTTCAATAAGATTTTACTTTTTTTTTATTCTTTAAGATCATTGATTAACAAGACCCATTAGTATATTCATGCACTTTTAGGTTCATAACCCTATGCATGTACTCTACATTAATTCAAGAAATTAAAATTCCTTTGCATATCGTTTAATTGTTCACCTCTATATATCAACATGCTTCAAAAGTAGGACTCTTCTCTGAACCGGGGATTCTAACTCCTCCTCTTGTATCGGTTGTTCACACACAGTGTTTTGTCCCTCAGGCGCGGCTAAGATATTTTTCTTTTTATGCCTCTTCTATTTCCCTGACATCACAAGGTGCAGCCTCATTTATCCTGTTTTCGTTTGTATAACATGCAAAATAAGGTGTTTAATACATCTACAAAAACACATGTATTATTACATTTTCAAGCAAGCCAATGAGGCAGACAAGTGATAAAAAATTCAAGAGCAAATAGTAAAGCCAAGAAATCCAAATCAAGTGAGTTTTCTTAAAAACAAATTGAGTGTTCTTATTCTCTTCCTGTCCTTTCCACTATTTTCTTCAAAGTGGTATCAGAGCTATGTTCCTTTTTGGAAGATGTCTAACGCCTCTATTCCAATTCCTAAACTCATAAAAGATAACTATGATAAGTGGTGTGTTCGTATGAAAACAGTTTTTGGCTCCTTCATGAAGTGAGGGACATGGTAGATCGAGCAAGGTTAAGATCAATCAAAAAATAAAAAAGCTTTGAATGAAGCCCAAAATGAATATCTTTCAAAGGAAACAAAAAATGGATAAACACGTTCTACAATTATTTATGCGGCAATAAATGGTGAAATGTTTGAGAAAGTCTCTCCTGCAATAAAGGCAAAGAAAGTTGAGAGATTTATCAATATATTCACAAAGGAGTAGACAAGGTGAAGAAGGTACGTCTTCGAACCTTAAGGAGTGAGTGTGAATCCTTACACATGAAAGCGTCTGAATCTATCCATGATTACTTTACAAGAGTCTTGTCAACTATTAATCAAATGAAGATATATGGTGAGAATTTAGAAGATACTCGTGTGATGGAGAAAAATATGTGTACATTTGATTCAAAATTTGATCATGTTGTTGTGGATATTGAGCAATCCCAAGATTTGGAGTCAATGACCATTGATGAACTATAAGGATCCTTTCAAGCTTAAAATGAGAGATTAAAGAAAAAGAGCCACTAGTTCAAGCATTTCAAGCAAATTAGGTCTCCTTGAAATACAAATAGCAATAGTGTACTAGCTCACGAGGAAAAGGAAGAAGTTGAAGTCAAGGCTATGAAAGATATAAAAATCATGGTAATAATCTCAATTGTGGTCGTGGTCGTGAAAGAGGAAGAGGCGCATATCACTTCAATGATGAAGAATCATGCTAACAATCCAAAAAGTCAAAAGGTTGTGGAAGTTATGGCTTTAAAAGAGGGGGGGAGGAAGAACGAGGTCTGAAAAAATTAATATTCAATGACATAATTGTCATAAATATCGTCATTAGTCTATGAATGTTGGAGCTCTAGTAGCAACCAAGTAGAGGCCTATCTTGTTGAGATGAAAGAAGAACAAGAACTACTTTTGTTATTGGTCAACAAAGATGATGAACATAAATTCTTGTGGTATCTTGACACACCAATGCTAGCAACCATAAGAGCAGCAATAAGGAGCCATTCACAAATCTTGTTGAAAACCAAGAAGGCCAAATTGATTTTGGACAATACACAAAAGTTCCTATTGAAGGCAAAGGTCGTGTTCTTATCCTTACAAAAAATGGTGGTCATAAATTTATTTCGCAAGTCTATATTAAGTTCTTTCTTTAAAAGCAAATATCTCAAGCATGAGACTATTGCTTGAGAATGGGTATAATGTTCATTTAAAAGATGATTGTTGCACTTTGAGAGTTGAAGCACATAATTTAATAGCAAGTGTTCCTATGTCAAAGAATAAAATTTTATTGCTCAATGTCAAAGTTGATCATCCAATATACTTGAAGACATGTGTCAAAGTGTCACACCCAAAACTGGCATCCGTGATCAGTCAGAAAGAGGGATAGCCCCCCACTTCTGAAGCCCTCCTTACCTCACATTCCTACAACCAATAAATAAAATAAATCATTAAATCCATATTCCTTCAAAAAGAGGTTTACAAAAAAATATTGAATAACATTGTTTGACACCAAATCTTTTATCAAAAAGAAAAGAAAGCAATACTTTAAAAGGTTTTACAAAATCATGTTAAACCAAACCAAAAATAAATAAGAGCACTCGCTGAGGTCGTGACATGACCCTATAATCCCACACTAAGAAGTTGTGGTAGCTTGGGATGGTCGAATAGCTCCCATATTTGCATCTGAAACACTTAGGGAGTGGGTTACATAAATTCAGTAAGTGCATAAAGTAATTTAGGCATATATATATAGTAAATAAAATATGTATATAAAGCAAAAACATTTACAAAACGACATAATTGTAACATTTTAATATTCTCATTATGGATTTTATATCGTGACGCTTGAATTATGCAACTGCACTACCAGGCTTTACTAATCAACGTTCCAGGTAAGCAAACCATTTCTCGAGATACCATTTCATCCGCAACTGTGTGTTACGTATTGTCGTTCCTCGTGCGATAGTCTATTCTTGTATTCATATTTTTTGCGCGTCACTAGCACATTGCTATTGTGTCATACATAACAAACTCTATTGGGCGTTAAATATTGTCATTCCCATTCTGATACAATTCAAGCATCAAGAAGATTCCAACATTCACATCATAACCATATCCTTACAATGATAATCTAATCAATATTTCAACGCTTATAATTGTACCATCATACATTATTATTTCACACCTCGAGTACATACCATGTTTATCATTCAGTTCTTCATCTTGTTCATGGACATTACACATTTTTCCATTTTCAACGCATAACCAAATCACAACTACAAAATTCATCATGAATCATCATTCATGTGTCAATCAATCATTTCAAGATTTAATCTAAGCATTTTATAAGCTCACACTACACCAATTGTTAACACATATCACAATTACTCTTTCAATCGTTCAATCCATTTAATATTCTACCTCTTTACCCGTATAGATTAATCAGATTAAGTCATCTTCCCTACCATGCTAAATCATTAAGTAAACCTTACATTATACCAAACTATTACTACGCAGTGCCCAAACATGGCTCCAAAACGCCTCGTGCTGCGGTTCAGAGTCATGCAGGCCGCGACACAGATCACTTAGTAACACCATCCGAGGCTCGCGAACCACGGCACGAACCTAGGCAAGCTGTTGTGTGACCTCTTTTCCTATGCGCGAGTTTTAAGTTCCTAGAACATCATGTCACGACGCTAAGCATCCCAGTCTGCGATGCACGTCACCATTCTCCTCTAGTGAATCTTCTAGAATACCACGTGTTAAGGCTCAAATCGTTTAGGCCACGGGGCAGGCCTTCGTTGGAGGAAAAATTAAGAATGTAATTGCATTTTGGTATGGGAGTTCATTCACCAATATATCCTAATACAAAGCTTGGTTTCAACAACCAAATACTCACTTTGTTTCAACCAAACAACCAAGAGAATGATTATAGTAACCCTTCTCCAAAATCACCCAAGAGCATCAAGAAAAACCCCAATACCTAAAACAACCAAAACAACAAATATTATATGAACCATACATATACAAAAATTCCACCAATAAGCAGCAAGCCAAATCCAAATTCATAAATATAAGAAGGTTTATAGCCCTTACCTTAAGATGTCCAAGACTTAGGTTTTGGTGAGGGGAGATCTTCAAGCTCATAGTCTAATCCCCTTCTTTTCTGCCCTAGGGATGAGGAGAATAGCATGAGGATTGCTAACTAACAAGAAAAAAAGAAGAAAGAAGGAGAAAAACTTACCAACAAGATGCTCACCACTAAGACCCTAAACACCAACACACTTGCTCTTCATAGGGACGACATGTAACGTAACGTCCCTAAATGCTTTCCGAATTGACGACTGTCCCCGCAAACCAATACGAGTCTTTTCACTGTGTTTTGTCCTCACTCACACGCTTCCTTGGAAAACTTCCCAGGAGGTCACTCATTCCGGAATTGCTCCAAGTCAAGCACACTTAACCTTGAAGTTCCTAAGTGATGGGCTCCTGAAAAGAAAGATGCGGCGTGTGAGTGAGAACAAACTACGCTGAAGAGAACTGTGTTTGTTTGTGAGGATAATCGTTAATTCGAAAAGCAACCTAGGATGTTTGAGATGGTATCAAAGCGAGACCTCTCTTAGTATGGTGTGGTTCAGGGACGAAACAAGCGGAAGCAGATAGACTTATGACATCGGGGGCTGACGAAGGCGAGGAGTGGTCACCGGTGCAAAAGGATGCACAAATAAGGAACTAATCCTGATAGACTTCTAAGCGGAGGGACGCATGAATGAACCAATTTCACACTGGACAATAATTGCTTTTTGTTGAAGTCAAGTTCTCTCCACCAACAACAACTTATTTTGCTATAATCTTGGTGAATAAAAAAAATGTTATTGCCTAAATTAGTATTATTATTTTTTTAGATTTTCTATCTACATTATTTATATATATTCTTAGGTCACAATGTCAACAGGTCAAATACGAGTAATGCTTCTGCAGCCTTTACGACGGTTACACATTTTTAACCCTGCAAGAGTCTATTGATTGATAACGTAAAAAACTTTACACTAACAGTGCATATCAATCAAACTCATATTTTTATTTCTACATTATTTACATGTTCTTATATATGTAAATATCAATAGGACTGAAACGGGTAGTGCTTCCATCGTCCCATCATTGATATGGTGCACATTTGGTTATGTGTTGGATGGGTTCAAATGTTCATCAAATAAGCTAATAATTGTAGCTTTTGTGGTGACAAGCGTGCGTCCAAGCTCTATTTTTTTTATAATCATGATATAGATACGAAATATTCACCACCATATGTTAGCAGTGTCTAATCTTCGTCGGAAAACCTGTTGTGCTCACAAAGTGAGTTCTCCTCTCCCAACCAAGTTTTCTCCATATACAATAGTCAGGTTCGAATCCCTGACCACTTGTTTAATGTGTCCAAGCTGGCAAGCTCTATTACCTCCGTACTAAACACACTATCTTTAATGATATCATACGAGAGTTAGATACTCACAGGTATCCACATGAAATATTAAATTTTTTATTGTATTCATCACATGTTATACTATTTGAGTATAATTTCTATGCATTTGCAATGTAAACTTTTTTAAAACTATAAATTAATACAAGTTTGACACATGTATAACTTTTAAAATAATTATTGTATGAATCAAATATTTTGAATAATGATATCATTCAATTAGTTGATGGTATAAAAAATGTAATATGACCACACATATAAATTAAATTTTTATTTTTATGCTTTTGTTTTTTATAGTTGTTGGTCATGTATAACCTTTTTTATTTTTTTATCTTTCTAATTACTAGTTTATTAAATGAATATGCATATTAGATTAGTCTTTATTTTTATAAATAAATTATTATCAAGATAAGCTAAACAAATTAAGAAACCCCTGCCATGCCACCATGGTACGGGTATTGTGTAAGTGTAAGAAAATCCAACGAGTAAATACTTAATTTGGTCCCTGAAATTGTAGGGTCGTATCAATTTAGTAATCGATATTATCAATATTCCAAAATGATCTCTGGAATTAGAGAAAGTTAATCAGATTCGTCCCTCCATTGATATTTGCATGGACTATAATGACATTAAGTTGGTAATGTCAGGGATGCATTTGAAACTAAATGAATAATGTCAGGGATGCATTTGCTACATTTTGCAATTCTAAGGATCATTTTGGAATATTGATAATGTGAGGGACTAAATTGATACGACCCTACAATTTCAGGGACCAAATTGGGTATTTACTCAAAAAAAAAAAAGGTGCAATATTTTTTCCCGGATTAAGAGCATGTTTGATAAAATTAGCTGTTAGCGGATAAGCTAGCTGATAGCGGATAGCTTATAGCGGATAGCGGATAGCGGATGAGGTAGCTGATAGCGGATAGCGGATAAGCTAGTTTATTTTCTGTGAAAATGTTTGGTAAAACTAGCGGATGAAGTAGCTGAAAAATATAAAATGACATAAAAGGACATCTTCATTAATGATTTTACATAAAAGAGAGAGAAGAGATTAAAGGTAGAATTAAATGAAGATAACAAGGATAAAAGTGAAAAGAAAAATGAAACGGTATAAGCTATAAGCTCAAACTCTACTTCAAGTAGCATCTGGAAAAAACGCTACAAGCTCGTGAAAAAACGCTATAAGCTCGTGACAGATACGTTTACCAAACGGAACTACTTTCTCATCCACTATAAGTTATCCGCTATAAACTCGTTGAAATATCTTGCCAAACAGGCTCTAAATCATTTGTAAGTGTGTGTTTGGTTTCACTTCTGGAGACATCAGAAGTGCTTCTACCACTGTCAAACATGATTTTGGTAAAAATAGAGGTGTTTGGTTATTATCTGACAAAATTGATTTTGCCTTCAAATGTGATTCTAGTAGAAGCTATAATTTGTAGCTTCTAAGTTGAATTGAAAAATTTACACTGAGTTTTACATCAAACTTGCTTTCAAAATAAAAATATCCAAACATAAATCAATTCACTTCAAACTCAATTGTACTGAAATCAATTCTACATAATCAATTCTATCCAAAATCACATTTGTCAAACGCTCATCCAAACACACACTAAATGATTTTTGATTACAGATTTACAGCATTGCTAGTGCGGTTTAAGCGATCAGAAAGGAGATGGAAACAATTGGGAGAGAGAATGTCCAACGTCAAACACAAAACGCAAGCTGAATTATTTCTTTTGGCAGGAATTGAGGTTGTACTTTTCAGCATTTTCCGGTTGATTAGCCGTATGGCCATGAGACTGGGAGGGGGGTATCGTTTCAGTTCACCAGTAGTAACACAAAAACATGTAAATGAAAAACGTGAGAGGTGGGGCCCAATTCCATACAACATGGGAAATTGGAAATAAGAATGACTGAATGAGCGGTAAGTAACCGACCAATGGTCACCGTCCAGCGGCTGCAGGACCGTACGGTTACTGTTCAACAAATTACTAGTGCGGAGAAGGCGGCGGTGTTGTCTGTGTCCACGTCACTTGAAGTCGTTCCCCATTCCTATTTCTCCTGTTTCAGCCAGCGTGATGAGTGTGTTGACACGTGGCAGAATCCCGGCCTTTGAATCCTCATAAACTACCATTGGGCATTGCTCAACATTTTTTTTTTATTGAAATCGATCATAATTAGGGTTTTTGCCCCTCCAATGAATCCATAGAGTATCCATAAGTTTAGATCTGTTAGATCCACTATGAGACTAATATCCGCTCAGATACTTAGTCACAGTTAAGATTTTCTTCCCCTCCCCAAAAATGTGCTTTGTGGGATTTAAACCACAGTCCTTCCCGATAAGCTCAAACTGAGCAACCAACTGAGCCACACTCATTGGGTCATTGCTCCACAATTTAGTGTTATCTTGGTAAATTAAAACGGATTCCCTATATTTAAATTGGGCGTTATTATGGTACCATTGGAAATTAGAGGATTTTGGTACCTATGTCCAATTAGAATACGCCACCTCAATTAAATGAGTCATGTGAATGTTACATGAGATTAAGTTCTCACCATCTGATTGTGCCACATAGGCAAGGATAAGTTACTCATACAATACCATAGAATCTTCCATTTAAATTTTGATTCATTCATGTATTAATACATTGTTAGATCAATTATTAAAAGTGTTTGAGAAAATTTATAATTTATTCAATAGGAGTAGTACATTAAAGCGTGAATTTGTGGATATGTCAAAATTTGAATATAGAGGATCCGGATCCATCTTTGTTATTTTTTAATATTTAATAAAAGATTGTTAAATTAACATAACATCTTGAAATATTAAAATATTTAAAATTTTCTTTATTTAATATGGAAGAGGATTGAATAGAAGAATTTAGAAATATTCATTTGTATAACAATTTTGGATAATTTTACTTTTTACTATTATAAAAATAAAAGTTATCTAAAAGTCATTGAGAATAGATATTTATAAAAATATTTTTGATAAATTAATTAACTCATTTTAGCCCAACGACAAATGGAACCCATGAAAAACCTGTTTGGGCATTCACGGTTATAGAGAGAAAAGCATCAATTTGTTTTTTCCTTCTCAACAATAAACTTCTTTTGGTGTAACTAGTCAAACATTATAAAAATTTAAATTTAGCATTTTGATAATTTTCAAAAAATATTAGCGGATTTAATTTTAGTGTATAAGTTGTTTATATTGTTATTGGAATTTCTACACAGGCATCAAAAATGGAATTTCTACATTCATTGTTTTATAGAAACCATTTAATATTTCAGAGATTTTTTCAAACAAATTACTAATCAATTGCAATTTCTTATTTAAAACTTTGATTAAGCTTTATCACTTAAACTTATTTCAAGCGGTCTGTTGGCTACGCTTTTTCTGTTTGTGTGTGATGTTGAAAAATGATCTCCAGAGTCGAATAAAAATTCGTTGCATGAAGGGAAGAAAAACCAAAAATAAAATCATAAGGAAAAGCTACGATGCCATGGTGTAGTGGATGTATGCTAAGGGAGGGAGGGGCATTGCAATGCCATGGGCCACCTACCAAGTTGTAACGAAAAAATAGTCAATTTAGTTCCTGAAAGTATAAAACGGTATCAACTTAGTCCCTGAATTTAACTAAATAGCAAAAACCTCCCTGAAGTTGTAAAACGTTAATCAACTTGATCCCTTCGTCAACCCCAGTTAGCTGACGCCGTTAACGGCGCTAATGTGGCACGTTAAGTGTCTTGCTGACACCGTTGTCACTGGTTAGGTGGTGTCCACGTGGTCATGGACCAATTTGAAACTCTGAACCAGAGACTAAATTGATACTCGCAACTCAGAACCAAGGACTAAATTGATACTCGCAACAGTCTTCTTCTTCTTCTTTATCTTTCCCCTTTCTCTCTCTGCTTTCTCTCTTTGCTTCTTCTGTCTCGCGCTCTCTTTCTAACCACCCGTCTATAGAACCACCCATCTATAGACGGGTCCTTTCTCTCTCTGCTCTCTCTCTCTTTGCTTCCTCTGTCTCGCGCTCTCTTTAACCACCCGTCTATAGACGGGTGGTTAGAGAGAGCAGGATAAGAAAGGGAAAATATAAAGAAGAAGAAGAAGACCGTTGTGAGTATCAATTTAGTCCCTGGTTCAGAGTTGCGAGTATCAATTTAGTCCCTGGTTCAGAGTTTCAAATTAGTCCCTGACCACGTGGACACCACCTAACCAGTGACAATGGTGCCAACAAGGCACTTAACGTGCCACATCAGCGCTGTTAACGGCGTCAGCTAATTTGGGTTGACGGAGGGACCAAGTTGATTAACGTTTTAAAACTTCAGGGACCGTTTTGCTATTTAGTTAAATTCAGGGACTAAATTGATACCGCCTTACACTTTCAAGGACTAAATTGGCTATTTACTCTCTTTTTTTTTTCCCTTCCTGAAAGCACACTTTAACCAGTAAAAGTTATGAAAAATGTTAACGAGACACTATCTAACATTCTATTTCTAACACACACTTTTCTATTGATTGAAATTCATGTGGGTCTTATAAAATTGAAGTGGGATCCACATGAATTAGTGGGACCCATATGAATTTCAACCAATCGAAGGGTGTGTGTTGAAAAGAGAGTGTTAGAGAGTGTGTTGCTAGCACTTCTCAAAAGTTATTATTTGCCCAGTTAAATTTTAGAATTTGGCTCCTTTAAAATAAACAAAGTTCTTCGGTAAGAAACTAAGAGACTATTCATCATTTTGATTAAATATATAGAGATATCAATCTACTAAATGATCGAAGGGTGGATAGCACTTTAGAGTCTATTTGGTAAAACTAGCTGTTAGCGAATAAGCTAGTTGATAGCGGATAGCGGATGATGTAGTTGATAGCGGACAAACTAGCTTATTTTGTTTGGAAGTGTTTGGTAAAACTAGCGATTGAACTAGCTGAAAAATATAAAATAGCATAAAAAGATATTTTCATTAATGATTTTACATAAAACAGAGATAAGAGGATAAAGGTAAAATTAAATTAAGATAATAACGATAAAAGTGAAAAAAAAAAAAATGAAACGTTATAAGCTATAAGCTTAAACGCCACTTCAATTAGAGTATGGAAAAAACTCTATAAGCTCGTGAAAAAACGTTATAAGCTCATGACAGAGACGCTTGCCAAACGGGGCTACTTTCTTATCCACCATAAGTTATCCGCTATAAACTCACATAAGGGACGTGCCAAACAGGCTCTTACTTTCTCAGTTTAGAGTGTCATTCCCTTTAGAAAAACCAAATCCTAAATTTTAAGGGTCCTCTAGATTTGAAGGGGGTTATTAATGCGAGGAGAATACATTATTGTTAGGTCATTGTTTAAGGAATTGATTTTTTTTGGCAAATGCTAACCAGTGTCCTAAGAAAATTGGTTAAGGATTCAAATATAGAAATTTTGTATTGAAAGTGATGTATTTAATGCATTGAACTTTCAAAAGTTACGTTTTCCAATAAAAAAATTCTAATTTTGGATTCCTTAAATAATGTCCTTAGGATACGTATTAGCACGATCTTTTTTTTTATATGAAAAACGATATATTTAATATATTTAAAATTGTTACTCTTAACTTTCCCAATACATCCTCTTTATGGTCACAAGACTCACAATCCAATGGTTCCATAGCTGGCCACAATCCAATGGTTAGATAGAGGATGGGCACAAATTGGTTGGGGGTTCTCAAAGATCCGTATTGCTTCTTAACATACATCAATCATTCCTCTCACAGTCATAAAAGCTTCACAAGAAGTTAAGCTCTCCTTCAAAAACGTCACAGCTCTTTTGCATAAATACAACTTCAATTAACCCAAAAAAAACTGTAAGTAATGTATTAAAAAATTGCAAAGTTTCTTCCTTAAATTAAGCACAAAAGTATCTATCTCAGTGGATATTTTTACCACAATCATATCCTTGATTATATAAAAATACCCTCTGACGATGGTGCATAACAAACGCCTATTTCTCTTTCATAGTTTGCCAACCAATGTGCAGAAGCATCACCCTCACGTTAGATATGTACTTTTGAATTTAGTGTCGCTATAAAAACACACAAGATATTATTCATTCCCACTAAAATTGGGATCCGAATTTCTTGCGATACTAAATTGAAACATTTGCCTCCGTTATGTAATCTATTATCATTTTATTTGTTTCTCTCACACTTTTAGTTATTGATTTGCTTTGTCAAAAAAATAGCAAAAGAATAAAATTAGACGAAGTTAAAAATGGGCTACTGGAGCGAGCAGGGGCGGACCAAGGAACAAATCAAGGTGTGCAGGTGCAAGGACACCCTCAATTTCTTTTTTAAAAAAAGATTAATACCCTACTATTTTATTGATTTGTCCCCATGTGTGAAATAATTTACACCCACCCTTCTAACTGATCTGAGGTCAGTGATCTGATTTGGTACACCATGATTGATTTTAGATGACTGATTGGGAGCTTTCTTTTCTTTTGCGACCTGATTTTATGAATTTATGTTCCTATAACTAAGCATTGGCAATTCCGCATTTTGCTACTGGTTGGAATTGTAAAGTGTTTGGTTTCTTATTGTGCTTGGAAGTTCGATTTTATGCAATTTAGGGTTTTGATATGTCCAATTTTGGGAATTTTGTGATAAGTGCCTGATTTCACCAAATTGATTGATTCGACATAAAATTAAATGTATTAACTTTATTTTTTTAATTGCGGGATATAATGGAAACATTTTTGAAGAGGAAATTACCATCAAACGAACAACAGTCTTCATTGAAATCTGATGAATTAAGTCTCCAACATCAACAAATTGAAATTAAATTAGAAGAATTGTCATCAGATCTAGGAAAGCGAATTAAAATTTCAACATATATTAAAATTTATGTCCTTGATATTTATGTTTTTATCTTCATATACATGATAGTAATTATTATTAATTTTTTTAAAAATAAATTGTTCCTACTGACTCCGAATCCTACCATCGGGAGCGAATCCTAATCCCTAAAATAAAATTTATGTCTTTAATATTTATGTTTAATCTTCATATGTATGATAGTAATTATTATTAATTTTTTTAAAAATAAATTGTTTCTACTGGCTCCGAATCCTACCATCGGGGGCGAATCCTAATCCCTAAAATTGTTAGATTTGCTTGCATGCTTTCTTTCTCTCTCTTGCTACATTTGTACTAACTTATAAGGAAATTTCTCATAAGTGAGAAATTGCACGACATGATCGTGACAAATTATATATCATAAAGAATGACATACTTTTTCTTAGGATAAGGCTCATCTAAAATAAATTTTTCTCTAAAGTGAATAAATAAGAGTATTTTCACCATTAATTTAATAAAGTGCATAGAGATCTTAATCCACTTTATTAGATCAATCATAAAAATAACTTTATTTGTCTATTTTAGAAGGAAATTCACTAACACTAAAATTTATTACTACTTGAAAGTTGTGTACGGATTATAGTCATGTGGGGTCGGGGTTTATATTAGATCATACGCTTAGCATTAAACGAGTAGCTGTTGTGCTTTTACCTAGGGTTGGAGTTTCATTAAATTAGTTACAAACTGATCAGATGGAGATGGTTAGAGTTAGTTAGATAATTAATTATATTTATTCTAGTATATAGGCTTTAATTTATCTTAATTGTATCAGATTTACTCATTCTATCAAATGCATGTTGTCGATTCTTTGAATTCTCTCTACTCCTTTTAGCTCTTATTATATGTTTCAACATGATATCAAAGCTTCCATAGTATTAATTTATTGTTAAAAAATTTATTCCAAAATAATACTAGTATGTTTTTGAAAGGTTTTAAATTTACTATTACCAGTTACCACCAATGATTACAAATTATTTTCTCCAATATCCGTTTTCATTTTATTGCCTTTTAATAATTTTTATTACGTTATCTCCTGGCATTTAAATTCCAAAGTGCTAATGGTTTTAACGATATATATTTAATTGCTTTTAATTTATTGAATCAAAACATACTATTTGGGAAAACTATAATGGAGCTATTTGATCGAAAAAAACGGTTTTGATTAATTAGCTTTAACAAGGCCATCAATTGCCTTCAGGTTATGATCGTTACTATCAAATCCTCAAAGCTCTATCTCCTTTTGTTTATATAGATATCATTTTCTTGTGTCATGCTAACGAATTAATGTCCTAAAGACACTTTTTAAGGATGCCAACAACGCAACTTTATATTGTAAAATTAAGTATATCACTTCTTCAAATATTAATTACATTAATTTTTAATAAAAAATTTCTTTTATTGTTTCCTTAACGACTGTCTTTAACATTCTCCTACTTTCTTTAGTTGATATTAGTATATTACCTTCAGAGATAAAACGTACAAAAGGTCATTCTGGTCATTCTGTTTGGTTCGTGGGTGTTCCTAAAATTTGATCTATTCTTCGTTTTTTAGCATTTGAAAGTTAATATCATTTTTGTTGTTTTGAATATCTAAAATAATAATATTATTTTTAAAGAGACTGCTAAATCTTGGGGATATTCACATTATTAATTATTATTGTGGTGAAATAAATTTTTTTTGACTAAAAAGATATTTATTCATTCAAATTGATAAAATGCATCAAAAACAACAAAAATTCAACATCGTTAAAAACCGAATAGGATGAATCTGCGAACAAACTCACAGCATCCAGGTTAATAGCATAAAATGGCAAAATGCCTACAAATGTGACAAAATCAAAGTAACCGGAATACTCATGCCTCAGGATCTGTAACATTGATGCTCAAGTCTTGATTAAATCTGTAATGGATCGAAGCTGATCTGCCAATCTGAACCAAACGAACACTGCAACAAGACGAGAAACCAAACAACGCCGCATTCAGACGACAAAATCAAGGAAAAACAAGAAAGAAAAACCAGATCTATGTTGAAAAACCACTTATTTAGATAAAATAAGAATAAAAACGATGTAGAGGGGTGATTCTATGCTAAAAAATGACCTAAAACCACCCCCCACTGGTGGATGAGGAAGAAGGGACGAATAGAGGAAATATTGAAAGAGAGACGACTCTAGATTTTTCTTGGGTGAGTAGTTTATTGTCGTGAAATATAATTCTTAAGGAATTGTCTTATACACGTGTAGACTATAAACAATTTATTTGTGTTATTTATTTTATTTATTTATTTTATATATTATTTTCCTAACATCCATGATCCATCATAAGGATAACTTGTCTTCCCCTGCATAAAGCTAGAAATGCTAACACGCATATCCTCCAACTTGCGGGAGGTGTTATAAATAGTTAGGGCTCGTTTGGTGGTCAGGATAGGATAAGGATGGATAGGATATGAGAGCTGGATAAGGATAGGATAGGATATGAGCATGATAAGCTCTTATCCTGTCCAATGTTTGATGTGCGTCAGATAATGACAGGATATGATATAAAATATCCACAAATGATAAAATTATCCTTGTATCAAAATTACATTTTTTTTTCAAAAATAAATTTTAATATTACGTGGTTGTTTTATACATTTAAATTAAAAAATATTTAATAATATATATTTTTGGCTTTTTAATTATAAATTAGTCCATTTTTTTACATTATAAAAAATTAACTTTTTTTTCACTTTTTATAAAAATTGTTAATTAAACCACATATTTTAATTAGTATTAAGGTTGACTACTTAGGTTTGAAACTGTAATTAAATAATAACAATATTAAAGGTAAGAGATAAAAGAAAGCATTTTCTTATCCTATCCTGTTGGTTCTAACCCAGCTCCATCCTCAGGATAGAATTATAACTAAGTAACAGGATAAGATAAGCTAACAGGATAAGCTTATCCTATCCTGCTGGTTCATCAAACTACAGATTAAAACAGGACAGGATAGCTTATCCTATCCTGCCTCCTTTATCCTGACCACCAAACGGGCCCTTAGAGTTTAGTTAAGTTGGCTACAGACTGGGTTGGTGGTTACAATTAATTAGATTGAGAGTTATACTCGTTCTGGTATATAAGCTTCATTGAATCCTAAGGGCCCGTTTGGTGGTCAGGATAAGAGAGACAGGATAGGATAAACTATCATATCCTGCTTTAATCTGTAGTTTGGTGAACCAGCAGGATAGGATAAGCTTATCCTGTTAGCTTATCCTGTTAGCTTATCCTATCCTGTTACTTAGTTATCATTCTATCCTGAGGTGGAGCTGGGTTAGAACCAACAGGATAGGATAAGAAAATGTTTTCTCTTTTATCTCTTACCCTTAATATTGGTATTATTTAATTATGGTTTCAAATCTAATTAATCAACCTTATTACTAATTAAAATATGTGGTTTAATTAATAATTTTTATAAAAAGTGGAAAAAAAACTTAATTTTTTATAATTTAAAAATGGATTAATGTATACTTAAAAAGCCAAAAATATATATTATGAAATATTTTTTAATTTAAATGTATAAAACAAACACATAATATTAAAATTTATTTTTGAAAAAAATGTAATTTTGATATAAGGGTAATTTTATCGTTCCTGGTTATTTTATATCATATCCTGTCATTATCTGATGCACATCAAACATTGAACAGGATAAGAGCTTATCATGCTCATATCTTATCCTATCCTTATCCAGCTCTCATATCCTATCCATCCTTATCCTATCCTGCCCACCAAACGAGCCCTTATTGTATCAAGTTTACTCATTCTATTAAATACACTTTTTACTAATAATTCTCTCAATTCTGTATACTTCTTTGGGCTCTTGTCTTGTTTTCAACGAGAGACGGTACTTTGCTTTTTTCACACTAATGTATATTATCCTCTCCCGCTAAAACCATTCCCATCATAAAAACATGTGAGCAACTTAATTTACATCTACTTTCATGCAACTTACGTTTGGATAAATAACTTAATTAAATCTTTATAGGATAAACATTTATCATATAAGCGCTTATGTATAAGCTATTTTTATAATTAAAGAGAAAATATAATCAAACTGTTTTCATATAAATTATATGTTGTTTTCATAAGCTATTCTGAAGAGCTTATCAAAATAAGTTGAAAACAGCTTATGGACATGTCATAAGCTATTTCCATAAGCTCTTTCAAACACTCTGACAAACGCTTATGCCAGTAGATAAATCCAAATAAACTATATATAAATCAATCCAAATAGACCCTATATACAAGTGCGAATATGTGAATCATCAATTTCTAGAATCAAGAATAATTATGATAATTAGTGCATTTTTGTAACACATGCATACGCCACCGCTTTCTCAATCGAGAAACTGTCAAGATTAGCCTACTGAACGATTCTTTCTTTTATTTAATTAATAATAAGATTTTTCCTACCGAAGGATTTATCTTCTTATCTATGTAATTTCAGGATGGATTTTCGTTGAAGAGTTCTCTCTGTCCTTCCGTCCCCCCAATTAGCTAGTTGTCCCGCATGTCCACTTTGCTAGGTGTTCAAACCAATCCATAAATTAGTGGCAAACTGATTAAAATCAAAATTATTTGGATTGATTTGGATGAATTTTTAAAAAAATCGATCAATTTGGTTCGATTATCTGATTCATTCTTTAAAACCAATCCAATCCGAATCGTACCGAAATTATTATTATTATTATTTATTATTATTATTATTATTATTATAATATATATAGTTTTATCCTTAAAATTATACAAATATCTAAAGATCACACATTCTTCTCCATTTCCTTCTCTTTAAAGTTACTACTATATGCTTTGTTAATTTCCACTATTACTTGTTAGTTTGATAAGATAATGTGGTGTGTGAGGTTCAAGTGATCATCAAATGTTATTTGATTGGTTGTATGACTTTATTAATGGTTTGAAGAACTTTAAATGATATTCTCATTACTATATTTTTACTTTCTTTTAGGCTTGCAATTTGATTATTTTGTTGTTTAAAAATAAAACTATTCAGTCCAATTCAATCTGATTAACACTTCAGTTTGAAAATTTGAATCAAAATCCAAAGCGATCCAAATCGAAACGCGAACACTCATATTAAATAGCTAAGAAAAATATATCTGCTAAAGAACAAATCTCGTGATTATGTACCATTACGATATCAATGATATGGATCAAATTTTTTATTGTGATACTTCTACTATTGGGAGTCACTAATACATTTTTATAAATTATTTCTCTGAAAAATAATTGTATGTAGTTTTCATGATAAATAAGGGCGAGAATAGATCAGGCGAGTCTTTTTTTTTTGTGACAAGGCGGGGCTAAGGCCCAAAAGAAAACAACTAACTAGAGACTAAGCGGGATAAGGAGACCCCAAACATATCACCTAACAAAATTAAATCTAACTTAGGATAAGAAGTAAGAATCTCTTTATAACTAAGAGGTTCGGCAAGGCTCTTGTTGGCAAGACTATCAGCATCATAGTTGCCTTCTCTCATTGTGTGCTGAATTTTAACATCCCATTGCCTTTTTAGAATTTTTTGAATGACTCTAAAAAGTTGATTGAAGCCAAGTGCACCAGAGGGGTTGTGAAGAGCTTGCACAATGGATTGGGAGTCACTTTCTAGGATTATATTTTTGTAACATTTTTCCCAGGCCAAACTAAGCCCAATGAACACTCCCCATAATTCAGCAGTGATGGCAGTACACAAACCAATATGATGCATGAAACCAATGATCCATGAGCCATCATCGGGTTTCCCTTAGAAGCACCATCAGTATTAACCTTGACCCACCTAGGAGGAGGCACCTTCCCTCTAATAAGTTCCCAATTGATAGCGTACATCGATAACAATAAAAATCCAAAATTGCTAAAAACCGAAAAGGATAAAACTGTGAACAAACTCACAGCCAGGTTAAAAGCATAATACAACAAAGTCAAATTGCCTACAAAAGTTTTTTTTTGACAAGGAAAGACATTCATTCATTCAAATTGATAGAGTACATCGATGACAATACAGATCCAAAATTGCTAAAAATCGAAAATGATGAAATTGCGAACAAACTCACAGCAAAGTCAAATTGCCTACAAAAGTGACACCATCAAAGTCACCGAAATACCCATGCTTCCAGATCTGTAGCATTGAGACCCAAGTCTTGATCAAATCTGTGATGCATTGAAGCAGATATGTCAATCTGGAACAAACGAACACCGCACCATGACGTAAATCAAACAACACTGCACAAAGACGGGAAACCAAACAAAGCCACACCAAGACTACAAAGAACAAGGAAAAAAACATAAAAAGATCCAGATCTATGTGGAAAACCCACACAAAAAAACCAGATCTATGTGGATTTATATTGTTTTTGGTTTTTTGAAAGAAAGAAGAGAAAGGAAATGGGAACAAGGGGTGATGTCAAGAATGAAGTAGAAGCATGTGAGGTAGGCTTATAAAAAACAAAAAGCATGTGAGGTTGAAAACGCAACGCAGGGAAGGGGAAAGGGAGTAAGAGTTCGGGGTGGGGTGGGGTGGGGGTGTGGTGGCGGATGAGAGAGTAGATATATAATATTTATATGGAGAATGCTAACGACTATCCTAACGACACTCTTTAAGAAATCTAAAAGGTAAATTTGTATGGGAAGTCATATATTTAATATACTGAAAAAACATACACTTAGTTTTTCAATGAATAGTTATTTTTTTAGGTTTCTTTAACCAGTGCCCATAAGGAACTTGTTAGCAAGACCGTATTTATATAATTTATTAATTATATATTAGTATAATATTTTTATTTTATATAATTAATAATTTTGTTAAAATTTACAATCCAAGGCAAAACTTAAAATTATTAGGTTTAATTACTCTGCAGGTCCCCAAACTATTTGAGAATTTTCAAATAGATCCCCGAACAGTTTTTTTGTTGTAATTGGGTCCCCGAACTTCTAAATAGTTTGTTATTGGATCCCTACACTTTAAACGTTTGTAATCGGGTCCTTAAACTTATAAATAATTTGTAATTAGATCCTTGGAGTAGCAAAACAACTTTGTAATTAGAGCACCCTATAATCTCCTTCCAAGATTCTTATTTATCTTGGAGGTTAATAGAACTACTAGATCACTCACAATAACAAAGATTTTGAAATAGTCTCTTACCTTGGGGACCTAATTAAAATTATTTATAAGTTCATGGATCCGATTACAAAAGTTTAAAGTGTAGGGATCCAATTACAAAGTTTTTAGAAGTTCGGGGACCCAATTACAAATTTTTTTAGTTCAGAGACCTATTTGAAAATTCTCAAATATTTTGAGGACCTGCAGAGTAATTAAAGACCGACGAAGTAAAGTATGCCAATGGCCCGTTACAGAACAACAAGACTAGGGGCTGCCTCTTGATCTTGAACGCAAGAAAGACCACTGTCGTTCGCGCGCCTAATTCCTCTCTTGTAATGTATGCATTTAAATAAGCTTCCCTAATACTTCACACTTTTAAGTTTTCATAAACAGTCCAGGAAAGAAAAACTATAATCTATAAATCATACAAAGCAATCCCCAATATAAGGAGAATTTGTCAAGTGTCATCTCCAGATAAGAGTATTTTAAATTTTAAAAACTGAACAAACTTAAAAAACAAAAAATAAAATGAAAAGATTAATCAATTTAAATCATATTAGGAATTGATTGGGAACAAAGCAATTAATTTATATACCGCGTTCAAATTAGGAATTGAATTCCATTTCCCATATTTAGAAAGATTTGAACAATTTTTTTTTTAAAAAAGATGAATCAATTCAAATCAAATTTTGAATTGATTGAGAATAAAAAAAACAATTAATCCTGATATAAATAAATCTATAAATCTGTAAATCTATAAATAATACAAAACAGCCCCTATTGCAAGGAGAATTTGCCAAGTGTCATATCCCGAGAAAGTATTTCAAATTTTAAAAACTGAACAACTTTTAAAAAACAAAAAAAAAGATTAATAAATTCAAATAAAATTAGGAATTGATTGGAACAAAGCAATTAATTTATATTTTACGTTCAAATTAGAAATTGATTTCCATTTCTCATATTTAGGAAGATTTGAACATTTTTTTAAACAAAAGAAGCGAGAAAAAAAAATGAACCAATTGAAATCAAATCGTGAATTGATTTGAGAATAAAGTAATTAATCTGATATATATAAATATATAAATCTATAAATAATACAAAGTAGTTTCCATTGCACAGAGAATTTGTCAAGTGTCATCTCTAGAGAAGAGTATTTCAAATTTTAAAAACTGAACAACTTTTAAAAACAAAAAATAAAATAAATAAAGATTAACCAATTCAAATCAAATTAGGAATTGATTGCGAATAAAACAATACGAAAATAAAATAAAAAAGATGAATCAATGAAAATCAAACAAAAGACGTGGTTGAAGAATCTTACCCACGCATGAGGGATTTAGATTGAGTGACTTTGAGATTTGGTAATTTTGGTACCTTTAGGCATTTTTAGAGAGGGATAGATGAGAGAGAAAAATGAGATAAGATGAGAGAGTGTGTCAGATGAGAGAGAAATGCCTAAAGGCATCAAAATTACCAAATCTTAAAGTCACTGAATCCAAATCCACGCATGAGGTACTATAAAAGTGAGTTGTACTAATATGAATAAATATAAAAGAAGTTCATCAAACAAACTTCAATCATTGATAAAAAACAACCAAGATATTATATATATGCTAATAAGTATCACAAAATCATTCATCATATAGTGACACAAAACATTATTATACCTCTAAGATGAAACCATAAATTCAGCTTTTTGTTTTTTCGAGATGAACTTTTTATTGATGTAGTTTACATGTTCTATTTTTTGCTCTAAATTTTATATATTATATTTCTTTTGGACAATGATGATTATATTTATATGAATAATCATGTTTGTTCAAATTATTTTTGTAGTTCATTTTATTTATCTCTCTTACATTTCTTTCTTTTTATATCTACTTCAAAGCAATTTGCATAACTTTTTCAACATATGTCATTTGCAAAAAAGTCTATCTATTAAGAAAGTGTATAATTTAAACTAATAAGGAGATTTATCTTTTATATTTTACATAATAATATTTTTAAATATTTATGCTGCCTCAACAAATAAAAAATTACAATTTGCTATATTTAATATATATAATCACGACATATGTTATGAATTATGATTATTGATAATATACTTCGTGGGGACACGGAATCAAATTCTAGTTCTGGTAGATAACATTTCAAGCTCAAGTCAACATATTACAAAATAAGTCTACTAATGTTTAAACAAGGCCTAATATCTCCTTCAATTTCCGCCCCTTGTGATAAAATAGTGTTAGTGTTTTGAATTTTAATATAAAAAATAAGTTTAAAAGCTCATGTAGAATGTTTACAAGGTGATAACACGGGCTACAGCCTACAAGATAGGTTGAAATTGTTATTTTGTTTAAATATTTATTTTTGGGCTTTTGAATTGTTTTATGGGGTTAGCATGAAGTAATATTCGGAAGTATGTCATGCTGCCAATGCGTGGGCATTAGTGGTTGCAGCGTAGCCGTCTGGGTTGGGCCTTTTTGAACGCCCAAATCGATTTTCAGGTTTTGCGACGTGCACGACAGGCGCTTTGAAATAAAGAGAGGATAGTGGGTATCCAGTGTCCAGTCCACCGTGAAAACTGAAAAGAAAGAAAGAAAGAAACAAACAGGGAGAGTGGGGACCACATTCACGGACCAAACTAAGCTGCAAGCAGGATGATCATACCAAATCTAGTAGTATAGTATATAGTATATACCATATGTCACTCTTACGGTCGGGTCATGACGTGGTTGCTGACGTTTCCTCTCATTTTTTTAAAATAGGGTCAGGGTTGGGTGGAGATTGGATCATCTCTGGCAGCCAATAAAGAGATTAAAAAATTATTATTGATGTTGGTATTGAAAGATTGAGAGTTTTGTATACATATAACAGGTAATCAATGCATGTATTCTATGATTGAACTTTTGCTGAAAAAGTGCGGGAGAAAGGAATTGCCGGAGATGATGTTTTTTCCCGAATGAATAGGGTGTATATATATCATCCTAATCAACTGTTTGCAAATATTTTTAAATCTCATCTTCACAATATTTGGATTGCACGCACCTTCCCATATCTTGCTCAGAAAATTCCATAACATTGAATTAACCCAGGTCAAAGTCAGATATCTATTGACTAATGGTGCCTCTTGGTCGTGTTTTCACCTTCTCCCACTCAAGAGGTGAGAGAAGAATACAAGTGTTTAAAACTTCAAATCAAAGGTCATTTTCTTTATGGACTAATGCATATATAAATAATTAAATAAATTCTATAATATCTTCAATCGAATAAATGGCTAATAATCACCTATTAACTGAATGAGCACCCAAAATAAAATAGTAGCTGAATAGCCACCCCTCTTTCTGGCTGATGTGGACCACACCCACTTTTTGGGCTATTTTCTTGAACTGAAATCTTTGACCAATAATAATGAACAAATTATTGGAAGGGAAGCAGGCACCCCCATTATTGTTTATTTAATTTAATTATCTCTTCAGGCATATATATATATATATATATATATATATATATATATATATATATATATATAATTTAACTAAATAAGAGTAAGGAATTATTATTATTGCTATTGCTATGTTTTGATTTGGTGGGGTGAGAGTGGGAGAGGCATAAGGAATAAGGATGAGCGGGTTAAGAAGTGAAAGAGCTGCTCTCTTAGAAGCAGAGCGCGGTGTAAGTCCAATTTTCTCATTTTAACAATGCTTTCTTTTCTCTGTTTTTCTCTATCGATACTATTCATTTCCCTTCCCTCGATTTGCTTTCTCAAAATTTGTTTATTTGCGTCAATTACTACTTTTCTCAAATGTGTGATGATCAATTCAAACAACTTGCTTCTTCAGAGTAATACCTGTTTATTCCATTCAACCCTGGACATGGATAATAATATTACTAAACCATCCTCGTACAATGTTTCAATGAAATCCCTTTTTTTTTTTTTTTTAATATCTTTTGATAGCTATCCAAACATGCTTCTCTGCTTGTATTTCAGTTTCCCCTATAGTACTTTAGGCTTTGTTCTAGAAATTAATTTCAGTTGAAAACATAGCTGAGTCTTTTGCTTCAGCATTTTTTGTTGGATTTTTCATTTTGAGGGCTGATCAGATTAAAATATATAATAGAGGGCATAGTTTTTAATGGTTTCAAACTGGTTTTGAGACTGGATTACCTGCAGTCGTTTATATTGCTTGGTTTCCGTTTCAACCGTGGTATAAGCGCCTATAGGGAATCCAAATCCGTTTTAAAACTTATACTTGGTAGATGTTCTCTCTGAATCTATTAATTAAGTCCCTGATTCATGGTATGGTTATGCATTTTCAACAATTACAAAAACTGAAGAAAGGATTTTGGACATAACTCTGGAACTGAATTTATCCTTTGTATTCCATTAATTTTTTCCAATCTATGTAGGAAGGGGGAAAGAGGGATGATGCCTCGGCAGGTCAACTCTCAGACCTTGAGCATGGTGATGCAGTGCCGGTAATCATTGTCTATATATACAATACTTGAAATCTCTCTATAATATCTCATAGCATCATATGTATCTTAAGTTGCTAACTTTATGCATGAAAATATCAGGCGGCAAATGTGGGATTCTTTCGAGTGTTTTCACTTGTAAGTGGCCAGTGTTTCTTCGGTTGAATTGTTGCCATATTATTGTGATAATTAAAGTTTTTTTTTTAAATTTTTTTTTAAAAATTACAGGCAAAGCCTGAGGCTGGAAAGTTGGTGATTGGTACGGTGGCTCTGTTGGTTGCAGCCACAACAAGTATCTTAGTTGTATGCATCATTTACTATCTCCCCTCTCTCTCACTCTCTCTCTCTTTCACACACACACAAGTGCACACACTCAAACTTATGTCAGCAAGCATCTATATTTGTTGCCAACATTGCCAGATTAAAGTTAAAGCAGCTTTCTGATGGACATGGAAATGTTACTGCTGCAGCAAAAATTTGGTGGGAAGATAATTGACATTGTCTCGGGAGATCTTCGAACTCCTGAAGAGAAAGATAGAGCTTTAAATGCTGTTAAGAGCACAATACTAGAAATCTTTCTGATTGTTGTTCTCGGGTATAATCCTTGCTTGAGTACTTTCCATTGATCATATAGTTTTATCTGGATGTAGTAATGATTTCTGAATGTCACATGAGTTTTCTGGGATCCCAAGTGGTTCACTGAGTTCTCTCGGATTTTCAGTTCAATTTGCACATCACTTCGAGCTTGGCTTTTTTCTTCTGCTAGTGAAAGGGTTGTTGCACAGCTGAGAAAGAATTTGTTCAGTCACCTTGTAAACCAGGTCAAAAATATTTTCAGGATGACTCTTGCATTGTTTCCCTTTGTTTGTGTTACTGTTGTTCACTTGGAGAGTAGAAATTTCAATCTTGAAGCTTGTAATTACCCTTGCCTCACAATAAAAGCTTGTTTATTATGGATGATGAGTTTTCAGGAGATAGCCTTCTTTGATATTACTCGAACTGGGGAACTTTTAAGTAGGCTATCAGAAGATACACAGATCATAAAGAATGCTGCAACTACCAATCTTTCTGAGGCCCTGAGAAATTTGTCAACTGCACTTATTGGTCTCAGCTTCATGTTTGCAACATCATGGGAGTTAACATGTGAGTAATTAAAGATTGAAGGTTTATTTCATGAACCACACACACACACACACATTCTCTGTGTTTATCCTAACCTTGTTCTCTCTCTCTCTCTCTCTCTCTCTCTCTACAACATTTTGTAGTGTTGGCTTTGGCTGTTGTGCCTGTTATTTCTATTGCTGTTCGCAAATTTGGCCGTTTCTTGCGTGAACTTTCTCATAAAACTCAAGCTGCAGCTGCAGTAGCTTCTTCAATTGCTGAGGTATGTCTCTCCCATTAAACAGACGTCACAGGGAAAGATATTTAAACTGATATTAGTTTTGTGCGTGTTGCTTAGGAATCCTTTGGTGCTATTAGAACAGTAAGATCTTTTGCCCAAGAGGATTATGAAATAACACGCTACTCTGAGAAAGTTGATGAGACACTTAATCTTGGACTTAAGCAAGCTGTGAGTTTGTCATTTATATTTTGATCTATGTGCTTCTGTGTAAACATGTTTCTTTGCCTTTGCAGCATTTAATCTTATCTGCTTGGTGATACAGAAAGTTGTTGGACTCTTTTCTGGAGGCCTTAATGCAGCATCTACACTTTCAGTTATTGTAGTTGTTATATATGGAGCTAATTTGACAATCAAAGGTTCCATGTCCTCGGGTGATCTGACATCTTTTATTCTTTATAGTCTCTCAGGTAAGTTCCTCTTTCTATTGTGCAATTTTACATGTCGATAAAACCTATAATGCATTCACATTTCAAGAGTATGAATCTTCGGCTTTATTATTATTATTATTATTTAGGGTACGTGGCTTCATTGATTTATTTCAGTGATAGTTTGATATGTTGTTATTATTATTCTTTGTTGGGTACATGGCTTCATTGTTATTATTATTTTTATTTTTTATTGGGTACATGCCTCACATATCATTGACTCAATTACTTTGCCTTGTAGTGGGATCTTCTATATCTGGTCTGTCAGGACTGTATACAGTAGTTATGAAAGCTGCAGGTGCTAGCAGAAGGGTATTTCAAATTATGGATCGTGTTTCATCCATGCCTAAGTCTGGAAATAAGTGTCCTCTGGGGTGAGTTTTCTAGATTTCCTAAAGTATGTAAGTTCTATTTTCAGAGTTCCCTCCCCCTCTAGCTATTTTAGTATTTTACTCTCCTGGAATGCACTTAGTCTAGGATGTGTGGACTAAGGTCTCAGCGTTTGAATTCTTGTTACTAGACTTTCTAGTGTCCCAATTCTGAACACAGCCTGCATTGTCAATGAAAAAAATGATAATCTGCTTATTATGAAATAGATTTTGCAATATTTAGATGCTTCTATGCGACCAACTCTTTCCTTAGTGTTACGATGAAGTGAAACTTTATAATATAGTCGGTGAAATCATAAGCATCTCTTTCACTCTTTCCATTATATAATGTGAATTTCAGAATTGCTTTCATAAATTAAATATGCTCCCTTTATGTTTAAAATGTTTTCTGTATAAAAAATAGTTGATCTCTTAAAATGAGAAGTGACACTAAATGTCTATTACTGTAGTGATCAAGATGGGGAAGTGGCACTTGATGATGTATGGTTTTCCTATCCATCACGCCCCAGTCATATGGTGCTCAAGGTAGCAGTTTCTTTCTAGTTTTCTGTTCTGGTTATCTAAATAAATTCGATGGTTAATTATTAAAACAAAATATACTGCATTGTTCATCTTTAGGGCATTACAATTAAGCTGCTGCCTGGCTCAAAGGTTGCTCTTGTTGGTCCTAGTGGTGGCGGAAAGGTATGGTCGAAAGCTTCTCTTTCTTTTCCCTTTCTTCGTGTGTTTATTTTCACAGGTCATCATTTCACAAGGTTCTTATTTAACATGCTGCGGATTGAAGCATAGCAAGAAAGGTAGAGAGCATAGTGAAGTAAAAGGAAAAAAAATATCATGCACATGAACTTATTTCTTGTTTGTGCAGACTACAATAGCAAACTTAATTGAAAGATTTTATGACCCAACCAAGGGAAAGATTCTGGTGAATGGGGTTCCTCTGGTAGAAATATCACACAAGCATTTACACAGAAAGGTATCTTGATCATGAATTTTTAACTTTTAGTGCTTAAAATAATTACCAGAATTATATTTTTTAGCTTATTACTATTTACCGCCACTAACAGGGACCATGGGTTGATAAGTTGGCACTGCAACAGAAGTTCCATTGTTGGGCATAACATATTTACAACATTTAGGTGGATAAGATCACAAGTGCTTTTCAGTGCGAACACTATCAGCAACCTTTTGCGCAATTCAGTGTTGTTGTAGTGTCATGTTTTTTAGTTTTAGGAACCTGTTTATCCTGTAGAATTTTGAGTATGTGAGGGAAACCTGAAATAATCCCAAAGAAGTCGAGGCGAAAAGTTTTTTTTATTAATTAATGCCTTGTGCCTATCACGTTGTCACCTATAACATTGCAGGCTTAGCCTGACTACCATGTAATATAGCTTGATAGTTGGGATTTAAAATTTGGTGTTTGAGAAATGAGATGCAACATAGAATCACCCCAGGTTTAATATGCCCATGTTAACAAAAGAAATTGTACTCTCCTAATTTCTTTGGTGATTTTGATAACTTAAATTTAATGCAGTTTGGTCTTGTATTTGCAGATCAGCATAGTGAGTCAGGAGCCTACACTCTTCAACTGCTCCATAGAGGAGAACATAGCTTATGGATTTGATGGCAAAGTTAACGATGCTGAGATAGAAAATGTGGCGGTAATATTTAATGTCTTGTTTAACCAATGAGACACTCTTCTCACTCTCCTTTGCTCATTATTGGTATGGATTTGAATGCAGAAAATGGCCAATGCCCATGAATTTATATCAAAGTTCCCAGAGAAATACCAGACTTTTGTGGGAGAGCGTGGGGTAAGGCTTTCAGGAGGGCAGAAACAGAGAATAGCAATTGCTAGAGCCCTGCTTATGGATCCAAAAATTCTCCTTCTGGATGAAGCCACCAGTGCCTTAGATGCTGAAAGCGAATACCTAGTACAGGCGAGTTAATATATTATTCTGGATGTTTCTTTTTCCAGTTTCATAAACATAAGAGCTTCCTCTTATTTGCACAATAAGCTAATGGTGTGATGGATATGATGCAGGATGCCATGGATTCTCTTATGAAGGGAAGGACAGTTCTAGTTATTGCTCATAGGTTATCAACAGTTAAAACTGCTGATACTGTTGCAGTTGTTTCAGATGGTCAAATAGTTGAGAGTGGCACACATGATGAGCTTCTCAGCAAGAATGGTGTCTATACTGCATTAGTCAGAAGACAACTACAAACAACAAAACCTGATATCTGATTACCAATAACCGTTGCCACGTTGCTTGTTAGACACTAGTCTGCCCCTGGACGGGGGAAATGATACTTTGAGTTTGAGGCACAAGCTCCTCGGAACACCCTCACTACCACAGTAGCAACTTGCAAGTTACAACATTAAATTTAGCAAGAAATTGTGGATACTGCTCATTAAACTACTCCAAAACCAAAATCGTGCTTCTTTGGTTTCTTATTTTGTTTTTTAGCACTTGGGAGTAATAGTCTTTTTCTATTCAACTTCATCACCCTCTACACTAAGGTTACGTTTGGTTCAAAGGAGGGGAGAGAGATTTTAACGGAAGGGGAGATTTTAATTAAATATTCTATTTGGTTAAGAGAAAGGGAGTGAAAATAACACTCTTTATATTTGGTTCACTAGGAAAGGGTAGAGATTTTAAAACTTATTTGCTTTTATAATCTTATAATTTTGGATTTCAAAATACTTAACTAAGAATATTTTTGTCTATATATTCAAAATATTTTAAACCTATCCCCTCCCCTCCAAATCCCCCAATATTGGAGGGGAGTCAAAATTAAGTGAGGAGGAATTTTCCTCCCCTCCATTTTCCTTCTCTCCCCTCCAAAAATTGAATCAAACAAAAAAAATTTATAAAAATCTCCTCTCCTCCCCTTTCCTTTATTTGACCATTTTCCCAACCAAACACTATGTTAGTGTCGATCTCTTCACCACATTATCACCAATGTGCTTTCTCTAAAATGGTAAAATCAATGTGTTTTCTTTTTTGATTTAATTAGAATGCAGTATAAAGAGTTTTTAACCAAATCATACAGTAACACGTAAAAAAATATTGGCCCGGCCTGGAATTAACTTGGTCCGACCCAAAACGTAAATATGTTGACCCGTCATGGGCTTACCCAAACGGGTTGCGCCAGCCCGAGATGACAACTCTTTATATATGTATCATTTCATCAAAAGATGCATTAAAGAAAGGTTGCATCTATTCAAATGAAGGATTGCTCCTCCTCATCAAAGAGCATAAGATGATCTATAAATAGAATCATTCTCCATGCAAAATTTTGCCCAATTTGGCATACAAAATTTGGCTAAGTTTTTGCTTGCCAAATCATTTTCTTTCTTTTGTTATGCTCAAAGAGAATTGAGGAAGCTATTGTTATGTAAAATATCATAGGTGCTAGCCTTGATTGTGAACCTACAAACTAAGTCAAGGGTTCTTCATTGTATTTTGCAGTAAATTCGTTGTTATCCTCTTGTATCTATTGAGACCAAAATTGGTGGGGGACAAATTGAACCTAAAGCTTAGGATGATATTGCACACCTTAAACAGTGCCCATTTTTCTGATCTTTCCTCTTATCGCATATCCATCACCACCAATATAATTATTGAAGGAAAAAGTAAACATAAAACAAAGTTTGGGCAAAAATTTTACATACTAGAAAGTTTGTGTTTTTGGGTGTGTTTAGATGAGCTTATAAAGAGTTTATGAAAATAACTTATGAAAATAAACTCATACAAATAATCTATAAAAATAGTTTAGAATATTTCTATAAGTCATTTTTAGCTTATTTTCATAAGCTTGTCAGATAAGCTTATGAAAATAAGCTATTTTTAGCTTATTTAAAAAAAAACTTATTTCATAAACCTTTAATTAAGTTATTTATCCAAATATATCCTTATGTGATAGGAAATTACTTCAAATTGTAAGAGGATATATACGGATTCTAACTTTTATCGCTTTGAAGCAGTTATCATGAATTTGAAATTAAATAAGCAAATTCTCAAAACCTTCAAATAGATTTCTATGAAATATGAATTAAACAATAAATCTTTTTTCTAGTAAATTTTGTAAGGATATGAATCTTGTTTGAAACCACTAGATATCTTCATAGATTACTCATTTAAATCGTCCATAATATTAATTATTTTATATTAATTAATTTGTCTGCTATAAGCTATAGTAGCCATCCGGCCATCACACGATGAGATGCCACACAAAAGTTTAAACTACCTACTGTATCATTTGGTTTAAGGGTGTCATTGAAAGAATTTATATAGAATTTATAAAAATAATTTATGATAATAAATTTAATAAATAATTTATGATATTTTTATAAGTTTTTTTTAATTTTTTTAAAAAAGAATCTATTAGATAGACGTTTAAATAATTTATATACCTACACGTATCGGAACATCACCGCTCTTACCTAATATTTGTACTTCAATATCTGTTACACGACGTGCCGATACAGTAGCCCTACCATCCCTTTTTTAATTGCTATTATTTTTTTAATTCTCCGTTTTTTAATTTTTCAATTTCCCTTTCTTAATTGAAATTATTTTTCAAGATTTAATAGCAAAATTAATGTATGTTTGGAAAATAAGTTGATCCGGGTCTCACGTGGGTTTGAAAATGCAAAAGCAATTGAGATTGAGTTTGGAAAAATTATACAAGCTAGTTTATAATGAACGAATTTATAACGAATGTGATAATTGATAATGGATAAATTAATTTATTGATATAGAAATGTTTGATAAAATTAATGATTTAACTAATTGAAAAAGATAAAAGAACATAAAATAACATATTGATATACTTTTTTTTATATAAATATTGTTTTTATATATATATATATATATATATATATATATAATCATAATCAATTATAATAAATAACTATCGGAATCACCAACATGTGATTAGTCCGAGTTCTAACGAGTTTGGACCTTTTAAGCAAGTGGTCAGGGGTTTGATTCCTAGCTCTTGTGTATGAAGAAAACCTGATTGGGAGGGGATAACCATTAAATGTCGTTCAAGTCCCCCGACGGAGATTAGTCATTATTTACGATGGTAAATACTTCATACCAATAAATGATTACAAAAAAATAACTATCAGAATGAATTATAACAAATAATTTATTTATACAGTACTCATGCTCCATATTTATGTAATATTTTATCACGTAAATCACTGATAATAATAAGTATAATTCAAAATAATTATATGTAATATATATATATATATGTATATTATTTATTTTAAAATAAACATTACTTGAAGTGGATACGAAAGAAACGTTATAAACTTATGAAAAAACGTTATAAGCTGATGAGAGATGTGCTTACCAAACATGACTACTACCCATCCACTATAAGCTAGCATATGAGATTTATCAAGAGCCTGTTTGGCACGTCTCTTGTGCGAACTTATAGCAGATAGCTTATAGTGAATAAGAAAGTAATCCCGTTTGACAAGCGCCTCCGTTACGAGCTTATAACGTTTTTTTCAGATGCTACTAGAATTAGCGTTTGAGCTTATAGTTTATAGCATTTCATTTTGTTTTTCATTTTTATCTTTATTATCTTAATTTAATTCTACCTTTATACCCTTCTCTCTCTTTTACGTAAAATCAATAATGAAGATATCGTTTTATGTCTTTTTATATTTTTTAGCTAGTTCAACCACTAGTTTTACCAAACACTTCCACATAAAATAAGCTAGCTTATCCACTATTAACTATCAACTACCTCATCCCCTATTCACTATAAATTATTCATTATCAACTACCTTATCTGTTAATAACTAATTTTACCAAAGAAACTTCAAATAAACCTTAAAAGCTGTTTCTCCAAGGCGCGTTTGTGGCTGTCTCTCACGTTCCCAAAGAGGCTATTAATATCAAAATTATAAAGGAAACCATTTATTACTTTTTGTTAATCTGGACAAACCATTTATTACACGGTGGCATAATCATGAATATATTTGATAGTATTATTTTATTTGTTTTTATTATTTTATTTTTGAAAATAAAGTTATTTATGCCTTTTAGTTTAATTTTTAGTTATTTAATACTTTTAAAGAGTAAATTAAATTAAAAATAATTATTCTAAGAAAAAACATCAATGCAATTTAGCAGGATGCTTAAGAGGAAGGAAAGTTAACTTCACAATGGATAACTAGTTAATAACTTATAACAAATAATCTAACTCATTGAATTTGAAGCGTTTGATAAATTAGCGACATGATAAATATAAAATGATATGTTTATATATTTTCTTTATAAATTATATTTATATATATATGTGTGTGTTATTTATTTTAAAACAATTATCACTTTTACTACTTTTACTTTATTTTAAATTATTTATCATCTAAAAAAATTGAAAAATTAATTTCATTTTTAAGTACTTCTATTAAATGAAATGTCTTTATATAACTAAAATGACAGTTGTATATGATTTTTTATATAATTTTTTTGCAGACAAATATAATCTCTAGTATTTTTATCTTAAATATGTATCTAGTTAGTGAAATTAGTCTTTATATATATATATATATAATGTAAAATTTTTTACACTGTCAACCAATCAGAAATTATGGTATGAGTGACTTTTAAGGTAGTTAGGATAAGAGTTAAACATTTTAGCTTATGTGGCAATTTCTGATTAGTTGACAATGTAAAAAATCTTTACATTGTCAGTATATACCAATTAAACTCTCTCTCTCTCTCTCTCTATATATATATATATATTGTTAATTAAATTAATTTTCAATTTTTTTGAAATGAAAATTGGATTTAACTAATATACACTGTCAGTGTAAAGATTTTTTACAAAGACAACCAATAAGAAATTGCCACATAAGCTAAAATATTTGTCTTTTATCCTAACTACCTTAAAATTCATACACACCATGGTTTCTAATTGGTTATCAGTGTAAAAAATTTTACACTGACAGTGCATAACAATTAAACTCATTAAAATTTATTTATAAATACACATTAATAGATTTTAAATATAATTAAATTAAAGGAAAATTTAATTAAAATAGTAGGATAAAATGAGAAAAATATTATGCTATAAACTCAAATACTACTTTAAATGACTTTTGAAAAATTGTTATAAGCTAATAAAAAAATGTTATAAAGTAGTAAGAAATTTTTTTATCAAATAGAGCTACAAATTTTTTCGCTATAAGCGGTTTTGATTTGTGAATATCACAACCCTTCTCTTTTTTAATTGCTACTATTTTTTTTTTAATTCTCTGTTTTTTTAATTGGAATTATATTTCATGATTTAATGGCAAAATAAATATCAAAATTAGAAAGCAAACCATTTATTACTTTTTGTTAATCTGGACAAACCATTTATTACATGGTGGCATATTCATGAATATATTTGATAGCACTTTTTTTCATTATTTTAATTTTTTAAATAAAACTATTTATGCCTTTTAAATAAATTTTCAATTAGTAAATTAAACAAAAAATTATTATTTTAGCAAAAAATAGTCAATACTGTTTACCAGTCAAGATACTTAAGAGGAAAGTTGACAATGATTATCTTAAAATAAAATAAATTTAAGGGGAAGTTTATAATGAAATTAATGAATATTTAAAAAATGGATAAAATTTATGGGGTATTCATTTTATTTAATTTTTTCAAGATTATAATATAACTCAACCATTCCAGGTCTATATTATTATTATTATAATATTTATTTTTATGTTTATTATAATAAAAATAATAATAATAATAATAATAATAATATATAAAAACGATTAAATTAAGAGTTTAATTATTACGTATTGTCAGTGTAAAATTTTTTACATTGTCAATAAATCAGAAATCATTATTTGAATGACTTTAAGTTAGTTAGGATAAAAGTCAATCATTTTCACTGATGTGATAATTTCTGATTGGTTGACAGTATAAAAAATATATAACAATTAAATCCTTATAGAATTTCATTGCTATGTACTGTCAATGTAAATTTTTTTACACTGACAACCAATCAGAAATCATGATGTGTGTGATTTTGAAGGTAGTTAAGATAAGAGTCAAACACTTTAACTTATGTGACAATTTCTGATTATTTGTCTGTGTAAAAAATATTTATACTGACAGTGTATACCAATTAAATCCATTAAACAATAAAAAAAATTCTAGTAAATCTCGTGTGAAATTTTACTAGAATTTTTTTTTTCATGATTTAATGACAAATATAATATCAAAATTATAAAGGAAACCATTTATTTTTTATGCTAAAGGAAACCATTTATTACTTTTTGTTAATCTGGACAAAGTGACAAACCATTAATTACATGGTGGCATATTCATGAATATATTTGATAGTACTATTAAATTTGTTTTTTATTATTTTAATTTTTTACATAAAACTATTTATGCATTCTAGTTTAATTTTTAATAATTTTAAATAGTAAATTATTAAAACACGAATAGCTGTTTGGGAAAGGTTAATTTTTTCCATTTCAGCTGTTTTTTGGCTTAAAAGATATTTCATACATAATCTATCATGTTTGACAATTAGCTTAAATTTATAAAAAAGCTTTTTTGGGGAAAAAACTGTTTTATGTCATCGAATTTGTTTTAACTTAAGATTGTTATGATTTGATTATTTTTCATTCTCAAAACTCTCTTCCCTATTTATTCTTACAAAACTAACTTCCATACAAATATTATTAAATTATAAAAATAAGTTCATATTTTTTTTTTCGTAATTTACTATGTAAAATATTTTTTTGCACCATTCAAACCAAATGAATTAACTTAAAATCGATTTTCAGCCAACATACCCAAACAAAAACAGATTCCGATTATAATCGATTATCAGCATAATCTATTTTTTTCAGCTTTTTCAAATACACTCCAAATGAAAAATAATTATTTTAAGAAAAAAGTCAATACAGTTTTACCGATCAAGATAACAGGAAAGTTGAGCATGATTTTCTTACAATAGAATAAATTTAGAGTTTAATTGTTATGCACTGATAGTGCAAAGTTTTTAATATTGTCAACCAATCACGAATCATGATATGCATGATTATTAAGGTAATTAGGATAAAGGTCAAAAAAATATGTTGACGTGATAATTTTTAATTGGATGTTTGTGTATATTTTTAAAATATGTTGACAATTTTTACTATGACAAGTATAAAAATTAAACTCATAAATTTACACGATATGGAAGTTTATAATGAAATTAATGTATATTTTTAAAATGAATAAAATTTATGGGATATTCAATTTATTTAAATTTTTCAAGATTAAAATATAACTCAACCAACTCCAGGTCTATTATTATTATAATAATAATAATAATAATAATAATAATAAAAATAATATATAATATAAAAACGATTAAACTGTTGAGTTGATTTTTATAAGTGACAATGTTTTTTAATTTGGTTCTTATATATAAAAAATTATAAAATTAGTTTTTATTTGTACAATTATTTTTAATTTAATTTTACTGTTTATTGGTGTTATGATGTCGTTTGTTGAATTTAAAATATATGAATTAAATTCAAAATAATTATCATATAAGGACCAATTCATCAAAATAAAAATGATTATCACATATAAACAAAATTCAAAATTAGTGTAATGAAATAATTAGTTTAACCAATAAAATTATAATTTAATTGTTATAAACGGATAAATAAAAACTTTTTTACACCCACATTTAATTATAAATTATAACATAAGATATTATTTTTTACATTTATTTTAATTATCTTAAAAGTTATTCGTATCGATTATCGATAGCAATTAAAATCATAAAACCATGTTTTTTCAAATAAAGAGGGGATGACATGAAGAAGAGTTTATAAATCATTTACATATCTATCTCCTGCTGTTTAACGAAAAAAATGCAGAGGCTTGTTCGCAAACTGGTGACACAGAACCTCCTTCATCATAACCACAACCACCTCTCCCACAGTTCCTTCACCTCTCTCCCCAAACCCAATCCTTCACAACTACGGCACCACATTGACGTTTCCACCTCACTTCATCATTGCCGCTCCCATCACTTCATTTCCACCACAACTCGTGCGGCTTCCAATTCGCGCAACGCTCTCCTAAGAACCCTCCTTCATTTTCCCAGACCTTATCTCCATTGCCGGACCTTCCGTTTCAACCAAACTTCTGATCTTCACTTGCGTACTTGGTAATTATTTTTTATTTTTTTTCCTTTTAATTCATTCTTTTAGTGCCTAAGAATTGTTTTGGATCGCGGTTATAAAATGGGATAATAGTCATAATAAATAATCTCAATTTTCTGTTCCCAGCTCTGGCTGGGCTTTAATTAGGGTTTTTGCTTCTTTTTGTGTGTGAAGGTGAACTATAGTATATGATACGTGTCTTGATCTTCCCTTGTCAGTTGTCAACCAAAAATATGTAATTTGGATCACCGTACCAACAAATATTTCATTTTTTTTGGAACTTTGATTTGACTAGTTTCTACATCGTTGCTTGCTTCTTTTGATCGTACGTAGAATTGTTGCAGTTAATGGTGTTTGGACAATCCTAGTAATTTCATTTCTTGGTAATTCTCTAATAGGAGAGACCTTAAAGTTTAAGTGGAGCTATTTGTGTTTTAACCATGTTTGTGAATTTAAGAACAGGGTTTGGACTTTGGAAGACTCATAGAGGAAGAACTATAGTTACATTCTTAGGGGCCTACATTGGAATTGTCGAAGAACTCGTAAGAAAGTGGATTAGATATAACCTAAAACTTATAAACCACTCACTCCATCCTGTTAAAAACTCCAAAAAAATAGCCAATGGGAGTTTTTTGAATCTTAAAAGTTTTGAGGATTTTCCAACACAGGTTGCACTGTTGCAGAGCTGGCTCAACTGGTTAGAGGGATCCGAATGCACTTCCCATGTACATGGGTTCTACTTCTACTGTTCAAAATTTCCTTTCAACTAGTAACCCTGCTTGCTGGTCAGTCCATCCTTAGGATGAGCCTTTGTCTGAAACCTCTGGAATCCCAGCCATGACAATGGCACATTGATTGGTAGTATATGTGTATTGTGTAACCTATCCTCACCAAAAGTAAAATTTTGGGCATCTGGATTCAGTTCTGCTCCTCATTGTAAAATTACTTCAGGAGTATGTAGTAGCAACTAGCAATGACTGTTGTGAGGTATACCTCTTTTAGTTAATGTTGTCATATTTTTAAAAAATGTAGCTAAAACAGAGAGAAAGAGTTTTATAGTTTTGACATCTATACAGAGAGATTCAGTCATTAAAACCCTTTTTGACAACTTATAAGAGGAAACATACTATTTCCAATAAATGTGAGGAACTAACATGTGGAGTTTTGTTTAATAACTGTGTCTTTCCAATCGTTTGCCCTCTCCACAAAAAGAAAATAAAAAATATTTCCATTAATAGGCACATACGAACAAAATGATTTCCTCTAAGGTAATGTCTAATATGTCTTCTCTTGTTTGCAGGAGATCATGGATCCGCAGGCTAACACCTAATGACATTGTTTTTGGCTTGATTATAGCTAATGTTGCTGTTTTTTTACTATGGAGGAAAGCAGATGAAAAGTTTATGAAAAATAACTTTACTGTGAGTTTCTTGAGTTATAATTTTTTATCAACTTTACTTGATGATGCCACTTGTTGATATTATCTGCCCGAAATTTGCTTTTTATTGCACACCTACCTTTGTTGTTGGTGCATCAAACATTGCGTAGGAAATTCTTCATAATGATATAGTGTTATAGCAGCGTGATATATTACTATTGTCTTTATTTTTATTGATTATAGAGAGAAAATACAAGATTTTTGAAGCTTCAAATGATTCTTACTAACCATGACATTCTATTTTTCAAGCTGAAGTTTATTTATTGGAGACAGATACCATAAGACATTGAGACCAAATCCATACCTGATGTGTATATATATATATATTAGTATAGGCTTAGTCAAAGTAATAATGATAGCCTGCATTTGTGGCGCTTACCAGCTGTTGAAGGATGGACTTGGGAAATGCGTTGTTTGAATGTTATTGTCTGTATGGAATGGATTTAACTTCATGTAGACTGCTAATTCAATTATTTTCTGCGAACAGATCTCTTTGGACAATATAAAGAGTGGACGTTTGCACACTTTGATAACCAATGCATTCAGTCATATTGAGACCGGACATATAATTTCCAACATGATTGGACTCTACTTCTTCGGAATTAACGTGCGTTTGCATGCTCTAGTATTGTATTTTTTGTTATTATTTCTCTCGTATCTTTTTTCAATTTTTCCTACTTTTTCTTTTTATATATGTAACTTACTAATGTATTGTTTTGGGTTGGTATGTTGACATTAACGAAAAAGCAACGAACAATATATCACTTGGTTATGAAATTCATGTTGAGATATTTAAATTCTGTGAAGGGCAATAGTTTTGAGAAGAAATATATCATAGTTTAAACTTCTTACGGTATGCCAAATTATTGGGGTTATGCATTTGGGTGGAACTTCCAGATTTTTTGTCTCTTGAAATTTGTTTATGTCATTTATCAAATGATTAATACCTTGAATATACTGAATAAAAAATCTAATTATCACATGACAAGCCTATAGTTATAGGTAGTCATTTTTTTGGAAAATTTTGGCTTTTAACTTTATGCAAATCCACTTTATCTTGTTCTTTTAAGGCTTTTCATTTTTCTCTTCAATTTTCGTTATGTTACTGGATATGCCTTAAGTTGCATATTTGTTTTTTATAGGCATATGTACTCATTATGATAAATAAGTCAGGTTTATAGTTTCTTGGTAAACATTAAATTTAGGAACCACAGTCAGTAGTGTTTTCTTTTCTAAAGATTGTAGGGAAAAGGGAAAAGGAAGTAAAACCCTCAACACATGGGGTAACTATTGAGTTTGTAGTTTAATGAGTTGCTATATCATAAGACTTTTGGTGCATAGATTTGAAGACTGATTTTACCAAAACAAGAAAGATATTATTGTCATTGGCTATCCCTTATAAATATTGTGTTTGGGATTTATGTTGGTGTCCTAAATTCCTCTATCCTTTTTGGCACACACAATAAATAGATTGAAGTATTCATTATTAACATATTGTTTGGCTTGTTTAGAGCATTAGTTTGAATAAATCAGATACCATCACTTAATTGATAAATTTCTTTATTCTTTTCTTAACTGACATACCTGTTCCATTAGCTTCCATCTCTTTTAACTCTTTTTGTTGGGTTTTGGCCAGATTGGAAGAAATTTTGGACCTGAATTTTTGCTGAAGCTGTATTTTGCTGGGGCAGTTGGTGGTTCCGTTTTTTACGTAGTGCATCAAGCCTATAAGGCACAAACATCAAAGGTCCAATGATGACTAAAAATTAGTACAATATCTGTTGAGCAATTTAATAATATATATATTTTTTAATTTTCTAGTTAAAAGAAAATGAACAAAATCTTGATTTAAACCCTATCCCAGAAAATAGAAAAATTAGTAATTAACATGCTAATTCTTCAATCTCAACCTTTTGGAATATGATTTTCTAGATTTCACTTTCATTTTGATATACCTTCACCTTTTGAAACTTTCAAAAGCTAAAACTTCTTACATTTGATTCCAAAATAAAGTTTATAAATGAATCTGAATGATAGACTCCGAAAAAAGGATCATTTTGATATAGGATACAATGATAAATATATTTGTGCCTAAGGTGACTAGTGATAAATTTCACCAACATACTAGCAAAAGTAAATGTTTATTCTCTTCGTGATTGGAACTTAAACATATTTGGTTGAAATAGTTTAAGAGAAGTGAAAAGTCCTTATCAACCCTTTTTAGTGAATTTTAACATTCTATGTATTTTTTTTTGCAGCATAGCTGGAGCTCAAAGGAATTTGCCTTGGTAAGCTTTTGTAATTATTCTACAATGGGCTCCTCTTCTTCAAGTAGTGAGACCCTATTTGTGATAACAGATGTTCTTGGTTTGACTTTGACTTGTCAACTATGTTTTTAAGGAGCAATACTTTTTTGGGGAATTATATCTGCTTTTAATCTATATTGATTCCTTTAAAGATCTTTCTATTTAGAAACCATATAAAGGTACCTATCAAGCTAAAAGGAAAATTCTACGCACAGGCGTAAGACTGGCGATGGTTTATTGTACTGAATGTTGGGCGGTAAAGTGGCAATAAGAGCATAAGATAAATGTGGTTGAAATGAGATTGTTTTGTTGGATGAGTGAGCATACAAGAAAAAATAAGATCAAGAATGACCATATTAGAGGGAATGTAGGAGTGGCACCTGTTGATGAATAGTTGGTGGAATCACGTCGAAGATGGTTTGGACATGTGAAAAGATCAATAGAAGCTCTAGTTAGAAGAGTTGATCAATTGGAGGATAGTCCCATAATTTGAGGGAGAGGAAGACGTAGAAAAACTCTTGGTGAAACCATTAGGAAGGATTTAGACCTAAATTGTCTATTGGAGGATTCGGTTTTTTTGATAGAACACAATGGTGCCATTTAATTTATTTTGCTGACCCTGCCTAGTAGGAAAAGATGTTGATTGTTATTGTATGCATGCTTAGCATGGTAGGATAGAAAGTTCCTTTCTGGTGTGACATTCAATATAGTCGATGATTTCATTCCATTTTGGGCTTTAAACTTTGTTTCTTGTACCTTTGTGGCACACGTTGTTATGTAGATGAGTTGTCATTGTCTACCACCATTAATCGATTATATGCTGGCCATTGGACTCCATTAAGTTCTAGTTGCAAAATGTCTATTTTTGTTATGGTGTTCTCTTAAAAAGTTAAAATTGTTTCTGTCAAATTATAGTTAGATCATGAAGTTATTTTTATACAGGCATTGAAAATTGCTATATGCTTTTATTAGTTGCGACATTGGTTAAAGTCACTGCCTGATATAAATTTTACTTGAACGTGTCATTGATTAGGGGGCAAGTGGAGCAGTTAATGCAATTATGCTGCTTGATATATTCCTCTTCCCAAAAGCAACCCTTTACTTAGACTTTTTTATACCGATTCCTGCTGTCTTGCTGGTAAGCTATTCTCAACCTTATGCCAGGCCAAAATAGTGAAGTTGATAATGCGGATACTAACACCTTTTCTTTTGTCTTATCAATTATTGTTAATTAAGGGCATCTATTTGATCGGGAAAGATATGCTGTTGGTATTAGAGGTATGGTGGACTATCTGAAGGCTTACTTATTATGCTTACAAACATTGTTCATAGCATTTTCCATCTTGAGTAGCTTAGTTGCAGATAAATGATCAAATGCCAGGCAGCCAGAGTCATAACTACTGGTTCAATGACATCAACATAATTTCTACAAACCGTTTCAAATTTAGCATGCTACGATTTTTCAAATTTATGTCATTCAGGGGTTCTGTCCTATGTTATAAAACTTCTGTAAAAACCATTAGGGTCTATTTGGACGATGGAATTGGAATTGTAGTTTAGAATTTTAATTTCTATTCCGGTATTCCAACTTTCTTAGAATTTGAATTGGTTCAGAATTATAATTTTTTTTATTTGGGTTGTACAAAGAATTAGAGTGTAAAATTATGGTTCTAAATTCAATTCCTTAGAATTGGCAGCGGCGGGGGTGGTGGTAGTGGCAGGGGTGATGGTGATAGTCGGAAGATGTTGCTGACGACTTAGCTGGCATTGACAACAATGGTTGTCAAATTATGCGATAAAAATAATGGATAACAATTATAACATTGTTTTTAAGTTTTACTCTTGAAATTGATAATTCTTAGGGTCTATGTTAAGAATTGGAAATAGGGAAAACTTAAGTGCATTTCTATAGGTACATTAATTGTTGTTTTTCAATGGGAATAAGACATGTGTAACAACTCATCAATGAAAATATAACACATGTAACAATTGTTACAAATGTCCTATTCCTATTGAAAAACAACACCTAATGTACCTATAGAATTACACCTAAGTTTTGTCCTTGGAAATGATATGAAATAGTTATTTTCCAATCCAATTCTATGGACTTGGAAATTGGAATTCCAATTTTAATGCGCACACCAAACAAAATAATTGGAATTGGGAGAACCAACTCCAATTCCAAGCATAATTCCATATGCCAAACGGCACTTCAGTCTTTTTGTTACCATCATAATGCCTTCGACCACTTCAGAGATCCCCCACCCCCATACTTAAATTAATGCAGAGAACATTCCTCTGTGTATGTTTGCTTGGCAGGAGTGGGAAAAGGAGTGAAAACTGGCTTTACTTTTAGGTGTGTAGATATAAGATATATATATTATAAATTCTTTGATACACTGTAATTTTTCATCCCTCCCCTTTAAACTCTTACCAAGCATTCTATATATGATGGTTAGCCATTCCTAACGAACTCATTGATGCCTGCATATTTTATGAACCCCACTTCTCTTTATTCATTCCATGGCTGGATATTAAAAATAGTTGTTGGTTTTCAAATTATAGGGAAACAGTCGCATATCAGGATCTGCACATCTGGGGGGTGCTGTAGTTGCAGCCATAGCTTGGGCAGGAGTTCGGAAAGGAAGGTTCTAAATCCTTTTTCATTTCATACCTCTGCAAAATTCATATTTTATTTGCTTATTACTTTTCACTAAGTTGTTGATGTTAGGTATCGTTATGAAGCTTTTTGATTTAAATTTGAATTGCTAACAGTGGCATCTGTCTCACAAGCATATATTTAGTCCCAAAAATGAACTGTTTTGCCTTTTAGGGTCTGTTTGAATTGACTTATAAACAGCTTATTTGGGCTTATCTACTGAAATAAGCGCTTATTAGAGTATTTGAGAGAGCTTATGGAAACAACTTATGACATGTCCATAAGCTGTTTTCAGCTTATTTTGATAAACTCTTCATGATAGCTTATGAAAATAGCTTATAACTTATATGAAAACAGTTTGACTATATTTTCTCTTTGATTATAGAAATAGCTTATACATAAGCGCTTATAGGATAAATACTTAATTAAGCCGTTTCTCCAAACAGACCCTTAGGGTTAAATGATATATATAAAAAAAGGAAATATTTTAACTTCACATGATATTTATAGAAGGAAAAAGCATTGATGGGTGTTCATATATTAAAAAAAGCTCACCAGATGATATGAAGTATAATTTTCTAAACATTTGTTAAATTAGAAATTTATGCAGTAAAAAATTTTTGCTTGAGTTCCTTGAATATTGAGTGGCTTGATTATACTTATTTATCTGAGCGATGGTGTCCTTATATAGGATTTTTTTTTTGGCGCTTATCATTATAAAGATTTGATAAAATTGAAAATTTAGCATTGAAGATTCATAATAGGTTCATAATATCTTGCATTATTTTGTGGTTTTTTTTTCTACACAACACCCAGAGCGTTTTAGGCTTCGAGCGTTCCAACTTTGTATTGGTCATTAAAAAAATTTAGTGCGACTCATTTACTTTTAGAAGACTAGTGAAGATGACACAACACTAACGACCAATGAAGATGACATGTATTTCTTTCGCCAATAAAAGCTCGAGTGCTGCAGAACTCGAAAGTTACGTAGCAGTGTAGCATAAACACACAACTTTGTAGCACATAACTTATATTATCTCTTCGTGGTTTTTTTTTTTTTTTTTTTTTTGTAAAAAATACTTATATATTTGAAGGTGAATTTTTTGGTATCCAAAAAGTAACTTTATCTTATTTAGGTGGTACAATCAGATGGTGAAAATCATTTGACTTGATTCACTAACATGATCTATTTAATTGAGGTGGTAAATTATGATTGGATAAGATAACTTTTATCCCAAAATTATTGAGGAAACTTACTGTATCCTTTTGATATTAGTATTTAAAATCTCACTAGTATGTACTCCGAAATTGATTTGGGCAGAAATTTCAGAAGAATAAAGTGAATTTATCCTTTTATCTAGTCTTATTATTTATCCTAGATATTTTAACTGGGTTCTTTTTTACTGAATTTTACCTGTGTTATTTTATACTTTAAATTTATATTGAAAGTTTATTCTATTTAATAATTATTTTAGACAAGTTAGTTTCATTGTTATTTTTTTAACCAATATTTTTAGAAAACAAAACGTTAAAAATAATTTCAATATTATTATTTATTATCATTTTTATTAATATTTTTATATATTTAGAGGTATTATTAATGGTGAATTCTATGGTATCCCTAGGATAACTTTATCCTATGTAGGTAATCCAATCAGATGGTAAGAATAATTTGACTTAATCCACTAACATGATCATTTAATTGAGGTGACACATTCTGATTGATTCGGGTAACTTTTATCTCAAAATTATTGGGGGTACTGGAAAAGACACCATTATTAATTAATTATAATATATAAATATATTATTACTATGCATTTAATGTGCACGAGTTCTTAACTCACATGCCTAGACTTACGTATAGTCTTGATTGACTAAAAATTAGTTAATAACGGATAAACTAGCTGATAATGGATAAACTAACTGATTAGATTTGAAGTGTTATATTTAACAGTTGAACTAGCTGATAAAAATAAAATGACATAAAATGATATGTTTATATGTTTTTTTTAAGTAAATTCTATTTATATATATGTGTATTATTTATTTTTAAATTTTAAATAATTATCACATTTAATACTTTTAATTTATTTTAAATTATTTATTATTTATCATCTCAAAAATTTAAATATTAATATTAATATTATTTTTTTACTTCAACATATTTTTATTAAATAAAATTAGATAATATAAATAAAATGACATACTCATATGATTTATATATTTTTTTATAGACAAATATATTTTATATTATTTTTTTATCCTAAATATATATTGTTAGTGATATTAGTCCTTAAATATATATTTTTTAATTAAATTAATTTTCAATTTTTTTGAGATGAAATCTTATTTATAAATATACATTAACATTAATAGGTTTTAAGTATACTTTTTATAATTTAAAGACCAAAGCTATAAGCTCGTGAAAAAAACGTTATAAACTCATGAAAAATGCACTTATCAAACGGGGTTACTTTTTCATCTACTATAAGCTCGAAGAAGAGACGTGCTAAAGAGGCTCTAAAGATCTTTTTAAAAATTACTATTTACTCTATTTTATATCAGTGAAATTAAATTTTGAGAACATCAATCCTTTATAGCTTGTCTTAAACTACATATGACCAGATTTTATGAGTCATGACAAAACTCGAACATACAAAATAAAAAATAACCCAAATAAGTAAAAATAGTATAATAATTAAAAAAAACTAAGATCCTTTTAATTACATTTTATTATATCATTCATAAATAATAAACAAAATAAACTTATCGCCTAGCATCCCACAAAAATTAGCAATACTATTGTGATTCTCCTTCATCTTCGAAGGTCTCTCCTGTAGATTTTCATTACTTGTGTCACCATCAATAATATCCGGAAATTCATCTTGTGGTGTGTAATTTGGATGTTGCTCAAGCACAGAAAAAAATCTTGTGAGTTCTTGCGTGAGACTTGAGATATTAGGATTAGTATATTTAATTTTATTTAAGAGACAATAAATGAGGAATTTAGTTAAAATAGAAAGAATAAACTCAAACGTTATAAGTTAGTGAAAAAACGTTATAAGTTAGTCAGAAAAAATGTTTAGCAAACAAAGCTACATATTTATCCCTGATAAGCTATCCATTTGGCCTTTCCTAACAGGCTTATATACACGCCAACGCAGACTACACTAGTGGTCTGTGGAGGAGACCACATTGAGCATGCATGCCTGTATGTTTTGTAGATATCAACTAGGGATGACAATGGGTATTTTATCTTGTGGGTACCTACAAAAATTACTCATGATGGATAGAGTAATTACCCGCATAATGAGTACGGGGACGGGGATGAGTAATTACCCGCAAAATTTAATGTGTATGGGTGCGGATACGGGTACCTTCGTATCCATCCTGCCCCATACCCGCATACCTATATTTTAATATTTTTAAAATTATTTGATATATATATTAAATTCTTTTTAATAACGTGCTTCTTTTCTCACGTCACCTACCATATGTAAAATAGATATTATCGCCTTGCGATTAGACCATTGGACTTGTTTCTTGTGTAATTGGATCAATTGCCTAGACAATGTTGGAGTAGCTGATGGCCGAAAACTATGCTAACTCATAGGTTTGTTGCTCTGTGAAATTATGTGGGTTTCAATTAATAAAATTTACTCCATGGATGGATATATATATATATATATATATATATATATATATATATATATATATATATATATATATATAAATTAAAACAATTTACTGATAAAAATAATAATTATCTGATAAAAAAAATTAAAACAATTTATTGAAATGAAATGAAAGTTAGGTTATTATTTTCCTATTCTTCCTGAGTTCCTAGCGTCGTTCTGTCGTTCACTACCTGAGTTCCAGTCCTTCGTGAGTTTCTATTCTTCCTGGTCCTATAGTTCTTAGCGTAGGACTTTAATAATGTTCTTCTTTCTTTTTAAAGAACTTTCATAATGGTCCCATAGTTTCTAGCGTTGGACTTTAATAATATACTTCCTATTCTTTTTTGTTCTTACATTGACTAGAGATAGAGTCTCATAAGAGCTTATAAAGCTTGGGCAATTCTCACCCCTTGAGCTAGCTTTTATGGTTGAGTTAGGCCCAAATCTAAGATGGTATCAAAGCCTAGCTTAGATCCATTAAAGGGTCACCCAACATATTATCCACGCACCAACCCCAATAGTATTGGGCGTGAGGGGGTGTATTGGAAAAAATCTACCATATTATTCATCATATTTCAGACTTTAATAATGTTTTTATTTATTTATTGATTTTTAATTTAATTAAAGTGTCGGTAAAGGATGCGGGTATGGGTATTTAGGTACCTAGCGGGTAAGGGTACATATATTTTAGTTGCTATCCATGCGGGTATGGGTCCGGGTATTTTTTAAAATGTGGGTATGGGGATGGATACTATCGTACCCTATCCATACCCTACCTATTGTCATCCCTAATATCAACCAATACTTAACTCATACCAGGCTTACACATACACACATACCAAAGCACACACTAACCTGTGTAGGAGGAGACCACATGAGCTTTGTACATGTGATACAAATGATATTAGTATTATTAATACCATTTTTTTTTATAAGAGATGTTGGAGGTGTCGAGGCTTTCAAAATTGTATTACCGAGTTGACACTTGTAAATATGAACGGGCTATGATGTGTTTTGTTTCCTGTTGGGAAGGTCCAAATGAGCATTTGAGCAAAAGCTAATACTTCCCAAACGGGCGTTTGGTCATCGTAGATAACATGTTGTTTGGAGTTATTCATCTGATCAGGTCCGTGGGTTGTTTGATGGGTTAGCTGAATTGTCTGGTGGGTGCTCGAGTTGTTTGGCTTTTGGCCTCTCTAATCGTCCGACCTATCTTCACACGTCTGATCCTCCAATCGTTTCGTAGCTTCTCCAGACGTCAGATCCAACCCTGCCAAAAAGAAATAATGTTCCCAACCGCAAATACAAGAGTAGTTAAATTTGCAGTAAAGGGTATCAACCCAAATCGTCTCACAAGGATCAGACCAATACATATTCAATTAGTTATGAGATTTTTTTTGCGGATTTATAACAGAATTAATAATTGCAGAAAGTAAAGGAAATTTAATTGATAAAAACAACCAATCTTAGGGAACCAATTATCCTCTTATTTAATGCATCATAGATCACTAAGGTTGTATTCAAGCACATTATCAAACTAGTGCTTTAGCACAAATTCAACCAAGATACCTTGATTAAAATATGAAATGCTCATCTAAGAAGTCTCATTGATTGATTAAACAAAGATTATAAGAGTCAAGCGGTCTACTGAATCAAGTTCAATTGTTAGACCCAGAATTAAACCAAGCCAAACAAAAAGCCTCATTTGATCCTTTAAACGTTTTTAAAAACATGTTTGAACAAGCATCTTACACATTCACATCCCATTTAGTTTAGTAGTTAAAACAAATTACAAGTTATGAATTTGCTGACTACATTAACTATAATCATGCAACCTAAATCAAGGATGGAAAAGGGATAAAGAGAATTTTAGTTGATAACAACTCAAATCATTTCAAGCAGAATTTCAAAAGTAAGTACAGAGAATGTCAATCTATACGATTGATTAAAGATTAATAGCTCTCCGTAGAAAGGGAGAGCAGAAAACAAAACTCAAGGAAAACTTAAAAAAGAAGAGAACTCTTAAGAGAGAAAAAACATATAAGATGAAAAGAGAAAAAAATATCTCTCAGAATGAGAGAATATGATAGAATGTGTCTGAATTTGTCCCCTACCTTATGCTATTTATAACCAACTTCTACAAACAAAAATCCAAAAATGGCCATATTCTAAAATGGCTCATATGCCCCTTAGCTTCAGAAGGACTGCTCCATTACTTGATCTAGGCTTATAATGAGTAAGTTAGGCCCGATTATCTTGTGGCAACAACTTGATATATTGAATAAGTGAAACACCATGGTGACAAATATTGAGAATAATATCCAAAACTACCACGTTCCACCCTCGTGAAATCCCCCCATCGCCAAAAAAATCTACCGTCGCTAGTGATATTTTTGTTATATTGGTGTTCACTAATATTCACCTACCCTTTCCTTTTCTTTATGATAAATTAGAACACTCAAAATTATTTTGCAGTTTGAGAATTAAACATGCCTAATTATCTGGGCAGAGGTTGAAAACCAGTCTGTTAACATTTTTATTGGTTATAACCAGTTTCTCACCCATCATCGAAACTCGTCAAATCCACCTCGAACATCCGCATGCCACATATGTCGTCGTTGATGCTTCAGCCATTACCACGTGAAGTCAAACGCCATTGTCGCGTCGTACTCTCGTATGAAACAAATTCACCACCGTCGAAACTCGTCAAACCCACCTTGGATCATCACGTGCCAGATCTGCCGTCCTCGACACTTTAGCCGCTACCACACGAAGCCAAGCGTCATTGCTATGTCGCATTATCGCCTTAAACAGATCCACTGCAGCCCAGCCACCGTGCGTACCCAGCCACCGTGCGTAACTTTCCACCTCGAACATGCAACCACACGCGTCAATCTTTGTGCGCATGTCGCCAACAGTTTTCTCTCTCCCGTAATTACATTACTGATATACCTGATTTGGTCCTCTGCAAAAAAAAAAGGAACGACCTTAGCCTTTGCCCAATTATTCATAAACCATAGGTTGATGGTTTGGTCATAACTAAGTAGATTATATGGTATCACAAATGAGGGTATAAAGCAATTTCCTTACTTTTTAGGGACTATGTTTATAATCTACAAAAATTGAGCATTACCTTCTCAATAAGATTAAGGTCACTCATCTCATCCCTTAAATTTGTTTATTAATATATATATGTTAATGTACACACTTGGTCCATTCAATCATCCAAAATTTTTAAGACCATTAAAGATGTTGAAGAGAGAATAGGTGAACTAGTTGAAACCCCATATCAACTTTTTTTTTGATTGAGCAAAATGTCTATCAATAATATGAAAACCTATAAATCATCACGTAAAAGGCATGTATTGACCTTGTGCCAAAAAATAAAAAGCACATCTTGACCTATTTAGGGTCCGTTTGTTTTAGATTTTGATATAACTGATTTTGAAAGAATGAATATTAAAAAAGTTGATTTTTTAAAAAAATCAAGATTAAAAAAATTGATTTGTCAGTGGTAATGATATTTTAAAAGTTAGTTTAAAAGAATTGATTCTGTTTGGATAATAAAGTAAAATCACTTTTGAGATGTAAATATAAAGAATTTTGTGGGTCTCACACCTAGAATTAATTCTATTCAATAAAAATGTTAGAAATTCTTACTTCTCTCAAAATCTATTTTACTCAACATAATTTTCAATTTATGTGTTTTTTATAATATCCATGGATATCTGTGAATACTCGTAGATATTCATAAAATCCGTTAAAAACCTGAGTAATGGATACTCATGTGGATACAAGACGAGTGACAGGAGATTACTACCTATGTCCTACAGGTCACATTATCCTAGGGATGGCAATTTGGATCCTATCCTTTGGATACCCGCAAAAAATACTCGTGATGGGTAGGATAAATACCCGCTTTGTGGGTACGGGTGCGGGTCTGGGTAATTACTGGCAAACAAAAGAGGTATGGGTGCGGGTACGGGTCCTCTAAAACCCACCCCGTCCCGCACCCGCATATATAAATATATATATATATTTATATATTTATTTATTTATATTAATACATATAATTATAATTATATATCAAATTTTAAAAGTAAAATTACTGTAACCTACGGTTTCTTAACTATTTTTCCCTTTCAGACTTAATCACCTATTGACCTAAGCACTAACAGCAGCCGTTGATGTTCTTTGTGTTATTTTTTTCCTTTTTCTTAGTTAAAGTGCAGGTAATGGGATGGGTACTTAGGTACCCAGAGGGTACGAGTAAGGATACTTAAGTTGCTATCCACGCGGGTACGGGTTCGGATACGAGTATTTTTTTCAAATGCGGGTATGGGGACGGATACTATAGCATCCTATCCAGACCCTACCCATTACCATCCCTAAATTATCATCCCTATTTGTGATATTTCAAGTTTAATCTCTCAACTTATATTGACTAAATCAGATTTTTCCAATAGGAAATCTTCTCACCAGTTAGTTACATTTAAGAAGAAATAAAAAATACAAAAAATGGTAAATTTTTAAAAACCGATAAACGAGGAAGTCAAGTCATACAGATCTTGAAATATTAAGCATATATCAATACCATAAAAATCGAGGATATAAGTTACAACGTTCTTAAAGAGTTAGGCAAGAGTGGTATAATGATAAAGTAAAAAAAGTTAAGTGGGTACAGATATGAGATATCTTGGGTTATAAGCTATATATTTTTTTTTTAGAAACATGATATACACACGGAGGTATCCATCACTAATAGTGATTAATTTTCATCGAGAAACATATTAAGCATATAAAATAGATTTTTATCTTCAAATTAGGTTTTTTTCATATATAAACTATTTTAAATATAAAATAAATTAATATAAATATACATTAATATTAATTTTTTTAAAACATTTTTTTGGTAAGCGAAACATTTTTTACTTGATAAGGAAATATTAATTTTTTTAGGATTTAACTGTTATGTATTGAGAGTATAATTTTTTTTATACTGTCCATTATTCAGAAATTGGTACATCGGTAAAAACAATTGAGTCTTATATTAAGTATCTTAAAAGTCATTGAAATCATGATTTCTGATTAGTTAATAATGTAAAAAACTTTACAGCAACAGAAGATAGCAATTAAACTTTTTTTTTTATATGATTAGACATTTAAACACAGATTTCTCTTCAACATTTTTTTATATAAATCTTAGGAATGAAATTGGGACCAAGATTTTTATAGATATGGATTACATGCTCAAAGGATTGAATACTTGGACTAACAAATACTTGTATAGAGTTGAGTTTTAGAAATGTTATTTTTGAAAGAAATTGTGAAATTATTTAACATATTTGTCTGAAGAATAATGCAATCTTGGAGCTTGAAATTTTATGTTTAAATATTGTATTGCTAAAATGCTTTGTTTTTTCTTGCACTTATCTTGATGCGACCTGACATATTAAAATTCAATGAATCATTTTGTTTCATTTAACATACCGAAATTTTACCTCAGCCAAAAAAACGTAGGAATCATGGAGATGAAGAAGCATATTTAAAAAAAAAACACTGATATGGATATTTCAGCTTGGTCAATTGTTATATTTGTTAAGTGAAGCAGCATCCTTCCATTCTCACTAATTTTGTGTTATTAAAGAAATGATTAAAGAAACGAGATTAAAAGTGCGTTTGTTTAAGATTATTTGATGATAAAAATTATTTTTTTAAAATTAAAGATAATTTTTGTGATTTTCATTGTGTTTGTTTAAGATTTTTAGGAAATTATTTTAAAAAATGATTAAAATGAGAAGTTATTTCATTTAGCTTCACTAAATCTGATTTTGTAGAAAATAAAGAAGATATGTTTATGACAGATTATGAAAAATTGATTTTCATATAATCTCTAAATTATTTTATATGAAAATCAATTTATATAAAAAAAAAATCAGGATAAATTGCATAAAATTAAAACAAGAATGAATAGAAACAAATACGAATGATGTAAGTTCGATTATCAGATTTTTTTTATTGATAGATGATATATAAATTTCATTATAAATTTTCGTTGAAATTGATGATTTTTTTTTGATTTTACAAGGAGACGTTCTTCGTTTACTCTAAACATTTATCTCCAAAAAAAAACATAAATTCATTAGCGCGGCTCGTTATAATTGATAGATAATTGGATTTTTTTAAAATATTGTCAAAAATTCAATTTTTTATTGAAAGAGGTTAATATCCATTTTGATGATCTCTCTCCCCGTAAAAAGATTAGTCTTTGGATTTCTGCAGATGATACCCTGATTTCACACCAAATAAAACAACATAAATCCAACGACTGATCCACATGCCACGTTTCACATCTGGATGTTGTGTGAGCAGATCGGACCGCTCTAAATTTCCCACGTTGGTACATTGAAACTCATCCCTCTCTCTCTCCTTGGATTTTTTTATTTATTTTATTTTATTTATTTATTTACTGGCCTGGGCTCTATCAGCAAATCCCTTTTCACTCTTGCTGTGATATGACACTTTGTATAATTTTTTTACCCTTTTCTTCTTGCAAGTAATCCAATCTTCTCTCTGATTTGATTTCACTTTCGCTCCCACCCAATTTCTTCTTCCTCATATTTGGAATTAAAAAATAGTAAAAGCTTCGTTTTTTTTTAATTAATTTTTATTGGGCGAGGTTGTAATTGATTATCATCGAGAATGAGGTGGGAAAAGGTTGAAGGAGGTGGAGGAGGGCCAGGGAAGAGGTGGGGTCACACCTGTAACGCCATCAAAGGTGGCAGACTTGTCTATGTCTTCGGAGGTTACGGCAAAGATAACTGTCAGACCAACCAAGTTCACGTCTTTGACACTCGTAACTACTCTCCCTCTCATTTTTTTATTTTTTTATTATTTTATCTGTGTATGCAATTTGTGGCACCTTGATTTGTCATTGTTGTTTGCTCTGTGTTCTGAGAAGAAATTTAATATTTTTTTTCTTTGATACCCAGGTACTAAAATTTTTAATGCACTCGTGTATTTGCATATTTGCTCTGTCTCTCTTTTCTTTTGTGTTATTAGATGGCAGATTCTTAGCATTTATGCTTTGCTTGCTTGCTGTTATGATTTCTGTCAAAGCTCATGTTTTTTCTAGAGGTTTGGTTATTTTTTATTATGATTTTTTTTAAGGCTTATAGGTTTTGTTAGTTGATTCCTATGTTTATTGATAGAAAAGCTATTTCCTTTGGGGCCAATGGTTTCTTTTCATTTTTTTATAGGTTTGAAAATGAAAGGGATGTGGAACTGAAAAGGTTGATACTTGTTTTTTTTTTTTTTTTTTTTGTTCTTGATGTTGTAGTATGTATTTCTTGATTTTATACTTTTGTGCCTGGCCATTAATTTTTTATCCATTTATTCTAGTATTGTGTCTGTGGCAAGTTGTTGTCGGCATTCTTTATTTTCTCATTCCTCATTGCTGATTCGCAGTCAATCAGACTTGGAGCCAACCTGTGATCAAAGGCTCCCCACCTACTCCTAGGGACAGCCATACCTGCACAGCCATTGGTGATAATCTATTTGTGTTTGGGGGTACAGATGGGATTAACCCGCTGAAGGATTTGCACATACTAGAAACTTGTGAGTCATTCTGATATCTATACTATGCAAGTTTGGTGGACTAATTTTTGCACCCTTTGAGCCTTCCAAAAGCCAAAATGTATTATTTTTAGCTGAAGTTGAATGATTTATGTATCACCTGTATAATTCTGGTCCTGCATTTTTCAAGGATGATGACATGGAAAACTACTGCTTTAGTGAAAATCATAGAATGTCATGTTGCTATGCCAAATTACATGCTCTTTATCTCTTTACCATTTGACTCAATGAAATAAAATCATTTTTAGCTTCACATACATGGGTTTCTCCAACGATAAGAGGAGAAGGGCCAGAGGCACGTGAGGGTCATAGTGCAGCAGTTGTTGGTAAACGGCTATTCATCTTTGGTGGTTGTGGAAAATCTGCAGATAATAATAATGAGGTCTACTACAATGATCTTTACATATTGAATACAGGTGATTTTCCCTTATCGTACTGCCAGTTATTGATCAAACTAGTTCACTGCACAATTAATACTCTTTCATATTTAGGGTTTAGGTTACAAAAGTATAATTGACTAGGATTTCTTATGTCGATGATTATTTCCGAAACTGTATGTTAGAACTTGGTATAGTCACACTGCCTGGCTTGCTTGTCGAGGCTCAATATAATTTCAAGTGTAAATGAAATGTGAGAGATCTTGTTTGGTTACTCATTCAGAAGTGGTGCTGGGTTTAGAATTTAGATTGCTTAAAGGTTGAGCTTTTGATCATTCTAATTGGTTTCCTATTTGTTTTCTTCTTATGTTTACATTTGTGTTGAAATTTATCTGTTGCTATTGATTAATGAATAAAATGTGGAACATGCTGATCATTCCTTTTCACTCTTTCACTTGTAGAGACATTTGTTTGGATGTGTGCTGCAACATCAGGCACTCCGCCATCTCCTCGTGATAGCCATACTTGCTCATCTTGGAAAAACAAAATTATTGTGATAGGGGGTGAAGATGGACACGATTATTATTTATCTGACGTCCATATCCTTGATACTGGTATAAGTATTAATCTGTTTTATCTTTCTTTTTTGAATGAATTGTTATATTTATATTACCATTAATAATGCATAGTAAGGGGACATCTATCAGAATATAATAATTTTCTTTGTAACTTCTGCAAATATTAGATACGCTAATTTGGAGGGAGTTGAGTACATCAGGCCAATTGTTGCCACCTCGAGCTGGTCATTCTACTGTTTCTTTTGGCAAGCACTTGTTTGTTTTCGGTGGATTTACAGATGCCCAAAATTTGTATAATGACATTTATATGCTTGATGTTGGTATGTTGAATTTATCTTATACAACATTTTTCGTGTTTAAGTTTCAGTTTGTTCAACTGTTTAAGAAAAGGAGAGCTTACTGTAAGTGTAACTGGTCCAACTTTTTCGTCACACTTCTTGCCTTCTTGGTGGGTGATTTAGCCCTCATGGGGCAAAGGTGGATGTGCTGACAGTGTCTTATGACAACTTTATTGGATCATATAGATGATGAGAGTTTCACATTGTCATTTTAGCTTTTAAAATGGGGTCACTTGCTCCATATTTGTCCAAAATTCTTGTCTTAGTGACTATTGTAATACTTCTGGTCACTGCTCATTTGTTGGAAAGACATATAGTTAATTTAATAAATTAATTCTTGTTTGCTGTTCTGAAAGTGGTGGCCTTATATGTCCATCAATATCAATTGAGCATCTTCCATTTCTTATTGGGTGTAGATACTGGTGTTTGGACGGATGTTACAACTACAACCAACGGTCCTTGTGCTAGATTTTCCGTAGCTGGTGACTGTGTAGACCCAATTAAGGGTGGTGTGCTTGTGTTCATCGGTGGTTGTAATAAAAGTCTTGAGGCCCTTGATGACATGTATTACCTATATACAGGTTCATCAAAGTGTCTTATATTTATTTTATTAAATTCTCTTTCATAACCTTTTTGGTTCTGGTATTTCTCTTGATTATTAAGTATGTAACAAACTATGATATTTTTTACTTTTAGGGATTGCCAGAGAAAGTGGGCAGAGACCAGAGAAGTTATCTTTAAAGAAGCAATTGAAGCTGAAATGCCAAGAACAAAATCTCAATCCTGCCCAAAATCAAGTTTTGGTTAGATATGGAGTGGGTGCTGATATTACCCCGATCATGACAGTGTTGACTTATAGCCAGCCAAGTAAGTATTTGCCTTAATATATGAAGTTTCTGATTCAAGGGTATCAAAAATCCAAAATTTGTCCTTAAAGCACTATGATTTTAGGCTTTTAGCCTATCAACCTTGGTATATTGGATTCAGGAAGTTCCTCAAAAGTATATTGGGTCTTACATTTAAAGATTGCCATTTGGCTAATTAAATTTAGGGAGTTAGAATTAGCGTTCTTAGGTGTACTCTTGGTAATATTCAATTAGTCAAGTTAGTGTTAGTGTAGAACTAGTTCTTCCGACATATATGTATTAATCTTAGGTATGGACTGTAGTTATGGCATGTCAATGTTGATTAAAATAATGTCCCCCCTGAAAGTTTTGATTATTTATGAACCTGTAGGACAAAAAGAATGGAAATTATGTTTGATTATTTACATTTCAAATTACCACTTGGGGCTGTTAAATATCCAGTATCATAAATGCAGGTGGACTAAATATCCCAGTAAATCAACCCCTGCCTCCTCCTGGAAGGAAAATGTTTGAAGCCAAAGTTACTGAAAACATATCCGAAGGATATGCTATTGAAACTGTTATTGATGGAAAGCCTCTTCGTGGAATTCTGTTTTTAAACAAGCCAAACTCTCTGCACCCAGCTGCTCAAACATCCAGCAGGTATGTCTTCTCCCCCCCCCCCCCTTTCTTTTCTTGTTTCTTCTTTTTTTTTTTTTTTTTTTTCCACTTTTCAATGTGTTACTATCATTAAGCACCTGTTTCTATATAAGTTTTTTTAATTTATGCTTGATTCTCACTGCAGGAAAAGGACTGCCGGTGAAATTGGTAGTATTATCTCAAATGGTACACACCCTGACAAATCAAAGACTCCTAAAGTGCTCAAACAAGATGAAATAAAAAATAGACAAGCAGTTTATGGAGACAGTTCAGAATCTCACGAGCACCGCACTGAAGCTGTTGCTGCTCTTCTGTCAAGTAGCCCAACAACTGCCGATGCTTCCGTCATTCATAAGGTCAAGTTGTTTTCTTTACTTCTGTTGGATAGAGTTCTAGAGTCAGGCCTTCGTAGTGTGATTCTAAAATTCTTTTTTTCCTAGATACACCTGGCAGATATCAATCAATGGATTTTTTTAGTAAACATTTGATTGATAGAATGATTTAGTTGGGTTTCTTATCAAAAGAAAGTTGGTTTTAATGTTATTATTTATTTAAATTTTTAGATATATTGTCTACAACATCTCTGAAACTGCTGCAAGTTAGAATATGTACCACCTTAGAATATCGAAGTTCTGCCTAGTTTTATTTTGTTGGAGATACTGTATATATGCTCCTTGCAAATGATGCTCTGTTTCCTACAAATTATTAGAGTAATCCTGAGATCCATTTTTACTACTTGGCTTGAAGTGTTTCTCCTATGAAATATGGTTGACGACTTAGTGTAATTCTTTTGAATACATTTCTGGGATATCTGTACCAATGACTATGCTTTTCCTTTATTGCCACGGGTTAATATGTCGAACTCTATATTTCTTATGATGTTTCCTTTATAAGATGACATTGTCATAGTTTCCAAATGAATGTTGGTTTGCTTGGATCTAGTTGTGTATATGGTGGAAAGATCACCATCCTGTGTTACAAATATGATTCTCTAAAGAAGATACAATGAACAAATTCGAGTCAGTTAGTCCTGGTTGGTTTTTGATTTTCCTGAATAATAGATGACAAGCTAATAATGTGTATCCATGCTGGCCTGCTCTTTTTGTAAGGTTTGTTTTATATATACATGACTATCCTGCAGGTTTCTGCCAACCGAGAACCAGAAGCTGCTTCTTTGAATCGAAGTGATGATGAAAAAAATGAATCACCAAAATCCTTAGGTGGAAACTTGAAAAATGATGGAGCTAATGATGTGACAAGTTCCAAAGGTGAAGCCCGAAATGATGATCAAACAAATGTGCCAATTTCTAACTTTGAAGTTCCAAGACATGATAATAAAAATGATGTACCGAACTGCAACACTGAATTTCTGAAACCTGCTGCAGCTGAGCGTGCTGTGTGTATGTCAAATCAAGGTATGTAAACAAGGAGCTGGTTTTAAGATTCTTTGGCTTGATAGATGTAGTCCTTTTCACGTTTTTGCATTAAATGGCTTTTCTTGGGTTTCATTTCACATATGGTGATATTTCCAGCTAGGATGCCTGTTTAGCTTGTGTCCTGCCGGTAGCGGGCATCCTGCTCCAAATCAGGTAGGAGAGAGAACGCATTTTTCCGGCTCTGATTATTGAACAGCTGAACTGAACGAAACAGTTCAAGCAATAAACCATCTTCTTTCATTAAATAAAATAAAATGACAAATCCATCCCCCTCCCCACCAGACAAAAAAACTAAACCTCTTGACTATTTGGCCTAGCTGTGCTGTTTATGCTATGGGGATAAGTGGCTTGGTTTTATAAGTGAAAATATTAGGATGATCAAGGTGTTTTGCCATGACACCTATATCTGCTGCTGTCTGTTTACATTTGGAATCATACGTCATCCAGATTTCTGAAGATATTTTTTTTGCTTCATTTCCATTATTTCTGTTAACAACTTAAAAGGAAGCATAGAAGCATCATTTATGAGATATGATTATGACTTCAGCTGTATATTGTGCCCTTTGCTGGAAAGAGGTATTATTTACCGCTGGATGGATTTCTCTGTTTTATCACGTGTATTGCTGAAAACTTGAAAAGCTGGATTAAATTTTCCATTGCTATATGGGAACCTGTCCATTTCCTTAGAACGTGCTCTTATGTGTAAGTATACATGGAACATGAATTTAAGGTTTTTGCCATAGTCATATACAAAATGATTTATCTGGTACATGCTTTTTGAATTAAGATTTTAGAACAAGTAATGTTAAAAGTGGGTAGTTAATTAGTTATATTAGGAAGGGAAGTGATTTTGAAGGAACTGGAATAAAAAAAAAAAAAGGTTTCTGCTACAAAGTATTTTCTGTTATTGTTTCAAGTTTATTTCTTGTTTCATGTTATATAAAATGGACCCTGGTTCCCCAACATAAGTTTTTTTTTTTTTCCAATGAACTGATAGGTGTAATGGTGGATTGCACAACTCCAAGGACAGAAGAATGCAGTGAACCAGCAAAATTGACTTGAACTCAAGATATTGGCTAATGGTATGATGATCCTGTCTGCTTGGCGTGTTTGTACATTCCTTTTCTCAAGGTGATCATAGAGATGCATATAACTGGTGGTGATATTGACTAACATCGTGGATTGGTGGGATATACAAACAACTATTATCTTCTCGCTGACACCCTTTGATCTGAAATTTTATTGAACAAAACAATGATTACATTTAGGTGTAGGTGATAGAAGTAGTTCTTAGTCTGAAACTAGTGAGTTAGCTATTTATTTCTTTTTCTGTCATCATTTATTTCGAGCAGAGAAAATTTTGGTATACTTTATTAAATTCCAAATCACTTGGGGTTACTCTATTATTTTTCCCGTCTTATAGGAGCCTTGTTTTCTTATATTATCGTCTGGATTTGTTATGTTGGGAATCTTCAATTTGGCACCTCGGTTAACTCATGTTAGCAGCTTTCTTTGTTCTTACATTATCTCACACCCCCTCTCCTAATTAAAGGCAATCTTATATCATGTGGACCAAGTTCATTACATCGACACTATATGTGACAAATTGAGGGTTTGTTTGGTTGAGTGTGTAGAAGCTATCAATAACTAGGATTCTATCTTATCATTTGTTATCTTTATCTTTCTGTTATTGTTTTCTGTTATTGTTTTAAATTCAAATGTATAACAGTATTTCAAATACTTGTTATCTTTATCTTTCTGTTATTGTTTTAAATTCAAATGTATAACAGTATTTCAAATACTGATGTGTATAAGTATAGCTGTTGTAACACTCTCAAAATAATGAAAATCATTCCTTCACTTATTCTCTATATGGTATCAAGAGCCTTCTAGCCTAACAGCAATTTTTTTTTCCATTTCCTGGTGAATCATGTCTTCTGATGCCTCCACCGATACTACCTCAACCATTACACCAACCAGTACCCCTGGCCCCACCCTCATTGAATTCAATTTTGCATCCAACCTTCCTATCAAGCTGAATAACACCAATTATCCAACTTGGTATAAGCAAATTATGCATTTGCTTTCTGCCAACAATCTGGTTGGCTATGTCACGGGTGATACACCCTGTCCTGCTGCAAAGATTGGCACCGGTGCCCAACTCACTGCCAATCCTGCTTTCCTTCATTGGTGTCGCCAAGACAATCATGTCTCTCTTGCTCTCCTTGGATCATGTGGTCCAGAGGCTCAAATTGTTATGTCCTCTGCATCCTCCTCTGCTAATGCCTGGTCTAAACTGAAAAAGGCATATGCCAGTCAGTCTCGTGCTCGTGTTATGTCCCTTAAGGAACGCCTCTCGAAGATTTCTAAAGGTAATTCTTCTGCTCATGATTATCTTCGAAATATTCGGTCTATTGGTGATGAACTTGCGCTCATTGGTCATCAAGTCGATGATCTTGATCTAGTAATTGCAGCACTCAATGGTCTTGGACCTCAATTTCGTGAATTCAGTACTTCTATAAGGACAAGAGACACACCCCTTTTGTTCGATGAATTGTTTGACAAACTTGTGGATTTCGAAATTTATCTCCAAAGGGATGATCAATTGGCTGCCTCTCTTCCAATCACAGCAAACTTAGTCACTAGAGGCCAATATCCTACACATCGCAGATCTCAGCATTCTACTCCCACTTCTCATTTTCGCAAGTCCACAAATTCTGGTAATGCAAAGTCTCTGGTTGTTTGTCAGTTTTGTGATAAGGAGGGCCATACTGCACGACAATGTTACAAAATTAATGGATATCCGCCAAGGTCCAATTCCAAATCCTATGCTCATCATGTTGATAAAAAGCCTTCCCCTGACTCTGCTTGGCTGATGGATTCTGGTGCTTCACACCATGTAACCAATGATCTTGCTAATCTCTCATTCTCCAAAGAAGTTCATGAGCCTGATCATCTTTTTGTGGCAGATGGTAAACCTCTTCCTATTTTGCACAATGGTAATGCTAATATCTCTACCACTTCTAAATCTCTTGCTTTACATGGTGTTTTACATGTTCCCAACATTAATCATAATCTTGTTTCGGTTTCCCAATTATGCCAAACTAATGATGTTTCCATTGAATTCTTTCCATGGCATTTTGAGATAAAGGATTTGAAGATCGGGAGGATACTGCTGCGAGGAAGAAATGAAGATAACCTCTACAAATTAAAATCCAACACTACCAATGCCCATCTTCACCATGCATATAAATCACCCTCCATCGAACTTTGGCATAACAGACTTGGACATCCTGACACCCGTGTTCTCCGTTGCGTCCTCAAGACTAATAAATTGTCCTTTGTTGCTTCCACCAAACACTGTTCTGATTGTTTAGTTAATAAGAGTCATAAATTGACTTTCAGTAAGTCTAGTTTGTCTAGTCATGGTCCTTTGGATATTGTTTTCTCTGATGTATGGGGCCCTGCTCCTACTACTTCAATAAATGGTTTCTCATATTATGTTATCTTTATTGATCATTTTTCCAAGTATGTGTGGCTTTATCCAATGAAGCATAAATCAGATGTGTCTCTCATTTTTCCAGTGTTTAAGTCCTTAATTGAAAATCAATTAAACACAAAAATTAAAACTTTGTACTCTGATAATGGAGGAGAATATATAAAACTCCGAACTTTCCTTCAACAACATGGCATAACACACTTAACCACTCCACCTTATACTCCTGAGCATAATGGCCTCTCTGAACGTAAGCATAGACATTTGGTTGAAACTGCAAGGTGCTTGCTTCATCATGCAAACCTTCCATCCACATTTTGGTGCTACACGCTTCAAGCAACTGCCTTCCTTATAAATCGACTACCTACACCTAGCCTTCAAATGCTAAGTCCTCTGGAAAAACTTTTTAATCAAACTCCAAACTATGAGAAACTGAAAACTTTTGGATGCCTTTGCTATCCATGGCTGGCTCCTTACACTCACAACAAGCTTGTTCCGAAATCTCAACCGTGTGTTTTCATTGGATATAGTCCTACTCAAAGTGCTTACCTGTGTTATAATCCAACTACACAAAGAGTCTATACATCTCGTCATGTCCAATTTGTTGAAACTGTTTTCCCTTACTCAACTCTAACAGCCGAGAATCCCTCTATCCCACCTATTTCTTCTCCTTCAAATTTAAATCTTAACCAATCAACAAACTTATCGCACCCTAACACACCTAATCCTGTTTCTCCTCCTACCTATTCTCCTATACATTCTCCTTTCCCAATTAACACACAACAACAACCTCCCACCCCTATGCCATCCCAAACTTCTCCCTTAACAACTGATAACATCTCATCTCAGCAAGTCACAGCAGTATCTCTTCTGGAATCCAGTTCATCTCATCATCCTATGGTTACTAGATCAAAGAATGGCATTTATAAACCGAAAAAGATTAATGTTGTAAGCAAGTTTTCTCTACCACCTTCCATAGAGCCTTCCTGTCCTTCACAGGCCATTAAACTTGCAGAATGGAAATCAGCCATGAGTGATGAGTTTAATGCTTTAATGGCCAATGGCACTTGGTCTCTGGTTCCAAATCACTCCTCTCAAAATGTCATTGGCTGCAAATGGGTATTTCGCATCAAAAGAAATACAGATGGTTCAGTTGCACGCTATAAGGCACGTTTAGTAGCCAAGGGGTTTCATCAGCAGCCTGGCATTGACTATAAGGACACCTTTAGTCCGGTAGTCAAACCTCAAACCATTAAACTGGTTTTGTGTATTGCTCTCTGTCATGGTTGGTCTCTTTCTCACATGGATGTAAACAATGCCTTTCTCAATGGGACAATTTCTGAGGATATTTACATGGCTCAACCTTATGGCTTTCTTCATCCCCAACATCCTCATTATGTTTGCAAATTGCACAAGGCACTCTATGGCCTTAAACAAGCCCCGAGGGCTTGGTATCAAACACTTCGTGATTTCCTTTTGGATTATGGTTTCTCAAATGCAAAGTCTGACCCTTCTTTATTCACTTATGTTCATGATGACTGCATTGCCTATTTTCTTGTCTATGTTGATGATATTCTTCTCACAGGCAATAATCCAAAGTTTCTCAGCAATTTTCAACAGACTTTATCTGCCAAGTTCTCACTCAAAAATCTTGGCACTCCAAGTCATTTTCTAGGAGTGGAATTTATCCCCACTGCCAAGGGCTTATTTCTGTCCCAACATCATTACATTCGGACTTACTCCATTCTACAAATATGCATGATGCCAAGCCTGTCTGCACTCCTATGTCTACTTCATGCTCACTCACTGTTCCTGCTGATACTACTACCTGTGATGTTACTGAATACCGGAGAATAATTGGTTCTTTGCAATACTTATCCCTCACTAGGCCAGATATTTCCTTCTCTGTTAATCGGCTGTCTCAATACCTATCAGCTCCTACATCCATGCATCTTCAAGCTGCAAAGCGAGTGTTAAGATACTTAAAGGGCACACTCACGCAGGGCCTTCATCTTACCCGAGATAAATCGCTCACTCTCACAGCATTTTGTGACTCTGATTGGGCTGGTGATCACACAGATTACAGGTCTACTGCTGCATATATTATCTACTTTGGCTCTAATCCAATTTCTTGGTCTTGTAAAAAGCAGAGAACAGTTGCAAAATCCTCTACTGAAGCTGAATATAGAACCATTGCCTCAACTACAATGGAAATTCTATGGTTGCAAGAACTCTTGAAGGAGCTTCATTGTTCGCTACTTCATAAGCCCACAATATACTCAGACAATTTGGGTGCTATTTATCTGTGTGCCAATCCTGTTTTTCACTCGCGCATGAAGCATCTTGCTATTGATTATCACTTTGTTCGTGACCTTGTTCAAACTGACCAGTTGCAAGTGCTTCATGTTCCCATTGGTTCTCAACTGGCAGATCTGCTTACAAAGCCATTATCAAGTTCTCGACACTCTTTGTTGACTTCCAAGATTGGTGTTGTTGATCCCTCCACCATCTTGCGGGGGCGTGTAGAAGCTATCAATAACTAGGATTCTATCTTATCATTTGTTATCTTTATCTTTCTGTTATTGTTTTCTGTTATTGTTTTAAATTCAAATGTATAACAGTATTTCAAATACTTGTTATCTTTATCTTTCTGTTATTGTTTTAAATTCAAATGTATAACAGTATTTCAAATACTGATGTATATAAGTATAGCTGTTGTAACACTCTCAAAATAATGAAAATCATTCCTTCACTTATTCTCTATAGAGTGGATGAAATTGGGGAAATTGAAAATAGAGTACAAAATCAATTTGGGATGTGCTAATCTTTGAAGAGCTTTAGTCTCTAACACGGTTTGAGATAATGCTGAATTTTAATTACAAGTGTGCGTGTGCGTGTGGGGAAAATTGTGTAAATATTTAGTGCTGTGTGTAAGTAGATATGATGTTATTAGTAAGGAAAAATGTTCACGTCAATGCCTCTTTAACTGCTTCAGATGCTTAGTAAAGGCATCAAAATAAGCAAGAAGCAAATAACGAAAAGTAGGTATGGCATTGGCAGTTTTTAGAAGCTTTAGCTTCTCTATGATTATAGGCTGACGGAGAAGCATACTTGTTTGGCCTTCAAGTATCATAATTTTATTTTCTCTTATCCTCGTCACTGTAATTGTCACCATCTTCATCTTCATCATGTGGGTACTTGGCAACGACAGTGTAGCAATTCTCTAAACCAACCAACCACCATTTTCCCCAAAGCGTCATCCATGAATAGAGTGACATGTGCTTCTTCTCAGTGTTGACACCAACCATGCAAGGTCTCTATTTCCATGTGCTTGCAACTACGTTAAAAGAACAAGTCTGTGCATACGTATTTATACGCATTTATTGGGTCCACAATCTTAATCTGGGCTCCCTTTCTTTATTTACGTAATAAAAAGGTCCCAATTTGATTATGTTTCACCCATAACAGCTAAGAAAATAGCCCATAAAATCCAAATTAGAAGTGAATCAACTATGGATGAATAAAAACCTTTAGGTTTGTTTAGCGTCTTCTCTTGAAGCAACTCATTAATTAAAAAAAATATTGGTTGGTAACTTTCTATCGAGTTTCTTCAACTTGGCATGTGCTGCAGGTGAAGACCTGATTTGGATACCTGGCATATCAATTACCATACTGGTGTTTATCTAATTTTTTGTTGACTCTAATGTTTATTTGTTTTAGATTTTTTATCATAAAATCATGTTTCAAAATCACGTTGATAAGAGCTTCTCTAATATAGCTTTTGAAAAAAGTTTTTCGGGACTCGCTTCTCTCACTTTTGCGGCGAGAATAATAATTTCAATCAAATAAGCACATAATCTTTTATTCAATCTTCTAATGTTTGTCATTAAATATTTCATTAGGGGAGTAGTACTAAATCCCATTTAAGGGTTTCGTCTTATTATTGTTGTATAAGTAACCTTTTATGACAGAATTGTCATTTTCGGTACTAATTACACATTCAAGAAAAATACCAAATACAGATGGAGAGAAAGCTACCAAAAGGATGTGACGGGTACCATCTTCGATTGCCTTTTATTGCCCACAATATCAATCCTTGAACTAGCCAATCCGTGATGTCCTTGAGTAGGTTCTAGGGGAACCCCATTAGTTACGTCTCTCTTAAAATCGTATCAAACTATCAACGGTATGCCAAATCAAGCTGAATATGAAATTTTGCATTGAGGAAAAGGCATGCACCAACTTATCTCTCGGCCATCCCATTACTTAATGACCCATCATATTTTTAATTATAAGTAAAGTCTTAAGACTTTTTTTTTTGGCTTAATTGCACTTTTGGTCCCTCAGGTATCACGATTGTGCAATTTTGGTCCCCCGGATTTTAATTGCGCCAATTGGGTCCTCTAAATATCATGATTGTGCAATTTTGGTCCCCTAAGTTTTAATTGCACCAATTGGGTCCCCCACGTATCATGATTGTGCAATTTTGATCCCCAAGTATGACGATTGTGCAATTTTGGTCCTCCAAGTATCACGATTGTGCAACTTTTAACATCAATAGCCTACGAAGCAAATGTGCGACTGATTTGACACTTAATGAGACTAGTTTGGCAGCTTATATGTCATTCTTATGTGACATTTAATGACGTGCATTTGACCATTAAATTGTGTGATATGGCAATGTTGTCTTATAAGAATGTCCTATAAACTGTCAAGTTGACTTCACTAAGTATCAAATTAGTCCCACGTGTCCTATGTAGGCTACTGACGTTAAAAATTGCACAATCATGATAATTGGGGGACCAAAATTGCACAATCATGATACGTGGGGGACCCAATTGGCACAATTGAAACGTGGGGGACCAAAATTGCACAATCGTGATACTTGGAGGACCCAATTGGCGCAATTAAAACCCGGGGGATCAAAATTGCACAATCGTGATACCTGGGGGACTAAAAGTGAAATTAAGCCTTTTTTTTTTGAAACAAAAGTCTTAAGACTTGAGACTTTGTAAAGTCTTATTACAAAGTCTCGAAATTAAAAACAAATAAATTAAATATGAATGTTGAAAGATCGAACCTATCGTTGAAGAATAGCCTTATAGCTTTTCTGCCCTTTTAATTTCCTTATTTTTTATTTTAAGAATTCAGGAAGCACGACAGCCTCAAAGGCAATTTTTTTTCTCTCTCTTTCTATTTTTTGTCTTTTGTCATGGCTTATCATTAGTTGATTTAATGATTTTCTATATGCAATCACATTGGCTATACGTGAAAAGTTATATATATTGCCAAGGCATTTCAATTAATGAGGTATTAAGAAATACCAAGTTGGAGTTCTAGTCATTTAAATTACATAGGTAGAGAAATGAATGTAAAATTATAATGTGATATTTAGAGAAGGAAAAAAAAAAAAAAACTAATGAACTATTACATGAAATATATTAATTAGATATATGTTTTTTATTAAAAAAAAAAGTTTAGACCCGAGACAGTATCCCGTATAAAACAATTCATGCGATGTGTTGCGCATTTATGCAAAACAATGAGTTGAATAGAATCAAAGTACTTTCTTTTTTTAATTTATCTTCATCGTCAACAATGAAAGCAGAAGAAGCTGAATCATGTATTAAGCTGCAGCCACTTTACTTCTAATCCAAGCTTGGAACTAAAAAATCCGAATCTCTTTTCACTAGGAAGCTTTAAAAATTAAGGGTATGTTTGGTTCATTGTTTGGAACGGCAAACTTAAGTTTACAATGACTATTTTGTAATAAAAATTGAATCCAACATGAAAGGAAGAAAAACTTCCATTCACCAAACTTAAGTTTGTAACTTTGCATCCAAATACACACTAAAATGTAAAAGATATCTGATATACCTTTTGGATAGAGACTCTCTCTCACACACACACACATCATGTATTTCATAATTTTGATTGGATAAACTAATTTAACTTATTATTGGGTTAGATCTCACCTTTGGGTTCCCTGATTGAAGTGCGTCTACAATGTACACTACACATGATGATTATTGGTGGGGATGCTCTTCCAAAAAAGTAAGGCATAATGTGCCAATCAAAGAGGCGTTACGAGTAATATATGTTTCTTCGAACATGGGTTAGAGATGATTGGGATATGTTAGTTGGTCCTGCCTGATAGGGTTTGGCACACCACATGTGAGATCCTAATTAGCTTTGTGTATGTGGGGTAACCCTATTGATAATAGGCCTAAGCTTTCTCTGTCCCAATGTATCACTATCACTTTCATTTGCTAGACGATAAGTGAAGCAGCTAATGCAGATAAGTGAATACAACAAGTGTATGATCTTCATGCACGCATAGCAAAAGAGCTAATTGAAATGGATGTGTATGCATTGCACAGTGGACAATCATAATGCCAACGGGGGCCGCCCAGTGATATCCATAATAACGGCTGGATTCCGGTTAATAAAGAATTTATCCACCCTGAGAAAAATTTTAAAAAAGAAAGTAACTATAAATTAAAACACAAACACTGTGTTTATAGCTATAGCTATTTTCAAAATAAGGGCATTAGGTTCCTAGGAGAACGAAAAGGCCAACAAACGAGTTTAAGAATATTAATTACTAGATAAAAAACGAGGATGTGCTACACAGGAAGAAGTATAACATCCAAGGTAGCCCTCCAGGGAACCCTAGCTATGATGAGGTACATTTTAGTTTCTATAGAAATTTCTTTAGATATATACGTGATGGTAATTAAAGGAGGCACATTGGCATAATATTTCTTGTCTCTCCCATTTTACATATTAGGGGGAAAAACAAAAGACCATCTACGGCATGCCCCTCAATATAAACTGCCATTACGGTATGAGCTAGCAAGCCACAAAAAGCCAGATGAAATAATAAAATTCAAGAGACACAAAATTAAGTGAGTGCTGTTTAGTAGCACAATCAATCATTAATGCTATTTGGTAGTATGAAGGTACTTTTTTACGAACTAATACAAATATAGTTGACACTAATGAAGTAGGGAGACGAAAAATATTATATCTGAATTTAAAGATAAAAATATCTAATTAGATTTGGATGGTTAGAAAACTATTGAGACATGCTATATATAGAATTTAATTGATATACACTGTCAGTGTAAAGATTTTTTTACAAGGTCAACCAATCATAATTTAATCTTGTTTTAAATTTATTTAGTTTAATTGCTACCTACTTTTAGAATGTTTTTTACTAATTTAATCTTGTTTTAAAATTATTTAGAGTTTAATTATTGTGTACTGATAATGTAAACTTTTTTACATTGTCAATCAAACATCAATTATGTTATGAGTGACTTTTAAGTTAGTTAGGATAAAAATCAAATTGTTTCACTGATGTGACAATTTATGATTAGATATATGTATAAAAATGTTTTACACTGTCAGTGTATAAAAATTAAACACAATTATTTATTGGTGCCTTCTTTAGTACCCCAATAATTTTTGGATAAAAATTATCGTACACAATCAGAAAGAGTCACTTCAATTAAATGAGTAACTTATTCCCCCACCTGAATTAAGTTCTCACCACCCAATTAAATCCCCCTCCCAACCTGGCTGAGACACCTCTCACCCTCTATATAAAACTCTAATCCCTTGCCCTTTTACACACACATTCCACTCCTAACACTTAATCACACTCTCTTATTATTTCTTTTTTTTTTTTTACAGTCTCTCTTATTATTTCTTACAAACACTATTCTATTTTTTAGTTTAGGTATTTATTTTTATATTTAAATTTTTTAATTATCTATAACATATTATTATTATTGCCATTAATAATATTATTATTAATATTTATACAATTATTTTTTGTCTGACCCTGAATATCTAGAAATCACATTGAACTCCGACTAACTAATCAAAGTCGAGCCCAAAAGACATATTTAAAGAAGCAAAGCTCTCCCAACGCCTATTTTTTCCATTAAGAAGACTCGAACCTGAGACCTTGTTTAAGGAGACAGGTGTTGGCATTATTATTATTAATACTAATGTTAATATTATTGTTAATATTTTTTATTGTTATCATTTTTTTTATAAGCAAAAAAATATATTAAAAAGAGTATAAATGGTACTCTAACCTATATATATTAAAGTAGTGTGCAAAAATGCATTATAAAGGAGAATGTCATCCCAACTATATTGATACCGTAGATCCCAACAATCATCTGCAGTACACCACAAGAAAAGTACAACGAACCAAATAATGCTCTATTTTAGAAAAAACGCAGCTGCTGAACCTATACAAAGCTCCTACTGACTGAAAAAAAAAATCACCAAATGTGATGCCCAAAGTATTAGTGGCACCCCTCCTAATATCCCACGACCCGTCCAGTTAAATACCACAACCACAAACCAACTTCCAAACAACCCCCTCACCTCTGTTACTATTATTAGGTTAAAATATACTTTTAATCTTTTATTTTTATTTTAGATTTTATTTTGGTCTCTCTTTTATTTTTTTATTTCACAATGCTCCCTTATTTTGTAAAGTTATATCAATATGATCCTTTTTTTGTTTCGATATGGTCCCTCTTTTATTTTTTTATTCCAAAATCTTTCCTTATTTTATAAAAATTATATCAATGCGGTCTTCTCCATATCACAATTTAAACGAAAAAAATCACATTGAAATCTAAAATAAAAATAAAGGACCAATTCAAAACAAAAAATAAAAAAGAGATCAAAATAAAACCTAAAATAAAAATAAGAGATCAAAGTATAATTTAATCTTATTATTATCATTATTATTCTATTTATCGTTGCGTGGGGCCAGTTGCAGTGGCACGCCAACGGGTATGCATCAACATTTGTTTTGTTTTTCAAAATCTGTTTTCATTTAAAAAAAAGGAAATGGGCAACCCTTGTGTAACACGTGTCCAAATTCTTTTTTAAAAAAGTGTAAAGGCCCCACTCCATCATCATCAGAAAATTAAAAAAAATGTGTCAAAAATAATACTACTTTAATAAATAGTTTTGAAAAATAAGATTAAATTAATAAATAATTTTAAAATAAGATTAAATTGGTAAAAAGTTTCAAAAAGTATGTCACTTTAATAAAATAAAAAAACCTAATATTTTTTATATTACTTCATAATCTAGCCATTGGTAGCTAAACAATATACCAGACTATCTAAAATCTAATCAATCAGAAACTTTTATTAACAATTGACAATAATTACCGGTTACAGTTTACACGGATAAGAAAATATTTACAACATTTACCTTGGAAATGATGCATTTAATATTTATTGTCTATAGTTTTTGAACATAAACTTATCATTTTAATTGCTCTCATTTTAATTGCTTAACTACTCCTTTTAGAGCAATTCGGATGGAAGATACTAGTTCTTAAACATAATTGGTTCTTTCTGGTTGCATCATCGGAATAAGATAATCTGATATCCACATGTAAGTACAATTACTTTTATAACCAACTGATTTTTATATAAAAAACTCAATAAAAAAATCATAAAAAATAAAGAAAAATTAATCGGAGAAAAAATATGATAACTTATGGGACCTATTTGATAAATTTTTAAGAGTTGCACCTATTTGGTAACTTGCTCAATATACGTTGTAAGTACTCCTATAAATAATCATTATATTTCGGTCAAGGCAAGCGGGATAAAATAGTTTTCTTTGAACTTAAACTTTGATTTACCAAAAATAAATAATATGAGCACAGTAATGCTGTTTTAACCAAGCACTTTTTGACAAAGCAGTTGTAGGGTAAACACGAGGCTCACATTTTGCAAAAGCACTTGAATCAATCATGTTTCATGCATATATATGTTTACTTGTGATGATCGATGTTGCTTACAGGTCGTGTTAAAACAAAACCCTTTGGATTTTTCTGACGATTGGACCCATGGGACTTGGTTGGGAGGGAGTGTCCATTCTTCTTTTATATATATACTGGATCGGAGTCAAAATGGCAAGCTTGTAAAAACAAAAAACAAAAAAACAAGAGAAGATGAAATGCCTGGCACGCTGCATAGCTTGTACGTAGGAGAATTTGGGATGCATTTGGGATTGGTGGGTTAGCCATGTGCCCGAGGAATCTGACACGGAATTCCCAGTTCCTGTGTAAGGGACTTTTCCATAATTTATTCTCTGGGATACCCTCAACCTGAGTGAGTTACAATCTAGATAATGCATCGGTGGTGCATGGCAACGAGGCGGGGGCAGGTTTTGCTTTATACCTGAAACCCGCCCCCGACCAAAATCCTCGTTGGGGGTGGAAAAAACGTTCCCATCCCCGTCCCCATTGGGGGTGGGTTTCCCTGTCCTGCCCCAGGAACCACAATTGGAAAAAAAAACCCAAATCTCCAACCGCAATAGGAAATTTACCCAAATGTTTTAATTTTCAGTTAAATACAAGCCTGCAGATAGAAGTTTAATGCAAAAAAATACAAGGCTTATAGAGTTTTTATTATTCATTAGAATGAGCAATCCTCCATTTTCATAACAAAAGAATCCATTAAGAGCTTGATATTTAGGGAAAGTAACAAAACCTAATAATGGTGGTCGCAGATGGAAGGAGGTGCTCACATGGTGGCCGCAGATGGAAGGAGAAGCAGCGTCTCGCGGTGGCCGGACAACACGATGGAAGGAGAAGCAGATCTGCGTCGCGTTCTGGGTGGCTCGCCACTCGTGTAGTCGCGTTCGCGTAGCTGGGTAGGGATCTCACGTTCGCGTCGCGTTGCGGTGGTGGGTGGCCTTGCATCGCGATGGTGTTCGGCTGCTGGATGGAGTCAGGGATGGATGGGAGCTGTTGGCCAGCTGCTGATGGAGTTAGGGAAGGGAGTGAAATGTGAAAGAGGGAGATGAAGTAAAACGTTTTAAATTTCAAAACCCCAACTTATAATTAGAGGTATAATAGTAATTTCATAATAGCGGACGGATTCGGGTGCGGGTTCGGGATGGGTATCAGTATCCCCGACCTCGTCCCCGCCCCGTCTGTGAAAAGCGGGGAAAAATCTGAACCCGAAAAGATCGGATTTTTCCCGTTCAGAATGGGCAGATTTGGACGGGTATCCACGGATTCGAGTTCCGTTACCATGCCTGGCAGCTATGGAACTTACCCGCTATATTCAATATATTGTGTTATATCTTTTACATAAATATATATATACACGTACGATACATATGTACAAATGCATGTCCGTATATAATATGTATATAGACATGATATGCATCATTGACTTTACTCGACGAAATTAAATTCATGTTAAATAATAGGCGTTCGCTGAAGGTGCCTTTGGTATTGGTGGTAAATTTGTATTGGCCTCCACGTATATGGTGATTACTGATTTCTTTAAATTATTAACAATTGATCAATAAAATAATAAAATGTAGAGTTTAATTGCTATACACTGACAGTTTAAATCATTTTTATATCGGTATCCAATCAAAAATTGGCATATCAGTAAAAAAAATTAACTCATATATTAATTACCTTAAAAGTCACTAGCACCATGATTTATAATTGGTTGATAGTGTAAAAATCTTTACACTGTCAGTGCATAATAATTAAACTCTAAATTGTATTGGACTCATCCATCATATGTGGGATTAGGAAAATTCACAAATACAACAAAAATATGTTGACTATGATGATGAAATATCACTCCACCCCATCTTAAAATTACAATCACTCTCCTCCGGATTTGATGATATATCACTTCACCTGCATTTTTCTATAAAATAACATTTCATCTCAATTGACAATGTTAGACTAACACTTTTACTAGAATATGTTGATAGAATACTCTACTTAATTATGGTTATTCAATAAAAATACATAATTTGCAATTAAAAAGGAAAAAAATCATAGATGACTTCACAAGAGATGACTGTCGAACCAAACTCCTCTATTAGGACTTGGATTGTGATTCCTGTGAGCCGGTGTCACTGTCTCAATTGCAAAGCAAAAACAGTTGCAACTCAACGTCGCATGCCAACACAAATTCAATGTTTCCTAACTCTATTGTCACTATTGATTTTGATCCAGGTAAAACTTATGGTTGATCTCTCCTATCTATTTCTTTTATCAAATTCAAGTACGATAAAGTCTTGACCTCTATAAAAAAAAAAAATTAGAGTATGTACCTTAAACAACCTATATTAATAATAGGGTATCTAATTTACCCAAATTAAGAATAAAAGAAAATTTTGATCATAATTAAGTTGGAATTTTATTAGGGTGTATTTTTTATTTTTAATTGCAAATTATATAATTTTATTGAATAACCGTAGCTAAGTGGAATATTTATCATATTATGGTAAAAGTGTTAGTCAACATGGTATGAAATGCCATTTTTTAGGAAAAATGAGATGAAGTGTTATATCATCAAACATGACGGAAACTAAGTGTAATTTAATCTAAAAATATTAGTAGTAGAGAGAAGTTTTTCTGTTACATATAAGGTAGAATGAATGTGAATGTTTGTAAAAATATATTGTATATATAATATTGAGGAGTGCTAGCAACACACTCTCTAATATTCACTTTTTAATACAATTTCCTATTTATTAAAATTCATATGGGTCTAACTAATTTATGTGGGTCCCATTTAAATTTTATAGGACCCACATGAATTTCAACTAATCAAAAAATATGTTAAAAAAATAATATTAAAAAATATGTTACTAATATTTCTCCAAAATATTATATATGCTCTGTCCTTGCCTAAATATTCGCATTATCTTTAAGTTTATATAGATTTCTCCCCCTACTTCCTTTAATATTTGGCAATTAATTAACACATCCTCCAATGATGTTTCCTCCTCGAGTGTTGTTTTCAGTTGGTCAAGATATGCTAAATCGTGTATTTTTAAGGAATATAAACTTTTTGTGCTCTTTCTTAGCAATCTCTCGGCAAGTGGTGAGTATTTTATTGTTGATGCAAATTAAAGTTGTCATTATGGTTAATTTTTTTTCTCTCTTAATAGTATCTTTCGTCGACAACTGTAGAAACTAATCTCATGAGATATTGGACGACTTTGAAGGGTTGACTTCTCCCAATCAAGTTCTCTCTATACACATGAGCTAGAGATCGAACCTCTAACCACTTGTTTAAGCTGGCCGAGCCCGTTACTTCTCGGACCAATCACATGTTGATATATGGTTAATTTATTTGATTTATTCTAAGGATTTTATTTGAAAACATTATCAGCATAAAATTATTTCATATATATATATATATATATATATATATATATATATATATAATCATTTAATCATGTAATATGATCAGGATTCGAATCCTGACTCTTGTGTATGGAGAAAATTTGATTGGGAGGTGAGAAGTGAGAACTCACCTTGTGTAGCCAACGGATTCCCCGATGGAGATTTATTACTGCTAACGGTGATGAATACTTCGTATCTATATTATGGTTACCAAAATAATAATAATCATGTAATATGATCATTTATTTTAAATATTTAAATATTATAATAATTATATAAAAAATTGTATATGTGGTAATGTATAATTAGTCATGATGCATAATTAAACTCTTATTATAATTGTAATTGCAGATTTTTATGCTATTAAAAACATGATGCATTCGATTATCATAATAATTTTTTTAGCTTAAAATTATAAGGTTCAATTAAGTTGTAAATTCGGATCCAACAGAGAAACAACAAATGAGTGTGGAATTACGCACTAAGAGTTAACGCCATCATTCTTGTTATGCTAAAAAGTCAGCCACTCTGATACAAGCAAATGAAAATAAAAATAAAAAACGAAAAGTTTTATATTTTTAAATTTTAGTAACTACTCCAAGAAAACTATTTAAACTATTTTATAAGTAAGGCCTCAGGGTTTGTCGTCTACGTCATTCTCTCAACTTTTTTTCTACTCTTCTCTTTCTTCTTCTTCATCTATCAGAGGGAGTAATTTTTGGGCCATATTTTAGCCTGGAATCATCCATCTACATCGTTTTTCTCCCTTTTTATCTAAATAAGTGATTTTTTCACATAGATATGATTTTTCTTTCATGTCTTTTCATGATTTCGTCGTCTGAGTGCGGCGTTGTTTTGTTCATCGTCTTGGTACAGCGTTGTTTGGTTTTCAGTCTTGTTGCGATGTTCATTTGATTCAAATTGACAGATCATCTTCTATCCATTACAGATTCAATCAAGACTCCGACGTCAATGTTATAAATTCGGCGGCATAAGTATTCTTGTCACTTTGATTTTGTCACATTTGTAGGCATTTTATTATTTTATGCTATTAACCTGAGTGCTGTGAGTTTGTTCGCAGATTCATTCTTTTCGATTTTATGTGATGTTGAATTTCAGTGTATTTTACCAATTTAAATAAATGAATATCTTTTTTAATAATAAAAAAAAAAGTAAAATGTAATCTTTCCAAGACCCCATTAATACCATCATGAATATTACTCTCATCATTTTCCAATAATTTTTTTTGAATATTAATTAGAAAATGAATAAATCAATAATTGAAAATATGCGAATCTTTTTATATCGATAAAACCATACAACACTTAACATTTTACAATATTATCAATTATTTCATTCGTTTTATAATATTTTTTATTTTAAAGAGTAGTTTTGTAATTTGTTACATTATTCATCAATTTAGAAAATTAAGAAAATATTAGTTTTTTTAATTTTATTATTTTCTCCTGACTTATTGATTAAATAAAATAAGGACGAGAAATTTTTTTAAAAAATATTTTAATAATAAATAACTTAGTCAAATGTATTTACCCTTATCGTAATTGATGTTACTTATTACTTGGAAACACACTTACAGAGAAGTCAATCAGGTGACAGATGCTTTAGATAAGTATGGCCTAAGTCTAAATGATCATAGTCGCATTTTTGATACTGTTCCTTTCTTTATTTTGCATTCCTTAAGAGATGATGCTTCTTGTACTTGGTTCCGTAGATGATTTTAGTTTGTTTTTGTTTGGGGTTTAACCCCTTTTCATTCATCAAAAAAATATGTTACTTATTAATTATTTAATGTAAATGTTAACCAATGCTCTAAGAATATTGGTTAAGAAATCAAAGATAGAAACTTTACATTAAAAGTGATGTATTTAATAAATTAAACATTCAAAAGTTACATTTTCCAATAAAGTTTTTTTATCTTTGAATTCTTTAAATAATGTCTTTAGGACACTTATTAGCAAGACCCATTTTTTTAAATTTTGTATTTAAAAACTTTAAATGATATGGAGTATAAAACATAAGTAATATAATAAAATAAATATAAAGAAATTATATTAACCTCACTTAAAGTTTGTTTTAATTAAATCTGATGCGCTTCTTTTTCCAAAAGCTACACTAACTTGTTTTTGAAATTCAGTTATCATTATCATTAACTTAGGGTATGTTTGGGTAAACGGATTAATTAAACGTTTATAGGATAAGCTCTTATGTATAAGCTATTTCTTTAATCAAAGAGAAAATGTAGTCAAACTGTTTTCATATAAGTTATAAGTTGTTTTCATAAGCTATCTTGGAGAGCTTATCAAAATAAGCTGAAAACATCTTATGGACGTGTCATAAACTGTTTTCATAAGATTTTTCAAACATTCTTATAAGCGCCTATGCCAATAGATAAGCCCAAATAAGTTGTTTATAAATTAATCCAAACAGACCCTTAGTCAAATGTATTTACTTTTATTGTAATTAATGTTACTTATTAATTTTTTAAATTTGTATTTAAAAACTTTGAATGACATATATTATAAAACAAAAGTAATATAATAAAATAAATATAAGAAAAATAACATTAACTTCTCTTGAAGTTTGTTTTAATTAAATCGAACGCCCTTCTTTTTTTTCAAAACTACACTAACTTTCTTTGAAATTCAGCTATCTTTATACCGACATTTCCTCGAGGGAGGCGATTCCATGATTGTAATTAGGGATGGCAACGGGACGGGACGGGCATGGGTAACACTCCCCTTGCCCCCGCACCCATGGGGTGAAATCCGTACCTGTCCCCGCCAGTTATCCGGGTCGGTATCCAACGGATATTTGCGGGTTTGCGAATATCCACAGATTATTTTTCGAGAAAAAAATGTTCTTTTTACTTGAAATATGCGTAATTTCAATTAAAATAACCATGTTCATATAAATAGACGTTACGAAACTACGAAAACATTATCTAATTACAAAAGTTACTAACAAGAGTAATCAAATACATTTGTTTTCTCAAAAAATAAATGTTACAAAAGCTAGGATCTACTTCAAACACCCTTGGATTATGTTTTCTCTTAATACCAAAGCTATAATAAAGGGTATTATAGTAATTTAAGTAATGGGTGCGGGTATCCACGGGCACGGGTAGTATGATACCCGCCCCCGCCTCGTTTATAGGCGGGTATTGAAATTACCCGTTTATTTTACCCGCGGGCACTCGTTTAACTACCTGCCTGTGTCTGTTGTGGATTTTATCCGTGGATATCCACGGGTACGGATAAAATTGTCATTCCTAATTGTAACTATAGTTTTCCATAAATATAAGCTTTGGACAATTTTAAAAAAATGACAAAATGCTTTTAAAATTGTAGAGATTTATCCACATCCTTCATTTACCTGTTTTATTTTAACAAATCGATTTCTTTTAAATTTTGATATAATTGATTTTGAATGAATTAATGTTAAAAGAATTTTTTTTAAAAAAAATCGAAGTTAAAAAAATTAATTTGTGTTTGGTAATAATATTTTAAAAGTGAGTTTAGAAGAATTGATTTTGTTTGGATGAGAAAGTAAAATCACTTTTGAGGTGTAAATATAAATAATTTTGTAAGTCTCACATCTAGAATCAATTATACTCAACAAGAAAGTTAGGAATTCTTGCTTCTCATAAGATCAATTCTACCTAACCCAAAATCGGTTTTATTGGATGCAATTTTATAAATAAGCACCTTAAGAATTTTTAAAATCACTTTCATTACACCTAAAATTACGTTTGAGTTCGTCCAAAATCTGAATCAAATGGACTATTAAATTTAAGAGTAAATCGTCAATTTGGTCCCTGAAATTGTAAAGTCGTATCAAATTGGTCCTTGTGTCAATTTGGTCCCTGAAATTGTAAAGTCGTATCAAATTGGTCCTTGTGTCAATTTGGTCTCTGAAATTGTAAGGTTCGTATCAACTTGATCCCTATCGGAGGGACTAGATTGATTAACTTTTCATATCTACATGGATGTTTTTGAAATTTCAAAAATTTTAAGGATTAAATTGATACAACCTTATAAATTTAAGGATGAAATTGAAGATTTACTCTAAATTTAAAGCTCTCAATAATGGTTTTGAAGAGGAGTGGGAGGCCAAGGAGATTGGAGGCTGAGGTAGGAGCGTTAGAGCCTGTTTGTTTTAGACTCTACGAAGGCAAAATCATGTTGAAAGAAAGGTCCTCTCACATAAGTTCTAAAATAATTGTCTCGAGAAACCTTATTTTCATATTTGTGATAAATATAATCTAAACCAAACAATCACGTAAAATTAATTGGTACAGGGCAAAACAGAGGATGTCACTGACAACTGTTTGAAAAAGATTGCATGAACTTTGCAGCTGGTAAAGGGATTGCATATTTTTCAACCTTTTCAACACTTTTGATCCACTCACTCTCTTCCGCCATACACATGACTGATAGAGTAATATTGCAAAATTTAGGCATGTTTTTTTTTTTCTCAATATGGATTCTCTCTGGCTTCTACAGTCTTTTCAACGGGATTTTGTTTCTCAGACCCAGCTTATCGCATGTGATAGGAGTGTTTTGATCACTGCTGGACATTCCAGCCGTGGGAAAGAGTCCGCATTCATTTTTTGAATGTATGTGTTATTTTTTAATAATAATATAACATGTTGCCTAAAATAATAATAATAATAATATAACATGTAATAATTATTTACATGTTTTATTTTTTGTTAATAAACTACTGTATATATATTATACTTTTACTAAAAACAACACTTACAGACGTTTAAAAAATTGTACCTATGTTGTCTCCTATTATTTACACATTTTTATTTATATTATTTTATTTTGTATATTTTGTACATATATTGTAATTATATATATATATATATATATATATATATATATATATAATATAAATATAAAAGGATTTAATTGATATGTACCGTCAATGTAAAAAAAATTACACTGTCAATCAATCATAAATTACCACGTCGACAAAAATGTTTAATTCTTATTATAATTATCTTTAGTGTATATTTGGAAATACGGTAGATATCAGCGGATACATTTCTCCACCGTGAAATTTATTCACATAAACACTTCAACGCTCCAACCAAGGGTTTCTAAACACACACTTATGTTTTGTTTGGGTAATGAGAGAAGCATGGAAGAAAGAAGTAGGGAAGAGAGAAGAGAAAATGAATAGAGAATAGATGAATTTTTAGATTGTCTGGATTGAGAGAAAAAAGAATGAAAAAGAGAATGAAAAATTAACTTTTAATACAACGATAACCCTTATAATAATAATAATAATTTTATATCATTGTTGAAAATAAAAAGATAAAATTGATATTTCAAATTTTGTCACACTTCCATGAGTTTCCTCTTTTGGAGAGATTATATTTTGTATTGATCCCATTTATTTTTTCTTTCTCTTCTATTTCCTCTCCACATCCAAACAAATATATTTACCTTTTTTTTGGTGCACTTCCCTCTCGCCCACATCCCTCTTTCCAAACTCAAAATAAATCACCTCATCCAAATCATGTCATGTAGGATGATCTGTGAGAGTATAAAACACTTTTAAATGATAATATATCAAAATTATACTCAATGGGATAACATTGGGATAGCAATAGATATATGTGAATATAGATGAGTATCAAAATATCATATATTTTGAGATGAAATAAAAATATATATTGAAATGTGAATGTATTATCGCAATATTATCTTATTTATTTTGTCCAAATATCATTACACAAGTAAAATAGGCGTGTGTGATAGAGTAACTCAGGCTAGAGCTGGAGTCCCACACCCTAGTAGTCGTCCTCTCTCTCCCTCAGTCCTGACAATATCACATGCCCTTGCAGGCAGGTCCCGACCCACCCTCACATGGATTTGTGAGATAGAGCCTTGCGGACATCTGACCCACACAAACATTTCTCACTTCTCACTCACCCTCTTTGTCTTTCTCTCCCAAGGAAAAAAATATATATTATAAAATATGAGGAATTTTTGTGCCAGCTCTGACCAGATTGGTTGCACATTTTAATGATATTAAAGAAAAAAACTTCATATCTCTTCTGGCTGTCTCTCCACTTGTTCTCTAAGGAGAATAACACATTAATACAAATCTTCTTGGATCTGCAGAGATTCATTTGCAGTCTGCATTTAGGTTGTTCAAGTTAGTGTGTGTTCCTCTGTGTTTATTCTGAGGGGTATTGGTTCCCTTAATTTCATTTGGCTTTTCTTTGGTTATTATGATATCAGGTAATGTCTGGTTTGTTTTGTGAAACCCAATACCCAAAAGGGGAATATAAGTCATAATTGGAAATTTTTGGGATTGCAGTTCAGTCGGCAAAAGTTGTTGTGTTTTTCATATTTTGTAAGAAGCCAATTCTATATAGTATTTGATGAAATTAGCTGGAAGATATTTTATATGAAAGATTCACCGGGGACCCTGCAATTTAGCAAAACGAATTGTTTATCTGCAGCTGGGGAAGGAAACCTTTTTTCTGGAAGCTGCATACTGATATATGAAAATCTGCTCCATTGACTTGTAGTTATCAGGGTTAAGACAACATGAATTGTGGACTGGACCAAACTTTTGAGTGTGATAGAAGAGAAAGATTCTATTTTTGGAGATAAGGACTAAGACCCCTGTGTGACTGTTAGCTCTCAGGAATTATGGATTGTGTGTCATATTAGCAGAATCAGATTCCTTTTCCAGAAGGGGGTTTGCAATTTGCAGTGTTCTGTTGTGGTAGTAAATTTGAGAGTAATAAATGATAGAGCTTTTATGAAGAGGGAGTAATTGTAATTGGTTGTGGTAGTTGAGGAGTTGAGTTTAATTGGAAGAAGAAGAAGAAGAAAAGTAGAAGAGGTGGATATGGCTGCAAAGCTCCTACATTCTTTAGCTGATGATAATCCAGATTTACAGAAACAGATAGGATGCATGACTGGGATCTTCCAACTCTTTGATCGTCACAATATTGTTACTGCTCGCCGCATTAGCCAGAAGAGGCTTCCTCCTGGTAATCCTCTTAGTAAGCACATGTTCCATTTTTGTAATTTAGTTTATGTGAGCATGCTTTTTCTTTCATTCCCATAATCAATCTCAAAAATTGTTTTTCACTTGAGCTGTTTACTGATAGTTGATTTGTCATCAGTGTCTTAGTTTTCTAGGCCTTTGGTCTATTTGGTTCCTTTTTCAACTTTCTTCTTTACATGTTTGGAAAGTGGGGAGTGTGGCTTGCAATTTTCAATTTTAGTACCTGCAGGTTTGCTCTGCATTCATGTGGATAGGATGCTTGTGATAATTTATCTAACAAAGACCCTTTCTTTCTTTTTTTATGAAGTTCATTTTTGCATATTTTGTATTAGGCTTCCATCTCTATGAAATGGTCAGCTCATGACATTTGCACCATTTAGTGTTGGTTCTGGCCTTCTTGATCTGAGTATTCAAATCTAATGCTTTTGCTTTCATCATAGGTAATTCCCACTTCAATCATGACAGCCTGGAAAGAGATTCTAATGGCACAAACCATCGACAAACAGCACCTGTAAGAACCTTCTAATTGCCTTTCACAAATTATCTACAGTTTTACAGATCGAAATTTCTTGGATATTGCTTCAATTAGAGGCATGGAAGTTTTGTTACCAGATCAAGTATGCATATGCTGATCCAGTGATATATTATCCATGTGTTTGAGTCAATTTGACTACCATCTTCTGGAGTCAAATTTAAAAGGCTGAGAATTGTTTGTTATCTTCCTCAGAATCGTTTTCAGGATTTGTCCATCACCTTAATGTCTGCACAATCATCTTTATTATGTTTATTTCTTCTTCCAATTCAGAGAACTTTCTGTTTCTTAATTCTGTTTTTTTCCTTGTTTTGGTAATGTATCGGTCTTGTAACTACCATCTTGTCTTACAACAAAGCTGCAAGCATTTGAATGAAACTGAACTTATGTAGCTTAGTGAATTTATTGCAGGATATGAGCTTAAACAAGGGTGTGAGGGTAAAACAAAGAATTTCAACAGAATCATCAAGAGCCTCATTCTCTTCTTCTGGTTCATCATCGATGTCCTCTTTGGACTGTAAACCTCAAGTAGATGCTCCTTTTGACCAGATTAATTTTCCTGAAACTCCCATGAGGGACATAGTTATGAACCAAACAGGTACCTCTCCTCATTTAGGACATCAGTCCCTTGACCTGAGGGATGTGGTGAAGGACTCTATGTATAGGGAGGCCAGAGGACTATCAGTGAAAACTACAGCAAAAGAGGAAGTTGCTATTCGTGTAATGAAGCACAGGGATTCCCCGAGACCTCTTCAGCTGTCCAAATCTGTTGATGGATATGATAGAGTTGGAATAGATGGAAAAGAAAGTGTGCCTATTGATCTAAAGGACTCTCTCCGAGTCCTTGCTAAATTTAGAGAAGCACCTTGGCATTATGATGAAGCAAGAGAGCTTCCAAGAGTATCCTATGAAGTAAAAGATGGACACTGGCATTCTATCTCAAAGGATGCTCCTCGATTTTCTTATGATGGAAGAGAAATAAGTCGTTTATCTTTTGAATCAAGAGATACCATCAAATGCCGAACAAAGCTACAAGAGCTTCCTAGACTTTCACTGGACAGTAGGCAAGGTTCTTGGAGCACATACAACTCTGATTCAAAAAAACACAGTCAGCTCTCAAAAAATTTCAGTACTGGTACCTCCACCACCGATGACAAAGTCTCTAGTCTTCAACAGTCTCCAGCAGCCCAGAGCCGGCCACCTAGTGTTGTAGCAAAACTAATGGGCTTAGAAGCATTGCCGGAGTCCTATTTGGCCAGTGATACTCAGTCAAGTTTGAGTGAAACTGGCTCAAGTCAAGGTAATGGTCAGTTTTCAAGATCATCAAAAAATGGACTCATTAGGCCACTTCAAATTTCTAATTCCCCAAAAAGCTCATTGAAGGACCTGAATTCCCCACGGCGGAAGAATCCGGATTTGGTTGTGAAACCCATCTCAAGTTCAAGGTTTCCCATTGAGCCAGCACCATGGAAGCAGCAGGATGGAAACAGAAGCTCTAAGAAGCCAAATTCCAGGGCCTTGAAAGCTCCAGCAAAAACACCAGATTCATTTCCTTCAGTTTATAGTGAGATTGAGAAGAGATTGAAGGATCTCGAATTTAAACAATCTGGAAGGGATCTCAGAGCACTTAAACAGATACTGGAAGCAATGCAAGTAAAGGGGCTGTTGGAGACCAGAAAGGAAGAACAAGCTTCAAATGTTCTTGGAAGTCAAAGAGACTATGAACCAAAACCTTCGAGTCTAATTCAGAATTCTAGGTCATTAAGGCAGCAAAATTCTCAGGGAGACAATCTTGTATTTTCCACAATTAGGGGATCTGACTCAGCAGGGACTTTTGAATCTCCAATTGTGATCATGAAACCAGCAAAACTTGTTGAGAAAACTGGAATTTCTGCTTCTTCAGTCAATCCAATTCGTGGCTTTTCTGATTCCCATAGACTCCAAAGTGGTGGTGTACATGCAGATAATAAAAAAGGTGCAGCTTCTGGTCGAATAGCAAAAGATCAGTCTCCTAAAAACACTTGCAGGGATGCTTCTACCAGTTCCAATGATAAGAAAGCAAGTAGTAGCAAGACTACAAAATCAACACAGTCACAATCAAGGTCTCAACAATTTCCAAGTTCTGTAAAGAACTCAGGATCTGTTAGCCCAAGAATGCAACAGAAGAAGTTAGAGTTGGAGAAGCGATCGCGTCCGCCTACCCCACCATCAGATTCAAATAAACCAAGAAGGCAATATGGTAAGCAGGCAACAGAATCAGTTTCACCAGGTCGAAAACTGAGACACAAAGTCCCTAATTCACAGCACAGTGATGACCAATTGAGTGAGATAAGCAATGAATCAAGAAGTTTAAGTTGCCATGGGGATGAAATATCTCAGCAATCAGACATTATGACTATCGATTTGAAGATGGATATGGAAGTCACTAGCAGTTTACAATCTGCTGAAATTATTGATAGCGAAAGCCCATCTATGAAAGCTATTGAGCAGTTGGTTTCAGGATCAATGCAGACGGTAAGAACTATGATATTCTCTTTTAATTCAAGCTTTTTTATTAGAACTGTATGAGAAAATTTAAAATTTTATGACATGTTCCAATTATCAAACGCAACGTATATTTTGCTTACTTTTCCAGAAATCAACTCGGAGGTTGGATGAGGATGAGTCGATTGCAGAACTTGCAGCAGATGCCCCAGATCACCCAAGCCCAGTTTCAGTTCTGGATGGTTCAGTATACACAGATGATGTGCCATCCCCTGTAAAGCGTATATCCAATGCTCCCAAAGGTATAGTTTTTGTCTTCCAAGTAAGGATAAAAAAAATTAAGAGCTGGATTATCTCTGATGATTGTGCTTCATCTCGAGTCTAGTAAATAAAACATATTCTTTGTTTTGACAATCAGTTCAGTATAAGATTGATTACTGTTCCGGCAAGGCACCTGTGGGTCCAAGCACCTCAGCGGAACGGGGGTAGTGAATACTAAGATTGTGGTAGGGGGTAGGTAGTATGGATGGGAACTTGTCTTAGCCTGAAATTTCCCTATCCTTTATAGATGGAGAGTGAGGCTGAAGGGCGGGATTTTGTTACGTGGATGGGCCTCCGATAGAAAGATAGTGCACCATTGTCAATGACCCGAAAAATTGGCCCATTACCATCAAGCAAACAAATCCTCAACGAAGTCTTTACTTATTTGCAGTCTCAAATTTATTCCCAGTGGTGGAAGGAGGATCTCACCTCTTTTCTGTTACATTACCTGTTAAAGGTGACTCCTTTATAACACTCATTAAAGGTGAGTGGAGGTTCTAGAACATTTGGTCCCTGGTAGGCCTTGTCCTTGGGCCCGTTAAATTAGCGATAGGTCAACTCAATTGACTGGATCCCTGGACCAGCTCGGTTTATGAAGGGTGTAGGATGGCCCAATTGACTGTACCTCTGGACTAGCTTGGTCCGAGAAGGAACAGGTGAAACCCTCGGTAACAAATAGGTGATAGGCTTGGCGTCGTGGGCTGCTATTTCGATGATATATGCTCTAGAAGATTAGGTCTCCTATGGGCCTGGATCTCAGCTCCGCTGGAGGCCAGCTCGGCCCATAAGTTTTGAGGGTCTACCTTGGGCCTCAACCATGGGCCAACTCATCCTGGGGCCAACTGAGCTCAGGGAGGAACAATTACACATTTATGCATAAAAGAACTTTTAGTCCTTTTCTTTTTGAAATTGTTCATCATGCATGTAGGTTGAAAATCCTTTTTTATGAGTGACTCACAACAATTTGAGAATATCAGTTGATCATGCTTTTATTGCACTGATACTTCACAAAACAAATGTCAGGTTTGGCACTTAGATATGGTGCTGCCTAATTATTTTCCCATTTGGGTGCTGAATTTTCTGGTTTGTAACAGTCCTTAAGTGACATTCAATTTATTGCATGTTAAGAATTTGTCAAAGGCAATGATGGTGACAGCTAGGAAAAGACTCTTGATTTTTGCATTAGACATGATAATTGAAATTGAGACATCACATCAAGGCACCTTAGGCTTCGTACATGCTTCGTTGCTTAATCTATTTTTCCTTAAAATTTAGCCTCAAGCATCAACCAAAGAAAGAAATTTTATTTCTATTTGGCATATATAGTCCAATGTAATGGGAAGTTTCTTTTTACTCCATCTCATTATAAACTTAAATTCTGCAGTCGGTGATGCTCAAGACTCTAAAGAAAACAAGAATGAAGACCAGTGGAACCCTGTGGATAGCCTTTTATTTAACAGCACAGGATCTGGAGAGATCAACCGCGAGAAATTGCAGAGCATAGATCACCTTGTTCAGAAGCTTAGACGGCTAAACTCAAGTCATGATGAATCTAGAATCGATTACATTGCTTCCCTTTGTGAAAACACAAATCCGGACCACCGATACATATCTGAAATACTATTAGCTTCAGGTCTCCTACTCAGAGATCTGAGTTCTGAATTGCTGACATTTCAACATCACTCATCAGGTCATCCCATTAACCCTGAGTTATTCCTTGTGTTGGAGCAGACCAAGGCAAGTAGTTTGCTTTCTAAAGAAGAAAACATCCCTGGAAAAGTTGCTTACATGAAGTTAAATGCAGACAACTTTCACAGGAGACTCATATTTGATGCTGTGAATGAGATTCTCGGTGCAAAATTAGGCTCTTCTCCTGAGCCATGGTTGAAGCCTAATGGACTGACAAAGAAAACCCTGAGTGCACAAAAGCTTCTTAAAGAACTGTGCTTTGAGATAGAAAAAATGCAAGCCAACAAGCCAGAATGCAGTGTAGAAGATGAAGGGGATGGTCTGAAAAGTTTGCTATGGGAAGATGTGATGCATGGCTCGGAAAGTTGGACAGATTTCCATGGTGAAATACCTTTGGTTGTGTTGGATGTTGAGAGACTGATATTTAAGGACTTAATTGATGAGATTGTGATTGGTGAAGCAGCTAGTTTGAGGATCAAGTCAGGTAGGCGCAGGAAGCTATTTGGAAAGTAGTTCATTCCGTTCTTCCCGTTTTCACTAATCTTTGATCAATCGTTTTCCTACCATTTTTATATATGTTGTGTCAAGGCATAAAAGTTTGCAGATTAGAGCTTTAATTATTTTTGCTAAGTTGTAAAAAAAGTAACTTACCATGGATTTACAGCGTACATATCCTCAAAATTCGTTGTGGAACATTTGTCTGTGTGTCACCCATGACCCACCCACCTTGTTTGTGTTTTGCTTGTGATGTTGAGTTTGGCTTCTATGCAAAGCCACTAACTTACATGCCATGAAAGTGTTATAAGTTTCACACCTTAGTGAAACTAGAGAAAACAATTGAGAAATGATATACAGTGATGTTTCCTCCTGCCTAAGCCACACATCATTTATGAAAGAAGGAAAGATCACATATATTTTTTCCTCACACTTATATTTAGATTTACCATACAGACTTTTCTTTTATTGTGAAAGTTTACATAAAACTCTTGTATTTATAAAAAAAAAAATGGGTTAAATATGTTTTTGATAACCGTAAAATGAGCGATTTTTTATTTTGGTCCTTAAAAAAAAAATTCTTTGGTTTTTGTCCCTCTAAAATCTAAAATCATTATTTTTGGTTCTTACTATCATGTGATATCCATTAATTATTAATTTGTCTAACAGAAGGTCATATGATCATCCCAAGTGATACCGATCTTTGTGGTGTCATGTTATCATATGATTCCCCTAAAAAAATTCTTGAACCCTAAAATGAATGCTAGGGACTAAAAATAGTGATATTAAATTTCAAAGGGATAAAAACTAAAGAAAAACATTTTACAGGGATTAAAACCAAAATTTGCTCATTTTATAGGGACCAAAATTAGTAATTTCATATTTTAAAGGGATGAAAATCAAAGAATTTTTTTTATAGGGACCAAAACCAAAACCTGCTCATTTTCTAAGGACTAAAAACATATTTAATCCAAAAAATATAATTAATTTCAAATTTTATAAGGTTTAACAAAATCGTTAATTTTTATTTAGTTAAGCGAGATGTTGCATAATACGAGAGCAGGTCTTTCCCCAACTAGAGGATGAGAATCAAACACTAGGGTCTAGGGTTTAGGGAAGACCATCTGAGCTACAATTGGTGTTTAATGCTGATATTATCTTTGTTTAATCATATATTTTCAGAAAATTGTAAGACTGAATTTATTTAGGTTTTAATTAAATATTTGAATATTAACTGAACTATAACAAGTGTATGTGTTGTTTTCCTTTTTTCACCAAAGCATTTTCTATAAATACATATAAGATCGGTGCAAATTTTTATAATAAATAGTTTGTTTCTTAATTCAAGTTCTAGACCAACACAAGGGTCTAATGTCAAGCTAGGTGCACTCCTATAGAACAAAAAAACATTGGTAAACCAAATCGGAATGAGAAATAGTACTCCTACACCGGTCATATTCACTAGTTCATACTCATTAGTCTAAAGGCATAAAAGCAAAAAATATGGGTAGAGAACTAAGTGGAGGTTTCTGCTATCCTTTGAAACAAAAGTTGAAGCATCGTGCTTCTGAAAAAATGTTCAGAACTGATCGGTTGTTCATTAATTATAACATGATCCAAATAAAACTCATTTTACAAAATGACCTAGAAGATGATGGCTATATGACATGGGTGGTTTCGATTTTTACTTGCTATGATGGTTGCGCAGTGGTGCGCGTTCTGTTGTATAAACGTGACAAACTTTGGTTCGCGTTCCGAGCAGCACACACCAAGCGGATCTGGGCTGCTCATTCTACTACAACATGGTTGCAGGTCTGAGAGGCAACGAGGCACAAGGCAACATGCGTCTGGGATAGGGATGGTGACAATCGAGGATCCCAACCAGTGTCCTCAAACTCCATTGTCACAGCTGCAACACATGAATTACAACCAGACATGCACACCTGCTTATGACCCACGTGCGATGCGACCACTGCTCACCACCATAGCGCAACAAATTGTCTTCAGTCGTCTATGAAAACCAATGATGTCGTAGGCCACAGGACCTGGATCTGAGTTTACAATACTACTGCACACGTCACAGTTTCGACGTCGTCATCTTCTCCACCAATCTACCATGAACTGCCGCCAGTTCAGCAGAGTTGTTGCGCCTCTTCCATCCCTGTGAATTCATGTATGCAAACCAATTCATGTCCATTTCTAACCTATCCGATATGGGCACTAGCAACGAACAGTCACAGCTTCCCAAAATTGGCGTGTACAATTTAATTACGCATAAATTGTGGGGCATCACGTTAAATTCTAAAAACACCAACATCTCGGGTAACTAGTCATTTCCTCAAATTGATCTTGGTCGTTGAATTATTTTATTTATTTTATTAATATATCAATGATAGAGATGTCTTGCATCTTTCAGTAGCACGGTGCTCCCGTTTTTAATTTTGAGTTTTCCGGACATTGTCAAACTAACTCGTTGCATATTATTTAGACGAAACTCAAGAACTAGTGCAATAGAGAATCTTGTGAATTTTTTTTTGGAATTGGAAGGGAACAACTTATTTTTAAATAATAATAAAATAATATGATAGGGAAAATGAAATAAGATCATTTTAGTTTGTTAATGTATATTGATAGACTTAGACTTACAATAGAGTTTTATTTTAACTTGTTACACACCAAATGGCCTCCGTAGCATAGTGGTAGTGCGTTCGCTTCGTAAGCGAAAGGTCGCGAGTTCGATCCTCGCCGGGGGCTCTAAGAAAATATAGTTTTGTGGTTTGATTCAGCTTTTGCTTTTATGGGACATATTGTCGTTTGGGCTGTGTGCTCTAACGCGCGCATCCTAAATTTTCAACCAAAAGAAACAATGTCACAGTCCAACAACCAATAGTAACCAAACCGAACATAGCATTTTTAATGGGTTGGGCTCCTTCCCCCCCCCCCCCCATAAATTGGCTTGGGCTCTTGTGTTTGTCCCTGGCTTTTATATTGGGACTCGTCCAGAACTTAAAATTGTGAACTCTTAAAAATATTCAACCTGATTAATCATAGTAAGATTTTTGGACACAATGTGTCAATTTTTTTACACTAATTTTATATTGATGATTAGTTAGCAACGTACAAAATTTATTATGTGAATTGTAAAGCTGAAATAATATCTTCCATTGCTATGTAATATATTTTTTCTTTTTTTCTTTTTTTTTTTTACATTTATTCTCGTTTTTTATTTACGGGAACAAAAGGAGAAGAGGAGGCATCAAAAGTGGTCCCTTGACCCTTATTTAATGCGCAGCATAAACGAAATGTTGGACCACAAGGCCCATAAATTTTGTTTGTAGGCAAAGACGTACTCTTCTGCACGCCTGCAAAGCGCATGCAACTTACTATCCTACAAAATTGCCACGGATTTATTTTTATCTGTTCTATCTTTTTGACAAATTATCTGTTCTATCTTCTACAGTGTATTAAACCTCTTCCTCATAATTCATATGGACAATAATATGTTGTTATATTTAATGAAAACAGGTTTGTAAAAGATAAAAAAAAAAAATCCAATAAGAGGACAGCCATTAAATATAAATAATTTGTCAGGGCTCACATGTAAGTTAGCAATTTTATTTAGAGAGAGATTTTAATTTTTTTGACGGAAAAGAGATTTTAATTTTAATAGTACTACACAACTGTTTGCATAAATAAAATATAATGCATTTGGTAACAATAATTATGAAAAAACTTATCTAAAGTAAAATTATCTCTAAAGCGAGTAAATCAAAATAATTTACTCTTAATTTGATAGTGTGGGTATGTACCTATACTATTCCCACCCAAATTTATGCCTATTGAAATTTGATTGCGATTTGGACCCGTTATACTGTTTCAACTAAATGGTATATAGGAGTGTTGTTGCGTCCATCTCCCCACAAATTGATGTGTGAACCCCCAGCTTCCCCACCTTTTAACTGGAGTGAATCCCCCAAACTTGTAGAGAGATTTATAGATAAAAACCACACCTAAAGTTCCAGACAGACAGCGCGCGCGCGTATATATATATATATATATATATATATATATATATATGTCTTTTTTGATACCCTCAATAAATTTGAGGTAAAAGTTATTCTACCCAATCAGAATGTGTCATCTCAATTAAATGAGTCATGTTAATAAATCAAATCAAATGATTCTTACAATCTGATTGGACCATTTAGAGAGGATAAAGTTATCGTTTAGAACCTAAGAATTCATGTTTGCTGTATAGAATATATACACCCACTCAAACTTAAGGTCCGGTTTAGTTAAATGAATGCGGGGTGGGAACTCTACTAGACCCTATAATTCGGATTTTCCAGACCACACTTATTGCCAAATAAAATGATGAGAAAAAATAATTTATCTAATTGCTGGCCTATTTTGTACTAAATTAGCTTAATTAATTATATATTAATATTGATTTTTTTTGCCACAATGTATAATTCAAATAAAAAAAAAATACAATTTTGCTAAATGAAAGAGGATTGGATTTAATTGATATGCACTGTCAGTGTAAAAAAAATATATTATCAACCAATCAAAAATTATTACATAAGCTAAAATATTTGACTCTTAACCTAACCACCTTAAAAGTCACTCATACAATGATTTCTGATTGGTTGACAATATAAAAAACTTTATATTGATAGTGCATATCAATTAAACTCTAGAGCATTTATATTAGTTTTTTTTTTTACAATAGTATTTATATTAGTTTTATATATGTATTTTGAACTATTTATAAATTAATATAAGAAAAAAATACTAACACTATATACACCAGAAAGATTAGATAGAAAAATGTTGTACTAATTTATATGGGAAATTACCATTATACTTATACTATAACCGGGGGAAATAAATTAATAAAGGTTAGATTAATTTTGAGCAAAGACTCTTATATTTATTTAATCATACATTGTCATATTTTTAAAAGAGTGAGACTTTTGAGGTACTTATTATTTTTTGACTTCAAATTTTGAGGTTATAATATATAGGTTTAAGTAATTAATAATTTGGTCCCTATATGTGATACAGATTCTTCATTTAATCCCTAAACATAAAAAAATTGGAAATGAGTCCTTATATGTGTAAACGTTAGCAAATTCGATCCCTATATGTGCAAATGTTAGCAAATTCGTCCCTGCCGTCAGCAAATTAGTCTTTATATATGACACAAATTTTTGATTTGGTCCCTAAACCTGAAAAAAAAAATTTAAATCGGTCATTATATGTGCAGTCGATAATAATTTTGTCTCTGTCGTCTATCAAGGACCTCGGACCCAGCTAAAGATTCTTTTCATATTGAATATTTTCTATATATTATATCAATCTATTTCTTCTATTGAGAGTAAAAATTATATAATTTGGTCCGTAAATGGTTTTATATTATGAAATTATACAAGTTGACTCTCAATAAAAAAAATAGATTGATATAATATATAAAAAATAATCAATACGAAAAGAATCTTTAGTTGGGTCCAAACTTCTTGACATATGATAAAGACAAAATTATTATCGATTGCAAAATTAAATTGTCCCTGTAATTTTTTTTTTTCAAGTTTAGCTAGGGACTAAATCAAAAATTTGTGTCACGTATAAGGATTAATTTGCTGACGGCAGGAACTAATTTGCTAAGGTTTGCACATATAGGGACTCATTTCCAAAATATTTACATATAGGAACTAAATGAAGAATCTATATCACGTATAAGGACCAAATTATTACTTTAGCCTAATATATAATACATAATTAAGTGAGAATATAGAAAGAAAGAATTCACGTTGACAATATATGAAAAAAAAAATTATGTGAATAATATATTAAAATTAAAGCTTCATATAAATATATTAAAAATATTTATAATATATATAAATATAGATGTTTTATATATGATTGATAGTAACACATCCATTATCACCTCTGCTATCTCTCACTTCATCACCATGTTAATTAACAACAAGTACACAAATATGGTTGTGAGGCAAGAGTCAAGGGTAGTGCATTGATACATATTCTATTTGACAAAAATAACCGTGAAGTTAACTAAAAGTTGAAAAGCTAGTTTATACTTGTAAAACTAATTTTTTAGTTAAATAGTTGATTAAATTTGAAATGCTTCACAAAATTACCTGTTAAAAATAGCTTATAAATATAAAAAATGATATAAAAGGGTTTGTTTATATTATTTTTTTATATAAATTCTATTATTATATTATTTATTTTAAAATAATAGGTACTTTTAATACTTTATTTGATTTCAATTTGTTTGTCATCTTAAAAATTAAATTTTTTATTTATTTTTGAATATTTTATTAAATGATGAGATAAGATAAATGATGTGACATGTTTATATATATAAATATAAGGGGATGGGTAAATTGGGAATTTCGTTAAAATAATAAGAATAAAAATGAGAGAAAAGTTAATAAGCTATAAACTATTTAAACTACGTCTGAAAAAAAGTTATAAGCTAATGAGATAAACTTGTTACCAAACATCTTAACTTTTGTCAAACAAACTTATAAGCTACTCAAATAAGTTATATGCTAGCTAGCTAATTAAGCATAGTAATTATGGTTAATTATTTTTAAAAAATTAGAAGTTAAATTTTTATGTAGTGTAATTAACTTTTTTTTTAAAGAATATATAATTTTTTAAGTCAAGTCTCTCCTAAAATAAAGTAGGTTTAATTGTTTTGCACCTCCTCAAACTATTTGGGAATTTTCAAATAGGTCCCCGAACTAAAAAAATTATAATCGAGTCTCCGAACTTCTAAATACTTTGTAATTAGATCCATACACTTTAAACGTCTGTAACCGGGTCCTTGAATTTGTGAATAATTTGTAATTAGGTCCTTGGGATTGGAGACATTTTAAAAATCTTTGATATTGTGTGTGATCTAGTAGTAGTTCTATTATCTTCCAAAATAGACAAGAATTTTGGAAGGAGATTATAGGGTGTCCTAATTACAAGGTTGTTTTGTTATTCCAGGAACATAATTACAAATTATTTATAAGTTTAGGGACATGATTACAAATATTTAAAATGTAGAGACCCAATTACAAAGTACTTAGAAGTTCGGGGACCCAATTACAAACTTTTTAGTTTAGAGATCTATTTAAAAATTCTCAAATAGTTTGGAACCTACAAAATAATTAAACCAATAAAGTATTATTATTTTCGTTCATGAATTTAAACTCCACGGCAACATAATAAGTTATGCACAATTCTTTTTCTGGTAGGACTAACAACTTCCTTTGTTTTTTTTGCTCAACAAAAATATATTTAAAAAACGAGTATTTAAAAAATACTCAAACTCATATACCAAAAAAAAAAAAGTGATAGATCCTATCTAAATGTCATATTATCTCCATTTATACAAAACTACACAAATCACGTAACAACTTCCTAGAAGTTAGTCAAACCTTTAAATTATGCATATATTATTTCTGATTTCTTTATTACTCCGATTGAAACTTTGAGGGGTGTTGGCTGCGCTAGCTTCTATATAGCACACCAAACTCCTCTTCTAAGAAAATAAAATCATATCTGTAAAATGTAACTGTCTTGTCTTAATTATCGTTATCTTTTTTATTTGGTAGAGTATGGTTGTTGTATAATTATAACGATTAATCTTTTGAGATATTGAATGATATTTAAAGGTTGATCTTTTTCAATCAGCTTTTCTCCGTACGCAAGCGTCAGAGATCGAATCCCTAATCACTTAAAGGGTCTAAGCTCGTTACCGCTCGAACAACCACCTGTTCGTTAATTATTGTTTCTTATTTCTTTCGTAGTTTTAAAACTTTATATAGAATTGAGTAAAGATTCAAATTGGTACTCGATAAAAAATTATGGTGACATTTAGATTCCTGAAAAATGAAAAATATCAATTTGGTCCTCAAGAATATAAAAAGTAGGTCAAAACAGTTCCTGACAAAGAATAAAATGTCCCTAAAAATTATCCTAAAAAGGACCAATTTGACCTCCATTTTATATTTTTAAAACTAAATTAATATTTTTCATTTCTTAGGAATCAAAATATCATTATAATTTTTTATCAAAATCAATTTGAGCCTTTACACTATAGAATTTGGACCACCGGCAAATAAAACTACTTTAAGTCTTTTTCTCTGATGTCACCTTTAAAACCCAACTTGCATCTCCTTTAATTTATCTTGGATCTTGTGATATATTGTTGTCTACCGGCAACAGAGACTGTTTACAAATTCAGTCTTTGCTTGTAATTTTATGTTGCTTCCTTTTCATGATCAGAAGAACTCTAGATTTGGGAAAACATTTTCTCACTTTTTCACCACTTTGTATAGAAGGATGCTTCCATCGATCAGTTGTCATGCCTTCATTAATAAGCTGTCAAATAGGGTGCAAAGATGAACATATATATTGGACTTATGCCTACTCTATATTTCTCAACCGGGAGAGATCTTTAAACCGTAACAATTAGTAATTAATTGTAACTCGAGGCTCTGTAATATACTTTTGCTTATAAGAAAAATTGTAGCTCCAGGTTTTTCCTTTTTTGAATTTTTTTTTTGGTAATTACATGAGATTGTGCAGCATGCATCACTAGTAACATACATGAAGATGAAAAACATACTCTAAAAAGTCATTTAACAAGGGCTCTAAAAGTCGTTTAAAAAAAGTTAACTTAGTGGGCTCTCTTTCATTCTTCCTCTCTAGCCTTGGACCCGAGTTTAATACAGTAATTAACTTCAAATAAGGCACAAATTATTTAACCTACTTGTAGCATGCAGGGTTTAGGTAGCAAAGCAAAGAATCATGAACCTAGGAACAGATTTGTATGAAAAGACTACAAAACAACAAACCAACCGTCCTACATTTGCAAGACAAAACCATAAATTAATGCATGCATATATATGTGGGAAATTTAACTCGTGGTTCTTGATCTGAAGAATGTTTCCAAGGTATTGCCTTCAGAAAACAAAATTCTGACATGATGTTAGCTTTAGAAATTACGAGTGTCAGAAGTCACAGTTTTTGTCTCACAAAAGAAACTAATTAACATTGCATTTCTCTATACACAATGCAACTGGTAAAAACGTACAAAATAAATATATATACATACATTACTTATCATTTATCTGCATACAGATATCAATCATATCATCATACATTTCCTTGATGCCAAACTTAATGCTAATTTACCTGAATGTGACAATCTGCGTTTGCAGTAACACTTAATTTTAGCATAGCTTAAGCAACGCTCTGTAACTCAGTCTAACTATCTTAATGCTTATTTAGACATTTTGGTAAATGTATATGCACTAGTGCCGGGTAAAATCATGTGCAAATATATATATATATATATATATATATATATAGAGAGAGAGAGAGAGAGAGAGAGAGAGAGGGAGAAAGAGAGGGAGAGGGAGAGGAAGAAGAAGAAGAAGATGAAATTCAATGGGACACTAGAGTCATTTGAAAAATTCTGCTTATCAGAATTTTTTTTGTTAGCCATTAAGGTCTCAACTGTGAAATGATGATTGTAATTAAGTATATAGCACGAGAGTATGGATCAAGTAGAAGCAACAAGATCTGTTAATCATACATTAATTAGTTATTGAGCCACATTAATTATACGTACATCTGTCATGGACTTTTCCTATGATCGTATTCCTTTCAAACTACATTATTTGCTTTCGCCATACAGTCACTTGTTTATCGTGATCACAATAAAATTCTAGCTTAAGAGAGGCTGTGAAATAATACATAAACGAAGAAGCTCAATTGAGTTGATCGTTTGAAAAATTCTGATCGTGTGAGAGCTTCTTCTGTTAGCCACTAAAGTCTCAATTGTGGAACGAGTTGTAAGCATATATAGCTCAAAGGTCTCAAATTGTGGAATGTGGTTGTAAGTATATATATATATATATATATATATATTGCTCACAACACTGATGTCGGGAGCTAGCATTCTGGGACTGTAGAAGTTTCCAGGTAAAAACGTGTACAAAAAGCTATAGATTGCCAAAAAGTTTAAAAACATTAAATAATAAATAGAAGAAGAAGAAGTTCAAGGGGACACTTGAGTCATTTAAATTTTTTTGATTATCAGAGCTATTTTTGTTAGCCGTTATAAGCTCTCAACTGTGGGCTTGTAAGTAAGTATATAGTATGAGAGTAAGTACTAAATAGTAGGGATGTAAGTGAATTGAGCTATTCATGAATTATTTAGACTTGATTTCTTAAATGTTCAATCAAGCTCGTTTCTTTAATTAAACGAGTCAAACTCAAGCTTGAGATTGAGCTTGATTATTTAAATGAGCTAAATTCAAGCCTTACGGGCTCGATATTAAACGGCTCATGAATAACTCGTATAGGTGTTGTGGTCTTTAAATTGTTGCAGTGATTTTTTATTGGGTGAAGTTGCCCTGCTAGCATTACGCACTAGATATCTCAATAAATAGATGGTGGTCATGTTTTTTTTTGGACCAATGCTTTTGTAATGGTTAAGCTTAAATTGTATATTTGGACTCATGCTTTTGTAATGGTCAAACTTAAATTGTATTTGGCAAGGGCATGTTTTTAGGATGTTTTGATCAAGCTTTTGAAGTTTTTTTTTGTCGTAGTCAAGAAATCTTGAAGTTCACATATCATGGGTTAAGTACATATCTCTATTTTTTATAGATTTTCATTTTTTTTTATATGTAGTTATTTTATTAAAGTAAACCTAACCCGAGTTAGGAAAATAGAGTTTTTATAGATTATCATATAATATTAAAATCTTTATTAAGTACTAAATTGATAAAATTAAAAAGCAATTTAAGAAAAAAATTCATAAATGCAAAAATAATTTATTTATAAATGGTCAGTTAAACAAGCCAAACTCAAGCTTTATTACTTTTAAACAAGTCAAAATCAAACTTTACTATTTTTCATAAGTCAAGCTCAAGCTTCAAGTGCTCGGCTCGACTCGTTTACACCCCTACAAAGCAGAAGCAACAAGATCTGTTCACTATACATCAGTTATTAGCTACATTATACTTGTATATGTTATATGTGCATTGATCAAGGTCAATTAATTATTTATAGTGATTGCGATGAAATTCTTCTAGCCCTTAGTGGAGGCTGTGAAATATAGTACCAAGCCAACTAAAAAGAACACTATACTTAGTTTTACACTCAATTAAATTAATTATATATATGTGCAGATAAGCACATGAACAACTTTTTTAGATTGAATATTTATTCTAACTTGTATCCATAATGGTTTGTCTACAAGGTATATATCTATAGCTAAAAAACCACAAGGATTTAATTCAAGCACAAATATTCCATATATATTATAGCATTGCCATACTTACAAAGGTATTCATTCACCTTCATGGCTGAGAGAGTGTAAAATATAAATGCAGGTTATGCATGTGCTTTAGCAAGTCTTGATTAATTGCAGTAAAGTATACTCACGAAGCACCCATTAATCGATTTTATCGCATCCTTTGCATGAGATGATGAGGAGCTTCAAGAACGAGTGCCCTTATTTGGTTGGCTACGATTGTTGTTATCCGAGTCAAGAAGCTTGGAACTAAATGGCGTGGGAAGGCGTCTGAGGGGTGAATTGATTGAACGAAGAGATGGAATGAGAGGATGAGGCGTGACTTGTGAATTACCTGAGCTCAAGATCTGAATATGATTGAATTGTCTTGGATCACATTCAACTGAGTTGGCCATGAATGGAGCATAGGGAGTAAAAAGTGAGGGTGTAGCAGAAGATGGACACATAAGTAATTGGGAACCAGCTGATGGTAGAGCCAAAGAAGATGAAAATTGCACACCAGTGCCACAGCTTGGATGTGGATCTACATGAGAAGGAAATAATCCATGGCTTCCAAATTGGGATAAAGATAGATTTGAAGGCTCCGAATGGTAGGGGTTATAAGTCATGGCATTATTTAGCAAACCAGGTAAAGAAGAGTTGTTAATCCCAATGGGGAAAAGCTTCTGAGCTGAATCCTGTCTGCTATAACCATCAAGTCCATCTTGATTTTCTTGTTCACCCGTCTTGATGATCCGCTTGCCTTTTTGGGAGATGGACACACTTTCAGCTTCCTTGCCTTTGACCAGTCTTGATTCTGAATCTATATCCCAATACCTTGACTTTGCAAAGAGATTTTGATTTCCCCCATCTTTTAGGAATGTGGAAATATTAGCATCATAGAACCCTCCAAGAGAAAACTGAGAGCTGGCACTTGATGATTCATGATAAGGAAGTAGGGTTTGTTGATGAAATTGAGGAAAACCATAAGGAATTTGAAGTGGTGGGAGCTTATCAATATCAGATTTGGTGGCTTCAATCAACCAATCTATGACTTTGCTAGGTTGGCTGAGCCCAAGCCTGTCTTGAAGATCATATAACTGAATTGCTGTGGGTACAGACAGCCTAATCCTCCTGTCCCTCAGTCCCCTGATGGTGCAAACCTTGCTATGCCTATCTTTTCCTCCCAAAGAACGTGACACTCGCACTATTCTTGGATTTCTGAATGCTGTCCATTGTCTTGAAGTTGAAGCAGAAGGTGCCATGGAAAACTTCTCAATATTAATATCACCCTCTTGCTTCTCTTGATAACCTTTACTTGAATTTTCAATCATCATCTTACTTATCTCTTCATATTCTTCTTCTTCTTCACATCATATCCAGTAAAAGCTTTTCTCCGGTACTGCAAGCAACCCTCTGATAAACAATGAAAAAGAGTAGTTATATCTGCTGGTACCAAAAACCTTTTTGTGTCATTATTTATAAGAAATTTTTTTTTATATTTACAACAAAATTATACTAAAATTGTGGCACACATGACTAAGAATCGTTTCCATTTTCAGTTGTTTGTAAACACAAGGCACAGATACATAAATTAGAGAGTCAAAAGCAAGGGTCGGAAAGAAATAATAGTGGAAGTTCTACACTGAAATCACTTTTCCTAATTCTAAATATATATGACAACTGAAGTTATGCTGTATCAAATTTAGGGCAAAGACAATTCTGTTTCACTCAGTTGATATATAGTTATGAAACCAAATAGAAGCCAGAAGCATGACCTTGGTAGGAAATTGTGCATAAAATTAGCTAGGATTTCCCTGAAAACAATAGAAGCATGAGAATAAGGCTCATGTTAGTAGTGAGATCACAAGACCAACTTACGTGAGAGAGAAAAGTGTGGGTGCTATATCTGCCAAACTGTTCTAAGCTTTTCACCTTAGGCAAGAGAAAGAAGAAGTGGGAGGAGGAGGAGGCAGCAGAGAAGTAGAAACAGTACCCTATAATAAGTTTTTCCAAAATGAGCACTTCAATGTCAATTAGTTGAGCAGATTACCTCTAGTTTAGACTTCAACCTTTTCCTGCAAAGGAATAATTAGTTACCATAGAACTGAGAACTTTGGTAAAGCCAAGGTTAAAATTTTACAGCATCATGTAGTATGTCAAAAAAAAAGTTTCACCGGTGACCGTGCGGCATCCTTGTGAAGTGACACGCCAACCAAATTGCCATTACTTCCTTAATATTTTGTTTATACAAAACGCACCGAAGAATCATTGGCTTAATTACTGATTACTGTCACAAATATAAATAGTAATTACAGTATTGGACTAATTTTTTTTTTGGTAAACAAAAGTTTAGATTAAGGGGAAGTACGCTCCCACATCCCGTGCAAGGCCAAGGAACACCATCAACCTCTATGAAAATTTATAATAGAATTTACATATTGCCTACCGACAGAAGAGATCTGAGAATTGAACTCAAGCCACAACGAGTGTGAGCGGAAGGTCCCTGACAAGTGAGTCAGTTTTGGTTTTGGTTTCTTAATTTTTTTTTGTTGGTTTTAATCCTTGCAAGTTCCAAAACTTTGGTTTTGGTTCTGCTGTTACTACCTATCCATCCGTTAAGTGCTAACGTGACTAACGAACCGTCATATCAACACTGTCATGTAGGCTAGTTTTATAATATTTAATATCATGTATGATTAAATATTAATTTTTTATATTCTTTTAAATGTTAGCATTATCACATATGCTAATTTTATAATATTTAATGTCACATAGGATTAAATATTATTTTTTAATATTATTTTAATTTATAAAAGAATATTAAAAAATTAAATGAATATAAAAAAATTATTATTTAATCCAACGTGATATTCAATATTATAAAATTAGTCTACGTGACATTGCTGATGTAACAATCTGTTAATCACGTCAACATTTAATAGTTGGATAATGATGACAGGGACCAAAACCAAAATTTTGAAACTTACAGGGATCAAAATGAATGAAAAAAGTACAGGGATTAAAATCAAAACTGGCTCACTTTTCAGGGACTAAAAACTTAATTAAACCTTGCATCATAGTTTTAAGTTGATCTCTGTTTGTGTTTTCGGTCGGTGTAATAATATTGTTTTTGTATAGATAGGACCAATATGATACTTATATTTGATATTTCCTTTCTTTTTTTTATATTAATTCGAGTATCCCTAAGACGAAGATAAAAACTGGAAAAAAGTTGAGAAAAAAAAAACCTCAATCCATTTATAACATAAAAAAAGTAGAAGTTTGAGCAACAACAGATATCTTTATCGGGAAATTCCCCATGGTATTGCTTGAGAATTAATGAGTTCCTAATTATATAAAAGCAAGAGCATAATAATGGAACCAAAATATATATGTAGTTTTAGAACTACGCATATACCCCATGTTCTTTATGATGATAACAATAAGATTTACAACCAGTTGCAGAAAGGCTTAACAGCCTAAATAAGGATATGGTGGAAGAAATTCAACTAGATAAGTTATAATCACTCAGCTTTTCAAAAGTTGTCCTGTATGCTATTGGAGTCTGATCAGTTGGATTAGATGATAGCTAGCTAGCTGAGCTATAGATGAGGGACCAATTACTTAGGTTCTTAAAAGCATCTTCTCAACTTATTGCTGGAAGAAAGAGCTAGGGACCACAGCAGATGGCAGTGGGATTTGCACGGCACAAGTTGGAGTCTGTAACTTTCATAATTAGATTTCATTAATCATTTGTGAATCTTGTTTCAATAAGTTGCATATGCTAATTAATCAATGTGTCATACACTAGAGGATACACATTGTTCTACTAATTACTTATTGAAGTTTGGATCCGGATTGCTTACGGCAGCAAATTCATGCATTTATCATAGTTGTGCAATTTATTATCATTGGATTTACTTCTCTCATACTCTTAACCCTTGATTTGTTTTATTCAAAAAATAGCAAAAAAACATAAGTAGAGAAAGATAGAAATGGACTACTGCAGGGAATCCTAATCCTTGAAGTTTCCTTTCAGTAATGCTACAAACTTGTGCTGGCCTTGCAGCACAGTAATAACTACTTTGTGTTTGTTTGTTTTAGATTCTCCTCAACCCAATCGAATATTGGTGTGAAGAAGTTTTATTCACTTTCATTCAACGTATGTCACTTAACTTTAATCTTAGTTATAGAAATTTTATTGTTACTTTATAAAAAAATATCAAACAAACATATATTTCATTGTTCGAATAGTAACGAGCTTGGGTTCCTAAGCAAGTGGTTAGGGGTTCGATCTCTGGTTCTAGCATATAAAAAAAATCTGATTGAAAGAGGTCAATCCTTTAATATCATCTAGTAGCTCGAGTGATTAGTTTCTACAGTTGCATACAGAGACACCCTAAAAAAATGAGAAACAAAATGAAAATAATGTATTATTTTTGCAATTAGTAAATGAAAACTAGAGAAAATTGAAAGAGCAAAAAGTAAAAAACAAACTGGTCCATTGTCTCTAATAACCGTTTCCTAATTTTAAATTGTCTTATGTATGTCTTTATATTCAGAGTACTTTAAATAATAGCCTGCTAGAAAAATAAAAATCTAATACGCAATTATTGCTCAGTCGGACAGAGTATTAAAATTTAATCTTAAATAAAACATCACTGTTTCAAGAGAATTTATCGAGTAAAATGACAGAAGAAGAACCCTAGCTCTTCAGTACTGTTATATCCCAAGTTGTAAAAAGAAAAAAACTGATGAATCTTCTCTTCACTCTTTTAGATTTCTTAATTACTTACTAAAATTAACCATGTTATTAATTACTTGATAAATAAACAGAGTATACAGATAGGTAAAGTTTCTTCCACAAGAACAAGAACGTGAAAATGTTGTGTGGCGGAGAGAGAAAGACTAAGATGCTGCAGCTTTTCCTTCAAAACCAAGCAATATCTATAAAATAGGAATCTTCACCGAAATAATTGAGAAGTTTATGTGGACACTGCAACTGCAGTTGTGTACTGGTCAAAAGCTGAGCCTACTTTATATAGTTTTCAAACTTGAAATCCTAAGTGGATTAAAATCCTGTGTGTGAACCCATATAAACACCTACCAACAATAACTCTAATTAAGGTAAAAATTCATTTCTGGAACCAAGGCTAGCTTACCTAGACATATTCGTTGTACCACCATACTTCAAAGACTAAGAAATACAAAGAATGATTTCATTATGATAGGGCATAAGAAACCATAATTTATCAATTCAGTAAACACCAAAAAACAAATATTAGAGAACTTAGTCTTTTGAGACAAAGATGGCTAATTGGAATTCTTCTTCTTTTGTTTACAGAAACAGAAAATGAGTATGAATTTGACATCCTATTGTCTGTTGTTTGAGGGTTCCTTGTTTTATGTGTCCCAGCATTATCTTCCTGTCTTCAAGCTTTTGCAGAAAAAGTGATGAACTTAAAGAGAAGGGAGTTTCACAATGATATGATGATGACATAATAATTTACCCCCAAACCTCATATAATTAATTCTGCTCTCTATTTAGACATTACCTTTCATGATTTCGAAAATTATTTTTAGAAATAACTTTTTTTAGGAAAATAATGATAGAAATCTTATTTTTCGGTGTTTTTAAAGAAATTGTTTGACTAATACTTTATAATATTTTTGGGAATAATTTGCAAGAATGAGGTATAGATGTAGTTACACAAATTTAATTCTGATCTTCATGCGAACCTTTTTTTCCCACCCCTTCCTTAAGAATAAAAACGTGGAAATGTGAAAGTTATTTTATTTCTGAGAATATTTTTTCTAACTTTGTAACAATTGTGGCAATTCATATTTCCAATCTCTACATTTCCAATAATATGTTTAGATAACTTGAAACTAGGGATGACAAAATTATCCGCACCCACGGATATCCGTATAGATTATCCGTAGTGGATAGTAAATGAATACCTATTAAATAGGGATGAGGATCATAGTATCCACCCGACTGATACCCGCATATTTATAATAAATATTTTTTATTAAATATATATATATATATATATATATATATATATGGCAACATCTATTACTTTGAAATGAAATAAACTTTATTTTCTTTATTATTTCATACATTTTAGTGGTTAAACCCATAATAATAATTTTTTTAAAATACATATAGTATATTATATAATGTTAATATAATATATTGTTATATTATGTTATATAATTTTATTTTCTTTCCTTTTTATTTTAGACTCTTAAATACCCACGGATATCCATGGATACCCGTATAAATATCCATGAATATTGACGGATATGGATGTGGGGGAAACACTACCCACACCCGTCCCGCCCCATCGCCATCCCTACTTAAAACAAACACACTCTAAATATTATCCTTAATAAATGCATATTTAAAACATTTTAGACTAAACTAACAAACACCTTTTATTTTTGTTGATTAACTAACAAACACCTTAGTGAGGCGTTTTTTTTTTTAATAAGTAAAGAAATATGTTGATTTAGAACACTCCTGTCCAAATCAATGATGACCTCTAAATGGGACTTAGGAAGGGATGGAGAGATGAAGAAAGACGTCGGGTTACCATCAACGCTGTCTACTGACTAGTAGGGATTAACTGTTGGAATATTTTGTATTTAATTATATTTCAATGTCATAATGTGGGCAGATATCGTCAATTAATTATATTAGCTATTTATCAATTAAGAGCCTTAATTGATATGTGATCAAATTAAGTGATAAGGCTAATTAAATTTTTGATTTGATAACAAATTAGTTAATTGATATGGGCTAAATATGAGAGGATATCATTGATGGCTCATTTCGGAATAATGGGAACCCTAATTGGCCATCACCCTATATATAGGCTATGGTCCCCAATACACCGGACAACAGAGCATACCGTCTCTTCTTCCCATCTGAAGAGCGACTAAGGCTTAAGGAGTCCCGGTTGAGGAAGAATCACAAGCCAACGGGTGTACATTACCCGTCTCTCTCTTTTCTCCCCTTCTCCACGTTTCAGGATTACCGCCCTCCGTTCGTGAAGGTTGGTGATCAACTTCATCCTTAGAAGAACGCTGAGTTCAGGATCATATGTTGGATCCAGGTATTCCTAATATCTTTGATAAATCAACATGTTGTAGATCCTAAGGATATCAAGTTTTAGTTGTTCTTGATAATAGAGATGCATGCTATATATATGGTTATTATGTTTCCGCAATAAAGAATTATGATAGCATGCCTTGTATATGATTATTGAGTTTAAATCTAACAAGTGGTATCAGAGCAGGTCTTCATGTTTGATTTATTGGAATTATTTGATTTGAATCCTAATTTTGAAAATTAGGAATTATAGAAGAAAATAGATTCTTTGGTGGCTTTAACGTGTGTGATTTGCGATTTCAATTTGCGCTGTTGAAACCAAAATATTTGTGTGTTTTTTTTATGGCTTTTATCCAGAACTTTTTTTTTTGGTTTTATAAGTAATGAGATTTTGAAGCTTGCTTTTGGATTATACTTGCTTTTGATTTCATTACATACAACAACGTGAGTTGTGCAACACGGGATAGATTGGGGCGCAAAGCCATCCGTGCTCAAATGGTGCACTATCATGCTCACATACCGTGTTTAAGGAAGGCACAGACGTGCTTGTCAACAAAAAAAAAAAAATCTGGATGTACACACTTCTGCATGAGTGGGACCCTAAACCCGGGCCTAAATGCAACTTGAGATAGGGAAGAGGTTGAGTAGTGGTAACCTTTTGGATGTACATCCTGTTTGGTTATCACGAAGGCCTAACTTAGAGTGATTCATTTCGAGGGTATTGCCACTTCTAATAGTTTACCTATGGTTGTGTGTAATATTTCGAAATGAATCCAGACTCTAAGGACCAAAGTTAGAACTATAGAACCACCTATTCGGAAAATTCACGTATTAGAAAAATCCTTTTTTTTAAAGGTTCTTTTCACACTAAACATTAAGGTTTCATGTTTTTAGTGTGAAGATGACAAATTCGGGACCCCCCATTTTAATAAAATTGTCTAGTAATTTTGGTTGAGTTAACTGAAACAATACGTTGCCAAAGTAACCTCTGTTGCGTAAATTTGATTTAATTGGATTTACAAAAGATGTAGTATGAAATTATTCATACGAGTTGTTGTCGGCCCGAAGGAAGGCACAACTTGGCCGGATAATTATATATCTGTGATGGTAAATGTGTGACAATTATAAAGTATTTTCCATGTGGATAATGGGATGCCTAAAGGTGACCATTATTTGACAAGATTTATCACCAATATTAGATCATTAAGTTGACAGTACCCCTAGCAGTTAATTACAATCCGAAGATTAGGAATTGATGATGCGCTTGGTATCTTGTTTGGTCTTCAATTTGCCAATTTGGATTTTGAGTGAGTCAATTAAAGCATGAAGTCGCCAAGGTGACCTCTCTAGTGGAAATCACTCAAAAGAAATATTAAAGATTATGTGAGTGTACATTCATGCGGATATTAATCGGCCCAAAGGAAGGTTAATATTTGGCAGGGTTGCATTCACACCTGTGATGGTAAACACAAGTGATTATAAAGATCTTTTTCATATGAATAACAGAGTATCCAAAGATAGTTGTTGTTTAACAGAAATTATCATCAGTGTTTGATCATTACAACAAAATATCACTAGCAATTAATGTTATTGTCCAAAGACTTAATATTAATGGTGCACAGAGTATTTTGGTGAGTATCTTTACAGTACTTATGTTCTCTTTAAGCTAATATTGCTTATGCATCTGCTGATTTAATTCAATTTCGGTCCTCAAAAGTCCTGAATTTTTGGGATTGAAAGGAGAACATTAAGATTGTTCTTGGATCTTGACCTTGCATAAGGATGGAGAAAACTACCTTCTCTCACAAAATTCAATTTCTCTGAAGAGAAGATCAAGTATAGGAAGTGGGATTGCTCCAATTGCATAGGTCTTATGATCATAAAGGACAATATTCCAGAGACCTTTAGGGGTATTATTTTGGATGGCATAATTAATGCCTAAGATTTCCTTGCTGAAATTAAAAGTGCTTTCTGAAAGCAATAAAGACGAAAACAAGCACTCGTTGGAGAGCTAGATTTTCATTAAGTATAAAGAAAAGAAAATATAAGGAGCACATTATGGGAATGTCCAATCTTGCTCATAAACTTAAGGAGCCAAAACGTGGGCTGTCTAACGACTTGCCCATGCATTTAGCATTTGGTATTCCTTCATGCACAATTCGGTCCATTTAAGTCAGCTTATAGCTGCTATAAAGAGAAATGGTATCTGAATGGATTCATTTCATTAGGTGTGGAAGAAAGGAAACAATGAAGCAAGAGACGACAAATAGTGCTCATTTGACAAATACCTCTAAGGATAAAGGCTAACACAAGAAAACTAAGGATAAAGCTGCTAAGGGTCCGTCTTAAAAGAAATAACCAGGGTCACAATTATTTCTTTTATAAGGACATCGAGTATCTAAAGAAAAAGAAATGTCCCAAATATCATGTTTGATATACCTATAAAGGATTGTCTGAACTGATGAAGGCCAAGTGATGCTGAAAGATGCATCTATATTGGAGTAGACCAAGTCAGTAAAGGATAAGGCTATTAACATTTCAGATTGTTGTTACTGGTTAATATTTGAAATTAAAAGATATTTTGGTTTAGTCATCATTTAGATGAAATTTAGTTTTGGTTTCTTATTGAACAAATCAGGATAATCTTGTTCATTCAGAAACGATGAATTCAATTTATTTTTTTAAATTCAAATATTGTAGGAACCAGTTAAGCTATGAGCTATACAAGCTATAATTGCTTGGTGTTAAGACCTCTTGTGGCAAAACATTGAGTGAAGAATGATCATGCGACAACTAAGCATAAAGCTGATAGTGAAATTAAGAAGCACTATGACACAGACATTTAGGGCACATCTCTATAAATAGAGTCGAGCAACTTGTATGAAGGAATCCATGATTCCATTGGCCTTATACATTTTATTGTTTGTATTAAATGCATTAAAGTTAAATAGATCAGAACATGGCTATCAAGAATGTAGTTAAGTCCTAGTAATGACTCTTAAATGTGTGATGAGGAGTATGATTAGTCACTCTACCTTACCGGAGTCGCTACAGGAGTAACACTAAAGATTGCAGCTTAAATGCTTGATTGAGTAACAACTAAAGTAACCGACCAATCACTTTCAAGTATGGGAATATCCAACTATGGCAAGGCCTTATAAGCCTCGCGAAGGAAATTGGAGCCCCCCAAATAGTGAGCGAAAAACTTATTGATACTCTGAAAGGTCAAAGCGGTATGTGAATTTTTAATCCCAAATTAAAGAAACCTTAAGACAAGAACTAACTAGTTTTTTTGAAGATATTGAGTTTGGGGGGATAAGATTAGAGACATTATCTTTGAGGAAGGATTGGTTCTAATCCCTGAACCAATTCATATAGTTGCTATTGGTGTAGCAAATTTGGATCCTTATGAGGATATTGTTGTTATTCTTTCTATTCAAGAGAAGAAAATTATTCCTGAAAGTCAAACTCAACACCCTCAAGAACTAGAGCATCAGGAGCCGATGCATTTTGCCATGATCCACTAAAGAAAGGATGAATACTACTTTGGATAATTATATAGTATTTCTCCACAAACATAAGATAAATGGTATAATGGAAGATGATTCTATCAACTCTCATCAAACCATATGACGTTTCTATTCGAAAAAGTGGATTGAAGGTATGAGTACAAGTTCAAGCTAGACAATAAGGTTTGAAACTTATCCTGTTACCTGAAGGTTTCAAATGGTAATATGGAGAATTATAAGGTTTGTCTAGTGGCAAAAGGCTATACTCAAAAGAAATGATTGCTTGTAAAGAGACATTCTCTTCAATACCATTGAATGACTCTTTTAAGGACAATCATGGCTCACGTTGCTTATTATAATTTGGAGCTTCACAAGATGGATGTCAAGACGGTGTTTCTCAATAGCAACATTGATGAAACAAATGTATATAATGCAAACCAGGAAACTTTGTGTCGAAAGACACTGAGAAGATGGTTTGAAAATTGACGGAATCTATCTATGGGCTAAAGAAGGCGTCTCGTTAGTGATGCCACAAGTCTCATCAAGTGATTGTCTCATTTGGTTTCGAGATAAATATCGAGGACAACTGTGGGTATTACAAGTTCGGTGGGAGTAAGTTCATTTTTCTGGTATTATATGTTGATATTATGCTAGCCAAAGAACGATATAGGCTTATAGCGTGAAACCAAGAAATTTCTAACAAAGAACTTTGTGGGGAAAGATCTTGGGGACGTTTCTTTTGTCTTAGGAATTCGATACTTAGAGATCATTCTCGAGGTATCTTTTGGGTTATCACAAAAGAGCTATATCGATATAGTTTTGGATAAGTTCGACATGAAAGATAGTAAACCAGGAGATACCTCAATCAATAAGGGAGACATTTTAGTCTCAATTAAATGCCCCTATGAAAATCTGGAAATTCAGACAATGTAGAAGATTCCCTATGCTATGGTTGTGGGAATTCTGATATATGTTCAGGTTTGTGCGCATCCGGAAATAGCATACATATTAGGATTATTAGGCGGATACTTGAGCAATTCAAGGATTATTGGAAAAGCAACCATAAGGAATGTGAGATACTTAAAGAGAACAAAAGGGCTTATGCTCACATATCGGAGATCTGACAGTTTAGAGATCATGAGGAACTTTGAGTCCGATTTTACAGGATGTCAAGATAGTAGGCATCCGACTACGGGATATGGCTGAAGTATTTTTTGTCACTTGGTTGCATATAGTAAAAGGTATTGAAATACCACTCAAGTCATGTTGTGACAAATAAGTCAGTCATATTGTACTTCAACAACAACATAAGTTTTACACAGTCGAAGTTCATCGACATCAAGTACCTTGTAGTTAAGGAATGAGTTCAGGAAAAACAGTTTTTTTGTAGAGCACATAGGGACAATTTATATACTAGCAGATCTACTAACTAAAGGCTTGACACCTAAGGTGTTTCACGAGCATGTTGCTCATATGGGTGTTGTCACTAAAGATGCCTTAGTTTAGTGGGAGTCTCTATTTGTGTTTTATGTTTGAGATACAAATTAACCTTATGTTATTTCGGATTTTCTGCAGAAATAAGGTTATGTTTATAAGTTCACTATGAACTTGTTTGTATCTTGTTGTGTGTAAAATTTATTTACACATTAAGGACTTTGGTTTGCAAAATTGCAAAATTGATCTAACTAAAGACTTAAGTTGGACCAGTTGGAAGTAGGCATGATTCAGAGATCACATTGCATGAAATTTCCATGCCACTCATCCATATCGATCTATGTCATCAAGTGCATTAATGTGGTGGTCGTCGGGGTTTAGTCACAATAGACGTTAGTGACGACAGTCGCGGTGGTCCTATTGTTGATGTATGAGGTGTACCAAATTGTAAAGGGAAAATTTAAAGATAAATAGCATTCGGATGCGCGCCTAAAGAATTTTGATATAATTATTATGATATATTGTCCAAGTGGGAGATTGTTGGAATATTCTGTATTTAATTATATTCCAATGTCATAATGTGGGCAGATATCGTCAATTAATTATATTAGCTATTTATCAATTAAGAGCCTTATTTGATATGTGATCAAATTAAGTGATAAGGCTAATTAAATTTCTGATTTGATAACAAATTAGTTCATTGATATGGACTAAATATGAGTGGATGTCACTGATGGTCCATTTCGGAATATGGGAACCCTAATTGACCATCACCCTATATATAGGCTATGGTCTCCAATACACCGAACAACAGAGCATACCGTCTCTTCTTCCCATCTGAAGAGCGACTAAGGCATAAGGAGAGTCCCGGTTGAGGAAGAACCACAGGCCAACGGGTGTACATTACCCGTCTCTCTCTTTTCTCTCCTTCTCCGCGTTTCAGGATTATCGCCCTCCGTTCGTGAAGGTTGGTGATCAACTTCATCCTTAGAAGAATGCTGAATTCAGGATCATATGCTGGATCCAGGTATTCCTAATATCTTTGATAAATCAACATGTTGTAGATCCTAAGGATATCAAGTTTTAGTTGTTCTTGATAATAAAGATACATGCTATATATGATTATTATGTTTTCGTAATAAAAAATTATGATAGCATGTCTTATATATAATTATTAAGTTTAAATTTAACATTAACTCTCCTAATGAATGAATATATATACTATCACAATAACCACCGAAAGATATCAGCTATTTTGCAACATCATAGAACCCACTTAATAGATGTGTGTTCAGAGATGGATATAGATAATTTCAGAGGTTTTGTGAGTGACAAATTCCCATTGTCGGTTGGAAATAGGAGTCTATATGCACGTGACGGAGGTTTGCGTAAAAAATTAAATTTAGGTGTTATATATGTATATACACCGTAATGATGAAAGACATGATATGAAATCATTCAAAACTGGCTATAATTCTCTTCAATTGTACTAGTATATATTAGAATTAGATTTTTTATTATTATATGTAAGAGATAGTAATACAAGTGGGACCTAGGCAGCAATTACCTTGTCATCTTGCTGCAGCGCCTCTAAGTAATGTTGTAAGGCTATTTATAGCCTAATTCAACGCCATATGTTTACGTGCTTTTTTTATGCAGAATGTTCAATAGTTTTCTTAGCCTAGGATATTCTAGATAGTTGGAAAAGTTTGTATCAATTTCAATAATAATTATGATTTTTCTGGTTTCTCTGTATCTGCTGCGTAGGCAGTTATTACACTGTGCCTCAAAACTGCAAAAGCGACAGCAGCAAACCCTAGACAGAAGAGTAACACGATGGATAGAAGATTGGATATTGATAATGAGTATTCTAGGGATATTATTTAAAAAATTAATAAAAAATTTTATATTTAAAAATTAAATAAAATATTTTTTAATTTATTAAATATATCATTTTTTTCATATAAAATTTTTTTTACTGATACCTTAAATAATAATTTAGGCACACGTTAACATTCTCCTATAAAATATACAAGAAAAGTAAAATAGATCAATGCAAATTAAGCTGTATCGTGAGAGCTAAGGAAAAAATGTTTCCCATCCAATTAACCTTTTGCAATAATTTTTTTTTTTAATGTTTGATTTTTAGTTGGAAAAATTAATTTTAGGTCAAACATGAGTTTGAATGAAAGTAAGAATTGTTGCTTTTGCATTTGAGTTTTTCAATTGATATTTTTATCATATTATTCTTAAAAATTAATCACTTTTTATACTCATCTAAAAGTTGAAGAACATTTTGATAACTAAACATTCCAAAAGTGAGTTTGAATGATACAATCTAAACAATATTTATTCTATCAAAACTACTTTTAACAATAAAGTATCAAAACATTTTTTTGACAAGATAAAGTATTCAAACATAAATCAATTATTACTAACTCACTTTTAATCAAAACTCAATTAATAAAATTTAGTTTATCAAAATTCAATTTTGCAAACGTTAAACCACACACACCCCTAAAAAGCGTAGAGTGGGCTAAGAGTAGAATATGTAGGACAAATCACGAATTATAACAACACTTACCGCTCCCCATTTTACTCCCTGTCCCCATTCCCCGCCAAGGGGAGTTTTCACCCCGTCACCATCCCCACGGATCCCCGCGGGGAGTTCGATCGGGGACCTAAAAATTCAAAAAAAAAAAAAATCAAATAATTAACTAAAATCCAATAAAATATAAAAACAATAAAAATATTAAATATTTAAAATTAAAATACTCTCCAAGACATTGCAACAAGTTCAACCTTAAATAGTACAAACAAATATTTAATAAAATTATAAAAAGGTCAAAGACTACAACATCGATCAAGTTCAGTTCTTTTTGTCATGTCCAACATGTAAGGTTAGGAAGTTTCAATTTACGATTCTTTTAATCTTGTTAAAAAAGAAGAAAACAATGGTATTATTAAAATAATATCGTTCATATAATTTGTCATAATGTCATGTGAATGAGGAATTGATAAAACATTTGGAATTAAGGATTGAAATATTTTATTTATTTAATAAAATAATATATATTTAAATTTAATAAAATATATTTATTATTATATATATATATATATAGTTAAAAAGATATTTTAGGAATCTTTTCGAGGTCGGGGTCCCCACAGGACGGGGAGCATGTTCCAGGTCCCCGTCCCCAAAGTGCCTTCGAGGGGATTTTCTCCCCCGTCCCCACGGGGAATAAATCCCCACTCGCGGGGCCCCTTTCGGGACAGTTCCCGTGGGGATCCCCATACCCAGGTACAAATTGCCATCCCTATATTAGAGCATTAATTAGTTTATAAACAAAAATTGTTAGTTCTTGAAGACTATTGTTTGGAAGAGCTTATAATAAACTTATTTGAGCTTATGAGAGTAGCTTATGAAAATAAACTTATAGAAATAATTTATGATATTTTTGTAAGTTCTTTTTAACTTATTATAGTAAGCTTGTGAGAAAAACTTATAAAAACAAGTTGTTTTTAACTTATTTAAAAAAAAAAACTTATAACCAAAAAAATATATTAGATAAAGAGTACAAGAGATACTCTAATTTATATACAAAAACTCAACTAATAGAAGCACATCGTATGTAAATCAAATACTACATATTCTAATTGATAGCAGTATTAATTTTACAAATGCCTAAACCCATATTCCCACCACAAAATAGAAGCGCGACTTTAAACCACAATCCACATTCAAATATCCAAATTGAAACCTCGTCCATTCATTTGATTAGCATGAAAAAACCTTATCACCTGAATGGAGTTCCCTAGTGATTGAAAAATGAAAAGGGCGTTGTAATGGTACCCTTGAAATTTAAAGGGTTTGGGTATCCTATATCCAATCAGAATTCGTCAACTCAATTAATTGAGTCATGTGAGTATCACATGGGACTAAATTTTTACCATTTGATTGGATCACATAGACAAGGGTATGGTACCCAAGGGATACCATAGAATCCTCCAAATGAAAATCCACATAAGTAGTCCCCTTCTTGAACGGATAAGGATCTACTGTGTCATTTTGATGTACCACATCATGTCATAATATTTTGTCATGTAAGTTAAAATTCTATTTAATATTGAAAAAATAAAATACATGACAAGATATTATTGGTCGGAACATGGTGTGGTACATCAAAATGAGACAGAAGATCATTATCCTTCTTGAACATTGGAGGAGGATCTTTTGTCTCATTTTGATGTACTACATCATGTCTCAACCAATAATATTTTGTCATGTAAATTAAAATTTTATTTAATATTGAAAAAAATAATACATGACAAGATATTATTATTGATTGGGACATGACATGTTACACCAAAATATAACAGGAGATTCTCGTCCCTTAAACATAGCACCTGAACGTACGCAGCTGATGTAACGACCAAAGCACCGACTGAGGTATCATAACCGCACCAGAAGAGAGTCAGGAGCCTTATCAATGAAGCAGTATAGATGATCAATGTAGCAATAGCCTTACCCAAACAAACCACCATATATATCATAAACCATAACCCCTAGATCTTCTGCATATTCTAATCTTTAATACCTTTCAAACAAGATATCGGGTTAATTGTCTAATCCACATAAAAAAAATTTTATTTCATAAGCATTAATTTAAATTTTTTTTTTGATAAGCAAAAGAATATATTGATAAGAGTATAAACGGTACTCAAACCCATATACAAGAAGATCCATAAAAATAGATAAAGAGACATGTAAAAGCATCACAAAAGAAAAAGTCATCCCAATTATGTTGACATCATACAAACCCCTACATTCATCTGCAGTACACCCCAAAAGCACCCACTGAACTCCTGATAACCGAATACAAGGCTCTATGCCATAGAAACTTCTCACCCTAATCATTCTTATATTTCAAATTTTCTATCGGGTTCAAACACCAATCGGAAAACAATAGGCCAGATTGTCTTCCCACCCTATTAATAAACCATCCCAACATAAGCATTTAATTAAGTTATTCTTTCTTAATGAATGATGAATCTACCTCAAGAAGTCTCGCGATTGTATATACATGTACACATTGCTCACCCTTCTTCTTATTCTCTTATTAGATGGGGGTAATATAAAATAATTGTTCAAAAAGATTCATATCTCATGAAATGACATATTTTTGCAGAGGTAGTCGAGAGGGGGCGTGACCCTTCGTAAGTGATTGTCTGCCCTTGCTCATGATATTGGCTCAACACATGATGCAAGCACACTTGTGTTTTGGGCCACCCAATTAAGAAACATGCATTATTTCGGATTTCCCAATCTATTTTATCACAATATATTAATATAGATTTTAAGAAGCATCATAAATTCATAATATACCGTTCCAGTTTTTAATTAGTAAACAACAGAATCAATCAATGGAAGGCCAGCTACATAAAAATTGTTACATGCAGGACACCATGCATCTTTATTAATTCAATCTTTAGCATGCAGTGGCCGCGTGGTTTGCCAGGCCTCCATGCATGCGTGTGTTCATGTGAATGAAAGTGACTTAGAAGAAGGGAATCCGTTCCTGCTAGCTGCGGTCATATTATTGATATTACAATTCAACCAGCAGCTTTTAATTAGTAAACAACAGAATCAATCAATGGAAGCCCAACTACATAAAATTTCTTATAGGACATGCACTCTCTTCTCTTTCACTATTCACTCTTTAGCAGTGACAGCGTGTTTTGCCAACCTCCATGCATATATATGTTGATGTGAATGTGAATGAAAGTGACTTAGAAGAAGGGAATCCGTTGCTGCTGAATGCTGAGGTCATATTGATATTACTATTCAATTAACCAGATAGCTTTTAATTAGTAATTAGTTAGGAACAGAATCAATCAATGGAAGGCCAACTACAGAAAACTTCTTACAGGACACCTTTTTTCTCTTCAGTAGTGACCGCGTGTTTTGCCAACCTCTATGCGTTTGTCCATGTGAATGAAAGTGACTGAGAAGAAGGGAAACCCTTGCTGCTACGGTCTGTTTCATGTAGGAAATATCACCGATAATAATATTATTAATTACTGCTATCGAATTAATTAGAAGGTCAGCGAAAGAGCTCAAATTTTGATGCTACCTGTACCATTTAAGTTTAACATTCTGGCCGGGGATGGATCTTATTTTAACTTCACTGCTTTCTGTATTTAATTTGGAACATATATCATCTGGACTTTTTCTATGAGGAAACCCCATCATGAGTCTTTTATGTGTTTTGGTATAATTAAGGTTGCAGCTAAAGGAATTATTTGTTTGCAATTAAAATATTTTATATGTCGTGAAGGACCATTTTAGTCTCTATGTACTCTAACTAATAAACAGTCCAACACTAAAGAACTACAACTTCAAACTCATCTTCAAATACAAAACCTTAATATATATATATATATATATATATTTATACGTCTTGAGACAATAAACTTGGAAGGAATTTAATTTGATGGAGTAACAGACACTTTGAACAATATAATAAGAGTTATTTAATTAGTTCTTAAAATTAATATGTAAGGACAGTTACTTAGAAGCATCCGGTCCTTACATAAAAACCCTCAATAATAAAAGAGAAAAAATAATAATAGAGATGTGCGAAAGTAAAATAACTAACAATAAAGATGTGAGCTAATTATGAGACTAATTTAGTGAACTTTAAAGAGTTGCATCATTAGAGTGTAGTGATATCTTTGAATCATGATGATGAGTCTTAAAATAAATTACTTGCTTTGAATATTTTAAATCATTAGTATGTTTGAAATGCAAACATCTTTTAAATCTTTTTATACTCAAGTCAATTAGGTTTGACAAGCAAATTTAGTAGTTCATGCTTTGGCTAGGACTTCTTTTTATATGCTAACTCTTTTCAATTTAGTGATATTCCATCATGTATAGGTAAGTAAGTTTATTTGAAAATGATATGAGTTTTTTTACTTAAAAAAAAACTTGCTTTGATTAGATAGAAAGATGAATTAATTGAGAAGTGTGCGAACTAAACACCATATAACTGTCATACAAAAATAAAAATAAACAATTATGCGATCAAATGATGGATATTATATCAACATGCGGTTCATCCGAGTGGTAACAAGTTCGGACCCCTTAAGCAAGTGATCAGGGGTTCGATCCTTGGCTTTTGCGTACGGAGAAAACCTGGTTGGGAGAGGTCAACCCTTAAATGTCGTCCAGTACCTCGAGGGATTAGTCTCTGCAGTTGCACGCGGAGATACCCTGAGAAACCAAAAAAATGATGGATATTCTTGTTTTTTTAAAACTATAATATATTTTAATTTTAAGAGTTTAATTAGTGGTATATATTGTCAGTGTAAATTTTTTTACACTGTCTGTCAACCAATCACAAATAAGATAGTTAGGATAAAAGTCAAACATTTTTATTGATATGACAGTTTATGATCGGTTGATAGTATACAAAATATTTGCACTGACAGTGCATACTAATTAAATCCATTTTTTAATATAAATTATGAAATAAATAGATTGACCTGAAATTTCCATAACATGATATGTGATAATGTGAAATGCATTCAATGCATGTAGTGATAGATTCCATGAAGCATATTCATCCTATTACAAAAAAAAAAAAAAGAGTAAATTGAATTTCACCACCTTCAAGTTTATTTAAATAACAACAAATCCCAAATTTTGTCATAAATTACACCCCACCCCTTTTTTTTATTATTGACTAACTATTGACTTAACACTGTTAAATTATTTAAAAATAAAAAATTATTTATATTAAGCAATTTGATATTTATATACCAAAAATCATTTTTAAAGATTAATCTTATCCTTTGAGTCTATTTGGTAAAATTAGCGGATGAGGTAGTGGATAGCGGATGAGGTAGCTTATTGGTGTGGAAGTGTTTATTAAAACTATTGGTTAAACTAGATGACAAATATAAAATGACATAAAAAGGCATATGTCTATACCTTTTTGTATAAATATTTATATATAAAAAAACATTCACTATACAAAAAAAAGAGGTTTTTAGTGACCATCGAATTCGGTCACTAAATAGCTTTTCTTGTAGTGATTATATATACGTTAGTATTATAAATGTTGAACGTAATTATTATATAAAAAAATGTTGATAGATTGTTATAAATAAAAAAACTATATAAATGGTAATCTTACATATTTATAATTATAATACGTTTTATTATCATATACAATTATATTATTTTATATATATATATATATATGCTATATTATCAAATAAATGTTGGACTAACATAATACGTTATAATAAAATATTTATAAATTGAAGAGGGTAAAAGTGTAATTAAAATATTTATAATATGTTATATTATTATATAATATTTTATTATAAATTGAAGAGGGTTATAATGTGGAATTAAAATAAAATCATAAGGGTAAACGAGAAAAAAAAAAATCAGACGCTATAAGCTATAAGTTCAAACGATACTTGAAGTAACGTATGGAAAAAACCCTACAAACTCATAAAAAAACGCTAATCGTTAATGGCAAATGCGCTTACCAAACATGACTATTAATTCATCCGCTATAAACTAGCGGATGAGACTTTACCAAACAAGATCTTTGTTGTCTACAAAAGAAATTTGGTTTCTAATTTAAAAAATTAAATATATAATTTGGAAATCATATAAAAAAGAATATAATTCAGTTAAGTATTTATTTTTTCAATCCATTATATATATTTTTTAATCAATATATTATTTTCAGTACACTCTAACAAATAATTCATCTAAAACGTGTATCAATTATATGAAAAAAATATTATTTTTCATTATATTCTTGTTTTTTTAGTTATTTAATATATTATTTAAAATATTATTTTTCAATATATTATTTTTCATTAGATCAACAATTTCAAATAAATATCATGTTTTTTATTATTTTATCGGTAAAATATATTAATTATTATAATATTTGTTGATAAATATGACAAAAAAAATGTTACATAAACAAGCATATTTGACAATAAGAGTATAAGATTGAATATAAACTTGTTTTGAATAAGAGTACAAGCATATATAAACTTGTTTTGAATAATTTTATGATTTATATATAATTATTTTAATTTAAAAATAACTAACATATATTATTTTGTAAATAAATATCTTCAACTATTAGTTCTTTTCAACTAATCCTCAGACTTTAACTATTAATAAATTGGCCATTCTGTTAATCAAGATTAGATTAGTAACGATTGATCGAATTCATCCGTTCATTTCATTTTAATATGAATTGTTGATTGCATTATTTTCTAAAAAAATAAAAAATATAACAGAAATTGTGCCCCTCTCCTAGTCTCCTTCATAGGTTTTCTTTTTCTTTCTTCGCTCGTTCATGTCCCTGTTAATGACAAGACAATAGAAAATGCGGCTATGGGAGAGGTTAGTAGCATAGGAGAGTGGAATTTCAAAAAATAAAATATTTTTAAATGGCTTTTGGTTTCCAATTTTCAAACTCCCTCAGGCCAGAAACTGAGCATAAAAAAAGGAATTTGAATTTCCTCGTCTCTAACAAGAAAAGGTAAGCACAAAAGTTAAACTGAAATCCAAACCATTCAACTGCCAAACAAATGTATAAAAGGAAAAACCGAGTCAACATTCAGAATGACTCAAAATCAATAAATTTGTCTTGTGATCGATTCTAAAGAAATCGTTGAGCGAATGTGATCTCGTTAAGCGAGTGAGAGATTTTTTTCAAGTTATGCATCTCTGTATTAATTTCGCTAAGCGAAACTGAGGTTTTTCTGAAACTAGCATCACTGTGTCAATTTCTCTAAGCGGACGGTATCTCGCTAATCGAAATGTACATTTCAGAAACAGAACGAGTGATTGAAACACCTATAAATAAAGGGTTATTAGATGGATGCAATATGGTGAATACTCATAATACATGCTTAGACTTGTGTAATTTCCAGAAGTGAGATTGAAAGGAGATTTAGAGAGGATTTGGGAGTAAGAGAGTTTTTTGGATAGCAATTCTATCTTGAGAGAATCATAGAGTGATTTGTAAGAGATTGAGAAAGTGTATAGGAGTAGAAATAGCTATCTTGGGGGTATTTCTTAGAGGCATGATGGGAATCACATGGAAGTACAAGAATAGGCAAGATAGGCTTAGATTTCTATTGTAAAGCTTTGTATCTCTTTGTTCATGATAGTGAAGATTGGCTGCTCTCTCCCATAGATGTAGGTCGCATTGACCGAATTACGTAAATCCGGTGTTCATTTCTTTTATCATTTTATTTTTGCTGCGTTTATATCTTGTTTGGATTGTGCATTATTTGATTTTGCATAATTGCTATCTTGATTTGTTTCTTTGTTAACGGAGCGATATTTCTTGATCCCGAATTTCACAACAGCCACATATTACGATTAAAAAACTACGGCGACAAGCTCCAGTTTTGAGTTCTTTGCCGCATAGGACATACCATTTGAAATTCTATATAGAAACACAAAGATAGACGATTCAATAACATCCAATTTAACCCCAAATTCTTACCTCCGCTAGTTATGCACTTATTCCCGAAACCACAAGACGAAAAAAAACCTTAAAAAAGGGGGAGAATAAACCAGAGAAGAAGAAAAAGGACAAATTTTTATTTTATTTTTAAATAAATAAAAAAAATACATCAATGGTTCAGATTAAAGTGAAATAAACGGCGGCAACGAGTAATTGGTCCGAATAGTAAGGGATTCGGACACCTTAAATAAGTGATCGGGGGTTCAAATCCTGATTCTTGTGTATGGAGAAAACCTGGTTGGGAGGGAAGAATTCACCTTGTGTGCCCAACAGGTTCCTCGACGGAGATTAGTCACTACTAACAGAGGTGGATATTTCGTACCTATGTCATGGTTACAAAAAAAAAAAGTGAAATAAACGACTGGATTCGATAACTATTAGTGATCTAACCTTAGGTTAACAGAAGGATCGATTTCACTAATAGTTAGAGTTTGAGGATTAATTGGAAAGAGCGATAGTTGAATGTGTCTATTTGCAAACGGGTCAAAATATAAAGGGTGTATACGCACTTTTCCCTACTTTTTTTTTACTCGATTTGTTTATTTTGTTGAGCCTATAACTTAGTTGTTTTTTTAGCAAAGTTCTTTACTTCAAATTGCTTTGTCTATTCTTGAAAAAATATTATAATATGAACATATATATTCCGTATTTTTTTTACACTAAAGTCATTTCTATAAGTTTATATATTAAGTATTTAGAAGAACGTAAATTTTAAACCAACTCTATATATCATCATTTAGAAGATTGGGATGTATTTATCTTCATTCTTGTACTCAAATATTTAAATGATATTTTTATTTACTTCATTAGTGATAATTACTATAATAAATCATATATTCTATAGACAAAATAATTGAAAGTGTGATATTTGTTTTGAAGTTGTTGAATTAAATGACTCAAAAAAAAAAGAGTGTATACTAAAAAAAATCATTTGTTGTTATTTAGATGAACGTTTAATATTTATCGTTTGTTAGAGTATACACTAAAAAATCATCTATTTTTCGGTAAAAAAAATCATCTATTTGAGAAAGTTAAATATATATATATATATATATATATATATATATATATATATAAATTTAAAAATAAATACTTAAATTAATTATATTTCTTTATATAAGATTTTCAAATTGTACATTTTATTTTTCAAACTAAAAATTTAATTTATTTTGTAAACAAGAAAACCTAAGATTAATCTTTAAAAAAAATAATAATGTATAAATATCAATTAACAAATTATAAAATTTTTATTTTTATTTTGTAGTGACTTAACGGTGTTAAGTTAATGGTTAGTCAACACCAGAAATTGGGATGAAGTGTAATTTATAATAATGTTTGGGATTTATTGTTATTTTGATAAACTTTAAGATGGTGGAATGTAATTTACTCTAAAAAAAAATCTTAAACCATTATATTTATATCTATATGCCTGTGTGTGAATTCGATAAATTGTAAATGTAAAATGACACATTACATTTCCATGATAATAAAGTTCAAACGAAGGCAAACGTTTTTTTTTTTACAATAAAAAAACATTCAAAATATACGTGACACGTTACATTTATGTTACCAAACTTCAAATGTACGCTTCCAAGATACTGACGTATCACACTCACGCACATACATTAGATATAGTATATCACAAGATGAAAACATTGGTGTAGTAAAACAACTCCTAAATATAATAAGCAATATTTTTTCCTTAATTACGAACAACCCTAATGAGACGTTGTTTTCATGGGGTTGTATTGCATTATTGTCATCTAAAACGTGAAAAGTAATCTTTTCTTTTCCCCCCTTAAGAAATGAAGGGAAATGAGGAAGACCGGAAGAGGGACTAGTTGAATCATGATTCCACGAAGAAAGAACAATTATATATTGCATAAAAAGATCATATTTAAAAGGACAGGAAGAACAATAATGGATGTGGTCCTATCAAGTGGCATGCAATTGGAAAAAGAATAAGCAAAGCTTATGATCATGTGTGGATGAAGAAGTTACAGAGCTACGAGGCTCCACCTTTTTTTCTCTACCGTCTTGAACTAAGAATAACAATCTTATTTGCCAGACATTCCTTTCGATGTGAAAACGCCACTATATATGCTGCATTGTTTTTGAAAAGAAAAGCAGATAGAACAACATTAGCATAAAATATATAATACTAAGAACTCTACTTGAAGTAGATAATGTACGTGGACCACCTCAAATAATTTTCAAACTTTGATTAATCTTTTGATGTCTCACACCTTGCAGCAAATAAATGGGTCATTTCACCATATGAAATATTAGAACAGAAGGCAAGTGATAAAGGCTTGTAGCTAGCGCTATTTCATTCACATGAAGTCGGGACTGTTTTTAATTTACGTGAACAATTAAGGCTGGATAGAGACAAGACAGAATTAACATCAGCTGGCATCGTATGATATTATTTGACTGACAATGATGCTTTGTTTGTCCCTTCGAGTTATCCTTTTTGACAGACAGGATTGCTGTCTTTTGCATCCAAAAGAAATGTGTCATTAACCTGTGTTAAGCATGAAACCATTTTTTTTTATTTCTTTTTGTTGTCCATTTCCTTTTACATGTAGTTCTAATTAGTAATTAAACCCCTTTTACGAGTTACTAAACTATGTCTACACTCCACCAACGATAAATACATCTTGCCATGAGGCCCTATAGAACAGCACTTCAGTTTGATTTTTGTTCAATTTGATTTTTGTTAGTATCTTTGTTTGATTTTTTTTTTTTTTTTACATTTTTTTATCTCATTATTCTTTTATTTGAATTTTTAAGTATAATATAAAAGATTTGTTGTTTTAAGACTTTGAAAATTCGCAACACGTGATTAATGGATCAGACCCACGCTAACTTTAAAGATGGCGTTAAATATGGAAATATGTCAATACTGAAAAGCTGATTAATAAGGGGGGAGACATCTCTGGCAAAGGCCTCTGCATCCTTCAAGATGAAGGAAGGTGACTGAGGAGTACTACATTGTGTATAACCATTTATTCACTAACAAGAAATGATGCAATTAACTATTTATCCAACTAAATTAACCGTACTATGTTACATTACTTTTAGGTATCAAAACCTCTTGAAAGTATAACTAAAATTAATTTCTGACGCTCAATCAACTGGGAAACTCAGAAGAAATGGAGGGGATAAAAAAACTCAAAAATGGATACAGACTTTACAACCACGAGTTACATGAAGTCTCAGTCTTCTCATTCATTAATTTTTCATGGCATCATTTGCTGCATTCGTCTGCCGTGTTACAAATTCCCCCCACCCGCAATAACAGGGTGAAACCTTCATTCAGAAAACAAAAAAAAAAAAAATAGATATTTTCACTATTTCCTTCACAAAAGATTAAAAATAGGAAATAAAGTGAAAATAATATAACAGTTTTATAATTAAATGTGAAAATGAAGCAAACCAAACACCACCTGCTTTTAAGCTTCTATCAAAAGCAAAAATTATATGCAAAGAAAGTGATTGGAGCTTATGAATATGAGCCTCTAGAGGTTTGAGGTTTGAGGTTTGCAGAGACACTATGGTGGAGATCTAAACTGCGGCTTCATAAGTGTGGAGGACAGGGCTGGTGTCTTGGTTATTGGAGGCAGTGTTGGTAGTCACAGAGATGGAAGCAAGGAAGATTGAACAAATGCCTGATGAATTTGTGAATTTTCTTTTTTTCTTAGAAAAAAATTTGCCATGGCTGCTGCCATTTCTTCCATGGTAAGAGATGAGGAGATGATTGAAGATGGTGATGGGTTAATTATTTTAAGTTATTTATCTAAAAGTGTAAATTTGTTATGAAAAATATTTATTTATACAATTAGTTTATGTATACATGTATCACCCGACACCTGATAGGATACAAGCTTATAACCTTTTATAATAACTGTCTGACCTTATCCTATACACCAAAGGGAGCCAAAGGGAGCCTAAGCTATGGGCATACTGGAAAACGGAAAAGCAAAGCAAGACAACATTCAACAAAAACTTTGCAATTCTGTAAATCTAAAAAAAAAAAAAAAAATGTAGCTGGAACTGGCATAATGTTACATACCACTGCAGTTTCATAACCAACTGCAAATAAAGAAACACACATTACCACCTGAATATCCGTTACTTTTCCTTCCATAACTTTTTCCTGCCCGATATTTGCAGGTAGAGCTGAATTAAAAGCATAAAAGAATGGAGTGGGAGGCTACATCACCTCATCACCATGACCAAATACAAACAATCCAGAAACAACCAAGCTTTTTCCCATTAGGCAGGGTCGGCTGCATATATCAAACGATATCATAATGTTCTATCGTAAATCATGTTTATAGACAAACCATTGACCTCTAAGTTCTTCTTAATGGTTTTGCCTATAGTTTTTCCCGACCTTCCTCTACCTCTAACGATTGGGCTGCCCTACATCTGATCCACTCTCCTTCCTAGGAATTCTACAGGTCTTCTCCACACATGCTCAATCCACCTAAGGCGAGTTTCTAACATCTTTTCAACAATAGGTGCTACCCCGACTCACTCTCTAATGCAATTATTCATAATCCCATCTTGTCTAGTATGTCCACTCATCCAACGCAATATTCTCATCTCTGCTACATTGAGTTTATTCTCCTGTTGAATTTTTACCGCCCAACACTTACTCTCATACCACATCGCAGGTCTTAGAGTTGTGACAATTTTCTCTTTAGCTTGAGCATACCTTTTTATCACATATAACACTTGAGGCCCTCCTCCACTTCATCTACCTTGTTTGAATCCTATGGTTTACATCTCTCCCTATTACAGTCAGAAATAATAAAGGGCGGCCTAGTGCACGAGGCTCCCATTTAGTGGAGTTTGGGGAAGGTGGATGTACGCAGTCTTACCCCCACAAGCAGAGAAGCTGTTTCCAAAATTTGAACCCATGACCTCTAGGTCTCAAGGCAACAATACTCTTACACTAGTTATAAAGTTAATTCAAAGCTGTTTATTCAAATTTAACATATTTTTATATGAAATCATAGGAGGCATTAAATTAATGCTCATGATTGATTATAAAGCCGAAGACATATGGACTTCATTTCCAAGAATGAATGATGCATGCTTAACTAGAACTCTAGTTGCTCTGAAGAAACCATGAAATCACGTAGAAAAGCTTCACTGGTGGGCAAAAAGGACAGAGAGTTTCAGGGGGATTACTCAACTTACCCATTATCAAGTCATTGAAACAATTTACTTTTTAATCCAACATTCACAAAGAAGTAAACGAACAGTTGAACTTAACTGCAACCAGCTACCCTTTATTGATATAACATACATACACCCTTTTCAAAATAGACGGTCACTAAGGGTCTCTTCTAAGACTAATCAGACCTTTCCATTGAGAGAAACAGATAGCTGACTGGGCCAATAATGTCATCCCATTGATGCCTCAAACCTGGTGACATGCAAAGACAAGTAGTCAAAGATAGTCTTGAACCCAAATAAATGAATAAACTATTATCATAAACAATTCTGAACGCTAAAACAAGTAACACTAGACATAATTGAGCATCTACACACAGCTAAGGAGAATGCAGAGCATACAATATAAACACAAGAACAAAAAAAACGAATTCCAGATAAATGTAGTGCCCTGCAAATAAATTCTGACTCCCATTTTTTCCCAGGCAGTTCTGTATAGCTAAGCAAGAGTGCAAATTGGCTCTGCATATTGATAGTGCCCAAACTCCAAGCATGAATACACATATGATGCTAGAGACAAACATAACCCCTGTAAAAATTGCTTGAAACACAGGTGTATCTTCAGAACGATATGACAGCTATTAATGCACTGCATTCATAAGATCTACCATCCCATTTATTCCAATTTTGATTCTTCTGGATTGCTAATCCAGTGTGCACATCGGCCGTAAATTGAAATTGTGTCCTAAGTCCTAACATGAAAACATACATGATGCGAGATACAAACAATTACATATAGGAGATGATAAGGTGTATCTTCATAAAGATATGAAAAGGGACAACTATTAATGCACTGCCGCTATAACATCGATATAGCAGCACAATCCAAGTACTTAAAAGAATATAATACCATAAGAATGACATTACATTAAAGCAGAAAGGCAACTGGTGCCCCCTTTGTGTTTGGACATTACATTATTTTTTGTTATGTACTTGACTTATTATCAATGTTTGTATTGCTAATTTACTACTATTTGGATTTGGATTATGACTATATGATGTTAGTTTTTAATGACTATGAATTTATGATAATGTTAATTGACTTTATTACTATTTTGTTACTTTTGTGTTATGTATATATGTCATTTATAGGTATTTTTTTATAGTAGGTAGACTCTTACGAGTCTACGAGTCGAGTCTATGTATCGAGTTTACCCCCCCTCCACGAGTCAACCTAGACTCGTGAGTCTGACAACCATGCTCGTGACTCTTCCAACATAACCATTCAAATCCACCCATAAAAATAAATATTATTTTCCTGTGGGATTTCTTGAACTAACCCTTCCATATCTTCCCAGATTTTCATTTTTTTTTGTCCCTATAGCCCTGTTTTGGGTGCATACACTAACAACTTTGAATGTTCATTGTATGATGACAATAAACGTATGTTCCCAAGCCTCATCCATCTCATTTCATGCTCCATCTTTGGAGGTGTACCAAAGCTTTAAATTCTGAAGTGTCTAAATTCTTAACATTTTCTCCAACCCTCATTGGTTTTCTTGAAGGGACATAAAGTTAATCATCATCCTTCTAATCATGGTTTCAACTAGTTGAGTATATTTAACAGTAAATGTCCCAATATTCCAACTGCCAAAACAAATCCCACTCTCATCTCTTGGCCTAACTTGTTTACCCACATCCATCCAGTCCAGGAAAATATGCATCCAAACATTATACTTGAAATTGCACACATACACACGATTCGGAACCTCAAATACCCTAATTCTAAACAAGCACAACAAAAGTCGAAAATAATTAACCCCAATTGCAACAAAATCAAAACTTTTTTCTTTCAAATACCCATTAACCGAAACCCAATAATAAAATCGAAAATTACCTTTATTTCTGGTAGCCACCACCGCGAGCATTTTCGTCCTCCTCGATCTTCTCGGTGAGATAAACCGGGGGGAAGTCGGAGTGGGAGAATGTCTTCTCCTTCATCATTTTCTGGACGTCGGCCTTGGTGAGGATGGTGCGGCGAATGGGAGGGCGGTTACGGCGTTGGTCGCGAGTGTAGTATTTGATGTCATACACGGTTTGGGGATCGGAGGTGGGAACGCAAGCGTTTTCGTTTGGAGTGGCGGGGCAGAAGACACGGTACTCTAGGGCGCCGGGGACTGCGGACTTGTACTCTGGGTGGGCGCAGGGTCCCGTGATCTCCCATGGCTTCTTGATGAAGCGCTTCAGGCTCTGCAACAGGGGCTTGGCCATGGATTGATAGATCGATGAATTGGAAGGAGAAAGTAGCAACAAGGAGATGAAGCAGATGCAGGTGAGTTGACCCACCATACACATACACTACTAACTGGGCCTCGGCCCAATCATCCATTGTCCAAATATAACGCCAACTACAAACAAAGAGAATAAGGAGGAGGAGAATAATAAGCTTCTGTGAAAAGCTTTTATACTGTGAACTCCTTTTACATTGAGTTATTTAGTGTTTTGAATACATACTTGAAGAAGTGCTTTCAATGGTGAGGGAGATACAAAGTCAAGAGAGTATTGAAGGTGGAAAATGAAGGGTTTGATTTTCATGTAATTTCAAATTATGATTGAGATATAATTGTTTTATAAATATGCAAAACAGTTGCCCTGGCATGTTCGATATGAGTTTTGGTAGAAAGCTTTTCTAACAAGTTTAAACAATTGACTTCATAAAATAAGCTAAAAATAACTTTTGGGGTTAATAAGTTATTTATTTAAAAAAAAAAAAAAACACTATATCAGTAGAGAAGTTCTAATAAGTTATAAGCTATAATACCAATAAACATAGTTGAATAGTTTATAAAGTTAATGCATTGTAAACCGCAACTATAAAAATGCACTATATTTTGGTCTTTGATTGGGTATACTCACAGGCATACCTATGAGACTAGTTTTCGAGTCGGACGTGATGGCCAGGTAGGGGTGGTAAAAAAATCTAATTGTCCATCATCCATCCAGTCTATCCAAATGAAAATCTATTCAATCCATCGATTGCAAAAAAAAAGTAACAATGGACTGGATGGATTATATTATTTTATTTTATGGATGGTTGTGATCCATCCATCATTATTCAAAAATTTATTGGACCACTTCATAAAACAAAAAACTAATCCATTGGATAAAAATGATAAAAAATCATAACTTCAAAAATTAAATCAATTTGCTGCTATTATAAGCCGAACAATATATTTTTTGGTGTTTTGCTACCACGATTTGCATTTCTTGTAGTGAATTTGTGATGATTTGTTAATCACAAAAAAATTAGACAAAATAATTTATTTTGGAATTTTTTTTTTGTCGATGGATGAGAGATATTATTTGGAAATAGGCATAAAAATTATTTAATTTTTTAAAATATTTTTCATGGATGAATTTGATATCCATCCGTAAAAAAATTGTTAATGGATGGATTGGATGGATTTTTTTAAATGGATCATGGATGGATTTGATTTTTCTAATGAAATTTTAATGGATCATAACAGATTAATGTATTGTTTTTAATCCATCCATTATAATCCGAATAAAAATTTATCCAATCCATCCATTTGCCACCCTCATGGCCAGGACAAGCCCTAACGTGCATAAATTATATGTATCTTACTTATTTAAACTTCATAAGTTTATTAATTTTTGTGATTATTTTATTTGATTTTATCTCATTATTTTGATTTTTTTTGTTCATTAAAATATAAAAACAGACTTAATTCTAATGCATTGTCATTGTAAAGATTTAAGATTTCTTACATTATCAATTAATCATATTTTTCTACATCATTAAAATGTATGACGCTTACAAAAACTACCTAAAAGTCATACATGATGGAGGTAATGTGTGGTTGATGGTATAAAAAACTTTATAGTAATAGTATATATTAAACTTAAACTCAATGAAAAGAAGCCAAAAATATTTAAAAGATGTGTTGGGAACAATGGAGATTTGGTAATTAGTTAGTGTTTGCCCCAATTTTTTTTTATTTTTTTCTTCTCTTAAAAGAAGAAGCTAAGGCAAACGCTTTTTAAAAAGAAGTTCTTAAAATTTGCAAAGACTAAAAATTAAAAAATGTGAACTTTTAAAAAAACTATTTTGAATAGCTTTTGCGGAGTTTATACGAAGTTTTTTCAGAAAGTCTTCTCTTTAATATATGGTTCTTCCTAAAATCTCATCCCAGATTTTAAGCTAAAAAAATATGAAAATTACCAGAAAAATTTAACTTTACTTTTAAAGTTTTATTTTTAACTTCAACATTAAAGTAACTTTTAAGAAGGAAAAAAATTAGATAAAACCTTACCTTAAAATTCAAGTTGAAAAATGCATGAGAACAAGCTATAAATGGGATGCAAAAGTACTTCAATTAGGGCTACTGCTACTTGCACCACCACAAATGCTCCACCCACCATCCCACTTTTTAATTTTGAGCGTGAAAATACGGTTTTGTCCTTCTCAGCCCCTCTCCCTCGTTCACTCCTACAACTAGTTACTAAAATACAATAAATATGGATGTATTCTAGCAATTAATTGTCGGATCACAAATTTTTGTATTCTGACAACTAATTATCGAAATAATGTTTTCAACTAATTGTTGGAAGATGCGATGGAGTAATCCGGCAAATTGTCGAAATGTGTTTTTTGATGGCTAGTGTGTTCCGACAATTAATTGCTAGAAGAACACGAAACTATGAAAAAAAAAATAACAGACCTGCACGACAGAAAAGAACGACGTGACAGAGGCCAAGGAGATGGGAGAGAAGAGGAAGTAGAGGGAGAGTGAGAATGAGTGTGGGGTGGTGTGTGAGGTGAGGAAGATGAGTGAGAATGACGGTGGTGTGTGAGGGGAGAGGTAGGGGTATTTTGAAAATAAAAAAATTAAAATAAAAATGTGGTGGTGGATGAAATAAATGAGGTGGTGCCGACTGTCCTTCAATTAGCCATTAAAGTCTAATTCAAATGGAATTGGGCCTTTAAAATTAAAAGGGCCATGTGAAGAAAGCCCACGTGAAGAGAAGGAGTCCTAATAGAATTGGAAAAAGCCTCAAACATGACTTGAAGTGAAAATAAAAAAAGGGGGCGCTGGTATTAAAATTTAAAAGAAAAAAAAGGCCACGGTCCAATGAGAATGAGAACAGAGAACGGTAGGGCACAATAAAAAGGGAGCGTTTCACATAAAACAAAGAATGTAGCGAACAGTATAAAAGAAACGCTACAGCAGCAGCCAGGACGAAAACGCAAAACGCAATGGCGCAGGGCAGAAACGAAGAAACAAAGCAGTATTGCAAAGTCCAACCCGAGGCAGACAAGTGAGAAATTTTCTTTTTCATTAACTATTCCTCGGAGTTTGATTATTTCATTTTGTTATTTTTTTTTATTATGAGTAGTTTTATTTGTTAAGGGGAATGGTAAATGTTATATTTTAATTTAGGTTTTTTTTCTTCTAATTTAATATATTTCGTGCTTATTCAATTTTACTTATTGTATGTCAGTATTGATCATGCTAATATGATATTAATTGATGAATTGAGGATCATCCATAATTAGCTAATGGAGCTATAGAATAAACGAGTATAGGATTGTTGAATGGAAAGAGTGCAATTCTTTACTTCCAATGGGTTGACCTCTCTGATCTTTATCCTTTTTTTTTCCTTAACTACTTTGCTGAATGACCAAACTTGTTATTTAATTAAGAAAAAAATTATAATAATGCATAACCATTAATTGTTAATAGATTTATAAGGGTTGATTGAGAATTGATAAGAAAACCCAAGATTATAGAGAAATTGAATAACCATAAAATTTAATACAACCAAAAGCAGAGCTGTAGTGCTTCCATATTTGAACTTATCGTGTTTCTTGGATTTCTTGTGTTTATTGAAATTTTATTTCCTTATTTTTTCTTTCTAATTTAATTTAATTTAAAATTTAATTTTGTTCAATTGTCTCCGTAAAAAAAGAGTTTAAAATAAAAATTGATAATCATTTGTGCGATCTATACACTTGTCTTGGCATCAAGCTTTCCTAAAGTGACGAGAGTTCGCTTGAAGATGCAATGTACTTTTATGCTTTGTTTGGTTTGAGAGGGAAATTAAAAAGAGAGAAGGTAAAATGAAAAAATAAAAAGAGAGAAAATAGAAAAAATGATAAGCAAATGAGTGGATTTTAAAGGTTTTTTTGGTATGAAAGAAAAATGAAAAGAAAGAAAATTTATAGGACACCTAGCATTATATAATTGGTATTGTTATAGAAAAAAAGTGCCTTGGGTGACATCAAGTTGCTTCTCCTCATTTTCTTCTCACTTTTGGAAAGAAAAATTTTAGGTGAAAGCCACGTCATTTTTTTCTTTCTCTTTTCTCATTTTCTTTTTAACCAAACAGGAGAAAATTTTATTCTCTCTTCCTCTTCTCTCCTCCAATTTTTTCTCTTCCCATTTTATCTTAACCAAACAAACCATTAGTGGGACCAACCACTACTGAAAAATATGCACTATATCAGTAAATAATTATAAAATTATTATTTTCATGCTAAAATAAAACAATCAAATAACATGATGGAAATAATTAAATTTTCAATAATGAATTAACATAACTCATTTTCATCCCCCGCATAATAAGGGCCTAGAAATACTCAATCATTTTTGGAGGGATTTTATTAATGAGTGTCTTTATTATACTCACTAGGGAATTAGAAAAAAAGTAAAGTTTTATTGAAAAACGAAAAAGAATTTAATTGTTATATATTGATAATATAAATTTTTTTTACATAGACAATCGATTACCAATTATGATAGGAATGATTTTTAAGATAATTAGGATAGGAGTCAACAAAATTTACTGATGTGATAATTTATGATTGAATGTCTCTATAAAAAAGTTTTATACGATTAATATATGACAATTAAACTCAACAAAAAATCATACTTCTCACTATATTGACAGCACTATTTTCCTATCAAACTTTGTTCTTTTAATTTGTTAGCGGGTGTCCTTGGTTAGCATTTCTTTTTGGTGAATACCTTAGTTACAAGTTTAATAAATGTCTTTAATGATAAGTCTTAGTAGCTGGCAAGTGAGCCAATACCTGATTTTGGAAAGTTGTTTTATGCGTGTTGTATATTTTAATTCTACTCTGTGATCACGACAAGTCGATGGTCATGGCGTATATTGCTATAGTAAATTCGATATATATATATATGTATTATCATCAATACTATGAGAAAGGACCACTGAGAAAGCCAAGGCCTAGCTAACTAACTAGTAACTACTAAAGAATTTCGCTACCGTTTCAATTTTCAATCAAACATGAAAATAATAAGAAGAGTAACCACTATTTTCCTTATATGAATTTGTAAATATTAGAAATTATCATTTTAGTTTTTAAAATAATAAATAACAATTATATTAATTTTTAAAATATATATTTTTATGGACCTATTTAATTTATATGTTAAACATTAAGAAAATGATCAAAGTAATATTAATAATTTTAAAGATTAAATTATTAATTTTCTAAAAGAAAAAATTATTATAATGAGTGCTCGTAATTGAAATGGTGATTTTTTTACTCAGAAGAATAATAATAAAACATCATACAGGCATCTTAGAATAGGAAAAGCAATAGCGGGAGTCGTCTCTTGTGATCTCCAAACCAAACACAATCTTAAGCTGCTTCAGAATAATCTTTGTTCTCTCTCTCTCTCTCTCTCTCTCTCGCTCACTTGCATCGATCTCAGTATCTCTCAGCTTTGCAAATCTTCTTTGCAACCAACCAGGTACGCACGTGCGTGTTCTCATGAACACGTTCGTTGTACTTATTGTGATGTCGGGTACGCTAGTTTTCGTTTTTGCTTTGGTTTTGCAGCTTGCTTGCTGTCTGATCTGTCAAGATTGTGTCTTTTAGGACAAATTCCTCTCCCTTCAAGCTTGTGCGCTATATTTTGCTCCTGGGTTTTCCTACTTTCTTCTTCCTCTGATTGACATGCAGTTTTTCCGCTCACTCTTTTGCTTAAATTTACAATTTTTTTTTAATTTACCGTTTGAATGTTTCTGATGTAGGCTATGATTCTGTGTAAGGGGTTTACTAAGTTTTCCTTCTTCTAACTATCTTAATTTTGGGGTTTTAGACACACAATTTTGCCTCAATTTCAATCTCTCTTGACTGTTCCATTGTATGGATCCTTCCGATTTTTTTAATGCATTCCATATATATGTTCCTGGGTTGATGTATTTCATGTATTGGTCTTTTCTTTCTTTCTTTTTATTTAAAAAAAATGGCTATTCCTGTCATGACTATAATACTCTGTAGGTCTACTTGGGTGGCTTGATTAGGGGTTTTTTAATTTAGTACTTAGATGCTGTTGTAGTAGTACTGGGCAGCGATTTGAGCATTCTGATCATTGTTCAGGCAACCTAGTTTTCCAAACAGCTTCATTGAGTGTTTCCTCTCTTCATGTATGATTGATGCCGTTCTACCTCAGTATTTGCTTCATCCATGAAACTAAACATGGTGAAACAAGGAAGTAGTCTTGATGAATTTATTGAGGGAGTTGTGAATTTGGCAATTGGCAATTTTTGTGTTTCCTACGTGCCTATTCTGCACACTGCAGTTACGTTATTCCTTCTATTTGTAGGTTATGATCTGATGCTTTGCAATTGCGTTATTGCATTGACCCCTAAAATATGTTTTGAACACTTTGACACCTTGTTTTGTTTCTTTTTTATGACATAGTTAGTTCAGTTATGCTATTTGTTTTGTTAATCTGAGACGGGGATGGGGCATGGCAGAGATGCAGATGCTAACTGAAATATGATTTATCTTGGTTTCCACAACTAAAATTTCTCCATGGTTAATGAAGTCTTCTGCTTTGCATTATTGTAAATTCTTTTGCAGATGGCAATGCAGGAAGCAAGCCCTGCCACCACTCCTAGTGCTCAAGTTGTTGGCAATGCCTTTGTGGAGCAATACTATCAAATTCTACACCAATCCCCAAACTTGGTGCACAAATTTTATCAGAATTCAAGTTTCTTAAGCCGGTCAGATAGCAACGGCGTCATGACGACAGTGACAACTATGCAAGTAAGTCTACCAGGATATGCATGTATATTCACTCCTTAGACGATAAAAGCTTATATTGTTTACATCCAACTCTATCTAGAAACTTATCCAAGTCAATATTCTCATCCTCAGTTTAAAAATTGCAACAGATTTGAAGATACCAAATTCAATAAAATATTACTGATGCTTTTTAATTAGATTTTGCGATCATTTTGAAAAACAGTGCTTTCCAATATGTCACATTTTATATATTTTATGTTTGCATTCTCTATAAAATGGCTCTATATTAATTCTAAGACAAATATAATAAAAACTTGTCTATGCACTACCATATGATGGATTTATGGTTCAACAATTATGAATTTGTATCTTGGGATTTAAGATTATTGAATTGATGTTTTTTAGTCTAATTTTGAATTAAAGGGATGTGAACTTAATGCCAAGAAGGATTTATGGAGAAAAAAATGCGACTGGGTTTTGTGAAAGCAGTCTAGTATAGAGTTGTAAAGGCTGTTTCTCCCTGTAATTTAAAGACTAAGTAAGGGGAGAGTTTTCAGAGATTTTTATGGTGTTATTACTTATTATATGAGGAGAAAGACCTGGCCTTTAGGCTTGCTCTGAAATAAAACTCCCATAACATAATTATGCTTCAGATATTGTCCAGAAGATTTTTTTTAAAATTCTGATAAAGCACCTATTTCAAACAAAATGAAACTAAAGGGATGTTACTTTGGATACTTCTTTGGAACAAAACCATATCAGGGCTAAAGGATGCTACCTGAGTGGTAACACTATTTTTGTCTTGTCACGAAACCAGTAGCATTGAAGGACAGCTCACCTTTAGGCGAACTGATATTTGGACCTTAGCTATCAATAAAAGCAAAAATGATTAAGTATGGAACTCAAACCAAGATCATTGTTTTGTATGCATTACCTGCTTAGCAGTAGCAGCATAACAATTGTTTAAACATTAAGTAGAATGGTTAGCTTAAATAATCAGTCGACTTAAAGTCCTACTATCATTATGTTTAGACTTTAGACTGAGTTTGTCTATACCTCATGATTCTCTCTCTCTGAAACTAAAATTTAATCATTCTCCAGCTTTGCAATGTGAATACTTTACATTTGTCCATGCGAGATGATGACTGCCAGCCCAACTTGTGTTGAGTCTTGTTATATCTGTTTCAAGAATATTTGGAAGAGCGATAACTGAGCATCAATATGTTGATTATTCTAATATAGTGGATTGGCTGGTCTAGGTGTTCTGGGAACATATTTTGCTCGACAAGTCCTGAGTTCGTTTCGCCCTCTTGATCTAAAATCATGATTTCTCAAACATATTCATGTATTTAGCCAAATACTTCTGTGATGTGATAACATTCCTACTCCCTTGCTAAATACTTTATGATGCAACATGTCTAGTTAGTATAACATTCATACTCCCTAAGAAGCTGCCTATTAATGATTTGGTTTCTGAAGATTTTCCTTATTATTGTATGCTTTGAGTAACCTTGACCTCTTGTATACTTTAACTGTGTACTTGTTTTGGTTTATTTGCAACACATTAATTCAAAGGAAATAACTGTTGGATCAGGCAATCAATGAAAAGATTCTTTCCCTGAATTATGAAGATTATACAGCAGAAATTAAAACTGCTGATGCTCAGGAGTCATATGAGAAAGGTGTGATAGTTTTAGTAACTGGATGCTTAACTGGGAAGGATAGTGTGAGAAGGAAGTTCTCACAGACATTTTTTCTGGCTCCACAAGATAAAGGCTATTATGTCTTAAATGACGTCTTCAGGTACATTGAGGAGAATGATACACGGCAGTTAAATTCTGCCTCGGTAAATGTCATCAATGAACATGCTGAGGAAGTGCCCATGCCAGAAGAAGCAGGTTAGTATGACTTTTCTCCACACAAACACACAAACACACACATCTCTGTGTGTGCGCGCGCGCGCACTCAAAAGCTATTTATTTTGCTTAAAGCTCAATTTATAATTCCTTCTGACATCTTTCTAGAGGATATACATGCTCCTGAACCTCTTGTGGCAGACCCTGCAATTTCTGCAGAGGGTGAAAACCTTAATAATGGTGCTGAAGTTTATCATCCTCAGGACAATGAGGAAGAAGGATCAGTTATTGATGAAGAGGTTGCTGAACCCTCTGTGGATTTAAGTCAGAATGATATGGTAACAGTTCATGATTCAACTTCTGCAGTCCAGGATGATGCACCAAGGAATACATATGCATCAATTGTGAGTTTTCCCTTATATATTTCCTTGTTTTGCAGTACTTTTCCTGTCTTTTACATTCACTAACTGACGAGTTTCATTTACATGAAGGTAATGAAAAGTAACACAGCATCTGGTCATGTCTATGTTTCCAGCCGCACTGTTAGAGTAGCATATGCTAAATCCAGTGAACAATGGCTTGCTGCTGCCAAATCTACTCCTGGGTCTGAGGCATTAGCTCCTAGTAGTGACAGTGCTCCTGGGAGTAGCGATGTTCATGAAGAAGGTACATATTGATGCTTGTTGATATGGTTGACAGCTATTTTATTTCTCAAACCATTCAATTGTTATCAAGATACATATTTTCCTCCTTGTCATATTGTTTCATGAAGGGGTAGAGATTAAGGATCCGTTTGTTACAGATTAAAAAAATAATTTTCATACAAAATAATTTAGAGATTAATTTTTAGAGATTTTTAAGTAAAGTAGAAGCTAATTTGTGTTTGTTTACCATCATAAAATTGATTTTAATGAGATTTCAATGAGAAGCTAAAAAAGATAGCTTCAGATTTTTTCCAAATTAATCATATTTTTTTTTCAGATTCTCATTAATTTTAAAATTTGAAACAAACAGCTAGTTTCACAAAATAAATGATTATTTTTTTTTAAAAAAAAAATTTTTTTCACAAAAAATGCTAAAACAAACAGGCTCTAAAACAAATACTTTAAAGAAAAGGAAGCTAAAACAATTGATAGAATTTATAACTATATATACTGGTTCCTCAAATTCTAGTTTGAAAATCAATTGACTTACCTTTTACTTTTAACAGCTGAAGGTCACTCCATATACATACGGAATTTGCCATTTAATGCAACAGTCGAACAACTTGATGAGGTTTTTAAAAAATTTGGTCCTATCAAGCATGGTGGAATCCAAGTTAGAAGTAGTAAGGTCTGTGGATATTTCTTTCTGCACTTCCAAACAATCTAAGCATTGTCTGAGGCAAGCTTACAAGCTAATTTATTTTTGGCTTCTTGCAGCATGGATTCTGTTTTGGCTTTGTTGAATTTGAGGAATCGAGTTCCATGCATAGTGCACTTGAGGTACAGACTGTTCTGTTATCTGTTGAAATGTTGATTTTATAGTTCTGCAATGCTGTTTGTATATTTAGCAAGGAAAGAAGATAAGTATCTCTTTGTGGACATCCATATGATTAACATAAAGATTGAATAAACTTTAGAATGCTTATAGTCGATTGGTACAAGTACCGGTTAGTATTAGCTTGTCTCAATGTTGCCTATAGTTCTTAAGTTCCAGCTTCTAATAGGAGCAGCTCTGTGGCTGGAACATTCAGGAGTTGAATGTGTTCTGCAGCCTATGCCCTTAAGACATTGTATGGTTCGAAACTGGAAGGTCTTTCTAGATTGTTTAATGAGCTTGTTTAAGTTGTAAATTTGTAATAGTTGTGTGAAAGATTTAATGGATCTCTTAATTGGAAAAAACAATTAGATAATATCTCTGTTTGTGATTTAGATACCCAAATGATTTGTTCTTGTCCATTTCACTGATGCTTCTTCGACAAAATGCATATATTGTCATCTAGGATCTCACTATTCGATCCGTGAGAATGACTTAGGTTTGGTTTGGTTGGGGGTTCTCCGGTAGTTAACTGAAAATTAGAAATTAAGGGTCTATTTAGTTTGTTTCTAGTTTCCTGTTTTCATTTCCTGTTTTTTTAAATAATTATAACACAAATAATTACAAAATTGTCACATTGTTTTTGTTCTGTTTCTTATTTTAAAAAATTTGTACAGGAAACAATGAAAACAACTTGTTGTTTGTTTTCTTTGTTTCATATACAAATCTTTGGAAATAAGAAACAGAATGAAAACAATGTGACATTTTTATAATTATTTGTGTTATAATTATGTTTGGAATCAAGAACTGAAAACAGGAAACTAGAAACAAACCAATCAAGCCCTAAGACCTCTTTCAGCTAATTCAAAAAGAAAGAAAGAAAAGAAAATGACTTCTTTTAGCTTGCAGTGTCTTTTGTTTCTCTTATTGTATAGTTTTTGAGTAATCCTGTTTCTTTCAGGAGCCCAAGTCATCCCCTGTTGTATTTTTCTTGTAGAACTTTTATTTAAGAGTTGTGTAACAAAAAAAAAAAGAAGTAGAGAAACAATCTATTTCTTTCCCATTTGTTTCTTGTTCTCAATCTACTCCAAATTACTTTTTGAGTGAGATTTGGGATGTAGAGGACTTTGTACTTTCCCTACATGGAATATTGGTTCAACTTTAAAAATCAGAAAAGATTTCACTAATGGGTATAGGTTTTTTTAAAAAAAATTTGGGATAAAATCCTACAGGTCTAGTTGTACGTATCTGTTTTGCCATAACCAGAACTTTCATAAATGCATGATTCATTTTTGTTAGAGAATATAACTAGAGAAGACACGAGGTGTTGAATTCTGTTTTGTAAGCCCCCGAATGGGAATTTTAAGCATGTACATGATATCTTGTACATATCTGTCACTGCATATCATGACCTACCAATCATGCTAAAATTAAATTCAGGCTTCACCTATCACTGTTGGGGAACGACAAGCCGTTCTTGAGGAAAAGAGAACCACTACACGAGGTATACTGATATATTTTCATTATTTACTTTTCTTTTATATTTCATGAGGATTGAACCATTATGCTCTTTTTAATTTTTTTCTTCTTATTCTAGTTAGCGGTAGTGGAAGAGGGAGGTATCCTTCAGGAAGAGGCGGGTTAAGAAGTGAGAGTTTCAGGGGGCGTGGGAAATTTGGTGGTGGACGGGGTTATGGCAGATATGAATTCAGAAACCAAGGAGAGTTCTCAGGGCGACCTAAGGGTTCAGCAGGATATAGGGAAGATGGTTCTCAACGGCCAAGTGAGAATGGAGGTGGGCGTGGTAGACGTCAAGGTGTGGGGAACCGTAATTCTGCACCATCAACTTCAGCTTGAGCATTGTTTAATGGGAAAAAAAACACAAACAAAAGAAACTGTGGGATTGATATATTTTTTTATTGGAAAAGGAAGCAAAACACCTGTTTCTTTTCCACTTGTTTAGGCAGAGGTTCAGGTTTCTGACTTTCATCATTGAAATCGTTCAGTGGAAGATGAGTGGGTTTATCAGCCCATGCAGGAGTGTTCTGGTATAGCTATGTATTTTTTTCATAAAGAATACACTTTTTTTCTTCCTTCTGCTATTTTGCTAAGCTATATTGAGCAAGAATGTTCCTACTATTGAGTTATTGACATGAATCTCTGATGTGGAAGTTTCATGTGTAAATTGGAACTATGTCGGTTCTTTTTCTGTTTCTTATAAGAGAAAGTGGATTTGTACAACTATCAAGAAGCCATCCTGTGATTTTTGACCTTTTCTGATGTGATGGATGAGGAAAAAAAAAATATAAACCAAGCGTGTTAGAGTATAAAAATATGGGATGTATAAAAAAGTTGTACAAATATAATTCTTCTTATAAGCATGGTGGAAACTAATCTACCATTTTCACCAATGCGGCTACGGGGAGTGTAAGGTAACTTTTTGTGCGGGTTTTTAATCTGCTTAAGGTGACCTGATATACTGTAATGGCATCATAACACTTGTGAATATTTTGAATAAGAGACGTTGGGGATAAAAATATCTTGTAGATTTTTTTTTTGACAAATTAGGTTACTCTCTTTTAGTATCACGTGCTTATCACTAGCCTGAAAAATATATTTATTAATCAGGATGCATCATTATTTTTTTAAGCTTAACAGCCACCAGCGCTTCGTTTTAATATGACCTTGACCTCACATGGGAGGATGTAGTCTCGTCACCAACAAACCCTCCAAGCATCTGTCGTGCCTTACCGGTAAATCGAACCTGCGACCAGGCTTCGATACCACTAAGTGAGTTTATTATTTTATTGTAAATGTCCTTCCTCAAGTTCTTGATAGTCTTATCTGGCAAGATTTAGTGGGAATGTTCCATCTTTGATTGTATATAGTTTTGTTTTCCTTTTGAGCCAATAGTAATAAGCCTTGTTAAAAAAAATGATAAAATTTATGTAAGTTCAACTGTAGTTGTTGGACAAAATATAATTGTAAGAATTACATATTCATTCAAAAGTCAATAAAAATGACAATTTATTTAAATTAATTATCAAATTATTATACCAATTCAATGACTCATTTTAATCTCTTAATTTGCAATTTCAACATTTTACGAATTTAAATAAATAAAGAATAAAACTACTAATTTCAACCAATGCTTTTCATTTTTATTTGGTTCTTTTTTTATCTGCAAGTTCAATCAATTATTAAATAAAATTTAAATATTCAGCAAGAAAAATGAATAATATTTGAAAAAGAACAAATAAGTTTTCTTTTTCCTTATATTGCACCAAAAAAAAAAAAAAGAACAAATAAAATTGGTGTTAATTGCGATAGGTACGCGTGTACGTCCCAGGCAACAAAATAAAACCCCCTAGCAATCTTCTTTTTAAAGTTCAAAAACCCAGAACCCTAACCCTAACCCTAAATCCAAGCTCACACTTTGGCGATTTCTCTTTTCCTCTTTCATCAATGGCCGACTCTGTGATATCGATTCAGTACCTCAAGGACTTCGTGAATTCTCAAATCCATGACGACGAGAAGTGGGCCTTCAATGCGGTAATCTCTCCCTCCCGTAGTCGTGTATTCGTTTCACCCCTTTCCCTTTTCCCTGTAATCCATTGTATATTATCATTTGATTTGTTTCAGTATAAGATTCGAAATGGTGCTTCGTTTGATCGTTATGTTATCAGATCAAATTGCCCGGGTTGCTGCCCTGTTTTTTTCAGTGAAACGTGAGAGCAATAGCCCCAATTTATTTTGAATTTAAAATTTCACAATTTTTTTTATCCATGCCAATTGTAATGCTTTTTTAAGCTACAACTATTTTGTTTACTAAAATTGAGAAAGAAAAAATTTGAAAAAAAATATATATTTCTGGTGATGTGAGTACCCTTTGCTGGCTAAATGGGTTGCCATTTTCCCCATTTTATTCATAGCAATAGAATAACTCCGTGGCCAACCAATGGTTTCTACTTCAATGTATGCGTTGGTTTGTGTCAGCTATTGTGAATGCTTCTATTTAGCCTCCATGAGGTTGTGGATCCTTGTTGGTTGGGAGGCTACTGTTGATTATGGATATTTCTTCCTTTGGCCAGCTGTTTTGCTTATCTACTATGTTACCTTGATGTCTTGAGAACCTTGGTGGCAATGGCATTGCCTTTAGTTTCATCTTGGAATTGAATTTGGTCATTCTCTTAGGTACGTGAAACATTAATGGTTGTGGACTGTGGTCTAGTCAGTTTTGCTGGGAAACTTTTAAGATTACGGGCTTGAGCAGTGATTATTGTAGAAGTTACAGCATAGCCCGTTGAAAAGTTGAAAACCTAGGAAGCACGGATACAGATATGGATACAAAATGAGATGGATATATTGGTACGACAATAATTCATACAAAATAATGAAAGGTATATATACGAAAAGTGTCTAAAAGTATTAAAGTATACGATAGGCAAGTATCAGATACTGATACAGTAATCATTTTGAAGTATTGGTGCTAGTTTAAGATTGAAGCAATGGGTTATTTAGCGCTTTATGCTTAACTTTAAAGGTATTTCTTCCTCTTAGTTCACGTTTATATATTAGAGCCTGACTTAGTTTAGAATAAATGTTGATTCTTTCTCCTTTTTCTCCTTGCAGAAATTGCTGCGTGCTTTGGGATTGTTTGCAGGATCCATAGTACTTATGCGAAATTATGGTGACCTTATGGCAATATGAAAATAGAAAAAATAAGTTGTCTGTACTCCGTAATGAGCTGCTACTTAAACAGTAATGTGTAGGTTCTCTTTCGGTAGTCTGAATTGATCTTTATTAGTTTCAGGCTTTTGATGGACGATGAGAATGTTTTTCCTATTTGATTATTATGTTGATGTTAAGTGTATGTGCGCAGTTCCTTGTGCTCAATTGTTTTGGATATGAAATAACTGTTTTTGCATTCTTGTGTTGTGTTGACTAAATTTGTTGAAGAAAAAATGCAGTGGGCTCAGACTCAAACCTCATCTTTTACTGGGGCGGGAAGATAGTCGTCTCCTACTGTATAACATTTATCTACTATCTATACTATATGGCCCCAATATCTGTACTGTTTATGAAGAAGGGGGCTAGCAATACACTTTTAATACTATCTTTTCAATATATTTTTTTTTTATTGGTTGAATTTAGTGTAGGTTTCACTAATTTATGTGGGTCTCACTTGAATGTAGTAGGATCCACAGGAATTTCAATCAATAAGAGACTATGTGTTGAAAAGAAAGTGATAGAGAGTGTGATGTTAGCATTTCTCATTTATGAAACTCTAAATTGTCCTCTAATAAATAAATCACTTTTGTTACTCAATTTTGTGAAACAGCTATGTGTGCGTGACATATCCTTAGTTTTCTCTCTCTCTCTCTCTCGCAGACAAATGGCTAATTCACGACTATTAATGAGCACAATAATTGTCACGTGGTATCAAATCATCAACCAATCCAAGCAACACTCAAAACTCTGAACACCACATTGCCACGGCCCAAAGAAAGCAAATATAAGAAAAAGAAAGACCCACGTCTTTCTTTCTCCCTCTCTCCATGTCATTCAGTTCTGTTGCATGTCTCGAGTCCTCATAATCATTACTCAATCAGGCCCACTTGACTTGAATGTTGATGGAAACATTAGTCTTGAGTTCCCCCCTCCCCCCCAATTTTCATAAAACAAATTAAAACTTCCTTTTTTATTTAAAAAAAAAAAGAAAGTGTTACCATATCCTCCTACAATTCTTTCTAATATTCAATAAAAAAAGTAAATGATGAGCAAAGTCGGAACTGAAGCCATTGGTTACACAAATCGATAGCAACAACTTCTCATCTCATCCGGCAAAACATTTGTGATTTGTAGCTTTAGCTTTGCTCTCCTCTTCTCTTCATTACTTCGATTCAGTCAACATCCTTTTACAATTATGTGGCAGCCATTGGTGGGAATAGGAGAGGAGGATCATTGGAGATCTATAGTTTAATCTATATAGACAATTTATTTAAAAGTAAGTTATGTTTAAACTTTTAAAAAGAATTATTTAATTATATAAATTAAGAGTTTGATTTTGAGAAAAACTTGTTATTTCTACAAAGTGAATCCATTTATTTAATATATATAATTAAGAATTTATAATATTTAGTTATGTATCACAATAGTATATATATTTTATATAAAAATATAATAATTTTCTTTAAAATTATACGACATTTAAAAATAAAAAATTGCATTTTTTAATTCTAAAACTTCAATATAATGCAAATTTTTAAATAAAATTAAGTTTAGAGATATTTACAAAAATTTATTTATTACAAATAACAAATGTATATCATAATTTGGATCTCTCGATCTCCATCTGAAATTCTTCATTTCAGATATTAGTTGTTAGATTTTGTTAATTTGTTGTTAAATTAATCAAAGGGATGATGATGTTTAGATGAAGAGAGAATTTGATGCATAGATATCATAGAAAAACAAATATAATGGTGGGGCACAAGGAGAAGAGTGACAAAGGCGAGGCAATGAATGCAAGAAACAAGAACAAGAAGTCTTCCACTTCCAGTGATGACCACGTGGAGATTTCATAATGCGTTGTCAAATTGCAGTCCCTATCCTTTGCAAGCAAGCAGCAACTCATCAATCAGCATGAACAATAAAACTGTCTTCTGGTTATTATCTCACCTCACATTCTCACCTCACCTCAGGTCAGGTCCACTTTCTTCCTTTTTGTTTCTTCTTCAATTCAATTCAAATGTCACTTCTGAGTTGTAACATGTAAGCTGCTACTTTCTTGAGCTTGCATTCACATTTTAGCTTCATTTTATAAATTGCCTCTTCTCTCATGTTAGATATAATAATCCTCATTACATTTACGCTTCTTCTTCCTTTTTTTCGGGAGGCGCTTTAGTTTAAGGTGACCATTCATCCAAATTTTGTGTCTAACTTGGTGTGCAGAAAGAGGACTTGTTCTGTAACTTCTGTTTAAGGATTTCAATGGAGGAGGAGGAGGAGGAGATAGACCTGACGCTCAAGCTTTCTCCTTGCGGTCAAAATGCAGAAGAAAAGTGGCTGACAATGGACAACTCGACGCTGGGAAATCCTTCTGGGGATTCATGGCATCAGGGTAACTTCTTTCTTCCACTTTTGGTTGTTTAATACCCAGTTGAATTTTGCATGATAAGGGTTAATTACGAATTTACTTAATTTTAATACTCCTGCTTATTGCATAGAAGAACATTACAAAAACAAGCATATATTCTGTTTAAATAGCTTTTAAATGATTAAGAAAAATGCAAGAGCCATAGATTAAGTTGAAACTTTTTTTCTTAGTTTTGGATGTTATTATTCCGCAGCTTTCTGTCCTTTTTGTTTCCTCCAATTGATTTTCAATATTTTTACATCAATTTAGTTTTTATGCTATTCTGTTTAGAGATTATATAGGCAAAGATTTACTTTTTCCCGAATAAATTGTTTAGGGAAATATTTATCTTTGCCAAGGTTGTGAAATGTAAACCTAATGGACGAGAGAAGAACTCTCATAAATTGAAATAGAACTTCTTGTTTTACTCCAATGAAAAATGGAACATGAGAGCAGCATTTATGGCACTTTGCTAAGAACAATATTATAAAACAACTAGAAGACACTCATGACTGCAACATAGTATGCACGGAACACGTGAAATGGCAACATTCAAGTGCAGAGGTGTTTGGTTTGGCTGACAGTTACAGAGCCAAACACGACAATCATGCTCATTAGTATCGGTACTTGAGTTTAGCGGAAGCGTTTGTTCTAGTACACGACAATCATGCTTAAATTAGTATTGCCATATTGGCATTTGAATTTAGCCACTTGAGTATAGCCGCGTATCGCAGCGAAGGAACTAACTTGGCAAGTGATTGACAAAAGATATGGCAATCAATTGCATACATGTGGTACAAAATTAGTGTAAGATAGATCATAGTATGACAATTAAAGAAATGTCGTTGGACAATGCCTGGTCTAGATTTTAAAGCCTATGAAGTTAACATAAGAAGAAGGGTAGAAAAATTCCCGGTAGTATCTCCTTACTAGAAAAGTTGATGATATACTATTAAGATAAACATAAGAGGAACCAAAAAACAGCCAAAGACTTTTCCCACTAGGTGAGACTGACTACATGGATCAGGCGACGCCATTGACATTGTGTTTCATCATAAATTGTATCTTCAAAAAGTCCATTCAGTTCAAAGTCATCAGTTTCCCCTGTGGTTTTTCTTAGACTCCCTCTACCTTTAACTGTTAGAGTATCATCCACTTGATCTACTTTTCTTACCGGGGATTCCAATGGTCTTCTTCTTACATGGTCAAATTACCTAAGCCAAGACTTTCCATCTTTTTATCAATAGATGATACCCTCTACTTCTTCTCTAGAATTCATTTATAAGAGGAACTTAAATGTCTTTTGTACAATAGTGATACAGCAGAAGATGATAACAGAAACTAAGCTATAGAATTTTGGGAGAAAGTGGGATAGATTGAAGTGGAACGATCTAAGGAGGGGTTCTAGGGTTTAGAAACCTCTCAAATCTGAAATTATAATTTGACGGCTAAAAAAGGCTGAATACAAGTCCTAAGATTATTTATACTGGTGGTTATAAGCATAATACTAAACTTAGCCCAATCTATCTATCAAGACCCAAACAATATTAAACCTCAACCTCATTAAAAAGTCACATGCTAGTTGTGTGACCACTTAATACATCGAAAATATTTTAAATAGAAAATAAATTGACTGAAATAAATAAATTTTAAAACAGAACATAAAAAAAAGTGCTCCTTCATCAAATAGGCACCTTTAGTGAGCAGAAAAGTTACATTACCTATAAATAAGACTTGGAGTCAAGGAACTATTTATTAGTGTAAGTATGAGCAACTTTTTTTAGATATCATAATTCTCTAACATATCTGGGGAGTAGTAGAATGATAAGTAAGTATCATAAGACACATGAGAATAGGGGATTAGTAGTAGTGAAAACTGGAAGGAAAGGAATGCACAAACTGGAGGTTTCCTTGTTAAAAAGCTCTGGTCTTAGGATGCTTATCAAATTAATAAAGGTGTAGATGCATGCTAACTATGTTGTTTGATGGTGTTCTTCATCGGTTGAATATGTTTCACATCCACCATAGTATTACTGTATTGATCTGAGCTACCATGCCTTCATTAAATCACACTTCCCTTTTTGTTGTCCTGAGAAATAAAGGTTCACACTGAATTGGTTTTGGATAAACATGGCTTCTTTAGACCTCTCTTTCTTTCAGTGATATTTTTTTTCCCTTTTCATTTGTATAAACTTCATTATTGTTTTGGTGTCCTGCTTTTATCTGTTAAGAGTTACAACAAGTCATTTGAATAAATGTTTACTGGATGGCTTGTCCTTTCCTGGATGGTAGGAAAACCACAAATTTCTGAGTGTAATTACTGAGAGAAGGCTAGCAAATAAGAAAACTCATCGTAAGTATTTAATGTGTCCACATGCACTATCATATTGAAAGTGACTACTACGAGTGCTTCACTGGTTACATTCATAGTTACTCGCCCAGTACAGTCTCATGTTGCTAAATGTAGGGCTAAAGACAAGCATAACCCTGAATGAGTTATGCAGGTGTGTAATATAAGACATGTTGGATAGACTTGAGAGTTGTACTTACTGGTGTTAGAAGACATAATCAAAAAATTGATAGCATATATGGTATCCCTGAATGAGATATATAGGAAACCTGAAATACAATGACTTTTTAAAATAATGTGTTTTACTAAAAACGGAGGACACCGAACTAAGGAGTTACATATTTAGGGGAAATTATAAGGAAAATAGAAGAAAGAGAAATAGGACTTTGAATAATATTATTATGACTTGATATAAGATGTAATACGCAACACTAACCCAATTCTCCTATGTACACCGATAATATAGGTCAAGTACTACAGTACTTACCATTACATGAAAACTAAATATCATGGTTGCTGCAATTCGCACAGGATACCACTATCTAAATTGTTTTATCTATAATCATCTGAAACAGGACTTAGCCTTTAATATTGCAAACCTGGATTTCACAAATTTTCGCTGCTAAATCTGTCTCAAAGATATGTTCATTTAGTTTAAAACATTCATAATGGGAGAAATTAGCTTCCACAGGTAATTTTGCATTAAAACAGGTTTTTTTTGGGAGAAATTAGCATCCTAATGCAACAAGATTTCCTGATGTTCATTTATGCTTAGAAAACCATTTTAGAAAGGTATTCCTTTAGACATTTTTAACTCATGAAAAACTAGTGGCTTGATTATATTTAAATACATAAATGGAAACAGATGTTCCCATTTGGCTTTAATGCTGAGATAGACTTCTGTATGATTGTTACTCTTCATTGTTTCGTACTACCTCACCAATCATGTGGACTGTGCATAACACACAACGGAGTAGAACAGTAATTATAGATAAGATTTTAGTAGCTTGTTAAATCCATTCAATGTAAGTTATGCTTTGAAATTACTTGAATTTGGATTTTAATGAAAAGTTTCTCATAATACATTATATTAAGTTGTGCATGTATTGCAGGCAGATAACTCTTTATTGCTGATACTTAACTCTTTAGTGTTCTAATCTTGCTTATACTGAAGGAGGAACCAGTTCCAACGTACAAACATCTCCCAAGCAGGATATTGCTTCCATGGTTCCCCCAAAACCGATGCTTGAGGAAATGCCAATGAGGCCTTCTGACACTAAGCATGACAGTCCAGTCAAAAAGCTTAAGCCTGTGGTGAATTTCTGTCATAAAGGTGATGCAATGGACATTCTGAGACAGATGCCAAGTGTGACTACTACTGGAGATGGCCCCAGTGGGAAGAAAATAGAAGGACTTCTATACAAGTATAGGAGAGGTCAAGTATGTATTGTGTGTGTCTGCCATGGTAGCTTCCTCTCTCCTGCTGAATTCGTGATGCATGCAGGTGGCAAGGAAGTGGAAAATCCCATGAAACATATCACTGTTTGTTCTAACTCATTTTAGATCAATGGAGATGGAGCTGGCTTTATTACTCACCCGCTCACCCCTTTTAGAATGTGTAGAGGAAGCAAAGAAATTATCCTTAGTTTCCATAATCATCTCATTCTTATTCATGGTTCAAGTGGTATGTGTAAAAGGTCACTTTCATCAAAGATGGTTTTTTTCCCCTATTTGCGAACCTTCAAATTAAAGACAAGAGAACAATATAAGTTAAACCTTCTCTCTCTCTCATCTAACAAACAACATATTATTAACAATCTTGCCACTCGTCACTCTTATTTATGATGCACTCTTTTAAATTGATTTTTGTCCTTCCTACATTTGTTTTGTTTGTTGTGTGTTTAGTTAATTTTAAGATATTTTTCCTTCATAATTATATTTAGGCAATAATTAAGTGTAGGAAGAGTGAGAAATGATTGAGAGAAAATTATGTTCTTTTTTTAGTTCACGATGCTTTGCCAACGCAAACCACAATTAATACATTTATTAAGGGATAGTAATAAGGAAATTTTAGTTGAGATCCTCTTCATTTCCTATCTCTATTTTTCCTCTTCATTATTATAATTATAGGAGTATAAACATGATAATATCATATTGGATGAGGTCTAAATATCCTTTATACATCTCAAAATCATATTAATGAAGATTTTTATTTTTCATGAGAAATTGAAAAGATCTTTTACCCACGAAATTTATAAATGAGATTGACAATTGATATCAATTATTGTATCGTTAATGAATTTGTTTGACTCAACAAAAATTATCATTGTAAAACTTATTACCTAAATTAATAATAAATGAAACTTATTAATGGTATGAGGAATTTTTTTACGCTATACGTGGCTGCCTAATTGGCCTTACGGTGACTATGACCTTGATTCTGAGACAAAATATATAGAAATGAATCGAGGTAATAAATTTTGAGACAGACTTGACGCCTCCATACATACATATATTATTTTTATTAATAATTACCCAACAAATGTGTCTTGTAAGATATTAAATAAATTATTTAATAAAGTGATGTTATGAAATGAGTATATGTTAGTATTAATGTAGAAGAGAGTAGATGGATGAAGTGATTTGAAGTATTTGAAAAAATTTATGCTTGACACATGACATTTTGGAAAGTATCTCAAATTGACGAGTACGTCAGTTAATACCTTAATATACAGGGTTGATATACGAAGAATATTCGTGGTGTGAGTCAACTATTCCCGCCGCAAGCAATTGACTCTCTCTTTCATGATCATCAATCATTTATTTATTTATTTATTTATTTATTATTTACTAATTACTACTAGTATATTTATAGGATACAGCCTTTGCATTCCGTTCCTAGGAAGACTCAAAAAGTATTTATGTAGCAAACAAACAAACTAGGTTGGACTTCACAAACACAGCTCAACCGAAGACAAGGGCCATCTCCATCTCCATCTCCATCTCCATGGCTTCCTCGACCAGTAAGGCTTTTTTAATTTTCTGGAACTTCTATTGTTTCTTAATTAATCAATGACCCCTTCCCATTCTAAACTTTTCATATGATGATCATCACTGTTAATATGTTCGTTTGCTGTTTAATCTGGCTGGCAACTACTGTGTTCCCAAAATATGAGAAGGGCGAAAAGGCCAATTTACATTTCAGACAGCATTCATATTCCTCTCTGTTTTTAATGTTTCAATTGAACCTTAAATCCATGTCAAACTTGAAGTGTCTTGTCAATTTAAGATAAGAATGCCTCGTATCGTCAAGATTCTATATATGATTAATAGTCATGATAACTACTTATACAGGAACAGGAATGGGACTTCAACTTGGTGGTAAAGTTAATCTCATATTTGTTCTTCATGCCTTCAAATGTTTCTCTATCCTTGAAATTCATATCTAGGTTTTATGTTTACAGTTATTATTAGTAATTTGAGTTTACCTTTAAATTTATCACAATATCCATACCGTTGTCTTCATTTTTCATATAGCTGCCTTCACTTTTTAATGAAAATGTAAGCACGAGAATGGGATGTATGTTTCTCATGTTTGTGTGCAAATAACTATTTTTCATATTGTGTTTTCAGCCAAATATCTCTTAACTTAGTATAATAATTCTCAACTGAACAGGTTTTGCAGTTTTTGTATTTCTATTGCTCATTATTGGGTGCACTGCAAGGCCTTTGTGTCCACTTCCTAGCAAAGGTGATCATGGAAGTAGAAAGCCTCTACAAACTTTTCGCCCATATAACATTGCACATCGGGGTTCAAACGGAGAGATTCCTGAAGAAACTGCTCCTGCATACCTGGTGAATAAGGGCTAATAACTCTTCTGCCAAAATTGCATTCCTTTCTCATTATTTTATATTTGATTTGAAAATTGACCAAAATTATATGCACAAAATAAAAAAAAAACATCAAAACTTTAATTGAGATGCCCCTGGTTCTCTGTCCTACACATCTATGTATATCCATTGACCATACATAGCTCAATGCTTTTTTTAATTAGTGTTCTAGATTCTATTTTTCAAAGTTTCACTTATCATATTGATTCTTGTTACCAAATGCAATCATGCTACAATTATGCACAAACCATTATTAGGTACGAGGCAGATAACAGAATGAGCACCATTTTCATCTTTAACTTATACTTGCCTAAAATTGAATCTCTCATGCAGAGAGCTATTGAAGAAGGTGCGGACTTCATTGAAACTGACATCTTATCTTCAAAAGATGGTGTTCTTATATGTTTCCATGATGTTAACCTCGATGATACTACTGACATCGCAAAACACAAGGAGTTTGCAAATCGTAAAAGAACATATGAAGTCCAAGGGGTCAACATCACTGGCTTTTTTACTGGTACTGTTGCTATTCGTTTTTCAGCTTCCCTGCAAATTTTCTTCATGAAATGTGTTTGGAGGTTAATCTGATTGCAGCCGTTTACTGCTTATTACATATACGCATTAGTATGGAATGCATCTCAGTTTTCATTGTTTTTAGGGATGTGTATCTCTGAAGGTTTGCTTGTTTCAAGTTCTCTATTTGTCTTTAACGTCCTTTTTGGCATCAAAACAGATTTTGTTAAAGATTTTAATTTGCTAAAGTAATTATACTCGTTTGTATATTTGCAGTTGATTTTACATTAGAAGAATTGAAGTCATTGAGGGTGAAACAGAGGTATATCTTCAGGGATCAACAGTTTAATGGTTAGTCCCTCATTACAACTAGTACCTTCCCATTCTATTATGTGTAGTTTTCGCTATGGTAGCTGTCTGTTGATGACTTGTTTTTCTCTTGTGATTTTACATGATACTATCATTACTTTGGCACATACAAAAGTAACTAAATGTATGTCTATAACCTAATATTTGGAATCTCTATCAGGAAAATTTCAAATCATCACTTTCGAAGAGTACATTTCCATTGCACTGAATGCACCCAGAGTTGTTGGAATATATCCAGAGATAAAGAATCCTGTATTTATCAATCAGCATGTGAGTATTTCTCCCTGGAATCTAACAAATGACTAAATGTTCAGAGAGAGAAAAAAAAAAGAAGATAAATTGCTCCCAGAAGGCATAACAGAACCATCATTCATCCAGCAAAAGAATATATTAGATGCTGGTTAGTGCTGGTGATGTCTTTTAGAATCAATGAATAGAAGTCTCATCTTTACTCTAAATTAAGGCTAATGATTATTACGGGAGGTGAGACTATATTGGAAGTTTCAAGAATGCAAATTGCCAAATTGTATTAAGAACAGCATCATTTTTATCGCCTGTTAGAATATGTTTTATGCAAAATCTTACAATTTCATGTTTGGTAATTGGTCTTAAGTTCTAATATCTTTTAGCCAATTTCTTTTAGAGGTTGTGTCTGCTTTCTATTCATTAAGTTGATGCAATCAACAGGTCAGATGGTCAGATGGTAAAAGATTTGAGGACAAGTTTGTGGAGACACTTAAGAAATATGGATACAGAGGTTCATACTTGTCAAAAGATTGGTTGAAACAACCTGCATTTATTCAGTCATTCGCTCCAACTTCACTTGTGTATATATCAAATCAAACAGACTTGCCCAAGTTATTTTTAATTGACGATATTACTGTTCCAACGCAAGACACTAATCAGGTGCGTAATGTGACCCCTGGTGTAGCCTTCCTGAAGCTGCATTATGATTATTGAACTTCTTTTGTGCTCTCTGCAAGTTTTTGGAACAAAATGGATTTTTTGATGGAGTTAGGCATACTTGTTAAAGTAATTATTTAATTATAATAGTAAGTGTTTAGACCTTAAAAATTCACACAACAAAAAGAAAACAAATACTAGCCCCAGTAGTGCAGCTTAATACTCGTTTTGTATGGAAGAGAATAGTGAAGTTGAACCCTTTTCTTTCTTCATGTTGAATAAATCTTCTATTGTAAAAAAATAAAAATATAAAAAAATATAACAACATTGTGAAGCTGTATAATGAAGGCTTTCACTAACTGCTACCAAGCTATTTTCTTAGCTTCAGCGTCGACTACCCAGTGCAAAATTGATATTAAATTTTAGCCTTCTGAATTACCTATTATTTAAAACGTCTCTTGGTGTTTCCGGGCAATGACAATATGACTAATCAAAGCTTCAAAAGTAAAATTTGGAAGCTGAAAAATAAAGGAATGGAAATGAAGAATTTTTCTAGACTTGTATTGTGTCCAAATACCATGTTTCAAATCTTCTATTTTTCAGCTTTCCACTTTCACTATTAGCCAGCACAGTCATTGGTGGCTTCCTTAAATTAAATGTTGAAATTGGAAAAGGCCCTGCTCTAGTAGATTATCCATTCCTACATGTTACCTTGATTATCCCTTGATCTTATCTCAGATTTTATGTACTATCTGATTTATTTTAGAAGTAAGATAATCTCCATTTTATTTTATACAATGTTGTTTCCGAATTGTAAGTTAAGTTGTCTATTCCACAGCCTAACAAAAGAGTACTGTAATGATGATGTGCAGTCATATTGGGAAATTACATCTGATGGATACTTAGACTACATAAAGCAATATGTTGTGGGAATTGGACCTTGGAAGGACACACTGGTACCTGTGGTAAATAATTATTTGCAAACTCCTACTGATCTTGTTGCCAGGGCACATGCTCATAACCTGCAGGTACACTGCTTGTCTAAAGTGTGTTTTCTTTCATATGACTTAATTGATAATGTTCAGAGGATTGTATGGACATTCATTGATTTCATTGTCTTATGTGTTTCATGAGAATCTATTGACATTTGCCCTCTTTAATTTGTAATACATTGTATTGTTTTACATGAATGGTTTTAGAGCTGAATAAATGACAACAAGAATTGCTGATAATGATGCAGGTGCATCCATATACTTACCGAAATGAGAACCAGTTTTTGCACTTCAACTTTAATCAAGATCCGTATGAAGAGTATGATTACTGGATCAACAAGATAGGAGTTGATGGTCTGTTTACAGACTTCACAGGCAGTCTTCATAATTTTCAGGAATGGACCTCCTCTAACCATCAAAATGAAAGTGATGAGAAGACTGCATCCAAGCTATTGCATAAAATTGCTTTGTGGGTCTCCTCTTATAAAGGGTAATGAGAAGTTGAGAACAAACAGCATGCAGTGTTTTTGGATTAGCTTATTTTGTATTCAGAAAAGCTTATATGAAAAGTTCAAGAGAGCTTTTGACTGAAAAGCTGATGTTTAAAAGTTAAGCAAAAGCAAACATGCACTAATGCGGGTTCTGTTTGCATACTTGGAGATTTTTGTCCCCACGGTAAGAATAAGGATTAAGGAGTTATATTTTTCTGGTAATTGAATACATAAGTGTTGAGTTCTGCAATTCTGGCCTGTGTTTACACAGAAACTCATTGCTTTGCTTTTAAACACTAGACTCCCTGATGACTAATATAAAGTAGTTACTTCGAGGCTTTTGGGATCTTGTATGCCAAGACCATCTTGTAAACAACTAATCAGACTGAAATTCCAGTTGGGAAAAAAATTGTTTAGTGGATAAGGAAAACATATCATAACTGCTTAGATTGACTTTTGTCACCTCAATGCTTTACTTGCAATATTATGAAAGCAACACTTTCTTGTTTCTTCAGTCCAAGTATCAAATGCAAGTCGTCTCATCAAAGAGTTGAATTTGTTTTTTGGAGACATGATTAAATAACTTGAAAGGAATACATACATGATACCCGGTAATGTAATTAGACTGCCCCTATCAAACTGAAGCAACAACGCCACCCCCATTTCGCATGAATGGGAAAAAATTGCTCTTGTAAGTATGTACAGTATGTAAACTAATGTCCGATAGAAAAGTGGGGTTGGAGAGACCATGTGAATACATGTCCATTGCATTTGAAGCAAAAAAAAAATGCTAACAAATACCCTTAAAACATTGTTTAAAAAATCAAGAAAATAATTTTATATGAAAAAATAATGTATTTAATATATTAAAAAAATATTACACTTAATTTTCCAATACAAATTATTTTTATATTTATTTCTTAATTAATACCGTTGGACACTTATTAACAAAACTCAAAAAAAAAAAAAAAAAAAACATGATTCCCACGTCTGGTTGACAACTAAAAAGTACACCCCCGCCAACAATATCAAGAAAAAATCTGCCTACCACGTAGTGCTAACACGAGTCATTCACTTCAGTCTCATTGAAGAAATTTTTGATTAAAAACAGGTTTTGAAGCTAGGACGGAAAATCAATTAACCATGTGTTTGATACAGCTTCTCAAAATCACGGTTAGGTGAAAATCACGGTAACAGTGGCAGTGGCAATTTGGCAACTTTTGGAGAAACAAATGGAGAAGCTCCAAATTGGAGCTTCTAGGGTGAGAGGGATTAGACATGATTTTTGATGTCAAAAAGCTGGGGCAAACATGCACTAACTTGGTGAAATTAGAACCACTATTAATATAAACCAACATAGATGCAGTTTCAAGTCAGCAAAATGTATAATATAAGCCACCTAAGGAATTGATAATTACAAGCAATAACATAAATCATCAGCGATGAACCCAAAAGACCTAGAAATTGTAAATCAGCACAATCATCTTATTGAGAAACTCTCATCTTTGATATGTCTTCCAGGAGATATCTTGACTCAGCAGCGAAGTCAAGAGGAACAACTGCCCGGGCTGTAATCCTTTGCCGCTTCTCGTGATTATACTCATTCTGAGTGACACTAACCCGGAAAAGATGGGGAACCCAAGTAGCTTGTTTCAATTTCAGTTGATAAGGATTATCTTCTCCTTCCTGAGATAAACAAAAGGAAATTAATATTAAAATAGGATCGGATCAACCTGCCACTCCGTCATTGCATTGCAAGAATTAAGACACGGGTAGCGAATGTTACCTGTGATTTAAGGTTGTCAAGCTCATCAGCAGAACACCCAACAATCCTCTCAGCTTCCTCATTAAAGACTGAGACATAAGCCTCCCCACTTGCATCAGAAACTTTTACAACCATAATATATCTGAAAGCGACCAACCGAAAATATTTAACACGATATGATCTAGAAAACGTCAATATTAAAATGATAGTTGCATTACCTTAAATTGCACTGTTCATCATTTCTTTGGCAACCTTCGCACCAATACCCAGCACCAATACTTTCAGTAACTTTCTTGTTGCAAGTTTTACAGGCACGATACCACATTGCCTGTTCAGGTTTTATAAAACTGACATATCCTCTGATACTGAAAAAAGCAGGCTGTCCAAAGCAACAAAATAGAATACAGGTTAGAGTCAATAGACATGTTATTCAGATGACAGTCCATTAAGATTTGCAAAACTTGGAAAATAATTTCATTTAACATTCATATCAACCAATAACAAAATTGAACTATCTTAGTAATGTCTAGCACTCAAGAAAACTAGAATCTCAAAATACGAACTGCATTGTTAAGTCAATAACTATACTATTCTGCAACAAATACCTTGTCATCTCCCAAAGAAGGGTTTGAAATTATGTGAGAAAGCAAAACACGATCAGAGTACACTGATCTATTTCCATTCTGGGATGTTGGACTTATTCCAGACCCTACGGAGGCCAATGTAGCTTCCTTACCTTCAGAATCATACCTGTTGGACAAAGAAGCATATAAATATGATTATCATAAAGCTATCATAACAACCAAACAAATAGCCTTCTGGACATCGATATACCAGCATCTGAGTTTCTTGGCTTCGGGTATGTTTGGATTTATCAGAACTACACTTTTGCTTATAGTTGACAAAGAAACACCTGAAACAGGAAAGGTTCAAGAATGATAAAAATGTAATCCCCTTGCACTTACACCTTGAAATAATTACAAAAACTTATGCCTTAGCATACCTTGGAAGTCCCCAACCCTGAGGGATTTGATAGCAACAACAGGAGATTTATCAGCAATGTCCAGCAACTCTTGTCCTATGTTAGTTGCAAGCTCATTCCACAAGGACACAACCACTGTCTTCTTCCTGCAATGCCAAATTTAAATATTTAAAATTACATAATAATAAATAAATAAATACTGAACACTGCAAGTGAAAAATATCAAACACTCACGTTTCATCAGCAATAGTAATGTCACGCTTTGGAATAGTCTCATTGTTGCTCTTCCTCCTAATGCTCATGGTTGAAGACACATTTTGAACAACTCCGACAACATCTGAAATTCATAACAGATATTATAACCAAAGAGCAGAAAAAGAATATAACACAGTTGTGCAAATCTTCTAAACAACACTCACCAACAAGTTCAGCCCTGTTGACATGAGGACCCAACTGATCAATCTGAACAAAATTGAATTTTGTTGCCGGAACAAAACCTGCTTCATCGGCCACCTCTTCCACCTCAGAATACTCATTTAGTGTCATTTCATAATCATTTTGAACTGTTTTGAACTGTTTATTAGCAACTTTTAAAGTCCCCTTCGAAATGTAGTAAACCTTTCCCAGAACAAACTTGTCAAAAAATTTCCTTGCAGCATCATTAAACATGGTTGCTTGAATCTGAGTACCCTGTAAAAATAACACAGTATATTAACCTCCATGCTTCAACTATATGCAAGAAAATAAGAGTGTGAATGTATCATCTTACATCTTCATCAGTCAACTCCACATTGAAGACACAACCTTCGCCTCTAGCATTCTTATAGGTCCGCATATTCCCTTTGCTTGTAACACTAACCTTTATCGTCCAATTACCCTGATAAGGATTCAGAGACACAAGAGGACGCACCCTACGTGTCATGGCCATTCGTGCAGAAGGAGCCGCACTGAAACGCAAAAAAAAAAAAAAAAAATTGCTCAGACCCATAAAAACCCTAAATCCTAAACCTAAAATTTCACATCGCATTCAATAAAAACAAGAATGGAAGAAGAGAAAACTCACTTTCGATGTTGTTCGTGTACAATCTGAGCAGCAGATTTTGCCACCATTTCCTGCTTTGGCTTCAGCAGAATCCCAGCAGCCGCAGCTTCACTTTTGACCTCACGCTTTATCTCCGCTTCAAGCGCAGGAGAAACCGGTTCGCATTTGGTTACAATAAGATATCTGCAACATGAAAACAAAACGAGATTATACAACTTGGTTACAAAAGCGTGTTGAGTGATTTGATGTGGGTGGAACGCAATTAGGGCTTACTTCTCAGATTTGTTTGGGATGTCGTTGAGAGTGTAGTCGAGGATGCGAATAAGACCTAGGTTCTGAATGTTCCCCGAGAGTACCTCAGAGTTCTGATTGGAAGGGAGGATTGCCCTCAGCTTCGATTTTCCATCACTAGCACTGAACCTGTTACCATATCAACACAGTTACAGTTACAGATCTTGTAAAAATAGCATAAAAAAAGAGCACAAATCAAAGAAAGAAAGATACATGTATCTGTTGCCACTTTGTTTGAGATCGAGGACTTGGACAACGATGTCTGGAAGATCTGATGAAGAATCAGGGGATGGATTTGCAAGCAAAGTTGAAATAGCATCTGGGCTCACAGATTTCGCCATTGCAATTACAAGTTGTTTATGGCTGAAGATGAAGAGGGAATGAATTAGGGTAAGAAAGAAAGGGATAGAATAGAATAGATATAGAGAGTAGAGAGAACAGAGAAGAGGGTGTTTTTGTATGGTGTGAGTTGTGGCGGGAAATGCCTTTAAAATGTTGTGTTGGCGGTTCCGAATATTATTATGAAAGTGAAAGAAAGAAAGAAAGAAAGCACAAGGCCCAACCCCAAACAACAAACTTCAAAAAATTGATTTTATGGCGCTACATTTTCGTTTACCACTCGCTCCAATCAATGCCGCCATTTTTCTTTCTCTTTTTTCTTTTAAACCGCGTTTCCCTAAACTAGTAATAAATTATTTGAGATTTAATTGGTGTTTTTATTTAATTAAATTAAATATGTTTTGGAAAAAATACTAACTTGTTTCCATATGTTTAGACTCACAAATCAAAACAAATTAAAACCGTGTGATTCTTTTTCTGAAATTAAATCTATTCTTTTATTATATTTCTCTAGGATTTAATTAGTATAAAACAAATTATATTGTCATATCAGTTATATATTCCTATATTTTTCAAATTGATTATCTCTTATAATAACTACCTTAAAAGTAGTATAAGAAGTGATATGAGATTGATTGGTAGCTTAAAAAAATTTACACTAATAATGTTTCTAAATTAAATTCTCTTATGAGCATAGAAAAAATTCTCATAAAGTAAATTTATATATAAAATGAGAAGGTAAAAATATATCATCTCCTATATATTAAATTAGATTCGTTACTCTTTTTTTACGGGAGTCGTTACATTTAAAAGTGAGATATTCTCCACAACTCATCCACTCCTCAATGCGCTATATGTCATTTTTTAAATGCAATTCTATATTTGCTTACTTTTTTTTTTTCTATTTAGTTCTTTTCGTTTTTATGACAAATATTCCTAATGACTAATATTAATTTTAAAACTGTGTACTAATTATCTAATACTAATTTTTGGTTTTTTACTACCAATTGTTTACTAATTATTTACTATTAATCAATCCTTATATATTAAATTATATTACTCATTTTTAAAGTAAGTCATTCTCCACAACCTCTTGCTCCGATGCCTACATTAAGCAGATTTTTAAAAAAATATTTTTGTAATATATATTAAAATCTACTAATTAATAGTTATTACTACTAAATCAACTTATCATTAACTTATTTTTATTTAATTTTTTTGATTTTCTCGACAAAGATTTCTAAAAGAAAATATTCTCTCTCTCTCTCTCTCTCTCTCACACACACACACACACACACACACACACACACACATATATATATATATATATATATATATATATATATTAAATTACAGTATACTCTGTTGAGAGTGGTAAAATTCTTTATGCAACACTTATAGAATGATTATGTCATTTCTTAATTTATCTTTTTTTAATATTTATATTTATAGTTTAGAGTTCATTATTTTGAGAATGTCGCTCCTTCCTTCTGCTCACGAAGACAAGCTAATCTGGAAAGCGAGCAGCAATGGCTTATATACTGTTCGGTCTGCATATCACCTGGTTACGGAGCTCACTGTACCTAGGAATCCGATTGTAGTACATGGTGATTAGGCTAGTATTTGGAAGGTCAACGTCCCTCCAAAGGTTAAGCATTTTATTTGGAGAAATTGTCACAATATTCTTCCAACTCGTGTGAGACTTGGGGACAAAGGAGTTCAATGTGAAACTATTTGTGTCCACTGTGAAAACAACCTGGAGAATGTTTGTCACCTTTTTCTCACTTGCCTGAGGAATGTGGAGTGTTGGACAAAGGAAGAGCTTTGGCTTGATATTGATCTTTGCATGGATAAAAATGACAACTTCCATTCTTTTGTTTTCTTTCTTAAATGTAGTCTATGCTCTAGAAAATTTATGAATATTGTTATGGTATTATGGAGCATGTGGGCTAGCAGGAACCTAAAAGTTTGGGAGAAGAAGGAAGAAACTATGCAGCATGTTTTGTGTAGGGCGAGTTCAGCGTGGGAGGACTGGAATCTTGCAAAAAATATTTCGATCAAGGCCTCTCATCCGAGATAAAATACTGATGGTGTTGGCCCTGCTTGGAATAAACCAGGTCTAGGCTATGTAAAGATAAATGTTGCTGCAGCCTTTCACCCCAATGCAAAGACTACTAGCTAGGGTATGTGTTGAGAGGAGAAAATGGGCAGTTTCTTAGAGCTCATTCTACCTGGAGTCCGTTCCTCCTTTATGTCAAAGAAGGTGAAGTTTTAGGCCTACTGCAAGCTCTTCATTGGGCCAATAGTATGATTCTTAATAATGTGGTGTTTGAATTAGATGCTCAACTTGTTGTTTCCAATGTAAATGCCCAAACAAATGATCTTTCTGAGTTTGGTGCCATTATTACTTAGTGTAGGAGCACGTTAGCTAATAATCCAAACTTTATGGTTAAGTTTATTAGGAGACAAGCGAATGTGGTTGTTCACATCCTTGGGCGAGTGGCCACATCCAGATCTAGTCCCTATAGGTACGAGTCTTTACCATTTTGTATTGTTAATGTTATTGATATTGAAATGAAATGAGTTATTTTCAGTCAAAAAAAGAATTTATTATAAATATATTGTTTTTAGATATAAATATTTTCTCTTTATATTCTAGTTGAATTAGTTATATATTTCCTTCATAATTTTAAATATTTTTGTTTTACTTTATTTATTTTATAATTTTAAATTTAAAAATACATGTGCTGCAAATATGCAATGCACATATAGTCAAATACTTGCTAATTATAATAAATTTTATCAAGTTAAGGATTTCTCACTTAATAAAAAGTCAACTCTAAACAATGCTACAAACAAGTTTTTTTTATCATGAGATACCAGGTCCGGGGAGAGCACAAGGCAATTGAGACAAGAAAAATGCTAGCAACACACTTTTTAACACTCTCCTTCCAACACACACTCTCCTATTGGTTGAAATTCACGCGGGTCCTACAAAATTGAAGTGGGACCCACATCAATTAGTGAGACACATATGAATTTTAACCAATAGGAGAGTGTGTGTTGAAAAGAGAATGTTAGAGAGTGTGTTGCTAGCACTCCTCGACAAGACAATTGCCTTTTAGGCCCCATATTATCACTCGTTATTAATGCATATAATTGTTTATTATATTGATTATTTTCAAAGTTAGCTATGTTCTCACTCATCATATATTATTATTAATTTCTCATTCTTGTTAATTACTATATGGACCATTTCTAAAGTTAGTAAACAGTTGTTGTTCTCACTCATTAATATTATTATCATTATCATTATTCTTAATTACTGTTGATCAATTGCAAAGTTAGCTATCTGTTATTTTGTTATCTATTCATTTAATAAAATTTCAATATTTTCTCTTCACATTTTTTTAGCTCTCTCGTCCTTTTTTCCATTATCTTCCATTCTTTTGAAGTGAGTTCTCAAAGTAGATATTTGATATCAAATTGTTACAGTAGATAATATCGACGTGCAATTCTCTTTGTTTCCAAGTTCTATCATTTCATTATTTTTTTCCTATTTATTTTGCAACATCTATTTTATTTATATTTTCATTGTTGTTTTTATTTATTTATTTTACTTTTTATATTGTGGAGCAATAGTAAATATCAAATAGAAAGTATAAGTCTGGTTTTGAAAAATTGATAGAATGGATGGATTAGCCAATGTTATAAGATAGACTGAATGCATTAGCCATATTACTTATTGAGAGTGAAACGTTAGAATTATTTGATTATAAAATTTTGATAAATGATTTCACAGCTCAAAAAACTAGAGGAATAATGTGAGGATTTAAAATTTACTTTACGCTAAGTCTCTCTAATAATTTTGGTTTAAGACCCTGAAATTTCTATACACGACCCTATGAGATACAAGTGATGTTTGGATGATTCAGTCAGTTTAAATAAAAAAAAACATGTTAAAACTTAATTGAAGTCTCATTAAGTCAGCTTAGTTGATTAATTTGCGAGACATGAATTATGAGTGTGTAGGTTCAAACCCTCGCAATGCGCTCTGTCACCTTCTCATTCTCTTATCCCCCTCCCATTGTAAGGTCTCTTATGATCCTTCCCTTGAACCAAAAAAAAAAAAACATGATTGAATTTTAAAATGTGACACATAAGTTTAAATGTGGTAATTATGAAAAAAAAAAAAAAAGTACGTAGTATCCAAAAAAATAAAGAACAATATACTATCAAATCTATAAAATTGATAAATGTCATAATCATTCTTTGCGCAAATACACATCTACTATCAAGTTACTATGATCTATCAACTTCTCAAGTTTGTGGTTATATTATTTGTTGTTGTGATATAGAGATAGCTTTACCAGAACATGTTGACTTTAAGTTACTGCAACAAAAAAAAATGTGCGGTACCCTTAATAATTTTGGGTTAAAAATTATCCTATCAACTAGAATGCGTCATCTCAATTAAATGGTCATGTTAATGGATCAAATCAAATGATTATCACCATTTGATTGGACCATCTAGACAAGGTAAGTTGCATATTGATTTTATTTGAGTTTTCATGAATTGACTTGTTTAGCAAATGAGTTATTTTGTTTGTTTAAGGTGTGTTTGGATTTACGTTTGAAAGATCATTCAACGTAAAAACACACTTTCTGATGTATTAAATATTAAAGCAATAATTTATTGATTTCACTAAAACGTACGTTTCCAAACATACCTTAGATCGTTTTAATTTCCAAACATAAACCACAGGAAGAGAATTTTCTTGTCAAGTAAACTCCACTACAAAAACTAACTTCAATCTGTCTTGGGCAGTTGGGCATAATCTAAATAAGAGACATGCAAAATCATGATGCGCACTCCATGGGAGATGACAAGCTTGCCATGGAATTCCTGGGTAATTGCTTCTGCCATTCATTTGTTTATCTGCTAATAGTACAATTAGACTAACAACGAATTATACAATGTTAATCAGAAATTGTGTCTGATTTCCCAACTAGATGTACAGCATAAACATGACCAAAAAAATAAAAAAGAATAGTTAAAACTAACTGGCTAGAGCTATCCTACAATGCAGATGCATAATACTAGCTTGTCAAGATGACAGAGATAGTAAATGGTTTTGGCAAAAGCCAGGAGACTCTGACATGATGTGATGATCACCTACAGCAAGAGAAGCAAGATAGCCATCTATTAGGAGGAGCGTTTGTGGTTGACTTTGGGGCCTGATCAACTGCATTTGCTGCTTCTTTTTGCTCTGTTTGCTTTTGGTGTTTTTGTTGCTTTTCAGCACCCTTAGATGAAACACTTTTATCACATTTAAAGTAAAAATCAGTTCAACTATTTGCTCAAGAAACTTTCTATCAATTAAAGCTTTCATCATTATCAAGAAGCACTATCATCCTTTTAGTTTTAGTAGACTGATAATAAGATTGTTTCTCAGATGATTATTCATGTATTAACATAGAGTTATAGACCCTAAATAGAGCAGTAAGTTAAACAAGCACATTAACCATGCATTTATTTTATACATATGAAAAAGTAGTTAGAGGTAAAAGCTTACGATTGAAATGCAAAGGATTTGGTGCTCCCATCCGACTGGCGGTGAGAATTAGAACTTCTATCCTCCCCTTTACCAGCATTCGCATTGGTTCTACTGGTTTCCATTATAACCTCTCTCATTGTCTCAAATGCTTTTGCTTCAGTTATTTTGGAACATTCTTCATGTAGTTCAGCAGTTCTTTGGCTGATATCATTAAATTTATTCACTGGGGCTGCTGGGGGCTGATGACATGGTGATACATTAGGCTGGTCAGGCATGTATATCTCACCAGGCTTATCCAACTCAGTAGATTTACCACCAACAATGTAAGGTATTTCACTTGAGAAGCTCATATTTCCCATGTAAATGCTGAACAATGATTCATTAGAGGCAGTGCTCCATTCCACTGGTGCATTTGTATTGTTTCTAGCAAAGACATGGGATGGAAAAGTATATGAGGAAGAGGTACCAGAATCCCCTGGACGCTCCATTACTTGCACTGGAGGATTTTGTATTTCTGGTCCTTTGTTTGTGCCAGATTCCCAATTTGAACCAGCTGAGGATTGTACTCCTGCCACATCACCAGAATGTCCATGCTTGGGCATAGAGCTTATTGGGATATCATCATCACTAGATTCTGCAGCAACCTGGGAGTCCAATCCCAACTTTGGAGGTGCAATATTAGTGTCTTGCTCTTTGACTGGAAAGGGATTATTTGATTCAGCATTTATGGGAGCAGTTTCATATGCAGATGGTTGGTTTTGCCATGATTCAAATGCACCAACGGGGGCCTTATTGTTTGTTTTTGTTGGCTCGTGGAATGGATTTCCTGGTGGTGATTCATATGCATCATTTGGCTGTAGGAAGGGGTTTTGATATGATGATAATGATGAAGGGGGAGCTGTGTTGTTGCCCAATGCAGAAGGTTGAGCTTCCACATGACTATTAATTGTTATTCCATGTCCTTGTTCGGTCAATGGAGATGTCTGATGCAATTCACCTGAATTTGTGGCAGAACCGGTTCTCAGATCAGCACTACAACTATTGTCACGTGCAGTGTCCATCAGCCAACAACGTCAAGTGATTCAAGGTCCAGATATTCCAATGGCAATTATTGTAAGCTGTAAAACCAAAATCTCAAATAAAACTCACATCTTAAAACATCATCTCAACCACAAGTGTTTTTTCCATGCAAATTGCTTACTTATCAACTAAAGGCTTACTTGCTGATTTAATTAAAGCTGAAGACAAAATTTGTCAGCCACTTGAAAATGAGAGAAGATATTATTAGTTTGACAAACCAAGGGATATAAATAACAAACATAAACAATTCTCTTTACCGGAGAGAGTATGAAGGTAAAATTAAATTAGCCAACGAAAAACAACTAGACTTGTAGATAATTTCACCTGCAAATATATTATAGCGTGTGTTTGGAATCGCGAAGTTCGGCCACAATATCAAGTCCAAAATGGCAGATATATAATTTTTAAGACATCAAACATGAAAGCTCAACGCGTCACACCAAGATTCGACCTGGTTTCAAACACAGACATAAAAGACGGGGACAAAATTACAAAATTACAAAATTTTCATTTTCTTTGGGAAGAAAATGCAGCAAGATAAAAGGGGGATTTGGTCTATAAAACATGGAAATTCAACATGGCATTTGGTCTGTAAGACATCCAAAAGGGAAGAGAGAACAAAAACATATATCTCTTTAGTGTTTGTTTTATCGTGATATTATTATTATAAAAGGGTGAAATCTCCTTGGCAAACAAATATTACACATTGATTGAAATACCATGGACATTATGGCAAAGCAAACAAACCCCATTTTGATGCAGAAAGTAAAATTACAAAAGAAAATACATTTCAAAATATTAAATTGGAAAAGTGCTTACATAAAAAAAAACCAGTGTGCCGGAAAGATCGAAAGAGACTGCCGACTAGGCCGTGCTGAAACCATCTAAGCCCGAGATGGCCAAGAAATCAGCAGTCCCATTGCCTTAACGGACTAAGAAAGATGAAGGGTGTCAAGAAAATAGAAGGAAAGTTAAATTGAAGAACATGACAGATACAAAGTGATGAATTGGAGCAAAAAAAATTGATTAAGTAAAACGGAAGGTGTTGCACAAGTTTAGGCATTTCATTCTCTCGTATTTTCCTAAAGTAACAAACCTGGGCTGCCATACGCGCCAAGATGCCAACTAACCTTGTCATATTGAGCTGTACCATGCATGACGTGGCTTTCTTATTTGACTCTCTGAAGCCCCACTTAAGGATAGCCCCCCCCCCCCCCCAAAAAAAAAAAAAATTTTGTACAATTTTGGATCACTCAAAGTTTATGGATGAAATACTAAAAAAAGGCAAAGCATTATGCGTGAAACAAACTTCATTGTCTAAGTTATTTGTTAACGAGATATGGTTATTCAACCACGAACCATCCTTTTAACAATTGTGAAAAGCTTTAAATTTAAGGGGAAAATGTAAGAACCTCCCTCAACAATGGGTTATATGTAAAAAATGGCATGTACTTTTGAAATTCACCAATGTTGACTCTTATGAGAGGGTTTTATGTACATGGAAGAGGCGGTCAATATTGGTATCTATTGATTGGTTAATTTAATGAGTTAAGTTGAGGAGTTTTAAATTATGAGGATTTTCGTTTACCAAAAAAAAAAAAATTATGAGGAATTGTTTATACATGACCCATAATTGGATGAGTTATTTGCATTTTGTCCTAAATTGAATGCACCCAAGCCTTAAAACTTGGCCAATAAAAAGTTATTGACACGTATAAGAACATTTTTGTCTCGAACCGATGTAAATGGATCTCGCTTCATATTTATAAGGAAGGATCAACTTACATGGGTATAAAACTCAACACTCTTACATTATACAATAACTTTTTATTAATTTTTATCGATTCAATCGTTAAATTATAATTATTTATCATTTAGATCATTTGTCTCAAATTTTGAAAAATTTGAACATCAATAAAAACTTAATCAAATAGCTCTTATTAACTTTTTATGCAATATAATTTTATTGATCCAACTGTTGAATTATAACTATCTATCATTTATATCATTTGTCTCAAATTTTGAAAAATTTGAATATTAATAAAAATTTAATCAAATAGCTCCTATTATCATATACTTTAAAACTATATAATATGTTTTTGATGTCTATCAATGAAGTAGTAAACTATTTTGGATTAATGTATTTTTTTTTTTATATATGACCTATATAATAGGAGTTTTCAATCCAACAATTGATTTCGTAATAAACTTGCCCATTAAAAAGTTCTTCGCAGGTGTAAGAACACTTTATTCTTATAATGACATAAATGGATCCTTCCTCATATGTATGAGAAATTATCAACTTACGCTAGTGTAAGAGTTACGTTAGTGTAAGACTTAACACTCTTACACCATCCAATAAATTATAAATATCTATCATGTAGATCATTTGTCTCAAATTTTGGAAATTTTGAACATCAATAAAAACACAAACAAATAACCCTTATTATCATATATTTTAAAATATAACCCCATGTAGGACACGAGATCAAATTCGGTGGTGCTGCTTCTCACAAATTAATAAGTTGGCTGGAAGTGAATACCTAACTCGTGGATTTACAATTTGTTAGATGGTGATTTGGTACATTTCAAGTTGTACTACATGGGAAATGATTTGTTTGACATGAGAATTGAGGATAGGGACTTAGAAGAAATCCATTATCCTACACCGCAAAAATTGTATCATGTTTCCCTAAAGTATTATGACCAATTTGAAAGTAAAAAGGGATGATCATTTGTACAAGAAAAGGTTTGTGTAAGTTTGTATTTGACTGAGAACTAGGCCAAGAGCAATAACATGGTCAGTATATATTCCGTTTGATGTAATCCTTATTAATATAAGGACATCTTACTAATTATCATAACTATTATATTCGATGATGTAGATTTGATTTTTTGTAGCTTATGCCTTCTATATTCTCATACGGACAATTTTGACGACTATAATTTCTGCTATATATGAAGATTTCTTTGGAATTTAGAAAGTAGTTGACAGTCGTGGATTATTTATTACAATGAGATAAATGTTATGATTGTTGTTGTACGTGATTTTGTTCATCTTGACATAAATATATTTCTCACGTATTATTTATCCGTGCATCGCATAGGATCCATCGTCTAGTTATCATATATTTTAAAACATTATATTACCTTGACTTGAATGTCTATCAATGAAGTAATAAACTGTTTCATATTAATAATGTAATTTTTTTTATGTATGATCTATATAATAGGATCAATCTAACGGTAAGAACACTTGCCCAATAAAAAGTCATTCGTGCGCGTAAGAACACTTTTATTTCGTAACGTGTCGGTCCAAGTCTAATCGGTTACCTGACATGTGGTCTGGCTTGTTTATGAAACCATAAAAATATTAAAATAAAGTGTTATGTGGGGTGAATTTGATACAACTGCAAGGTTATTACTGTTAGTTCAAAATATTTGATTGTGGCTTCACGTGCGCTAAAGGAGCAAAGGATGTTGGTGTGTTGCCTTTTAGGTTGCTGTTAGTGGTCTTTATTTTTTTTTTTTGGAGCGTGATTAGTGGTTGGTGGCGGAAGTTGCTACAGGGGGTTGATGCTCCTATTTTTGTATCGTTGACCTCTATAGCTGCTCTGTCCCGTGAGTTCTCTTATTATGTAATGGATGAACTTGATTTATTGTTTATTTGTATTGTGTATGGGTTAGAGTATTGCTTGTACCCAATTAATAATATTTTCTTTGTTTATAAAAAAAATTAAATGAACATGCCTTTCAATGCCAAAGGTTAGGGAGGGTAGTGGTAACTCTAAGTATAAGGGAAAATTTCACATATTTAAGCATTGTCCTTAGAGATGATAACGAGTAAGATTTGGGTAGGGTATTATAATATCCATCTTCATATCCGCATTTGAGAAAAAGACGTGTTTTAGTTAAATAAAATATGTTCGTCCTTTAATATGTCCTTTTCTTTTTTTTTTTACAAATTAGTAAAATAATAATCCTATTTAATATTAAATTTAACTATAAAAAATCAATAAAACAAAGAGCTATCAAATCTTATTGTTAAAATATATCAAATAGAACAATTCAAATCCAACATAATAAAGCAATTAAATCCAAAACATAATGTAATGCTTTAACACTCAGTGAATAATAATATTTAGAAGCAACTGATTTATAAATTTCTAAGTTATGCTTTGGCACTCTCCAACATCTGCCAAAACATAAATAGATTAATAATAATTAATTATATATTTTGAAGTAAAAAAAAGACAAATAGTTAGGTTAAAATAGAGTTTCCAAAAGACTGCATACGACTATCTTTTAAGTGTAAATATTGTTTTGATCCAACAATACCAAGAAAAACCATATGGTAATAAGAAAAGTCAAGGAATGACATTGCTGGATATTTTGTTTGGTTAGCAATTAAAACTCTTCGGAATCTTACTGGGAATAGATGTAATTATCAAAATACCCATGCTATATAACATCTTTATATATTCATTTTTTGAACGCAATTGATAAAAAATGAAAATAAAATGTAAAAATTAAGGTGACTATCATATTTATAATATAAAATAAATATTTTTTTATATTTTTTAATTATTTCTTTTAGTATTTATAATATTTGATAAATCATAATTTTAATAAAAAATTATTTTTAAAATTATTTTTTGTGATATTGTTCCAAGAACATTTCAAACTGTTATGACAGTTAAATAAAAAAAACGCTGCAACTTAGGCAGTAATTTGATAACCAAAACTTTTTGCACAACTTGAGGACTTTAAAAAACATTCCATTAAATATCAATGACCAGCAAGACAAGAACGTGTTCGACTATGTGAGGGTTAGAGCCTAGAGGAGGTTAGTAGTAGGGATAGTTTTGATATTTTGGTAGGAAGGGAGTGAAAATGTTTTATTCCCAACCTTTTCCATGAGAATGAAAACCCATCTAAAGATGAAAATACAATTTAGGTGAGAATGTTTTATATCCAAAAATATTATTTTTAAACTTATAACAGACACAGTAATATATTATTCCCAACCTTCTATTCTCGGAAATACACATATAACTTCAAACAAACATCCACTTTATTTCCATGTTTTGACCAAATTTGTGCACACATAAATGCCTCCACAGTATCCTCATGAAGCCTAGAATGATGATGGGTCAACAACTTATTACCTTTATTTTCAATTGAACTATTATTCAGAACAAGAAGAAAAAGAAGAAGCAATGGACATGGATATTGGAAAAGCAAATAAAAAACAAGCAAATAAAAAAATTATTGTTTGAGTTCAATAGAACATATTCAAATGCTAGAAAGCCTATAAAACTCATAAAATGGATATGGAAAAAGTAAAGAGAATGTTAACCAGTGTCCTAAGAGTATTAGTTAAGGAATCAAAAGAAAAAATTTATGATGCATTCAATATTTAAAGGAGTATTCTATTTTTTCAATAAACACTTATTTTTATTGGAATCCTTAACCAATATTTTTAAGATATTGATGATTCATCAATCATCATAGTCTAATCATTGTAGATCAAACAAATAAAAAATGAATAACAATAGGAGTAAAGTACCGAGAATGACAGTAGCGGTATTGCGGTGAAAAGTTCGAAGGCGAGAGGAATGGCTCCGATTTGAGGCTGAAGAGAGGTGTAATGGAGAAAATGGGTGGAACGAGGGAGATAGGGAAGAAAAGGTTATAGAAAGAGAAGCTCAAATGAAAGCATAGGAAGGGAAGAATTTGATCCCAGTAGACAGGGGAACCTTGAGGCCGATTTAGAGCTTTGATCTATGCAATAAGTGAGGAACGATGTCTGGAAATCAGGGAGTGAGAGTGAGACACCTTTCGATTTGTGATAACACTGAAACGATGTTATGATATAGGGCATGAAATTAAAACAATAAAAAAAAAATACTAATTTTATATGCAAGTATGCGATGAGATGGGTAAATATAATTATCATATCCCTATCTATTGCGGGTATGCACCGAGTCGAGGTCTTATTTCTATCTCCGATTGTCTGTGATAAAGCATAAAAAAAAAACGGCAGGGTGGTATATCCCAGACCATGTTCTTCGTATAGATTTACAAAATTTCAATTTCTCGTAAAATAGTTGATGCTTAACGATCCTTTACATGTTAAAATTCTTGATGAGAAGTGGGTCAAGTACATTGCTGGTGATCCACAAAGTTTCATTTTGGATATTTTTGAGGATTTAATTGGTATATATTTTCAGTATAAATATTTTTTACACTGTCAATCAATTATAACTTATCATATCACCTAAAATGTTTCACTTATCTTAACTACCTTAAAAGTCATTCATACCATGATTTCTGATTATTTAATAGTGTAAAAAACTTTATACTGACAATGCATAGTAATTAAACTCTATTTTTGAAGGTTCATCAAGATCTTTGCGTTATCATCATGATCTTTGCTAGCTCTCCCATTGCCATCAGCCACATAAATGAATGAATATGGCCTTCCTGTTTGCCATTTTCTCAATAATGGTGTTTTTTTCTTCAAAAAAATAACGAACAAGAGAAGTTTTCTTGTCAGTAAGAATTATACGGTGCTTTTAGATCTGCAGATCCGATGTCTAATTATGCGATGCATTGGGATGAGATTAAGGGCTTGTTTGGATTGGTTTATAAATAACATATTTTGACTTATCTACTGACATAAGCGCTTGTCTGAATATTTGAGAGAGCTTATGAAAACAGCTTATGATATGTCCATGCGCTATTTTCTGCTTATTTTGATAAGCTCTCCAGGATAGCTTATAAAAACAACTTATAACTTATATAAAAACAGTTTGACTATATTTTCTCTTTGATTATAGAAATAGCTTATACATAAGAGATTAAATAAACTGTTTTCTCAAACAGGACCTAAAATATTTTGTGAACCAAATACTAGAAAAAATGAATATAAAACAAAATTTATTCCGTTGCCGGGACTTGAACCCGGGTCTCTCGGGTGAGAGCCGAGTATCCTAACCAACTAGACTACAACGGATTGTTGACTTGTTTATGATTTATAATATAATATGCAAAGTTGTTCATTGGCAGTTGATTCAAGCGTTCAACACCGTAGCTCATGATTCAGTTTTCAGACATCTTAGTGGTGCACATTTCCAACAAGCTCCCCATAGAAAGTTGCATAAACTAGATCACATGATGTCAATCCTAACAATGGTACCGTTTTGATGAAGCCTGCCGTATTTCATTTACTTGCAATTTTGCATACTAGCAACTGAAGAAGTTACGTCTTAGGAGTTTCTGCTTCCTAGTGGTGTTTTGATTACGCAAGGATGAAATCACATATTTCAAATACAGTTTTTTCTTTTTTTTCTATTGAACAAACAGGCAACTAAACTTATAGTAAATCTGCAATTCAAGTTATTTTTGTTTGTCAGTAAGCTTAGTGGCAGACGTGGAGTCCTATAGTAAATCTCCATGTAGCTCATGCTGATAAAGAAACATGAAAAACTAAACTTAAAACTGCTTCCTGAGCAACTAACTATTTCTTGTTGTTTCTAACATTCAGATTAGTAATAACTAATGAATTTATATCCTAATTGAATTTAAGTGAAATAAATACTTGCGTACATTGGGTCCTCAAACACTCAGGGGCCAGGGCTCAATGCAAATAAGAAAATCACTAATGGGAAAATGTTGTCTGCCATAGTTTTGTCAATTATTACAAAATGTTTGTTTAAAGTTAATCACTTCATCGAATAAATATTCTCAACCTGAAGCCGAAATTATAATTTAAAATTGGCAATCTCAATGGTTCTAACCTTTTCCTGCAATCAGTATGGTTATATAAATAAATTATATGTTGATCCCTTTTCTTTTGTTGGTTAATAAATATGGAACTTACTTTCAAAGCCATCCCTTCTTTCTATTTAAAAATTGGGCATAATTCAACTTCTTTAAAAGCCCAAACTGTCAAAGATTGTTCTGGGTGATGGCTAGCATGAAATATCTTATCAAGTGGTACATGGATGAAGCACAAGTTTAAGCCATTGGATATATTAATAATTTATTCAATGGTTCAGATTTGATAGTCCAAAAAAAAAAGACAACCTTAACCTAATAATCCAGGTAGCCCAAAAAATTAAAAATATCAATTTGCCCTTCAACCCACACACCCCACCCGTCCCTAGGGATGGCAATTTTACCCGTATCCGCGGATACCCGTGGATAAAATCCGCAACGGGCACGAGGCAGATAGTTAAACGGGTGCCCGCGGGTAAAATAAACGGGTAATTTCAATACCCGCTTATAAACGGGGCGGGGGCTGGTATCACGCTACCCGTGCCCGCGGATATCCGCACCCGTTACTTAAATTACTATAATACTCTTTATTATATATATCTACTAATTGCTAAACCTAATTTCTCATCCTTCCTTATTAAAGCTAATACTAACGGAAAAATAAGTACCTACTAATATTAATTATATTAAGTTGAGCTATTATTAAGTTAGGAGAAAACATAATCCAAGGGGTTTTAAGTGGATCCTAGCTTTTGTAACTTTTATTTTTAGAGAAAACAAATATATTTGATTACTCTTGTTAGTAACTTTTGTAATTGGATAATGCTTTCGTAGTTTCGTTACATCTATTTGTATGAATACAGTTATTTTAATAGAAATTATGCATATTTCAACAATTTTTCAAGCAAAAATAACCATTTTTTTTCTAAAAAAATAATCTGTGGATATCCGCGAAACCCGCGAATATCCGCGAAACCCGCTGGATACCCGCCCGCAAGATACCCGCGCGGATAACCGACGGGGACGGGTACAGATTTCACCCCGCGGGTGCGGGGATGGGAGGAGTGCTACCCGTACCCGCCCCACCCCGTTGCCATCCCTACCCGTCCCTCTCGCTTCTCACTCCCTCACCGCCACACTTCAGCTTCTACCGAGTAGCTTTACTCAAATAATAATCATGCTTAACTTCTTACAATCAAAACAACTTATTGCCAAGTTAATAATCAAATATATGGTTGAACCATGCCACCCAACCAGATGAACCTACAATTAAAAATAATAATCAAATATAAGAAATAATAATTTTATAAACCCTAAAATGGTTCAAGAATAAAGCAAAGGAGTGGAAGCTGTACTAGAGCGACGACGGCGGTGCCGTACACGGCGGCGAGACAGGTGCGATGCGATGGAACTGTGAATGCCAAAATACAGCGAATCGTCGAACAGAAAAGAAACCCACGACGATGCGATGCGAAATCCATGTCGAGCAGAGAACAAGTAGCCACAAAATCTCCCAAATCGAGCAGAGAGCGGAGAGGGCTGGCGTCTGAAATCAGAAATAGGGGTGGTGGTGAACGCAGATTTAAAATAAAAAATGGGGCTGATGGTGAACGCTTTCAGATCTGGGTTGAGGGGAAGAAGAGTGAGGATGGGGTGATGGCAGCGTGAGGGGAAGAGGGGTGAGGATGGCAGCATGGTGGTGAGGAGTGGTGGGACGGCGGAGGAGGGGGAGGGGAAGGGGAAGAGTGTGGGATGGGTAAAAATGTAATCTGCAAAATAAAAGAAATTGAAAAAAATAAATAAAAAAATTGGAAAACCTGTTATGACAGGTAATTTTAGTGCTAAATGGGTGAGACACTTCCTAAAGTGCTTCATGCTAGACAGCACCATTGTTCGGAGCTCTCCATTTTTTGGCAAATTGAGCATAATCTACTAGGTCTCATCTTCAGTTTTTATTTTATTTTATTTTTTGATAGAAGGTCTCATATTCAGTTTACTTGTGTCAATAGGTGTTCTAGATAAAGTTTAGATATACATAAGTTGAGTGAATCTCAATCATTCTATAAATAAATTAGGTCTCACTCTTTTTAGTCTGAAATATTCAATAATCCTACTCCAGTTATGATTAGTACGCCAAACTCTAGGCAATTCGTTTCCCTTGTATGTTCAGAATTTCAGATCAAGTGTTGTTGCCAAGCTCCATTCTCCAAACTTTCTCTGTTCAACTCTTACAACTCTAAACAACACTATTCTGTTACAATCTGAAACCCTAACACTTCCCCACTTTTGCCCATAGAACCTAATCCTAGCTATTTAATTCCTTAAGTTATTGCTGCCCTGAAACCTGAGTAACAAATACTTTTGAATTAGCCACCCTTCTGGCCTTCCAAACCTCAATTTATAACCCTAAACCTTAAAATTGCAACTTTGAAACCGTGAGCCCTCCACAAGATGCTAACAGGTAAATTCCTCCAAACCTGTCTTACATCAGATCATGTGTCTCATTTGTCCCAAAGACTAAATTTTAAGGATAAATAGGTGTTCTCATATATAAAAAGCAGCTTCTTATTTAATTGGTGAACTCATATTTCAAGAGTGCAGACTGTGTGCCTCATATGAAAAAAGTATCTCCATGCAAGGCCAGACACAAATTCATTTCAGAGCAATGAAATTTCAGTAATTTGAAAGCAATGTTTTGAGTTGACCTACAACATTCTAGTAGCAACTTTTGGAAGAGAGAGAAAATAATACGATAGTATGATAGTTTAAGCAAAAAAAAAAAAAAGTACAACCAAATATAAGGCGAATTCTGAAATGCACACTGCCATTATTATCCATATCCACGATGGGTAGCAGTTTTCCACCTCCCACCAGATATATAGTGTGGAGGCATATAATATATATCTCAATGCAATAGCAATTACAAATAACTTAACATGCTCTCTTAACTCACCGTATATGAGATCTAAACCTTCCTATAACTGAATGAAAGGAGAGGCTCAACAGCGGGGGTAAAACAAAAGGAAACAAACTCAAACTTCAGTGGAACCTGTAAATGAGTATCAACCATGTAAGTTCCAAATAATGATGGTTGTGATGCTCAATGTTGTGGTTTTCCCACTCTAAGTCCTCTCTTTGTTGGATCATATCTCATTTCCTACATATTAATCCTTAAAAACTATGAAATTCGATTAAAAACCACTGATTCAAGTTGGTGAAACAAAATATTGAAAACTATCATATGCTTTTCCTTCTCAAAAAATAATAAAACATTTATGCCTCAAACGGCTTCCTTCCTCCATTGTATTCATTCATGATACTTTGATTTTGCTTCTGTCTGCTAGGGGTGGGCATGGGTCGGGTTGGGTGGATTTTGGTGCATTTAAAGACCCAACCCAATCAAATAAATATGGGTTGGGTTGGGTCGGTTTCTTCGAAAATTTTCATGTAACCCAAACCAACCCAACCCAACCTCATATGGGTTGGTTTGGGTCGGGTGACCGGTTTTGGTAGTAAATTATTTTGTTTTTATCAAAAGCAAATAATGGAGAAAAATAGGGAAGAAAAATACTATCAATGCATTAATTTAAACTTCCAAATATAAAAATGAAGCATACAACTTCAATTTGGAGCACAATATCCATCAAAACTAAACAAACAAGTGAAATCAAAAAAATAATAATGTCTTCAAACAATTCCTAAACAATTTCACTGACTATGTCTTCAAGCTATTTCTGCATATCTTCAAACTATTTCTGCTCATGTAACCAAAAAATGGTCACTCCAATTTAGGCGGCTGAATATTAAAGAAGAGTCATCAAATACAAGATAGAAGAGTCACTCCACGCTCCAGTCGCTGGGCTTATAACATTCCTCGCAATATGTGGGTTGGGTTGAGTTGAGTGTGTTTACAATCTTTGGACCCAGCACCCAACCCATAAGCTATGGGTCTACTTATTTAGAAACCAACCCAACCCAATGACCCGAACCAACCCAGTATTTGTGGGTTGGGTTGGATTGGGTACACCGGATTCGCGGGTCGACCCGTACCCATGCCCACCCCTACTGTCTGCGGTGCAATATCCATGTTTTCTAAACTAATTAACAAACTGCTAGCCCATATTAGCTGCCATTATATCCATATCCCTATAATAATTTTCATTTTTTTGGCTAGTAGAAGACTTATTGAATTTCCTAACTATTCACCAAATTATTGTTATTTCAACTAAAAAAAATCATGATATAGGGGTTTCGACTGAGGGATTGATATGTTATGTTTCAGAGTCAACTGGTCGAGCAATGATATGTCTTTGCAGATTTCCTAAATTAAATTATTCTCAACAGACAACAGCTAAAGGTAATATATTTTGGACCATTTGTCACCTCTTCTACTTTAAACTTAAAGAACATGAATGAAGTGTTTTTGGTCAAAGATCCTAAACCTTCAGTTTGTTAGGTGTTTTCTAGTCACATACCGAAAAGAAAAAAGTTATTGAGCAAATAGTTAAATGTTAATAAAAGGCATCGACAATGATCGGCTGAGTATAGCTCAACTGGTATCTCCTCTGCTCTTTACCAAGAGGCTTTGGTTATGTGGTGGAGGTATGATCCCCCACATCTCCATTTCTCTTTGTCCCTTAGATCCAATAGGCCCTTGTTACGAACCAGTGAATTAGGACAGCAGAAATCACAGTAATGAGCAGAAAAAAAATATAGGAGATGGAGACTTGTATTATTGAGTGAAAGAGAAAGGGATTACAGAGGAATTTAGAGGGTTCCTACTGCCACAGAGCTGGGCTCCTAAGAGAGCTAATGCTCTCTTTCCATAACAAACAATGATTACCCAAGATACCTTTCCTCTCCACTATCTCCCTACTAAATAACCGTGTAGTCTAGGAAAAACGGTTATGTGTTACTCTCTCTCCTCTCTCCTATTTTTCCAGCTCACCCCTTTCCTATTTTGGTTCCTCCCTTGTTCCTTCGTGTGTATACCTTCCAAACCCGAGGCCCATACGGTCTAGTCTGCATCAGTTGGCTAATTGGGCTTGTTGGATCCAGCTGATCCCTAACAATACCCTCTTCTTCAACTGCAGCCTTGTCCTCAAGGCTGAATGGTAAATCTGTCCTCCCAAGTTGCTTCATCAGTGGACTTTCCCTTCCATTGAACCAGCAGCTGCTCCACACTGTCCCCTCTTTTCTGTACAGTCCTTGCTGCCAACACAGCTTCTGGTTCCAGCACCTCAGAATGATCCCCCTCTAAACCTTGTGGCAGTGTGTCTTCTATCTTGTAATTTCCCACAGCTTTCTTAAGTAACGACACATGGAACACTGGGTGGATTCTTGAACTGTCTGGAAGCTTCAATCTATATGCCACTGCTTCAATCCTTTCCATCACCCGAAAAGGTCCATAGTATCTTGCCGCAAGCTTTGCATTGATTCTTGCAGCCACTGACTGCTGTTTATGGGGCCGCAACTTCAGAAAAACCATCTCTCCCACTTCAAAAACTCTTTCTTTCCTATGATTATCTGCCTGCACTTTCATCCTGCCTTGTGCTCTCAATAGGTGATGTTTCAATTGTCTAAGAGCCTCATCTCTATCTAGGAGTTCTCTCTGTACTGCCTCCACTCTTGTTTCCCCTTTGAGAAACCTGGTGATCACAGGTGCCCTCCTTGAGGTGTGGCATGGAATTCTTCTAGGAGTTGAGGTATCCATGTTGAAGTTACTGAAATGACTAATCTACCTTCATAAAACAGAATTCCATTCGTATAAGAAAAACCTTGCCTTGCCATTCTGCCATCCTCCACATCTTCAATAATTCTCTGCAAAACCATATCGTTGTGAACTTCTTTCAACACTTGTTCACTGTCAGCCCAGATTGGATAAGATAAAATGGCATTCAGCTCTCCATCCTCATTTACCCGAGAAAGAGCATTGGCCCCTCTATTCTCAGAACCCGGTTTGTACATAATATCAAAGCGATATCCCAGTAGCTTAGCAGCCCAATTCTGCTGGTCTGTGGTAGCAATTCTCTAGTGCAGTAACTGTTTTAGACTTTTTTGATCAATGTATACAGTGAACTGCCTGCCTAATAAATAGGGTCTCCAATGTTGAATGGCCAGGGCCACAGCCATCAACTCTTTTTCATAAGCCGACTTAGACAAGTTTTTGGTTCCCAAAGCCTTGCTGAAAAAGGCAATAGGTCTCCCCTGCTGCATAAGGATAGCTCCAATTCCTATGCCCGAAGCATCACACTCAATGGTGAATTCCTTAGTGAAATCAGGGAGTGCTAGGACTGGAGCCGTAGTCATCCTCTGTTTCAACACTTCAAAGGCTTCTTGTGCTTTGGCATTCCACATGAACCCATCTTTCTTAGTCAACTCAGTAAGAGGTCGTGCTATTTTCCCATAATTTCGGATAAACTTGCGATAGTAACCGGTCAATCCTAAGAATCCTCTAACTCCTTTTACATTCTTAGGTGTAGGCCATTGGATGACACTTTGAACCTTGTTTGGGTCCATGGTTACCCCTTCCTGGGAAACTAAGTGTCCCAGATATTCAACTTTAGTTTGGGCAAACTGACATTTTTTCTGATTTGCCACTAAATGCTGGCTCTACAGTACCCCTAACACCTTATGTAAGTGCAACAAATGTGTTTCCCAATCTTGACTATAGATGAGTATATCATCAAAAAAAACCAACACAAACTTCCTTAGCATAGCCCTGAATACTTCATTCATGAGTGATTGAAAGGTTGATGGTGCATTCATTAAGCCAAACGGCATCACTAGGTACTCATAGTACCCCTCATGAGTCCTAAAGGCCGTTTTATGCACATCCTCTCTTTTTACTCTTACTTGATGATACCCGGATTTGAGGTCCAACTTAGAGAAAAATCTAGCACCATGAAGTTCATCTAGCAATTCATCAATAACAGGAATTGGGAATTTGTCCGGAATGGTTACCTTATTCAAGGCACGGTAGTCAACACACATCCTCCATGTCTCATCTTTCTTTTTTACCAAAATCACTGGACTTGAGAAAGCACTGTGGCTGGGCTGTATGATTCCAGAATCAAGCATTTCTTGGACCTGCTTCTCAATCTCATTTTTATGGTGATGGGGGTAACGATAGGGCCTTACACTGATGGGTCCCTGACCTTCAAACAAAGTGATAGCATGCTCCTTCCCTCTGCTAGGTGGCAAACCTGTTGGCTCTTTGAAAACTTCTGGGTATGCCTCTAAAACTTCCTGCAACTCAGCCTGTTGCTTGTCACTAAATTCCTCTATCTTGCCCTCTTGTCCTTCCATTCTGGAAGAATGGACTTTTGTGGGTAAAAACAACCCATCAATTTTTCTCATAGGTCTTCCCAGTAAACTCTGCAGGGCTGTTTGGCTGCTTTGGTTGCTTCCCTCACCCCTCAGTTCTACCCATCTCCCTTTTAATTGGAATTTCAAAACTTGTTTCTTCCAATCCACACGCATCTCCCCCAAGGTAGCCAACCAAGATATGCCCAACACCAAGTCAATTCCTTCTAAATCAAAAAGGAATGTGTCCACTGTTACCTGAATATCTCCCATTTCTAACTTCACTCCCCTACACTATCCTCTAGCCACAGCTTTATACCCATCCCCTAGCTTGATGCGCATCACCCTTGTCTCTTCTACTTGCCATCCCATTGTTGCTACCAGCTGTTTTGAAATAAAATTATGTGTTGCACCACTATCAATTAAGACCAATATTGGTACCCCACGTACTGTTCCTTTCAGTTTAACAGCTCGAGGGTGCCCTCTTTCTCCTCCTGACAAGTTGCCCACATTCATCACACTACACTCTCCATCCATTTCTTCCCCTTCCTCTGTTTCAATGGCTAATATGTTTCCCTCCGTGTCACCCTCTTCCGCATCATCTATTATCATCAACTTCAATTGTCTGTCTGGGCACTGATGCAATGGATGAAAAGGGCCTCCACATTTGTAACATAGACCCTTTTGTCTCCTCTCCATGAGCTCATGATAAGGTAAATGGGTTACTCCTCTGTCTCTTGGGTCTGTCCTCCTTTTGTCAGAACTGGAGTCTAGATTAGTTTTAGGCCCATATGCTCCTCCTTTTGGACTGCTAACTCCACCAACCCCTTCCTTATTCCCTTTTACATACACCCATTCGGACCCATAGCTGCGGCCCAAATTGTGTGAGCTGGACCGGTATTGGGGACCCGAACCGAGCCCTCCTCTATAACCCGGTTTGCCTGAGAGGGTCGAACCACCCCCTTTCCCACTTAGTTCCTTCTCCACCGCTCGAGTCACGTTCATTAGCCTCGCACGAGATACCGGCCCCAATGCGATAAGACTTCGGACACGACTACGAATCTCCGCTTTCAATCCATGGAGGAAATACCCAAAATATTGATCATCGGGCAACCTCCGTACCTGCGCAATCAATCTTTCGAAAGTTTGAATGTACTCATCAACACCACCTCCTTGCCGGAGAGCGGTCAACTGTTCGAACACATCTCCGTCCCCCATTCCACCGTAACGCTCCAGCAACTCTTTTTTTAACTGCTCCCAAGTAAGCTCCACTTCATCATCCAACAGAGAATTGAAGAAATGAATCGTGGCTCCTTCCATACACAACTGAGCTAGGTTGACCCGGACCTCTGGGCTCGTCTCCTGTACTCGAAAATACACCTCTGCCCTCGAAATCCAACCAGTGGGGTCGTCCCCGTCAAACATCGGTAATTCCACTTTCTTCACCGATTGACGAAACTCCTCGAGAGCTTCCCCTTGTAGCTTCTTCATTCCCGATGTTGAACTCTCGTTCTGTTTTGGAGAGCTCTTCATTCCACCTTCATCCTCCTTCTCTGGCGGCTTTGTTTGTTTTCCTCCATTCTCACCAGAGTTCTCTCCCTCCTCCGTGATGAGGGGCTTACCCAAAAGCGTCGAGAGTGTCGCAATGAGAGAGTCATGTTTCTCGTCGATTTTGCTCTGCATCATCGCCAACGCTTCCTTGACCACGGCCAAGTCGGCCTCCACCGCCGTCATTCTGTCTTCCATTTTCTTATCCTTCTTTGTCTGTTTCTTTGGCATTCACTCCTCCGTCGTCCTTCTCGCGCCAGTCCCGTGCGTATCCGGCAGGTCGGACCAGTTTGTTACGAACCAGTGAATTAGGACAGCAGAAATCACAGTAATGAGCAGAAAAAAATATAGGAGATGGAGACTTGTATTATTGAGTGAAAGAGAAAGGGATTACAGAGGAATTTAGAGGGTTCCTACTGCCACAGAGCTGGGCTCCTAAGAGAGCTAATGCTCTCTTTCCATAACAAACAATGATTACCCAAGATACCTTTCCTCTCCACTATCTCCCTACTAAATAACCGTGTAGTCTAGGAAAAACGGTTATGTGTTACTCTCTCTCCTCTCTCCTATTTTTCCAGCTCACCCCTTTCCTATTTTGGTTCCTCCCTTGTTCCTTCGTGTGTATACCTTCCAAACCCGAGGCCCATACGGTCTAGTCTGCATCAGTTGGCTAATTGGGCTTGTTGGATCCAGCTGATCCCTAACAGCCCTCCTTAGAACCAGTAAAAAAAGGCATCAAAAGTGAAGTACTATAAAACAGAAAGAAAATATACAGTGCTTGAAAGCCTTACAAGTTACAACAAAAGATGGGACATTAAGCCCAGCATTTTACCTACTATAAAAATTGTCAAGGAATATGTTTTGTAGCCAAGTACCAAGCTCAAGCAATATAATTCCTAACCTTAGAACATCACAAGATTTAAGGAGCATTGTACTACAAATACTTCAAGTAAGAGCCTGGTCAAGAAATAAAACAACACACCCAGTGCTACTGACACAGGAAGAGCAGGCAAAGCTTTCTGATATAAAGCCAAAAGCATCAAAGTTATGCCCAGGCCAGCAATGATAGCGAGATAACATGCATACACTGTCATAAAATCATACATTGCAGCTCTGCCAACCAAAACACTGTAGAAGATAAAATCACCCAACCCTAACTTGATTGCACCAGATGAGCCCAATCCAATTCCCTCTAGCATCAAACTTTCATTTGACGTGTCATCCTCTACTCTATGGAGCTGGACATTCATTCCACGATCAATCAATGGAGTAGAAATGTCTGAGTCAGTTTCTTGAACCCGTCCCTCTTCGGCTCTCATCAAATTTCTGTCATGAGAAATATTAAAATTCAAATTTGAATCTGAAGAAGCATTCTCCCTAACCAAATTTGTGTCACCATGTATACCATCCAGGGTGTTGCCGTTTGAATTTGAACTCAAAACAGTGTTTGCATCCAGAATTGAGTTTGGTTCAGCATTAAGGCCATGACCTAACACAGGGTTAACATTCAGATTGGGATCAGTTTGGAGATTTGAATTATCAATCCTCCTATCTCTCCACAACCTCCTTTGAGTTACACCATCCCTTGGATCCAAACTATCATGGTTCACTGGCCTAGCCTCATAAACCAAAGCTGGAATCTCTTCATCTCTTGATATAGCAAGTTCCACCAAAAGCCTCAATGGGCCAATAGGCAAAAGAACTGCAGCAAGGTCATACAATGCCATAGAAACAAGCATAGCCCAGGTGGTCCACTCAGGCAACATAGTAAACCAATAAGCAACCAACATTCCAATAACAACCAAGTACCCTTGAGTCACAAGAATAGCCATTTTTGACATAAACACAGCTAAAACACCAACAACAGCAAAATTAAACAAAGCCATAAAAAAAGTAATGCAATCAATTGGAGTACTGAAATGTTGAATCAAAAACAATGAAATTTCACCACCTAGGAAACCTAACACAACAAAAGCAGAGAAAGCCATGTAGAGTTTGAGGAACCTGGTGCATCTGAAATAGAAGAGGAGGACTAAGAGGAAGGTTGCAAGAGTGACGACAACAACGAAAGCGAGTGAGTTCAAAAGGGCACCTAGGAATTTGTCCCAGGAGGAATCGGAGGTGGTTTCGGAGTAAGCGATGTTGGCTATGGTGGAGACAGATGCTGAAAAGGAAGAGTTGGTGTCGAGAATAGAGACGAGGATGACGACCAGGAACATGCAGATAGAAACAGGGGCGATGATTCTAACGATTTCCTCACCCAGAGAGTCCACAACGCTTTGGGATTGTGCCATTGGAGAAACTCTCACTCATTCACTCACTCACACCACAGATCCGAAAAGGCTATGACTTTCTGCAACAGCGTAATGGGTGGTACCATTACAGACCCCCCCCCCCCACACTCTCTCTCCCCGCGCGTGGGCCTTAGCATCAGATATAAATCACGAAATAGTGGGCTCAGGCCCGTCTATCTTCTGTTAAATAAGTTAAATTTAGTCCTTTTCAAAAAAACCTATTTAGTTATATAAAGTAAGAAATGTAATTTTAAAAAACATATTTAATCGATTTTATTTGTTTAATATTTTATATGTAATTATATAAATTATTAATCATATATTATAATAATATATAATAATTTTCAAATGATATATTTAATTAAAAATTAATAGTTTAAGTTTTTTTACTTTATGTTAAGGTCTTCATATAATGCATGCCTTTAAACAGATTTTTTTGGGGAGACTGAATAAATTTTATAGTTTTATAAATATATCAGGTTCAGAAAATAAAACTAATAACATGTAATACTTTAAGTGACCAATATATTATAAAATAGATTTAGGCCTGTTTTGACAAAACGTAGCCTTTTTTCAATTCATACTTACCCCTATAAATAGTTTCACTTCATTTTTTTTGTATACATACCCTAATTCTGAAGTGATGTGATTCTTAAATATGTATAACTAGCATTTTTCATCTAAAAAGGAAAAAAGGATGGCATATTGGAGTGGATAATGCTTGACATACAATATGTAAAAAAAAAAAAAAAAAACAAGGTGTATACATGTAAAAAGATAAAGTAAAATCAATTATAATTAATAACTAAATGTAAAAAAAATAGTGCATATATAAGGTAAGATATCTAAGAGAGTAAGATAATGATATTAACAACCCATTCATTCATGTATATATAATATATAATATATAATATATAATATATAGGAGAAATTACATTATTTTTCATTAAGGTTTAATTTACTTACATTCGACACCCTATTAATGTAATTATAATACCATCCTTTAGAGTGTGTTTGGATAAGATAATTGAAAATTCTAGGATATTTAAATTTATAGGGAACTCAATAACTTTAATTAAACTCCCTCATTATGAATTTTTTTATTCGAAATAATTAAAATTTTTTATTCTTAAATTTTTTTATTTGGATAAAGAAATTAAATAAAGATTATGTATAAACATAAAATATATAAAAAAAAAACCTTTTTTTTTTATCCTATTAAAAAAAATATGATGGTGACTGTACAACGATAGGTGATAGTGGTGAGGGCCTGACGACAGACGATGGAATTTCCCGCACATATAACTTATTTGAGTGTAATTTCCAGCCCATATAATATATAATACAATATGGGTATGCTTGGTATAGCTTAAAAAAGTCATGCCCAAACTATAATCATGATGATAATGGTAAGTTGGTAATTTTTTTTGGAAGAAAACGTTACAGCTTCATATTATAGCTTTCCATGTCCGGTCAATCCACCGTGTTTTTATACTATCATAAGCTATATCAAATAGATGTTATATAGAGTTTAATATAATAGATATGTATTATCAATATAAAAAAAATTAAATTATCAATCAATTATAAATAATAGTATGATTGACTTTTATGATAATTAGAATAAATTAAATATTTTTAATGATGTGATAATTTATGATTGTATATATTAATAATGTATCTTAATTAAATTGTGATTATATATATATATATATATATATATATATATATATATATATATATATATATACACGCGTGTACGCTGCCTTATAGTTTTTGATTTAAATTAAGCAATTTTTAATCGGACGGCTGCGATTTCCCGATTCGAAATCAAGGGTTAAATGATATCCTGTCGAGCTCGGCAATTAGACCTACATATAAAGCCATGTTGGGCCATTTCATTTCATCATATAAAACATAGAAATATCTTGCTTAGGGTTTTAGCAATACCCTCACAACACCAGCAGAGAAAAGAGAACCCAGGTACTCCCCTAACATGCAATCTTCTTCACCACGTTCTTTCTTTTTTCTGATTTTCTTTATTTTTGTTTCTTATCATTCTTTCTATTCATTCCGATTCGCTTTATTTATTTTTTCATGCATATATCAATATATTGCTTCCTCCGACAGTTCACGGAGCCGGGAACAAATTGATTACAGTTATATCGCTTTAGCATGATATGCGTATGATTTTTTTCCCGTTTTCAATCGATCATTACTTTCGTTCTTGATTATAAGATCTCTCTCTCGTTGAATAAGAGACGGAAGTGTTTGAAAATTGAGTTATTGGTAGCTGTGTGAAATTCAATATTTTCTGGGTAATAAAGTTTGAAACGTACTTGCCTTTAGAATTTCTCTTATTATTTGGAACAAAAACAAGGAAATGATCATAATCATCTTGTATACCAGTACCAAGCTGAGGTAAATAATATGGTAAGTTCTTATATAGTTCATTCATTGACGTTTCCTTAAGGTATGTTTGGATGGGGTTTTGGACGGAAAGGGAAGGGAAGGCCTATTTTTCATTTTTAAATTAAAAAAACTATAAAATGTTTATAAAAATGAAGTGATTGAAAGGTTATAAGATCATCTTTTATTTTATTCATTCAATTTTAAAAAATCTCTAATATACATCAGAATATAGTTGAGAAAGAATAAGTCTTCTCTTTTCTTTCCCTCCAAAACCGTCCATCCAAACATACCCTTAGGGTCTGTTTGGGAGTTTGGAGAAGAGAGGGAAGGGGTTGGGAAGGGAGGATAATCTTCTACCTTGCATGGGAGTTTATTATTTAACAAAAGAACCAAAACCCCCAAAATGGGGGAATTACAAAAATGAACTGGGAGGAGCGTTTTGGAGGATTTTGGAGGGTTTTAAAAAGTTTTCACATCCTTTTTTCTTTTAAAAAACTCTCAAATGTCTTCCCCTCCCCTCCCCTCCCTTCCCCTCTCAAATCCCAAACAAAACCTTAGGGTTGTGTTGACTATTTACTGGTTAAATGTTAAAACTTTGTGTATATATACTGTGTTTTCAGTATTATGGTGTATAGATTATAGTCATCCATGTTTATGATCTCCTTCAGGCTACAACAATGGCTTTCTTTGGTAGACTTGGGAATATACTAAGACATGCAGCAAACCGAAAGATTAGTTCAGAATCACGTTCATCCCCATCTATTTTCCAGGCTATACGGTGCATGTCATCTGCTCCAAGTTCAAAGGTGTTTATAGGAGGTGTGTTTGAACTACCTTATGAGTTGCATCCATAATGCTGTTTATTTTCTTCTTCTTTAGTTAGTTGATAATCATGATTTATATATATGTATCTAAAATTTGTCTGTCACAGGTGTTTCATATTCTACTGATGAGCAAAGTTTGAGGGAAGCTTTTTCAAAATATGGTGAAGTTGTCGATGGTAAATAGTTAGACTCTCTGCTTTCTTTCTTTTCTCCTTTTATCTATAAAATTTTGTTGTTGGGGGGAACCAATTAATTCTGTTTAAATCTTTTATGTTAATTTATTTTGAACTCAGTAACAATTTCTCTTTAATGTCATGCTCTCCTTTGTAGCAAGGATAATTGTGGATCGTGAAACTGGTAGATCCAGAGGATTTGGCTTTGTCACCTACAGTTCAGTTGAGGAAGCATCGAGTGCCATTCAGGCCTTGGATGGACAGGTAAGAGTGACTTGTTGTTTTTACTATTATAATTTTGTGAATAGAATTGGTTGTGGTGACTGCTTCAAAATGATCACGTTCATGTGTTGAAGCCACATATGTAAGCTATTGAATTTGCTGGAATATGCATGCTGAGTATGCAATGCAAATTTTGTTTACTTGGCAGTCAGTATTTTGTGTTTTTTTTTTGTTGAGTTTGAAATAATATTGCTCTCTAGTCCTTTGTCCTTGGCAATGTTTTAAATTGTGGATGTGGTTGTGCTCTGGTGGTGTTGCAGTTTGATGCGGTCCTCAATCTCAGGACATTGAGGATGACTGCAGATACCTAGATGCAGTGTTATCAAAAAACCGCCATGGCGGATTGCGGTGGCGGATTTTTGGCCAACCGCTATGGCCAATTTATAAAGGATGGCGGCGCCATGGCCGCAATGGCTTTTTGAGGCGGCTTAAAATGGCGGATTTTTGGCCTTCCGCTATGGTCCGCCATCCGCAATTGATAACTTTGCCTAGATGTTATGGCTACATGCCTACATCATGTGATGTGGACCAATATTTAAATCCTTCGTCCTTAGAAATGCAATGGTTATTTATTAGGTACAGATACCTATCAGCCTTATTTTAGCATATCTAAATTTTGGATGGTGTCTGTCAGGACTGCCTAATTGGCTATCTCTATTGTCTTCTTCAATCTTAATGGTTCTTACTATGTTCACTGTAAGTATGGGTCCTGACAGAGAGTACTGAAAACAATAGTTGCATCTTATTATTTTGAAATGAAAGGCCAAACATTTATTTTAGCTAATCATTAGAAAACCCATAGAAGGAGTAGAAGGAGAAAACCATTATCATCCTGGTTGCTATTGGTGTTCCTTCACTTGATAGGCACATCGAATTAAAAGATTTCCGTGGTATCCAGTTTTGCCTGGCACTAAGAACACATCTTCCTTTTTTTCCTGGTAAAATTTCAGTAACTTACCTGTGATGTATTACTCCTTCCCTTGTGATGCTTACCATCTTTTAGTTTTATATTTTTTAGTCGTCTACTGACCTTTTCTGTTTATTTGACTTTGCAAATTTAATGACAAGCAATATGATATCATTATTACCTTTCTTGTTAGAGTTTCATTATTTATTTGTGTAAAATTTGCAGGAACTTCATGGTCGCCAGGTTAGGGTAAATTATGCTAATGATAGGACTCGTGGATTTGGTGGCGGCGGCGGCGGTTTTGGTGGTTCTTATGGCAACGCACCATATGGTGCTGGAGCTGGCACTGGCTATGGAGGTGCTTATGGTAGCTCTTCGTACGGTGGTGCTTCAAGTGGTGGTGGCTATGGTGATGCTGGTGCCTATGGTGGCAATGCTGCTGGAGGCTATGGTGGTGGTGGATATGGTGGAGGTAGCTATGGATCTGGCGGCAATTATGGGGGTAGCGGCTCCGGCAATAACTATTCTGCTGGTGACAGTTTTGGAACTAGCGGTGCTGGCGGCGATAACGGTGGGGGTGGAATGAATTATGGGAATGATGGTAACTTTGCAAGTGGAAACACTTACTCTGGTGGAAGTAGTGGAGGTTATGGTGGCAATGGAGGCAACTTTGGTGTTGCTGGTGGTGTTGGAGGAAGTGATAGCCCTGGTTTTGGTGCTGGTGGTGGTGTGGGCAATCATGAAAGCCCTGCTGGTTTCGGTGGCAGCGGTGATTATGTCAGTGCTGGTGGTGATGGTGGCAGCCATGGTTTTAACAGTAGTGGATATGATGGAAGTGCCGTGGATGGCAGTGGTGGTACTGGTACTGGCAGCAGTTTTGCTGGTGGATTGGAAGGGGAGCCGTTGGAAGGAAATTACAGGGATGATGATGATACTGATAATTTTGCCAAAAGGGCTTGATGGAAGCTTATAGTTCTTAGTTTTTTACTGCTCTAGTTCTCTGTACCCTACCCTCTCTAAATCTCTATGGACTTCGACCTGATGCGCATTTCAAGCATGTTATCTCAATCAGTAATACATGGCTGGGAAGAAAGTAACGTCAGTCCACCGTAAGCGTCATTTTTCCCATATCAAGAGTCGGTCATTTTTGTTACTTTGAGTTGATTTAGTATTGACCAGATTGAGATCTCTATACAGCATCTAAATCAATTAATTGTTGCAACAATAATCCAAGACTGACGTGGGAATTTTACGATGAGTACTTCATCCCTACGGATGTAGTTATGCTAGAAATTTTATTTTCGAACTTTCATTTGAAGTCAATTCGTATTTTCATTGTATTGATGTTTCCCTGATTAGAAATGAATCCAATTTGACTGAAAACTCGAATGGTGTTTGCTGATTATGATGTGTTGGCGGCGTCGCTTTCCACGGTTTGGTTCATTATAAAGAAACGGAACTCATCACCGGCTAAAACTTTAAGCTCCTGGTTCTCTTCACGGAACCAAAAATTATAGCTTGTTTTAATGGTCACGTGATCAGGGCATTGTTTTTTTAGTTGTACATGGAGGGCCGAAACCAATGATCAGGGCATTGTTATCTTCTGTTTTCCAACATTTCGGAGCTTAGAGGCTGCAAAAGTCCAATTTCTGGACCTTTAAAGGAGGAAATAAAGGAGAGAGAAAAGAACTGATATTGACTATAGCTTAAAGCCTTAAACCCGCAAATGCAGGCGTTGCCTGAACCGATAATCTTCGAGGCATAGTGTGGGGTTTTTCCTTAAATAATCCTGGATGCAAAATGTTGGTTGTCAGCTTTAAGCAACCCTGAAATTGTAGCTATATCCTCTGCGAACAATCCCATCAGCTTTCTCTCCAACTTCTCTACACAAATTTTCAATTATTAGATGCATGTATTGATTGATCTAGATAATTAGATGCATCCAAAGATCCCAATGTCCATGTTGCATGCGGTAGCTATATACAATAAATTTTGCTGCACTGCCAGAGAGAATCCGAGTCTGTGCAAGTCGATTAGCTATCTTCTTTTTTAAAGTAAAAGGATAAAAAAATTTAGCAAAAGGCTTGTTGGTAGATCAATATCATTTAAACATGCGGAGCAAGGTTCGATTTCAGGTAAAAGACTCTGTTGGAGGCCTTGCACACCAAATAAAAGGAGTAGAATTCTGGCATAATATTTATAGAAAATATTATATGGAAGAGAAAGAAAATAAAAAAAAAGTTGTGGTCATAAATATGAAAGACATTTTTTTTGTCCTCATGGAGGGCCTACCAATGGGGTGGGCCCTAGGTGACCTGTGGGGAATGGAACTAGGATAGGGGGTGAGAGCAATTCCTAGAATCGATACTCTAATCACTTGAGTTGTCGGCTATGTTTGGATCGATGGTAGGAGGCGGAATAGAGCGAAATGAAATGAAAACTTAATAAGTTCCATTGTTTGGATTGCTCAAATTAAGATGGTCAACTTAAGATGGAATGAAATGAATTCCATCTCTTTCCCCCGAAATTTGGGGATATGGAATGAAACCAACTTAATTTTTTATTTTTTATTTATTAAATTACATTTTTATTCGTTTTAAACTAAGTAGTCTACTTACTCTCTTGTCCTTCTTCCTTGCTTGTTCCCCACTCATCAGAAGCTACAACAGCAACCACCCAGGTAATAATCAAACCCTCCTTTTTTCAATTTTCCCACACTTTCAGTCTTCTCACGCTTGCTGTTCTCATACTGTTACAGTTGTACCCATGGTGACACATAGGATAGGAAACAAGGAATCAAACCATTCTCCACATCCAAAAGAATGGTAGAGAGCAATGAGTCAAGAGACAAAGTGAATGAATTCAGCAATTTGAGCTGCCTTATGAAGTGAACTGTGTTTCATCCTACCCATAAACGAGTTTTTTTATATTTTTTTTTTCCAATTTGGGAAAGAATCTTGTCCCTTGTGGCTAGTGTGCACAAAATGGCCTTGAACTCAAAATCGGAAACAAACATCAAAAAATTAGGATAGGTAGATTAATTACCCATCCATCTCTGACTTCTGACATCGGGAGATCCATGAAAAATGCATCAAAATTATCTAGAGTGTGCTTGGAAAAGCTGAAAAAAATAGATTATGTTAATAATTGATTATATGTATAATTAATTATTGTAATAATCGATTATAATCGGAATCTGTTTTTGTTTGGATATATTCCCTGAAAAGCGATTTTAAGATTATCTATTTCGTTTGGATCGTGTAAAAAAAATCACTTTTACATAATAAATTACGAAAAATTGTATGAGTTATTTGTATAATTTAATAATATTTGTTTGGAAGTTAGTTTTGTAGGGATAAACAGGGAAGAGAGTTTTAAGAATGAAAAATAATCAAATCACAACAATCTTAAGCTAAAACAAATTAGATGATATAAAATAGCTTTTTTCTCCCAAAAAAAGTTTTTTTATAAATTTAAGTTAATTGTCAAATATGATAGATTATGTATGAAACAATTTTTTAGCCAAAAAATAGCTGAAATAGAAAAAATCTATCTTTCCCAAACATACTCCTAGTGGCTTAATCACCTGTACAGCAGCCCTGCCACTCTTCACGTAAGTAACTATTGCCCTATATTGTTTCCAAAAAAACAAAACTATTGCCCTATATTTATGCAAAACACCTTCTAAGGGATAAAACTCCTCTAAAATATGTTTATATATAAAGTGAACAAGTAATTGCATATTTGATTTATCATTGAGAAATTTTGAATGTATATTTGAGACAAAGTATCGATAGAATTCCTTTGGGACTTCGTAAGATAATCCAAACATGCACTAAGAGTGTATCCATCATGAAATTATTATCCGGTTGAGATTATATCAAAGGTAAACACACTCTTATTTTTATACAGATCACTCAACTTTTTCCTTCAATAAGAATGTGTCCGTGACCAGTAGCTAGTAGTATACAGTATCACGGGCAAACTTGCACGTACTTCAACTAGCCCATAAAGGCAGAAACAAATGGCCACCGGTCTCATTCAGATTTTAGCCACTAATGCTTGGGCCTGGTCCTGCGTTTTGAGGCAATGAACTCCAAAGCGTGCAAAGAGAGTTAGGATGAAAAATCTGAGTCAAGAGCAAGGAACCTGTGCTATAATAATAAGTATTACTCTCTTCTTGTCCAAAAAATAAAAAAAGAAAAAAAACAAAAGGAGGCACTGCCCTCTTCTATTCTACTTCTACACCTAAAATGTATTTGGTATCAATGTTCATCTTCATTCATAGAATACAATAACCTTCGTGCATTTTGGAAAACAGGAGAACCTTTCTTGGTCCTTTCAACAATTTGCCTTATTAATTGCCTTTCCAACTCACTATCAAAATCACAATTTTCATCTCCACTAACATGATTTAATTCATAAACGCTAGAGCTTTGCCCTTCCAACATTGTAGCCCCGCTAGAAGAGAGTTCCCTTGACAGTCTCCCTCCATCAACCATGGAGTAAGTTCTGGAACCATTTACTCCACCATCTTGAACCCCTAATGCATGCCAGTCATTTGGATGTGAGCCTACATTTTGGTCAGTATCATCGATACCTGATGGTGAATTTTCTTCTGAGTCATCTATCTTTATTAATTCTTCATAAGCCTCATTGTACGCACCTAGAGCTTCACCTGATAAATTCATAACTAGGGGTTCAGTCATAGGATCACAATCATCATAAGTCAATAGATTTCCTTTAGTAAAGGAGGATGCTTGCCCACAGCTTGGGAAATACTTTTGGGAACAACCCTCATGCTCTAGTTCCATAAACCGTAATTTCCTCTGGCTATTTTGGAGGGCAATCTCAAGCTCATGCACACGTTCCTCAAGTCTGGATTGGATAACTTCATGCAAGCGCAGACTTAGTTCACGAGGTGAAACTGCATAGTTTACAGGGAGATTTGTAGTGTCACTAGCATCCTCATTTGATTTTGAATGGGCAAAATCTTCCCCACTGACCATGTCAGTTGGCAACTCGCCTTGAGCAAAATCTGCTACGAAGTCTGGGTCAATCTGCAAGAATTTTTGCAACATAACACACCATAGACCCATTTTAAGCGCTGTTAACTTGAATACAAAAAAAGCATGGAGAAAAACAGACGCAACCTCAAAAACAAGGTCAACAAAATAGGGAGAAAAAACTTGGGGAAGTGCACTATACCCACAAATTTGAGCTATATGTGATTTGAAAACAATTTGAAAATGGTTATCTAACTGTGGGAAAATATTTTCTATAATAAGGTCAATCTAAGCACTCATTCTCTCCCAATTTCAATTTTTTCTAGCCTTGATGCAAATCAGGGTAGGCTTTAAGTTTATCATATAAGCCACAACACCAGACATTATCCTAAAGGTCATTAACTGTGCAAGAAAATATTTTCTATAATAAGGTCAACCAAGCACTCATTCTGTCCCAATTTCAAATTTTTTTCTGGCCTTGATTTGGTTGGGCTTTAAGTTTATCATATAAGCCCATAAGACCAGACATTATTGTAAAGGTCAGAAAAACAATCGTGGTTTCCCAAAGACGGCACCTTCTCTTTATTGCTATTCCAAATAGAATAAAGTGAAAGAGGGATTGACGAAAAATGGAAATTGGAAACTTGTATCACTTTCAAAATAAGATATATACGTTGGAACTTCCAAATGAAAACTGTCATATAAAATGGGACAAATTTAAGTTAGAAAACATTTTCTGTAACATTGCCAGGTTTTCTTCTGGTTTATCTACACCAATGCAAGTTTTTCGCTACGAACTTTCAGTTAGTGTTGCAATTCCAATTTCAACTACAATAAAGTTAATCATATGAATGAGAAATCCATGCTGCAGCATAAAATTAAAGAAGCAGATCTTCAAGTAACAAATGCATTTAGCTACTCTAGCTTCTAAACATTCCGAGTCTTAACTCAGATGACTTGTCATTGTAATTGTATCTAAATTTGTTTTGCATACTCTAATATAATATACCGGATGTCTGGCTAATTCTATCAACAAAGTATATATGGAAGTTAATCAAGTCAAGATAACACTTGTCTTGAAACACCTGTGTGAAGACTACGTTATTCTTATTATATTTAAAAAAACATAATATTTTTCTTCCCATTTCCTATTCCTATGCTTACAAACACATAAGATGTTTGCAACAACAACTAAGCTATGAAAAATAAAAATCAAAGCAAAATTATACAAACAGAGCTACCGGCAGTTCCTACATAGTACTCCAAATAGTATCAACCTATTTATCTAAAATTTTCTTGGGTTTCGTTCTATTCTTTTTTTGGGGAAATAAGTCCATGTTATAGGAGGTTATCAGAACCATAAGATCCTTTAAGTAAGAAAGGAGCATTATATTTGCTATATCCAAGAAAGTATCCACAGTTTGTGGCCCAATATGCATCTAATTCCAAGATGTTTTTACATAAGCAAGCTACTTCAAATTTGAAAAGTTTTTTTTTAAAAGATAACAAAAACAATATTCCATGCTAAGGTAACTAAACATAAGTACAAGAAATGATTTAAAGGAAGTGACATAAAACAGATCAAATAGAAAAATAGCTATAATGAGGCATTTGTCTTTCATGGTACAGATCTAGGCTATACTTTGTAAAGGTAAAAACAGGGAGGAATTGAGTAACATAATTTCTCTTTTAAGACATATAAATCAGAAAGAGGTATTTAACTCCACTTCTTGTTACATTCACTTCTATCAGGGGTGGGACTAACTCAATTAGGATCTTCATAAATGATAAGCTAAATGATAATGCACATCACAACAGACATATTCCATGACAATGTTATGTGCCTATATGATAATGTCATTATAAGGAAATTAAACGATAACATGTATTTATTTATTTATGGTTAGAAAAAGATAAGCATTTGTGTTTACCTCAACTAGCTCAGACAGTTTTCTATCCAGGCTAGATTCATTCATGTTTAACCCCAATCTCTCAAGTTCGGCTTCAAGCTCAGCTTCTATTTTGCTCATACATTCTGAACTTTCTTCTTCCTTCTGATTATATGATTTTTTACAGTCAATTACAGGAGAGTTATCCATGTGCTTTTCAGGGGAAAATCCATTTAGCTCCTTATCACAGAAGGAATGATCACACGTATCCTGTGAACCGTAATTTTCACTATGTAACTCCTTCACCGTCATTGAATCTTTCATTTCAAGTTCCTCTTGTAAATCTTGAACCAAGTTTTCATTATGCTTCAACAACTCTCTTAATTTGTCCACTTCTCCTTTATTTGCCAAGATGGAAGTAATTATCCCAAAAGAAATTCCGAGACTGAAGAGAAATATCGCATCTGATGATTATGAACATGTCAATAAAAATAGTTATCAATGCAAAACACACTGCATGACAGATGAAGTACAGAGACAGGATATCAACTCGTGAAATAATATCAACTTATGAACATAATTTATCAGAAGGTCAACATTTGTGGTTACTGATATATATGATTTGTTTGGGTTATAAAGCTAGTTGTGGTTAAGATCATATAATAACACCCATTTCTAATTAATGTTGGGAATGTCATTTTAGGACCTGAAACAATTTCTTTAACCATCTGGCCCAAAACAACATTTACCGGTGTTCGGTTTGCATCTGCTTCAAGCTAAAAAACCAGCCAGGCCAAACAATGTTATTTACACCAGCTTGGATTGGATTGTTTACATTCTGAAAACCAAACAAATCCAAAGCGATAACCTGTTTTTGACCAGACAAGTTTTTAATTTCATAATATTATGAGTTAAAAGTAATTTAGCTTATTAAAAGGGAAAAAACAAGAAATAAACAGGAAAAAAAAAAAAAATAGAAACAGTCCATTTCAAATGCCTTAAATAATATTTGATCACATAAAGTGAGAGAGTATTTGAGAAAGAGTTACTGTAAGTAAAAATATAAATTCAATAACAAATAAATATATTATGTAATATTAATAAGTTTAGACTGGATTGGATCGGTCTTCAAAATTAAAACCGAAAACTGATCCAGTGCAACCGGTTTTCAAAAATTCAAACTAAAAAGATCCAAATTTATTTGCTTTTGATTGGATTTTAACACCCCTAACAACATCCCTTTATAAAGGAACAATGAAATTGGCCAATTGTACAAGATATAAATAATCATTAAAGTTTGATTTGTGAATAAAGAAACTAAGATTCTATAACATCCTTACAATAAGTAAGGAGTTTAGACAGCTCAAAACCCATTTGATATTCAAATAACTGATAATATATTGGTCTCATTCTCAGCTCTGAGGAACTAGTGAATTGTATAAAACAAACACCTGAGCTTGAAAATGAAACAAGAGTGCTTTACAACTTGTCTTCTCATGCATAAGCAATATCAAGAGACTTTAACTAACCAGACAAAGCAGACAAATCTAAAAAAAATTGATATCACAATGGGAAGGCTGATAAATCTCTTCAAGAGTAAAGTAGTGAACAAGTGTATTACTCCCAACACAAAACAAAAAGAATTCTTCTAAACGTAGGCATGAAAGGAAGTACAGAAAACAAATATTTGCAACACAGCAAAGGCTAAAAAGGTATTTTTAAATCAAGAACCATACCATGTTGAGCCTGGATCTGTTTTCCACTGAACACATAGTTGGAAGAGCTCAATCTCCCACTATGCCCATTGCCTGCACTAAATTCCATCTTAGCATCATTAAGAGATCCAATTTTCGGTAAGGAAGAAACCTGGAATAATACATTTTCATCTTTCACTTGACTGGCTCCTGCACGCAATTTATATTCTTCACTTGCAATTAATGCACTGATAGAATCATCATCATTTGCCTTGCTGATTATTCGGCTTCCATCACTTACAAGAAATGAACGTGTGGCCGCGGATGGTGATGAATGAGAACTAAAGACGTATTCTTCCATTTTGGCATGTTCTTTGCATAGCTGAGCCATTACGCAACTGTCTAAGGAATTTAAAGGTCTACTAATACGCCCATACAAATGCTTAGTCCTGAGAGACGTTTTGTTTCCAGAGGGATTATGGATAGAACCCACTTCTCCTGCAGACGAATCAGGAAGCAGGAAGGCACAATTGCCACCAATGTTGGAGCTTTGCTCATTTCCATCTTCAATATCATTAAAGTTCTCATTTGCAGATAATGATACTGGTAATTTTGATACACAAAGGCCATCATTCTCATTGCAATTCCTGAAGCGTCCTATTTTTTCACTATCAAGTCGCTTCTTAGAATCCGATGAGTTCACATCAGCATTCCTTCTATCTAAAGAAACCTCTCTGCCCAATTTATCTCTCCGCCCAAAGGAATGAATTGGGGACTGAGGAATCTCAAAATTGGAATCCTCTGAAGACAAATGAGAAGAGCCATCACTATTCTTTGAAATCCTGTTCAAATATTTAGCTAAGTAACCAGCTCCAGCAGCAGCTGCAACAACCCACAAATCCATTGTGGCTCTCCCTTCCACATACACACACGAAAGGAGCAACTAATCAAACTCAACAAAACAAACTATCCTCTTTCTTTCCACTCTGAGTCAAACAGGAAAGAGAAAAACTTTCCATCAATTTAGAAAATTTGATTCAGGGAAGAATAAGCTAAAGAATAGAGAGGTGGAAAGGAATTTCCAGGAAAATAAAACCATCCTGATTCACTAACTCAACTCTTGTCCCAACTCTCTGCCATAATGAAAGAAAAACCCTATCAATCACTATCTAACTATGAGAAACTATTCCAAGAATGGATGGATGGAGAATCCAACAACAACAAATGATAATAATAATAATAATAATAATAATAATAGTAGAAAAGGAATATTCAAAAGTTTTTGTGAAGTTAGAAACAAACCAATGGCATAGACAAGCAGCAACAAAATGAAAGCAGCTAATCCAAGCACTGAACTAAAATTCACGATAAGTAGATTTGTTAACTGCAAAAACTCGGTTGCTGATTGGTACCAATTTTAGTTTTGGGGCATCGGAGAAAACGAAGGGAAAAGGTTCACTACTTTTGAAAGCAGAAGCATTATGTATGTACGAGACTACGACATAAAACCAACCACATTCCAAACCCATACCATGTTTATCGAAAGGATTCTCGCAGGTTTGATTCCTACAAACAAACAATGCACCCGCTTACGTACAACACCCTTATCTCACCCTACGTTTTCATGAATTAAACAAACACTGCCCTCATAAAAAATAAAATAATAATAATAATCATATTAATAAATTCCCATTAAATTTTTTGAAAGAAACGGAACAGGAAAGCGAGTTTCCTTTTTTATGTTTTTTTTTTTTGGTAACACATTTTTTATGTTTTTTTTTTAAATCTTGAAAAAAATGGATGGACTATCTATTAATGCGAAATAAACGTCTATTTTTATTTATAAAATTTCATTTTAATATATTATTAATGTAATTTTTTATATTATTAACTAATTATATTACTATATATATAACTTTTAATGTAATTAATATTTTCAATAATATAATAATACATAATCAATTAATATTAATAATACAAAAAATTTAAATTTTAGTAAATCCGTATTTTATCTATTATTATTATTATTATTATTAAGCTTTGCGAAAAGGTCAGAGGATTGGAGGATAATTGATCAGACGGACCGAATTTTAGAAATTATTTATTAATATAATATTATTTTAAAATTATTTATCAAATTAATTTATTTTTTGCCAACCTGACATTTTTTATTATTTTTTTATGACACCAAATTCGTTACTTTGACTAACGTTTTTGGAAAACACTACTGTCAATAACGTTTTTATCAGATTTGGCCACGTGGTTAGCTGTAAAAAAATTAAAAATTTTAACGCCGATGCTAAAGGTCGACGTTAGAGGTGTCACTCGTCTGAAGCTGAAAATCTTTACCCGTCATCAGACGGGTGATTCACCATTTGATGATTATCAGACGGATGATCAGACAGGTGAAGATCTTCAGCTTCAGACGGATGATACCTGGCCAACGCTAGCCGTAAAATTTTTAAATTTTTTTACAGCGAACTGACACAATATGATAAAAACGTTACTGAAAGTAACATTTTTAAAAAATATTAATCAAAATGACATTTTTCGGTGTTAGAAAAAAATAATAAAAAATATAAAATGACTAAAAATAGATTAATTTAATAAATAATTTAAAAATAAAATTATATTAATAAATAATTTTTAAAAATGAACCAATTTAATCAATCGCTTGAGGATTGGATGTTAGGATGTCCTATCAAGAGAAAGGTATACTAGCACTCCAGGACATCCGGCGATGGTGATCTCTCAAAAACACACTTCTCGACAAATATTATTAGTTTAATTTTAATATATTATTAATTTAATTTTTGTAAGAAGAGAAGGAAATGAGAATGAAGTGAAACATATTGTCAGAGGTTGAACCCGCGAGTGAGTTAGTTAAGGGGAAAAGTTTGTAAAGAGATGATTATACACTCAATTAGAAAGATTTTATTGTATCTTTTATCATGTAGATAACTTATCCTTATTTACGTGATATAATCAGATGATAAAAATTTAATATCATGTGACATTAACGAATCTGGATTAGCTGCAGTCAACGACTTCACACAGTCATTGCAGTCACCATTCCATCATCATTAGATTAGTTTTTCTTACACTCTCCATCTTTGATTTATTTTATTCAGAAAAATCAAAAAACAATACAGATAGAGAGCGATAGAAACGGGTGACTGCACCTAATCCAAATTTGACATTGACATAATTAATTTAATTAAGGTGATATATTCTGATTGGATATAGGATATTCAAATCATTTACATTCTAATGATATCACAATAATGTCCTTAAAATAAGTTAAATATTTTTAATAATATAATAATATAAAAAAATTTATACTAATGATATGTCACAAAAATATCACGTGATTCTGTTAAAAATTCTGACAAAAAATATCCTAAGGATCTAGCGTTTTTTCTTTATTACGCCATAAAAAAAGGGTTTGGCAAAATAACGATGATGATGGATATTTCAATTATCTTCAAGAATCAGAAGAGACATCATTACGGTTCAATAATTTGCCAAGATGAGATGACTTAGTAATATCCGTGGATTATCAAACTTTCTACTCTGCTGAATTATTTTAGGCTTAAATAAATTTATGGTTATCGTAAAAATAACATTATGGTTTTAGTCTCTAATAAATTTTTTGATATTTATAGAAAATAAAAACGAATAAAATCTACAAAATCGTTATACTTCTGGAGACTAAAGACTTATCCAAACCTTTTATTTTGTTATAATCTCCAACATTTTCTTGATCATGCATTAGCAGCATGGCTCAATTTCTATTTTAGTTTTAATATTTTTTGAATAGTTTAATTTTGATAAGTTATTAGTGTAAAATTTGTTTACAATGTTAATTTATCATAAATCATGCTATGCAAGACTTATAAGATAGTTATGATAAGAATCAAATATTTTTAATACTTTGACAATTTATAATTTGATTGACAGTATAAAAAATATTTATACTGACAATGTATATCAATTAAATTATTTTTTTGTGTGCATAAGGATATCCTTTAACCGATAATCAAAAATTAATCTTTTTCAAAATATAGAAATCATCGAAGTATATTCTGCCTCTTCTAACAAAGCCTTTAATTAAATCATTTTTTAATACATTTTGTTGTAATGTTTTCACTTGACTTAGTTTTAATCATTTCTATATATATTATGTTCGATTCATGTCGTATGCATGAAAAAACTTTGTTGGGATAAACAAAACTTACTTTAATTATCTCTACGTCTCGAAATAAATTAGTCTCTAACTATCAATAAATACCTTTGGGCACAAAAAAAAACAATAAAGATATTTAGGAATTTAGAACAAGTCCCCAATCATACATTCCCTTTCGATCTAGCATAGCAAGGTTGGCTATCTGTTGTCCATGTTCCGCATCTTTGCGTAGGATATTATATATAAATAAATGTATCTTGTGATATGGGGAGAACCAGAACTTTTTGTCCCAAGTGGCATAAAAAAAGCTGCCGGCGGCGGCAGTCTACGTCTCCCGTATAATCGCCATTTCACAAGATGGAAGGATGATGAATACCGATTCATCATTATTATTGAATACACTCACTCAACTACAGCCAATTAACGACCTTTATATAGAGAGAGAGAGCGAACCTATTGTTCCATAACGCGCGGGTTGATCATATAGATATTTTGTTAGAAGAAAAAGAAGAGTAGTAATTGAATAAATTTTTACATAATAAATATGAGCCCATTTGTTTTAGATTTGACAAAAATAAAATTACGTTTGAAAATCACGTCCAGAAAAACTCATCTCATATAACTTCCAAAATAATTACACGGAAAATGTTATTTTTACGTTTGCAAACAGACACTATAAGATTGAAATACTCATGATTTATTACTTTATTGATGTTCTATCATTTTATTTAATGACAAGGAGGTTTTGATTAAGTAATGATTAATTAATTAGATAAAACATAACCATATGAAGTGTAGGATCTTGTTATCCACTGATTAAGGAATAAAAAAAATGAAAAATTTTATTAGAAAACAAAAAAATCACACTTGCCAATACTTGACTACACAATTTTCCTATGAGACCTTGCCATTTTAATTTCTTAACCAGTATCCTTAGAACACTGATTAACATTTCCCTCATGGGAACCCAGCTACTAATGTAAACATTGGTTTCATTTTCATTCACAATCAGTATCATTCTCTATATTTCTCTCTCGTTCTCTCTTTCTTTCTCACGTTCCCTGCTTCATTGCATCTCAGTACTTATCAGATATACCAAGAAATAAAAATAAAAGTGGAAAAACATAATATTTTCTTAATTTTATAAAGTCGCACTTAAATTGAAAAAAAATAATTTGTCTGAAATGACATTTTTAATCGGAGAGAGTATTGAAACAAGACCCTTTTGTTAACTCCTCCTTTCTTATGAATTGATTAATTTGAATGTTTCATGTATTATATTTCCATACTGTTTCTATGGAAGTAGTATAATTTACTATATTACAATTGTAATGCATTTTTAATTATGTACTAACAAAGCATTATAATTTGAAACTACCATTATAAAGCAAAGCAAGATGCAGTATAGAAGGATTTGTAACCTTTTAAAAAAATAGTACACTAAACATGTGGGCTCAAAGGGAACCAAATGAAAAGGAATAGAGAAATATTAACCAATACTTTAAAAGCATTGGTTAATAAATCAAATATAAAAAATTTGTATTGAAAAATATATAATTAATACCTTAAAAATTTAGAGATTTATGAGATCTTCAAAACTGAAAACTAGCCAATCAGCTTTTGCAGCAACAGCTTCTCGAAGTTGAACACCCGCATAGCAAATGAACAAGTCGGCACCACCTGGTCTACGAGCCTAATGTGAAAAAATAGCAATATAATTTACTACATATGATATATGAGAAATACATACCATCAATTACACAACAAATATGGCAAAAATATTTTTTAAAAATAGTAATAATAATAATTTAATTCACTTATCAACATTATTGAATTTTTCTTTGCTTGAAATGAGAAACCTGTTTTGTTTAGTTGGACAGTGTACAAAATAATATATACAATATAAACAATATCGGCAGGTACTTCAGCAAACTCAAAAGTCTTTAACCCATAGCTGGAAGTTTGATATTCCATAAATGTTCTTAATATGAAACATGCCGGATTTGACTTACCTCAAGATCAGTTGCACCATCCCCTACCATGACTAATGCTTTGTATTCATGAGCCTGAAAAGTAGTTTGATCAGCTTTACCAGCAATGCAGTCAGCATTAACTAAGAAGCAGATGCAAGACTGACCTTCCTGATTTGTTGCACAGCAGTAGCTTTTCCCCCACTCCTTGAAGTGGGTTCATTTTTATCAAACCCCAGAAACTCTCCAGAGCTTCCAAAAAGCAGTTGATTGGCAAAAATGTTCTCTTTTGGAATCCCAAGTATTGATGCAACGGGCTTCATAAGAAGTGTCTTAGCAGTTAGAAAGAAAATAAATTATCTCATTCTTTATGCTGTATAAATAGAGCGAACAACATGCTTATCAAATATAAAAAACACTGCATAAAATTCTTAATGTCGTGACAATGTTAAGATAGATATAGCATCGAATATGCATGAAATCTTAAGAGAAAGTCCTATCGGAAATTTCAATGGGGACAGATTATTTTTCCCCTTTCTTATTAAGCAGACTAAAATTGTAAATTCATCAAACCTCCCCCACGTTCCTTAACAAATGGAGATTAGTCTCCGTTGGATGGGAGGGTTTAGGTAGATAAAAGGGAAAAGAGAGAAATAAACTAAGGAATAATATGAGACTGATATTGATTTGATGCGATAATAATGTGATACAAAAGACAAACCCAACAATCCTACTTATTTATATTAATAGTACACTCCTAGTCCTAAGTTCCTAACTAAATAAGAAAACAAAAAGAGAATATAATTAGGAAATAAATCCTTAAGAGATCATCTAGGATATATAATAACAATATAAGGAGATATTTTCTAGATATTATAATAGTCTCTTTGTGCAAGATATATGTGTAGTAAGTAACATTGGGCTTAATAATATTACAACCGTGTGGAATATCTTCTGCAGACGGATCTGGGCATGCAAGGTCAGCATGTCCAAGTATTCAAGTCTTTTCACATGCAGTATCTAGTTAAAGTCTATCCAAATTCATATCATGTTATAGTCACTACTAATTTGCTCCTCTAAGTCCAAAATGAAACAAATAGAAATACCATAAATTACAGTTAATCTTCATACATTGATCATTTGACGGAATCCCCCAGAGATCAGATAAACATGAATGTGTTTAGCCTTTAGCTTCCGAACTAACTCTTCAATGCCAGGAGAAAGCCTGCATATTGAGAAGTAGGGTCATTAACATTGCTCCGAATCTGTCATAACATAGTTCACGATACTCATTGTTGAAATAGAGATCAGAAGGTGGGAAAAAGAAGATTAAAATTTAGCATTGGGGATACCGATATATCAGTTTATTGCGGCCGTATTTAGTGGATTTTTGCTCCTAAATGCATTAGTTGTCTATGTTCTGTCCCTAAGTTCCGTTAGTTTAGGTTTTTAATAGTCTTTATGCTTATTTTAGTTTAATTCCTTGGTTTTTAGGTCGAATTTGATTGTGTTTTCGTGTTCGCATTTTCAGGAAGTGAATAAAAGAAGGATTGAACCATGAAGAATGGAGACATGAGGAGAAAAGTTGAAACAGCTCTCAGCCAGACCAGCACTGGCGGCCAATGCCCAATGCCGGACGCTAACTTAATTTGAGTACTAATTTTGGGACGCAGCGCTGGCGCCCAATTCGCGAACAAAATTAACTCTCTGCCTCGATGTTTCCTGATGGTAATAAAAGGCTTCTTTTCCCATTTTGGAGAAGGCTAAGCCCTATTTTCAGGGAACACTTCCATTCTTGACCTAACTGGGATTCTTCAAGGGCTTGAAGAAGGAAAGAAGAGATATCCCCATCATTCATCTTCAACTTCATAGAGTTCTTCCATCGCTTTATTTCATTTTGTTTTAGGGTTTACCATGTCTAGCCAAATCCCTCATAGCTAGGTTTTTTATGTAATCCATGACTTGATGAAGTTTTATCGATTTCCTAGTTATTCTATGAACAATTTGCCTTGTTGATGTAATGGATGCTTTTTTTAATGCATTTGAATGTTTAACCATCATTCACGTGTTTTGAGGTCTCATTTCTTTGCTAGGAATAGTGAGTTGTGAGTGTGCCTCTTGCATTTATTATCATTGATTGGGTTAATCTAGGAATAAATTGTTTAATTAATATGGTTATGCCTAAAATTCCATTGAGCTTAATCATCAAGCTTTATTAACTTGACCTAAGGAATTAGGCTAGTTGGTGGGATTTTGGATTCGTTGTTTCACCAAAGGAATTTGGGTTAGAATCACTTAAGGAAATTTAACCTTCAACAAGTGAATTAGGATGAGGATAATTAGGTTTTCGGTAATTTAATGAGCTCTTTGTCTATGAAAAACCCAAATTCATAATTGGATGAAATCGAATCTCTAGCGCCTTTTATCTTTGATTTTGCCTTCTTTGTGTTTGTTAATTTGTCCCAAAGAAAAGCCCAAACATATTTACTTGCTTTATTTACTCTTATGAATGATTTTAAACCTTCCGCATCAACGATAAGTCTAAATAGCTGGTTAACTTGCGATTTAGCAATTGGCAACCAATCCCAGTGGACAATACTTGATATACTTATCGTTTTATATTACTTGCAACGATACAGTACGTTTGTCGTGGTCCAATCAAGTTTTTGTCACCATTATCGGGGATTGTTGTTACAAATATCATTAGTATCAAAGGAAATGATTAGTTTAGACACCAAAATTTCATTTTCACTTTCATTTGTGTTATGTATATATTTGTTTCCTATTATTGATTTTTGTTGTTAATTTTCTGCATCTTTGCATTTGCTTCATTTGTGTTCTTTAATTTTGGTTGTGTTTTTGTTTTGCGAGGTGGATGCAAAGCTCATAAAAACCATGGATTACAACTTCTATCATCCATTTCATGAAGTAATGATAATGTTTGAGGTGGACCAATTACAAACCATCGCGGCTCAAAACAAGGCACTTATTCAGTAGATGTCAACAATCATTCAAAACATGCATGATGAGTCATCACCATTGGAAGTTACCTTAGAGAACTTCATAGCCACAATAATGGCCAATTTTGAGCAGCAAATTCCCGATGAGTCATCAGCCATGCAGAGCTTCGTGGCAGCAACATCAGCCATGTAGCCATAAGGAGCATTGATGGAGCAGAATATGTGTGAGAAGATAGAGTAAAAAGAAGTTAAATGATTTGTTTGGTTTGAGAAAGAAAATGGAAAGAGAGAAGATAGAAAGAAAGAATGTGGGTAGAAAGAAAGTGGTGAGAAAAAGAATGGATTTTAAGGGTTGTTTGGTAGGAAAGAAAGAAGATGAGTTTTTTTTTATAAACAATTATGCCCCTGTTGGATGAAGGATAAAGTTGACATTTCACTCTCTTTCTCTCCTCAACCAAACGGGAGAAAAGTGAAAAATTCCTTTACTTTCTCTCTTTCTATTTTCTTTCCTTACTTGTTCACCCCAACCAACCAAAGAAAAAGTGGTGGTAGAAACTAAGTCAAGAGGAGAAAAATATGGTTCGAAAAACAAAGATGAACCATTCTCCATTGATCCTAAACTAGAGAAATTGAGAGGAAGAAACAGGTGGAAGATATATATATATATATATATATATATATATATATATAAAATATTTTACCATGTTTATCGAAGAACCTGAACTTGTTGACTTCGATACTTTTTTATGTTCACATGCATGTGTTATCTGTGATGGAATAAATGTATGTGTTGCATGTGCTGAGATTTCTGCATGTCTGCAAGATGATAAGTCTCATGTTGCAGTGAGTACAAAATATGCAGAAGTTGAAGCGGCATCATCAATGGTTCATTCTACTATTATGTCACCCTCCATTCAGAAGCAACCGACAATGGAATATCAGCCTTAGCAGTGAGTGTATGGTGATTTCATTAATAACGGCAAAGACACTAAAGTTGCCCAAGAAGTTAAGCATCCCATGCCTCGTGAAGACTCTATGCATAATGAGGTCATGAGAGGAGCCATTCTCTTATCATTTGTTGATTATCTTAATTATCTTGATTGTTCTCCTATTTTCTTTGGTCTTTAACCTGTTTTGCCCATTTCTTACCTTCCTCCTTATCTTAGCCAAGTTACATACTTAAATAAAGTTCCTCTTGATTTATGCATGCATGTGAATTGTGTACTTTTGGATTTAGATGACAAGCAAATTTAGGTGACAAGCAAATTTGGAGCAACATGGTTCTAATGTGTGAAATTGAGGGGTACACTTCACCCTATACACACGTGTGGGTTGAGTGAATTTGTGCATCAATTGAGAAGCTAGGGTTCTAAACTTCTAATTATTCTTCCTCTACTAAGATTGACATGTTCTTTAATTTTCAAGTGATGAAAAGAATTATGCATTGTTGTTATGACTTTTGCTTTTGAGCATTTTTTGAAGGTGGACTTGCTACATGTTGATGCTTCTATTTTTAGGAATTCATACATGTCTCGGTTGTGCATTGTTTTGGTATTACTTGGTTGTAGATCACACTTGAGTTGTTTTGAATTCCTTTAGCCATTCACTTGTTTCCTTGTGTGGTTGTTTCATTGTGTTAGGATTTTGTTTAATTTTTGTCCTAATCAAAGTTTAAGCTGGTCTGAAAAAGGGGTAAAAATCAGTAAACCATGTATGTCACAAGTAATGGAATATCATTTCTCCACACTATTATTAATATATCAAATGTGGATTGTTGATTTTTTTCATAATTATATTCTCATTTAATGTTTAAAATATGATTTGAATATAAAAGAATATAGGTTTTGGCTCTAAAGTCTAGACATCATACGGCATTTCTTGTAAAGGGACAAACGCAAATATATCTTAAACTTGCATCAGGTGAACAAATAAGCATTAGGCAGAGGAAAGAAAATAACTTTTCTGTGAAATTTCGTTATTACAAGTGAGGGGCCATAAGGAATTACATTACAAGTTCATCGCTGGGGAGAGAACTAAACTCTCTTAATTCTTGTCAATCTAACCCTTAATTCTTATCAGATTTGTCAGTTTCAAACATATATGGATACTTCATACAGGCAAAGAAAAATGCATAAATAGTACAAAGTAGACTTGCACAAAAATAAAGACAAAAAAATGGAAAGTGTTGAAGAGGAAACTGATTTTTTTTTTTTTCATTATTAGGATACTCAATCATATTTTACACAAATTGCTGGAAATAAAGCTTTTCAATAATACTAAAGAGGAATAGATTATTGACAATGAGTTTTTCAGAGTCAAAAACCAAATTGGGGGCAAAAAGCTTATACAGGAAGTAAGTGCATTGTTAACCAAAATAAAAGATAAAATCTGTTTAAGATAACAAATGCTGAAGATGGTTACTTAACAAAAGCAGTCATACCTTGGGGGGTGTTGCTGGAGAAAATTCTGGAGTTGAGATAAAGAGGGATTGAACAAAGATAGTCTAGCAGCCAAAGCTTCCTCAAAAGGAACAGAACCACCCATTGCTCTAGGAAAATTCAATACTTGAATCAGATATTAAAAAAAAAAAAATTATTTTTTGAAAATAATTCCCAGTTAATAAATTAGAAATGGAACCTAGCAGTCCATTCAGCAACAGCTTTTCCAGCTCCACAAAATTCAGCGAGCTCATCAATACCTTCATCCACGCACACGGTGCTATCCACATCAAAGCACACAGCATCAGCATTTCTCCAAAGCTCAACAATCTCTACCATTTCAACAAATCAACCATCAACACAACACGTCGAATCAAATAAATAAATAAATAACTTGAAAATGATAGTGATCGATAGATACATAACCTTTGGAAGGGAAAGTGTTCTGGAAATGGCCCTTCTTGGGAGTGGGACCCTCAACTGAAGCAGAAGCAGCAGTTACGTTGAATGGCGTGGAGTGCTTCTTCATGAGATTAATACCGAATCGAATTCCAACAACAATGGAACTCTTCCTCAGATGCAACAACGTAGATGCAGGAACAAAATGGGATTGATCTTTTCTTCTAACATTAACACCAACACCAACTGGGGTGATCCCATAACTCACTAACCCCTCCATCAAACTATATGTTTCGATATCCGAAAATAAGCAAAAACAAAATTGGTTAATTTTTTAGAACCGTGCTACTCCTACGAGAAACAATCACAGAGATCGACCACAGGAGAGGAAATGGTGCTGTCTGCTAGGCCCGTGTATGCAGGCCCACCAAATGTCTTCAAACTTTTTTAAAATTTATACTTTAGACCCTTATTTTAAAGTAGGGCCTTACATCATCATTTTTTCCTCATATACCATAAATGTTTTTAAAATATTTAAATATCTCTAAACTATCCTCAACTATCTTCGTACGTGTTTGGTGTTGCGGTGCAATATCACGGTGGAGGAAAAAACATGATGGGCATGACATTTGTGTAATTTTTTTGCACAAAAAATAGAAGCTACAAAGTATGTGTTTGGTGTTGCGGTGCAATATCACGGTGGAGGAAAAAACATGGTGGGCATGACATTTGTGTAATTTTTTTACACAAAAAATAGAAGCTACAAAATTGTAGCTTTCACGATGGAGAAAAAGTCATCGTGAGTTTGGGATTGTACCGTAATCCCAAACATGCTAAAAGTTGTAGCTTTCATGGTGGAGAAAAAGTTACCGTGAGTTTGGGATTGTACCGTAATCCCAAACATGCAATTATTACATTCCATAATTTATATTCAGATATACATTGCATCACACTCATCTTCTTCCTCTTTTTCTCTTCTTATTCATCACCCTCTCCCCCCGTTTTTCTCACCTCAAAATCAAATTTAACATAATTATCATGTTCGATTCGTGTTTCCACCTAATCCTAATGTTGGGAATTACGAAGGGTGATACCCTTCTTGAATCTCTGGTAGAGAGCAGGGCTACACACTCAACGCTGAGACAACTGAAAAAACAACCAAACACCACCTTAACCGATCCCTTGAATCAGATCTCCACCTTCTTGAATCACCTTCGACCAGTCGCTAACTGCAGCACTACCTCTGCCGTCTGCAAAGCCCAGCCACCATTGAACCCAAATTAATACTCAAACCCATAATATATATATATATATATATATATATATATATATATATATATATATATATATACTGCCGCAAAAGCGTAACCATCATCCCTTTAAGCCTAATTCCCCGCAATAGAAGAAACCAGAACCCCCCATGCCACCAAACCAGGTTTTCACGTGTCTGCACTCCGCACACACCAAAGAGCCCCTGCATTTCATTTCCTTTGTTTTTCTCTTTTTTGTTTTTGTCGTTTGGATTAGCCCAACATTAATTGGTTTAGGCTTTATTGTTCTCTTTAGCTTTAACCTGTTTTGGAGGGACGGGATGGATAACTTGTTTGCCGACTTTAGGCCGATTGCTATAATGTTATGGTGTTTTATTTGAAATGATAAATGATTAGGGCCACTTTAATAATTTTAAGGTCTGCATGTTTCAGATAAAAATTTTGGTTAGGAAGTGGAAAGCACCAAAAATGGAGGGTGAGGATTTGTTATGAATTCAGGCATCCGAATGGTCCCCTCAAAAATCAACTTATGAGAGGATGGTCTACTCAACTATATAAGCAATGGTCAGGCTCGTTAACCACCCGATGTGGGACTCGCAACACGTCCCCTTGAGTCTGAACTCGTCACCACAAGCGAGGGCTAGCGACACTATCCACACCATCAGACAGAACATGACTCTGATACCATGTTAAGAAAGGAGTGATCTATCCAACTATATAAATAATGGTCAGACTCGTTAACTACCCGATATGAGACTCACAATAAAGGTGAGGAGGAAAAACGAGGATAGAAGAATGGTGTATTTTTGAATAAAGGTTAAGTTGAGATTTCACTTTCTCATGCTTTTATTAATATTTTATCATCATTTACTTTCTACTCATCTTCGGTGTCTAACTCTCTCATGCTTCTTCATTTTACTTTACTTTGTTGGTATTTCAGAGGCACTGTGCCCCTGTTGTTACTTTACCTTTTTTTTCTTCTTGCTTTTAGTTTACTTTCAGATACACTTCTCCAACATACTTCAAGCTCTAGGTTTATGAAATTATTAACATGTATATTTTTCCGATAATAATGTCATTTGCCTAATTTATAAAATATTTTTTGATGCTCAGTTAGTTACGTTAATATGGAATTCGTGATTCATTATTGGTTGATTCTTTAAATCGATTCGAAGTTTATATTAGTTGATTCTTCAAAGGTTATATGCTTTCTCAAGGATAGAGCTATAGAGCTTAAGTAAATTTTTCTAGAATAAATTTTAAATTTTGTAAAAGTGGCTTGCAATGGTGGAGAGTAAAGAAGATAGATTATTATTAGTATGTATGCATTATGCCTATCAATGGGATAACACTGTTGACATATGTGGGGGGTGAAAATGGCTTGGAGTTCTTATTTGTGAGGCCGTTTGTTTTAATCAGGGATGATAAAGTGGGTTGTGACTCGCGGGTCAACCCGCCAAATTTTGGCAGGGTGGGTTGGGATTCTCAACCCACCAACCCACTTTGACCCGTCCCGCTTAACCCATCCCGAAAACGGGTCGGTGGCGGGTTGACCCGCCAACCTGCACAGATTAGAAAATAATTTTTTTTATTAATTTATTAATTATTTAATATTATTTAATTTAATTGTTACTTAAAATTATTTCATACTACAAAAATAATGTCTTTATTTTTATAACAAATTGCATGCTGTAAGATAAGATTATTCCAATTTTTTAATGATAATTTAAGAAAGGCTATGAAGATTATCCCAAAAAAAGAAATGTTATATGATTTTTTTATTAAATTTTTTTTTTATAGCGGATCAACCCGCTAACTCACCAACTCATCAACCCAATATATGTTTTTATGTGTTTGGCCGGACAATCCGTCAACCCACCATTAGGCGGGATGGGCTGGGGGGTTCAGCCCATACGACTAAAACGAGTTGGCCTACCCCACCCTGTTTTGGGTGGGTTGATGGCGGGACGGGACGGGTTGACCCACTTTGTCATCCCTAATTTTAATGGTCCTCATAAGTATTTTATTTGTGCCATTTCTGGTCCAAGTAAAGTGCTCCCGCTTAAGACGTTTCCTCATTGTGTGTATGTTATTTTTTAGCTTCACTATTGAATTATTATTTTTGTGTTGACAGGAAGAGCGACTAAAGTATATATTGAGATTAAAAAACTTAAGTCTGTCTTTGATATATTCTTCTATGGCTCAATCCCTGTTTCCACTGACAAATCCTTCCATGTTTTTTATTATGTGTAGCTATTTGGTGATTGAATGACTCATATCTATTGGTGATTAATGTCTTATAGACAGGACACAACGTTTGATCCAGTTTAGATTATGATAAATGCTTAGTGTTGTTGTACTTGCATCAGCTGCTCAAAGATCTCTTGGCTTGGCAGCAACTATTGACATGGTATACAATGGCAGAGCCAAGCCTTTTCTTTTCTACTTATTTACATTGCCACGTACTTTAGATTGCCTAATCTTCTAACCATGAATTTGAATAATTATACAACAAGTATCACAACAGTTTTAAGAGTGAGCTTTAGTTATCAACTCCATTGCTATTATTTGCACTATTGCCTTATATTATTATATTGTTTGTCATTATTAAGTAAGCTGACTGATTGAAGGTGACAAATGTATGTTCAATAATGCATTTAACCTGTTCATCTCATCACTTAGTCCATATGTCAAGATTGATAGCTTTGATTGTTATAATACGGGATGTTGAAAAAATGAATCAAATTTGGTCTCTCCCTTATTATTCTTCTTCATCCTATTCCAGCCTTAGTAGTGTAATATAATTGTATCGTCCAAATAAATAGCTTGGTTTTTAATCAATTATTGCAATATTGCAATTATGTTGGTTGTAGTTCGAGTAATCTTCAATTAGGAGCAGAAATGTTTTTCAAATAACAAAGATTAATTAAAATTTTTAATAATCAATATTGCGCTTAAGATTGATTGATTTATATTGGTAATGCCAATTTGTGTTGTTTGACCATGATGCAATCTATGTTTTCCTATATTTTATTTATTTTTTCCTTTTGAGTGCATTTTCTTTGTATTCTTTGTTCTTTATAATGCTACACTCTTTTGTTTATACTTGATCTATATCATTGTCTTGATTCTTAATTGTTTGGGTGAATTTGAGTTGATATATTTCTTTGCACACTGGATGAAAAATGCAGCTGAGGTGTTTGTCAAAAGTTCATTTTGGTATTATAACTTGATACTAGGCTCCAAAAGTAGGATAACCATGCTTCCAAATCCTCGACATGCTATTAATCCAACTTCTTAAGGTTAGGTATTTGTTAGATGATACAAAGGTCCAATCTAAGTGCATTTTCTAGATCAGCAATCAGATCATTCACATCCCCAATCCCTATAGGTATACGTACACAATCTTCAGTTAAAACTCTTGCCTCACGAACTGCAGAAGGTATGCTTGCATGGGACATAAAGTAGGGCATGCTGGTAAGGCACTTTACACTCCCTGCCAAGAGGCAAAATAACAAACTTCCATATAAGAATATTATCATCATATTTTATATCTTTTGGTTATTTCTCTAACTAAATTCATATAGTTTCAATCAATCAATGCACACAAAATTGTATAGCAGCTTCATGGAGCTTTTCATCATATGAAATAATTCTAATAATGTTCATGGTGTTTTTGTCATTCCATTTTTAGAGTCCTTTGTGTTATTATTCTCTAATATTAGTCTAATGATTCCAATGATTATCTATTGTATTCCTTGTGCTTTCAAAGGCATATGACTTCTCTAATTTGCTTCAGGAATGCTTACCAACTATGCAAATTGTGGTTATTACTCCACCTCTAGTTTGTGGGGAAGAGCGTCTAGCATATGCAAAGTATGATAAATTCCTCATCTCTTTTTAGATTTAGTATTCATAATCTACATTCTTTTATGTTCACTATCTTATTGTACAATTATGTATTTGGCTATTTACATGTTATGGATATCGTCAAATGAACAACGTACAAAACTTTTCCTTGCTGACTGCTCTATATTTCTTTTAAATGCAACAATCGCATCATTCACCACAATTATAATTGCTATTTTTAGCACGACTGTTGCCATACCCCCATTTGACTATTTATCCGCCAGTCATGTCCATCTAAAGACCATTATGTCCTTATTGTACTCCCTTGCTACACAACACACCCTAATTCATACTCTATTGTTGCTTTGTGTATGGTTGTATGGATTTGTTTTGCATCTTTGTGTTGACTGTTGGTTATCTATTACTATATAATAAAGCTTGGTGCTCCGTCAATTATCATTTTGTCCCTAAATGACCATTTTGTACGACACTTCTTTCATATGAAAGTAGATTTTGGTAATAACATATTTGACAATATATTAAGAATGTAGTATTATTCCTTAATATTGTTATACATCTATCATTCTATCTATGGTTTCAACATTGGTGATTGCTATTTTAGACCCTGGACACTCCTGGTCAGAAAAGGGGAGCAATTTTTTTGTTTATCTTTAGTATTGCAGTTTTTCTTTTTCATCGTTTGGTGTAAAACTAATTTTTTCAGCATATTAAGCTAAGGTTGTTCACATTTGTAGGTGTGCTTTTTTAATATTATATTTTCTTTTGATACTTGATATTTGAACCTTTCGGTATGAAGAAAAATTTTAGTTTACATGGTTAATATTTGGAACTTAGTGACGAATATATTTGATATATATAGAAGGAAATTATTAATATATATAGCAGGATTATTGATTGTTACACATGTTAATATTCCATGTGTTTTCAAGTCTGCACGGAAAACATGTTTTGGCATGGATATATATACCCGAAAAATATTGTCATGAAAATATATACACCAGAAAAACATGATTTGGCTTGGATTGAGTTTGTCGGTATAACTTCATTGTATTGGAGCATATATCAATTTTATGTTGTCATGAATGTACAAAATACATGTAATTTCTTACGAACTGAAAAATTATTATATTGTTGATACAATCTTTGTTTTCTTTATAATAACTATTAGTATACATCGATTTAGTATAGACAAGCACGACGCTTGGTTCAAATTTTAGGCGCTTGATATATGGCACGAATTTTTTCGTGCCATTTTTATTTGAAAGTATCAAATTTCTCTGTGTCATTGTTTACATTGCTTTTTACTGAAAAACATATAGGGAGATCATGTTTATTAATAGCATATAATAGTGTTCACTATAATGCTATAACTATGACCCATATTATTGATAAAATGGGTGCTTAATTCTTAAATATATTACTATACCCAATGAAATATTTTAATCTCAAATTGAAATAAAAATTATTGTTTTTTTTTTAAGTTAAACATTGGAATTGTTTTCTTAATAAGAAATTTACCTGTGCCCACAAACTAGCAAATATAGGCTTCCCTAATCCCTATATGATGTTTAATTTAATTTATTTATTTTATTTATTTTATTTTATAAGAATTTTATAGTAATTTTATAGTAATGATGTTTATATTTAGAATACTTAGATTTAATATATTGACTCTTTTTTAATCCTTAAATTTCAAACAATTTTAAAAATTTAACTATCTTTTAGATCATCGCCAATCATCCTTTTTATTATTAGAACACTCAACTAAAATATATTATAAATTTAATTTAATTTAATTTAATTTAAATTTTTTAATATTTATAAGAATTTTATAGTAATGATGTTTATATTTTGTATTTAGAATTTAGAATATTTAGAATTTATCTATTGACTCTTCCTTTTCAATTCTCAAATTGCAAACAATTTTTAAAAATTTTATGTATTTTTTTTATAACTTTTGTTAGATAATTCTTAATACAATTTTTAGAAAATTCTTATATGTTAAAAATTTAAATTTAAATATTTATAACAATGTTCACAAGCAAACATATTTTTGATTGATATGCTTTAGATAATTCTTATGTACTTTTTTAATTGCTTAAATAATATATATGTTCCGTGCATGGCATGGCTCACGTACTAGTTAATATATAATTGATTGTTCACAAACAGGCCATTTTGAACATGCGTAAAAACGAAAGTGATCCGTGCAAATACACAGGTACTGTACTAGTTATATTTTAAAAACAATATACAAGAAAAAAAACCTTAAATTTCAAATGTAGAACTATCAATATGAGCTACGTTATTTTTTTTTGAGAAATTATATTTTGACAACAAAGTTAGACACCAATACCCAACATCATATATGACAGATTTGAGTGATGTAAAACAATAGATTAGAGAAAGAAAGAGAATAAAACAATATACTAATGATACATCGTATGTATATATAATGTTGTCCAAATATCATAGCTCCTGTTTTAAGGATGAATCATGTGAGGTGAATTATGTCTTGGGCTAATATTTTTTGAATTTAAAGTTCATCCCAATCTGTCATGGGATACTGCAGGTGTTGGGTCGCGCCAGCAGGCCTATTAGTCATACAATTTTTTTTATTGTTGAATAATAGATTTAATTTTTAAAAATAAATTAATAATAAGAAATTTAGATGATTAATGATAGGGATGACAATTTATATCTGTGTATGGAGATCTCTGCGGGAAGTGTCCCGAATGGGGCCTTGCAGTCTGGGAATTTTTCCTACGAGGACGGGGATGGTAGAGAAAATCCCCCCGAAGGCACTTTGGGGACAGGGAGGGAAAACATGTTTCTTGTCCCATGGGGTCCCGATCCCGAAAATATTACTAAAATTTACTAAAATATCCTTATAGATATATATATATATATATATTAGATATATTTTATTAAATTTAGAAATTTATTATTTTATTAAATAAAATAAAATATTAAAAATATATGTGTATTATTTAAAGTTGAATTTGTTGTAATGTCTTGAAGAGTGCTTTAACTTTAAATATTTAAGATTTGTAGTATTTTTTATATTTTATTGAATTTTAGTTAAATACATGTTATTTTTTTATGAATTTTTAAGGTCCTCGAACTCCCCGCAGGAATCCGTGGATAATGGGGACGGGAGACAAAAACTCCTCGTGGCTCGAAAGGGGGACGGGGAAAAAATGGGGAATGGGGACGGAGAGCGGGAGGTACTACCTGCCCCCGCCTCATTGTCATCCCTAATTAATGATTTAGTTTTGGGTCAATGATAAATAAATTAGATAACCGATCTAATTGCTAATTTAATTTTAATTTTTAAGTAAAGAAAATACATGACCTCTTAAGCTATTTTTGGATCAATGGAAAGTAGTTTAATGGAGTGGAATGAAACAATGTATCATTGTTTGCATTATTTATTTTATGATGAGATGGAATGTAACAGGATGAATGCATTTCCGTCTTTTTCAACTCCCCAAATTTGTGATACGAGAAGAAAGCAATTTAGTTTTTCTTCAATTATTTATTAAATTAATTTTTTATCCTTTTTACCTAAACCTCTCAAATCTCAATCTATTGCATTTTGTTTTGTCCCACCACACGCTCCGGGGGCCATCTTTTCCAAATCAAAATCCAAACTTGTTGTGGTTGCCGGGGTCAATAGTAAAAGTCGTGATGGTGGTGCTGTTGATGTTACAGTATGTTATGGTAGATACTAAACAAGCAATGGATATTTTCATGAGATCACTAGTTAAGTTGGAAGTGACTCGTATCATCTCATCTAAACGTTCTCGGATAAAACGGAGAAAGTTAAAGAAAAATAATTTTAATAAGTTTGATGAAATTAGTTATAATAATAATTTTAGGTTAAAGTAATAATTTGATCTCTATACATGACACAGATTCTTTATTTATAACGTGTTTGGATTTGCGGTGGTTATGCCAATATCACGTCTGCAATGACATATTTGTAAATTTTTTTATATATAACGTTGTAGCTTTCACGTCTGCCGCCAATCAAATGTGGATACAAACATGCTATTAGTCCCTATATGTAAAAAATTTGAAAATGAGTCTCTGCATGTATAATCGTTAGCAAATTCGGTCCCTACATGAGCAAACTTTAGCAAATTCGTCCCTGTCGTCAGCAAATTAGTCCTTATACATGACACAAATTTTTGATTTGTCCCTAAACCTAAAAAAAAAAAATTTAAATTGTTCCCTATATGTGTAATCAATAATAATTTTGTCCTTATCGTCTGTCAAAGAGCTCAGACCCAACTAAAGATTCTTTTCGTATTGATTATTTTTTATATATTATATCAATCTATTTCTTCTATTGAGAGTCAACTTTGATAATTTCATAATATAAAACCATTTACGGACCAAATGATATAATTTTAACTCTCAATAGAAGAAATAGATTGATATAATATATAGAAAATATTCAATACGAAAAGAATATTTAGTTGGGTCCGAGTTCCTTGGTAGATTGCAGGACAAAATTATTATTGATTGCATGTATAAGGACCGATTTAATTTTTTTTTTTTTAGGTTTAGGGACTAAATCAAAAAATTGTGTCACGTATAAGGCCCAATTTGCTGACGGCAGGGACCAATTTGCTAACGTTTGCACATATAGGGACCAAATTTGCTAACGTTTACACGTGTAAGGACTCATTTCTAAATTTTTTAGTATAGGAACTAAATGAAGAATCCGTGTCATCTATAAGATGAAATTATTACTTTAACCATAATTTTATTAAAATCTTGACATACCAGTCCGAATAACATATTGGATTAATCAAATACAACATTTTGATTATAAGCTAATAAAAAAAAAAAAAGATGGAGCAGAAACTTTACCCCTCTTCTTGTTTATTCCGGTTACCCTTTTGTTTTTTTCTTCTCGGTTATGGTTTGTCTGCTTCACAATCATCTCACTCTGGTTTGATTCTCTCCCTTGTTATTTCTTTTTTTGATTAAACTAATAATTTGGTTCGTATACATAACATTGATTTTAAATTTGGTCCAAATATATAAAAAATTATGAAATTGACCCTTATATATATAACTATTTTTAATTTTTAATTTGATCATTATCGTTCGTTGAAGTTAAAATATCGGGAACATATTGAAAATGATTGTCATATGTAGGGATCAAATTCACAAAAAAAATTGAATTCAATCCCTAAATGTGACAGCATTTTTAATTTGGGCTTTATGTATGACAAATTGCGGCCCAGTTTGAATTGTATTTATTATTATATCAAATCCGAATCAATCCAATCCGATTAACAGTTGTTTTAATTGGATTGGATGATTCAATTTTTAGAAACATAACAATTAAAAGATAAGTCTAAATAACATCAACGAATATAACATATAATATACTAAAAATTAAAACATTACGAACTAATAAATATGAATTTTAAGTTTGCAATATTAAAAATAGTAGAAAATTAATCGTGTCAAACTAGTAAGTGTTATTAGAAAAATAAAAACCAACAAATAATAGTTTCATACTCATATATTGATAATAGAATAAATAAGTATTATACAAATTGAAAAACAATTTTGAATTTTTTTGAGTTGTGAACACCTATACTCTCTGTTATTTAGCCCATAGGTTTTTTCTTTTTCCTTATATGTAAAAAAGGGTTGTGAAGAATGTGTATCTTGAGACACATTTTGAGTCAAAGAATGAAATTATTCATTTGATATTTATTATAATTTATAATCATACACAATTATAGAAGTAATCTCGCTTATTTTTCTCTTTACGCAACATCCCTCAGCATAGCCCGCCGTAAATAATTATATTTTTCTTTGAGAAAGTTGCGTTGATGCACATGGCCGTGTGAGACTTGGCAATTGGCATATTAAACAAAAAATATTGTGTTATCTTTATACATAAAGGAAAAGTGGTGGATGGGGGGTAAATTTGTAAAATCATTTCATAACGGTTGAGGTATATTTGGTATTTTTTTGCCTAATGGAGGATATTTATGTATATATGTTTTTGAATTATATTTATTTTTTTAATTCTCTTAAAAATGAGTCCCCTTAAGTCATTACTTAACTGATCTTTACTGTTGTAATTACTCATTTTTGGGCCTTATTTATTTTTCAATATGTATTTGTAATTTAATTTTAAATTTATTTTTTAATTTTAATTTCAATTTTAGTTACAGATTTTCATTTCATTCCAATGTTTGTTTTTAAATTTATTTCTAATTTAAATTTTATTTTCATTGTCATTTTCAAATTTTTAAATTTAATTCCATTTTTTTACTATAAATTTTACTTTTCATTTTTATATTTTATTTTTTGTCATTTTCGTTTGATTTTGGTTTCATTTTTTTATTCAAAAAATAAAAAAGGTTTGAATGCTTCATCTTCCATATTAATAATTTTTTATTTGCTATTCCATGATGGAGTGAGTTAGTGGGTTGAGTTATTGCTCTTTGTATATTAACACACATATATATAGATGCCAGAATATATAAAAATAAACCGATTTAATAAATAGACATTATGAAATAACCACTACTTGTGCTTATATATAAAAGGAAGGTGGTGACTGGGATAAATTTGTAAAATCACTTCATAATGATTGGGGTATATTTGGTATTTTTTGCCTAATAGAGGGTATTTATGTATATATGTTTTTGTATTATATTTCTTTTTTTTTTAAATCTTTTAAAAATGAGTCTCCTTAAGTCACTACTTAATGAGTCTTTATTGTTGTGATTACTCATTTTTGGATATTATTTATTTTTCAATATGTATTTGTAATTTATTTTTAAATTTATTTTTTTAATTTTAATTCCAATTTTAATTACAAATTTTCATTTCATTCCAACGTTTATTTTCAAATTTATTTTTAATTTAAGTTTTATTTTCATTGTCATTTTCAATTTTTAAATTTAATTCCATTTTTTAACTACAAATTTTACTTTTCATTTTTATATTTATTTTTTGTCATTTTCGTTTGATTTTGATTTCATTTTTTTTATTCAAAAATAAAAAAGGCTTGAATGCTTCATCGTTCATATTAATACTTTTTTATTTGCTATTCCATGATGGGTTGAGTTATTGCTCTTTGTATATTAACACACATATATAAAGATGCAAGAATATGTAAAAACAAACCGATTTAATAAATATACATTATGAAATAACCACTACTTGTGCTTATATATAAAAGGAAGGTGGTGACGGGTAAATTTGTAAAATCACTTCATAATGATCGGAATATGTTTGATATTTTTTTGCCTAATAGAGGGTATATATGTATATATGTTTTGTATTATATATTTTTTTTTAATTCTCTTAAAAATGAGTCTCCTTAAGTGACTACTTAATGGGTCTTTATTGTTGTGATTACTCATTACTTAATGGGTCTTTATTGTTGTGATTACTCATTTTTGGGTCTTATTTATTTTTCAATATGTATTTGTAATTTAATTTTAAATTTATTTTTTAATTTTAATTTCAATTTTAGTTACAGATTTTCATTTCATTCCAATGTTTGTTTTTAAATTTATTTCTAATTTACATTTTATTTTCATTGTCATTTTCAGATTTTTAAATTTAATTCCATTTTTTAACTATAAATTTTACTTTTCATTTTTATATTTTATTTTTTGTCATTTTCGTTTGATTTTGATTTCATTTTTTTATTCTAAACATAAAAGAGGCTTGAATGTTTCATCTTCCATATTAATAATTTTTTATTTGCTATTCCATGATGGCGTGAGTTAGGGGGTTGAGTTATTGCCCTTTGTATATTAACACACATATATAAAGATGCAAGAATATGTAAAAACAAACCGATTTAATAAATAGATATTATGAAATAACCACTACTTATGAGCATTTTTACTTTGCAGTCTCTTCACTTGCATGCCCTTTCCTTTTCTTTCAACAACATATGATTTGTTTTAGTTTCACTATTTTCATCTAGCTCCATATAAGGTCAACAAGCTTACCTCAAACTCATCACATAATCTCCACATCTCTCTACGTATGTTTCTCCAAAAATGACTATTATTGTTGTAGTAACCATTCTTCTTTTTGCTCTCATAATAAATTCTGCGTCCAAAGTGGTAAAAGTTCAATATCCCTAGCTGCAAGGCTGAATGATTATAGTGATTATTCGATGTGAGACATATAAAAGAGTTAGCAAGGGAGCATACGAGTACGGAATGCAGTTTGGCTCAATAATGAATTATACCACGAGCATAATATACTTACACTCAAGAAATATCATAATTTTTTTTAGCATATCACCGGTACGGACTTCCAAATGTATTAACTGATGTATATCCACAGTTTTGCACTTCACTAGCCTTTTGTTGGTTCCGCTCAGTTGGAGCGATATCTTAATTGTAGTGTTTTGACTTTTTTTTCTGCTTTAGTTTTGCTGCTATGGAGGTGTATTGCAAGTAGTGAGACATTTGGATTTTTTTGGTTTTTTTCCTGTTCTGTTCAGTGTATCATTTCTTTGTTGTTGGTGTCTGACACATCTTGTACTTTTTTTTTTTAGCATCCTCTTTTATTTATTTTAATGAAATTTTGCTTCTAAAAAATCCATAGTCACACTTAAGAAAAAACAATCAAGCTGATCAACTTGATTGTGCTTTATCAAAACATATAAATGAATAAACAATATTATTAAGTAAATTATTTTCCTTTTCAAAGTTCATATTTCCATCTCACGATTTTTACTTTTTTGTGCTTTATTTTTCTAACTTCTATTGCTGTATTCCAGTTTCTAACCATTAACCATAAAGATTTTCTCAGTTTCATCGTAAAATCTAATATTTGTTTCTCACAACTTTCATGAGAATTTTGCTTTATTTTATTTTATGTGAAAAATATTTATGAGGTATAAATTATTTATATGAAAACGTATTAAGATTTATACTAACATCATATAGGAGTGAAATTTTACATAAAAAAAAATAATTTTGAAGTCATAAAAGTAAATATAAATAAAAGCATAATAACCTAGTCTACACAAAAAAATATTAACATATATATTACATGATAAAAGCATACCCCATGAAGAAAATATTTAGTTAATAAAACAAATGATTTGTACAATAAATATTATTTTTATGGTCATAACTTTTTAAATTACTTAATATTTTTTGTGATACATCACAATTGATAAAAATTTTGGTAAAAATATTAATATACTTTATAAAATTTATATCACGAAACAACAAATGTTGTTATATAGATTCAATTTCTTTTATTTGTTATATTATAAAATTGGATTTCACATGTTTATATATATATATATATATATATATATATATCCATTCTTCATTATTAATTTCCTACATTTTTTAAAATATATTCTCAAATATATTATTTTTAATTTTTTATTATATCTTGATATTTATAAAAGTAAGGAACACTTGAGTATTTTTTTTTTCATGCAATTGCAGACCTTTGTAATATATCGTGCATAGGTATATTGTTATGTAGAATTTATGATTTAGGGTATGTTTATTTTAGTGTATCTGTATGTGGTAACCATTATCAAAAAATTTACATTTGAATATATGGAAAGGTTTAATTTCTCTATATTTTAAGCTTTAATTATAATAAAAATATCTAATTATTAGTCTTTTATAAATGTATGGACAATAATGTGTGGGAAGTATATGTAATATTTGGAAAGACAATAAGATTTTGTAAGTAAAAATAATAACATGATTATAACTACGGAGTAATTAATATTTATGTTATATTTGTGCTGATCCAAATAGATCACAAATCTGCTAAAGGATACTTTCAATTGGTTGAAGGATGCTTTCTTTTACTTCTTTGGATTTTCTCTTTCGACTCTTCTTAGAGGAAATATTTGTCACCAAGTTCCTTATTACATTGATTATTCCATCATTAAAAGCAAATAAATAAGTTTCTTGACTTCCCTTTTCAGTCACTTTCCTTTGCACATCTTCTTATTGATTTTCTTTCGTTCATCTTTTAATGTATTACTTCCTACGTTAAAAAAAAAACATTCAAACAAAAAAAAAATATTATACATCCGTGCACCGCGCGGGTGGAAAAGGACAATATACTAGGTGATATATTCTTTTTTGTTGTTGTTTGATTCATGTCTTAAATTATCTTCAAAAGAACAAAGATTGTAGAGATTATGAATAATAATATGTTAATATTTTATTTTGCTATGCAAAAAAATTGTGATTTTTCGGTTTGGCTTCATTGGTCAAAGTTGTTGCTGTTGTACACTGCTATTGGGGTTGGCCCCTGTTAAACTTAGGGTGCTACAAGGATTGGCGCTGATCTTGCACCAACGAAGATGCAAGTATTAGAAGGGATTGTTCAAAGTGTGCCTTTTTGGAATATCCTTTGAAGTTTAGTGCTCTTATTTGCACCGAATGGATAGTTCAATGATTAGAAATAGAAAACTAAGGTTATATCTTATCATTTTTTATGTTATTTTTCTCTGTATAAAGAAGCAAACATGTCAACAACGATAGAACAACCATTCAACATTAATGAGATAACCTAATGAACATCTAAGAGAATGACAATTTACAAACTATAACGTCGTCTTGAGAATTGTTCACAAAAGTACATTTCCCCAACGATTTAGCTTTAATGACTCAAACATACAAACTTCTCTCCCGAACCATTCAAATACAACACAAATATATACTCATTTATCTTTTAATGTGTTATTTCTTATATTTTAAAAGACATTCAAACAAAAAAAATAGAAAAAACATGATACACCTATGTATGGCACGGGTGGATGATCTAGTAGTAATTATAGGAGGCACTCAACTTGTGAATGCCTGAACTGAAATGATGTTACAGTACTTAAGAATGTGGAGATATTAATTTGGTGTTTTTTTAAAAATAAAATAGAAGTTTATTTTTATCATGCGACATTTTATTATAGTATTATCATTAACTATTAAGTCTTACATTAAAATTCATGCAACAATCATATATCAATAGTAATCAATTAATAATACAACTCAATTTGGTATTTAAGGGCCTTCGGATACAGTGACACGTTCTATATCTGTTTATTGTGAGAGTACCTAGATTTCAGCTTTGGAATTTGATCGTGAGGCACCTTAGTGAGGTTGTTGGGTAGCCCCTAGGAAGGGAGGAAACACAAATGGAGAGGATCCTAAAGGTCTTATTAATTTGGTTTTTAAAATTATAATGTTTTTATTAATTTGGTTACTGATGAAGAAATTAGATTGATTAACATTTGATAATTTTAATGATATTTTTGAAATTTCGAAAGTATCAGAGATCAAATTGATACGATGTTATAATTTCGATAACGAGATTAGAAATTTACCAGGTGGAAAGGTAATGTAATTACTAATAACATCTAACCGTTCCATTTTCTTTAACGTCGAGGTCTCTTAATCAACTATCCTACGTCATTGGGGACTCATTTTCATATCAATTGTTTCTTCCAAAATGCAAAGAGACAAAGAGAAAGACTTTCACACGTCATCTTTCTTACCACACGTTATCGTTTTTTACATCCTCTTTCTTACGATGTAAAAACTATGAGCTGTTCTTGATTTAGCAGCTAGGTAAATGAAATGAAAATATTGTTATCTTTTCATTATATATATATATATATATATATAAGTATATCATAACCTTTTCATTGCTGTGGATTTGTTTTCAACCTTCACCAGTTCACCTACTCTACTTAATCTTCATCCTCCCCAATCTGTCTAATTAATGTTCCAACAAAACCTCTATTAATTAGCTTTAATTCTACGTCCTAGTCCACACTCCCCTACCAAATCAAACACATAAAATGTAGGAGTATTATTCTTTTGATTTAAACCATTAAACTTGTCTTTTCTCATTTCCCTCACTCAACCACTCAATTCCAAAGAAACTCCAGGTTAATTTTTGGTAACGATCCAGCTATAGCTGTTTCTCATTTGTGGGTCAAACTTGTTGAATGCGATCATTCAACTGATTTAGTGCTCCTAAAATCTTTAAAAAAACCATTCACCTTCTTTCCCTGAAAAATAAGTTTATGGTTTCATTACACTTCACATTTTCATTAGAAAGTGATCGAACCAATTCTTCACTTTCCATGACAACTTGATCAAAGCTTCACGACCCACCAATGGATAGACACGTAAAGTCCCAAAAACCTCAAGATCGTTCAATCATTGCTCTCTTAAATTTACCACCTTTTTCTCCATCCTTATCTTCCTCCTCCTCCTCTTCTTCTCGGGCTGCTGAGAAAGTTCCTCTTTCCTCCACTCCGGTTCGAACCGGGTCTAAGGTTTCGCATGAAGCAGACCAAATTCTCGTAGAGGAAAATGAACTAATTCAAGGCATGGGACTCATCAATGATCACATTGTTGGTCCCAGCGGAACGGAGTGGAAGGATGTGGAGAAGCGGTTCCACCAAGTGGCCTGGACCGGGAGCGGCCCAGAACCGGTTGTGAAATGGTCGAAATTTGACTTCTGCATTGGTGAGGATAGGAAAGTCAACAATATATATATATATATATATATATACACTAGTATATATAATATCATGATCACTTTGTTTCACGATCACAATAATTCATAATGCATGATGCTTATAGAGACGGTGTTGTTTCAGAACTTTTTCGGTGGCCTTTTTTTCTGTGAATTTTCGGTGGCTTTCTATCACCGGTCAACTAACACAAGAAGTCAAAAATAATACTAGTGAGCAGAGCAGAGCAGAGCAGTTAGCCTTTAGCCCTTACCCATGTTCTTCGCATATGCTAGAATGCCACAATATAGGACAACTTGAATTATTTATATTAGGAAGTCTAGGAAACAAGGAAAATAAATTTGTCATTCAAAATCAATATATTTAATATTTGATGAAGTTATATACTTAATTTTTTAATGTAAAATCATTTATTTTGTTTTTTAGGATACTCTTTAGCATGACTTTTTATATTATGATTTATTCCTTTTCATACTTAATTTAATTCCATGAGTAATATTTAACACTTTCTCATTTTTAATTCTCCTGTAGGGGTTTAATTTTATTTCTTATTTTAAAAGATGTTTTATCTGTACCTACTTGATTTTCAAAATTTGTTTATGTAGCTAATTATTTTGCCAGCCATTATTTTAATTCTACCCTTTCATACGTGTCCTTTTGCACAGGGATGCAATCATCACCAGAGTTTGCCAACGAATTGCTACGGGCACTAAGAGGAGGCAAGAATTGGAAATACGATATCACCAAAACTGAGCTGCAGCATTTTTTGTTTCGGATGAAAGATGATTCTTTTAACTCAAGAATGCGTATCTTCTTTGACATGTAAAAATCCTTTACTGAACTCTCCTCTTCACTTCACAATACTGAAATCTGTTTGTAATTTTTCCTTTGCTTTATTATAGGTGTAACAGAAAGAAGGAAGGAAGAATTACCGAGACGGATATAAAGCAGGTTAATATTTAATAAATAGCCACTTATCTTCTAACTTAATTATAATTAATTTTACTACGTGAGATGCGGTTTAATTAAATTTTCATATGCTAATTGTCATGTTCTGAATGTTCATGTTGTTGATTTTGGCCCTTCCGCAGACACACTATAATGTGCTTCTATAAACTATTATTAATTATAGTTGAATATAAATCTTTATTATAATTGGTTTTTCAGCATGTTCATGTTCTTTGGATTTATGATTATTGTTTTGGCCTTATTATGTAGACAATTTTATTAACTGCTTCTACAAATAAACTATCCGTGACCCATGAAGAAGCAGAGGACTATGCAGCTTTGATAATGGAATCTGTGGACAACAAAAACAAAGGCTACATTGAGGTACCAATTTTCGCCTCAACCTTCAATTGAGATTTTACCATGATGATGATCCTCTATTTAATGGAAAGATTCATCAATTGTAGATATCTGAAATGGAGTCTCTTTTCAAGGCAAGCCTATCAACAAAGACACCCTCACCAACAAAACAAGTATCAGCATCAGGCACACATAATGTTGATAGTAGTGACTTTTGTGAAGAGCAAGTGGAACCGATGTCAAGGGCTGAAGTGTTGTTTAGAACCTATTGGCGACGTGCTTGGATTGTGCTAGTTTGGTTGGTTGCATGTATTGGGTTATTTGCATGGAAATTTGTTCAGTACCGTAATAGATCAGGGTTTGAAGTCATGGGTTATTGCCTTCCTACGGCCAAAGGTGCAGCTGAGACCTTAAAACTCAACATGGCTCTTATTCTCCTCCCTGTTTGTAGAAATACAATCACCTGGCTCCGCAAGGACCGTCCCATCAACTCTGTCATCCCCTTTAATGACAACATTAACTTCCACAAGGTAGTGCTCTACTCTTGCCAATTGCCATCACTATATCTAAGTAGTTTAATTTTTATTTTATTTTATGATTCACAGTAATTTGGGGTTTTGGGTCCCCCCAACATCCTAAGTATTTCCAGAAGCTTCGACTCTTTAGATCGGTTATGAGATTAATCCTCGACCGGTTGCTTAAAACAGAAAATTAACCATTGATTTTCTCAACCTTCCAACTAGAGTGTCTGTCATCGGGATTTAAACTTTTCTTTCTTTTCCTTATGGGATCGAAATGCTTACCACTCGACCAACCCTTAGTTGGTTGTAATAGTTTATATTTCTTAGTCATAGTACCATAATTTTGAAAGTTTTATATATATATTTAAGGGTAACTAACTTTGCATGAGTTATCAACTAGCTTCCTAAAATTATTTTTTTATTTACAGTTTAGTCTTTAAATTTAATTACTGCATGAGTTAATTAGTCTCTAAATTTATTAAAGTTACTTTTTTCAAGAATAAAATAAAATACAAAAATAATCAAGGTGGTTCGAGTTTTATACATTAAGAAAGTAATTTATGTATATAATTAAAATTTAAACTGCAAATTGAGAATAATTTCACCATCTAGTTGTTAATTTACTCATATACTTATATTTTGTTAGAGTATGATAGTCAATAGAATGTTTGTTCAGTACCTCTATATATTTTTCAGTCTTTGGTACATATCAAAACCCATTTGTAACATTGCATTTTAGATGTTTGACAATATTATTACGTTAGTGTGAAAAACAAAGTAGGTAATTTGTTACTTTGGTTTTGAGGATATGCAGCTTATTGCGGGAGGAATAGTGGTGGGTGTGATATTGCATGGTGGGACTCACCTTGCATGTGATTTCCCAAGAATTAGTCAGTCGGACAGATCAATTTTCCGGCGAACGATCGCTGCCGGATTTGGGTACCACCGACCAACGTACGCGGAAATTTTGCAGACAACGGAGGGGGTGAGTGGGATAGCGATGGTGGTATTAATGGCCATCGCATTTTCACTAGCAACCAAGTGGCCAAGGCGTGGCTCACCGGTGTTGCCTGTGTCCTTGCGACGGGTCACCGGATACAATACCTTTTGGTACTCCCATCATTTGTTTGTCCTTGTCTATGTCTTGCTCATTGTTCACTCTATGTTCTTGTTCCTAACCAACAAATGGTGGGAGAAAACGGTAAGCCTTTTTTTCATCCTTAATTATATATTATTTTTGTATTTATCTATCACCACGTTTGCCGATCCAAAGCAAGGTGAGGCCTTAAGGTGAACAAATAATAGGAGGGATTTCATATATGTAATTTTTATTAGGTATCAAAATGTAGGTGAAACATAAAATTAGTGGGTTATGTAGGAGGCAGAGTGGGGTGGGCTAAGGATCTAAAATAAGGGCTTGTCTGTCCTTATCTTTGCACCGACCCTCATCAATACTCTTTTAGTCTTTTCAACACTCCCTTCATTACACTCTTGATTATTGATTGAATTTCATATAAGAATCCGTAAATAAAGTGGTTCCTACATAAAATTCAAGCCCTCACACTAAATTTATCCCATAAAAAAGGAATCTGTTTGAGAGAGTTAGAAAAGAGTGTACTGGTATCACTACTCTTTTTTTTTTTTTTTTTTTTATAGATTAATTTTATGAACCTTACGTTTATAATTGTGTTGCTTAAAATTTAGATTATGAATTGTTTTGTTTAATCCAATCACGATCTTATAATAAGAATACGAAATCTTGCTGGATCAATCCTTTTGTCCCCCATTCTTCCAATCCCCAAAAATTATTGCAACTGAATCATTCAAGCTTAATGTTTTATAGCGAATCCCATTTTGTTTATAGAGATCAAAGAATAAATGTATATTGGGAAGACAGAGAGAATTTATGTTTCTGTAAGATTTTTCTTATTAATTTATCCAAAAAAATTAAATTTGATTTTATGACCTCTTATAAATTATTTAAACTCATGAGTTATCACCACTGGGCACTAGCTTAGTCCTAGTTGTTGATTGTTGTGATTAATCTACTCAAGTACTCATGTTTTTTATTTTTTATTTTAAGTGCCTAAACTGGTTTTACAAGTTAGTAAAGGTCTTTAATTTAAACGAATTATAAAGCAAATTTTGGTGTGAAATTTCATCTTTTACTAATCTTTCTATATGCAGACATGGATGTACATTGCTTTTCCAGTTTTATTGTACGCAGGAGAGAGGATCTTTCGAGGCATAAGATCAGGATCTTACGAGGTTGATATTTTGAAGGTATTTGATCAACTTTTTTTATATTCAACTATCCATGAAAATGGTGGGTTTGGATTTTCTGCTACATTTGATATTTTTTTATGGTACGGCCAAAAATGTGAAATTTACCATTTTCTTGATTGTTCTTGTCACGGATTATTATTTATCCTCTTTTTTTATACTTCCATGCAGGCAAGTCTCTATCCAGGAAAAGTTATGTACCTCAAAATGCAAAAACCAGAAGGTTTTAATTACCAGAGTGGCATGTATATATTCCTTCAGTGCCCCCAAATTTCGCCCTTTGAATGGTACTTGTATTTCTATCACATGACCTTTTCCATCCAAGGCTCAACATTTTACCATTTTTATTTTATATTAATCCAGTCCATTCCTGCAATTATTCTGAATCCAATGTGGTCAACCAAGATCCAAGATTGATGTTCTATTTGAGCTTCTTTTTTTTAATTTTCAGGCATCCATTTTCCTTGACTTCAGGGCCACAAGATGATTACCTCAGTGTGCACATTAGAACTCTTGGAGACTGGAGCTACCAAATATATTCTCTTTTCCAAGAGGTAAAAATAGCACAGTTTAAGTGCAGAATTATGCATCTCAAAAGTTTCCAATCTCAAAACTGTTCTGGGATCTGCAGGCAGTACCATCAGAACTACAAGAGTGTCCAAAACTTTACATAGATGGCCCTTATGGTTCTGCATCTCAAGACCATGTTAAGTATGACATTCTGGTGCTAGTTGGCCTTGGCATAGGAGCCACACCTTTCATTAGCATCCTCAAGGATGTAACTGAAGGTGTTCAGACAGCACAAAGAAATCAGGTAAGATAATTTTTTATTCTGCTATCAATTTTCTTACTGTGATAGTGCCTTTCCAAAAATTCAATTGCTTTTTTCCATTAAACAAACACCATACTTGGGCATTTGAAATAGAGTGGTCTCGGAGAATGCAGCTTAACAAAGGGTCCAGTAAAAGCATATCTCTATTGGGTTACAAGAGAGCAAAACTCCTTTGATTGGTTTAGAGATGTCATGAAGGAAATTTCAAATTCAGCCAAAAAGCAGGTATGCCTAACTGCAATTTGTTTTGAGTATGGCATTGGATGCTCTTAGGAAAAACTCTTCTGTTACTGTTAGTACTACTATATTATTCTTTTGTTATAAAAACAAAATTAAAGAGGGTAAGTCTTGACACAACAGTAAGGTTGTTGTCTCTTGTGACTTTGAGATCACTGTATTCAAATCCTGGAACAGTCTCTCCCCCTGCAAGGGTACGACTACGTACATCTACCTTCCCTAGATTAGGTGGGAGCCTTGTGCACAAGGCCGCATTTCTATTATAAAAATAAAATTAAGATTTTCAAGCATTGTCTAACCATTCTAGTTTTCTGGTAATGTTTAAGTCGGTTGTGGAGATGCACAATTACCTGACAAGTGTATATCCGGAGGGAGATGTGCGTTCAGCTTTGCTAAGTGTCATTCAATCCTTGCATCATGCCAAGAATGGCATTGACATAGTTTCCAGGACTCCGGTAAGTTCATCTTCTCCTTAGTTTTGGCCAAAATATAGAAATTGCAAGGAAGCTTTAAATTTACAGCAGTGGGGAGGTTAACGAATATCTTATTAGATAGTATAGGTTTGATCTGATGCCTCCTGCTCAAAGCTTGAGTATACTATTGTCTTTTTGCTATTGGACAAGTTAGGCATAACAAAGCAACCTTCCCAATTTTATATCATTTCAAACCATGTTTTTATAAACTACTCCAACTTAAAAAGTCATTTGGAAGAATCCTACCTAACAAATACACGTCGAGCAAAAAACAATGAAATGAAACATTCAATCGTTTGATGTCAAGACTGCAAATATTATAAATATATTTTGCCACTGAATAAATTATTTCTTGGTTCCCTCAAATAAGATTAATTTTCTCACGGATTTTTCAGATACACACGCATTTTGCTCGACCAAATTGGTTCAACATATTTTCCAGATTGGCTCGCAAGCATGGAGGAGCAAAGATTGGTGAGAAAAATAAATTAGGATTGCTTTTGGCTGAAACTCCTTACTTAGCATACATTCTCAAATCTCAATTTTTTATAATAATCATTGATAATTGATAGACAAATTTAATTTACAGGCTAAAGCTTCTCTATACATACTACATGCATACTAAACAAATAAGAGGTTAAATTGCTTTTCCTGACTAAGAATGTGGGTTTTCTCGTACAGGGGTTTTCTACTGTGGCCCATCTAATTTAGCAAGAGAATTGAAGAAGTTATGCACCAAATTTTCCACCACAACCACAACTAGATTTGTTTTCCACAAGGAAAATTACTAAACGTGTTTCTGAAAGAATTATGTTTGTTGTATCAATAACTTGGTTGAATACATCAAAATAGGGATACCATACACGAAATTTTTTTTTATGTATTTTTGGAATATATGTATATAAAGAAAATAAAAAGTCAGAGATAGATATAATAAATGTATAGGTTGTCAAATAAAGAGAATGAACTACTCTGATGTAAAAGATGTTTTATTCAGAGATTACAATATATAGGCGCTGAATCAACATATTTGCCTAGAGATGCAATAGAAGTGGGCAAATTTGAATTCAAATACAACTCTTATATTACGCCCCTGCAAGAGCATGGTTCAGGGCCATACTAGAAATTTTGGAGCCTTAAGCAAAAAAAATTATTAGAGGGACCGAGTCAATGTAAATTTTCGCTATATATTCTTCTAACGTTTTGAGTCACGAAATCATTTATCAAAGTTTTATAATTAAACAATTCTAACATTTCACTCTAAATAGATAACATAATTAATTTATTCCATTCATCTTATAACATTGTTGATCTCGGATAGTATTTAAGCAATTTTAATTTTGAAAAACTTCTTTCGATAGTAGCAACTGTTACAGGTATTGTCAATAATATTCTATAAGTAATGTATAAATTTGAAGAATAATCTGATCTTTTGACATAGTTTAATACTTCTATTGAAGTATTAATTTCTTCTCTTTACACTTTTCACAATACTTTCAATTTTTAAAATAAATTTGAAGAGAAAAAATATTGAAGTTTTATGAAATAAATAGATAACAATTAGCAAAATAACTGTTAGCTTAATTGCTATTTTCTTCTAATATTGTATACCATAAATGATGCAAGTTACAAGTTATGATGCAAGTTAACGTGCAAAAAATTTAAACCCACAAAATTGTTATTATATATACTGATAATTGGGAATAACAATGAGTTAGTCACATAGTCAAAGTGAGAAGATAACTTTGGAAATTTGATATAGTAATTAACAACAATGTGAGGTCTAAGACAATTGTCTAAGTTGCCTTATGGCAGCCACGACCCTGCATGGCTCCATAGAAGACATGTATCTTGAACCTAATCTGAATGAACTTTGTCGTGATCCAAGGCTTGGTGAGGATGTCTACCTCGAGTGGATATGTGAGAGGCGGTGAGTGACCCTTGTTGCACTAGTTCGTGAACAAAATGATAGTCCATCGCTAAATGCTTCATGCGAGAGTGATATACTGGATTGGCACTAAAATAAAAGGTGCTAATATTGTTACAAACAGTGAATGATTGGTGGCTTTCATGGCTTGACACCGATTTCATGAAATAACGCCCCTAAGAAGCATACCCATGCTATATTGGCCACTACCCTGACCACAAGATTGGGTTGCCGCCAAGGAAGATAATAAAGGTAAATGTTGAAGTGCAATCATTTGTGTTTCCTGCCCAATCTGCATCACTGTAGGCTTCTTGTGAGAGAGATATGGGTTTATGGAGGAATAGACCATTCAGTTACCTAAGTTCAATCGTTAACTTAATTAGTTAAGACAGTTAAGTTAGTTTTGTTAGTTACAACTTACTCACACATAGTTAGAACATTCTTGTTCATCCTTGAATAAATATTGTATTGTACTTCAGCTATCATTCAATTTTGATAGTGAAAATATTTTCATTCGATCAACTCCAATTGTAATATGGTATCGATAGGAATTTTCCATTCTTACGCATCACGCTGAATCTTTTTCCTTCTTCTTCTTTTTTCCCTTACATCGCGAGGTGCTTCCATGGCGTATTCAACCAATCTTGATGATGTTCTAAATCCATATTTTTTGCAACCATCGGATAGTCCATGATTAATTCTTGTTTCTGAGCCATTAACCGGTGAGAATTACTACTCATGGAGCCGGTTAATGAAGATGGCTCTATTTTTCAAGAACCAGGTTGGTTTGGTTAATGGTTCCATTCATAGGCCAACCGAAAAATCAGAGGTGCAACTTTTGGTTCACTGGGACTGCAACAATAATGTTGTCCGTTCTTGGCTCCTAAACTCTGTATCCAAAGAATTGGAAGCCAACATCATTTATAATGATATTGGGGCAGTGATTTGGGTAAAATTGAAAAAAAAGGTTTCAACAACACAATGGTACACGCTCATACCAACTGAGGAAAGAACTCATTAATTTGAAGGTTCTTTATCTGTGAATTAATACTTCACCAAATTCAGCCGGCTCATTCTTCAACAGGCACGCGGTCAGAGCCCCGGGCTGGGCTCCTCCCACTGCTTGGGAGGATTCTTGGCCTCAGGCCGAATTTCCTTGGAACGGACAAAGGTATTTGGGAAGAATTGAAAGAACTCCAACCAGCCAGCACATGAGGAGGTGCAAGACTCCTGCGGGATTATGCTCAAAGTGAGTATGTTTTTGTCTTCTTGATGGGTCTCAATGACCAAATTTCACATGTTAGGAGTTAGATACTTTGATGGATCCCATCCCACTGATCACCAAAGTGTTTTGTGTTTAAATGTGTGTTTAAATACACGTTGAACTCTAGGTGCATGAATTTCAAGATTATGATATGTGAGAAGCAATAAAATGTTGCTTTTGGACAAATGTACCATTGGGACTACACCAATGGAAAAACAAACATGCTCTTAATTGTTCAAGATGAGTTTGAGTGAGCTTGTTTATAAATTGAGACATCTTGTCGACATGAGGAAGAAAGAGTAACATATACTTAAGGGTGTCAATGATGCTAGGAAATGAGTTCACATCCTCTCCATGTAGGGGATAAATGGCAATCTCCATTTAGGAGAGAGATAGACAAAAAGAAATATTTATATTTTAAACCTTTTTTCTTATTTAAAAAAATTTAAATCATTGAAAAAAAATATGTGTCTATCTTTTTCCTGAATGGAAGGAAAATGGAAAAAACAAAATGGAGATGATCTCCACTCCTAGGAAATAACGAGGAATTTCTGATGGTTGATGTTGTTATTTCGCCTATTTTTTTTTTTTTTTCAGTTTTACCTCAAACTGCTTGGTCAATTTGTATGGAGTCTAAAATCATTTTATAAAGTATGTTGCACCATAAATTTTCATATCGACCTGAGCATTTTTTTTACGTCTGATTAATTTTTGTAATATAGTTGTTCATTTTATATTTTTTATTTTCTAAAATATTTATGGAGTAAAAGTGGCGGGGTGCCAAAATTATTCCTTTTAAATAAGTCCTTTTGTTTTTTAAAAAAACTGAAATAAATATTTATGTATATTTTTTTTGGTACAAAAGAGAGTAAGAAGCCCAAAGCCCAATAAAACAAGCATAATTTAACTTTTTGTTTTTGGTGTTAGAAGGGGCTAAAGCCCAAAAAGAAACCACTAAGAGATAGCATAATTTAACCTTTACTCTCATAATGATCTATTAAAAAATTAAATAAAAATCTAACGAGGAAAAGAATAATTTAACCATTGCTCTTTTACATTCCCAGCATAGGTAATCTTGTTTTGATAGTTGAAGAGAAGACGCAAAATTGGAACCCTAATTTGACGGCAGAAGCATCAATGGCGTCGGGGAAGCGATGCCACTACGAGGTGCTTGGTCTCTCCCTAGACTCCACCCCCGACGAGATCCGAATGGCTTACCGGCGGCTCGCCCTTCAGCGCCACCCTGACAAGCTGGTCAAATCCGGCCTGTCTCAATCGGAAGCCACCGCTCAGTTCCAAGAGCTCCAACAAGCCTACGAGGTCCTCTCCGACCCTAAGGAGCGTGCTTGGTACGACTCCCACCGTTCCCAGATCCTCTTCTCCGATCCCAACTCCCTCGGTAACTCCGTCATCCCCGACCTATTCTCCTTCTTCTCCAACACCGTCTTTTCCGGTTACTCCGATTCCGGCAAGGGTTTCTACAAGGTTTATTCCAACGTGTTTGATAAAATCCAAGCCAATGAAATCAATTTCGCGAAGAAAATGGGGATTGGTGTCGACTCGGTTCGGCAGGCCCCTGTTATGGGGAATTTGGATAGCCCCTATGCTCAGGTTACGGCTTTTTATAGTTACTGGCTTGGTTTTTGTACGGTGATGGATTTTTGTTGGGTTGATGAGTATGATGTTATGGCCGGTTCGAACCGGAAGTCGAGGCGGCTTATGGAGGAGGAGAACAATAAGGCGAGGAGGAAAGCGAGGAAGGAGTACAATGATACTGTGAGGAAGTTGGCTGATTTTGTGAAGAAGAGGGATAAGAGGGTTATTGATATGAAGGTGAAGAAGAATGCGGAGATGGAGAAAAAGAAGGAGGAGGAGAGGGAGAGGAAAAGGAAGTTGGAGAAGGAGAGGAAGGAGAGGGCTATGAAGTATGAGGAGCCGGAGTGGGCGAAGGTGGATGAGGATGATGATTGGGATGAGGAGTTGGAGGAGGAGGAGGAGGAGGAGAAGAAGAAGGGTGGGAAAGAGTTTTATTGTGTGCTGTGTGGGAAGAAGTTTAAGAGTGAGAAGCAATGGAAGAATCATGAGCAGTCCAAGAAGCATAAGGAGAAGGTTGCCGAGTTCAGGGATTCGCTTGATGATGAAGACGATTTGGAAGTGGAGCTGGAAGGAAAGGAGAGATTGGGAAGTGAGGAGGATGGGATTGAGGTGAATGATGATCGATCGGTGGAGGATGATTATGAGGTTGATGATTTGGAGGGGAGGGTTAGAGATGGTCTCAATGTTGCAGAGGGGGAGACTAGAAATGGAGTTGAGCTGAATGATGATGATGATGATGGTGAATTTTTTGATGCCCCGCATGCAAAGGAAGGGGAGGAGGCTGGTGTGTCAGTAGATTTTGATGATGATGATATTGGTGTTCTTGAAGCAATGCTGGCTGGGCACAAGAGCAGAAAACCCAGTGCTTCAATACCGAATCCCAAGGCTTCAGTGGCTCCAAGTGAGAACGAGAATGATGGGGTTGGCTCTATGGAATATGACAACAGAAAGAGCACAAGAAAGAAACGAGGAACCAAGAAAGAGAAGGGTAGGAAAAATTGGGAAGAATCTCATGTGGCTGCTGTCAATGGGGATTATGAGAATTTGGACAGGAATGGAAATGATAATTCTTATTCGGAAGAGTCTTCTTCCCAACATTTTGTGGAAAATGAGGTTAACGGTAAAGAGAATGAGCAGGTGGGTAGGGATAAGAAAACTTCAAGTCAACTAGCTGATAAAAAAGGAACTGCAAAGGACACAAAAACGAAAGCAAAAACTTCATCCAAAGGAAGAAAAGCAAAGGTAAGAACTCATGAATTCAGATGTATAGCTGTAATTGCTGCGTCATACTGTCAATTGTTTTAGTAGTTTTCAAAACTTGAAATCCGCAATTTACTTCCAGTAGTTCTGCCTCTCTAATCCTAAATGTAGCTAGTTTATATGACATAAAAGGGACCACAATCATGGCTTGTTCGCTTTTCCATTTTTATGGTTATTCTCTGTGGTTTTTCTAAATTTCACATATTTAAGACCTGTAACAGTGGTTGATGTTCTTATGCACAGACACGTTCAGGGATTTCTATGTAGCTGTAGATAGGATAACGATGATTATGTATTCTAGCCATGTCTTACTATGTTAGTCTGTGTACTCTATATTATGATTTCTGATATCTGCTTTTGTTTCTTAAATAAGGCGACTTCAAAGAATACTGGCAATATTTGTGACGATTGTGGAGAGGAGTTTGAGTCAAGGTGATTTATGTCTCTCTTGTTTAACTTATTCTCTTGGTAAATATTTTGCTGTGAGGTTATTATCAATATTATATATATTCTCGTCATGATAAACAGTTCTATAACTTAGTTTGATTTGATTCACAGGAATAAATTACATAGACATCTGGGCGAGTCTGGCCATGCGACAATAAAAAGCCGATAAGGAAACTAGAGCAAGATTTATTATTCAATTCAGGCGTATATATCCTCTCGAGTAGTATTCCAGTTCAAGATATTGACCAGCTTCGATCGTTGCGTTGGTCCATTCTTTATTTTTACTATAGTTCAGATGACTTTCATGTCTTCGGCATAAGTTATGCTGTAATTTATACCACAGTTCAGAAAGAAATGGATACAGGGAATTTCGCATCTCTCAATGGATCACCCCATTTTGTATGCGGGACATTTTGGTCAATTCCATCAATCAAAGAAAGAGAATTTGTGTTTAGAACCTATGTGATGTTGCATTGATGTAATTTGTCTGGGGTAACCTAATATAGTTCGTTCTGTTGACAGTTAGCATACAATTTTTTTGGCAATTGAGATGTTTGACGAGAGAATATTGGAGTTCTATATAGACACAGACTCGCCTAAGCACTCGTTTGGTTGTCACGTAGACGAGAAATTTTAGAAGCTAGGAATCTATAGCTTTCATGTTTGGAGCAAAATTTTTTTACAGAAATGGACATCCCGAACGTGATTGAGCTAAGAATTGAAACCAAATAAATTAATTTTCTCCTTTTTGAGTTTAAAGTTTTGAAATAAAAGTGATTTACAATTGTATTTTAAAAAGCATTTTGTAGAAAAAAAATACTTCAGAAGACTACAAATGAGAAGACAGACAAAGGTGAGTTTATGCCATTCACTATGATTTAGCGCATGTTATCTGAAATTCAATATTTATCTTGTGTATGAAATATGTTTTGTTAGAAAAAATAAAATTCATTTTGATAATCTCTACGTCTCCTAAAAGATTAATCTCAGACTATAAGGAATATCCTTGGTGCGCACACCAAATAAAATGTTTTTTTCTATTTTTAAATCATAGTAAAAGATTTGGAAATGGAAAAATATATGCTTGTAGTATTAAATATTGCAATTTAATCGACGATTTTCTTGTCTAAAATATTGTAGTTGACCAAATGTTACCACGCTTCAAAAATATACAGGCAATCCAGATACCAGTGCTACAGCAAATAAATACGAAGCTATGGAATACCAAGTTCACTGTACTAGTAAGCTGTTTTAGAAGCACTACAGCAAATATATGTACTAGCTTTGAAGCACTACCATGAGGGTTAGTCGTCTACGACAAAGGAATACCAAGTTCTCTGTACTAGTAAGCTGTTTTAGAATATTTACAGCCGAAGGCCACGCATGTGCAAATTATAACGGTTTAGCAACAGCTTCTTCAATGTAAGCAATGGCTTCCACCTCTGAAAGCTGTTGTCCCTCTACCAACCCTTTTATTAAGGTGTTGGCATATACGTTATTAGGAGCACGTAATGGAAGCTTTCCAGTTTTAAAGCGCTCAATATCAAGAAACGAACACCTGGTTAAATTAAGGTAATATAAATATCATGCTTATACGGACCACTAATAAGGTCATCCAAATACAGCAACTAGAAAGTATGATTTATTACTCACGTCATGGTAACAACTGGAATATTCTGCTCCTTTCCTAAGTAGACCACGTTACTATACCAAGAACCCTACACGACATTATCAGAAGAAAACAAAGTGACGACCAGGGCAGCATACGCATACACTGAATAAAGTAAATGAGGAAATAAAACAAACGCAGTAATCAATATCAGTAAATGAGTAGATAGAGATACAAAAGACTACCTGGACAACCTCCTGAGAATTGAACTCCTTGTCAGAGATAGCATTAAGGGCGGTTATATTAAATAAAGGAGAACCCACATGAAGGCTTAAACCATTTTCCTGAAGTAAAATATCATTGAACTGCTCTAGCCTGTAACAAAGGATGATAGTATAAAGACAACCTCCATTAGACACGTAAGCAAGCAAAAAAATTGATTCAACAATGTCCAGCTCTGGTAGCAAAACTTTGAAATGAGCAGTGATATTTAGTATGAGAGGAAAGTTTACAAAATCAATTCTAGCCAATAACGTAAAAATCGGGATACATGGTGGGCCATATTTTTGTTTTTCTCTGCATCCAACAAATTAACCAATCACAAGCGTTCGTGGTTGTATATACGAATTCTGTTCATACCATGAAGCACTTTCCCTTTGAAATAGAGACAAATTTTCTGTAATAGAAACAGATTTGAAAAGCCAGGATGATTTACTTACGAAATTTTATACAGGCACATGTAGGTATTGTTCTGAAAGGCTCTCTCAGGATTAAGAAACGCAACCCCCCCAGGACCCCATGAATGGGAAGAATTGCGACCAAAAAATATCCGGCAAGGGAAAGTCTTCCACAGGGTCTCCTTTGGTGGAGCTTTGTCCACTGAACCAGAACAGTGCTTTTGCATACCTTCCACCTGCATAACATTCTGGAAATCTTCATAAAAAGAAAACAGATGACAGAAGAAACAAAACCGTAGAAAAAGAATGTAAGCAAAATTATAAGGAAATGGAAGCAGGGTGCAAATTATTTACAAACTGAGCAAACAATCAATGCATAATGATCAGCCTAAAGCCTGAAAGCACAAGATTTAATCTTGTCAGATATGAGAAGCTCACTCTTTATATACTATCAGTGTGGCCTATAACAAATTACAACATAATTTTTGCAAATCAAAGAAAACAAAAGAAATTCCAGGGCTGGCCTGCCTTTTCCCTTAATAGCAATTTGATAGCTTCTATGAAAAAGTGGTGAAGGCTAAGGTACATAAATCACTATCCAAAATTCAACTACTATATAAACAACTTCAATGCTGACGGAATGATTGAAATGAATGAAAAATAATGTTTCATACCAACATTATTGTTTATATCATTAGTGCAATATAAAAAGGCAACTTGAATTGAATGTTGAATTACCTGTCCACCTGCCACATAGCACAAGAATCTTGATTTCCACATATTTGATCCATAAGAGGCATACCATATGTAAATATTTGACAATTCTGATCGCCAAGAATTAGAATCATCAGTCTCTTGATCTGCATTAAATATAGAGCTTGTCAAGTAATAAATGAAAAAAATGTCTCTCACTATGTATCAATTCTTTACCATTGTACCGTATGGGCTCCACTGGATCCAAACCCAATCCAGAGAACCAACCCAGTCACATGGTCTGCAGCAACGATCACCAACTTAAGGACAAATACGTGCTCTCTGCACCTATAATTAGGACCCTCACTCCACAATTACTTAGTTTTTATCCACTCGCTGCTCTGAGCTAGCAATCTTACTGGCAGGGGCGGAGCTCTGAGCTATGTAGTGTTGGGTACTTGGGGGTGTTTATTTCACAATTCACCCTTTTTGATTGGTAGAAGAACTGCCTCTGCTGCAGTCTATAATATTCTGAGTACTTGCCTTTAGTTTTAGATATATGATATATAATTACATATTTAATTTGTGTTAAAATTTTATTTTTGGCTCCTCCAAATTTTTTGTTCAAGTTCTGCCACTGCTTACTAGCCATCAGAGCAGAACGACATGCCCTGTGCCAGAGTATTTAGAAAAAGAAATATAAAGACCCACCGCATGTCCAACCAAGCTCGCCAAGCCTGGAGCAGTCATGACAAGCTCAAGACTGCATCTGTATTTTTGGCATATCCTTCTCTTTTTGTGAATACCCATCACCACCACCCTCAAAATACTGCTACTCAAATTCCCGGATATGGACTTCAGTCCGTTCTCACTAGGTACCTCCCTTATGCCATAATCTCACTCTTACAATCTTGCCCTAATCAAAATCATCGCAATAACAGCAGAGTTCCATCGTCACTAAACAAGCTATCGTGATGGCAACCATCAACGTCAATTGTTAAAGGGAGGCTTCCTCTTCTTATACAAACTTCGCATCCTTTGCTGGCTTATATCTTGAGTATTTTCCTCTTAAGTGAAATAATCTAATTTCACTTAATCTTTTTTTCTTTCAAAAACACAACATCATATGTGGAACGACATAGGGTTGGGTCAGTTCTTGGGCAGATTGGGGGAGTTGTACCGTGAGCAAACTATTCTGAGCCATGTTCTTGGACCAACGGCCTATAGGGCCGACCACACACACCAGACGAAGCAATGGCCCAATCCGCGTCTACCCTGAAATCTAGGCCTAGTAGGATCACCACCCTATTCCTGCAAAAGCTGGCCGGAGAAGTGATTAATACAGCAGTACATCCCCCCCCCCACCCCACAAAAGCAAGTGGCAGGGCAGCTGATTGGGGGAAATCCTCCACACCATTTGTCTATAAATACCAAGGCACCAGGTTGCACCCCATCTATCTATCCTTCAACTCTCTATTCACTTATTATACTTGCATAAACTCTCCATATTCATATGCTAACTTAAGCATCTGAGTGTCTTTACACCATACCATCGACCATGCTCCAGTCTAAGGCCGAGGTGAGTGAGAGGATATTCAGTCGCACTGAACAGGCATGTGGTTTTTATATCCACTCATTTGTCTGAGACAGCTTCCTTATCCAAAGTTGCTAACAAGGTTCCCAAAGCTAATGTCGTGAACTCAGCACTCCTTTCTTGCATCTCACAGCTGCCCATGTCAAGGGCATTTTTTTAAAAAAAGAAAAAGAATGGACATATTTTAATAGGACTAAAATTATATTTTACAAACAAAAAAATATTAAAACTTGATGGGTGTTCCTCAAATTTTAAAAGCTGTCTAGGGGCAAAACAACCATAGTTACCTGCATCAATTTTCAGGTTGGAGAGTGGTTCTATGACATCCTGAAGAAGCTCACCAAGATTTTCTGAATTGAGTGGACCCTTGTCATCCTCCGTCTCAGAATCAGAGCTTGAAATAAGAGTATGCTGCATAGGCAAAGAAATTATTGCAACAAGAATTTCAATATGAGAATACATTCACATACAGAGGGAGGATGAAAGCAAGATACCCAAACGACATAAAAAGGAAGAGAAACAAGAAAAAAAAAATACACAAATGGAGCTAAAACGGTTTAAAATTTTAGTTCCTCAAGAATCATCCCCCTTACATCATTCATTATTATTGTATCACCATACTCTAAACTAATAGAAACTGTAGCATAACCAAAATTGTCTGTATTAGGCATACATACAAAATTGTCTGTATTAGGCATACATACCAAAATTGTCTTGTTTATTGACTCCTATAGACTTTCTAACAAAAAGTAGAATATATAGCTTTGCAATAAAAGGTCAAGATTTTCTTCAAATTGTGCAAGCCTGCAGAAGATTTCCTAAAGTATAGTTGTGGCATAGCATAACTTATTTTTGTGATTTTATCTAGGCAATCAGTAGCAGACAGAAGCACGTAGCGGCCGACCCCAAAACCGCTAGAGCGGGATGGTCACTACAACGAAAATTACAGAAACAATATAATTAATTTATACTATACACATATAAAGGCTCAAAAGTATTTACGAAATGACGAAAAAGCCTAATAAAAGAGACGGAATGGCTAAAATTTGGGGGCAAAATAGCGTTTCAGACCCCTTCAAAGTAGCGGCCGCTAACCCGCGGTTTCCACGGTATTGGCTGTGATTTGCAGCCGCGTTTGCCGCTCCAGTGATCCACACCGTGATTGGGGTCTCAGTCGTGCCAATCCAGCGCTCCGCGTACCCACTATAGTGCGCGATAGCGACGCTATTTATAACAGGGGACTTTATTTTTAAATATTATTTAGATAGTTTAGGAAATTTAGGATATTTTAATTTATTATTTAGAGATTTGGTATTTTTGTTTTGTTCTAGGAATCTTCTAATCGATACGTTATTTGGTTTGATTACGATTTCATATTTTAGGAATTTTATATTTGATTAGGAATTTATGTTGGAAAGCCGCCTTAAATGCGATCCACCCCTAACCGCCTTAATTGCGGCAATTTTGGGCTGCCTTCATTTGCAGCCTTCAGCATCTTCATTGTGATGGGTGTGAGGGGTGTTTTTAGTCCCGCATCGACTAAACATATGGCCAAAGTAGTCCTTAGGCCTAAAGCCCAAATTCAAGCAGGTTTTGTGGGATTGAGTTAGACCCAAGCCCAAATTCTAAGATGGTATCAGACCCTCTCCTAGATCTGTTGTTGGGCCGCTCGCATCGTTCACGCTCTAGGTGCATAGCCCTGGGCGTGAAGGGGTGTGTTGGAAAACCGCCTTAAGTCCGCCCTTAGCCGCCTTAATTGCGGCACCTTTGGGCTGCCTTCATTTGCAGCCTCCAATACCTTCATTGTGCTGGGTGTGAGGGGTGTGTTTAGTCCCACATCACCTAGAGATATGACCTAAATAATGCTTATAAGGCTTGGACAGTCCTCACCTTATAGCCGGTTTTGTGGGTTGAGTTAGACCCATGTCTAAATTCTAAGATTTTATTTTAAGAAATTAATGTCAAAAGGATTTTATATTTAACTAGAACTTTTTTATCATTGGGTTACAAATATCCGTAGGTGCATGATGTAATAGGACGACTTTTGATATAAATTAAATACAATTACGTTCTTCTTCTTCAAGCATGGAGTTGCTTGTTTATCCTTGAGGCTTAGTCGAGTCCTAGCCTTGCTTACCACGCTTATCTCACTATATTAGTTGGTACCAGAGATGGTTTCATGGCAATTGCAATGTATGGGACTTGAGTCCCACACCGAAAGTATGAGATTCCAGTGTAGGGTTTATATGGCCTTAGACTCTCCAACTACAACAGCTAGCTTTTGTGGTGTGATTCTAAGGTTCATATCAATTGGTATCGAAGCTTTCCACCATGCCTCTCGCCTGCAAACGAGGGACGTGGGTGGTGATGTCAGCATTGCGGTGTTTGCCTGAGACTAGTCAAAGGGCTAGAACACAACTAGCTCGCATGGGCACGAGGCTGCAGAGCGTGGTGGGATGTTAGGATCCAACTGCAACGTGTAGGACTTGAGACCCGCATTGGATGTATGGGATTTTGATGTGGGGTTTATAGCCTTAGGTTCTCCAACCATAACGGATAGCTTTTGTGATGCGGTTCTCCAAAGGTTCATATCAAGATCTCAAAGTCTAGCATTTGGAACTAAATAAAATTACATACCCGTAGGTGCATGATGTAATAGATGACCTTTGATAGGAATTAAATAAAATTACATTCTTTTTCTTCAAACATGAAGTTGCTTGTTTATCCTTGAAGGTTAGCCGAGTGCTAGCCTTGCTTACCACACTTAACTCGATGCGTCACCAGCAAAGGCCATTGCATAGAATGCCTATAAAAATTTGCTCATTACAAAAAAAAATTGATACAATTTACAGCAATTAACCTTGATTTCTAATTTATAGTTATTGATAGATATAATTAAATTGCAAACCACACAAGTAACAAAATTACTGGACCACCATTTGATCAGTATTATTTAATTTGTCTTTCACAATTATATAATCTTGCACACAACTTTTAAGTAATTTACACCGAATACTAAAAAAGAAAGTATTTGATATCAAATTAAATATCAAAAAATGAAAATCATGGAAAGCACATTACCGGAGGTGGTGCCATTTGACAAAATAATTTTTGTGGTAATTCACTAGCAAGTGTAGGCCAAAAGGGACTTAACTCCTGGCGAACCTGCAAAATATGCACACCTCTTTAGCATGATGAATCTCCTGTACATAAGGTAGGTAACGAAAAACCCATATGTAACTAGCAGTAAAGAACCGGAAATACTCCCCCTCCAGAAAAAACAATGAAAAATTCGCCCCCTATAAGCGTGAAACAAATATCAGTATCACATGTTATTACCGCTTGAATCACACGCCATGTGGACTCAAATGGATAGGCCTCTGAGGACCCAATAACAGGTTTGTCTTCTAGCAAAACTTCAACACAAGCATGCATTGACTTTGCAATGGAGTCAAGATTATATCCTCCTTCTAAAACTAGTACAATCCTACCTTCTGCGAAATTCATCAACTGAAATATTTAGAAGGGAAAAGAATAAGTACCAATCATTGATATAGTGATAGCATATTAAACTTTTTCACAGATGCTTTTCAAAATTTAAAGTTAACAAGTACATTAGTTAAAACTAAAAACAAAAAGAGGAGAAAAAGAAATAACTAGAGCATAATTGAAGAAAAATAATTGCCATCATGATTGCAATATGAAAATAGAGGAATTAATATACATATGTACATACAAATTTAGTATTCATTTTTGCTAGTCACTTGCCTTCACAATGCAACAGTTTATGAAGAAAGTAGCATTAAAATAAACAGGTGAAGGAAGAAATCATGAATAGTCAATCTTTAAAATTAACCTTTTTCAACATGACAGAATAACCAAATGGTGTGACACGACATCCCCCTAGAGGATCACCAACAGCTGTTACATTAGACAAAGTAAGAAGTTATTATACTTAAAAAAAATGAATTACTATATCTACTGATCCAAATACAAGTCAGCTAATTTAAAAAGTGCTAGGTAGGGCTACCAGTCCCTCCTTACACAACAATAAACTAGAATTAAACAATTGTGCGTGCTTAGAATCCTTCTAAGGAGTATAAAAAACAAGCACCCCCACCAACCAAAAAAAATCTCAAATTTAAAATGGGTAACCATAGACCTGCATCAAATCCAGCAGAAACAATAATTATGTCTGGGTTAAATTCTGTGGCAACAGGGAGCAAGATGTGGTCCCACACCGCAATGTAATCTGCATCACCGCATCTCCCATTCTCCCAGGGCACATTTATATTATACCCCGCACCCGATCCTCCTCCAATCATGGTATAAGAGCCATCATCACTAGCTGGATAAAAATTTCCGAATTCGTGTCTGCATGAATAGGAAAGTTGGTATGATTGAGGAACAACTATGAAAGTGATACAACCAGAAATCAAACTTCTTAAATCCTTAAATCGAAATCCCTCAAATACCTGACCTGACTAGACTCTAAATCACCACAGTTTAAAGAAGGGAAAAAAAACCTAGCAGTCGAGCCCTATTACATTATCTCTACAGGGCCTCAACTGTGAATAACATAACATACTAAGAAACAATTACAAGATTACTAATCAGTTAAGATGACCAGAAAATACATGAACATAGTAAACGCACCTGTGAACAGAGAAGAATAAAACACGAGAATCATTCCAGAACATTTTTTGGGTACCATTTCCATGATGGACGTCCCAATCAACAAGTAATATTTTCTTTACACCTAATTCTGGCTGTTACACAAATGGCAACACCAGGATAGTAAGGTTGCAAGATAGCAGCTGACTGACCCAAGGCTTAAAATTTTTAATAATTAAAGAATTTATAGGAGGTATACGTTACCCACTCTTTCATCTAAGAGATAAGTAGCAGATATTGCCACATTGTTAAATAGACAAAATCCCATGGCTTCATTACGTTCTGCATGATGACCTGGAGGCCTAACAATAGCAACAGCAGAATGCAATTCCCTGCTCGCCACTCTTTCGACGACCTATATGTCAAAAGGTCTTCAGTTAGATTCATAAAGTTATAATATGAATAGAATACAGAGCTTATTTAAAACAGATTGAGTGTGGCACTTTCCTAAACAGACAGGCAAAAAGTCCCACAAATATATGCATACACTAGAATTATTTTAACAGCCCTTCTTTTGATAATAAGAGGGGCGACAAAGTGCACAATGCTACCACCATTTTGAGGTCTGGTGGAGGGTTAGATGTAGACACCATTGCGGCCTTGCCACCATAAATGATGAGGCTGTTTTTTGCCACTAGAACCTATGACCACCAAGTCACAAGGCACAAACTTACCATTACACCAAGACTCAACCTCCCTTGTTTTGATAATATGTACATTAAAAGAAAATAGAATTCAAAAATTACAAACTATTATTGGGGAAAAAATTCAAATCAAGATAGAAATTGATCAAGCCAAAAAGTTTAATCGAGCTAAAATTACTTAATAATGTTATTTTTTGGGGGGAGGAGATAAAACTCTAAAGCACTGAGAAAAACTTCACGAAGTCCCAAATTTCTTACCAATATCTTTTAGTAAATTCCTTTTTATGCAAAACTGCGGCAGGAAGATACCAAAAAATACTTAAGTGATGTAAGATATTAAAGACAATCATGGCTATCGAAATGACAAAGGACAATAAAGTAAAGTAGGACCCAGAAATCAGGTATTAATAGATTCACATTTAACCCGTGATACACAAAATCTCAGAAGTTTGTATGATATAAAAATCATTGTAAATATCACCTCTATAGCAGAGCCAGCAGCAAGATAAGCAGCTTTTGATGAACCTTCATTAAAATATATAGAATTCAGTTTCGATGCAGCCTTTTGCCTTCGCGAATCAAATTGTTTGGAACTAATGTTCTTAATCAGATTTACATGATTTCTGGAATGCACTGACAGTATACATTTGTCTTCGGCTTCTTTGGCATCCAAAATCACACATCTGGAATATGATTAAACACCAAATTTATTCAGAACACAACAGAGAGCAGTAAGATTTTGTCACTTTAGAAAAAGGCAGGCAGGTATTAGAATCAAAATCCCGACAACACATTTTGGACAAAATAGAAGAACCATTTGCACAAATCATCACAACAGAGTCTAAATCATAACAAAGCTCAAGTAAGGCTAGCCTATTAAGTAAGGTCAGCCTATTTCTGTTTCAAGCAAACCCATAACCCATCTCACTGTTATTAACCCATATCGATTACAACAACAACAATAACAACCAAAGTCTCTTCCCATTAGGTGTGGTTGGCTACATAGATCAAACACCGGTGTTGTGTTCTATCATAAACCATGCTCTGAAAGGCCATTTAGATCTAATTCCTTTTCGACAGTTTTACCTATAGTTTTTTTTGTTCTCCCTCTACCTCTGACTGTTAGATTATCCTTCATCTGATGTACTCTTCTTACAAGAGCTTCTAATGGTTTTCTCCTCCCAATGCCAAACCCTACAGGGAGATTCGACCATATTTTCCCTAATTGTTGCTACCCCTACTTTCTCTCAATAGCTATTGACCCGTTAGATTATATAATGAAAACAGAAAACTTCATTTCCCAATTCAAGTGAGCTCTCTATCTCATCATAGGGGGGGAAAAGGGAAGAATCGAAATGACAAATTTTGGACGGATGCTATTTGTTGTTGTAGTATGAGACCCTGAGGTTTAAGGATAAAATGAGTTAGAAATTAGAATGTATGATACGATCAATGATTCATCCTTCCCCTTGCTACGACTTTATATTTCATGTGTGTGTAAAAGTTCTGGTGGCTCGTGACAATATCATGTCAGTTTTGTTAGAATCATTTGAAACTGTGCTATGCATTATTTATATGTATATATTGTGATAATTTTCTAGGTTAAATTTCAAGATATCTGAGCCTCTTATAAGTGAGGTTCTGTTTGATGCCAAAACTTTGTCTAACTGAAATGTTGCTATGGACCATTTAGTATTTCCCATTAATTGACTAAAATCGCCAATTGAAGAAAGTTCATGAAATCTCTCATTCATAAAGCGCAAGTTAATAATTGGGTTCATGATCTTCTAATCTATAATTTAAACAGATTTAATTTTGAACAATGGGCAAGTTCAAGAGCATTGTAAAATTATTTAAAAGAAACAAACGAATCAAGTAAATTAACCCATTCAAGTTCAAAACTTGAGCAATCAAATAACAGTATTCTAGCTCCTTTAAAATATATATCAAAATAATACCGAAAAAAAAGGAAAGAAACGATAAAATTAAAAAACCCTAAAGCATAATGAAATTAATTACCGATCGGTAATGCCGGTTGTTTGGAGCTTGTTCCAAATAGCCCTAATCCGGTCAGGGGTCTCGGGATGGGCATCGTCGTTAGGATTGTAGTGTTTGCACATCCTCTCATCGAATAGTAAACCCACACGGCGTTGAGCATTGTTGCCACTCACAGACTCCATAGTTCGGACACTTCGACTTTCTCTTTCTCGGTTTGAGCTACCAGAGCTGCTGCTATACATCGATCGAATCGAATCGAATCCAAAGGAACAGAGATATTCGGGAAATTTGAATTTGAATTTGAATAGACGCTTGCTTCTTTCCGTCTCTATACCTTTTTACTATCAACAATCAATTGTATCCTAGGTTAGCACTTATCATAGAGTGTAGTGTAGTGTAGTGTAGTGTAGTGTAGTGTGGGAGTGTCAGCCGTCCCAAGCTAAAACGTTATGTTTGGTTATTGAAATTTGGTCAATCCAGTTTTTCCATCGGGTGAGAGGTAGCTCAGTGGGGTTTGAATACTAAACTTAATAAGGTGTTTATTCAATAAATTTTTTTAAATAAATTAAAAGTAATTTATTTTTATTAATTTCTTTATCAAATTTATGAAAATACATTAAAAAGAATTTATTAAAAGATCATAACCTACGGATCAATTCCAATATTTTTGAATTTGCAGTAACCAAAATCTAAATAGAAAATAAGTATAGGACCAAAAAAATTTTAAATATTTTATTTAAATACCACCCACGACCCAAGGTTTAGCCTAATAACTTACCTATTGGAATATCCAGTCAAAGGCCAAAGAAATTAATATAAGGAATTTGTAGAGCTGTCAATTTGGGTCGACCCGACCCGATGTTAGATGTTACTCTGGGTTGCATATTTGCAAGCCCAGCCTAACCCTATGTCGGGCTAGCTGACCAACGGGCCAAATCAGCCTAATTATGAATAATAAAAAATAAAACAAGATAATTTAAAAATTAAAAAAAATCATAACAGTTGTTGGTAAAATTGGTAGTTATCAGTTTCAGTGTTAGTTCTCTAAATTGGCATAATAAGGAGCCTTGTGTATACACAAATATGACTATTCTCTATATATGCTGAAGCAGTTACACCATAATTGGCATAGATGTTTAGATAATTTGATAAACATTCTCAACACAGATAAAATTTAGAATGGAAATTACTTAATCATAATATTAGAAACATTAAAGGCAATCCATTACTTTCTAACTCCACTCATTTGTGAAATAAGATGTCATCCTCCCACTAGTAATTTTGCTTCATTTTTATAGTGAAAAACGCATAGAAGGTACATTGTTTCTTTAACTTTGAGTCTTAACATGATCTTTTTCACAATCTAATATAGGTTTCGAGAGACCAAATCGCGAGAGACCAAATTGCTTTGCGTGAGAGAATGAGAGACCATAGAGTGTTGTATAGTATAAATGTAGTTATTGAGCCAAAGGTCCAAGACAAACTATGTAATAAATAATGGATGCAAGTCACACACGACCACAGGACTAGGATAAGTTATGATTTTTTTATTGAGTAACGGACCAGCCTTGGGTTGGCTGGTTGGCCTATCGGGCAATTCGAGTCGGGCTGGTTGGCTTATCGGGCTATTTGAATCGGGCCAAACGGACCCAATTTTTTCGGACTAGCATTTGAGAGGCCTAGGTCAACCTTAAAATGCAGGTTGTTTGGGTTTGCCCATCGGGGCGGATCCAAATGGACGGATCCAAATTAACAGCTCTAGGAATTTGAATAGCAAATTAATAAAAACACTACTTGTTATGAATAATTTTTATAAAGTGCTAATTAAAATGAAAAACAATTAATAAATTCAAAATTTTGAGTAATAATTAAAGGTAATCAATATTATAAATTAATTAATATGCTCAAAGATAATTAATTTGGAGGTTATGGTCTCATGTATCTTCACTTGCATAGTTAAAAGTAATGGAAGTTAGAAATTTATTTATATATTCAAAGGTAATTAGTTTCAAATATGTTTTTCTATCAAATTAATTTTGGAGGATATTTTGAAGGATAATTAATATTTATATCTACTGAATATATTTTAATATATATAATAAAAAAATATCATTTATAATTTAAACTTTTTAAATAGATATAATAAGGGGTTGAAATGTACTGAACTCGCAAAAAAGAAATTCAGTATGTGATAGACAATTTAAATATGAAAGTTTGCATATTATATTTATATTATATCTAAAATATAAAGGTCGACTGATAAAAAAAATAACCCAAAAATGAAAACCGTAATTCTAAAATGAAAACAAAGACAATGGGTTTCCTGTATGAGAATAGAGATAGATTTATAAATGAGTTTAATTGTTATACATTGTCGGTGTAAAAAAATACATTGTCAGTGTAAAGTTTTTTTTAAACTAACAACCAATCAGAAATCATGGTGTATGTGACTTTTAAGGTAGTGAGGATAAGAGTTAAATACTTTAATTTATATAGCAAATTTTGATTGATTATCTGTGTAAAAAATCTTTATACTGACAGTATATACCAATTAAATCATTTATAAATATACTCAAAGTAATTAATCTAGAGTATATTTCTTCACAAAGTTAATTTCGAAGGATATTTATATATATATATATATTTATAAGAATATTCTAATAATCTTTTTGAAATCTGAGATCTCACGAAATGAAAAGCATGTTCCCCTTTTTTAAAATACTTTTCAAAAGGATTTTTTCCTCCATTTTCATTTCTGGGGAGAATAATTCCTTGTCTGCGGGTGCCTATTGGTGGCAGTCCCGCGGGGATATACAATTATATAAATTGTCATCCCTAATTTTCGTTCAGCACAAAAGTTTAAAATTTCGAAAGAAAGAAAAGGAGTTGATGCATTGATTGTTGCAATGCATGTTTTCATTATTTCTCAATCCCTTATGTGTGATGTGTCCATTTTCTGGGACTTTGGAGTCTATACTTGATACGGCTTGGACTTTGGACTTTGGAGTCTCTAGTTGCTCGTTGTCGTTTTTTGTCAAAAACTTTATATTATTATTTTCAGATGATAATAATAAAAACTAATACACCTTTTTAATTTTTGTTTTCTCAAATAAGTATGATATTAAATTATTTTAAAACTCATCGCATCACTCTACTTGTACTAATTATTACTAAAATATACTACTTTGAAAAAAAAAACATGAACCAGGAAATGCGCTATAGGTTATTAACATTAAAATGACAAAGGTTTAAGATAAGGTTGGTTGGTTCAAATTACAGGATTGAACTTTAACAACTGTTCAAGTATTAATAGTAATTTTTTAAATATTCACATAAGTTTTTAGCGTAAAAAAAATATTCCCATAAGTTTTTGTATATTTTAACATTTAACTGAAACGACATTTTTGTCTTTTTTCTACAATAAAAAAGGTTTAGGGAAGAATTACAATTTAGCCAATGAAATATTTAGTCCCATCTCACAGCGTTATTTGGAAATGTTGGAAAAGAGATAAAATCGTATTTGAAAACTACAGTAGTTCTGAAAAAAATACACGTCTCAATCAATATGTTGTGCATCCAAACATGCGCACATTAGGTAAGTTGCCGCAGAACACAATTACGAAAGCCAATAGACATCCATGCTACTTGGGTAAAGCTTGAGTAGATAAAGTAAAATTTTTTGGATTGAAGTTTTAAAGAGTTTTCTTATATTTTTTACATAATCCTACCATTAATCCTTATTACATATAAAATAAAAAATAATAAATAAATAATGGGAAAAGATAGTTGGTACCAAACAAAAGGATATGAATGAGTTGTTTTCATTATATTTTACAATTTTCTACCACTCTGATTTTTAACTCATTTTTATAGTTCGTATAAGGAGATTTCACATCATATAGCAAAACTCAATAAAAAATAATGCATTCATTGTCCTGAAAATATAAAAAGTATACCGTATGTTTGTTTCAAGTTATCTAAACATATTCTCGGGAATAGAGAGTTTGAAAATATGAATTCTCACGTTTGTTACTAGGTTAAAAAATTTATTTTCGAATATAAAACATTCACATAAATAAAATAACTTTCATTTTTTCATGATTTTATCCCCAAGAAAGGGGTGAGAATAAAAGATTCTTATGAAGGTGTATATGAAATTTATATAATTATCTTTATATCCCACTATTATAAATAATTCCCGAAAATATTATAAGTATTTGTCAAACACTTTTTTAATAAACCCTCAGGAATAAAATTCTCATCATTATTTTTCTGGAAAATTCCCAGGAATAATTTTTCTTATGTAGTAATTAGGAGGATTAAGTAAGAAAATTTAGAATTATTCACGGAAAAAAGAAGTGGCCAATAGCTAGGGAAGATTCGACGATGTGATTCAAATTGCAAAGAGCAAAAGTATGGTACAATTGAAGTAGCACCCCATGTGCCAATACACAGAACAAGTGGGGAATACAAGAGAAGCATACAAACAAAAAGGCTGTGATGTACACCGGCCCATACAGCGGAACAAGCATCAATGATACCGTGAAACAAAATGTAGTAAGAAATATTATATTTGCGAAGACAACAAACATATAATTATTTAGAGTAAGCAACTCTCAATTGGGAAACAGTCCACACTCAACTCAGTTAAGCTGATAAAAGAACCAGACAACCACACCATCCAGGGAATTAAAAAACAGACAAAACCAAAATGGCGTACCATGTGAACTCCATAGATTTTACAGGCTTAAATTTGTATGCATTTTTTTCCATAGAGCCTTCGTTGAAAATGACGCAATGCTGTTAAAAGGACCATAACGGTGAATCCACGACAGCCACATTTCCAAGGCAGGGTCTTCCTATACCATATTAGTGGCTCTTCATGCTACCATGTGATTCCTATATATGATAATGTTTTTAGCAAAATAGGTTGATTGATTCTATATGTTTATTTAAATTTTCACATTGATCCCATAAGTTTTATTTTTTTCAATTGGTCCTACACGTTATATTTCGTATTTACATTAGTCTTTTCCGTTAATTTCGACCTAACGCCGTCAATGTTAAGCTGACATGATTATCACATTAGTCCAACACATGGCTTTTGATCTCACGTCATAAGGTCGAAATTAACGAAAAAGACTAACTTGTAAATGAAACATAACGTGTAGGACCAATTTGAAAAAAAATAAAACTTATAGAAACGATATAAAAAATAAAAAAAAATATATAAGACCAAGCAACTTATTTTACCAATATTTTTTTTGTGCGTAAATGTCCTTTCCATTGCAAGTGATTAGGAGAAAAACATACTTTGCATCACCAAGGTACAAACGTGCACAACTTACCTAGGTGAATAAATCCAGACAAAAACTAAAAGAACAATGATTATAAATATTTGTTTGAGAATGATAAATTATTTATATTTCAGCTCTTTTTTTGTCCAAAAAGGCATTGTATAAATAATTTATTTTGTTTGGATTACTAGCTTAATTTTTCAAAAAACTTATTTCTAAAAAAAAAAATTATTTTTATAGTATCTCTTTTCAAGGACCGTTAAATTATTAAAAAACGGCGATTTTCGTCAAATACCCCTTCCCTACCTTACAACCCTGTAAGTGAAGTACTGTGGTATGTCTAAATGCATTGTTTCCAATTCCAGTACAACAACTAAAATTAATCACCAACAAACAAATATTAAAATTGTATTCAATTTTATAATAAAGAAAATGAAAACAAAATATATATAAGAAAATTCATTACAACAAGTTTATTAAATAAAACATCAAATATATTAATACAAACAAATAATTTCATATCCTTTTTCTTAATTTAATGTATAAAAATAATTTTTTTATATCACCCAAACGAAATAGATTATTTTAAAATCGCTTTTCAATAAACATTCACAAATAAAAATAGATTCTGATTATAATCAATTATCATATTAATCGATTATTCACCATAATTTATATTATAATACAGCCATTTGAAACGGTGATATATACGATGGATATAGGTGATATCTGTCTCAGCCTAATAAGCCAATTAGCTGGCAGGCATACCACTAGGCATACTACGAGTTCCCTTATACAACGTCTACATCAATCTCGGGTTTCATCATTAGTTTAAATTAACTTAATTTATATTTTAAATAATTTATAATAAAAATTTTAAAAAAATTAAAAAGAATAATTATAATTATTTTTTAAAATTTAAGCGTTATCAAACCATTTTAAGAGTACTTTTTAAAAGAATTTATACAAAATTTATGAAAATAATTTATAATAATAAACTTAAACAAATAATTTATAATTTTTTTATAAATACTTTTTACTTATTTTTATAAACTTATCAGAAAAGCTTATGAAAATAAATTATTTTTAATTTATTTAAAAAAAATTATTACATAAAAGTTTAAATAAATTATATATTTAAAAGCATCCTAAGTAGATAACTATATTTTGATCAGGATAAGTATAGAAACTAAATAAGATTTCATTGTAGCGGTAAAAATTTATATTGCGCTCCCTACTATAATGCTTTCAGATTTCACAAACAGCATGTTGACTTCATGCACGTATCTCTATTTTCCGTTCTCTTGCCGCAGATGATTACAGCTTAAAATTACAATATTAGGGATCGGACCGTATACTATATGATTTGATAATAGTTGACGAGGATTTGGGAATTCGGCGCAGAAATCTGGCTGTGTTATCAACAAGTATTAAGCATACTCAAAAGTCAGAACCTCGCCTTAAGGGCAGAAGTTTCATGGGTGTTAAAATACTGCTGTGTTTACAACCGGAAAAAAAAATGTACCGTTAGGCTTGCAATAGTTTAAGAACCAATCCAATTTTTTGCTTGCTTAGCAGGAAAATATAGAGTTATCATCCAAGCCCTGGGTGCTAGTACTGCAAAATATAGCTGTTGGGTAGGTTATGACCATGCATCAAGATATTGAAACAAAAAAACCTAGCAAGCAAATGTATCGCATTGCCTTAGTGATGTCAACTAGGTACGATTCTCCAATATATTTTGGCCAGTATTAAGTTGCCTTAATTGAAAACCCCATATATACATATATATTTTCTTAAAAGATACCTAGATCACCTTGTAAGATACAGAGGTGTCTCCAGGTCCATCAAATTGGCAAAGGTAAGTTTTAATTTCATGTACTTCTCCATACTGACTAGGAGCCTAGAAACAATTGAAGCCATATTCTTATCTAATCAATTAATTAACTACTAACCTTAGATCTTCCAGATACAGAATAAGATAGAGGAGAGTCCCATACCAAGACCATAAGCACTACATAGAAAGAATCAAAAGCCCATTTTTTTTTTACCCAAGAGGTGGCAGAGGGTGGAGAAAAATAGTTAAAAAAAAAACTAGCGTCTCAAGTTCAACACCTAGAAAATAACACTCACATGCATACTCACTTCTGCACCGTGCCATTACAGCATCACCTTTTTCCATCATACACATAGGTCACATGTCATGACCACTTATCTTTTCAACCCCACCAAAGCATTACGAAGCCAGAAAAGAGAGCGATTGAAAATGGAGAGAACAAACTACTGTCAACAAGTCTAAGCCCACCATGACTTTCATCTGTGTTCATGCCAGATCCTGAAGGCCCCATACCACTGCCAATCCCTCCTAATACTCCAGGAGTTGTACTGTATGGAGTATTACCACTGGTGGTAGTGCCCGTGGTTGTTGATGGAGTTCCAGTGGTTGTTGATGGAGTTCCATTAGTTGTTGATGGAGTTCCAGTGGAAGGGGTGGTCCCCATGGTTGGTGAAGTTGTGCCAGTGCCTGTGCCTGTGCCAGTGCCTGTGCCAGTGCCAGTGCCAGTGCCAGTGCCTGAGCCAGTGCTGAATAGGAAAATGAACCATCAGTCATTCACATACATGGAAATCATCACCAATTTTAAGCCTCTATATATCTCAAAATGTTCATAAACCACACGCACAGACAAAGCACAATATATAACAGTTGGAATTACAAGGATACATATTTACAATTTTACTTGAATGAATTTGTTATAAGTCAAAAGTATGGTTTCACATGGAGCAAATTTAAAAGTTAGCAACTTAGTCTAGTGTCTTGAGGTGGAGCAATAATTAAGGAAGATGAACATAATTGCATGCATGGTCACTTGAGATATATTCCCGTGAAGTTGGAAAAGCAACAAAGCAGGAACTGCAGATAAGATGAGCGCATGAAATTGAGTTCGAAACTTAAAGATTATGCTATGCAGCACAAGATGCTACCAACCATCTTGAAACGAACAAGTTTTCCACATGGCACAAACTCCATGACACTAATCAAGGCTGGTATGTAAAAGGGAATATGGGTACTACGCCACTGCCACCAATATATTTGGGTGATAGTGTACACTAGTTGCTTGCTCCTCAAATGTGCTTTTGGGTGCAAACTTTACCCCAAACATACACTTATTAATGCCCTTTTACGTTTTAACCTCCAAGTCTACTTTAGTTTCAAAAGCGTGTAACCTCAATTTGTCAATTTTAATGATAAAACTACAGCTGATCTCTACTTCCATATTTAGTCTTAACTACTTTTAAAGTTGATAATGGCTCCATGATGAACCAAGTTTGAATAAATCGGCACATAATCATGCCATCAATACCCGGACATCAGAGAACATCTATAACAAGACTTGCTTGTTGAAAAAAATGTCTTCCTCTTTACTTCAGCTAAGGACAATGATGAAAGTATGTACAACGATTCAAATTTAATCAAAAATGTTTTTTCAACCTCTGTTACATGACACGCCCTTTATTGACACCACATGCGGGTGAGGCTCCCACATGGTGGGGTGGAGAGGGCAGTTGTAAAATATAGGATAAATGTACGCAGCCTTATCCTTGAACTCTGTTGTAAAATATAGGATAAATGTACGCAGCCTTATCCTTGAACTCTGACCTTCAAATCACAAGACAACAACCTTATCGTTGTGCTGCCAAGACTCTAGTTTACCATATCCTGATGTAAAATATAGGTGTCTTATTATGTCTTACGGAAACGTTTTTTTGACAACAGAAAGGGAACACTATACGGTGTCTCTATTTTTTTTAGTGTATTTTCGATATACGTGTACATCTAAAAAGATAAAAAAATAAGTGAGGGATAGAGATAAACACATACAATATCATATATGATGTCTAAATTTTGATGTTCAAATAACATAACTCTATATCTTATTAGACCTCTACCATCAATACAAAAAACCCAACCAAATTTACAGGATCAAAAGGAAGAAGGACCAGCCCACGTTACTAGTTGCAAACTAAGTGCATGTTTTTGGTTTAGATTTTGGATGGTCCAAAATCAGTGAACTGATTTTGGGATTTGAAGGTTTTGTTTTAAATTTAATGTTCAATAAAATCAATTCTGAGTTGGGTAGAATTGATTTTAGGAGAAGCCAAAATTTCTAACTTTCCTGTTGAGTAAAATTGATTTTAAGTAAGACCCACAATATTATATATATTTACACCTCAAAAATGATTTTACTTTATCATCCAAATATAAATAATTCTTCTAAAATGACTTTTAAAATATTATTACTAAACACAAATCAATTTTTTTAAATTTAATTTTTTAAAAATTAATTCTTTTAAAATTAACTCCATCAAAATCAATTCTATCCTAGTGGTATCTAAACCAAACCAACCTAAAAAGGCAGATAAGTTAGGGAAAGCGATAAGTAATAACTGGTCATACACAAACATCAAGAAAATCTCGACTTTTAAAAAGTTGTTGGCCCAGATCTCGAAGCAAGTGTCTGTCCATCTGGCTTTTGTTTCACACTTATCATCATCAAAGATCAAAATTCAAAATTACCAACTCATGAGGGATGGGTACTGTACAGTACTCCCACACTCTTCACTCCTCACTCAAGCGCTGCTGTCCACACTTTTTTTTTTTACTATAATAAGTGCATCAAAGCAAAAAAGCATAGGATAAAATTAAAAGGGAGTTCAATTGGGACAAATTTGTCTTTTACTAATGATGTTGTCCTCTTTTTTATATTGCAAAATAGATTCAAACTTCACTAAGGCATCGGATCCCAATTATTGCAGCATCTTTCATCAGGTTAAAGTTCACTGCCTCACTGCAACGGCTATTATCACCAAATTAATGGACGATATTAATGGACGATGAGTCGGAGACGTCACCATGAAATTACTATATTGTTCAAAATGAAATAAAAGAAAGGGTTCCTCTACATTAGAAGATTTAATGCATGTTTAATTTTATAGTTTGCACCTGAAATAGAGGTGTAAATTGAATTTCACCTTATATATTTTATATATTTAATTTTAAGTTATTCATAGCCGAAATTAATTTCAAAACCATAGTTTAAAAAAGGAGCAAAAATTTCTTACTTTTCTACTCATCCAAAATCAATTTTACCATCCGAAAACCAATAACAGTGCTTGAGTGATTTGTCCTCCCAAAAAGGAGGGTTGTATGGGTGCCCCCGAAGACATTCAAATAACGGAAAATTCCCTGTTTTTCTCAATTGCAATATGTAAAGAGAAGATAACCGTCTGAAAAAATTGTAAATATTTAATAGCCTTCGGATTAAGGAATAATGTAATCAGAGTATAGAAAACCAAATTAGCTCTAAAGCTGAATTTAGAATTCCATTTTTCTTGGCTTATAATTTTTTAACCAGTCCTCAAGGCTTAAATAAGGTCATTATTGCCCGTAAAACAAAATAGGTTCATTATTTTGCCTTCCATTATTTCATTTTCACTTATACTGATTTCTGCTTGCGTTACCACCTCAAATTAATTATCGTGCCTGGTTTTATTCACTTTAGGATATCCGAGAGAAAGAAACATAAATGTTTTATGCGAATATGAAATTCCTCCGCCCATAAATTTTTTGTTTTTATATGACCACTGTCAAAAAGAATTTCAAAATTATCTATATGTCAAAAATAAAGAAAATCACAATATCTGTTCCAATAAACTTTGCCCCAAATCATTCTTGCAAATTATTTAATGCAAGTAAAAAATTGATTAAATCTAGTATTAAAAAATGGCCAACAACTAATCTAATTAACTTAATTATAGAACTTTACTTATCATCAACTTTAGCAATACTCTTAGAAAAAATGACATATTTAAGTATATTATAAAAATAAATAGCAGTAATACAAAGTTTTGGTATATTACATGAAAGTGATTCTGTTGTTTTTTCCCCTCATTATATCTTAAAACATTATTTATTGTAAGTATATAAATGATTGTCCCTCCAGTGATTTCATTTCATACCTTTAAAAAACTATCCCCGGGAGCTACATGTCATGTTATAAACTTATATGAACGCAGAACGCTATTTCGATCAAATAATCATGATATTTTCACTATATTTTTTTTTTACATTTTTTTTATGATCATTGAAGACTTTTAATACTTTGAAAATAATAAATAAATAGGATTTATGCGAAACAAGTGATGTGATAAAAAAAAGATTTAATTGAAATACATGATAATTTTAGACTGTAAATCAACATTAATTTGTCACGTCGAAAAAATGACTTTTATCTTAACCGTCTCACTTATATCATATCATGATATAACAATTAAACTCCAAAAAGAATAGTAATTTTTTTTTTATATAATAAAAAATATTATTTAAGTTACACACTTTATCATTATCATGGTGCGAATATGCCAATTGCAAAGCAATACCCCCCACCCCAGCCCAAAGCGAACCCATATTTTGTGAATATTAATCTATAATCTATGCTAAGTGCTCCCCAGTCCCCATTATGAGAAACAAAAGTAAAAGTCACCACTACTCTTGAAAATCAGATAACCATATTAAAATTTTCAGTTAAAAAAGAAAGAAAACGCACATTAAACTAAGGAAAAACAGGCACGGACGAAGAACTACATGAGTGGATCAAATGCATACCTGGCGCTAGAAGGGTACACACAACCGCCAGAGCCTGCTCATCAAGAACAACAAAAAAGAGATCAAAAAAAAAAAAAGAAAAAGAGTGTGGCTATTATTGTTCAAGAAATATATGAAACAAAAAATGAAAAAAGGGGTTGAGGATTTCCTTACTGGGGTCAGTTGTAGTAACAGTGGCTGTTCCTGCAAAGTCACAGGACCCAGAAGTTTGACCCTTCTTTTGGAAATAGCTATTCACGGCATAGCTGCAGTGAGCCCTGACGGTGTTGGGTTGGAAACAAGGCCCGTTTGTATGGAGTGGGTTACAGTCAGCCCCAGCTCCACAAGCGTAGTCCAAGGTCTTCTGTAGTATGGCGTCGCCGCCATCCTTGCAAACGCACCAAGTGCCACCTATCATATTCATATTTAGTTCACAAAGCATCAAGTTAAATATATATATCTATACTATATGAAACAAGAAGGGTTTTGAGTCTTTCAACATATAACATAAAGAAGAGAGAAAAGCCTTTTAAGCATAGTAATGACTTGAAAATGTGGGATGACACGCTCTGCATATGATTATTACATTACATAACTAAATATATCCTTAGCTAGCTAGCTAGCTAGCACAAAAGTTCGTTCTTTGAAGATTTTTGTGTGTTGAAAAAGAAAGGACAGATATAGATCGAGTAAAGGTGTGGTGCGTGGGGAGATCTAACTCCGTGTTAATTAAACTAAAAACGCAAAGTGATACTTTGAAGGTTGGGTTAGGAGAAGGGGAGAATAAGAGAAAAGGAGGTTGAAAGCATACTTGAGGAGGCAGTCATCAAGGCCAAAAGAAGAAGTGAAAGAGCAAAAGCAGCCATGGTAGGAAGGTGCTGAACGGAGATGGGTTGGGAAAGGAGGTAGGGAATGGTTACCACTTGCCAGACAGAAAATGTGGTACAGCTAGCTAAGAAAGAAAGATAGATTGAGTTGAGAGAGGAGAGGAGAGGAGAATGGTGGGTGCGTGTGACAGTGTTAGTTCAGATGAGAATGGAGCAAAATATGAGGACAAACATAGAGAACAGGAGACTGATTGATGTATAATAAAGTTGTAAACGGTGGTATGATAGTTTAGTTGGCCCCAATTGGTGTCGCCTTCTGAGTGCTTTTTGGCACCCCCTTTGCAAATCTAGCTGCGGCTACTGCTTAGGGGGGTGCTTGCGAAAGATGTTTTCAATATAGAAATATATCTTTTTTTATCTTTTAGATAAAAGATAAAATAAATGCCCAAACATATCCTTAATCCGAAAAAAAAAGGGGGAGATTTTAAGTTTCAATAAAAATTTAAGTCCTTAAAATTTATAAATATTTATTTTATCATCTTTTATTAATTTGAGTTAACCTTTAGTCTAATCCAATTCCTAATTTTTTTTTATCGTGATCCAGTTTAACCTTTGATTAGATGTCATCTATAACGTGTTTGGTTTATATTTTAGATGATCCAAAATCACGTTTGCTTTCAGTAAAAGTGATTTTGGGATTCTGAAGGTATTTGTTTTAAATTTAGCGTTCATTAAAATCAATTCCGGGTTGGATAGAATTGATTTTAAGAGAAACAAAAATTTCTAGCTTTCCCGTTGAGAATAATTGATTCTAGATGTGAGACCCACAATATTCTTTATATTTATACCTCAAAAGTGATTTTACATTATCATCCAAACAAAATCAATTCTTCTAAACTGACTTTTAAAATATCATTATCAAACACAAATTAATTTTTGTAAACTCAATTTTTTTAAAATCAATTCTGTCAAAATTAATTCCTTCAAAATCAATTTTATTAAAATCTAAATCAAATGGACCTGATCATTCTTATAATTACTTTTATCTAGGAGAAAAAAAGATCATACAATAGGTATATAGGAACTTAATAAGGCTACAATAAATTTTTTAGTGACCAAATTAGGCCAATAGAACTAACCTGTCCCACTTTTATAAATTCCACCATTTTAGATGGGTAGATTTATTTTGTAGGAGAAAAATGTCCATGTATTTTCTTTTTCATGGACATGTTTCGGCTTTTATTCTAAAATATATTTTGAGTTTAATATAATATATTTGTTAAATCTAATTAAAGAATGGAAAGAATTATGGGAAAAATTGTTTTTGAAAGAAGTTAAAAAATTGAGCATTATTTAAAAGAAATAGTTCGATTATTTTGAAATTAATTACAAATGAAATATATTATTTTAAAATTATTTTTCAATAAACATATTGAAAGGTAAAATTAATTTATTATAATTAATTATAATAATAATTTATTATTTATTATATATATAATCGGTTATTGAAAATATTTTATTTTCCACAGAATTGTATTTGAGTTACTTGTACAAAAATAAATATTTTAATGATTGAGTATATATGTATAATCGATCATAATAAAGTCGTTTTTATATTTACATAGATTTAATTGGTATGTATTGCTACTATAAAGATTTTTTATACTGTCAATCAATTATGAATTGAGATATCATTAAAATTGTTTGACTCTTATATTAACTATTTTTGTAATACCCCGATTTTTCGTGCTTTCTAAGGACGATAAACTCAATTATTGAGTTTATATTTTTATCTGTGTTTTAGAAAATGATTTTGGGAAAACTAAAATCAAAGTCTTGTTTCATAAAATCGTAGGAGCCTTCGGTTAAGTTTTGGGCCAAAAACTCAAACAAAAACTGATCTATGTTTTTTAGATGATAGTGTTTTCTACTATCACGACCTAATCTTGACTAACGGACGAGACCATTAGTCTTAGAATTTGATCCTCTATCTTTTTCCTAAAATGTGTCCTGACGTCCAAAATATAAATAATATTTTATATTCGGGCCGATAATCGATCGAGGAGACGATTCGAGCTGTCTTAGGGTTTTTCGAGACCCACGATCAGATGTTTTTCATGCCAAAATTGTATCAAGTTATTTGAGGAATTCATACCAGTGTCGGGATGATTTCAAATATCGGGATGTGAATTGACCAAATTACCCTTGATTAATTTTTATTACTGATTTACTTTACCTATTATTAAAACCTTAAAACCCATAAATATCTAATTTTTCTCCCTTATCTCTCCATTTCCTTCGGCAGCCCCTCCCCCCAAATTACCTCATCTTCTCTTCTTTCTCTCCTTCCTCTTTTCTTCCATAAAAACCTCCATTTTTAAAGGTAAAAAGTTTGGATTTTTGTGAAGCAACCTTCATCCAACTTGGGGTGGATCATCATAGGAGGTAGTATTCCATCTCTATCTCTCTCAATCTCTCATTTCTCTCCTCATATTTTCATGATCAAGGATGTTAGGGGTTTGTCCCTAAAATCTTTGAAAATCCATGAAAAATTTTAGGAAAATTGTATCTGTACCAAACCAATTTCTATGGCCTAGATTCATGACATACTTGTATGATCCAAGAGCTTAGAGCCAAGAAATCTCCCTAGCTATATTTTCTAGGTGGAGGCCGAAACCCCCTATGTGTGTAGGGTAGGGTTTTGGTTGGTTTTTGATGATCTGATCTGATATCTAGGGCTGTCACACTTAGTTAGGGTGTTATCCAGAAAATGAGAAATTTTGAAGCTCCCTAGCTATTTTTGGTGTAATAGGGCCGAACCCTAGGGATAGTGCATTAGGAGAAATCTTTGTTTTGTAAGTTAATGCCGATATGATTTGCGTTTATGTAGTGATCGGCAGCGTGCGGGGACAATGATCAAGTTGATAGGGTGTTCAAAGCTTAGCTGGAAGCTACAAGAGATAAGGGGATAAACCTGAGGAACTCCATTTCCGACACCTATGTGCTGCATCGATGTTTGTATTGTATTTAAATAGTTTGTATCTGAAGTTGGTTGATTTCTTGATTGACTGCTGTTGATTTGAATATGTATTGATGTAACTGCTGATATAGTTGAATGCGTGTTATACTTGCTGAATGGTTATATGGATGTATCGTGTGCCCTGCTGTGGGATTTAGGCATTAGAGGACCTAATTTTGATTAAGATCCAACATCGTGTAACTTAAAAGCTTTAAAAGTCTGAAATGTGTTTTAATAATGAGAAGTGAAGTTTAAAAGCAAATAGGGCATTAGAAACCTTCAATTGTCCTAATTTGATAAGTTAACCCTTTGAGCAAAGGCATTTTGAGAAATGTGGATTTCAAAGTTAAAAATGGGTTTTTGAAAGCTTTGTTTTAAGTAGTATTTCACCGAAAAACAACGAAAGAAAAAGAAATGGTTTTTAGACCAAGTTTTGTTTTATGGAAAACCGATCCCGATAACTTTGTGTAAGTATCGAAGATTTGGGTTTTTGGTTTTCGAGTTTTCAAGAAAAGTGGTTTTAAAGCTTAGAAATTAGAAACCGAGACGTCGGGGTTCTAGGGTTCTACAGAGCACGTGGATCAAGGATCCGTGTTAGTTGTGGTCCTGTCGGCTTAGGGACGATCTTTGTGGTCCTATAAGCTTGAGGACGTTTTTATGATCTTAAATCCGGCGTCCTAGACTGGTGCATCGGTTAGGGATGTTGGGATTTGAGTTGTTTTGGACTAAGTGTCCTATTTTGAGAAAATGTGTTTTGAGGCTTAAAGAGTCTAAGACATTATGGTGGTTGTTAGCATTAATGCTACAACGAGGAAATATTGATGCGACAAAGATCAATTATCAGAAACTAGATAGTTTCTCATGCATTTCGTGTGTTGGGCAGACGTGTCGTGAAATGGGGGACCTTGATAGGCAAGGAGAACCTGAGATGACTTGATGTCATTATGTAACATTGTGCCTTGATGGACAATGATGTCATACGTGCTGTGTGTTCGTATTGTGCCCAGTGAAGAGGACAATATAGTATGACTTATACATCGTGAATACCACTGACATGCGCGTCCATATATTATTTCCTGGAAGGTTACATGTTCACGTTTGGCCGAATGTTGATTCTGGCGTTTGTTATTGTATCCTGCGGGGCAATAACGTTGAGTCTGATCAACTCGTATCCATGGTGTTGGGATTTCCGTAAATCTAGTTTGAATATTAGTTGAGATATATGGAAGTGTCATGCATACGTTTAGGAGATAACGTTGATTGTGGGGTACGAAGCCCTCGTGACTTTACTGCTATTTGTACTTGTTTATACATGCTATACTATATGACGTGTGATGATTTGAGTGAGTTACATTATATGAATCTGTTGTTTGGATTGGGCATATAGTTGTCGTTTATGGATTCATATATTAGTTTCTCACCCTTGCATGTTTTTGGACGGGTTGTCCTTTGGTGTATATATTATATCATGTTTACAGATGGAGCCGATGCTAGGTCACCTAGCGCACTCGGGGATGCGCATCCTAGCATTTGACCGAAGGACGGACCCAGCCGCGTGGGTTATCCACCCAGGAGTGGAAAGCGCGGCATACACAGGACCGGTTTGCACCGTAAGTGGAACGACTGAGACGGGACCTCGAAAGAGCACTCGTACTGTGGAGACCATCCAGGTGCCTCTACCTCCCATCGGGATGATGCTACAGGCCTTTATGCAGCGAGGTGTGATCGAGCCGGTCGCCCCCGCTGCACAGTCCCCGCAGCAGCAGCCGCCACAGACACCTCCCCCGCCTTTTGTTTTGGTAGTGGGCGAGCACGTAGTGGAGGATGCGGAGGAGGAGGAGGAGGAGGAGGAGGAGGAAGACCCTGAGGAGGATCCTCAGGAGGACCTGGAGGATCATCTTTCGGATGCTTCCGAGCCCCATCCACAGGGGAACGGGAACGTAGGTTCCCAGAGTTCTTCCCCTGGTTCTAGCATTGGACCCCCCCGGAGGATTGTCCAATGGCTTCCATTAGTTGGACCAGCTTAGGGTGTAGACCTTCTTTTTGAGGCAGCGGTTTTTGGGTAGTCTGTTAACGGCTACTGATGGCCATAGGTTTTAGAGATATGGTTTCAGACTGTCGCTGCCTAGTTTATAGCTTTTTAGGAGTTCTTTTTATTGTTCTTTTGTAAAGGGACGTGTTGTCAATAGTTTTAGTTGATGTATATATCTTATTATATATGAGTAATTCTATTCTGTCTTAAGTGGTGGTTTATAGGTATTAATAAGAAAAAATTTTATCACGATTTTCAGAATCTGCTTATACGAAGGATTTATTTTCCGAAAGTAAAACCAGCGAAACTTGATTTATCGTTCCATTTATGTGTTGAGTTACGAAAATGGTACGGGTTTTTGAGGGTGTCACAATTTTAAAAGTCACAAATGAGATGGTTTATAATCAGTTGTCAATGTAAAGAACTTTACGTCGTTAATATATGAAAATTAAATTATATTTATATATGTTTGTTAAAAAACGATTTAAATATAACTTGTTTAGTTTTTATGGTGTAAAAGAACTACTTTTATGTATTAAATTATTATGAAATAATTGAAAAAAATTAATTAGTTGAGGGTAAAAAAATGATATTTTTCTCTTATTGTTCCAAAACAATCAAACACCTTTTTTCATACTGCCCAAACTATCAGATTATAAAAAAAAGTTACGATTGCTTTAAAATTTACGATTGTCGAAGAAGGAGAGTTTCCTTCTCTAAAAAATCCCTGATAACCATCCATCGATACCCCAAACTTTTCCAAATTCATCTTTTCCAAATTCCTAAAAACTAAAATGCCTAAAGTTATCCCAAATCCAATTTTGTAGCGGGTGGATTATAACTTGGAAGATTGAGATATAATGGGCGGTGTGGGTTCTAGATCTAACGAGCATCACTTCCATATACATTTGATTTAGCTCAAGTGTAAGCATTATTAATTATCTTTTAGCATTTTAAATTTACAACATAAATTCCAACTATGATTTTTAATCAAAAGAACAAAAAGTTACAATTCACTTTGGTATATTAATTTTTTTTATAACCATATTATAGGTACAAAGTATCCATTACCGTTAGCGGGGACTAATCTTCATCGGGAAACTTATTGGACATACAAGATAGATTAATCATGTTTTTTCAATACTCAAGAGCTATGATTCGAACCCCTGATCACTTGCTTAAGGTATCTGAGTCCCTTACGGTTCGGACCAATCACATATTGTTTTTTGTATATTAAATTTGATTACATATGTTTTCTATTTGAAAGTAATTTGATTTCTTTTTGTACTATTCTTATAATGATATTTGTCATTTTATGTTCTCTTGTTTTTAAAAATTTTAATTCACATTTTCTTTTAATGTAATAATGTATATTGTCTATTATATCCTTTGAATATCAAATTTAATGATATAAATAATATTACTGTACGTTAAGAGTAAATTTATCTACAAACATTTGAGTTGATATTTTTTTAGAGTTTAATTATTATACACTGTCAATGTAAAGATTTTTATACTGACAACCAATCAAAAATCATGATGTGTTTGAATTTTAAGGTAATTAGGATAATAGTCAATTACTTTAGCTTATGTGTCAATTCTGATTGATTATTTATGTAAAAAATCTTTACACTGATAATACATATCAATTAAATTCATTTTCTTATACTTGGTCTATCAAATTTTATATCTATATAGCTGCACGTAAGTTTTATAAACGTGTTTGAATTAGTTTATTTTTTTGTAGAATATTAGAAAAATAAAATAGTATTTACTTGTTTTTTAGTTGAGCACTATTAGTAACAGATTTTTTTTTTTTTTTATAGATGGTAACAGATTTCTTTATTACTCAATTTAATATATTTTATTATTATTATTATATAAAATTTATGTGAGATCCAATAAATAGAATTTATGTTTATAAAAAAAACACAAAGGTAAATAAAGTTTATGTTTGGGTTATAATTTGCAAGGGCAGTGAAAGCACCGTCTAGTTGTTTCCTCATCAAACATGCTTTTAAGTGCAAAAAGTATGTTTGTAACTGCATTGATGAATTTTGTATATATCAACTTTTTACTATATATACCAATCGTTTTAAAATATGAATAAAAATCAACGAGTTCCGGTGCGACACCACGAGTACTGAACCAGTAATAAAAATGTGTTAAAAAACATATATTTCTGAAGATTTTTTTAGTTACCTAAATAGTATTTTTCATCTGTTACAGGCTTACAGCTACTTATCAGGCTTCTCTTCTTTTTTTATGAATTAATATAATTAAGACATTTGATTCTTGGGTGACATTCCTAAATATTCCACAAACTTCGACGGTTCTTTAGACTGATTATTATGAAACTAATACTTAATTAACTGTCTGGACCAAAAAATTAATTTTTGATTTTCATAATCTTTCAAATAATCTATCATCATCATTCAAACTTGTATTCTTTTATCCACATGGTTACCACAAGACCAATAATTCCTTGGTTGGTCCTCGTTTCTATTCCGTACATCAAGGAAGAAAATAGTTTCATGGGGACTCGCAAAAGCTTAACAGAGTGAGGCCTGAGCAGTGAACGGACCTCTGAGAGTGTGTCCACTGTTTATCTTTTGGGAGTTGTTTTGTCATGGCATGACTTTGGGCATCCAAAGAGAAGGGAGGGAAAAAATATAATGGGGGTTTTCACCATTTTCTCTTGTCTCTTTGTTTGCCGTGGTCCGAAGCCAGGTTGAAAAAGTGGAAGGAATTTTCTGTTAGAAAAAATAATTAATAATTAAATTTGATAAAAAGTTCTAGGTAATTTGTGAGAAAATAATGAAAATTGCATAAGAGATTCATTCATAACAAAAAAAAATTTTTGTTAGTTCAATGCCATCGTGTGTGTATTTTTTTGATTTTTCTCGATATCCTACACCCAACTATAAAATTAATCCTTCGAGTCGGATAGAATCACAAGGACGACATAACTCTCCATCAAGAGTTTTAACGCTAATGCTTTTTCAAGATCCAAATTCGAACTTGAGATCACTAGTTAAGTTGGAAGAGATACATATCATCTCATCCAAACGCTTTTAGATCACTCATGTGTGTATATATAAATATATAACAGAAACCACTATTTATAGACACTTGGAAATAAAAGAGTACTTTTATTTTCTGAAATCATTTTTCTATTACCCATTTCTTTTAAATTTTTTAATACATATTTGAATTAGCTTATTTTATATTTAAAATGGTTTATAGTTAAAACTTTAATTTTACAAAAATAATTATTGATTTTTTTTTAAAAATTAATCTAATACAAACATGTATTTGAAAAGAAGGTAACAAAGAAGTTTGTGACAGTTTAATTAACTATGGGAAAAAAAGAAAGTTGAAAATTGACAAAAGGGAAAAAAATTACAAGGGAGATATATTAACTATGTTTTTTTTCTGTGTACATACAACTGGGCGAGGGCTAAAAATGATTGTTAACGACATATATATACGAGACATATAAGCAGATATGAAAGTATTTATAATTCTCCCATTTTAACAGTTCTTTGTCCTACACTAAAATCTAAAATCACACATGGATATGTTTCACGCAGCATTGGCATTTAGTACTTAGGTCCCATCCAATTCAATGTCATTTCTCATTGTGGTTGTGAGTTGCCAGAAATAATGAGTAATGACAGGATCTGGAGACTGGACAAACCCCCAGAATCTCCTCTTATACATATGTGTGAAACTGTGAATTGAATATATCAGTGACACCAATGAATTCCCAACGGTCGAAGGGGGAATGAATAAATGAAAGGCAATCAATCGCACATAAGGAGAGAGAGAGAGACATGAGCGTGAGAGAAAGTAGATACCCAATGCAGAAACTGTGATTAGAGGTTCATTAACACAAAGGTAACGCCAAATGAGAAATGGAATGAAATCATGTTGTTGTTGACTTGTGTGACCTCTTTCCCTTTCACGATTCATGACTCCAAGATTAATACACACTTACAGTGACACCAATAGCCATATTGTATTTCGAATACCACAGATAATTGGTCTAAGAACATTTCTTTTGCCAGTTCCCAGGTTGTTAATTTTCATCATAATTCCTAGGAGAATATCTTCATAGTTTGTCTGATCTTTTTATTTCTTGGTGTGGTATGGTTTGTCTGGTACTCCAATATTTAATTTTTTCGCTCCCCATCCAAGTCAAATAGGCAAGAGTTTCTCGAGGAAGAGACCTCACAAATATGGAAATGGCTCGCTGGGCCGTCTACGTAGGCCCAGTGGAATAACTAAAACTCGAGGTGTGAACTCGGGCTCACTCTATAATTACGTTTAGAATATGCCAGAATCTAGACGTAGAGGTATCAGCCCGTTTGGTTTAAATATATATGAACGCAAACCCGCGTTCAAACCAACGTTGAGCAAAAGCTACAATTTGAAGCTTTTAGAAAAATTGCCTCGGGACGGCAAATTCTTACGTTTGCGGTAGAAACTATCTGAACCAAACATACTAATACTCTCTACTCTCTAGCCACATCCTGAATTTATGCCAGAAGAATGAGTAGTGATCTGAGTACAGACTTACAATGACTACCATATTTATCCATGAGCTTATGGGTATATAATATTTCTGGATGGCAACATAAACCCTTCCAAGTAACAATTACTTTTCCCGCCGTCAACAATTAGCCACATACTAATAAATTAACTAATTAACAATTTCATTAACAACCAAAACTTTTTCAACTAATCGGATCCTTTCTCTTTCTCAAAAGAAATGGAGGCTACATTTAAAAAAAAAAATAGATATAAAGGAGAGATTTATGTCTCAAACATTTTTTACCATTTAAAAAAAATTAAATTATAAAAAAAAATTTATGTCTATCTCTTTCCTAAATTGAGCCATTTATTTTTTTTATAAATGAAAAGGATTCCAACCCCCGTTCAACACCTTTTGTTTCAGTTGTCTGTGTTAACATCTGTATAGATTTATCTAAATTTAGGTTAGCTATTAAAAATTAAAATTATAATATGTCTATATCAAATGGGAAATTGGTAATTTTTTTGGTAGTTTAACATTTAAAATTAGCGTAGTGTTCTCCCTGTTAATGAAATATATGCTCATGGAACAAAATTCTGTTATACCAAAAAATGGTACATCGATACCCCTTACCAATCAAAGCCTGAGGATATGCATAAATGTTAATGAATTATAATTTTATTTGACTAAACGGTAAATTATCATTGATGAAAGACAGAGAATGTGACAGCAAAGTGGGATAGAAAATCTTCATCCATGCTCAAGAACCTTATACTTTCATAATGTAATTTATTTTATTTATTTATTTATTTATTGGTCAACAATGTATGGCTTTTAATAGGATACATTTAACCCCACCAAAAATCCTAATCTTGAGCCTGTCTATTAAGTGACCAACTCAAGATTAGACTGTGACCTATTTGACCACAACCACCTGTAGTTCAAGTATATATTCTAGAATAGCAAAATGCAGTTGCTGATGCCAACTTGAGACATGTTTCATCTCTAGCACAGATATTTCAATTTCCATGCAGCCTATCCTTCCTAAAGAAATCTCAATGCCAGTGTGGATTTAGAATTTGGAGCTGATATTAATTTTCAAGCGCCAGTTCGTTTCTTGGTTTACATGTCCTTGGATCATAGAAAGGGATGGATTTCCAAAAGCATTGTTCCTTTAACATTTCACAGGCAGTCCGGTCAGTGTCACACCGATACAACATATCATTAAGATTTTGACGTAGCAGAGCTCAAGTTGATTTGGTTAAGAGATTCACGTGATAAAATAGTTAGGAATTCTAAATAATATTTACAGTGCACAGAATAAAACCATTTACAGGTTGTTGAGGAATTATTCCCAGTCAGCATCAAAGAATCCAGCATCTCTCATCTCAGAGTAATATGCGTTATCCAAAAGGAAGTCTTCCTCCTGCAAAAGTGAAAACACATAATATGATGTTCATGCATATATTATAAAAAAACCAAAAAGGCACAGTAAATGGCAAAGAGTGCTTACCTGGAAAAAACCTGCAAGAAATGTTACATAAAGAAATGGAAGATATAAAGAGTGATAACAAAGCACTGTGAGATCATACAACCTGCAGACGAGAGGGATACCCATCATTCAGTGCAAAAGTTATAGAGAAGATAACTGAGTACCTCTTCTAATTGCAGAGAAGGAATACAGTATTACCAATTGCCGAGGCCCACGCCAATTCCTGCTAGCCCACAAGCAAACAGGGTAATTGCACTGAAGACAAACATGACAACAGCATAGTTATAGAATGCGGGCCTGGCTGCAAAGGTGACAAAAAATTTCAAGTTAGAATATGAATCCATTTAGAACATAAATGACAACAGAATTAGATGTTATACTCACGAGGCAGCTTCTCTCTCCATTTAGAGAAATGTACGAATAAAATGAAGCCATATGCTGCAGCAAGCAATAATTTATGTATTGTCCACAGACCCCAGTTGATTGTGTGAGTGCTTCCAACATTGCGAATGAACAATGGGACCCCAAATCCAAAAACATATATTGTCTGATAAGGAAGCACTTAATTAGCAGAAGGAGTCAAGAAACCACACATACAAGGTCATGACAGTCAAAAGTGGTTTAAGGAGTAATTAATATGTAGAGAACAACCAGCACCTGAAAGGACAGAAGCATTGCGCTCCATGTGCAAGAAGAAACAGTCATGAATGGAAAATAATCGCAAGTTGTAAGTTGTAACCACCATTATTTTCTTTCTTACGTTTTCTTTTTTAAGGATAGAAAAAGGAGAATTCATAATGAGAGAAAAGAAAAAAATACAAGACAAGGATAAGCAATCCTAAAAAGAAATGAGAGAAAAAACAAAGTAACCATCACATATATATAGACCCTAAATTAAATAACTAAGTCAAATGATAAAACATTAAAATGTTGTCCCCAACATAAAAGCAATAATTCTTCCTTAAATGACATCCCCTAATTCCTAAGGAGGGGGGTTGAAGTGAAATTTCTATTGCAGTATAAGGTATTCAAGCACCATTGAGGCATTACATCAAAGACATATTAATGCAGATATATAATTAAGTAGTTTATGGTAATAATCCTAGAAATTATATTTCCTCACTTATTAAAATATCATGTTTGTATCCTCACCACAATATTCTTTAGATTTTTTTTTTTTGAACAGTCAAGTCTTGTTCTAAAAGTCTAAAACTTTTTCCAGAAAAGATTCTTAACAGGCCTAGATACCCTTCTTCCCCCTTAATCTTAAGAAGCAATTGAAGCTGATGTTTTGTACTTGTATTGATCGAAAAAGCAGCTTCCAAGTAAAATTAAAGATTAAAATGTTGCAGTTAACAATGTACCCACCACCATTGCATAAGACTAAAAAAACGAGGAATATATTACAACTTTCAAATATGAACCAAACTGCATACCAGTATTTCAACAGAGAACATATGCTAGATCCCTCAGACCAGATAAGACACATCTAGAGTCCTTTTGTATATTAGATTTGGCTTGGAAGCTACCATGACCAAATTTAATTTGGGAGATGAACGAGCTCCATCAGTAAGTGGGAGGTCAATAATGGTGGTGCAGGCACAGAAACCCATACACAAAAAACTTCCCATAACAAAACTTCAACTTTCCAAGTTTCAGGTTTCCTTGGGGCTACTAGGCACTAGCCTATGGTTTTCACTTCTGCGAAGTTTTAGAGATGCTTGGCAAGATGAATATGGCTAAACATTGTAAGCTTACCAACTTTTTTTTTTTTTTTTTACCTTTCTCACTTTGGTGGCGAGAATTATTTGTTCGTGTGGGATTATGGATTCAGTACATCCTTGGATTTTAATTTTCTTTGGGAAAAGGCTTTAACACAATGGCGATGACATTGTTTGATTCGTGCTGCTGACCAGACGGTCCAGACCAAGTGGGAAAAGGCTTTGGTTGTGGTTTTTTTTTCTCACTTTGTTAGTATACAGAAAATGAGAAATGAATTCTTCCATCTAATGACAGAGTTGAGTTCAGAAACCATATGGCAAACATTGGAAAGCTTAGAAACACTTTCAAGTAAGCTTACAAAAAAGTAGCAAAAATTCAACATGGCCTTGATAGGGAATTAAATCATGGACATTCACTGAGGAAAGGGGCTACTTAATAGAGAGAGTAGTGGCTTGAATTATGGCTGAGAGTACTAGAAACATAGAACCACTACCAAAACAAGTTCACTTATTTATCATATCGAATCCAAATTTTATTTAAGGTCATGTTTGATGCTGCAAGACTTTAAGATTGTGATAATCACACTGCTATTGCTTCAAATAAGGTTTCAGCCATGGTAAACAATCGCTGATTAGTAAATTAAATACTTTTCTTTTCTACAAATTGCTAATACAAAGGTTGATGGCCTTCTCAGATGCTATATTCTATTTGCAAAGGTGATATAGCTTAAGATCAGGGTTATATTGAAACCATAAAAAAACCAGTAAATGGCGGGGAGAAAATCACAAGCAGTAGATAAAGGGGAAAATTATACAAAACCTTAAAAAGGATAAACAAGTCTAGACACCAAACAAGGATCAGTCATAAAGTCGACTTATACTTTACAGAACAGATAAAAATGCATAGCACATGCATGTACAAATACTTGTATGAATGAAAACCGGTGTCTCACCTTAAGAAGGGTATCCACAAAGACAATAATTCCTGATACAAGGAAAGTGTGTGCTAGAGCTTCCATCTCATTGATGTAGTTATCCTTGAGCAAGAAAGCCATCAAGCTTATTTCCAACCACAGCATGCCAGCTCCCGTAAGTAATGACAGGAGATCCCACGCGACCTTCTTTCCAGAAGAGCACTGCCATGCCTGCTTAACGAAAAAAAGAAGATGAAGCTGAAAGATTCAGAAGTGAAAAGCAGCAAATGAACAAATCCTACTGCCAACTGAAAGGACAACAACTAAGTAATTCCCAAAATTTGGGATGATTCAGATTCTGAGGTACAGATTATGCACCCATACATTTTTATTTTTTTCAGTTTCAGCCATTGGATTTCAAAGAGTATACAGTGATCCTAGCTCAAAATCTTAAATTCAGATATTTAAAAGCCCACATAGTTACATGGCACGAGACACAAAGTCTTGTGCAACAGTGCAGAACCAGCACCATAGCAAAAACCGTAGAATCCAAGTCATGTCATTATCTTGTATGATCTTAACTGAAACAACAGGAACTTTTCCTAGCAATGATAAAAGCAATGTATTCAACAGAGGGAATTTTCACTTTTATTATGGGGTATCAAACAATTTCATTTGTTAGAAATATGTTAACAAAATGGTGAGAAAGTGGGAGAAACATACATAACGGATGAACGAATGTACCTGAAGAAAAGACCAAGAGAGGTTTAAAAGGGTAACAAGCCAGAGGAGGGCATAATAGGAAATGACAATATAGGATCCCCCATTACATAGCTTCTTGAGATTCTTCTTGGCGTGCAACCCCAAATACACAACGAACAAAACCGATGAAACGACAAGGAACGAGTCGTACCAGAAGAAGCCATTGCAGTTTGATATTTTCGGATCCTCATCGCTGGTGAGTGCAACTGGCGACACAGACAATGATTCTATAATCTTAATCTGCCCCTCTTTGACACTACTCCACATGCTTCTCAATTTACTTCCTTTTATTGCTTATTATTCCTCTTCAGAGGGTGAGATCGGATGAGAAGAAAAGGGATTTAGGGGAAAATAACAACATTTTTGGTTCGAAAGAACCATCGAATATGCAAATCTCGATGACGGAGGTTCTATCACCAATTGGGTTGGGAACTAACAGCCAACGAACTTTGGTGCGGTGAAATGAATGTTTCCATTTAATAACTTTTTTAGTTTATTTATTTAATCATGATTTCAGAAGTGTTTAATTAACCAGATTACAAAAGTTATGTGTGTAGAATAATCAAATTATTATGATAAGCAGCTCAAATATGCTCAACTTACATAAATGGTTCGTTTTAATGCGGCCTTACCATACAGGTGTTTTAAAATTGTACATGTATACATGAAAAATTATTAAGCTCCGATGAATTAAAAGCATTTTCTATTTTATTTAAGAAAATTAGACTTCAAAGGATACGATCAAATCAGATTTGGTAGTTGAAGTGGAAGATGAAGGGTTGTTGTCCCCATGAATAATGTCATCATATATATATATATATATGATACAAAATCCCACGATTTTGCTTGCTTTAGGTTGTCTTTTCCCTTGTTAATGCCTTCCTACTAGTCAAGCACATTCTCTGCCCTATATCCACGCCTTTGTTCCTATCCACTAACAATGTCATATAATGAAATGTGACAAGAAAGAAAGCACTGGGATCGTGCAACTAAAACGTAGAAAGTTTCAAACTTCTGTCGGTGCTCGGTGGCCAAAAAGCAACAATTAAAAACTACACCGAGTCGGGACCATTCCATTTGGCTTTCATTTGATTTGTCTCTGATCATATTTTATCAAGTCCTCAAGTAAAATATCATTCATATCAACTCATGATTATTTTACCGGTTATTGTAAGCACACGATTAAATCATATTCACATACAAACTTGGACAGTTAAATTAAATCTGCTGATGTTCCCCTCTTTGGATCTTCACAAACTAGTAACAACTTTTTTTTTTATTAAGAAGATCAACAATAACGAAAGGAGGGAGGAGACACTAAAAATGACAAGAAGCCGAACTTGAGATCAGGAGGAGTACACATGTGGTGAGAGCCTTGGGCGAGGGTGCACCGAAAGCGGCACTGCCCTTTGCAGGGTCAGCCCATAGGCCTCATCCATGTTAAGCTTTTCCGGGTTCAGCCCATTTTCCAGCTCCCAATCAAATGCATGGGCCAGGGTAGCAGTCAGAAGCTGAACCACTCTGAGCCCAAGGCTCAACCCAGCACATATCCTACGTCCAGCACCAAAGGGTATGACCTCAAAGTCATTGCCCTTAACATCCACACCAGCCTTCTCACCACCGGGGAGGAACCTTTCGGGCTTGAACTCCAATGGTTCATGCCACTCCTTTGGGTCACGTGCTATGGCCCAAACATTAACCAACAGAGTTGCACCTTTGGGGATGTGGTAGCCGAAGACCACACAACTCTCTGATGCAACTCGCGGCAAAGAAAGAGGGGTTGATGGATGGAGACGGAAAGTTTCCTTCACCACAGCCTCCAAGTAGGGGAGTTGGGCCAGGTCCTGTTCGGTCACAAGCCTGTCACGGCCCACAACCGCGTCCAACTCTTGTTGGAGTTTGACCCGAATTTTAGGGTTCTTGATGAGTTCAGCAATTGCCCACTCTGTTGTGCTTGATGATGTGTCCGTCCCAGCCGCGAACATATTCTGCAAAAAGTTGGTCAATGTCGTTATTCGTTAGTGATTTCAATTTTCAACACCCATTAATTAATCATGAGGACAACATAAGGCTAGCTAAGTAACTAATTTACTAGTATATATTTGGTTACATTAATAATTTGGTCCTTATATCTGATACGGGTTCTTCATTTAGTTTCTATATGTAAAAAATTTGGAAGTGAGTCCCTACATGTATAAACGTTAGAAAATTTGGTCCCTATATATGTAAACGTTAGCAAATTTGTCCCTGACGTCACCAAATTGGTCCCTCTACATGACATAAATTTATGATTTGGTCCCTAAACCTTAAAAAAAAAATTAAATCGATCCTTATATGTGCAATCGGTAATAATTTTGTTCTTGCCGTCTACCCAGAAGCTCGGACCCAACTAAAGATGTTTTTCGTATTAAATATTTTTTATATATTATATCAATCTATTTCTTCTATTGAGAGTAAAAATTATATAATTTGGTCCGTAAATGGTTTTATATTCTGAAATTATCTAAGTTGACTCTCGATAGAAGAAATAGATTGATATAATATATGAAAAAATAATTAATATGGAAAGAATTTTTAGTTCGGTCCGAGCTTCTTGCAGACGATAGGGACAAAATTATTATAGATTGCACATACGGGGACCAATTTAAATTTTTTTTTTTTCAGATTTAGGGACCAAATTAAAAATTTATGTCACGTATAAGGACTAATTTGCTGACAGCAAAGACGAATTTGTTAACGTTTGTACATGTAGGGACCGAATTTGCTAACGTTTACACATGTAGGGACTCATTTCCAAACTTTTTACGTATAAGGACTAAATGAAAAATCTATGTCACATATAGGTACCAAATTATTATTTTAACCATTTTTTACTTATTAATTATTTGTTATTAGGTTAAATTAATGACTTCAATTTTGATATACCGTTATTGTAAAATTTTTTACATTGTCAATTAATCACAAATAAAAAAAATTACAAATAATTCGATGTGTAAACTTTTTTTTTTTGGTGTAAATCTTATATGTGATTTTTAAGGTAATTATAATAAGATCAAACATTTTTAATGATGTGATACTTTATTGATTAACAGTATAAATTTTTTTATGCTAATAATGGAGGCTAATAGTTATTACTTATATTGGAACTAAAGTGAAGTGCAAACATGAGCACCAAAAAAAAAGTGAAGTGCAAACATCATGTGTCTGTAAAATAAATTCATACCATTGCACATGATGGGGTAGTGATACGGGGGAGACCAAATCAGCATTGGGATTTTGAGTAAGGAGTAATTCTCTGACTATCATAGTCATAGACACTCTATTCAATATTAAATATACATATATATATATATAATGATTTTACAAGTTTATGGTAAAAATGCATCAATTTCCAAAAAGGTGTATTAATTTACATTTGTTAATAATGAAATAGAGTGCTTATTAGGATTGAAAATCCTTTCCATTTCTTAAAAAAATATAGAGCTTCATTATTATAATTTGGATGTATAAAATAAATAAAAGGTTAATAAATATCACCCATTTTAGAAATAAATATTTTTATATATTCAAAACTATAATAATGAAACTCTCTATTTCTTTTAAGAAATGAAGAGGATCTTTACTCGCGTAGATAATATCTATTCAAAAATTTTTTAGTAATTATTGCTTAAGAAGTGTAAACATGCATGTGTTGTGTGTGATGTTATGAATTTATGGACTATATATACTTACCAAAAGTAATGCCTTGATCTCTGTATCAGTGAGTCTGCCTCCATCCTCTGGAACCTCTTTAAGTGACAACAACGTACTCAACATGTCCTGGTGCTTCTCACTTTTAGAAACCTTGTGTTCCTCAACAATGCTGGTTAAAAATGCATCGAACCTCTTGTGTAGTATCTTCATCTTGGCTTGCACGCCCTGAAGGTCTAGCCACTCCAAGGCAGGAATGAAGTCACCGATATTGAAAACTCCAGCCAATACCATAAGCTCAACCACCATAGACTTAAACTCATCAGCCTTAGGATCAAAGCCACCATTGCCGTCGTTGAACACTCGCCGTCCTATCATTACTCTTGCCAATGCGTTGGTGGTGCATACATTCAGAAGTTGTCCCAGGTTCACTGCTTTAGGCCCTGAATTTGCTAAATTGCGTGTTAATCTTGCTACCTCTTCCTGCATGTGCATTTTTGTTATGTTCAATTAATTATTTCCAGTTGAAAAATGAATTATATATACTGAAGTTGACACTTTCCTTTTTAGGCTTGATGCGTGGGCTTTCAAAATAAAAGCTTAAAGTAGAAACCTATGACACCTTGGACTTATATTGGAAGTTGTCTTAATCTTTAGACGATGGAAATTTTAATATCCTCATCTTTAAAATTTATTTATATAATTATATTTTGAATTTAATTTTGATGTTGATTTTATTTATTATAGTCGTAAAAATTTAAAATTTGAACCTTAAAATAATGCGATGCAGTTTAAGTATGTAAATAAACTTTTTGACAATTTTAAAGTCGTAAAAGTTTAAAATTTGAACCTTAAAATATCTAAAGTTGGTTTACATTCCACGCAATTTATTGGAATTGTTTAATTTCTTCTTTTATTGGGCTCATCATATTATATCATCATTTTTTATATTATAAAACTTTAAGCAACTCTTCACTCCAATGATGCAGCTCTAACACGTTCACTAAATGAGTCTAATAAGTTACCCACTTATTCTTTTACTTATTTTCTCTCTTTTTTATGATTTTGATTAATTGCTTGAAAAACCAACTATTTTTACATGTGAATATCATTTCATATTATTATAATGATACAACTCAACAAGAATCAATTCTTATTTTTAAGAATTAGTTATGCAACTTCCATCGAACTAGTTATGCAATTTGATATGGAAAACAAATGTTTTTTTATTTCATTTATGTGAATCAGGAATGACTAGGAGGATACGGGCACGAGAGGGAACCAGAGAGGATTTGAGGTTGCACTCATGTTGCCATGTGAGGTTTTTGAATGGACACTTCGAATGCAGTTGTGGAAAGAACAAATCTAATGAGGTAATAGATGATGGAAGAAGACAAAAGAAAAAAGTTGTGGTGGAAGGAAAGGGCAAAGATCTTCTGTCCCAATTTTTTATCATATTCTCCATCCTCTATCAATAATAATTTCATACTTAAAAAATAAAATTACAACTCATTAATATTTATACTCATTCTCAACATTTAATTGATGGGGACACCGAGATATCATTTTTAGGAAGAGTATATTTCCATCCAAAATTGTAATATGTATCTCGGTATCTGAATAAAAGAATCAAAACATAAACGGTTTTTATTGAAAAATATAATTTTAATTTTTTAATATATTAAATATATCACTTTTTAATATAATTTATTATCAATGTTTTTAAGACATAATTAACACTTTCTTATAAATTTCACTTTATATTTATATAATTTTAAGTATTTAACTATAATTAAGTTCACATTTTGTTACACATATTTTTATTTACTTACTTGAACAAATGTGAAAGATCGGATAAAAAAATGTAAAAGATGTACAAGAAAATAGTAATGTATAATTTTTAGAGTGAATGTCCAAATTAGTCCCTAAAAATTTTCAGGGATCCACTTTTCTTTGAAAAAAAATAAATTAACCGCGAATTTCTAGGATGAAAAATGAATGAAAAGTGAAAAAATATATAATTTTTATATATTTTGGATTTTAAAACTGTCAATGTTTTTTTTTTATTTTTTATTTGTTTTTACAAAGAAAATTCGTCATTGACCATGTAAGACGACTAACGAATCAGGTGGAATATTTAATGGAACACGTAAGCAAGTAAATAGATGTCGAAATTAAATCCAAAGACTAATTTGTCCAACGTTTATAAATTTGAAAGACTAAATAATTAGTTTATTTTTTTCAAAAAATAAAAATGAGCCTCCAAAAATTTTTAGGAATCAATTTGAAACTTCACACTAATTTAAATAAAAAAAGTAATGTAATCATCTTTGTCTGTTTGCCGTGATTTTATGTGGCATTTTGAAAAATTCGCTTGTGGTTGAAGAAGAACTGAGTAGGTGGGATTTGTGGTTCCAGATTCAAGAACACGACGTGTTGCTTTTGGGCTCTCTCGTGTTGTCGTACTATTACTTCAGTATCGGTGTCATATCGTACCGGTCCCTTGGGTTGTGATTCAACCAGCAGAGAACGAGTTAGATCTTCTTCATTTTATTTTTTTTATTTTTTTCTTTATTATTATAATTTTAGAAATATAAATATGATAATATAATATTAGATGGGATTTAAATATTTTTTATACACTTAAAATTATAATAATGAAACTCTTCATTTATCATAAAAAAAAATAAAAAGAATCTTTATCCGTAAAAAAGTTACCCAAATAAATGCACAATCGCTGAATGGCACGTGTTAGTGTCTCTTTGGAGTTTGGATACAATTCATGGTTCTGACTCTAAAATTATGTTGCTATAGTAACAGGAGATGTTTAATTTTAAAAGTGTCTCCTTAAAATCAATTTTGGAATGGGGAAAATTAATTTTTGAGTATAATTGATTTTAGTTATGAGATTTATAAAATTATATATATTTATATTTTAAAAATAATTTTATTTTATTATTTAAATAAAATTAAATTTTCTCAATTCACTTTTAAAATATTATTATCAATCATAAATCAATTTTTTTAAAATTAATTCTTTTAAAAATAATTTTTTAAAATTAATTCTATCCAAATCTAAAATATAAAATAATATGTCAATAGCAAAACAAATAAAACAGAGAAATAAAAAAATATAAAGATCTAGTGCATGTTTAATTTACAGTTTGCAGCCTGATTGATTTGTTTCTAATTTCCTGTTTTCATTTCCTGATTCTAAACATAATTACAACACAAATAATTATAAAACTGTCAAATTGTTTTCATTATGTTTCTTGTTTCCAAAGATTTGTATTGGAAACAGTGAAAACAAATTAAAAGTTATTTTTAATGTTTCTTGTATAAATTTTTTAAAATAAGAAACAAAACAAAAACAATGTGACAATTTTGTAAATATTTGTATTGTACTTATTTATAAAAACACGAAACTGGAAACAAGCTAAACAGACCCTAAGTTACTAAGGATACATTGAGTTTCACCTTATATTATTTATTTGATAAAATTAATTTTAAGTTATTCGTAGCTGAATTTTAATTTTAAAACCATAGTTTTAAACAGAAACAATAATTTATAACCTTTCTTCTTATCCAAAATCAATTTTACCCTCCGAAAATCAAAAATACTATTTACCACTTGGTTTGGTTTGGGTGAAAATGGAAAAAAAGAAAATGAAATAAAAGAAAATAGAATGATTTTATAGTTTTCTCTTGTTTGATTGTGGAGAAAAAATAGAGATATTTATAGTAACATCATTTAGGACGATGTGTGTTTGATTTCTCAATAGGAAGACTCTAAAATAACGCTTGTTTTGGGACTTTCCTAACACAAAACCATATAGATTCACATCTCAAATTTTTTGGTCTACGGTTGGGTATCTCTACAAGCAAACTGCGAGACTAACCATCGGGTCGAGTGATGGTTAAGTAAAACCCTCTTCAAAGTGTCGACTCTAAGATTCGAACGCCTAATATTACAGGTGAATTTCGTCTGGGATCGCAGTCTATTTCCAATGCGACCAACCACTTTTCAATGCATCTTATCTCACGTTAGACTTAGAGCAAAGAGGTATAAAAAAAACTTTTAAATTCTTAACATCTGCTGATAAAATACATGTTAGCAAAAAAATTAATTAAAACTAAACTCAAAACTTAAACAAATATTTCACTTGCTTTTCTTGTCTTTTTGACTTTGACCGGGTATATCCACAACAAGCTGTGAGATTAACCTTCGGATCAGGGATAATGATTAATTAAAGCCCTCCTTAATGTGACAACTTCAAGATTCGAACCCTAATATTCCAGGTGAAGATCATCTGACGGGTTGTAGTTTACTTTCATTACGACCAACCATTGTTGGTATTTCACTAACTAACCAGTCCTACTTTTTCTATAATTTAGATATATAATTAAATTTTATATTACTTACATAATTATTAATTAAATATTAATATAATATGTTTATTTCATTCAAAAGATAATTTTATTAAATGCCAAACCTATTTTAATTTTAACATAAAAAAATTATCTCTTAACCTGTTTAAAAGTATAGGTTTTTCCGTATTTTTAATATTCATAAAAGGTCAAAGTTAGCAAGCGGGATAATGTAAATCAGGTCATGCTTATTGAGACAATCCAACTAATAAGTAGTTTGGGTCATTTCTTTATTCAGGTGAAGTACTTAAAAATATTGGACTACACTCCAATCGAGGAGTTGAGGAACTCTCGATTTCACAAAAAAGAAATGGATTTTGATTTTAATTTTTAAAAAAATTTCTTGAACTTTTATCTCGCTAAAATAAAAAATTATTAATTTTGATCCGTATAAAATGAACAAATTTTAGTTTTGATCCTTATAAATTATTTTTTTTTATTTTCATCCCTCTAAAATTTAAAATCATCATTTTTAGTCTCCGACATTCATTTTAAGGTAGATAAATATAATTCATTTTGGGGTTCAAAAAAATTTTTAAGGGAATCATATGCAAACATGACACCACAGAGGTTATTGGGTGTCACTTGGATGACCATATAATAATATGTTAGACACATAAATAGTTAATTGAAGTCAAATGACAATAGGAACCAAAAATAGTGATTTTAGATTTTAGAGGGACAAAAATCAAATAAAAAATCTTACAGGAACCAAAATCAAATTTCGTCCATTTTACGGGCACCAAAAACATATTTAATCCTAATTTAATTATATTTATCTTTACTATAGTTTGAAAAATTGAGCCGATCCTTACTTTTGTTATTCAATTATATATACGTATCTAACTAATAATTGTCTCACTTATAACGGCCATATATAAATGTGGGCTGAGTGACTTGTTTTTAAACTAAAAAATAAAAAGAAAATCCCGAAATGAGATAAGGTAAATATCAAAATAAATATTAGTTAAGGTAAATATTAACTTTTTAAAAAAAATTAAGTAATAAATATTTGTATTTTTTATTTAATACTTCTTTGTTCCATAATATATATGTGTTAAGGTAAGAGTTTAACAAATTTTTAATTAAATAGACATTTAGAAAAACTTAAATCTAACTTAATTATTAAAAAAAATTAAGATAAACGTAGGCCGAAAATTGATTATAAGTTACATACTTTTAGATGCAAGATATAAAAATAATATGAGGAGTGCTAGTAACATATTCTCTAATATTTTCTTTTTAATGTATTCCTTTTTATTGATTGAAATTCATGTGGGTTTCACTAATTTATATGGATCTCACTTGAATTTTGTAGGATCTACATTAATTTCAATCATTAAAAGTGAATGTATTAAAAAATGAGTATTAAAAAATATATTGCTGACATTATTTTAAACAGTAATTAGAATTGGAGTTTTCTGGAGATTCTTTTAACTCTTCTCATTCTTTAAAGTTACTGTAGAGTTTAGCAAAAAAAGTAATAAAAAATGTACTTCAAAATTCTTATGATTGAGACGCGAAAAGATCCCTGCACGTCTGTTTAAAGATTGTATGCCTACCGTTTTTTAATAGAGTTGTGTTATTTGAACATTAAAATCTGAATATCGTATATGATATTATATAATTTATTTATATTTTTTATTTATTTTTTATCTTATAAGATATATATATATCTTAAAAATACATTAAAAAAATAAAATGATACCACATGATGTCTCTGATTAGATGTTCAAAAAAACATTTCAATTTTTCATACAGTAACCTTCATGGGCCTTTTTGCTCTATTCTCTCCCACATATATACATACCAGAATGTTGAAGATAAAGTAAATTATACACACTCACACATCCCTCATATAAATAATTGTATCATGAGAAATTAATGTTAGGTGATTTAAAATTAATACCAACGTGAAAACGCAATAATATCTTTAGACAAATGAAGAGCAAAATTAATCACTATATATTAATTAAGGACGTTAGAGCTTTGAATGAGTCATTAATGATGCTAACCTGTCGCAAGTGTCTAAAATCATCCAATGCCTTGCCGGAGAACATGTGAACGGAGCTGATTTTACGGCGCAACCGCCACTGTGGTCCGTAAGGAGCAAACACTAGATCTTGATAGTTATATGCCATGTATTTAGCGCCAGAGTTTGGTGGCCGGCTGGAGAAATTAGCATCGTGAACTTTCAAGAACTGCTCCGCCACGGAGGCGGAAGCTGCCACGACAACGTCGGCGAAGCCTAACCGGAGGTGCATGAGAGGACCATGTTTACGAGCCAAGGCGGCGAGGGCGTGGTGTGGGATAGGACCCATGTGTGGGAAGTTTCCAATAATTGGCCATGGGCGTGGACCTGGTGGGAGAGGTAGGGAAGGGCGAGTTATGAGCCTGAAAAGTTTGTTAATAAGGGTAGCTGCTACAATGGTAGCAATGGCTAGAACCCAAGGAGACATGGAGAAGATGGATGTGGATGATGGTTGTGTTTGTTATTTTAGCTTTAAAGCTATGAGCATATTTATAGGAGGGGAGAAATGACTTTTGAACTAACAAATATGGTGTTCCTTTCATTTTTTTTTGTTATATTTTTGAAATATGTATATATAATAAAATTAAAAAATAAATGAAAGATAAAAATAAATATATATAATATTATATAAGATATTTAAAATCTAACATTGAAATGTCACAACCCTCAAAACGCCAACAATTTACAGTGATGATATGTGGTATGTACGTGTCTCGTACAACACCACAACCCCATCCTACTAATTAACTGTTTTTAGATTTTAAAGGGCAGTAACTTTTTTCATGACCAATGCTATTAAGTTCAATAACATTTGCTCGAATTGCCAACGAAAATATTTTAACTAATAAAAAAATAATTTCAACAGAAAATGGTGGTCGCCTTGTAGGCAAGTAATATGAAAGTGAAAGTTTTAAGCGTAAACCATCGTTTTAATTTCTGAAAATATAAGGAGTTGTTAATTAAATCTCTAAAAGTAGTTAAATTATGAAAAGGTTCCTAAATGTTAATTTTTTTAATAAAATTAGTCCTTGACATGAACTAAATTGACTAGTTAAATTAACATTAAGGAACTAATTTGACTGACAAAATTAATATTGAGGGACTTTTTTCATAATTTAATTGCTTTTAGGGACTGAATTGACAGCGGCTCACACTTTCAGGGATCAAAATGATGATTTACTCAAGATTTAATTTTAATGTATGTTTAATGAATATTTTGGTCCGTGCAAATAAGGTGAGATTTGATTTTAGTCCCTCGGAATTTTTTTTTTGGGTTCTGGTCCCTAAACGTTTTAAAACTTTTGAATTTGTGCCTGATGTTAGGATACCTCTGTTCAGTGCCACGTGTAAAAAAAAATGTTAGTTTTAAATTCCACAAAATCTTTTAAACTAGTTTTTCGTCTTTGCAAAGTTCATCAATTTTTTTTTAGTCCCTGTAAAAAAAATTCTTAGAATTTTGTCCCTGTCATCTCAATTTTTTTTTTCAATAGTCTCTACTGTCACATTTCTTTGTTAATTGCTGACGTAGCAAACGGGACACTACATTAGCCATGTCACGTCGATGCTACGTCCAAAATTTGAGTGCTGAAACAGTTTCGCTCAATTTATCGCTCAATTTATATATATATATATATATATACTGAAAGTTATGCGATACAATTTACAGGTTATTAGCAACCCGATTCTTCAGAAATTCATCGGTGTTCTAGCTGTTATTGGGAACAATTCGTGCATCTAAAATTTCTAATAATTTTACTAGACTTAGATAATGATGTTAGCTTTAATTCTAATATGGTTTCACTCAATTCGAACAAGTATAGAAAAAAAATACACATCCCACAAGATAAGAACTATTTACAAAAAAAATGAGATTTCAGGGGCTATTTACAAAAAAAAAAATTAAGGAAGAGTTGAAGGGCGGGGGTTCAAATCCTGACAAAGAAGAAAAAAATCTAATGTAATATTTAACATATTAACATTTCCCTATAAAAAAAATGTAAAAAGTGCTAACGTTAACATATCATTCAATTATTCAATTTAATCATATACTGTTACATTATTCAAAATATCTGATAATTATATTACATTAAAATCAAACTCTGATAATTAGCAATGCCGCATTTCCATTTCAATATAAAGAAAAAATAATATAGTCTAGTAATAATAAGAGGTTATTTTTTTCAGAGTTTAATTGGTATATATTGTCAGTGTAAAAAGTTTTTACACCGTTAACCAATCATATATTATCACGTTATTAAAAATATTTGACTCTTATTCTAATTACCTTATAAGTCACTCATACCATGATTTGTAATTGGTTGACAATGAAAAAAAACTTTACACTCACTAATGCATATTAATTAAAATCTTTTTATATTTGGATAACTTTAGTACTTTATAATAATTTTTATTTTGATAAGAACTTTTTAAGATGTTACAATTTGAATGTAATAATTTTATTGATCTTCACTACCCTTTGTTTGGGTAATGAGAGAAGTAGGGAAAAAAGAAGTAGGGAGGAAAGAAATAAGAGATGAGAGAAAATTGATAGAGAATGATTGGATTTTTAGATTGTTTGTATTGAGAGAAAAAGGAAAGAAGTAGAAGAGAAAGAAAAGTTAAATTTTAATATAATGACAATTTTACCCTTATAAATAATAATAATAATTTTATACCATTGTTGAAAATAAAAGGTTAAAGTTGGTATTTTAAATGTTATCCCTACTTCCATGAGTTTTCTCTCCACTTTTGAGAGATTTTAATTTGTGTAGGTCCCGCATGTCTTTTTTCTTTCTCTCTTATTTTCTCTCCACATCCAAACATAGATATTTACATTCTTCTCCTCCACTTCCCTCTCCTCCACTTCTCTCTCCCCAAAATCATCCCATCCAAACCATGCGTACAAGAAATTCTGCGATTAGTTACGATAAATTTGGTAGTTAATTCATAGTTAATCTCTAACAAACAAAGTTAGCTATAAATTAACTACCAAATAATTACAGAATTGGTCGTAACGTAAATTGAGTAGCAAATTAGCTAGAAAATTTTCCTAGATAATTCATAGCTAATCTTAAAAAAATTCTAATTATTTTGTAGCTAATCCTAATAATATGTTTTCAGAATTATTTTTTTTAACTACATAGCTATAATATTATCATAATAATTTTATAATCAATCAATAGCTAAAATTTCGTAACGATTTTATAACTGCATGCATATATGCATAATACAAATGTGGTGGAAACCCTCTTCTTTCCTGAACCTCGTCTTGATGTGAAAGAACTAAGACTTTTATTTGAGGGGTTGTCTAAGTTGCCATTTTTTAAAAATTGGTCAACCATACATCATGTTTGAGAAGCAATGTGAACCACCCAATTGTACAGCTGTGCATCATTGATTTTGACCCAGTCAAACTACTTGAGTTTGGTCAAATGTCTAGTTAGATTATGTATTTATATGTATAGATCTTGTATTTCTTGTATTTGCACGTATATAGATTATTAATTACTAATGTTGCTTGTATTATGAACACCACCACAACGGTATTTTGTTGTATTTTTTTTAAACTTTTTTAATTATATTTGTAATTTTTTTAATATCGATCTTGTAATAAATCCACTTTTAATATCTATTTTATTATTGCTATTCGCTAATGAGGCTTTTATTTTCATTTTCATGAGTAACATCATTAACATTATTTTAAAATATCATTATTGAGGATATTAATCCGGTTATTTGTACTGATTTTGTGGTTAATATTAATATAATCGTTATTTATACAGTATAATATAATCATTCGGTGGCTGTAATAATAAACTTAATAATAAATTTATAAATGAATTAATTAATAACATAATAAAATTCCTTATAGAAGAACGTACACAAACTGACAAAAACCCATTAAGGCCACAAAAAACAGTGCCAACCCAAACAACTAATAATAATTATTTCACCACATAATCTTATTAGAAAGCGACGAACTCGCTAGGAAAAATTAGCGAAACGGATGCCATGCCGTCACGGAACCTCAAATGGCGAATGTAATAGCGAGCTGCCCCCAACACAAAGCCCTTAAATGACACCGCGTAGAACACTAAGGACACCACCAAACACAACACTGCAAATATCCCAGTCGCCTGTGGGTCCTGCCAACTAAACATCACTTCCAAACTCTCCCCTTGTGCCGTTGTTCCGGTTGCATGAATGGGGAGCTCCGGTGTTCAAAAAGCGAGCCTGGGAGGCTATGTGGATATCAGCTCGCAAAAAGGTGCAGGGAAGTGACTGGGTCCCGTAGGGGAGGAACGGTACAGATGAGATGAGAGGGGATGAGATGGAAAGATGAGAGGGAGAGTTTGAGATTTGGGAATGATAGGAGATTTAGGGTTTTCAGGCCAATCAATTTAGATTTCTTGATTTCATAAAAAAAAATAATGATATGTGTTCATAAAAGTGCAAATACAGAATACGTAATGTGCAATGCAAATATGAAGGGAAAGAATTGCAAATATAATAGTACAAGTTAGCTCTGGCTAGAAAAGAAAAACACAGTTAAAGTAGTTGTCAACTTGACATTTTTATTGGTCAATATTCATTGAAGAAAATGGTGCAAGCTAGAAGCACCCTTCATTTGATGTTGTGCCGTTTCTTCTACTCACTTTTCCATTAGACACATAATTTTTCCCTTCATTTTTCTCCGTTGATAAAAAATTGAAATGACATAAAGTTAGCAGCCTATTGTACAATTTTTGGGTCAATGATAATAAGGCTATTGCATTAAGAAGTACTTGCAAGTAACGCCATTGCTATCAAATGTTTTATATGAAATCAAGAGAGCAAATATAGCAGTGTCTGCACCTTTAGAATAGTAATAAAATGGAATTATACTATTAGAATTAGCATTTAAACTGATTATGCTTGGCTTCTTGCTCGATTATTTTTCATTTTGATTATATATGAATTCCTTTTCATTAATCTTAAAATTTATGTCTTGAAGACAGAGTGCAAAAAGAGCATAACTCCTTAGAATGAGTAATTTAGCATGGAATTATTGGTGCAGCGAAACTAGCTAGACATAGTCAGTTTAACAAAGAACATTAGACTATTAGTAGCTTAAACTATAATTTATCGGAGAAACTTGCGCCTTACATATCCATGAAAACAAGGAGTTCATACTCATGCAAGCAATGAAATGAAACTTAAAAATAAGCCTGGAATAAGAGATTAGTGGAAAAAACGTATAAACACAAGCAATGCAAAAATCAAAGAGGAGGAGAGATTACAACTTCTGATTGTCATCAATTTCCAGCGTCTTCTAGCATGTGTTAGTGAGATTTGCACTGTTGAACTGCAAAAAAAAAAAAAAAATCGATCAGTTGCGAAAGCAAGAAATCAAAATATTGCGTAAATTTAGGATTTTAAAGCAAAACCTTCATCTTCAAATCTAGAATTGGATCTCAGGGTCTACATGCATTCGCATCGCGGTGAGCTCAAAGATCTGGGGAAAGAAGAAGAGCGATCTACGAGAGCATAAAAGAAATGTGTTTCCTATGGAGAGATATGGGGAAAGTTGAAGAGAAAATGAGAGATAAATGAGAGAGAAAAAGAGGCCGATAGAAATTGATTGATTTTGGAATTGGTAAATTATAAGAAATGAATGTAATTTTAAATAAATAATAAGTATTGTTTATTTTGAGAAGTATTGCAAAATAACATTATCAGTAATGCTTACTAGAAGTATGAGTAACTAGTGGAATATATCTTAGCTAATATATAGTTAATTAGCTTGGGATTGGCTACTAATTAAAACTTAAAAATTCTTGTAGTGTACTCCATTTGAAGTTATTCTACTGCTGGGTGTTGAACTGGATACGAACACTCACAGACATAATACAATTTGAATTATATGTATCATAAGGTCTCAAACTAGATATATTTATCTCGTACGGGCAGATATTATATTCTAAAATATTTGTGGTTTATAAGGCACTATAAATTCGAAGATAAATTAGCTCGGTATGAGCTGTCCAGGCAGTGCTCTGAATTAGGAAATTGTTTAGGAGTACACTCCATCTAAAGTCAAAATCCTTGAGATTATTTACATTATAATGATCGTCATTGTGATGCATGTATTTATTTTATGGGTTTTTATTCCACTCATTTTATCCTCTTCAGGACTCAGGTGGAGTTCAAACTACATGATCAACATGATGTGACCATTGATCAGTCTTCCTTTTATTATATTTATCTTTCTATTTAATTTTTTACAATGAAGGGGTCAAAACCAAAAAAAAATACACCAGAAGAGTCGTCAAGGATCAAACTACCACACCCTCTAGGAAAAATTAGTTAGCCAGTTAGTTGTCTTAAACATGAACAACCAAACTGAAAGTATTGGAGAAATTAGTTAGCCAGTTAATTAGTTGTCTAGCGCCCCTCTCTATATCCCTGAAAAATCCGAACTTTTCAACCGCTACCATTACTATAGTAACGTGGCACAGGGATGCGAAGGAGCACTGCCATACCTCAAAGACTGCAGTGCTAGTTTCATTAATTATTGTCATTAGGCACTTTGGTTAATGTATTTAATTATTTATCACCTGAATATGCCTCAGCTCCAACGTTAATAATCTATTAGCAATCCGCCAACAGCATCCTATATAGGATGGATTGCTTTGGTATTTTAATTTGAATTTAGAAAAAAGAGTTTACGAGATATTACACTAGAAAAGTTTAGGATTTGAGTTTGCTGCAATTGTTTATACCACGTTTTAAACGAAACTGTAGATGGTTTTTAGGGAACAAAGTAATGACGGTATTCACCGTAGTAACAGTACAATATAAACGACTGGAGAGAATTCGGGTTCAAAAGTTTGTAATGAAGATTGTGGCATTTGTCACCAAAATTTGAACAAATCAACCTCGTGTACCTTTCTTCAGTTCCAAAGAACGGAAATTAAGATTGACACTTTTCTCATATCTTTTTAAAAAAAAAAATATATTCTCCTTTTTTTTAAGTAACAAGTAAAACAAAAGGCTTAATTGCACTTTTGGTCCCCCAGGTATCACGATTGTGCAATTTTGGTCCCCCGGATTTTAATTGCGCCAATTGGGTCCTCTAAGTATCACGATTGTGCAATTTTGATCCCCCAAGTTTCAATTGCGCCAATTGGGTCCCCTGCGTATCATGATTGTGCAATTTTGGTCCCTCAATTATCATGATTGTGCAATTTTTAACGTCAGTAGTCTAGATAGGACACGTGGGACTAATTTGACACTTGGTGAAGTCAACTTGACAGTTTACAGGACATTCTTATAAGACAACATTGTCATATCACACAATTTAATGATCAAATATACGTCATTAAATGTCACATAAGAATGACACGTAAGCTGTCAAACTAGTCTCATTAAGTGTCAAATCAATCGCACATGTGCTTCGTAGGCTGTTGATGTTAAAAGTTGCACAATCGTGATACTTGGAGGACCAAAATTGCACAATTATGATATTTAGAGAACTCAATTAGCGCAATTAAAACCCGGAGGACCAAAATTGCACAATCGTGATACCTAAGAGACCAAAAGTACAATTAAGCCAAAACAAAAATTGCGGCCTTTTTCCTCCATTCTTTCTAATGTACAGGTATGGCCGAAGTTAGTATTATATATAATTACATTCTAACCATATAATATAATTAATAACGAGGGTACATCCACTTGTTAATTAAAGATCAAATCACGACTACAATTGTTTGCCTAAGAAAGAAGTTTTATTTTTAATTAAAAAAGAAGTGTTTATATCATTATTATTTTTCCTGGATAAACTTAAAGATTTTATAGTTCACAAGTTGCTATGTTATTACACGATTAGGACAAAAAAACAATATTTATATTTACTTCCACTTCTTTATATCATTACTCTTGAAGTAAAGGCAAAACTAGTGTTTTGATTCCTTAAGTTAATTTAATTTTTTAAATTGGTCCCTTAAGTTTTTTTGTGTCAAACAAGTCCCTTAAGTTTTTTTGGTGACAAACAGGTCCCTTAAGTTATTATGACAGTACACGATCTTGCTATTAAATCAGTGAATTATGATGTTACCAAAAAATTTAAGGGACCTGTTTGTCACAAAAAAAAAACTTAAGGAACTTATTTGACACAAAAAAAACTTAAAAGACCAATTTAAAAAATTAAATTAACTTAAGGGACCAAAACACTAATTTTGCCTTAAGTAAACTTTGTTGCCAAAATAATATGTGTTTTTATTTTCTAACCTCAAAGAAGGTCGGGTGTTTCATATAGCATTATAATATATACAACAACAACCAACCATTTTTACAAAAATGCTTCAATAATATCTCTCTTCATTAATAATGATAATTTTAAACCATTAGATCATTTTTATATCAATGATCAAGGATGAGGGTAAAACTTACCCCTTACTCTTAAAATAATTTGATCTTTTATATATATATATATATATATATATATATATATATGAGAACAGTTATGTCTGAACACATTTCTAGGATCCAATCTTCTGTTGACTTGTTCGATCTCTATTGATAAACCAAACGAATATTAATCCTAAAGTGAAAAGGTCCAAGATGGTGGTGATATAAAGGCGTTGACAACTCAACTGACAAGAAAAACCGACCATTCCAACTAGTCTAGTAAATCGACCAAGTTTTGAACAAAACAAGGTGTAATTAGTAGATATTAAATTCTTCTAGAGAGTAGCACGTTAGAATATGGAACATTTCAATGAAACAATTCAATCCGAATGCCAACCTCAACTTAATGGCCCGGACAATAGTCAAATACTAAAAGTAAACGCTACAAGCAAAGCAAAAACGTATATCAACATTTTTCCGAGACATGCGTAACAGTTTATGTGATATGTTTTTAATTGCATTTTTTTATCCCATAAAATTTTGGATTTTTTATATTTTTAATCTCTAAAAATCATAAATTTTAGAAAAATAAAGGATTAAAAATACAAAAAATCTATAAACTTAGAGGAATAAGAGTGAAATTAACAAAATATAAAAATCAAATTCATAACATTTGAATTTTATGAAAATTAAATTCACCAAAAAAAATTAGAGAATTATTGTTGTCAAATTAAAAAACTTAAAAGAAGGAAAGTACAATTTAACCTAAAAGAAACTTACTAGTCTCTTATAAAACGGGTTGAAATCCTCTTCCAAGCAAGATATCAACATACAAAATCAGAAAATAATCTTACTCTAACCAACTTTCAGATATATAGACCGATCTTAAATTCAATGAAATAATAGTATTTGAACTTCAGATACATTGACCGGAAGCTTATTTAAATTCGTATACTGGTTTTTTCAATTTACACAACATGTGTTATTTCCCCTCATTAGTCACTCTGTATAGGCATCCTCTGTTTTTTTTTTATATTAATCTCGTAATCTTTTTTTTTTTTTTTTTTTTTTTACATATTAATCCTACACATTATATTCATTTTCATCAATTTCAATCATACGACATCAAATCAATAACCATATGTCACATTAATATCATAATCACGTCAACTCAAAACTAACGACATTAAAACAAAATTAACGAAAAAAACTAACATAAAAACAAAATATAACGTATATAATCAATTTTAAAAAAAAAAAAGAAAAAAGCTTATGAAACCAATATAAAAAAATTAAATAAACATATAAAATCAATCAACTTATTTTATCTTTTTAATTTCTATTAAGAGAACCGATTTTCATGTCCATCTAGTGTAGTTACAAGTCATAATGGGCTAGTAGTTTTATGATATCTTGCCAAAAATCCTTTTCATAAGATTGGTAAAAATGTTTCCGTATTGAACGTTGTTTCTAATATATGGTTGGTAGTCATCGTAATATAAAATCCTCTATTTCACACTGACTGAACTACGTGACAGAATATTGATGAGAAGGATCACAAGCTTCACTGCACCAAGCTTGAACTGATAACAGCAAGAATATTGAGATAAAGAAATAAGAGGAGGGTATGAGCGACAGATACTAAGAAGAACTCATACTATCCTTGAGATAAACATTATTCACTCTCCCCTCTGACAGATACTAGATGGGATAGGGGGTACCAAGATAGATTCACTTCCCCACATCTTCATGACCCAACAAAAAAAAAAATAACACGGAACATATATTATCTCAACTTAGATATTCAATTTATTCACAAATACAAAATTTATTGATGAAACAAAAGCATTTGCAACTATGGGTTTTCATTCTTCATCACACCCATTCACAAGAGTAATAAAAAAACAGGAAACATAAAAGGAACAAAAACTTAAACTTGACTCACTGTGGCCATCCACCGTAATTACAATTTCTCAACCACATCATAAAATTCACTCTTCCATTTCTCCATCATCAATTTCCTCGATCTTCATCTTCTTCACTGCCTGAGCAGCATCAGTTTTTGGTCCATTAGCATTAGGTATCTGAATCAAAATCTCTGACTTCTGGCCAGTTGCAGCATTTACAACCCCTCCATTCTTCTCTACACGGTACACCAGCTCGCTGCCCTTGGCCCCAGCATCTATGTATACTGTTGAATTCTCATCAATCTCTTCCCTTACGAGCATTCTAGACAGCTCTGTCACCACCTTCCTCTCAAGCCACCTCCTAATTGGTCTGGCACCATAAACCTACCAAATAACAACAATAAAACATATTCAGTATGTTTAACATTTTTATGCATCTGACAATAGCAAACCAATATGTTACGTTCTAATGGTACTTACGGGATCATAGCTCTCGGCAAGTATATAGTCTAATGCTGCATCTGTGACTGCTAAGGCAACTCCTTTCTCAGCAAGACGACTAGCAACATCCTTCATTTGCAACCTTGCAACCTTCCTCAATTGCTCATGTGAAAGAGGATCAAATACCACAACTTCATCAAGCCGGTTCAACAATTCTGGCCTAAAATGTCTTCTTACCTGTTAAAGTAAGAACTCAAGTTTGTTAGTATATAAAACAGTCACATCAAGTAGCACATAAAACATTCATCATATCATGTAGCCGTAAAAAGATACCTCCTGCATTACTCGATCACGAGCAACTTGCATGGAACATTTTCCTGAAAGTCCACTTAGGAGGTGCTCTGCTCCAAGATTTGAAGTCATGATGATGACTGTGTTTTTGAAGTCCACAGTGCGGCCTTGACCATCAGTTAACCTCCCATCATCCAATACTTGAAGAAGAGTATTGAACACAGATGTATGAGCCTTCTCCACTTCATCAAAGAGTACCACACTGTAAGGCCTTCTCCTTACAGCTTCAGTTAATTGACCCCCTTCCTCATGTCCAACATACCTGAAAATTCAATATAGAGTGAGATATAATTCTAAAACTCAAAATATAAAAAATAACAATCAGCTCAAGTTCACCAATCCCCTTACCCTGGTGGTGCACCAATCAATCTTGAAACCGAGTGTTGCTCCATGTATTCAGACATGTCAATTCGGATCAACTGATTTTCATCATCAAAGAGCTGCTCAGCTAGAGCCTTAGCAAGCTCAGTTTTACCAACACCAGTTGGACCTAAGAACAAGAATGAACCAGTTGGTTGTTGAGGTCTTCCTAGCCCAGCTCTTGATCTCAACACAGCCTCAGCAACAGCATTCACTGCTTGGTCTTGTCCCACAACCCTGTTGTGCAATCTGTCACCAAGTCCAATCAGCCTTTCTTTCTCATTTTGGCCAAGCCTTGTGACTGGTATTCCAGTCCAGCGGCTCACGACCTCAGCTATTTGCTCCGGTGCAACAGTTTCTGTCAACATTAAGTTCTCCTCGGTGTTCCCTTCAAGTTGTTGTATTGCAGATTCCACCTCCTGAATTGCACCATATCGCAGGTCTGCAGCTCTGGCTAGATCATATCGTCTCTCGGCCTCTTGGAGAGCAAAGAGGAGCTCCTCTCGTTTCTGTTTGAGCCTTCTAATCTCATCAACCCTCTCCTTCTCTTTTCTGTACTTCATCATCAGAGGTTGGAGCTTGTCTCTCAAGTCATCAAGTTCTTTCCTTACCTGAACATAAGGAAGGGATTAGAACCATTGAAACAAAATAACAAGCAAAAATATCATTAACAGAAAAACTCAACAATACTTACTTCTACAAGACGGGCTTTGCTAGCTTTGTCCTTCTCTTTCTCCAAAGCATGGTGTTCCACTTCTAACTGCATCCTCTTTCTTTCAAGGTTGTCAATTTCCTCAGGCTGACTATCAAGTTGAACTCTCACATTTGCACAGGCCTCATCAATTAAATCAATTGCCTTATCAGGAAGGTGTCGCCCTGAACAAACAAAAGAAAAATATAAGCATCCCATGATAATAAAAACACTTCCAAAAAGAAATTCCTAACTCAAGCCAAAAGTACATACCAGTGATGTATCGACTAGACAACTGAGCTGCTACAACCAGAGCACGATCCTGAATCCTAACACCATGATGACCTTCATATCTCTCCTTAAGCCCGCGAAGTATGCTGATGGTGTCAGTCACACTAGGTTCCGCCACATAGACTTGTTGGAACCTTCTTTCAAATGCTCCATCCTTCTCCACATACTTCCTATATTCTTCAAGGGTGGTGGCACCAATGCATCTAAGCTGGCCACGAGCAAGCATAGGCTTGAAGAGGTTAGCAGCATCCATTGATCCTTCAGTTCTACCAGCACCAAGAACAAGATGGATTTCATCAATAAAGAGAATAACTTTTCCGTCAGCCTCCTCAACTTCTTTCAAAACTGCCTTCAACCTCTCTTCAAATTCTCCCCTATACTTAGCACCAGCAATCAATGCACCCATATCCAATGCAATGAGCCTAACATCAGCAAGATTGCTAGGAACATCCCCTCTAACAATCCTTTGTGCCAAACCTTCCACCACAGCTGTTTTTCCAACTCCTGGCTCTCCTATGAGAACCGGGTTGTTCTTGGTCCTCCTTGACAAAATCCTCACAACCCTTCTTATCTCTTCATCACGTCCAATGACTGGATCAAGCTTCCCAGCTTGCTCAACCAAGTCTCTTCCGTAAGTCTTGAGAGCTTGAAAAGTTGTGTCCCCAGAAGCACTCTCAACCTTCTTCCCTTCCTTCCCACGAAGCTTCTCAACCTCTGATCTAACTCTTGCAGCAGCAACACCAGCTTCTCTCAACAAGTCCCCAATTTGAGAATCTTCAAGAATGCCAAGAATCAGTTGATCAACGGCCAAATGGGTATCACCACGTGACTTTTGTGCTGCCTGTGCTCTCCTAATGGCTTTGATAAGGGCAGTGCTAGCAGGTATCTCATCAGGAGGAGGAGATTGACATGGTAACTTCTTCAAGGCCTGGGTGAACACTCTTTCTGCAGCACGTGCAGATTCTTCGCCTGAAGCATTGGAGATTGCTTGGAAGAAAATGCCACTAGGATCAGAAATCAGAGTGGATGCAAGGTGGAGTGGAGTGAGTTGGGCATGCCCAGCATTGACAGCCAATTCATGAGCCCCAGCAAGAGCCTCATTGGTCTTGTGGGTGAACTTTTCAGGATTCATTTACAACCTGCATCAGATTAGATCACAAAAGAAGAGAAAAATTAAAACTTGATACTTCTGAATTGTGACTCAATTTTATTCCGTGACTTCTAAATTATACCATTGTAGTATCTAATTGGCTTGTAAAGGCTTTGTTTTGACCCTTCAAAAAATTAGTGTGGCACCCTAATATTTTGGTTATATTTAGTAACAGATTATAGTAATAGTCTATGCTTATTATTAGTTTGCAGAAATAAGGGTTTATGTTATAAAGCATGATATCAAATTCTAAGGATGTCACAAACCACCACCACCACCACCAACTTCAAAATAGACCCATTAAGAAACAGAGCAAGCCCTAGAAGAACAAAACATGAAAAGAGTCCTGACATACCTTTAGTTGATAAAGATGGAAACTTTCTAAGAACTTGAGAAAGCGGTGAAAGAAAAACGCGTTGATGGTATGAAACCGATGAGAAAACAGAGTTGTATTTCGAAATGCGCAGAGATTAGTTGGCTACAAGAAAGAGCGGTATGGAATTGGAAGAAAGTGTTGTGTTGTGTTGTAATTTGGAGTGAAAGTGAGGAAAAAGGAAAGGCGAGAGTGTGTATTTGATAAAGGGAGAAGAAGCATCGGAATGTTTCGCGAGGTTTCGCAATGAATGCATGAGAAACTACTAGACGCCTCTATTATGTTCTTACTTTTTTCAAAAGAGAAAATCGAGCGCCTTTGTAGTTATTCGGATTTTTTTGACCTAATAAGGCTAACTGTGTTTTAAAAATTGAATAATTTTTAAAAATAAATTAACCAATTCAAATTAAATTAAAAATTGATTAAAAATAAAACAATTAATTTAGATTTAAATAAGGCTCCTCTAAAGTGAGTAAGTGAGGTAGGGTGTTTTCCTTCTTAAGTTAATAAAATGCGTAGAAATCTTAATCCACTTTATTAAATTAAGGGTGAAAACACCCTTACTTACTCATTATAGACACAATTTTACTTTAGAGAAGCTTTTTCTTCAAATTGGGAATTGATTTCCATTTTCGATATTTGGAAATATGTGATGAATTTTTTGAAATAAAATAAAATAAAATAAATTCATTAATTCAAATTTGATTGGAATAAATCAATTAATTTAGATATCACATTCAAATTGAAAATTGATTTTCATTTGCAATATTTAGAAAGATTTAAATAATTTTTAAATACAAAATAAAATAAACAAGATTAATCAATTCAAATCAAATTGTCAAATAATTGGGAATAAAGCAATTAATTTAGATATCACGTTCAAATTGAGAATTGATTTTCATTTTCCATATTTAGAAAGATTTGAACAATCTTGTAAAACAAAAAAACGAAAAATAAAATCTATATATCTATAAATAATACAAACAGGCCCAATACAAGGAGAACTTGTCATGTGCAATCACCCGAGAATAATATTTTAAAAACTGAACCATTTTTAAAAATAAAATAAAATAATTAATCAATTCAAATCAAGTTGGAAATAAATGGGAATAAAACAATTAATTTGGATATTATTATCGAATTGGTAATTGATTTCCACTTCTTATATTTAGAAAAATTTAAAGAAATTTTTTAAAAAAAATAAAATAAAAAAGATTTATCAATTCAAATCAAATTGGGAAAGGATTGGGAATAAAGCAAATAATTTAGGGAAATTGCTATATGGTACGAACTCAAATTCGTATTTTTGCACAAATAAGACTTTATTCGCTACTGATTTAGTTTTCCCCTTTATTCCTATTGGTTGTTGTAAAATTCGTAAGATTTCGTTTCATGATAAATAGCCTATCTCATAATTTAGATATGATGTTCAAATTGGGATTGGATTTCCATATTTTATATTTAGAAAGATTTAAACATTTATTTAAAATAAAAGAAACGAAAATAAAATAAAAAAATATGAATGAATTCAAATCAAATAGAGAATTGATCGGAATAAACAGATTAAAATTCTTCAGTCCCCCAAAACGGATGAGTAATACGCTTCTTGTTGACAGTAGTAGAGTTGCCTTTTTAAGTGCGTAGTTGTTTTTGTTTTATGCTTTCGTTTTGGCTTTTGTTGTCGTCCTTTACCAAAAGAAATAGAGAATTGATTGAAATTAAAGCAATTAATTTTTAAAATTATTTTATTCAAATAAAAAAAAAACAAAAAAAAGTTGTTGATAGAATATGAATGGATATTTTTTTTTTGGGTTTCCTAAAGTATCATCCGCGCGTAACTGCAAAGACTAATCCCCGAGGTACTGGATGATATTTAAAGGCTGGCCTTTCTTTACTAGATTTTCTTCATACATAAGAGTCACGGATCGAACCTATGACCACTTGCTTAAGGGGGTCAAACTCGTTACCAATCGAACCAACCGCATTGAATTTGAATGGACATTATAAAAATATACTACGAACAAATATTTAAAAAAAAAAAAAAAAATTATTATAGGTTCTTATTTTTTCTATTTTACTCTAAATAAAAGTAGAATTTCTTTTGGGTGAGACAAAAATAGAAAAAGGCTTATTTAGAGTATGCCTTCTCATTTATTGTTTTTTTTTTAATATTTTCTATTATTTGTTGTAGTTCAAGTTTGAACTTGAATAGAGGGGTTTAATCACATTGATATACCTAACTTGATAATCACACTTAAGCAACAACTACAAATAATACTAGATCTTGTACCCATGCGATGCACGGTGTGTCATGTTTTTTTTATCTTTTTGATAATTGTTTTAAAATATAGAAACTAACTCATTAAAAGATGAATGAATACGTATTTATGTAGTATTTGAAGCGTTCGGATCCCTTGTTAAGCACCCCGAAGTTTTCGATGGGTGTTGATGTCCAGAGTCAGAGAGTGGTATGTTTGAGATTTGAAAGTAAAACTTTTGGAGAAATGATTTTTAGTGAACAACTCTTAAGGGATATTATGGTTTGGTGTACATGTATATAAAATATATTTCTCACCATGTGATTGGGATGAAATATTTGTGATGACAATGTCAAGGCATTCCACAAATAGCCTCTTGATGGACTATACATTGTATTTCTTTGAATTTAGGTGACCAAATCAAACATTGTACCGAGTGGTATGACAGTGTTAACAATTGAATAACATAAACTTGTGAAGCACTATACATAACCAGAATGATAAAGTAACAAATAATAGCAAATTGTCGATCACTCAGGTGCTTATTAAGTTATCCCTCAAATATATCAAATTGCTATTTCAGAGAAAAACTATTGAAATATATTTAAGAAATTTTCCATGTCCACAATCTATAACATACAAGTTCTTCTATCTCTTTCTGAAGCTGAAACGTTGTTGACATACATGAGCAATAGTTTTCAAGACATGATTACTTCTTTATACAAAGAAAACTAATAGCAAAAATGATAAGAATCAACCTTAGTTTCTCATGTCTAATCATTCAACTATCCATTCAGTGTAAAGAAAGGTACAAAACTTCAAGCGGTATTCCAAAAATGCCTAATTTGAACCGTTCTTTGTAATATTTGCATCTCTATTAGAGCAAAATCAGACTCAGTCCTTGTAACATCCTCAGCTTCACAAGGACCAACCTCAACAGCAGTCTATACTAACAACAGCTGCCACCAATCAAGCAACACCAAAAAAATGTTAATTTTTTTGTCTAATAAAAATAAAATATTAACATAGCATTGTTCACAATCTGTTCAGTTTTTGTCCTTTTCCAGATAATATAAAATAAACAGCTCACAATGCATCGCAGGAAAGGCAAGCATATAATAAATCTTCACATAATATATAAGACAGAAAAAATAAGTTGCTACAGGAAGAGCTGAGAAATATAACAATGTCAATCATATTTATCAGGCATTCCCTCCTTTTCATCTCTTTTAGCACGTATTCAAGACCTGTACTTTGAGCTCCCAAGTTTCTAGTTGCCTCTGTATTAGTAAGCACAAAAATACGTTAAAAGGCTTTCTGTTTCTAGTTCTGATCATTATTCTATTCAATTTCACATCTCAAATTTGTCTTGGAATTTCTTAGCTTTGATAAGCATTTTTAATCAAATGTGTAGTGAAGAAGAAAACTAGTCAGTGGTCAGTTGATTGTTAATTTTTTTAATCATACGGTTTAGACCATAAAAACATTCATATCAAATACATCAGAACTCTACTCGATTGTGTCCAACTCACATTCATAAATTATTATTATTATTATTATCTGTAAATTTATGAGCCTAAGTACATATGCAATACCAAATAGGACATAAATTGAAAAATGGAAATAAGAAAATAGATGGACAGAATAAGGGCATGAATAGGAATAAATGTACTAACTATTCCAAAGTAGAATATAAGAGCATCATAATGGTATAATCATCACTCTTAAAGGTACCTTAGACCCAATCCACCGCAATACATGGTGTTAGCTCATTGATTTACCTTTTCTACCCCATTCTATATCATATTTTTTTTACAAAAATAGCCAAACAACTCTCGCTTTCTCCTCCTCCTTATAGAAACAATAAAGTCATAATGTGCACAACAATATAAAATCCAAATGACCCAATAATCATCTGCCGTCACCCATAATAGAATTCAATTCCAAATCCATAATTCATCAATCTCACTACCCATGAATGTCTTGCATCAAATAAACTGTTTTATGATTTATGTGCTTGCTCGCTAGCTAATAAATCACATTAAGGTGGTTAGCACACAAGACACACACATTTTAGTGTTTGCTTCCTAAATAATAAATCACATAAGTTGCTTAGCACAAAACACACATTTTACGTGCTTGCTTGCTAGCTGATGCATCACAATAAGGTGTTTAGCTCAAAAAAATACAAATATTTAGATGCTCCCAACATCAATTAAAAATTTAATTTAAAATATATAATAAAGTCTATAATTTCTAGTTCCTTCAATCTCAAGGGAAGTGCATGACAACATAACCAATGCATAAATGCAACACATTAATGAGTGCATACTTCAGAAGGGAGAGAAGGGGGTATGGGCACTGTCCTTCATGACCATTTGCAAAGAATATAGAAGAGGTCATACGTTTAACAATGCTTTCAACTATCATAGTTGATGTCAAATAGGAAATGATAAGTCTTGCCAAAAAGATTTTTTGAAGTAGCTAAACAAACATAAACTACATAGCATACATACATGTATGAAGAAACTGAAACATAACCACTCAACTTTTCCATCATTGGCAATATCAACCCCGTCAAAGCTGAGGATAACATCTGATGATTTCAAAACCTTAGATTCAGAAGCATTAGGATCAATTCTTCTAATACGCACACATATCTGATCAGGTCTCGTGCCCATCACCATTTGTAGATCAAGATTTTCCATTTTCTGTCACTCAACTCCAATAATAGGGAACCCTATAACAACATATCGACAATGAAATTTCTAAACTTCAATACTAAAAAATTTTACAATGCTCAGGTAACAACTTTAAAAGTGAAATTTACATCTTAGTTCAGAGCAAACAAATTACCAGTAAAAAGATGAGATGCCGAATGAATCAATAAAACTGGAATAGAAGGAAATGCGCAAAATCTAAAATAACGGCAAAATATCAAACAAAATCTTAATGGTTTTGATACTCACCTCCCACTATAAAGCCTCATGAAGCTCCTACTCTATTAGAAGTCATATCTTGTGAAACAAAAAAAGAAGAAAGATAAAAACTAACTGCACAATATTATATTATTAAAATATTTTCTAAGTGTTAAAATTAAACTCTTAAAGAGTTTTGAGTATTTGGTCATGACTGATCACATGGCAAAGTTTTAATGAAGCCGCGGAGTGTATTCTCCTCGCTATCTTGTGCTGTAGTAGGACGTCGGGGAACGATATTCCTCCTTTTGAAGTGTTGTAGAGATTAGTGTTTGGGTCATTGGGGTTGAGTTGTTAATTTGCAGTTCATTGTTTTGAAGTCTAGTGTGGTTAGGTTATTGTGCATTTTGAATATGTGGATGAAGAAAAATAAGATGATCTATTGACAAACAAATATTGCTTATACCTTCATCAACTTACCCCCAATACTGAATTTGAGAAAGTAGATGATCTATTAACGATTAGCTCTTCATGTGAATCCTCATTAAAGATATTTGATAAGATCAGGAGGTAAAACGACGCAAATGATGCAAAAAGAGCATGAAATAATGAGAATCCCTTGCATTACAAATATGTGTTAAAGTTGCTGCAAAAATTCAATTATGGATAAAATCAATACAAATACAAATCATTATCCAAAGGCATTTTACCGATTATTCCATTCAATTTTTTATGTTTTGCTCAATTTGCCATATCCTGTCAACAACAGAGAACTGAAGGTAGCTGTCAATCTATAAACCTTCAAGAAGAAAAATGAAAAGGATGAAGTTTCAAAACTTCTGAAAAGTAATCTTAATATGACTTGAATATTTTAAGCATTATCTCCCCATACAGATAAAAACTGAAACAAAAACAAATTGACAAAATGAAAGTACACTGTGTGCATCAGTATAAACCTAAAATGATAGAAGTTTGAATTGTGCATCTATTCTTTATTTACCTTCTCAAATAACTAAAAGAGTACTGACTTCAGGATTTGAAGCTACATAGTTAGAGAAAAAATTAATGGAAAAAAAATGAAAATCAGAAGGAAGAAGGAATAAACTGTTTACTAAGATTTCAACCTCTTGCCATCAGGTAATCACCATGTAAAGCCAATCTAAAAACAGAAGTGAGAGGTTAACATAGTCACCACTCAATAGACAATAGATTGCCCTTTCAAAAATTGAGATTTGTGAAGCAACTTTTAACACCATAAACAGATTGATGAGAAAGGTCTACTACAGCCTCTAGATTATCTGGGCCAGTACTCCCATCAAGATTTTCAGCAATTAAGTATGCATGCACCGACATTTTCATTTTATTACAGACAAACCTAAAACCAAAAGAATGTCTAGAGACTTACTGATGTTTTATGAGCCTTCCCTTTGGATTTACCATTAGTTTGTTCCTCAGCATGCTCATTTTGATTAGTTTGGTGGGTGGCATTTCTAAATCTTGCCAGCTTCCTCATCCAAATCAAAGGAGAAACCATCCAATGTCCCTTCTCATATGAAATGAATAGATGTGGGGAAAGGAATTTATGCATAAGAAAAAGGCAACATTACTCAATTAATTGTTGGTAGAAGCAAATAACCTTCAACCATAGTTTCAGCTTCATACACATTAGAATGTGGCTTCAGCTATATGAAGTCATTCATAATGGCCTCTCTCTGATGAACAAATATATGAATAGCATTACAAAATCAGTTAAACAAAATGGTGGGCACATATTTTTCGTAATCCCCATCAAGGCTTGCTAAATCACTAATGAGTAAGAAGGCTAAAATAGTAGAAAGACAAACTTTGAAGATGAATATGGTTCCGAGCTTCAAACGTTGATCTATGTGTGTGCTGTGCATTTTTGGGAACGATGAAACAAATTAGGGTTCACTAGCCTGCTCCTCAAAATTCCAGATAAAAGAGATTAAAATGAGGAAGAGTAAGAGACAGGTGCATTGGAAAGTGGAAACAGCTTGCGTTTTTTAAAAGTCGTTTCTTAATAAACAATAATAGTAGATGGGTATTATAAAATAAAATAAAAACTCAAAATACCAATATCAATTAATAGAATAATTTAAAAATTAAAAAAATCTAAAAAATATTTAACACAAGTGATTTTACAGATTTGCCCCAGCCACTACATTCCTTTTATATATAAAGATTTTGTTTTTGGAGATGTCTAAACACTTTTTAAACTGAAACAAATTGAAGAATATTCTATGAGTTTAATTGTTATGCACTGTCAGTGTAAAGTTTTTTTATACTGACAACCAATCAGAAATCATGGTGTGTGTGACTTTTAAGGTAGTTAGGATAAGAGTCCAACACTTTAATTTATGTGGCAAATTCTGATTAGTTGTCTGTGTAAAAAATCTTTACACTGACAGTATATACCAATTAAATCCATATTCTATTTCAATATATATGTTTTTTCATATGCTAATCTATTATGGTATTAGAAGTAATATAATAATTTAAATTCTTAAATATTAATAAAATAACTTTCATCCACTAAAGTTTTAGTATTTCCATTTTATGAGAAAGATATTTAAATACAACAGGATTAGAGAATCTTGAAAAATTACATGAAAACATGTTTATTCTAGCATATATTATAGTTTTAAGGGAATATTATAGGTAAATATTATCATTTATTCTTAAAATTAAAATGAAAAATAGTTAAATGTTTACTTTCACATATTATGCTTTATTAACGGAGATAAAAAAATTGCAGCTGAAATCATGAACTTTGTTGAAGAAGTTATTTTGATTAGAGATAATTATATATAAACAAAATATAATTGACATGCTCGCATTGTCTGTTATAACCATTTCTAGATATTTGGACCAAAAAGTAGTGAGAAAACCACCATTGCACCTCATGTTATTATAGAAATGCAGATAATTCATCTATATGGACTTTTTCTAAGAATTAATCGGAATGTTTACCTGATTAAACATGCTTATGGGAATGCTGTGCGAGAGTTGGGCATTGGTATGAAATATAACTCTTAAAATGAAACTATTAAGTCTTTATTTTTTAAAATTTATGAACTTTTTTCTTTGGGAGTGGTTCTGAAATATAACTTCTTTGTTGTGATTAAATAAAATGAACATTTATAATTAATGATTATATTTTTCTATTAAAATATTCAAATTTTATATGAATGATTTTAATATTTAAAATCAGGCTATTTATATACTTTTTATATGGAAGCACTTTTTAAGATTTATGAACTTTTTAAATTAACTCAAATTATTATCAAATCACACATCACAATCAAAATATAATATTTGTATATTTGTATACCCATACATAGAAAACATTATTTAAAAATTAATCAGTAAAAAGAATAATAATGATGAGAATCAAATTCTGAAATTTCACTTAATAATTGGTCTGTTCTTATTGTAAAATCTTATTTGTAAAAACCAAGTTTTTAAGATTTATAAATACTGCACATAATGGTTGACTGAAATGATACATAAGCAATGAACCTTTTGAACTTATACAAAAATACTTGTGGGGTGGAAGAACTTTAATAACAAGCGTAGTGTTTGGTTGAAGGAAAATGGAGAGGAGTAAAATCTCTCTTCACTCAATTTTGGCTCTCCTCCCAATATTAGGGGCATTTGGAAGGAAAGAGAAAGGATTTAAAACATTTCGAATGGAATGACTAAATTATTACTATTTATGTATTTTAAAATCAAAAATTATAAGGGTATAAAAGTAAGTTATTTTTAAAATCTCTCCTTTCCCCTTATGAAGCAAACACAAATAATATTATTTTCCCTCCCCTCTACTCCTCTCAACCAAACACAATAGCTAATTAAAATCTCTTCCCTTCCTTCCCCCCTCCCTTCCATTAAAACCCTTTCACTCTCCTACCCTCCTTTGAAACAAACATAACCTTAATCTCACACGCAAAGTGTGTGAAAAATCTCATAAAAATAAGAAACTGTTAGTAAACGCTTAAATATAAAAATGTTATTAATTAATGTAGAAAATAATTTTCTTTTAAAATTATTCACGTAATCATAAGTAAGTAATCATAATTAAAAATTATTTTAAGCAATCATAATTAAGTATGTGTCACACCTAACCTAACATGGAATAATGGACAAAAATTTGTTGTCCCAAAAAATGGTGTCTCGGTATCCCTTACCAATCAAATGTTGGGAAAAAGCACAAATATTAATGAGTTGTGATTTTGTTTTCTTAAGTGTCAAATTGTTATTGATGGAGGACAGAGAAGGTGATACGAAATTTAAACATAAGATCTTCATCCTGAAATAATAAGGGTCCTTTTACTTTGTTTTGAGTTTTCCGTTTTTATTAATAATTACAAAAGTGTCACATTGTTTTCATTTGTTTCATATTTTCAAAAAATTGTATAGAAAATAATAAAAACAAAAAAATGTTGGCCTTATTTGATTGTGTTCTTGGTTTTTTGTTTTTCAAAACAATTTTGTAAAATAGTTTTTAACAATTATTTAGAAGAAAAGAAGAAGAAAATTTGCTTGATAACATTATTTTAAAAACATTAAGTTCTTTTTGGCGAAATGGTGTATCATGGTGGGAAGGAGAGAGGAGAAAGAAAACTATTCAATTTAGTTACAAAACTGTGATTGACGAGGTTGTATTATTAAAATTATTTGAGCGTGAAAACAAAAAAAAATATCAAAACAATTTTTTGAGAAAATCAATGTTCTAGTATTTTTTGTTTTAAAAATTAATAATTCTTAAAACAATTTTTAAAATCCAACCAAGAATAACTACATTCAAACTTGTTTTTTTGTTTTTGATTATGTTTTGTCTTTTAGAACTGTTTTCTAAGTAATTTTTAAGAACTATTTTTTAAAATAAAAAAATTTGTTTGATAACACTATTTTGAAAAGAGTTTAAAAGTTAGAGAGAGAAAAATGTGTTTGGTAAATTTGTTCTGAAAATATGTTTTTAAAACAAAAAAAAAAATAGAAACTTGTTTGAGTGGTAAGAACTTCTTTTTGACGTGTACAATGATATCCCTCATCAATAGTCAGAGACTAATATCTTTCGAGGCGTAGAGATTATCAAAGTAAATTTTGTCTTTCCCAACTTCTTTGATTTCTATAATTTGTTTTAAAACAAAAAAATATTTCGTTCCCATTAATTTCAGAAACATTCAAACCATTACTATTCCCAGCAAAGATGTGTATTGTCTTAAACCAACTAATTTCATGTTCTTTGATCAAAAAACTAATTTCATGTTCTTTTTCCATAATCACATCGGTTGAAGCCAGTTAGCCAGTCGCTAGCTACTAATTTGGTTGGTCATGTATTGAGATTTATTCAATCAATCAAATATGGGGCTTGGAATGCAGAGAAATGGAACATTTTTGAAAAATCATCAGATTGGGCGACGAAGAAAAATGATTCGTTTTTCGTCCTGTTAACTTCACCATTTGTCATTTTGATTTGGATTTGGATTTGGAGAGGCAAATAGTGAAGTTCACAGACATACGGTGCATCCTATTATTAGCCATGCCTGTATTATTAGCTTGGAGGGATTGAAATGGCGGGCGTACATACATACGGTGCATCCTATTCCGAGTTGGGTTTGCTATTGGTCATTATTTCACTCTCTCTCTCGTGTATTTTTATTTTTCTTTTTTAACATCATAAGACGTGAGAAAACAAACCCAAAAAAAAAAAAAAGCGGCATAACCTTTGCCAAAAAAAGAAATGCGAAGGTCTCTAATAGTTCTTTAAGTTGAAATACAGAAAAGAGGCACAAACAATGAAGACCATGGAATGGAAAAGGAAAATAAAATAAGAATTTAATGGTCCTTGGATTCCTGGCATAGGTTCTCTAAGTGAACGTGTCTATGGTTGACGTGAATGAATGGAACTTCACTATATCAGCATATCCAAATGAAGATGGTTGGAGATGGAATCTTTTGAATCAAATTCGGCCTAATTTCTTGTGTCAAAGATAGCTAGCATTAAACCTCCTAGCTTGGGTTCTCAGGATTTCCCAATTTGGAATCACTCAAGTGATGGCTATTTCTCTATAAAATTTGCTTATCAGTTTCTGTATAAGGAACTTAATAAGGATCCTCTTGGTTTTCCTTTTGATTTGATCAGGAAGTGGCAGGGAAATCCTAGGATTCAAGCTTTGCTTCGGAAGATTGCTCATGGAAGGCTTATGACTAACGAGGAAAGATGTAAAAGAGGTATCTCAAGTTCTGATATTTGTCCTAGATGTAAGTTATATCCTGAAACAATTCTCCATGCAATCAGAGATTGTGAAGCTATAGCAGACGGCTGGAATAATTTTATCAATGAAGATCTTTGGAGCAAATTCTTTAGCCTCGGCCTTGATCAATGGCTTCAGCCAAATCTGAAATCTGTTGATTATGGTAATGGGCAGTAAAATTGACCAAGTTTATTTGGTGTTGTGGTGAGTATGCTTTGGCAGGATAGAAATCAAACCATTTTTACTGGGTCTCGGGTTGATAATGAGCAATCAGTCTCAGTGTTATGAGGCAAGTCAAGTTTGTGCAGCATCAACTTTTCAAACCAGCCAGCAGTCATGTCATGGCTAGTAAGCAGATCAAACATATCAGATGGATCCAGCCTTCTGAGAATGTCTTCAAATTGAATACTGATGGTTCTCATAAGCTTGATTCGAAACTGTCAGCTTGTGGGGGTTTGATCAGGAACCATTTGGGCCATTCTGTAGCTGGTTTTCATTGTAACTTAGGTGTTTCTACATCTATTTTGACAGAATTATGGGGGTTGGTTCTTGGTTTGAAGATGGCAAAGAGATCTCATATTCCAAATTTGATTGTGGAGATTGATTCTGAGGTGGTTGTCCATATGGTTAGGATGAAGCATTCTAAATGCTTATTTCTTAAACCACTTCTGGATGAGGCTATTAATTTGATTGAAGATCCAAATTGGGATTGTTCTATACATCATATCTTTGGAGAGGCTAATAGAAGTGCCGACTTTTTGACAAATTTGGGAGACTTTTTTTGCACTTTTCTAACTAGTGTGCCTCCAATGTTGAGGATTATCTTAGATGAGGATGCTAGGGGAGTTGGTCTCCCTAGAGTAGTTAGTTAATTCTGTTCTGTCTTTTACTTTTCCTACGTAGAAAAAAAATAATTGAATTTTGAAGAAAAGTGAGAAGAGACATATTAGAGAGATGGCTGGAAAAGAACCTGAACAGAGGAAGGACTTCTTGGCTGCTGCTCCATTAACGAAAATAACCTCTCCTTCGTTTTTTTCTTGTTTTCAAAATAGAAAGCTAAAAAAGCAGAATAAAAACAACCTATGGGTGTTCTCCAACAGTTTTTTTTCCTTCTGTTTTTAAAAACAAACAAAATTCAAGAACAGGAAACAAACAGACCCCAAAATACCAGTTGTTTGAAAAAAGGAAATAAAATCAAAACAAAATGACATTTTTGCAATTATTAAGAAACAAAGCAAACGAGCTAAGATATTGAGCAAAATTCTCCTACTATTAATCAAAGAAAATATTAAATTAAAAAGGAATGGATTCAATGTCTAAAATATAAAAAGCATTGTGCTGATAATCAAAGTATACATAAAAGTATAAATTTGACGGTTGTCACAGTAAAAACTGTCACTGTTGATAATTATTAAAAAGTCTAGACTTCCAATATAATGATGGGGCCTCTCATGATAAGAGCATAATAAATCACGCCGAAGTTGTTCATTCCTCGTCACTATCATAAACAACTACTCTCCGCTTGGTTGTCGTTTTCCTAGGATGAGAGTCCTCATCTGATTCAAACCCCTTCTTTTTGACACTGCCTCTAAACTCCTTGCTCTTTTGCTTTGGTTCCTGCAATAAGAAATTCAAACAGTATTAAACTACAGCAATTAATCAAGTTATCATTCATTACTTTCCACCTTAATTTAAAACCAGAAAAAAAGATACCAATTTGATTGACCCAACGTTAATACGAACTAATCCAGACCAGTATTTTCCAGCCAACGTTGTCACTAGAGTAATAAAAAACAAAAATACGGATCCAAATCACTGTTGAAGAATCCCAGGCTCCCCACAAAAGCCCCACAACCTTTCATTTTTTCAAACAGCATTTTCAAAGTTTAATCAAGACAATGTATCATTATTTCCTATCCTTTGGCAGCCTCTTGTTCAGCCACAGTAGTTGTGACTTGTGACACTGACAAGGAGACTGCAGGACATAAGGCAGAAATGCGCACAAAAGATGCACACTTGATAAGCAGTAAGCACTGGCACTTCACTCTCCCCACAGAATGAGCATAGACAACACAAAGAAATACAGAAAATAGCCCATTAAACAAAAATGAAAATAGCTTCACAATTATGAACCAGAAAAACGGCAATACAGTTCGGAAACAAAAATAAATGAGGAAAAATTAGAAAAGCTAATTGTATGAACCAATCACATCCAATCCCTTGTACCCTATTAACAGCAATGACATACTTTTTAAGAAGCAATCTGAACTAAATAGAAATAATTTCTATGGCCAAAGTTAAAGCAAACTATTATCTTAAAATAAAATAATAATAATAATAATACCTCCTCTTCCTCATCCTCCTCATCTGATGCATCATTAACTCGTGCCTCTTCTTCATAATGTTCTTCCTCTCCCTCTTCTTCCTCATCCTCATACTCTGGCTCAGTATCCTCAGCCCTCTTACGTGAAAGAGGCCTCTCATCTTCCTCACCATCAGTTTCATACTCAGATTCCTCTCTATCATCATCTGAGTAATCCATTGGGCGCCGTGAGGATTTAGCAGGTGTCAAGGATGACTTACGAGGGATATCTTTGGGTCCCTGTGACTACAATTCAAAAAAGACCCGTCATTAGTGGCAAGGGCAAAACATAGCAAACACATGTACAACTACAGAAGACTGACAATAATACCTTTTTAGCATTCATAATTCGTTTCTCTGCCCGGGCTTCCAGCTCCAAATCTTCTTCAAAGTGGCGTTGAGAACGAGAATCGTAATAATCTGTCTCATCATCCTGTTTTTTTAGATGGGATAGAAGATTTGCATCAAAAGCAATTAAAGACTTACAATGTCATGTAAGGGAGAAGAACCAATATCTGGAAACTATACCTCATCCAAAGCATCCTCCAGAAACCCAGGAGAAAGTTGACGCCTCCTATCCACAGTTGGAGGATATTTCCGGTTCACTTTTTCACGCTTACGGTTAAGAAGTACATTAGCCCTGATTGATTGACTTTCAGCCTGAAAAAAACAAAACATTAGGAAGCTGGACAATAGTATCCAGGAAATGCAATATAGGCAAGTAACTACTTATTATAATTGATCATACCTTTTCTTTTTCCTCTTTTTCCCTCTCAGGATCAATGTCAGTAATGCAGTTTTTGACCTTGTAAACCTTCTTGTGCCTTGAGTCAACCAGAGCAGTCAGCAGACGATGAGAATTTGATGACAAGGAAGAAGGCATAAACCTCATTTTCCTTAATAACCTTCCTTGTGATTGGAGAATTCCCTGTAAAAATTTACATGTAATCCATTGGAGGGTCAACAATTAAAAACTCCTAAAGAAAACCTATGGGAATATCATAATTCACCTTCCCATGTCTGAGAAAAAGATGTGCTTGATCATGCTGTGCATCTTGCACCGACATATCAAGAACTTCATTCCCAATTAATAACTGCACGCTGCCATCAGACCACCTCACAAAGCGAGCATTGCTTTCATACTGAAACAAAAAAAAAAAAAAAACATTGGTGCTTAATTTTAATTTTAATTTTTTTCCAAAAAAAAAACTAATACTTCAACTTTCAAATTATTCCGGCATTAACAGTTGAAGAACAGTTAACACTTAACAATAAATAAGAACACATGCATCCATTTTGCCCACATTCTAACACAAATCCAGTGATGCAAAAGATTAAATGTAGCATATTCACAATCACAAGATAAAGTCCCTGCACCATCTTAACAGTAACAACTCCTAATTCATGTCCAGGAAATTTATGAATGTCAGCATGTTTTCCATCTCCTATACATAAGCATTAACTGGACACAGTTCATCATTGTAGCATGCAAAATAAACTATATTAGCATACAATTACTTACTGATTCTGTGCCATCAGGATTTCTGACAGTCCTCCAGCGCACAATATTGTTCTCCAAGCGGATGCGTTTCTTAGCTCCAGATTCATCAGTTACAAAGGTATCCTCTTCCACATATGTTTTAGGATCAAATGGTTTTGGGTCAACACCCATAATATTTGAAACTTTAATCATGTTCATCTGCCCCAAAAGAAAAGTAAGTAGCTAAGTATTGAAATTCAACATCCAGACAATCACTTAGGCACCTACATATGCCACCTAAATCATAATGGCATAAACTATGCAAAAGAAGAATAGCAATTATGTGTCTACTCCAGCCACCCGGCTTTAAGCTAAATTCAGATAACATAAAAAAGTATAAAACAGGCTTCCCACCCAAATAACAAACAAGCGTATAAATTACAGGCAGACCTTTTCTGGAAGTGCTGGAGGTGGTTGCAGTGGAACCTCTAACTCCAATGGTGGCCCAAGCAGTTTCTCTTTAAGTTTCATCTCAAAATTTTCCTCCTCTGACACGTACTGATGATCTTCGTCCGCAAGTATGTCCTCTGGTCTCAGGCTCTTTCCATAGATCCCTTCCTCTTCCACAGGAGATCTCTGAGGCAGCAAATACTTATATCATTCATTCTTAAATTTAGAACAATAGGCAGACAAATGAAATATATTGTTAATAACATAGTAGTTAATCCCGGATAGCGGCGCAGAGCAGCCAACCCCCAAAACGCTAGTGGTATAGCGGATAGCAGTGTGTAACGGCTGACCCCAAAAATGTTATTGTAGGATAGCAGATAGTGCGATGGCCACTACACCGAAGATTACAGGTATAAGATGAATAAGTTATACTAAGCACAAATAAATGCTATAAAAACACCCAAAACTAAAGGCATATTCATGATTAATAATCAAACTTCATCGTCAATAACATTCAAATTCAATATATCTTAAATAAGTATAAGCCTCTAAGGCTTAAAGTAACAAAGCTTAGCATTCAAATGAATTGAAAACAGAAGAACAAATGAAGATGGCCCCACCCTTTAGGAATGGAGCAGTTGAGCACAAATCAAGTCACAGAACAGAAGATCAAGGGAGCAGAGTGGTTTCAGATGTCAGAACAGAGGGTGAGGGCAGGCTGCTACAAAACCCACTGGGCTTGCTGGAAGTCGCCAGAAAATGGCCGAAAAAACAAAGGGCTGCAGATATGAGGTGGTTTGAGAGGGTGTGGGCGGCTGCTGAATGAAGAAGAGAGAAACTAAGTGAGAAATGAGAAGGGTTTCTCACATTTCTTAACCTAATCACATCTGACTTAAAGTGAGTGGGGATGTCGAAAAAACCACAAAAATAGAGAGGGAAAGGCTAAAAAACAGGGGCAAACAGGGGATTCAACCCCTCATGAAGACAGTATCTGCGATTTGTGTAGCACAGCGCATCGCAGCCTGGCTGTGAAACTGCGGCTCTATAGTGCGCTATGGACTAAAGAGTGTTATATAACTTCATAAATTGAGTCTATTTACATGAATGTATATAATTATAATTATTATACATAATTATAAATTTATAATTGTATATTATTAACAAAAATATGGCAGATACACTGTTTGAAATTGATTTAAACAATGACTAACACTAATAAATAAATGTTTTAGAAAACATAAAATAACATGGAAAAAAAATAACTAGTAATTAATGTCAACGATGAAAATACATGTGATAACCAAAAAAGCCAACCACTTGAAAACTAATAATTAATGTTGCCATTTGGAACTCACATTTGATTCTTGCTCAATGTCATGCTGAACTGCATACCCCGCATCCTCTTCTTCATCGTCAAAATCACCAAATACATCACGAATTTCAGGAACAGAATGCAAATCATGAGTCTGATCTTTGTCGCCTCTGGGTGATCCACTACCAAAAAAAGAAAAAGAAAATTCTCAGTCACTAACATAAGTTGGGGTTGGTAATACAACGTTAAAAATAAAGCTAAGAAACAATTGATTCAAAGGAAAATTCAAGTGTACACTCTCAGAGTGCAGGCATGCCAGCATTATGTTATGCGTAGATAGCTAATTAGCTAGGCACCCTACCCGTGTAGGGAATACTTCTAAAAAGGAACTGGTGAATATTGGATTACAAAACAATAACTTATGGATGCATGCTCAACGTTGTACAGGTGCTAAGATATAATATACTCATTCAAAAGGGTAAGAAAAATTACAAACATTAGCAAGATAAATCAGCAAACAATTATTTTAACAGACAATAGAGAGCCATAACAGATAAACAGGATAGTGGGCATAGCTAAGATACCTTGGACTTCTAACTCCGTCAACTTCATCATCATCGTTGTCTCTGTCGGATTCACTGTCGACCACACCCCTATGCTTGCTTGTCACCACTCTCTGACTGTAGCCATCATCTTTGGCATCACTATCTGTGTCTTCTCTTGCCTCACTTTCTTCTCTTTGATCACCAACTTCCACTTCCACCTCTTGGGAACTTTGATCCCTCTCCCCTTCACTTTCACCAGGATCTCCATCAGGCTGATCACCTTCACTTTCTATCTCTACCTCTCCATTACCCTCACCTTCCCCATTCCCTTCAACCTCCACCCCTCCATCACCTTCATCCTGATAAATAAAAAATTCATGTGTAATTAATTACTTCAAAATACTCATCTTCACACAGAAAACAAACAACTAGGTTACAACATGAGGTACATGAATAAATGTAGAAATTCCAATAAGTTTCTAGCCCTAAATTCAGATACATTTACAAGAAAGTGTAGCATTAGAATAAAATGCACAACTTGCAATGAGAGAGACACATGCAACGAAAGAAAGGTTTAGGGTATGGGGGAAATTAAATTGGGATAGAGGAAGCATAAAGATATAATGAAAAATGAAGAAAAGACAAGTTACTGAGGCGTAATTGGGTTGAGGATTGGATTCGTGCTCGGAATCGATGTCTTCTTCCTCCTCTGATTGATCGCCGAAGAGGTTCTGCATCATCTGGTGCCGCTTCTCTTCTCCCATCCTTTCTGTGCTGCAACACCAACGATTTGGAACCCTCTCTCTGCTGATACTGCCTCTCTTCTTTCTGTTCTTTGTCTTTTTCTCCCTTACCCCACTCCTTTTATACTCCACACTTTATTAATATTTTTATTTATTTATTATTGTTATTGTTATATGAATATCTTAGGGCAAAATTATTGAAATAGGGAGAAAAAGAAACAAGATTGACACAATTGCACCTCAAAAAAACAAAAAAAGATTGACACAGTTGCGTGATATGGTAAATTATCTCTCTCTCTCTCCCTTTCTTAGTATGGCCTTGTGTTTGTTGTGACCGACTTGGGAAGTCCGTTTTGGCCGACTTTCATGATATGTTATTTTTTTTATTGTAGAAGATTATTGAAATATGGACAAAAGAAACAAGATTAACAACATGTTTGTTTTCATGTCCGCGTCCACCTGAACGTGAAAATTACTAATTGTAGCTTTCACGTTATATATAAAAAAAAATTTACTTTGATGCCATTGAGAACGTGATTATGGGATTACAGACGCGAAACCAAACGCATTATAACACAATTGCGGGATATGGTAAATTATCTCTCTCCCTTTATTAGTATGACCTTGTGTCTGTTGCGACCAACTTGGGAAGTTCGTTTTGGTAGACTTTCATGTTATGTTATTTTTTTGGTAGTAAAAGATTATTGAAACATGGACAAAAGAAACAAGATTAAGGTTTTGTTTGAATTTAAGTTAGAAACGTGCATTCAGCCACGGCACAAAAAGGCTCCTTTCATGTTTGGTGATAATTTTGACTAGCATTTGGTTGTTCCAACGTAAAACCAATCAAGCACTAACTCAACTATAGGATATGCTAAATTATCTCCCTGGTTTCCTTAGCATGGCCTTGTGCCTGTTGTGACCAACTTGGGAAGTCGATTTTGACTGACTTTCATGTTATGTTATTTATTTTTTTGTAGAAGATTATTGAAATATGAAATTGGAATTGTTTCATAATCATGAATTCTATGTTTGGGTTATACAAAAAATTAGAATCTAAATTTATAAATCTAAGTTCAAACACAGTTATGTTGTTTGGATGCAATATCTAGAATTGAAAATAAAAATTAATTATAAATTTCACATTAAAAAATGTTTAATGTTTATTTTTCGGTATTTTCAATTTTTATAATATTAATGAACCTAATTTATAGGTATTACAAATAAAAGAAGAATAAGAGTTAAAAGGGAGCTTTAGGGATTTTTTCAGGGGGGTGGAACCTTTTAAGCAAAAGATAAGGTCTTAGGTGTTTTAAGGGTGGCACACAAGTCACATGAGAAGACGAAAGTAGCACGGCACACGATGAGGTTGCATGGTGCCATGGACGGATCCACCTATATTACATTGGGGTAGCTGCCCCCACCATGTTATTTTATTTATTTATTAAATCTTACTTAATTTTTGTTTTGCTCCACTAAAAAATAAATATTGCCTCAATTGTTTTATAATTTACTCTACATAACACTAAAAAATGTTGTCCCTATTGTTCTTATACAATAATTTCAAGATATAAAAACACATAAAAAGTAAATATCTTTAATTTTTTTGGGTATAGAATGATTTAGTTTTTCTAATTTTCAATTTTTGGTAAGGATAATGATATCATTATTTTATCGCTTATCCATTTATATATATTTTTTATAAAAATATTTATAATATATGATTTTGTCCCCACTAATCAAAATTTCTGGATCCGTCCTGCGTGCCGTAGGTTCATAATCTGGAGGAAGCCATGGTGGCGCGCAGCAGGCCTGGGCACTGGTTACCGCGCAAGGTCGGTTTGTCGATGTTCATGGTGTTGGGCGTTGTGCAGGGGCATTTGCGATCTGGGATCATAGGTTCTACGTGTTTGGTGGATGGTGCAGGCTTCCAACGATGGGGAGCATGTGGTGATGACGACTTCATATGCGGTTAAGGTCGCAGAGAAAGGTTGATTTCACAAGATGCATTTGGATAGTGGTGGTGGCAGCTTGGCTGCGAATGGAGGTTGGAGTTGTGGTGAAAGTGTTTTTTGGATAATTTCTTTTTTGAAAGTTTGGATTTTTATTGAATGTAAGTATGAGTTGGTATTGTGGAGGCATTTTGTGTGTTTGGATGTGTTGGGTGTTTTGGATAGGCGAAGACGATGGGTAGATGAAGATGGGTTTATGCTGAAAATTTTTTTAGCTTCATAATTTTGATGGTGAAAAACTCATTGAATGGCTTTCAGGAAGTAGGAGGGGAAAAAACATGTCTTTTTTTAGGGTTTAATGTGATTTTAAATCCTAATTGTAAAATTTGCAATTTTTAGGGTATTAGCTAAGAATTGGAAAGGGCTTGAGCTAGTTATTTATAATTTCATGGAATTGTCATATGAAAAAAAAATCATTCTAATTCTAAAAAGACTTCCAAATATAAAAATTAGAATTTTAGATAAATCTTAATTCCATGCTTAATTTCTTACGCCAAACATGCTAGTTAAAAATGTTAACTTCATAGTTAACATAAAAGGAAGTAGTTATTCTTTTTAAAAGCAATTAAAAGACTTTTTTCAAATGACCCGTGCTAATGACCTGTGCTGGTGTTGGTTAGAATTTGGAACATGTAAAAAGAGTAATGGAGTTTTTTCACTAAAAAAACTCTTTCTTTATCCCCCAGTCTCGTAGGCTATTAGGAAATAATTGGTATGCCTAGGACTAATCCTTTGTGTGATTTTAATAATGCATTGTAATTATTTTATTTTAACAGATGACATGACATTCCATTTATTTTGGTTTCGTTTGTCATATTCATTATTCAGTTATTTAATTAATATGACAAGGTCTCTGATTAAATTTAGACATTTATTATCATGATAAACACCATGTTAATGACATGCAAGTTTTTAATAATTTAATCTAAAGTATTTTATATCGTAGGATTATTGCGAATAAGACATTAGTAATAGTAATCCAGATAGATTAATTTTGTATATGGGATGGACTCTATTATATAGGGATTACTAGATTTCATTTATTAATTCACATATATAGAATTCTATTAAACAAATTCTACAAAATAGTTGAAAACAAATGTTTCACTCACTTATTAAAACCACCCAAGATTGTAGATAATCTCGAGATTGGCATTTTATATCAACTATACATCATTCGTAGGAATTTGACAAAATTTTCTTCGTACCTTCAAGCATTATTCTTATATTATCGTTAAATTATTAATAGGATATTCTTATGAAGGACGTGAGGTAAAATTTTCCTTTCACCTAAGATTATCATAATAATTAAGAAGCTATTTGTTATAGATTTCAAATACCTAATGCTTTAGGGCGGTAGTTGAATGGATCTTGGGTATGGCTTGTATTATTAATGATGTATCAAAAAAGAATCAATCAACTATTGGTAATGAGTTTGAGCTCTATGATACAATTATCTAAAGAAATTCTATTTAGAATATAAAATCAAAAATTTCCAAACTTAAAGTGTAACGTTGTAGACATGATATCAACAACCATTATACTTTGTTGATTTGGGAATCCTATTATATGAGTTTTTTTTTGTTGCACCATGTTTCCTTTTGTGATGGAAAATGTTTATGTTGTGAAACAAATGAACCAATGATTTGAAGGATACAATTGAATGTTGCACCGTGTTTACATAGACGTTTCTCTATTGCTATTTACTTTAGAATAAATAGCAACTATATAGTTTTTATGGTAATTGAAGTAGTGCAATGAGGAAACTTTTATTTATATACTTATTTATATATATATATATATATATATATATATATATATATATATGTGTGTGTGTGTGTGTGTGTGTGTGTGTGTCAAAATTTACTCTTATCCCAAAATTTGTCCATTGAATTTAATTTAATATATAATGGTTTAAACTTATAATTTTTGTTGAAAAGAGAGGACAATAAAAAGTAACTTCAATAAGGATTGTCAAAATAGAATCTACTTAATAAAAAAGATAGTAAATATCTTGACTTTTCATTAAATTTATGATATTCATTTAATAAATATTTATATTAGTAATTCAAAATATTTATTATGTGATAAGTTTTATATTGACATTTCAATAAAAAGATTATAGTGTACGATAAATATTATAAACATTGTAAAATTATATAATTATATTCAAAAATACTAATAAAATATTATTAATTAATATATTATAAATATTAACTAACAACATCTGTAAGTAAAAAAATTATTTCTCAAAAATATTAATTTTTTGGCAAATAATTTTTGTGTGTAAAATACATCTGTTTTTAAATACCTACCTTTGTTTAACAGGTAAAAAATTAATTTAATATATATTTTATCATATAATCATATTAGTAAAGAGAACATAAAAAGATTACCAAGAAAATTATTTTTTTATAAATATTGATGTATTAAAATAGAAAATATTTCTTAAATAGATATTTTTATATTTATAACATTTTTAGTTTTATATTTTTAATAAAATATAAAATATTGATAAAATATTAAATATTAATTCATCAATATTTATTGTTTATTTATTTAATTACTTTGTCTTAATTTTCTGTTTTTATTAAAGTAATTATATGTCCAAATGCATTTTAAATTATTTTTTTATGTATTAATATAATATTTAGAAAATAGATAATAAAAGTTTACCTTTTTAAACTTTTAGATAAAAAATTAATTCTATAAAATACTAATTTATCAGCCAATGATTTTCTGGTAAAATTATTTCTCAAAAATATTATTCATTTGGCAAACAATTTTATTAGATAAAATACATATCTTTTTAAACACGTGTCTTTCATTAATAGATAAAGAATTAATTTAATATGTATTTTAACGTGTAACTATTTTAGTAAAGAGATGAAAATATTAAAAAGATAATTAAAGAAATAATAAATATTGATGAATTAAAATGAAAAATTTGTATTCAATAAATATTTATATTTTTATAATTTTTTTTTTATAATTTTAATAAAATGTAAAATATAGAAAAAAATAATATATATTTAATTCATCTATATTTATTGTTCATTTAATTTCTTTTGTGTTATTTTTCTCTTTTTAATAAAATAATTATATGTTAAAATATTTATTAAAATAAAAAAATTATTAATGAAATATATTAATAAAAAATTGATAAATATATAATAAAAGTAGGCCTTTTCACTTTTAGGTAAAAAAAAAAGTAATTTTCGAAAATACTAATTTATTAGCCAATAATATTATTAGATTAAATGCATATCTTTCATTTATCGGTAAATACTTAATTTATTACTTATCTCATCATAAATAATTATTTTAATAAAGAGATAACAAAAGACTATAAAAAGTTAATATATAAACTATGAGTTTCATTGCTATACACCGTTAGTGTAAAGTTTTTTTTACATTGACAACCAATCATAAATCATGGTGTGTATGACTTTTAAGGTAGTTAGGATAAGAGTCCAACACTTTAGCTTATGTGGCGAATTTTGATTGGTTGTCTGTGTAAAAAATCTTTACACTGACAGTGTATACCAATTAAATCCATAAACTATAATATTGATGAGTTAGTTGTTACCAAAAAAAAATATTTATGAGTTGAATATATAAAGTATTTATCAAATATTTATATTTTATTGAAGTTTAAAATTAAAATGTTAAAAGGTATAAGAAAAGTTATTTAGTAAATAATTTATATTTTAATTCTTCTATATTTATACTTTTTTTATCTTTTAAATATTTTTTATTTCTTTATTAAAATAATTATACGATAAAGTATATATTAGGTTTATTCTTTACCTATTAAAGAGTGATAAATATTTGAAAGATATGTATTTTACCAAATAAAATTATAGAACAACAAGTTAGTATTTCTTAGAATTAAATGTTTACATAAAAATATTGTAGGTCAACATTTATCATATGTATATTTATTAATATCTATTAAATAAAAATATAAATTTATATGATACCTACAAATGTTTATCGTAAATTATAAATCTTTTATTGTTATAGTGTCAATGTATCGTATAAATTTTTTTGCATAATAAATATTTTTGAATAAAAAGTATAAGATATTTATCAAATAAATATTATAATTATAATGAAATATCAACATATTTAGTATCACTTTTCATTAAATAAATCATATTTTTATCTTTTTATTAAAGTCATTTTTAATTGTTATTTCTCCTTAATAAATATGATAAGTTTAATTAAAATCAATATATAAAATTATATATATATATATATATATATATATATATATATATATATGTATACACACATGCATATAAAGAGAGGGAGAGAGAGACTAATCATACGAAAATTGAAGATTTTAAGCATGTTTTTTCTTCACTTTTTCATTTTTTGTACAAGTGGCATGTTTTAAAGGAGTTTATAGCAAGATTTGGTCTCAGTTTAGATACATGTATCGTTTTCGTGCAAACGAAAAGACAAATTTAAAGTATTAGAGATCCTTTACAAGGCACTTCGATGATACTTATATGTTGTTCCGTTGCGGTTTTATTTACCGTGCAATCCTATAGTGGGATCAAAACTATGGTTGTTTATGTTTAAATTGTATTATTGAAATTACGATTCATGAATTGGCATAGTAGATGCATGATCTATAGAGATAGATATAAAAGGTTGCTTGATCTTTCACAATCTATGTACATTAATAACATCTTAAAGAGGTATATAGCATGGAAAAGTCCAAAAGAGACTATCTACAGATAGGCACTGGATTTTCTCTCAATAGGGAGGACAATCCTAGATTGGTGGAAAGCAATGGAATGGAATAGAACAAAATATAATGGAACAGAGCGGAATAGAATAAAAACTTCATTCCCTTGTTTAAATATTTTATGATAGACTGGAACAAAGTTGTCGTTCCATCATTTAGAAAGTGGATGAAAATGGATGGAATGGAATAAGTTATAATTTTTTTATTCCTATATTACCCCTACTTGAAAAACACTAATATTTATTTATTATATTTTTAGTAAAAGTAAGACAATTATAACTTTATTGACAGATTTTAATACAGTACAAACAAAGTCAACTAAATTAATTAATACCTTCATAACTTTTATTTAAGTAAAATAACAAAAAGGTAATGTTAATGCTTAATATGGAGTTGGGAAACCTCAAACATGCCTTGCACAAAGTCACAGGTTCAGAGGATGGCCGAGGAGCATGATCAGAAAAAGGCTGAAGCTGAACATTGATGTATATACTTTTGTGTATCATTGGATTTTTCACGTCCATGAACAAAAAATCTACCATATTTTCAAAATCACCCATTGATGGATCAAGTCATTCGAGTATGATCACTTTAAAACAAAACCAATAACAATCCTCGAAATAAATTGACACCCCATAACAGAGGCTACTAGTTGTTCTGGTCCAATCCCCAAGCTACGGTTAAAATGGAAGAAGAGGTGGGAAAGATATATCCGGACAAGGATACAGCGGTAAATTTATAATTTTATAAAGCATCAACCTTTTCATTCCATCCTATTCCCCCTAATTTGGGACGGAATAAAAATGAGGGTAAGTGATGGAATGGATTCCATTAGGTTCCATCCCCTTACATCATATTTTATGCAATTCAAACCATGTAACATACCATTTCATTCAATTTCTCTCCATTCCATCCTCTTCCATCAATCCAAATGTACCCTTGAAGAGTGAGCGCACATGAATAAAATATCATATGCAAGTGCAGTTGGAGCTATCATGTATGTCAAGACTTGTACACGACCTGATATTGCTTATGCACTTGGTTACAAGCCGATATCAGCTAGACTCGGTGAGGAGTATTGGAAAATGATAATAAGGATCATAGCAAATTCATTTCTAGTTATGTTTTCACCTTAAATGGTAGTGCAGTGAGTTGGAAAAGTTCGAAACAAGCTATGGTAGTTGATTCAACAAAGTATAATATATAGTAGCAAGTGAAGCTGCTAAGGAAGCGGTTTGGATGAAGAAGTTAATGTCTGAACTTGACGTGGTTCATTTGATAGAAGAACCAGTTCCATTGTTGTGTGACAAAATGGAGTCATTGCTCAAGCAAAAGAACCGAGATCGAATCAAAAGTCTAAACATATTTTGCGTAAGTAACACTTAATTAGAGAAATCATTGAACATGGAGATATTGAGATTCAAAAGGTTGATGGAAAATGAAAACGTGGGAGGCTCATTCACCAAAGCACTTGGTGTAAAGGTGTTTGACAAGCAAAAGTGAGAACTGAGAATGAAACACATGAGAGATTGATTGTAGTGCAAGTGAGAGTTTGTTAGGAATAATTGGTATGCCCTAAATAAAATTTATTGTTTAATTTTTAGAATGGATTATAATCATTTTATTTCGATAAATAACATGACATTCAATTTATTTGAGTTTCTTTTGTCGTATTCATTATTTAATTAATATAACAAGGACCTTAATTAAATTTATACACTTGTCATCATGATAGAGATCGTGTTAATGAGAGTCAAATCTTTAATTTTACCATGTGATTTATTATTTTTCATTATAATGGCTTGTTATGTGCCTAAAATACCTTTATTTAAACCTAAGAACATAAACTTAATTGGCATTATAAAAAAAGGTTTAGAAAAAATTACTTGAAGTGTCAAAATTGTTAAATGACCTTTTTTAAAAAAAATTGTTAATCGGGTGAATTGGTTTTATTTTAGTTCACACTTTTTAACTTTTTTATCAGTTAGTTTGAGTATTTTGTATCCTGACCGTTCTTACCAAGATTGGACAAGCTCAACACCACAAAAGAATAGCATCCAACAACCCAAATCAACCCCAGGCCCATCATCATGAAGGGCTTGAGGACCTCAACCAAACTTAGACCCCAGGAGCCTGAGTTGGAAACATAACTCCGAGAGCTCAAGTTGTCCTGAAGAAGCTTGAACAGACATTGCACATTTGAGCATTGATGGCACAAATAAAGGCCTCACCACATAAGAGAAGAACCTTCTAAAAGTGGGACTAACATGCAATGCAAGAGGGTACTTGGCTTGAAAGGGGTGACGATATCACACACCCATAAATTACCCTGATGATCGTAGGGCCCACTAGGCGTTACCAACTCACGCGTCCCAAGCTCGTTCAATTGCTATCTAAGAAGGCATCTTGCTCGAGGGGAAAGAAAAAAAAAAGATTCTTCACACTCGACTCACACAATGTGACATTAATAGTCTACCTTAGGTTGTATTCGTTCCGCTACGTCAAAACACCGATCTTACACGCAACTTCAATCACCTGGCATTTTGCGAATTATATTAGGTCAATATCTGTAAATATGCCAATTGATCCATATAGATGCCTATTTCAGTGTTTGGTTTAGTTGCGAAAAATGTATTATTTTAATAATTAATTATATACATAATCAACTATTATTATAACCGATTATAATAGTGTCGATTTTATGTTTGGATGTATTTGTTGAAATGTGATTTTAAGATAATCTATTTCGTTTAAGTCGTGTAGAAAAAATCACTTTTATAAATTAAATTACAAAAAAGTGTGAAGTTATTTGTATAATTTAATAATATTTGTTTGGTAGTTAGTTTTGCCAGGATGAAATGACAAGAATGTTATTGGTTTCAAAATAATCTAAAAACTTTTTAAACAAGCTTTAAACTTCTAGCTTATCTAAAAATAACTTTTTATCATAAAAATAATTGTTTTGCAGTTTAATCAGTTTATCCAAACATATACACTTCAACTCAAAAATAGTTTTCCTCATTAAAAAACAATTATTTGGATAAAATTTACCTTTTATAAAAAAAGATAGGTAAAATTCTTACAACGCAAACAAATGATCAAAATAAGGTGTTGTAAAAATAATACAGTTGGAGTAATAATTAATGAAATGGTTAAAAAAATTTATACCATATTTTTTTGGATTTAATTGTTATACATTATTAATGAAAAAGTTTTTACATTCACAATCAATCATGAATTGACAGATAATTAAAAGTATTTAACTGTTATAATAATTATCTTAAAAGTCACACATAAAATAATTTATATTCGATTGATAATATATAAAAATTTATACTGATAATATATCAAAATTAAACACATTTATTTTTACTATTTATCATAATATAAAAAAAAAATCCCTTGCAATTTTTTTTTAAAACCAAGGAGGATACAAATCCCGAAGATGCAAGAGAAAAGAATAAAATAATTGTACCCGTTTTTTTTTTTTATAGGGATAACATAGGTATGACGTATCCAACATCATCAGCAGTGACTAATCTCCGTCGGGGAGCCTGTTGCGCATATAAGGTGGGTTCTCTCTTCCCAATCAGGTTTTCTCCATACATAAAAACCATGATTCGAATCCCTGACCATTTACTAAAGGTACCCACTCCCCTTACGATCTTACTATTCGGACCAACCGGGTTTTAATTATAGAAAGAAATGGAGGTTTAATATTAATTTCTTTAAATGAAGTTTTAAATTTTAATATTAATTAGTTAAAAGATTTAATTGATATGTACTGTTAATTTAAATTTTTTTTACACCATCAACCAATCATAACTTATCACGTTGGCTAAAATGCTTAACTCTTATCCTAACCATTTTAAAAGTCATTTATACCATGATTTCTGATTGGTTAACAATGGAAAAAACTTTATACTGACAGTGCATATCAATTAAACTCCTAGTTAAATAATGACAGATGATTTTGATTTTTGCTTACTACTAAGGGTGTTTGGGTAAGATTAAATTTTACTCAAACAACTATTTTTCATGGTAAAAATTGTTTTTCAGTAGAAGCTGATATGTTTGGATAAACTGATTAAATTTCAAAACAACTATTTTGATGAGAAAAAATTGTTTTTAAAGAAGTTAGAAATTTGAAACTTATTTAAAAAGCTGTTAGATTATTTTGAAACAATAACATTCTTCCTATTTCACCCCTACAAAACTATATATCAAGCAAATATTATTAAATTATATAAATAACTTCATATTCTTTTTAGTAATTTATTATATATAAATGATTTTTTTTACACAATTCTAATGACATAAATTATCTTATAATCATTTTTTAGCAAATACATTCAAACATTAAATCGATTCTATTATAATTGATTATAATAATAATAAATTATCCATATAATCGATTATTAAAATAATCAAATTTTTATCACCAATATAAATACATACTAAATGTTAGTATGAAAAAAAAAATTAATTTTTCTCATATATAGACGTTGGAGAAAACGAATAAGGAAAAATATCACGCGTTAAAGATAAAGAAACAGCCCCTTATTGTTAATTGTTAACCAGAAAACAAAGAAAAAGAAACTGGTTGTGTTGTGCCGTCATCTTGCCACGTGTGGAATTTCAATTGGATAGCCCATTTACCCTCAACAACTCTTCACATGCCATCTTCCCCTCTTGGGCTTTTCTGTATAGCTAACACCCACTTTGTAAACGCTTCCCATTTTGCGAGAAAAGAAAACGGCCCAGCCTCGGATCCGAACCAAACCTCAGCTTTCTCCCTCCCGAACCTCACCTTCGGCCCGAACCTTAGCGTTGTTGCTCTGTTCGTTGAAAATTTCGCTCTATTTCGATCACTTTATCTGTGTGAGCTCACAGACTCTCTTCTTTTTTCCTTCACCGCTTCAAACCCTAAACGCTTGGCTCCTCAACACTTTCGCAGGATCAATTTCGTGCTTCAATGGAGGCTCCTCAATGTCACTGTAAGTTCATAGACTACGTTTCTATGTCTGAAAACCCTAGTTTCTCTCTCTACGAAGCGTTTTTTTAGGTAAAAGAAAACAAATCTACGGTCGAGTCTTTCTTGTTTCGTGTTGGGCGCAATCTTGGAAGCTCGTGTAGTAGTTTTGTGCCGTGTAGTCAATTTCATTGCTGATTGTGAGCTCGAATTGTGCTGCGTTTCCGATCTCATGCGTTTTGGTGATAAAATTGAGATTTTCGAGTGATATTCGGTTTTTGGATAAGCTCAGCTGCTGGGATAGTAGGGGAAAAGGAATTGTAATTGAGTTTTGTTTATTTTAGCTCCTCTCATTTCTTTAGGAAGTGCAAATTTTCAGCTTAGGTAAATTGTGCGTATTTGATTGGATTCCGTTCTTGGTTGTGGTTTTCTCTTCCCCCGTCTCGTAGTGTTTGCTTCAATGTCTTATTCCGAGGTTTTGGTTCCTGCTGTATTTGGAAGGAGAGTGTGAATTCTTGGCATCCCAATGAGACTTCAGTCTCTTTGTAGCGCTCTAACTTTCCTTTGTATTCTATGGAAAATGTAGAAGGGTTTCTTGCACTGAGAATTTTTGTCATGGAAATGATTTTTGTAAGTAGATTATACTCAGTTAATTTGAGGTTAGTTTTTCAAAATGGGTTTTGGATTTCGTCTTTTATCTCTGTGGATGCGATATGAATTCGGAGGGTAGGAATACATATGATGGATTTTTTGTGGTGGAACCTCTTTTTATTGCTGTAGTTGAAGTGTATGTGTACACACAGAAATGAAAGGAAAAAAAGTTAAAGAATGTAGATGCTTTCAAGTTTTTCGATAAGTTCTCTCTTTGAGATCCTTACTGGTTTTGATTTTTCAATGAATTGGAGTTTGTTTTTGTTTTTGAAGAGTCACTGCCAGTTGCCAACAATGTGATGCATTTTTCAAATGTCTTGAAGATGACAAGTTATTGGAATAGTTAAAAACTCGGGGGTTGTATGCCATACCATAACACAGATAATAATATTGAATGCCATTACTAGGCTAACACTCATTTGTAAATAGAAAAGAAGGAGCTGTATATAGGGAATATGAAATATAAGCTTTGCAGTGGGGTTCTTCTTCCCATATCTGCATGACTACGGTTTACCAACGCTTAAATGTGCGGTAAATATCTTTAAGGTTCTGCACTTCTGTTTCATGAGTGTGTTTCTTTCTTTCTAAAGATTCTTTGGTATGTTTGATTTGGAAATTGTCGCAGCCTGTTTAAATATTCCCCATTTTGATTCCTCATGTGCACCAATCATTCAATTGGCTGTGAACTTTGAAAGGATGAGGCTAAGCATATTTAGTAAGTTATTAGTTTATATGTGAGTAAGTGGTCTTGACACTTCTGTCCTGAAAGCAACAATCTTACTTTTGGAGAAGGACCATTTCTATTTGAACCTTTAGTCGGATTTCAAGACCGAGCTAGGATGGTACTACTGGTATATCTATGAAACAACATTCTATTCTTGAGAATATATAAAAAAATATTTGAAAAACAAAACAACTATGGCTTATGCTTAGAATGTATCACATAAACAATGATTCTACCTTGTGTCATTGGAGATAGTTCGGAGCACGTACTCGGAACTGCATTCTTTTCTTTTCTTTTAAATTTTTCTCTTCCTTTCCCCATCTTCTTCTTTATTCAAGAATGAACACCGGGAGTTTTAGTGTTGGATATATAAAGCCCGATGAGCCTCTATGTTTCATCTTACACTTTGACAAAGACATTTGATGCATTTAATTTAACTAACGTGTTTTTGATCAATGAAGCAGTAATGCTCCAGAATTCTGTTGATTGCACTATAAGCTTGTTCAAATGGGGCCTGCTGGGGGAAGGGAAGCTTAAGGCTGCTTTTGACTGGGCAATTTCATTTGGCAACACCGTGTTTATCATAAAATGTTCCTTTCTCGAAACCTCTTTTTGCACCATAAAAAATATATTGCTGTGTGTGAATTGTTTGCATTTCACTGTTGTGCACTAATTCTCAATGTTCTGTATTGTATGTGAAGGAAATTTCAGTCTAATATTGTAACTTTTTTATTTTATTGTGCCAATGTAAAGTTTTGTCAATAACATGGTGCTTATGATTGATAGTGATTGAGTATGGCATCTTGCATGGGATGTCGGTTATTGTTATTCTATCGAATCTTTCCATAACTATTCTATTGTTGATATACACCACATAAATTTTTATCCACAGCCTAATGTTTTTTCCATAAATAATTTCCAGGAGTAAATGGTAGTTGCTTGGAGGTGTGTTTTTGGACATAATGATATTTGGAGAATCTTGATCTTCCTTGATCCACTCAGTATTCTTCCAAATAGTTATCTGCTGAAAATTGTGGGCTGGGTTATCTATGCCTGGAAACGAAGTAGGAGACAGGGTCCATAATTTTTTTGGTCAAGAGAACTTGTCCCAGGGCCAGTATCATTCGCAGGCCGGTGATGGGAACTGGCCAGGGCTAAGCAACAATTTGTGGGCTGGTAGCCAGAGGCCAACTGGTGCCCCTTTTATTTCCAATTTGAAGAATTTTAATCTACAGCAGTCAGGTACAAATTCTATAATTTTTTAAAGTTGTTTCGTAATCCTTTATCAATAATAATGTATTTACTTGTAATTACACTTTTGTATACATCTCTATCTCTATTGGTTTTATATAAGTAATAACCGTGATTTTGAAGTTTAACTTTGTTATGTGGGTTGATTTTTCCATTACTAATGACTAATCGTACTTCCCTTTTACTTGCACCAAGATTCTGAGCAGGGACAAACAAGCTCTCCACATTTGCGACATGGTTTGAACCTGGCACAATCAAATCTGAGGCCTGACTCTGGCAGAAATCAACCCCCAAACCAACAAACAGCTGTTAATGGCTATATGCAGGGACAACAGGTTTTCCAGACTAGGCAAAATGAATCAAACATTTTGGGAGTGGATACAGAAGCTGATTTGCATGGCATATCTAACCTATCTAGAGGATTATCAGTGCTAGAGTCACAACAAGGGGCTGGCCTTGAACTCTATAAGAAAAATTTGACTAGGACTGATGCCACCGAGTCTCCTGTCAATTATGATTTTTTTGGAAATCAACAGCAAATAAGTGGTCGGCACTTGGGCATGCTTCAGTCTTTGCCTAGACAGCAGTCAGGGATAAATGACATGCATCTCTTACAACAGCAAGCAATATTCAACCAGATGCAAGAACTTCAAAGGCAGCAACAATATCATCAGCTAGAAGCAAGGCAACAGAATTCTATGACTCCAGCTTCCTCTATATCGAGACAGACAGTTGCAAGTCACTCTGCATCTCTTATCAATGGCATTCCCATCAATGAGGCATCTAATCTTATGTGGCAGCCTGAAGTTATGGCGACTAATGCGAATTGGCTTCAGCGTGGTGCATCTCAAGTTATGCAAGGGTCCTCTAATGGACTTGTGTTATCTCCTGACCAAGCGCGCCTGATGGGTTTTGTTCCTAATCAGGGAGATCAATCTCTTTATGGGCTTCCAATTTCTGGCTCAAGAGGTGCATCTAACCTGTATCCTCATGTTCAAGTCGATAAGTCCTCAGTATCTCAGGTTTCTATCCCACACCATTATTCTCACATTCAAGGGGACAAGTCTGCACTTCCACACATATCAGCCAGTGGTAATTCATTTCCAGCTCATCAGTATGCTGCATTTTCAGATCAAATTAACACAAATGACGGAACTTCAGTTTCAAGACAGGATAGTCAAGGAAAAAGTATGTTTGGTTCTATCACTGAAGGTATAAATAGTGGACTAAATATGGAAAACTTGCAGCAATTGAATTCTGAGCAAAGAAATGTACCAATTGATCATTTTCATGGGAGGCAAGAACTAGCTGGATCATCAGAGACTTCACAGGACAAGGTCGCAGTGCAGCTTCCTCCTTCACAAAATAGGGCTACACTAGATCCAACTGAGGAGAAGATTTTGTTTGGTTCGGACGACAGCCTGTGGGATGGATTTGGCAGGAATGCAGGTTTTAATATGCTGGACAGTACAGATAGTTTGAATGGATTTCCATCTGTTCAGAGTGGGAGTTGGAGTGCACTTATGCAATCTGCTGTAGCTGAAACTACTAGTAGCGAAATGGGTATACAGGAAGAATGGAGTGGTCCAAATTTCTTGAGTGCTGAACGTTCATCTGGAAATGAGCGACCTTCAACCATTGACAGCAGCAAACAGCAATCAGTTTGGGCTGACAATAACTTGCAGCCAGCGCCCAATATAAATTCAAGACCTTTTCTTCGGCCGGATGATGTTAGTCGACCCAATACCACTGTAAACTATTCTGTTGTTGCTGGATTTCAACAGTCAGGTGTTGATACTGCACAAGATCAACGTGGCAGGTTACAGACCGATTCTTCTCAAAGATCAATTCCACAGTTTTTAGAAAGAGGCAAATGGTTTGATTGCAGCCCTCAGCAAAAACAAAATGCTATAGAGGGTCATATTTATGGAAATGCTGCTAATTCTTCAGGTTTAGAAATAAATGAGAAAGTTATTTCAGATTCTTGGACCCATCAACAGACTCTATCATCCCCTAACAGTAGCGGTGAGCCATTCAATAGATCTAATGGATGGAATGCTATCAAATCAGCCCCACCTGATAACAATTCTACTTTGAAAATGCGTGAGGAAGCTATGCAAGAGATGGGCCAGGTTCCTGTTATGTGGGACCATGATTCTGATACTAATTCGTCTGTTGGGTTGGAACATGTAAAGTCTGCCAGTAATATGCAAGTTTGTGGGGAAGATTCTGGTATGAATGGTATTGCCGCCGTACCAAATACAGGTGCTACATGGGTCAGCCGGCAAAGCAACCAGCAGCTCCCTAATGTTGATGTATGGAGACATGCAGATTCTGTGGGTAGCTATAGAAGAAATGAAGGTCCAGGAAAATATAAGCATCATATGGAGACGAACCCTCTAGTTTTGGAGTCATCAAAGAATGAAAAGTCAGATGGTGCGGCACATGATATGGAGAACTCTACCAAAAAGGATAAATCAGTAGATAGTCTTGGCCCTAATCCTTCCCATCAGAGAGCTGGTGGTATGAGAGAAAGTCCCAGTTTTGATGGGAGTGGTTCCCGTAGTCCAAAATTATCTGGTCAGGGAAATCGAAGGCCTCCCATAACTCGTAAATTTCAGTATCACCCAATGGGGGATGTTGGTGTTGACATGGAACCTTACGGAAGCAAACATGCTATAAATTCACAGCCTATGCTCCATCAACCATTTGGAGGACTTAAAGGTCAGGATCAAAGCTATCCTGGGCAGTCAAAGTATGGCCATTCCGATGGGAATTATAATGAAATGGAGAAGGTAATTTTGAGATTTTACCCTTATTATACAAGTGTCACTATGTTAATTGCATGAAGTTTTCTCTATTTATTGAAGAACCAGAAGTTGTTTATATCTTTTAAAAAGTGACAGAGACATGGGCCTGCTTTTCAGGGTGACTCAAAAGGTTTGGATGATAATGCTTCAAAAAGCATATTGCCCAGTCATATACCACAAACATTGAATTCATTTGACAGAAGCGTTGGTAATTATGCCTTGAACAAGACTGCTTCACCCAGGTAGTTGAACAAAATTTGAAAAAAAAAAAAATTCTTTCTTTTACTCCGAGTTTATGAATTTAGTGTTTCGTCAAGTGGTGGTTCCTTCTTAATCATTGTTTGTTCAAATATTCTTTCTTTCCTTTTTGAATGGGAAGTAATCATGATCTGTGTTGTGCTTGCTTTTATTTTTACATGTGCTAACTGCTTCTCAATTGGCAGTGGCACTGCAACTTCTTTTATTTGTTTCTCTTTCTTTCCTTTTCCTACTACTCTACTCTTCCATTACTTAAATGGTTACCTTAGCTCAACTGTTTGCTTTGATTTGTTAAAATTATTGTAGTCAAAATATTCTTGAGCTTCTTCATAAAGTGGATCAGTCAGGGGAGCATGGCATTGCAACAAACACGAGCACTTCTAACCGCCATTTATCTTCCAGGGTGCTGGATACTGAATCTTCTGATGGTTCTGTTGTACATCCTCAACGAAATCAAAATTCTTCGACTCAGGGCTTTGGTTTACAATTGGCTCCTCCCACTCAAAGGCTTCCTATGGCATCTTCTAATGCTACACCACATGTTGCATCTGAGACAGTGGATATGGGTCATACATGGTTGGCAACTAATCAGACTTTTCCTTCTCGTGAGTCATCTCATGAGCTTAGGAATAACATTTCTGGTTCCTCCGGACTAAATTTTGATAAAGCCTCACATTACAGTGTGCTGGGAAGTATTCCACAGGCTTTCACATCTGGCTTTCCTTTCTCCCGGATCCATAGTCAAAATCAGAACACGGCTAATACTCAAGTAGCAAATACTCAATGTGCCAATGCAACTTTTGTTGATCGTACAGCTTCCATGAACCAGATAGATGAGCATTCTGAAAGGGCTCAAAGAAGTCAATCTGAATTGGCATCTGCACCGGGAGAGTCTGCCATGCAAATTTCAGCATTGGCTGGCACAGCTCCTCATCCTTCTGTTACATTTAGTGCATCTCTACATGGCACCCCTTCAAAAGTTTTACACAATGTATGGACCAGTGTTTCTAGCAAGCAGCATCCGAATACTTCGAAGTTTCCATCCCGTCCCCTACCAATTAATGTTTGTGAAACTACAACTGGACCACAGAAGCCAGGTATTGAAGATTCAGAGAAAGATGGTAATGACCTATCTGGGCAGCAGATATTGCCCGAGAGTGTTGATGCTACTGAAGAGACTGCAAGTGCATCACATGTGAAATCTACACCTGATGCATCTCAATCTAGTCCAGTTGCTATCTCTAGAGATATTGAAGATTTTGGCCGGTCTTTAAGACCAAACAATTTTTTGCATCAGAATTTGTCTTTGCTAAATCAAGCACGGTCCATGAAAAATATGGAGATGGATCCTAGTAATCGAGATGTCAAGAGATTCAAAGTATCAGATAGTGTGGTGGACAAACAACAGGTAGATCCTAACCATGGACAACAGTCATATTTATATGATGACATGGTCAAAGATGTGTCAGGTAATCATTCTTCAGTGCCACCATCAGATCCTAATATACTAAGCTTTTCGACAAAGCTAGGTGATGGACGAGACATTGATGCATCTTCTCAGGAGGTGGTTGGCTATAGTCAGAAAAATGCTCTTAATCTCTCCAATAGTAGCAATGCAACTTCTGTGAGAAGTGAACATTCTCTGATAAATCCTCAGATGGCGCCATCATGGTTTGAGCAATATGGAACTTTTAAAAATGGTAAGATGTTGCCAATGTATGATGTACGGACAATGACTCCAAAAATTATGGACCAACCTTTCATTGTAAGGAACCAATCTGATAATTTGCATCTTGGTAAATCAATGGAGCAAGTTAATACTCTCAGTGATGTTGGTCAGCTTGGAAAGGCAAGGCAAACTCCAATGCCTACTTCAGTTGCAAGTGAGCATATGCCTTCTCAGTTATTGCCTCCTCCTACTGTTGAACCTGAATTACTTATTACGAGACCAAAAAAGCGTGAAAGTGCCACTTCTGAACTCATGCCATGGCATAAAGAACTGAGTCAGGGTTTTGAAAGGCTTCGAGATATCAGGTGTGGACAAAATTATGTGGTTTAGCACATCAATGTTTTCTATTAATTTTTACACTAAACAGATTTTCAGCTAAAAATTCTGACTATTTTCATTATTAGCTTTTCTTAACTCAAAATAATTTAATCTAAAAACTCATTTAATGCACTTACAATTGCCTGTTGCTATTGTTGATGACTTGATTCGGAAAATATTGTCTTTCAGTTGTTGATACAATGTGTTTTCAATTGCCTTGAAAGTATTTTATGCGGTGTTTTTACGATGTGATTATATTTTAATCTTGTTTTATATTCATCAATTTGTTGCGTCTTTTCTCCTAAGAAGATTGAGGTTCCTTATTATTTGGCAGTGTGGCAGAATCAGACTGGGCCCTAGTTGCAAATAGATTGGTTGAGAAGGTCTGTTCATAATCAAATCAGTCTATGCAATTGAATCCATATATTCTTTTGTTAATGAGAAGTTTATGTTGCTCCATGTATAATTTTAGGTTGAAGATGATGCTGAGCTTGTCGAAGATTTACCGACAATGAAGTCAAAAAGAAGACTTGTCTTGACTACACAGCTTATGCAGCAACTACTTAACCCTCCTCCCGCAGCAGTTCTTTCCGCAGATGTTAAGTTGCACCATGAAAGTGTGGTCTACTCTGTTGCTAGATTAGCGTTAGGAGATGCATGCAGTTCAGTCTCATGGTCTGGAAGTGATACACTTATGTCCCCTGGCAGCAAACGGCTGTAAGTTTTTCTTCTTCTTTTTCTTTTGAAGTGAGCATATGATGGGTTTGAAGGATCACACACACAAACACATATATTGTGCTTTGTATAACAACTAAAATATTTTATTCATGTATTCTGTAGCCTGGCCGATAAGCTTAAATCATCTCAGAAAATTGATCAGTACATTTTGAAAGTGGAAGACTTTGTTGGTAGAGCGAAGAAACTGGAAAATGATATATTGAGGTAATATCAGTGTTAAGTTTGATATTTCAAATCGATTATTTATTTTCTCCATGCCCCTGGCAAATATTATGGCTGGTCTATGAGTAACAAATTTCATTGTCTCATTTGTGTGTATGAATGCAAATGAAATGCGCTTTTGAATTATGTCGAATTTTTTAAATTCTTTTTGCTAGATTTGTTGCCTTTTCTTGTTTTTTTTTTCTGTGGCAAACTGGTAAATTTTACAAAATAATTGATTTGGCAAGTTGAAGTTGAACTATGAAGCTGTTCTCTTTGACTGGTTTGCTTTCTTTTTTGCTATGTATAATGGGCTCAATTGCTCATGTGATAGAGATACAGACTTTGTCGGCATAAGTGGTTTCTCAAGAAAATTTAGGTTGGAAAAGAATGGTGTTTACAATGAATAAGTTTTCTGCTTTTAAAGTTGATAACATGTAGCACTTCTCAAGTGAAATGGATGATTAAAAAGACTAGGAGAAGTGAAGTCAATTAATGAATTGAAAAAGATAAACTCATACTGATTTCTTGTAAGGAAAAAGGGTATAATGATGCTTATTGTGACAGGCAATGAATTTTCTCGAAATTTTTGAAATAGTAGAATGCCCATGCTTTTTTTTGGTTTAGCTTTTAACAATTTAATTTTACATGGAAATGATGGTTTTGGTAATTTCCCATAGCTCATATACAGGTATGTGGAAACATTGGTTTTCTTTATAGGACTGAATGTTGGGCGGTAAAAAGTTTGCAAGAGAATAAACTCGATGTAGCAGAGATGAGAATTTTGCGTTGGATGAGTGGACATGCTAGACAAGATAGGATTAGAAATGAATGCATTTGAGAGAAAATTGAGGTAGTACTACAGAAAAGATGGTAGAATCTGATCTTAGGTGGCTTGGGCATGTGTGGAGAAGCTGTAGAGGGTAGCCCAATTGTTACAGGTAGATAAAGATCATGAAAAACTATAGACGAAAACATTAAGAAAGTTTGTCTATAGACTTTATATATGATAGGACATTATGACATCCTTTGATCCATGTATCCAATTCCACCTAGTGGTAAAAGGCTTGGTTGTTGTATTATTTCGGTTGCCTACATCTGCTACTGTCATTAGTTTTTTATTTCATCCATTTGCTTTTGTTTATCTTTATATGATGGCTACAATTTTTGCTGTACTGTCCTCTTATTTTCTGCCATTTTTCATCTTGATGACACAGATTGGATAGCAAAGCCTCAATTTTGGACTTGAGAGTGGAATGTCAAGATTTAGAAAGATTTTCTGTCATCAATCGATTTGCCAAGTTTCATGGAAGGGGGCAAAATGATGGGGCAGAGACCTCATCATCCTCTGATGCAACTGCAAATGTGCAGAAATCGTGCCCCCAGAAATATGTTACTGCAGTTCCAATGCCTAGAAATCTCCCGGACAGGGTACAATGTCTTTCACTTTGATAATTAATTAATTCATTTTTCCATCTTTCTTGGTCAGATGTCTCGACAACCTCCTGTTTCTGGTCCTTTTCTTTCAACTTATATCATTGCACTTCATCGCCATAGAACCATACTACTGGCAATGTAGGAGAAGAATGGTACTAGATTGCCTCCCCAACCAATGGAGGCTGTTAGATCTTTGCAATCTATATATGTATGTATGTATGTCTAGATCTTTGCAATCTAGTTATCTTTTACTTTTGGTTTCAGGTTCCAAGCCTTATGTATATAGTAAGATAATATATGCAGTCTACTTAGTTTTAACCATACCATTTGGCTCTGTTTTGTCTGATTAATTAGCATAAACTGTTCAGTGTTTACTCAATCAATTCTATTTGCTGATCAAATCATTTTTCTGTACTTGTATTAGTAAGGTAATATATGCAGTCCATATGGTTTTAGCTAATACCATTTTGGCTCGGCTTTGTATGATTAATTAGCATAAGATCTGCTTCACTCGATCTTTTATTTTTTTTTCCTCAATTTCAAATCGTTTTCCTGTATTTTTTTTTTCCTGTGGTCATTCCCGCTTTTGGTTTGTCTAGTAAGCCCTCGGCCTTTGCATATCATGCAGTTTGATGGAGGATTAAGAAACATCCATCAGTGAGCGTAGGGCCTTCAGTAGACCTTAGATTTCTCTTGGGTGCTAAGAGTCTATTATACATCAAACTTGGTTATTCATATTATAAAGTCTCTACTAGTCAATTCATCAACAAAAAAAAAAAGTCTCTACTAGTCAATATTAATTCTTGTTGCTTTCAGTCTGGGATATATTGATAGTAAATTTTGATTGTCTTCAGTGATGGGCATTTATCTCGTGGATGTTAATTTAGTTATGTTACATCAACATTTAGGTCGTGAAGCATTCTTTTTACTGCGTTGTCGGTTTCTTATTTGCATAGGCAATTGATGATACGACTATGCTCCTGAAATACTCGACGTGCTACTATTTAATAACTTAGTGGCATCAATAATGAATTGCAGTAGATATGTGGTCCAAACAAGGCATCTCTACAAGTGCACTCTTTCCAATGGACGCTTTTTTTAATGATTGGAGCAGTTCCCCTAAACATGTGACTATCGTACTTGCTGGTGTTGACAAGACAAGCTTCTCACCAGTGGTACTGCTCTCTGATGTTACTAAGATTGTGTCGTAACCACAACGTAATCGATCAAACACGGCAAGGGGTAGGCTTAAAGACCGTACATAATCGTATCTGTCAGTCACCTGTCTAAAATAATGGCGTTTGTTTGACGTCGACAACATTCTCCCTTTACGGCTTTACCATTAGGAATAAAATATCAATATGTTTTCAACCTTTTGCAAAGTCCCAAAAAATTAAGCCCGTCGTACTTGCACACATCAACAGAAAGGTGCTTAGAAAAGGGAAAACCGAAAACAGCAAACATTGCCTTGTCAAAAAAGAGCCAAACTTGAGAATCATGGTAGTTTAAGCCAAATCAACCCAACTGGCGTTGAAAGTTCAACATTGAGCTTTGATAAAAATTGTCTTGAGACAGCAATTATCGTTTGCGTCAAAAGGAATCTGAACCAAACATACTATAAAGCATTAAAAAGGAAATTTAATATTTGCTGACACGAATGACACTCAATATTTTTCAGTAAGGAACATTACATCACGTATGGAGGATATAGATTTACACTTCCTTGGTTGTAGGAAAGTGAGAGGAAAGAAAGGAGAAGAAAAGAAAAAGAGTGAAAAATGAGAATTGTTTAGTTGTTTGGTATGAAAAAATGGAAGGAAAAAAAACTAAAATTTGTTTATCCTCTTGTTTGGTTGAGTAAAAAATAAGAGGAAAAAAAACATATTTGTGAAATGATATAAACATCCCCACATAATAATAATATTTAAATAAATAAAAGAACGATCTTTGATATTTTCACTCAACAATAATTGATCCCTCGGTTTGGGTGTTTTCCTTCCAAATATGAAAGAAAAAAATTGGAGTGAACCTCACATTTTTTTTCCTTCTCTTTCTTTCCTTCCTTTTTCCATCATATCAAACATCATGTTAATCAATTGAAAAGGCCGTCGTACGAAATAATTCCCGACGTGATCATAAGGATGCTTTCCTTAACAAAGCAGCATCCATAAAGAAATGGCGACTATCCATTTTACCGCTATATTATAGTGGACCAAATTAAAACTTTCAAAACAAATAAATTAACAAACTATCTGCAGCCTGCTCTTCAAAATCTCTAATCACTTTTTAAAATAAATTAAATCAAATGATGATATCTAGTATCACATAAGGCAAACTAAACTAATTTTTCGTCAAATTCTTATTCACACCAATTTTATTTTAAACAATAGCTTTCGTAACCATTTGGTTTCAATTAATCCAGCCCAAGATTATGAACCAAACATTTTCGTCTCCCCAAAAACAACCAGTTTTGACTAATTGGCTCACATTGGCTCTTTCCAATTTGACGATGTAAGTAGTCAGGGTTGGTCTTGGCTGATCTAGGACCAGCCAACACAGTTCGATTGTATATATCATTACTAGAAAAAAAAACACCCATAAACATCCATACAAAAGTAGTTCAGTACCTCATGCATATTTGCAACAAAAGTAGTTCAGTACCTCATGCATATTTGCAATTTAGTTAGAGCATATCATACATGATACATCCTCGCCTTAGTTTGCCTTTTAACAAATTTGACAAGCATAACATAATCCTGGATGTCCTCTGTCCGCAATTTGTTACTGACATGAGGCTAAAACTACTCATCTCCATGTCTTGGTTATAACTTTTACTGCATCAGCAAGCAATAAACAACTCTAAACCATTAGTTCTCCGTATTTTTTGTATAGACAAGCTTGCCAAATGTCTTGAAGAGTGTTCAAAGATCTAACCACTCAGTCTGGCTACAATAACATCCCTATCATTCAGTACTGAGACATCACTCGTGATCCAAGGAAGCTTTTAGTAACACTTGGATTTTCCCTGGACAGCAGCTTTAACATATGCTAACATGCATTTCCTCCCCGACAACCGCAAATATCTCATTCGCCCTGTCAATAAGAGGGAAGTAAATGGTGGTCAGATGAAGAAGCATTTTAGACACAAATTTATATAAATATGTACTCTGAATTTCATTCTAATCTTACCTGAAAGTGTCTATGTTCACCTCTGCAAGCCATGTTGTTAAATAAACCTGTGGCGCAGTATAAAATTTAGATAACCTCATGAAAGAAAGGAACCTACGACTGGCCTAAGTATTCTGTGCAAAGATTTATAAAAGCAAGGAAATTCTCACAGTATCCCTATGTGAACCACTTCTGAACTTGCAGTATCAGTAATTGCACATGTTAATTTCCAATTTGTTTCTACGTCTAAATGTAACTACTGTCCTTCACATTTATTTTTTATCGGAAAGAGAGGAAGAGACTCCAATATTGAATCAACCCTTAACAACTGTACTGTATTCTTATAGGCAGAAATAAGATCTAGCACCAACGCTATCATGTTAGCTTACTAAGAAGTTCCGCATGTGAAATTTGCATATGCCTGAGAAATTTATTCTTCCACACCATAAATGGTACCCCAAAAAAAAAAACATTTTATGGCAACTAAAAAAATCCACACTATATTATATGATATCAATGCTATATTTTTAATATGTCACAACAACAACAACTAATTGTGTGGTAAAATTTTCCCTTAAGCTTGAGTGGTACCTTTCTATTACAGATAACACTCAAAGCACTCCTCCATTTCATCCACCCCGCTTGAATCCTATGGTTTACATCTTCCTTTATTTTCCCGCTGTTTTGTATGACCCCTAAGAAACTTAAACCGTGTGACTATGATATGGTCTACAAAATCCTATAATTGCATAAAGGAGGGGGTTTGGTTTTGTATGACTACCGTGTGACTGCCGTTTTGTATGAAGGACCTAAGATACTTAAATCGAGTGACTATGATACTTAGTCATAGTTTCAAAACTATGTTCAACTTTGCAAGCCATGTCAAAAAATGCTATAATTGGAAGTTTAAGAAAATGACAATCAAAGTACTCAACTTACAAGAAGTGATAAAATTTTAGTCTTAAACATTAAATATAGACACGTCAAAATGAATTAAAGTGCGTATATGTAATACCTGTAAAACCTCAGGGTTGGGTTGGGTGTCAAACCTTAAACCAGCCATGTCAGATTTTCCGTCCCTCAATCTAGGTGAAACTGGCTCACAAGTCTCCTCACAGTACAAATTGCAGTCTCTCAAATCATTGAATTCACCGGCATAAAGTTGAGTTGACCAATGCAACTTGTTTACCAGTGAAGTGTGATAACCAATCGACAAAAATTCAAGGACAAGTAACCGCTGCCAGTTTGAAATAAGTTACATAATAACAGCCAAAGTGGAGCAGAAAATCAGGAATCGATTATAAAATGGGAAAAAAGAAACACACACACGGCAATTAAAAAAATTGCAATTCACCTTCAAACACAGATCCAAGCTAAACATCTGGACCAGCTCCTCAGCGAATTTCTCTGAGATTTCAAAACTAGTAACTTTAAAGTAATTGCATAAAACTAATATGTCAGATAATACAATGCAGTCTTGTTTCCCCATGTTTTATATTATATGAAACAAAGTTAAAAGTGATATTGATTTATAAGTCGAAGAAACTTTGTTATCAATCAAGAATTATTTTCGCAGATTTAGCATAACTCCTCTGCAGGAGCTTCTAATTATAATTTCAAGGGTTTTCTCACATTCATTTGTGCTTCTCTTATATATCCTTGCATTCTCTACACGGCTTCAAAATTCTACTATATTTAGGTTAGCCGAAACTTAAAACCTCAGATAGTTGTCTAACCATGCATAGTACATTTAAGAACTGATAACTCTGTCAGCAGGACATAAACAAGCCTGCTGTTTATAGATTTCTCTTTATTGGATGATATTACAATCTCTGCCAAACTTAAAGGGGAGAAAAGTGAAACAAAGTCTCACTGTTGAAACTTCTCCATAAACTCAATCTGTGGCAACTATAAAATATTGTAAAAGAAAATAATAGTATTTATGAAGGACTTAAGATTTACACAAATTTACAAAGTACATATTCCCAGATAGATCTAAAATGTTACTTCATTAGGCGAAAACATGCATAAACAAAGCTGGGGGAAAAAATAACAAAAAAAGGGATAGTTAGCAAATCATCCGAAGAACTTTACAACAATATAATTGATCCATGCAAGATATTAACTTGCAAATACTGTTATACCATGTGAAGAAATAGACAAAAAAGAAAATACTGGAATCCCGCCCCCGTCTCCAGAGTCACTCTTGTCTTCAGAGTTACAAGAAAACTGTAACAGTGGACTATTGTTTGCTCCTTTGAAAAAACACCTCATTGATCTGCTAGCATTGAACATGTTACTTACAATGCCCACCTGAAGTTACATGAAAAATAAAACAAACACATGAAGACACCCAATACAATTCAGTAAGCAAGACAGCTAAATTTTCCGAAAAATACTTCTTTTTTCATTGCAAATTTTCTTGAACTAGTAATTAAAGGGGCACTTGGCTTTTATATGTCATTGAGGAAGATTACCAGATCAAATTTTAGAAAATTGTACTCATGTTTTTAAACTTAGCAGTAAGACACAAAAGATTATAATTCATAATTGTTGTCACTTGTGCTGTGTAGATTTTATTTATTTATTTATTTATTGTCTTATTTCTATCAAGAATCACCCACTGAATCATTTACATTCTTTTAAGTAGTGGATACCTCCTATTCTAAAGTAATAATAAGACATAAAAACAGAAATGCATAAAAATAGTCTTTCATATTTATGGAAATACAATACAATGTAGTGACTGCTTCCACTTAGCAATTGCATGTCCAAAATCAACAAAACTTTTTAGTTTTTAATGTCGTAGAAGCTTGTCAAAACAGACACGCATCTCTTCTTTAAAAAAAACAAAGAAGAAAGGAAAAGAAAAAGAATATCAAGTCTTAAAGCAAGTGTGATGTCGATTCTAGTAGTCAATGCAAAAACAACAAAACCTAGACTTAAATTGTGAAGGTTCAAGTTATTCAAATTCAATAGTGCAAAGATTTTAAAAAACATAAATCAATAAAAGCAAGTAATATAGTACATGGCTACAGGCAATAATCTGTTGAGGAAAATAGTAAAAATAATAATAGAGAGGAATTTAATAAGTACAGGGGAGAAGAAAAGAACAGGAAGTGGACAAGGGAGTGGGGAGAACAAATCAGATCAGTATCACGTGGGTAGTTTTAAACAACATTAAGCATAAATGTCTATAAAATGTTATGAACTTCAGTGTGCTGATGATGTTCAGCCAATCCTTAGATAAATTCATTCTACAATTTTTTGCTTTTTTTTTTTTTAAAAAAATAAATCAATTTTAATATTTCAAAGGAGCATAATGAAATTTTCATTCAGAAGTGGTTCGGTTAAGTGATGAACCTTAGAAATCACACACAGCCCAATAATCTAGCTATCACTAAAAGGGCTTATTTCCAGCTGAATTGTGTGCATGTTTTTCCTGCCTCTTCATTGAAAAAAAAAATTGGAAGTCATTGAAAATAATGTTACATGGCATCAACAACAATTGAGAAATTTTTCATGATCGAGAAGCTTAAGCAATAAAATACATGCCATATTGATTGTCTGTTCATTACATACTTTGCAAGTAAAAATATATCATTAGTTCAAGTTTGAAATGAAACAGCAAGGATATAACATACCATGTCCTTATAAGACAACAACAATTTGCTCCTTTGAAGTTTCTGAAACAGACACAATGAAACTGATGAACAAGAATTGCCAAAGTTGAAGTAAAAATTAAAAATAAGAAAAATTATAATAATACCTGGTGCTTAAATAATTTAAAACAAGCTCTGATTCTTATATCAGGCATATCGCTCAAAACACCCAACTCCATATTAGGCATGTACCTTGATCCATTACGAAACATACATCAATAGCAGCATAAACAAACAGTTAGAGCAACATTGAATAGAAGTTGAGGGATGAATAGTAATACCTTTGGGAAAGATGAGAGTTGACGAGGGAAGTTGCGTGAGATATTGCGGAGGAAGAAATGGAGGACCATTTATCCCTGTATGACGCCAATTGTGACCACTGGTTCCTCAGATTGCGTTGCGCAGCTTGCCTCCATAGCCTCACCGCCGATGACGGTAGTGGTGGAGATGAGCTTTCAGGCTTACAATCACTGCTTCTTGAAGGAGTCCATGTTGCTGTGTCTAGGGTTTCCATTGTGCGCTTGAAGTGAAGGAAACGTTCAATAGAATCAAAACAATTGAGGCAAGAGTGGACGTTTTTACAAAAATATGAAAAAAAATTAGCAGGAACGAAGGCGGGGTGGGGGGATTGAGAGATTTTATCGGTACATCAAAATGGGACAACAATATTTTGTTAACAATTTATATGATTAATGCAGTTCAAAAATATGATTAATGAAGTATTAAGTTTGGTTAATGGATATATTAATTTCGCAACTTATTAAAAATCACTTGAATTTCATTAATCACGATAACATCATTAATCATAATTTTTAGGTGTTCAAATAACCCAAAAAATCATGGGCTAAATTATACATACTACATAGGGATGACAAAACGGGTCAATCCGTCCCGCTCCGCCATTAACCGGCCCAAAGCGGGACGGGACAAGACAGGCCAACCCGTTTTGATCTTATATGTTGCACTCCCCAACCCACCCCGCTTAATTGCGGGTTGGCCTGCCAAACGCAGAAAACATAAAATGGTTTGGAGGGTTGACCCGCTATAAAATTAAAAAAAAATAACAAATTCATATAAAATTACAAAAAAAAAAATTCAAGACAATAGAGTCTGAAAAAGAATTTGCAATCTGCTATAAAACCAATAATGCAGTATTCTGAGACAACCCATTCCTAGGAGGTCCTATTGGTGAGCCCACTTATAATTATTAGCGTTAGCGTAGCAGTATAAAATTTGCGAAAATATTAAAACATACAATACATACTGATATCATAATAACAGTATACATACATAATAGTACCGGCTCCATCAGTAGAGCCTACAACGCTAATACCAAATATAAAAGACTTCAGAGTATACAGTAAATAAAAACTAAAAACATAGCAACGGAAATAAAGATACATCAGACATCCTCCCCTGGAGCTCAAGGTCCCCCAACATTGGGATCCGAGGCTCTCCCGCCGGCATCGGGCTCAACAGATATACCGTCAATCTCCTCTGGAAATTCCTGATCTTCTCGTGCAGTCGAGAATAAATAAAGTACGACATAAAAATAAAGGGGATCAGAAACAGTAATATGTCATATATGGGAAAAACAGCGATATAAATAATGTATATAGATAGCAACACACCGAATCACAACAGTGACAACCCAACAACTTTCGGATAATTTTTTCCTTAACCATTGTCTCTCACACTCATGCAACTAATGACTATATGGACGCGATCACGACGCGACATCCCCAACAGATCAAGGTGTCTCAGTCATCACTATGCCACCCCCATAAGGTAGGCTTCAGTCTAAAGCCCGCAGGCCCAACTCGTCTCATGAGTACGACATATTCCCCCGCCCGCAGGCCAGGTCGAAATATTCGCCCGTCAACAACGCAACTTACGATAACGACATGTTCCCCCGCCCGCAGGCTAAGTCGAAAAAATTCTTCCGTTCGTTAACAACTCAACTTTCGATAACGACATATCCCCCCGCCCGCAGGCTAGGTCGATACATTCGCTCGTCCGTGTAATATTCGACTAACGGGTACGACCATCTCCCCGCACGTAGGATCGGAATCGCCCCTACGCCAAACTAATCGATACGACCATCTAGTCGCAGGTAAGATTGGAATCGCCCATATGCCAACACAGTGATGAACAACAACTATGCAACATGAATCTCACTGACTCATATCAGGATCAACACGTAGTGCCTCAACCACGACTTATAAACAACCACAACCAACTTCCATCCTGTTTAACCTGGTATCAACTCACATCACAACATCAACAGATTAACTGTATCTCTAGGTTAAGCACTACGATATATATATATATATATATATATATATATATATATATATATATTGACTTTCTCACCGCACAATCATTTCCAAACTTATCAGAAATCACTGCCTAGCTCTAATCAGATATCAGCAGTCACAACAATACATAAATCACAACCAACCACAGATTCAACAGTAAAATCAACTTACAGATAAATCATGTTTAATCATAAACATATAGTAAGTATATCATACATATCACATATAATATATTAAATATCCAATCACAACACAAACAACCTCAATATGCAGCAAAATCAACTTAACGGTCAAACAACCAATAGTAGGGTTTGGATCGCCTTACGCATATCAATATATATTATTTAAAGCTTGCCTCCCTAACGATATTATGGTTCTTTCCCCCACCTTAGTAAAGTTCCTGTGAGATTCCGGATGCGGCTCCGCAACAGTCAATCGGGTGTGCAATCCAGCGTTCGAGTCCTGTCAAATTCTATACAGTAAAACACAACCAGAAATTAAAACAGTTAAATCATAAACTACCTAATCCTTAGGATTAGCTACTGCCTCTATTTGATTAATTAGGATATGGATGTTGAAATTCTACCAACTCTTGGATTAATGATCCTTAAGCATACCTAATACATAATCAATGATCAATTATCAAAGATTTGAACCAAAACCCCTTAAACCCAAAAACTTAGGGTTCGGCCCTCATGGATAAAAATGAGTTAAGATTTTGATTTGGTTTTCTAATCACTTGGATGGAATGATCATAGGAATGAAACAGTGAAATCAAGAGTTAATTCACAAAAACCCATTTTCCCCACATAAGAGCATAGGTTCGGCCTTAAAAATTTAAATAGGCTATAGGGCTTATTTGATTTCAAGCTCTTGGATTATGATAGTAGGGGATGATATTAGCTCATAGAAATTGGTTTGACATTAAAATGATTTTTCTACAATTTTCTAGAAATTTTTGAAGTTTGGATCATAAATTTGAACTATGAACTTTCAATGAAGAAAAATAAAGATTGAGAGTTCAAGAATGAAATCTATACCTCTTATGTGATAGAGGAGGATGAGAGGAGCAACTTTGCTTCATAAACTTTCTTGAAAAAACTTGAGGAAGTTGAAGAAAAATGGAGGTGAAGATTGAGTAAGAAAAGAGAAATGGAGGAGGAAGAAGAAGAAGAAAGAAGAAGAAGAAAGTGAGGGGAGAGAGAGAGAGAGAAGCTGCACAGAAATGAGGAGAGAGGGAGTGAATTTAGATATTTCTTAAGCTTTCGTAAGTGTTAAGAAAGGCAAAAAAAAAAGATAAAAAGGTAATTAGTAAAAATAACCAAGGGCAATTTGGTCATTTCACATCCCGACATTTTGAAAATCCTCACGACACTGACATGAGTCCCTAAATGACTTGACACAACCTTGATATGAAAATTATCGGCTCATGGGTCTCGAAAAACCCTATCACGGCTTGAATCGTCTCCTCGAAAGTCATGAAAACTTTTATATTTTGAAATTTTTCAAAATCGCCGATAACGTTCGCAACTTAATTTAAAGCCTAATGATTTCATTTATGAGTCCAAATTAGGTCGTCTGAGCAATAAAATAATACTTTCAGTGTAAAATGCACACAGGGTTCCGTCTGAGTTTTTGACCAAAATTTAGCCATAGCTTCTTACGATAGTGTAAAGCATGACTATGGTCTCGGAATAATTTATTTAATTTTCTAGACTCTCCAATAAAATACAATTACTTAAATACTAATTAATTAAAAGAATAAGAAAATCGAGGTGTTACACAATATTCTTGTTAATGCACCAACCAACAACAATGAGGATTGTTACCCCCAAAATTAATCAAGACAAGTAGACAACTAGAAACTAAAACAAATTAACCAATCACGAAACAGTGAAACATGAATTCTGGAACAGAGAGAGAGAGGGGGAGGGGGTACTGTCGTACCATGGAGGTCGGAGATCAATGCAGAGGCAGCCGCACGAAAGCAAGGAAAAGAGAGGCTGAGGTATGCAAGCAGCGGCGGCGCAAGCGCGAGGCAGCCGTGCGATAGCGAAACAGAGAGAGGTGGATGGCGGGAGAGGTAGAGAGGCAGCCTGACGAAGAAAAGCAGCGACCGGGTTCACAAGCAGGCAGCAGTGGCGCTTCTGCGTTCTTCTGAGAGAGTGAGGGTTAGGGGCAAAGACTGAAACTCAAGGTAGCGTTTGTTTCAAGGTTTAGAATTATATTCCCGGGAATCTCATACTCGGAAATGCTATTACCAGGAATGACATTGCTGGGTATCAAAATATCCCTACTATATAACATCTTTAAATATTATTTTTGAATGCAATTGATAAAAAATGAAATTAAAATGTAAAAATTAAGGTGATTATCATATTTATAATATAAAATAAATATGTTTTATATTTGGTTAATGATTTTTTTAATATTTATATAAATCATAATTTTTAATAAAGAATGATTTTTTAAATTAGTTTTTGTGATATCGTTCCAAGAATATTTCAAGCTGTTATGTCTGTTAAAAAAGTTCCATTAACCTATCAATGCTGCAAGAACAAGAACGTGACTGACTATATGAGGGTTAGAAAAGGTTAGTAGTAGGGATAGTTTTGATATTTTGGTAGGAAGGGAGTGGGAATGTTTAACCTCTTTCATGGGAATGAAAATCCATCTAAAGATGGGAATACAATTTAATTGGGAATTTTTTATACCCAGGAATATTATTTTAAAACTTGTAACAAACACAATAACATATTATTCCCAACCTTCTATTTCTGTGAATACACATATATAATTTGAAACAAACACCCACCAATGACTTGTAAAATGGAAACCCTAAAACAAATTCTCTAATTCTAAATTTCAAATTTCAAATTTTCAGTAATAAAATTTTTTAATTTTAAAATTTGGCGGGTCGGCGGGTCAACCCGCGTCCGACCTGTCACAGATCCGTTTTGGGGTGGGTTAAACGATACAGGTCAAAGTGGGTTGGCGGGTTGAAGCCCCTAACCCATCCCGCCAAATTTTGACAGGTTTGCGGGTTGCCCCGCGGTTCAGAACCCACTTTGCCACCCCTAATACTACATGTATATTTGAATACTTGAAAATCGTAGTAATAACGTTCAAAATGGTGATTAATGAAATTCAGTTGATGGTTAATGAGTTGTGACACCTTGATATATCCATTAATCAAACTTAACACTTCATTAACCACATTTTTGAACTCATTAACCATAAAAGTTTTTGTCGATTTTGTTATCAAATTCTGATGTTTAAATAACATGACCAGGGAAAATTAGGGAAAGAATGTGAAAAAATGAAAATTGTGTGTGACAAAAAGTATGTTTTAGCCAAAATATAAATGTTGTGATTGTGACACACAATTTTTACTTTTTCAAATTTTATAACGCTTATAAGTATAAGTTAATTCAAACATGGACAATGCTAACATCACATTTTTTACTATACTCTTCGATACACTCTTTTTGATTTGTTAAAATTTATGTGCACCCTACTAAATAAAGAGTGAATATGTGTAAATTTTCTGATATCATCTTCTTTCCCGTAACCATCTTCATATACCATTCACCAAGTCAAACCTTTACTTGCAGCCCAACTGCCACTATCACCATCCAATAGCACCACTGCCACCATCGGAGAGTTGTTGGAGTTAGCTCAATGGTAAGGCGATGAAACCAAAATAGAAGAAGATATACCCCTTCTTGATCTAGTTCATAATAGCAACTGACAAAGAAGTCAACCTCCCTTGCTCCTTATCTCAGCATCTTCCTCACTACCACCTTTACCTCCACCGCCACCACTGTCGTCACTATCATCGCTGCCACCACTACCCCTGATTGTAGTTGTTATGGCTCTAAAGAGTAATATAGTATATTTCACATTGTTCTGCTTATATTGTGGATCGACCATCAAATAGTAGACAAAACAAAAGGTTAACTTGTGATTCAACTACTTGCAATGTGTTATTTCATTATAGTGTCTCTTATTATGCATCAAAAACACCCTATGGATGTCTATATTTTAGCGATTTCGCATGCAAGAAACATTTTTTAAGTGTTTGTGATGTTTTTCAATAAGAGTAAAACATGTTTAAGAGCTAGACATGTTATATTTTTATTTTCATCGATGAACTGCTACACATGTTTTCTTCTTATTGTAAAAACAACACCACAAACACCCATAAAAATCCACTTAAGTTTTGTAGTTTGTTTATTCGACAAAAGTTAGGTATAGTTTCATGAGTACTGTGAGAATTATTTTTCAATAAGAATAAGACATGCATAATGTAACAGCTTATCAATAAAAACTATAGATATTTCTATTGCAAAATAACATCTAAAAATTTATGAAACTGCACTTAAGTTTTGTCATTATTTATTTCTTGTGAAATCACATGGACCTTCTTGGGTTTAACTTGATTACATTTAACATCATTCATTTTTTAAAAGTTATATTTATCCTTTTTTGGGGTGGTCAATATAGTAATAAGAAGGATGAGTATAATGATAACAAGATATCATAAAAAGTAATTATAATTCTGTTTTTTTTGATTTTTCAGAATATTTTATTACTCCATAGACGAGAGACCATTTATGAGAATATTGTGAGACTAGCAAGTAGAAAGGCTCCTAATATTGTTTTGTCATACCCATTGGTATTGTAAAATGCGGATAATATTTAAATTAGACAGATTATTTTATTACAAAAAAAATTAGACAGATTATTTTGTTCTTTATTTATTGGTGAATTCTCTGTTTATTTATTTTGTGCTTAGCTTAGGAAGTTAGGAAAGTTGGAGGAGGTGTACAAAGCGCGTGTCGACGTCGTTCAAAACGACGACGGGTCACATTGATCGGGTTACACGTGTTATAACCGGGATGCTGCCCATATGAGCGTTTTGCGCTTGCAATGCTACCACGTGGAACTCCCAGAATCCGATTCGTATCTAGATTCTTCCGGGTCACATCCGCAGCAGAATCTTCTCCCAAATTAATTACTCCAATTTTCAAACAAACCTTTATTTTTATAACTTAGTGCGCCCAAAAGAGAGAAAAATTGAACTCAATTTTATTTTCTTTGGGTTTCGTGTTATTTTCTTCCTTAAATTTAAGGAAAAAAGCTACGTTCTGTTAAGTTGTGGGTTATTAATTTTGTCTTGTGAGTTTCGCTCAATCTCCAACTTTAACTTTCTCTCTCGATCAAACCAGGGTTTGTTCCGATCCCATTAGGTTGATCTCGATCCCGCTCGCTAACCGCAACGGTAAGCTAGTGTTTGTTATTAGATCAATAAACAATCAATTCTTAATTATTCAATTTTATTTATTTATTTCTGATGCTGTAGCCGGTTGGGGTTGGCGAAAGTGTCTGTTTGGTTCCTGAGAAACTGAGGGTGGTTAATGTAGCATTTCGGTTTTAACTAAATGTCATTGCTTTGTTTTTTAAATTTATTATAACATTTCATGAAGATCAAGAACATGCATAGTTAACTTATCACAATAGTTAATATGCATAGAAATGAGTTTAATTGCTATGCATTGTCATTCTAGAGTTTTTTATACTGTCAATCAATTACAAATCATGACATAAGTGACGTTTAAGGTAGTCAGTATAAAAGTGAAATATTTTGCTGATATGATTATTTATGATTGATTGTGAGTGTTAAAACTTTTTACACTGACAGATAAGAAAATTTCTTTTTTTTTTCTCTTTTATTTTTATTTTTAATTATTTTTTTATGGGTGCAGGTATTCTGCATGTTTGTTGTTCATACCCTTACTGGGACTAGGAAGTTTGAAGATAGCGAACAGAGATTAGCAGAAGTTGCCTTGGAGAAAAATTGGGGATGAGGAACGGCTTTCCAGTTCAATATGTTATTTGAGAGAAAGAGAAGCAAGGTCAATGTGGTATAGTTGTATGTTACACAGTACGTCATTGCCTACAATATATGAAAAAGTTACGAATTTTTGTTGACGGATAAGATATATGGAGTATGATTTCAAGATGTTATTTATGCACACCGAGGGTTATGATCTTATTTAGGCATTTATCCGAGTTAAGTTGTCCGGTCACGACCAAGCAAATTTTACTACCAATACAGTTTGCACAGTTTTTTTTTTAGAATTATAGTTTAAGAATGGATGATGACAGAGATTTCGAGGTGTTACTTAACAATTGGAATGCCAAGAATCCAACTGATCGGCTTTTCATTGTATCTTGCTTTATCGCTGCCCTTGTTGGAATTCTGACCATAGCCTATACAGCTTTTCAGTGGAGGAGAAACATCAATCTAAGTTGGATGAAAGCCGTAGCTAGATCTAAGAAAAACCCCAAGGCAAGGCACAAAGTTCCTGTGGCCCCTCATACTTGGATTCTAGAATCTGTATCTCGTGCAAAGAATTTAAACTGCTGTGTATGCTTTAAGTCCATGTCACCTTCTCAAACTCTAGGGCCTATAGTAGCTTCAGATAGTTTTATCCACCGATGCTGTATTTGTGGTGCAGTAGCTCATCTAAGCTGCTCTTCTAGTGCCCACAAGGACTGTAAGTGTGTCTCTATGATTGGATATGAGCATGTCATGCACCAATGGGCTGTTTGTTGGACAGATGTTGCTGATCAATCTGATGAAACTACTTTTTGTAGTTACTGTGAAGAGCCATGTGGTGGGACATTTCTCAGTGGTTCCCCAATATGGTATTGCTTGTGGTGTCAACGCTTAGTGCATGTTGATTGTCATAGTACAATGTCTAATGAAACTGGTGATATATGTGATTTAGGTCCATTTAAAAGATTGATACTATCACCATTATATGTCAAGGAATTGAATAGGAACTCGTCTGGGGGTTTTTTGAGCTCAATTACTCATGGGGCAAATGGGATAGCATCTTCAGTTCGGGCAAGTATTAGGAATCAGAGCAAAAAGTACAAGCATGGAAATGAACCATCAGTTGAATCTGGGAATAGTGAGAGCAGTGGTGAAATATCCACAGAAAGCACTGGTAATACTCATCAAATAATTAATGGCCATCATGAAGTGGAGGAAAAAAACAATGCTGGCACAAATAAGGAGGTTCAACATCAAGATGGTGATGTAGATAGCAAGATGGATAGAAAACCCAGTCTTAGACGTAATTCATCAATCAATCAGAGGGATGAGTTCCACATGTTTGGAGTGAAACAGAAATATGAGTTGATTGATTTGCCTCCAGATGCTAGACCATTGTTAGTTTTTATAAACAAGAAGAGTGGTGCCCAGCGTGGAGACTCACTTAGGTTACGTCTGAATATTCTTTTAAATCCTGTTCAGGTTTGTTTCTCTGCCACATTACAATTTCTCGTTATCATTTATTTGTTTGATGCTTCCAATTTTCTTCATAAGATTTATTTATGCTTTGGCGCTGACTTAACAAATTAGCCATGACCATCCATCAAGATTCAAGCACTCATCTATTTTTGTGAAATTACCTAAACAAGATTACAGAATAGTTACTATCTTCTAAGGATAGACATGAAAATAATGAAATACTCCTAAAAATTGCTGAAATAGTCCTTTTTCTTGTTGCAAATACTCTGACAATGCAATTTATCAAAAATTTCTTTGTTCTGTTTAGGTGTTTGAGTTAAGCTCCTCACAGGGGCCAGAGTTGGGACTTTATTTGTTTAGAAAGGTGCCTCACTTTAGAATTCTTGTATGTGGGGGAGATGGTACTGTTGGTTGGATTCTGAATGCAATAGACAACCAAAATTTTGTTTCCCCTCCCCCAGTTGCTATTCTTCCTGCTGGCACAGGAAATGATCTTGCTAGAGTTCTATCTTGGGGAGGTGGCTTGGGTCCAGTGGAGAGGCAAGGGGGCCTTAGCACATTTTTGCATCACATAGAACATGCTGCAGTTACTATTCTTGATCGGTGGAAGGTAACAATCAGCAATCCACAAGGAAAGCAACAGATCCAACCACCGAAGTTTATGAACAACTACCTTGGTATGTGAAAGCATTTTTCTCATGAACAACTACCCTGTGTGTGAAGTCTGATTCTGCTCAGATTGTGTTGGATAGTCGAAGTGAGGTTTAGCATATATGAATTTGATATTCAACTTAGGCACAAATTTGTCTGTATTCTCATGCATTTTACTTGATTTATAATAAGCTGCTATTCTTCATCAGCCTTTTATTGTGAATGCTTAATTAGATATTTGATGTGTATTGCCTGCTTTTTAATTATATTACCTGTTGATTGTCAAGCCATGGATATCTCTTGCATCATTCTTGACTAGTTTTGAATCTTACAATTATTTGGTTCTAGGAATTGGTTGTGATGCAAAGGTTGCTTTGGATATTCATAATATGCGGGAGGAGAATCCAGATAAGTTTTACAACCAGGTATTTAATGTCTAATCTGGGTATGTGCTGTAAGATTGCTTCCTCTTTTAGTGAATGGGAACATAATTACATCGAGTTGGTTTTAGCATAATGTTAAGAGAGTGACTCTTGGCTTTTAGACATTCTATTACTCTGTTCCTGGGAAAACATGGAGAAAGATATGTGCTGTTAAATATAGAAAAAGCAACACTATTGATGTTTTGTTTTTGAGTTTTGATATTTCTTATGTTGGTTTTTCATTCTTCCATTCGATGGCTTTGAAGGATAAGATTGGAACTTCTTTTCGTGGTACTGATTAAAGGTAACATTGATTTATTAGTTTGTGACCAAGTTTTGTAAACTAATGCAATTGAAACTGTTACATTGTGGTATGCTGCTGTACTAGGACTAGTCAAAGGTAAATCTTATAAGCAGCCATAGATTATGTAGTTGCTGTTCTGGGTTGAATTTAATGACATATTGCTGAGTTTTTTAAGTAATGACCTTGAGCCATTTGACACCCTTGCATGTGATGAATGGTCTTTCCTTTGAAGTTTGTTGTATTGACATGTAAAATAATCTGACGGATTTACATGAACAGGATATTACATGAATTTTACCATTCAGAACCTTGAAGTAGAGGGTTCAGTATTACTGTTAATATAAGCTGTTGTCTTGTCCCACAGTTATCTTAATTTTCTTGCAATGATATGTAGATTCTGAAATTACTCTAAACCTATGCAGTTTATGAATAAAGTTCTATATGCAAGAGAAGGTGCTAAAGGTATTATGGATAGGACATTTGCGGATTTCCCTTGGCAGATTCGAGTTGAGGTGGATGGAGTTGAGATTGAGGTCCCTGAGGTGAGTTTGTTAAGTCTAAATAACCTTTAATTAGGTGCACATTTCTCTTTCTGGTATAGTTGCCTTTTTTTTTTCTTTCTTTTTTTCATTTCAGCAACCAACTCTAATTATATGATAATGGTAGGCAGTAAGTTTTGAGAGTAAATTTTCACACTTCTTGTTAGATACGGGATTAGGGAATAAGGGTTAGAATAAGTGGGACCCCAAATCTGTTAATAACAGTTAGAAACTGTTATGGGTAGACAGTTGTAACAACTATGGGCAGTTAGGTCAGTGGTAAAGGGATATATATCAATAGGGGGAGAGAGACAGAGGAGGGGGGGTCTTTTTGGAATTGAGAAAGTGAGTGGGAGAGTCCCAAGTCTCTCGAATACTTGCATGGGTATCACTCTGGTACTGCTCAGGGGCTCATTTCAATCAGTAATATCACAGCATTTACAGTAACTCTGATGCAGTTCTATTACTTCTCTCTTGTCCGCAAACTTAACCTACACTTTTACCCGCTCTATTTCTAGCATTTTGTATGAGTTGGTAACCTCAGGAAGTATAATTTTGATATTTTATTTCTAATATTTGTGCTTATGGTAGTGTTTGGTAGACGTGTTAGAATGGGACGGAACATATCATATTGGTTCTATTTTATGTTCAGTGCATTTTATAAATAGAACACAACAGGAGATGAGGTTAAAATTAGGATATTTTGGTTCCACCTACCAAAGTGAATAGAAGAGAACTACTCTATTAATGTTTTGTTCCTTTCTATTCCATTCCGTTTCATTCTATTTTGTCCGTGTGCCAAAGCAAACCTATGTCTACATGAGCATAACTTTTTTGACAAAAAGTGAATGGGGCCAAAGGGGGTGTGTTCGGGGACAGATCATGCTGCCCCCTCCCTCCCTCCCTCTTTGATATATTTTGTACAATTAGTTATGTATGTAGTATTTTTTTGGCAAAATTACATTTTTGGTCCCTTAAGTTAATTGTTTTGTTCAATTTGGTCCCTTAATTTTTTTTTTGGTAACAAACTAGTCCCTTATATTTACCAATGTTAACAATATTGGCCTAAGTGTTACTCTCCATTCAACTTTGTTAACCGTGTCCGTTAACTCCACAACTGGACGTATTAAGTGGTTGGTGACCTAGTTATTACCATTAGGGGTGTATGCCTTATCTTCCTCCCCCTTAAATGATGACCTAGAGTTCATGGTTCTCAATCTTCTTCCCTACAACCATGGCTACAAAGCTTGGTTTATATTTATCTTACTCGAACACCAATCTAAAGTTGTCAAAACGACGTCATTTTGGTCAAGCCACTAAGCCAGCACCACGTCAGCGTCATGTTGGATACTTAACGGACACGTAGGACCGTTTGAGGCGGTGTTTACTAATGTTTAGGCCAACGTTGTTAATGTTTGTAAACATGAGGGACTTATTTGTCACAAACAAAAGTTAAGGGACCAAAATAAAAAAAAAACAATTAAGATAAGGGACCAAAAGAGTAATTTTGCCTTTTTTTTTTTTTTAATAAAAAATGTATTCTTAAAAATATTTTCTACACACACACACATATGTTATATTGAGCCCCCTCCCTTTGATGTTTTCTGGGTCTGTCCTTGGGTGTGTTTGTCATTTTTGAACATAGAGGGGCCAAAGGTGTAGGTTTAAGTGTGGGGATGGAAGGTATAATTATTTTACTCATTTTTTATATAAGAACTTCTTGTAATTTCTCATACACTGCAACCATCCCGCACCAAAAATAAGAGCAAGGCATAGCAACTTTGCTGAAATATTTAATCTGGTTTTGTATTCATTCAGGATGCAGAAGGCGTGCTTGTTGCAAATATTGGAAGCTACATGGGAGGTGTAGATTTGTGGCAAAATGAGGATGAAAGTTATGATAATTTTGACCCACAATCTATGCATGATAAGATACTGGAAGTTGTGAGCATATCTGGAACATGGCACCTCGGGAAGCTTCAGGTAATAAAATGAAACCTCAATCCCCGTACTAATGATATACAACTTTAGAATTTACATCATGCTGTAGCTAAAGGGTATATTACGTGAGATTTGATATAAAGAATATGCAGGCAGCCAACCTTTTTTCTTCTCCTTTGCTTGAATTAAATCTAAACAAAAACTCTGGATTTAAGAATTAACTTATGGAAGTGCTTTTTTAATCATGTTTTGCATGGAGGCTGAACCACATCTCTGTTGTATTTAGTCTGTGGCCTGTGTTAATTTCCCCTCATTTTGGTATCCCATTCTATTTAAGCTCTCCTTGATTTTAGAAGTACATGCTTTTGACTGGGACCAATAAATGATTTCTTTGTCTAGATTAAGTTTTAGGGAGTTATTTGAACCAGGAAATCATGCATGCTCAAATCCTTTGACAATGACGTTGTCAAAACAGGTTGGGCTTTCTCGAGCTCGAAGACTTGCACAAGGACAGTCAATTAAGATACAATTGTTTGCTTCATTTCCTGTTCAAATTGATGGAGAGCCTTGGTCTCAGCAACCCTGTACAATTTCCATAACCCATCATGGACAGGTTATCATTCTAAAACTCTTCCATTAATTTGCATAACAGGTAGTGCAAAAATATTGTATCACCACTTTGTGTTAACTGTCATTTGCTTTGCATTTCGATATCCTTATGTCTGTATTTTCATAATTCATACACTGTTCATATATCTGACTTTAACCTGTATTTCAATTCTGAACAAACTAGCAGGCATTGTTTTCTCATTTTTAATGACTTCATAATGAAAATCACCTCAGCGGCCGAAATTCACAACTTCCATTTATCAGGAAGTCCTTGAGCAGCTAAAAAAATTCTAGTACGATAGGATATGATTTTGTCTCATTTTTGTGCAATTCTAATTTCTGATGTTCTGATGCCCTTGCATTATTGTTTTCTTTCCAACTGTTCAAAGAAACTAGATAAATTACATCAACAACTATTGACTTATTTTTTTCTTTTTCTGTGGTTGTTCAGGCCTTCATGTTGAAGAGGACGGCTGAGGAACCTCTTGGTCATGCAGCTGCAATAATCACTGACGTGCTTGAGAATGCTGAAACAAATAATGTAATTAATGCTTCACAAAAGCGAGCTCTTCTTCATGAAATGGCACTGAGGCTATCCTAGAAATTTTCTCCTTCCCACAAAGTGATTAGAGAATTTGTAGCAGTTGTTTTGCACACTCAGGGTACTACTTTTCCTTTGAACACTTTTTGTCGTAACTTACTGCTGCTCCTGAAGCAGGCTTGTATATTATGAATCTTACACATCAAGAGAAAGAATGAAATCAGAAAGGTTCTAAGTTGATTCCGTCAAATTCCATTGGTGTTGGAACACATGTAGCATGTGCACTTATTAGTACCATAACCTGTGCAGCAAATGGCTTACGTTTGGCATGTTCATTATTTTATGGATTCCCTCGGGAGGAGAGGATTAATATTCTTTGGATTCTATTGAAGGAAAAGATTACAAACTGTCATATTTTTATTGAACAGAGGTAGATTGTTGCAACTTGCAACTTAGAAGGAACGTTCAAGTATGAAGCTGTGACATATTGCCTTATTTTAATCGATGTTAGACCGTGAACCGGAAACTTTTTTTACCTGAGATTTTAGTATTACCTTTGCATAAGGATTTGCTCTTGGTTCTTGCTATCTACAGGAAGACCTTCATAATATGCATGCTTGCGAGGGTCGGTCTCTCCCCTCTTCACTTTCATGCTTTTTTCTGATCAAACTTTTAACCTTCAACCACAGACGTGATACAAAACCTTTTTCTCTTGTTCCTCCTTCGCCTGCTCGTTTATCTGGTACTTGTGGACCTAAAATTCTTCTTGGTGTCTTTGAGTTTTCTTTATAGATACGGTTCAGCTGACGTTGATAAAAGGGGAAGACATAAGCTGGCGACGAGGCCTTAGAGTCCTGAACGGCCTTGTTAAGCTGGTGAGTCATCTGTCTGAACTCAAACGAGTCGTACAAGTCACTGCCATTGAACTGAAATTTGAGTCTCCTAGTAGGAGCCACTGGTTCCTTATGCTCAAGATTTTCCATGGAATTTAGGAAGAATGGTTTAAATTTACACGGCCACTCCCAAAACACTCAGTCCATAGTACTGCAGTTTTACTTTTCACTGTATTTTGAGATTATAAAACTTAGAATGTGCACTGTTCAAGAGAGGTGGAAGTTAGTTGCCTTACCTTGAAAGTAACGTAGTTAGGTATGTTTTTAGCAAGGTGATTACGCTGTTTTCTACGTTTTTCTCATTGTAGTATTTGATTTATATCGAAGCAACTAGGTCTATATAAAATTCAGCGACTTCCCCTATGTAACAATATTCAAAAGGTCGGGCACGTTGCAAGCATTTTTTTGCTGGTGACATTCTTCCCTACACTTCAATGAGCCAGGCATATTCTTAAGAGGAATTGAACAATTTCTATTGGGTTAAGTAGAAGAAAACAAAATGATATATAGCAGGATACACTAATGCTATGTTTGTTTTGAGGGAAAAGAAAAGGACAAAAAAGGGGAGGAAGGAAGAGGAGAGAAAAATGCACTTTTACTTGTTTGATTGACAAAGGAAAAAGGAAGAAAAGAAAGATTTTGTGGGTCTCCTACAAAAAAGTTTTCCCTCCAAAATAGAAAGAAAAGGAGAGAGAGAGAGGAGAGAAAAAGGGTGAAAAGACTTAAAACATCCCTAATTTTATTATATTTTATTTTTACTTAAGGATATTTACTTTATTTCACAAATATTCTTTTTTTCTCTCACTTTTTACCTAATCAAACAAGAGGAAAGAAAGGTTTTAATTTTCTTTCATTTTATTTTCTCTCCTATCAAATAACTAAACAATTATCTCATTTTTTTATTCCTTTTGCTCTCCTTCCTCTTTCTTTTTTCTTATTTTGTTCATTTGTAACGTTTATTTGTTCGAGAACTGACAGTGTATAGAAGTAGAAATCTTAGATTTGGGGTTAGTCATTTTGGATAAAATTATTTTAAAACAAACTTATTTTTTAAAGTGGGTAAGTAATAAATTTTACTAAGTTAAAATTGTGATTATATTTAAGTTTTTTTCATTCATTTTTTAGTGACTTCTATCAAAGAAGAATGTCAAAGAAGAAGGTTTGGTCAAGCTTTTCTGCACCGCTGATATCATCCACTGAGCATATTCTTTATCCGTCAGAGTAGAGCTGTTAATATGGGTTATAACCCGTGAGCCAATCCAGCTCACCGGTAGGTTGGGTTGTAAAAAAACAGGCTCATTTTGATCCCGGATTATTTTGACCCGGTTCACTTAACCCACGGGTTGGCCGGGATGAACCCGTGGTGAGCCGGGCTGGCTCACGGGTTCTCTCTTTTTTTCCCCTTCGAGTCTTCGACCAAAAACAAGCCCAACACTTTTCTTTCCCCAACCTGTGCCACACGGCCCACACTGCCCCTTTACCTTCAGTCTTCAACCTATGCGACTACCCCATTTCCTCTTCACTCTGCAACACTCACATCTTGACCTAATCACTGAGAAAGGAGGAACGCCGCCGCCTGCGAAGGAACGTTGTCACATGATCAGAAGGTCCAGTCGTTCACGTTCAGCTCTGTTCTCCCTCGTCGTTCACGTAATCACGTTTGCGTTCTAGCCGTTCAGGTCCAGATCTGCTCCGCCGCTCGCCGTTCACCTCCAAGTGGTCCGCCCTGCTCGTCGAAGGGTACCGTCCCTTCTCCTGGGATCGTCTCCCTCCTTCCATCCTTCTCTGCTCTTTCACACTTGCTGGCATCATTGCTCTTCTTGCTCCTCATCGTCTCTATTTTCTCACTCATCGTGGTGGAGCTTTGACGTTGCTGGAAACTTGTATTTTGGGGTTGATCTCCGTTGCTGGAATTATCAAGAATTTTAAAACGAGGGGCAAACTTTTTCCATTTTGAATGTTACCTTCTGTATGTTTTTTATTCAACTTTTGCTAAATTTGTAATATCTGGAATGGAAGTTTCCCTATATGACCTGCCATTGTATCCTTTGCTAGTAAATGGTGACCTACTTCCAGATCCAGTAGCATTTTTTATTTTTTGTGTTTTTAAATTTTTTTTTAATTTACGCGACTTTTTTATTTTTTTTTTATTTTAGGTGAATCAATCCGTTTAACCCACCAACCCGGGATGAATCAAGCCAGATTGGCTATTTCTTGACTCACCAAAAAATGAGCGGGATTGGATTGACCCATATTTTACTCAACCCGTGGTGGGCCAACCCGACTCACTCGGATTGACCCGTATTCACAGCTCTACATCAGATCCCCGCTAGCTACGCTATCACTCATTTTTAGGGTGCTGAATTATTGGTATTCGTGAAAGTCCCTTTTCGTTTTTCTTTTTTTTTTAAAATATTTTTTATTTATATTTATGTCATTTAAAAAAATTAATGAAGTGTTAAATATTTTTATTAATTTATTTATGATATTAATAAATTAAAAAAACTAATAAAACAATAAATATATATTTTTCAATAATAAATAATTTAATCATATTAATAATAATTATTTCTTAAATTTATTTATTAATTTTTTAATTCTTGTAACACCACTTTAAACACAAATAAAATAAACAGTTGAAATAACAAAGCCAATTAGATTTTGATCTCTTGTCCTTTGATCTTGTCCAACCTTTATCCACAATGTACATTGGATGGAGTCTTCTTTGCAAATTTTGAGAGCCATTTTCACTTGTCACGAGAGGAAAAAAAAAACGTTATTAGTTTTCATCATAATTGTACGTTAGCATTTTTTTTTTTATAAAAAAAGACATTCATTCATTCATTCAAATTGATAGAGTACATCGATGACAGCATAGATTCAAAGTTACTAAAAATCGAAAAGGAAGAAACTACGAACAAACTCACAGCACCCAGGTTAAAAGCATAATACAGTAAAGTCAAATTGCCTACAAAAGTGACACCATCAAAGTCACTGTAATAGCCATGCTTTCGGATCTGTAGCATTGAGACCCAAGTCTTGATCAAATCTGTGATGAATCAAAGCAGATCTGTCAATCTAGAACAAACGAACACGTTAACATTTTCTTTTCTATGTTATGAGAGACCTATATACAAAAACAATTTTGTTTTTGTTTTTCCTTCTCTTAAAACATTAGAAGAAACATAAAAAAAAAAAAAAAATCAAAATCCGTTAATTTTCATAAATGTAAAACTGGAAATAGAAGCCTATTAAACTTTCAGATCTATGTTTCAATAATTTTATTTGACTCTTTATATATAAAACAACTTTTTTCACCATGGGTTTTTTATTAGATGTCCATTTGATTTAGATTTTGAACAGGTCAGAATCAATTTTGAGAGCAAAAATAATATCAATAGAATTGAAAGTTAATGTTATTGTGTTTGGGTGACAAAATCGTGATGGATAAAATGGATTCTGGGATGGGTAGAATTGATTCTGATGGAAACAAGAATTCCTAACTTTTGGGTTGAATAAAATCAATTCTGGGTATGGGGCCTACAAAATTCTTTATATTTACACATCAAAAGTGATTATATTTTTATCGTCAAAACGATATCAATTCTTCTGAAGTCACTTTTAAAATATCATTACTAAACATAATTCAATTTTTTTAAACTCAATTTTTTTTTTAAAAATCAATTCTTTTAATATCACTTCTTCATAATAAATTTAAAGCAAAGGGACTTTTAAAGCTTCGTTTGGATGTGTGGAAGTAAAAAAGAGAGGATCGCTGGATGTGTGAAAGTAAAAAAGAAAGGATCGCTGAAGAGGGAAGTGACATGAAAAAGGAAGAGTTCTACTATATGGAAGAGTAGAAAATAAAGAGACAAGAGAAAACTGACAAGTGATACCTAACAAAAAATCTCTTCACATGTGTGAAGAATTTTGTGGGACAAAGAAGAAATCATCTAAGTACCAAATTTATCCTTATATTTTCAACACAAATAAAATGATCATTATTATATATAAGGATAAAAATATTTTTATACAAAAACTTAATTTTTCTTTTTTTTCCTATCTCTTTCTATGGTACTTATTTCTTTCCTACTTATTCTTATTGCCAAACATACCGCAAGACTTGTGAGAATGTCATGGACATTGGAATGAAGAAATTTTTCTTCTCTTGCAACTTTTTGTCAGTTTGTTCTAAAGATAAAGTCTGAAGTCTTCCACTCTTTTGTGGAGGATCAAACCTCTAGGTACTAAACTGCCATTGATTTACCTTTTTTTAAATTTTTTAATATTCTAATCAGCTAGCTAATTAATGATCCATATTATTGGAAGATGGTCCTCTCCCCTTAGAAGATAAGAAAACAGAAGAGACTAAAACCTAACAAAAACATGCTACGTAAGTAGAAAACTACAAACTCATATAACGCTTTAAATTGGGTATTACATTTTATATTTGTTTTGACACCAATGCGGACTTATACGACTCCTAACTCATAGGATGTTTAGCTAACACAGTATTAAGACAAAAATAGCACAAAAATAAGAAAATTTATATAATAGTCTCAGCTAGCTCGAAATTACAAGGTCTTAAAATTAAGTCCCTCAGTGTAAAATACAAACAGTTAAAAAGTTAATGATTTTATTAAAAATGTGATTTTTTAACTATGTATATTAATTTTATTAAAAACATGAATTTTGCGAGAAACACGTGTAATTTTGGTATGGATAATTTATTTGACACTTTAGTTTGACAAGCCAATAGATGTCATCACTCATCACTTGCATCAATAGTCATGAATTCAAAAGCAAAGTCAGGAACTTAAGTCAAGTTAGAGGATGAAACTCAAAAAAATAATTTGAAACAAAATTCATTTTACCTGTATAAATTTTCACACATATCGATATTTTTTTAACCAAGTTTAAGTGTTTAAGGAGACTTTCTTCTTCCTTTCCTCTAACAGCAGCTCCTTATTAGGATCCTATAATTTCATTTATATGCTACCCCTCTCTGTTTCTTGTGTCCCTCTCCTTTGAAGTTGAAGCTTGATCTTTGAAGACAAAGATAGTTTACAAATATAATATAAGGTACTACTGGTTTTTTATTTTTAACTCTTATGATTTCTTTACTCTATCCTACTCATCGTTATGATATCTGTGGATTTGCCTATATATGCATGTGATCAATATTTCCCATATCATTCTGTTTTTGTTTGGGAAACGAAAACAAAAGGATGTTTCTGGTTCAATTTCTTATCTTATCTTATCTTATCTTATCTGATCTGATCTGATCATCTCATGTATGCACATGTTTCTTGTTCTAATAAGCATAATACATATACTTGCAATTTTGAATATGGTTTTCTAGGAAAGCATAATACAAAAACTAGTTTGAGCTCAAATTGAAATTGTACCACACATGCTTCACAGGTTATAAGTTGTAACTAAAGAAAAATGGTGAAGATCTGTGGGATTGGAGCTGGTTATGTAGGGGGTCCTACAATGGCAGTTATAGCTCTCAAATGTCCCTCAATTGAAGTGGCCGTGGTTGACATCTCTTACTCTCGCATATCAGCTTGGAACAGTGAGAAACTCCCCATTTATGAACCTGGCCTAGAAGAAGTGGTGAAGCAGTGTAGAGGAAAGAACCTCCTCTTCAGCACTGATGTGGAAAAGCATGTGTATGAGGCAGACATAATTTTTGTTTCGGTGAACACCCCAACAAAAAGTAGAGGACTAGGAGCTGGCAAAGCTGCAGATTTGACTTACTGGGAAAGTGCAGCTAGGATGGTTGCTGATGTTTCAAAGTCAAACAAAATTGTTGTTGAGAAATCCACTGTCCCAGTGAGAACAGCTGAGGCAATTGAGAAAATTCTAACCCACAATAGCAGCAAGGGTATCAAGTTTCAAATTCTGTCAATTCCTGAGTTTCTTTCTGAGGGAACTGCCATTCAAGACCTTCTAAATCCTGACAGGGTTCTCATTGGAGGGAGGGAAGGCCCTGAAAGCCAAGAGGCAATCCTAAAACTGAAGGGTATATATGCTCATTGGGTGCCTGAAGACAGAATCATAACAACCAATTTGTGGTCAGCAGAACTGTCCAAGTTAGCTGACAATGCTTTCTTGGCTCAAAGGATTTCATCTATCAATGCTATGTCAGCTCTATGTGAGGTCACTGGAGCTGAAGTTTCACAGGTTTCTCATGCTCTCAGCAAAAACACCAAACTTGGGCCTAAGTTCCTGAATGCTAGTGTTGGTTTTGGTGGCTCTTGCTTTCAAAAAGACATACTCAACTTGGTCTATATCTGTGAGAGCAATGGCCTCATAGAAGTTGCAAATTACTGGAAACAAGTAATTAAGGTGAATGACTACCAAAAGAGCAGGTTTGTGAACAGGGTTGTGTCCTCTATGTTCAACACAGTTTCAGGTAAGAAGATTGCAGTCCTGGGGTTTGCCTTCAAGAAAGACACTAGTGACACTAGGAAAACTCCAGCTATTGATGTTTGCAAAGGTCTTTTGGGAGATAATGCTTGCTTGAGCATATATGATCCCAGGGTTAGTGAGGACCAGATTCTAAAAGATTTGTCAATGAATAACATTGAGTGGGACCATCCAATACACCTTCAGCCTATTAGTTCCGCTACTGTGAAACAGGTTAATATAGTTAGGGATGCTTATGAGGCAACTAAAGATGCTCATGGGATATGCATTCTTACTGAGTGGGATGAGTTTAAGACAATTGATTATCAAAAAGTATTTGACAATATGCAGAAACCAGCATTTGTTTTTGATGGTAGAAACATATTGAATGTTGACAAGCTGAGGGAGATTGGATTCATTGTGTACTCAATTGGGAAGCCATTACACCAGTGGCTGGACAACATGCCTGATCAGCAGCATGCATGATATCATATATATTATCTCAAGGTTCTAAGATGCATGTGATTTTATTCGCAGATATGAAATCTGCCTTATTTCAATGTCATAAAATAATTCATGGTTGAATCTCTTATACTCTATAGGCTTATGGCTTTGTGACCTAAGGTACGAACTTAGGAATGAACTTAGGAATGAGTAGATGGCCAAATCCATCCAATTTGATACTTGTCTTATTAAAGGGACAAAAATTTAACTATATATCTATTAAGGAAGTTACTCGGTGTTATTGTTAATTGCAAAGTACAATAATGTTGTTATTATGCGAATGATGATTCTTATTCTCAAGTGGCGGGAAGAAAATAGACTAGGCTAAAATATAGATAAGAAAATAGATCGATAGATTTTGATTTTGAAATTAAGAAGAAATATTTAAAAACTTGGCAACATAGAGAGAATATATGTAAATTTATGGTTCTTAAGCTAGAAGCGGAAATAACTTATTTCATTTCATCAAAAATATAATATTCAATACAAGGGAGAACAACCTTAAAGAAATCGGAACTAGGATAATTAGTAGCCACCCTAGCAAGTGAATGAGCAAGTACATAACCTTGTCTTCTAATAACCTTGTCATCTAAGTTTGGATTTAACCCAACCATTAGCATCTCCCTCCATACCCGAACTATTACACCTCTCCTCGAAACAATGAGCTCGCGACCCATCCTCCATAGCAGTGGTAGCTCGCAGCACCACTTGGCTGGCCATCTCATCCTTCCCCTCCCGAAGTTTCAAATTTCTTCTCCTCCATATACTCCACAAGAGCCACCCGAGCAGCTGCATCTGCTCCTTACTCAAAGTTTCCCCCAACTTCCAGAACAATTGAGCATAGCCATCAGCACTCTCCAAGAAAGTCGAAATCACTTCCCACAGCTGTAAAAAACACATGCCAGCAATTTTCTCCATGTATAGAGCACAAAACACAAATTGAAGGTCAAGACACATTCTTTCTTTGAAGATTCTCCCTGACTGGAAGACAATTTCTGCAAGCTTTCCATAAGAACACCTTCACCTTTTGAGGGAGATTTAACTTCCAATCAACCTCCCCGTGCAAAAAAGTCGAGTCAACCGCCTTGTCCATGAAGAGATTATAAGCTGTTCTTACTGAATAAATTCCTCTGTTGTTGGGCCACCAAACCAGCAAGTCTTCTTTTACAGATTCAAACAAGGGCACACTAAGAACTTTTTCAATATCAGAAGGAGTAAGCACTTGGGACAATCTGTGATAATTCCGCAGCTTAATATGAGGAATTATAAAGTCCTTCACTGTTAGGCCTTCATTCAACACATGGATCGGACCTTGCAACTTTAAATAAGATGGATCACGTTACCATGGGTCAAACCAAAGGCTGATTTTAGAGCCATCACCCATTCTCCAACGGACTAATTCCTTCACCAACACCCCAGAATTCCCGATATTACGTTATGAGTAACTTGGATTACTACCAAGTTTAGACTCCAAAAAATCCCCTTTAGCTAAATATTTAGCTTTGAAGATCTTAGAAATAATAGCATATGGGTTAGAAATAATTTTCCAACCTTGTTTTCCTAGTATAGGAAAATTAAAGCCTTGAAGATTCCTAAAGCCTATACCACCAACTTCCTTATTAAGTGACAACTTGTCCCAGTTTAGCCAATGAATACCTCTATTCTCGTTGCTGCTCTTTTCCCACAAAAAAGAGTTCATCATTTTTTGCAATTCATCACATAACGACGGAGGTATCAAAAAAGAACTCATAACATAGGATGGAATAGCTTGTAACACTGATTTCATCATAGCCTCACGCCCCCCGGAGGATAAAAATTTTCTATTCCAAGAATTAATTCTTTTCCAACCACGATCCTTCAGGAAGCTAAAAGTTGCTTTTTTCTTGCGACCCACCATAGATGGAAGACCCAAATATTTTCCAGTACCCAAAGCAACTTTTACTCCCAACAATTCACTCAAGAACAACTTCTGATCATTACTGACATTTCTACTAAAGAATACTTTAGACTTTTGCAAATTAATAGCCTGCCCAGAGGCCCTCTCATAATCAGAAAGAATGTTCTTCATAATTGTTCCTTCTTTTTCATTTGCCCGAAAAAAGAAGAAGCTGTCATCTGCAAAAAGTAAGTGAAAAATTATTAGGGCGCCTTTACACACTTTAATACCATGTAAATCACCTCTACCTTCTGCTTTTCTTATCAAAGCAGACAACCCTTCAACACAAATCATAAATAAATATGGAGAAAGAGGATCCCCTTGTCTCAATCCTCTACCTGGATAAATAGGCCCAACAGGATCATGATTAACTAAAACAGAGTATCTGACAGAATTAATGCAAAGCATGATCCAATTAATCCATCTATGACCAAAACCCATTTTCTCCATAATAGCATGAATATAACCCGAATCCACCCTATCATAAGCTTTGCTAATATCTATTTTCAAAGCCACATCCCCTGTTTCCTTTTTGTTTTGCACTTCATATAATGAATCAATTCATTGGCAACCTGAACATGATTAAGAATAGATCTACCTGGGACAAAAGCAGATTGTTCTTTAGAAATGCAATTAGGGAGAACCACCTTGAGCCTGTTAGCAAGCACCTTTGATAGCAGCTTATAAATAACATTACAAAGCGAAATAGGCCTCCAATCATTCATAGAGTTGGGGTGGTCACATTTTGGAATAAGAGCAATATTTGTATCATTAACCGGAGAAGGAATAAAACCATCTTCAAGCCAAAATCATTTTTCCTTAAAAATTAACTTATCATTAATTATATATAATATATAACTATTAATATGGTTGAATTATTAAATAACAAAAATAAATAATTTTAATGGATTTAATTTTAGGAGAATGCTAACAAGTGTTCTAAAAGCATTGCTTAAGAAATCAAGAAAAGAAAGATTTCATTAGGAATAAATGTATTTAACATTTAAAGAAGTGATATATTTAGTTTTTCAATGAAAACTTAATTTTTTTTATTCCTTAACCCGAGTCATTGGGATATTCATTAGCATGACCTGTAATTTAATACATACGTTGTCATCTAATCATATAGGCAAAATAGGTTGATTGGTTTTATACGTTTTTTTTTTAAATTTTTACATCGGTCCTATAAGTTGTATTTTTTTCAAATTGGTCCTACACATTAAGTTGTGGCTATCGAAATTGACGGAAAGGACTAACGTGGAAACAAAACATAACATGTAGGACCAATTTGAAAAAATAAAACTTATAGGATCGATGTGAAAAGTAAAAAAAAAAACGTATACGACAAATCAACCTATTTTGTCAATAATATACTACCATATTATTAAAAATATTTGACTCTCATAATAACTAACTCAATTGTCACATATATATTAATTATAAGGATTTAATTGGAATACACCGTTAGTATAAAGATTTTTTACGCGAGTTTAATTGCTATACACTGACAGTGTAAACTATTTTTACACATACATCCAATTATAAGTTACCACATCAGTAGAAAAAATTGACTCTTATCCTAACTACCTTAAAAGTCATCCATACCATGATTGGTGATTGGTTGTCTGTGTCAAAATATTTTACACTATCAGTGTATAGCAATTAAACTCTTTTTACATAAACAACGAATCAGAAATTACCACATAAACTAAAGTATTTGACTCTTATCCTAACTACCTTAAAAGTCACACATACTATTGGTTTTCACCGAGTGCATAACAATTAAACTCTTAATTATAATTGATTAATGATATAGATAATATATTAAAATTGATTTTTTTTTTGGGTATAAAAAAGTGAACTTTTTAATATTGTGAAATAAAAAACGAAAACAACGCAACACTTATATGACGGCTAATTGATCAAACAAATCCATTTTTAGAAACTATTTACCCATATAACCTTGTTTTGAAACTATTTACCAAACTAATCCAGTTTTCGCCAACGTGGCAATTTTTATTATTTTTTTTCTGACACCAAAGACGCTACTTTGACTAGCGTTTTTAGAAAACGCTACTGTTAGTAGCGTTTTTACCAGATTAAGCCACGTGGCAAAATCTGGTAAAAATGTAAAAAAATTAAAAGTAATTACGTTTAGCGTCGGCCGACTCTATAGGTGTCACCCGTCTGATGTCTATCAAACAAGTGAAGAATCGTCTGAAGCTGAAGATCTTCATCAGATCAGACAGGTGAAGAAATGTTCACCCGTCTGACACATTTCTTCAGCTTCAGATGGGTGAAGAAATGTATTAGATGGGTGAAGAAATGTATTAGACGGGTGAAGAAATGTTCACCCGTCTGACACATTTCTTCAGCTTCAGATGAGTGAAGAAATGTATTAGACGAGTGAAGAAATGTTCACCCGTCTGACACATTTCTTCAGCTTCAGATGGATGAAGAAATGTATTAGACGAGTGAACATTTCTTCACCCGTCTGAGAGTCATTAGATGGGTGAACTCGTCTGATAGTCCTCAGACGGGTGAAGATCTTCACCCTCAGACGGGTGAAGAAATGTATCAGACGGGTGAACATTTCTTCACCCGTCTGATCTGATGAAGATCTTCAGCTTCAGACGGGTGAAAAAATATTTCTTCACCCGTCTGATGACACGTTTAGCGTCGGCCACGTAAAATTTTAAATTTTTTTACATTTTTACCAGATTTGATAATGTGGCACAATCTGATAAAAACGCTACTGACAGTAGCATTTTCCAAAAACGCTAGTCAAAGTAGCGTCTTTGGTGTCAGAAAAAATAATAAAAAATGTCAGGTTGGCAAAAAGTGGGTTAACTTGATAAATAGTTTCAAACCAAGGTTATATTGATAAATAATTTTTAAAAATAGATTAGTTTGGTCAATTAGCCCTTATATGACACCACGCGTCGCCATGTCTTGGGCTATAACATGATTCAGAATCTACCGCCACCGCGAAGTTGTTGTCACAGTCCCAATATATAGTCGCATCCCCTCGTCCACACATTATCAAGGTCTTTCCTTGTAATGAACAAAATACACGTGTCGTTTTATTACTCGATTCATTTCGGACCAACCCCTCGCCAAACAGGGGGGAAAAAAAAAAAATTAACCCTACTTAGGTTTGCACCTTTTCGTCGTTACCCGCGTTTTTCGATCTCGCTTTCTTTCTTCCTCGATTCGGTCCCCAGTTTCGCCTCCAACTCTTCAATCGATTCAAGATTCGGTCAGTTCTTAATTTTCTGTATCGGTTGATCCCAATTTTGTTCATTTCGGTGCTTGTTATCCGTAATTGGGATTAGGGTTCAGAATATTCTCTATCTATCTTCTCCACAACGGATCTGATAAAAACGTTTCTTTTTGTTTGATTTGTGTTCTGGGTAGGTATGGTTAATCTCATATTTTTTTTCTTCCTAATTTGTGAACTATTCTCAATTTTTTTGTGTTTTCAGGATTTCCTTAACACTTTTTTTTTGGGGGGTTCTGGTTTGATACCCAGAAATCTAGGGTTAGGGCATCTTGAAATTGGGACTTTCTTGTTTTGGGGGAAAGTTCAATTCAATCGATTAATTAGGATTTATTACTTTCAATCCCAGCTATTTCTTGTTTTCATTTTATTGTGCTATTTTTTTTAGTATATTTAATGATTTTTTTGGCATTTTGGTCTGCTATTTTTCAACGCATGGGATGGGATTGGGATGCTCTTATTTTAAGGAAGTCTATTTACCAAATTGCCCTTACATATAATAATTGCTTTATAGGCTGTGTTTTTGCACGAGTGATTGGGCCCGGCCCACCAGCCAATTATCATTATCAATCATCAATCAATACTAAAATGTGAGAGTCTCAGTGACAAGGGATGGTTGGTTGGATAAATGCCTTAGGTTCTAATTTTATTATTTCATTATTTTTTTTTTGAAGGAATTATTTCATTAATTTTATCTCTTTAGTTAGGGTAATCTCATAGAAATGCATGCATGCTCCCGCTTATTCTAATTCAGAAAAAGGGTGCAAAACTCAACGTTAATATTTTGTAGTCATCAACTACTGCAATGTGGGCTATCGTGGGTGGAATACTCTCCCTTCCCCCCTTCTATCTCTCTCTGGGTCGGGCTTTTATTTGGATGTGCAACTTGATGCAAGGCTGGCTCATTGTCACATGAGGTCTTAAACAAATATATTCATTGTGATTACAAAGGTGAAAAAAATAGACCTTTCAATAATGACGTAGAACCTTTAGGATGTAAGCAATGAAAAAAAATAGATCTAACATTTGTACAACAAATAAGCAAGGGCTTTAGTGGCCTCTCCCTTGGGCCGGCCCTGACTTGATGATACAAGGTTGAACAATATTGTATGTTATGGAATATTTCTTTAGCGTGCACAACTGATTTATTTGTACTAGTTCATTATTGGCAGATGCCTTTTTTTTAGCGCACACACAAGTAATGGTGCATAAAATTAGACCTTCTTTCATTGGATAATATTTAGGTGGGTTGGAACCAAAATCATGTATTGGTTTTAGCTGTTTCATTGAGATTCTGACATAGAATAGTGAGCCTAATAATGTACGTATTCCCTCTATTGAGGCTTGAATATATATGTTCTTTTTCTTAGTTTTTAACAGTGGTTTCAGTAGTTTGAAGACAAATGTTGTTACATGCTCCATCCCTCCTGCTAAAATGTTTTTCCTCTTAACTAGTGGTTGTTTTGGTGCATTAATACCAAATAATTACTTTTATGGTTCAAGTTTGAGGCAAGCTTGTTCTTTCTTACAGGTAATCATGGTACAGAAGCGTCCTTTTGATGTTGAGGAAATGCTTGAGGTGTCCTTCAAGCACCCAAAACAAGCGGGACCCAGTAATCAGCTTGTTTCATTTTCAGAATCTGTTTTTCCTGAGGGTGCTTGCCATATACCTAAAGCATCAGGTGGGAATTTGAGGAACCCTCCCTCCCAAAATAAAGAGTTAACAATCAACTTCGTGTGCAATTTGAAAAATCAAAGAATATACTTTTCCAGGAGTTTGAAGTTAGTGATTGATTGAACTTTTGAGACAATACCTGTGATTGAACTCTGTTTTAGTAGTCAACAAATCTGAAAGATGGTGTTTTGGATTTGTTGAATGTGTCACTTTTTTCATTGAGGTAGTTCCTTTAATATCATGTGTTAGGTTAAGGTTGTTAACTTGCACTTGTTTTTTTTTTTTTTTATTGATATTTTTCTGTTAAAATTTTGGGACCATTCATCCATTGCTGCTTGAACATGAAAATACGTCTGAAAATATGAAGAGGCCTTTGGGTGGTACTGTCTTCCGACATGACTCATGAGATTGTGATTATCATGAGATGTGTAATGTTCACAAAATGCATATTGACTGAAGGTAGTACTGAAGGTAGCTGATGATATTTTTGTTGAACAGTTGAACTTCCTAGAGGAGCTGTGGACTTAGAAACAAGCTTTCTTGGTGGTATTTCTGATCCTTCTTGGGCCACCATCGACACTGGTGAAGGGGTTGTCCGATCCGAACCACCGGTACATCTCCCTTTTGTACCTGAGTATTTCAGTCCAGAGCGCTCAATCAAGACATTAGTTCGCTATGAGGACATCTATTCCATACTTCTTGAAAACCCTCCTCACAAACTTGTACCTGTTGGAGCCAGTCATCAAGCTGATGTTCCAGTGTGGGATTCCAGTGTCACTAGTAGACCAGATGCATCTGATGCTGTTGGGGATGAAATTGAAGAAAGACTGATGGGAACCTGTATAATCCCTATGCCTCAAATGGAATTATCTGACTTTGATAATGAAGAAGTTGGAAAAGGCAGAACTGATTGTAGCTGTGAAGACAAGGGATCCGTTAGGTGTGTCAGACAACATATAGTAGAAGCAAGAGAGAAACTTATAAAAACCACTGGGCATGAGAGATTCACCGACTTGGGGCTGTCTAACATGGGAGAACAAGTGGCAAACAAATGGAGTGCAGAGGAAGAGCAACACTTTTGTGAGGTTGTCTTCAATAATCCGGCAACCCTTGGCAAGAATTTCTGGAACTATCTTTCCATTGTTTTTCCTTTAAAAACCAAAAAGGAAATAGTTAGTTACTACTTCAATGTGTTCATGCTTCGAAGGCGGGCAGAGCAGAACAGAAACGGCCTTTTGAACATTGACAGTGATGATGATGAGTGCCCCAGTGGTGATGACCATGAAATTGCAACTCAAGAGGAAGATGAGGACTCTCTTTCTGAGACCCCTGTATACGAAGATGATGCTTGTCTTGCTAATTGCTTTGGAAATGTTCTGCAAGATAATGATGAGTATGCCTCAGATGAAACTTGTGCTGTTAATGAAACTGCGGATTTTAGCAACAGGAACATTGATGAAGATTCAAAATATGATCCTGCAGTGGATCCTCATTCCATTGGTTCCCCTTCTCTTATCCAACCTCAGGATCAACCTATTTGGCAAGAGAGGTTTGATGAAGAAGTTCAAGATGATTCACGTACATTGTCTGGTGCACGAGTTGCCTCACAGGAGACCCAGGTGAAGATTGAGAATGGTGATCGTTGGTGTGGCAACTATAATGGGGCATGCAACGGTTATAGCCCAGGAAATGTTTTAGAGCCTTGTGATGCAAAAGGCTGGGATTCTGGCTCTTTCTTACTCTTAAAGTAAAATTGATTTCTTACCTACGTGCAGCATGATCAAAGAGGCTTTTGGAGAAGGACGAAGGCAATAAATGAGAAGAGCTTGAGCTAGTAATTTGCTAGTTTGGACGCTACAATTATGGCGATGTGGAGAAAGATCTGCATGTGAGACTTTTATGTCTAGTGAATCTCTGATTAGTATTCTTTGATAAGCGTAATGAACAACTTTTCCTTCCTATGTTAGACATAATATTGATAAGGGGGCCTTCATTGTAAAATAGTTTTTTGGAAGGTGATTTGGTTATCGAGTTAGGTCGCATTTATTCTTCCCAAGTCCTTTTAGAACCGTAAAATTCTTCATTCGTTAATTCAATCAGAGGTTCCACTTTGGGGTGGGATCTATCTCGGAGGGAGAAAATAGTTTGTGGAAACCATCATGGCTGGATGAACATCTGCTTTGGATTTCATGATGTAATGTTGCATTGTTAAATCCTTAATAAACACTTTTACTCCAATATTTCCTTTCATTCATTTTAGTTGGAATATAGGTGAACAATACTTCCCTGTTTGTAATTTCCTTATTTATATGGTGAGCCTCTCTAATATCCAGTTTATAATGAACCCATTCTTAGATTCAGAGTATGTAATTTTTTTTTTAAATGAAGAGCACTACACTCTCCCCACAATAGCTTGCAGCTAGGCCGTCTTCTTTTCATCTCTCTGTAAATGGAGTGATTTTGAAGAGGCTAAAGTTGACTCTTAAGTCTTAACTTTTTCTCTTTGTTTCTGTTTTTTTTTTTTTTTCGGGGAGAAGGGGGTAAGCTCCTTGTGTTAAGGCCATGGAGTGTTTGTATTTTTTTCTTGTACGCCGTTAAACAAATTCTGCTTTTGTTTTCTTCTTCTTTTATTTCGTGTGTCTTGCCTTAGGCTATATTTGGAAAGATGGAGTGTGATGATTAGTAATGAAGTGAGATGGTTAAAAGGATTTAAATGTTTAATAAAAACTCATATTCAGAAAATTAACACAATGCTGTTGCTGGATATCAAAGTTAAGCTGCCTTCTCATACTCTCCTGACTGGCGAAAATAGGGACTCTGGAAACCATGTTTGAAACAGTATCTTGACGACCACTTTCCCGGAAAATAAGAATGCATGCGATGTTGTATTTTTCTGTCACTGAAGTAGCGGACTTGCTACTTTTTACTATTGGTGATTTATTTGGTAAATATTTGAAACCTGATCCTCTTTTTTTGTTTTTTTTGATGAATAAAAGGGGCTAAGCCCCAAGAACAACAACTAGAATCCTCTACGAAACCAAACACCAGAAGAATCTGCCCTTAAGGCATTAACAACAAAGGAAAGAGGAAAATATTGAATAAGGGAAATGATTTTTAATTTTCCTCCGAACCTGATCCTCTTTGTGATTTATATCCCAGTATCTAAAAATATTGAATAAATAACCTTTATCCCGATTTACTGATTATCACATTTTACATTAGACTTGTCTCATGAGTAAAGTAATATGCTTACTTCTAGAACATGAGGATGAAAATAGCACGTGTTTAGCTTCTAGAATAGCAATTACGGAGACAGTAATGTTCAAGAAATATTAGTCACTTACAAAGGATGGCGATATCCCCAAATAAATGTGTCCAATTCTTGAATATCTTCACCTTTGTCTAACAAACCTTGGTGTTATTTCTTTTTTGGTGCTAAGTCTAACAAACCCCCAAACCTTGGTGTTATTTCTATTTATATTTTGAGGGATCATAGTATTTAAATGTCAAGGCTGTGACAACGATGAGCTTTGAATTGGGTTAAGGTTAGGCCGGAACATTTCAAAATTGAAATCTACACATTTTCAGAGCAGAAGATTAGGTAAATCATAAATGTAATTTGTGGAATTTAGGCTAGTACTAGTAAGTACAGTAGAGTTATGAAACCAAGTAAGAAGCGTTGGATTTAAGAACTCCACATACACTGATTTGAAGATGAGGAATCCTAGCGGAACTGTTAGCCCCTAATATCTTCATATTGTCCAGTTTTGATGATGGATATGGCCATATGACTTTGATTAGGCCGAAATAATTTGGCATGGAACATTTTGCTTTTAATTAAACCAACTGCACTAAAATACCAAGGTAGAAATGCGACAATGGTTGTCTTCTATACCAAATCACACTTGCCATTCAGAGGAAAGGTACATGACTGGTCCCACATGATCATAAAACTTATTTTATTTCTCACACAAATTTCCCTTACATGAAAATTTAATAATTCTTTTTGAGTATCGCCAAAGCATTTCTGGTGAGAACTTCCACCCTAACACATGTACAATTATTACTTGTATGAAGCAACACATGCACCTTTTATATATGGTGAAGAAAAAAAAGAAATGAAGGTTGCTGTTTTACAAGTCTATGGTCTCATTTTCCACTACCTCTCAATTCATCACCTATTATCTATTTTTATTTTATCTTTGTGAGGGTAATCACTCATTTTTTAACTGAACTTTTCTGAAAAGGAAGTTGAGCTATAAGGTTCCAACTGCCAGAAAATACTAGCTTGTGATTTGATTAAAGCTTATCATGCTTATAACAAATTAGCATCTGCTACTATCTACTCACCCACCAAAAAAAAGAAAGTGCTACTTTCTAATCATTTTAGAACTTCAATCACTGATATGTCAGCCACATCTAAACTGACTAATAAAAAAATTGAAACCTTAGCAAAGTGGCTAAGATATCTATTACATCTTCAACCAACCTTTGTCTAATTTATTTTTTTGTATTTTTCCTTCTGATAATTACATGAAGAGGGTGTCTGCAAAAAACAGCTTAAAACCACTAGTGAATCTTAATATGGAAAAAATTAATGATAAAGAAAGGTTCAAAATCAAGTGCTTGACAGCAATTATGTGCATTGCATTTACCTATATATGTAGGCCATTGAGAATCATTTGAGTTATAAGTTATTCTTTTGTACATTATCAAACTTCATCAAGAGCTGTATGAGATATGAAGGTAATTTCCCCAAAAGCAACTTTAATGTGGTTAATGAAATTAGTACAGACGTGAATTTAGATCTATGATTTTTTTTTTTTTTTAAAAGAAACAGCTAGTGGAAGATCTAAGCAAAGGTAATCTATGTCTAAACTCTAAAGCATGTGTGTGTAAACCTCACTGCCACCGACAGCGTTTGTAGGACTTGATCACGGGTAGCTAGCATTTGGAATGGTTAGCATAAACCTTAAGAAAGGCATCTTAATTATATACTGAATACGCTACAGTCTATAGAGTGGAACACAAGTAGTGTAACTCGTGAGTGTCCAATCTTTTTTCCACTTGTAAATTTGTCAATTCTGTCATCACTTTTGGATAGCCAACAATCTTCCCTCTTAAGTGAAGCTTCTGGGGGCACCATGGAGAGACTGACACATCCCCAGACGCTTTAATGCAGGGCCGGCCATAGATACAAGTCTGCTGTGTGAATTCTCTTCATGATACTCGTGTTTTGTGTATAGCACTTAGTATAGACGAGCTCAACCACTTCTAAACAAACTATATGTTAAGTTGTGTTGTGTTTGAATTTTAGGTTAAATTAATAATTTGGTTCATATACATGACACTGAATTTGAATTTGGTATCCATACATGACACTTAGTAAAGCATTACTTCTAGCTACTTGTGTCCTATAAATTGAAGTTTCTATGAGCATTTCCTTCGTAATGTAATTTTTTGGAAGACTTTTGTTTTTTAATACGGTGATATGGAAGTTTAAATTATATATGTCCTTCATCAAATTATTCAAATGTCTCACTTGTCTACTCGGTAGTTTCTCAAGCAACTTCAAAAATGTGTTTTATTTCTTCTCCCATCCAGCTATCGAAGACATAACTGAATTCAATACATACTAATAACAAACAATGACATAACATATTGCGTCTTGGCTAAAAGATGTGAAGTGCACATCGAGTGAAGCTGTAGTAGCTGCTACCTGCTAGGCACACCGCACACATTATGCGCATGCACATGTTCCCTAAATAGAAAATTATTATTCAGGTGATAGAAAGTCCAATCGCATTCTTTTTATATATATGAAAGTCATGAAACATCATATTTAATGTTTAGCACCTCTTATCCCTTTCCACATGAAACTTGGATCAGGATTTGCTATCCTTTTTTGATGTATCATATTTTTTTTTGTATCAATAATATCTTATCATATATTTTATTTTTTTTAAATTACAAAAAAATCAATTTATATGACAAAATATTATTAATGAGGACATAATGTAGTGCAAAATGAAACAGCATCCATGAAACTTCTATTTTACTAATCATCCATTAAAACATGAAAGGGGAGGAAAAACAAAGTGATCATAAAAATTATTCAAATACAGCTAACCACTGTACTGGGTTGCCGGCAAAAGGGGCACAAATTAAGTAAGAGAGTAATTAGTGTGAAGTTGTTGATCAAGTTAGAACTTGTAGCTAGCTGCTAATGAGACATTCATGTTACGGTAACTGCAATGAACGTGGCCGGCTTGATCAATGAGAAATTGCCGGCACCCATGGCATCTTGAGTCTTGACCCTTTTTAAGTTTGCCATGCTGGCTAATCTGTGAGAATATTATAGTCAGCAATTCAGTAACTGAGCATGAACTAAGGTCCAATGCTTCCTTGTCTTAAAATAACAAGGCAGTCACAACGCTAGACAGCTTGTACTAATAGTTTATGCAAGGAATTAGTGGTGTCTAATCTAAGAAGATAAATATAGCTATTAATCATATCGCTGCACATAGTTTTTTTTAATGTATTTTATCTACTTTCTGATCTCTATGGGAATGATTTAGCTCAGGTACAGTGTGCATGTAATATGCTAGAAACATGCATAATGTACACACACTGACACTGACACACATTTTAGATTCATCTACAGGTCGACGTTTTCTTGATATATATAATGTTAACAAAAAGTCATCAAATGCGAAGTTTTTAAGAACTAACTAAGCACATATTATCCCTTTCTCTATATAGAATATATTGTATTTAATCATTCTTTAAAATGGTACTAAAGAAAGGCATAAAATTGTCCCCCAAAGTCAGCTTAATTAGTAAGTTAAGGAACATGTATTGTGATCACGCGTGTTCAAAATCCTGCAAATGTACTCTCCTCCTTTCACATCCCATCTCCCCCACCCCCATGGGGTCTTCTATGGACATCCCCTTGAAGCAAAAAAGGGTATAAAACTAACTTTAATTACATTATATAGATACTAGGCGCTATAAGTGACTTCATAGTTCATTATAAAACTTGAAAATATTTCGGCCTTATATTCTGATTATATTTTTGTTGATTATATATGCTAAGAGTACGTCAGCCAAAAATGATAAATTGGATGACAAAAATTAAAGTCAATAATAAGTTACTACCATTGATGAAATAAAGCAATTTTTTTGGTGAGTTGATGAAATAAAGGATTATCTAAACCGTAATATATTAAAGGATATGTTTGTGTAGTTGCCCATTTTTATTCGAAAGCTTAACTAAACTGTGGCCTAAAAGATTAACTAACTTCACATTGTGGTAAATCTTTAAATTAGTATATATGACATGTATAAATGTGCTATCTTTATTTTGTCGAGTAAATTTTAAATGTATACATATATTTTAACATCTATTATGGATAAATATAGGATTATTTAATTGAAATATTTTTCAATGGGTCTAAATTCTTCCATGTAAATGTAATTATGGTTTTTAAACTGCCTTTTGTTTTTAATTATATTTGACGGTGCGGGCATCTAGATGGAGAAAGAGGAAATGTTGCTTGATAATGGATTCAAGCTTCAACAATAAGTTCACATCTACGTCATATAAAGTTAAGCCAGTGGCAATTGAGCTTTTAAGCTCATTGATGATAGTATAATCATTTTTCTTTGTGTAATTTAATTTATAGCTAACCAAGATTAGCTCACTTGATTGGCTTTTTTGGTGTACAAAAGGATATCCAGCTAATAGTCGGGAACTAATCCATTTCAAAACATAAAAATTATCAAAATGAATTTTGTCTCTTAATTGGATTTTTACTCACAACAGCTACATACTTTAGATTCCAATTCAAATTTACTCGGTGATTTGTAATAAAGAAAATCTATGACTACATATATCAGTAGCATTTTTTTTTCGGAAATGTTAGTCTTCATTCGCATTGAGGACTTTAATTTTTAGTTTTAAAAGTTCTACCATAAAAATTTCTTTTATGCAATGTTTTCTTATTAATAATGTATTTGAACTAGCTTTCACCGGCATATATTATATATACTGCCGTTCTGCTGTGACGTGTATTAATATAAATTTTTCAATTAACGGAAGGGAGAATATCAATTCAGCATTTGATAAATTCCATCAGTACCTGATTACAGTACAGTACAACGCATCACAAATTTCATCTATTGAAAAGAATTCAAGTGACAAGAGTTGGTAGCTCAATTGGCATTAAAGTTTATGTGTCAAGCTAATATTGAAGATTAGAACTTCCATCAGATATTTCATAAAATTATTTCTTCCGATAGGCTCGATTCACGTACTTTCTCTTCTAATATTATTAAAAAAAAAAAAAAGATTTAATTACACTTTTAGTCCCTCAATATTTTTAATTGTGTGATTTTGATCCCTCAAAAATTTTAATTATACTTTTCGTCCTCAACTTTTTCAAATGTGCAATTTTGGTCCCTTAAAAATTTTAATTACACATTTCATCCATTAACTTTGTGAAATTGTGCAAAATTAGTCATTGAAGGGAACAATTAAAATAAAGGCTTTCATTGCATAATTTAAAAAATTGAGAGATGAAAAATGCAATTAAATTTTTTGAGGGACCAAAATTGCACAATTGAAAATGTTGCGGGACGAAAAATGCAACTAAACTTTTGAGAGATCAAAATCTCACAATTGAAAAAGTTTGGAACCAAAAGTGCAATTCAAATCCAAGTAGTTAAAAACAAGAAAAAACAGGGGAAGAGCCAGACTCAACATTTTTGCATTAACTTACTGGGGGCAAATTTGAATTGCTTCTTCACTAATTTAAACTCCAAAGAAATAATTGATTTACAATTTTTATCATTGTAGACTAAATACCCTTACAAGACATAGGAAGGCAAATGTATCACAATAACATTGTTTCCAATAAGTTAAAAAACAAAAGAAGGTTAATGAGTAAAACTTTAGAGTTGTCTTGGATTACTTCTCTGATCCTTTTCCCAATTGAGGGCAACCAAAAAAAAGGTCAAGTGCCCAACTGGCATACCGAGAAGGCATTGTGGATAGCCAACACTCCTCCTCCTTCTCTAATGACTAATGGGCAGCCTTCAACTCCAAGTTCTTATTCTGCATCCAATATTATGCATTTTTAAGAGGCAACCTAACCAATTGAAACAATTCCTGTCATGCCAAGAGAATTTAGCTGTATCATTGTGACCCTTGGAGTAAAAGTTGGCACTGACAATACTTTATATCGAGGATCTCAAATGGATATTAAAGAAAAGCAGATCATGGGCATGGTTATACAATCTTGGACGCAAATAAATGTGCCAAATTTTAGTTGCGTTACTACCTGCTCAGCTAGTCCCTGCTTGCATGAATCGGTGGTATCACATAGTTCAACTATATGGGTTTTAAAATAAGATTTGCAACTGCAATTGAGACCACACCATTATGATTTTGATAGTCTCCACAATCGCATCTCAACAACAATTGTGATCGTATCGATCACATTTTCCTTTAATTGTCCGTAATAATGGTAAGTGTAACGCAACCGCAATTTAAAACTTTAACTACTACAACCGTGCCTCACAAAAATAATAATTTTATATCTAATTTTTTATAATCATTTTATTGATATGAAGTATCTACCATTATAAATAGTAATTAATTTTCGTCGGATGACATCACTCCCCAAATGACATGTTGGTAATAACTTTATATCTAATAAAAATAAGAACTTAGAAAAAAAATTAAAATAGCATACCCAACCCCAGTTGATGACGAGCCAGTGAGCCACCCAATGTTTGAGGACATTTACTTGACTAAACTGCCCTTGAAATGAGCCTCGTCAATGAAGAAAGAGTGGCATGGCGGCAGGGTTTTATTGGGATATGAAGCATCTGGATAGAGGGGTAGTCAGGGGGGTCCACACGAAAAATCTTTTTCTAATGCAACAAATGAAAACCATTCACTAATAGAAAGCCGAGAAGAATAACGGCCGGAGAGTGAAAGCTTTCACTTGAAGTGTGTGTGTGTGTAAGAGAGAGTGTGTGTGTGTGGAAGCCTTTGCATTTTGCTTTTCCTTAATAGCAAGACAAAGGAAAGAATAGTTGGGAATGGAGTTAGTTTTAGTAGGTTCCTCGTGAGCTATATAGGTAGGGTATATGGGAGGGAAGGGGGTAGCTTACTTGGACAAATCATAGGCCGTTGGATTTAAGAGTGGCGTAGTATCCTCAGTTGAGTACACGTGCTGTTATCCCTCCTTTCCATTCTCTTTGCTTCCATGCATGGATTTCTCCTCCAAATATAGGACTCAAGTTGTGAGAAAGAGAGAGAGAGAGAGAAAGAAAGAAAGAAATAAAAATTGTATTTTTTTTTTTCTTTCTTCCTTGCCTTGTTCATCGCCATCATTAGCAACAAAGGTAACACAACTCAACTCTTGTTCAAGTTTTGATCTTTTCTTCAAAACTCAACTACCAAAGAAGCTAGTAGTAGTCACAACAAGCTTTGCTTTACTACTCATTCTCTTCTTTTTCCTTCTTTTTTGTGCCTTAGATCTTGCACTTGCTTGTAATATTGTTCTAACCAATACATATATGATTAGATACGTGTCCTTTTTTATTTCTCTTTGCAGTCAGTGCAAAAAGTGATTTGAATTTGTGATGCAGCTTTGTATTCGGGATTTCACCTCCATAATCTGATCTGGGTCTTGCTTGTTTCCCCTTCATGAGATCGATGAATTCAGCATTCTTGGATATTCTCTGATTCAGTATCGAACAACCCTTTGCTTCTCTGATCCGTAGGCTTCTCTTTGATCTTCTTTTTTGAACCGGGTGAAATGAATTCAATGGAAGAAGATCAAGAATTGAAACAACACGCGTGCAAGTTCTGCAGCAAGAGCTTCCCTTGTGGTAGATCCTTGGGGGGTCACATGAGGTCTCATATAACCAACTTATCACCATCAGCTGAAACAGAAGAAAAAGAAAAAGTTGGATCAACAAGGAAGCTGCTTTCATCTCTCAATAATGGTGGAAGCTACACCAGCATGGTTGGTTCTGAAGGTGGAGCTGGAACCAACAATGGCTATGGACTCAGGGAGAATCCAAAGAAGACTTGGAGGATTTCAGATTCAAGTGAAGACACTTTGGTCACTCTCACTGACAAGCTATGCAAAGAGTGTGGCAAAGGTTTTCACTCTTGGAAAGCCTTGTTTGGTCACATGAAATGCCACTCTGACAAAGAAAGCGGTTCCATTAATAGCTTGGAGGATCAAGATTCCTGGACTAACAATGCTAGCCACAACAACCAGAAGCTGGTCATGGATAGCCAATCTGACAATGAAGCCACTGCTCCAAATCGAAGGAGAAGATCAAAGAGAAGAAGAACAAGGTACATGGTTGCTGCCAATCCTTCTTCTTCTTCTCTTTCTGAGGTTGAGCAAGAGCAAGAAGAGGTTGCTATGAGCTTGATGATGCTTAGCAGGGATCTGAGTCCTTGGAGTGGTCTTAATTCTGTTCCTGACTTCTCTGACAATAACTCTGATTACTTCAAACCTCCATCTTCAGTTCAAACTAAAATTGAGAGCAAGAATCACCCTATCCCCAATGGTTCTGAGATTGCAAAAATGATCAAGCAAACTGAGAGGAAGTGGGAGTTTGGCAATTGGGTGTCTGGAAATCTCAACTCTACAGGGAAAAGCTCAGACTTTTTGGCTACTGAGAATGGATTCAGGATGAACAAAACTGGAGTTTCCATTAACGGGTTCATCAAGAGTGAGAAAGCTAAAAAGTCTGAGCTTGATTATGTGTCTGCACTGGAGGATTCTGAAGGTGAACATGGGAAGAACAGAGTCAATGGAACAGAATCAGTTTTATCAAAGTCTGCTACTACTACCAACAAGTACACTTCAATCAAGACAAAGTTTTTTTATTCTGAATTGAAGTCGAATTCCCTTAAGGATCGGGTAAACAAGCCTTCAGAAGCTGAATTCAGCAAGAGCACCCATAAGAGAGGCAAGTTCAAGTGTACCACTTGCAACAGAATCTTCCACTCCTACCAAGCTCTTGGAGGTCATAGAGCTAGTCACAAGAAGAACAAAGGCTGCTTTGCTTCAAGGAATGAGAGCAGTGAAAACAGCATTGAAACTGAGCTCTCTCCTGATCCAACAACTGAAAGCAAGCTCATGAAGAAGAACAGTGACAGTGAATATCTGGTTGGACATGAAGTGGGTGCTGGTTTTGATAATGAGGCACCCACCGTTACTGAGTCCAAGAAGAGCAAAGAGCATGAGTGCCCAATTTGCCTTAAGGTTTTTCCATCTGGACAAGCATTGGGTGGCCACAAGAGATCTCATTTGGCTGGTGGGTCTGAGAGTAGAAATTATGAAAAAGTGGTACTTGAGGAACCAATCCAAGAAATAAGGGAGTTCCTTGATCTCAATCTTCCTGCTGCTGCTACAGAAGAGGAAAGCAATAGCCATGCTGACTCTAACAGACCCTGGTGGTTAGTAGAAGGCAACCACAAGCAGGAGGCACTGGTTGGCCTCATGTCTAGCTAAACCTCATAGCTCATAGTTCTTTCCCATTCCATCAGTGGTTCAACTTCAGAGTGAAGATTCAAACTGTATAGAAATGTTTCTGCATTCATTCCATTAATTCTTTACAGGATTCATGTCTTCTTCAAGGTATTTCTGTTTTGCTCAGATTTTTCAAGCAGCTCATAAGATGAGATGAACTTTAAGTCTGTTCTCTTTTTAAATTCTATTTTTTTTTTTTTTTGGATGCTATATGATATTAGTTTGTTCATAGAATAAGTTCCATTTCTGCAAATTTTATGCTCATTGTTTTGGTTCTCTTTGAAACTCAAGGAATTGTAACGATTTTCTATAGTTCTGTTGCTTTCACCTACTTCCCCTCTTGCATATTTGAGATGTACTTGTTGTATAAATTCCAAAAAGTGACGTTTGTGGGGGTAATTATATTTCTTTGCATCAAAGAGAAATGAATGAGGTGTTGAAAAATTGGGATAGGTAACCGGAAGTGTGATTACACATGAGGAGATAGAAAGGTTGATTTTAGGATACACATAAAAAAGGCATGTGAGCTCAAGGTGGTTGTTTAGTCACCTACCATAAAACCTGACCACCCATCTATCTCTTGTTTCCTTCTCTTACTTGGCACACAATTGGTGTGTTAATAAATCCTTCTCACTAATCACTATGTTCTCTCTCTCTCACACAGTAGCAATTATCATAATAATTCATGAAGCAAGACACTGAGGCAGATGTGGTTGGACCACTCAGTGCAGTTACAGCAGCACAAACTTGAAGTAAAGTGCAGCTTGATATAAATTCAGCTAAGTGACTAAAGATCACTCTTTTTTTCTTTTCTATTAGAATGACCTCAATCTTGTGACAGATTATAGAATACCCCATTCGTCTCTAAATAATAATCGTTTAAGATTTATGTATATTAACTAAGAAATTAGTTAAATAACCAAAATTTTAGAAAGAATAAGTAATATTTAACATAATTACCTCTAAAAAGATAATAAGCGATTACTATGAGAGGGAAAAAAGTTATAAGTGAAGATATCAATAAACAATAAAGGGTTAAATATACGTTTAGTCCCCTTAAAATGAGTAAATTTTGGGTTTTATCCTTATAAAAAAATTTCTTTGGTTTTTATCCCTCTAAGATCTAAAATCACTATTTTTTGTCCCTATTATCATATGACATCTATTAACTACTTATGTGTCTAACAGAAGATCATATGGTCATCTCAAGTGACACCCAATGATCTCTGTGGTGTTATGTTAACATATGATTTCCCTAAAAATTTTCTTGAAACCTAAAATGAATTATATTTATCTACCTTAAAATTAGTGTCAGGGACTAAAAACCGTAATATTAAATTTTAGATGATGAAAAACAAAGAAAAACAATTTACAGAAATCAAAACCAAATTTCTCTCATTTAATAGGGACCAAAATTAGTAATTTCATATTTTAGAAGAATGAAAATCAAAGAAATTTTTTTACAGGGACCAAAATCAAAATCCGCTCATTTTCAAATGACTAAAAACATATTTAACCCAACAATAAATAAGGATAAAATATGAAATCTAATGCCGGGCTGAATTTAATATTAAAGTGAGATGCAAGAACTGGGACCAATTGGCTTGGATGTCTATTTGTGCTCAACAATTGAAAGAAGTTCTACATCTGTGTCTCTTTTTATATGTCATGCACAATTATTTTGTGTAGTTTAAACGGCTTTTGTTGGCGTAGTGTTTGGTCAGTGGCACGGTATGGAGGGAGGGAGCCCTATGTTTACTACATTTTAACGCTGGTTTGTTTTAGATTTTACAAAGACAAAATCACGTTTAAAAAGTATGTTTGGGAAAACTCCTCTTACGTAACTTTTAAAATAATTGACTCGGAAGTGTTATTTAAACATTTGCGTTAAGAATAATCTCAACCAAACACACTATTAGTAGTTGGTTGGTGGTGAAGTTTATCGCGAATTCTTGAATGCACCATTGTTAAAAGGTGTATCAATGCACCTTGTACAAGAGGCATTCATTTAGTTAGAAATCGAATCAATGGATGAGATCAATTAAGATACCTACCGACAACATAAATTATTATTTATGAAAATGGCACATCAAAGTTTGAATTCCCAAACAAATGGGATAGCTCGCGATTTGGGAGTGGGTGACGAGGTTCAACATCAGGGGAGAATGGCTTGAGGTGGAGGGGATGATGTAGACTCCAACAATGGAGGCTTTCGATGTTGTGATCGCGGGTGACACTTTTTACTTTTTAAAGCTTTAGTATGTATAGGACCCCATAAGCTTTCTGTCCTGTTGGCCGCAGGTCTTTCGACCTTTCGTCACCTTGCTTCAAGAGTCTAGCATTCTAGACAAAATTGAAGTTTTGTCTTTACTTATAACGATAAAAGACTAATTGTGATTATACTTATTATCTAATGAGAAACATGTAAAGAGAGACAATTTCACATCGACATTGGTTGGGAACATTATTTGGGGCGGCTTGCAGTGGTGAGAAGCATGTGGTTTCCATGGAGAGATGATTTATGATTGATGTTTTGGGTGGAACAGAGGTTGTGAGGATGAGATCGATAAGGTGGCCTACAACAATCTTGAATGGCGAAAGACGGTGAAAGTTGTACAATCAAACACCGCAAGAAAGTATCGGTTGTGTGAACAAATTTTAAATTGAAAAACTTTAGAATTATATTTGTAATTTTAAAAAAATGGGTCAACACCCACAATAGGTCATAGTCAAATGGTGCATAGGTACACTCTTTCAACTATGCTGTAGTGAAGAATTTGCCGCATTTTATTGCTTTATTGCATGGATCAAACTGAGAAAGCCTAATGCCATATTAACAGTGCTACTTTAGTTTTAAAGTCTTGCATCCACGTATCAGCCTTACGTCTTGGCCAAGGGGGGAAAACGATTTTTGTATATTAAAATTAATAGTAATTGGTAAAGCCATTTTCGGATGGAAATAAAAAAAAAACTAAAATATTTGGCAGTATATTCAACTTAGTTTTTAGAGTCAACGGGGTTCCTTACAAGATATGTCATACTGTCATATTATATTTGATTCTTTTTTTTATATATTTTATATTGTATATCATATTATACTGTCTTGTAATAATACATTTTCTTTAATTCATTCTTTATCATTTAATAAAAAATTATGTTTTTGTAAAAAAAAATAAAAAATTATGTTAATTTTATTATATCACATATATCCATTCTTTATTTAATGAATCCTATATAAACTCCATTCAATCGTATAAGTATTAAAGAAATTATTATTTTCTTGACTAATGTATTCAAGAAATTATTGAAAAAAAGTAGTATTGCTCTTGTATATATACTTCCTAGCTTAAAAGTAGCTTAAAAGTTTGATTCAAAAAATGTGCAGGGGGTATTTAATCATAGCATTATGATTTAAATTTAAGTATATAATTATAAAATGAAGGTTAGATCAGATGGACTCTTTGTCTCTGGGATCAAATGTCGCCCTGTTACTATAAATTGGACATGTGGCACTTATCTTTTCATTACGTGGTAGGTATAGCCGTATAGTGAAATAACCAACAAATGATTAGCTCGGCTATTTTGCATTTTTATTAAGGATTTTTTTTATGTTAAGGTAGAATCAATAAAATAAAAGTTTATATTAATAAATTAAATATATAATATTTTTTAATATAATAAATATATCATTTTTTATATAAAAATCTGCTTTTTACTTCTTAATCAGTGCCGATTTCTTCGTTTATTAAGTTTTAATTTAATAAGGGACATTTCTTGATATCATAAAAAGAAAACCGAAATAATAATGTTAATCAATATCCTTATGACATCATTTAAGGAATAAAAAAAGCAAAATTTTCTAAAAAATATAATATATTTATTATTATGAAAATTAATATATTTAATTCTTTCATAAAAATTTATTTTTTATATATTCTTTAATCAATACTGATTAATAAAACCTTTCTAAAATATAACAAGAGAACAGAGGCAACCTTCTTTGGAGTGGGGGACAGCCACGGCTCCTCCCAAAACTTTTTCTCTCAATTTTGTTTTATATAAAATAATTTTATATAACACCTTTAAAATTATTCGGACAACATATATTACATGCAAAAATCATAAATAATCACATATTTTATTTTGTGAAATATTATTACTAGATCTTATTAATTTAAAAATATTTAAATAACTGAAAACTTACAATCTATCATAAATTTTAGTCTGTGGAACATTGTTATAATATCCTATTGCTTTAAAAATATTCAAATAACTAAATAATTTCATCAAACAGACATATTCCAACTCAACACACCAATAGGGGTTATTGCAACTATGTTTTTCCTCTTTAATGCGTCTGCTTCTAGTTTCCTAATCTTTCCGGCACACATATGTATCATTTCGAGATAAACAAGCACTAACTAAGATTTCACATATCGGATGTTTTCTGACTTTATATAGTTTAGTGATAAAATTATGTATGATTAATTATAAATTTTAAGTGCCCGATAACTTCCCCAAAATTTTTATTAAGGGTATGTCTGGTTCAAATGAAGGGAGGGGAGGGGAGGGGAGGGTAAGGAGGAGGAACTTTAATTAGCTATTGTGTTTGGTTGAGAGGAGGGAATGGAGGATTTTAATGGAGAGAAGAAAAAGTAACACTATTTGTGTCTGGTTCACAAGGGAAGGGGAGAGATTTTAAAACTAACTTGCTTTTATACCCTTTTAATTTTAGATTTTAAAATACATAAGTAGAGTTATTTTAGTCATTCCATTCAAAATGTTTTAAAACCCCTCGCTTTCCCTCCTCTCCAAATCCCCTCACTTTTGGAGGGGTGCCAAAATTGGGTAAAGAGGAATTTTGTTCCCCTTCATTTCGCTCTCCTCCTAAAAAATAAATCAAATAATAAATATTTAAAAAATCTCTTCCATCCGCTGGAAGCAAACACTATGTAAAGATCCGCAATCCATCCTGGGAATCGCATTGTTGATATATATGAATGTGTGTTTGGCACTGCTTTAGGTTATATTTGTGTGCCTGACTAATGCTGTTTTATTACGTTAACAATGTCACCATTCATCAAAGAATTGTCGCGCAAATCCTGAGAAGTCTAGTGTTGATTTGCTGTGCAAACTATGTACTGCATAAAACTATGAATTACACTTACTTTTGTAGATAACAGTTCTATGAATTTCCTTCGCTGTACCGTGTTTGGTTATGTAATTGGGAGTTATAATGCCATTCCCAAATGAAGTTTTTTTTTTCATAAAACCTGGCTTATTGAATATTTAGCTCTTTATGGTCAATGTTGCCATGACATCATATCCACGCCAAACAGCAACAACAAAAACTTATATTATATCGTGACTCTAATTAAATTCTCAAAGTATGATTTATATTTAAATTTTTCAATACCAATGATAAGGGATTTTGTTATTGTTGGAACTTACTCTAATTAGGGCCTTTCACTCCCTAATGGGTCCACAGAATATATCACAAATTTAGCTCTTTTTGACCTATTATGGGACTAATCTTCACTCGAATGCTTAATCATAGTTAAGGTTTTGCATCACTTCCCAAAGATGTGTTTTGCGAGATTCGAACTCATATTCTTTCCCCACAAACTCAGGCTGCACGACCAACTGGGTCACACCCATCTAGTAACGATAAAGTTCTTATAAAGTAAATATATTTTTAAAATAAGTAAAAATGTATTAATTATTAAATTTTAATAAATTAAGACTATGACACACTTTTAATAAATTAATAATTAAATCAATAATAAATACACTCCTCATTTATAAGAGCTGTTTTCCATACACATAATAAGCCTTGAGAGCTGCACACTGTGATTCCCACTTCCCTCTCTTACCAATTCCTTACTTCTTCCTTTTTTTTTGGGATAGCCAAATCCTTACTTCTTCTTTTTTTATTAACATAAGGGGCTAAGGCCCAAACAAAAACAAGACACTAGCTACCCTAGTTGATAAACAAGGGAGGAAGCATCATACAAAATGGGAAAATAAGCAAAGCTAGGGACAAACTTGAAAACGTGAACCTTATGATCCATTGAAACACCATGTTTAGCAAAGGCATCTACAACTCTGTTAGCTTCTGTAAAGATGTGGCACCATAAACAAGACTGGAACCAGTTATCTTCTAGATTTCATAAATAGTACCATGACAGGGATGGCTAGAAGTACAACCTTCCAACAAGAAATCAATCGCGGTTTTTGAATCAAACTCAACAATAACTCTTATGAAGCCATTCCTTAAAGACAAATGAAGACCATGCCAAACTCCCCATAACTCCGTTTGAACAATTGAACACTGACCCAGATTACCAAAAAATGCAGCAATGAAAGCACCCCGATAATCCCGTAACACTCCCCCACAGCCTGCAATTTGACTAGAACTGGAAAAAGCAAGTAAACCCCAAATCAGGTGGAGTCCAACGAATCAACGCCAACCCCGAAGCTAGGTCCTTCCTGATTCTCAATGGAGAGAGATCGCTAAGAGACTTTTGGATCTCCACCACAATTCTTCTAATCTCATTCACAACAACCTCAATAATGATAACATTTTGCTCAAAAGTAGCTTCATTTCTAGAACTCCAAATGCGGTCCACCGCCATCCCAAACATCAAAGGTCACAACTTATCTTGATCCGAACGCAACGAAAGGTTGCACCCTAACCAATTCCTTACTTCTAATAGTACCATTCTTGCTTTTTGAATGGAGTCACTTTTCTCTCCTTAGATTTCTTCTTGCTAAACATAATACATCATTTTTCAATAAATTAAATATACTTATTTAATTTATTTTTTTAATCTTATTTAGTTTCTTAATGAATGTCTTAACTTTATGTAAACTTGATTGCTTTTATTTCCAACATATATCTTTACGATAATTTCTGATATTCTAAGCATTAACAACTGGCTATTTCCATCTTATAAATGGTTGATTCTTACATATTTCACAATATTGTGATGATTATTAATCCATCTCTATATAATAATTCGTGAGAGTAACCTTTATGAGTATTATTTAAAAAGATAAATAAATCATGTTTCCTCTCTTTTTAAGCGTTGTAAAAATAAGTGTCTTCTTTTCCTCCCTTGTGCGTGTTTTCTTCTTTGTTGGTTATCAACACAAATTCTTCGTCCTTATATTTTTTTTTCTTTCTAATCTTGTTAATCAATTTTCATTCTCATATTTATTTAATCAATTCCTAAATCAATTATGTTCTTGTAAGTTTTATTTTGGATGCACTACTAGAAATTTTCTGATTATCTGTGGATTTTCATGATGATTTTACACAAAAATTATCAGGAAACAGGTTGCCTACATTTTTTCCTATGGATTTTTGTCCACAGGTAATACCTTCGTGGGTAATTTTTTCCTGCGAATTTGAATTTACAAGAAAAAATCTTATTTTTTTAAAAATTGCAGAAAAATTCACAGAAAATTCATATAGAAATAATCAACAGAAAAATTCGCAAGTAATTCATAAATTTCTAGTAGTGATGTCAATCAATTACCATATTCTTTATTTTCAAGTTATATTATAATTTTAATTAATTAATGCAGAAATCAATAACTAATTTTTTTTTTGACTCAAAATCAATAACTACTAGGTACAATGATTTTATACTTGACTAATCAAATTTTTAATTTCTTTATTACTTTGAAATAAAATATTCACAATTTCAATTCATAACGTATGTTTACATATGTATAACATAAAATACAAAAATTAAGTTCTACATTATATTTTAGACACAAATTAATTTTTTTTAAAAATAGCGTGTAATACGGATTACTAACCGGTTAAATCTTAAATTGTGATAATAATAATAATAATAATAATAATAATAATAATAATAATAATAATCCAAATTACTATAGCAATTTCATTTATTAAAACGTAACTATACCATTTTAAAAAAATATTTTCGTTTTTCTTGATAATTATATTTTATTGTCTAGCTTCGTCACACAACACTAACCCCAAATGGAGGAAACTTTCAGACTTTCAGCTAAAAAGAAAAGCAAAATGCGCAATAAGGTGAAGGAAACGAAGTTAAGCAAGTGATGCTTAGCCCACAACGATATTCAATTCAGGCCCGCTTTATCTGTGGATTTTTGTAATTTAAGCCCCGCACGAATTCTATGATTTTTTTAGTTCCATTTTGGTTTGAGATAGAAGCCAGAGTGGGAGAGTGTGTTTAGCTTAGTGGATGCTCCCTCAGAGTGTTCAAGATATCTTCCATCCTATTAACTTGTTCTAACCTATAATTAATTGCGACTACTTTAATAGATCCAATGTATTTTCGGGTTGAATTCAAATTATGTTTCGAGTCGTCCCATATTAATGCAATATCACATGTTCATATAAAATCTATATTTTTTTACAATTAGGTATAAGCCAAGAAATTTAAAATAGGAATAAATTCTCTATAAAGCATCTCCTATCCCAAAATCATCCTCAACACTAGTTGAAAAAAACTAGCTACTATGAGAGACAGTAACTTGCTCTTTGTAACAGTTTGGTCGGTCAATTTGGACGTGGATAAATAATATGATCTTTGGGGACATTATATGGAATGTAAACAAGAGTAGTGTTAGCCCTTAGCAACACACTCTCTAACACTATCTTTTCAACATACTATCTCCTAGTTGTTGAAATTAGTGTGGGTCATACTTGAATTTTGTAGGACCCACATGAATTTCAACCAATAAAAGAGTGTGTGTTGAAGATACAATGTTAAAGAGTGTATTGCTAACATTTCTCATGTAAACAAAACCATTGTCATGAAGAATTTTCATGCTCATAATGAATTTCGGGAACTTTCCCTACTAAATAATGGGATGTCATGGCTTGGACTCTGCCCCTGGCAGGATCCATAAAACTGAACATGGAGAGGAGTTGCACAAAGAAGACAAGTCTACCAGGATGTGGTGGCGTGGTTTGATCAAACTTAAAAACCTTGATTACAACTGTATCTCCTTTATACTACTTGCTATACGTAAGGGTCTTGAGCTAGTTTAAAATAAAGGATACAAAGACGTAATATGTTAATCAGATTCCATAGAGGAGCGTGTGGAAAGTGGAATCAAGGCAGGGAGAAAAGGAGGAAAAACGAGAGAGTTTCGGTGAGAAGAGAGTTTCTCATTTCATAGTGTTAGAAAAGAAATACAACGAGAGTTATATACAACTGTTTAAACTCAGCAACTAATAACGAACTTGCTAACAGAAAAATAACTAACTCTTAACCAACTAGTCTATTGGTGTATATCAGTAAGTAACATAGATAAAAGAAGCTATAGAAAGCTGCTTTGATCCCCCTGCCGCAAGCTGGATGGTGGATATCCAACATGCCAAGCTTGGATGTGAAAAGATGGAAAGGTCTAGGTGCAAGCGGCTTAGTGAGGATATCAGCAATCCGGGACTAAGATGAAACAGGTAGCAGATGCAGAACGTCAGATTGGACCTTTTCGCGGACAATGTGACAATCAATGTCAATGTGTTTCATACGTTCGTGAAACACCGGATTGGCTACGATGTGTAAGGCTGATTGGTTATCACAATAAAAGACAGTAGGCTTAAAGCATGGCAGGTGCAAGTCACGAAGAAGATAGATGATCCATTGTGCTTCACAAGTAGCTTGAGCAAGGGTGCGGCATTCCGCTTCAGAGGAGGAGGGGGAAACAGTTGTTTGCTTCTTACTTTTCCATTAAATGAGAGATGAGCCAATGAAAAAGCAAAAACCAGTAATGGATCTTCCGGTATCTTGACATGCAACCCAGTCAGAATCACTAAACCCCTTTAAGTCAGTGTCTGATGTGGAAGGGAAAAAGAGACCGCGGCCTAGTGCCCCTTTCACATACCTGAGAACCCAAGTGGCAGCCTAAAAATGAGTATTGGTTGGAGATTGAAGAAACTGGCTTAGATGGCTCACAGCAAATGAGATGTCCAGGCGTGTGTGAGTAAGGTAAAGGAGCTTCCCAACTAGTCTTCGATAGTAAGAAGGTTTAGATAATGGATCACCAAGAGTGCTATGGAGAGTGACCTTGGAAGCCATAGGAGTTGAGGTTGGCTTGGCACCAAGTAGACCTGCATTGTGTAAAAGGTCCAGGGCATACTTTCGTTGGTAGATGCCAATGCCCTTGTGGGATCTAGCAACCTCAAAACCAAGAAAAAATTTCAGTTGGCCGAGATCTTTAATGCTGAAGGTGGCATCAAGGAGCTGCTTCATGTGGTCTATTTCAGATAGGTCATTGTCGGCTAACACTAAGTCATCCACATACACAAGGATGGCAGTGAAGCTTGATGGAGTGGACTTAACAAACAAGGAGTAATCAGCCACAGATTAGGAGTAACCAGAATCCAGAAGAACATGTGTGAGCTTGGCATTCCATTGGCGACTCGCTTGTTCGAGACCATAGAGGGATTTTTGCAGCTTACACACCAAGGAAGATTTGGAAGAATCCAGGCTAGGAGGCATGCACATGTAAACTTCTTCATGTAGGTCCCCATGTAGGAAGCCAGTGTTTACATCAAGTTGATGTAAATGCCAATTGAAGGAGGATGCAAGGGAGAGAATGACCCGAACAGTGGTCATCTTGACTACCGGGCTAAAGGTATCCAAGTAATCAATCCCACAAGTTTGAGTGAAGCCTTGAGCGACTAAACGGGCCTTGTACCTCTCTATAGAACCATCAGCCTTATGTTTCAATTTAAAGACCCACTTGCAGCCAATTGCTTTCTTCCCAGGAGGCAGAGGAGTGAAAACCGAAGTTTTATTTTTCTCCAAGGTCAACAATTCGACCTTAAAAGCATTATGCCAATTGGCATCAATCATAGCATCAACATAATTGGTTGGTTTGGAAACAAAGGAAATAGCAAGGGAAAAATGTTGGTGGGAGGGGGAAATATTATGGTAAGGAATGTATTGGGAAAGCGGATACCTGATAGTGGGCTCGGAAGATGGAGGTGCAGCAGAGGTGCCCGAGAGAGACAATGATAGTCCTGCAAGTATGAGGGTTGTTTCCTCACTCTGGTGGATTGTCTGGAAGGGGGGATGGGAGGAGCAACCGGGCTTGGTGGGGGAAGTGTATCACGGTGTTGAGGTAAGGGAACAATGATAGGTTAGGGGGTGGTATGGGGAAAGGGAAGGGATCAAGAAAGCTGTCAGTAGGAGCAATAAGTGGAGAATGGGAGGTGGGGGAGGGTGGCAGTGGTGTAGAGTTAAAATAGGGGAATTTGTTTTCATAAAATTTGACATCTAGAGAGAGAAATGTCTCTCTATTTTTCAAATAATAAAGGAGGTACCCTTTTGTACCAGTTTTGAAACCAAGGAAAATGCATTTTCTCGCCCTAAGATCCAACTTTTTTCTTTTAGATGATAAGGTGCTAGCATAACATAGACAGCCAAAGGTTTTGAGATTTGAAATATCAGGTATAGTTTAATGTAAAACTTCATATGGGGATTTATTGGAAAGAATAGAAGATGGCTGTCTATTGATTAAATGCACAACATGAACAACAGCAAAAATCCAAAAAATTTTAGGCAAGTTGGATTGAAAAATAATGTGGAAAGTGGAATCAAGGCAGGGAGAAAAAGAGAAAAAACGAGAGAGTTTTGATGAGAAGAGAGTTTCTCATTTCATAGTGTTAGAAAAGAAATACAACGAGAGTTATATACAACTGTGTAAACTCAACAACTAATAACAAACTTGCTAACAGAAAAATAATTAACTCTTAACCAACTAGTCTCTTGGTGTATATCAGTAAGTAACATAGATAACAGAAGCTATAAAAAGCTAGTTTGGTAGAGCGGAATTGGCGACTTCAAATACTGATATCATATTCCATCTCTACACGTATGTCTAAGTATATGTGGAAAAAAATCATGACAAAACTATCGAGAAGGAGGCTTCCATGACAAGCAAATACATATGTGAAACATATGGCAAAATTAAAGGTTAACGAGTTGGGGATATGAAGGCGTGGATTGAACCCAATGCCTATGTCCTCCTAGTGGGAGATGCAAATTATAATGCAACTTTAGTTCAGTTTCATTATTTCTTTTTCCTTGCATAACAAAAAAGAAATTAATAACCTTTGCCTTAACATGATAATATATTCATAACGATATTACTGGTTTTGAATTATATATTATAAAATAAATTTTAATTTATTTTTTTACTTCTTTCATATATTATTTTAATTATGTATAATGTTAAAATTTATATATTATATCAACATATTAGATTAACCCAATTCCAACTTTTCATTATGGCATTATGATCAGTTCAATTTCGAATATATACAAATGGTCCAATCAAAATATACGATCGAAGTTGGGTCGAGCTAAACCTTTTGGGACAATGTGAAACATTCATGTGATAGCAAGAATAAGTATATTTCTTAATAAAAGTGAAAAAAATTCCATTCCATTTTATAAAAAAACAACAACTTTATTTCATATGAAAAATATAATTATTTATATATATATTTTCACAAACTTCCACTATAATCAATGAACCAACGATAAACAGTTTCACCTATAATTTAGTATTTGAAAAGGCTAATTCTAAAGCAAAAAGATTATCTCTAAAAGTAAACTTTTATAATAATTTTTAATGTAAAATAAAGAATCTTTATATTATAAGCAATGTTACTCAATCCTCTAAAACATTATTTTTTTAATGAAAAATGTATACCCATTTTATTTGCTTTAAGAAACAAAGTGAAAAAAAAAGAAATAAAAAAAAAATGAGATAATCTTTAATTATTTGTTACGAGAAAATAAAAAGATAAAAAATTAAAACTATTCTTTTATTTTTTTTAATTATATAAAAAGTGAAAAAAAAATATTTTTCAAATGACATAAATATTCTTAAATTAAAATAAAATACAATAAGATTATAGATGTTCAAGTATTTTTCACCCAAATCCCTCTTCTTCCTCCCCTTCCCAAACCCAAGAAATTTTTTTTTTACAAGGCTCACAAATTTTTGTCTAACCAAACGTAGAAACTCATTTTTTCTTTTCTCCAATCTTTCTTCCTCTCTTTTCCTTGCCTTATCTTTGCCCTCGAAACAAACAGTGTGAGAGGGAAGAAAGGTGCAACAATGAGTGTTTGGGTGGGTTGTACAGTAAGCAGCGTGGAGTAGAATAGGCGTCTATTACTATTACCACCGCCATTACTATTCGCATTCTGATTTCTGATTCAAGTCTGCTCAAAGCTCCCATTTTTACGTCTTTCGAATCCAACTTTCACTTTCTACTGCTTCCTGCGGAGAAGGGAAGGTCTCAATTTACAAACTTTAGGGGTTCAATTTCATTTTATAGATTCATAATTCATGTCATGATATTTTCAAAATTTATGATTTGGTTAATCATGACTGTTGCGCCCTTTTACCTGTAAAACCAATTTTTTTAATTTCATTTTTGAAGTAAGGTAATTTTTTTATTATTATAAATCTGAGCAGTTTTGATAGCGTTTCATCAATCCTAACTAATGGTTTTCATGTTTGACCTGGAAAATGTACAAAGGGGGATAATTCATGTTTGGTTCATTGAGTTAAATTTCGAATTTCCATTTCATTAGTTGCTTAGTTGTGCCATGCATTCCTCTGTTGAAAGTGTATGCAAAGAGATTTTTGTTTTTGTTTTGTTGGTATCTACTGTTAGGAAATTTTATCATGGTTTTGCGTATTGTTTGTAGAATCATTTCTCTCTCTTGTGTTTACTGTTGTAAGATTTTAACATGCTAATGAACATGAATCAGGTACCCTTCCTTCTATGCACTTGTGTTGAATTTGCTTGCATAAATGTCAAATAGCTGCACAAGTGCTAGTGATACTCCCTCAGAACTTGTTCAACTTGGGACAAGATGTAGAGAGGTACTATCTTGACCCTTTAATCTAACTATCTCTAGTCCTCCTTGCGCTTGTTTGTAATTGCTATAATCTCCTTCCACCTTACTGCCTGCTGGCTGGTAGTGATTTTGGTTCATCCTTAGTATGTTGCTTTATACTATGCTAGTCTTGATTAGTGTTTGCTATTTCAGTTTTTAATTTTTTAGTAATTAAATATCCAACTTTTGTGAAGAAAAAATATTAATTTGCCAATTTAATTGTATTCCTAATTTTATGAATGTGTAGCATATGTATATATGAGGTCATTTCTAATGCATATGATAGTCAAGTGCTTCCCCTGGTAATTCCTACAGCTCGAAGGATATGTTACCTCTTGGTTGCATTATAAGTGACTTTCATACAAAACTTGCGAGGGTGAAACTCCTTATATATATGTATATATTCTGGATTGCTTTACCTTGTTTTGCCCTTACTTCTTCTAACCACTAGAACTAACTATTATTTTTATGTCGATATTGAGTTTTTCAAATATTGGTTGAGTTTGTCATACTGTTTATAAGAGTAATTTATGTATCATTTTTTCCTTTTACCGACATATTTCCTGTCTATGATTTGCAGCTTAGAAAAGAGAAGGACATATTAAAAACTTCTCAATCCCAAAGCTTTCAACTAATCCAGGTATGCTACATACTAAGTTGCTTTCAAGATATCATTATAAGATATAGAATCAATGATATGTTTAATTAACTCATAACCATCTTCAGAGTTCAGATGTTTTTTGTAGGAAGACCTGGAAAAACCTGCTTCTTAAATTTTAGCATCTTCATGTGTTATGTTTAGTAAATTTTAACCTTGAAGTTCCCAAAAATGGCTCTATTCAAGAAACAAAGACGAGTCCCGCTCACCCCCACCCTCACCCCCCCCCCCCCCCCCAGCAAGAAAAAGAAGTTATATTGTGCAATACTATAACTATATTTTGGTTGTCTGTTTGTTGTGGCTAATTTGAAGGCAATAATATGTAATGCTTGTTGATTCATTATAGAGAGCTCAACATATACTTATTCTCCCATGTGAATTTTTATACACAAACTCTTCCTGCTGAGCTCAAAATTCAAAATAAAGCCCTGCTCTAATATTTGCATCAGCAAAATAGAATTAGGATGTGCAACTTTGGGGATGAATGAAGTTCTATAGAGTTTCAGCCACAGGCATATATTCTCCAGAAACTAGCAATGATCTTTTATCAATGATTCTGTTCAGTAACATGCAAAACCCTTTTACATCCAAAGTATCTTGGTCAAAGAGAGAGGAAAGAACAAGATATGGTAAAGGAACAATAGAAAGTAAATTTGAACCTTGCATAGACCCACTCTCTTCGTTTGTAAACTCTTGCCACTACTTGTAAGATAGACACATGGTTTTCAAAATTGTTTCTTTTCTAGCAAACAACCATACCGATCTGATTTATGACATTGCTGCAGATACTAGAACAACATGAGAAGTCATTGTCAGAATCTCATACTGAAGATAAGAAGCACATCCAAAGGTTGGAAAAAGAACTGCTGAATTGTTCTCAAGAAATAGGTTGTTTGTCCTGTCTCAACTCCTACCATGTGAAAGTGATCAAAGCTTTGCTTCTTCATATTATTGCTAGATCAAAATAATTTATTTTCTTGTTTTTTATTTTTATGGCATACATACAGCAGTGTGGATAAACATATTGCATATATGAACTTTCATTGATAAACCATATTTGTGACAGATGATTGCCATTGAAGAGTAGTATTTTTTCTTCTTAGATGTCTTTTTGACCTCAAAATTAATTTGTAATAGTTGTTGAATTCCCATGGAATGCATTTATTAATTGAATTGTGCACTAATTCTTTTTAGGTTTTACTACTCTTTTGTTGGTTTAATTTAATAATACTTTATACAGATTATCTTCGAGATCAACTCAGTGCAAGGAACACAGAGGTGAACCAACTGGAAGAGCATGTTCACTGCCTTGAATTGAAATTAGAGGAGATGGAAGATTTGCAAGAAGAGGTTTCTCGCTTAAGGGAGGAGCTGCAAAGATCCAATTCAAAGCAATTCTCCTTGGTGCAGGAACTAGAGAATAAAGAAGTGGAATTGGAGAAGTCAGCACTGTCCATGGAGAAACTGGAGGCATCAATTTCATCCATGGCATTAGAGTCTCAATTTGAAGTAGAGAGTATGAAGCTTGATATGATGTCTTTGGAACAGAGTCTTTTTGAAGCCAAGAAAATCCAGGATGAAACCCTAGAAGAAAACAATAGAATGTGTAAACTGATTTACGAGCTCCAGTTTGCATTTCAGGAGGCACAAAAAATCATCATCTCTCTAAATGAGGAAAATAGGGAACTTGAAGAGAAGCTCAATACTGTCAATGTGAACACTAGACTTTTTTCTCAAAAGGTTGAAGACTGGCTGGAAAACAAGGATAGATCACTACTAAACAATCAGTCTTCCTTGAGTGAAAAAGCGAGTACTTCTATCACATCAGAGAACATAAGGTACATATTTTGAAGTTTTGTTTAGATGTTGGACATGTGACCAGTTAAGTATGTTATTTAAATTGTGTAATAGTTATTGAAGAGTTATGATGTTTCATTGTGGTCTGCTCTGCTGTTTCTCTTGCATATAAGTTTGCTCGACCTTCTATTTGATAGTTTCAAAGAGTGCAATTGTCATTTTTTCTACTTCAAAGTAATAAAATATAAATAGGGTGTCTCAATCTCCTTTTTGTCTTCTCTTTTCCTGATAGTGTTTCCATTTTACTTAAACATTAAAACAAATAGAGAGCTACATTCACAAAATCATAAACGTTATTAATAATTTAATATGATCATGATTAATAACTATAAGTCTGATATTGTAAGTGTTAATAAGTAGACTTAATTGCACCTTTGGGTATTTTGAAGTTGTGTAATTCCACGATTGATGAGATGAATTCAGAAAATTAAGGAAATAAGTAAATCCCTATTTTTTCGGGTGAGTAAAGGGGCCAAGCCCAAAAAAAGAGATTACACCTTAACAATATGGAGAGTAGGAACTCCCATTACATAATAAAGTAAAACAAGAGATAACTCCTTAGGAGGATACTCATAAAAAAACTAAATCCGAGTTTTGCAAACACCTAGCAAGCACATCTACACACCGGTTGGCTTCTCTAAAGACATGCATCACCTTCACTTCCCAGTTCCCACTCCTTGGACACAAGACTACTAATTCTCATACTGAGGCTCTTGCTACTATAGCTACCTCTTAAGCTACCTTAAATGCTCCTAACAACAACTTGTGAATCAACTTGCAACACCACTCTTCCGAACCCCAACCTCCTACTCCAAGCCATCATTAACCCTTCAAAATCACCTCACAACTCAGCTATATAGGCCGAAGATGAACCCAAATTCATGGAAAAGCCATGTAACCACTGCCCATCTTCACCCCTTATAAGCCCCCCACAGCCCGCCACACTAGCCTCCATTTTAGAAGGTCCATCTGAGTTTAAACGGACTGATGAAAGTTCTGCATGCACCTCATCAAGAGCAACCAAGCTTGGAGACGTTCTTGCATGTTTCACGCACTACATGCGATGAAGAACAACCAGCCAAGGCCTTGCTGGTCTTATAAAATTTGCATAGAAAACGTGGCAATTACGCTTATGCCACTTCCACAAAAGCGAACACATGGTTGCCCATAAAGAAATCCACCTGAAGTGCTCAAAGTATACCCCAACTCTTCAACTAGTTTCAACTCCAACCAGTGCTTGGGATCTCCAGCGAAGAAAGATATGCGAGCATCAGGAGTACCAAATGAGTCCAGACATGCAAGGCCAATGGATGTCCCGAATCACATGGAGCACAGTCCCCACCTCATCCTTACAGTGGGGGCAGAAAGGTTTCCCCAACCCCTATCTGCCCTTCCTATGATTTGTTAAGAGTTTGCCATGAGTCACTTGCAAAGAATCTCACTCTCTCTGCCCCATCAATCTTCCATATATTTTTTCCCATTTGCTCTCCTCTTCCAAAAGATGAAAACCACTCAATATGCACTTTTGATTGTAAATCCTTTATTAATTTATATAAGTTGAATATTGTAATATGTTCCATTTGGCTCCTTATTCTGATATTATAGTTCTTAACATCATATTTTGAATGTAATATTTTTTCACAACCATGCATATGAAAAGAAACTCAACATGCCTATCTGGATAGTCATGTATGGTTATGTATAGGAAAGAGTTGATTATGTGATCTTTTTCACTAATCATTGATGAACAGTGATAATAAAGGTGATTGTCTCCTTTTTTGTTGTATTTATAATTTTATATTTTCATAAGTGTAGTGGAGGTGAGAATGTTGTGTTGGATGAGATTAGATATGAATGTACCAAATTGATAATAGGACCGGCACCTATAAATGAATAGTTTGGACATGGACCAATAGAAGCCCTAGTTAGAAGCTGATTTGCTGGAGGATGGCCCCATAATTAGAGGGAGAGGAAGAGTAAGAAAAACTCTAGGTGAAACCATTAGAAAGGATTTAGACCTAAATGTCCAATCGAAGAACTTGGGGTTTGTTTGATTGTGTTCTTGTTTTTTTGCTTTTCAAAACAATTTTGTAAAGTAGTTTTTAAAAAACTACTTTTAGAAGAAAAGAAGAAAAACTTTTGCTTGATGACATGGTTTTGAAAACAGTATAAGCCCGTCTTTCCTAAATTCTGTAGCGTGCTGGGAAGGAGGGGAAAGAAAAAATTCAATTTATTTATGAAATTGTCATTAATAAAGTTCTATTATTACAATTCTGCCACCGTGAAAAACAAAAACATCAAAAAACTAATAATTCGGGAAACAATTTTTAGAAATCCAACCAAGAATAACTACTTTTAAACATGTTTTGTTTGTTTTTGAAAACAAAAAAACTAATTTTGAAAACAGAAATCAAACAAGCCCTTGGTTTTTGATAGAACATGGTGATGCCATTTGATCCATGTATCCAATCCCATCTAGTGGGAAAAGGTTTTGATTGTTGTTGTATAATTTTATAACTTGAAGTATTCTTTCTCTAAACGTTCTGGTAATGTTTTCCTAATATTTCCTCAGCGTTTATGGAGAAGTATTAGGTCCACTCCTTGGAAGACTGGCAATGATCATAGATCCAGCAGCAGATTTAAAAGGGAAGATGGAGATGTCACTTCAGATCCAAGATTATGAATTTCTTGTAAAGAAACTTAAGGTATGGCCATCCATCTAAACTTAATCATAGATGTGGTCTGTCAATTTGTTCAATACTTGTAAGAGAACAAGACTTATGTATTTTGACTTCCTTTGCTAGGAAGAATTACGAGAGGAAAAGCTAAAGGCCAAAGAAGAAGCAGAGGACTTAGCTCAGGAAATGGCAGAGCTGAGGTACCATCTTACAGGCTTGCTAGAAGAAGAGTGTAAGCGTCGCGCTTGCATTGAACAGGCATCTTTGCAAAGAATTGCCAAGTTAGAGGTGCAGGTATAAAGTTAGAAGTTAAACATCTCTCTTTTTCTCTCTTTGTTATCAATTAGAAATCGTTCAAAGGTGTAATTTTTTCTTTTTTTGCTTTTATTCTAGCTTCAAAGAGAGCATAAAAACCCTTAATTGCTGTCAAGCATCTCCCTGAAACATAGAGGCTTGCATCGTTCAAAGTCCACGTTCTGCAGTACAGAATGACCTGAAAGGTTTGTATCAATGTATCTCAAAAGTTGCCCTCTCAACATACAAGTAATTGTCAAGTAAGTACGCCAACAAGATAGAACTACTGAGCTCATATAGCTTGTTAGATTGAGTTCAAACTCATGCATATAATTCTTATTTGATGTATGAGGTCAGCAACCTTTGACCGAATTCCCTTGTGCACTGAATGGGGAATTTTTCAGGTTCTCATGCCGTGATAGCTGCTCGCTACACAGTACGCATGAGCCTGACCTTTCTCCCTTCCCTTTGTTTGAATTGTTAAAAAATGAAGTTTGCTTCATGCTGGTTTCTACTACATTTATGTACTATAGGTCTTCTTGTTTCCTTTCTGAAAGTGTTTTGCACAATCACTTTCGCTAATTTGAATTGCTATTATTTCTCAGGGTGTATAGTTTGAAAGCATCTTGGCAAGAGAATCGTTATATTCTGGACAGCAACAGTGTTTTTCCTCTGAAGGAAAACTGAAATCTAGGATGTATTCTAACTTCTTATGCCTTGGTCTCAAAGATTCTTTTGAAGCCAAAACATTGAAATTGGGTTATATAGAAGAGCAGAGAACAAGTTAACGGGCTGTGTAGTTGGCAAGGATCTTTGGAATATGGGGTGCAAGGACTTATGTAGACATAGCGAAATATTTGAGCAGGGGGTTGGGGGGGGCGGGGGGATTGTGAAGGGTAATTGTACATGATCAATAGAATGTTGGCTATGTTTTACAAAACATTCAACCGATTAAGGTCTTGTTTGGATAAACAACTTATTTAAACGCTTATATTAGAAGGGTTTATGTGAAAAACTTTTGTGCATTAAGCTTCTTTTAGTTAAATTATTTTATATTTGGATACACACTCGAAGAAATGCTTTTAAAATCTATAAATTTGAGAGAGAAAGATGGAAATGTTGGTTTTGATGTAATTTCAAATTATTATGGGATATAATTGTCCTATAAAATGTAAAAGCAATTTCTCGTTTAAGCTTTCACGGAAGCTTTTTCAATAAGATAAAAAATTTGGCTTTTCAAAATAATATAAAAACAACTTCTGGGGAGTTAATAAGTTACTTGTTTAAACTTATCGAAACATTATTTTTTTTTACATAAAAGTATTTATATCAGCAGAGAAACTCTAATAAATTATAAGTTATGCTATTCAAATGGGACCTAAAGGTCAAAGGTTAGGAGAATGCACATCTCCAGATAACAGAGGGACAAATTGTCCTGAAAATAAAATGTCAAAGTTGATATAGGAAGTGTGTATTGGGAAATTAAACCTAAAAACATAAGGGGTATGACATAACATTCCTATAGTTTTCCCAGAAACCTCGTTTTTATAGTTCTTATTATGTTAAACTTTAATGTCAACTAAAAAGTCTTTGTATGAATGGTTTCGGTAAAAGACTTTTCTTATGTATTAACAAGCGCATATTTAAGTACTTTACCAAAAAAAAAGCGCATATTTAAGTTCCTTCATTACTTGTTATGGTGGAGTTAGTCATTTGGAGACCTGGTGGCTTTTGGCACCTGCCGTCATCCTTCAACCGCTTGTCTATTTTGAAGGCAACTATATCACCTTTATTGTTAAAAATAATATTTAGCAAATTATCCAACTCATATTTATTATCTTAATCTCAAGTCGGGATCAAATTATAAAAATACAATTGCTAAGAGTGTCTCTTGGTCCAGTAAAAGTGTCTCTTGGTCGTCATAGTACTTGAGGGAGTAGTGTCAGAGGAACGAATGTCTATGTGGATACCCTAATCAAATACCAAAATACGAAAAATGATTTTTTTTTAACTAAAAAAAAGATGTTCATTTATTCAAATTGATAAAATATATCGAAAATAACACAAATTTAACATCGTTAAAAATCGAAAAAGGATGAATATGCGAATAAACTTACAGCACCTAGATTAATAGCATAAAACGGTAAAATACCTATAAATATGACAAAATCAAAGTGATCGGAATACCCATGCCTCCGGAACTATAACGTTGATATCTAAGTCTTGATTGAATCTATAATAGATCGAAGCTGATCTGTCAATCTGAACCAAACGAACACCACAACAAGACGGGAAACCAAACAATGCCGCACCCAGACGACGAACAAAACAATGCTGCACTCAGATGACGAAATCACCGAAAAACACGAAAGAAAAGTTAGTTCTATATGGAAAAAGCACTTATTTAGATAAAATGAAGAAAAAAAATGATATAGAGGGATTATTACAGGTCCAAAAATGACCCAAAATCACACTCTTTAATGAATGAGGAAGAAGGAAGAGAGAATTAGAGGGAAGCTTGAGAGTGAGAGAGAGACGATTCTAGGTTTTCTCTTGTTACCGAACAAAAATAATTATCACAATACAATTTATTAAATTTAATAACCATAAAATACTTTGCTTATTTGGGTTACATATTTGGGACGCATACTTAATCAACCAATAACATAGTAAATTAGTAATATACAATACTTAAAACAAATATGTATAGACTAGGTCAATGTCAATTGCCGGCTGCATTTTCTAGTTGTTTAGAATGTTTCCTGAACAAGAATAAAAAATGTAAAATAAAAAACATAATAATCCAAAAGGAGGCAAAAATATAAAAAAATCATAAAATATTTCTTAAATTTACACGATTTCAACTGTGTTTGTTGTAGCGGCAAGAAATCACGGTGATGAATAAAACACGATAAAAGTGAAACTTTGTTATTTTTTCTAGCAAAAAGCAGAAACTACTATGGAGCAACTTCCATGGTAGGGGATGCAGATGCACGTTGACTATGGGGAAACGTGATCCCAAACAAACTATTCTCCTATTATTTCCAAAACTACACACTTTTATCAAAACGTTTAATTGTTATATACTGAGAGTGTAAAACTGTTTTATACATACAACCAATAATAAATTGTCACATTAGTAAAAAAAAATTGACTCTTATCCTAACTATCTTAAAAGTCACTCATATCATGATTAATGATTAATTGATAATATAAAAAATTTTAAACTGTCAATACGTAACAATTAAACTATTTATCAAAGCATTGGAAATCTAACATTTTGCAAACCTACTTCTCTTCTATGACCTTTTTTCTGTTTGTAGGGAAGTCGGTATTGCTTTAATCTACTTCCTTTTATCTTTTTTGTTAATTTTGAAATTTATTAAATTTTTTTGATAAATAGAAAAAGACATAGAAGGATAGTCGGTTGGGGAAGTATCCACTTTCCAAAAATTTAAAAAAAAATGTGTAATTTAAAAAATAATATAAAATATGTGTATTTTAATAAATAATTTTTTAAATAGTTTTGCCTGCAAAAGTAATGAGAAGAAAAGAAAAAAGAGACAATAATATGTTTGTCAATGTCCTAAGCTTTTTTGTTTGGTTTGAAAACGACCCCCAGAAAAGCCATCTTGAAAAGGTCCCTCTCTTGATTCCTTCAACGTCTCAATTCAAACAACGCCTATATTATTATAATTATAATAATAGAAAATAAATAATAAAGAAACTAAGAAACAAGAGCGCGTCACCAAACAGCCCAAAAAACACGTCGCTCTGAAAGTCCGATTTCTCTGCAGTTTCCTTCCTTCCACCCCCTTCTCTTCTCTTCTCAGTCTGACCTTTCTTGACGCGATTTTGCATTTTACCAACTTCTTTAAAATTCCCTCTGAAATTGCTGGTTTTTCTCTTCAACTCGTTCCAACTCTTTCTGCATCTTCCACTCATTTGTCCAGGTACCCTCTTGCTTTCTCGTTCACAAGTTTTGATTTTGATGATTCTGTTTCTGAGCGGAGCCCTTAAACCCATCTGGGTCTTGCGAGATTTTTCCTATCTTGTTCACTTTTCTTCTGATAATCTAACGGTCAATTTTCAGTTCAATTTTCTCTCTTGATGTGGGTTTCTGCTATTTCTTAGACATCATGTGTTTTGTTTAGTTTACTTTCATTTTCTACGCATCCAAACAGAGTAATTCGTATATCAAATTATATATAAATTTGTTGTCGTAGTACCTCACACTCTCGGTTGTAACGAATCTTGCTTTGCTTTAATCGACTTTGAGACGCTATCACGAAACTTTTATTCTTAAAGAAAGGAAAAATCTTTCACGGTCCTTATCAATGGTTGGCGATTCCCTTTCTTTGCGCTTTATGTTATGAGTATGGTTTGTTTCTTTTGGCCTAATAAAACTAATGCTTTTGTGATAAGTGGACTAAGAATTTCATAATTTGGGTTCTTTTTTGCTTCTTGTTGTACATCAACAGTGACTGAATATTACTTGCTTGCCTTTTCAGGGAGAAACTAATCTGTTGTTTCTTATTTGTTGAGCATTTTGTCTCCATCTCTACCAGCCACTCGATTCTGCAAGAATAGAGAGAATGTTTGGTTCAAAGAAATCTCCTTTAAAAGTTGCTAAACCTAGCTCTGTTGGTCCTGTCTATCCTGTTAAATCTGGGCCTAATCCATTTGTTTCTGATGATGAGGCAAAGGATAACACAAAAAACTATAACTCCTCAAGGAAGACTTCATCAGAAGGTGCACTAGTTACACTAGAAGTCAACACTAACCCTTTTGATGACGTTGACGCTGATAAGAATTCTTCATCATCTTTGTATGCCCTTCGATCGGCAGATCGAAACAGGTATAAGAATGATTTCCGTGACTCTGGGGGATATGAGAATCAATCGATGCAAGAGTTGGAGAATTATGCTGTTTACAAGGCTGAAGAGACTACAAAATCAGTCAACAATTGTTTGAAGGTAGCAGAGAACATAAGAGAGGATGCTACCAAAACTTTAGTTACCCTTCATCAACAAGGCGAGCAAATTACCAGGAGTCACTATGTTGCTGCTGACATTGATCAGGATTTAAGCCGGGTATCAATCTTGTTATGCCTGAGTTAATTAATACAACTGTTTCAGTGCTCCTATATGAACGGGGCTTCTTCATGTTGTTTTGCCTTTGTGATGAAAGTGTTATGTTGCTTCATGACATTCTTTTGTTGTGTAGCCCTCTGAAAATAGCATTCAATTTGTATTATGGACTAAAAAATGACCAAATTTTGACTGTCTTATTGCTGCTTACAGGGAGAAAAGCTTTTGGGAAGCCTTGGTGGCCTCTTCTCCAAAACTTGGAAACCGAAGAAGACGCATGCAATAAGAGGCCCTGTTATTGTTGGAGGTTAATATTTTCTCTGCATTTTGCTGGCCTTTTTTATTTTAATTATGTGGGGCTGCATAGAAATAACGTGCTTCATGATATACAGCTGATCCAGTCAGAAGTAAGGGCAACCATTTGGAGCAGAGGGAGAAGTTGGGATTGACTTCTGCACCCAAAGGGCACTCAAAGCTGCGGACACCACCTCATGAACCAACAAATGCACTTGAAAAAGTTGAGGTTTGTATCGATTAGTTGAAGATTAAACTGTTGCTTAAGCGAGCTGAACATGACAAAGCTTTAGTTTCTTTCTTATTTTAACATGTCATTAATCTATGTTGGTGACTCTAATAACCCGTTTTATTTATAATCAACCATAAGTTTGCAAACTGTCTTCATCTTTCTACCTTTAACCGCTCTCTAGTGTACCTAGATACTGTAATTTTCATTTGTGATTTTCCCCTTTGCGTTGCATGTTTGCTAGTATTGAATTCAGCTACGTCCTGAAACAGGTTGAAAAGGGAAAGCAAGATGATGCACTGTCAGATTTAAGTGATGTATTGGGAGAGCTGAAAGAAATGGCTATCGACATGGGATCTGAAATTGAGAGGTTAGTCCAATTGCATTTTCTATTCATTGTTTCTCTAATTTTACTTTAGTGATTCTTGAACACTATGTCCCTCCCCTAACTCCATATAAATGGGATCTATTCACTTGTTGAGTTTGTCATAAATAAATAATTAATAGTTATATGGGTAAATGTTGGTTGCAGGCATAACAAAGCTCTAAATCATATATACGATGATGTGGATGAGTTGAATTTCCGAATTAAAGGTGCCAATCAACGCGGCCGTCGTTTACTTGGAAAATAAGATTGATTGATTCATTTCAACCATTTGTGATTCTTTTCTGCTAATGTAACGGATCTATCATATATTCATATGGATATGGGTTATGACAATTTTTTTGTATTGCTGTGATTTAGTTTACACTTTGCACACTTTTAAATGTGCAGCAAATTATAGTTGCCCTGTGCAATGATACTGCATTACATAATTTATTTTTTCCAGCTTTCCCAAACACACTCTTATTAAATGAAAAAATATTGAATGTTTTTATATTTTCAAGACATTGGATGCATTATTTTTCATTTAATTTTTTTTTTTTTGTTTAGTATTAGGAGAATTAATAGAAGGATGATGGTATGAGGCTTTCTATACTCCACAAAAAACTGCTTCTCGGCCTTACACGCACCACATTTTTTACTAATGATGACAATACATTCTTCTTCATCTTCCACCTTCCAATTGGTTATTTTATTTATATCAAGGCTTGATCATGTTAAATATAATATGAATGGGCTGTAAGTTGGATGGTGAAGAAAAGTGAAGCGAAATTACTACTTCCGCACCGGTTCAAGTGAAACAAATAATTTCAACCAATAATGTTACTCCAATTCACAAGTTAATGATGCATCATCCATATTGCAAATTGCAAAGGCTGATGTTATACTGCATACAATTACAATGACTGATCTTACAATCCCGTAGTCTAGTCCTAATGCCTAATCTACAATATTCAAGTAACTTTATATTAAAGTTTTCTGTGTCCATTACAAGCTGGTGCATCAAAGTTGGGGTAGACAATAAATGCAATGGATAAAGGAGCAATGTATATTGGTGAATGTACATTACTGCGTACCGGATCCAATGTTGGTATTCCTCCATCATTTGCTAACTCTATTGGAATACCGTTCAGCATCATGGTTTGGCTTCTAAGGTAACCATCTTTTGGAGTTAAGTGGTACTCCTCCCTGAATGTGACATCTGATCCTGTTGTTCCAACCCAAGAAAATGTCCTCTTGAGATGATAAATGAATGAATTTTCTACACGGATGCTTTTGGCGTCTTCATTTTCTCCACTACTCACAGTCTCACGGTCATGAACTGTTAGTATGAAATGAGTTTGATTGCTTAAGTTGATAAGCAGTAATGTTATACCGTCCTGTATAATGAAGTTGAGAAGAAAAGTCAATAATCAAACATCAGATACAGAACAATGAATCCTCAACTCATCCCTCTGTACATTGCATTAAAAGTTCAACTAAATTGGTCCACTTACTCTGCCTTTTGAACAATGGGCATAAGTGCGTAAAAAAGGTGACAAAACATCACTAGCAGCTGCAAGTACACTCTTCCCCATTAGCTGATGCCACAAAAGTGCACTACTCACAAACATGACACAATATAGGATTAGATATGTTAACTGTTAAGCAATGATATATCATAAATTATTATAACCTTTCAACAATTCAAAACAGCAAATATTTAGTTCCCTTCATTTTACAAATTTTTTTCAATTTACACTTGCCTGTAGTAGTCAGGATTCGGAGTGAAAGTGGTGGTGTTGAGAAGGCCATAGTTTCCTCCAATTAAGGTCTGCCTGCAATAAACCTTGGTGTTGTATCTGGATGCTATTCCAAGTTGATCTAAGTACCTATAAGTAATTCAAGTTTCAGAATTATAAATTCATTTCATCGATTTTTTTTGCGAAATAAAATATTAGAATCCTTGCTTTAGCACTTAAAAAGAACAGAAAATGGTGGAAGGAAGAACCAAGATCATTACCAAAAGCTATCCACAAATGTGTTAGAAACATTACGGCCACCACTGTTGTATGCCCCACCAGCTTCTCCTACCCATGCAGAAGACCAAGGACCATATTTTTGAATGCTTTCTGAAAGATTGCTAAAAATTGATTCTACCTTGCTCAAGCGCTCAGGATCTAGAATCTTGCTTTCAAGATGCTCATCACTACCTGAAAAAGAGAAATGGACATAAACTAATAAGGAAGGACATACAATAAGTAAACAATATATATAATCTTTGATACAAGATAAGTTTAAATCTTAAATTAAATATACCAGTTACCACTGCATGTTTTTTAAGGTGTGGAAAAGTTAGCATTTATGGGAAAGAGCATCATAAACTATACAGAAATTAATGGTATGTATGAGTATATAAAAGAAATGACAAACTACGATGGAGTAGTTATTTTTGCCTTTTGCAGGTGATACATGTCCCCCTTGGCATTCATATCGTGTGTAAACATCTTTTAGTAGCTAGGGAGATTATCAAGGAGAGGAGAGGGAGAGAGGTTAAGAGGTATCTGTACATAAATTATCAATATATTTTCTCTCTCGAGTCTGGATGATGAGTTTTGTCAAAAGAGGCCTTTCATAGTTTAGTCTAGTTTATGTTTTAACATTTTTCTTGCACTAATCTGGTTTTTCATAAAAGAAAGTATTACTTATCCGCAACTGATTGTAACTAATGCCACTCCAATATTACAAGAAATTAGAAAAAAGAAACAAAGGAAGGATTAGAAAATAATACTTTCAGTCTTCCCATATAACTGCTTTCTTTTACATCCATTATCTAGATATGTTAGAATGCTAAATATTCTCTAAGAATGACTACAGAAGAAAGAGTCAGGCAAGTGACAATCAAACCTGGGCCCAAGTTATACAAGTGATGACTCAGCACATCAATTGTGCCTGAACCTGAAACCTGAAGAAGCTTATCAAACCACTCCTTTTCATAGAATCCTCCTGGTGCTATAAGTGAAGGTTTGAACTTCGAGTTCTGGTATAATGTGTGTAGAATTTGTTTTAGTTTTATCAGGTCTTTCCCATATTGTACAGCACCAACACTAGCACCAATGCCCTTGCCACTCAACTCATTACCTATGACAGTATATGCGGGAATAAGGTCCAATGAAACAAAAATGAATGTAACAAATAAATCTTTCTGTTTTCCTACCAAATTCCCATGAATCGATTTTGTATCTCTTTGAAATAGTGTAATTTATTAAATCCTGAGCATTCATAGGGTCCCAGTCTCCTCCCCAAACATTCTGACTAATGTGGTGCCTTCCACGGAGCGCATTCAAGCTAAATGTCACAATGGCCCTGCAAGTGTCAAACTCCAACTAAGTTACCCCACAGATAAATCATCCCTTCCCCATTTTTTCTGCTTTCCTTCCAGCAGAAGTATGCTTATGCTAGCACACAACATAGAGTATAGATAGCATGTTAAATAACTCATAAACACACACTGAAGGAAAACAATTCATTAAAAATGCATTTGGCACAAAAATGTTTAAGGGGAGGGGTTGTCTCGTTCCTATGTCAGACAAGTCTTAGCAAAGGCTTAGTACTTATAGATGACCTACCAATAAAGGACGACCAATAGGAATAAAACCCAAGACTTTTTTCAGTCAACCCAGTTCAATCCTACCACTTGTGTTATAGGGGAAACCAAGTTGGAAAACTCAGAATTCAAATAGTGAGCTTCCTATACCAATGAAGGGATGCCTAATCCCATGTATTGTTACAATAACTTTTAAACAGAAACAGGCATTCCCTTCATTTGTTATCAAGCTAAAAAACCAATAACAAGCGACTCTTTAGCAAATGAATGTTATGACTTTGCTACGGATTACCCTACAAAAAGACTTAAATTTATTTTTCAAATTTTTGCTTTGACTTGAAGGAAAAGGGGGAGGGAGTTGGTGAAGAAAACAACAATCTCAATGTTAAAATTCTCACCCTGTCTCATTGAAAAAATGGTTCAGCTCATCCCATCTTTTCATATGTAAACATCCTTTTGAAAATCCAAACAATCCACCTTTCATCTTTTGAAATGGATGACAAGGGGACTTCAAACTTCCTACCTCATACAGCACTTGGTCTTGTAAAGAACCTCCAATTCTTATCCTTAAAGGCTTGAGAGCTATCAAGCAACCATTATGGAAATATAAACATCATGGTTGAAGTAAATATTCTGAAAATGATACTACTCATAAAAATAGGTCGTAACTTTAGGAAGCCACAAAACAGTAGAATGCCATCAGAGTAAACAATTTTCTAATTCATATGGACTACACACCTTGGATTGCCTTGGCAAGGAAAGGATGAGACAAGTCCTGAAAAGTCAATCCACATTGAATAATGACTAAAACTGCTTCTAAGCTTTCTAGAGCTCTAAATGAGGGTTTGGGAGTGGGAGGGATACATAAATTCTCTCTTCTCAGTTCATGCAGACATATGAGTACCAAAATACTCACCAAATTTATGACAGATGAATATCCCCAGGGGCAATAGTTGTAGTCACACTTATCATGAGGCCACCAATCAATAGTAGCACAGATGAAGTTATCATCAGTTTCAGCTATTGCTTGAGCTCCCTCTACTAGAATCGAACCATGTTCAACGTCTTGACTTAAAGTCAAACGAAGAGAAGCCAGAAAGAGAAATAAGGCAAGGTGGAGTCCCATCAGTAGATCAACTGCAACAGCATCCAAGCCCAATTCAACTTATCCAATTGCAGTAAAAAAGATGAAAAGTTCAGTTACATACAGATCTTTTGAAGCTAATAATTGCAATTTTCTGTATCTGACAGTTTGAAGATAAGAAACTAAGCTTTTAACTGAGGAAGTTATACTACCTAAAGATTAGTCCAATAGTTAAATTAGAAACTACAAAATGAAATAGATTAAAGGGAGAATGAGTTTTATGATTGTATAATTTTCATACATTGCACTCCAAGTGGTATGGTCAACTGTTAGCAAGAGCAGATACCTCGGATAGAGAGAAAAAAAAAAAAAAAAAAAAAAAAAAAAAAAAGCAAGAGCAGATACCAGTGTGCTAAATTGTCAAATTGATTATGTTGATATTTTAAGTTAGCACTAGTGGGTGGTAATTGTGGTGATGAACAACACTGGTGTTTATTACATTGTGTCAATGTCATTATCAATACTCAATACTATAATAGGCGATTACAGTAAGAAAGTAATGCTGTTATCCTAAACAACTTTTTGGGATGCATTAACTAATCATGGAATGGTATATATATATATATATATATATATATATATATATATATATATATTCAGGCTTAAAGTTGCAGATAACATACGCAAAATTTAGAATAGTAACAACAATGGTAAAGTTGAATTCAAACTGTTAGCAAGAATCAAGAAATGAAATATTTGATTTGTGGCCGATTGGCCACTGGTAATTGTTTTATGACTAAATATCCAATTTTTTTCAGGTTTAGCAGCACCAGAAGTTAACGGAACGGCGCCTCCAATAACAGATCTAAGAAGTCATGAGTACTAAGATCATACAATGCCATGACTCCTCATCAATGCCAAATCTAGAGATGTAGAGCTATTAGCAAAAACCAAAAATATAAGAGCAAAAAGATGTTATAGAGAAAGAAAAGAGCAAAGTTGAAGAACACCCAGATAGAGAAATTAAGGCAGGGTTACCTCAACCTTGTTTCGGTGTGAGGATGCTTCCTTGAGACAATGAATTAATAATAATAATAATAATAATAATAATAATAATAATAATGGGGGTCAGGTGTGTGTTAACTGCCAAAGAAAGAAGGAGACACTTTTTGTGCCTTTCACTGTCCCAGTTGAAATGAGGCACTCGGTTTGAGGATGATCAAGGAAGGACACAACAGCATGGTAGTTGAGATTAGGAAGGACATGCCTGTCTCAGATGTGTCTGTCTGGTCACACACACACACAGCTATGTTATTATGTTTATTGTTTAGGACGTGCTTTCTCAGTCAGGACTTTCAAAAATTAGTTGTCCTTATTCTCAAAAGGTTGACGCCTGCAAGCAACCGTTAATTCCTTATTTCTTTTTCCCCATTTCTTATTAACTATTGTTTATATTTCATAAATAGACAAAGTATTTTTTGATCTTTAACCAGGTATTCCATATACAAGTTATGGGATTAACCCTCGGGACAGAATAATGATTAGATAAAGTCCTTCTCATAATAACTATTCTAGGATTCGAATCCTGACTTGATTAGTTCATTTTTACTGTGACTAACCATAATTCCGTTAAATAGACGAAACTTGTCACATATAAGGGATATTTTCTCAAATCAAGATATTAGTAATTAGTGTGCAAAAAATAAAGTGATATTTGCTATAATTAAATAATAAAAATTATAGAGATGTGAGATGATATATATGTGTATTTGGTATTATTATTAATAAATTCCTAGTATTATTATTGTGAAATGAACGACAATCATTATCAATTGCACAGGAAAAAAGAAAATTGTTATATTGTGATAAATATAAACAAGTAATGAAAAAAGGAAATTGGCGAGTGGCTTCAATCGAGAGCTTCTGTCAATTTGCTGATATTGGAAGTCGTCTTTGCTTGCCTTGTCTTGCCTTTATGGAGAAGCTATGCCTTCTTTTACCAGAACCATATTCCTTAGTCCAAGTATTTGTTTTTTTTCCCTTGTTTGCTTTTGGTGCCAGGCAGAATGTTGTTGGTTTGGGTTTGATACTCCACAAAAGTTTAACACATACGCAATAGGATTCATTTTTTTCCATTAAAAAGTGAAAGAAAGTGTTAATTGAATATAGATTTTGGTTACAGTTAGTTCAACAAATATGTTCCTATGTTACAGTTGTAGTTTTGTATAATTGAAAAAATTGTTTATCATATATTAAAAGTTCAGACTAATTAAATCAAAATTACACAATTTTTACTACAATACTATAATTGTTCAATGATTCCTCCACTAGCAAGTCCTGTTCTTTTTTTTATTTATAAAAAACACATTTTCAACGGCTCAGCGAGAAAAACAAAAGCGTGACCTTTGCTTGCATCTCATTCTAAAATTAGAATGTGGGAAAATGGCCTCTTCTCTCTATTTTATTAAGTCAACTATGAAAGCCAGAAAACATGCTTCCACTTTCTGCAGAACAAAGCAAGAATAATCTTATGTTTATTTGGTTTGAAAATAAATTATTTGATATTCCACTCACCGGGTTTATTTGAGAGTCTGTAAAAATGAAAAGTTTAGTCCACTCTCCCTAGAATTAAAGCAAACCAAATTTGAACAAGCAAGTTCTTCCTACTCATACACATTCTGTTTAAACGTAGATATGCATTTGGTATGGTTGTTTAGCCATCCTCTATTTATATTTAATGCCGAAATAGGGCCAACATCTTACATGTGCATCAATGAATATAAGAGCATAAGATACTTTATATATGGTGCACGTACTAATGTTAATTCAAACCTCATTTAGCTTGACCAACCTAAAAACAAGGTTTTACTACAATCTCCTTAATAATTTAATCACGCACTACCAAAAAAAGCTAAGTCTCCGCTAAAATTTGTGCAAATCACATTTTGATTTAAATTATGCAAGAGTACATATCTATATTATTTATATTACTTTTTCACTTTAAAACTTTATTCACATTATAGAAGTCAAATTCATTTACATATTCAAAATCATCAACTCGAATTAATATCCCTAATTAATACATCAGTATTAAGTACCAAAAGATCAACTATAAAAAACGGTACATCACGACCCTGTGATCGTAGACATGTGAAAAAATGAGAAACAAACTTTATCCTCTGTAGCTGCAAAATATTGGAGTTGAAGATGACACTAACCACTGCTAGCAATAGGGATGATAATGGGTAGGATCTGGATAGGGTATTATAGTATCCGTTTTCATACCCGCGTTTGAAAAAAATATCCGTATTCGAACCCGTACCCACGTGGATAGCAACTTAAATAACCTTATTCGTACCCTCTGGGTACCTAAGTATCTATACCTGTACCCATTACCCGTACTTTAACTAAGAAAAAGGGAAAAATAACACAAAGAACATCAGCGGCTGCTATTAGTGCTTAGGTCAGTAGGTGATTAAGTCTGAAAAGGAAAAATAGTTAAGAAACCGAAAATTACATTAATTTTATTTTTAAAATTTGATATATAATTATAATTATATGTATTAATATAAATAAATAAATTTATATATGCGGGTGCGAAACGGGGTGGGTATTAAAGTACCCGTACCCGCACCCATACCCTCTCTTATTTGCTGGTAAGCACCCAATCCCACACCCATATCCACAAAGCGAATATTTACTCTACCCATCATAAGTATTTTTTGTCGGTACCCAACAGATATGATCCAAATTGTCATCCCAAATTAGCAATGGAGACCTACCAAAAATAACAATATATACAAAAGTAACTATACTCAAAGTAACTAAAAGAATATAAAATATATACAAAACTACTTTATAAATTTGAAATCATGCATTGATAAATATAAAAGTAGTCCAGAATCAAGAATATTAACTATTAAAAAAAATTCATATGGTTACACGTGAAGAATCATGTAGGTTGAGAGAAAGGGAAAGGGTGTTGAGACATTGAGAGAAGGGGAAGTTTCTGGAGGAAGGAGATTGAGATTGAGAAAAAGAAAGAAAAAGAGAAAGAGAAAGAGAAAGGGAAATGGGGGAACCGGGGTTGAATATTAAATTTAAATTAATAATTAAAATATATATAAATTAATATTTTAATTTCAAATATAAATATAAAGATGTGAGATCGATTATGGGACTCACTAAAATAAGTTAAGAATTCAAATATAATTTTTGTATTGAAAAAAAATAATAAATATTTTTAAATCTTATATGACATATTTGAATTGACTTGATGAGAGTTAAGAAACTAAATATGATTTTTTCATAGATGCTCTGATAATTTACCCATCACTTCAGATAGCATACTCATCTCAAGACAAGATGGTCTCGCCTTACCCGACAACAGCTCATAGTTAGGGTCACCCACCCTACAATCATCTCAAATTAAGGGTATTGCCTCATCCAGTATTAGCTTGTAGCTACGGTACGCTCACCCTACAACCACAGAATAACTAAGGGACTAAGAGGCCTTCTCACTTAATAATTTATCTGAATATACTATGTGCACATAAGCCATTATATCACTTTGCTAGCGGCAAATGATGTTTTAACATAGAATTCATCACGGATATTTAAAATATAAAATTGAAGTGAAACACGACAATTAAATTCAATCTATCAACGCAAACAAGATTCATTTATCAATTTCCAAATTATAATCCAAAACTGTCACAAAGTAATTATCATGAATATTAACTCACATAATAAATAGGAACCATAGAATTTAGGTTTATAAAAAATAAACCAATGACGACAATATAAGTCACCAGATAGCTACGACAATATAAATCACCGTGAAATAGAGTTTTATTGAATAGAGAATCTATAATTTTTTTAGAAAAATATTATTTCTCTCATGAAAATAAATAATCAGGTAAAAATGTCACTAAGTATATTATCCACTCAAAAATATGAAGAAAAAACTTAACTGCTCCCCATGACTCCCGGAGAAGCAAACCACTCACTGTCAAGTGAATCTGACCGACAAAATTATTCTTTTGATTTCTTAATTTTTTTTTTTGTGATAAATAAGTCCTTCAATTTATAAACATTAATAACGTTGACCTAAACATTCGTAAACACCGTCTCAAACGGTGTTACGTGTCCGTTAAGTATTCAATATGATGCTGGCATGGTGTTGGCTTGGACAAAACGACGTCATTTTGGCGACTTCAGATTGATTTTTGAGTAAGATAAATGTAAATCAAGCTTGTAGCCATGATTGTAATGATGAAGATTGAGAACCATGAACTCCAGGGTATCATTTAAGAGCGAGGACGATAATCCATACACTCCCAATGATAACAACTAGGTCACCAATCACTTAATACGTCCAGTTGTAGAGTTAATGGACACGATTGACAAAGTTGAATGGAAAGTAACACTTAGACTAATATTATTAATGTTAATAAACATAAAAGAATAGTTTGTTATAAAAAAAAGTTAAATGACCAAATTGAATAAAACAATTTATTTCAAGGATCAAAAATGTAATTTTGCCCAATCTGACCGTAAACAAATATTTCTACCAGTTCAGAATATTTAAACAAGGATCGATACAAAACTCAATCTCATGTCCTCTAACTTCTCTTTAGAACTTGACCTTAACTCTTAACTTGTTACCATTTTATTAAAATATAGAGTTACCCACCATGACTCATGACTCCAGAAAACATATTTTTTGAATAAATAAATTAATTACACCAAAATTAAATTTTTTGGAGGATAAATAACTCTAGAAATTTATTTAAAGACAAACTAACAACTGGTAAGGTTGTTAAATGAAGCCCTTGATTATATGGCTTAGAGTTTTCAATAAATTATGTGAAAATCATAGTTTACTAGTATGTGTTTGGATCAGCCTTTGAAAAATGTGATTTTAAATGAAATTGATTTTATAAAATTGATTTGATTATAATTGAATTTAAAGTGAAGTGAAATGTTTGGATGTTTTGTTTTGAAAATAAAATTGATGTAAAACTTAGTCTAAATTTTTTATCCCAGTGCAAAAGTTATTTTCTGTAGTTTCTACTAAAATCACATTTGAAGGCAAAATCAATTTTGTCCCATAATAATCAAATATTTTTATTTTTATTAAAATCACGTTAGATAAAAGATAAACTTAATTATGGGTGTCGCCACCATAAAATCAAATACACACAACTTATTCCAGTTCAAACTCTCAATCCCTTTGTTATCCACTCAAAGCCCCAAAAGTTGTACTTGTCTGTCATTTTTTGAATGCGCAAAACTTGAAAAAAGTTTAGAGTTTAATTAAAAAAATAAAAACCAAAAATATGATGTCAGAGTTAGAGACTTATCTCAAGCTCTAAAATCTAATGGATGTAAGAATTTGGTGGGAAAATAAAAAAATAGAGTTTGGTTATGACTTTAATTGGGGCTATAGTTTGAAGCAGGAGAAGATTTCTCCTCTTCACTCACTGCATGGAGCTCCCATTAGAAATATGGCCCAATTCTTTTATTTTTATGAATAATTATAATTTCTCGTGATAATTCTCTTAAACTCACTACATAAAGAAAATATTAAATGTTTCTTATATTTTCAAGACATTAAACACAATACTTTGTCATTTAGTATTTTTTATATTTAATATTAGAAGAATTTATAAAAGGATAAAATTGTTTAATTTGACCAGACTGGTAATGCATTCATGTTATTGCACTGAAATATAAAACCGTATTAGCTAGTAAAACCTGGTTGATCTAACTAAACCTGAAGTTAACTTATGAATTTGTGACTAAGAAATAGTTTATTTTAAAATTTGTTAAACTCAACCAAATTACTATTTTTGTGAAACCATCTAAACTGAAAAAAGAAAATAGAAAATGTAATGTTTTGTTGCATGCTGCGCTGTTCCTCAACTCAACTCACCTATAAAAATCGTTCCCTCCTCCGCCTTTATTTATTTTCTATTCTTTTTCTGTAAAATCATCTTCAAAACCCTAAATTACCACTTTACTCATTCCCCTTCCAATTCCACTCTTTTCACTTCCTTTTCTCGCATCATCGTCTTTTCTCGTTCTCAAGTTCTTGGAATTGCAATTCTTTTTTGAGTTTCTTAAATTGTTTTTCCTTCACTCTTGTATTGTTAGGGATATAGATACAGCATTTGAATTAGGCTTCGAAATTCGTCCCCGATTGATTTTCCTCTGTGTACTTACATGATTATCAAGTTCAACATTTTCTTCTTGTCTCATTTATGTTGGAATTCTGAGAAATGGTAACGTAAATCACTTACTGCATTGATCATTTGGTGATGGAGGACAGTGAAGTAGTAGATGATCAGAACTCAGGATGGTTCCAAGTCAAAAAGGTTTTTTTTTTTTTTTTTCTTTTTAAAAAGAATAATTTTTTTGCACTGTTTATTATGAAATTTTTGATTTTTAGACTTCGTCTACTTATGCATTCGCAAGTGAAAGCTTAGTCTTTTAACATCTATATATTTGCTTTAATCCTTGTTTGTAATTTGTTCCAAGCTTGGTAGCGTTCTTGTAAATTTCAACTCATAATTTTTGCTTGGTGTATACTTGCTCTGTGTTTCTTTGTTTTCTGTTTATTTTACAGCTCATGGTAATGCTTTATTGTTAATTTATATCCAAATATTGGTTTTGTTATCTCCATTTTTTGTTATATTAAGGTCTTGCATCACTGATCAATTCCATTTCCGTGTGGCTTGTTGTATAAGTGTTACACGCTCTAATTATGCTGTTTCCTTCTCATCCAGAAGCACAGAAATATTTCAAAATTCTCCTTGCAGAGCATGGTGGGAGGACTTTCAGGGAAAAATGCTTCTAACCCTCACCGTACTCAGCATTCCGTGATTAAAAATAACGACAATTCACATAGCAAACAGAAAACTCATATTTCGAGGTCGGGGGAGAATTTTTTACAGAACCCTGTCCCTGGGAGTGTTACAAGTTCTGTTTCTGTGTCCAATGAAGAAGAGGGCACAAACTACCTTAACACAAGTGTGGTTAGACATGATAGTGAAAGTCAGAAATCAGCTCCAGTACTTTCTACCGATTCTCATGGCAAACCTGAAGAAGTTAGGAAATCGCCCGAATTTGGTATGCCTGACATAGCCCAAAAAACCAGATGGGGTGATTTTGAGGATGGGGGCTTGGCACTGCTACATGAAAACTTGATTGGAGTTGGAATCAAGTTTGGTAGTATTGGAGATGATAGTTTTCTTAGCTGCATAAAGCATGAGAATATTTCTGACGTGATTCCTTGTGATTCATATCATGCCCAAGATAAAGACTTGACGACAACTACTATTGATGCAGAGATTGTTTCTCGTCAGATCCCATTGTTGAGATGTGAGGATGAAATATTTGGAGAGAATGATAACGATGTTAAGAATACATCTTTGGAACATTTAAAAAATCAAGAAATGAATGGGGAAAAAACTGATCCAGAAGATGATAGAGTATATTGCGATAAGAAAAATGATGAAGTCAATAAAACAGAAAATGGTAGTGGCGTTAACAATGAATTTTTGTCTGCCAAAGATGCTGCAGTGGTTGCAGATCAAGCACATGCCCTTGTCAATGTGGAAAGTGATAAAAAAAATTCCGAAGTGCCAGAACAAAATTGCAGCTCAAGCAAAGGTGTTACTTCCCAGGGTACTGAGTCACAAGCGCCTGAAAGTGGACCTGAAATTTTAGGTGATACTGCAGCTTCTGTTGACGAGGTTAGGGGTCCACGTGATGGTAATGTGGAAAACATTGTTTCGAACTTGCATAATATGAGTGCTCTTGAAGAAGGTGATTCAAATGAAAGCAAAGAAAGGTTCAGGCAGAGGCTTTGGTGCTTTCTATTTGAGAACCTTAATAGGTCTGTAGATGAACTGTATCTTCTTTGTGAACTAGAATGCGATTTGGAGCAGATGAAAGAGGCAATTCTTGTTCTTGAGGAGGCTGCATCTGATTTTAAAGAGCTAATCACTAGAGTTGAGGAATTCGAAAAGGTTAAAAAGTCTTCTCAAGTAATTGATGGCATTCCTGTCATCTTGAAGAGTGATCATCGCAGGCCACATGCTCTCTCATGGGAGGTACATTCAATTACACATTGTTGCTATTAGTCTGCGTCCTTCTATTATTCAGGTCCATATTTTGTGGTTCTAAGATACTAGAATGAGCCATTCATAAGTTTTATATGCTCTGCCATAGAACTTTAGACCCTATGGGCCTATGCTAAAGAAAAAGACATTTATTCAAAATTTACTGAAAAGAAATGTCTATATTTTGATCCTGTACCTTGTTAAGCAGATGTTTGATAACCCTCTTGCCCTATGTGGTACATTTCAGAGGGAAAGATTTTTCTGTGATGAACTTGTCCATCTTGACATGTATCTGTAACTCTGCAAATATATGTATCTGTGTGGTTGGGTGTGTATATATTTGGAATCTCTCTTCTTTGTTTGACGAGTATAGAGATGGCAGGATCAAATCAAACAAGTGCAAACTTACTATACTAACACTATGGAACAAGATCTCACCCAGCATTGATTATATATATTTTTAATAACTTATGCATGATGAAATTCATGTCGTGCCAACTGGGTTCACTTCGCAATTTGTTATTGGACACTGTTGTAGTTTAGGCTTGCAGTCATTGGTTCATCTCCACGTCTTGGACTGTGGCGAATAAAGATAGAAATAAAACATAACATTTAAGCACACAATCACTTATGGTCTTCTATACTTGTTTGCTTGCTTTATTGCTGTTTTTCAAGAGGCTGGTCCATTGGCTTTCCATTTGAGTATTAACTGTTAGAAAACTGTACCATCTAGCTTACTTATGCTAAAGATGTTCAAGTGCTCTTTTCTGATGCCAGGTTCGGCGGATGACAACTTCACCACATAGGGCAGATATACTATCTTCATCACTTGAGGCTTTTAGAAAGATCCAACAAGAGCGGGCTAGCTTGCAATCAGGTAATAATAACACAGAAAATGTCACGTCTAAATGTTTGACTTCTGAATCTGGTGGCAATCTGAAAAAATCTAGGAAGAGTGATGGAACACACAATGCCAAAGATTCAGTGACAAAGCCTAGAAAGCATATTGGATCTTCAGATGCTAACCAAGGGAATCTGAATGAAAAAAAGCATAAAGTTGAAGGGGGGAAACCCCGTGATGCAATCGCAATGCAAAATGGATGTAGCCCACCAAAAAGCATATTATCTTCGGAAGTTAATTTATCTAAATTACCTTTCTTGGAAAATTCTGCTCCTTTCGCCACCACCAAGAGTAAAAGAGATCATCTTGGATCTGGACCTGACAAACTGGTTTCTAAGAAAGATAAAGTGCCAACAGAGATTGTTAATGAGAGAAACCTCAGATCCGCAGATAACCTTCGGAGGCAAATACCTCTGCCTGAAAAAGATAGGGAAAAGAGGAGTACTGCTCTGGGAAAATCCATGAGTGCTTGGAAGGAGAAGAGGAACTGGGAGGACATACTTTCATCTCCATTCCGTGTCTCTTCTCGCATGTCGTATTCACCAAGCATGTGCAGGAAAAGTGCTGAGCGTGTACGTACTCTGCATGATAAACTAATGTCTCCCGACAAAAAGAAGAAAACCACTTCAGACTTAAAAATGGAAGTAGAAGAAAAGCATGCTCGTGCTATGAGGATCAGAAGTGAGTTAGAGAATGAGAGAGTCCAAAAGCTTCAACGTACATCACAAAAATTAAATCGTGTCAATGAATGGCATGCTGTTCGTCATATGAAGTTACGAGAGGGTATGTATGCCCGCCATCAACGAAGTGAATCTCGGCATGAAGCTTTTCTAGCTCAAGTGGTGAAGAGAGCTGGTGATGAAAGTAGCAAGGTAAACGAGGTTCGGTTTATTACTTCCTTAAACGAAGAAAATAAAAAATTGATGTTGCGTCAGAAGCTTCACGAGTCAGAGTTGAGGAGAGCTGAAAAGCTTCAAGTGATAAAATCTAAGCAAAAGGAGGATTTGGCAAGGGAAGAAGCTGTCCTAGAGCGTCGAAGACTCATTGAGGCTGAAAAGCTACAGCGTCTTGCTGAGATCCAGCGGAAAAAGGAGGAAGCTCAAGTCCGAAGGGAAGAGGAAAGAAAAGCATCAAGTGCAGCTCGGGAAGCAAGAGCTATTGAACAGCTTCGAAGAAAGGAAGAAAGAGCCAAAGCGCAACAAGAGGAAGCTGAACTTTTGGCCCAGAAATTGGCAGAAAGACTTAATGAAAGTGAACAACGTCGTAGGATTTACCTGGAGCAAATTCGGGAGCGAGCGAATTTGAGGGATCAATCATCTCCTTTGATGCGTCGAGCATTAAATAAAGAGGGGCAAGGTAGATCTACACCTACAAACAGCAGCGATGATTCTCAAACAAGCATTGCCTCTGGCATAGGTTCCTGTCTTGGAATTGGCAACATCACATTTCAACACTCAATAAAGAGAAGAATTAAGAGAATTCGACAAAGGCTTATGGCCTTGAAGTATGAGTATATCGAGCCTCCTCTTGGTGGTGAAAGTGCTGGCATCGGATATAGAGTTGCAGTGGGTGCTGCTAGGGCAAAAGTTGGCCGGTGGCTTCAAGAACTTCAAAGACTTAGGCAAGCAAGAAAAGAAGGGGCTACAAGTATAGGGCTAATAATTTCTGAAATGATCAAGGTATTCTTTTTTTTTTTTTTCCCGTTGGATTATTATTGTTATTTTATTTTATTTTCTAATTTCATTGGAAATGATATATTTCCTTTAAAAATTTTAACACCTTGTTTCAAGGTTAAGAACTTTGCATTATGGGATAAAATTTTATGTGCATTGAATTTTTGTCTACACTTTGAAATATGAACGTTGTGCTAATTAAAACAGCACTTCTTGGGGAGCTCTTATTTAGTTAGTGAATAAATATTTGTCTGGAAAAATTACCTACTCTTGCTGTTTATTTGTTTCTAGTTATTGCCGAGCTTCACTATGTCCTTTTTTCACTGATGCTTGCATATGATTCTTTTTGTTTAATCAGAAATTATAGGTCAATAACTTATATGTACCAGTGTCTAACCAACTCCTCCTTTCTGAATAGATATTGAACTATGTTCCTCTTTCTTAGGGCATATTTACAGTTTAAATGTGTGTTGTTGTCCCTTCATATTGTGGAGTTTATGATAGTGTTCTTTTAATTTTTCAATTGCTATAGTTAATTTTTCAACTTGTGCTTATGTTCATGCATTCATTCATTTATTTATTATTTTCCAGTATTTGGAGGGAAAGGATCCTGAGCTACAGGCATCTCGTCAAGCTGGACTACTTGATTTTATTGCTTCTGCCCTGCCTGCTTCTCACACATCAAAACCTGAAGCATGCCAGGTTACATTGCACTTGTTAAAACTTCTGAGAGTAGTGCTATCTGCACCTGCAAATAGGAGTTATTTTCTTGCACAGAATCTTTTGCCCCCAATCATCCCGATGTTGTCAGCAGCTCTCGAGAACTATATAAAGATTGCAGCATCTTTAAGTATTCCCGGTAACTTCAGTTTGCCATCAAATAAAGCATCAGTTGAGAACTTCGAATCAATTTCTGAAATATTAAATAATTTTTTGTGGACTGTAACTGCAATTTTTGGCCATATAAGCTCAGAAGAAAGACAAATCCAGATGCGGGATGGCTTGCTGGAATTACTGGTTTCCTATCAAGTGATTCACCGGTTAAGAGATCTTTTTGCACTTCATGATAGGCCTCAGATGGAAGGGTCAGCATTTCCTGCCCCTATTCTCTTAAGCATACGTCTTTTGGTGGCTTTGACTTCCAGACCTGGAACAATGAGTTATATTGACTGGGAATCTTCCCCTGTTGCAATGGAGCAGGAAGTTGGCAGTGAAGGGGCTAATTTTGCAGATTCTGCGCATTCTATAGTGAATAACTCCTTGGGAGATTACAATCCCCTATCCGTGATCAATAACAGCTCGGTTATGCATTTACCTGATGTCCCTGAGGACAGACCATTGGATGAAATAATTAAGGTGAACAAGAGTGATGAATCTATTGCTATTGGCAACGATTGCGAATCGGAGCATATTGATAGTTCTGTTAAATCAAAAAATGGTGATATGGAAAAGATAGATGATCTAGATGAATCTAAGAAAAGTCAGAATGGGGATATGGATAATTCTTCTGTTCCCCAGAAGGAAGAAAAACATACAGTGGTAATTGTTAAAGCACAGAAAAATGAAAAGGTACCAATCTTGGCTCAGCCAGTGGTATTTCTTCTTTCGGCTGTTTCTGAAACAGGACTTGTCAGTCTCCCTTCTCTTTTGGCAGCTGTTCTGCTGCAGGCAAACAATAGATCAACCTCTGAACAGGTAAGTTTTTTGCTACCTGCAAATTCATTCATACAAGTTCTAATAATTTGTGTTAAAGATATTTAAATGAAGGTTGTAATTGTTGTTACTTTTCCTTTTGGCTTGTTTTGTTGGTAGTTGCCTGCAGTCTTTAATGTCTTGGTTGTGTTGCTTGTTTCAAACTGTGTCCCTTGTGTTCAGAGTCTGATTTTCCTCAATTATCTTGGTCCCTGTAATGGACCATTGTGGCTGGCTGGCATATTGATTGCATTGTGAACACGGACCTCTTACTACATTTATGTTATTAATTATTATTTCACTATTAAACAGATGTTTTCCTCTTTTTTGTGGGGGCGGGCGGGATTTGGTCATTCAGTATTTGTTACGTACTTACACGGCTAATTATTTCCTTCATTTAAATAGCTCAATGCATCATACCAACTCCCCATCCCCCCCCAAAAAAATGGTGTTATGGTTATCCATTCTGGTAATAAGTATTTGTTGATATTTTTCTGTATATCTAAGTTGAATGGCTTCATTTTCTTCTAGGCCTCATTTATCCTTCCATCTAATTTTGAAGAGGTGGCAACTGGAGTATTGAAGGTGCTGAACAATGTCGCTCTTTTGGATCTTGTTTTTTTGCAGCGAATGCTGGTAAGTTTGATGATTCCACTTACAATAACATTCCACTTCCAAAGCAGGTTTATGTGGAACTTAATATTGCTTAGGTTTTGAAGTTTAATTTTGTGATATAATTTTTATTTTATCTCTTTTTCCTGATGCTGATTCTCGCTTATTCCTATTTTCCTTATGCTGTTTTGCTCACAGGCTAGGCCTGATCTGAAAATGGAAATTTTCCATTTGATGAGCTTCCTTCTTTCTCATTGCACTAGCAGGTGGAAAGCTCCTAATGATCAGGTGAATCACTAACTTTGCAAAAAAAAAAAAAAAGAGAGTGAAGGGGATTCTTCTTACTTAATGCTTTTGTCTCATGAAAGACTTATCCCGGCCTTGGTATCCCCGGCTTGCCTAACTATATGACTCCTAAAATGAAATATCTTTGACCTTGCATATAGTGTCCTTGGAAAGTAGACAACATGGGTAGGGTAACTCATTTGTGTTCAAGGTGTTCATGAGTTGAAGCTCGCAAACAAAAATGGGTAAATTATATTAACCTCTTCTAAGATTTCATAAAATTACCCAAATCTCTTTTCTAGTTCTGAAATTACAGTAACCTCCTTTACTTAGAAGTTTCACCTGACTAATTCCTCCTTTTATTTTTAATAATTTTTTGGGACACATACACCACTGCTGTACTTGTAATTTCTAAAACTAATGGGAGAGGTCAGTATAATTACATATAAACTCAAGGAACATAATTTTCCCAACAAAATAAAAAATATTAGTGTTCATACGTGCAGTGCATGGGAAGCATTTATAGTTAGGTTGAACTCCTTGCGTTATCTGTATGCTTTGTTTTGGAATTTAGTTGCATTATTTATGCCTTTGATTAATGTGTCTGAGAGCTACAATTACTTTAAGGCCATGATCTGCGATGTTTCTCAGGTTGGTTCACTTATGCTTGAATCTCTATTACTTCTTGGTCACTTTGCATTGTTTCATCCTGGTAATCAAGCTGTCCTTCGATGGGGAAAGAGTCCCACCATCCTCCATAAGGTCTGTGAATATTTAAGAAATTTCGTTCTATTTGTTCGAACTTTAATCTAATATTCAGCTGTAATAAGACAGGTATGCGATCTGCCCTTCATTTTCTTCAGTGACCCAGAGTTGATGCCAATCTTGGCTGGCACATTAGTTGCTGCATGCTACAGGTGTGAGCAGAACAAGTCCGTAGTTCAGCAAGAACTGAGCATTGACATGCTACTTTCCTTGCTAAGATCTTGCAGAAATGCTGCACCTGCATCTCAACTTAATTTAACCTTAGACAAATCCCTAACAGATGAATCTAGTGAATGTAATCAATTAGGAACTGAATTTAGAAAGCCTCAAGTGGACAATCCTATCAAATACAGCCGTTCTAATGGCAAAGGCATTCGGACCTCCTTGGGAAAGAGTGGACCAGCTTTGGGAAATGGCATAAAAAATGGCAGGATAAGAAGCCTACGGGATGGCAAGACAACTAAGAATTCTGAAGAAGCGGCTCCTAAGCACAATCTATCTGTTTCAGAGACCTCACCTTTGATGTTGCATTGTAGATTTCCTCAAAGCTTCATTGATAAAGTAGAGCAGTTCTTTTCTGCGGAAATTGCCAATGGGGTTGATGCAGTCTGAGTTTAGACACTGGAAACTCAATTTGTTAAATAAATCTGAGGATCTTCACACACGCCTGACTGAAGATGTTTCTTCAAAAATGTTGCACACTGCAATTACAGCCACATAAACATCCAAAAAGCTGACGTAGCTCTGAAGATTAACCTGTCTGAGTTATACACCAAAGTTCATTTCTTAGTCACTTATACCAAAGGTATTGAACCTTTGGAAAAATATACATGGTACGGGTTGAATTTTTTTGTAATATATAATCGAAAAGTGGCTGGTGACAATGCCTATCGTTGAATACCATAGCTGTAATTGTAGCTAATATGTTGGTGTGATCATGTTTGTCAAACTTGCGAGTTGATTTGTAGAATTGTCCGAGTTTATGTTTCTAGGTAGACAAAACTGATTAACTCGTAGGTAGAATTGGTTTCTGAGCAGACTTGGTCAAACTCGCGAGTCTAGGTGCGAGTTACTGAGTTTGCAATGCGACTGAACAGTCGCCTGAATCTCCATCATGAACAGAGCCGCAAACTGGTGCACCATTGCGGACCACCATCGCGTGACGTTGCTACTCCCCATCCCTATGAGTTTGTCGCGAGCACCATGTCTTGCGTCCATCTAAGCCTGTCGCGTGTCCACCGTCCCTCACTTGTGCAAAGGCAACCATGTGAAAGGTTGGACTTTTCCTTCTTGTTGCATGTCGTTTCTGATGTTGATGGAAAATTTAGGGTTACTCTTCTACCTGTGTCTCTAGGTTAGGGAAGAAGAGGGGGGTTGGGCCCTAAAGGCCCATCTAGTCAAAATTAAAAACAAAATCACACTAGCAAATAGTTTGGGCCGGTAAACTCCATAAGTCTAATTATATAATAATAATAATAATAATAATAATAATAATAATTGTAATAGTAATAGTAATAATAATAATTATTAATGTTTTGTGATTATAATATTATTTTATGTTATGTATAAATGTCATTTCTATGTTTTTTTTATATTAGGTAGACTCTTTTACGTATCGAGTTTACGTACGCTCCAAAAGTTTATGTCGCGAGTCTGACAACTTGATGTGATGGCAACTTAATTCCAGCTGTCAATTTGTTTTATGGACTGTAAAGCTACTTTTTGATTTATCAATCTTTTTATAATACTATGTCTATTATGATTATTAATAATAAATATAAATATAGGCGACTTTGGCAATACATTTGATAAATTCTTTTAGATGTTAAGAAAATGTTTAAAATTTTACCGTTTTGATGGCACGGAGATGAAAAGCAAAATGTGTACAGAGTAGCTTGATTGTATGCCTCTGACTTTATTTACAAGATAATTCATGTCTCAGCCAACCTGTAAACGTGCCATTATACCATTCCATTATGAGGGAGGAATAAGGAATAGGTGCAGTTTATTGACGAAGTTTCTGATCTGACTTGTGATCATCCACAATGCATAAAAGTTGATTTTGTGCCGAAGGCATATTTATAGGCAGAAAGCTGCTAAAAATGCTAATAAGTTGACGATAGAGGCTTATGTGCACGTGGGTGAAGTTTTCAGAAACAGAAACACAAAAAACAAAAAGATCCTTTGCATCCTCTACAGGCTGCTTGTAAAGCCTATTTTACTTTGCTTGTCTGCATGTTGTTCTGCTCTATGAATAAGGCCTGCTCTCAGTTCATCTTCACACAATCAAACGGGTTGGAAATTAGGAGAAGTTCAGACAGATAATTTTCTACACAGATTTCTATTTCAAAGAATGGAAAATAGGATCCATCAAAGGAGGTACATCGTTTCCTAACTGTAAACTGTGATGCCACTTGATATTCATCTTATTTATTTATGATTTTCTGCACATTGTAGTCTCATTCAGAGCTGTTTCTTACAGCAACTTGGTTGTGAATTCATTTACAACGCTTCCTTTTTGTTTCCTTCTAACCATATCACTGATTATTAATGAAAAATCACTGGTCTTCTATTCTAGAGTGTCATTTTCTGATGCACAAACACCAAAACATCATGATGACGCTATAAGAGATGATGAGCTTGTAACTTCAGTTGCAGCTGCTGCATTTGCCATTCTTTCCCTAGAAGAAACTGAGTTACGTGATTTACAAAAGATGAGAGAGGGCCAAAAATCTTCAAGGACACAAAGTATGAGAAGGAAAGAGGATGATAACATACCAAGGCGACCAAGTTATGGTAACTAGAACATTTCCAGATAGCATATTTATGCCAAAGTTGCTTAACTAGCTGAGTTATGAAGAATTGAAATGTTATAATGATTGAGCAGGCGAAATTTCAATAAAAAGGTCATTTGGACGAGACCCTAGGAGAACAGAAAGTGCTTTTCCAGTCAGACCTCCAAGTGGCATATCCACTCCAAGGCCTGTATCTCCAATACATCAAAAAAATGTCAAAACCAGACCAGAAACTTGGGAAAAGACCATGATAGAAAAGATTCAAAAGTGGTAATGCTAATTGCACCAGCAGCTTAATTATTGATGGTTTTATTCTATAAAAACACTTACCTATTGTGTAACATGGTTCTTAAATAGAAATCTGGATTTAGTTTTCTTCTTATATATGCAAGAAAAATTTTCAGGTATGAGAAGATAAAGTCCAAAATTCTTTCTTGGGAGTGTGTGAAAAGGATGCAGGCCAAGCTCCAGGTGGAAAGGAAGAAGGTTTGTCTCAATTCTTTTCTTGGAGTTCTATGTTTTTTAAATTTGGGAACATAATGTCATTGCTGGTGGAACTACAGAGAGCACTGGAGCACAGAAGAGCAATGGAAATGCAAAATTACCGGAACAGGATAGGAAGGGTAGATATGATAGCACAGTTGGAAGACAAAAGAAGAAAACAAGAGTCTGAGGCGAGACAGAAAGCAACTAAAATCCGGAAAACAGGCAAGGTCCCTGTGAAATGTTTGTGCTTCAATTCTTAATAGGACTGAGTCTTGGACACAAGAATATGGCCCTGGAAACAAAACTGCTAGTAAATATAATGCTTCGGAAATTCAATTACAACGCACATAACTAAGATTGATTTTATACAAGATGAGATGACATCAAACTGTTCTTATTTCATCACAGGTGTTCAAGTTTCATATTCAATGTAATGATTGCTAGCCTACTCAAAATGTCTTGGATGTAAGGCATGTATTATTCGAATAAAAATGTTCATACCTGATTAATTGGTCACTTATGAGATATAACCTTTCAAGGGCATTCAAGTCATCATGTCATGTGCATTGCAATTAGAAGTGGCAAAATGGGCTATCCAGCCCGATGTGGATTTGGGCTTTATCGGGTCGGGTAAAAAAAAGCCCGGATGCAATTCAGACTAAAAAAGGTGCCTGGGTCCGGCCCTATGCGGGTTGTGGACTTGTTCGGGTTCAATTTTTACAGCCCGAACCCTATGATTTATCGGGCTTTTCGGGCCGGCCCGACCGGCTCTAATTGCAATATACCCATGTTTTTTAGGCTACCAATACATTGTATTCCCGTTTCCTATCCTTTCATCGGATCTAAGGTTGCCAACAATTCATGCAGGTGAAACCTTTACCTATTAATCTCCATTTCTACCTGCAAGTACTGTTTACTTAATAAAATAACTAAACAGGTAGTTTACTAGTTTTTAAGAGGTCTACAGGAAATTGCACGTATTCACCTAGATTAAATTTTTATCAGAACAATAAATCACTCATGTTCAACTTCAACATAAGATTTTCTTTTGTTTCACAACAAACCAGCACTCATTGAAGAAAATCGTATTTTCAGTCCCAAAATTCATTACTTTATATTTTCATTCGTTTCTTCATCCATTGCTCTTGGATTTACGTTAGTCTGCACAAATATTGGCCTCGCTTCCATTTGAAACAATTTTTTTCCTTTTTATTACATGGCATATTTTATGTAAACTCTTTTTTATTTAATTGTGATGCACAGTGTGTTTTTATATTATCAATTATTCATTGTCATTGTCATGTTATTAAAAATGTTACTCTTATAATAACTACCTTAAAAGTCGTATAATATGATGATATATAATTGATTGATAATGTAAAAAACTTTATACCAAAATCAAAGGTAGTGAAATTTCGAGGAAGCTAGAGTCGAGTTTGTATTTGTTTCAAGATCAAAATCATGGAACATTTGCTTCAATATTTTCGTCGTCTGGACGCTGCTGGTGCATACTGATAATGAAATTTCGATAAAGTGTGACTCAACTCACGCATCCCTCTCAACTCTGCATTGCAAGGCACATATTCAATCCTAGAGTGAATCCCATCATGCCCGCATCCTGCTTCTTGTTATGTACAAGACATGGGACCCAACAAGAGTAATGTTATTAAATAATTACCTAGTCTTTGTGCCACATATTTATATTATATATTTAAAGTGATAATGCATCAATTGTTGATTGGTCTACACAAGAATTTCTCGTTAGAGTAACTAGGAGTTTGGTTGAGATGTCAAAATGTGAATGCAGTAAGCACAATCACACATGACGCTCTAGTAATATACAATAATTTCTCTAGCATAAAAGGTATCATATATCCATAAATTTAAAGCAAAAACACTATATAAGTAACGAGGAACAGATTAACACATACCAGTGAAATCGTCTCAATTCACCAAATCTTAATGACATCAAGGGAAACAACAAAACACAGGAAACAACATTGACAATCCAAGCCACAAATAGTTGCAGTTTCACAAAGCTTATGATGACCAAAGCCACTTTCAGAACCACGTCTTCCTCCTTGCATTTTTCTCCCATGTATAATTATCATTATATACATAACATAGTAATATAAATATTGAAGTTGAATATGTAGCATGATCTGAGGTAACTCAACAAGCTGTGCTTACTTCCGTAGGTGTAGCATCTCCTCGAGGAGAATCAAGAGATATCACGGTTTCAAATGCACCAACTAGAGCCTTCACCTTGCTCTTCCTTAACTCAGCAAGCTTGCTTGCAGTCTCTTCAATCACATTATTATATAAACGTCGGTTTACTTTCTTACCTTCCACATTTTGATGCCTCAAAACCACTTTCTCAGATCCTGATTTTGAACCATCTATCTTGCTTCTGTCTCCACCAACCTTCCTTCCAATCATTCTCCTTTTACTTCCTTCCACAGTTTGATGTTTGTGCACAACTTTTTCAGTTTTGATATTTGCAGCATTTGACTCACCATTATGAGCACCTTCTTTACCTGTAATGATCCTTTTTCTAGTACCATTCATATCTTTTTGGAAGTCATCACCAAGCAGGCGTGCTGGCTTAAATTTAAGTCTCCTTGGAATGTTAGTGCTCTGAGGATGAAGTTCAATCACCTTTCCTCTCTTAAAAGTCAACTTCCTGGCTGGAACAACCTTATTTGCTGCCCCAACTATTGTGCTCAGTTTTGGCCTGATTTTGTACCCCACCTTCACATTTTCACCTTGAGAACCATGTACTGTTTTGTTGGACTTGGAAGAAGTAGCACCATTTTGTTTTCCACGAGCAGTGATGGATGAGGAAATAGATGATGCTGATAGTGAACGTGAAGAAGCACTTTTCATTTTAAGTTCTGTTTTTTTGAGCTTAGAAGAAGCAGCATTTTGTTTTCCAAGGGAAGAGTTGGATGAGGAAATAGATGATAGTACTGATGGCGATCGTGAAACACTACCCGTTTTATGCTGCATGTTTCTCTTGCCTTTGTCCCCGGATGATAGATGAGATACAGTTGAACGAGTTCCATGTCTAAGGCCCTTCCTTGAAGATGCAGACACGCTTGACTTTCTAGTTTTCTTATTGGTCTGCTTCAAACTTCTGTCCCCTGATGATGAAGGTGGGGGTGAAGACAACTTAGTTGCATCACAACCTTGAGTAGGTTCCTCGAATAAATTTGCTTTGGTAGGTTCAATGACGTGCAAAATTTTGTCTGGAAGATTGTCATTGCTTTCTAGCTCAGGTTTGGCTTCTTCAACATTCTCATGATTTTTCAGAGACGACACTCCTGTCAAGTTCTTGGCAGTCTTAGCACTTGAGGTTGAAGGCTTCTTGACATTATGTTTTGAGGACAAGGGATTACTTGGTGGCTTTGATTTTTCCTTGCCTCCAGTTAAAGATGTCCTTGTCTGTTTGCTTCTGCTTTCAGTTTCCTTTCTGCTGCTTGAACCAAAAGCACTTTTGTTTTTAACTATTTCCCTTTTTGGTTGACTTTTTGAACCTTCCTGCACTGGGAGAGAAGATGGCTCAGAACGTGCTTGCCTTATATCACTGTTATTAAGTTCCTTGCAAACATCTGTTTCCTCAAAAGGTGTTGAATTTTTCTCTGAAGTGGCTGTTTTTTCAGTTGTTACTTCCATGATGTCAACAGGAATATTGGACTTTCCAGTTTTTGAAATTAGAGTAGGCTTTGAACTGCTTCCTGATTTCTTTGTCCCTGCCAAACAAGTTACATTTTCTTCTGGAACTTCGGTTTTCCTGTCCATTGCGGTTACTCTTTTCTTTGCTGTTCTCCATGGTTTAGCTTCAATGGCATGTGGAATGCCATATTTGCACAAATCATGGCAGGAACCCTTTGGACCACTAAGATAACGTGAAACAACCTTAGGAGGACCTTTTTTAATCGTTAATCCCTCAATAGGATTTGCTTTCTCATCACCATCTTCAGGCTCAATTTTCTCAGACATCACCTTGATCTGGTCAATAATATTTTCCTCTGCCATCACTGATCAAGAATGAAGCAACAAACTCTGCAACAGATAAGAATCTTTTCATTTCACAGATGTAGAGGCAAGAAGGGGAGTATACTCTGATCAAAGCAACATAAGATATGTACAATTTGACACATTGAAGGTAACACTACTTTGAAGTGACATGAAAAATTTCAAAGAGGAGAATTAAGAACTTGAATGTGCAACAAATACCATGTCTGGTCTCCAACAAGAATTGGATCCATTTATTGAGCACCACTTGTCAAACCTGAAAACTTGAAACATAACAATGAAAATCACCCGATGAAGGCTTGCATGAAAGGATATTAACCACATAAAATGAATGGAAATAATTAAAATCTTTGCAATGAGGTGCATTACTTTGCACATACTAACTAGCATGCCTTCCCGCACACACAGTGACACATTTTAAACACCTATTACTGTAGATTTTATATAGAAAAACCGGGGCAAAGAGACTCATATATATTGTTCAAATGAAACAAATTAACCTAAGATGGTGACTGACATTCGTTGGCTCATTTTGTAAAATCTATATTCTTTGAGATTGAATGAAAACAATAATGAAACATAGCTTTGAAGTGACACAACATGAAGTATTTCACCAACACTACCACGAGAAAAAAAATATGCTTAAAACACAATTTTACATCAATTACTGCTTTTGTCCATCATTTAATTTCCATGACTAAGAGACTGCACACAATATAATAATTTTGTTTTGCAGTTCAATAGTAAATTTTACACCCATAAAAAGTATGTGAAATAAATTTATCAATTGATGATACAACCAATTGTTGGACAACTTCAAATTTAGGGTAACATAACGTCTGAAGGAAATTCCAAACTATGTATGGCACAGAATCATTCATAGGAAGGCAGCAAATTAACTCTGGTTTCAATATATAACAACACCAACTTTGAATTGAATTTTCTCTTAAGTAACCATCCTATTTATGATGATCTGATCACAGGAGAGAACAATCCCATGAAAGGATATAATCATCATATATCCTTAATGAAATAGCGTTTGTTATTGATCATATGTTATTCGTTTAACGTGAAAAATAAAAGAAATAAAACAGGCAGCATGACACGACGACCATTGGTAAATTGGTTTGTTAGCAGAAAACAAGGTTGTTGTTATTATTGACAAAAAAAGAAAATGCATGGGGGGGGGTGAAGATCGAGCATACCTTCTTCTAGCTATCTCTGTGGTTTTTCTTAAAAAGAAAGAATGAAAGAAAGAACCCAATAAAGGAGTCTGCAATTCTGCGTCAGAAATGGTTGGATGCAAACTCAAAAAGGGTGTTGTGTTGTGTTGGGTGAGGTAGCGTTTCTTTCCTGCGACCCAAAGCGCGTTTGTTGGTAGAAAAGAGAGAGAGAGTCCCACCACAAAGGAATAACACTCTGTCAACCAAACAACCCCTAACCATGCAATATCATTACATCGCCACACTCACAATAAGATGAAGAAGGCACGTCAACATCCATATCCTATTCCTAACCCACTCTCTCTTCGTTTCCCTCCTTTTACCTTCTATATATGCATGGCTGGTTGAGAGTGAAATTTTTTTACTTTTATGCATAGTCCATCAAAATTAAATTTGTACTTTAAATTAGTTCCTTTTGTATTAAAAAAAAAAATAATTTAAACACCTGTAAAATGTAAATTCGATGCCACACTCTTGACATTCTTGATTTTTTTTTTTCTTCAAGGAATTGCTTTTACAATATTTTGAATCAATGTGATGGTTAAGTATAATCCTCCCTAAAATTGTAATGGCAATATTTTGGAGCTAAAATTTATCCGAGGTACAATATACTTCAAGTGGCATCCTTCATTCATTTATAAGATTTATAATAGTTTAATTGTTATATAATTATATGGGAAGTATTTTACATTGTCAATCAATCATCAATCATGATATAAATGACTTTTAAGATAATTAGGATAATATTCGAATTTTGACTGTCGTGACAATTTATTATTGGATGTCTATATAAAAGGATTTACACTGTCAGTATATAACAATTAAACTGTTACAAAAAAAACCCCATTAATAATAATAATTAATATTGCTAGTTACGTTTAAAATCCACAAACAAGACGTTACAAAATAAATAGGACGTTAATATTATTGTATGAATGCGCTGTTACCAATCAAACGAAGTATTTATAAACAAGAGGTTCATATCATATGAGTGACTTGTATTAATATCTCATTTTATGCGTTTGACTATGCTAATAACTATATGATAACATCCTCTCTTTTTTTTATCTTTGATCAAGTATTTTGAGAGTCCAAGCTATGAGACTAATCCTCAAAAAAGGAATAATGATTAGATAAAATCCTTCTCATATCTCCAAGATTAAAACCCCTAATGTCCAAATTAAACAAAGCTCATTTGGGATCGTAGTTTACTTCCCCTACGACCGCTTAGTATTGGGTATATGATATATAACATTATCAAATCACTACAAGAATTTTGTTTTTCAGCTACAGTTAAAGTCTGTCACTATATATTTAAAATCCGTAAGTTTATGTAAAACTTACATTCACCTATAGCCAATCCAATCGTCCATCAGGGACGGATCCAAAAAGTATTAGAGGGAGAGACCAAAATATAACCGTATATGTATACATATACATATACAAATATTTATAGTAATATATTTTTTATGAAAAATACCACACACACACAAACACACATATATATATATATATATATATATATATATATATATATATATATATATATATAATTTTACAAAATATATGCAAGAGAGAGGGGTGAGCACCCATGCTAGCCCCCTTCTAAATCCGTCATTGTCGTCCATTATGAATGATGAATAACAATGGAAAATGACCTACGATCGACATATATTTATTTATAATTGTATTTGACTGTCAAAAAGGTTTTACCTACGGTTCATGTACCTTTACTTACAGTTTGACTGACATTAATACCTATAACTATTAACGACTGTCACTAAAAGTATCTGTAGGTATATGAAAAATTTATTGTAGCATGTATACATCTTTTTACACTAAAATATATTAAAATAAAACTATTGGTAAAAATCAAGAAATTAAATTTTTTTGGAGTAAAAAAAAAAAAAGAAATTAAATTTTTACTTATTCATAATATGACATACAGACTGTAGATCCTTGTATTTTATAAAATTTTAAATGAACGTCCATGCTGTAATCATATCACCAAGAGAGCTAACGTGACTCGTAATCAAGAGTAAAGAGTTGTTCACGAGTGTGAAAATATATTGTGACGACTGACGACACTTCATCTAATTGTAGGGACATGACCATTATTTATTTACTAGAATTAAAAAATGTGACCAGAGTATAAATATTTATCATTTTGAAAGATAATAAACTTATATCATTACTGGAAATTAAAAGATATTGCAAATAGTTATTCCTAACACTACAGTTAGATACATTATAATTATAAACTCAAAAAATTTGTTGTTACTGATTTATACCTTTGTAATTCAATTTTATGAGCATAACTGTATACATATGAAGAAAAGAGATTGCATGAGCTATATCAATTGTTATGTCTACACCCTCACCAATTTTAGTCCATCTCACTAGTCACTAATTTATATTGCAAAAAGTTTTGTCGGTTTTATTAGAAAGGCCAATCAAAATGCCAAAGGTACAACTAATTAACCTTATTGCTCCTATTTAAATTCGACAAATTAAATATCAAAACATTTATTCCATCAGGAAACATTTATTCATATAACAATGTTTAGTGACATACTCAAAATCTTCCAACTTGATGTCCATGAGTTTATTTATCTTTCCATTTTTCTCACACTCCTTTATGTCACCTCTCTCAACTAGGGGTGGCAAAATGGGTTGGGCCCGACGGGCCCACCCGTTTAACCCGCCTATTTTAATGGGTTGGGTTGAAGTTCTCAACCAACCCACCCGTTTTAACCCGTCCCGCTTAACCCACCAAGGAGGCGGATCAGAAGCCGGACAGGCAACCCGCTTATTCTAAAAATATATATATTTTAATCAAATTTTTTTACTATTTTAATAGTTTGGAGGTGGGGCGGGTTGACCCGCCAACCTATTTTCGATTTTTATACATAATTTCTATATTTAATAATTGTTTTTAAATTTTTTTATTATTTTTTGGCGGGTCAACCCGCCAACCCGTTAAACCATCAACCTATTTTTCTAGTTTTTTTTTGGCGGGCCAACCCACGAACCCACTACTAAACTAGGTGGGTTGGGAGGTCTAACCCATTTTTGTTCAAGCGGGTCAACCCGCCGCACCCCATTTTAGGCGAGTCAAAGGCGGGTCGGGCGCGAGTTGACCCGTTTTGCCAGCCCTACTCTCAACCACATGTCATAATATCTGGAAAAAATTGAAAAAGTGAAATAACAGATCAATAAAGAAATAACAAAGCATGAGAATACTAAAGTTTAAATAACTAACCAAACAACATCTAATCATTGGATCAGAAAGAATCTTTTGAAAATGCACAAAATTGAAAGAATTTCGTAGTATATCCTCTCAATCGATTTTCTTAAAACCGAAGGCTTCAATTCGAGGGTGGAAAAAAGAAGATCGGGACACAATAGAAAGAAGAGAAAACTTATGTCAAGTGGTTCGGTTTGGGCAAACATTCGGGCTTATTAACATTTTCTTTATTGAATTAAAACATCGTACTGATTTAAAAAAAAAATAATGTTATATGTCACAGTGTTGTTAAAATTGGACCAGACCGACCGGTCGGACTGGTTTAATCGTAAACCAGACATCTTTTCAGTTTTGGTCAGGGGTCAAAACCGTTTCTATGGTCAGACCGCTTTAAACCAGTCAAAACCGGACATAAACCCGGTTGGACCAGGTTCGACTGGATTAAACCAGATCTGACCGATTTTCTGGAGAGAGAAAATTAAAAATTTGAAAATAGAAAGAAAAATTGAAAAAGTGAAACAAAAATGATAAAACTTATTCAGCTAGCTAATCTTCTATTCCAGATCTAGTAATCATTCCTTCGTAACTACAACAGTGCACAACAACAAAAGCTCTTGGTCCGTCCGGCCATTCGTCCCGTCCAACAATGTAGAACAACATAAGAATTTGATCTCGTGTGTTTTGACAATTCTCCTTATATTTTTTATTAGTATAGCATGTTATAACTTATGAGAAAATTTATTAATATATATATATATATATATATATATATAATCATCTAGTCCGACCATCCAGTTGAATTGGTTGAATCTAAATCGAACTTTTTTCGATTTAATATCCCGTCCGGCTTTAACAATATTGATATGTCAAGAAACGAAATTTGATGAACCAAGTGTCAATATAATAAACACCTACTTTTAATAACAAGTGTTTGACATAGAATAGAAATTATTAATTTGTGTAACTTCTGCAATATATTGTAGCATCTGTGAAGCATCCAAGAAATGTAAATATCAACTATATATACTTGGAAAACTTTAATTTGTTACTCTTACGATGAAAACATCTGAAAATTAATGAATCTTAAATTATGTGGTGCCTATTTAGTTAAGATTTTGGCGCCACCTAAACTTGTGTAGTGAAAATGATTTGGAAATTCTGAAGGTGTTTGTTTACAAAATTGCGTTAACAAAAATTGATTCTGGGTTAGGTAGAATTGATTTTAAAAGAAACAAGAATTCCTAATTTTACGTTGACTATAATTGATTCTAGGTGTAAGATCCACAAAATTCTTTATATTTACATCTCAAAAGTGATTTTATTTTATAATCCAAACAAAATCAATTCCTCTAATCTCACTTTAAAATTATCATTACCAAACACAAATCAATCTTTTTAACCTCGATTTTTTTAAAAGAATTATTTTAATATCAATTCTTTTAAAATTAATTCTATTAAAATCTAAAACAAACGGAAGTAGTAGATGCTCTCAGCACCCAAAATTAGAGTTGTGGCATTGACTTTTGTCTTTAGATGGCAACAAAGGCTACCCAAGCCCTCCCTAATCAATGAGTTCGTCTTCTCTTAACTCAAGTTTTACTTTAGAGTAAATTACATCTTATCTCCTTAAGGTTTTACTAAAAGATACTCAACCTCAAACTTATCTAAAAAATATATCTCATCCCGTTGACCATGTTGACTGTTAACTAAGTTAATAGATGACAACAAAATATTCTTATTAACTTTACTAACTTTGAAATTATCAGATAAAATAATTAAAAAAATTAAAATTTATAGATTAAAGAAAAATTTTAATCTGGCTGAAAGTTAAAATTTAACAAAAAATTATATAAAATCCAATTTCCTTTCGCCATGTTTTCCTCCTTGGTCATCTTCTTCTGTGAGTATAAAAACTCTAATGGCTCCAATTTTTTCACTTTCAATTTCTATCAGTACAAAAAGGTTGATATAGGATTAGCGGATCGCAATAGTGTGGGCCGGTTGGGTTGAAAAATTACACATAGCTGTTCACAATGTTGAACCGAAACTTACTAAAAAAAAATTATATTATTTTTATTTATAAATTTTAATTTTTTTAACTATTTTATCTTGTTATTTCAAAGTTAGTCTGGTTAAAAAGAATATTCTGTTGATATCTATTAACTTAATTAACAATCAACATGGTCAATGGGGTGGAGTGTATTTTTTAAGTAAGTTTGGGGTTGAGTGTCTTTTAGAAAAACTTCAAGGGGGTGGGATGTAATTTACCCTTTATTTTACGATCCCTTTTAATTCAAGGTTATAGAGTAAAGTTGTGGTGCTACTGCTTTATATAGAGGGTGACAAATCTTGTAAACATATCACACTAAATGTTTTGAGGACGGTTTTTTTCAAAATCGAATCTCACTCAATTAAACTTTATTATACACTCCTCCCTGGTCTCACATATTAGCCTTACATCAATTGTCATAATTAATCAAATAATCAATTCAACTCAAGGGATATCAATATGGATTATGGAGTGCTGAAGAGGGTGAACTTTAGATAGACCACTCAAGGGAATTTTTCGATCTGTATAAACTCCATTCATCCCTAATTCCTATCGAAGGGTGCAGGAGAGGTAGGTACTTGCTCATTTCAATCTAGCCAGGATTAGTCTAGGGTAACCCCAAATATTCCAATGACATAACTTACAATTGGGCCAAGATCATGGCCCAGTAGGGTACTTTATGGATTTTGGTGGCTTAGGCTTAAATTTTAAAAAAAAGCTCTGATAATTTCAAAACAAAGACTGTCTGCACGAGTAACCTTGTATAATTTAGCATCCTATCATCTGGCCCAGTAGGGTACTTTATGGATTTTGGTAGCTTAACCGTTTGTGCTAAACTTCTTGTTACCCTCATATACAGATATACTGGATGAATGTTAGTATACACCTTCCATAACTTTTGTGCAGCATACTCCTTCAATCACAACCATACATTTATTAATAAATAAAAATAATGGTTGAGATTAAAACAAGAAAAATAGTAAATTAAAATGACAATATTGCCTTGTCCTTTACATCTCTTTCACCCCTTCTCACCATCTCTTTCACCCATTCACCACCATCACCACTGTGTCGCCGCCGCACCTCCGCCGTCGCTGTCGCCGCACCAAAAAAAAAAAAAAAAACAAAATTTTGAAAACTCAAGCAATTTAAGAATAGTTCACAAATACATAGCTCTGTTGTCCACCGTTGCAGCGGCAGCGGGTCGCTTCTCTGTCTTCCACCTCGCCTCGAGTGGCCGTCTGCCATGCGCGGCCTCTTTCGCGGTGCTGGTGGCTGCAGGGGTAACCCATGATTCTCTCTTTGTTCTTTCTTCTCCCATATCTAGATTTTTCTTCCGTTTGTAATGGCTTTTTCTGTGGGTTTGGGTGTCTGAGGCGGAGGGTGCGGCGACGCATCACGGTGGTTGGCCTTTGACCGGAAATGAAAGTGGGGTGGGTGAGGTGGGAAGAGAAAGAGAGGAAGAGACCCGTCCATGTGGATGAGGGTAAAAAAGGAATTTGGGTAAGTGGTGTACCATGCACCTTTTTTGAGAGGGTGCATTTTAGACGGCATCGATAGATATACTGAACAAACTCAATGTGTTTGCTATTAAGTTCATTCTGATGAAGTAGAGGCAGTTTTTATTGTTAGGTCTAATTAGTTGATATAACTATTTATAAATTTTTTAAGGGGAAATAAGAAGAATGATTGTCAATTAAAAAGAGAAGAGACAAGCGATGGATTGATTGGATCACCCTCAACCATATTCATACTTTATATGAGACAATTGTTAAGGTTTATGGGTCTTCTAATACTAGACGCAACGTAAGAGAGGTCTCTTGGTGTGCTTCAGATCAGAATTTCATCAAAATAAATGTAGATGGCAGCTCCTTTGGTAATCCAGGTAGATGACATAACTTACATATGTAGATGGTTCTCTTGGTATGGTGGTTTACCTAGAAATATGCTTAGAGAGTGGCTTATTGGCTTTTCTGGATTTAATATTGGCATAACAACTAACGTGAATGTTGAGTTAGTGGCTATTCTTCATGGTCTCCAACTAAACTGCTTGGGATTTGGGTTATAGAGCTGTGGTGTGTGAATCTGATTCTAAAACTGCTTTAGATATGATCATCAAGGGAGTTAATAAACTTCACCCATATGCTCCTTTAGTTGATCGTATCACAAGTTTTTTATCCTTACAGTAGTGCTCGAGTTTTAGTCACACTTTGTGTGAAGGGAATAAGTGTGCTGATTGGTTAGCCAAGAAAGGAACCTTTGCAGATCATAACCATGTCGTCTACAGCAAGTGCCCTCCTCATCTAAGTTCGGTTCTACTTGCTGATGCTGTTGGTTTCATTAGGCTTAGGCCTTAGTTTTTCTTGTCTTGTTTTATTTTCTGTTTCATCAAAAGAAAAATCCACTTTTTTTTGGTGAATTCTTTTTTGGTGAATAGAAAAAAAAAATCCACTTAGACCAATCCATACATCATTTTTTAATATTAATTATTAAATATTTAAATCAATTGTTCAATTAGAGTCCTCACACTGTCGTGAGTCTTCAGATATTGTGCACTATATCACTTGTGGAAGAAAATCTCTTCGATTCAAATTTTTATTATCATAGGACTCATAGCAATTTAAAAAAATTGAATTTCTTTATATCAGTTTTTAATATTTTAAACGCAAAAAAAATAATTCTGTAAAATTAATATCTCCTCGAATTACCAAAAAGTTTAGAGAGAGAAAAAACTTTTATGAGTATTGTTTTTTTTATTCGGAACCCACAACAATTAGGGTCTTTAACTTTCCAGTGGGTCCATCAGGATGTCCCACAGCTTCGGTCCTTTGGACCGGCTATGAGACTAATCCCCGTTTCGGCAACAACGGACGTCCAATTTTTCACACACGGGGTTGGGCTGCCTCCCAACTACTGGACGACTCCAAGAATCGAACTTGCATCCTTTTTCTTGGGAAAGAGTCATGTTACCAACTCTCCCAACAAGTTGGTAATTTTATGAATATTGTTATTTGGTACGGGAATATGTCCTATGAATTCCAACAAAAACAATATTAACTAGTTAGATATGAATTTGGTTTACCAACATGTGGTTGGTCTAAATAGTAACGAACTCAGACCCCTTAAGCAAGTAGTCAGACGTTCGATCTCTAGCTCTTGCATACGGAGAAAACCTGGTCGGAAGCGGTCAAGTCTTAAGGAGGGGAGGGATTTTAATGGAGGGGAATGGAGGAGAGAGATTTTAATTAGCTATTGTATTTGGTTGAGAGGAGGGGAGGGGAGGGAAAGTAACACTATTTATGTTTAGTTCACAAGGAAGGAGAGGGATTTTAAAATTAATTTACCTTTATATCCTTATAATTTTAGATTTTAAAATACATAAGTGGGGTTATTTTAGTCATTTCATACAAAATGTTTTAAAATCCCTCCCCTTCCCTCCACTTTTGGAGGGGAGCCAAAATTGGGTGAGGAGGGATTTTGCTCCCCTCCCTTCCCCTTCCCTCCCTTCCTAAAAAATAAACCAAATAACAAATGTTTAAAAAAAATCGCTACCCCTCTCCTCCATTCCCCTCCAACCAAATAACAATCTAGTTTCTAGTACAAGTTTAACAACCTACCCAACTTTTATTATTTCAAGATCAAGGCAAATGGAGATAAAATATTAACTTTAAAGAGAATTTTTATCACTTACTAATAAGAGAGGAAGAATTCTTTGATATTCGATCTCCAATCATGCAGTAAACATAAAACAATCAAGAGCACTGACATCAATTCTCAACAATCAATAATGTGTTTCAAAAAAAAAAAAAAAACAATCAATAATGTAAAGCAATCCTGTTAGGTATAAAAAACAAAACTGATAGCTAAGTTAATAACGCAAAAAATAAAACGTGTAACGTAGAATAATAAAAATCAAATGGTAGCGACAGCTCAAGAATTGACGAATCGAGAGCAAAGGACTGTCACTTCAATGCTTTTGTTTTTTTTTTTGGTGATGTCACTTTAATGCTTTAGTAAGTGAAGTGTCCCCGATAGAGAATCTATAAATTAGATCATATGCCAATATGATATCCATTAATTTAATTTAGTGATAAATGATGTATAATCTAGATCATATATATACCAATATCATATCCATTAATTTTAGTGATGCATTAGATAGGAGACCCCTAGGCCTCTTGAGTTTAAAATTCACATCCGGAATTTTTCTGTCCAACTTCAACCTAAATGTATTTGCATTTTTTTTTTAGATTTAATTGATATGCATTATCAGTGTAAAGATTTTTTACACATTCAACCAATCAGAAATTGCCGCATAAGTTAAAATATTTGACTTTTATCCTAACCAACTTAAAATTCATCCATACCATGATTTCTGATTGGTTGACAGTATAAAAAACTTTCGTTGTGTTTTTACACCATTATTTTATTTTTAATATTTTATTAAATGAAATGAGATAATATAAATGATGTAGTGCATTTTTGGTTAATAGTGAGGAACTCAGGATCATGTTTGACACCCCAAAAGTCATTTTAACAGTAATTGGACCTGTTTGTTTTTAAAAATGTGTCCAATAGCTGAACAACTCCAACAAAACGGTCATATTATTTCTAACTTAACATTGTTAGGGCTCACTGATTGCAATATGAGCAAACATTAGCTAGGGTTTTACATACTAGACGTTCACTCACTTTACATATTTGAGTGATAAAATTATATATGATTAATTATGAATTTTGAATAAACCATTTTGATTACTATTTAATGGCTCCCCAATTACTCATGATCCGTCATTGCGTGGCACTGGTGTTCTAAAGGTACTACCGTGCAAATAGAGTAAAGATCCTCTCCATTTCTCAAAAGAAATGGAGGGTTCCGATCTATTACTATAGTTTTGGGTGTATAAAACACATAAAAGCCTAATAAATGTCACCCATTTTAGAAATATGCGTCTTTATACACCCAAAATTATAGTAATAGAGCCCTCCATTTCTTTTAAGAAATGGAAAGGATCTTTACTCGTGTAAACAACTCCGGTTAGAGCAACTTTATCCCAGCATCCCTTTTTTTACTTTTTGGAATTCTTAAATGGGTCTCACATTTACACATCACTCATTTTTACTTTTTACAACTTAAGCACCTCATCTTTCCAACCCAACAACTTTCAAAAAGTTCTTAAATGGATCCCACCAGTAGTTCCACATTTTTACATTTCATCAATAATTTATTTATTAAAAAAGGAATTGATATTGACTTGGTTTGGATCCATTGTGTGAAAACAAATAAAATTGGTAGTTGAGGATTTGACAGTATGTGAGTAAAAAAAAATTGGATGAAATAGAGCTTTGAGAAAATATATAAGTAAAAAATTAGGGAAAAAATTTTAAGAAACTATATAAGAATGAATGAGAGAAATTTGATAGGTTTTGTTGTGTAAAAAAAATGAATGTCAATCACATACTTATAAAGAAATTGATATATTAAAAAAAATGACTCTTTCTATGAGCAACCCCACAAGTATGGATCCTTGTGGAAGCACCCCTCAAATTGGAGGTGTTTATTCAGCACTCTCTGCGTCGGCAACTTAATAAGCAAGCACCTCCTTTTTCAACTGGATGCAGATGGTCCTAGAAATGCTCTAAAATCTTTATCTTGATTTCTCTTGAAATTCTTCCATGCATAAAACAAGTGATTAATTAAGTAATTATGTTTATGTCTATGGTTTATCTAACTTAGAATTGGACTCATATCCTTCTTTTTTTTATGCTTGGACTCTTATCCTTTAACCTCACCCTAATACAACTGACAACCTACTGAAAGCATCAATTATATCGTAGTGGAGAAAAAGATAATAAAAGTTGTGTTTATTATCTGTGATCCACCGCGGATCGTCGTTATGCTGGGCCTCATCCACGTTCGATGTATTTAATTATTTACATTTTAGAAACAGCACACCGAATATATAATTTGACACGAATACAGTAACTTATAACTTATTTGATTAATTTATAAACTTGTTTGATTAAAATAGAGATATTTGATAAATAAATTTATCTCATTAATTTATAATTTTTTTATAAGTTATTTTATTTAGTTTATAGCTTATTAAAATTTCTTTCATTTTTATCCCCATTCATTTATTGAAATTCTCACTTTATTATGTTTGTCATAAATATGTCATTTTTTATCATTTTATATTTGTAAATTAGTTCAATAACTAATTTTATCAAACACTTCAAATGCAATCAGCTAGTTTTTTAACTGTCAACTATCAGCTATAAACTTTCAATTAAAAATTAATTTATCAATCATAAACTAACTTATCAACTATTTTTGTCAAACAGAGGTTAATGCTAATTTATGACCCAAGTTAAAATTAAAGGGATTATTAGCTTCCGTAAAAAACAAAAGGGGGTGTTGGTTATGAATTATGATAAATGTAACGTGGATGCTTCGTTCTTAAAGAGGGAGAGCAAAACAGGCTTCGGTTTCTGCCTTAGGGATGACAGAGGTGTCTTTCTGCTTGCCAAATCTGCATGAGTTCCTTTTCTTCTATAAGCCCGTGAAGGAAAGGTAATTTCTTCTATCAGCCCGTGAAGGAAAGGTAACTGATTTGGTTTTAGCTCTTCAATGGATACAGGAAATGGGTCTCAGCAAGGTGGTGTTTGAGGGTTTTGTCAAAGTTACCCCTTTGAAAAATTGGTGTATGGGTATTAATGGCGGAGCCACGTTGGGTCAGGGTGTGCAAGGGTCAGGGTGTGCATTGCACACCCTCGATCTTTTTAAAAAATTATAACTATTCAATATATATTTTTTTTTTGCCCCTCATAGTTGACAAAATTGCATCATGTCACTCATTAACTCAACATTCAACACTCAACATCTGTGGACATGCGGCTTCAAGAACTTTATGACCGTTTCATTGAGACAAATACTCAGTTGCTTCTTTGATAAAGCAAGGCTCATTGAATTTGCGAAGTTTTATCCAGATGATTTTTCTTCAACTAATTTTGTGATGCTTGATAATCAACTTGAGACTTACATCGAGATATGTGTAGAGCTGTTGAATTTGAATCTTTGAAAGGAATTAGTGATATTTCAGAGAAGTTAGTTGAAACTAGAAGACATATTGTTTATCCATTAATTTAACTTCTTTTGAAGTTAGCAATAATTTTGCCGGTTGCCACAACAATCGTGGAAATAGCCTTTTCTGCTATGAAGATTGTGGAAAACATGTTGAGTAATCGAATGAAAAATACATGGATGAATGATTTTCTGGTGACTTATATTGAGAGAGATACGTTCAATAACATTGACAATGAACTGTTCATTCAACGATTTCAAAACATGAGATCGTGTAAAGGATAATTATGAGGTATATATGTAATTTATTTAATTAGGTATATTAAAATTGTATGCATTTAACATTTATGTTTTTTCTTCATATGTATGATAGTGTTTTTTATTAATTTTTTTGGAAATAAATTGCCCCCACAGGTTCTGGGTCCTAGATCCGCCACTGATGGGTGCTACTTTTTTTGTGGACCAATGGGAAGGCTTTAATTGTACACATATAGTCCTCAACGTTAGATCCAGTCAAAGTGTGTTCAACTTATGTAGTGTATAATGAATTGTCTGTATTTGCAGATTGACACTATACATTGATGTATCATATATTTTTTTGTATTTTATATTTATACTTGATTTATTTTATTTTTTTAATACCATATGAATTATTTTGTTTATTTTTTTCACTGGTTATTACGTATTTTGTAATACAATAACATTAGTTTGTTTTTGTTAAAAAAAAAATAATTGTACCACATTACAAATACGGGAATCTTAGAATACAAATATAGAGCTCTTATTTGTTTTGATCAATACAGGAAAACATGACAAACACTTAAGTCATGCTAGCATTTCTATTGGTCCAAAAAATTTGGTCAAAATGGTGCACCTATGCACCATTTTCTTAATTATGGTGTTCGAGTTGGATAGTAAAGTTGTGGCGGATAGTTTTTTTTTATAAACAAAAAAAAAGTTGTGGTTGATAGTCAGGGCCGTGTTATGTGCAAGGCCATTAAGGCAGTGGCCTTAGGCATCATTTTTTTTTACTTTTTAATATATATATATATATATATATATATATATATATATATATTTTTTTTTTTTTTATTGAGAGAGTTTTTATATGAGAGTAAGAGGGATAAATTTTGGTCATACAATCATACATGGATGGTCAAGATTGAAAGTTACTTGATGGTCACATCACCACTTAAAAAAGTCACATAACTTTATGTTTTAATCTTGACAATTCATGATTTGATCTAATGGATATGATTTACTCCTCACTCTCACATAGAAAAGGTCTCTCACTTGATATGTTATATATATATATATATATATATATATATATATATATATATATATATGAGGGGGGATCAAATTACTCCAAGAGTAACAATCTCATCCATCCATTTATTCAAATCTAATGAATGTCATGTGGCTTCTTTAATGAATTAATGTAGATCAATTGGATTAAAATAAATGGATAGATGAGATTAAGAGTGACGCTCTTAAAGTTACTCTTAGAGTAACTTGATCCCTCCTCTCGCTCTCTTTATATATATATATATATATATACATACTCTGATCGCAATTGACTTGGCAAGTGGTTGAGTAATAAAGCTCAAACAGTACATACTTTTTATTATGAATGAATATTTGGTATGATATTTTGTTTATTGTCAATTATGTCAAAAAAATCTATAGCACAAATACAGTGTGAAACTATTTTTTGATTTTTTTAATTATTTGAATCCAAAAAATTTAAAGCTTTAGATAAGGATGAATTGAAATAAAAAAATATTATATTAATCTTGAAATTTTTGTAAGATTTAGTGAACATTCATATATTGATAGTCTTGATTTATTTTTAGAATTAAAAATATTGAGATAAATGTTAAGAGAAGAAACTAACACTCCAATTACTATAAGTATTAAATTATATCAAACATTAGACTCTTTTTCAAATGTATCTATTGCTTATAGAATATTATTGACAATACTTGTAATGGTTATTACCGTTGAAAGAAATTTTTCAAAATTAAAATTACTTGAATACTATCTAAGATTAACAATGTTACAGGATAGTTTGAATGACTTAGTCATCTTATCTATTGAAAGTGAAATGTTAGAATTATATAAGTTTGATAAATGATTTCACAACATAAAAAAACTGAAAGATTAATATGAGAATTGATAATTTATATAATATTAAGTCTCTTTAAAAATTTCGCCTAAAACCCCAAAATTTTTATACAAGACCATGTTGATAGTATCAATGGCCATTGTGATGAAGCTGTAGAGTTCTGGTCTCTCATCCATGAATGTTGTGATTTCTTTAGTAGTAACAATACTTGTAGTGTTTCTTTTACTAAGAGAAATGCAAACGGGGATGCCCATTCTCTCGCATGTGCAACTCTTTCATTCCCTAGTAGTTATGTTTTTCATTCATTTCCTACATGTAATGCACACTTTTATGGTATGACAATGATATAAGTAAGGATTTTTGTCAGTTTATATACTACAATTTTTACTTTGGTATATAAAAAAACTTTACAGAGAAAGGAAAATCAGGCCTTCTAATTAACGATTTGGCTCTTCTAACGTGAGTGAAACTCTAAAGTAAAAATGTAATAGGGTATCCACCTTTAGATCATTTAATTTATTGTGTTGAGATTTATATTATTTAATCCAATGTTTTAAAAACCCGTCCAACCGAAGGACCGGAAAGGAGAGCGGTTTAAGGTTCAATCGATTCAACCGGTTTAATCGATGGTCGAACCGGTATATATATATATATATATATATATATATATATATATATATATATATATATATATAAAGAGATCAATCAACAAGGCAAAGAAAAAATACAACTTTTAAGATGCATGATAGTTCAGAATATTTAAGGTAGGAGTATGTTAATTTTGCTCATATAATGTCATGATCGACTAAGATAGTTAACCAAAAATGCATATTGAGTAGATTCTAATCACTCAAGTCCTGAAGCCTCCAAACAAATTGGACCAAAATCCAAAAGTACGTTCCATTTTTTTATAAAAAAAATAAAACAATGAACCGATCAGTCTCTCAAACCGTTTTTATGTTGGTTTAACCGGTTTTAGGTTGGTTGAACCGAATTTTGGTTAACTTTGCATGGTCGGATCGCTTTGTCGGTTCTCTAATCCGGCCAAAATCGAAGAGGGCACTTGTTGACGGTCCAACTGATCGAACCAGTCCGATTGGACCGTTTTTTAAAACACTGATTTAATCAACCTGCTAAATGATCTAAGCGTGGCCATACCCCTTACTTTTTCAATTTAGAGCTTCACGTACTTTAGAGGAGTCAAATCCTATGATTAATGATGTTTGATCCGGTGGCTTGAGCCAACCCCAATACCATTTTTAAATAGTACAATCCCCTTTGGTACTACTTTACTTTAATCGTTTGACATCATTAAATTGTGTCTAAATATATAAAAGGATTTATTTGGTATGCACTATAAGTGTAAAAAAATTTATATTCTCAATCAATTATAAGTTGTCACATCATTGATAATGTTTGACTCTTATAATAACTACCCTAAAAGTCACACAAAAGATGCATTGTGATTGATTGGCAGTATAAAAAACTTTACACTAATAATTTATCAAAATTAAACTTATATAAATTCCATCCAGATTTGAGTCTTTATGTTTATATCAAAATATATTATTTTTTACAATTTATTTTACAAGATATTCCCATATTTTTTGGTGTGAGATTAATTCTTCTTTTTTCTGAATATTGGAACTCATGACATTACAAAACTCTCTCAACCACTAAGTTGAACAATCAACCTCAAATAAATCAACATTCAAAATCAGTTGAAACTCGGTGATTTGCCTATCAAGATGGCATTTTATAGTATAACATAACACTTCCTGTTGTATGTAAAAATGTAATTAAGGAGGTCATCAGAATAGTTGCATGTTTGTTGGGTTTCCTTCTGGACAAAAATCTGCTCTCCCAAAAAATAATGTTTCGGTATCTCATCAATCAAATGTTGGGAATGATCATAAAAATTAATGAGTTATGATTTTATTTTTTAAATATCAAATTGTTATTGATAAGAGACAGAGAAAGTGACAGGAAATTAGGACATAAGATCTTCATCCTTCCATCATATATTAAGGAGTTCTCTGTCGTTTTGGTTGCATAAAGACATTTTTCGAGGATAGTGTGGCCTTATTCATTGAAATTTGAAGCTGGCTTTGGAACTTGGTTATGCAAAATCATGGTCACATAATGGACCTTTTCTCAGTTTCACGATTAGGCATTTGAATTAGCATGCACTAATCTCTTAAGTTTGGACCCTCAACAGGTGTCCTGTTAAAAGAATAGTCTCTTCTTTTTTGACTGTATGGTCCAATTAGAGAGATTGGAGATCTTATTGGTGATGAATGGACAGTTGGTTTTAATTATAAAGTTTTTTCTATACATGCCAGGGTACCCCTAAAATGTTGGGTCTGTTTTAACGTTTGCCCATAGACTCCTCGCGGTTGGTTCTGTTTTTGTGGTTCTTGATATTTTTTTGGGGGCGTTTTCTTAGGTGTTTCTGATATGGGTGGTGGTTTCTTTCGGTGTAAGTGTCATAGTGTTTTGTATAGATAGGATTTTCTTACATTTGATCTTTTCCTTTTTTTTTTTCCCATTTCTTTCTATATATGGATTTGAGTATTCATCAAGTGTTTGATATACAAAACTTGATTTATTTTCAATGATAATGTGAAGTTGTTTGCAACGTTGATCATCATCAAAAGGATTTCAGAAATGTTAGCAACGCATTTTTTAATATTTTATTTCTAACACATTTTTTTATTAATTGAAATTCATGCGGATCCTACAGAATTAAAGTGAAAGCTACATGAATTAGTGGGATCCATTTCCAAAATAATGGAATTCATTTGAATTTTAATCAATAGAAAAATATGTTGAAAAAAAAATGTTAAAGTATGTTACTAGTACTGAAATTTGGTCTGCCATCTCTTCAACCAGAATGTGTACATATCCATAAGTCGCTGTCGTATAGGTAGCAGAGAATATTGGGATATGGCGATATTGAAGTGATTGTATGTGTTAATGGATTTGTGTCTGATGCTTATAGAAGCTCATTAACATTTGTTTGTAGATGCATATATTGAAGCATAATTTTTCCAAAAGGGTAATGTCTCCTGCAGGCCTGAAGTTCCAAGATCGATTTCGCAGGAACCATGTTTAAACGACCCTAATTAAGTGGATGAGGGTCGGTTGATTAAAAGCACGGGAAACTGGCAAAGGCCGAAATCCATGCATTACCACCTGCGAAGTCCAAACACCATTTTTCAAACCTTTTTCCATATCATTGTATTAAAAAAACAAATAGCATCAAACGTACAAACATAATTTTCATGTTGAATCCACGTGGATCTCACAACGAATGTGTCGGTGCTTGAGGTAAGCACTGTATCTATACGCGATAATATCTCTCTAATCAATAACTTTTTTTATTAGCAAATAATATTATAAAGCGGGTACACCCACCCAGCAGCTTGAGAAAGCATGCATTCACCAGAGTATTCACCAAACCGCAACCTTTTGTATTCACAATCAAGGAAAACCTGAAATATGATCTCACGAGGCATGCAGCAGTAACACCAACTCAAAAAATATTTTATATTTTACTGCTATACTCTCTTTGAAAAGTTTATGTGCTAGCTGCTATAGTTTTTTGTTTGTATATCTTTGGTTGTTGCATATGGGTTTATGCACCCGTTTATGTCCGTATCATTAATATATTTTCTTTTCTTATAAAAAAAAGAATCAACTTCATGATATCAGTCCAAACTAATTGGATAAAGATATGAGATCTCAATGCATTTTTTTATATGGACCAGGACACGTGTCACTCCTATCCGATCACTATCCCCCCAAATTATGGCTTCTCTTTAGCCGCGTAGAATCTTGATCGCAGGAGAAGTGGACTGTGATCCTAGACTGCGTGCATGTTAGGGGTTCAAATTCTGTAATCATCACTTTTTGGAAGGCTTTATTTAATCATCACTTTCAATCCGATGATTAATTTCACAACTATGACTATGAGATACTCGGTCATTAACAAAAAAATTCATATATGAAAAATATTTTTTTACACCTTAATACACCCCTAGCATGCTGCATTTTGTCTATGTTAACTAGTTAGATATTGTTATTCACCATATATATATAATGAGTAAAATGTTATTTGAATATCATATTTTAAATATTAAAATAACAAACTTATTCAACTATAAATCCCCATCACCCCCTCAAAACGTTTCTCAACTCAACATTTACAAAACCCACTTGCAATATCTTGTATCCCTTTCCGCAAACTATCCAGCAAATTGGTCAAACTAACCATGGTTTACGAGACAAACCAATCGAAGAATGTTTGTGTAATTGGAGCTGGACCATCAGGGCTAGTGGCAGCAAGGGAGCTGAGAAAAGAAGGCCATAAGGTGGTTGTATTGGAGCAGAATCATGATATTGGAGGTCAATGGTTATATGACCCAAATGTAGAAGGGGAAGATCCTCTGGGAAGACACCCATTTCTAAAGGTTCATAGCAGTATATACGAATCTTTAAGGCTCATGTCTCCCAGGGAGATCATGGGGTTCACTGATTTTCCATTTTTGGTCAAGAAAGGTAGAGATATGAGGAGGTTTCCTAGCCATAGAGAGCTCCTTCTTTACCTAAAGGACTTTTGTGAATGGTTTGGGTTGAGAGAGATGATAAGGTTCAATACAAAGGTGGATTATGTGGGACCGTTGAATTTTGGTGTGTGTAGTAATGATTTGAAATGGGTTGTTAAAAGCAAAGAGGAGAAGAAGAGTGAAAGGGAGGTGGAAGAAGTGTTTGACGCAGTGGTCGTGGCCACTGGCCATTATTCTCAACCTAGATTGCCCTCCATTAACGGTAGGTGGAAGTCAGACAACTCTCTGCTTAATTCTCCATATCTTTTTCGATCGATAAATTCTTAATTAAGTGGGTCCTACTATTACATGTCCACATTATTTCTTAAACACTTCATTCCATAACAGATGATATATATGTATAAATTCAATCCGGGTTGCATAATCCTATACAAATTTAATATTAAATGGAGTGTTTAAGACATATTTAAGGAAGAAATTAATGAAGAATTACTCCTTTTTCTAACTACTGAGATATAGTATATATTTATCATCACATTCGTTATAAAATAATTATATGATACAAAGACCGACAATTACTTGGTGTGTGTGTGTGTGTGTGTGTGTGTGTGTGTGTGAATATTATGTACATGCAGTTAATTACACACTTCAAGCTCGAGGCCATGCATAAACAATTTTTATTAATTCTTGTTGTTGATGCTCAGGAATGGACAGATGGAAAAAAAAGCAAATGCATAGTCACGTTTACAGGTCTCCAGAGCCATTCCGCAACGAGGTATAAGACCCAAATTAATAATCTCTATATTTTTCCTTTCATCAGAGTGCGAAATTTATAGATCACAGTTGTACAATACAATTTCTGTGAAAGCTTAAGAATGCAAGCATATGCATTAGCTAAACAGTCAGAAACTTCGTTTACTTAGCTTTCATATTTTATAAAATGATCCCCTTCTTTTCACTTTATTTAAATAAGCACTCTCCTGTCCTCAAACTTAATTGAGAATGAGAAGTTTTCTACAGATTGTGGTGGTGGTTGGAAATTCTTTTAGTGGGCAAGAAATATCTATGGAGCTTGTGAAAGTAGCGAAGGAAGTCCACCTCAGTGCCAAATCTCTAAATATTATGGAGGGTTTGTCTAAATTCATATCCAAACACGAGAACTGCTTTCACCTTCATCCACAGGTATTATTACTACCTCTTAATCATTAAGTTCTGATCCCAAGCTTGCTTATATAATTCACTACTATTTTTGCTTGCTAGTTCACAAACATGTGGTACATCGTGCAGATAGATACCCTTCAAGAGGATGGGCGGGTCATATTCACGAATGGTCAAAGCATTCTTGCAGACACTATTTTATACTGCACGGGGTAACATCGTTTCTCACTAGAAAATCAAGCTACTAAAAGATTGACTGCACACCTATATATGGCTATACGTCACCGTTTCAAAAGATCAAATTAAAAACAATTGTACTTTGAGATCTTACTGCAGATCCTATGCCGCTTAATTACTTTTACAGTTAGTTAGTTAGTTATGAATCCTAATAACTAATTGAAAAAATATATTTGCATACTACATTTTGCATACCACTTTTATATTAACATTAACAATCAGTGTGTAAATTTTCTTTCGACCACAATATTCATAAGTATAGCGTAGAGCTGCCTCTCTCTCAACCTTTCCTATACTTCTCTCTTTCTTCTTCCTCATCCATCGGAGGGGGTGATTTTGGGCTATTTTTTTGCCTGGAATCATCCGTCTACATTATTTTTATCTCCTTTTATCTAAATAAGTGGTTTTTTCACATAGATCTAGTTTTTCTTTCGTGTTTTTTCGTGATTTCGTCATCTGAGTACGACGTTGTTTTGTTCCTCGTCTTGGTACGGCGTTGTTTGGTTTACCGTCTTGTTGCGATGTTCGTTTGGTTCAGATTGACAGATCAGCTTCGATCCATTACAGATTCAATCAAGACTTGGACGTCAACGTTACAAATCCGGAGGCATGAGTATTCCAGTCACTTTGATTTTATCACATTTGTAGACATTTTGCCATTTTATGCTGTTAACCTAGGTGTTGTGACTTTGTGATCAGATTCATCATTTTCAGTTTTTAACGATGTTGAATTTATGATGTTTTCGATATATTTTACCAATTTGAATGAATAGATATCGTTTTTTTACTATGAATAGATATCTTTTTTAGTAAAAAAAAAAAACAATCAGTGTGTAAATAAGTAATAATTAACATATTTTTTGTAGTATTTGAGAATAATAATTGATTATCGCTATGTTATAATTAATGAATTATATAGTAATTAGTGTATAATATATTATACTCATTATATATATTTTTGGTAATACATTATAATCAGTATATAATATACCGTGAAAAAAATATAAAAAGGAAAAATTCTACTGACATATAGAACAATATATGATATTTCTTTGATTTTTGATATATTTTTGAAATTTATTATATAAAAAAAATAAAAATATAATATCAAATATCAAATATGATATTAAAAAGTTGACTTTAAAATAAGCAAAACTTACACAAAAATAATGTGATAGCAAATACGTGACCGATGGGTTTCAATTGATTGTGTGTAGGTACTCCTATGCATTTCCTTTTCTTGACACCAATGGGATAGTTGTTGTGGATGACAACAGAGTGGGTCCCTTGTACGAACACACTTTTCCTCCATCACTTGCCCCATCTCTTTCTCTTATAGGCATCCCAAGAAAGGTAAGAGAAATGCTCCTTGCATATCAAAAACATTATATTATATTTATATTTTATTTGTTTGAGAAATAAAAAATATAATTATCAAAAAAGAAAGAAATAAATAAAATAGAAAAATCATGTATTAATTTTTTATTTAATATTAAAAATTATTTTAAAAAATATAAAATAATGTCTAATATGATTGCTCAGAAAGATAATATACTGAATTCGATTTGTAATTTTAGGAAATTTCTTTTTACAGACGAAAATTTTCATCAAATATCCTTTCTTTTTTAGATTAATTTTTTTTCTGCTATTTTTTCTAGATTACCTTATATTTTTGTATTTTGGTAGAAAAACAAAAAAACATTAAGAAGCATATTTCTCTTGTTTTATCATTAAAAAGATAATATGAAAAGAGTATAAGGGAAGTGATGTGGAAAAATTAAGATTTTCGTTTGAGTTTAATTTTGATACATTATCGATGTAAAAAAATTATAATATAAATCAATTATAAATAATCTCATATGTAACTTTTAAGATAATTATTGTAAGAAATATTTACTTTTACCCCTTATATTCTAATCAATATATTTATTTTGCTCATAAACTATAAGAAATAAATATTTTTAATGACATGATAATATATGATTGATTGATAATGTAAAAAACATTTATACTAACATTATATTATAGTTAATTCCTTGGTATTTTTGTGGTGATGGTGGTACATATTTGATAAATATCTTTACTAGCAGTATAACAGTAATATTCTTGGTTTGATGAGATGGTGCAGATCCTAGGGCTCCCTTTCTTTGAGGCCCAAGCAATGTGGATAGCTCAACTGCTTTCTGGGAAAAAAGCCTTGCCATCATGTGAGGAAATGATGAAATCCATCGAGGAGTTCTATCATTCAAGAGAAGTAGACGGCATTCCTACGCACTACACCCATGACATTGGAGACTTTGACGTATGTTTTTTTGGGGTTGCTGAGTTGGTATATATGCTAAAGCATATATGCAAAAATTAGCAACAGAATACATAGAACGGATCTAAAAATTTTGGTTAGTGGGAACAAAAAAAAAAAAATTGATATTAAATAGACAAGATATGACGTGATTTGATTTCAATGTGAAACATATATAAATATATGAGAAACAATTCAATAAACAAAAGATAATAGATTACAAAAGTAATTTTTACTTTTACCAAAAGATAAGTAATAATTTGACATGTGGGGACAATCTCTATTTTTTTATGCGGGCAAAATCAAAATTATTAAACATTTTTATTTAAATTTTGTTTGCCTAGTGGGGGTAATTGCCCTCATTTCTTTAGCCCTAGATCTGGCCTAAAAATATACATGTTTTTCGTCTTATGAGAAGTCGGCCCTTTGGGAAGTCAATTTCCATTCTACTACTTTTTTCCCTTGTTGGGATATTGACTTCCCTTGTTACTTTTTGTTAAAAAAAAATGGAATTTAATAAATAATTTTGATAAATAAAAAAATAAGAGGGAAATTGATTCAACGTGTTGAAAAAAGAGGATCGGGATTCCTTGAAGTCAAAAAATGACTGCGTGGAGATGTAGTAAGCATTCTAGAATCAAGAAGAGAGTGTTCTAGGTTTGTTTTAATATTTTTGCATATACAAAATATTTTATGTGATCAATATCTCTTCCTGTCATTTTATTCACTCTCGAGAATCCATATCCGAAAATAGACGTGTAGTTTGTGAAATAACAATGTTTTGAAAATTATTTTTTTTAATTTAATATTTTTGCCACTAATATAACAGTCTAGCTTGTGTTTGCAGTATTGTGACAAATATGGAGAAAACGTAGGATTCCCAAAGTTACAAGAATGGAGGAAACAGCTGTGCATATCATCCGTACTAAACTCTTTTATCAACTTAGAGACATATCGTGATTCGTGGGATGATGATGAGCTCCTTCAAGAGGCAATTCAAAGTCCTTACTTCACACAACTTGGAGTTCAACTTGAAGATCCTCATCTCTAAAACTCCGATTAATTACTAATTATTTGTATTTCTATTTCTATATATGCTAAATAAGCTAAAGAGTAAATCATATTTATTTTTTTCTCGTAATATTCATCTATCTTTGTTGCAAATTTTTTTAGTAATAAATAATGAGTTGTGGTCACCTGTAGTAGATTAGGTACACTCCACTTAACAATGGTGATTTTATGATGCACCTTTAATCTTGCTTCTTGTGAAGGGGCCAATTTTGACCTAAAAAACAGGACTGAACCAATTTTTTTAATTGGAATACTGACCCCCAACTAATGGTAATTCAAAAGAAACCCAAGAAAGGACACTAATTGGTGGTGCTCCGAGATTGTGAGCAACAGCAACATCGCTGCATGCATCCATGATCCACACCCCAACTCTCACCACCACCACCACCACTGCATGCAAATTACTGGTCAAGCGCAGTTGAGTTCTGAGTTTTCTAGGTTTATGTTTCTGGTTTTTCGGCTTGCCTCCATGATTATGAGTTCCAAGTTTTCTTGATTTTTCGCTTCTAGGTTTTCCATTTCGGATTTTTATCTACTTTATATCAGAACAGATTAGCGATAAAATATCTTTAGAACAGACCTCCAGGAAGAACTGCAATGAACGAGCCTTCACGATGCCCAGTGTCAGGCTAGCCCTTTATGAGCTTCGTCTTCAATAAATCATACACACGAAAACTCTTATTTTTACAAAGAAGGATGGAAGGTTGATCTTACAGAAAATCCATGTAAATTGAATGGAAGGTTTTGTATAAGCTTCTTTTCTTTTTTTTCTTTATTTTTATAAGCAAAAATTATATTAAAAAAAGTATAAGGAGTACTCTAACCCATATATAATTGTTGATCCAAAACAACATAAAAATAAAGTAGCATGCAAAAGCATCACTTTAGAGAAAGTCATCCCAACTATGTTGGCACTATAATCCCCAACAATCATCTGTACCACACCACAAAAATTAATACAAACATCCAGCAAATACTCTTCCCAGAGCAACTAACAGATTTTGATTCTTGTATAAGGTTTCCATCAGCGGTCAATGAATCACTAAGGAAGTTGCACGCTAGCCTTAAGTAAAAAATAAGTAGAAACTCCACCATCCAGCATAAGAAAATCAAGCATATCGCATCCAGCCAATATCCACACAACGCCAACATAATATGCAGTAACAAACCAAAGACGATAAGACCCAACCTCATATCATCCTTGCACAAATTATATCAGCCTTGCTCAAGCATCAATGTACCACACGCAACTATAACATCAAATACCATCCAGAATAAAAGATTTACCAGCTTTTCAGCCTTATGGCAATTAGTAGAGCAACTTCAGCGCAACCTAACCTTATTATTAACTTACATTTTTCAGACAATCAACAGGACTAAGGCACCAATCAGAATAAAAAAGGTCAGATCTCCTACATTCCTTATGAATAAACCAACCCCAAGATAACATCTTAATTTGAGCAATTATATCAACAACACCAGCAAGAGCAACCTTGAAAAATCACCTTATTTCTTTGTAACCCAAGTGACCACACCACCGCAAGCCAAACAATGTACTTAACCTCACCAAGAAGCTGCCCTCTCAAAAAGAAGCCATGATAGTAAAATGGTTAACACCATCAAAATGTAATGCAATTGGGTACCCCAACCAAGAATAAATTGCATACCATACTCTATAAGAAAAATGGCAGGTAAAGAAGAGATGAGAACTACTTTCACAATGAGCGAAGCAAAAAACACATGAGTTACCAAGGTTCTTGGGTATAATGCCCCTTCGTACAAGAAACTCCCTGTTTAGTAGCCTATCCTGAAGAAGCCTCAATGCAAAAACAATAACTTTAGATGGGACCTTACACCTCCATAGCTTTTGATACACCCTGTCAAGAATAGCATCTGAAGAGGGAGAAACCTGAAAATTTAACAGAAAAGTGTATGCTGATTTTACAAAAAAATTCCGCGAACTATCATGTTTCCACTCCCATGAATCATTTATGTCCTTTTGAATAGAAACCAACCTGAGTGTATTTTGTAGCTCGGAAAAAATCCCTTCCTCCCAAATGAAGAAAGGTCGTCTCCAAGTCCATTTACAGCACCAAGAGTTGTCGCACCATGTTCCCATTTGAGCCATTGTACACTCTTTAGAAACAGCCACCTCATATAAACATGGGAATCGATCCTTAAGGCTCTCTGATCCCAACAAAATTAATGTCATACCAAAATATAGTAGCCGAGCCATTTCCCACTCTCCTACATACAGCATCTAAAAACCAGAATTGACTTCCCCCATTAATAACTTCAACTGATAGCAAATCTTTCCACCATCATGAAGCATGTTGTGGGCTCACTGCAACCCGCAGTATATCATTAAGGGATACACCATATTTGAAAGCCAACAAATCATACCAAATAGCATTCTGCTCAGTCAAGCACTTCCACTTCCATTTAGATAGTAAGCTCGAGTTAAATAAAGCCAAATTTTTAACACCTAACCCTTCCTGGTTCTTTGGTAAACAAACTTTATTCCGACATACCCACTTGATTTTTTTGAGGATCATCACTTCTACTCCACAAAAAGTTCCTCTGGATAGCTATTAGTGTCTTCAAAACCTTTTTTGGGGCTTTGTAAAAGGAAAAAAAAATATAGCAGTAAATTGCTCAAAACTGAAATAATTAAGGTGATTCTTCCTCCTATAGACATCAACCACCATTTCCAGCCAGCCAGCCTTTTTTCATAGAGTTCACCACCGGTTCCCAAGTAAGGCTCCTCCTAGGATTGACACCAATTGGGAGCCCTACGAATTTAAAAGGAATACTCCCGATGCAACAAGATAAGAAATGGGATGCAGCACCCAAAAAATAATCATCAACATTTAGGCCAAACAAGTTACTTTTGAAAAAATTCACCCTTAGGTCAGATACTAGCTCAAAGCTCCTCAAAATAGTCTTAACACATCATGAATTATCCCAGGATGCTTCACAAATCAATATTGTATCATCAACAAATTGTAGAAGGGAAAGAGAGATTATCGTTCACCATAAGCCCCTTTAAATTCCCCAGATCATCAACTTTTTTAACTAACCCAACAAGACCCTCAGCAGCAATTAGAAAAGAAAATGGTGCCAAGGGGTCTCCTTGTCTTAACCCCCTTTTAGCACCAAAGTCCTCAGTTGGACTCCCGTTAATAAGAACAGATACAGAGCTTGAGAAAATACATGCATTAACCCACTTTCTCCAAGTAGAACTAATAATGAATTTACTTGAATAAACAGTATAAATTTCTCTAAGCTGTTTGAAAATTTAACTTTTTTTTATAAGCAAAGAAAATATAGATAAAAAATACAAGAAGTACTTTAACCTATATACAAGATTACTAACCAAAAGAGCAGATCCAATGTAAATTAAAATACTAACTCCTAAGATAAGCAGTATTAATTTTACAGTGGCCTAAACCCCAAATCCATCGGACCAAACTAGAAACACATTGCATTACATAGCCCCGCCCCCAAAACCCCATCCACATGACTGAACCAACCTTCTAAATCTGTCCTCACTAGTCCTTCTATCAAGCATCAGTTAAATGAAAAAAAAAAAAAAAAAAAAGCTCCCCTGAAGCCAATCTGCCTGACCAATTTAGCCAAATATAGCAAAGAAAAAAAAAACCCCCTTGGTAACCAAGCTGCCACCAACCCATTTCAGACCACAGCTTTGTAGCATAAGTTAAGTTTGAAAATTTAACTCTAATGTTGAAAATAAAATGTTCACTAAAAATTGTCCATAACTCTGGTGGTGAAATCCCAGAACTTATCATATCAGCCCCAGAAACAATATGATGTGAAGAACATATGGGTGATCCAAGCAAGCCATTACTAGTGGAACCTTGAGTTCCTGCAGAGCTCTCACCGCTAGAAATTTTTCTATGTCCAAGAAGGTCCTTGGTTAATTTGATGTAATGAACGAAAACGTTGAAGGTCATTAAATTGTTCCAGATTCTTACTTAATGTTTCAACTGAAACAGGTTGCTTTGTAGGAGGCCCCAAATCATAAGACTTTGTAGCTGCCTCTTCTTCAAGCTTACATGATACATTTAAGTCAGCGAAACCATGAGAGACATTGTTCCATGTGGTTTCTTATCACTGTCACACAAATTCTATTTAAAGGATAAGTTGACACCTGGGGCACTTCAGTCACCCTTTCATTTTCCAAACATTCACCTTCTTTCACTATCAATGTGGAGTACTCATTAGCAGGAAGTTGAAGATCCAATATTGTTTTACCAACTTTTCTGTAATTGGACTCTGATAGTTTAGAATCTTCTAAATTGAAATGCAATATTGATCAGACAATGCCTTAATTCATCCAAAATAATCAAGGAAACTGAAAGCATTGATTAATCTTGTTTCTCTGTTTTTCTTTTTGTGAAAGAAAATTGTTTTTCCTTTTTTTCTAAGTTGAAGTAATATATTGATGAATGCTTCAAAAAAGAAAAGTAATATATTGATGAATGTACTGCTAGAAAACAAATATCATCTCTTATTTTGAATCCATCCCTATTTTCTTATTTCACTCGTGCAAAACTAATTACCATAACTTCATATTAAACTATACAAATTTTATATCATTTTTTTATAATTCACTGTATAAAAATGATTTTTTACACAATCCAAACGAAATAAATTATTATAAAAAATTTATTCAGCAAACCTTCAAACATAAAACTAATTTTATTATAATTGATTAAAATAATAATTGATGATACATGTAATCAAGTATTTAAATAATCTATTTTTATAGCCAATTCAAACACACCCTACTTATACTTTCAACCTCTCTTTTAGTGTGCTTCTATCTAGTGGTATTGAAGAAAAGGACACACACAAATAGGGTAAGATTTTGTTTTAGACTTTTAGTTAATCAAAGGCATGTTTGCCTTGATAATAATTAACAATGATTATTGATATATTGATTGGGTTTCCAAGAGGGATAAATTATGAAGATAATTCAAAAGAAATTGTTTATCAAAATATACACTTTTCCTATTATTTCTCAAACTACATATTTTTTCAAACCATTTTGATGTCCAAAAGCGGCTTCCCTTATATGTTTTTTAATTATCAATTAATAAATTTTTAAATTTTAAAATAAAAACATAATAAAGGAAGTCGGTAATTGGGATGTCAACTTTCCAACAAGAAAAACAAATAGTAGAAGAAAAGTCGACTTCTCAAATACTGCATCTCAATAGAACAAATAACATGTGTATTTTAAAGATTAATTGGAAAGGATGTGTAGTTTGGGAATTATTTTTTTATTTAAATATTTTTGCCTTTTTTTATATTTGAAAATATTTTTGCCTTTGCAAGATAGACAACAATAATTGGTAAATTTTAAAGTCTTAAAATACACTCAATTAGTTTCAGGAAGGAAGCAAATGTAGTGGATAAGTGTGGCCTGGTGCTTCGAGGTTAGAAACTAGAAAGGGATGGGGCCTTTTCCGTCATCAAATTTTAAGTCGCCACGCAACATCTTCAAACTGATAAGCCCATGCCCATCAGTATAGTTTTTTGGAAAGAAAATTTCTACTTCGATGTTTAAAAAGATTCGTAAATATTTTCATAATAAAATAAATAAAATTAAAATTTATTAATAAAAAATAAATACATAAAATGAAATTTGTACTATTTTTTATTTGTAGGGATTTTAAGTATTTTATTTTGTATATTAAAGTGTTTTGTTCTAAAACCAGAAAAGAAAAACATTATCATATCAAGTTTTATTTTCATTATTTAAAACTTGTATTTTCTTCATTCACCCTATTAATCAAATTATTTGTATGAAACATGACTTCGAGAAGTAATTAATTATATTATTAACTATCAATTATGAACAAATAATTTTTTTTTTTGTTAATAATGAGTTGAATTTATAATTATTACTAAAATGGAAAAAAAAACACCAAAAAAGTAAAGCTGATTATACTTTTTGTCACAAAAAGCTACATAGAATTTCAATATAAATGACTATGATTTTTTCCTCTTTTTTATTACATTTCATTTACATAATTTAATATTGCCAGAAGTAAATAAAAAAATACCCAGTCATATGATTATTTAATTTTATATACAAGTCTCTCTGTATTATACTTTATAAGAATAAAAATATGTTCAAATCCAACTTCATATTTTTTTAAAAAATCAATCGGCAAATCTATTTAAAATATTTTGATTATAATTTTTTCTAAAAGCAAAATAAACTAACCCACATTATATATATTTATAAAAAAAAATTGAATATTAATTTCAAAGTTATACTTTATAAGAATATAAGTATGTTTGATTTAGAATTCAAAAAAAAGGTATGTTTGATTTAATTTATTTTGTATTTAAAAAACTTTTATGTTTAAAGTATTTTTTTATAAGATTTTTCAAAAGTGAAATAAACTGGTGCAAAAGTTAGACAAAAGAAAAAGGTATAATATGCTAATTTAAATATCAACTACATAATTTTTTAATCAAATTTGAAACTTTTTTTAAAACATTAAAAGAACTAATATAATAGTATTTTTGGTAAAGAAAAATGATTAAGGAAACGCCTATATATTAACAGTGTGTTTCAGTCCAAAAAAAAAAACAGTGTGTTCTAGAATTGGAGCCGAAGTCATGTCGGCAACTAATATATAGGATAACTAAATATAAATTGAGTTTAATTGTTATGTATTGTCAGTGTAAAATTTTTTACACTGTCAACCAATCAAAAATCATGATATGAGTTACTTTTAAGTTAGTTAGGATAAGAGTCAAATATTTTAGTTTATATGATAATTTTTTATCGATTGACAGTATAAAAAATATTTATACTGACATTTCATTTCAATTAAACCCATATAAATTACATCAACTTTAAGAAATAATAAAAAGACGTTGAGTGTAATGGATAAAAATTGCTCAAAATGAACCTCTTAACAAAAGTACCTCTTCTGCTATGTTATTTTTTTAATTAAAAAATGAGTAAAATATAGTAAAGATATGTTACTCTAATGTTATCAGTCAAGCAATAACAAGCTTGGTAACTCAGCCACGACACGCCAGAACATCCAAACATGTCTAGTCTAAAGAAGAAATAATTCAAATATATATGCATTATTTAAGAGTGCAAACGAGGCAGGTACTTTGGCCAAGAGTGCCTCTTCTTTTCTTTTTCTTTTTTTACTAAAAGAGTGCCTCTTCTTATTGTATTAGTTAGTGAGACTATTTTCATGTGCTGCAATTGTCATCGACGTTAATCAAACCATTATGTGGAAGAACAAAGGCAAAATCCACCTTGCAAAAACATAATTTCGAACTATCGTATCAATATCAAGCTCTTAGTCAGAAGTTCTACAGATTTAGCTTGACAGGTTTTCTAATATAGAATATGAATGGTATGCTAATTATATCGCAAAGCAATACATCAGATGAAAATTTGTTGAGTAGCCACGTGCTTACATAGACACTCTACTCAAATTTCTGTGACACGAAGTGGCTAAGAATGAGGGGATCTAATGAATGAAATATGAGTGGAAGTGGTTATGGTAAGAAAGTGACTATCCAATAACCACTCCACATCAGATAACATAAATTATCAAATATTTATTAGGTATTTTTTTCGGTATCCTTAATAATTTTGAGGTAAAAATTATCCTATCCAACCAAAATACGTCATCTCAATTAAATGGATCATGTTAAATGATTATCATCATTTAATTGGACCACATAGACAGAATAAGTTATATTTGAGGTATCAGAAAATTTATCTATTTATTATTTTGCTTCTTCAAGGATTATATTTTTTCTTACACATGCAGCCAAGGGTGAGTGACTCACTTTCAAAACAAAACAGAAAGAAAAAGTTACACAAATGCAAACTTTTTTTTTTATAAGTAGCACACTAGCAGATGAAGAAAAATGGCAGGGGAAATTAACAGCTAGACAGGTAGCTAGTTGCAGGTGTAAGTGGGTTTGTGGTCAGTGTCAGTAACTGGGTATTTCTGAGCATTCTTAACAATTTTTGTCAGAGCTGCTCGTCCAAGATCTAGCCCACAAACATCAGCAAGACGTACTAGATACAGCAAAACATCTGAAAGCTCTTCTTCTAAGTGCTCCTTATCATCAGAACTCCAATTGGGTAATCCCTTTGCAACTTCTCCTTTCCACTGGAATATCTCAGATAGCTCTCCCACCTCTCCAACCTGCATATATAAAACAAGACAATATCTTCATTAACTATATATTATTATATATATGGGAAAGGGAATAAACTATAAAAGCATTGAAGAAGTTTCAATATCAATTTAGGTGTAAATATGGGACTTGCAAGAGCTAAAAGAAGATTTCTAGGACTGTGATATTGATCCCATCCTCTCACTGAAGCAAACTCAGCAAGCCTTCTGCTGAGTTCCTGAAGAGAAACATCTCTTGTTGTTGTAGTAAACCCATTAGAGTACTCCATCTTCTTTGCTAGTTTCTCTTGTTTATGCTTCATACAAAGGCTCGTGCATGTCCAATTTATTGACAAACTGGGAGTGGAAGAGAGAGAAGGAGAAAGATTTGATAGGATTCTTATTTCTTTTGTTCCCTATATTTCTAACTAATATATGCACAAGTTGTATTTTGTAGTGGAGAAACACTTGAGTGGTTTTTTTTTCTGTAGGACAGTAATCACGTGAGATATGGCAAATATGCCTCCATCTTTACATCCATGACTTGAAATCACTAACACCTGAAAAGTTTTAGCCTAAATATGAACAGCAATTTGCTCTAATCCCCTAATTGCCCATCACCCTCGCCTATATATTCACATGCATCTCTACAGATTAGAATCTAATTTTCTTAAACGAATCCACCTTTGCAAATTTGGATTGTAAGGTTTATATCCGATTATACTGTATCTTTTCTTTTTGCATGCGCATGGAATCAGTGTGGACATCGGACAAACAAACATCAGGGATTGTCTTGTTTGCATATTAGGATAGCACTTATGCTTTGCGTATATTCTGGAAATATAGCCCTCACAGCCTATAGCTTATAGGATTATGTCTAATCTGAAATTTGGAAGAATACAACAACGACCAATTTTGCTCGAGGGAAATGAGGGAAGGTACTTGTGCCCATATGCTTTGCACGTTGGCATGCATCTAGACTTTTGTGCCGGTTCTGAAATTTAAAACGTTACACAATCATAACGATCAAGCAAAAGCTTCGGAAATCCATATCAAGCCTTTTATATATAAATTGCCAATACCATTTGTGTGGATGATATTAACCTTGTAGTTCATAAATAATGATTTTAATGGTACAATTGGATGCTTGACCAAGTATCGAAGTGCTCTAATTCTTCAGAAAATATTTTATATTCCTATAGATGAAAATTGAGCGATCTTTACTATGTTAGTCCTTACCATTATAAATCGTAGTTAAGGAAAAACCTTGAGTAGCTTGTGTCAAGGATTATCCTTATGTTTCCTGTAGTTTCTTTTTTATCATTTTCTTCTATTCAATTACTTAATTATAAAATCATAAAGAAAGGAGCTATTTTTTCGTTTGTTGTTATACCTGTCTAAGTTGGCAACGATATGCAATTTTCTTCTAATTAAGGTTACTAGAGAATCCCAACCAATAATTTCACAAGTTTGTCCCCAAATGACACCAAACCAAGTTTGGTTATTTTGGTCTCATAGCAATTTTTGTGGGAAAGCCATTGCATCGTTTCTTTTACTGGGTTTAATATTTAAGGTGAATTATCAAATATCTCAATTATCAAATATGCTTGACAAAAATATGATACCCAAGGGTACACAAGAATCCCCTGCATCTGAGATTTGGGTTGCAAAAGGTGCTTCAATAACACCGTATGTCATTTAAAGTGGGGAGCAAGGCATTTTTACATAGCCAATGCCTGCATATATAGCAATCAATGATTTGAGCCTAAAATAATGGTTTAAGTTAAAATGGAAATCCCTATAAGTATACCACAGCCACGACAAAGCTTGGCTATATAGATATCATGTCAGATTTATATTTCAAGAAAAGAACAAGCTAAATATTCTGACTCATCACTCAAGGTCGGTGAAAGAAGCGTGTAGGCTCACTAGGCCGGGGACACCATTCTCGCATGATTTCCCTTATGGAATAAAATGACATACTGGTCCTTAAAATATTCCTTACAAGTAATTTAGCTCTTAATTCTAATAAATTATATGATTTAGTCCTTAAATTATGCAAATTCATTTTATGTAAGTTCTTTTATTATCACTTCTAAAGACTAGGGAATGGAATCAATGGATGCAAGGTAATTTGAATGAAAACCTGAAGCACCATGATGATAAAGGCTGGCAATGCATTTGGGCAACAGCCATCTGACTTCTTTGGCATTGAAGGAACAAGAGCATGTTTATGGAATACTGGCATCCTCTTTCTTAGGCTGATAAGGCCTATCAAGGAATTGTTGAAGAGGACTTATGTGTAGCTTGGTCCGGTGAATCCAGGTAGAAGTGCCACTAAGAATGAGTACAAGTGTACAGAGTATGACAAAATTTCTAAAAACTAAAATCCTGAATCGGAATGATATATTAGACATCAATATAAAAACATAAATACTAAAGTAATTAAGTCATAAGATAAATATAATTATCGTAATGTTATAACTCTAAGTTTTTAATAAAATTTATAAAACTAAAAAATATATCAAGTAAAAATTAGAAACGCACAACTTAGTATTGAAAAGGTGGAGTGCAACTTGTTTCATTTAGTAGTGATCCAAATAACTAGTATCAAAACTTGATGTTTTGAATAAACTGACTTGTACCATTGCAGTGCTTGACAAAGATGTACCAACGTGTACATGTGACATACACATACATGATGTGGACATCAACTATTTAAGAGTACTCATAAGTAGATATGTGGGTATTTTGCATAACTTGAGAGAGGCAAAACAATCAGATTGCCTTGCTATTCTCAATCTAAGACAAATCCAGATGCTGTATAAATTTCAAGTTGCCAAATTTGCCTCGTAGGTGCATCTGTAACTAATCCTCATTAGTGCACCAAATTTTACACAAACGACAAAATTGTCTCTGCTTGCTTTCACCACCAACCACCATTGTACCTATTGCAGTTGAAATTATGGCTGATTCTCCACTTCAACAACTTTGTTATCACTTTTTCTACCAAAGTTCAACTCCAGCAATTAAGTCCTATGTTTATGGCCCCCCGCATGTTGCTTATAAGTTTAACACTTGAGCATGGAACTTGGCAGACACATCAAAGTAACCTATCTCTCTGTTTCTTCTAACACAAGCTATCCTATTATCCTATAATCGGATCTCACTGTTGAAGTGATGGGTGTTCAATGGCTGACTTGGTGGTGCTTGTCTCTTAATTCCTTGCAGACTAGGACTTGGATTGGGGACCAATGCTTAAATTTGAAGCTGAAGACTGGACCTAATTTGAGCATCATCGTTCACAGAACATTAAAAAATAATATTAAATAAAAAATTGAAAATTTTGTGGAGGAAAAACTACCGAGGACAAGGACCAATTCAGAATGTTTGGTAATTATTCAACATTGTAAGCTCTATGACGCCAAACAATTTTGCAACATCCATGTCACCAAAGCTAAGAAATGATAGATTGTAAAAAAAAAAAAACCAAAATGTTATTTTATTCAATGAAATTCTAATGAAATCCATGTTATTTTGTTCTTGGGTAAAAGGGTATTCTATTAAATGAAATTCTGATCACTTATTTGCCTTAAGGCTGTTGAGGTTGTTGACATTCTCTCTTGCTCCATTTTACAAAAGTATGAGCCGAGGAAAGATTTTTTTTTCCTGTGAAAAATTGCAAATTAAGACGAGAACTGATGTGTTGAATATTCAATCAAAACGGGAAAACAAAAGCAAAGTTACTACAGGAAACTTGTTACACAACAAAATTGAGCAACTTCCTCAACATAATGAATGAAGTTTCTGTATACAAAAGAAGAATCATCTGTGCATGACATTTTTTCTATGTAATTGTAAACTATGTTACAGCTTAAACTATGCAAACTTTTTTCCTAAACACAAACGACTAACCAAAGTATTCATAATTTGAGTCTCCCTTGGGGTTAGATATCTTAGTCAGCATAGCTAGAACCTCCTTCATGTTGGGCCTAGCCTGCGGTGCGTCAGCCGTGCACTTCACCCCAATCCTTAGCAGTTCAGCCATCTCCTCAACCCCACCAACTAGCCCAGAACCCATCAGCAAAACTGGTACACAACAGCTGTTTAACTCATGATGTCTTCCATAACCCATGACACGCCTAGCCCATTCTACCAAACACTCTTCCCCTCCATCCACTGCTCTCCTCCCTGTTGCAAGCTCCATAACCAACACCCCAAAACTGTACACATCTCCTTTTGTGGTGGCTTGCCATGTCTGTCCATATTCAGGTGCAACATAACCCACTGTGCCAGCCACCATTGTGCTTACATGGCTATCCCCAGCATCAACCACTCTAGCAAGTCCAAAATCTGTAACTTTGGCCTTCCCATCCTTGTCTAGCAACACATTGCTAGCCTTAACATCTCTATGCACAATAGAAGGGTAGCATTCATGGTGTAAATAGACTAGTGCTCGAGCCACATCAATTGCCACTTCTAGCCTCCTCCTCCATGTTAAACGAGTTCTATCAGTCACTAGATCCTCCAAGCTTCCACCTTCTATGTACTCATAAACCAGTATCTTCTCTGAACCATTTAGGCACCAACCGTAGAGTGTGACCAAGTTAGGATGAGGCCAACCAAACTCATGACCACTCAGAACCTCCATTTCAGCCCGAAATTCCTTTTCACCGTCAAGTCCTTCCCTTTGGAGTTTCTTCACTGCCACTTCTCTACCATCAGGAAACACTCCCTTGTACACTGTTCCAAACCCTCCTTTTCCTATGATTCTGTCTTCTGAGAAGTTGCAAGTTGCTTTCAAAATGTCAGCATGTGTAAAAGTTGTCTTGTCCAAGCGGATGACCTTAACTCTATCAGACAGCCAAGGTGAGGATCCCGAGCTGCTTGAATCATGCCACTGTTTTGTGTCCTTCAAGAGGTATCCTGGTTCCTCAGATGGGCTTTTCACCAATACACAGACTATAATAGTAAGAATCCCAAATACCATGAAAGCCAGAGTTATAGCCAAAAACACCAAAAACACAGACAATTTTGAAGGCCTTTTCTGGTCTTTGTTGTGAATAGTCATGTTTTTATCATTTGTGATGTTGCTATCAATGAACTTGGGAAGAATCAAGAGGGGGTCCCCCAAATATGAGTCTCTCCCAAAAGTACCAAATTGTCTGGTTGATGGGACTATACCTGATATGAAGGGATTGTATGAGATGTTGAACTTGTTAAGAGCAGCCAAGTTGTTCAAACTTGTGGGAAAGGTCCCAGAGAAATTGTTGTAAGACAAATCCAGATTCAGAATACATTTCCAGTTGCCAATTTCCGAGGGAAGTTCACCTGAAAACTTGTTTCTGGTCATGTTCAAGACCACAAGTTGCATACTTCCCATCTCTGGAGGGAATTTTCCAGAGAAATTGTTGAACCCCAAGTGCAACATGCTAAAGTTCAACATTGACCCAATTTCTGAAGGAACTTTACCACTGAGCCGGTTCCCACTTAGCTGAACATACCCTGATATCTGGGGTAATCGATAGGAGGAGCCAGGTGTGCAAAATGGGAAAACACCATATCCTTTGAGCAACTTGTCCCAGAGGCCTCTACAATTCTTCCTTGTTAAGATGCTATAAACAAAGGTGAATGGAGGGTAATCTGCAGGTATCCATCTCCTCATTGCTAAACATTCACCAGAGCCAGTAATCATTCTATCCTCCTTCCTATTTCTTTCAAATGTGGTGGTGGCATTCCTTCCAATTTTGGACAATTCAGAAGGCAAATTTCCAGAGAGCTTATTGTTGGCAAGGTTTAACCATAGCAAGCTTGTGCAGTTTCCCAACTCTGGGGGAATTTCTCCACTTAATGAGTTATTGGCAAGCATCAACCATAATAGGGAACTCAACTTTCCAAGGCTTGGTGGGATTGGCCCACTCAAATTGTTGTAGCTAATGTCAAGTGCTTGAAGACGCAACATGTTTCCAAATTCAGGTGGAATAGGTCCACTGAACTGGTTATAGGATAACATTAAGAACTTCAGACTTGGCATTTGAGAGATTTCAACAGGTAATGGACCCGAAAAGTTATTGAAGCTTAGGTCTAACCGAGTTATGTTTGGCAATTTAAGAATTCCTGATGAATTCAATCCTCCAGTGTAAGAATTTGAGTGCAATAAAAGAAAGCTCACTTGCTTAAATTTCCCAAATATCTCTTGTATGTCTGCACCAAACCTATTTCTGCTCAAATCCAAGAAAACCAAATTAGTCAAGTTCAAAAGGGTGTCTGGAATATCTCTTGAAAAGCTATTGTTCCCCAAGTACAATGCTTGGAGGCCTGAAATGGATCCCAATTCAGAAGGAATACTCCCAGTAAAATTGTTACTAGAGAGATTCATAATGGTTAAATTCTTGCAGTTAGCAACATCCTTTGGTGCCTCACCAACAAAACCATTTACTGAAAGGTCTAATTCTTCAAGGTTACAATTCCCTACTGGAAAAGCTTCAGAAGGAATAGTCTTATTGAGATGGTTCTCAGCAACAGAAAACTCTCTCAGCCTTGCAAATTCCATCCATATTCCCCCACTCAGATTGTTGGTGCTCAAATCCAAGTACTGCAACTTGAGACACTGATCAAAGCAATTATCAATCCTACCAGTTAAGTTATTACCGGAGACATTCAAAGTAACTAAATTATCACAAATGGCTGGGAAATTGAACCCAAGTTCCCCATGAATTCTATTCACAGACAAGTCCAGTGTTTGCAAGCTTGTCAAGCCAGTCAAGTTGAGCTCTCCTGTGAGAATATTATGGGAAAGGTTGAGATGCAGGAGCTTGTGGCACTGCCTCAAGTCTTGTGGAATCTCACCAGAGAGGGTGTTGGTGGAGAGATCAAGGTGTGTGAGCTCAGTGAGCAGAGAGAAGTTCTGGAATATCCGGCCTGTGAGGTCACTGGCAGAGAGGTCTATGCCAACCACCCTCATGTTGGTGCATGAGATTCCTGGCCATTCACAATGATTGGAGCTGTTCTTGTTCCAATATATGTATTTTCCTTGGTCTGCAACTGTTTGGTTGTCCAGGTAGGATTTCAGCATCAGTAGAACTTGTTTGTCAGTGTCCAAAATATCCCCGATAACAACTTTACCTGTGAAAACCAAATACAAAACAGAATTTGCCTTGGTAAACGTGAAAAACAACTTGGTGTAACAGAACCATCAACCTCGGAAAACACAGAATAAAATAATACTACCCAATAACCATTTTCAGAAAACATGAAAACAGCCACATGATTGATAATGATCATTGAATTTTATAAGAGCTTCACTCATCATAATTCATAAATAAACGAATTATCAAAATAAAAAAGAAGAGAATTTTGAGTAATGAGTACTTGAAAGAAGGATCAAGAAAAAGACTAATGAAAACAGCCTCATGATTGATAATGATCATTGAATTTTATAAGAGCTTCACTCATCATAATTCATAAATAAACGAATTATCAAAATAAAAAAGAAGAGAATTTCGAGCAATGAGTACCTGAAAGAAGGATCAAGAAAAAGACTAATAAGAAGCCGCAGGAATATGGTTCCTGCTCTGACATTTATGTTCCTGATAGCACTTCTTTTCCTTCCTTCCTCCTTTTTTTTCTTCTCCTCTTGTGCTACTTGTGTTTCCTTATTGAGCAAAACTCATAATCTGATGATTCCCAGATTAAAAAAAATAAGATTGAATCTGTAGAGGGCACAAAAACATTAGGAAGTTGAACCTCTTGGGATGTGTGTTGGAGTGCAGCTAGACAAAATGGAAGTTAGGAGAACATGATGCTTCCTTTCCATTCTTATTTTTTGTTGGTACGTTGTAATAAATGAATGGTTGCTACCTGCTATAATTATCACAAAAAGGGTTTGCTTGATGAATGTGAAATGAGTTTGTATGGTTTCTAGTTCTACTTTGGGGCATTTGTCTATTGAAGTCACAGGAAGGGGACAAAGAAGAAACTCACAAGGCATTAGCATTTGAAATAGCCAGCCAAGGTGGAGGGCGGTCGGTCGAGCCGCCGTTTCTGACCGGTTCGGCTCGCACGGGTTTGAGTTTGACCCAAAAGATGCCAATTGCCAAGACTGAACTGAAGAGTAAACATGGACACGGTTTATGCAATTGTTTTTCATAAATAAATGTTGGGTAAAGTAGGTTAGGTTGTGTTGTTTTTGTGTGAGATCATCATGAGAGTATCATGGTTAAAACGGGCAAAGAAGATGACATCGACGAGCAGTATATTATGCTTTTTTGTAAATTTCGTAGGAAGTTTGGCAACGATTAAGGTTAGGGAGTTACCAAGACCGCCCGCGGTTTTAGACTCTGTACAAAAAGTTGGATCGAATTCAAAGTGGTAAATGGTAATGTCATTGATGTTGCAACCTGAATTTGGATAGCGATCAACGTCCCATTCGTGAAGGCAATTAAAAGGAGAACAAAGAAATACAAATAGAGTGAAATTAAGGAACCTCATGCGCCTCCAATTTTGGTAATGCAATCAACATCTTGGGTATATTTCACAGGGGTAGAGACGTGGGGGTAATTAATATCTTCACTTCCAGGTATACTAGTTTTGAATAGTAAGGTATGCTCTGTAATTGTTCAATGACACACTGTAAAAACCTTTTCCATGATTTTTAATAAATAAAATTTATCAGTGTTTATATCTTCGATTTCTGTTTTTTGGCAATAAACAGTAAAAAAAAATATTGTATTTAAAATTAAGATAGACGTATTAAATGTTTGATCACGTACGTATTTTAAAATATGTTAGTATACTTTTATAATTTCCGCTGTCATACAAACCAATAGTTATTTATTGAAATTGTCAGAATTCTTCTTGAAAATGTAATTTAGTAGTTAGCATTGGAGGCCGGTTGCTTGCTAGAGCTTAGAAGGTGAATTTGATGTTAATGCATATTTACTTGAATTATTTGATGATTTCTTTTGTTATAAATTAAGCAACTATGTATATTAAATTAGAGTACTTATTCTTGGATCTCAATTATTTTCCTCAACATCTATTCTCCTTAGAGCATCTCGGATGGGGGTTGCTTATGGAGTTTTTAAATCTATGTTGTACGTAAATAAGGAACCATTGCTTATTTTTTTCATTGGAGTTTATTTATGTAGCAATGCAGGTTGCTTAAAATAAGGCATGATTGCTTATATAAGGAACCCCAATCATGGGTTACTTATGAATAAAAAAAAAAAAAATCTCGCTCAAATATCAAGGACGAGTTGCATCTTTAAATTAAAACAAAATTAAATGCAAATATAAAAAATACGGGTTGCTAGCTTAAGGATTGCTTAAATGAGTACCATTGGAGTAAAAGTATGGTGGATTGCTTAAATATGATATGGCATAATGGAACCCACTTAATGAGAGATTTGGGTTGCTTAAATATTATCCAACATCTCCAACGATGCAACTCATTTGAGTTGCTTAACTACTCTTTTTATGGGTTCTATCGTGTCATCTCACTATTTTTTATACTTTATACTACTTTAAACAATTCTCCACTCCAATGGCACTACTCTAAAAAATTTACTAAATAGGTCCCACAAGTTACACATCTTTATTCACGTTTATTGTTATTTAAATCTTCGGAGGAAGATAACTAATGACTAATGCAATTATTTATTTTTCTCTCTCTCGTTTTTTTATTTGGAGTTCTTATATAAGAATTTGCTACTTATAAAAACAACTCTTATAAGCAACTAATGTCCTCCTAAGTTCACTCCAACGGTGCATCTGTGTAAGGAACAATTTTTTAGCTTTATGCAACCCTTAAACAACTTTCATTGGATATGCTCTTAGTGAGCCATGTGAGGTAACGTATTAATTATTTTCACTTAGTTCTTTGTATTTTGTTATATATTTTTAAATCTACCAATTAACAGTTATTACTATCAAATCCGTTGATCATTACTTATTTCTATTTAAATGTTTTTCTTTTCGGGACAAATATTTCTAAAATAAAAACACTCACACATGTATATTAAATTAGAGTATAATCTCGTAAGAGTAATTAAATCTTCTAGGTTACTCCTATTTGTAAAATAATAGATGTCATTCTTAATTTCTCTTTTTATAATATTTAAATCTAAATTTTATAATTAATTATTCATATCTTTATTTTATATTTAAATATTTTATCTATTAATTTATACAATTTATATTTTATTTAAAATAATTATGTTATATCAGTTACTAAAAGAAAATTCGATGTTTCCCACCGCCAAAATCCCAGGGAAAGGACAAAAATCAGTGGAAAAATTCACTTTTCCCATGGATTAGCCACGACTACTCAGCTGTAGGAAAAATGGGCGTCAGAATTGTTTTCCCACGGCCATTTTTCAAAAGACCGTGAGAAATTACCCACGACCTAAACCCTGGGTAACTTACCAAGGGCTTTTCCCACGGTTTTGCTCCTGGGAAATTATCTACGCTCAAGCCCAGGGAAATTTCCCACAGCTTTGCCCCTAAGTATGACGTCAAAGTTTTTCCCATGGCTTTGGCCTTTGGAAATATTAATTTATTTTTTTAAAAATATTTTTAATAATATAATAAATAAAATTAAGTAATTAAATAAATTATATTATATATTACTTAAATAATTATATTTTCTAATAATTAAATAACTAAATTTTGTTTATAATTTTTTTTTCATTTGGTCAAAGATTATATTTTTAAAATTATTTAAAAATAATAAGTAAATAAATATGACAAAATAAATAAAATACAAATCACATAAACTCACATCATAATTTAAACCATAAGTAATAATGTATGATTTTTTACAATCAATAAAAACTAAAATTCATGCAGAACCTAACAACATAATCTTATAATTTTCATCTCTATAAGGGTCCTCAATAAACTGGTCAAAAGAGTCATCGTCCTCCTCCGAGGTGCCCTGGGTCGGCTAACCAGGCTGCGGAGGTTGCTGTTGCTGTGGGGTCTTCTGCTGCTCTAATCGTTGGATCATCTCCATCATCTATTGCATGATCTCATCCCTCTGCCGCTCACGCTCCTCGGAAGCGGCCAATCTCTGCCTCAGCTCAGCAATCTCTGCCAACTCCTGAGGACGATTACCGCGGCTAGTGGACGCCTCACCACGGACGTCCAAGATGCGCGAGAACCCTTTCTGATAGTTGCAGGCAAGATCTTCAGCACCGTACAGGCGTCCCTTATACTTGTCGCCAACAACCTCTTCCCAAATACGCAATGCAAGCCGGTCCTCCTCCTCGGGATCAGGTGAAGTGGATGAGGAAGACGACCTAGCCTAAGACACGGTCGCCTCAAACTCCTCCTTTTATACTTTATTTAAAATTTAAAATAATTATGTTATACGAGTTATATATAATTTTAAATATTTTTTATTTTATTTGTTTTATATTTATTTCCCAATTTAAAAATACTCATATAATGCATAGGATACGTGCTAGTAAAAGATTAAACTTCTAATATCAAGGTGACACAATTGGCACTCCTAATTATTCATATATACGTTTTTTTGACATAAGTCTTCATATATACGTTTTTTTTTACAGCATTATTCATTTATACTTTTGGTTAAACTAATTATTTCGTTGGTGACACTGATTTTCAATTTAGTCCTTATATGTAGAAACTTTTCAAATCAGTCCCTATATATACAATTATTTTTAATTCGATCCGTGTCATTTATTAGTGTTACAACCCCGTTTGTTGGAGTTAAAGTATAGGGATCAAATTAAAAATGTTTGTCATATGTAGGGACGGAATTCAACAAAAAAAATTGAACTTGGTCTCTACACGTGACAATCATTTTCAATTTGGTCCCTACATGTGACAATTATTTTCAATTTGATCCCTGTCATGTGATGGTGTTATAACACCAATAAACGGTGAGGATCAAATTAAAAATAATTATACATATAGGGACTAATTTAAAAAGTTTTTATATATAGTGACTAAATTGAAAATTAACCTCACATATTAAGATCAAAATATTAGTTTAACCTATACTTTTTTTTTTTTTTGACAAAACATGATTTTAATTGTTTAATAAAGAATATAGATAGATAATTAAGAGTGTGAATAGTCTTACCTTTGAATCTTTGATACTCTGACAGTCTGATCTAAAGACCGGGAACATCTCAATTCTAATTTATCAACAATAATTGAGATTAATTCAAAAGTTTAGTTCTTGTTTTGTTGTTTTTAAGTGTACTCTAATATTTAATAAAAATATTTATCGTCACCATAATTTAAAATTATCAGTACAAAGACAAATTTTCTATCTATTGTACCCAAAAAAAAATCTGTACTACAATGCTAAACTTGAATTTAGTGCTTGGTTTCTTCCTATATATCATTTACAAATAAAAAGATAATAAAAAGTAATCGACAAAATGATAAGTATTTAAAAATCTTGCTCAATTAAATGTTTGTTAAGATAGTTAAAAAACAATTATTTAAAAAAAAAATAACTGTCATCAAAGATCCGCTTATTTATCAATATGTGCTTAGTCCGAATGATAAAAGACTCAGACACCTTAAATAAGTGATTGGGAGTTCGAATCTTGACTCTTACATACGGAGAAAATCTGGTTGGGAGGAGAGAACCCACCTTGTGTGTCCAATAAGTTCTCGACAAAGATTAGTCACTATTAACAATTGTGGATACTTCATATCTATATCATGATTATCAAAAAAAAAAAAAAATTCACTTATTTAATTGATATAGAGTGATTGACTTTATCTGTTTCAGACTAGCTTGCAAATAGGGGCTCGATCCCCTGTTTTGTCGATATATATGAATAGTAGATCAAAATTAAATTATAGAAATACAATAAAATCACATGCAAAAGTAAAGAGAAATTATAATCTCTGAATAATCAAGCAATTCTTTCTTTCTTTTCTTCCAAAACATATTTACAAAAGGATAGAATTTTTTTTTTATGAATAAAAGCTTAGGGTGTAGAAAAAATATTTTCATTCCAGATTAAAGACAAATTATTAATCCTAATAAAAATTTTTAGTAGAAATATAGATTTAAAAGTATTAAATTCTGATTCAAAAAAAAATTTATTAAATTCAAACTCAGAATATATAATCTAATCTAATATACCTAATATAATATATAAAAGGATTCACCCGAAAAAAAATATAATATATAAAAGGAGTACCTTGCCTTTGTGACTCCAACATTTGGTCTGATTTCGACATTTGGAAAATAGTGTCATTTAACAAGGTTATCATTACTAGAATTAATTTATCTTTTATCAACAGTTAAAATCTGTCATTATATAATTAAAATTTATAGATATATATAAAGTTTATATATATCTACGATCGGTCCATTCGTCTATTATAAGTGACGAATAGTCAAATATCAACGACAATTGATTGTCATTATAGATTTTATCTACGGTCCACATACCTTTACCTACAATTATATTTGACTACCAATAGGTTTTACTTATATTCCACCTACCTTTACTTACGATTTGGCCAACACTAATATCTATATCTACAGTTTTAACAACCGTATGTCACTAAAAATGTTCGAAATTATTTGTAAAATTTCTTGTAGTTCATCATTAAAAATTAATATTATGATAAGTCTTATTGCTTGATAGATGTTTTTATGTATTAAATTCTATTATTGCCAGTGAAAAAATTCTTTTATTCAAATTTCGAATACAATTACTCATTTAAAATAGTGCACATTTTTCAAAATAGTGCATGCCTAACGAGATGCTTAAAATTGTTGCATTTAAAACAAATTTATTTTTTTAGTAATTTAAAATATGGTTCTTGCTAATCAATGTTCTAAGGGCACTGGTTAAAAAACCCATAGAAGGTAAGCTTTAATAATTAATGAATATATTTGTATTTATATTTTCAAAATAGTATTATTTATAATTACCTAGGTATTTCTAATGCATGATTTATATTTTTTATAGGCATATATTATTTATTTATTTTATGTTATTTTTTTTCTATCTTAACTTCATTAATTTTTAAGATTTTCAAAGTAAAAATTTATAATAAAATACTTATTGGATAATTATTTATTAATGTTATTGAGAATTCATAATTATTATCTATTATAATTTTGCAATTTAACAATATCTATTATCAATAACTAAGATAGTTTATTCATATTTTTGGATTTTTTAAGTTTGAATTGTATAACTTTTCGGTTGAACATAAATAACAAACATGTTTGTGTTTTATAAAATAATTTTAGTTACATTGTCTAAGGTTAGTATTCTACATCAAAACATACTAGTATGTTCATGAGATTGCATAATAAACAAGAAAATTGAATCAAATTAATTGAAAAATGATTTAGTATTATAAAATTATTATTATTTCTATTCGAATGTTTACATTAAATCTTAGTATGCATATCTTATGGAAGTAAAAACTTTGAATGAAATAATAATAATACTATAGTTCAACAGGTTTTGGGAAAATTTCATTACTTAGATTAAATGTATCCTAAACAATAAAGATAAAAAAGATAATAAGTTATTTTGTTAAAGGAAAGAGGTTCAATATCTATTAATTTTATTATAAGCGAGAAATATATGAACATTCAACAAATTACAAATTTCAATATCTCAGGTTAATATTAATTTCATGTTCGTATTATAAGATAAATATTTTTAGGAAATGATTTTTATATTATATTTTACTAAATAAAAATTCTGACAAAAATCGTACCCACCCTTGTGATTAACGAAAGGTGAAACAGATAAAATAATTCTCATTAGCAAAATAGAGACAAGAGTAGCCGGAAAGAAGTGAGAAAAGACAATATTCAGGTGCACTTCAACAACAGGTAAACATTCTCTTTATTTCTTTTGAGAAATAGAGGATTTCATTGCTATAATTTTGAATGTATAAAATAAATAAAAGTCTAATAAATATCATCTATTTTAAAAATAAATATCTTTATACATCCTAAACTATAATAATGAAATCCTCCATTTCTTTTGAAAAATGGAAAAAGTCTTTACTTTTTCAAGAATAGGACATGCGATAGGCCAAAGGGATTAAAGTCAAAGCCATTTATAATTAATGATTAATTTTTTGCATATACTCATCCTAATATATAATAAATGATTCGTAGTGAAATAGGTAACAAACAAAATTGCCTTCTAACAACCATGTTTGTAGAATAATCAACATACTTAACCTTTTTTTAGAAAAAAAATCATGTAATACTTACCTCTCACAAAAAGTGGAAGTGGACTCAATAAGTTTTCGTATGTGTATAAGTTTATTTATTTCTTTAAAGGAAAGTGAAAATTTCATTAAAAAAGGAAAACTTTACAAAAGAGAAAGGGCATTATCAAATGAGTCTATATTTCATTCTCTTACATATACAAAATACATCTATTATCAATCGTAACCCTGAATCTTTTAAGCTTATGTTTGGGGGCGGTCATTTTATGAAAAACATCCAAACAAAAAGCACAGTCTTTGGAAAATTAAATCTATGCCACGCATTACATCATGTGTATACGTTTATCATCTTATACGGTTTTTTTTAAATATTTATATCAAGTGCTGAAAAGAAATTGATGTCTCCTTCAGAGTTGTTGGATTAGTTCTTTATATTTGTAGTGTTTTGTGCCTAAGCTGAGAAGAGAATCTCTCCTCCCCGTTGGTGTGGGCCAAGAAATAAACGCTTTTATAAACTCCTAGATAAAATGGTCATTTTCACTATGACTTTTCAAGAAGTTAATGCCATTCATATTTGACAATGGAGGCATCGTTGAACAAAGACCATTACTAATCAATGGTTGGTGGGTAACGACCCACGTGCCGGCCCCCATCACATTCTTAGATTTTGCTTTACGGCAAGGTTTATTATAATTGGGTAGCTTATTGACAACTATTATGTGTTTGTTAATTTGTATTTCTTAAAATTAATTAATAAAAATATTTAAATTTAGTAAAATATAATAAATTAATACAAATTTTTATTACTAGTACAGAAAATTATATTTATGATAATTTATATATATAAATATAATAATTTTATGATTCATTACTTTATCTTATAAGTTAGACAAATGCTAACTGAGACCTAGAAATGAAAAAATATAAGTTTTTATTGAAAAATTATATATTTTATATATTGATAAGTGATATATTTAGTGTAAAAACTTTTTTTTTTTTAACTTTTTAACTAAGACACTAATTAGTGAGATCCTATGAGGTATAACAAATTAATAATCACTAGCAAGTTTCCTTTGCATTGTAAAGATATTTTTAAATTTAGAAAAATTATAAAAATATAAAATAAAAGGAAAAATATGTGAAGTTGTAAATTATATATACGTAATTATTTCAAGTAAAATCTAAAAAGTATAAATTTAAAGAGAAAGTACTTAAATTCAGAAAGGAAATATGCATAATTAATTTAAAGTTTTAAATTTAAATATTAAAACAAAGAGAAATTAAGAATGATGTATATCATTCTATAAATGAAAATAGCCTAAAATATTTAATCATTATTAAAAGAGTCTATTCTAATTTAGTATTTAGATCTGAGTATTTTTCTTTTTAAAATATTTATCCTGAAAATGAAAAGAGTTAAATGGAAATAAGTCATGATCAACTGATTTGGTCATAATGATTGTTAATTAGTAGATTAGAAAATACATCCTGAAAATTAAAAGAATTAAATGAAAATAAATAAATGATATGCACATTTGATAATAATAATAATAATAATCATTTATTTGATAGTAATAATAATTAATTAGTAGATTTGAAAATATAATAAAACATTAAAAAATTATTTAATGTATGTGACGTCATGTAGATCACCCGGGAGGATAGAGGTTGTGAAAAATGACTAATGTTCAATAGCAAATGCTCTAATTTAATATATATAAGTTGATTTTAAGGGTCTTTTTAACCCTGACGGTTAGCATACTCGTTAAGAATAAAAAAAATTGTATTAAAAAAAATGATGTATTTTTTTTTGTAACCTATGATATAGGTACGAAGTATCCATTATCATTAACAGTGACTAATCTCCGTCGGTGAACCTGTTGGGCACAAGAGGTGGGTTCTCCCCTCTCAATCAGGTTTTTTTCATACACAAAAAGTCAGGATTCGAACTCCTGATCACTTGCTTAAGGTGTTCGAGTTCCTTACCACTCGGACCAACATGTTGATAAAAAATGATGTATTTAATATATTTAAAATTTTAAAAAAAAATAAAAGTTGTACTTTCAAATACAAACTTTCTATTTTTGAATCCTAGCCAATGCTTTTAAGCCACTTGTTAACATTTGTCTTATTTTATTACTAATAAATAATTTTTTTATAGAAATAAAAATAAAATGGGGCCGATTAGAGACCAAATTTATTTATTAATAAGTATAGATATGCAGCAATGGATTGATCGAGAGAGAGGAGAGAGGACTATCCGATATATATCTATGCTATCCTTGTGGAGAATTATATGAAATATGATATTATGAGTTTGAGATTGCTAGGTGTTGATTTGTTGGATTGTTCTTATCATTATGATGCTTATGTTGAGATCATCTTGCCCAAGTTTTTTGACCAAATAATAAGTAAACTAAAATGAGAGTCAAACTACATGCTTTTTTAAATTAAATATATTGTTGGTATCTAAAAATATAACATTTCCTAGTTTTGAAACTTATTTGTTTATTTTTGTTTTGGTTCAAGTTTTTAAAAAAAACTGTTCGTTTTAGTGCATGTTGTTAGTGGGTCTTCATTACGTACTTACTTAATTAGCAAACAGAATTACTAACATATATTATTAGTGAATAAAGCCTATATTTGTCACCTACGTAACACTTAAAGGAAGTTCACTAATAAAGGCAATAATTTAAATAATTTTTTTACAAAAACTTATACTAAAATAAAATAAAATAAAGAAAAATAAAAAGTACGGTATTATGAATGGCCAAGTACGTATTTAACTTTTTTTTACGGGAACTTCATGTTAGTAATATTTTTTTTTTTTGAAGGAACATGTTAGTAATATTTGTAAAGTGATATAATTATTTGTTAATTTATATTATGTAATCTTTTAAATTTGCATTACATAATACATAAAATTAATTTGTCGATATTGACATGTAGATATTGTTTGGCAAAAACAGTTGATAAGCTGTCTGAAAGCTTATAGCTAAAATATATTATTTATTTAAATAACCGATTATTGTTTTAATTGATTATAGTAAAATTAGTTTTCATTTGGATACATTTGTTGAAAAACAATTTTAAGGTAATTTGTTTAAAAAATAAATTTTACGTATTAAGTTACAATAAAAGTAAAAAAGTTGTTTGTATAGATTAATAATGTTATTTATATAGCAGTTAGTGTTGCGGGTAAAATAAAGAAAATGTTATTGTTTTTAAAATATATAAAAAAAAATTTAAACAGGCTTAAAATTCCAGCTTTTCAAAAGCAATTTTTCATAAAAATAGATTTTTTATTATTTAATCATATTTGTCAAACATATTAAATTAATTAAACCCAAAAAAACTGATTCGAGATTAATTTAGGCTTAATTGCTCTTTTGGTCCCTCAAGTATCACGATTGTGCAATTTTGGTCCCCCGGGTTTTAATTGCGCCAATTGGGTCCTCCAAGTATCATGATTGTGCAATTTTGGTCCCCTAAGTTTCAATTGCGCCAATTGGGTCCCCCACGTATCATGATTGTGCAATTTTGATCCCCAAGTATCACGATTGTGCAATTTTGGTCCTCCAAGTATCACGATTGTGCAATTTTGGTCCTCCAAGTATCACGATTGTGTAACTTTTAACATCAATAGCCTATGAAGCATATGTGCGACTGATTTGGCACTTAATGAAACTAGTTTGGTAGCTTACGTGTCATTCTTATGTGACACTTAATGACGTGCATTTGACCATTAAATTGTGTGATATGGCAATGATGTCTTATAAGAATGTCCTGTAAACTGTCAAGTTGACTTCACTAAGTGTCAAATTAGTCCCACGTGTCCTATGTAGGTTACTGACGTTAAAAATTGCACAATCGTGATAATTGGGGGACCAAAATTACATAATCATGATATGTGGGAGACCCAATTAGCGCAATTGAAATTTGGGGGACCAAAATTGCACAATCGTGATACTTTGAGGACCCAATTGGCGTAATTAATACCCGGGGGACCAAAATTGCACAATCGTGATATCTGGGGGACCAAAAGTGTAATTAAGCCATTAATTTAACATGTTTGGGAAACCTAATTAAACTATGAAAATCAATTTTTTCTAAAAAAATGTTTTTTAGAGAAGTTGTAAGTTTCAAACTTATTTAAAAAAGTTGTTAGATTATTTTGAACCCAAACACATCCCTCTATTTTACCGCTGCGAAACTAACTACCAAATAAATATTATTTAATTTATTCAAATAATTGGATATCTTTGTTTATAATTTATTATGTAAAAATATTTTTTCCATAACCCAAACAAAGCATATTATCTTAAAATCGCTTTTCAATAAATATATTAAAAAATAAATCACATTCTACTATAATTGATTAAATCAATAATCGATTTTACATATAATCGATTATTAAAATATTTTTCTTTTGCAGCTTATCCAAATACACTCTTAATCTAAACCAAATATACACTAATTATCTTAGTCATGTAAAATAACAGCCATAGTAGTCCACACGTAGCATTTAGTTCCTTTTTTTCACTCCTTTGGTTTAAATATACAAATATTCACCTACTTAGACTGTATTTGGGACATCTGGGAAAAATATATTATACCAATAATAGCTTATATGTGTAATCGATTACTGTCGCGACCGTCCCGTCCGGGAGCCGCGAAGAAAAGAAAAGGAGTCACCACCAATTTTATTTTTGTAAAAAATTGGGAAAAACTATAAACTTAAGGAAACTGGTCTTTTTTAAAAGGATTAAGATCGAGCTCGGGAGTCGGTTACGAGTAGGGAAGGTATTAGCACCCTACATCGCCCGTTCTAAGAACGGTACCTCAAGTTAATTGTACATATTTTAATAACTTCAAAAATATTCGTTTTACCCCAAAAAAGAATAAAGAGAAGATATACAACACAAAAATAGGAAAATTTAATTTTAGCTTGACGAAATGATTAATTTCGCTCCTACGTATTCCCTGGTGCGATGGGAAACTCAAAGCCACGTAGTTCTTCTAGAAAATGCTTGATTGGTTGGATATTTTTTATTTTCTTTTGAAAAAGATTTTTTTTTATTTTTGAAAAGATTTTATTTTGGAGATAATTTTAGAAAAAAAGGATTTTATTTCAAAATTTACTTTTGCACAGGATTCAAGATAGCAAAGCTATACGATAAACCCTTACAAGATTATACGACACTTGAGGATGAAAAATCATACATCAACGTCATAAATTGTTGCGAGAATTGAAAACATCTTATTTATTTTTTTCTTTTTTTGTTTATTTATTTTATTTTTGTTCTTTTCTGATTTTATTTTGGTTTAAACCATAAAAATGACTAACCAATTGGACCCTAACCACTACACCTTGAGCCCAAAAAATAGACAACCAAACCCTTTTCAATTAACCCAAAACTAAAAAAAACAAAAAAACTAACCAAAAATAAATAAATGAAATGGTTTGCCCCTCAGCTATGAAACCTGATTGTGAAACAGAGGAATGAAGCTCGGGACCTTTGAGCTACACGGTGACATGGGAGACGCGACTAGACTAGTTCGTGATGGGCCGCAAAGCGTGGCGCACGCACGGTGGTGCTCTGGATGGATGAGCTGGGGTGGAGTAGGCGCGGCCGGTTCGGAATGGGGCTACCACGATGGAGATAGGGAGTGATGAACGATGTTGCCTGGTGGTGCTATTGGAACGTGGGGTGACTGGTATGGCAGCAGTAACCAAAGTACTCTTGGCTTTTGGAGATAGCAATGTTGGGCCTGTGTGGATAAACAGAGAGGAAGATGGAGACGCTATGCAACAATGGGGGACCTTGGTGTTAGAACGTAAATGCTCTTATGATGGAGGCTTGGGTGAGAGGATATTAGACGCTGATTTGGATTTGGGGAGATGAAGGTCAATGGAAGTATAAGGTGAGTGATGGCTGTGTTGTAAGTGTGGGAAGAACCAAAGGGAAAGGGTCAGAAGCAAAGATGGATGATGATTAGAAAATTCGGTCCCCCTTTTGATGATAGAATAGAATCCAATATATAGGGGAAAAAAAGTAACAAACTCTCGTTATCAAATTAGATGAGCTATCAAAAAGAAATCATCATCTATCTCAAATAGATTATGATAATTATATGAAGCAAAATCTGTTTTGAGAGTTTGAAATGATGGATATGTGATAACTATCACTATCTTTCCCTATCTACTAAAACAACCTAATCTTCATCACATTTTTATTTTATTTTTATTATTTTATTATTTTATTTTATTTTATTTTTTTTATATTTTTTATTTATTAAAACATGATGAGCCTAACTTCTAAGAATTGAGCTAAGATCTAATTAAATTTTTTTTGCGGTTTTTTTTAGTATTAAAAGGAAAAAGAAAATTGACCCGGACAAAATTGGGTGTTCACAATTACATAATCAGAATCTCTTTTTGTTTGAGTCATTTTGCTGAAAAGCGATTTTAAGATAATCTATTTCGTTTTGATGATGAAAAAAAAACATTTTTACATAGAAAATTACAAAAAAATGTATGAAGTTATTTGTTTAAATTAATATTATTTTATGCTTTTTTTTAACATTAAAACTTGTTAAAATGTCTATTTTTTATATATTCTCATCATTTTTTTTTCTATTATAAAAAAGTGAATAAAATTTGTAACATTTTTTATGACTATGAAAAATGTGAAAATGTATAATAAATATTTCTTTTGAATATTATAGAGAATTTTAAGATAAAAAGATACTATTTAGAGCAACATCACAACATGAAAAAAAAAAGAGGAAGGAGTGAGGTACAGAACACAAAGAATTAGATGAAGTCGCGGCTAGGACTGGTGTGCGTAGGGGTGGTGATGACATAGTTCTGCGGTGGCCAGGTGTGGCGATTGTGGTGCGACTAAATCCGAGCGAATGGCTCTCAGTGGAATAGTTGAGGAGGATGGCGACCGGACGGAGCTAGCACAGTGGCGCAAACATCATTGCGCGGAGGGGTTTCTGAGGTAATGTAGTCTTGTTGTGCGTGACTGGGCGGAGTGGTGATGCGACTTGCATTTTGCTGCAAAGGTGATTCGTATGCTCCTTCCACGAATGCGAAGGGTCTGGACGTGGAGGCCGCGATGTGGTTGTGTAGCTACTGAGACGGTGTGTGTTGGGAGGATGACAACAAGGAGATCGTACAACTAATGTAGCTGTTGGGGGGTAAATTTGGAATAGAATTTTTGAGTTTAAAAAAATCAAATGACAACAATCTAATCGTCCTTCATACAAGATGACATAAAAATAGTTTTTTACCAAAAAAAGTTTTTTTTAAAATATAAGTTAAATGTCAAATACATTAGATTATCTATGAAACAATTTTTTTAGGGGGAAAAGCAGCTGAAATGGAAATAATACGTGTCCCAAACACACTCACAAAAAAGTGCGAATTTTCAAATGGTTCGAGTTCAGGAAAACAAAATCTAATTCGTTAACCTCGAAACAGGTCAACCATCATGAATAATCGCAAACCAAGAGTTGTGGACCAATATCGTATATAATCTCAAACCATATACTTGAATAACATGTTTACAAAATTCGACAACAATTTCACGTTATCTATAGTTATTATAGTAGAGTTTCTTTATTAATTATTTTAAAAGATTTAAGTAACCCTACACTTTGAACATTAATCAAAACACATTTTTGGTCAAAATTCATGTTGGGATTGGTACATCCTTGTTTTTTTTTTCTTGGTTTCATATTGTCCTGGACCAATTATGGGCTTGACCCAAATGGCTGACCTGATCTAACCCAATACACCTAGCCCAATGAGCCGACCAGCGAAATAGACGAAATCTATGATATCTCATGGGTTGTTAGCTTACCTAGGCTCGTCGCCCTACCTTTGTAGGGCTAGCTAGGTCTACTATGCTGCCTTTGCAAGGCACGTCATCCTCCCTCTGTAGAGACAATTAATGACAAGACCCCGGTGGTCGAACATTCTGCTTGCCGCAAGTGGTTGAGCCAACGTTATCAGACCATCATGAATGCATTCTCTCAACCCCCTATAAATGCCACAATCATAAAAAATATCCCTCACTTTACGGATCGGGATCGCCTACAGTGAGAGAACCACGCAGTTGCCGCAGTTCAATGATCTCAGCCATTAAATTGTGATCGAACGACTCATATCCTATCAGTTTTAAAATGCATCTCAAAATCCAACAATAAACATGCATTACTGTGTAAATGTGTTAATGCGTGGAATCTATATCCTTCACTTTACTTGTCATTGATTTCTTTGTATATTCTACTCATTTTATCTTCCACTCTCTTACCTGTGCATGAGAATGTCTTTGCAGATACCACCCCCACCACACTAAAAAAGAGCTATCCTATCACCAACCGAACAAAAAGTTCAAGAGATCCGATCTGTGGATAAGAGGGACCGACCACCTACATCATGGGCGAGCCGAGCTAATAACCCATGCCGGTTAGAACATATACAATACATGGCAATCTTTGTTGGCTCACGTGCACTGCCTTTGAGGTTCCTTTGCTCCAAAAGAGATAGATGCCTTGGATGGGAAGAAGATAACTCTTATCCTAATATTTAACAAATTAAATTATTGACCTTCTAAATATAACAAAATTTACACGTGTAAGTCTTTATTTAAAAGCTAAAACCAAGCATAGTATAATATAGACCGAATGAGTGTTTCCAACAAAAGAGTTTGAATTAACAATTTGAATGAATGAATATCTTTTTTAATTAAAAAAACAAAAGAGTTTGAAAAAAAAATATTATCCTAAGTATTTGCACATATTTATATGTTTTTGCCCTCGTAATATGTTAATGGATGCATATTGACTCCAAGATATTTTCCCCCTCTTTTTGGGACAATCTACAGTGAAGTAGAATCTGAAATCTCAATAGTGTTTTCAAGGATAAGACCCAGACGACTACATCAGTGCATAAATAGATTGAATTGGTCTATTTTTCGCAATTGACCAGCACACCCTTCTGGAAATTGAAAAACAAAAAATCCATGTCGTGCATGCCATGCCTCCCATTTACTTTGCCCACGCCGGAAGAAATATTTTGCCTTTCCCATTTCAAATGGCGACCAAAGACTAAGAATACAAGTTGTGTCTAACTTGCTAAAACCATACTTTTCAATATTAAAGAATTTTTTTTTAGAGATCCATGGAAGAGAAAAGAACTTGTATCTTATTTCCCTGGACCAGTATTAGTTTTGAAGGAGCAAAAATGATGGTGAACTGGACGTAGGCTTACAGCAGAGTAGATCAATGTGAGGCCAAGTTATTTTATTCTTTCTGGCCAACAAAGTACCAAACCAAATGGCTGCATCAACACTCTATTTTCTGTTTTTGTCAACAAGCACCTACACTCTTATGTCTCTAAACCACCAGAATCAATTGGGCTTCATGGCCCCAAAAGCCCTTTGGTATACGTGTGTTGAAAAAAAAAAACTGAATAGATGACCCAAGAAAATTAAACAAAACTGAATAGAACTGGTTGTCCAAAATTCGTATCCATGTATTCTTTCACTAACCAACATTATGTATAAATGATCATATTTGAGTATAACTTTCCCTCTTATTATAATGGATAAAATGGAAAAAGGTCGAACAATTCGATTAATAAATAGTTAAATTTTCAATAATTATTTTAAAATTTGTATTAACCACTTATCAATTGAATTAACAAATTAATTTCCAGAGCATACTTGGGAATCACCAAGAGAGTGCATGCATTTTTCATTATGTAACAAAACGGGCTTAAGTTGCAAAGAGTCACGACCACCAATATTAGCTATCATGCTCCATGCATCCATATCTTGTGAAACACTTACGTCTTCTGATACGAATTATACATGAAATACGAAATGGACCAAACCACCAATCCTATTGCGAGATACAATAAAGAAAAATCTTTATTTTACCATTTTGTTTTTATCACATCAGTGTTTTTTTACACCTAAATCCTAAAACTAACAGTAATTAAGTAGCTTCTCACAAACACACATTGAGTGAAATAAACACAACCGTGAGACTTTTACAACTTCATATTGAGAACCTTACCTAATGGCTGATACGTTTTAGGTGTTCCATCATTTCTATGTGATGTAGAAGGAGTAAATGGTTCGGGTGTAGATACCTCCCTAAGCGCAGTCATAGCATCCCTCCTTTTTTGCCTATGTTCTCTGTGTCTCCTTATTTTATCTTCTAATGCTGCCTTAGCATTCTCAGCTAACTCAGCCCTGCTGAGAGCTTGTTCTGCACGAGCCCTTAGCTCCACAATTTTCACTGAAGCGTTTTCCACCTCCTTTTTCATTAATGCTAACTCTAACCGGCTTCCAACTTCCGCTACCACCGATCCCTGAACTTCATTTGTCTTCTCAGCCTCTCTAACCAAGTATTTGTACTCTTCCAAAGAGATTGTGATATTGTCATTATTACTCTCATTGTTTCTCTCTTCAGCTTCTATCTCCTTAGAAGGATTCTCAGGATGGATGTCAGTAACATATCCGTTCTTGTAAGCCAACCTATGTTCCTGAAGCTGAGATTTCAGCAATGCAATCTCCACCTGAGCTTCCATGTCTTTTTCCTTATTCATGTTCACTTCTGCTTTAGCCTTCTGTAAGTCACCTGTTAGTGATTCAATAGTAATATTCAAGCCATTTATTTCTTCCTTTGCACTACTAAGCTCTTGTTTTAACTGATTCAATTCCATTTCTAATGCCTCAATGTAGACAGATTGATCCATGGTCTTTCTTTCCTTTAGTTCCATGTCAATGTGAAACTGGTTTGAGTTGTTTATGGCATTGGAAGCAGATTCCTCAGGTAAAATGAGTGCTTCCGCAGTAGCTTTTGTAGCTAACTCAATTTTGTCATCTTTCTCAGACAATAACACTACAGCAAACTTGTCTTTCTCAGCATTAATGGCAGCTAGTTTTGACCTATGAATGACATCATTAAGCTCCTTCACTTGCTGCAGGAGTTCTTGTTTCTGTTCCTTTTCAATCATCAAGGCATTTTCCAACTGCTCTTCATTGGTCAAGGCTTTTAGTTTTGAATCTCTAGCAGCAACAAGTTCTGTTTCTTTGTTAAGCAGCTCTCTTTGTGTGGCCTTCAATTCACTTAAAACATGGGATAGCTGGTCCCGGACCTTTGCAGTTTCCAAGTTCTGATCAGCCATCTCTTTCATCTTGGATTCAAGCTCATCTACGCGTGCTCTTCCCACAGCACATTCATTCATGTACTTGTTTCTTTCAGTGTCAGAATTCTTCAGCAGGGTAGACAACTCATGAGTCCTCTTTTGGTTGTGTTCCAGCTTAAGAAGTGCTTGCGTATGTGCAGCTTGTTTTGCTTCCAATTGTACCTTGAAGATGGCCAATTCCTTTGTCAAGTCCTCAAGCTCTTTTTCACATTCAAGCTGGCAAAACAAATAACGCAAAATGATAGGAAAATCATGAATTCAGGTATCGATCTCTGATGCAATTGTACCTTGCTTCCTATTGTACCATGCATGCATAAACAATATTCAATTAATCATATCAAAGGGAATGGATGAAATCTACATGAGCGAGAAGACTAATAATTGAAAGTCATATATATATACTGTATAGGAAACTGACACAAATATTACTACAACTTCCGTACGTATAACATGAAATCTTACCTTACTCCCTGTAGGCTGATATTTCTTCTGATCACCTTTATCTCCAAACAAGGAGAGGGCATTCTGTACCGAATCAATTGGTTTAGTATCAATCTCCCCACCCATGATTTTGCAAAAGAAAATATGTGCACCACTGTCCCAAGGAAGTCAAAACCACATGCAAAGCCTCCAGGAAATAATCTGAACATTGGAAGGAAAAAGAAACACACACAAAAAGTGATATTAAAATAGATACATATGTTGCGCTGCTTGCGCATAGTGCCATAAAAGCATGGTAAAGAGAGCATCAAATATAAACTGCTCAGCAGTGTTATCGCAAGAGTTAAACCAACAATTAGGAAATCAAATATAAACTCATCAGACGAATATAATCATATGTCTATATTTCATATGCATACGGATGTGTAAACATGAGTTACTTGTTTAAGAATCATATGTTAGATACATCAAACAAAAGATATGTCATGACTAAGAAGAAGAATGTAAGGTCCCAATGCCAAAAATGAAAGGACTAAATTCAAGTTATTAAACATTTCTCAAAGGCTACTACCTATCAAATTTAACAAGTATCAAAGAAGATAAACAGAGATAACCTGCAATTTCAGGATAGCAGGTTGTGATGAAGATGGAAAAAAGAGAGCAGGTAGAGTAGGATGAACAAAGACAAAAATATGAAAATTGGCACGCAGGGAACATAGGTGTGGGAGTGGTATTAATGGGTTTTGCATTGCGGAGGATACGATGGTGTGAAGTTTGTCATGGGGCATGAGTACAGTGGCCGTCGAGAAAATATATATTCTAGTTTGTTTCTTCTTCCTTGGAGCGGTAACTGTAGTCTGTAGTACGAAGGAATAATAATACAGTACTACTCAAATATATATGAAATATTCTTTTTGCATCTTTAGCGTCTCTCTGTCTCTTCCAACTGCAATTGTCGCTAGAACGTTGGTGTGTATAGAACGCATGTGACCGCTAGACATGCAATAAAGTCATGTGCCTTCATGCAAAGAGGGGCTTGAGTCCTATTACAATTACTAACTGACTGATTTAGATTATTCTAATCCTAAACGCGAAAAAACACTTTCGGAGATAATTATTTTAAAAATTACGTGAGAAGAACTTTTCTTCAACATAATTTTCAAACAGGCAAAATATAAAACAAACAAACTCTGATTAGTCTTGACTTTGATTTTGTAACTTGCTTGTATGAAAAAAAAATGCCGGTTCCTACTTTTTTTTTTTTTTGAAAAAACCCCAAATATCATCAAAGAAAATTACTCCTTCACCTAAAAATACTCCTTTTTTAGCCGAGTAGGATTTTAAGGGGAATAAAGTAATGAGATATATCAATTCTTAGATCATGTAATTGGTTGAAAATTTGAAACCTTCTATGCACACTATATAATCAAGAGTGAATATTTCTTTACTCAATCACTTCAGAAATATTATATTCACTTTAAAGAAACTTTATCCCAATTTTAGTACAAAGTAAAGTGATGTGTAGAGTGTAGTTAATTACCTGTAGCTCCGAGCTTAAATGAGTCCAAGTTAAAATGACTGCTCTACCTGAAGAGCAAATATTGCATGGATGTTGCAAGTCACTTTTAAAGAGGTAAACATTTTTAATATATAAATTTTTTTTATTTAAGACCATATAAAATTTTTATGTAAGAATACAAGTTGAAGATTAGCTCAATAAAAGGCTCTTCTTACATTTTCCCCTATAAGTCATGACAATTACACTAAATTCAATTTTACTTGGTGTGATTATCACAAATAAAGTAAATGAGGAGAAACAACAATACATTTGATTTCCTTCTATGCATAAAATATTAATTTATATAAAAAAATATAATTTATTATTATTTTATAAAAAAATATTTTTAAATATTATGTAACATCATATCAACCAAACTAACATGAAGTGTAATCATATAATAAAAGGGTCTTGCTAAAGAATCCAGAAATGGTAAACTCTCATTGAAATTTAAGTACAACACTCATTGATATGTTAAATACACTATTTTTCAATAAAACTTACCAATTTTGATTCCTTGACCAATGCTCGACACTGGTTAGCATTTGCAATAATAAAAATGCACCATATTAATTTTAAAAACTCGAACACACCCAATTAACTCTGAAGTATTATTCATTATAGCCTCTAATTCCCTCTATGTAGGTATAAATTCTTATAAGAGAATGTTAACCTTAGGGCATTCATTAAGGAATCAAAAAGGATAAATTTGCATTGAAAATAATGTATTTAATATATTGATAAGCATTGTATTTATTTTTCTAAGTTCTAACACAAACTTGTCTTCTTCTTTTTTATTAAACTTGTCTTTTTTTAATCATTAATCAGTGTCGTTAGGATATTGATTTTTTTGGGTAACCATGACATAGATATGAAGTATCCACCGTTAGCAGTGACTAATTTCCGTCGGGGAACCTGTTAGGCACACAAGGTGGGTTCTCCCATCCCAAACAGATTTTCTCTATATACAAGAGTCATGATTCGAATCCCTGACCACTTGCTTAAGGTGTCCGAGTCCCTTATCACTCGGACCAACCACGTGTTAGTGTTAGAATATTGATTAGCAAGATGCATTCTTATATATTATTTTTTTTCTACAATTTGAATTTGACATTAACATCAAGTGCCAGTTATTCCCAAATCCCAAAACCTTTTTTTCCTTATCATTTTGAAAATTGTTTGTCATTACATTCACATGAAGAAATTCATGTTATATTGATTCTTTCATCGAGCAAATACAATGGTCCATGATTGATTGTGATCTTTCGTGACTATTAAGTATAACTAACTATATTTTACATGGTATATTGTAAAATGCAGATTGCATGATTTTTAAACATTGGACTTGATACATGAATCCACAGTGGTTAGCTTTTACCCACTCTGTATGCCCAAAAAAATGTTGCCTATAAGATTGAATTATCTATATTATCTATATTCTTTTTATGTGCAAATAATAATATAAGATAATGCTGTACTAATGTAATGTCTATGTTCTTGATGTTTTTGATTGTTTATCTCTTGTCATCCATTTTTTTCTTTTGAAGACAGCTCTTCCTATTTTAACATTTGAAAATGGATTTTGTGTCTCTTTTCCTTTGAAATGAATTTTAGAATCAAAAGGGGTTAGAGTATAATTTAAAATGAACTTCGGTGAAGCACAGCAAAAAATAAACTTTATTTTTTTTTTCTTTCTTTTTTCTGTTCTAAAATTATTCTGAATTCTCATAATTGTAGCAACCATATTTTATACGCGAAAAAAAGTTTGGTGTATACAATTTTCTGTATTTAGTAAAATTTAAGTTGCTATGACTTAATCGGAAATTAATTATTAAAATAATCCAAAAAAGTTATTTAGCAAAATACACACTTTTTACCTACTATTTTTCATATTACATGACTTTTTTCAAACCATTGGAAAGTTGATTTCTATGTTTTTATTTATTTATTTCTTTTTAACTATCAAAATTATTGATTAAATTTCTAAATAAAGAAGGTAACAAGTGAATAAAGAAGGTAACAAGTGAAGTCGGCATCCCATCCCAGATGCCGACTTCCCAACATGAAACCGAAGAAAAAAGAACTTGCAATAAGGGAAATCGAAAACTAAGATGCAAGTGCCGACTTCCCATCAAGTAGAAAAAAGTATTATAAGAGATTCTAATAAAACAAAAAAACATTTGTATTTTGAAAATTAATTAATTAGGAAGGATGTGTACTTTGAAAATTAATTTTGTTCCATATTATTTAAATATTTCCACCGACTTTTCTGGGTAACGAAATTTATTTTCCAATTATTTTACAATTTATTCAATTTCTCAACCGCTCATTTTTAAGACGAATTTGGTAGTTGATTTAGGGATTTTGTTTTTCTGGGTTTAGGATTTCTCGGATTTGGGAGAAGATTTTGTGAGAAAAGAGTGCCCAAGGAAATGTCCACTAAAATGGTTACATGTTATATATATTTCCGTTAGTATTGACATATTGGTTAAAGAGGGTTATAGTTGCTTCCTTGATCAGGATGGATTAAAATAATTTTAAAATTTAGATGCTAATTTTTTTTTTGGTGTGCACCGAAGTATCTTCTGGTCGATAGTCAGAGACTAATTCATTTTGAGGTATAGAGATCACCGAAGTAAGTTTTGTCTCTCCCAATAAGTTTTTTTCATACACACGACAAAAATCGAACACCTGATAATATGCTCAAAGAATTCAGTTATCTACCAACTATGTTGGGCATGCATAACTTCATATGATAATCCTTACATTATTAAGGTTAAAATATATTTTTTTCCTAAAAATAATTAACCATTTATTTATTGATGGTTATGACAAAAAATTTAAGGAAGCCCTTGCTTTAGTTGGGCCTAAAAACAGTAACTAATAGCGTCCATCTGACGCAGCTATTTGTTTATTTTAATGTTGAAATCGGAATCTAAGATCCAATGGTGAGAGTCACACTGAATCCAACGGTGTGAAATATTCCCACCTAAACACCAAATATTATCAAAGAAAATTATTCCTTCACGTAAAAAATACTCGTTTTAGCCAAATTGAATTTTAGGAGGAAAAAAACTCCTCTAGAATGACTTTATTTTTAAAGTAAGCATGATATATGTATTTTTAGATCATTTAATAGGTTAAAAATTTGAAACCATGTATACAACTGTATAATCAAGATTGAATATGTCTTTACTTAATCACTTAAGAAATTACTCACATTAACAAAACTTTATCCAAATTTTAGGACAAAGCAAAGTGATGTATAGTTACCTTTAACTCCAAGCTAAAATGAGTCCAAGCTAGATGACTTTGCTCTACAAGAAGATCAAATACTGCATGGATGTTGCAAGTCACTTTTAAATTAATAGGTGAATCTTTTCTATATATATATATATATTATTTATTTAAGACCATATAAAAAGGTTATGTAAGAATACAAATTGAAGATTAACTCAATAAAAGGCTCTTCTTACATTTTTGCCTATAAGTCATGACAATTACACTAAATTCAATTTTACTTGGTTTTATATATCACAAATAAAGTAAATGAGGAGAAACAATTATACATTTGATTTCATTCTATGCATAAGATATTAATTCAAATAAACTATATATAATTTATTATTAATTTCTAAAAAAATATATGACTTAATGATTTTTTTTTTGTCAAATAAGGGTCATTTTGATTTTAGTTCATGCAATACTTTTTCTTATGATTTGGTGTTTGCACGTTTTAAAACTTTGGAAATAGTCTCTGTCATTAGTTGATCATCGTTAAGTGATGATGTGGTTGACGGTATACCATGTCAGCCACACCACATGTATAATTAATTCGTTTTTATTTCCACATTGTTTTTTTAAATATTATTTAATTTTTAATAATTTAAATTATTAATATTATTTAAAAATATTAAAAATATTATTTAGAAATTGAGATCAGATCATTGGTATCCACGTGGAATAACCTTACAAGGCCGCATATCAGCTTTTTATCCATCATACCTTTTCTACTTCAATATCTCAGGTGCTACCTAAGCCGACGTCCCACAAGGCGTTTCCAACATTCTATCTGATCTGTTCTGTTCCGGCAACGCAGAAAGCCCAAAGTCGGAAACTTAAAGGTCTTCGTTCTCGTCTAACAGCAAATTCTCGGGCTTTCGCGGCGGGTGACGTCCTGACTATGGCAAAAGTCGACGACGCTGCTGAGTTGTTGGAAGTACTTTTTGGCCACGTCTTCCTTCATTTTTCCCTTTGTTAGCTTGGCGAAGAGTTCACCCCTGTGACGTATTAGACAATGATGGAGATCTTTGCTTTGATGGCCATTACTTCCTTCAGCTTGACGATGTATGGTGGTGCATAAGGTGCATCACCGAAACCTCGTGTTTGATCTATTTGACTAGAGTCTCTTTCTTTAGCCTCTCCTTCTTGATGGCCATACTCTCGTTTGTTACCAGGTTTATGTCGTGGTATATTTTCGCGAACTTCCCTTGGCTGAGCAGCTTCCCCATCTCGTACTTGTTGAAGAGGATGTTACTATTCTATTGTTCACTTTTTGGATCCATCATAGGAAAACAAGGGACGGAGAGGCGGTGGTGGTAGGTGGAAGTGGAGGTGGGTGGATGTTGATGTTGTGTGTGCTATAAGTTCGATTGCAGGTTGTGAATCAGAAGGGATGAGAAGGACCCATCTGATCTCAAATTTTAAATAATAATAATAATATCTTTAAATTTTTTCAAATAATATTAATAATTTTAATTATTAAATAATTAAATGATATTTTAAAAAATGCAAGTAGAAAAAAATTAACTAATTACACACGTGACGTGCATGATATAGCATACCGTCAGCCACGTCATCACTTAACGGTGATCAACTAATGATAGAGACTATTTCCAAAGTTTTAAAAGGTAGAACCACCAAATCATGAGAAAAAATTATAAGGACTAAAACCAAAATGACCTTTATTTACAGGGGCTAAAAAGTTTATTAAGCCTTTTATATAACATCGGATCAACCAAACTGACATCAAATGTAACCATATAGATCGGACCCATTTAAAAAATACACCAAATTAATTTAAAAAACTCAAACACACCCAGTTAACTGCACAACGATTAATCATTTGTATAGGCTCTAATTCCCTCCTGTGTGTCGGGACGGACCCAGGTGTAAGACAATGGGGGCACTTGAATGTTGAATAATTATTAAAAAAAATATAATTATTAAATGTTGAATAATTTTAAATTTGCCCTCGACTAAAAAATAAATGTTGCCCCCATTGAAAGATAAATGTTGCTTCCATTGCCTTGCAACTCTATTCTACATAATACTTTTTCATTTTTTTGTGCACAATCAAGTGTGCAATCGTATAAGATGAATACTAGAATGATTGTTTGATCATATATAGAGAGAAAAATATTTTTTATAGTATTAAAAACGAAAAAATATATAACAATTTCAAAATATGATAATGATGTCATTATTTTATCGCTTATACATTTATATATTATTTATAAAAATATTTATAATATATAATATATAATTTTGCCTTTATTAATCAAAATTTCTAGGTATAAATTCTTATATATTATTTTTATCTACGATTTGAATTTGACAATAACATCAAGTGCCAATTCTTCCAAATCCCAAATCTTTTTTTTCCTTATCATTATGAAAATTGTCTGACATTACGTTCACATGATGAAATTGAGTAAATATTCAATTTAGTCCTTAAAATTGTAGGGTCGTATCAATTTAGTCTCTTACATTATCAATATTCTAAAATGATCCTTGGAATTTCAAAATATAGCAAATGAATCCCTGACATTATTCACTTAATTTTAAATGCATCCCTGATATTATCAACTTAATGTTATTATAGTCCATACAAATATCAATGGAGGGACGAATCTGATTAACTTTCTGTAATTCCACGGATCATTTTGGAATATTGATAATGTGGGGGGACTAAGTTGATACGACCTTATAATTTCAAGGATTAAGTTGGGTATTTACTATGAAGATATTCATGTTACATTGATTCTTTCATCGAGTAAATACAATGGTCCATGATTGATTGTGATCTTGGGTGACTATAAGTATAACTAACTATATTTTAAAATGCAAATTACATGATTTTTAAACATTGGACTTGATGCATGAATCCTCAGCTGTTAGCTTTTACCCACTCTGTATATATTCAAAGTCATCTTGATTTTTGAGTACTTATTGTGAGTGTTAATCATAGTTCAATGCCTTTTAGATGCCCAAAAAATGTTTTTTGTCATCTGACGCTAACTCAAAAATACATGGATAAGATTGAATAATCTATATTTGTTTATGTGCAAATAATAATATAAGATAATCCACTACTAATGTAATGTCTATGTTCTTGATGCTTTTGATTGTTTATCTCTTGCCATGCATATTTCTTTTAATGGCAGCTCTTCGTATTTTAACATTTGAAAATGGATTTTGTATCTCTTTTGTTTTGAATTGAATTTTAGACTAAAAAGAGGGCTAAAGAAGGTAATGAACTTCAATTTTTTTTTTTCCTTTTTCTGTTTCAAAATTATTTTGATTCTCATAATTGTAGCAACCATACTTTATACACAGGCAAAAAAAATGGTTGGTGGATGCAATTTTCAGTATTTAGTAAAATTTAAATTGCTATTACTTTATCCCAAAATTATTACAATAATACAACAGATTTATTTATCAAAATACACACTTTTACCCATTATTTTTCAAATGATACTGCTTTTTTCAAACCGTTGGAAATAGGTTTCTATGTTTTTCTTTTTTTCTTTTTGTATTATAAAAAATATTGATTAAATTTTGAAATCAAAAAGAAGGAAACAAGTGAAGTAGACAATTGAGATGTCAACTTCCCAATCTTAAATCGAAAAAACAAGAGAAAAAATGCAACGCAACAAGGGAAATCGACAATTGGAATGATGTTATCTTTCCAACAACAACAAAAAAAAGCAGTAGAAAGGATTTTTATAGGACAAAAAAACATGTGTATTTTGAAAATTAATTGGGAAGGACATGTAATTTGAAAATTAATTTTATTCTATATTATTAAAACCAACTTTTATGGGGTAACTGTAATTTTTTTCATTTACTTTACAATTTATTCAATTTATCAACCCCTCATTTTATACCCGCGAACGTTACACGAAAGAAAATAGACATGTGTGGTTACTTGAACCAAATTTTAAGATGAGTTTAATTGTTATATACTGATAGTGTAAATCTTTTTTTACACAGACATCTAATCATGAATTTTTAAGTTTGTAATTTTTTTTAACTCTTATCCTAACTACCTTAAAAGTCATCCACAACATGATTAGTGATTGGATGTCTGTATAAAAAATTTTTATACTATCAGTGTATAACAATTAAACTCTTTTAAGGTTACTTAAACCTCCGGTAAAAAAAAAAAAAGATTACTTGAACCAACCACTTATAAGTCTATTTGTTTGTGATATTTTTGAGAAAAAACACCTTTTTAACTGAAAAAAACTTGTAAAATGTTTTGAGAAATTGAATATATTTTAATTGATTACTTTTTAAAAAAATATTTGAAAAAAATCTTTAGCATGTTGATTTAAGGATGGGGACACTAGCAGGTCGCAGCATCGAGCAATGAAAATATTTGGTAGTTGATTTAGGGATTTGGTTGTAACTTGTTCTAAGTTTGGGATTTGGTGTTTATCCAATTTGGAATAGATTTTGTGAGAAAAGAGTATTCCATTTTATGTAAGGAGATGAAAACTAAAATGATTACATGCTCCCTAATATCGATATATAAGCAAAAATGTACCTAAATTTTTTGGACTCAAATATAAGTAAAAGTTCATTAAATCAACCATATTTAATGTCATTGTGTCAAAAATATCCTTTGATTAATTGTTTTTTTATTTTTTTAAGAGCATTATACACTTTTAAGACACAATTTTCAAAAATATTATACACTCTCAAGAAAGGATAGTTTAGTAATATAACTTATTTTTTATACAAATCAAGACAATTAAATTAATATAACTAATTTTTTTAATATATGTAAAGTTAGGTTTTTTTACTTATGTATAGATAGAGAGGAAGTATGTTATAGCGTTGATATTTGACGGTTTCTGTGCGGGTTGTGATTGCTTCGTTCAGGATGGATTTAGATAGATAGTTTTAAACTTCAGAGGCTAATTTACACAATAGCAGTTTAGAATGTATTTTTCCTAAAAATAATTAAGCATTTATTTATTGATGGTTGAGATAAAAAATTTAAGGAAACACTTGGTTTGGTTGGGCCCAAGCCCAGTAACTAATAGCCTCCATCTGACGCAACAATTTATTTATTTATTTTAATGGTGGAATCTGAGATCCAACGGTGAGAAACCAAACTGAATCCAACGGTTGTGAAAGCAGAACAACAAGGTCTGAGAGTTTATATGCAAAAGTGACAATGAAACCCTAAACATATAGATAGGGAGGTTCAGTGGTGCGGTGTTTCTGGGTCTTGTTCTTCGCCGCCACTCGTGAATTGAATCGGTGTTGTGAGCTGAGTGCCATGTCCGACGAGGAGCACCATTTCGAGTCGAAGGCCGATGCCGGAGCTTCCAAGACTTACCCTCAGCAAGCCGGCACCATCCGCAAAAACGGTTACATCGTCATCAAGGGTCGTCCCTGCAAGGTTCTTTACTCTTTCTCGATTAATACGAATCATAAAATCCATCCATGCTTTTTGAAGCTGGGTTAATTTGATTTTGAAATCTGTCGCTCTTTTAGTTTGATTTTAGTGTTAGGTTACTGGCCTCGTAATAATATATTTTATTTTTCCTTTTAGATCTATCCTGTGATCGATTCGTTTATGCTTGATTTATGTAATTAGATTTAGCAGACTCTATTGTTCGGTTGCTGACCTAATTTCTTCGAATTTTTCTGTTTAAGGATCATTTTATTTGCATTTTTTTTAAATGTTCATTTGTTTCTATGAACTTATTTTGTTCTTCTGTTCACGGATGTTTATATGATACCTTAGGTTGTTGAAGTTTCAACTTCCAAGACTGGTAAGCATGGTCATGCTAAGTGTCACTTTGTAGGAATTGATATATTTACTGCCAAGAAGCTTGAGGATATTGTGCCGTCTTCCCATAATTGTGATGTAAGTGCACTTAATTTTGTTTCAATTTATCTTGACTTGTGTGATTTCTTTCCTCATAATACCTTACTGTAATTTTTCTTGTCAGGTCCCTCATGTGAATCGTACTGACTACCAGCTCATTGATATCTCCGAGGATGGATTTGTGAGTTGTCATTTCTGTTACCAACTGCTTTGATTCAGCCATTATTAGTGTTGTTTCTGTATTCTTAATGTGTGATTGCTGTTATCAAATGACTTTGCAGTTGAGTCTGCTTACTGAGAATGGTAACACTAAGGATGACCTCAAGCTTCCTACCGATGACAATCTGCTTACTCAGGTTTGAGCAAATCTGAAATCTGATGTTTTTGGTCTGTTGGATTCATAGTCTGAAAGCTTAAATCTTTCAATTCCTTTTCTGTTTCAAAAGTGATTGCTATTCCTCTATTGTTTATTTGTTTGTTGGTTGTCTATTTGCTCTAATTGGGTATATATAATTGACTGGTCTCTGCAGATAAAGGATGGATTTGCTGAGGGTAAGGACCTTGTCGTTTCTGTCATGTCTGCCATGGGTGAGGAACAGATTTGTGCTCTGAAGGATATTGGGCCAAAGAACTAGATTCAATTGCTGGCAGTTTGTTTGTTGTTTCTATTTAAGCAAAGATATTTATGTAAGCCTTTACAGCTATTTGTTCAAGACCAGACTTATAAAATCTAGTCTGACTACCAGTTGTACCAGGGTTGTTTATGGATGTGGTGACAAAACTAGATCACATTTTTCTGTTTGTTCTGTTTTCTCTGTTATCCAGTGACTTTCTTATAAAGGAGGAGCCTCTTATCCGAAGTTAGCTTTATTTTGGACTGCAGTGATGGAATCTTATGTGCTCTTACTACAGGTAGCGCATTACAAAGCATTCATTGCCGTAAGAACCTAAATGCAATTAAACCAATTATGTAATGATTAAGCGTATTGATCAGAATATTCTTAATATTTTGTCTAAACACAATCGTATTTGCTGTGTGTAAAGCGTACTTTCCAGGAAGTCGTCAGTCAGTCCTTTAATTTGTGTTTTTTGTTGGATATTTTTGGTTTTTGTCAACGAGGAATAATTTTTAAAACAAAAACTGTAGAGCTGCTATTATATGCTGGAGTAATCCCCACCAAGCTGATATAGAAGGTACAGCTATAATATGATAACTGCCCTCAATGTGTAATAATTTGTGCTACTGAAGTAATTTATATAGATGTTGAGGTTGCTGTAACTATTTGTGCTGAGTAATTTATACTGATGAGCAAATTTTGATTAGGCAAAGCCAGTGTCTTAAGGGTATTTGCCAAGGAATAAAAATTGTAAGCTTATATTGGAAAATATTGAGAAACGCTGTTTTAGTATTTTTTGACCTGGATTTACCTCGTCAATTCCTAATAATGTTAGTTTATCATTACTGATTAGGAGCATGGAGTCAAGTTTGTAAGAAACAGATGAGGAATCACTAATAGTAATAAAAAAACTTGGGAAATTTTGAGGATAACATTTTTTATATATTAAATATTTAATATATTACTAATTTTTTTATAAAATGGTCTATTTTATTCTTTATCCGGTGGTCTTAGACATTAGTTAGCTTTCTCTACAAAGAAATTATGGTGGTGACAATACAAGAGAAGCGTTGTTGATTGAGAATTATATCCTGTATAGTACTTGAATAAGAATTATCAGTGATATTGTACAAAGGACAAATTATTGTTCGTACTTGTTGTTGTATCTTTTTTTTTTTTTCCTTTTATTTGCATGAGATTTAATATTTTCTTTTGGCGAATTAAAGGAGCAACAGCCCAAACAGAAACGACAAACCAGTACGTCTGGAAATAGGGATTCTTTTTTATTTTTTGGTCTGGAAATAGGTGTCTATTTTGAAAAATAATCCAAGCCAAACACACTCTCGCTACTGCAATGTTACGAGTGATTTTTTTGAAAAAAATAGATAAACAGATTCTAAGCTCATTAAACTTTATGATTATCTTGTGCATTTTATTTTTTTGTGAATTCTATTGTATTCCAATGATAACTTTATTTTGTTTAGGTAATCCAATCAGATTATGAGAATCATATGACTTGACATATCAATATGAATCATTTAATTGAGGTGGCGCATTCTGGTTGGATAAGGTAACTTTTAGGTCAAATTATTAGGGATACCGAAAAATGAACCTTTTTTTTTCTTATTTGTTATATGACACATATTGAAAGTATAATAGAAGATACCGCCAAGCAAAATGAAGTGCTATTTTTTAATGAAAAGTATAAATATTTACCATCTTAAAAATTCAGAAAATATTCAACATTTTATTTTCTATAAGTAGTTAATGAGGAATTTAATTGATAAGCATGGTTGGTGTAAAGATTTTTTACACTGTCAACTAATCATAAATTGACATAACATTAAAATTGTTTGGGATTCTATTATAACTACCCTAAAATTCATACATAAGATGCTTTAGAATTAATTGATAGTGTAAAAAACTTTACACTTTAATAAATAATAAATACTGTTTTTAATCTTTTAACATGCATCTTAACACATGTTAAAAAAACTCATGTAAAAAAATGTTTTAGATGTGTGGTTGCAAACATCACTCTTGGTTGATCTTGACACTAAATTTATGAAGAGTACATAATAGTGTAATATTAACTATCATGCATAATATTATTTTGAAGTGAGATTACTTTTAAAATAAATAAGATTGTATTTATCATTAAATTTTAATGAATTAAAATTATAATACACTTTAAATTAAGTCAATGATAAATATATATTTGATTACTCATTTTATAAAAGTAGCTTTTTTAAAAAGCATATTTTTAAGTATTAGTTAGTACATTTATATGGAGGTTTTGTATGAAATATCTGGATTTTCACTCACACTTCACATCAAAGGGTTCTTTTTTCTGTCATCTACGCTGTTTTTGGTAGTATCTTTCAAAGGCTCTTAAGTCACCTGCTAGCTGATCTTTCTTAGCTCATAAGTTTTTTCGGGTAATGGCTACAGCCTTTGTAATATATAGACTTAGCAATCAGGTGTTAATGATGGCTGGGAGAAATACTCTTTTCTTCAAGCATAGTGCAATGCTATCTGTTTCTGTCAAGAAACATGCTAGTTCCGGCAGGCGGCAGCTGCAAGTTTGGTTTAGTTTTTGGCAGTTGCAATTTTTGGTTAAATATGCTATATCTCTTCGTTTTTGTGGTTTGTTTTGCATGGCTGCTATTAACCCTGCAGGTTCGGTGAAGGTTTTTTCCTTGAGGAAGTTCGCCACCTTTGGATCATGCTCAAATCTATGAGAGTGAAACGAAACACTAGTGAAGGAGTGGTTAAATGTCTTTTTCGGCTGCTAACTAAAGACTGCGTTTGCTTTTCCGGCAATGTTTGGCTAGTTCTTCCTTTCTGTTGTCTCTACAGGTTTGGCTATAAGAGGTGCAGGCTCAAGTCTTACCCGCCTTAAGGCTTAGGAGTTGAGGAATGTTTTGGTGTGAAACACTTGTAAGAATGAGATTTTGGGTGGGTGAGTGTTTTGAGTGAAACAGGGTGAGTTTGAGTAGGAGAGAAATACTTTGAGTCTATTTGGAACGCCCCTTCTGCGATTATATAACGGATAGCTTATAGTGAATAAGAAATTAGTCTCGTTTGGCAAACGTCTCTGTCACAAGCTTATAACGTTTTTTCACGAGCTTATTGTTGAAACACAAGCACACATTAGAGAGAAATATTGAGAGAAAGAAAAAAATATCACTGTAATATTCACTTCACACACTTATCACATTACACTACACTTTCTCTATTTATAATGCACACTATGATAGTTATTCTTCACTAACAGACTAACTACCATCTAACAACTTCACTAACTAACTCTATCAATACTAACTAATCCCTAATCTGAATTATTTTCAACACACCCTCTTAATTCAGATTAACCAAAAATATAGTAAAACACAATATCCACCAGGATCCCATTACAATTGTTCAAAGAATTGAACTTGGCCCATTAGATCTAAACCTTGACTCATTCCATACTCTAACAAGGCCCACTTCCTCTCAATTTTCCTGATACCACACTGCCTCTCTTCATGGAATTGGGCTTGGCCCATTAGGGTAAAGACTGGACTCACTTGACAAATCTCCAAGTTTATCCTTGTCTCTTCCTCCTTCACCCTCACGATGGCAGCATTGAGAAAACTGTAACTTGCTTCACAACAACAATGGAACCACCTCGATTGAGTAGTCTCTTCACCACCGCACATCAGCCCGGAACTGCCAGCAACACCACCACGCACCGTCGTGTCTTCTCTGCCTTTATCAAGCCAACATCGCAACAATCCTCCATGACAGAAACGACGTTGCACCTTGACCGCTCATCAGAAGACATTGCTCCGACCACCATATGTGAGTTCGCGTCTGACGACTCCTTCTTTGTTTGCTCCACCATCGCACATGAACCACCGCCGGACCCCACCGCTCCAACGCCGGACCAAATCTTCAAATCGTCGACAACCTTCCCAACAGCCGCCGTTTGTGGGCTCGCGGCGGGTAGCTCCTCCACCGCCACCAAATTCAAACCCTTCGATGGAAGCTTGACCACCTTCAACCTAGAAAGTTCAACCTTTTCTAGTTCCTCTGAACCATCTTTCGACTTCTTGCGCGTGTTGGAGAGCTTATCCAAGAAGTTCTCTTCGGAACGTCGCTCCTCAACTTTAATGGATGATAGAGGCACATCAAAATCATCACTTTTGGTCTCCAAATCAATATCAGACTCGCACAACAACTTCTTCATATCTTTCTCAATTGCAATTGCCTTTCTTCCTTTTTTTCATATTTTGAATTTCACCCATTCTTTCCCTCGGCCTCTTTTCCTCAGCTTTAATTGAAAACACATCAATAGATACACCTTGAGAACCATCACACTCAATCTTCTATACCTTCTTTATTTTATCAGCATCACCATATCCTTTATGCAAGATTTCCCATGCTTCTTTAGCACTCTTTGCTATGGAAATCTTTTCAAGATGAGCAAAATCCACACATTGCTTGATGAGAAAGAGAGCTTTGAAGTCTCTCTTGTTGGCTGCACTGTCAGCATCATCAAGAATACCATCATCCACGATTTCAAGCACATCCTAAAACCTAAAGAGCACCCTCATCCTTGCCCTTCATTGATCGATATTCTTGCCATCAAGAATTGGTAATGAAACTAGAAGAAACTCATCAAGCCAAAGCACAGCAGCCATGGACCGCTCATAGGTCCCTAATCATGTAGCTCTAGATACCATGTTGAAACACAAGCATACATTAAAGAGAATTATTGAGAGAAAGAAGAATATATCACTATAAAATTCACTTTCTCTATTTATAATGCACACTAGGATAGTTATTCTTCACTAACAGACTAACTACCATCTAACAACTTCACTAACTAACTTTATCAATACTAACTAATCCCTAATCTGAATTATTTCCAACACTTATAGCGTTTTTTTCGGACTTTACTTGAATTAGCATTGAGCTAATAGCTTCTAGAGTTTCATTTTTTTTCCCACTTTTATCCTTATTATCTTAATTTAATTCTACCTTTATCCTCTTCTCTCTCTTTTATGTAAAATCATTAATGAAAATGTCCTTTTATATCATTTTATATTTTTCAGCTAGTTTAACCGTTAGTTTTATCAAACACTTACACAGCTCATCCGCTATCCGCTATAAGCTTATAAGCTATTGACGATAGCTAGCTTATCCGCTAACAGCTAGTTTTACCAAGTAGGCTCTTTGTGGAGAGGGGAGTATGAGTGATAGGTGAGAGGCTTTTTCTGTCTTTTGTTTGTTTTGGTTACCTTTCTGTGACAATGATTGCCCTTGGATAAGATCCTACAATTAGGCTTATATTGCAGGGGAAATGATTTGGTTTTTGTTTTTTTGAATCAATGGGCTTTCCATCACTTGAGAATAATCTAAAAGGGTAGGAATCTAAAAAAGAAAATGGAAGCACTACCTGATATATGATATGCTTTTGAAGTTGAATCTGGCTAGGTCATTGGAGTTGGGCAGGCTGCTGTGTGAATTTTTAGAAGGCTTGTTTGCAATGAAGAAAGTGGTGGCGGTTGGGGAAGTTTCTTAAGGGATCAGCTTTTTGAACTGAGAATGGAGGTTGCTGCTACAGTGTTGGTCAGAGGTTAACATAAAGACATGGGAGATTTTGCTAGGAGAGTTGAAAGAATGCAACAAGAAAACATTATGGTTGAATAGAGAGCCTTATGCTTACTGGAAATGTATTTCTGCTATGACTGAGACTCGACAAGACCTCATGAAATGCAATATTTCTGACAAACAAGAATGGAATGCTCGTTTATATGTCCAGGTTTACTTTATTAGCAACTTCAGAGGTTGCTTGGGGTTTTGTTTTAGGATTTGCTCTCAGCAAATTTTCACACCTCAGGGTTTTGGTTCTAACTAACAAACTCACTTGAAAAAGTTTCGGTTAATGGGCGCATTTGTAGGTTTTTTAGTGGAAGAAATGGAAGCAAAGTCCAAACTTTTATTCAGTTAGGAAGTTTTTTTGCTTTTGGAGCTATATTTTTTAGCTGGCGTGGCAGGGACTCATATACGGCAGGGGTTTTATCCTTTTGCTCTTGAACTTATCTACCAGGTGCTAAGCAGGGTTTTTTTTATAGTTGCCTATTCTTTGGGCACAGGGGACATTTTTGTTGTTTATGGTGGTGGTGTTCTCTTTTTGGTTAGGAAGTTGGATGGCAAGTGTAAAAAGCATATTGCTTCTTCTGAATTGGTATCCCATTTACATTGGGGTTAGTTTCTTCTTACATACGGGTGAGAGTATGCTCTCCATCAATATATTTTTTTACGATTTGACCCCTCTAAAATGGATGAGGCTCTAAAATGAAAAAATAAGGGGTTATTCATCTTTAGATTATGTTTGATAGGATGGAGTGTGATGATTAATAATGGAGTAGAATGATAGAAAAAGCTTAACCCATTGTTTGAGAGTTTCTTCATTAATAGAGTGAGATAGTTGAGGGTGGGAACCTAAACCACTCCATATCCCTCATTTCTTCATTTTTTCATACCCTCCAAATAGGGGGGTTTGGGATCTCTCTCCAAACTTCCAAACAATGAAGTGGTATAAGTTTACCTTTCTACTCCATTCCACTCTATATTACTTCATTACTAACCATTTAATTCTATTTCCTTCAAAACTCCCAAACATAGTCTTAGATTATTTAGTGGGTTGAGATATCTATGTAGTTAGAGGGTGTTTGGATAAGATTAATTTTTACCCAAACAAATGTTTTTCACGGTAAAAACTGTTTTTCAGTAGAAGCCGGTATGTTTGGATAAACTGATTAAATTTCAAAACAACTGTTTTTATTAGAAAAAGTTGTTTTTAGAGAAACTAAAAGTTTGGAGTTTATTTAAAAAGCTGTTAGATTATTTTGAAACCAATAACATTCTTCTTATTTCACTCTTACAAAACTATCAAACAAATATTATTAAATTATACAAATAACTTCATACACTTTTTATTAATTTACTATATACAAGCACACAACCCTAACGAAATAGATTATTTTATAATCGCTTTTCAGCAAACACATCCAAACATAAAATTAATTCTATTATAATCGATTATAACAATAATCGATTATCCTTATAATCGATTATTAAAATAATCGATTTTTCGCTGCTAATCTAAACACACTTACACACACTTAATCAAATCAATGATGGATAATCCATTACTTTTTCATTTTAGAGCTCGACTCATTTTAGAAGAGTCAAATCCTATTTTTTATTTATTAAAAAATTATATAAATTATTTTCCTTTTTTATTTCAAGAAATAGAAGTTTCTTTTTTTTTTTTTTGTCATTTTAAGGGGAAACTTTTTATGTGCGATGTGTAATGCAAATCGAATAAGAAATAGGGGAGGGGAGGGTTTATAATAAGCTATTGCGTTTGGTTGAGAGGAGGGGAGGGGAGGAATTTTAATGGAGGGGAGGAAAAGTAGTACTATTTGTGTTTGGTTCACGAGGGGAGGGGAGGGAAAAGATTTTAAAACTAACTTACTTTTATACCCTTATAATTTTAGATTTTAAAATAGATAAGTAGGGTTATTTTAGTCATTCCATTCAAAATGTTTTAAACTTCTCCCCTCCGCTCCAAATCCCCCCACTTTTGGAGGGGAGCCAAAATTTGGTGAGGAGGGATTTTGCTCATTCCCCTCTCATCCCCTCCTAAAAAATGAACCAAACAATAAATATTTAAAAAAAATTCTTCCCTCCCTTTCCCTCCACTCCATTCCCTTCCCACCAAACACTATCTAAATTAAAATTGAAACTGAGCATGTTTGGGAAAGCTGGATTAATTGGGTTTCAGCTATTTTGGATGAAAAAAGTTGTTTTTGAAATAATCTTTTTTGTTTGGCACTTTGCTTAAATTTATAAAAAAGTTTTTTTTTTGGGGAAAAAAACTATTTTATGCAATCTAATTTGTTTTAGCTTAAGATTGTTGTGATTTAATTTTTTTTCATTCTCAAATTTTTTCCCTATTTATCCCGACAAAACTAACTTTCAAATAAATATTATTAAATTATACAAATAACTTCGTACCTTTTCTCTTATATTTAATATGTAAAAATGATTTTTTTAGCACCACCCAAACGAAATAAATTATCTTAAACTCATTTTTCAGCAAACATATCCAAACAAAAACAGATTCTGATTATAATCGATTATCACAATAATCGATTATTTATTAGCACAATCTATTTTTTCCAACTTTCTCAAATACTCTTAAACAGCCAAAGCAAATCAACTTCCTCTAATCCTCCCCTCCTCTTCTCTCTATATACTGTTCATTGACCAGAGAGAGAGAGAGAGGAAGTGAGCAGCGATGAGTACCTCACCACACCGCTCTCGCGGCGGCTGCGGCGATGGCAACGGCGAGAACAGACCGAGATCGTTTGACTCAAAGGCGAAGAGCATATGTTGGTCGAAGGCTGATATTGTGGCCGGCCGTCATCCTGAGAGGTGGCGCAAAGACGCTGCCGGCAACATTGTCTGCAAGCGTTTCTTCAACTGCCTCGGCTGCCTCTGCTATGAGTACGATCACATCCTTCCCTTTTCTAAAGGTTCCATTTTTCTCCCTCCCTTTTGCCTTCTCTTTCACATTAACCTGTTCATTTCTTCTGGGTCCCTCTCAATTTTTAATTTCACTTTTTCTCTCTCTAAGGGTATTTCTATTTTCCTTGTAAAATGTGGCTTCTTGGGGGTCCATTAGAGTCTATGGCTTTGTCCTCATATTTTGGGTAAAGAGAAATACAATGGATGATGAACTAGTATAAGTGAGGATAGAGCTAAATACAAGTGATTTGTGAAATGTAATGTCAACCTTTTAATTGATTTGATTAGAAAAGAAGATAATGAGTGAGGATAAAAACTGGTGTGTTTAGTACCTTAAGGTTGTTCATCACTTGAACATACTATAGGATTGTATGAGGTAATTTGATTATTGACCTATTTGATGTGATGTTGTGTTGTTACTTTGTAGGTGGTGAATCCACAGCAGATAATTGTCAAATACTTCAATCGAGAGTGAACAGATTCAAATCGGACAAAGATCAGGTTGATTCGGATCAATTGAAAGGCTACTCTTGTGATATTAATTTTACTGGTATGCATGCTTCTTTCTTTCTCTTTCTTTGCATTGAACTTGTCCTTTCATCTATTATGCATTTTACCTATCCCGGGCTTTGGTGAGTCCTTTATTCAACCTTGTTCATCATAGGAAACAAAATGTTTGTATTATATAGCAAATAAAAATCACAATTTCTATTCCAAACCTCGGCCGACCTTCTATCATTCTTATTAAAACCTTGAGCTTCCTAGTCAGAGAACCCAAAATGCTGAATGTTCTGGATAGTATTCATAATTCATTTTGACTTTAGGCTTTTGCAATTTATAGATTGCATTCATTGAAGAGCATAGTCAAACTTTTTTTGTGTTTGTCTTCCTTGTTCAAATTGGATGGATTTACTAAATGCTTTTCAAATTCATGTGCTTCAATTGCAGGTTTAGATGTTTTCACTTGCATCCTAGCAAAACTCGTGCTAGTCGCTACTTTTTTGTTTGCTTCAGTAGTTTACAAGGATTCTTAATTATAAACAGCTCCACCCTCCTAAGAAACTATGGAAATTTTTCATTTGAAATTCTCTATTCCATTTATGTGCTGCATGTGAATATGCTTTTCTAGCATGGGATTAATTTACAGCCACTCTCCCGTATTTTTATTACGATGGCAATTTTGTTCATTGCAAAATTAAAATCTTGTTCTGTTCGACGCTGAGAGGTGACCTATAATTGACATGTATGTTTAAGTCATAATCTACTTAACAATTAGTTTTAGATATACCATTTTGCAAGGAAAGTGTCATAGTGCTCGTATTTCTCCCATTTCTCGAGCTTGGTCATGTTTCTTATTGCATAATATTTTTTTGTTTTGAACAAATAGCAGATAGGGAGCTAGATATAATTGAGATGGCTGTTTATGGTGATGTGATTCGGCCAGGAAACCAGTGTCGTTGCAGAACTGTTGCTGAAAAGCTGGGCAAATACAAGTCAAAAGACAAGGCAGACGCGTGTAAGTTGCCATAGGATTATGAATCTTAATTGTAGGAAACAACTTTACTACGAGATTACAAGTATTCAAAAAAGCTCCCCACTCTTCTCTACCTCCCCGATTTTCCTCTTTTTCAGAAAAAAATAACATTTGTTTTACTTTCTATCATTCGTGTTGTGTAATATCAATATTAATTATTATCAACTCGCTAAAGTTTAAGGTCATTCCAAAGGGTTAGCGCAAACATGCTAACCCGCTAAGAGAATTGACTTTCTTGTTGATTAGCTACTTATTTTACAGGATGCCTTTTTATTTACATCTCATACTCTGTGATCCAGATCCACTACATTTTAATGTTCCAATTATATAGATATATAGATATAGATGTGTGGGGGTGGGGTGACATATCTAGTGAGAGGAGAATGTATTTTAAGGTGAGAGATGGTTGCCTTATTGATGGTCTAAGATTAAAAATTACTTGATAACGGTCATGATTCATGCCTCTCACCTCTCACAGTAGCAATGTATTCTCACTAGGTGTGTGTGGTTTTTTTTTTTTTTTTTTTTTTGTTACCATAGAATTTTTATCGAATATAGTTTATGAGTACGTTTGGAATATAGAGAATTTATGACAATAGCTTATGGAATTAAACTAATACAAATAGTTTATGAAAATAGTTTATGATCTTTTCATAAGTTTTTTTAGCTTATTTTCATAAGCTTGTCAGAGAAGCTTATGAAAAGAAGCTGTTTTTAGTTTATTTGAAAAGGAGCTTATTGAATGAACGTTTAATTAAGTTATTTATCCAAACGTATCATATATATATATATATATATATATATATATATATATATATGTATGCCAAAGTAAAAAGTAAGATTACTTTCTATTAAAAAAAAAAATCTCGTATGATGTGTTTTTTCTTCTATGAAAAGCTAAAACAAACACAGGTTACATTACGGTCAACATATTTGAAGCATGAAACTAATAGCCCATTAGTAGCAACAAGGTAGATTTATTCGGATCCACATAGCATCTGTTAATGTAAGAAATAAGGTCTTCTAAGAGGACATTGGTTAAGGAATTATAGATAGCAAGTTTTTATTTAAGAAATATATTTGATATATAAGAAATTTAAAGACTATAGTTTCAACCTTCATCTTTTGATTATTTAAGTGAATTTCATTGAATAAATTAAATAAGGTTCAGCATGTGATTTTATGGGCCTTTGTTTTCGGTAACTGATTTTATGCTGCTTTTACGTTTTATTGAAGTAGCTTGGGTCAGTGGTTGGCGCCCCAAGCACCACCAACAAAACCCTAACAATTCCAACAAAACTGAGCCCTAACCCATCTAGGACTTGGACTTATGATGGGTCATGGTCTGAGTAAAAAACTTATAATATTGGGTTGTTGATATGCTTTCCCAACCCATACCATTTACAGTGGATGGGGAATATATATAGGCTCATGTGTCATAATCTAACATAAAAATAAGAATGATTGGTTTTAAAAAGGTTTAACAAAGTTTTTAGTCACTAAAAAGTTAGTCAGTTTTGGTTTTGGTCCTTGCACTTTTTATCCATTGGTTTTGGTCCCTATAAGTTTCAAAACTTTGGTTTTGATTCATGTCGTCACTATTCATCCGTTAAGTGTTGAGATGGCTAGCGGACCGCCATGTTAGCAATACTATATAGGCTACTATAATATTTTTATATTTATTATAATATTATTATTTATTTTTTATACTTTTATTAAATGAATGAAAGGTTGAAATAACAACATTCAGGAACATTTTTAGAGTTCTCAAATACTTCCGTGACATTAAATATTATAAAAGAATATACAAAATTAATATTTAATCCTACGTGACATTAAATAGTATAAAATTAGCCTACATAGCAGTGCTGGCGTGACGGTCCATTAATCACGTCAACACTTAACAGATGGATAGTGATGGCAGGGATCAACACCAAAGTTTTGGAACTTGCAGGGATCAAAACCAAAACTGAATCACTTTTCAGGGACTAAAAACTTAATTAAACCTTTTTAAAATGTTAAAAGAAGCAATAAAAATTTGTAATATTAAACAAGTGTATTGTATTGTAAGTGATCTAATGATTGAAGGAGAAAGACTTGTCTACACATAACCCCTAATATGATGTTTTGGGCACACCCAAGTAAAAGTTGCCAACACACTAAAATATGACAACACAATACGGAATGTCACATCACGATTGTCACTTGGATGACATGTGGCAGTTAACCACCCTCACTACCACACTAGCATTGCCTAGCCATATCAGCATTACCACCTGTTGATACGTGGCAGCCAACCACCGTTATTGCCACATCAGCACCGCCACTTGGATGAACACGCTCCTATCGTCTGATTTTGTAGTGGCCTTCTAATTTATTAGTAGTAGTCGTATGATCTTATAGTAGTCTTCTAATCTTGTAGTAGTCACCTGATCTGGTTTTTCCTCTCCCATCGTCTTGGGAAAAGGTGGTGAGAGTGAGTCACGTGATAATCATTTACTTACGTATTGTACAAGTGGCAATCCTAACCATGTGTCATCCAAGTGATAGTGTTGATGTGACCTTTCGTGTTATATTGACAAATTTTAGTGTGCTAACAACTTTTAACTGGGTGTGTCCACCATTTCATATTCGAGGTTGTGTCTAGACAAGTTATTTTTCTATTGAAGTTAGTGTTTGTTTAAAAAGGGAATTTTTAAAGTGATCATGTCCTTGAAAGGTTTGAGTATTTGTCTGATAGCATATATCTTAATTTTCCGAAAATGCTATAGAAATGGGGTTTATTAAGTTGTTAATGTTGATGATAAAGTTCCAGATAGAAATCGCCTCTCTCAAAAGCGTGTCTCATTTCTTGTCCCCTCCACAGTTTGAGAATGGTGCGTGGTGCTGGCCTGCTGTAACAGCCACTATGCATGATCTTTCTTTTAAATTCCATTTGGTAATTGTGATCAAGCTTGCTGTGTTTGGTTGAGGCTAAGGTGCAATGGAGAGTCTTTATTTTATGCGGTTGTTTTGTCTTCAAGTGGCTCTATAGGTTCTGTTTTGTTTCCTTAATTGGGCTGGTTTTGGTTTCTTTTCTTGGCTGATGATAGGCTCGATGGCTGTGCTTGATTTTTTTGTTTTTTTATGTATGAGTTCGGGTACCCATTGTATCCCATTAATAATATTTTTTGCTTATCCAAAAAAAAAAATCATACTTAAAATGATTTATGATTGATTGATAATGTTAAAAACTTTATACTTACAATATATCAAAATTAAACTCAAATGATTTGAGATGATTACTTTTCAAAAACATAAACATATCACATAACAAAGCCTGGTTGAAGCAAAAAAAAACAAAAAACAAAATGTTGTTGTATTATGGTTCCCTTGTCGTCCAGTTGTGGGATGCTTGTTACTCGTTTCACTAAGCAAATGTAGGTTCTCCCAACTATGTCGTTCCTGAGCGAGAATGAGTCAATATTTGCACCAACTAAACTATAGTTATAAAGCAAATCCTGACATCCACCCCACTTGTGTTTAGTGAAGCTGGTGGAAAAATTTGGATAGACTGACACCTTGTGACCAACCCTTGACCTACCACAACCACCTCCTTTTGTTCTTCATTTGATTATTACTCTTTATTCTTTTTAATTATTACTACTGGTTTTGGGTTTCGTGGAGAAGCTTTATAGATCTAAATTTCCTGCATTTAAGAAATTATACATTCACACATTCACGTATCGTTGGATCAATCCTAAATTTTCTTAAACATTTTTAATGATTGATCCAATGATGTATGAATACATAAATACAGATTTTTTTGAATACAAGAAATATGTTACCGAAGCTTTCTCCACCAAGCCCCCAAGTATCAAATGAACTGAAAACTAATCACTAGAGTACAATTCACATGTTTTGTTCAACATCACATTTACTCGCTTCTTTTGGTGTACATAAACTCAATTGTTTGAGTTGTTTACTTATTTTAAAATTAATTTTGTTAGTTTAATCTTGGTTTGGTGCACTCGCTATTCTTCTCTGTTGCCATTTTTCAAAACAAACTATATTGATATATAAGTCCCACTATCCCACTATGTATCAAAACAAACTATATTGATACATAAGTCAACTTTGTCAAAATGTCTAAAGTATTTAACCTTAAATAATAGGCAAAGGAGGAAAAATAATAAAAAAGAATCTCGGATCTATACATTTATAAAAAAAAAATAATACTGTGAGCCTTTCTGCGACATTTTTACCCCTGCAGTAAATAACAGGCAGCTTTTTCTCATAACTGGATTATAAAGTAGAACGAAACTTTTTAGAGAAATATCAAATATCGGTGCACGCTTGTAAAAGAAAAAATATTTACTTGTTTAGCTTTGCGATTTATCACTTTTCATTATTTCCCCCCATTTTAAGTGTGTTTACAAAATGCTTTATCTACTTGATTTAAATCTAAGGGTTCTTTCATCTATAGATCTGTTTAGTAGTCATAAGTTTTGTAATGATTGCTTCTGAGTGCTCCCCCAGTACCCCCTGCTTTGAGGGATATCTTGGTTAGATCACGGGAGGCGCGAGACAGCTATTATGGCTTATTACCACAGACGTCTATTCTTCTTTGGGTGATGGTGGGTGGATAAGGGAATGATAACGTGGCATTACTCACCTATATTATTATGAACATGTGACAAATGTGAATGTCCATGAGTCTTGTAACCTCCTAGTTATTGCCCTTAATATTCCATTGTAAATGACTCTTTATGTTTTGCCTTTCAATAGGCTTATAAGTTACAAGTCTTATGTCTTATAAACAGGACGGATGATCATTGAAAGTTGGATCCTTTTGAAGAGTATGAAAGAAATCTATTCTTCTCTCTTCTCTCTCTAATCTCATTCTCTTTTATCTCTATTATACTATATTGTTATGCTCTATTTTTGTATATTTATGTAAGTACTCCTAAATGTGACTAGTGTCTCTACTATCTTACCTATAGAAAGCATTTTTCTCATGAGAGTGTATCTTAGTGATGCTCTATTATTATGAGTGTGTCTGTATTGTGCTATATTATTATGCTCTTATTTTGGCTCTTTATTTTTAAGGGATTCGTGGTAAAGGTCAACAAGATGCTTTGGTGTACGAGTGGCCTTTGTCACCCCAACGATAGCATATGTTTTCATCATGTTTGCTATTCTGCCCACTTTTTCCTTTTTCATTTTTTTCACTATTTTTTCATTTCTGGTAAGAAAAATTGTTCTTGGAAATTCCACCGTGACTATGTCCACGACCATGACTTTGCCCATTATTATAGTGTTCGTGAGTTGCTACATTCACTTCTGGGAATGGAGCAGGGCCTCGTGATTTTTTGTCAAAAGCTCATTATTTTGTTCAGCCATAAGGAGACAAGAAGTTAACTCAGAATATTTCTTAAATCATTTTTCACGATATTGCTGCAGGAGCACATTAGATGCATGAAAGGTGGAGACTATTTTTTCTAACATATCATCATCAGTGACCTTTTCTCCACACAATTTCAATTGAGAAGTAATTCTAAATATTGTAGAATTATACTTACTTACGGTTTTAAAATCTAGTAAACGTAAATGCATCCAATCATAACGAGCTTTTGGAAGTATTACAGTTTTTTGGTGGTCATATCTTTCTTTCAAATTATTTCAAAGAACAAGTGGGTCTTTTACCATAAGATACTCGGTTTTTAGTCCTTCATGAAGATGGTGACAGAGAAATATCATAGGTTTAGCTTTAGGTGTTTTCTTCGGTACCTCCAATAATTTTGGGGTAAAAGTTATCATGCACAACCAGAATGCGACACCTCAATTAAATGGGTCAAGTCAAATGATTCTCTCCTTTTGATTAGACCACCTAGGAAGGATAAAATTATCCCTTGGGGTACGAGAGAATTCACCATAGCTTTATCTTGATTAGATGCTTTATTTCCTTCTTTGATAGTGTCTCCAAGACCCTTTGCATCTAAATGAATTTCAGCATCTAGCACCCAAGATAAATAATTCTTCCTCGTAATGTCAAGGGTCACAAAGTCAATATTTGCAAGTTTCGACATATTTAGTACATATGTCCTCCTTTGGCACAACACAATGCTCTAAGCTTTCAGGTTTCAATTGATATTGACATACATACTATACTCTTTCCTTAACCATAGCCGGGCTTTCTTGGTAAGATTTTTAATGAGGCAGTATCTTATAGCATATCAAAGAATAATGTACTTTTTTTTTCCTTCACTAGGTTTTTGTCCCATAGGGTTTTTCTTAGTAAGGTTTTAACGAGGCACATTCTTTGAGTGATGGACATCCAAGGGGGAGGAGTTTTATGAACATGTGACAAATGTGGATGTCCGTGAGTCTTGTAATCTCCTAGTTATTACCCTTAATATTCTATTGTAAATGACTCTTCATGTTTTGCCTTTCAATAGGCTTATAGGTTACAAGCCTTATGTCCTGTATCATTGTAAACTGGGTTCTTTTTAAGAGTATGAAAGGATTCTATTCTTTTCTGTTGTCTCTCTAATCTCATTCTCTTTTATCTTTATTATGCTCTATCGTTTAGATTTTATTTTATTTTCCATTTATTAATCAAATTCAATTTTAGTGCAGGATATTGTTATGGATGGATCTGAATCTCGATCAGTTAAAACTTAAAATATCATGATCGCACTTTGTGTTTGCTTTCTCTGTTATGTTGCTTTTATTTCCTCATATTACTGTTGCTAATTATGTAGAGCTCAACCGAAATGTGTTCATGCATCTCAGTTATATGTCTTAGTGTGTGTTTGGATGAAGTATTGTTAGAGTTATAGGGTAATTAAATTACTTTACTTCAAAATATGTTGTTTGAATATTTTTTTTAAAAAGTATTTGAAATTCTTGAAATTTAATAGGGTATTTGTTGGAGTATAAATGAAGGAATTTCAAATCCCAATCTAGATAGATGGAATTTATAAATTCCTCACTCCCTTCACATTTAGCCACCACTTCCGACAGCAGACCACCACCTCCGACCACCGCCGCCCGAGTTCCAGCTGTCGGCAACGGTGAGCTCCGGCCACCGCAAAACCTCCTACCACCATCACCACTTGCCGCCATTTTTTATGAATAATGACATAATTAATTATTTAATTATTCCTATAATTAGCTAATTATGAAAATATTTTAAATTTTAATTATTTTTTTTGTTCCAAAAGCTTCAAATAGGAATTGAATCCTAGACCTTCGAGGTGAAAGAGTGGAGATCAACCACTAGTTTTAAATTTTTCATTATTTTTTTTTCCAAAAGCTTCAAATAGGAATTGAATCCTAGACCTCCGAGGTGAAAGAGTGAAGAAACCACTAGACCATTGATGTCTGTTTGTAATAATTTGTTATTTACAATTAATAATGTTTATTTTTGTTATCACATTTTATAGTAAAATTTAAAATTTAAAAATAAATATTGTGAAATGAAATTTTAAAATTAAACAGAATTAAATTGTTTTATCCAAATAAAAAATTTTAAATACAAAGAATTCGAATTATTTTATCCAAAATAAAGATAATTCAAATGAAGTAATTGAATTGATTTATATTTTAAATATTTTAGAATTTTGAAATATCAGATGCAAATGTAGTCGGTGGCTTTATTTCCTCAATTTCCAACTATGGTCTATCCCTGTGGCTTGAGGGAAGGATCCATCTACTCAATTATTAGAAGGCTATAATCTGCATAACTGCACAAACAACTGTAAATTTAGGTGAATTACAAGACTTGCAAAAAAAAAGGGGGGGGGGGGAACTATTCACTTATTCTACTTTTCCTAACTGTACTCTAGGATTCCAGAGTGCTTGTAAACTATATTATATTTTTAATGATAACGGTGAATATAATTGTTGGAGGCTTGGAGCATTTAGACCCCTTCCTTTTCTCACAGAGAAAAAGAAAAAGATAGTGGGGCTACATAACACCAACTTTTCCCTCTCTCTTAGGTTACTAGCTAGAAAAACAGCATTCTGAAAATAAGGTGGGTATATTAAATAGATAGGCAAGGGTTTAGGCAATCACGTCATCATGCTATCTTGCTTTCACTCTAGTCCGCTATACACCATGCTTAATCATTTCTAAAGTTTCCAAACTAAATTCATTGTACCAAATTCCTAAATGCATTAACAAAAAAATCAGTAATTAAAACTCAAGTTTCCTTCTATATTAACTGAATTAAATGTTGGTTTTCCATTTCTTATCTTCTGCACCCAAAAAAATGTGGAGGTTTAGGAAATTAGCAGATACAAGCTAAATGGTCAAACATATATCAGAGTCATGTTGGGCCTTGGTGTTTAACAGATTATCTTAATCAACAAGTCAAATTGGACATTTTCGGCTAATTTTGTTAGAAACATAAACATGGTCCCAGTCTATCAATTAATTTGTTAAAGAATGGTGACTCACCTGTTTAACTTTTCATTCTGGACATTGAAATTTTCATGATCAATAAAAAAAAATTGATACATTAAAGTTTAGATTAGATTGAGAATCAAATCCAAGACACGAATATGAACAGAAGGTAAGATTTAATCAGATGTGTCAAACCTCTATTGTCATCATGATTAATAATTTTATTACAAATTTTTATGGAGGTTAGTAATTTTCTGGTACCTTAAAATGAAAAGAACATCCTTTCACCTCAAATTTTTCTAAACCTCTTTTCACACTAAATTTTTCTACATGAAAAAGAAAACTCTCCGTTTAGTATGTAAGTTAGCCCTTAGGTAACGAGTCACTCTGTTCCCACTCAGAAATATCCAACATTCCAAAGCGTTATCCCTAAGAAAGTGAGAGGTGTGGTCAATATCAACATGTAGGATAGGAAGATAGATTTATATTTCCATTTCCAGATTGTCAAGTTATGAAGAATTTTCTAGCATAAAGCTTCCTGTCCCATTATTATTTCCACCTTTCAAAATCAATCCCAACAATGCGTGGATTGAAAGTCTATAACAGTGATGAAGAAAGTAAAGATGAAATCTCAACTGTAAACACAGTTGAAGTAAGCAAATTGTACATGATTATTATTACAATTTATATTTATTTTTTTAAAATGAATGACCCATATGGACATTAAAATCTCCCCTTTAATGTTTTCTGTTACACCATACCTCATTGTCGTGTCTCCAAGTAAAGTAAAGTGAAGTGGTGCATGAAGTATGAAAGAAAAAACATGTTCAAATCTTAAATTCAAAGAAAGTGGAAATTTTTGAAAACAAATACAGATTACAAAGACACAATAATGATTAATCAACACAATAATAACGACCCAATACCATTTACCAGTGTAGAAGCAATACTGATCTATATAGTTGATGATTACTCTGATATGACACCGAAATTATATTATGGAATATATATATCTCATCTTACAGCCTCACACAATCCAATACCATGCAGTTTTAGTTAGCAACAACGGCACACACAAACATTCCTATAATAATGCAAACAAAAACAGAGAAAGAACACAAAACCAAAATAACCTGTATTTTGCATTTTTTCATTCAAAAGGCAAATACACACAACATAACACAACACAACACAAAACAATTTTCATCATCTTTTTCCGCTGATTAAGGTGCTCTGTTTCTGTAAGCCTCATTAAGATCCCTCCCGACATCCTCAATCTCTCCGCAATTGCCGCAGGAACAAAAAGTGAGAAAGTGAAGCAAACAGAGTTGTGTGTCTGTGTTGGTGTCATGAGCTTAAAAAGCCAAACCCATTTTCCCTTATGCTCTTAAACAGTTGCTGAGCTTAAAAATGAACTAACTTTACTTGATAAACCAAACCATGTGGACCCGTTTCATTCTGGGTTGGTGAAGGTGTTGATGTGAGGCATCATCAATGGGGTGTGTTTTTGTGAAGCAGGCGGTGTCAGTGACGCCTGCTATTGACAACTCGGTCGAATCGGATAGAAACAACAATAACAACAAGAAGAAGAAGAGGACTGAGTCACTGGGTGAGTCAGGGAGGGCGAGTTCGAATGGTGGTGGAAGTGAGTCCTTGAGCTTCAGGTTGGGGAATCTCCACAAGTACGTCGAAGGGGAACAAGCCGCCGCCGGTTGGCCGGCGTGGCTCACCGCCGTCGCCTCTGAAGCCATTCACGGTTGGGTTCCTCTACGTGCTGATGCATTTGAGAAACTTGATAAGGTTCATATTAACCAATCATATCAAATTGTTATTTAATTTTTTATTTTATTTAGTTTTTAATTTTATGATTTGATTAACTGGGGTGCAATTTAATGTGAAGTTTCTGTCTTGTAACTGATTCCATAGGGAAATCTCACACTTGCAGATTGTATAGATATTAGAGTCAAGGATTAGACTTGCCAATCTTGTTGGAATGGATAAATACATTACCGGATTGATTTTTCTGACTTGTCTTTGAAATGCTGCTTTTGCCAATCTTGCTGACAATTGGCTATATTTTTTGTTTTCATGATTTGGAAATTGCATGAATAGATTGGGCAGGGTACATATAGCAGTGTTTTCCGAGCAACGGAGCTTGAGACTGGGAAGATAGTGGCTCTGAAGAAGGTGAGGTTTGATAATTTTGAGCCAGAAAGTGTCAGGTTTATGGCACGAGAAATAATGATTCTTAGAAGACTTGATCATCCCAACATCGTTAAATTGGAGGGCTTGATTGCTTCTAGATTGTCTTGTAGCATATACCTTGTGTTTGAGTACATGCAGCATGACATCACAGGGCTCTTGTCTAGACCAGAAATCAAGTTTAGTGAATCACAGGTACTTTATTTTGGTTTCCCCATTATTATGTATGTTGCTTTATTTCTCATACAGCATAGAGTTAAGTGCAATGAAATCATTTTGTAAAGCAAAAACAAAAAGTGCCCGTTGATTGGGATTAAATCATAAAGGGGGGGAATTGTTGTGATGCAATTCTGTTTATTGCTCAGTTAAAAGGGCGAAATAATTTTGTTGTGCAGATTAAATGCTACATGAAACAGTTGTTATCTGGTCTAGAGCATTGTCACTCACAGGGTGTAATGCACCGAGACATCAAAGGATCAAATCTTCTGGTGAATAATGAAGGGATACTAAAGGTAGCAGATTTTGGATTGGCAAACTTCTTCAACTCTGGGAACAAGCAGTCACTAACTAGTCGTGTTGTCACCTTATGGTACCGCCCTCCGGAACTTTTGCTCGGTTCAACAGATTATGGTCCATCTGTAGATCTCTGGAGTGTTGGCTGTGTATTTGCAGAGCTACTGGTTGGGAAGCCTATACTTCAAGGGAGAACTGAGGTAGTGACCTTTTCAAAATGTATGGACTTTTTTCCTTCCCCATTTGTGTGTGTGTGTGTGTGTGTGTGTGTTCATTCAGATCCCCCTCTGATGGTGCGTATTATTTTAAGTCTTCAAGTTGAATAGATCTTATCAGACAAACAGCAAAGCAAACCACTTCTCTATTAAAAGTTTTCTGTTTTCATTATAATATTTGCTATTGTATAAGAATTAGGTCAGATGCTTAAGTGGCTAGTGGTTTGTGCTATCCTTTCCTTAGCCCATGCTCTTTTAGAGAATGTATTTAATTCTCTCAACCGAGACTTTAAATGCATGTCTGGCTATCAGTCTCAACTCCTTTTTTCCCTCTCTAAAAAAGTGATGCACTCATGCCTACAAGCAGATTTGAGCTTTATTCGTTTTCTGTTATATTACTATATCTGAGTTGCACTGTAAATCTCAACAGTCAACATTAATCCTATGTATACTGCCAACAATTGAACAGAGTAGAAATTTTGGTCTCATACCTCTTGCATGTGGTTGTGGCAATCTAACTATAGTTCTATTTGACATTGATGTTATCATTGTGTGTTCAGTTGCTAAGACATTCTTTCATGATATGTATATGTTTGGTATGGGGTTAAAAACGGATGTGAAAATTTGATAGACCAGTTTATTTGTAAATTGTATTAAAAACTCATCCATGAATTTTTCACCCATAATTTTACACCCATACCAAACGGACCATGAATGTTCTTATGGATAATAAATGATTCAACTGGAGATTGACAACTCCAATATTTTGTTTTTAACTGTTCTTTAGAAACTCTTCTAAATTCATTTTTGTTATACATGCAGGTTGAACAATTGCACAAAATCTTCAAGCTCTGTGGCTCCCCACCCAATGAATACTGGAAAAAGACCAAACTTCCTCATGCAACTCTGTTCAAGCCACAGCAACCATATAATAGTTGCCTCCGGGAGACATTTAAAGATTTGCCTGTAACCAGTGTAAATCTGCTACAAACTCTTCTTTCTATCGAACCAAACAAACGTGGGACTGCCTCATCAGCTCTCACATTGGAGGTAGGCTAATTTAGCAGTGTTGATTTTGTATTTGTTGAAAATTATTGAAAGGTTCTATTTTCAGTGACTAATTGGAAATACTACTGAAAACAACTTTGTCAAATTAATCTCTGTTGCAGAACATAACCTGTGAATTGCCTTTGTCCATTTTGAATTTTGATAATATTTTTTGGAGCAATTCTCTTTTTAATCCATATATTTTGTTCCTGATATTATTAGTCTTAGGCACAGGTTGTTCATCATGCATCTGCAAACTTACTATGTGAAGCATTGATATATGATTTTGGACTCTGCTAGTCTTCTGATACAACTTCTTCTCACTTTCAGTATTTCAAAACAAAACCTTATGCATGTGACCCATCAAGCTTGCCATCATACCCACCTAGCAAGGAGATTGATGCAAAACAACCGGAGGAGTCAAGAAGGTGAAAATCATTTTCACGGTCTATTTTATGCAATTTTATTGGCAACGAAAGATTTAGATTGTCACCTTACTATTGCGCCAAGGCTCACCCTCACAAGAGTTACTTATAGTCTATTCATGAAATCATATGGTGACCAACTTTCAGGAAAAAGAATGGTGGGCGAGTTTGTGGACCTGAAACAAGAAAACCATCAAGAAAGCCGCTAGGAGTAGGACTCAGTAAATTAGCCCCAGCAGAGGTCTATCTTGCTTTCTCTCTTCTTGAATCGTCGCGCTTCTTCTTTATGTGCATGCACACTGATTACATTAGTGGTCTAATTACCAAAGAATAATTCTCACTTAAACATCTTATTATTCTCTTACAGGATTTGATAAGTCAAACTCAAACTTCACAGAAGGTTGATGATAGACCTGTCCACATCCTTAAAGAAGAGAACGTTAGCATAGGTGAAGAGGCACCAAAGCCATCTAGCTGTAAACCAGAAGATCCTTCCCATATGAAGAATGCATCTCAAGTAGATATTCACATTCCCTTTCCTGGACCATTACAAGTTTCAAAATCAAGTGGCTTTGCTTGGGCAAAGAGGCGTAAAGATGACAATTCAATTAGATCTCACTGTCGATCTATCTCAAGAGGGCATATATTTAATCCACTAGAAACTTGTACACTAAATTCAAGGAATGATTCTGACTCCAGAAACCATGAAAATAAGGAATTTTGTGGAGGACTCACTAACTCTAGGGGCCATGACCTTTTTGAAATATCTAAGCTTGCAATGCAAAATCAATGGAGTAAGTTTGATCGGCCAGATTCATTTGATACTTCTGATGAGTACCATTCACAAGAACTATCTATGGCGCTTTATCATAGAGAAGATTCAATATCCAAGAGAAGTAACCAGGTAAATTTATATGTTTGTCAGATTCATTGATATGCTGTTAAACATTAGATATCATCTGCTGAGGGAGGAAACTTAACTTATGTGACTCTTCCTACATCGTGTTCTGTTTCCATATATGGAGATTGACATTGCATGCTATTTGAAAGATGAAATTTAGTTATTTAGAACTTGTGATGATATACAGGGAATTGTTTGAACTTTAAAAGGCAAAAACAATATTCACATTTTGTTGAAATATTGGCTTTGTTTGAGAAAATTGAATTATAAAAAAACTTAATTTGTGCCTTAGATATAATTCAATTGACCAATAGCAGAGACTAGGGACCCATTGAAGCTTATAGATGATCACATATTGTTTCAACATTTTTTTGGGTAGTTACTTAAAAGAATGACAAAGTTTACTCTTGTTTTTCACAGTAATTAGTTTACCTGACTTGCCCTGGTTAAATAAATATCTTAGATTAGAAGCCAAACTGTGCAATTTATGCGTCCTTGCCTAGACCTGATTCTTATTTGTTTCCCTCCTTACAGAGTTATCAGGATCAAAGCGAAAAGGTTGAATTTTCAGGACCCCTACTATCTCAAATGCACAAAGTTGATGAGCTCTTAGAAAGACATGAGCGTCACATCCGGCGTACTGTCAGAAGATCATGGTTTCAGAAAGGTATAATAGTAATATCAAACAGATATATAGTTACCCTAGGAAGAAGCAGTTGGTTGTGTTACTTACAGTTCTATCTTTTCTCCCTAGTTTTTGTGCCTAGACTTCTTGAAATCATTAAAATAATATTGAGGAACTATACTGCTCCAAAGCTAATCGGTTGAGAATGTTAGCATGCCATTTCTTTTTAAGGTTTAATCCTTGAATTGCAGGTAAGAAGCATGGAAAGTAATTGCAAGGGTATTTATTCAGGAAGGATATAAACCAAGAACATCATATCAAAGTGACACAATAAGTCCTTCTAAGAGGGCCATCACCATTCTCCAAGCACAGTGCTGTGAACAACAAATGAACATCAACATCAGCATGTACAAAGAGTCAAAGATACAGTTTCCAGCAGCACGAGTTGTTACCTATATGCTGGTTAACTCAATAATTTGATCGTTTGAGGAATGTTGTCCTTTCAGCTTTCAATTTACAGAAATCAGAAGGCCAGTGAAAAGAAAAGAAGAAAGGTTCTTTTTACCATGGATTCTCTACTTTTGGTCAGTTGTAATAGAGATGGAAATTATCTCTGTATGATCCCTAAACTTCCTCACTCTTCCCTCTCCTATGGTTATCTGCTAGCAAGTCTCATCCAGGAATGTATATCTTTTATCTGTCATGTCTGGCTTGAGTATATACATGAGTATATATAGTCTTGTCACCATAGTTCATTGTTTCTTTAGGCGTCAATGAAATCAGGTATAGCAATTTTTCTTTATCAAGGACGGAGTCCTAGTGAGCATGGAGTCCATTTTTGCATGATGCCATAATCTCCAAATTTCTACTTTTTCATTTGTTGGTCCAGAGTTTAAAAATCTCACTTTTCATCTTGTTGACAAAGCAGGTAATTGGTCAACATCCCAAAATGTTAAATAGTAAGGGAAATGCTAGCAACATATTCTTTTATGCACCCTTTTTAACAAACTTATGGGTTCACTTTTTATTTAGTGAATCCGCATGAATTACATCCACTAATAAAGAATGTGTTTAGAAGAGTTTTTGCTAGCATTGTCAATAATACTTTACATGATTGTAGGCTTTCTGGCTAAATAATAGTGTTCCAGCTACTCACATATCCAAGTTTTAAATTTTGTTTTTATTTGGTACAATAAAACTTGGTATTTATTTTTATTTATTCTGTTCTATGTGGATAGTATTATTATATGCAGTACAAAATAACAAAAACTCTATCTCGAATAATATATAGTGTATACAAATTATAACAGCCACAATATTAAATTTCATAATTTTCTTTCTACCAAAAAAAATCATAATTTTCTAGTTATTACAATAAAAATATGAAAACAGTTAAAGAAAAACAAGGATATAGGGAGCCTTTACGAGTTCCCCAAGGCTTGGGCCAACCTAAGTTATATATGCATCCGTTAGCTTCAGCCCACATTTATAACAACTAATGACTTACGAAGATAGTTTGCCGAACTGCGTGCTCTACAGTTGGACTTGGATTTTCTCTCCACTCCCAAGCCCTCACCATAATAATGTATTTGAAATTTTGATCCAAGACAGAGATGATATAGAGTGCTTTTTTATGGTAAGGGATGTCTTCAGGCCAACTTTTAACTAAAACTAAGTCGAGCGACCTCACATCGACCATACATTGTGTATTATTGCAGGGCTTTAATTTTCATATCCCTATTTCCAATTTTATACCCCCTTCAACCCACCAAAATTACTGACTCACTTTCCAATGCAAGTTTTTCACGCGTATTTTTTTCTAGTTGGTAATTGATCCCCTATGAAATCACATGGGGGTGTAAATGATTATACCCCCGTGTGGTAGCATACGGTTGTGTAAAGTTATATAAATAGGCAACCGTATGCAATCACACGATAGTTGATGCTCATAAATAATCCACTGTATACAACTATACGGTAGCTTTGTTTGAATAAATAAACAACCGTATGCTTCCATACGGTACGTATATTTTAGAATAAAAATATACTACCGTATGGAATCAAACGGTTATATATCAAATTTATCCACACATATGATTCCATACGGTAGTATATATCACAAATTTTGTTACACTACCATATGGTATCATACGGTTGACTAAAACATCAACCTACCGTATGATTCCATACGGTGGAGTTACAAAATTTTTAATATGTATGGAATCACTTCAACAGAGCACTCTTAAGGCATAGGCCGAAAAGGAGGCAAATGTGAAGAAGTATACGGTCACTCCATACAGTGCATGGGCACTTCACCAGAGCACTCTTAAGAGTTACAAAATTTTGTAACACCACCGTATGGAATCATACGGTAGGTTGATGTTTTAGCCAACCATATGATACTATACGGTAGTGTACCAAAATTTGTGGTATATACTACCATATGAAATCATACATGTAGATAAATTTGATATACAATCGTATGATTCCATACGGTAGTATATTTTTCTTCTAAAATATACGTACCATATGGAAGCATACAGTAGTTTATTTATTCAAACAAAGCTATCGTATAGTTATATACGGTTGCCTATTTATGAGCACCAACTACCGTATGATTGCATACGGTTACCTATTTATATAACTTTACACAACCGTATGGTCATATACGGTTGTTTGTTTACTTAAACTACCGTATGGCTATATACGATAGTGTAGTAAACAAGCTTCCCTGTAATTATATACGGTAGCTTAGGCTTTTAAACAAACTACCGTATTTGATTATACGGTTGTCTATTTATTTAAACAAACTACCGTATATCTCTATACGATTGTTTATTTGTTTAAACTACCGTATATAGTCATACGGAAAACGCGATAGGGGAAGCCCTTATTGTATTTAGAAAACTACTTTGGATTTTTAAAAATTTGGGATTATAAAAATTAATTTTGTGGGTATGAAAATTAAATCCCGTATTGTATTTAGAAATATCAATCTTATTAGATGGTCCAAATTTTGACCTAAAGTTTGAATCTATTAATCAAAATAGATAATACACTTTCTTAGATATCAAGCCAATTGGTTGCAGATGATAGTATTTTGAACCAAGAAATTAATCAGAGAACAAAGGGAACACTCTGACACACGTTACATTGGCAAAATGCCTTTGGCTATAGACCATTGTGGGAATCGTTTGGAACATATGACTTGAAAATTAATGGTGAATTATCTGGTACTCTAATGAGAAAGTAAAGTTACATCCACCGTTAGATTAGATTATTCGGTGAATTAAGATTTCAATGTATTTTAATTAATCAATGTAGATATATCCTTACTTTTTCATTTTACAATTTACACTTAATCTCACTTCAGAAGAGCTTTATCCCAACTTAAAAAGTTGTCCATAATGTTGGGACAATAATTAAAATTTCTAATAAAATCAAAAAGGAAAAAAAGGAAAACGAAGAAGAATATTTCAAGACAATTTTGATGATGATTCCATGCGTAGTAAATTGCTATGCTCTTGGAATTCATCTTTGATATTGATAAAATTCACATTCGTACTTGAAAAAAATGAGATGACAATTTTCACGATCCTTGAAAAGATTACGAGGAATTAATATTCACTAACTTATTTCCGGAAAAAGTCACATCCCGCCGCTATATAAAAGGAGCATTGTGAAGTGGTAGAACATTTAAGGGCAATGAGTGAATCAAGTGTGAGTGATCACTTGAATAATGAAATTTTCTTTTGTGAGTAAGTGTTTATCATTGATTGTAACTTTTGAGTGGGGTACCGAGTTTGTAGGGTGATACACATCTTGAGTAGTGAAGTCTTGTAATCTTATTTTGATATAGTAAGTATTTTGTTAGAGTGTTTCCCTGAAAGTAGGCATAAGGTGATGCCAAACCACGCGAATATTATATGTTCCATTATTTTTTTATAGTGTGTTTTATTATATTCTTATTTTCGATCCTTAGTATATGATTATTACAAACACAAAAGCAATTAAGGCTTTGTTTGCTTTATTTCTTGTTTCTTGTTTCCTGGTATCATTTTTGTTTCTAATAATAGTTGTAAAAATGTCACATTGTTTTTTTTTTTTTTCTGTTTTAAAAATTTTGTATAGGAAATAGTGAAAAACATTATTTCACTATTTCCTATACAAATCTTTGAAAACAAAAAATAAAAAAAAATATGACATTTTTTTAATTACTAATAAAAACATGAATCAAACCAAATGGACCGAAAGTATCTAGCCACGCCACAAGGTTGACTTATAACGAAATCACATGAAGTCTCCCCCATGGAGGAAACATGGATCTGGATCCTCTGTATTCACCAAATTCACATATTCATGCATTCATCCCTAATCTATGGTTAGGATCTCATACATTTATTTTACATTAATATATTTATCCTATATAAAATTTAATCAACGGTCAAGATCTTCCTGCATTCACAAAGTGATTGCAGGGGATCCATATCCAGGAAGCATATCCCTAACGTGTTTGGTTTGTAAGGGTTGTGATTAGCTACTTATTTTAATAATTTAATTGGTATATATTGTCAGTGTAAAGATTTTTTATACTGTCAACCAATTATAAATTATCACATCGATTAAAATGTTTGACTCTTATCCTAACTATCTTAAAAGCCACTCCTACCATGATTTTCGATTGGTTGATAGTGTAAAAAACTTTACAGTGCTGACAATGCGTAACAATTAAACTCATATTTTAAAAACTTTAATTAATTAGTTTATATATGAAAATACATGAATGATTTTATATACTTAATGTCCGAGTTTTTTTAAATTTGAATTGTAGACAAAATACTTCACTTACATCTTGGGTTTTGATAAGAAATTATCAACTAAAAGTATGTTTGTTTTTGATTCTGCAAATGTAATATTACGTTTAAAAATCACGTTGGGAGAAAGTTCTTCTCACATAACTTTCAAAATAAGTACCTCAAAAAACGTTATTTTTATGTTTGTATTAAAAATAATCTAAATCAAATCGAATTTAATTCTTTTAAGAGCTTAAACGGTAAAATAACAACACGTGAATATTTTTATATATCTAGCAAGAGTTCCCTCAACTATAAAAAAATCTTATTGTATGTCAACTTGAAAAGCCATGTGTGCTTATTAAATTTGTATGATAATGCACATGTATTCTATTATTTAACATATATATACTTATAACTCAGTCGCTTTCATCTCATCATTACCGCAGCAGCATCCCACCATACCCAGCGTAACTACGTGGTCTCCACCACCATCTGGCTTCTTCAAATGTAATTTAGATGCTGCTTTCTTCGAAGATTCAGGTAGCACTGGCTTTGACATGTGCCTACGTGATCAATATGGTCACTTTGTGTTTGCTAGAACCTCTTGGCTCTCATCCCTCCCTCCCTCGTCCAGGTCCTTTTGGCAAGGTTGTGTATAGTAATTTTGGAGTGTCGGACGAAATTTTTAAAGAGACTTAATGTTATATAAATATCAATTCTCATATTAATCTATTATCTTTTTTGTGTTGCAAAATTATTTATTAAAGTTTTATAATTCTAACATTTCACTCTCAACAGATAAGATGATTAATTCATTCAATCTATATTATAACATTATTGATCTTAGATAGTATTTAAGTAATTTTAATTTTGAAAACTTTCTTTCAGCGATAACAACCATTACAGGTATTGTCGACAATATTCCATAAGCAATGGATACATTTGAAAAAGAATCTAATGTTTTGATATATTAATACTTCTACTAATTGGAGGGTTAGTTTCTTCTTAAGACTTATCTCCATACTTTTAATTCTGAAAATAAATCAAAACCATCAATATATGAATGTTCATTAAATCTTAAAAAAAAATACAATAATTTTTTTCATTTTATCCTCAAGTGAGAGAGCCAATTTTATGTGAGTGAGAGAAGTAAATCATATCCATTAGATCAAATCATGAATAATCAAGATTAAAACATAAAGTCATGTGACCATGAAGGATACGTTTGGAGGAGCTTGTAAAGAGCAATTATGAGAATAGCCTATAGAAATAAACTTAAACAATTTAGTTTATGAAAATAGTTTATGATCTTCTCATAAACTCTTTTCAGCTTATTTTCATAACCTTGTCAGAAAAGCTTATGAAAATAAGCTGTTTTTAGCTTATTTGAAAAGGAAAAAACTTACGGAATAAGCGTTGTTTACCCAAACCCACCCTAAATAACTTTCAATTTTGACCATCCATATATGATTGTATGATCAAGATTTATCTCTCTCCTCATATAAAAAAGCTCCCATACTAGATATATATATATATATATATATATATATATTAAAAAGTAAAAAATTACGCCTAAGGCCACTCTGCCTTAATGCCTATGCGCTAACACGGCCCTGCCAGTTGGAAAAACGGATAGCTTGCTTCAAGCACTCATCAGGATCGTTTCTCTAGGCCTTGATCATGTGATTTTGAAATGGATGGTAATTAAGGTTGTGGCTGATGCCCTTAACCATTACAACCATGACGTCTCTGAGTTAGGCGTTATTGTTGGCAAATGTGTTAACCTTCTTTCTTCCCATCCACAGATGAAAGTGGCCTTTGTTAGGAGATAAGCTAATAGATCTGTTCATAACTTAGCTAAAGCTGCTAGAGATGGCAATACCTAGGGTCTGGATAGGGTACTATAATACCTATCTCCATATCCGTGTTTGAAAAAAATATCTGTATCCGGACTCGTCCCCGCGTGGGTAAAAACTTAAGTATCCTTATCCGTATTCTCTGGGTACCTAGGTACCCATACTCATATCTGCACTCATTACCCGCACTTTAACTAAGAAAAAGGGAAAAAATAACACAAAGAACATCAGCGACTGCTGTTAGTGCTTAGGTCAGTAGATGATTAAGTCTGAAAGGGAAAAATAGTTGAGAAATCATAGATTACATTAATTTTATTTTTAAAATTTGATATATAATTATAATTTTATGTATTAATATAAATAAATATACATATACATATATATATATATATATATATATATATATATATATATATATATGTTGGTGCGGGACGGGATAGGTATTAGAGTATCCGTATCCACACCCATATCCTCTCTTTGTTTACGGATAATTATTCAGACCCACATCCGTACCCATAAAGCGGATATTTATCTTGCCCATCATGGATATTTTTTGCGGGTACTCAAAGGATAAGTTCTAAATTGCCATACCTAAAAGCTACCCTATTTAAGTCTAGTCCTTTTACTTATCAGCGTACACCTCTTTGTATTGTTTCCTTGATTTCTATTGAAATACTACGAGTATGTTTCAGTACAAAAATAACATATATATTGTCTTCTAGAGCTCATCCTGATGAGCAGTAACCCGATGGGATGCCGTGGAAACTCATTTGCCAGAATGTAATAATAAATTAGGATAAATCCCTAGCACTTTTTTTATTTCTTTGGATTGAAATAATTCATGATTAATTGGATGATTATTAACGAGGAAGGATTCACCGTTGTAAGTATGTGTTTGGTTTCATGGTGGAGAGTATTGAAATTGATTTTGTCCATTATCAAACATGATTTTAATACAAATAGAGGTGTTTGATTACTTGATTTTGCCTTCAAGCCTCGGTTTGACTAGAAGTAACAAAAGAAAGTAGTTTTTTCATTGAGTTGAAAAAATTATACTAAATTTTATATCAAGTTTGCTTTCAAAATAAAACATTCAAACATAAATCACATAACTTCAAGCCCAATTATAATCAAATCAATTTTACAAACTCAATTTCATTCAAAATCGCGTTTATCAAATATTTATTAAGACTTCACACTCTTACACCATAATATATTTTCTATTGATCCAACTGTTGGATTATAACTATTTATTATCTATATCATTTTTCTCAAATTTAGAAACAAAAATAAATATCAATAAAAATGTAAGCAAATACCTCTTATTTTCATACATTTTAAAAATATATTTCGCATTTTTAAATAGCGCACGTTTCTGCTTTCAAACGCCATTAAATTGATGTTATTAATTATATGTCTTTTCGGGCATGGTGTTATACATTTTTATATGAGCTTATGCATTTTTATTCTGCCAAATTAAATAGCCTTCCTTTTAATTGTAGCCTAGGTGGTTGGAATATCAAATAAATTTGAGTAAAGAAAATCGAGAGCATTTTCAATAGTGCAATTGATTGAAGTTACTTAATTTCTTTTTTTATGGATCCTATTATATCATATTATCATTTTTTATTTTATACTATTTTAAGCAATTTTATACTCCAATAATGATGCAACTCTAAAAATTTAGATTATTGCTTCTATAAGAACGAATTATTTCTATAATTAATTAACCAATGTAACTTCAGCTAGATGTCATGTAATACCAATGTTACATCTGAATTACCTTAATATTATTGATGAATCAATGTATTTATACAAAAGATACTCCTGCTTAAAAATAAGCTGAGATACTTTAGCCTTACTGCTTAAGTAACAAAAAATAACTAACATACCTAACTAAGCCTATACAACAATAATAGAATAGTTAAATGATAATACACAAATCAATTATAACAGAATTATGTTGACTAACAGCCCCCCTCAAGCTATGCAAATATATCAATCATGCCTAGCTTGGATAACAAGGACCGAAAAATAGTTGGTTGTAAAGGCTTGGTGTGAATGTCGGCTAACTGGTTGGCAGAAGATATAGGAAGGAGAACAATAATTCCCTGTTGAAACTTCTCACGAACCAAATGACAATCGATTTCGATATGTTTTGTGTGTTCATGAAAAGAAGGATTTTGAGCAATGTGTATAGCAGATTTATTGTCACAATAAATGGGAACCGGTTTGGAACATGGTAGATGTAGATCCCGCAACAAGCAAGTCGCCAATGGTATGACAAATTAACTAATGCTCTTCATACTATTGGTTATAAACAATTAACTGCTGATTATTCATTATTTGTCAAGTATCTTAACAATAACAGTACTCTCTTATTAGTTTATGTTGATGATATAGTCTTGGCAGGCAATGATATAACTGAAATTCAGTATGTCAAACAGTATTTGGATCAGCAATTTTGCATTAAAGACTTGGGAACTCTTAAGTTTTTTTCTTGGCTTGGAAGTTCATACCTTATCCCAAAGGAAATATGCTCTTGAGTTATTAGATGATGCTGGACTGCTGGGCTGTAAACCAGTTTCCACTCCTATGCTACCTACTTTAAAACTCACTTCTACTGATGTTGATGTTTTTCCAGGTCCAGCCATTTATCGAAGACTTCTTGGCCGCCTTATTTACCTCACCAATACTAGACCAAACTTAGCTTTTGCCGTCCATAAGCTTATCCAATATGTTTCTGCTCCTATGCAGATGCATTATGATGCAGCTCTTCGGGTTCTTCGGTATATCAAAGGATTTGTGTATTCGGTATATTAGATTGAGCTTAACTCAACCCCAAAAGCTAGCTCAAGAGGTGGGGATTGCCCAAGCTTTATAAGCTCTTATGAGGCTCTATCTCTAGTCAATATGGGACTTGAGTTTTTCCCAATACACCCCCTCACGCCCAGCATTATTGGGCATGGTGCGTGGATAATATGGTGGGCGACTTTTTAATAGATCTAGGATAGACTCTGATACCATATTAGATTTGGGCCTAACTCGACTCCAAAAGCTAGCTCAAGAGATGAGGGTTGTCCAAGCTTTATAAGCTCTTATGAGGCTCTATCTCTAGTCAATGTGGGACTTGAACTTTTTTCCAATAACTAACATCATGTGTTATTGGTGCTCCAACACTACTACCATATAAGAGGACTCATTTTTATTTCATAAGTAACTCTCATACGAGATTCTCTAATTAAGCTAATCACAAGAAACCACAACTAGCTAGCCCTGGACTAGGTCCAGAACCTGCTAGCCTTTGTTTTAGGCTTTTGTCGTGGTGTTTCAAATAGTGATGACCGTTGTTCTCAGTGCTCTGCATGGCATGCATGGAAGCAATTGGAAAATAAGGAGGATCGAAGATGATGCGCATAATGTACAAGTAGTTAGTTCCAAATCCAACTTCCGAATTTTGTCATTGTCAATCAAAATGGTAACTTCATGAGCGGAAGTCAGTGAAAGAGAACATTGGAAGTCGACTATATAAGCAGGGCTGGTTATCTGGCCGTGCAAGCTGTGCACAGGACCTCCAATTTGATCCAAAATTTGGGACTCTCAAATTTTGATAGCAGTTGAGAATGATCTTTGAACATAATATAATATGAAGACTTAGTTGATGAATTTGTTTTAAAAAGTGTTAGATGGATGGCTCTTTTTAAGTAGCTAAAGAGTTGATATTAACTTGAAGTTGTATTGGTAGGATTTTAATAATCTTCTTTACATTTATTATCGTGAAGTGGGTGTTTAATATTAGAATAATTATTCTTTTTAAAATAATATTTAAAATTATCCTTTTTTAAAAATAATATTTAATTATTAAAAATACTTTTTTTATTAGAACTCAATTTTTTAAATTAGAACAGGTACAAAATGTTTAAGTCAGCCCTGTATATAAGCAGTTTCCTTTGCGGTTGGTTTTTTTTTTGTGTGTGTGTGTGTGTCAATGTGTGGGGAACAGAGTATAGTGAGGCAAAAGGATAGAGGCGGAATCTTGGAATGATTGTGTTTTTTTTGCAGTTGTAAGTTTTAAAGTAGATGGGTACATCACTGTGATGATGAAAGTGAGAGAGGGACCGCTGGATATATATATACATATGATTTTGTCATATAATATGCCACTGCCACTGGAAAAAAACCATCACCGGGAGCCCTTGAATCATATGGGATTCTGGGTTTTCAACCTTATCAGATCTATCTTTCTTCTTGTAGTGATAAAGTCATAATTTTGGTGTGAGTTTAGTACTTTTTTATCTCTTTCAATCAATAAAATATAAACTTTTGCATCATAACGGAATTGCTGATAAATTAGTTTAAATAATTACTCGACTAATTTTTTTGTTGACAAATTTTGATGTCCAATCCCATGAAATTTTTTTTGATTTTTTTTTTTTAACATCTTCAATTTAAGAACTTTCTTGGTTAGTATCCATGTAAATATCAGTAAATATTACATACACACACTATCCTCAGTTTACATTTATGTCTACTTTGTGAATGGTAGAACCCAAAATGATCTATGCATTTCTATCTTTTATATGATATGTAACAGTTTCTATGCTTTATAATTGTGTCAATATTGGTATATAATTTACTTTATTCAATTATTTTTTAGGTAAAAAAATTGATTAATATTCAATTTTACTTTTAGAAAAATTTGTAATGATCAACGCGGCGCGACCAGTCCGAATGCACCAGTATACCACTAGTTAATAGTATGTTTTTGCCGACTATCCATAAGCACATGCCATGCTGACAATAAATTTTAAACATTTTTTAAATTTGAAATTAAATAATTCAAAGTTCAAACTAGACAACTGCTATAAAGCCTAATGATATTGATTAAATTAAAAAATGATTTAATTGGTATATATTGTCAGTGTAAAGATTTTTATACCGTAAATCAATCATAAATTGTCATATCAGTTAAAATGTTTGACTCTTATCCTAACTATCTTAAAAGTCATTCAAATCATGATTTATGATTGATTAACAGTATAAAAAACTTTACACTATAACAATTAAATTAATTCATTATAAAATGATGCTTTTAAATTTTTAATATATTAAATTTATCACTTTCTAATAAATATTTTCTATCTTTAATTTATTAACTAAAGTAGTTCCCTAAACACGGGCTAACAAAACTTGTTAAATTATATAATTTTTATATAAAACATCATTCAATTTGTCACATTGATTTTTTTTTTTTTCGGGGTACATTGCCACATTGATTTTCAAGATTTTCAAGGAGACAACAAACTGATATTGTGAAAGTTAATAATCATCAAACAATATTTAAATATATAATTAGAGTTTAATTTTCGTAATACGTTTTTTATATTATTAACCTATCACAAATTATAGCATTAGTGACTTTTAAGATTTTAAGATAGTTAGGACATAAAAGTCAAACATATTAATAATATGACAAGTTATGATTTGTTAATGGTATATACAACACTAATACTACCGAATAAATCTATATAATTATATATAGGTTAAACCTAATTTTTAAATATATAAAGGGGTTTTAATCTTAATTATAACCGAAACAAATATTACAATGGGACTTCAACTTTAGTTTGATAAATAATTAAAGACCTCGACTTTAAAACTTATCAATTAAGTACCTCAACTCGATTATAAACTAACTAGCTGTCAGTCCATCTTGTAATTTAAAAATAAATGTGAATCTTCCCATACACACCCATAAAGCAAATTTAAGTATATGAGATTAATGGCAATTATATAGTATCAGTGTAAAGTTTTTTATATTGTCAACCAATTAGAAATTATAGTATGAGTGACTTTTAAGGTAGTTTGGATAAGAGTCAAATATTTTAGCTGATATGACAATTTATGATTAATTGACAGTGTAAATTTTTTTATACTAACAGTGAATATCAATTAAATCCTAAATATATATCCAAAAATATAAAGCAAGCCTAATGGAATTGCTAAATTAAACTACAATGATTAAAACTTTGAAATTTGAGTAAATCACGTCTCATCCCATTGAGGTTTTGCTAAAAGACACTCAACCTCAAACTTATCTAAAAAATACATCTCATCTCGTTGATCAAGTTGACTATTAACTAAGTTAATAGATGCCAATATTCTTTTTAACCTTACTAACTCTGAAATAACCAGATAAAATGATTAAGAAAATTAAAATTTATAAATAAAATTTATAAATTAAAATTTATAAATAAATTTTAACCTGACAGTAAGTTAAAATTTAAATAAAAATTATAGAAAATCCAATTTCCTTTCACCATGTTTTCCTCCTTCGTCATCTTCCTTGGTGAGTATAAAATCTCTAATGGCCCCAATTTTCACTTTCAATTTCTATCCGTATGAAAAGGGTAATACAGGATTAGCGGTTCGCAATAGTGTGGGCCGATTGGGTTGAAAAATTAGAAATAGCGGTTCACAATGTTGAACGGAAACTTATTAAAAAATTATATTACTTTTATTTTTTATTTTTTTAACCATTCTATCTGGTTATTTCAAAGTTAGTATGGTTAAAAAGAATATTTTATTAGCATCTATTAACTTTTTAGTTAAGAGTCAACATGATCAATGGGATGAAGTGTATTTTTAGGTAAGTTTGGGGTTGAGTGTTTTTTAGAAAAACTTCAAGGGGGTAAGATGTAATTTACTCTTGAAATTTTGATCAAAATCTTTAAAACGTTTAGGGTTATTTTAAGAGAGTTTAATTTTTGATACATTGTGTAATTTTTTTTTTTACACTTTCAACCAATCACAAATCATCAATGTGTCACTTGTATGGTAATTTGGTTATTGTAAAAGTCAAACATTTTTAATGATATGATAATTTATGATTGATTGTGTAAAAAAATTAGGTTAAAGTAATAATTTAGTCCCTATATGTGACACAGATTCTTCATTTAGTATCTAAACGTAAAAATTTTGGAAATGAGTCCCTACATGTGTAAACGTTAGCAAATTCAGTCCCTATATGTGCAAACGTTAGCAAATTCGTCCCTGCTGTCAGCAAATTGGTCCTTATTTGTGACATAAATTTTTGATTTGGTTCCTAAACCTGGAAAAAAAATTAAACCGGTCATTATATTTGCAATCAATAATAATTTTGTCTCTACCATCTACCAAGGAGCTCGAACCCAACTAAAGATTCTTTTCATTTTGAATATTTTCTATATACTATATCAATCTATTTCTTTTATTGAGAGTAAAAATTGTATAATTTGATCCGCAAATGGTTTTATATTCTGAAATTATCCAAGTTGATTCTCAATAAAAAAAATAGATTGATATAATATATAAAAAAAAGTAATCAATACGAAAAGAATCTTTAGTTGGGTCCGAGCTCCTTGACAGACGATAAGAACAAAATTATTATCGATTGCACATACAGAGACTAATTTTTTTTTTCATGTTTAAGAACCACATCAAAAATTTGTGTCACATATAAGGAGTAATTCGCTGATGACAGAGAATAATTTGCTAAAGTTTGCACATGTAGGGACCGAATTTGCTAACGTTTACACATGTAGGGGCTCACTTTCAAATTTTTATGTATATGGACCAAATGAAGAATTTGTATCACCTATAGGGATCAAATTATTACTTTAATCAAACAATTATATTGAGAATACATAACAAATAAATCCTTAATTTAAAGGAAAAATATATATAACTAATGGATCACATTTATATGACCATGGATAGTAAGTTTTACTTTTTTTAATAAGCAATAATAAGTTTTACTTATTTTACTAGTAACTTACCATTTGTGTTGATAAATTCAATGAACACAAAATAATAATATATAACCTGTTAGCACATAGATGAGTATGTAAGTTGGTGTCTATCTATCATAAAAACTAGAGAAATATATATATAGTCTGAGAATTAAATATGATACTTTCATATACCACATCTCTTTCTCCATAGTTGGCTTCTTCCCTAAATAAATGGCATACATCCCCTTTTTCTATTGATAGTCCATCTCAGTCACTAGAGGCCAGATTGTTGTTTTTTTAACAGCTATATATGATATATGATTGGACCACAGCCTGACTTATTGTACCTAAATTGATATCTCATTCCATTACATAGCTAATACTATTATTTATATATATATTTAAACATTTTTTATTATTTAATTATAATTAAAGTCATTTTATTTGTTACCTGTTTATAATTGTTGCTAGGATTTTATAGACAGTAAATACCCAATTTGATCCCTGAAATGATCGGGTCGTATCAACTTAATTCTCACATTATCAATATTCCAAAATGATCCTTGGAATTACAAAATGTAGCAAATGCATCCCTGACAATATTCACTTAGTTTCAGATGCATCCCTAACATTACCAACTTAATGTCATTATAGTCCATGTAAATACTAACAAGGGGACGAATCTGATTAATTTTCTGTAATTCCAGGGATCATTTTGAAATATTGATAATGTGGGATACTAATTTAATACGAACTTATAATTTCATGGTCAAATTGAGTATTTACTCATTTTATAGAACGTTTTATGTTCTATAAAATCCTAGCAACAATTATAAACATGTAACAAATAAAATTTTATAACTTTTTTTTGGTAAAAAAAAAACAAATAAAATTTGAATTTATTGATATGCCTGTAGAATTGGAATTAAACTGAAATTGTTGATTGTTATATTGTATGAAGTATGATTAATTATTTCTTCTCTTTTTTTCAGAATGAAAAGACAATTTGAACTTATATTCAAATAAAAGAAGGATTTTAGGGTCTGACCTTATTTAATTCATTTTTTTAGTATTGCTAAATTATTATTATTAATTAATATTTATAATAAAATATAAAAAATATTTCGTTATTATTATTAATATATATATATATATATATCACTACAAGAAATTTGTTATACAGCTACGGAGTGACAGTCGTTAAAATTATAGGTATAAGTATTAGTTTCAGTCAAACCATAGTTAAAGTAAATGGACCGTAGGTAAAGCCTACTGACAGTCAAATACAACTGTAGGTAAATGTATTTGGACCGTAGGGTGACAATCATTTCCCATCGGCATTCTTCACTCATAATGGACGGTTAGATCGATCGTAGGTGAATGTAAATTTTACAAATATCTACGAATTTTAAATATATAGTGACAGATTTTATTTGTCACGAAAAGGTAAATTTGTTGTGGTGATATATATTACATAATCGAAATAGTTTTTTATATTTATAATTTTTAGAATATAGAATTTTTTTATGCGGCACTGATATGTGAATATCATTTTTGTAACATAATCAATCAATAAATATAAAAGAGGTTGCATCCAAAAATGATATTGATCAATGTTTTAAAAATCAGTCCAACCAGACCGATTCAACCGGTTGGATCGTTGTCCGAATGGTTCCCTGATCATGATCGGATTACGGAATCTGGAAAGCGACCCAACTATACAAAAATCAGTTAAATCGGTGTAAAATCGGTTTTAAAAAATTGACCGATTCATTATTTCACTTTTTAAAAAAAAAAAATAGGAAGATACTAGTGGTCCGATTTGTGTCAGGGTATGTTGGGGGCTACGGTTTATATTCAATTCACTTGTTTGGAGAGTTAGAACTTGAATTAAAATTTGGCTTGTTGACAGATCTCTATTTTTATGAAAAGAAATAAATATTGACATTTAACTGATCTTTTTATTAATATGTGTGTGTATATATATTTACATATCGGTTCGATCACCGATTAAATCGGTTGAATCAGTTAAATCTTAAACCGTTATTCTTTCTGTTTCTTTCGTTATATCGCTTTTTAAAACATTAATATTAATTAATAATTAACAAATGAATAAATAAAAGAGGGACGCTTTTGCTTGATATCACGTGGAACGTTTTCCACCGGACAGTGTGAAAAGCAAGAAATCGATATGATAAGAATTGAAAGATTACGAACTTCATTATTTTTATTAAAACAAACCTAGATAAAATCATAATAAGGCAATTTTAATATATATATATATATATATATATATATATATATATGTGATATATTATCGATATAAATTTTTTTATATTATTCATCATGAATTAACACTTTATTAAGAATATTTAAAATAATTTCTTAAAAGTTATGCATGTGTCCCAGCCTTTTGTTTGCACAACTAGTTGAAACGTGAAAAAGTGACTAAGTAGATCAAAATTAATAAGTTAACTGATTGGATTGAAAATATTTGATAAAGATATCTAATCAATTAGTTTATATGTATAAAATGACGTAAAAAAACACATTTATGTGTATATGTGTGTGAGATTTGATATGCATTGTAAGTGTAAATATGTTTTACAGTGACAATCAATCGTGAGTTGACACATCATTAAAAATGTTTTATTTTTGTAATAACTACATTCAAAGTCAAGCCTGGAATAAATTGTGATTGATTAATAGTGTAAAAACTTTATACTGACGATATATCAAAATTAAACTCTTATATATATATAAACAATAATTTAGATATATAAATTTATTATTGTTGCTGTTGAAAGATGCGTGGGTGAAGTTTCTTTTAGGATTATTTGAGATTAAGGATGGAAACAAGGATATTAATAGGGGAGGGTAAAATGTTGCTATTTTTGGAAATTGACAGGAGTGAAATTGTGAAAAAAATCATGCAACCTCTAGCTTATTTCTTGTTAAACAACACCTCTACCACTAGTTTATCAAATAAGAGCTTTTATATTAAAAAAATTCTCTTACCAATCAGCTCTATTTGGTTTTTTTGGTCAGGAAAATGTAGTTGACTAGCTTATATATAAGCTAGTTTGGTGTTTTGCCAAATATAATCAATGTATAATTAGTTGATAAGATAAAAAATTAACTTTATATTGACATTACTTCAAAATTAAATTAGATATATATACACACTCAAAATCCATAAACTTGCATTAAAATTATGTAGAATTTTTCATGATAATAAAACGAGTGTAATGATTAAAGAGGTCCTTCAAGGAGAAATATTGTTGATTGTTTCTCTTTGGCTTCACTGAGGTGCTGGGAAGTTTACTTCACTCTTCACATGAGATCCAGAAACCCAAACTCTCCTACGTACTCCCATCACCCACGTACTCTCCATTTTATCATATATTCTTCCTCGGACAATGCTGTGCTGCACAGAGTGGTCATTGGTCACAATCATTTTGTGGACCCCACTTTGCGCCATTATTATCATCTCACCGTTTATTTTGTTGACTTTTATTCAGCATTGACCAAAAATCACATGGCAATGTACACGGAGATGGGGGGAGCAGAGACAGGCCTCGAGCCTGTGAGTCCTTGGATCATAAGGTGCCTTTGATTGCAAGAGACACTCAATAGAGATTGCGGAGCAACCCTGTGATTAAGTTCGTCATTGCATGATTCGCATATATATATATAAAACAATGTGATAGTGTTATGGTTTGATATTTTCTATAAGAGAAATCCAAGAGTCATATTTATACTAATAACATAATCCTATTCCTAATTAAACAATGAAACAAATCAGGAAATAATAAATAAGAAATAACTCCTAAGAGATCTTCTAAGATATCTTAAAATATTATAAGATATCTTATAGATATTTTGACATTCCCCCTCAAGCTAAAGTTTCCCAAACTTTAGCTTGTACAATTAAACTTAACAAAAATAAAATAAACTAAAATAACTTCAAAGTTTTGGTAAAACGCAACACAAGAAGCAATGTTGCAAGGGCGCACAAGCGGAAGAGCCAAATTGCAAACATGACGACGGAAGGGCCAAACTGCATCTGGGATGAAACCATATTGCATTTGGGATGAAACCACGAAGCCAATCTTTCAGGCTGGATCAGGCAGAACTGATCAGAGGCACAAAATCAGGCGAAATTGATTGATTACGCAAAACATGACGACGAAAGGGCCAAACTGCATCTGGGATGAAACCATACTGCATTTGGGACGAAACCACGGAGCCAATCTTTCAGGCTGGATCAGACGAAACTGATCAGAGACACAAGATCAGGAAAAACTTAACAGAGTGGATTAGGCGGAACTGATCGGAGATCACAGGATCAAACGGAACTGGTCGAAGATGCATATTAAACTATTAAAGGCAAAAATGAATGGAGATCAGGAACTATATACAATGAAAAGGTGAAACTCTCCTCAAGGTGGATACCATGGCTCTGATACCATGTTGAATAAATTAGGTTGGGGACAAATGAATAAGAAAAAGAGAGACAAAAAGAATAATATATTGATATAAAGCAATGTGATAGTATTATGGTTTGATATTTTCTATAAGAGAAACCCAAGAGTCCTATTTATACTAATAACATAATCCTATTCGTAATTAAATGATGAAACAAACCAGGAAATAATAAATAAGAAATAACTCCTAAGAGATCTTCTAAAATATCTTAAAATATTATGAGATATCTTATTAGATATTTTGACAATATGCATATATTTTTTTCCTGGCTTTCTTATTCCCTAATGCACGAAACCTGTGGTTACATGATTGTAAATTTATTTTACTTCGCATAAAGTGTAGTGAAATCATTCTTCGCCTCCACTCCCCCATTCACATCCAATTTAGACCCCGGAAAAAAGAAATTATCGGGGTATATGTATATTTTTTTTCATTTGAAAACACTTACAGTAAAATTTGGATAGAAGTAAAGAAATATGTCAGTACTGTATTTCAACTTTTCTATTATGGTCATCAAGTAAAATTATGCTAAAGCAAAATGAAAAATTAGGAAGGATAACCAAAATTATCAGGAAATAACGAATTTTCTTATAATAACTGCTTCAAATTAAAAAAATAGTTTTTTTTTTATAAGCAAACAAAATGAGTATGATACATTTTTTTTTGAAACAATGGGTATTCTAATCAGTTACACCAAGTCAGTTTACAACAAAAAAAAAAACACAATATAGGCATAAACTAATAATTTCCTCTACGTACCCACAAGATTTTTTTTTTGAAGCAGTACCCACAAGATTTTAAAACAACACAAATGGGCTTTTACATCAATCAGTGTAAGAAAATCCCCTACTTTAAAAATTAATTATATGATATATCTAGTTGCCAACATACATAGAGATTATACGAGGGCTTCAACAGACACATACTAATTCCATTTACTAAGTTGACCTTTCACTTTGGAACAACAATATACCAAAGCCAAGGTATTGGAGGCGTCCGTTTCTGCTGATGATAATGATATTTACTATAAGCAAGTCACATATTTTCACTATAGAAGATCACGCAGCGATTGGTGCCTTCCTTTTGCTGCTATACAGATGCAATCAGGCACTATGGCACTACCCCACCAGTCGACTCTTTGTGTTCCTTAAATTTAGCAGTGTGTTAAAAAGTTGAGGATGTCTCTTTTTCTCTTTTTTTAATAAAATCAAATTTAGGGTTAAAGAGCAATTCACTGATCATAGAATCAAATTAAACCTTTAGGAGCCATTTAGTTTCTCAGGAATCCTATTTTAGGAATCCTAAATTTCCGTATGATTAATTATACACAAATTACTTAAACCAGCCAAGAATATTGACGGCACCAATTATATATGATATATCCTATTTAGTAAACAAAAAAAAAATGTGAAAAAATGATAATTGAAAATATCATTTTTCTTCTGCCCTGTGACCACTGTCCACTAACCACTACTGTGACTGTCCACTAAGTACTAACCACTACCGTCTCGTGGTCCTGTGAGTACTATGTATAATGGTATAAGTCACGTGTGCCGACCTCTAAAGCGCGTGGGGAATGATATGTCCTCCCAAAATCCAACGGCTTTAAAGAGCTCCAGGCACTGTTTAGCTTGTGACAGGTAGAGGTGGGAATAGGTCATGCTCTTCATCTTATGCCAAACAGAGGTGAGAATAGATTAGGCCGCTCATCGGGGGCCTATGACCTAGCTTATTTAACAAAAAGGGTTAGGTCAAGGCTTTTTGAAAAGTCTATATACCTAAAGAGGTCAGGCTAAGACCTTAAAAAAAGTCTATTAGGACTATCAGGTCGGCCTATTTAACATATATATATATATATATATATAATGCTATAATATATTATTTATCATATTTATAGCATTTGAAAGTAAAGGTCTATTGACCCATTTAAATGTAAAGGTCTACTTACATATTTATTTGTGAAAGCCTAACGACCTATTTATCAGTATAGACCTATCAACTTCTTTATCATTAGAGGCTTGCAAACCTATTCACAAGTGAAGACATATGACTTATTTATAGGTAGAGACATATTTAAAGATCTTGTTGAAAAGTAGGTTTTTAAATAGGCTTTCAGGCCAGGCCAGACTTTGAAGTAGGCCAGGTCAGACCTTACAAATTGGCCTATATCAGGCTAATAGACCTGGCTCAGGCCTTGAAATTGGAACACAGACCCAGCTCAGGCTTGTCAAGGCCTAGCTCGGCCTGGCCTATTCCCACCCCTAATCCCAAGTACTCCAAATTGAAAAGTTACGATTTTTGATTCGCATTGACGTATAAAATAAGAAGAATAATACAAGATAAATGTTTGAATCATAACACAACTCTTTATCCTATATATTATTTGGTTGACAATATAATATATAATATTATATAATTTATAATATTATATCACATAAGTATTATATATATAATAATAATAAATTAAATAAGTATTATATATAATACATTATAATATATATATATATATTATGTTATATAATAATAAAATATTGTATTATATATAATATTAGCTACACCTAAAATATATTAGGTTTTAAGTTAGTTAGTTAGTTAGTTACTCAGAAAGAGAGAGGGGTGAGTGTGGGACGAGTTGGGACAAGTTGAGCTTGAGGACACTTGGTTTAAACATTAACCAGACCAACTCTTAATTTGAACCCTAACCCATCCTAGATCCGAAGGAACCCAACCTTATACGGGTTGGTTTAAGATCGGGTCTAAATAGGACGAGATAGAGTTGATCCGAAATTTAATAGATTCTTTATAAACTAAATGAATTAATTTTTGTATGTGAGAAAAAATTGATACTTAATAAGCTGATAGTCACTTTTATAGTCTATAAATTGAAAATTGATACTTTACAAACTTTGTTGTTACGGTGTACACATACAAAAGATTTATGGTTTGATCTGTGAGTGTTACTTCAGAATTGTACTCACACATGGTGGCCACGTTCATCAATTTGCTCCAAATGTCCTCCTCTTCAATATTTGGGGCAAATCAAAATGGACACAGAGAAAAAAAAAAAGAAACAGAAGATTGTGTTCAAAATCGTGTTAGAGACGATTTATACATGGTTGACATATGAACTAGCTTCAGTTTCAAGACACCGAAATCTTGTTTTTTGGGAATGGCCTTTAATTTGTGGGATGACTGTGAGTATTACTGATAATGATCGGAAGTCGAAGTGACGGGATTATTTTGGGTGAGAGTAAGAATGAATGAATTATATAATTAAAAAGTAAATAAAAAAGAACTAGTACTCGGGCAGGCCGGATGATCTTAATGCTAATCCTAACCCGTCCTTGATCCGAGGTGGTGTCACTTAAGGGGTACGGGTTCATCCCATCTTCAACATGAGGTCGGGCTGATCTGGCCCGATGCCCTCGGGTTGGAACGGGTTGAAGGATTGAGCCGAGTTGTACTTATCTGAGAGAGATTATTTACTTAGAACAATTCTAATGAGAGATGTTTAATATTAAAATATTATTTTGACGGGTCACATATAATTTTGAGTTGTTTATGGATTGTTTAAAATTGAGGAGTTTCTAATATAAACAACCATTCCTTATAGGTTGCTTAACATTTGACCATTTGTGTGTGTAAATATAGGTAAGAGAATATGAGATGTTGAAGAGAGGGTGGGGATATTTGTGAGTTAAACAACTTGTTGATAGGAACTCTCATTGGAGTGAAAATTGATTGTGTTACTTAAAATTGAGGTGACTCACTTAAAAGAATAAAGTGAGTTGTTTATATGAAGAACATTGGAGATGCTATAGTGAGAAATAAAAGTGAGCATTTTTGTCTTTTGAATAGTTTGTTCTTGGGACAACTTTTTGTCCCATGGTTTGGTGAGGGACAAGAATATAGGTTTTTGTGTTGTCCTTTATCCCTTATTTTGTTGTGTCCCATGACCATTGTTTTGAATCAAGCATTGAACAAATATTTGTCTGGTCTCTTACTTTTTTTTTGTAAATTAAACGCACCCTAAATTATACACAGCAAACAAATAAAAATAAATATAAAAAAATAACAGTTATCGTGATGATGAAAAAAAGGGGCCAATTTACATATATTATCCAACAGTTGTAAATTATATTCATTCGTACATGACTTAAAGGTATTAGCTTATTAAGAAAATAAGAAATAATGCATAGTTAATTATAAAATTATATTAACTGTGGGTATCTATTAGAAAATTCCAAATTTGATATCGAATATGAATTATTACTGTCTATAGGTTAGAATTTTCTAAATATTTTTTTTTCCATAAAGAATTTTCTAAGTTTAAACTTGAATCAATTCGTATATTTGATTTTATAAAATGAATCGATTGAATAATATGATATTTTTTCTTAAAGTTCGTGTTATTATATAATCCATTATAAATCTCAAAATTATCATGTTCATATAATTATTAGGTTTGAGCTCAATTTGTAAATGTGTTGGATTATGAAGTCTTAACTCGGGGTTTATTGAAAATCTGCTAAATTATCTAATTTTGGGGCATTTTTCAGTGAATTTCACATCTAAAATAAAGTTTGCAACTTGTTTTGACCCAAAGAAAGCTTTGATTTTTTTGTCTCTTAACTAATTCGGGTTATTGCATTGAACTTACAACATTTTGGTTAAAGACTTAGGGTCTGTTTGGTATGTTCATGTCCTATTTTCATTTTCATTAAAAATAAAAAATAAGACAAAAAATATGTTTGATTACTCTTTCGAAAACAAATTCTTTAAAAATATTTTCAAAATATGATCCAAAGGGGAAAACAAATAAAAAAGATATTTTTACCATTTTCATTTCAAATTTCAAAAATAGAAAACAAGAAATGAAAACAGGAGTTCAAAACAAATATGTTTTCAAATATTTCAAAATTTGAAAATGAAAACAATTTTCAGAAAAAAGAATCAGGAAATGAAAATGCAAACCAAACAAGCCCTTAGTTATTTAATCTTATTTTTCTCTTGTTTTGATTGTAGGAATTAAATGGAGATGAGAACGAACCTAAAAAGTAGAAGGGAAAGATACAAATATGAAAATTTACTCAAGTGACATAAGTGCCGAACCCTCACTTTTCAAAAGCTGAGCATCCAAGCCAACTTAAACGATGCGCTTTATGTCAGTCAAGCGCTAAGCGCCCCAATCATGAGCATTAAGCGCCTATCAATTCTTGAACAACAATATGTTGTACACCAAATGTTGAGCGCTAAACGCTCAAGTTTTTTTTGGCCATATAAACAACATGTTTTCCATTTAGAAGGGGATTTATTGACAACCTTTATTCACAATTTTCTGACTGCCTTACCCTATCTTAGATGCTTCTAAGGTGTTTTGAAGAGAAGAAGAGTGGAATATGCTTCAATCTTCATGAACCTATGGAGTTTTTCTTCATCTTATCTCTCTATTTAGTTTTTGATGATTTTGCCATGTCTATCTAAACATCCTTTTATTGGGGTTATGTGGATTTTGATGGAACTTGTTTTTAATTGATATTAGGTTATTTAATATAAGTTGTTTTCTCTGATTTTTGTGATATCTATTCTTAATGCATTTCAGGGTTCGATCTTCTTTAGAATGATTTTGGGATTATGCATGCAAATGATAATTTGATGTATGATTGTGTCATGAGATTATGAGCCTTGCAATTCTTTAGTCTATGAATAGTCATTCAATTGCTTGTTACCCTTTTGAATAGTCTTAAAAATGCTTTTTCTCTCTTAAAATCACCTAATGAATTAGGGGTTTTAATTGGAAATTAATATTCATTTACCTCAGAAATTAAGATTTGAATAATTACTTGAATTCAGTAACAAAATAAAAGTAATAACTTGTTTTTAATTCCAATTGATAACCGCAAACAAATGAAATCAAATAAAGCTTAACTCTGACTTTTTTATATAATTGAGTTTCAACCCTTTCACATTCTAGGTGTTTGTCAAATTGTCAAAGAAAAAATAACAAAAAATATTCTTATGCTTTTCCTTTCTTGATTGCTTAGTTGTTTTACTTGTTTATAATTGAGTTTCCTTCGAACCAAAATATCGTTTAAATGGTAGTCAAATTTGTGAATTGGTATTTGGTCATTAATCTGTAACTGATGTCCAATTTTTCACCGATTTTACTACTTGCAATGATCCGATACACTTGTTGTGGTCTTGTAACTTATGTTGGGGTGAAAAATGTGATTACTCTTAGAAATAATGACACTTTACAATTTTATATAGCATGACTCAATTATGTATGATTTGGTAGATAGTAATCAATGGCATCCTTTTGATGAATTTAATAATATAACTTTTTATGTATAGGTAACTTTTATAAGTATATATCTTTTCATGAACACCCTACTATTAAAAAAACAAAAAATAAAGTATATCAGAAAAATATAAGTATAAAAGATATTATAAAATTCTTTAATATTGTTAATTACGTATTTAGCAAAGGTTTCATTTTATTCTAGAAATGTTATTGAGAAAATTTCTCCACAAACTTACGAGTATGTGGTTGGTCCGAATGATAACGAACTCGGATCCCTTAAGTAAATGATTAGGGATTTGATTCATGGTTCTTGCTTACGAATAAAATCTAGTTGGGAGAAGTCAGTCCTTAAAAATCGTCCAGTACCTCGATGGATTAGTCCCCGTAGTTGCGCGTAGAAGATTACCCTGAAAACCAAAAAAAAAAAAAATTTCTAAACAAACTTTGTGTACGGACAAATAACTCTGAAAAAATGTTTTATTGTGTCTTGGGGTTTTAATTTCATTTTTTTTATTTCTTATCTATATTTTCTCAACTATTACTGGTATATATTTATTTTGGGGTTAGGATCCTCTCACCCGGATAAATTATTAAAGATAACATTTTCTAATTATAACTTTGTTTTGCTTCAAAAAAAAATTATAAATTTGTTTTTTGGTAGAAATTCTAATTATAACTTTAAGAGACACGCTATATTTATTTTTTTATGGTACGTGTTCTAAATTTTAGTATAAAAAATTAGTATCTGCATATTCAATATGTGTTTAATTTCTAAGCTATGATGAATGGTTCATTCAAAAAAAGAGTCTATAATAAGTATGATCAATGAAAGCGCCAAGAGGATGAAGACTATTTCATTGGATGACATGAAACTGTGCCGATTTATTGATCAAAGCATTAACGAATGAGTTAAGTAACATTGCTTGTTTCAAAATTAAATAAAATGAACGCACAAATTTTTTTATTTACTATAAAATCATACATATTATATTTTGAATGAAATTACAATGTGTTTATCGCTATTTTCTTTTTTTGTAACACGCTCTATTATTTTTTTATTAGATTTTACTAACAAGTGTACTAAAGATATTATTTAAGGAATTCAAAAATAGAATAATTTTATTGAAAAATATAACTTTTGAATCTTCAATATACTACTTTCAATACAAAGTTTTTATCTATGATTTCTTAATCAATGTTTTTAGGACACTAATTAATATTTATCTTTTTTATTAAAATTATTTGTTGTATTCGGTATGACAAAAATGAATATATTTGATTTTGTTGTACAAAATAAGAATGTTTGAATATTTTTTGAATGTTTTTTTTGTCATAAAAGAATGGTTGGGTTTGGACTTGGGATAAGGGAGCTGAAGAAAAGTTGAAGTTGATTGGTTTTTGTCCACGATGAATGAAAGGGCATATCTTATCCACTGAAATGAAGTTGCGATTGCAAATACAACAATGCTGCTAGGGAAAAGAGCTGCATCTTTGGACCCGATAAAAACTTATATTCTAGACTTTTCAGGATTGCCAAACCTAAACGACAAACACAACATCCCCACTCTCTTTCTTTCGTTCTCTCCCACCCTAGGCAGCCAAACCCAAGAGCTTCGTACAGTGTGCTTGTATCGTGTACCAAACTTGAGTGAAGCGTATAAAATATCCCACTTTTTACCTACAATAATAAGTTTTTGAGCTTTTGTAAAAATAAAATAAAAAACAAATATTAATATTGCAAATTAGTCCCTCAAAATCTCAAAAGCCTACCCCTCCTCTTTCTTTCCTTCTCTCCCTCTCTACCACCCGTCCTCAACCGTGCCACCACCGTCGTCCACTACTGCGCCGCCCCCCACCAGAAGCATGGATGCAAAACCACATCACCACTGCCTCCCTCACACCGCCACCACCGATGTCCCCTACCGCATCCCTCCACCTTTTTAATTGTTTTTACATTAACCAGAAGCAAATCACCCCTCACTACTGTAAGCGCCCCCACCAGATCTCTATCACTGGCCCATCGATGGTCATTAATATTCTTGGTCGTCGCAATCACATCTCGTTTTAGAACTTTGAGTTGCTGAAGCCAGAAACTGCAACTGAAGGTAGAAGCTATACCGTCTGCCAGCATAACAAACTGGAAAAGATTGGAGCAGATCTATAAGGGAACATTCCAGTTCTGCAGCAGATCTGATACTTTGAGATGCGATTTTTCGAAACAGAGAAAACTCCACGAGGAAGGGAAATGCGGGTTGAGAGGATGGTGTGATCCAATTAATGGTGGCAATGCGTCTCTGGTGGGGGGAGAGAGAGAGAGAGAGATGAAGGATCGGCCGCTGCGGTGTTGCGGTGAGGCCCAGCAGTGATGGTGTGGCAGCGACGATAGGGGTGGGGATGGTGGAGGTGGCAGATCTGATTATCGATTTTGAAATGGTCCCGGTTTTGAAAGTTGAATATCAAATTTGTTGAGATTACAGTCTGGGTGACAGTTCGTGGGTGGTGTGATACTAATTTCATAGAGGGGGTGGCAGCGGTGGTGCGACGCTGATTTCATGGAGGAGGTGGCGGCGGTCGTCGGAGAAGGGTGAGCGATGAGAGAGACTTTATTTGCAAATTCCTTCAATCCAGATCTCTTTTGCAAATACCATAATATTTTTCACAAGACTTGGTCAACGGGTGACCAGTTAATACCTAATCAACTTTATGGTAATCTAACGGTCACAATAAGAGGAGCATCCATGCACCCCATTTTTCGGGGTGCAAGGTAGAACGAGCCCTTCATACAAGACTTCTACTGCTCAAATACGAGATAGTTAGATATTTATTTATCATTACTTATTACTAATTTGTGTACTACTTTCTTTTTGACACCTGTTTGTCAAAAAAAAAACCAAATAGAAAAAAAAACATGTAGTGAAAAATGTGTTTTTTTTTCTATATTTATTTTTTAAAATTTTCACACCAAAGTTAAAGATACTTTCAAATAATTTTAAATATAGAGAAATATTATTATTTTCTTTACTGAAGAGAAATTTTATTTAATATAACTCAATTATTATTTCACTCATTCTATTAATATTCTGTCTCACCTCAATCACTGTGGAGTAAAAGTTAAAAAAAAATTAATTAATATTTCGTGAATATTCTCAAATAAAGAAAATATCAATATAGTGGGGAATGAGGAAGTATATTTTATTATTTTTAAAAAGTATAAGCTTAGAATGCTAAATCATATTTTGTCTTTTATTTTTTGGTTAAAATTCATTTTGGTCATTTATCTTTAAAAAAGATTCATTTTGGTGTTTTATTTCTCAAACATTATACAAATTCATCCTTTTTGTCATATCTTTGCAAACAATCTTATTATCATCAACCAAATTAAGAAGGATCCCTTTACCCCCAATTTTCAAGTTAGGGTTCTTTGGCCCTCATCAATCACCATGGTTTCGTCATCATTTTCGCATAAGTATAGGACAAATGCGTTCCTAAACCCAACATTAAAGATGAATTCTCAACTTTGTAGAAGATTGAAGGTAAAAACTTAAAAGAGATTGAAGGCGAATGCGTCTGTAAACTCAACCACATCAGATGTTAACATAAATGTAGGAGATAAGTTAACGACAGAAAGGACGGATTTGTGTAACTTTTGAAAGATAAATTAAAGGATTAAAATGAATCTTTTTAAATATAAAGGATCAAAATGAATCTCGAAAAAAAAGATAAAAGATGGAAGATATATTTTAGCCGGTTAGAATGATATGATAAAAAAAGTTGTTCAAATATTAATATATTATTGTTGTTTATTTGTTGTAGTGTCTATTTCTTTTTAATACATGTTTTTAGTGTCTGTTGACCAATGGCAGTGGATCCTTTTTTTTGGGTACAATTGACATTTTTACACGATTAGATCGTCTAAAATGTTCGATAGACATAAAAAATTTAAATTAAACTAGCGAGAATTCCATATATTGTACGAATATTTTAAAATTTAAATGGAATAATAATAACTATGAATTAAGAAAATATTTGAAATTATAAAATAAGTATACATAATTAAAATTATAAATAAAGTATATATAAATAATTGTTTATACTGACTTTGAAAATTATAAATTAAAATAATACGTTTAATAGGTTAGGCTAAATTAATTAATGAATTTAGCAACAGAATAAAATTGAATTTCACATTAGGATAGAGTTTTTAAAGAGACAACTCTTTTCCTTTCCTCTATTTAGGATAGAATTTGTTAAGAGACAAGTGAAAGGTGTTGCTCATAACTTAGTTAGGGTGACCCCCTCTAATCCTTGTCTTCATGATTACTATTATGTTTCTAATTGTATTGCACATTTGATTTCGAGCTAAATGATATGAGTTTGATTCAATAAAAAAAATTAAATTTCACATTAGGAATAAAACTAAACAAATTTAAATAAAAATAAAATACTTCATGTGTTACAAGTTTTAAAAAACTTTACTTTTTTTATTTCAATTTATATTTTTAATAGGATATTAACCAGTAAAATCTTAAATTTATCCAGTCAAAAAAAAATCTTAAAATTTATACGTTTCGCAATATAGATAAAAAAAGTTAAATAAAAGGCATACTTAATTTATGAAAAATTTAAAAATATTTAATTTTTATTTATGACAAAAACTGAATGTGATTGTGGAATATATGGTTGACATATGTAAATTGTAAAATTATATGTTAGATTGAAATAATATAAAAAAATAATAAAATTAATTAGAGTATATAAAATGAATAGTGTAATTAATGAAATTAATTAAAGTCTAAAAAAATAAATAATAAAACTAATCCAATTAAAATGATTTGTCAAAAAATGATGGACACTGTATTTTTTATTGATAATTATCACTTTTAAGTAAGAAATTATTAAATAGTTGTGAAAGTGTCTGAACGCAATTTCATAACTTACAAAGATGCCTCTGATAAAAAAAATGTTTTTTCTATAAAATGGGTCAATTAAATGTATGTTTGATTTAGAATTAGGAAATTATAAATATATGTTTGGGACAAAATAGCTATAAAATTTCTTTAAGATAAATATACATTTAGTTTCAAAAATACGTTTAGAATGACAAAATAAACATAGTCTAATCTATATCACATCCCTTATCAAAAAATTTTGTATTGCGGAAGTTACTTAAGTTGTTCTAGTTTTCAGGTAACAATACACTATTCATAGTCAGTACTGAAAAAATGTTATTTTATGTTTTTCTTAAAATTATGAGATTCTATTTTTATTTTCTTCTGTTATGGATAGTGAAATTTATTATGGAAATAAAATGAAAACCAAATTTTAAGGTATATAGAAATATTATTACCAAAACCACTTTTAATTAGTTTAAAGAGATGGCTTCGAATGCACACCTTTACTGCACCACATCACAAAGAAAAATATAAAAAACACCATCAAGCTATAAAATCTTAACCGTGAAAGAAAAGGGAAAAAATGCAAAAAAAGAAAAAGATAAGAAAGATAAGAAAGAAAATATGAGACAGTTGCTACCGAATGAGGCAAGTGGTAGCTCATATTAAAAACAGCACCCCCAAAAAAAAAAAACGAGGAAAGCATTAGGGTGGAGTTTAGTTTAGAAAAAATTTTATTTCAAAGCAAATTTCATTTTTTTTAGGAATGGTTCTTTTTCATCCTTACATATAGGAATATAGTTTTTAAGCTTCATTCAAAAAAAAAAAAAAATTTTGGACATCTTTTATGTCTCAAAATGTTTTTTTTAATATCTTGTATCAAAATATGAGAAACTTTTATTGTTCCATCATATTTTCAGGAATATCAAAATATGCCTAATACCGAAAGCGACCTAGAAAGGATGCTAGACATAGTTGAGTTAGTCATAAGTTAGTTAGATGATTATAATTAATTATATGATTAATTAGATTTGTTTTAGTATATCGGCTATGTTTGGATGGATGGAATAGAGTGATTAGGACTAAAGTAGAGTGATAAAATGATCTTAACTCATTGTTTGAGAGTTTTTTTTAGTAATGTGGTGAGATGATTAATGATGAGAATCCAAACCACTCCATACCACTCCACCCTCATATTTTCGTACCCTCCAATTTGAGGGATTTGGGATGGAGTGAAGTGTAAAATATTTCATACTCTTTTTAAATTATTTCACTTCATTAATTATCACTGTACTCCTAAATAATGGAGGGAAATCTCCCTCCATTCCCTCATTAAAACTTCTAAATAATATAGTGATATACTTTAACCTTTTCATTTCACTCCATTGTAAGGGCCAGTTTGTTACAGATTATGAAAAAATGATTTCCATATAAAATAATTTAGAGATTAAATGAAAATCATTTTTTTATAATCAGTAACAAACATATTTTCTCTCTCTTCTAGAGAATCAGATTTTAGTGAGAAGTTAAATGGAATAGCTTCTCATTTTAGCCATAAAAATGATTTTTTTAAAAAAAATCATTTCCTAAAAAATCTTAAACAAACACAATTAAAATCACTAAAAATGATTTTTAATTTAAAAAAATGATTTTTATGATCAAATAATCTAAAATAAATACACTCTAAGGGCCAGTTTGTTATAGATTATGAAAAAATGATTTTCATATAAAATAATTTAGAGATTAAATGAAAATCATTTTTTCATAATCTGTAACAAACATATTTTCTCTCTCCTCTATAGAATCAGATTTTAGTGAGAAGCTAAATGGAATAACTTCTCATTTTGGTCCAAAAAATGATTTTTTTTTAAAAATGATTTCCTAAAAAATCTTAAACAAACATAATTAAAATCACTAAAAATGATTTTTAATTTAAAAAAATGATTTTTATGGTCAAATAATTTAAAACAAACGCACTCTAAATCACTCAATTACTAATCACTTTACTCCATCTTCTTTAAAACTTCTAAACGAAGCCATAAATTTCATTCTACTTCAATTCTTTGGAGTTCTTCCATTTTATCAATTTCAGAATTTCATTTTCTCTGGATTTGCTTTTCTCATTCCGGCTCTTGCAATATTTCCCAACATGGTATTAAATTTTCAAGTATCAAATCTTAATTGGTGATTCATAAAACAAAAAAAAAAATTGAAGCTGATGATGGTCAAATTGTCTCTTAGATGATTAAGCATTGAGAGTTGTTTGTACTTATGCCAAATGTAAGCTTAAATTGTAGATTTTGCTTGAGTGGTTAGGCTTATCCCTTAATTTGGTATTGATGATTGTTCTTCCCATATTTGGGATTTATTGACATTTATAAAACCCAATCAGGAGTGACTTTTAGCTGATGCTAATTTTGAAGAGTTAACTCACTACAGTTTTCAATTTATTCTTGTACTGATGTTCGTTTCGATTTATTTGCTTCTAATGATTGTGGAGACATCATAAGTAGAACTATGAACTTCGACAATTAACAAAATTTCATATTTTCAAAGTTTGATTTACTGTATTTTGTTAATTTTTGCTTACTTAATTACATTGTAGTTTCTCTTAGTTTGGATGTATTGAACAAATTATCTCAAGGTGAAAGATGCAAAATATGCATCCTACAACTTGGTTGCAGGGTCGTTGCAGACAGTTGAGTTATCCAGATTTTTTTTATGTATGAATGTATGTTCAACATTTATTATTTTTATTTTTTAATATATATATATATATATATATATATATATATATATATATATAAACAATATAAAATACAGTATTAAAATTAAAATAAAACGTTGTACAAAAAAGAAAAAGGTAAAATAAAACGTGCAGGGTATGTGCCACGTCGCTCACCACGTAGACTGGGTGGCATCAACCCCTGCTAGCCTCGCCCACCCAAAAACGATGTTGTCGTTGCAGACACACAAAGAGAAAAGAGAGGGACCTTCTTCAGACCCGGACAGAGAGAGAAAGACAGTTCTAACCTGTTCTGTAAGGAGCTCTCTCCTTTTTCAGTCCACTACGCTTCTTCATCCCCCCTTTTCATTTTAGTCATCCTTCCACATTTTCTCTCCATTTCACTTTTCTTTTTCTCTTAACCAAACAATAAAATAGTTTACCTTTTTAAATTTCATTTCATACACGTACTTTTTTACTTGACTTCAAATTCTCCTTCTACAACTACACCTCTCTTTCTCGATTCATTCATTGTTAAATTATTAATAATTCTTGATTTTCATCTATCTTCTTCCCACTTTCCCTTTTTGAATTTCAATTCCTTTGACTATTCCATCTGGACGTTCATCTTTCCATTGGATCGTCACCCACTTGCTGTGTCACTCTGAATTGGGCATTTCTGGGTTCTATTGGGCTTTGATCGAATAGGGTATTCTCAAGATCTGCGGCGGCGTGTGTTTGAGACCAAAAGTTTTGATCTTGTTGAGTGGAGCAATCGAATTAGCGGTTTGGATCTGATCGGGGTAGAAACAGCGCCATCTGATGGCGCTGTTCAGAAGGTTCTTCTATCGGAAGCCCCCGGATCGGCTTCTAGAGATCTCTGAGAGAGTTTATGGTATGCTTCCATTCTATTTTAGTCTTTCTCTCTCTCTCTCTCTCTATACTTTTCCTAAAGTATATTTAATTTTATTATTATTAAAATTGAGCTCATGAATGCATGAATGAATAACTGCAAAACCTGGAGCATTTTGGCCAGTTACTTCTTTCAACTCTCTCTGTCTATACATACCAAGTTAAGGGGCAGCTGAATTTGGAGCTTCTAGGATTCATTTAATGTTTAGAAGCTAAATTACTAAACTTTAATATCATTTTGAAACAATGCCTATGGTTATGTGAATGTGGACATTTTTGAACTTGACAACTTTTATTATTATTTTATCTCTTGCTTCTTCTCCTGGGAAATGGGAATCATAACTGAAAAACAAAGCAGTATCTGAGTACAGTGGTTAGTCATTCATCAATTGATGAACTCTGCAAGATTTTTTAAACTGAGAATATCATCCTTAAAGATACTACATTTTATGGCTTGCAAGTTTCGAAAGTTGCTTTTTTATTTTTACATTGTAGTAAAGATGGTAACTGGCAGAATGAAATGGCATCTTCTGTTGATTCCTAATTGTCTAGGCTCGATCTTCTTAAGCTTATGTATAACAAATTCTTCTCCTCCGTGCTTAGTGTCTTTGTTTTTCTTCTTCCTAACTTACTATTAAAAAGAAAATACGGATTTTGAAGTTGTGAACAAGTTCTGTAGTTCATGCTCCTGCTTTACCATGATATCTGACTGTTCCTTCTTTGGTTTTTTCAGTTTTTGATTGTTGCTTTTCCACGGATGTCTTGGAAGAAGACGAGTACAGAGTTTATATGGGGGGAATTGTGGCTCAGCTACAGGATCATTTTCCGGATGCTTCTTTCATGGTATTCAACTTCAAAGAAGGGGACAGACGCAGCCAAATCTCTGACATATTTTCTCAGTATGACATGACAGTTATGGAATATCCTCGGCAATATGAGGGTTGTCCACTCCTGCCTTTGGAGATGATCCATCACTTTCTTCGATCAGGTGAAAGCTGGTTGTCATTGGAGGGGCAGCAAAATGTGCTTTTGATGCACTGTGAAAGGGGAGGTTGGCCCGTGCTGGCATTTATGCTAGCAGGTCTTCTATTATACCGGAAACAGTACAACGGGGAGCTGAAGACTCTTGAAATGGTCTACAAACAAGCTCCCAGAGAACTTCTCCACCTTTTATCTCCTTTGAACCCACAACCTTCTCAGTTCAGATATCTTCAGTATATTTCCAGGAGGCATTTGGGTTCTGAGTGGCCCCCATCAGAAACACCCTTGTATTTGGATTGTCTAATTCTTAGAGACCTTCCATTATTTAATGATGGAAAAGGTTGCAGGCCTGTTGTACGTGTTTATGGTACGGACCCTTCAAAACCTGCCAATAGAAGTTCAAAGCTTCTTGTTTCAACTTCAAAATCCAAAAAGCATCTTCGCCACTACTCACAGGTGCTATATAAATTTACACTATTGATACTGAATTGTGAATTAATTAGATCAAAATCAAATGTCTTCTTAATAAATTTTAATCACAGGCAGAGTGTATGCTCGTGAAAATTGATATCCATTGTCGTGTTCAAGGCGATGTTGTTCTTGAGTGCATACATTGGAATGAAGATTTTATTCGTGAGGAGATGATGTTCAGAGTTATGTTCCATACTGCATTTGTGCGGTCAAATATATTGATGCTGAGCCGTGATGATATTGATATTTTGTGGGATGCAAAGGATCAATTTCCCAAGGACTTCAAAGCAGAGGTAAGTTATTGTTATTCTTCTGCGAAATCCATTTTCTGAACCAGTAGGAGTTGAACACAATACTCATATATGTATCAGGTGCTTTTTTTGGACGCTGATGCTGTTATACCTGATATAACCACAGTCACGGTGAGTGAAGATGCAAATGAGACTGAAAGTGCCGAGACCGAAAGTGCTTCACCTGAGGAATTCTATGAAGTGGAAGAGATTTTCAGCAATGTAATTGATGCGCAGGAAGGAAAGGGGGAGTATGATTCTCTTGCTTTTCCTGACAATGCAGTGCATGATGAAAATCATAAAGAGGTCTGGAAGGAGGAGATGGATCCTCATACTTTTCAGGATTGTCCGCCAGATGATAGGAATCACAAACAGGTTGGCAAGATGGATTCTAGTATTAATGAGGTGAAAGACATATCTGTTGCTGATGTGAAGTACAGGCTCGATGAGAGTGTTGATCCAGATACTCATGAAGTGAAGGACATTGCTGTGGATGAAGGACAGAGTAAGTCGATTTCCACTGCAGTTACTTCTGATATGCTTAAAAATCTAGAAACAACGGAAGTCACCTTGGATGTGCCTGGGGAATTGGCGCATATGCAAAACCAATATGATGAAGATAACAAAGCAACAGAAAAGGAATTGGACCCCAAGGCTGGGGAGCAGATGCCTGATCTTTCCAGACCTAAATCTGGTAAACTACTTCCATCTGCTGCAAAGAAGCAACTTCCATCAAACTCAAAGCCTGTGGGTGATACATTTTCCGCAAAACAAAAGATTAAACAAGCTAAGCCTGATGCAGTAACTAGGTGGATTCCTTCTAACAAGGGTTCTTACACAAATTCAATGCATGTCTATTATCCACCATCAAGGATTAATAGTGCACCAGCGGCTTTGTCAAATTTTACCTCTTCAAAGGAGAAAGCGGATGATGCCAAAGTAAGGTCTTCATCTGCTCCTGTTGTCTCTGCAGCAGTTGTTTCTATTGACATGACAAATGACCTGAAAAGTCGTAAGGCGACCACTTCAAAATCTTCAGGCTACATAGAAGCAGAAGCAGATGCAAACTGCCCACCATCATTGTTACTGTCGCTTAAAGAGATATCTCTTCAGTCAGCTGCTCAAACACAACAACTGAGCTCAGAGCAAGTGCTAAGGCCTTCTCCACTGCCTCGAACTCATGCTAGAAACTCTTCTTCATATGTGTCTGAACCCTTACCATTACAGGATGATGTATCTCCTCAAGCCCCTCCGTCGCCACTAGTGTCACCATCTTCTTCTTTAGGTGGAAAGGTATCCACTGTGCCGCCCCCGCCCCCGCCCCCGCCACTACCAACTTTAACATCATTTACTAGACAAAACGTAGGGGTGAATTTACAACCTGCAACTTCTCCTCCTCCCCCTCCACCTCCACCTCCACCCTCAATTTTTGGGCAAAATAAAGGGAGCTTCCTACCTTCTCCACCTTATTGGAAGGCTGTCTATTCATCAATTGACATAGTTGGAGAGACTAATGGTTCTCTACCACTTCCCCCACCTTGCACTGAAAATTTATCAAAAGCTTCTGAAGTGCTTACCGCAGTAGGCCCTCCTCCTCCTCCACCACCACCACCACCGCCACCATTACATCCTCCAAGGTACGGAGTTTCATCCATTCCTCCTCCTCCACCACCACCACCATTAGCAGCGCCTCCTCCTCCTACTTCTTCCACACATAGGGCTCCAACCCCTCCTTCCCCACCCCCAACCGCATCACATAAAGCTCCATTGACACCCCCTCCTCCGCCTCCACCACCGCCTCCGCCTTCTTTTAGCAATGCTCAAATGCCTCCATCTCCACCTTCTTCTAGTAAGGCCCCACCACCTCCACCTCCATCTCCTTTTAGTAGAGCTCCACCACCGCCGCCTCCACCTCCTTTTAGTAGAGCTCCACCATCGCCGCCCCCACCTCCTTATAGTGCAGCTCCACCGCCACCTCCGCCACCTCCTTTTAGTAAAGCTCCACCGCCACCACCTCCACCTCCATTCAGTAGAGCTCCACCATCCCCACCTCCACCTCCATTTAGTAGAGCTCCACCACCCCCACCACCTCTTCCTCCATTAAGTGGAGTCCCACCTCCACCTCTTCCCCCATCAAGTGGAGCACCACCTCCACCTCCACCTCCTCCTCCATCAAGTCGAGCCCCACCTCCCCCACCTCCACCAATTCGTGGAGCACCACCACCGCCACCTCCTCCAATGCACGGAGCCCCACCTCCTCCGCCCCCTCCTGTTGGTCGAGGCCCACCTCCTCCCCCCCCTCCTGTTGGTCGAGGCCCACCTCCTCCACCTCCTCCTAGTGCTCCCGGTGCTCCTCCTCCTCCTAGACCTCCTGGTGCTGCACCTCCACCACCTCCACCCTTAGGTTCCAAAGGTGCAAATGTTGGAGCTGATCCAAGAGGGAGAGGGCGTGGATATGCACGCCCTGCAGGAGCTGGTGCAATGGCACCCCGGCGATCCTCCTTAAAGCCTCTACATTGGAGTAAGGTTACAAGGGCATTACAAGGAAGTTTATGGGAAGAATTCCAAAGACATGGAGAACCTCAAATGTAATTTATCTTTTCTAATATTGAAAGTGTTTGTCTGAATCATTTCAATTTTGTATCACTGTACACTCTGCTTTCTACATCCTTATTTTTTGTATTGACTGGTTTTATGTTCTTAGTGCACCAGAGTTTGATGTTTCAGAGCTAGAGAAGCTTTTCTCCGCGAATGTTCCAAAACCTGCTGATTCAGGTGGTAAATCTGGAGGGCGGCGTAAATCTGTTGGATCTAAAACTGACAAAGTCCACTTGGTATTCTTCTATATGAGTATTCTTGATTATTGTTTTTTTAAATAAGCCATGTGTTAGAAGTGTTCTGATGGTTTTCACTTAGGAGGTGTTTACCAAATTCAAAAAACCAGATAACTTGGTATAATGGAGCCGGTTTTAGAATATTGAGTGTTTGTAAGCACAAAAAACTTTTAAAACTAGTTCTTAGCTACTCTTATTTTACGCTAAAACTAGTTCAGAAAACAAAGAAATAACTAATATAAAGTCAGTTTTATTGTATTACATTTTTATTAATTGCTTATATTTTTTCTCTTGATGTTTGTTTAAGCTTTTACATTATCTCTTTTCTTTTTATCTATCTGTTGTTTCTCAATATTTAAATTTTAAATTTGGTTATAATTTCAAAATTTTAGAACTAGTTTAAGAAAAATCTTAACCAAACTGAGAATAAATCAAAATTAGTTAATAAATTAACCTGAATTTATATTACTAGTTTATCATAAACTGTTTTAAACTAGTTTTGAGGGTTCACAAACTTCCCCTCACTCTTTCCTTTTAGAAGTGTAATTCATGGCAATTTGTAGTTTTACTTCACAAAGGTTGCTAAAATTCAGCACTATATATATATTAAAATTGGAATTGAATGCCATTTATTTATATACTTGGTGATTTTTTTTGTTAAAAGAAGTCATCTTCATTATGACCTAACTTGAATGATCAGGTACTTGCTCTTAATTTGTCGAGGAAACAAATCTATACTTTTCTTTAGTTTTATCATCAATAAAAAGTATCCATCCTGCCTTGATACATTAAGCACTAAGCACTGTATTCATTGCATCTTTTAGAACAAAATTTATTGTTCTGTTATTGTCCCTTAGCTATCTCTTCTATTTTCCAAAAAATTAAAATTCTGAAGCTGCAAAATTAATGAATTGTGAGGTGCATGTTGGTGCAACTTTTTGGCTGTTAGTGCTTAAAGCCAATATTTGTTAAAATATCATTTGTTTGGTGCTTCCCTAATAAGTGATCAATAAGTTGTGTATTTGTGTTATTGATTGTAGATTGACCTGAGGAGGGCTAATAATACTGAAATTATGCTCACTAAGGTTAAGATGCCACTTCCTGATATGATGGTAAGCTGATACGTTGATATGAGCAATTTTTGAACATTGGGCAAGATGGGTTTTTTAAGTTAAAGCTTTTTATAATGAAAAGAAGTATTCTTTTGCAAAAAACATGGCAGTGAAAATTATTATTTTTATTCGCATTGAGGATGGTTCTTGAAATAATTTTGATATGTGGGTAGTTAATACTAAAGGTGTTTATATAGATATTGCCAGTAACAATCTTTTGCCATATCACATCTGCTACAAACTTTTTCTAACTTCTGAAATCTGCAACTGTAACTATCAGACGTAAATATTATCTAACATGTTAGAATGGATATATTCAGGCTGCAGTACTGGCTATGGATGAATCTGTATTAGATGTTGATCAGGTGGACAATCTCATTAAGTTTTGTCCTACCAAAGAGGAGATGGAACTTTTGAAGGTGAAGCTTAACAAATTTGTCCATACTTCTTACATCTTGTTTCGGCAATTAAGGGTTTTCATTTCTGGCATCTTCTGTAACACTGAGACACATTCTTTTACCCTGATTTCTTCTCTTTTCTAATTTTGATTCTTCTTGTTTATGATTATTTAGGGATACACAGGTGACAAGGAGAACTTGGGGAAGTGTGAACAGGTGTGCAATCGTTTATATAGTCATATCTTTATATATGATAGTTATTAATAAAAAAATGCGAGCACATAGAACTATCTGGGATGCCTTTTGTGGCATATCCATAACCGATTCATGCCTTGGTGTTATCAAATTTACATGAAGGATGATTGAGCTGTTTTCAAAGTAAACTTATGTATAATCATATTCTTCTATATATATTTGGTTATGTTTCAGTATTTTTTGGAGTTGATGAAGGTGCCGCGGGTGGAATCAAAATTAAGAGTATTCTCTTTCAAGATTCAGTTTGGGTCTCAGGTTTGGCGGTGTCAGTAACTTTTCTGAATGTTTTGTGGATTTGGTCTTTTGCTTCTGTTATGATACTTTCCTCTTTATGCAGGTTACAGAATTTAAGAAGAGTTTAAATGTTGTTAACTCTGCCTGTGAAGAGGTACTTTGCTTATGAAACTAATAAAAGTTGTGTTGCTTGTGTTTCTTTGACCTTGTGCATTTTTCTTGGTAATAGGTCCGAAATTCTGTCAAACTGAAGGAGATCATGAAGAAAATTCTTTTTTTGGGTAATACATTGAATCAAGGAACAGCAAGGGGTATGTCTTTATTTTTTTTATTTTTTTTTTAATTGTGGCAATGTTTTTATCATTATTTGTTTCTGGATATAAAACCATTTATGAGCCTTCAGCCCTTCACTTAATTTCTTAAAATTTTGGAAGAGTTGGTTGTTGACATGGAACTAGAGGCTCTATGACAGGAGTTTTAATTGTGGCATTGTCCACACTTCTAGCCATAAGGGCTCTTGCATGAGGGGCGTGTTAGATATTGTTGGAAATAGCTGCATTTAAATTAGGTTCATGTATCTTTAGAATTTAGATTCATGTATAGTGAGTGGTTCAATTCATTCATGTACTTAGGAAGCTTAGGGAGATGCACTAGTTATATACCAAGTCTGCCGAGTGCTAAACACTCAAGCACGTTCAGAAATTCCTGTTATACTTTTTTCCATATATAAAGAATAATTCATGTGCCACAATTTAAGGTTTTGGGAGATCTGGTTCTTGACACTAGACATAGTAGACATATATGGTTCTAGCTCTTTCTATTATTAACATTTAGATAATCACTGGTCCTTATTTGTTAACAGTCCAATTTTTATGTGGTTTTGTTAGATCTTATCTAATGTGAACTGCCAGTTTATGGGTAAATATTGGTATCAAATGTTTTAATTTTATGCAGGATCTGCAATTGGATTCAAGTTGGATAGTCTCTTAAAACTCACTGACACTCGTGCTACTAACAATAAGATGACATTAATGCATTATCTTTGCAAGGTATAAGTGTCAAATAGCAATAAATGAAGATATTATTTGGTCACTTACTGTTTTTTCCCTATTTGTGCTTAGGTCCTTGCTGAAAAGTCACCTGGACTCCTTGATTTTCACCTAGACCTTGTTAGCGTGGAAGCTGCCACCAAGGTGATGATTTATCTTTGGTTCTTTATAGCCAAAAAAGAAAAAGATCAACTGTACTTTACTCCCATGGTTTATTGGTCCACTTTCACTTGCCCCCTTATTTGTAAACATGAGCACTTTAACTCCTGTTTTAATGACTTTTTGCAATGGCTCATCTGTGATCCAAATTAAGAGTTTAACTCATAGTTTTAGAAGCTCATGAGCAGGAAAGTGACTCGAAAGATGAATTTACCTCTTTCAGTGATCATCAAAGCTCTCCATAGGTGTCAAAAGTTCATTAGTTTGGCATAGCCATAAGGTCTTTTTGTGTCATTTACCTGCCAAAAAATCACACGAGACTTTGCAAAAAGATGTGTTAAATAAAGTTTGGAATTTACTTAATATTGTACGTTATGACTTATGAGGGCACTTCCTCCCTCAACTTTGGCCCTTTGGCAAATATCCCCTATGGTTTCAATTTTGGTAATTAATCCAATTAAAATTTATGTGGAAATATTCCCTTTTCTTCCTTAAGTGCACAAATTTAGAAGCCTTAATTGAAAATGCAATTGCCAATAATCACAAAATCAAGAGAAATTTTACCTATGAGCACACATGTTAATCAAGTTCCAGCAAAATCCCTATTCATTTGACCCACATTTCTTTCTCTCTTGCACTTCTAATGGATGTTGGGGCTATTTTCTATATGTTGAAAAAGCGGGTTAATTGCACCCCTCATTTACTCAAGGGTCAAAATTAAAGTGCTTATATGCATTTTAGCCAAAAGAAAGTGCTGTTGGGCATACCTAACTTACAGTATTAGGTAATTGGATTACAATGTGTATTGATGGGAAACTCCCGTTTTTGCAGATACAATTGAAGTCATTAGCAGAAGAGATGCAGGCAATCATCAAGGGATTAGAAAAGGTTAAACAGGAGCTTGCTGCATCTGAAAATGATGGTCCTGTGTCCGAAGTTTTCCGTAAGGTGTTCAGCATTTTTATGTCAGGCTCTTGATTTTTCATTATATCAGGGGAAAGGAACAATAAAATGACAAAGAAAGTTCTATTTCTAAAATGAATTCTGATAGGCACCTGAGTGAGGTGAGTGAGGGAAATAAAGTGGGTCCCAAAAGATTTGGCCAGGTATATGCAAGGAAAAAAAAGGGGCTGAGGGGATAACGAACTCTGCCTAGCTGGCAGAGTGTCAGTGGAGGGCAATGTGCAGCACGTTGGGGGGGTGTGCTCATATAAGAAAGCATGAGAGAGAAAGTAGATCTCAGGCTAGAATTGGGTTGGTTTTGTGGGAGAGAATAGGCACTCTCTAATTGCCTATACTATCTTGTATTCCTTTATTTCCTCAATCATATACCATCTGCAATCGTTACAATTGCAGAGTATTATCAATATACATTTGAATTCTCTTCAATTCTATTCGGTTTTTACCTTCCAGTGGATAGTTTACTATCAACTGGTATCAAAGCTCCAGAACTATCAGAGTTGTATGGTGGTCACGCGAGCTGTCATGGAAGCACGAGTCGAGATTGTGGAACGTGAGCTTGTGGAAATGCGACAGGAGAACCGCGAGCAACTAGCGGAGTTACGACGCTTGCTCGAACGACAGGGACATGGTCACCCACGACACCGGCGGCGCGGAAGAACGCCGTCGCGGGAGCGAAACCGAAATGGCACAGAACGAAGTACGTCTCCTCGACGTCAACCTTCACGACATGATTCCTCTCATTCACCTAGGCGATACTACTCGCGTGGAAGGAAACTTGAATTACCCTTGTTCAACGGCGAGGAAGCTCACGGTTGGCTTATTCGTGTAGAACGCTATTTCCGAGTGAACCACGCTCATGAGGGAGAAAAACTGGATGCTGCAGTAATTGCGTTAGAGGGACGCGCACTCAATTGGTATCAATGGTGGGAAGAACAAACGGAGGTATTGAGTTGGGAGGAATTTACGCGTGCAGTGATACGTAGATTTCAACCTGCTCTAGTGCAGAACCCTCTTGGTCCGTTGTTGACAACGAAGCAAACTGGCACGGTGATGGAGTACAGAGAGAAGTTTGAGATGTTGATCGCTCTTTTGAGGAGGGACGAGAGGATTATGTTAGACAGTATTTTCATGAATGGATTACGAGAGGAGATCCAAGCGGAACTGAAACTTCATGAATCAAACTCTTTAGCCGAACTGATGGACAGAGCCTTGTTGATTGAGGAGAAGAATGCTGTCATCCAGAAAACCAGATCAGACAACAGAGATAGAAGTGAATGGCGTGATCGTCCTAACAATTGGAAGCAGAGTAAAGAGGGGCCCAGTAGTGGAGTCAAGGGGTACGTAACCCGGCCTGTTCCTCTTGCCATTGAGGGACCAGAAGTGAAGGAGGGAGACCCCAAGAAGAACGGTGGAAGTAAACGTTTGAGCCCAGAGGAACTGAGAGAATTAAGTAGAAAGGGGTTATGCTTTAAATGTGGAGAAAAATGGGGACATGACCACAAATGTAAGTTGAGACACCTTCAACTCGAGTTGGTGGAGAATGAAGAAGAAGAGGACAGTGACAAGGAGAAGGAAGAGGAACTGGTGTTAGAAGTGAAGGTGCTTCAATTGTCTATGAGAAGCAAGGAAGGACTTACCTCCAACAAGTCTTTCAAGGTGTGGGGTTTGATTGGCAACAGGGCTGTGCTTATTCTGATTGATTCAGGAGCCACCACTAATTTCATTTCTTACAAATTAGTGGAGGAATTGAAGCTATTGGTAGAAGACACAGAAGAATACACCATCACGGTGGGAAATGGAGAGAAGGTACATCATAGAGGAGTATGTAAAGGGGTGAAACTGTCTCTGCAGGGAATTAAACTCGAGCAGAATTTCTTTCTTATGACGTTGGGGGGGACTGAGATAGTTTTGGGCATGGATTGGTTGGCGAGTCTTGGAGATATAAGGGCTAACTTCAAACAATTGTTCATCAAGTGGAAGAAGGGGACTGAAGAGTTCATGGTGAAAGGGGAGCCTTCTCTCAGCAGACAATAAGTCTCGGTGAAGACTATGTTGAAGGACATGCAGCAAGATGGTGAAGGGTTTTTGGTGGATTACTATCATCTCGACACATTGGCTGACACTACTATGGATGTAAATGAGGAAATGGAGGGTGTATTAGAAGCATTCCAAGATGTCTTCAAGGAACCAACAGGCCTTCCACCAGTGAGAGAACAAGACCATGCCATTACACTACAACCAGGAGCTCCCACCCCTAATATCAGGCCTTATCGATACCCGCACTATCAGAAGGATGAAATTGAGAAGTTTGTGAATGAAATGCTTCAATCAGGTATCATAAGACCTAGTGTGAGTCCTTTTTCTAGCCCTGTTTTGCTTGTGAAGAAGAAAGATGGTGGATGGAGATTTTGTGTAGATTATCGAGCATTGAATAAACATACGGTCCCTGATAAATTCCCGATCCCTGTGATAGATGAATTACTTGATGAGATTGGCTCGACTGTTGTTTTCTCTAAGTTGGACTTGAAGTCAGGTTATCATCAGATTAGGATGAAACCTGAGGACATACCTAAAACTGCTTTTCGAACTCATGAAGGACACTATGAGTACCTAGTGATGCCGTTTGGGCTCACTAATGCTCCTTCAACGTTTCAAGCTCTAATGAACCGAATTCTAAGACGTATGTTGAGGAAGTTTGCCCTGGTTTTTTTTGATGACATATTAGTTTACAGCCCTAGTGTTGACAGCCACATTGAGCACCTAGGAACTGTCCTACAAATTTTGCGCACCAATCACTTGTTTGCTAACAAAAAGAAGTGTCAGTTTGGACAATTACAGATAGAGTACCTTGGGCATTTGATTTCGGGCAAGGGTGTGTCTGCTGACCCTGCTAAAATCAGTGCTATGGTTACTTGGCCGGTTCCCAAGGATGTGAAGGGGTTGAGAGGTTTCCTTGGACTCACAGGGTATTATAGACGCTTTGAGAAGAATTATGGCAAGATTGCTTGGCCATTGACACAACAGCTGAGGAAAGACAGCTTCCTTTGGAATGGGGAAGCTCAAGAGGCATTTGAGCAACTCAAAACAACTATGACTACTTTGCCTGTCCTAGTGGTCCCTGATTTCACCAAGCAATTTGTGTTAGAGACTGATGCTTCCGGTAAGGGCTTAGGGGCCGTCCTTATGCAGGAAGGGAGGCCTGTAGCTTACATGAGCCAAACTCTATCTCCTCGGGCTCAGAGTAAATCTGTGTATGAAAGAGAGCTGATGGCGATTGTGTTGGCAGTTCATAAATGGTGACATTACTTGTTGGGGAGGCACTTTGTGGTCCACACCGACCAAAAGAGTCTGCGATTTTTGATGGATCAAAGATTAATGGGAGAAGAGCAACAAAGATGGATCACCAAGTTGTTAGGTTTCTCATTTGATATCAAATACAAGTCTGGTGTTGACAATAGAGTTGCTGATGCACTCTCAAGGAAACTTCAGTATTCTGCTATATCCACGGTTCATTGTCATGAGTGGGACGGGTTGGATGAGGAGGTCCTACATGATGCTAAGTTGAAGATCATAGTGCAGGATTTGCTCTCTCAAGCAAAAGAACATGCTGGTTACAAACTCAAGAAGGGTAGACTATACTACAAGGACAGGATTGTCGTTCCTAAAGGCTCTCATCGCATTGAAGGTATTTTGAAGGAATTCCATGATTCCATCACCGGCGGACATTCGGGGGTATTAAGGACTTACAAGAGGATTGCTAGTGTGGTGTATTGGGAGGGTATGAAGGGAAGAATTCATCAATATGTCCAAGCTTGTGACGTTTGCCAAAGGAACAAATACCAAGCTTTAAGTCCTGGAGGACTTTTACAGCCTTTACCCATTCCTTGTCAAGTATGGAGTGACATCTCCATGGATTTTGTGGGAGGTTTACCAAAAGCTCTGGGTGTGGATACTATTTTTGTGGTGGTGGATAGGCTCACAAAGTATGCTCATTTCTTCACATTATCACATCCTTACTCTGCTAAGGAAGTTGCTGCCGTATTCCTCAAGGAAGTCGTGAAACTGCACGGGTTCCCTACATCTATTGTTTCTGATAGAGACCGAGTTTTCACTAGTGCTTTTTGGACTGAACTATTTAAATTAGCTGGTACTAAGCTCAAGATGAGTTCCGCCTATCACCCTCAAAGTGATGGCCAAACGGAGGTGGTGAATAGGTGTTTAGAAACATACCTCAGATGCTTCACAGGGTGTAAACCGAGACAGTGGCCAAAGTGGTTGCCTTGGGCAGAATATTGGTACAACACCAATTATCACGCCACTCTACAAATGACTCCTTTCGAGGCCCTCTATGGGAGAAGCCCTCCCGTGTTGGTTTGGGGTGATGAGAACAGAACCAGCGTGGATGAGGTGCAGATATTGACCAAGGACAGAAACGATATGTTAAGAGACTTGAGGGACTTGATGAACCAAGCTCAAAACCGAATGCGCCAGCAAGCGGATAAACACCGAAGGGAGGTTACTTTTGCAGTAGGAGACTCGGTTTACCTCAGAATCCAGCCTTACAAGCTCAAACAATTAGCACGGAGGATCAACCAGAAACTTAGCCCCAAGTACTATGGTCCTTACGAGATAATTGAGCAGATTAGTTCTGTAGCTTACAAGCTGCGGTTACCAGCTGCAAGTAGGGTACACCCTGTCTTTCATGTATCTCTCTTGAAGAAGGCGGTTCCAACAGCAGTGGCCGCTCACCTACTGCCTGCATGTCTATCCGAGGACTGGGAATTGCAAGTGGAACCGGCTGAGGCTCTGGCTGTGCGGACTTCTGCAGAAGGCTTAGTTGAAGTGTTGATCCACTGGAAACATCTCCCTGAGTGTGAAAACTCTTGGGAGGAGTGGCAAGAAGTGCAAGACTTGTTTCCTCAGTTTCACCTTGGGGACAAGGTGAATCTTGAAGGGGGGGTGTTGATAGGCACCTGAGTGAGGTGAGTGAGGGAAATAAAGTGGGTCCCAAAAGATTTGGCCAGGTATATGCAAGGAAAAAAAAGGGGCTGAGGGGATAACGAACTCTGCCTAGCTGGCAGAGTGTCAGTGGAGGGCAATGTGCAGCACGTTGGGGGGGTGTGCTCATATAAGAAAGCATGAGAGAGAAAGTAGATCTCAGGCTAGAATTGGGTTGGTTTTGTGGGAGAGAATAGGCACTCTCTAATTGCCTATACTATCTTGTATTCCTTTATTTCCTCAATCATATACCATCTGCAATCGTTACAATTGCAGAGTATTATCAATATACATTTGAATTCTCTTCAATTCTATTCGGTTTTTACCTTCCAGTGGATAGTTTACTATCAAATTCATATACTGGTTTTCCTGCATCATGAACTTAGTTGACAGTGTAGTTAAGGAACTTATCATCATCAGTTAATTAAAGTTTATGGTCATGCATGGATAGTTCTTGTAAGATCTTTGGATTTGTATGCTCTTGCAGATTTCATCATTGAATTCATCAGTTCTTGATTTATAACATGGGACATAAATTTACATTTAATATAAAATTTTAGCCAATATAATTTGTACTGGCTGTTTAGAACCTCCTTCCCCTTAGTAAGGGGTGATATGATTCCAAGACCCATCAACAATACAATCATTGGCTACTTGACGTAGAGAAGTAATATACTTTCTAATCTTGTAAGGGAATTTATTGTGGAATTAAGTAACTATTCTCAGAAGCTCACTAAGTTGCTTTTCTTTAATTTGTCATGAAAATGGCTAAAGATTGGAACTGATGTTGGTCTTAAATTTTGTGGATGGGATCATAGCATAGGGCACTAACCTACTGGGGTTATTTATTGAAGAGCTTAAGTATGGGTACTTTTTCTTTGGCTTCCGTTTAAGCAAGAATGTTACAAATTACAATTGGTGAAATTATTTGTAAAAATAAAGATAAAATGAAGGAGGGGAATTATTTAGGGTTCCCACCTGGGTTTATAACTGAATTACAGAATCCCAGAAGAGAAGTTCAACCTGAAAAACCCCAAACTTGCCATTGAAAAGAAGGAAAGTGTAGCTGTCTTTGCTTTAAATGACTTACTGTGAAAGCAGTTTTGTTAATTCAAGTTTTAACTGCAGCAGGTAGGTGCTTGTGAGTTTTTTGGTTTATTTGGTTACAGCGTAATGTTTATTTGTTTAAGGATGTCTAATTGCCTAAACTCATACACTATCTATAGGGTTGTGTTGTGTTTATGGTGTCTCAATCACGATAGGTTTATTTGGTGTTCTGCTAATGGCTATTTAAAGCAAGTAGCAATTTTTAATACAGAGAGAGAATGGGAAGCCTTGGTGCATTCCTGATTTTTTTTATTCTCATTGTTGTTTCTATCCAAAATAATTTGTGTTATCTGATTGTTATTTAACATTCTTATTGAAATTTAGTGATTAGATGGAGAAATGATGGAGAGAGAGAACAGAAGTTAATACATATCAGTATTTCACTAATGGGGCTCTGAATAATTTTATTATGTAACACTGACTTAGATGACACTCCATTTTTGGTGCACAACAAGTAACTTCTTACTTTGGCAAGAAGACTTTCCAAAACACTTAATAAATTATATTTCTAAATACTTCCAAATGCTTCTTATTTTTTTACCTTTTTTCTCATTGGTTCCCAATTCCAAGTTGTTTGTCTAAACTCATGTAAGCATGGTTTCTTACCAGCTTCACCTAAATTCTAATGGTAACATGCTTATGGAAGAGTGTGTCTATTAGCCCTTCGTTATTGAACATTGATGATGACGGGACAGATATTAATCTCCATGTGTTTATTTAATCTTGCATTAACATTGATTATGTGTCAAACGGTTATTAAGGAAAGTTTTAACTTTTTATCATACATACAATTTTATTTATATATGATAAATGTAAAAATGAACATCTTATCTTTGTGCGTGGAATACTCATGTGAATGATTGACAATACATAATCATTACTAGTGCAACTTTTCCATCATATTACGTGGACGAATCTAATTCTACTTTATATGGTTTGTTATCTGGTTTACATCATTTTACTCCTTTTTTCAATTTTCTTTTCAGACATTGAAAGGTTTCATAGCTGTAGCTGAGTCAGAGGTGGCATCTCTAACAAACCTATACTATGTGGTGGTAATATGCTTAACCATCTTTTTGGTACATTATGCACCCATACAAAGAGATAAAAAGGTTGAGTAATTTGTCTATGGGCAGGGTAGAAATGCAGATGCACTTGCGCTATATTTTGGTGAGGATCCTGCCCGTTGCCCATTTGAGCAAGGTAAGTTGAGGATTAGTACTTATTCATGTTGTCAGTATGACATGCATTGGTCTTCTTACTGGTGACTTATTTTATCAGATTATAGTTCATTAACTCCATTAATTTGATGTTTATTGGCAAAGTACATTTTCATGGCCTGTCGCATTTATGGTTGGGACATGTGTGTATTATTTAGAAAATAGGCTGATTTAGAAGTGTGGTTTTCTTGTCTAGGGTTAAGGAAGGTGTATACATTCGTTTTAATGTTTCTAATGGAATCTGCACCAAGCTACTTCAAAGCTTTCTTTAGGAGTGGTTTGTTTTGAGGTTTGGAATTACATTATCGGGAATCACATTTCCACAAATGCTATTACTAGGAACTAGGAATGTTATTGCTGGTTATTTTGGAAAACATGTTTAGTTAGCATTTAAAATTTTAAGAATCTTTTTTGAAATTCCTGGGAATAACTTACAAGTTTGTTTGGTTCATGATGTATATTTTAGGGAATATATGTCATAATTATCAAAGAATCCTTACTATATAAAATGTTTGAAATATCCATTTTTCAATGCAATTTTAAAAAAGGGAATGAAAATATAAAAATCAAGGTGATTATCGGACCTATAATATAAAATAATTATTTTTATGACATAATTCCAAAAAATACCCCTAATATATAAAATTTCATTTAAATGTCATCTTTAATGCAATCGATAAAAATATAATAAACAAGGTGATTATTATATCTATCTATACTATAAAACAAATATCTTTTAGTAGTTATTTATATAAATTATTATATTTTTCTTATATTATATATAATCCAAATATTTATTTAAAATCAATATTTAAGATTGCTTTAAACAACTTAATAAAATAAATCTTGAAAATATTTATTTTTAATGAGTTTTACTATAAATTGACTTACAAGTTGATAGTGGGTAAATAGTTGGGTGTGAAGTGGGTAGATGAACATTTTCTTTATTCCCATCAGTTGGGAATGTATTATTCCCACCCCTATTCATGGGAATAAAAACCCACCAAAACATGGGAATGATTTTTTCCTGGGAACGATTAAATACCTAATAATATTTTTTCTGAACTTATACCAAACATAGGAATGCTTCATTCTCAAGTCTTTATTCCCGGGAATAAGTTTTCAAAGCTTGAAACAAACACACCCTTAGAGTGACAGGTCTGGTAATACCTTGCTGAATTGCTAGAATTCCCTGTCCTCCTTGGATCCTTGTGTAAGCAAAAGAAAGAAAGGTGACAGAAGGTGTTAGGCTCAAGAAGGCCAGAATCTGGATAGTAGTTTAGTGAGGGGTTGAGTTAGTTAGGCTGGCAGTTAGATAGTTAGGATTGATTAAATAGGGGAAACTATATAGGAAGAAGGCATTCATTGATTTGGTTAGTTGAACAGAGCTTATGTTCAGTTGTAAGGGGAAACCCTGAGAAGGAGACCATTCTCCTTTTTTCTGTCAAGATTCAATAATATGTATCAGTTCGCTTTTCTTTCTCCATTCCCATCGTGGTTCCTAAGAAAGGGCAGGGGGTGACAGAGAGAATAGTCATGGTATAAGATAACTAAGCCACATAAGGCTATTTCCCCTGATATGTATGTTATGTATGGTGTGAATTCAAAAACTGATCTTCAGTTCTTGGCTCTTCCATCGTGGAACATTTGTTTGGTATTTTGGGACAGTGCTGGGTCTTCCCTAGGTCCTTGGACCTGCTTCAGTTGACTAGTTTTACTGGTTTTGGGAGGAGGAACGAAGCCAAATTCTTGTGGTAATGTGCAATCTTTGCCACTCTTTGGTGTATCTAGTTGCAGCTTAATTCTCACACCGTTAAGCAGATTTCTTTGGATGGATAAGTTGGATGTTGGGCTTCTACTTAGTGTAAAACCAGTAGGGTCCGTTTGATTCGCATGGAAGGACAGAACATGGAGAACAACACAAGACAAGTAGTTGAGTCACAACACATCTTTTTGTGTTGTACGATGTTTGTTAGTCGATGCACAACACAAGCAATTTTGTGCTGTACGTTGTTTGGTATGCTTACGTATTGGATAGAACAACGTAAAATTTACTAAAATATCCTTTGTACTATATAATGTTTGATTTGCATTATGAAAAGACACAAAACAAGATATTTAAATTTTAAATTATTTAAATTATCATTAAATTATTATCATGCTATACTATTATTTATAATTTATTAATAATAATGTGGAAATATATTCTCAAGTACTATTTTATTTTTATCATTTTAAAAATTAATAATAATACTCATAAGAAATTGTCTATATTTTATAATAAGGCATTGAAACAAGTGATCCCAAACATGAAACATGCGGTTTCTACCTAAAATGTCAAGCATGGTGTCGAAGGAAAAAGCAATGTGATAAAACCCTTTTCTTCTGCCAGTGTAATGGTAGAAATCCAAGGTTTGCAAAGGGTTGCCGTGGCTGAATCCAACCCTTTTGAGGACTTGGTCGACCAATTCGTTGGAGAGGAGTGAGAAATGCCTCAACAACATATGACATAAACGTAAACCGCTCTTTGAAGGGGAAAGCCTTACATAGAGGGAGGATGCCACAGAAAATTCCACAATTTAAGGGACCTTGACCTACGTGATAGTGAAGTAGGAAGCCTCAGAGGTGGGTTTAGTGGCAGACGTGTGAAAGAGAGAGGAAGAATGGGAGAGATTTTTTTGACATTTCATTTGCATTGTACTTGGGACAAAAAGTTGTCCCTTGGTTAAGTGAGTAACAAATTTCCACATTTTTGTTCTGTCCCTCAACTCTTTTTTTGTACTGTCCCACAACCATTTGTAAAATCAAACAAAGAACAAGTTGCTTTGTGCTGTGCTATCCCTTAAAATATTACAAATCAAACGGACCCATAGGCTTTTTAGAGGGGGTTCTCTAACATATATGTTTAGAGATTTGGTTAGCTATGCTTCATTGATGTTTTTGTTCTTTTTGTTTGACCTTTTTGTAGGGAGGATTTGTTGCCCTCTGCACTCTTTGTAATTATATTCTCTCTGTCTTAATAGATTTCTTGTTTATATTAAAAAAAAGGATAACCATGTATAAGAAAAAGGATAACTAAAGGGGAAAAATCAATGGGAGGACTGAACTGAAATGAAGTTCCATCATCCATGTGTGTTTCTGTTGCTATGTTTGGAAAAGGTGGTGATATGTTCTTTTATCTTTTCTATAATGCTCAAGCTAGCTTATTGTTTTTGCTGGTTTGATGGTTGCAGTTACTGCAACTCTCTTAAATTTTACAAGGTTGTTTCGGAAAGCACATGAAGAGAATTGCAAACAAGCAGAGTTAGAGAAGAAGAAAGCTGATAAAGAGGCTGAAATGGAGAAGCCTAGGGGCATTAACTTGACAAAGAAGAGTACAAAAGATAGTTGACAACTGGATTTTTTGCTCCTTTGCACCGACTTCATGCTCTCACCGAAAGAGCAGGAACCAGCCCATGGTAGTAAAGGGACTGCTTCGGAGACCAGTTCAGAAGCCTCCCTTTCCATCATGATGATTATGTGAAAATTAGCTTTTCAAGCTGATCTATTGAGGTGGAATAGCAAATCCCTGCCACCTGAGGAACTTTGAACACACAACAGGCTTAGGAGTTGATTCTTTGATGGCGTGCTGTTGAATCAGATTTATATGGCCAAATGATTTTTCACGTCAGAATAAGTCCAAATTTAGACGCAGAATGGTTGGTTACTGTCATTGCTTGATATGCCATCTGTATCCAGTGAATTCTATGGAAATGATGGTTCTGGTGCCTCTCACGTTTAAAGAAGAAATTTTATAGTAGAGCATATATTCTATTGCAGTAGAACTGGAATTGGCTTGCATCATTCATTTGGCATTTTTTTTCTGGCACCAGAGCAGATGCCTATTGGATTTTTGAAGCACCAAAGTCCAACACTAGTACCATGAATCCTTGTACAAAGCTCTAACCCTCTCCTTTAGGATCCAATTCTTTGTCATGTAACATAGAAATTAGTTTCTTTTTTGATTGAGATTTTGGTAGGTACCCTTAAGGAAATGTTGTATAGCTGTCAGGTTAAGAGAAAATAGAAATCAGGTCACTGTATTGTAACTGTAATATAAGTGAAGAGCAGGTCGGGTTAGAAATGCTAGTTTTATTTTTCATGTGAAATACAATACGTATTAGTCAGGTGTAAAATGTTCTCTATACATTCTGTTGTGTCAGCTCATGAAATTTACCACTCGGGATTATATGTGCACACATTTTAGTAGTATAAAAACAGTGAAAATTCAGAGGTAGCGCAGCTATTAATGGTGCTTTCTGGGGGTGTACCTAACTAGATGCATCTTTATTTGCATCCTGAGAGACATTTATCATCTGTAATACCATTTATCAAACCTGCTGAGATTCCATTTGGTTCGGCCATTCATAGTTGTTTCATTGAATTATAGTACAACAGAATCGTCGCTGCTGGTCATTAGAAACTGAAAAATGCTCTTTGCTCATGAATAGTTGTATTCAGATGTGGAAATTGTGTAGACGAGGTGACGTGTATAAGTGTGTGTAGGTTGATGGGGAAAAAAAGTTCTTTAATGAGTTTATTCACTTTATTAATAAGTTCACTTTTGGTTGAGTGGTGCCGAGAGGAATTTACTTTGCTATCCTAAGTTGCATGCTTCCGTTGCATCTTGTCTCGTTAGCTGAAATCATGTACCATAGTATTTGTGCATAATATGCCATGGGCCAGTGCCGTATTTCACTGCTTTGCCATTCAACTCGAAGCTTTGACCTATCTTACGGACAAACCAGTTGTTAATATTGTGAACCTTACTATAAGCATAAAGTGTGGTTTCAATTTTCAGACACATTCAGTTGAACCACATAGTAGTAATTCAGGCTTGATTTTCTTGGTATTCAGTTGCAATGATCCTATGGATTCAGATTGCAGGAATACGGACCATCATTCATTGGTAAACTTTTGACACTTAAATGATCTCTACCATTTTTAACGTAAAGGGAAATGTGCCTACACATTTGCAAATAGGCATCCCAATTATTGATTCTTCTCATTGAATCCTCAAACTCAAAGTATGAATGAAATTGATGGTTCTGTGAACTTAAAATTTAATCATTAATAGTGAACGAATTTAACCATTCATTTTGCGTTAATTTGAACCATTGAATGTGTATATTATTTTTTAAATTTGTAATTTTTTTTTTTTGAAAAATAAATAAACAAAGAGGGCTTTTTTCGTGTGTTTTCTCTCTAGATTCAATTATTGTTAGTGGTTTAATTTTGGATTAACAAAATGACTAATTTAAGTGATACTTGGGGTTGAGGTTTAATTGAGAAAAATAAATAGTTGATAATACCTATTTATAAACAAGTTAAAGTTTGGAGAGTTTGTATGAATTTTTCCCTAAGGGTTTGTTTGAGAGTTTGGAGGGGAAGGGAGAGGAGGGGAGGGGAAGACATTTTGAGAGTTTTTTACAAGAAAGAATGGTGTAAAAAAAATTTAAAAGTCCTCCAAATTCCTCCAAAATCCTCCTCTAGTTCATTTTTTTATTTCCTCCAAATTGGGGGATTTTGATTCTTTTATTGGAAAATAAACCCCCATGCAAGATATGAGACTATCCTCCCTTCCTCATCCCTTTCCCTTCCCTTGTACCTCAAACTCCTTCCCTCCATTCCCCTCCAAACTCCAAAACACACCCTAAAGTAAATAAAGAGGCTTGTGCTGCTCCAAAATAAATATTGTTCATGGGGTCCGCGAGGTTTTTCCTTTATATTATATTTTGGCCTAAAATAAAAGCACACTGGTAAGTAAACCACCGTGCCTCTAGTTGTCTCTCACACGAAATTGTGGCTCCTTTGCAAGGCTACGTTAACAGTCAGGTAAAGACGGTCGGTGTTCGTAGTTGAGTTTGGTTTGATTAAGTCATTTAAATAATTAAATCAAACATACAAGTTTTCCTTAATTTTGAATCAATCGGTTTGTTACTAAATGGAGAGTAGAATCAAACCAAATCAAACAAATCTTAAACAGTCTAGTTCCATTTAGTCAAATCATTTTTTGATTAAATATAACTCTCCTCTTTTTCTTTTTGGCTTAATTACATTTTTAGTCCCTCAACTTTTTTAATTGTGCGATTTTGGTCCCTTAAAAATTTAATTACATATTTAGTCCTCTAATTTGTGAAATTGTGCAAAATCAATCCTTTTAGGGACCAAAATAAAGGCTTTCATTACACAATTGAAAAATATCAGTTCTAATTAAATCAAATTAATATCTCGGTAATTTTCATTTTTCTTCTTTAATAAACTCAAATTTAATGTCACTTTTTGACTTTTTAAGATCCAAACGATAAGTTTGTCTAAAAATATTAACAAAAGCGTCATCAAAAGATGAAAACAACAAATCAGCCTCAAAAGTTTCATGGTAACAACTGTAAGTTAAAATATAAGTAAATTATAGAACATGTTCGTAGTAAAAAATGTATAGAAAATGTATAAAAAAAAAATACAAAAAACAAACTCGATCAGTTTTGTCCAGTTTTTAAACTTCTGATTCAGATTTTTTTTCTCAGAGTATCCTTTCGGGTGAGAAACTAATCTTTCAATATAGTTAGATGTCTAAGTGATCATCTATCCCAACAATATTTTCCATACAATTACTTTGGAAATAACAGTGGATTGATGATTAAAATTTAAGACAGATGGTTAAAATTTCACCACAAGAAATTTATGTTTCAGTGGCAGATAAAATCTGCCACTATATGTTTAAAACATATAGGTATACGTAAAATTTACATTCATCTACGGCCGGTCCAACCGTCCATTATGAGCGACGAATAACAACGAGAAATGAATGTCACTATAGGTTTTACCTACGATCCACATATATTTACTTACAGTTATATTTGACTGTCAATAGGTTTTACCTACGGTCCATCTATCTTTACCTATGATTTGACTGATACTAATATACATATCTACAGTTTTAACGATTATCATTAAAAGTGTCTGTAGGTATATGATAAATTTATTGTAGTGTTTAGGTGTAAAAAAGTGGCTAAATAAATATTTTCCTTTGGAAACATTAACAAGCAATTAACTGGAAGCCTTTGTATAATTCACATTGTAAAAGATTGACATTAGCCAATCTACAAGGTAAAAGTGATGATATCAAAAGAAGACAGAGAGAAAAATATTTATAAAATGACGCACTAGTCTCTAGCTTTTTCTTTTTGCACATAGCTGAGCTGAGGTTCCTCTGTTGAAAATCTTTTATGCCTTCAAAGTTGCTTGAATTCATTAGAGCAACATGAATGAATTTTGTAAATACCTGCTATACTTTTTTAAAATAACCGGTAGCTCCTTCTCCTTTATGAAGTAAGAAGTAAAGCCGTGACCAAATTAATAACTTGCTACCTTATGTTACTTATGGTAGTTGTGCAAAATTCTTGGTGCCCATGTAACCATAATTGTCCTCCTCCGGAAATTCAATCCTCAACAAAAGTTTGTCCTCCTTATCAATCCATGATCCCATGTTAAAGCTTTTGTAAAACATGCAGCTCACAATTGTGTCAAGGACGATGCAGATTGAGTACAAGTAAGCAACGAAAATCCCCTCTAAAGCCACATAAGGCCGTGCCTTTCCAGCAACATGATAGGCCCTTACAACCCGGAATTGGAACAAGGCCTCAATGGCAGCCAGGGCCAGATTCACAGGCAGTGCTAGGAACAAAGCCATTGATGTCCTTTCCCTTATAAGAACACAAGCTTTCAGGATTGCAAGGTATCCTCCATGTCCTTCCATGCCAGATAGAGCCAGTGCCATATTGCATATGACAAGTGCATTGGCAAGGATCACAGAAAAGAGAACTGCCCCAGCTGCTGACATGAAGAGGAGGCAAGTGGGAGAAGAGTAACCAAGTCCTTCAATGCAGCTGAAGGCCAAAAACATGAGACCAAAAGAGGTTGCATTTGCTGAGAGAATCAAGAAACAGTTGCAGATATAGGTTTGGAGGAGTGGCTTGTAAAGGGATATTATTGAACTGAAGGAAGGTGGCAAAGTTGGTTTGTGGTGATTTAGAGCCTGGATTATGGATGCTTTTGCAATGAGGAGAAAGGTAAGGGTGAAAGGAAGGGTGAAGATGGAAGAAGTGATTGTTTGAGAAACCTTAAGGTTAAGAATGCTAAACAATTGTGAGGAAGATGGAAAGCCTGCAGCATCAAAGAGAGTCTTTAGGCGAATGTATATTTGAGGCAAGAGGGATGATGAAGGGGCAGTGGCCGCTAAAGCTTGTGAGAGGAGTATTGTAGCTGAGAAAGGAAAAGCAAGAAAAGCTGCGGTTGAGGTGAAATAATGATAGTTTTGAAGAAAACTGTGAATTGATCTTCTGAGAATCTTGCCTGAAACTTCCATTCGAGATGATGATATTTTTCTCTGCCACTAGAGGGAAATAATGAATTGGATGCCTTCTCAGTTCTCAGTAATATAGACTATATAATCCAGAAATGCTCAAGTAAGGTGTTGGTGTTTCCTTTTCTGTCCAAGTTTTTCTTAAAGGGTTTGCTATTTGTTTTGGAAATGGTTGGTTAGAGAGATTAAAGGGTTGGTGTTTTGAATGAATAGATAGGCCAACAAAAAGAAACTAACTACTGCTAAGGTGGAACTGTTTGGACTTTGTTTTTACCAGAGGTTTTGGCAACATTATGAGTTTTTTTCTTTGTGATCTACGAATCCCCACCAGAATTAGCTGGTTTAAGAGGGCATAAGCAGAGCACCTTTTCGTTTGTGTCACGATTTAATATATTAACAAAAAGCCAATTAATTGGGTGTGGCAGGGCTTTTGGTCTTTGTCTTGATTATGAGGGGTCTCTTCTCTTTTTAGATTGCTTAAAATGCACATTATTTAGTAGCTTATTATTGCTGGCTACAACCCTTTTCCGAGTCCTATAAATATATTATGAATCATGACAAATCAAGCCTTCAATGTTGGCCCCATTATCCTTGAAATCGAAGTGTCTGTTTTAAAATTTAGGAGCAATTTATGACATGAGTGCAAAATAAAAAGGAAAACAACACCTTGATGAAGAAGGGAAATAGAATTTAATTCAAATTGCCGTAATGAGAATGAAGATTGTTATAAGAAAAATGCTAGCAACACATTTTCTGACACTCTCTTAACAATACACTCACTCCTAGTGGTTGAAATTCATGTAGGTCCTACAAAATTCAAGTGGGACCGACATAAATTAGTGAAATCCATATGAATTTCAACCAATAGAAGAGGATGTGTTGGAAAGAGAGTATTAAAGAGTGTATTGCTTGCACTCCTCTTACCTAGGACCACCACCCCAGTTTTGGTACTTTTCACATGATGTAACTGAATAATACGTAGCTTATAAGCTACAGTGGTAATATATATATTATAAGGTATATAAACGTGGTTTACATTCTACTTCTTCCATCAACAATTATTAGAAAAATGGGACCCCTTAATATTATTAATAATATGCTATTACACAGATAATAATAATAATAATAATAATAATAATAATAATTGCTATTATAAATCCAGACGATCAATTTAACATCAAATCACATGCATTATCACGCACAACTAATGATTAATGTCAAATTAAAATGCTACAGAAGAAGGGTGGGTAGTCGTGGAGCCAAAGGCTATAGGATTAGGATAACAATGAATGTGGGTTAGGAGTTGAGTTGTAATATGAGTTAAGGCCATTGGTGGCCAATGAATGAGAGACAAAACAGGGTGATTCTGGTGTAAGTATGATTTAGTTGGTGAGCGGAACTAGCTTGACCTGATAATATTAATTTGAAGGTTTTCCGTTGGGATAGGGCCTTATCTTACTTGATCTGATTTTGTTATTATACGGAGAGAATATTTTCTTCACAATTAAATACAGAGAGAGAATATTATAGGATTGAATTAAACAAGATTTAAGTATTTTAGTTTAGTTCTACTCTAGTTTGGTCATACTTTCTTCCCTTGGTGAGATGTCAACACATTTGATGACATTCCAACTGAAACCTAATTGCAATTAGGTGATGGAATACAAAATAATAGACATGGAAGGTTTGGGAGACTCCGGATTGCTTCTTCTGTAATGGAAAAAGAAAAGGGAAATGTTTATCTCATCATTTTTTGTCACATCATTTTTTTTTACATCCAAATCTTAACCATTTATTATCTATTTCATTATTATTTTAGGGTTTTGTTAACCATTAGTTAAGGAATCAAAAAGTAAAAAATTTTCATTATTAATACATCATTTCTGGTTATTTTAAATATATAATTTTTTAATGAAAATTTACCTTTCGAAACTTCTTAACCAATGCCCTAAAAGCATTGATTAGCATTCTCCTTGTTTTTAAGGCAAAAGTAATTTTATCAGTAAGAAATGGTGTAATAAAAAGTGGTAGGAAAATATCATTGCTCAAAAGAAAAAGAAAAACGTATGAAATCAAAAGAGAGTTCGGACTTGGAAGCATTGTGAAAAAAGCAATAACTATAACTATATACAGACGTGTCGGTTCCTTTTATTTATGGCTAAAATTTATTCATTCAAAGTTTTTTTTTTTTTTTTAAATATCATATCTGTCTAAAAACTAATAAAACGAGATTAATCAAACAAAAAGGTCGTAGTTGACTTAATTACTTTGTTTTTTGTACAAAGCAATTTTTTCTTCAAAAATTCCTCTCTAATATGTAAGGTAGTAACCTATATTTAATAATAATAATAATAATATATGTACATTCTTTTGTGGATTCCTCACTTTTAATTTTCTACTTTTTCATCTTTTCTAGTCCTATTGATTATAATCAATCATATTTTTTTTTTTTATTTGAGACCCTCGATATTTAGAAATCACATTGGGTTCTGGACGGTTCGAATCGAATCGGAAAGACCTATTTAAGGGAGGCAAAGCTCTTCCGACACCTATTTTTTTCATTCACAAGACTCGAATCCAAGACTTTGTTTAAAGACTGAAAACCAAACCCTTTGTCATTTGAACCAAACCCCTTATCACTTGGACCACCCGACATTAGTTCAATCAATCGTACTTTACAGGTATATTCTTTTTTTTTTTATAACAAAACGGGCCTAGGCCCAAATACAAAGAAAACTAAACAAGGGTTGTTCAGAGTATGGAAGCCCCAATAAAATAACTAAGGATGATTCTAGCAAGTTCCATAGGTGGAGTATCTAAGTAAATGATTCCTAACTCTTGATTTGATTAAGACTCCAGTCCGCACTCTGATTTTCTTCCTTGTAAGTATGGACGAATTGGACCTGGCACTCTTTATTCTTCCAAGAGCAGATTCTGTTGAGTAGGGTTCTGATTATTATTTGGTTGGCACAACTGAGAAATAATTGCGTGCGAGTCTGATTCAACTATTAGCTTCTGGATACCCTTATTCCATGCCAATTCTAGCCCTTTCAAAATGTCCCAGAGCTCAGCCACATAGGCAGTACAGGTTCCAATATTAAAGGGAATCCAGCAGCCCAATCTGATCAGACCTCCACAGCCTGCTGCACCCAGGATTTCCTTTGCTAGCTCCATCAGTATTTAGTTTGGCCCAACTTGGAGGAGGAAATCGCCATTTGACAAATTGGACCGCTTCCTTCTGGCTTATCCTCCCATACTTAGACCCACGCATACCGTTAAAAATGAAGTGGGCCTCATCTAGAACTTTTCGGACAAAATGCTCATCAAATATACACTCTCATTTCGCCATTTACATATCAACTGACATGCCGAGACAATGATAGATATATGACCATCTTTCTGGATCACAAAACCCAAAGGAGCGGGTTAAGATCTCATGAACCCAGTCAGCTAAGTTTAAATCAAAGAAGACACGGGACTCTCCTGGAGAGCGAGTAAAGGTATCCAAACTTGAGTGGCTTGAGGGCAATCTCTAATACCATGAACCACTCTCTCTAAGCTCCCTCCCACTGCAACACGTGCAAGAAGGGTGCATTTGACACCAAGGTGCATAGTTATGGTTAGAGATAATGATAATAATAATAATAATAATAATAATATTTTAATTGCACCTGGGCGCTCTCTATAGTTTGCTTATAAATTTTATCATCCATTGACTATTGTAGTGACCATGAACATATATCCATATCCGAATATTTGGCTGTTGCAGCCTTAAATTGGAATCACATATTAATAATGTTCCTCCCAGAATTCGACCTTGAAGACTAAACCAAATTGGATCCGTCTACTCACCAAGAAGGCTATGTAAGAAGATCTCTATCTCGGTACCTCCTCACAAAGGGACTCATTGTTCACCCACACCCACCATTAGTCTTAGTACATACTTGTATTCTAGGCTATAAGCCTCATTAGGCTCATGTAATCTTACATTGACATCTAATAAATTATCTCTCCGGGTTGCCGGAAATTATTGTTTCCACTAGGACGAAACAAATAATAATAATAATAATAATAATAATAATAACAAATTTAGAGGCACTGAATAAGGTAAAGTACCTTATGATCCAGTAAATTTTCTGCTATAGTATGTAACTAGCACATACAGAACATACTAGAGATACATAATTTTCCCATACCCTATAGAATTTTATCACTACGATCAACTATGATGAAAGAAAAAGAAAATTGATTGAGTTTGCATGCTCCATCACTATCTGATATCTAATAATTGCTCCAGATCACTTGTATTATAGACTTTTGAACTGAAGATTTGTAGCAAGGAGGACCGGTACAGCAAATCCAGTCCTTTGCAATTCCTATCTAACTCTACCTTCCATGAAAGTTGGCTATCTGAGAAAACAAAGCAGAATCAACATCTGTGGTATCAGACTCATCACTTGCATGAGCGCCTGACTGATCTGCTTCTATATTGTCATTTTCATTTGGGTGTTGAAAAGCAATCAAATAAGCACTTTTATCTTCAGGTGCATCAATCTGTGAAGCAGCTTCCTGTAGTTGCAAGGCATATTCCAAGTGCCATAACACATCCCCCATGCTAGGCCTATCAACACCATGATCGGCTAGACACTTGTGTGCAGCTTCCACATACTTCTTGAGAGACTCAGGGCTGATAGTGTCAACAATACGTGGATCAATCACCTTATGAAGCATGCCTCTTCTATGCTGCTGCATTGCCCAATCAGCCAAGTTGACCTGCTCCCTTGGCAGTGTTGGGCAAATAACTGGCCTTGCACATAGCACCTCAATAAGGACTACCCCAAAAGAGTATATATCAGATTTCTGTGTTAGCTGTTGGCTCCTGAAGTACTCAGGGTCAAGGTATCCAAAACTACCCTTCACAGCTGTGCTCACTTGGGCTTTTTCTGGAACAGCTTTTGACAAGCCAAAATCGGAAACTTTGGCTACATAGTTCTCATCCAAGAGAATGTTTGTAGTCTTCACATCACGGTGTGTGATACTTTGAGCTGCCCCAGTGTGTAGATAGTGCAGGCCACGAGCAGCACCAATGCATATCTCAAGCCTTTGTTGCCATGACAAAGGAGGGAGATTGGAGCCATAAAGATGGGAACGAAAGGGGCCATTAGCCATATACTCATACACAAGAATCATCTCTGAATTCTCATCACAGAAACCTATGAGTGAGACTAGGTGGCGATGGCGAAGCTGGGAGAGCATGTTTAACTCAGTTCTGAACTCATTGATGCCTTGTTCAGAACTACCATTACCTCGTTTTATAGCAACCTTTGTCCCATCTTCCAAGGTTCCAAGATACACTTTCCCAAAGCCTCCAACACCAATCACTCCCGTTTCATCAAAGTTCTGTGTGGCTTGTTGCAATTCAATGAAAGGGAAGAAGCGTTCAGGCCCTTTTGGGGAGTGACCGTTCTTGCTCCTGCGGGAACTGAATGTGCTTGAGCTTCTAGAGCTGCTTTTGGTTGAGAACAATCTAGTTTGACAGCTTGAACGGATTGGAATGAGCCATGATGAAAAGCTCCTACGCTTTTCCCAGCCTTGAGGTCTCTTTTGCCACCGGATACAAATCACTGCTAGCAACAACATTGCTATCACGGCCAATCCTAAACCAACACAAGCAGCAATTTTTAGTGCCTTGTTTGTTGGTCCTTTGTATTCTCCATTCACAGAGAATAAACCATCCAAGCTATCCGCAGTGTTACTCATCTTCATCACCTCAATTCCATTCAGAATTGCATTGGCCGTGCCTTGTTGGAGATTAGCTGGTCCTACCTGAACTAAGATGGAACCGTTTGTGATAGCAGATTCACTAAGCACAAAGTCTTGGTAAAACGCAGTGGCTAAAGCTTTGGTTTGAGATGATAGGTCTAGAGCTGACACACCAACCATCCCATTGATGTAAACATTGAAGTACAATTCATTAAGGGTCTTGCTCACAATGTCACAGAAATGCAATCTTATCAAGTAGGAGTAGCTCTTCTCCACATTCATCATCCAACTGAGATTGAAATTGGGTTGCATAACTCTAGGATCCTTCATCCGTGCAGCAGTTGCATAAACCAAGTTAGGAGCAATCAAAGGTGTTGCCCCGGTTTGTGGGTATTTGATGCTTTTGTTGGACACAATAACATCCTCAGAGCCTTGTGGGAAGGCATTATATGAGGCATCAGGTTCCCATGTTCTAGACAAGGTGTCAGTGTCAGGAGTTATGGTAGGGCCACCAACATTTACTCTGTAGGATACTTGGAGAGCAGATTTGAACAACCCTTTGAATTCTCCAAGTGGGGAAACTGCAGTTGCTGAATCGGAGATAAGAGTGTCAGGGGCTGAGACAACTTCAATAGCATTGATGAATGCTAGGGAGTTCTTGTTGGGCTTGAATTTGAGGGAGAATCTACTGTCAGAAACATTAACAAGGTATTCCTTGAAAACGAATGTATCATTGTTTGTAACAGAGAACTCATGCAAGAGCACAAATTGATTAGTATGGACAGAAAAAACAGCACTTGTTAGATTATAGGAGGAGTGAGGGAGTGGGAAGAAGTAAAGGCGAATCCAAAGTCGACCAGTTTTGGAGATGTAAAATGTGAATGTGGATTCCTCAGTGAAAACTCTGGCAGTTTGATACAAAGGCACAGAAGAGGAAGAGACATTGTTTATGTTAATGGAGTCAACTGAAGTTTGGATATCTTCTGTTGTGGATAGGAGAGAAGTGGTTTCACGATCAGATTTGAAGGTTCTACCATCTTTGAGCTTAGTTGGATTGGAGGAGCCGCAATCAATGAGATAATTAACAGTTGGCGAGAAAGAAGAGTCAATGGCACAAGCATAATAGGCGAAGAGGAGAAGAAGGGAAAGAGAGGAGATAGATGGAGGTTTCTCTACTCCCATGATGTTTTGCCTTTGAGGGTGAGGGTGGTGGTAATGGGAATGAGGGTGGATGGAGGTACATGATCATAAAACATGAATACGAGGATGTTGTTAGAGGGTGTTGGAGAAGAAACTGGACGGGGGTTTCGGAGGAAGGTATGTGTAGGAACAAGAATGGTGCGTGCATGCAGTAGTTGGAGAAACAGAAGAAGAGAGGAGTTTGTTGGAAGAGAGTAAAGAAGCTATGCATGCATGTTGGAAGGGAGTTAATTTGTTGAATAGAATTGGTAAATGAGAGCGAGCTATGCGTTACACCCTACAATGTTACTAAGAAAATACTTCACATCATCCAACAAGTGCAAACCGCATAACAACCAATGCTACCCCTTCCACACTTCTTTTCTTTGGCAATATTTGCAATTTTATTTTTACCCTTTTCATTATGGTCGTGGATACAATATGGTTATACCACATGATATATGACCTTTGCATATGAATATCAAAGTAGTTGAAACCAAAAAGTCCTAATTTGTAAAATTTTAAGCTTGAGAACTCATGATTCTTTAATAAATATGCATTTTAATCTTTCAACTATAACCAAGTGTAAGTATGCAACGTAAAGAATATTAAAATATTTGGACGAAACTTAAAGAAATGTTATCAATCAAAAAACAGAAACTTAAAGAAATGTCAAATTAGAAACCGTAGGCTAACATAAAGTTAATAAATGGTTTTATATCTAATATAATACACCACCATAAGTAAGAGTCTTTTGTCCCTATCCTATCTTGATTCAAGATTCAACTTTTATTTACAAATACAAAAGTATGGGTAGCAAGGGCATCATGGATCATTCTGATTGGGATCCCCGTTTATTATATCTCCAGCTAAATTTTAATGGTTGGATTAATATAACGGGGTTGACATGTGAATCATTAGATTAATTAATCAATAACTGATATTTAATCAGAAAGAGAATGTAGGAAAATTTGGATGGAACCATACACACGAATCCGAATGCCAAGCTCCAAGGATTGAATAACCTGTTTTTACTTTTTCTTCGTACTTCTTTAAAGTTTGTTTAGTTGAGACCACAAAAAGTGAGAAAAACACATTTCCATTCACCTTTTTTAAAAGCCATACAAGAGAAGCTTTTGACCGATGTGATTTTGAATCCAAAATCAAGATTGGTGACGTAATTGTGGAGCATATCCTATTTCCTTTTCCTCGATCGTATTCGAATTCCTACCCTCAATTAATTGTATGCTATTCTTTGCGTCCGAGTCTGAGTTGAATGAATGAAAATGGAGGATGATGTTGATGTTCCTCTGAATAGCAATTCCAATTATTATAGGTCAATGGTGATTATCCGAGATAACAATGACTATTCCGTGTTCCCCCCGATTAACCACGAAAACCTCCAAATATTCTCACATCCCCAACAACAACAATACCCACCTTCTCCTTCTTCCTCCTCCTCCTCCTCCTCCTCTTTGTCTACATTTTCGCCCTCTGATTCTGATACGTGGGGCTTATCTTCGCTTTCACCCTTCAATTCCCACGTTCGTAAAGGTGGCGACTTTGTCCTCTGGATGAGTCTGGGCCTCGACATCTTGCGCTCCAAGCTTTTCGCCATGCTTTCCTCCTTCAGAAATCGTGCTTCCCAAAGAGGGGCGGTTTCGTCAATTGGGGTTCCGGCTGCTGCGGTGGTAATGTCGTGCTGGATCATCATGCGGCTTTGGTGTTGGCTCAGGAACAGGAGAAGAAGAAGAAGAAGAAGGAGGAGCCTCACGCAGAATGAAATTCGTCTCATGAACATCATCAAGGACAAAGATGGGGTAATGCTCAATTTCATCCTTTTTTTGCATTTCATGTGTTCCTTCCAATGCTCAACTGGATTTTTTTATTTATTGTTTATTTATATTTCGTTATAAAGTTTAGATCTTTCAGAACAATTACGTTTTAATTAGTTGTTGAAGATATTGCATTAGGAAAGTGAAACCATTATGAGAATTGCTAATCCCACCCCACTTTGATCGAAGGTTCAGGGTTCAAACCTCATTTCAAGTGGATTGGATAACCTTTGTATATGGGTTTATATAATTTTGATTATAAAAAAAAAAAATGAAGTTAATTGATATAAAAAAAAAAAAGTGGATTGGATAACCTGAACTTGTTTAGCCCAAGGGGAAGGAAACTTCTACTGCTTTTCTGAAGGCATTGCATTTTGCTTGGCTCCATTGTTCTAAAGATTGAATGGAAATCGGGCAGTGAGAGCTATGTATGTAGGCATGAACGACCCTCTATAAAATCATGTCTGTCTTTGTCTGATTTCTATTGATTCATATTCTTTGGAGGGCATACATCTTTTAGAAGTTTCCTCCTTTTGCTATGGTGTCATTCACTAACTTTTGGCTCGGTTATTTCCAGATAATTGCCCAACTCTCGCACCAGATTGCACAAATGAATGAAATACTTATAACTCGTCACAAAGCTTTGGCTGCAAAAGTGGTGGAATGAACGGTTAAGGATTTTGAAAATATGGTAACTATTGTAAGTCACATTGCACTGTTTAAGAGCTCTAACATTCACTGATGCAGTGATGCTATCTAGAATCCGTTTGTTTAGGTTTTCTTCCTTTATGAAAAATAAATTCTGACATTTATATGTTTGTTTGGTTGGGGTTTTATTAAAAATGTTTATGAAGAGAAAAAAAGCTCACAGACATTTCTGCCAAAAATGTTTTTGGAGAATTACCTTTTTTAAGCTTAAACAAATAGGCCCTAATCTTTTTTCATTTTGAAATATCACTTCTTACATGTAGATTTTGCATGGCTTCTGCAGGTTGCTAGTCAGGTTGTAAATTGACGAAAGAACTAATTGTGATTCTTAGCACATATATTCCTGCTACAGCAAAGTAATTCCACATGTACCCAGAAGTGGTATCTCAAACACCTAATCAAAGGAAATGGCTGACGAATGAACTTCCAGCTTTGGGGTTATATTATTGATCTGGCAAAGATTAATAATGGTCCTCGACTCCTCATGATTCATGAACGGCTGGCTCGGTAGGGAACCACAGAATTAATGCAGGAAAACTAGTAGAGCACTTGACTGTAATCACGGTTAGTTAACTAGGTTTTTCATGCTCAGATTCTTCAGCACATATTGCATTTGTTCAAGCCTTTGATGTTAACTTAATGACTCCAGCTGGTGTGGTTTAAGCTTGTAGCTTGTAGAGCCCAAAACCAAGATGGCCTAGGGAAAACCCTATTCTCAGTAGCATGTAGTTTTTGTGATTTAGATTCAGTTCCAACTAGTGATTGTCAATTGATGAATTGAGTTTCATAAACCGGGTTTTGATTAAAAGTGAGTTTGTAATAATTTATTTATATTTGGATACTTTATTGTTAAAAGTAGTTTTGGTATAATGAATGTTGTTTGGATTGTGTCATTCAAAAAATGACATTTGAATGTTTAGTTACCAAAATGTTCTTCAACTTTTTTTTTGGTCTTTGATGGGGTATCCCCACAAGGAAACTGTGTGACTAACTCTCGGGTCGAGAGTGGTGGTTAGGTAAAACCCTCCCCAGAAGCGACTATAGGATTCGAACCCCTGACATTATAGGTGAAGGTCGTTTGGGGTTGCAGCCCACTTCCACCGCGATCAACTACTATTGAGTAAATGTCTTTTAACTTTTAGATGAGTATGAAAAATGATTAATTTTTAAGGATAATATCATAAAGGTAGTAATTTAAAAACTTAAAACTGAGTTTTGGCAAATGCAAAAGTAACAAATTTTTCCTTCCATCCAAACCTAAGTTTGACCCTAAAATTAATTCTTCCAATCGAAAATCAAACATCATAAAAAATGATAAAAATAAGTTTGGAGTCACTAACCCACATTTGTCAATACCAAGTGCAAACATGTACTTCACCATTTCTCTTGCAAGTGTGGAGCATACTTGTAGCATATTCTTATGCTGTGCTCATCAGTCAAAAGATAATAGTCAAACTGCCCCATAATATTTCTTTTCTTACGCACGCTAAATTTGATGCTCTGAAGTACTGTCAAGGAGTGAAAAAACGGAGGGAAACAACTTTTCAAGAAAATTAAAGAATTTATTATTTTAAGTTACATGCAAAATTTGTAGAGTGCGCAGAAATGCATACTCGGGATGAAAGCTAGGCATCTTACGAATACGAGTAACGATATTTATACACAAAATTTGGACATCTTATATAGATACCGTAGAGCTTATGAATGTTTTGGGAGTAATAAAATACATGATGAGAGAGACGAAAACAATAAATAAGTGAGAAGAAGTATTTTTATATGATGTTGGACACCATTGTTATGTCCAAATATCGTAACTCCAAGAATAAATATGCTAAAATATATTATCGTGCAACAAAGCATAGCCTCGTGAAGCATGATATCCAAATATATCATCTTGCTGTACTGTCACTAATATCTTTTAAGACAATAGTGCAGTAGTTGCTTGTGTAGATATTTATCCTCCCACCGAAGCACATTCTAGCTTTCTGGATTCACAGTTATCGCGAGGGTAAATGTGAAACCAAAACATTGTCCCGAAGTTTAAAATTGTATACCATATAATATATCAAAGGGGTTTGATATATTACAGAAACAGAAAGTGGCGGTCACCTCATGTTACAAATTACAACAAATTCAAGAGGAAATGCTAGTATACCAAGTTCATTAATTCATGCCCCGAAAGAGAAAATACAATGGAAGCTCAGTATACAGCAGATCAATAAAAAATTTGATTGTTGATTGCTCAAACATGGCAAAAAGAAGATGACTTATGAAATAATTCTGTTCTAACATTCCCAAAAGGAGTACCAAAGCAACATAGAAGCATAAATTACAATTGAACTGTTACCAAATCAAATTCCATATCTAATTACTGCCTATAATATAGCCATTGAACAAGTTTTTCTCCCTAGCTTTTGGATTCACTGCTCTCTATAGAATGTCTCCGAATATCAAACAGGTCTACAAACTCCAAAGGAGTAACTGTCTCATTTCTGATTCGCTTGATCTTAGGGCTTAACAGACCCCGATGCCTAAACCCATAGAGTTTGAGCACCTGATTATCAGCAAAATTGAAAGCCCTCTCCATGCTGCTGAGGCACCTCTCAACAGGATAATCTCCATAGCTTCCACAAGGCTTACAACCCACAAAGTGTGTCACAAACGGCCACCTCTCATCCCCTAACCCCGGATGATACTTCTCAATCATCTCTTCATACCGATCAACCAACCCAGCCCAGTAACCATGCAAATAGTAAGAATTCTCAAGAAACACCTTATCCATCCACCGTTCCTTCTTTGACAGCAACAAATAAATCAATGCAGACTGATCATCTGCCTCAAACGCCGGTCTCCCCTTCAGATTTGCAGTCAAAACCTTTCCGGCCTCTTCGCGAACCGGACCCTTGGGACCCATGGGAGCCCAATGATCAAGCAAATCCAAAGACCACTGGCAATTCCTAAACAGAAAGCTCCCAGTATTGACTGCAATCCAAGACTTTTGCTCAAACAAGAGATCAGGGTACCCATGAAGAACCAAATTATAGTCATCATACTTAGACAAAGGAAGCTCAAACACCATGTCAGTGAAAAAAGCATCACTATCCATCCACCAAATCCATTCCACCTCAGGGTGTGACAACATCAACCTTCTAATCATAGGCAATTTTGCCCAATACCCAGCAAGCTCCTTATCCAAATGAGCCAAATTATACACAATTTCAATCCCATGCAATCTACAGTAGTCAATCTTGTTCTTAATAGACTTCAACAAGTAATGATCCCCAATGGGGTTATCACAGGGTTTCGGGGGGGACCCAGTGAGGAGCAAGATTCGAGCTTTACCTTTGATATAGTTAGGGTACTCTGGGTTTTGATGGAGCCATGCATTGCGCTGTTGGTCCCAGTCTGTGATCTTGGGTCCGAGGGTGAAGGTGAGGTTAGGGTTGAAGTGGGTGTTGTCGAATGGGTCGTCTTCTTCTTCGTCGGATCGGATCTCGGCGAGGATGCGGTTGGTTTCTTGGATGAGGTTGTGGTTAACGGCGTCGGCGTCGGAGGAGGTGAGGTTGACGCCGATGGTGCCGCGTAGGACGAGGATGGTGACGAAGCCACAGAGGATAGTGATCTTGATGTTGTTGAATGTCTTGTGTATCTTGCGGCTCTTGGACTTGGAGGTGGGTAACAGGGCACTGCTACTTCTCTTGTGACCTGACACATTGTCTTGCCCCATCGAACGATAACCCCAAAGAGAAAAGACGTAGAAGAAGAACAAGGTTAGTTTATAAAATGCATAAACAATTTTTGGGTATTGTTGTTGTGTGTTTATTATTAACTGGGAAAGAGTATTTATGGTATTGTTGTGTTTTATTATGGTTTGGGTTAGTTGGATTTGATTGGAGGGAAAAACAGAGAAAGTGTAAAGGGCAGAGGAGTTTGTACATGAAATTAGAGTTTTGGGGTCTCAGTCAATGTTAAAGAGAGAAGCAAGTTTCGGAGCAGACACTAGAGCATGCAGAAAAGTTAACCCAAGACATCATCAGCCTTCACATACTATTGACAGATATGCAAAATCGATTTTTTTAATAAAAGAATGAACAACAGTTAAGAGAGCATTTTCAAAGACAAAAAAAAGTTACTGAGGAAAGGGAGAATTATATACACCCCAGGTGGCATCTACTATCTAATTTAATCGCCGCACTATATCATATCCAGCTTTGGCCGTTCTGGCAATGGACCCTTGGTTGTCTCTGGTCTGTTTCAACACGCGTTCTTTCTTCCCTTCATTTCATTTCTATTCTATAGATAGCAATAGCATGAGCATCGCATCTTCTAGGAAGATTCATATACATTGGCAACTGGCAACTGGCAACGTGGGTGAGAGAAAATGCCCAACAGCCAACTGGGCTCTTACCACCTTGTCCTTGTCATTGTCTCTTCCCTCTCCTTAGCTTGCGCATCTGCTATATTATGGCCCATGTGCAGCACAACTTCTTATATATTATTATGGGAGTATAACGCTATTCCACTGAAATTGTATCACGTTTCACTTAATCATACATGCCCTTTGATACAAAAAATATATATTATTAAATTATAAATGAACGGTTATAAAATTGCGAAGAGTAATACTCTCACAATTCCATTTATATGCAGGATTTCTCCATGAGCAGGGTTTCAAGATCTTGCCCTGCTCTCTCACAATTCCATTTTGTAATAATGTCTGTGAAGGGAAATTCTATATGCAACTCAGAAAGAAAAAATGAGCATTTATATACCAAATAAACCTCAAAACCCGGAGTTTGATCATACAGAGAACAGAAACATGGCCTAATGCAATGGTGATAGGTGGGATGGCAAAGGAAGGAGAATGCTGGATTCACGGCTTGGAATATCCAAAATAACAGCAGCAACTATCAAGAGTGTTAGACATACCCTTCCTTCCACGCTTCCTGGAATGGTTAGATGCAAGTGCCATCACTCTGCAGGAGTAGTCACTTCCCTAACTTTTTGAATCTAGACGCCTTTTTAACAGGCATCTATGTTTGAATTTCTGTTTCAAACTTATGTTTGGCCAACGGAAGTTTCTTCTCCTTTCACGTTGGATGAATTTTTTTTTTACTAAAGTGTCATTGCTAACTTAAGTTTGCCACTGTAAACGAAAATCCAAACATGCACTAGTACCTGTTTGGAGTAGCGGTGGTAACTACAAGACTATTGGACGTGAAAGCTGGTCTTTTGCAGCTTATACTTTTTAGTGACAAAAATCATGAAAATGCCATTGTCACCATGATTTTACTTCGACCGTGGTCTGTGGTTTTCCACCGCCAATCTAGACTGGCAATTAATCCAAGGAGGCTGCTTGATGCTTTTCCAAGCATGCACTCTCTCTTTCTATGCATACATGGTGATATCACTTCAAACACATCTTTCCAAACTATTTCCCAAAGGTGATTCAGAGACAAACTTGAAAAATACGTACGTAAACTACATCACTGGCCAAAGTAATTCAGTTGTCAGAAAGTGAAACAATTTATTTCCAAAATCCGGTCTTAAAAACCAGGATATTCATTAATAAAGAAGAGGAGTACTTAAATAATATGTCAAAGCTACAAACTTCTTGGCAACTTAAAGGCTGTAGATATACACAAATAAACTAAGCTAAATGCAGTAAAAGCAAAAATCTGAAAAGGAAAACGATGCAGTATCAGCTTCGGGTTTTACAGTTTTAGGATCATCAACATAGGGAGTTGGCCAGGGAAAACTATCATACAAATGATGTTTATACTAGTTATTCTCTTCAATTATCTCGTGAAAGGTTTGAACTATGCGGGAAGCACATACAGTTGGAAAAAAAGGAGCCATGCTCGGAAATTAAGTTTAAAAATAGGAAATAAAGTGAAAATTAGGTAACATTTTTGTAATTATTAATAAATACATATCAACTGAAAATGGGGGAAAAAAAAAAACCCCTTAATTTGACACGTTTGATATCTTCCAAACTTAACTAACACATACAAGGCATTTTTCCCTACGTTTTCATATTCATATAAATACTAAGTATTTATATAATTTTTCTTAATAAATATTCATGAGCAGCATGACATGTTCTTGTACTTTAGACTTTGCCGTGTTGCTGTGTTTGTGTTGTGCCATGTCTTGTGTCTCTTGTCTTTGTCAATGCTTCATAACGTGAAAAGATACAATAACTACACCGGGCATTAGGTAGAAGTAGAACTACAGGCACCAGTTTCAGATAGGAACTAAACTGCAAAAATTAAGATAATGTGTTCCCAAGTTACAAGATGCAATTCTAAGAGTAAAGAGAGAAAATTCTTATAGGCTTTCAACCTTCCCCTATATTTAACCAAGATGGCAGAAGCATACTTACTAAGCATGCCAGGTTGATTGTATTGTCCGATGGTTCAAGGAAATGATCATATGGTATAAAATGGTATGACTAGCATATGTAAAAGAACAGTAAAAAATGAATCTGAACTAACAGAGAATAAGATGCAATTTAACAGAGAGATCATAAATGTTTTTCATGTAAGATGTTGAATCTAATGACATAGTGAGCATATGGTTAATAAGCAAACACCTGCAGTAGTTAATATATGATAAGCAAGAAGCAATAATAAATTGTTCATTAGAGAAAAATGGCCGGACAAGGACTACATAACTTACGAATTAAGTTGCTACAGATTTCTTTACTTCTTTTTCTTCTTCATTGAAGCAGATTTTTTTCTCCTCTTCATTTTCCCTCCAAATTTTGCAACTTTCTGTGGAGACTTGGCTATTGAGCTGTCCACAAGGCTAATTTTTTCTGGCCTTGTAGGTTTGAAAACTTCTGTTATTGAAGGATCCAAAACTTCCCTTGAGCACTGAAGAGTGATGCCCATAGATGTGGCTTCATCCCAAAGCTCTCTCCCCTTTTCAAACTCTCCTGCTCTACAAAGCTTTGGAATGAGCACATCATAAACTGGTCCATAACCACCCAACGAGCTTCTCTTCATTTTCTCTAACAGTTCAAGAGCATGATTTACCCTTTCAACCCCACAGAGAATACCAATCAAGCTGTAGTAAAACTTATGGTTTGGTACCAAACCTTTTCCGATCATTTGATCCACTATCTCTTTCCCTTTACCAAATCTACCACTCAGAAACAACACCCTTGCCACAAGATAATAGCTGACCCAATCAGGAGCACAACCAGAATTCTCCATTGTTTCAAATATTTGACAAGATTCCTTTACTCTTCTTGTCTTCCCTAGACAAGAAAGCAATATGTTGTAACTGATTGAGGTTGGGAAAACCTTATAGGACCTCATCTCCATCATCAGATTTAGAGCTTCAGGCACGAGTCCAGAAGGATTATGTCTAAGATTACGTTCACAAAGGCACCTTAGGAATGTGTGGTAACATATTAAATCAGGGATAACACCAGCTGATTTCATCTCTTGAATAATTCTCCTAGCTTCCTTCACATTCCTCTGCACAGACCACCCATAAAGAAGACTTCTATATATGCAAAGCATTGTGCCTGTAATCTTGTCTTTGTGATGCCAAACTACACCTTCAGCTCTCTTAGCATGCCCTTTGGAGCAAAGAGCATTAATGATAGCAGTAACTGTAAATTCACTTATAGGGCACTTATACTTGTCTAAGTTCTTGAAAATACCCAATGCCTCATCTTCTTTCCCCAGTTTAACCAAAGTCTCAGCTACAAGACCAAAAGTTTGGGCATCCATGACTCGACCTTCCTTCTTGAGATCTCCAATCAAGATATCCATTGCTGTATAGTCTTTCTTTTTAGCAAAAACTTGAAGAGCATAGTTATAATCCTTGTCTTCCAAATTATAACTCAAGTTCTTACTTGACCATAAGAAGAACCTGAGCAATCTTCTAGTGTGTGCCTCATGCTTACTAGAATCAATAGCCTGAGCTACAAGAGATGAAGTTAAAGAATCTCTAAACTTATTCAGACTTAACTCCAAATCATCTAATCCACCAACAGTGTTCTTGACAATGCTGCAGAGCTCTTGCAACTGGGGAGCGGTAGATATTGGCAGCAATGTGGAGTAGAGGGAGTCTGAAAATCTCATACTTTGAAGCCAAGAGCGTTTCCAAGCGGAGTTCAGCAAGATATGCATGTTGAATTTCATTTGAGATATTCATCAAACACGTTATGTGTGTCACCAGTAACTTCAAATCTTCAGACACATGGTTTTTGTGATAATCAATCCCAATTGAACGTTAACAGGGAAAGTATTCCATTTTTTGCGAAGACACTGCCGTCAGATCCACAAAATCCAAACTTTAGGGATAGGGGAATTAATCCCTTGTCTTAAATTCCTCAAAAAAAAATTAGGGTTCGAAGCTAAACGTTGGGTTGGGGAAGAACATATAAACATTTGATAATTGGAGGTTGTCTTGGCTTGAGAATGTTGAGTCAGGTATTCGAAGGCATTGAGCAATATATATTGCCAGTTCTTCCCGATAATGGTGACGTTTGAATTAATTTATTGCACATTAATAATAATCATTTACTTAAAATTTATTCTTTAGAAATAAAATAGTTAATTTGAACAAGCACATAAAGTTTTTAAATTTTCTTTGTTCTTCCTCTTATTTAAAAGTTTAATTTTTATATATCGACAGTGTAATCAATCATCAATCATAATATGAATGTCTTTTAAGGTAGTTAGGATAAGAGTCAAATAAATGTGTCGACGTGACAATTTATGATTGGATATCTGTGTAAAAAAACTTTACACTGACAGTATATATAAATTAAACTCCTTATTTAATCCATGTTTTAATTTTAATATTGTGAAAATAATTTATAGAAATATGAAGAAAGTCGGAGAAATTCAAGTTGTTTTTGTTTTGTGGTTATGGGAGTAACTACCATGTAAGTTGCTTAATTAGTTCTTAAAAATAAGATTTGGTTCTTGTGGATTGTATTATTGGAGTAGAATGATGTGATATCCATATGTGATGATAGTTGTGTCTATATACAACTGGTTCTTATATAAAAACTCAATAAAAAATTATAGAAAAGAAAAAAATAAGTTAGAGAAAAAAGGGGTAATTTGTGGGATCAATTTGGTGAATATTTTTATAGTTACATCATTGGAATGAAGAGTTGATTAAAGCAATATAAAATAAAGATTAAATTAATGCTTTGGTCCCTATACGTGAGACTGATTTTTAATTCAGTTCCTATATGTAAAAACTTCTCAAATAATTATTTTTAATTTGGTCCTTACCGTTCATCGGTGTTATAACGACATTATATGATAATGATCAAATTGAAAATGATTGTCACATGTAGGGATCAAATTGAAAATTATTGTCATGTATAGGGACCAAATTCAATTTTTTGTTGTTGAATTCAGTCCCTACACGTGACAATCATTTTCAACTTGGTTCATATATTTTAATTCCAACAAATGACGTTATAACACTAATAAATGATAAGGATCAAATTAAAAATAATTATACATATAGGGACTGATTTGAAAATTTTACGTATAGAGACTAAATTAAAAATCAATACCATGATTAAAGATCAAATAATTAATTTAATCAAAAATAAAAAAATGATGATATAATATAAAGGCAGTAAAAAAGAGACTTAAGTAACTCACACCATTCCTCTCGCATTTTGCGCATACTGCTCAGATTATGTAAAACAAGGTGGTGGACCAAATATATTATATTATATGATGATTACTTTACATCGGGCGGGAGCAGATGATGATGTTTTTTTAATGATTTTTCTTGTGAATCAGTCAGTACCTCCATCGACCGTTGGCTCACTTTGATGTTTTAATATTGATTAAATCTTTTAAGTTATTCTCCTTTAAAAAATTAAAAAAAAAAATCAATATAGTTGATGCTACAGTGCTTATTAAGGAGGAGAGAAGTTGTAAAAAATATCTCACATTAAAAAATGAGTATTTTAATTTAATATATAAGATTGGTTAGTAATAAACAATTAGTTGTAAAAAAATTCAAAAATTAATATTAGACAATGAGTACACAATTGTGTAATTAGTATTAGTAAATGAAAATATTTATCCTAAAAAAGAAAAGAATTAAATGAAAAAATAAGTAAGCAAGTTTGAAAATACATTCAAAAAACATGTGACTCATTGGGAAAGAGAGATGAATGACTCACCTTTGAGAGTAAGAACTCTAATTTAATATTGTTGATGATATTAGGAAAGAGAACACTATTATACTTGCTTGATTGGGATTTCAGCCTTTGAAATGCAGGGCATAGTGCAACCTTTACCTTCTGCACCTGCTAAATTTCCTAAGATATTAGATGCCCTCTCTTTTGAGGTTGATATTATGCATACTAGAACTCATGAATGCACAATTGTTTAAGATACTTAGATAATTTCTTAGCGGCTCGAGATGAGTTGCTGGGCTCAGGAAGAGGAAAGACTAACACACTAGGTATTAATAAGCGAATGAATCTTCTCGCAGGAGTCGCAGCTTAAATCTTTATATAACAAGATCATTTGAAGAAAGGAATAAATATAAAATAGGAATTACAAATTTTAAGAGGGTCTAATCTTTAAAGTATTTATGCCTTTTTTTCTTTATATCACGTCAAAATTTCAAGAGAATTTATTCTCGTACTAATAGATGTCAATGCTAGTATTCTTGAACTGTAAGTTTGTGGCATGTGGGACTTAACTAAGAAAAAATTGGTCGGGAGATCTGAGATCAGGATTGGCTGTTAATTTCCATTCCTCTCCTCTAAAGTCCGGTTTGTACTGAAAGCCTTTTTTTTGTCAACTCATACTGAGTTTTTTTGTCAACTATACTGAAAGTCTTTGAATTGTCTTCAACCCGAAGGAAGCCAGTATATAGGCCTCGAAGCTTCAACACCACCAATCTAACCCTTAATATTATACAATACCCTATTCAATCATTTATTTTGGATCCTCTCGAATAGTAACACTGTCCCAGCTATTCTTCTCAGTACCTGGAAAATAGCTACAGCCTATAGTGATATTTAGATGACTAAAACTAACCAGCATCAGAAATAATCAACCAGCTACTTTGAACCTTGGTTTTGAGCACTACAAATGAGTTTAATAACACAACACTTTGTATCCAGAAAAAGGGAAGATGAAATGCGTTAGCTGGCTGTGAAATTTGTTTGAAAGTAAATTCTCAGACAAAATAACTCATTTCTTAGGACAATATTAAGGTGTCTTGACATTTTCTCCATAAAACATAAGCAACCACAACCTTCTTCAAACAGTTCCAATTTAACAAATATGTGGAACTTTCAACCGCATTGGACATAACCCGCAGCAGGTATACCTTCTGGAAGAGCTCAGTAGAATGGATCATTTGAGGAAGTGATATTCAAAAAAGATCGAGCAAAAGTTTGTTTGAACTCCAAATGATGAGGGTGCACATTGGAATCGGACATCAAGGGCACATGCTCATCAATTAATGCTGACACACCAATCTTCCATGAAAGCAAGGAAGAGTGGCGTCTTCAACAGCACAATTTTAGTGCAGGAAGGAATTTATTGGCCCTCCACCCTTTCGTCAAAGAAACAATTTGTCATTCTCAAGCATCCTTGGGAGAGAAATCTCTTGCTACATGGTTGTCTTCCTCCTCTTCATCTTCATCGTAATCAGCAGGATGTCCATTAAGATCCACATTAACACCATTCAACTTTCTGACAAACTGTCCTCTCACACGAGGCCGCCTTTCAGCAAGTTGTTTCCTATTGACATACCTAATTTTCTTATCAAAGCAGCGTTCCTTCCTTTTCTGTCTAAACTTCATCAATGCTGCTTCTCTCCTATCAACTTTACTTAATTTTACTTCAGATGAACTTGAACTTCCTAATAGTGGCCATGAAAGACCTGTAGAAATCTGACCAGGTTGTAAGCATATATTCATTGGATAATATGGGAAGGTTGTCATCCCAGTTGCATGAGGGGGATACTGGGGAAGATGGTTGTACTGTGCAATCATAGATGAACTAGCATGACCCTGTAGGTCCTGGATATTCTTTTGATACAGTTGTGCTGAAGATGGCATCATAACATGATTAACACCTGAAATATAATATGGGTAAGCATGTTGGGCATTCATGCCAGATGTTTCAAGCTCAGAACCACGCCTTCCATCTCTTGGATGCACCACACCCTGAGGATGTTCATCCTTGTAATGCTTTTGCTGTGAAACTTCCATTGATGCAGGTGGAGTACAAGATCTCTCCATAGAGAGAGAATCGGGAACACTATTGCTGCTGGGTAAGTCATTTTGTGAACGGCTTTCAAACGTTTCTCCATTTTCACGTCTTTGAAGGTCCTTACCCCCCTGTTGCGCACGACTCATGTCTTCCATTCCCACTTGTGTAGTAGCATTGTTATCAACATGAACAATCTCTTCAAAGTTGCTCTTCAGCTTTTTTGCTTTGACATAAGTGAAGAAGGCTGATGACTCTCCAATCCTTAGTTTGCTCTTCTTCAGACCAGATGAAAAATGTCCTACAACTGGAAAATCAGAGAAAATAATAATAAAAATGAAAAGGTACTCACATCAGTCAAATTTTATTCAATTTCAGGAACTCAAATATCCCTTTTAGACTGAAGTCATTTTCAGAATTATAATTATGGAGCTATGTAAGGCAAAATATGATGTGCAAACCACCATCGGTAATTCTGTTGCATGATGGATGCAGCCCCTGAGCACCTGTGCAATAAGTAACACTAAAGCATTAACAAATGTACTTATTAAATTTTTCTTGAAACGGCAGAGAAGATATATAGATCAAAATTGCTAAAAGAAGTTAAGATTGAAAAAAACAAAATTTATAATAACTTGTCATTTTTATAGTATTCAGATACGATCATGTTAAGCAACTAATTGGGCATTACATCGTATGACTTCTAATTGGGCATTACATTGTATGACTTCAACTTCGAAACGGTAGAAAATTATATAATTCCAAATCTTGGAAAATAACAGTTGAAGGAAAAGGAGGAGCACACCTGTATGGCGATCACTAATTTCAGGCACATCAGGCTGATATCCTGATACATGAGCATCTGGAATCTCCTCGACATCAGCAGCAGCTACGGCAATACTAGCCTGAAAAAGGTAAATGATATGCATAAATTATAGTGTAACATGCAACTACAACATCTCTGATCTGCAGTTATTAGCCGCAAATAAGTAGTCTGCTCATATCTTGAACACCAGTATCTGGCCCAAAATGCATTAGAGTTATGCTAGAACTACATTCATCTACAAATGCACAAAAACTCTCACCCTCCTTTTCTGAACTACTGGATCTGTGCAAAGGTCACATCAACACTTCTCTACACACATCCATATCTAACCCAATGGCTCTATACATAACTTCCTTATAGTTTTGTTTCTGGTTTCCATGCCCGTGCTGTTTAAAATGTATTTAGCATACTAATTTATTTAAGACTTGCATCAGAGATGTTGTTTAGGATTTCCTTTGAAAATGCACCACAATTGATTTAATTTTACTCAACTTTTTACAGTACCTATGACTTCTAGGGTTTATAATGCAATCACTATAAGCCCTTCCTATCTGATAGAAAAGGATCCCATGATCCTGAACCGATTTTACCTGGGATCGCAAATCCCAAGTTTGTGGAGCAGATATAATTATATTAGTGTCTATAATGGATTTCCTTTGTAATACCATCAGAATTGACATCTCCTTTCCATGCAACATGAAAAGTAAGAAGCATGCAAATATCAAAATAGACACTCTAAAAGGTAGAATAATTTGCAAAGTAAGCTCAAAGTAGATTGAAAAGAACTCTATTTCTCCATATAATCAAATTAATTTCAAGGTTCACTATGGTGCACAAGGTCATTAATTTCTGATCATGTTTAACCCATTACTTATTTTCATTCTTTTATTACTTAAGCACTGTTTTTCTACCATTCACCTCTTGTTCTTGTTGGATTGATATTCCTGCCTCCGCATTAGTGCTTCTTTTGGACTTATCATCCGTGTCATCAGACAACAAGGTGGTGCTGGTCGTATTGGCATCACTTGGGTCTGATGCTACCAGATCAAAGTCGTAATTCAAGATGTTGTTCTCTACAAGTCCAAGCTGCCAGCAAGTATAGATATAAAACACCCATTTCAATGTCAATTTGAGAAGATCTAAGCTGTGCATAATAAAACTTAGAGATAAGTGTCATATGCAACAGAGAAATGCACACAGCGTGGAATCAAGCTAGAGTAAAGGGGAGAGGTTACCCTAACATTCTGTATTCCATTTATGGTTATTGCATATGAAGTCTCCTGTTAGAGGTGGATTCCTCCCCATTTTCCCCATTCTTCATACATGATGAAGTCATGTAACATTTTGTCAAGCAATGATCATAAAGCTCATAATTTCATGAACATTTTGATTCGATTTCAACTTACCTAACATTGTAGTCAATAACCAATTTACTAATATTGTCAGGTGTGCCATGTTTAGAATTACATTTTTTTGGATAGAAAAAGAAAATTTATTAAGAAAGAAGAGAAGAGTAAAAAGAAAAAGGAAAATGCAGCCTCTTCAAAGAAATAAGACAACAAATGAAAACACCTAAAATCTAAGAGATTCAATCATGTAACAAGGCATGCCAATCTCATTGCGTGTCCAACAAAGAAACACCCCTAAAGTGTCCACGAGCAAAACAATGTAAGGAAGCTAAAAGAATAAACCTACCCTAAATGCTGTCTAAAGAGGAAGAAGTTCCTTTGAAAATTCTAGCATTCTTTTCCAGCCAAAGGCAACAGAGAACATAAAAACAGAGCAGACCCTCAGGGCAAACCCAGAGTTTTGGCTTCTATGTAAAAGCCAAAATCTCCGAATTTACTAAGGCGAAACTGTTGCAAATTCTCGTGGCAGATCCAATTCTCACCAAAAATCCCGAAAAGCTTATTCCAAATAAAATTTCCAGCAGAGCAATGAAAAAAAGATGAGTCACGGTTTCCGAACTAGAACAGCACATTACACACATACTAGCAGACAAAGCAGTGAAAGGTCTATGTTTTTGTCATTATGTTAAGTTGTTAATCTTACTAAGAACAGCAGTCAAGACAAAAAGATTTGACCTTAGGTGGAGCTTTGGATTTCCAGATGCGTTTGTCCAAAAGGACTCTTTCTCTATTAGGGGTCTTAGTCAAGAACTGGAAATAAGATTTACATGAGAAAACACCCAAGGAGTCAAGAGACCAAGTTCTTTTATCACTACTGGAAAAAGGATGAACAGATTCAAGCAAACACAAAAGACACTCACTTATTTTAAAGTTGATATAAATGCTTTTAGCAGTAGCCTGACACCCCCCCCCCAAAAAAAAAAAAAATCCATTTAACTATTGCCTATATAACTTTGTTCCAGATAGCTGTATGGCTTTGCTCTGACACAGCACACAGAAGTAGGTAGCCTGATAATTCGTATGTGAAGTGGCTCCCATTGAATCTTAAGCACTGCCATCTATAGCTCCCCATACAAGATTAGCCAAATAGTTTTTTACTTTTGAGTTACCAATAAATATTAGTTGTAACTTGTAAGAACCAACTAGCACAGCCGAAAAATCCAGAAACTGGTTAGTGTGTTGATCAGATCAATCTGAAAGCTTTCCAAGAAATTTGCAAAATACTGAACATATATTTTACTCATTTAAGTATATTACAAATTTATGTATTATGTATAATATTTTAATCTTATTCACTTTTCACTCAGGCTCTGGTTGAAGCCAAGTTTAAATCTCAACAGATTACTTTTCTTAATTTAATTAACATGATGCTTTTACTATGAAGGTTGACAGCATGAAATAGAGGTGCTTGAAGTGTCCACAGGTAAGTAATTTGTCAGCATTCATTTCATATTGCCCAAAGTTTAAGTACAGTAGGTGGAAAACTAATAATATTATGAAAAACATCCATGAATATGAAGTTGAACGATACATACCATGCGTCTCCTTCTCCACACGTGCGTCCACAAATTTAATAGTTCATTAGTGCGTAAGGGCTTTACTAGATAGTCTGCTGCTCCAAGTCTTAAGCACTTAACAACAATGGATACCTCATCTTGTGCAGACATCACTTAACAAAAAAAGTTAAAAACATTATGAGGAACAGAATATAATTAGCCTAATAAAGAGTCTTGCAGGTTCCTTAGGAAAATTAAAAAGCAAAGCTTACTTATAACAGGAATTCGGCGTAATCGGTTATCTCGTGCTATGTGCTTCAACATCTTCATACCCATCTTTATTGGAAGATCAACTTCAGCTAGTATGATATCTATATATTGTCCCTCAGCATTCAGTGCACTAATTACTTGCCTTGCTGACTTTACTAAAGTAACTGTTTAACATAAAATATCAAGTGTGTACAGGCTTAATTAAGTACTACAGATTATGGCAGCTAAACATTCAATCAGGAAGCACGAGAAAAATTCACAGCAAATACTAAAAATAAAAAAACTTAAAAAGTAAAAAGAAGAAAGGTTTTATACCCTGATAGGAGCATCTGAGAAGAAGCGTGAAAACCTCTTGGGAACTGTTGGAATCGTTATCGCAGAGCAAAATCCTGACCTTGCTTCTGTCAATGAAGGCATCATTTTTGTTACTGTTTGCAGCTTTGTTGAAATTAATTTGATCAGTGTCCATCTCGCAATATTAACAAAAAAGAATAGAATACTAAAGAAGCTCTTCCATGGTCATGGCACCATGGATGGAAAATCTTGTTCCCCTCTCTATCTATGGATCAAAACCCCTCTCTCTGCTTCATCTGTATATCCTCCTATTCTATCCTATCCTATCCAAAACACTATTAGTTAATCGGACGGTAGAGATCGACCTAGTAAAATCCAAGGGCTGGGAGTAAAGCGACACGTAGAAGAAAACGGGAGAGTGACAGTGCTTGCTGTGATTGCACTTTCAGCTTTTGGCTGTGGGAAGAAGGTGGTGACGTGGAAAGAGAGGAAAAGTAACATGAAATATTAAAAAGGGAGGAGAAGGGGATGGTCTTAGATATGACTATGAGGGAGACAGTGGGTATGATGTGGGTGACTGTGGATAGTTTGGTTTGGTAGAGATAGAGAGCAGGCCACGTCACTGCTGGATCTTTCTCGTTCCGCATACAATCCTGCACACATTGCACAATCCCCCCCCCCTCCCCCTCCCCCAAATCCCATCCTTATTCTTGAGTCACTTGAATGTCGAAATTTACGTATCGTATTTGATATTACATGTGTTTATTTTTATTTTTTATTTATATTTTATCTGTTTTGTATATACAGTCACACATCTTAAAAATACATCATAAAAATAATGGGACACTGTATGATATCCCTATTATAATGTTCAAAAATTGTTTCTTTTTATTCTTTGACAAAATTTTTAAAATATCATTGTTTTAATTTTTATTTTTTAAACTATCATCATTTTCAAATTATATATCAAACTGCCACCATTTTCAATAACATTGAAAAGTCCCCTTTGGTGGCCACGACTTCTCAACATGATTTGGGAAAATTTTTTTGTTTATACCCTTGGGAATAGGGGTGGGCATGGGTCGGGTTGGGTGGGTTTTGGTGCATTTAAAGACCCAACCCAATCAAATAAATATGGGTTGGGTTGGATCGGTTTCTTTGAAAAATTTTATGTAACCCAACCCAACCCAACCCAACTTCATATGGGTTGGGTTGGGTCGGGTGACCGGGTTTGATAGTAAATTAATTTGTTTTTATCAAAAGCAAATAATGGAGGAAAAATAGGGAAGAAAAATACTACCAATGCATTAATTTGAACTTCCAAATATAAAATGAAGCATACAACTTCAATTTGGAACACAATATCCATCAAAATTAAACAAACAAGTGAAATAAAAAAATAATAATGTCTTCAAACAATTCCTAAATAATTTCACTGATTATGTCTTCAAGCTATTTCTGCATGTCTTCAAACTATTTCTGCTCATGTAACCAAAAAATGGTCACTCCAATTTAGGCGGCTGAGTATTAAAGAAGAGTCATCAAATTCAAGATAGAAGAGTCACTCCACGCTCCAATAGCTGGGCTTATAATATTCCTCTCAATATATGGGTTGGGTTGGGTTGAGTGGGTTTACAATCTTTGGACCCAGCACCCAACCCATAAGCTATGGGTCTCCTTATTTAGAAACCAACCCAACCCAATGACCCGAACCAACCCAGTATTTGTGGGTTGGGTTGGATTGGGTACATCGGGTTCGCGGGTTGACCCGTACCCATGCCCACCCCTACTTGGGAAGTCGGATTTGTTAACCACGATTTCTCAACACGAAATGGTTGTTATATTCAACTGTGTAGGGTGATATATAACTTTAAATTAAATTAAATTTAGAATGAGTAAATATTACACTATAACCAAATTACCAAATAAAGGATTATCATCTATTAGCATGTGATAAGCTTTAGCGTGTTTTCACTGGTCTGAACTACGGAAAAGCTCATCCGTCTGAACTGGAACTAAGAAAAGTTCACACGTATGGAACTAAGGAAAGTTCAACTGTCTGAAGTCTACACAAATACTCCACACGTCTAATAAAGCTTTCACCCGTTTAAGCTTTCACCCATCTGAACTAAAGAAAAGTGCACACATCTGAACCTAGGAAAAATTCACACGTCTGAACCTAAGAATATTCCACCCGTCTAATGAAGCTTTCACCCGTCTGAAGTCTACACAAATTCTCCACCCGTCTAATGAAGCTTTCATGTTTTGACTCGTCTAAGCCTTCCATCGTCTGATGACTTTCATCCGTGTAAGCTTTTCATGATTTCACTTGTCTAAGCCTTCGTTCGTCTAATGAAGCTTTCACTCGTCTAAGCCTTCGTTCGTCTGATGACTTTCACCCGTCTGAAGTATTACTAAAGGTCAACCCGTCGGAAGTATTATTTGTTATTATTATTATATTATTACAATTAATTAAGAATGTAATTAAATTAATTAATAAGAGAAATAATTTAATTCATAATCTAAATTTTTTATTTAAATTATTTAATTAAAATAATTATCATAATTAATTACACTAACAAAATTAATTAATAAAATAAATTAATATAATTAATTAAAATAATTAAAACAAAAAAATTTAAATGAAAAAAAAACCCACGTTGAGAAGTGGTGGCTGAAGAACCCGACTTCCCAACTGGATTTGAAAAAAAAATTTGCTTCCTAATGATAGGAAGTCGAGTTTAGGGGACGATTTCTTAAAGGAAAAAAAAGGATGGTAGTATAGTATATAATTAAAAAAGGATGTTATTTTGGTAAATAAAGAATAAAACAGTGATATTTCAAAAAATTTGCCTTATTCTTCACCCTTGTATTTTATTTTCATCTCATTCTCTAATATAAAAATGTTTATTAAATATTAAATTAATAAATTTAAAAACAAAAATCAAATAAAAAATTGATAAATAAATGAGCTAACAAGTTAAGCTTCATGTTTAGAACAAATCAAACTCACTCTAAATTTGACTCGTTTAAATAAATAAGGAAAGTTTCAACAACCTTTTTTTCATAAGTTAGGTTTTGATTCGCTTACACCCATTCTATTTCTCCATCCCCGGGTGTAGCACGTGTGTAACCTAGGCTACTTTGTCTTTTCGTTATATTATATAAGTAGAACAATTCTAGCAATATATTTTTATCACACTTTATTCTAACACATTCTTTATTATTAGATGGATTTTATGTGGAATCCAGTGAATAGAGAATGAACCCATGTGATCTAGTAGGTTCCATGTGAAATCCACCCCATTTAATTTTCACCCACCTCATAGAGAAGACAAATTTTAACTTTAGAACCTAACAATTAACAATAAAATCTTTATCAACAGTAAAAGTAAATTCTCAATTTGATTCTTGAAATTGTAACATTATATCAATCTCGTCTCTGACATTAACGAAATTCTAAAAACGTCCTTGAAGTTGTCAAAAGTTAAAAAATCTAATAACTTCGTCAATAATGTCAGGGACTAAATTGATTAGGTTTGGGACTAGATTGATTAACTTTTGACAACTTCAATGATATTTTTGGAATTTCGTTGGGGTCAGGGATGAGATTGATACGATGTTACAATTTCAAGAATCAAATTGAGGATTTACTCATTAACACCTTCATTGGTGGCATTTGTCTATAGGAAATTTGGGAACTAAATTATATATTAAGTGTCTACTCATTTCTATTTAAAATTCGTTGCCACCCATTCCCTTAAAAAACACGGTATATATACATAGATATATATGTTAGGCTAAATTACTCTTTTGGTTACTCATTTTTTTAATTTATTCAACTTAGTCCCTCTATTTTAAAAACGTTCAAGTTAGTTCCTTACTTACAAAACGTTAAGCAATTGGTCTTTCCGTTAAGCTTTGCCGTTAAGTTGAATAAATTAAAACAAATGAGAGACCAAGTTGAATAAATTAAAACAAATGAGAGACCAAAGGAGTAATTTAATCAGAACTTAACAATAAAACTTAACAGAAAAGACTAAATTGTTTAACGTTTGATAAGTAAGGGACCAACTTGAATATTTTTAAAATAAAAAGACTAACTTGAATAAATTAAAATATGGAACCAAAAGAGTAGTTTAGCCTATATGTGATTGCATTCGGTAAAGGGAAAATGTTGGTTCTCCTTCACAAATAGTGGATATTCTTTTCCGTCTTTTTGGCTGAAAGTGGTGTCAGATGGGTACTAGTTAAGCCGCGTCAATGAATGTAATTGTTGTCCTTTTTATATCAACTAATTTTAGATTATGTTTGGGAGTTTTGAAGGAGTATAGTGATTTGTAATGGAGTGATTTAGAATAAAGATGAGTGAAAAGTTAAAAATATATCACTGCATTGATTGTTTGGAAGTTTTAATAAGTGAATGGAGAGAGATTTCACTTCAGTATTTGAGAGTGCAATGATAATTAATGGAGTTGAGTGAATTATGAAGAGTATGAAGTGGTTTACAACCCACTCCATCCCAAATCCCCAAAATTTGAGGGTATGAAAATTTGACGGTTTGAATGCATGAAGTGATTTGGGTTTTCATCATTAACCATTCCACTCCATTAATTAAAAGACTCTCAAACAATTGATTAAAGTCTTTTTATCACTCCATTGTGTTATTAACCACTTCACTCCATTCATCCAAATATAGAGAGTTGGAGAAAATTGAGATACAATTTCACGGATGGAGATCTTCTATCCCATTTTCCTATCAACTTCTCTATCCCGCACCAATAACAATTTGCCACTTAATAAAACAAAATCACAACTAATTAATATTTATGTTTATTCCCAACATTTGATTGATGGGGACACCGAGACACCATTTTTTGAGATAACAGATTTTTATTCACAATTTCACACGTGATTTTGGAGTTGTTTTTCAATTCCAATGAGAATATGACATGTGTAATAATTCATTAGTGAAAATAATATATATATATATATATATATATATATATATATATATATATATATTCTCATTGGAAAATAACAATTAAAATACTTATTAAATTACGCATAAGTTTTCTCCTTTTTAAGTTATTCAAATATTAAAGAAAAAGGTATCCATATGTGGAGGATCTATATGTCCTTCAACTTAACCATATAATAATTACGATAAGGCTCATCTACAGTAAATTTCTCATTAAAGTGATTTATTAAAGTGTAGAAAAATCTTAACCCACTTTATTAAATCAATGGTGGAAACACCTTTACTTACTTACGATTCGAGAAAAATTCGCTTTATAGCTTTTTCCTAATAATTAACTGAGACTAATCGATGCTATATGTCCCGGGCTGATAGCACCAAAGAGAAATGAAGGATAAAGAAGATTTTTATGAATATATTCTTAAACCCCTGCCCTGAATAAAAAGATAGAAGTCTACGGCGTTGGGTTTATGGAACGTAAAAACTAAGTACGACCTTGGTCACAAAGAATAGGAAGAACACTTGTGTCTCCTAAATCTAACGTACTTCAAGTCTGTCCCGTGATAATCCAACTGCAGTCTATTGGGTGTCTATTTCAGATCCCTAACCATTCAGCATATTAATCAGCTAGAGGTAGCAGAACATGCTTGAGTTTGAGTGTGATTTAATGAACAGTATGTGCACGTTTTTATGCTAAATTCGTGTATGTCATCACTCTTACTACGATCATGACTATAAACAATCAGTCACATGGTGTAACTCAAAGAAAATAACGAAACACGATTTCTCCAACATGCATTTTGAGCAATGCTCATCGCTGTTGACAGGAATTGTTGGTTCTTCACTTCAAATATAGCTATCGGTCCTTGAAATTAATATTCCCATATTGTTTTCTAATTTACTTTTTTGCCAAAGGAAAGGAAGTTTTTCCTTGTATTTCTAAATGGAATTGAGAACAAAAAGATGAGTATAACCAGAAAATTTAAAGGTGTGAACATCAGTTGAACTGTAAGCATGAAATGGAACCAAACTTTACAACGCAACCAATTTTTAATCTATCCATCCTTATTGTATCATATTGACAATAACTTGCCCTGCTTACAATGGCATGTAGCACCTAACCTACACTTAAATCTCATCTTCCTTCTACTTGCAATGAATGAACAATTTTTTGGAAACTAATTTAATCCCTGCATTCTGCTGATAGTCATACGGATCTAAGGTGAAGAATGCATCAACAAATGTCCCAGGCATGAACAAAGAACCAAGTTCTGCAGCATCAAACTTACTGAAGAGAAGTCTTTGCTCAGCGCCAGATGATTCTCTTTGATATATCTCAGTGGCATAGAAGGCAATGTCTCCGCATACTGCTGTAGGTATACTGTGAAGTAAATGTTACAAAATCAGTGAAATTCTCATTAAGATAAATCTGAACAGGCTTGATGCCATGCTAATTGCTCAATTATTTCCCAATTAAGATCACAAAAGAAGAAAATTTTGGATTAATTTCTCTATTCAGTTAATGGTATCCTTAAAGTTATCCCTTACCTTAATGATTTTAACCAGTAAAAATTCCAATATGTCATCCCTACTTTATAAAGCACAAAAACAAGAAAAGCATGCAGTAATTTCTTATGATTTGATAAAACCAGGAAAAAGGACAAAATATTGGAGAGAGCTTTTTAGGATATTCAAACTCCAATGACATGCTGGTCATGCAAAACTGAATTCCCGGTTTTAAGAATTTTATCCAACCATGATACATGCTGAAGTGAGGCAGTCATTTTCATTGATCAAATAAAATAGATATATGAATGTGTGTATATACAAGTCAAGAACTTACTGCAATCTGACAGTAGGATAGTTGAGGAAGCCATCTTTTCTAATGACAACAGGCCTCCAATCGGAGCTGCTACCAGAATCCAAGGATAACTTTTGTGCAACACTGTCGAATGCATCAAGAACCTTACATAAAATGGGTGATGGATCAACCACAAAACTCAATCGTGGCCGACCAGCATGATCAAAAAACTTTGTGCTTATGCCAAACCTTACTTTCAGACCAGTACAATGTAGCTGAAAGGGGAAACCTTTGTGCAGTAATTCTATCCTTTGACTGCCACGATAAAATGGAACGAGAGATGCATCAATAGAAGGGATACATATTTCATCAGGTTCTAAAACAACAATAGAGCTGCTGCCAGCCTCAGACTCTAAAGATGAGGAAGACATATCAGGTGACCCTTGCATGGGATTTTCATCCATGGCGACATCTGTCCGAATGGATTCTCTTGATATTTCATCACCAAGAGCAGCCAAGTCAAAAGCATCTGGTTTAACTAAATTAGGATGTCCAATTTTTGGGACAGCCCCATTTGCACTGCTCATCGTAAGAGAAAGTATTGGATGATTTTCTTCTTTAGTTTCAGTTGATGGAGATGATAACAATACAGAATCTGTATTCATATTTACTGAGCTCCCATCTGAGGGAGATTTCCCATTACTACGACTTCTTGTCATAGCATTCGGTGAAACCCAACTATTTGTTGTGAATATATCTGGGAGGCTTGACTCCTGTAAGGACAGAGAGATTATCATTATTTTCATGACAAGTTCTCATCTAATGTTGTAAAATACATAATATCGGGGAGGAAAGAATTGAAATTCATATATGTGAAAGATTACAGAGTAAAAAACATTTCAAGAAATGCCAGATAATTGTTACTTAAAACGGCTTTTTGATTATTCAGCAGGTAGCCCAAGTTTTAAGGTTCCTCAATTAAACATTTCTCAGTAATCCCCTGACGGTATGCTGTAAAACCTGATTTTCAGACATATATGAGGTAATATTGCCTTAAAATGAATGAGTCTTCTGTTGATGTGGAGACAGTATAGTGATTAATCCTTAAAATGCACAAATGGGAGATATATGCTCCATTCCATTGATGTTACAAAGTTCTAAGACCAAATAATTTATTTAAAAACAGAAAATAGTTCCAGGTATTTAAAGAATTACAATTTAATACACTACTCAATGAGAATAATTAATAAACCAAGGAAAAGAATCATCATGTTCAGAAGATTGATCAAAGTGTACAATATTAGCCAAGTATTTATTAGCATTAATCAATAGTTGCAAAAAAGATGTTATATTACCAAAATGAGAAAAACACAACTGAATTTTAACAACATCCATCACGTTGAGATACTCAATGTAACCGTAAGGATTTTTCCTACTAAAAGTAATCAGAATATCGATAAACTGGCATCAAGTTAGTAAAAAAGTTTGGTTCTTACTTGTTAAATATGCTTTGAAAAAAGAAAAAAAATGTAATAACAATTGTTGTTACACTTACAGCAAATGGCTGAGCTGTTCTACAACAAAAACATAATAAGAACTTTTGAGTTACAAAATTACCAAGAATAGAACTGTTGCACAGTATTTGAGGACCTCAAGATTCATACGAACATCATCTAAGCTCCTGAAGATATGTTGCAGAAAATATTAGCAAAAAGAAAGTTAAGATAAGAAGGCCTGACATATAATAACTCCTTGCATCAGTAGATTACCTATGTGTCTGGCGTCCAAGCCCAAAATATGTTGCAAGAGTAGCCATCTGCAGTGAATATAACAGATGTGTTATACCTTAAACTAACCTTCATGACAAGTTTCATTCACATATAATCAAAAGGTCAAAGAAGTTTAAATTGTGGTTGTGATATGGCCGAAGGAGTCCGCAATCACGGTCTCATGATCGAGATGTTGCGGCTGCATCACGTGATGCGGTCTGCACTTGAAAACATATAAGGAACTATGGCATGTTATGAAATATGAATAATGATACCTTCATGTTACCAGCTCTTCTTCCAAACTTTTGAGTTAACAACACTAAGGAATCAATAGTACCCTTGGGTTCAGGTGGTGCCCGATTAATCTCACCAAATGCATCTCTGATCCGAACACAGTCAAATCTTAAGATATTATGACCAGCCCAAATCCGCCCTACAAAAAATGCAGCACAAACCGTCACTAACCAATCAAAAAACAAAACTTTGCAGCATTTTCATTCATTTCTTAGAAATTCAAAGCAACCCGTATACAGAGTCTAACAGATTTCACGAGAAAAAAAAAATGGTGAATTTCCGTAGCTTGTTGATTATACAAAAAACAAAAGAAGCATTTCGAAACGAAATTGGATTGAATGAAAGGAAAGAGAAGATACCATGAAGAAGGTCGTAAACGGCATCGGCGATTTCGGCGAAAGTGGGAGCGGAGGAAACGGCATCGGCGGTGATGCCATTGCAACGCTCCGAAAAGGGTGAGATGAGAGAGGAGTTGGTGGGTCGGACCAAGGTGCAGTAGTTTTGGAGCTCCGTAAGCTTCTTGGGGCAAACCAGGATAGCTCCGAATTCAAGGATGGCGAAACCCTGACCGGGTCGGGTCGGGACGGTGGTCTCCACGTCGAAGAACACTATCTCGGATCGATCTTCACTCGGATTCGGACCCATTGAAATGAAAAGAGTAAATGAGAAATTGGATAGAATGAATGATTGATTGATGTATACTTGAACATTAAACGCGCCAACACTGGATCCTTTATATAATAATGAAAAATGAAGGAGAGAAGAAGGAGAACAGTGCCGTCATTTTGAGGATTTGGATGGCTTCCTACGCATGCTTTTCTTACTGGGCTTGGTTATCCACACAGGCCCGTAACTCAAGTGAAGACGCAATTACAAACCCACCCATACACAATCTTGCAACGCCATTATACCTTTGCCTTGCTTAATTGACTTTGATCCAATGCAATACCAAAATAGGAATATGCCAATGTTACACACATTTACACATATTAGTTTAGGATGATGTTTGGTTCATAAAATATTTTATTTATCGTAAATTACATTTCTTGGAATCTTATTTTCAGGAATATTATTTTCCCATCCTCACATGGAAATGAAGTTTTAACTTTCATTTACAAATTTTTTTCTCGGACATCTTTTATGTCTTAGAATAATTTTTTATTCCTTGTATCGAATATGAGAAAATTTTATTCCTCATCTCACTTTTCCGGGAATATTAAATTATGTCTTATACCAAATACTACCAATATTTATATAATTTTCACCTGATTTTGCTACCACAACTAATGGGCTCGTTCATGCTGACTAGGTTTCAGGGATTATTCTATTCAATGGAACTTTGCTTTATGAAGCAGCTTGGGTAGATTTGGGGTGGCGCCTAGGTGTTTTGTTGATAGGGAAGCAATCAACACGAGGGAAAGAAAGGCACAAGGAATAAAAGGAGAATGAATGAAGCATCAAAAAGATCCTTGGCATGAAATGAGACAATAAAGATACCTCGGCTGATAATGATTTATTAGCCGTTATAAACAAATATTCTATTGGAGTAATTTGCAATGCAAACACGTTTGTTTCAGTAGCGTTAACACTTGCCGTCATTTATATTCAAATGGAAAGTTTAATTCCACGTTTTCATAACATTGAGATGGCATAACAATAAAAAGGCATCAGCTTCTAATCAACTTTTCAAACCATTAATTAATAGGTTTATTTCAAGTCTTTGCCCCTAAAAAAGAGCCAAAATATGGTTATTTGTCTTTAAAATTTCCAAGCTTTGGACTCCATAAATCTAAATCCTTCTTGGGTCTTGGCGAACTTTCTAGTTAGCCTCCAGAATTTCACTTCTGAATCTTCAAATCAACACCAAACTCAAGTTCAATTGCCTCAAAATAAAGCTCAGAACAGAATCAAATAACACTCCCCACCCCAACTCATTTGCTGCGGCCAAAACCAACCAAAAATCAACAATGTGAAAGCAAAATGGGGTCTTAACTCTTAACAGCTTTCCTTGAACCTTTTGCACACTGCATGCCTTAAACCAGCCTAAAACATTCCTAAACAGAGCCACCAAGAAAAAACAACATACTGTGGGCAAGGTAGCGTGAGGGTGAGCTTGTAAGAATGATCTTCCCTTGAAGTTCCACCAAGCTAACTGCAGCATGCATTTGGAACTCAGGGCTGGACATCCCAAAAGAAAGCAGGAACCACAAAGGAAGCCACTCACAAAGGGTGAATCTCGGATATCCCACACCTTATACTATAATTAAAACAGAATTCAAACCGGAACTAAAGAAGAGGCCCTAACCACCAGTATAAGAGGATTAGAGGAAAGAATGTCGAATAAAGAAACCAGACTGGCAGACAGTAGAAACAATGGCTCATCCATTAATAATGGACCAATTACAATTACACTTTCGGTTTGCATGTTAGAAGATTTTCCAAGGAGAAATGTGATATGTTCACGTTTGGACTATCTTAATAAAATGTCAATGTTTCTGTAGTGCCAGCAAGAAATCTGCATCATTTTCATAGACATGGCATGAGAGGAGGAACACTTGTGCCAAGGTAAGACAAACATTTTGTTCTGGACGAGAAATATGGTCCAGACGGAATATGAGCGACCCACTACTGAAGGGTCCAAAGGTCATCCCCTACACTATAAATATAGGACAAAGCCCTTAGAGCAACTCCAATGCTAGAACCCAATTTGGGTTATTAACTCTCTTTTAGTGGGTCATATAATGCCACATAAGATTTAAGAAACTCCACTAGTTTTCACTCCCATTGCTAGAACCCAACTTGGGTTCTTAACTTACTTTTAGTGGGTCCCACAATTAACTCTCTTTGCATTGGTTCTAGTGTTGTCAAAAAAACTTTTTGGTCAGAACCGTTCTTATAGAAGAACCGTTCTACACCTTGGCATCCATGCCAGCACTCTCCAATGATGCAAATTATAAGAACCTGTTCTTACACACAAGAACAAGCATTGGAGATGATCTTAGGTAAACTTAACTTCTATGATCACACTCATAAACTGAGTATTGACTGGAGCGTCGGAGTGCCTTTCGCAAATACGTGCCCCTCTCAATTGGAGAGCTGCCACATGGAGGAGGCCGCCTTCAACCACCACTCTGGACTGGCCCAGGCAAGCTCTCTGCAAAGCCAGGTGAAAAACACATTTCTCCTCAGAATGTTTGTTTAATCAGTATGATGGTATAGAATCACGGTATGAAACTAGCACCACTAGCAATTACTCCAGCCACTTGGAAAACCAGAAAATCAGCACTTTGCCTTCTGTAAAGATATTGTTAGCAAGGACAATTGTAAAACCAGAATGCAGTAGCGAAAGTTTGATTCTTCTTCTTATGCTTCCTATCCCTCAACATCCAAGAAGACCTCTGTTATGTCTGGTTCATAGCCTTCCTCATGGGCTTGCTTAGTGATCTCACAAAGGATTTCATAGATAAAAGATGAATGCTTATGAGTCATGTCACCAGCCACAAAATTATGGATAACTCCATTAATTTGGATCCAACTTCGACCTGGAGGCTTTTTAACACCCATTACAATCATTTTCTGTCTCACCGTAATGACATCCTGCCACCTTTTAGCAAAAGCATATATGTTTGACAAGAGCACAAGATAACCTGCAGCTTGATCCGTGTTGAGCTCAGCTACTAACTTGTTTGCCACTCGTGATGCTAGCTCTGAATTCTTGTGTATTCGACAACCACCAAGAAGGGCACCCCATAGAGCAACATTTGGCTTTAAAGGCATGGTTTCAATAAGTCCATGTGCTTCTTCTAAGAAACCAGCACGGCTCAAGAGGTCAACCATGCATCCATAGTGTTCAATCGTCGGGCTGATTCCCCAAGTTTGGTTCATGGACGAAAAAATTTGGCGTCCTTCGTCAACAAATCCTGCATGGCTGCAAGCACAAAGAACTCCAATGAAGGTTATTTCATCAGGTCTTACTTCATTTACTCCCACACCATCACTAAGCATAGTCTTAAACAGATCAAGGGCTTCCTTCCCAAGGCCTTGTTTTGCAAAAGCCATGATGATGCTAGTCCAAGATACAGTGCTTTTCCGAGGCATCATGGTAAACACTTGAAAAGCTTCATCAATGATTCCACAACTGGCATACATGTGTATGAGTGCATTGCTCAATCGCACCAAAGGTTGCAGCTGGTTCCTAGCAACAAATCTCTGTTGAACATACCAATGTATCCATCTTCCCAACTTCAGATCCCCTAATTCAGCACATGCTGATAAAGCTGCCACCAATGCCACCTGATCCAATTCCACACGTGCTCTCCTCATCTCACCAAACAACAACAAAGCTTGTTTACACATCCCATTCTGAGCACACCCAGCAATCATGGTCGTCCAAGACACAACATTCCTACTTGGCATCTCATCAAAAACCCTTATTGCCCCATCAAAATCACAGCATCTAATATACCCAGCAAGTATAGAATTCCAGCTAACAACACTTCTGTGACTCATATTATCAAACACGTGGCGTGCTTTCTCAACACCACCACGGCCGCACCTAGCATAGAAGTTGATCAAATTTGTGTCCACAAACACATTGGAGGAGCAATACCCTTTTACCAAAACCGCACCATGCACCTGTTCCCCTTCTCTTATCAACCCACCTCGCGCACATGCATTCAAAAGAAACGAGTATGTGAACCCATCAGGGTCAGCCTCAGCTGACACCATTTGGTTGTAAAATTCAACTGATTTCCGAGGCATTTGGGTGCGGGCATAGGCTCTGATCATCTGGTTCCAAAGGGTGGTACTTGGGTTATCGATTTGTGAGAAAAGATTGAGGGCATGTTGAAGATGACCAGAGGCTACGTAGAAAGAGAGAAGCTTGGCGAGAATATTGTTCTTTTGAGAGAGGCCGTTGAGGAGTAGTTGGGTATGAATTTGAATGAGATTTCTTATGCTGCTGTTGCAACTCTGCAATAGGCAGAACACGTGCTGTTGAACAGCACGATCGCCACTCATCCTTCAATCAACATCCAACCCCAACAATCAATAAACAACGCATCCTTTTTAAGGTTACCAAACTCGGGCTTTCACTACGAGTGTACAACTGTGAGCAAAACAATAACAAGAGCCAAACAAAATGTGCAACAATTTAATTGTAATATGAAATTACTCCCTCCCGACTCATATATATATATATATATATATATATATATATATATATATATATATAAAGAGTACCCAAATATTTTGGACTCAAATATAAGCAAAAATCAACTAATTCAACTTTATTTAATATTAAAAATATCTTTTGGTTAATTGTCTTTTTACTTTTCCAAGAATATTATACATTCCCAAGAAATAACTTTCAAGAAATGGTAGTTTAGTAACTATAGCTTATTTTTTTACATAAATCAAGACAATCAAACTAACATAACTAACTTCTTTAATAAGTGTAAAATTAATTTTTTTTGCTTATATATAGGTTCGGAGGGAGTATGAAATTACTCCGTCCCGACTCAATTATAAACAAAATTAACTAATTTCACACTTATTAAGGAAGTAAGTTAATTGTCTTGATTTATATAAAAATTTAGTTACAGTTACTAAACTACACTTATATTAATTGTCTTAGAAAAGTAAAAGGAGAATTAATCAAATGTATTTTTGGAACACTAACATTAAGTAGAATTGACTTTGTTGGATTTTGCTTATATTTGAGTCTACAAAATATAGGTACTTTTTTGCTTCTAATTGAGTCCGAAGGGAATATTTCAACAAATTATAGAGAGCTACGCGGTTGAGAATAATTTTTTACCCTCAGAACTAGAATAATAAATTTTGATTTTGTGTGAATGATTAAGATTAAAAAATAAATGCACATAACTTTTTTTAACTATCTTGTAGCCATTAAATAATTTTTTTTTGAAAAAATTAAATAACTTTTCAATTTTGGATGATTGATCGAATTATTATACGGCCAAAATTTATTGTTCTTACATCTTAAAATGATATTTAAAGTGTGTTTGAGAAAACTGGAAAAAATAGATTATGCTGATAATCGATTATAATCAGAATCTGTTTTTATTTGAGTATGTTTGATGAAAAGCAATTTTAAGATAATTTATTTCTTTTGGGTGATGCAAAAAAAAAAATCACTTTTACATAGTAAATTACGAAAAAGGGTATGAAGTTATTTTTATAATTTAATAATATTTATTTGGAAGTTAGTTTTGTTAGGGTAAATAAGGAAACAATTTTGAAAATGAAAAATAATCAAATCACAACAATCTTCAGCTAAAACAAATTATATCGCATAAAACAGTTTTTTCCCCCAAAAAAAGTTTTTTTATAAATTTAAACAAAATGCCAAATAAGAAATATTATTTTAAAAATAACTTTTTTCATCCAAAACAGCTGAAACTCAATTAATCCAGCTTTCTCAAACATGCTCTTATTCAGACTGTATATGCCCCATTTACTGTATTACTTGTTTTAGAAATAGTTAAGATGGGATTGCTAAATGTGGGAATTAACATCATAACTGTAAGGAGGTTGTTTGATTGCGCAAGCAATATAGATGTGATTTGGGGGGCATGCATTGCACGGCGTGAGCAAGCACAAGGTCTTCAATTCTTCCCAGAAATGAAGATAATCATAAAATACGTACTTTGATGCGGTAGAATTAATGATAGGAGTGAACTTGTTGAAGACTTGTTTTAAGGTACAAAACAAGGAGGGACAAGAAAAATCATTGTTCCTGCATGGCCCCGAATGACGTAAAGTTTCATGGGCGTTTTGATGGATTGCTAGCTGCATGCAGTTTCCTTAGCTAACTTGGATCATAGGCCTTGTAGCCTATCAAAAGGGTCGTTCAAAAACACAAGGGCAGAAGGCGTGTACTTTTTGTTCTTCACCTTCTCATTCTTAGAATAAGACACGATTATTATCATGTAAAAATAAATAAAATAAAAAAAAACAAAGAACACGAGATGCATGATTAGCATTAAGAAAGATATAAGTTATGTTTTTGTTGGACGACAACACCACCCAGCAGCAACGTGAATGAGTTGACTTTCTTAACCTCCAAATATCTGACGTGTTTTATCTTGACCAAGTCATGTCCTGGCAAAACAGGCAACAGCAGCAATAACATCATTCTCTCTTCCTCCCTCCCTCCCTTGTCTAAAATCGTAATCTTTTATGTTATCCCAAACGACCCACCAACCATATACACCTTAGCTTTCATTTTCCATTGCTGACCTGACAGCATAGGATTGCCCCAAAAATATAGGCTCCCTCCTCTTATCCTTTCAATCATCAGGGATGCAGCTTCTCACACCTATGGCCCAACAACGACTCTGACACGCTCTCATCATGGAAACTGGAGGAATCGAAGGAGCTGGGGGTTTTCGCTTTGTGTCCAAATTGATATTATGTGCCATTTCTGGAGCTCTCACCGGGTGTTTTGCCATTGGTAATCTACATGGGTTTTAATTTCATTCAGTGATACACTGTTTTCCATGCATCATCAAATCTTTCTTTTGATTACTGGGGCGTGTATAAATTGTGGGGTTTCAGCCTTTTTAGGATTCTGGGGTTGCCCAAAAGTTAATGACCTTTATTGGATTTGCTTTTGATTTCTGTGTAATTCACTAGGCTTGCTGTTTGTTAGGTAGGAACAGAATCATAAAAGAATATGCTTTTTCTTTTTTAAATTCTTTTCAAGTTTAAACAGGAGGAATGAATATTGTCTGCAAAAATCAAATTATGAACTGTTTGCTTGTACAACTTGAATTGACGGTAGTGAAATTTATGGTTAGTTTGATAATTGTTGGTATAGATTCTTTTGCTTAGCAAAGATGGTGAATTTTAGGGGTATTGAATGTTTACCAATTCAGTTAAGTGTTGCTCAGGCTGTGATGTTTGCTTCTATTGGTCTCATGTCCTGTGTTTTTCAATTGCAGCTGGAGCTCTCACAGGAGCTATAGCTGGTGCTTTAGCAGCTAAGGCTTCTAAGAGTAGTTTTTTCCGGGGAGCTTCATTGGGTGCCATTGCTGGGGCTATAATCTCAGTGGAGGTGTTCGAAGCTTCCCGCGCCTACTGGTGTATGGAGCGAACTGGCTCACGTGGTGCATCATCTATGGTTGGTAGTCATTTTACCCTTGATTTTCCTTGGTCTCTTTTATGAGTAAAATGATTTGTAACTTGAAATTTTTTTAGGCAAAACATGGCTACTTTTAGTTTGAAATGGCTCTCTATACTTACTGGAAATATTTATGCCTTGTACTTGTTTGTGCTTGCCCTTTGATTAAGTAGCATCTTAAGAGTGCTTTCTGTGTGGAACTCTTAACTCTTAGTTTTATACTGATTCTCCACCATTTAAATCCACCAGGCAGATTTCATAGAGGAACTTGTTCGTGGGAGGCTTGTAGAGGAATCGCTTGCACCTGTTATTTTAACTGCATACAATTTGCAGGTAATTTCCCTCCCTCTATCTTCCCTCATTTGCCTTTTAAAAGCAATAGCTCTATGTGCCTGTGGATGTGTATAATAGTAAGGTGCACCGGTTCAATCTCTTACTCGGCAATATCAAGAGCTGAGATGGGCAACTCACAGACTTATAACCTGTGAGTAATGCCACTTGCTTTATATATTTTCTCGTGCAGTATGAAAACTTGCAAAACGCCAGCTTTCTATTTCTCCTTCTCTTGGCTATTTTCATGAGCATCTTCATTATTCTTAAATTGGAAATTAGCCTCTTTTTCTTTAAATGCACTTGAAATTGGCTTTTCTTTGTTTGATCAGAAGCTTGTGGTGGTTGAACATGAAGTGCATGTAACCTATGTCATATTTGAAATCTGAAATTAAAAAAAGAAGTCTTAACTATTTAATTTGTCAGAAACTTCAGAATATTAAGAATCCAAATCAGAGTTCATGGAACTGACTTTTGAAACAATATATTTGTCGTCCACTACCAATTGCTTTTGTATGTTAATGGTTATGTGCCTCTTTTTTATCCTTTTGTATTTCTATCCTGAAGTCCTAATTATTCTGTTTCACTCTCGAGTCTTGATTATTTTTTGACCCCCAATGTACATCATTTTGATTTTTATTTTTAACAAGCTACGAGTTTTAAGATTTACTTACATGTAACTAAAATGAACTTATATAAATCTTTGCTGTGTTGACTGTTCTGTATGCTATATTACTTCCAGATGTTTACTTACTGCTACAAGTCATCTGTTCTGGGATTTCATTATCTCGTAGAGTATATGAGAATTATCTGGTTTTTAATATATGATCGTTTTTTTTAGTTTGAGCAGGTTGGCATTGCTAATACAGGCTATGATGAGATTCATGATGTTCCTAGCTTAGTAGCATCTAGAGGATTGTCAGGGGATTCATTGAAGAAGTTACCACACCATGTGGTCTTGAAGGACATGAAGGCAGAGAATACCTGCTGTGCAATATGTTTGCAGGTGATTATTCTTTTTGACGATATGTGAATGTCCTATTTATTTATTTTTGCTTATTTTGATTGCCGTGTGGAAATAATTACAAAGAACAAAGGAATATTTGTGCGATAATACTGAGGACGATTGCTTGAGTATTACCAGTGCAGTGGAAGTACTAAGATCAAACCTTTATATGTTGAATTCCATGCTTATCAACATTATATGCCAATTCACCGAATAGGAAGAGCCTTTACTTGTTTTGCTTGAGATACTCATGAGTTTTACTTGTTTTGCTTGAGATACTCATGAGTTTTATTAATGACCACAAAGATGCATTTGCTTGCACTGGCACTTCCCATAATTCTTCATTATCTCCATTTGAATTATGGATGAAACTGGTAATATATTGATTGTAACATTGAGAAGTGAAATTTACAGGATCTTGAAGTAGGAGAAATTGCAAGAAGTTTACCTGGCTGTCAGCATACATTTCACTTGATATGTGTGGACAAATGGCTTGTCAGGAATGATTCGTGTCCAGTCTGTAGACAGGGTGTGTAGTTGTTCCTTGGGCATTTATATATATATATATATATATATATATATACATATTTTTTTGGGCAGTTGTATATGTTGTATTACTTTTTTCTTTGCATGCAAACTCTGGTTGCCATAAAGAGGGGAGTGGCATTTGTATGATTTTGTAATTTGTAATGTAATTATGTTAGTTCAATGTATAATTTACTTACCTATTCAAATATTGGAATTCAGGACTAAGGCAAGAGAACAACATGTTTTTGGTTTTTGAAAAGGTATTTTAACAAAAGATATGGATGATGTTGTTGGCGCACTGCCGCCAATTGATAGATTTATCATCCCACCTTGATGCCATACGCCCACACCTTATGAAATGCCTAATGACAATGTCACCCTCAAGCTTAACACGAGGTTTTTTTATCAAACTAGCCTAATTTTCAAAACTATACATCAAAATAATTTGATTCTGAAATAATTTATCAAAATACTCTTGTTTTGAATAAAAAAATATTTTTTGACGTCACTCCTTTACACGTGACACCCTCTAATTGGGTGCCAATTATTTTACCCGAATTTAAAAAAAAAAACATTTCATGCAGCCCCACGTGGCGCTCTCTGGTGAGTGACGCTGGTTGAAGTGGCGCCACTCACCTGAGAGCGCCACATGGCCAGTTCCTGACCATTTCTTCTACACCTACTCCTCCCCCTCCTTATATATAACCCCCCCCGCCCCCCACCCCCAACACACCAGTCCCAGCCTCCCACCCACCCCCCAAATCCTATATCCCACTTCCCCTTAACCCAACACTCATATCTTTCTTCATATATCTCACATCTCTTTCTACCACACTCTTCAACATTTTTTTATTTTACTAGTACTCTTTAATATTTAACAAGCAGTTTATATTAATATTTACTTTACTAATACAATTTAGTGTTATGTAATTTATATTAATGTTGTTATAATTCTTGTCATATTTATTAATATTGTGTAATTTAGATTAATATTATTTTAATTTATTTTTGTCTTTATTTATTGTTGTAATCACTCATATCTTTCTTCACACATCTTACTTCTCCTTCTACTGCACTCTTCAATATTATTTATTTTACTATTACTCTTTAATATTTAGGTATACAATTTAATTATAATTGTTATCAGTATTATTATACTAATATTATTATTTGTTTTCTATTTTATTTATTTATTTATTATTATTATTACTATTATTATTTTATTAGAATTATTATATTAATGGTATCAGTAGTCTTTTGTTATTATTACTTTTGTTTCTAATGTTATTACTGCTTTTTTAATTTTATTATTATTGTATAATGAACATTAATGTTATGATTATTGTTTTTTTTAGTGTTATGCATTAATGTTAAGATTATTGTTTTTTTATTAGGTAAGATGGCAGATGCGATTAATTCTGGCCCGGTAATTACATCAGTGTTGGGTGAGCAAACTACTCATGTTTCCCAACACGTATGGAACGGTGACGAAGATCGAGTTCTTATTTGTAGACATGCCCAACAATTTCATGATGGAGGTGTGAACGTACCCCCCGCCATTGCAGGGTATCTTGAGCAAGCCGGATTTTTGAGAATTGCTCAGTTATCTTTATTTCAAGTTAATCATTGACAGGTTTGCATGTTGACGAGGGCTTTTTTACCAAATTAGCCTAGTTTTCAAAACTATATACCAAAATAATTTGGTTCTGAAACAATTTACCAAAATACTCTTGTTTTGAATAAAAAAATATTTTTTAAGTGGCGCTGATCCTTTACGCGTGACACCCTCTGATTGGGTGCCAATTATTTTACCCGAATTTAAAAAAAAAAAAATTTATGCAGCGCCACGTGGCGCTCTCTGGAGAGTGGCGCTGGTTGGAGTGGCGCCACTCACCTGAGGGGGTCACGTGGCCAGTTCCTGGCCACTTCTTCTACACCTACCCTTCCCCCTCCCTATATATAACCCCCCCGCCCCCCACCCCCAACACACCAGACCCAGCCTCCCACTCACCCCCCAAATCCTATATCCCACTCCCCCTTAACCCAACACTCATATCTTTCTTCACACATCTCACTTCTCATTCTACTGCACTCTTCAAAAGCAATAATAACATTAGAAACAAAAGTAATAATAACAAAAGACTACTGATACCATTAATATAATAATTCTAATAAATTAATAATGATAATAATAATAATAAATAAATAAAATAGAAAACAAATAATAATATTAGTATAATAATATTGATAACAATTATAATTAAATTATATACCTAAATATTAAAGAGTAATAGTAAAATAAATAATGTTGAAGAGTGTAATAGCAGGAGAAGTGAGATGAAAATTATAGTAAAATAAATAATGTTGAAGAGTGCAGTAGAAGGAGAAGTAAGACGTGTGAAGAAAGATATGAGTGATTACAACAATAAATAAAGACAAAAATAAATTATAATAACATTAATCTAAATTACACAATATTAATAAATATGACAAGAATTATAACAACATTAATATAAATTACATAACACTAAATTGTATTAGTAAAGTAAATATTAATATAAACTGCTTATTAAATATTAAAGAGTACTAGTAAAATAAAAAATGTTGAAGAGTGTGGTAGAAGGAGAAGTGAGATGTGTGAAGAAAGATATTAGTGTTGGGTTGAGGGGGAGTGAGATATAGGATTAGGGGGGTGGGAGTTTGGGGTTGGGGGCGGGGGGCGAGAGGTTATATATAGGGAGGGGGGAGAGATAGGTGTAGAAGAAGTGGTCAGGAACTGGCCATGTGGCGCCCTCAGGTAGGGGTGTTCAGATCCAAACCGGACCGCTAAAAAACCGCAAACCGATCCAAATTAACCGAAAACCGACAAAAACCGACTCAGTTTGGATTTTTTTGGATGACATTTGATGAGAACCGATTGGTTCGGTTCGGTTTGCGGTTTGCATTCCTAAAACCGAACCGAACCGCAACCGAACCGATTCATGTCATATAACGTTGCATTTTGCGTTTTATTACCCACGCACATGGCACACCACTGGTCACTCACTGTAGTTTGGAACTTTCTTTTTGGAGCATCTTTACTCTTTAGGCTTAAGTTAGTAACTTTTCATTTTCAAAAGAATCAAATATATAGAATTCAGTTTTTCCGGAATATTTATTGCTTGACATAGAACGTTTTTATAGATACAAATATTTGTCCAAGTAGTAAGATTATTATCTTCAACAAAAAACACACTATTTACTTGATTTGTGGTTTTGTACCATAGTAATATGAAATAAATTAGAAGAGTGGAAAGAGAGCAAATCATATTTAATTGACCAGGTTTATTTTTATCAAACCGAACTAACCGAACAAATCGAACCGATCCAAACCGCATTTAATTGGATCGGATTGGTTCGGATTTTTTTAAAGAAGCAAACCGAACCGAACCGAACCGCATGATGTTTTACTCTTTGGATCGGATGATTTTTATGCTCAAAACCGAACCGAACCGATCCGCGAACACCCCTACCCTCAGGTGAGTGGCTCCACTCCAACCATCGCCACGTGGCGCTGCATGAAAGTTTTTTTGTTTAAATTCGGGTAAAATAATTGGCACCCAATCAGAGGGTGCCACGTGTAAAGGAGTGGCGCTGATCCAACCAGCGCCACACAAAAAATATTTTTTTATTCAAAACAAGAGTATTTTGGTAAACTGTTTCAAAATCAAATTATTTTGGTATATAGTTTTGAAAACTAGACTAGTTTGGTAAAAAAGCCGGTTGACGAGACTACAGTAATAGGCAAAAACCGTAAAATTGGGCTGAGTATGTGGGTAATATGTTAGGATTGATCCCATATTAATATAATAATACTATTAAAAAATGAAATATTAAATAAAATTGTTGAATAATTATAATTAAGCAAATAAAAAAGGCAATAATAATAAAATTAATTAAATAACAATATTAAAAATATTAGTGATTACAAAAATAAATAAAGACAAAAAGTAAATAATAAAAACATTAATATAAATAACACAATAGTAATAAAATTTACAAATAAATAAAATAATAAAATAAATAAATAATGTTGGATAATAATTATAGTTAAACATTAGTGATTACAATAATAAATAAAGACAAAAATAAATTGTAATAACATTAATCTAAATTACACAATATTAATAAACATGACAAGAATTATAACAGCATTAATATAAATTACACAACACTAAATCGTATTAGTAAAGTAAATATTAATATAAACTGCTTACTAAATATTAAAGAGTAATAGCAAAATAAATAATGTTGAAGAGTGCAGTAGAAGAAAAAGTGAGATGTGTGAATAAAGATATGAGTGTTGGGTTAAAGGGGAGTGAGATATAGGATTTGGGAGGTGGGTGGGAGGCTGGAACTGGTGTGTTTGGAGTGGGGGCGGAGGGTTATATATAGGGAGGGGGAGGGGTAGATGTAGAAGAAATGGGCAGGAACTGACCACGTGGCGCCCTCTGGTGAGTGACGCCACTCCAACCAACGCCACTCACCAGAGAGCGCCACGTGACGCTGCATGAATTTTTTTTTTTTTAAAATTCGGATAAAATAATTGACACCCAATCAGAGGGTGCCACGTGTAAAGGAGTGACGCTGGTTGATTGGACCAGCACCACTAAAAAAATATTTTTTTTATTAAAAACAAGAGTATTTTGATAAATTATTTCAGAATCAAATTATTTGAATATATAGTTTTAAAAACTAAATTAGTTTGGTAAAAAAAGCCCTTAACGCGATATGTATATGGCTAGAGGTGGCGTAGAATCACCATTCTCTAAGCAAAATGCCTTGATGTCAAGAACCGTGCATATATGAAGAATGTCTCCAGCCATAAGGTATGTTTGATATTTTAACACGGGATGGAAAAATATAATGTGCTCGATGGTCAAAGAAATTGAATATTTGATAGTCATTGAAACAACGTGCGACTAACTTTGCATGATTACACAATGAATAGTTGGCAATAGAGCAGTGAGATTTCCTTTCCATATTCCTCTAGACCAATAATTTGCCGTTTATCTCCAAAGTGTGAAAATATACCTACTCGCACTCTAAATAAGAATTTAAAGTAAATTGGTTATAATTCATCTTTCAAGGGGTCCTTTCCTCTATGCATGTATAGAAGAGCTAAGGACAAAGAGTGTCGTATTGACACTGTTAGAACTATGGATGAAACAAAATGGAACAACTCTGAGCAAACACAGAACGATTTTAGCTGGTTTTCTTCAAACATTGTGTTCTTAGAAAAGCACAATTGTTTTACAATATGGGGGATGACAACTGAGAAGTTACAAGCTGATACAGAGTATAAGGCTCTATCTTGAATTAAACTTGTTCTGAAACTCCAAGAGATTATACACAAACTATGTGCATCACAGCAGCAGCCTTACTTGGACTGATTTCTTATAGATAATTCCAGACAGGACCAATTGCCAGTGGTGACAGCAAGCCAGGCATCATAATGATACCAAATGGGCCTGCTTATAGCTTACTCATGAATATTGTCTGCCAAGTTCAAACAGAGTAACACAGCCGTGAGAATAAGACTGAGATCATGCTCTGGACAATTACCTTCTACATCTTGTGTATCCAACTGAGCATTTTTCACACGAGCAAATGTCTAATTTCTAATAGTATTCGAGTATTTACCAGTCAGATACATGTGATAATTTACTCACGATTATTATCCAATAACTTACACATTGAAACTGGCTCATTAGCAATGTCTACCATTACTTTACTTGATTATTTCTAATACTGGCAGTCTATTTTGATGTTCAACAAGCCAATCAGAAAATTGATAAGCCAAAACTGAATGGAGAAACCTTTATGAAGTAAATATACAGCTTACATTGGAGCACAAAATGACTAGGATACCATGGAGGCATTTCACACGGCAACTGGTTCAGGTCTTTTGCTGGTTTTGATTCCTCTTATAGCTACAAGGAAGTTAAAACAATGACAATCATCAAAATCACATTTGGATTTCCATGCATTTCAAAAATCAAATTATCTTTTTTTTTAAGGACCGGGTACCTTCAGCATAATCTTTGGCTCCAAAGACAGCAGAACCAGCAACCAGAGCATTAGCTCCAGCCTCAATCACCTGCCAAACAAGATTATACTAAAAAATGGATCTTGCAACTCAAACGGATCCGATGGCTTTCTATGTCTTGTACAAAGCATCCCAATTCAATACATAAACAAGTATGTGCTTTCCCCTCATTATTTATTTGTAATTCCTTGTTCTAACCAAAAAATGGAACACCAAGCCAAAATACACTATGTTGGAACTCTTAGACATAAGGCTGAAGTGCATGAACATATACACATGCCACATGCAGTTGTTCACCAATTTTTTATGTTGTGGTTATCTGCTTGAAAAATGCAATTACTGAGCACAATAAGATTAAGTTCAGCATGTAGAAGAAGACTTGTTCCAAACCATTCTAAATTATAAATGGATGATAGAAAAATATGATTATGGATAGTATAGGGCACCTTGTAGGCATTTTTTGGACCAACTCCACCATCCACTTCAATCCATGGATTCACTCCCTGGAGAGAGAGAGAGAGGGAGAGCATTAGAGTTTATGTAAAAAATAAAATTTGGAAGAAAAAAAAATAATAGACACACACACATAAATGATTGCATGATATACCTTCTCTACACACAGTCTTCTCAAATCAGAAATTTTCTTGACTTGACTCTCAATAAAACTCTGGCCACCAAAGCCAGGGTTTACAGACATAATTAAGACCAAATCAACCACTGCCAACATAATAACAACATTATCAACTTTCATTTTCTAACTACAAAGACAACTTAAAAGCATGTAATTCAATGGACTTCAATACATTGTGAAAGTTGTTTTGCTCTCTTTTACTTCCTTAATGAGGAAAAAAACATCCACGCATTTCTCACAAGTAATTAAAATAAATAAAGAAGAAAAATAAATCTTACACTCCTATACATTGTTAATTTATTTTAGCACCAATTTTTTAAAACAAGAAATTAGCCACATGCAATTTCCTAAACTGTTTCTTGAAAATCTTCCTCAAATCACAGTAATCTAAGTAGAGAATAGTGTAGAAATATATCATTACTAGTGGAATTAAAGTTTAAAACTACTTGAAAGATTAAAGGATAAAATCATAAGCTTGATCTTTCAAATTTTGTTGACTTGCAAGGAATATTTAATGGAGCCATAAATGAAAACATGAAAATCAAGTGTCATGTTTTTTAACAACCAAAAAAATTCAAGTGGAATTCACCCAAAAACTAAAATGGTTTGTGTGAATTCTAAATTTGAAAGTCAGCTGTAAGTCTGTAACAACCTTAATTACTGAACTAATATGTCCTGCATTGCTAATAAAATTGCTGAATAAACCTTTTCTTTTTGTTTATGAAGTATATCTTTTTCTTTACAAGTATTGTCAGAAGGCAGAAACAAAGTTTCCTATTATGTCCCTATAATAGCTCAAAATACTCTGCTATGTAAGAAAACTAATATTTAGCACAATCATTAGTTCAATAATGGAACTCTTAGTTTACTGACAACTTCAGTAACTGTTTTTATCTAAACCACGTCCATAGCCAAGGCTGCCAAGGCTGGTATTGGTCCATGGCAAATGCTTTAGTAAGCCATAAAAAGCAAACAGGAACCAAAGACATAAATAACATCATTAATGATCTTATTATATAATGAGAAGAAATGGAGACGAAAAAAATTAAGGGGGGTGGGTGGAAGCAAGGGCTCACCCTCAAGGACATATTCTATTGCACTTAGGGGGGTACCGGGGTTTAGGACAACTCCAGCTTTAGCTCCCAGGCTTTTCACCTAAATCACGAGAATGTAGTCAGATATATTAAACTGAAAAACTGAAACAGGAGTCAAAAACATGTTTCCAAGTAATAATTTCTAGTGTCTACTACCCTAGATGGCTGATTTTGAACATTTTTACCCACAACAGCATATAACAATCCACAGTTCTGAAAGAAAGAAACCAACTCTGAGACTTATTTACTCAGTAGTAAGGCCTCAAATTTCATGCCATGGTGCAGACATAGCTTCAGATGAAGGAAAACTTCTGAGATGGAATAAGGCTGCTGAACCCCACTTATTTATTTAGACACTTGATTGACATGAAGAGGCAAAGCATACCTCATCAGGAATAAGTAGTAGGCAACTTCATATAGCTCTGGACACCTACATAACAAGACCAATGCCTTCTACTGCATTTTAGCGTAACCTAAATAATAGGTGATTACTAACCCAAACCAAAAAGAGAAAAGGATAAAAAAGAGAAGTGAAATAATTTTACCATCACATGTTCATCCCAAGAATAAAATTGTGAGAGGGTGTAATAGCAAAAGATTTTCACTGATAGAATCAACTAGTAAAAAGGGGATTTTATTGAGGAATTTAGGGATTTAGAGCAGAACCTGGATGAATATGCTTCTTTATTGGGAAACACCTCTAGGCCAATGTGACCTGGAAGAGGAATGCAGTGTACAAGGTCTGGGCTTATTCGAGAGTGCCCTGAAACTCTCCAAGTTCTAACTAATTCCACACACACCCACAACAAGCTCACCCTTCTATTTATTACATACGGTGGCTTCCTAACCAACTAACTAAACATAATTGTTTCAGTTACTTGTTGTATTTACATTCTTATCCTTCCTTCTCATATACACATTCCTAATTACCCGCCCACTGCTATCATTCACCCTTTTTGAAAAATGTTCTAGAAAATGCAAAGTTCTTGCTAAGGCCAATCCAGGTTTAAGACTTTCCTTGATATGACATACGGCTTTATGTTTCTTCAAAGGATTATAAACACTCTCCAGGCTCAAATGCTCCCCACAAAAGAGTGCTGAAGCCTTGAAGATTGCCAACTTTAAGAAAATAATTTAGTCAGGCAATTGATATCTTAAATACCACAATATATTGCAATGGCCATGCCTTTAGCCAGCCCTCGAAGTGCTTTTATTAACTCTCTCCATCCACATCATGAAGTATAGATATCCTTACTGATGTAGTAATGTTAGTAGCCAAGACATTTCTTCACCGTTAAACCTTAGACTTTCATCACATGCATGATTCATCAGTATGAAGATTACTGTGGCCTCAACAACAAGATTCTGAAATTATATGTGATAGTTATATAATGGCTTAAATATATGTTTGGCCCCTCTAATTTTACACCATAAAAAAAGGAGTGTTAATTAGGTTAGTCCCTTGGTATCAACTTTCAGTTGCAGCATCATTGGTCAAGTGTTAGATAGATCAGGAGGAAACCTTACTTGATTAACTGTGCGATGCAAATGGATGGTGGAAGATTGCTCGCAATGAACACTGACTATGTCAGCCCCTGCCTTGATAAAATCTGGCACCCGCTGATCAGGTTCTACAATCATCTGCAGTGCTTTAACAAGAGTCAGACAAGGTACTTATGATGATTCAATATCAGATTAATTTAATATATGTATAAAGATGAATACCAGGTGCACATCCAAAGGAAGATCTGTCACAGGGCGCAATGCATCAACCACAAGAGGTCCAATTGTAATATTTGGGACAAAGCGACCATCCATTACATCAACATGAATCCAATCACAACCTGCCAACTCCACTGCTTTCACCTACACAATATAAGACCCAAACTTCAACAATCATGATTGCAAGAATCAGAAAGCACGCTAATAGTAACTTGCTAACAAAAAGAAAATTTACTGGCAATTAGCAAACTTGATAAAATGATTATGTATATATTATACATTAAAACAATTTGGAGCAATGCAACAAAAAAATGGATACCGATTACAGAACGTTAAACATATTATTGAACCTGCTCTCCCAATTCTGCAAAGTTAGCAGAAAGAATAGATGGAGAAACAATGATATCACTTTTTGAAAACTTGTCCACACGAGATGAAGCCTTCACCGTGGTTGAGATTTTCCTCCTGAAGTTACAAAATAACCAAATAACAAAAAGGATATTAAAGCAGAGTACATAATCCTTTCAAATACCACAAGCCATATCTAACAAAAGAAACATGTAATAATGAAAGAAGTCCTATGTGCATAGTGCCTTTGTAGCATATACATGCACTGCATAAATATGTATCTTATGGGAAGTGGTTTCAGAACTCGACATGAACATAAAGCCAGAACCAAAACAAATACATGGAAATGTTGCTAATAGAATGAAGCTCTGAATCGCGCACATCTGGTCAAATCTTTTGTCCACATTCGCTATGGCTTGGGTTCGATTATCATATTTCTCCTATTGATAGGTTATATGTAAATTGCACTATAAATCCTCGCTGAGATTGGTAGTCTTCCCTGGCCTTGCAAGGGACCTGCCTTCCCCTAATATAAACTTTAAGAGCGCCCAAAAAAGAAAAGAATGAAGCTCTGAATCAAACATTTTCTTTGGCCTATGAATGAGATTCCCAAACCTCATGAACTGGCAATGGCCAAAGTCAACTCTAACAGCAAGAGTGCAAAGAAACAGAAGCATCTGAGTTCTATCAAATGAAGATAACATGTACCCAGACCAGGATGAGAAGGTGACAATGCATGCATGGTAGTACTATCCTTACAAGAACAAGTTATCTCCACAGACACCCACCATCACATACAGGGGTTACAGAATTGTGTGAATTTGAATTTGAATCCAAAACTCAAGATTTCTACAGTGAAATTCATCAAACAGAAAAATAAAACAAAAATGTTTTGGGTCTCTTTTCCAAACAACATATTTTCTTGCCAAGTACACGGAATTCAGCAAACTATAAACCCCAGTGGTTGTAACAAGAGATTATACCTGGAGAAAGTGAGGGAACGGGGGTGGAAAAGAGAGGTTTTGTGAAGGTTGAGTCCATTGATTTGGGATTGAAGGGTCGATGAACACAACGAAGTTGTAGCCATCGTGTGCTTCTAAGTTTGGACCTTTTGGCTTATCTCTCTCACTCTATCTAATTCAGCAATCCTTCTTCAATCAACAGTGTATGGTGTGATGTGAAGTATGTAATACGCAGAAAATATCGTGAAAATTAGAAGGGAAAACGAGTGGATGACACGTGTTTGTTTGGTGGGGATTTGCTTATCTGCAATGCTTGGTGCTCTGCTAATGCTCAGCGAGACCAAAGACACAACCCAACATAACACAAGCACGGAGGAGAAGAGACACAACAAGGGCATTTTGGGTTTCTTGCCTACGATGGAGTTGATTTGACTACCCCACCCTCTCGCCACTCTCATTTATGGACCTAGCAACCTTAATTTAATGAAGAATCAAATTCTTTTTTGGTGTTCAGTCAGCAACCTATCCTAGACGGATAGATAATGGATGATTCTTTTTGACGCATAAAAATTTTTGATGTGGATTTTACTTAATCCCGTCTGTAGGATAAGAGATAAAATAATTTTTTTCTATTCAATATATAAAGAAAATGGATTTATTTTTATGTTAAATTTTATTTTTATTTTTATTTATTATTATAAAATTTATATTAAAGAGATTCAATAATTTTTTATGCAAATGCTTTATTTATTGATCGGATAATCTAATATTGAAATTTAAGAATAAATAAGTTAATTAAATTAATAAATAATTAAATAAAAACATTTATGAATTAAAATTAAAAATAAATTGATTTCAATAAATTATCTTCGCCTTAATCCATTACGATTTTGTTTTGAGGACTGAATGGAGTATATCTTTCAATACAGCTTGTTTTATACACTGAACATGAATTAAATTCCTAACATAATATTCAAGGACTCAAATTTTATATCAACGAATACGATCTTTAATTTAATTTTTAGTAGTCAAAACTCAATCTATTAATCTACACATTATAAAAGATAGATTAAAATATATTTTTGATCTTTTATTTTTATTTTAGATTTCATTTTTATCCATTTTTTATTTTTTGTTCTACAATGATCTCTTATTTTGTAAAGTTATATTAATGTGGTCCCTCTTTTATTTTTTGTTCCGAAATGGTCCCTTATTTTATAAAATTATGTCAATGTGGTTCCTTTTTTTTGTTCTGATATGGTCCCTCTTTTATTTTATTTTTTACGAAATAATCCCTTATTTTACAAAAATTATACCAATGCGGTCATCTCCATACCACAATTTAAACGGAAAAGACTACATTGAAACCTAAAATACAAATATGGGACCAATTTGGAACAAAAAAATAAAAGAGAGACCAAATTGAAACCTAAATAAAGATAAAGAACCTTTAGCCTAAAAGAAATGAGTTTAATTGTTATGTACTGTCAGTATAACTGACAACCAATCAGAAATCATGATATGAGTGACTTTTAAGGTTGTTAAGCTAAGTGTCAAATATTTTAGTTTAGGTGACAATTTCTGATTGATTGACATTATAAAAATTCTTTACACTGACAGTAAATACCAATTAAATCCAAAAGAAATATGCCCAAACAAACAATAAATTAATTTTTTATCTCATAAAAAATGGTCCATTACATAATTCATATTGTCACCCTTTTTTCTTTTTTTTTGAAGAAATTCATATTGTCACCCTATCGAACTTCTCATGTGAAATGAAATTTTTATATAATGCCTTGAGGAGATCAAAATCTTAAATAATAAAGTCCTCTCAAATTTTATGAAATCGTGTAATAAAGTTTTTGTGACTAGCTCTCTACTTAATCTTATCACTTGAAATTTCACACAAGATACTGATTTCATCGAAAATTAAATTAAAAACAAGATCATTAATTATGAATTAAAATAGAATTTTGGTAACAGAGAAAAAAAGCCGATAATAAATGATATCAGCAGTTTAGATTATATTAAGAGGGTCGGTCAAAGTCTGTTTGCTAATCGAGGATTTCTATCAAATGGTTATCATTATTGAGCTCATGATAAGTTGAAAGCCTCTATTGAAAAATAAAAGTTGTAAACTCGTCCATGTGCAAGAAAATGTACATTTTATTTTTGTAAGACTTCGAGGAGTTTGGCAGTTCTTTTAATCTTCAAAAGGAGATAAATATGACAAGATACAGCAAATTGTAACATTAACTATCAAAATTCAATTAATACTTTATAGATCGTGGCTGGAACAAGGCATCATCAGGGTAATAAACAAATAAACAAAGCAAACCACGATCATTTTACCTGTCTTGACAATACTGAAGGGGACTGAGTTCATAATCATATTTACCTCTTCCTCTAGACTAACAGACAATGGAATTTCAGTAAAAGGAAGGGCAAAGTTCTTGATTATTGATCAAGTGGATCTGTGGTGTTCTAGGATACTTGAACCGTGAAGCCGGGGTAATTAGAATGTACCAAAATCCAGTAAGACAAGGATATATTGGCATACTTATCTCATCATCTCTAGTTCAAGAAAGTCAGGGCCATTGGAGCACCGACATTCTGCTACTAGTCTAGTTTTGCTGGTCAGAGAAACAGGGGAATTCAGTTAGGTGGGACTAAGTTGCAGAAACCATAAACTACAATGGAGAAATGGGAGTAAATCATCAATTTGGAATAATAATTCTCCAGTCATGCATTATTAAGTGCAGGGCTATGAATGTAAAAATAAAAATAAAAATTGTTCTTTCAGGGATAGGATTCCTGCTAAATTTGTAATATTTTGATGTGAAATGATGTTAAGGGCTCGTTTAGATAGGATAAGGATAGAATAGGATATGAGCATGATAAGCTCTTATCCTGTCTGATGTTTGATATGCATCCGATAATGATAGGATATAATATAAAATATCCACAAATGATAAAATTACCCTTATATCAAAATTATATTTTTTTTCAAAAATAAATTTTAATATTATGTGGTTTTTTTATACATTTAAATTAAAAAATATTTGAGAATATATATTTTCGGCTTTTTAATTATACATTAGTCCATTTTTTAAATTATAAAAAATTAACTTTTTTCACTTTTTATAAAATTGCTAATTAAATCACATAATTTAATTAGTAATAAGGTTAACTAATTAGATTTGAAATCATAATTAAATAATAACAGTATTAAGGGTAAGAGATAAAAGAGAAAATATTTTCTTATCCTATCCCGTTGGTTTTAAACTAGCTTCACCCTCAGGATAGAATTATAACTAAGTAACAGGATAGGATAAGCTAACAGGATAAGCTCATCCTATCCTGTTGGTTCACCAAACTACAGATTAAAGCAGGACATGATAGTTTATCATATCCTGTCTCCCTTATCCTGACCACCAAACGAGTCCTAATGAGATTGCATTTGTCCCAATCTAGCTAACCATCAATATAGTTTTAATACAACTTTTACATTTACGGCCGTTTCATTTTTAAATTACAATTGGTTCTTATCAATCCATCTATATGGTCTATGATGTGAGAGTGGTGATGGGATTAGATTTTTTAAGCAAATGATTAGAAGTTCAAATATTGACTCTTATGTATATAAAAAATGGTTGGGAGAAAGTATCCCCTTGAGTGCCTTCGATCCCTCGAAGAAGGAGATTAATCTTGATATACAATAGGAGATACTTCATAAGATACAAAAAAAATTGATCTATGGTGTCAAAATAAGAGTTTGGTCATTTAATAGTATTTTTAAGACATAAGAAATGTCATCCTAAAAATTAAAAGTTAAAATGAAAACAGGTAGATGCCACCGACAAAACAATGTTATGAGTTGTGCATCATGAGTGTCTGAATCAAATGAGATGCTACTGGGACTGTCTCGGTCCCCGTCTCCGTCCGTGTGAACCTAAGAAGCAATAATAACCCACATCTACCCCTAAGCCTAACCCTCACTCTCTACAATACATGAAGAGGCTCATTACAATTAGGAATCACGAAGATGATGAGAAGTATGCTCACACCAACACAAAATATGCTCACTTTGATGCGTTTGATGGGTTTCTTCCTTGTTTCTTTCATGCTCTTCTCTGTACTCTTCTCCCTCTCCGTGGTTCTTCGAGACCCTCCCTCTGATGCTGTTACACCAACACCAACAACAACAACAACAACAACAACAACAACTGTCTTTCAACTCAAACAAACCCAACAAGGTTTCTTATTTCCTCATTTTAAATGTTGCATTTTTCCTAATTTATGTTTATGTTTTAGGAAGTTGCCTTGTTAATCACACTCACTTCGACATGGTTATGGTAACTGTTCCTTATTATTAATGTTATTGATGAATGAGTTCATAGTCGTTAAACTGTTATTTTATCCCTTCCTTTTTAATTTCGATGACACTTTCTGCACACTAAGCACAATCAAACTTACACACCACAACTATAATGTTATGTTTGGGAGTTGGAAACGGTTAGATTTCATGCCCCCTTAAAAACGGAGTCGAAAATTTCAGAGATGGACTTTATGCATAAACATGTCAATGCTAAGTTGGATTAGCAGCCGTTTTTAATTGAAGTGAAGGGCAAAAGTTCCCAAAGATGTTACTGATGAATGACAACTGCTTTGGGAGCACAACAGAATTTATATTCTTGTTTTCAAGTAACCTTCATTGTTATACTTGTCTAGCTGGTGATATCCCTTTTCTCTTTTATTGTCCTTTTCCTCCTCAACATATTGATAGGAGCATTTTTTGGTTTTCTTAGTTTTGTTTGATTCTCTTGGTAGCTTGCAATCAACTAGTGTTTCATGTTTTTCATTTACTGTTTTTTTTTTCAAAAATAAATGTACGAACTGATTTGCTCATGTCCTAAAATGGTCTTTCTATATTTGCTTTTCCTGGCAACTCAATGTTAAGTAATGCAATTACATCTTCTCTGACTTGTAGGTTTGAACAAGGATGCCTCTGATTCTGTTGAGTTGCTAAAAGATAAGCTGCTTGGTGGCCTTCTACCTGCTGGATTTGATGAAAAATCTTGTCTCAGCAGGTATCAGTCTGTCAAGTACCACAAAGTACTATCTGGAAAACCTTCTGCTTACCTCATTTCTAAATTGAGAAATTATGAAGCTCTACACAAAGAATGTGGACCTTATACTGAATCCTATAACAAAACAGTGAAAGAAATCAGGTCTGGCTATTTTACCGAATCCTCTGCTTGTAAATATGTAATATGGATTTCATTTAGTGGGTTAGGGAATAGGATATTGACCCTAGCTTCTGCATTTTTGTATGCTCTTCTCACAAACCGTGTTCTGCTAGTTGATCCAGGAGCAGATATGATAGATCTCTTTTGTGAACCATTTCCAGATGTTTCCTGGTTTCTCCCTCCTGATTTTCCTATTAACAGTCAATTGCGTGATTTCAATCAGCAATCTGCTCAATGTTATGGGAAAATGCTAAAAGAAAAATCAATTACAAATTCTACTTTTCCATCTTTTGTGTACCTTCATCTAGTCCACGATTATGATGATCATGATAAGCTTTTCTTCTGTGATGAAGAACAACATTTTCTCCAGAAAGTACCTTGGTTAATGATAAAAACAGATAATTATTTTATCCCATCTCTATTCTTGATACCATCTTTTGAGCAGGAACTGAATGATCTCTTCCCAAAGAAAGAAACAGTTTTCCATTTCTTGGGTAGATATCTGTTCCACCCTACAAACAATGTGTGGGGACTTGTTGTCAGATACTATCAAGCTTATTTAGCTAGAGTTGATGAAAGAATAGGCATACAAATTAGAGTGTTTGACACCGGAACCGGTCCATTTCAACATGTATTGGATCAGATCTTAAGTTGTACTTTGAAGGAGAATCTTTTGCCTGATGTTAACCGCCATCAGGATATTATTAGTCCATCAGGAGAGCCAAAGTCAAAAGCGGTACTGATGACATCCTTAAGCTCTGGTTATTTTGAAAAGGTAAGAGACATGTACTGGGAATATCCTACTGTGACAGGAGAAATGATTGGCATTTACCAGCCAAGCCATGAACAATATCAACAAACAGAGAAGCAGATTCATAACCAAAAAGCTTGCGCTGAAATGTATCTCTTAAGCTTAACTGACGCGCTGGTTACTAGCTCATGGTCTACCTTTGGCTATGTGGCCCAGGGGCTTGGAGGTTTAAAACCATGGATACTCTACAAACCTGGGAATAGAACTGCCCCAGATCCTCCTTGTCAACGCGCCATGTCAATGGAGCCATGTTTCCATGCTCCTCCCTTCTATGACTGCAAGGCTAAGAGAGGAACTGACACAGGTGTACTTGTTCCACATGTAAGGCATTGTGAGGATATGAGCTGGGGTCTTAAGCTTGTAGACAATTATGATTAGCTAGCTATCATCAATGCCATTTATGTACTGTCAAAACTCGCTTAAAAAGTGTCGCAAATTTTGTACCATAGAATGAGTAATTCATTTTCTGCCTGTTTCCCCTTTTCCTTCCTGCTGACTCCTTTGGCTTTGAGTCCTTTCCCATTTTTAATCTTAAGAATTCAGGCATTTGAATGATCCCCTCAAAAATCGGCTTATGAGGGGGTGGTCTACCCAGCTATATAAGCAATGGTTAGGCTCGTTAACCACTCGATATGGGACTCGTAACACGCCCCCTCGAGCCTGAGCTAGTCATTACAAGCGAGGGCTAGCGGCATCATCCACACCATCGGACAGAACGTGATTCTGATTGCATGTTAAGAATTCAGGCATCCGAATGGTCCCCTCAAAAATCAGCTTATGAGAGGGTGGTCTACATAGCTATATAAGCAATGGTCAGGCTCGTTATCATGTGAAGAATTCAGGTATCTGAATGGTCCCCTCAAAACCGATTATGAGGGGGTGGTCTACCCAACTATATAAGCAATGACTAGGGTCGTTAACCATCTGATGTGGGACTCGCAACACCCATGGCTCTTGACTTATTGAATATTTATTGCCTCTAAATAACTGAACTAAAAATCTGTAAGTAAACATGTAAAAAGAAAGTGATGATGGAAAATAATTATAAGAGAACTAACACAATGATAATACAAACAACCAAAATGCAATAACAATATAATTCTAGAAATTTCCGTGCAATAACATATTATCCCATGCTTATAGGAAATTTTTTTTTACATGAACGCAAGTAAGAAATCCTCCTATAGCAACAAAAGAAGAAACGAACACATGAAACAAAACAGCAGTAGATGAGCTCAATAATGATCTTTGAACCCTTTGTAAATCCATAAGGGGGGAATAACAAGTCCCTGGGCTGACACCTCACAAAAGCCGAGAAAACAACTCTATCTCACTCACAAAGATACGGCGGTAGGAACTTCCAATCGAAGACTCTGTCACTAACCTGCATCCATAAAAAACAAAAACAAAAAAAAAAAAACCATAAGCTCACAAAAGGGCACATAGCCATAATTCCCCTTCTTCCTTCCGATACCTTTGAAGTGAACAAAACAGAAAGTGATTCAAGGACTCCAGACAAACACATTGTTCCTCATAAGCATAAAGGCAATGAATCAAGCATTATCTATCAAGCCAACATACACATACACACCAAGGCAATATGCTTGGTGGAAATGAAAATGAGCAGTAGGAGAAACTGGCGATGTGTCAAAAAAAATATGTCTTGTCTCATGCTGGAGAATAAGTGTGTCTAAACCAAAAGCCATCTTTCCAATGTATGAAAACATTAAATAATTGCCTATGTTTAGATATCTAATGATTGATTGGAGTATATCTAGTGAGAACATTTTACATATTAAGAATGTGAGAATATCAAATCTTGATACTACAACCATACTTGGATGGTAGATTAAAAGTTGCTTAAAAAAATTACATACATTTATCTTTTAATCTCAATCATTTAAATAAGATTCATTATTCTCATTTCTCAGTTCTCACAATAACAAAGTCTTCTCACTAGACTAGCTTACTAATTGATGAAATAAAATAGGATGAAACTAAATGAAATAAATTTAAAACCCTGAACGGTTTATGATTGAATGAAAACTCCATGAATATGATGAAAAGAATTATAATATGATATTTAAGAGAGTTCAAATAGCTATGTAGTGAGGATTTACTATGTAACAGATTCCACTCATGAGATCCATATAGATGAAATTCATTATTCGTGAGTATTTAGTTTTATCTACAAAATACCGTGACGAGATGTTTTTAGGAAATATATTATAATATATATATATATATATATATATATATATTGAAAACCGAGTTTTGAGTATGTGATCTAAATTTGCAGTTACTCATAAAGTAATGGGCCCCACTAATGGGATCCATATAGATAAAACTATTCATGAATATCATGTCATACATTAAAAATGTCCCGATGAGATGTAATGCAAATTATAAAATAATTATGAAACCACTCTCAATTCTTATTTTAGGAAAAATATTAAAAAAAAATTATTTGAAAACAGAGGGGTTTCAAAGTTTGGGTTTGAAGGACCAATTATACATATGAAATGACCAAGACTTAACATGCATGCTAAGATAAAGTTGATACTAAGTTTATGAAGCAACCATCTTAGGATCATCATAATTACATGTATAGGGTGTGTTGAGTAAAAACAATTATGTTAGGAAGATAAAATTACCATACCATTGTAAGAAATATTAATATCAGTAACCAATAATTTGATTTTATCTCATTTCTTAAATTGGAGGAAAGAAAAATAGAGGGATTGAATATAGGGACCGAACCAAGTATATTAGTGTGGAAACATAGGCTCCGGTTGAATTTAAAAAATTACATTAATAAATATAAGGTTTAATTGTACTTTTCATCCCCCAACTTTTTAAAATTGTCCAATGAAAGATTTTATTTTGGTCCCTAGAAGGACTAATTTAGCACAATTTCATAAAGTTGACGGATGAAAAGTGCAATTAAAATTTTTTAGGGACCAAAATTGCACAATGGAAAAAGTTGAGGGATGAAAAGTGTAATTAAAATTTTTGAGGGACCAAAATCTCACACTTAAAAAAGTTAGAGGACTAAAAGTGCAATTAAGCCTAAATAGAATCTTTATCATTTGGGTTTATATAAAATCTACAATTTAAAGTTTTTTGCAGTGATAAAACAAATGATTAAATTGTCATTTAAAAGTCGAAATCTTGTAAATTCTTTTATTCATATTACAGTTAAATTGTTAAATGAATGGTAAATTACATAATTAAAACGTGTAATATTTGACAATAGTAATAATTAATAATGATAAAATAATTCATTGTTCCCGGAAAAAGAATAATTATAATTTTATAGTTCATTAATTTTATAATTATATTTTATGAGTAAAATAAAATTTAAAAATATCGTATAATCATGTAAAATAAAAACTAGTTGAATTGAATAGATTCCACCATATTTCATTTCATTCTATTTCATGGTAATTTAACAAAATGAAACAAGATAACTAATTTCATTTCATTACATTCTCGTTCATTCCTTTCTTTTTCACCGATCCAAAGGTAGCTTTAGATATCTCTCTCCCGTGTTAGAGAATAGTGTTCCATTTTTTGGGCTTCAATTTAAGCCCAACGTTTGACCTCACGACGAACAACTTCTAAATGGGCAAATTTTAGATTTGTTGGTTGGGCCGGCATGGACCCATTTGACAGGACATTCATATATTCATGAACGACAAACAATAAGCCTTTCACGTCATTTGGGAGAGGATCATCATATTCTTAATTGTTAGTGGGAATATCCATGCCTCGAGGGGAGAGTGACGGGGAATCAAATTCAACATAAAAGCTCATTATGATTAAAGACTACATCTTAATATCTTATGTGTTTGCAAAAAGTTGAAAAAACACAAAGTCGGGAGGCACATCTCCATCGTATCCAATTCGAATAATTTCCAATCCAAGTCAAAGAGATCAGAGGGGAGCTTTTGGAAATAGCCAAGAAAGTTAGCAATTGAGTATATAGTGACGCGTGTGTTTGATATTGCATTCCAACAGATCAATGCACTTAAACAAGAAAATATCACACCATCCACATATTGGAGAATACTTCTGATCTTTTTCACAAAACCCGATCACTTGTTAAAATTAATCTCCAATTAACCATTGTTTAATCGTGTGCCAGTAATGAAAATAACATGTATGGTTGTACACTTATATTTGGATATTTGGTAAATGTTGTTTTAATTCTACATTTTTATGTGTAAAATTATGTTTTGTTTTCTAGATTCATTGGATTATACTTGATAAACTAAAATTTGCATATTTGAAGGACGTATAAAAATCTTTAAAAGTGTCCGGTAAATGAACCTCGTAAATGTTGCTAATATTCTCATTTACTGTGCAGATTCTTAAGCATTTATAATAGCTGAAAAGTCATATGTCTTTACAAGACAAATCCAAGTATCCATTAACGTAGTATAATGGATGGGAGAGAAGGGGATGAATTTTTTTAAATTTTGTATGTTTGGTTCAAATTTTTGAAGGGGGAATAAAGGGGAGCAAAATTTCTCGTCACTCAATTTTAACTTCCCTCCAACTTTGGGGAATTTGGAGGGGAGGAGAGAGATTTTAAAACAATTTTAATGCATTGACTAAAATATCCGAACTTATATATTTTGAAATCCAAAATTATAAAGGTATAAAAATAAAATAGTTTTAAAATTTCTCTCATTCCTTTGTGAACCAAACATGAATAATGTTACTTCCCCTCCTCTCCAATAAAATTCGTCCATTCCCTTCCTCTCAACCAAACACTTTACTTAATTAAAATCTCTCATCTCCCTTCCCCTCCTCTCCCTTACCCTCCTTTGAACCAAACATAGCCTAAAAGGCCAAACGTTTAACCCCTTACTTGCATCAAGCGTCAAATCATGTGAATAACAAGTGCTTTGAAGAACAAGCGTCTAATCAGTTCAAGGATCAAGTGTATAAAGCTTCGGGGTGACAAACGGATGGATCAGATGAATTTTGATTCGGATTATAATAGATGAGTCAATAATAATCCACCAATCCATTTTGATCCACTAAAAATGTATTAAAAAAATCCAATCCATCTATGACCCATTTAATAAAAAAGCATCCAATCCATCCATTAATCATTTTTATATGGATGGATATCCGATCCATCCATTTTTATTTTAATATTTTTCACATACAGCCTGTAGATTGGGTCGGCTGGAGGACTGGTAGACGGTAGGCGGTCAGTCGATCGTGCCCGTCCGAGGTTATGAGAATATTTTTTTAGAAAGACTTTTAACGTAATTGAATGGATTTTAGTGCTCTATTTACTATTGTTTACATTTCTGATAACTTTAATTCTGCAAATTCTATTATATAGCAATTGTTATAGAAGTAGCACCCAACATCTCAGGTTTTCAAGAAGATATTAAAATTAGAAAATTGTGCTATCAAAACTGATCTAGCCTTATTTCAGTGGGAAATACTTTTCTACAATATTTTCTCTAAATAATTATTTAAAGGCCTATAGATGCCACGTGGGGGGGGACTTTGACTTCATTTTTTTGGTTTGTGAAAAATATTTTGGAATGGATAAAAAAAAATCCACTATGTTATTTTTTCCTAGTCCAACGGATTTACAAAAAACAATTAGACGGGTTATGAACCATCCATTAAAAAAGAGAATCCAATCTAATCCAATCCAACCCATTTTTTTTTTTTTTTTATAAATGGATGGGTTGGATGAATTTTTTCATGGATAGACCGGATGGATAATTGGTCCATGGATTATTTTGCCAGCCCTAATAAAGCTAGTGTCTATTTAATTGGACAGCTAAGCGTCTAAAGGATGCTAAAGTACAAAAGTTCAATACTCTAAAAGCTTTACGCAAAGGACGATGAAGTACTAAAAAGGGAGCTACAAAGGAAGCCTTTTTTATGTGACTGAGACTTAAACAATAATAGAAAATTTTTTGCGCAAGAACAAGAACAACTCTGTTAAGTCAAAAAAAGTGAGAAAAAGCAAGTCCACTCTTCTATGAGAGATCCATACCAACAACTATTTGCATTTATGAAAATCAGAACGTTCAAATTAAAGAATCGAAGATCAGAAGAATGTCTTCAACATTCAGAATTGAATGACGCTATAAATAGAAGATCTGAAGAATTACTTGAAGTTAGTTGCACGGTCGTAACGAACTCCATTTACTTTCAAGCATTCAATAGCTCCTCTCATTCTTTCATTCTTTGTTCTTAGAGAAGTTATTATGTTATCTTTAATATCTTAACATTTATTTTACTCCCTGAGTGTTTACGAAAGATTAGAAAGTTGTCAAAAACAATTTCTACTCATTTAATATCGATGTTAAGTCGGGAGAGGGTAGGTGAGAAAAAAATACTTGTAATAGTGTCTGAAGAGCATAGGTATGCAAACAACACTTGTAGTTGGAAAAAACTGATTTTAGACAGGTTAGGTGTTCAAACAATATTTGTAATTGAAAAAGTTGAGCCTGAAGATGCTAGGTGTGTAAAGAATACTCACTTGTGACATTCTGTTATAGTGGAAAATCTTGGTGGCAGCCAAGGACTAGACGTAACCCGAGTTGTTAAGAGTGAACCAGGATAAATTATGTGTTTGATATTTGTTAGAACACACACACACACCCAGCACAGACGGGTGAACAGTACACAGAACACACGCTCAACGTAGGACGAGTGAATAAGTGCACAGACGGGTACAGACGGGTTGAACAATATGCAGACGGGTAACGATTACTGAGTATAGACGGGTGAACAGTGCATAGACGGGTATTAGAGAAAATTGATTACTGAATAATACTTCACTCTTTTTATTCCTTTGCACTCACCTCTATTTATACACTCATAGTTACAAATCACTTGTAACTAACTAACTAACTTTCCTAACTAACTAACCACTTATTTGAATTACAAGATAATACTTCCCCTTAATTCAAATATTCAAAAGATACAACACCTAAGTCATTTCTAAGCTTTTCAAATCGATCTAACTTCAGTGGTTTAGTCAGTATATCATCAGCTTGTAACTCTGTAGGACAATAGACTAGCTCAAGTCTTCCTTTGCTTACATGATCTCTAAGGAAATGAAACCTGGTTTCTATGTGTTTGCTCCTGCCATGAGAAACCGGGTTCTTGGCTAGATTAATAACTGATTTATTATCAACCATCAGCTTCATAGGCTTAGCTACTTTTACCTGAATCTCACTCAGCAGTGAATCAAGCCAAAGAGCCTGACAAGCTGCATAAGAGCTTGCAATATACTCAGCTTCACACGATGACAAAGCAATAACTGGCTGCTTCTTTGAACACCAAGAGATTGGTGCATTCAAAAACTGAAAAATGTAGTCAGATGTACTCCTTCTATCAACTCTGTCTCCACACCAATCAGAGTCAGAAAAGCCTATGAGAACACTCCACTGCTGCTGAATTCTGTTAGGGAACAGAACACCAAACTCTAGTGTACCTTGCAAGTATCTCATAATTCTCTTAGCAGCAATCAAGTGTGGTTTCCTCGTATCATCCATAAACCTGCTAATCATGCCCACTCCATAGCATATATCAGGTCTACTATTGCAGATATACCTCAGAGAATCAACTATCTGCTTAAACAAAGTGCCATCTGCTGCCTCTTCTTCACTGCTCTTTTCTAACTTCACATTAACCTCCACAAGTGTTGCTGCAGAATTGCAACCATTCATGTTGAATCTCTTCAAAACTTCACTCACATACTTTCTTTGGTGCAGCACTATCCCTGCTGTTGTTGCAGCAAACTCCATACCAAGGAAGTAAGTCAGCCTTCCTAAATCTGTCATCTCAAACTCAGTCTTCATTACCACTTTGAACTCTTCAATTTCTTTGGAACTGCTACCAGTTACTAGTAGATCATCAACATAGAGACATAGCAACAATAGTTCTGACCTGTTCTTCTGAAATCGTACATAAACACCATGTTCAACTGAGCACTTGCTAAATCCAAGTTGAAGTAAGAATGAATCAATTCTTTTGTTCCAAGCCCGAGGGGCTTGTTTTAGGCCATAAAGTGCCTTCTTCAATCTGTATACCATTTCTTCCTTCCCCTTTATCTCAAATCCTGGTGGTTGAGAAACATATACCTCTTCTTCAAGAGGTCCATTTAGGAATGCAAATTTGACATCAAGTTGAGATAGAGCCCAACCTCTTGCACTTGCTAGAGCAACAACCAACCGAATTGTCTCTATCCTTGCCACAGGTGCAAATACTTTTGAGTAATTTACTCCCTCCCTTTGCAGAAAACCCTTTGCAACCAACCTTGCTTTGTGCTTAGCAATTGACCCATCAGGATGCAGCTTCAACTTGTAAACCCACTTAACAGCAATTTGGTGCTTGTTTCTAGGTAGACTGGACAATTCTCATGTCTGATTCCTCTCAATGGCTTTCAATTCTTCAATCATAGCATTTTTCCAGACCTGCTCCTTCATAGCTTCCTCAAGATTCAGTGGTTCAGAATCAGTAAACATAGCAAAATGAACCAGATCACCATCATGAGCTATTGTACTATCAGAGAACAGCTCATAATCAGCTAATCTAGGTGGCATTTGTCTATGCCTGTATGGACTGACTTGAACTGTCTGAGTTCCTGTCTGAGTTTCCAGTATGCCATGTTCACCTTCTTGTTGAACTTGCTCCTCATCTAACAATGATGAGGACACCTGTGTCAGACTGTTGCTGCTACTGCAACTGCACTTCTGATTCCAATCCCAAGATTCATTTTCAGCCACTATCACATCTCTACTAATCACAATTTTCTCTTTAATAGGATCATATAGCCTGTATGCACCAGTCGGATGATACCCCACCAAAATCATGGACTCACTCTTGTCCTCCAATTTCCTTCTTTTCTGATCAGGGACATGTTTGAAGCATAGTGCTCCAAATGTCTTCAAATGGCTCACAGATGGTTTCCTCCCAGTCCATATCTCCTCTGGCACTGCTTCCTTTAATCTCTTTGTGGGGCATTTATTCAGTATATACACTGCTGTAGAGACAGCTTCACCCCAAAAGGGATGTGGTAAAGCTTTCTCTTTCAGCATACTTCTTGCCATATCAAGCACTGTTCTATTCCTTCTTTCTGCCAAACCATTGTGTTTAGGGATATAAGGGGCTGTAATCTCATGTTGAATGCCATTCTCTACACAAAAATGCTCAAAATTACTTGAGGTATACTCCCCTCTTCCATCAGTTCTCAAAATCTTGATGGACATCTCACTTTGTTTCTCAACTAGCTTCTTGAAGTTTTTAAAGATTTCAAGTGCTGCATTCTTTGTATTAATCAGGTATAACCACATCATTCTACTAAATTCATCAACAAATGAAATGAAATACCGATTACCTCCCAGTGAAGGTACCTCAAATGATCCACAAATGTCAGAATGCACAACTGCTAACACGCTTGTTGCTCTCATTGGCAAATGTGACTTGAAAGAATTTCGGGGTTGCTTTCCTGCCATACACACTTCACAAATCTTCTCTGGTACAGGAACCATTTGTTTGGAAGAGAGATCATTTAAACTTCGAAAATTCAGATGTCCAAACCTTGAGTGCCAAAGCCAGCAATCCTCAACTTGTGCAGCTGCTTTCAAACACTGAATCTCAGCAGCTTGCATATTGATCTGAAAGGTCCTATTTTTCGAGAGAGGAGCCTTTAAGATCAACCGTTGAGTGGAGTCAAACATCTCCATTTGACCATCCTTCATCACCACAGTAAAACCCTTCTCAATCAGCTGGCCAATACTCAAAAGATTGCTTCTCATTCCTGGTATATACAGAACATCTGAAATCAAGACTGATTTCCCATTTTTCCTTTTGATCACGATGTTGCCAATACCTTCAGCATTCAAGGTTCTGTCATCTGCAAATCGAACCTTGCTCTTTCTTGTTGTGTCTAGATCAGCCAACCATTCCTTGTGACTGGTCATATGGTTTGAGCAACCCGTATCAAGATACCAAAGCTCAGATTGAAAGGATTCCTCAATTATGGTCACCATCAGTAGAACTGGATCAACATCAGAATTCTCTTCTTGAGCAGCACAGGCTTCCTCATTAGTTGCTTTCTTCGATTTGCCTTTGCCATGCCAACATTCATCTACAAAGTGACCAAACTTTTCACAATTGAAACACTGCACCTTTCGTTTATCAAAATTCTTGAATCCTCCTTTGGTTTTGGCAGATCCTCCTCCCCTTTTACTTGAGGATTCAGACCTGTCATCACCCTTCCAAGAACTCTTCACAAATTTCCCCTTTCCTCCTTTCCTCCATTTCTTCTTGTGATCAAACCCTCTCTTGTCGGTTTGAGCTTGCAATGCTTGATCAGAGGTTTTCTCAATCGCCCCTCTCTCATTCATCCTCATCTCCCGAACCTCGAGAGTCCCTTGCAACTCCTCAAGACTCAAGGTTGCAATGTCTTTAAACTCCTCAATTGCACACACTATGTAATCAAATCGAGGATGCAAGGTGCGCAATATCTTCTCAATTATCTTCTGATCAGATAATATTTCCCCGTACCCTGCCATCATATTGGTGATGTTTCTGATTCTTGCAATGAAATCAGCCACCTTCTCTTGATCCTCCATCTGCAATAGCTCATTTTGCCGCTCCAAGACTTGAAGTCTTGCTTTCTTGATCTTTTCACCACCCGTGTAACATTTCTCCAAGATATCTCAGGCCTGCTTTGCTGTTGCAGCCCCAGAAATCTTGTCAAAATTAGCCAAATCGGCACACTGATGCAGAATAAAGATTGCCTTGCAATCTTTCTTCTTGTTCTCCTTATACACAGCCCTCTGAGCATCGGTGGCACCCTCATTCACTTCTGGGTAGCCATTCTTGATGATTTTCAGCACATCCTGGAATCCAAATAATGCTCGCATCTGCACATTCCACCGATCCCAATTTTTGCCATCAAGCATTGGCATTTGCGCAGGAAAATTGCCATTAGAGCCCATATCCTCGCTTCACTCGTATTTTACCTCACTTCACTCGTGTTTAGGTCCAAGAAAGAATAAGCTCTGATACCAATTGTTAGAACACACACACACCCAGCACAAACGGGTGAACAGTATACAGAACACACGCTCAACGTATAGACGAGTGAATAAGTGCACAGACGGGTACAGACGGGTTGAACAATATGCAGACGGGTAACGATTACTGAGTATAGATGGGTGAACAGTGCATAGACGGATATCAGAGAAAATTGATTACTGAATAATACTTCACTCTTTTTATTCCTTTGCACTCACCTCTATTTATACACTCATAGTTACAAATCACTTGTAACTAACTAACTAACTTTCCTAACTAACTAACTACTTATTTGAATTATAAGGTAATAATATTCTTATCCTTTAACTCTTTAAACTTCTTCTTTGACGTTTAACATAAAGTGATAGACTACTAGTATTCGAGTCCCTTAGACGAGAGTCTTTTAAAATGTTAGACAAGTCATTTGTTCATTTTTTTCTCTAACTGTCTACCCACTTGTTTTGCAAAAAAGTTTATGTTTGCAAAAAAGGTTACTAAACACAATTGATGGATTAAACCTGGATGAATATTTTGATAATGATTGATTGTTGTTTGTTACTTTATTTAAAGTTTATGTAGTAGTTAATGAATATTGATCTATTGTTGAACGCTTGAACTTCAATATTATGTTATGATTGGACTTGTTTAATGTGAACTTCTTAAATTTGTTATGAACTTATGAATGTTATGTTAAATAGTTATGTTAAATATACTGTCATATTGTTGTCTGATTATGAATGCAACTATTTTATTATAATGTTCTGTTTAGGATTAAATCAATAAACTGTTAACGAGAATCTTTATCAATTCAAGGATCCGTCCAATTTTTAAAATATTAGTTTCACTATATTGACATGATTGGGGTTGAATGGGGTTCTATTCAAGCCTGAATGGAAATCCGCCACGCCGCACACCCCAAACCCAATTGCATGGTTGTAACTTGTATCAGCTTTTCTAAATGAAAACACCGAAGACATTTCTCTTCAACCATGTGTCACATAAAGGTAACCTCACTCTTCTTCAGAGCCAATAGCAAGCGTCGGTATCGGCATCGACATGATGAGATGCATGGACTCGGATGAATGCGTATCAATTTGGCGATCGGGATATTTTTTACAATTAGTTTATGCATATATAAAAGGAATGGATTAACTACCCGTATAATTTGCTTTTTATAGAAAACATGGACAGATGTTCCAAAATGTCTTGCCCTCACATCATACCACTACTACCACCACAATCATTTTGGGTGGCAAATAAGCGAGGATAAGAATGACCTTTCCCATACCAGGTTTGGATTAAGCAGAGCTTGATGATAATACTTTACACAAAAATATCTCCTTCCATATCTCAAATTCTGTTCATTGTTTGTCTCTTTCTCTTTTTTATTATTTTCCACTTACTTTTTATGGACATCATCTTGGAAGTACATGTTTAACAGACCCAATTAAGTGGTCTCAAGGGTGCGAAATAATTGACATTACCTAATCATAATGGGGATCAGATATCGTGGTTAGACATGCATGACAATGACACGTGGCAAAGATTATGTCAGACGTCTTTTCCTATGGCCCTTTATTCTTGTACATTTTTCGTTTTTCTTTTATTCTTTTAATTATTTATCTATATTTATTATTACCTATCTACATATACATGTGACGAGGGATGACTAAAATAAAGTAGGGTTCATGATTTTATTATAAATTATATTATATGCAGATTGGTGTAAAAATCGTATGATTAGGTGTACCGTTATTTTCATGTTTTATTTTTTGTTTGTTTTAAACTGATGATGTTAAATAGAGTAGTTTTTGAGGCAATGTTAAATAGAGTAGTAATTAAATAAACGTGGTTAATGAATATATTTGTTTCTGAGAGTTGGGGCATTGGGGGCTTAGAAAAATAGAAGAGAACAATGATTGGGGGCCCAGGGGACCATGAGGGAAGGCCAGAATAGAAACACATAGGGCATAGGCACACGGTTTTCACATGATCACGAACACATAGCTGAGGGGAACACGTGGCATGAGAATGGCGCCGAAAAGTAGCGTTCGTTTGGGCACTCCATGGTGAGGGTAGCAAATCCTGAACTGCGTTATGAATGAGTGGTGGGGCCGTCGGCACTGCTTAGGTGTCGACAGTTAAAAAGAGCTAACTTTCTCCCGAAACTGACATCACGCAGTGTGGGACACACTGCCAATGCTCGTGAGTCGTGAGTTATATAAAATTTCAGTTTTTTTTTTCCCAAACATTTTGACAATACTTTTCTTAACACAAGGGGAAAAAAAAAAACTAATCCATTTATGGGAACGTCTTCGAGTTTTCATCCTTCTTAATTTTTGGACCATAGTTTTAATATTATAAAAAAGCAACGGTTGAGATTAGAAGAGATGAGAAATTTGGAAAGGAATGATTGGTTTGTGAGAACGAAATTCCAACCACAGCCACTGTCACTGCCACTGAAACCTTCTACCCCGTTGTTGTCGCCGTCACCAATGAAGATCGTTTCCTCCACCGTCAGTTGTAACCAAACACTTACCTTCTTCTTCTTTCTTCTACATCTCCCTTCTTCTCCACCGTTATGTGCTCCTCAGCAACCATCGAAAACTTCCGTCGAGCAACCACCGGAAACACCTTCACTCTATTCAACCCCCCAACATGCCAACAGAGATTTAATTCCAAAATAATATCTAGAAGCTAAAATAACAGAAATTTTCAACAAAATCCAGAATAATAAAAGCAAAAATCTTTAAGGCATACCCAGAATTATACACCCCAAAAAACCAGAGTACAGAAAAATCGAAAAACCTATAATTTATGGGCTTCCTTTCGAATAATCGATTACAAATAAAATTTGGTAATCAATTACAAAAAAAAGATTCACTGGGCGTGTAATCGATTACACACAACACACACTAAAATGTAATCGATTACACACAACACACACTAAAAAGTTCGGAAAATAATTGATTACACACAACACATTAAAAAGTAATCGATTACAATTTTTAAGTAAATCGATTATTTGGTGTAACTTTTTAAGAAAAAATTATTCTATCCGGTTTTATTTGATCGGATAATCGGTAAAAAAAATGGGAGGATGCATCCTCCAGAGTTTGAGTTGGAGGATTTAGAATCGCCCTTTATGAATACACGATAAAAAAGTAGATAGATGTGTTTACTACTTTTGAAAGGGACTCATTTTCCTATTTAAGTAATTATTTTTTTTGGGAATCCATACTCCCCGATGAGTCCATGGAGTATCCTACAAATTTAGATCATTTGTATTCGCTATGAGACTAGTCTACACCCGGATACTTAGTCAGAGTTAATGTTCTTCGTCAATCCCCAAGTATGTGTTTTATTGAATTCCAACCGAGGTCCTCCCCATAAGCTCAATCCGCTCAACCAATTGAATCACACCTATTGAATCCTATTTAAGTAATTAAGTGACATGATTATTGAAAGAGATTAATTTTGATATATTGTCAGTGTAAAGTCTTTTACATTGTTAATCAACGAGAAATCATCTTATGTGTGACCTATGATAAAAGACAATCATTTTTAATAATAAAATAATTTATGATTGATTGACAATGCATTTTTTTAAACTTAAATGCACACTAATTAAATCCTTATTAAAATGTTTTTTAATAAAATTTTGACATTTTTACGTCCTCCTTGGTTATTATAAACCTCTCTTCCCTCTTACATATTTTTTGGTTGGAACCCGCCGTAATTACTAATTAAGGCCTTTGGCTTCCTAATGATTACATGGAGTATCTACACAAGCTTTTCTTCCTTTTGGATCCGCTACGGGACTAAACTCCGTTCGGGTGCTTAATCACAGTTAAAGTTCTTTGCACTTCCCTAAAGATGTGTTCTTGCTTATTCGAATCAATATCCTTACACACTGGCTCAACCTGTATAACCAATTAAGTCACGCTCATTCGAACCCAGGTTTTTCACTCTTATATATGATCCTAGTATTGGCATTCTTAATTATATATTTATACTTTTTATTAAGTAATTATAATTTTTTTGAAAAACTATAATTAGTTAACAAAATAGAAATAAATTATTTAAAGTGACGACAATCATTATGATATATATGAACTTTTTGTCATGAATAATTTTTTAATTTGATTTTAAAAAAATGATATTCAAAGTGGCGGAAGTTGTGAAAGTTAAAGTAAAACACTATTTTAATCATTGAATCGATTCTTTATTAATTTAGTTCCATACTAATCAATTTAATCTATGAAGTTAAAAACCTCAATATTTTAATCCCTTCATCAAACTCAATTTACCCATCACTTACCTTCATTATTTGAATGAATGGAATAACTAAAATATTACGAAATCAAAATTTAAATAATCAAATTGATAATAAATGTAATTTAATTATAGAGATTAAAATAAAGTTTGACTTTAAGATTTATCTCTAGTGAATGAATAGAAAGAGACATGGGATTGTTAATTGATATGTAAAATGCATTCAATACACTAAGTGTCACTTTCAAAGAGCCTCAATGTGCACAAAAGCGCTACTGGCTTGATGACTTTCCTCTAGTTGCTTATTTTCATGTTACTCAAATTACTACGATTGAAAGCGAAAGTTTTACCTTTAAGGCTTTAACAACCCAATAATATTTTAACACTCCAATTTTACCCAGAAAGCCCCTAGGCCACTAATTTCATGATGAAAAGGTGGTTGGACTTTCTAAACTTATACCTTAATTGCACCAATCAAAGGATAGAGTCACAAAACTTATAATACATCCATGAAAGTTAATTTATTATTTCTATCTCATTCCCATAGAATAATATTCTAAAAAAAACATCTCATAGCACGGGACCTACAATTTTCAGAAAGGATGGTGGCGTTGGATTGGGGGCATTATATCATGAAGAAAATGAAATATAAGCATATAGGATTTAATAATGTATTTATTTGCCATCAAACTAAATGAGTTGAGCAAAAAAATGTAAAAAGAGAAATCGCCCGTGCTTTCATATAGTTTAGGATCAAGACGTGCAGGACTCAAATTGGTGGACTTTTGGAAGGATTTATCATGTGTCATAAATATAAACACCACATGGAACAAAGGAGATACGTATATTATATTTTTGGGCAAAATAAGAAAAAGAGGATCAATGTTCTCATGTCATGCCATTACAGCTTCAAAATGGAATGCATGCATTATGAAATGGGAGATGAATGATTTGACAAATTCAAATGAATGAATGAATGAAACAATAAATGATCACAGATACAGACAAAGCCACTGTGCATTTCCCGCTTCAGTAAAGAAATCCCACCCAAAAGTAGGGATGTTTTTATTATTTATTTCTCATATACATTTCACAAAAGATTTGTAACAAAAATATTTAAAAGTAAGTTTAGCTTTATAGTGGATAAATGGTTGTGTATTTATCATTGACTTTTAGGGTCTACTTGATTTACTAAAAAACAAGGGTAACACTAAATAAATAAATACACCTTACCAACATATGATTGGTCCGAGTAATAAGAGACTCGGACACCTTAAACAAGTGGTGAAGGGTTCGAATCTTGATTTTTGTTTATAGAGAAAATCTAGTTGGGAGGGAAGAACTCATATTGTGTGCCCAATAGATTCCCCGACGAAGATTAGTCACTGCTAACGGTGGTGGATACTCCGTATCTATAACATGATTAAAAAAAATACATATTGCGTACCCAAAAAAAAACAATACACTTTGTTTGATTTTTAAATTTGTTTTTTTTTTTTTTGTCCGAGACCCTCAATATCCGAAAATTGCATTGGACTCCGACTCATTCGAGTTGAAGCGGAAAAACCCATTTAAGGGGGCAAAGCTCTTCCAGCACCTATTTTTTCATTCACAAAATTCGAACTTGAGACCTTGCTTAAGAGAAACTAAACTTCTTGTCACTTAGAGCAACAGATGTTGATAAATTAGTTTAAATACTAAACAAAAAAGTAACTATAACAAAATTCTTAATTTTTGTTACCCACTAAATCATGGCAAGGCACTTCAACGAGCTTATAGCGAATAGCTTATAGCGGATGAGAAAATAGCCCCGTTTGATAAGCGCATCTGTCACTAGCTTATAGCGTTTTTTCACGAGCGTATAGCGTTTTTTCCATACGCTACTTGAAGTAACGTTTGAGCTTATAATTTATAGAGTTTCATTTTTCTTTCCACTTTTATCCTTATTATCTTCATTTAATTCTACCTTTATTCTCTTCTCTCTCTTTTATGTAAAATCATTAATGAAAATGTCCTTTTATGTCATTTTATATTTTTTAGCTAGTTCAATCACTAGTTTTACCAAACACTTTCACAAAAAATAAACTAGCTTATCCGCTATAAGCTATCCACTACCTCATCCGCTATAAGCTATCCGCTATCCGCTATCAGCTAACTTATCCGCTAACAGTTAATTTTACCAAACAGGCTCCATGTCACAAAATTGTCCAGAACAATTAAAAAGAGAAGGCTAAATTGTAATTTTCGTCCCCAAGTTTTCAGTTTGGTCCTTCATTTTTTTTGGTAAATTTTAGTCCTCCTAAAATTCAAATGTTGTGAATTTGGTCCCCATATTTTTTAATTTCACTTTTGGTCCCCCAAAATTATGGTTTTTTTGTACTTTTAGTCTCTAAAATCATGGATTTAGAAAAAAATTGAGGACCAAAAGTGCAAAAAAATCATGAATTTAAGGTGATCAAAAGTGCAATTAAAAAAATATAGGGACCAAATTCATAATATTTGAATTTTGGGAGAACTAAATTCGTCAAAAAAAAGTTGAGGGACTATTTTCATCAAAATGAAAAACTTCGGGGGAGGAAAGTGCTATTTAGCCAGAAGAGAAATACAAAAAACACTCACCCTCTTCAGTTTCTCTGAATTTCTTTACACAACATAAAGGGCATTTTAGTACATTTGTATTATTATGTCCAATATTTATGATATCAAATAGTGGATAGCGCAAAAAATTTACTCCAGTGCCTTAATCATGAAAATACAAAAAAATGTCCTAAAATTAAACCACTTGTATTGTATTATTCTGTTTATACTATCTTTTTTGGGTTTTGATCTGATATCCCCACAGACAAGTTGGACGAATAATCCTCGGATTGGGATGATGATTAAATAAACTCTTTTTCAGATTGACGATTTTAGGATTCGAACTTTTGATATTACAGAAGAAAATTGTTTGAATTTGCAATTCATTTCCACTTCGACCAACTATTGGTGCTTGTTTATGCTATCTTTTAATTATATGCAACAAAATACATTTTTAATAGGTTAAAATTTCGATATACTTTAAATTAAATTAAGAATGAATTCGTTTTTTAAAGAGAAGATAATTATAAATAAGCTTTTTCTAACTGTTCACTTGAAAACTGCTTTTTGAGTATGGCGGAATTGGATGAAATAGGTTGAAAAAACAATTAAATCAAATTTTTAAAATAAAAGTCAGGTAAATTGAAATAAATGAGATCACATTCTTGTTTCCCCTTTTTATCTCCATACTCTGATTTTCTGTTGTAGTCGTCTATGCAACTTGTGTCTTGGTCCTACATGTATGTATGTTATTCTATGTCATTCAGTATTCAATATCAAGCTGGCGGGGGTTGCACCGGGCACAAATTCGTTGTACTCGTTTGACTTGAGTCTTGACTACTAACTAAACACATCGCATTTATTATGAAAAACTATTCCTTCATGTGTTCCGGACCTGAAAATGGATCTAGGTTCAATATCTCCCTTAAACCTAATCCATTGTATTATAAAAAGGAAATGAACTTATGTGACGTCACTTATGTATCAAAAGTTTTTAACATGTGGGGCCAAAACTACATACTATAATCAATTTGGTAATGAGAGAGTTGATAACGTGATTCTCTCCCCAAAAAAAAGGACGTAAATTCGATTTCTGGAGTCACCCAATTGAAAGATAACCCAATCTCATATGTAAAAAATCGGATGTACATCGCTGTTGAACCGAGAATTAGTTTCATAGCTGATTCAAATGATCGAAACTGTAAGGACATCCCGATTCCGAACCAAAAAAAAAAATTTACTTTATATATATATATATATAATCATTAAATCAAATATTTGAAATTACAAAAACAATTTTCACTGTCAACAAATCCCCAATTACCACCTAGTGATAAAATTTCTCACACAAATTATATAATTGCATGACCAACGTTTATGTGGGGCAGATCGATGTAGTGCAGTGAGGCCAACATTTTTTTTTAATTGCAAAAAATTATTCAACATTTAATAATTTTTTTACTTTTGTAGTAGAACTGCCCCCATACAGTTACAAGTAGGTCCGTTCCTCGGTAGCTTATGGTGGGTGGAAACAATGATATGTTCTGCTTTATTCTCTTTTGTTTCATTTCTTTTGATGGAAAAAAAAATATAATACTTTTTAGGTTAAAGTTTAATTTTGATATACATAATTTTACATTGTCAATCAATCATAAGTCATCTTATATTTGACTTTTAATGTAATTATAATAAGAGTCAAATATTTTTAATGATATAATAACTTATGATTGATTGACGTTATAGAATGAGAGTGCATGTAAAACAAATCTTTTATTTATATCTTTTTTATTCCATTTATAAAATGCAACAAACAATATCCATTATGTTCTTGAGATGTTTGTCAAAGGCTAACTTAAGCATAACTCTCAAACGGAGAGCCTATCCGAAGGAAACCACCCTCAATTACCACCGGATGCTCAACCACAAAACCCATGTTCTATTAATCAAAATTAATTAGTAGAAAATGTTTGTTAGTGGATTAGGGATGGATATCAGTTGTTCACACATCCTTCATATTAATAATGCAACACACCCTGAAAGAGATAAATCAGAAAATGGTGTTAACTCTCAACGCTAATCGAGCGACGCCCACATATTTTTTAGGTAAAAATGTTTGAATTTATATGTTTGACAAAATCATAGTGTCTTTTAATTCATAGAGGCGCACGTAAATAGCAAGAAAGAGGACTTCAGAGTCTTGTTTTGCACAGCGAGTTCTAGAGTAGGTAAATGCAGATAAGTTTGTTTGTGATTGTAATATTTGTCCATGTCAAAGTATGCGCGTGCACGTGTGAACAAGAAGAGAGAGAATTGAGGGATTTTCAATTGTAACTGTATAGTCCCCACATTCTATTCAAATATTACCAGAATCAAGATCATGCTCTCGGTATTAGCTGGACTGTGCTGATACAATCCAGAAAAGCAAGATCAACAAGCTACGGTACTTAATGAGTCACATTCTAGTGTGATTTTTAATCCAAGCTGATATAAAATAATCATGCTCATGCCAGCCACAAACACACCATAGTATCAGACGACAAAAACACTTTAATTTCCACAATATTTAATTTCTTACAGAAATAACATCTTCTTTTAAGATAAAAAACTATATACATAAAGACAACACCATCAATTAATCCCAGACAGTAATAACATGTAATGACGCTTTTCTTACCCCTCTTCTATTTAGCTAAAGTTTTTTTTTCCTTAATTTCTAGAGGGTCCTTTATAGTAATTTAGTAATTCCATAAACCATCAAAATCCATAGGTGCAGCAGAAGCAGGAGGGTGATGCTGATTGTCAAAGTGCCTCCTACCCATATCAAAATTTGATATAACCGAAGCGGTTTCGACGTTCATATCAGTAGTGAGACATGTTTCCTGTGAGACACTAACCATTTCCTTATCTGTCTTGAAACCATTCATCAAGTTTGATCCGTTGTTTTCATATAAGTTTCTCAGGATGGTCTGGTCCTGCATGCTGTAAACAGAACCGGGTAATGGCAAATTTGCTGGAGCTTGAACACCACCTTGAACAGAAGAGTAGAGTGAGCCAGTGAGTGGCACTCTTGGAATAATGTCTGATGGGTTTGAAGAAACCCCATAAATGGAGTTGTTGGTGAAGGAATCAAAGATCCCTCCTTGGTTTCTTGGAACATTATCAATTGGATTGGAGAAGCAGGGCACGTAAACAGAATCAGTCATTGGTTTGGTATTTCCAAAGGAATTAGGTGATGAATCTGTTAAGGGTGGTAGACCAGAAGAACCAAATTCATTTGCAAAAGAGTCCAACCTCATTATCCCAGAAATATTGGTTTTCTTTCCAGCTGAACTCTTCTGAAACACCCTACAAATAACCCACTCATTCTGCAAGCACACCATCAAAATCCATAAGCATGAGAATAAAAATAAAAAAAAGTGTCAACCTTGAAAACAGAGGAAACAGGGTAAAGCCAATACCTTTGCAGTTTTAGGGAGGTAGTGAACAGAGAATTTACCCTCAAGTCTGTATTCATGCATGACCCAGTTGCTTTTCTCTCCTTTTGGTGCTCTTCCTTTGTAGAAAACCAGAGTTTTCTTCATTCCAACCAGAGATTTTCCTCTGAAAATCTCCTTGTCTTTCCCTGTTGCCTTCCAGTACCCTGCTTCAGTGGCTCTGTTGGTCCTCAACCCAGTTGGGTATTTCCTATCTCTCAAGCAGAAAAAGTACCACTCTTTTTCTCCCATCTTCGCTTTCCCTACACCCAAAATTGCACACAAAGTTGTGATCTCTGAAGAGCATAAAGGAGAACCAATATATATAAATTGTATATATATCAAAGCAGAAAAGCTAACAACAAAGTCGATATGGAAATTTGGTTGGGTTGTCTGACTTACATGGCAAATCCCATGGCTCACACCTGTTCAAGTCCACTTCTCCAATGGCCCTGGCAGAGAATTTGGTATCAATAACTTTCTCGTACAGGTAATGGCTTATGAGCTCTTCATCAGTTGGGTGAAACCGAAACCCAGGAGGCAAATCCATCTGATCCTCTTCCTTGTATAGGACTGAGACGTTTTCCATTTCAAGCTACCTTCAAAAACGAACTCTTGCTTTCTTAGCTGATGGAACTTTGATAAAGGAGCTAAGAATTCTAAAACCTTTAAACCACGAAGGGTTTCTTAATGAAACACCTTCGATTCCCTTGGTTCAGTTTTTTCACAGAAACTGAATCCAAAAGAAGTTATATAGACAACCTGTTACTTAGGTTTAAAAGAGAACAAACAAATCCACAGGGAGTGGGAGAGAGAAAGGAAAGGATAGGGATGAAGATCGGGAATGATGACATGGAACTGAAGCTGGGGGGTGGAGATGAGATGAGATGAGATGAGAGATGTGAATATGAGAAGAAATTAAAACAAGGGTGAAAAAGAAGCCCCTAAATACTGGTGTTTGGGGGAGAAAGAAACGTGGAATGTAAGGCAACCTGGCTGGTTGTTTATAGCCTAAGCCCACCTCTTCAACTTTTATGAGATAATAATTTTATCCTCCTCGCCTAATTATTCTCACTCAAAAAACCATGCCCAAATGCCATGCATGTGATTATGATGATCCTAACGTTGTTACTTGCTAACTTGCTTTCAAGTTTATCTTAGCATTGGGGTTAAGTCTTCATTATTTCATGAGCATATATAGTTGGAATCTCAAACTCATTTTTTTTTGTTCAAAGAACTTCAATCTCATAACAGTTAATGAGACAAAACTCTCTCCTTGCCTATTTTTTATATTTACAACATTCGAATTGGAGACCTTATTCAAGAGAATTCGAGCTCCTTGTCACTTAAACCAACACGATTAGTTGAACTAAATCCTAGAAACAACTCAGCTTTTAATATAAAAAAAGTTTTTAATAATTTTCATAGAATAAGATTTGGATGATTTCATAAAGTTTTCATAATATATATGTTACATATTATCACGGTATCCTCGAGATATGACTGGATAACTCATGAGTAGCGAGTTTCATCTGTATGAAATTTATTGATGGGACCAGTTACTTTATGAGCAGCGATGAATCCGGACCACATAGTTTTAAAATAAAAAGTTTTAAACATTTTTCCTAAGATAAGAATTAAGAGTGATGTCATAAACTTTTTATAATTTACGTTACATCTAGTCACGATATTCACATTATTCTCCAGGTATTTCATCTGTATGTACGTTATCAGTAGGACTTGCTACTTTAATGAATAACGGTAAATCCGGGTTATATGGCCACGCAGACTCTCTAGAATATTATATTAATTCTTTTTTAGTTAAATTATTAATTTTCACAATATTTAAATGTAATAATATTGGGGGTTTCTAAATAACTAACATGAGTCATTAAGTGTTAGCGTTCATCAAGGATATCCCCAACCGATAGTCGAAAACTAATCTCCTATGAGCCGTAAAGATCATTAAGGTGAGTTGTGTCTCTCTCATATACATAATGAGAATTGAACCCCTAATAATATACTTTGGACACTCATCTATCTATTAATTGTGTTATGTTTTGTTGATAGACGAGTTATTAAGTACGTGTGTATATATAAAAGAATTAATATGCGGTAAGGGGCCAACAAGACATATGATGCAAATTGTTTCATTTCAACTCAACATGCAATATTATAATAGGTTTTTCCTGTGTCAATCAGAATAGAAAAATATAGTAAATTAGTAATTAAAATCAACTGGCGTTGTTAATGTGTATTTCTATCACCAAGAAATTAAGACTTCCACAAAAACAAATAGTCTCTATCTTTTTTTTTTCCTAATTTGTTTTCTTTATCAAAAAAAAAAAGAGAGAGGGAGTATTAGGTAAGCTAATATTCTTTTAATCTTTTCCCCTCTATAGGTTATCCCAGCTGTATGAATGCAAAGAATAATATATCGTAATAGGTCGTTCTGCATCTTCCTTTAGAAGGTCAGTTATATCACTTTATGTTGTATTTGAAGTTACAAATATGGCCTTCGACATTAATTTATTAGGGGCATGTAGAAAAAAAGGTGACGAAAATAACTGCCTTTTTCAAAAACTTTCCGAAACCGACATTGTTTTTCAAGCTGTAAAACTGTGGGGGGGGGGGGGGGGATCCATAATTGCAAGGTTCAGATCTCCTATTCCATTTTGATGTATCATATCATATCTTAATCAATAATATCTTATTATATATTTTATATTTTTAATATTAATCAAAATTTTAACTTACATGATAAAATATTATTGGTTGAGACATGATACGGTATCAGTGGTGGCCCTGAACATGATTTGGTGGTATGACCGTACAGGCCCATTTGTTAGGGGCAACAAATTTTTTTGTACTTAGTATATATTTATATATTAAAATAAAACATTTATATAAAAATTTATGTAGTTAAAATTTTTATATTTGAAACTTTAGGGTCTAATTGTTTTTTAAAATTAAGGGCTAAATCCTTTTACTACTTATTTTAGTAAAAAAAATTTAAAAAAAAAAAATTAACAGCTACACAAAAGACTCTCTACTTTTTCCTCAATTACGTATCTCTATCCGTTTTTTCCTTACTTACTTTACCAATTTTTTTATTAAAAAAAGCTAAAAGACTCTCCCTCCCACCCTCAGTGACTCACGTCTGCGTCTCTCTCTTTGTCTGAAGCTCTGGCCTCAGACCTCGGTCGGACAGTCCCTATGCCTCACATATCTCTATTGGCAGTGATGCATTGCTTTATTCACAATCTAACGTTGAGTCTGTTGAGAAGTCTTTTAGATTTCACTATTTTATATTGTAAATCAAGCAATTGACTCACTGAATAGAAGATTTGAGCAATATAGCAAATATGAGGAGATTTTTGGGTTTTTGTTTAGTATTGAAAGGCTTAGGTCATTCTCTGATAAAGATTTGAAATTATGTTGCAAAAATCTTGAAACTTATCTAAAACATAGTGATACTTATGATCTTGATGGTGAAATTTTATTTGAAAAACAGTTAATGGCAAACTTTTTGCACCTCTTTATGCGCTTTTGATAATCAATATATATATATATATATATATATATATATATATATATATATATATATATATATATATATATATATATATATATATATTCGGCTTATAAAAAAATAGGGTACCAATTTCTCAGTTAGCACAGGGCACTCAAAATCTCAGGAATGGTCCTGTGTGATACACCAAAATGGGACAAAAATCCTCGTCCTAATTGCAAAGCCATGAAATTCCCCTTTAAAGTCGATTTTCAGGTATTTAGCTTTGAAGTTGTAAACATGTAATACACAATCGTGAATTAAAAATGAAACTTCGGGTCAATGTTGTTAAAGTTGGATTGGATTACAAATCGAAAAAGATTTCGATTTAGGTATGTGTAATATAACATTTTTTCACATGAATAGCATGCAATACTAATAAAATATTATAATTATTAAAAGTTATACATAATATTAACATGTAAGAAATTAAAAACTAAACTTACCATTTATATAATATAATATTATAAAATTTATAACTTTATATGTTTTAACTATTAACTTTGTGAGGATTGAGACGTCTATCCTTATTCTTAGCTTCTTATTATCTTGTAACTCTAACTCAAGTTAAATGCATGAAGATCGAGGAGGCAAGCAAATGAGCGACTGCGTGCTGAATAACCGTTGATGACCGTGATTGTATAGGGAGACACATACAAAGGGATGAGACAGAGGGTCAGACAGACTGCAGCAAGGACAAACTCGGGCAAAGATTAAAGGACTAGAGGGATAAACGAACAGAGCAAAAATTTCTGTTGTTCTACACTACCGAAGTTTCAAAGGAATAAATACTGGATCTAGAATAGAGGATTCGCCCGCCAGTTAAGTTTTTTCTCTTTTTTGTTTCACTTTTTTATTTTTTTTTTCACTTTTTAAATTTAATTTTTTTTTCGTGCAAAAATCGATCATATTCAGTTGAACCCGATCCAACGTAGTCCAATCGAGTTTTGATCGGTTTTGACTAATTTAAAGTGGTCTGACCGTAGAAACGGTTTTGATCCCTGACCATGACCGAACAAGAGGACGGTTCACGATTCAACCGGTTTGATCGACCGGTCCGATCCGATTTTCATAACCTTGCTTAAGGTAAACCAGCGACGATATAAATATGAAGAAGCAAGTTAAATCTTAGATTGTTGGAAATCACATATAAAAAATTATTGCCATTTCTCTCAACCAAAAATAAATTCTTATTTTAGCACTGTCTTTTGCCATAAAATCAGTATTTTTGAAATGTTTATGTTTTTTTTTTTTTTTCTGTCATTGATAGATATTTACATAGACATTATTATAAAATCAATATCTGACACTATTGTAATTAAAAGATTCTATTAGTGATTATTTTTTAAAAACTTGAACTGATATTCTTTTAAAAACAGGTTTGAAAAGGCTTATAAATAACTTATTCATACTTATGAAAATAATTAATGACTTTCTTAAAAGCTCTCTTTAACCTATTACGATAAGTTTATAAGAATAAGCTCTTTTTAACTTATTTCAAACAAAATTTATTAAATAAACGTTTAATTAAATTGTTTACTCAAACGCGTCATAAGGGAACTAAAGCTCTATTACAAGTGTACCCAACTTCTTTCAATAAAATATATAAATAGGGTTTTGTAGAGATAAGACTTCCCTTTTAATGCCAGGCCTTCAACCCAGAGATGAAGCATTCCAAAAGGAAGGACGGGGGAACATCAACGATTTGGTTTGTCAGCGACTCGAACTCATGCAAGTAGTCTGATATCGACCTGGTTTGGAACAATTTACATAAGCGCTCCTTGTTGTTACAAAACCGTGATCAGGGGGTGAAATGGCCCTCCAAGACGCACACAAATTCCTGGTACAAAGTGAGTTGGTTGTTACGCTGCAACCACTGGAACGAACACAAGGCTAAGCCATCCATATAGAAGGAGTCGATCTGAAGACAATCCTACTCTAGGGTTTGGTGGTAATCAAAATACCGATTGACCTTATAGATCCAGTCCAAAGCCTCGATGCCATTGAAACAAGGACAATCTCGACGCATCTTAGGCACGTATTTCGGAGTCGAGGTCGTGGAGTGCTACGACGATTCGACGCGAGGGGTCTTTTCTTTGAAGGAGGTGAAATTCGAGAACAAGGCTTCGAGGCAAGCGTTCATGGTGGCCATCATCTACATTAGCTGCTTACTAGGGGATCAGGATTGGGCTTGACTTTTGGTCATGGTGGCTTGAGAAAAGGACTCGACGAGAGCACCAAATGATGGGTGTTAAAGGATAGAAATCTGGTTTTCGAGGAACCAGGACCTCGAGAGAGATAGGTAGCTAAATATTCTCTTCTTAAGTTCATAATGCTCAGTAAGCTCATACATGTTGTAGGATTGTCTAACAACCCCCAAAAATCTAGGAAGGGAAAATGCAATGCAAAAATAAAAGAGAGATAGGGAGAGAGAGGGTTGCTACATAACAGAATTGCTACCTTATCCTAACAACTTGAAATTTATGCCCTTTTTACACCTTTCCCCTATTCTGAATATAGTCATCTAAATACTTGGGTTGGTGAGTAGCACGTTTGGGCCTTGGCACATTGGGCTCTTCAACTGGTCGGACTACCTTATATATATCAGGTTGATAGGATAAATTTTTTTTACTGACAATACATAAAAATTAAGTCCAAAGAATTTATGCTTTCAATAATTAACTAAACAAAATCAACACTTCAATAACTAAAAGATTTTGAATTTTGCACAAGTTTCAACAATTTTCCAAAATAGTTAGAGAAATGTTTTTTTGACATCTAAAAGGGGACACCATATGGTGTCCCTTTGCTATTGGGTATATTTTGGAGATGCGTGTATATATAAGAAGATAAAAAAGTAAGTAAGAAATAGATATAAACATATACGATGTCACCTACGATGTCCAGATTTTGATGTTCAAATAACACAACTCAAATAATTAACATTTTAGGATCACAAAATAATATATGTCTACGTATGAATGAATCAAAATACAATACGTATTAAAAGTAGTCAAAATAACTTGGATGGAATATGTGTAATGAGCGTTGGGATAATACTCATTGAGATCGTTGCAAAATGATGGGCAACTTCCTTGGTCTTTCATAAGCTAATTTGTCTGCTACATAAATTACAGTTGTATAACAACTTGACCTGCTTTTTTCTGTGTATTATAAATTGAGATAGGCTATTTCAGACGAGAGGAAAACATCATAAATTTGAAACAACGTATAGAATCAAAGAATAATAAAATTAACAAAACGGAAAAAGAGGTTTAGTAAATAGATAATAGTAAGTAACCAAAAAAAACGTTTTAAAAGATTTCACCTCAGAATTCGTTCTAGACTTAAATAAGTATTGAGCCGACGATATAGATATGTATCAAAAAGAGTTTAGTGTGGTAGTAGAGAAAACTATAAACTTTATACTTTAGAAAAATTATTATTGAGAAAGTCTTTTAATCACGGTAGTACCTAGTCTAGTCTCATAAAAAAATATAGAAAAAGGATAAATAGATAAATAGGTGTAACAAGACGAGAGAGGCTGCATACTAATTAAGGTAAATATTTAGTTTTATTTTTAGGATTTATTAATGAAATGGAATTACATTATTTTATGATTTAATTGGCATGCGTTGTAGTGTAAACATTTTTTATACTGTCAATCATTCAGAAATTATCATATCATTAAAAATATTTGTCTTTTATTATAATTATCTTAAAAGTCATACATATTATGATTTGTGATTAATGGATATGATAAAACACTTTAAAGTGATTGTATCAAAGTTAAACTCATTTTATACATGTCTAAGATACAATAAACTGTATAATTGAAGTTATTTTAATATTAAAATAATTGTTTAAATAACATCACTTTTAAATTTGTACATTAATTATATTTTCAGCAGTGTATAACTGGCATTAGGGGAAAAAAAAAATATATCATGATTTCATGCCTGCTAGTAGTATTTGACTGTTTCGCAGAGTAAGTTGTAGATGTCTAAAAATAATAATATTAACTTTTGTTTTTATGTACTAAAGATATTGGTTTTTGGACAAAACTGTAAGGAATAGAGATCTTCCCTCTTATTTCATGTCTCATTTCCTGTCTCCTTTCACTCATATTTTTACATGTCAATTACGATGAGTAAATCTTCAACTTGGTTCCTGAAATTATAACACTGTATCAACCACGTCTATGACATTAACGAAATTCTGAAAACATCCCCGAAGTTGTCAAAAGTTAATCAATTTAATCCCTCCGTCAATAATGTCTTGTCTTCCTCCACTCATATTTAATTGACATGTCAAAATATGAGTGGAGGAGGACAGGAAATGAGACAAGAAAATCATACAACAGATTTTTATTCAACTATATATAAAATACTTCTACATGCATTGGATATTAAGCCTCACTTAGGTGTTGACTTAATAAACTAGCACCAATAACAAAACTTTGAGGATTTGCCACTCATCTAAAATGAGATAATCTCTAATTAAGTGAGAAAGTATGAGTGTATACCTTTAGATTATTTAGTGGGTTGAGATCTCTATGCATTTTATCAATCAAAGATGAACACACCCTTTTAATTTCTCACTTCATAGATAATCTCACTTTAAAGAAGCTAAATCCAAGCTTTTAGTATATTTTAAAATAAAAAAACTACATGTACGTAATGTATGCCAACATAAAGTTTTGTTTACTAATTCGTAGTTACAACTTACAAATGATAATAATTTACAGAGAAACAAGGGAGATCTGCCTACAGAAAGAGGCGAGAGAGATCGTCTCCAAAGTTTTGAAACTTTTCACTCCAAAGTTATAAGAGTGAGCACAAACAAACAATCAAATAAGGTGATTTATATAGGGGGCATATATAGTGAAAGAGGTTTTTTATGTGAGAGTGAGATGAACAAATTTTGGCCATTAAAATCAGACATGGATGTTCAAGATTAAAAGTTCGTTAGTAGTCATGTGATTACTTAAAAAAGTCACATGACTTTAAGATCTAATCATGACCATTCATGTGTGATCCAAAGGCTAAGAATAACTCCTCTCACATGACCTTATATATATATATATATATATATATATATATATATATATATATATATATAGAGAGAGAGAGAGAGAGAGAGAGAGAGAGAGAGAGAGAGAGAGAGAGAGACTTATTTATAATAAATTGGGCCATGTGGCCTCCGCCTTATAGTGGGTCAAAGTATATAGTATAATACTCAACATTTTGGATAGGCATGCATCAAGCTTATTATTAAATCATATTGTTATATGCATTTTTGGTTTTGCTTAATTTCAATAAAAATAGCGTTTCACCTGAAAATCTTTTCCGCAATCTTTTTATTATAAAGATTTTGTGAAGATAAAATAAGTTCTTCTCTTGCCAAACATGATTCAGTCTTGTATGCCTTAAAGAAGTAGTTAATTAACTAGTAGATATAGCAGGGAATGGGTAGGTGAGAGGGACTTAGGAAGATTAGAAGAAGGGGATTCGGCTAAGCAAAGGTGGTTGTCCTTAGGGTTAAGCACAAGATTAGGAAGCCATTTCTATCAAGCTCAATCTTCCTTGTTGCATACATGCTCCTTGGGACGCACATACTAGACTAAGAGGTAAGAGTTGATTGGTATTATATTCGACCAAAGGGGTGATTTTCTCACCTACTATGGATCTCATGCTATCCCCCATTAATTAAAAGCACATAATTCCAATTGCTAAAAGAATACCATTTAGTTTACCTGTGTCTGTTTTGAACAAAATTCTTTTTTGGTAGGATGAGTGGTTGGGATCAAGCTCTTTGAGCAGCAGATTTAATAAGCTATATGAAGCCTCTTTGTGGCAATATATAGTAGCTAAAATGAGTGACCGGAGGGAAGGAGAATGGTGTTGGAATTTATCTTAGAGAAGGAACCTTTTTATCTAGGAGGTTGAACTTTTTCAGGAATTACTTTCCTCTTACTCGATAGTGGTATGCAATTAAATAAGGAGGATGAGTGGACTTGGAATTAATGGTGATATATAAATCTGGTTCTTAATTTGAAAATTCAGCTTATGTTACTATTTTTTCAAATTTTTTATATCTTGACAAATGTTTTTACAAGCCTTTTTGGAATACCACTACTCCACTAAAAGTAATTAATTTGCCTTTTGTTGGAAAGCTTTGATAGATAGAAAACCTACATGTGTTAATTTGCGCGGTCTCATGGACCATGGTGCAATCTTGGATGTTGAACCCTTTTGTAAATCTGCATCTGAAACTAAACTAGCTATATTTTTTTTGTTATGTCACTACAATAAATTTATCATATATCTACGGATATTTTTAATAACAGTCATTAAAACTGTTGTTGGAGTTTCACATTGGATAGTGATATGACCTGCATAGTGTTTATAAGTGGAGGGCAACCCTCACTCTATGAGCTAGCTTTTGGGGTTAAGTTAGGCTCAAACCCAAATTCTAAGATGGCATCAGAGCCTATCCGAGATCCATTGGGCCACCCACAGATGTCCAGTCCTGCAAACTTCACGCTCCAGATGTCCAGTCAGGAGCGTGAGGGGGGTGTTGGAGTCCCACATTGGATAGTGATATGACCTGAATAGTGTTTATAAGTGGGGGGCAACCCTCACCCTATGAGCTAGCTTTTGGGGTTGAGTTAGGTCCAAACCCAAATTCTAATAGGTATAGGTATTAGTGTCAGTCAAACCGTAGGTAAAAGTAGATGGACCGTAAGCAAAGCTATTGACAATCAAATGCAACTGTAGGTAAATGATTGTAGATCGTAGGTAAAACGTATAGTGACAGTTATCTTCCGTTGTTATTTGTCGCTCATAGTAGACGGTTGGACCGACTGTAGCTGAATGTTAGTTTTACACATGCCTACGGATTTTAAACATATAGTGATAGATTTTGTCTGTCACTGAAAGACAAATATCTTGTAGTGTGTTATTTTTCTAGTTCCATATGTGAATGCATATATACAATTAGGTTGGGCTGGATATAGTACTTCCAAGAGATTTGCCAGACATTTTCATTCAACATTTAGGGCTGCAAACGAAAGGAATTTCTATAAAAGTGTTGGCGTGTGTTTTGGTTCTCAATTATTTGATCCTTATCGTTACACAAGAATGAAATCATATTTAAAGAAGGAAATGGTGATTTTGATGAGATATTCGACAAATTAGAATTAGAGTTTGGCGCTGATGTACTTTTTCTGAACAGGGAAATTGTTTTTTCATTTGCAGATTAGTGTATCAATCATTTGTGTTGCATGGAATCATGTAATAGGATATAGATTATGCTGTTGAGACTAATGGATGTTTTTGTAAATTTCTCTTGTACTACTCTATCTATCAAATTTTTTTGCTTAAAAAAACACTAGTAGATATTTTCACTACAAAGGGAACTAATTAGTTAGTCCATTGCTTGAAGTGAGTCATTGGATCCTCTTCACGGTTTATATCAACGAAGTGACGTGATCACCTAAATTTCATTTCACTCACATTCTCATTTATATCAATTTTTCAATAAAAAATATATATTATCCAAATAAATGTCTTAACATTTTGACCAAGAACCCTTTCCCAACCCAGTCGCAAAACAAATCCCGTTAGAAGTGAAACATGGATCACAGGAGTTTCATTCGTGGGGGTAACCTGACAGCTCTGAGATTGAATTGCGAATGAAATTGTAACAACGATTAGGGTGATGCTACAGTGCCCTGGAGGCTTTTTGGTGCTGCTAAACACGGATAAAGCAATTAACTTATTTATGGTGAGATTAATTCCGTACTCCAACAAATTAAGTACCTCACTGCGCATAAGTTGCACGTTAGTTTGCATCTGAGCAATGTCCCCGCCGGACTCTACATTATTTCATTAAAGTTTATAGAGCATGTTTATTCGTAAAATTTAATAAATAAAAAAAGATTTGGTATCCAATCCAGCTTTTTAGTGTATGTTTGGAACTATGGAGGATCCCAATAAATCCACCGTAAAAGCAACTCACAGAATCACAATAGCTAATTTTATATCAACGTAATTCGGATCCAAATTGAAGCAATTCTAAATACAGTATTAGTTAATGTTCATATTTGAGCATATACAATCGAATTAAGGAATATTGATTTTTTTAGTAAACTTTAAAATTACTATCCTCTATTTATTTAGTGAAAACACAATATATATTAAAAAATAAAATTATAAATATAGTTTGATTAAATTTTTAAAATTATTATACTAAATTTTTTATCACATCTCAACCATTAAACGTATTGCTTTAAGAATATCTGAGAATTTCTTAGGAAATATATAAAATTGACACTGCCGCCACACCTATATCATATTCCACCGCCACTTGGCGAGAAGAACACATTTAGGTTAGGTTAGATTAGATTAGCTTCTGATTAAAATTAATCAACGGAAAGTCCATTGTTTGACTACTTGATTTAAAACAGGAGGCTTTGAAGTGAGGCACTGATGTTGAGGTGGGCCATGTTTCACCTGTTCCGACATGAGGAAACGAAAGACACTACCATGTGGAACAATGCCATCGTTCCAAAATGCTCACATATTATTATATTACTATATATTATTCTGAGTTAGGCAAAGGTCATGCAGATTTGATAGATGAGCATGTTATGTGGAAATCTTTGATTAGCAGCTTCATATTTGAAACCACTGAACTGATCATTGACCATCTCATTGGGCTGCCTAACTTTCGGAGGTAACGATGGGAAGGGATGAATGAAAAATGTTAGTAACATATTTTTTAATATTTTATTTTTAATACATACTTTTTGATTGGTTTAAATTCATGTGGATTCAAGTGAAATCCATATGAATTTCAATTAATAGAAGAGGGTATATTGAAAAAAAAGTGTTAAAAAATATGTTACTAACATTCCTCAGGAGTGAATATATGAATAAATAACATAAATTAATTCGGATTATGGTAGGGACCCAATGGTATGAGTCCTTACGGTGACATGATCAAACAGTTATTAAAAATTCATTAACGACTCACAACCTGCCATTGGTTTCGTTTTTTTTTTTTGGCGGGTATAAGAATGTTCTCGGTGTATTTCCTTACTTATTTAGAAATAAATTGCAAAACACACAATTTATACCTAGTTTACTCGTGTTTCTTCTATTCCTCAAAATCAGAAGCCAACAGGGTATAACTCGCCTAATTACTCCACCAATGTTGAAGACATAACTTCTAATTAATAACTGCATTAAGATAATATTAATTTGTTAGTAAACTGCATTGGGAAGATTTTTGAGTAAGTACATAGCTGTATGTACTAAAGCAATTAACAATGTGATGAGTAAATTAACTAATGCAGTTTACTAATGCAGTTATTAAGGGAATGAGTTACTAATGCAGTAAACTGATAATATTAGGTATGATTAATTATGAAATTTGAGAATGTGTGATAAAACTATGTTTTAAAGGGCAAGACTAACACTTATGTTCGCCCCTCTCTAGATTTGTTTATGTGATGAGTAAACACTAGTTAGGATTTTCAGTGTGTTTTAAAAATCGGTTCAACTGAATCGGTTCGATCGGTTTGACCTTCGATTGGTGCTCTCTCCGATTTCGGTCGGGTTAGAGAATCGGGAAAGCAACCTGATCATGCAACATCAACCAAAATCTGGTTCAACCAGCTTAAAATCGGTTAAACCAACGTAAAAACAATTTTAGAGACCGGTCGGTTCATAGTTTTAATTTTTGAAGAAAAAAAATATGGAACATACTTTTGGACTTTCGTCCGGTTTGTATAGGGGTTTCACGACTTGAGTGATTAGAATCCACCTAATATGCATATTTGGTTAACAATCTTAGTCAATGATGACATATTATCTCACCAAAATAAACATACTACTAACTTAAATATTCTGAACTATCATGCATCTTAAAAGATGTATTTTTCTTTGACTTGTTGATTAATCTCTTTATTAATGTGTGCGTATATATATATATATATATATATATATATATATATATATATATATATATATATATATATATATATATATATATATTGATTCGATCCATTGGTTAAACCGGTTGAATCGGTTGAAATTTAAACCGCTCTCATTTTTCGGTCCTTCGATTAGACTGGTTTTTAAAACATTGAGGATTTCATATATTGGATGTTTACTCGCTTTACTCATTTGAGTGATAAAACTATGTATGATTAATTATGAATTTTGAGTAAATCATTTTGGTAGTAGCTAGCATGACTCCCCCAAAATTTTTGTTGCCACTCACTAATGATGATGGCATATAATATAATTGATGCATTGTGGAAGAGGATTTGGAGATGGAATGTTCCAAAAATATGGATTCACAAACTTGGTTAGTTCTAAAAGGGGGGTTATAATCACTCAAGGTAGGTAGACGCATTTGGATAGACAGTTTAATTTAAGGTTAAAGCAATAATTTGGTCCCTATACGTGACACAAATTCTTCATTTAGTTCCTATACGTAAAAAAATTGGAAATGAGTCCCTACATATGTAAACATTAGCAAATTCGATCCCTACATGTGTAAACGTTAGCAAATTCATCCCTGTCGTCAGCAAATTAGCCCCTATATGTGACATAAATTTTTGATTTGGTCTCTAAATCAGAAAAAAAAAATTAAATTGGTCCCTGTATGTGCAATCAATAATAATTTTGTCTCTATCGTCTGTCAAAGACCACGGACCACACTAAAGATTCTTTTCGTATTGATTATTTTTTATATATTATATCAATCTATTTCTTCTATTGAGAGTCAACTTGGATAATTTCAAACTATAAAATCATTTACGGACCAAATTATACCATTTTTACTTTCAATAGAAGAAATAGACTGATATAAGATATAGAAAATATTCAGTACGAAAAGAATCTTTAGTTGGGTCTGAGCTCCTTGGTAGACGGCAGGGACAAAATTATTATTGATTGCACATTTAAAAGGACCGATTTAATTTTTTTTTTTTCAGGTTTAGGGACTAAATCAAAATTTTGTGTCACGTATAACGACCAATTTGCTGACGGCAGGGACGAATTTGCTAACATTTGCATATATAGGGACCAAATTTGCTAACATTTACACATATAGGGACTCATTTCCAAATTTTTTATGTATGAGGACTAAATGAAGAATCCTTGTCACTTAGAGGGACCAAATTATTATTTTAACCTTAATTTAATTAAGTGTTTATTTAATAATTTTTTTTAAATAAGTTAAAAATAATTTATTTTTATAATATTATCTAATAATCTTATGGAAATAAGGTAAAATCAACTTATAAAAATATCATAAATTATTTTTATAAATTATTTGGATAAGTTTATTTTTATCGTCCATGCTCCTAAGTTGAAATAGACTTTTCATAACCTCTTCTAAAAAGTCTTACTGGCTGTTTGGTTTAGATTATTTTCAACGCAAACGTGAAAATAACGTTTTTCGAGACAATTATTTTGGAAGCTATATTAGAGGACCTTTCTCCCTACGTGATTTTGAAACGTGATTTTACCTTCGCAGAATCTTGTTAGAACAGATTTATCTCTCACTCTCTTGTGTTTCACTCAACACTCAAAGATGCACTTACTTCACCAATTGTAACTCACAATGGTAATAGAACACACTTAGCTTTCCTGAATATACCTCTGTATGTATATATTTTTCTTCTTATTCACATAGAGAACCATACATGTATTTATAGCATACTCCTAACAACTTCTACATAGCTGTTATAAACTAACTAACAGCTTATTTAACAAACTCTAACCAACCTTTTACATTGCTGTTATAACTAATTAACAGCTTCTCATCTAACTACTCAACTCTGAAATACATTCAACACACCCCCTAATTCAGAGTTGTTAAAGAATGCATTCCCAGCATCCTTCTCAGCTCCAAAATCTTGCAGCCTTCAATGGTTTAGTAAGTATATCAGCCGTTTGCTTCTCTGACTTGCAATATACTAACTCAAGTCTTTCTTTGTTCACCTGGTCCCTTAGAAAATGGAATCTAGTCTCTATGTGTTTGCTTCTACCATGAGCAACAGGATGTTTAGCCAAGTCAATAGCTGATTTGTTGTCTATCATCAGTCTCATAGCTTTCCCTTCTCTTAGTTTTAATTCTTCTAACAAAGTTTCTAGCCACATAGCTTGGCATGCTCCCATTGATGCTGAAATATATTCAGCTTCACAAGAGGATAAAGCTACAATATTTTGCTTTTTTGAGCAGCAAGAGATTGGTGCTGAACCACAAAAGAAAATGTACCCTGCAGTGCTCTTTCTATCATTCTTGTCTCCACACCAATCCGAGTCACAATAACCAAAGACCTCTGCATCCTCATTCTGAGACTGATTAGGAAATAGAATACCATAATCCAATGTACCTTTGACATACCTTAGAATTCTTTTGGCTGTCACAAGGTGAGTTGTCCTTGGTTTCTCCATGAATTGGCTCACTAAACCAACACTGTAAGACAGGTCTGGTCTTGTGTTACATAGGTACCTTAGTGATCCTACAATCTGTTTGAACAGGGTAGGATCAACCAGTTGTTCATCCCCTTCTTTCTGCAAGTGAAGACCTACTTCTGCAGGTATGTCGACAGAATTACACTGATTCATGTTGAGTCTCTTAAGAATATCTTCAGCATACCTCTTCTGATGCAAGAAAATTCCTTTGTCTATGGAGACAAATTCCATTCCAAGAAAGTATGACAACTTTCCCAAGTCTGACATCTCAAACTCCTCCATCATCCTCTTCTTAAAATCTGCCATTGCAACCTCATTATTTCCAGTTACAAGGAGATCATCAACATAGAGACACACTATCAGTAGGCTAGACTGATTTTCATTCCTGACATACACTCCATGCTCACTAATACACTTCACAAATCTCTGCTGAACCAGAAAATTATCAATCCTCTTATTCCAGGCTCTAGGTGCTTGTTTCAAGCCATATAGGGCCTTTCTCAGCTTGAGCACCTTCTCTTCTTTACCCCGCACCTCATAGCCTGGTGGCTGGTTGACATACACTTCTTCGTCTAAGGGACCATTTAGAAAAGCAGACTTTACATCTAATTGATATAAAGACCACCCTCTATAACCAGCAAAAGCAACCACAATTCTTATGGTCTCAATTCTTGCAACTGGAGCAAACACTTCCCCATAGTCTAACCCAAGTTTCTGCAAGAAGCCCTTTGCAACAAGTCTGGCCTTATACTTAGCCACTTCACCACTTGGTTTCCTCTTGATCTTGAAAATCCACTTCACACCAATAGCTTTCTTCTTCTGTGGCAGTGTGACTAATTCCCAAGTCTTGTTTTTCTCTATGGATTTCAGTTCCTCCTCCATTGCAGTCCTCCAATTTTCATCTTGCAGTGCATATTCGAGGCTTACAGGTTCTGCTTCAGCAAGCAAGGCAAACTGCAATAGATCACCAGTTGTGCTTACTGCTGTATCCGAGAACATAGTATAATCCCTTAATCTCTCAGGCAGTTGGGTTTGCCTTTGAGATCTCCTGGTCTGACTTTCAGTTGCTGCTGGCTCACTTGTCTCTTGATCAGTCCCAAGATTCATCACTACTCGACTGTCACGGTCTCTAGTGCTGTTTGTCTTCCAGTTCCAGCCTTTTCCTTCATCAATAATCACATCCCTGCTGAAAATCACTTTTCTTTTCTTAGGATCAAACAACTTATAGGCACCAGTTGTATGATAACCAAGAAGAATCATCTGCTCAGCCCTGTCATCAAGTTTCTTCCTTAGTTGTTCAGGAATATGTCTCAGGCACAAAGATCCAAAGATCCTGAAGTGACTCACATGTGGTTTTGTGCCTGACCATGCCTCTTCAGGTGTGATACCATGCAATCGTTTTGTTGGACATCTATCCAATATGTATGCTGCAGTAGCAACTGCTTCTCCCCAAAAATAAGCAGGCATGCTCTTCCCTTTTAACATGCTTCTGGTCATGTTTAGAATGGTCCTGTTTCGCCTCTCTGCTGTACCATTATGTTGTGGGGTGTATGGGGCAATTACCTCATGTACTATACCTTCTTTATCACAAAATTCCTGAAATTCATGAGACATGTACTCTTCTCCTCCATCTGTTTTAAGCACTTTGATTACTTTGCCACTTTGTTTTTCAGACATCAATTTAAACTTCTGAAATACAGCAAAAACCTCACTCTTTTTCTTGATAAGATAAATCCACATTTTCCTGGAATATTCATCAATAAAAGAGAAAAAGTAGCTATTACCTCCAAGTGAGTTTACCTCAAAGGGGCCACACACATCTGAACTTATAACTGCAAGTTTCTCCTCAGTTCTGTTTGGAATTCGTGACTTGAAGGGCTTCCTTGGTTGCTTGGATTCACAGCACTTGATGCAAACTTCTTTAGGCACCACAATAGATGGAAGGCCTGTCACCATGTTTTTGACTTGTAACAGGTGCAGGCTTCTGAAGTTCAAGTGCCCAAACCTTTGATGCCACTTCCAACTTTCAGTCTCAGTTAGAGTGGACAGGCACTGATTTTCAATTGCATGAATGCCAATCTTGAAGGTCCTATTCTTTGACAGAGGAGCCTTCAAGATTAGCCTTCTACTGAGATCAAACACCATCAGTTTGCTATGCTTCATCTTCATCGAGTAACCCTTCTCTAATAGTTGTCCAAGACTTAGTAAATTGTGTTTCATATGAGACACATACAGGACATCAGTGATTAGTGATTGCATTCCATCTTTTCTCAAGATCAGGACTTTTCCAATTCCTTCTGCAGTGACTGAACTGTTGTCTGCAAATTTAATGTTGCTTTTCACTCCCTCATTGAGTTCTACAAACCAATCCTTATGGCCAGTCATGTGGTTGGAGCACCCCGTGTCCAAGTACCAGAGATCAACTCTATCAGTCTCTGATTTGGTGGTTGCCATCAGGAGAACATCATCTGTTTCAGAATCCTCATCATGAGCCAATTGTGCTTCTTCATGCTTTCTTGGCACTTTCTTGCCTCGGCATTCATTGGCATAGTGACCCCATTTTTGGCAGTTGTAGCATTGGACATCTTTCTTGTTGGTCTTCTGCTTGCCATAGCTACTTTTACTGCCAAACCTTTTCTTAGAATTTCCTTCCCCATTATTCTGATCTGAATCACTTCTTTGGCCATTTTCTTGACTTTTCCCTTTGCTCTTTTTCCATTTTCCTTTCCATCTCGAGCTCTTGCTACCATCATTGCTTCTTTGGTTGGACTGAGCCTGTAAAGCTTGCTCAGTTTTCACAGGATTCCTCTCATTAAGCCGCAACTCTCGGGCTTCAAGAGTGGCTTGCAGTTCTTCAACTTTCATTTCATCAAGATCTTTAGATTCTTCTATTGCAACCACCACATGATCGAACCTTGGGGTCAAAGTTCTCAGCACCTTTTCAACAATCATCACAGATGACAGCTTCTCACCACATGCATTCATCTGGTTTGTGAGAGTCATCAATCTAGTGAAATATTCACCAACACTTTCTTGATCATTCATCTGCAGCAACTCATACTGCCTCCTTAGGGTCTGTAACTTTACTTTCTTTAGTTTGTCAGCACCCGCATAGGACCTTGCAAGGCTGTCCCATGCTTCCTTTGCAGTAGTTGCGGAAGAAATCTTCTCCCAATTCTCTAGATCAACACATTGGTGAATTATGAAAAGTGCCTTACTTTCTTTCTTCTTGAAATCTCGATGAGCAGCTCTCTGCTCATCTGTGGGATTTTTCTCAATTTCTTTCACCCCATCCGTCACATTCTCAAGCCCATCTTGCAAGGAGAAAATCACCTTCATTTGAGCACTCCAGCGATCATAGTTCTTGCTTGTCAAGATAGGCAAAGTTGCAGGGAAATTGCCATTGGTTGGGGCTGCCATCATCCCTCACACAGGTCCCTCAATAAGGCTCTTGATACCACTGTTAGAACAGATTTATCTCTCACTTTCTCGTGTTTCACTCAACACTCAAAGATGCACTTACTTCACCAATTGTAACTCACAATGATAATAGAACACACTTAGCTTTCCTGAATATACCTATGTATGTATATATTTTTCTTCTTATTCACATAGAGAACCATACATGTATTTATAGCATACTCCTAACAACTTCTACATAGCTGTTATAAACTAACTAACAACTTATTTAACAAACTCTAACCAACCTTTTACATTGCTGTTATAACTAATTAACAGCTTCTCATCTAACTACTCAACTTTGAAATACATTCAACAAATCTAAAACAAACGGGCTCTTATATATTGACCTAGTCACTTCTCAACCTATGTGAGGGGTCCCAGTGAGAGTGTTCATGATAAGACAACCCTCCACGCGCTACATGAGTGTGCTTGCAATGAATCGGTGTGGAGAGTGGTGGTACACCGAGGCCACAATATATACTATGGTTGTTTAACACAAGTTTGCATGAGTAGGTGGTACAAAATATTATTAATGGAAGCTTTGTTAGTTAGATCTATGGAGCCGGAATGGCAGATCATGTTTGGAGTCACTACGTCCTTAATTTAATTATATGGCAGCATATATGAATGAATGAGAGTATTGTGTTTGGTAGTCGGAGTGCACATGCATGCGTACGTAAGACATGATCGATCTGACTGCATCTTCGCTTGCCGGTCTGTTCTACAGATATCAACACTCAACAGGTAGCGGTGGGGTGGCGATTCCCGCCGGAAAGAGCTACAGGTTGTGGAGGGGGTGTTAAGTCCATGCATGTGACTGTATGGCTTTAATTTGTGTGAAGCTTGGGGTTCTCTCTAGCTAGCTAGTGTCCTTATCTCAAAGTTGTGGGGGATTTTAAGCACACCTTGTACATTGCGTGAGACAAAGAGTTTCAAAACTGTAGATATATAGAAAGTGACTCTTCAGTAGGCTGCATGTATTATATATCGATCAATTGAGCTGGGCGGGCAAGAAGTTGGACAATACGCATCCCTCATATGTATGGGCCCTCCGGAAGGTAATGTAATACGATGGCAAATCAGTTGACGAATCTTAATTTCTCATCACTATATATCCTTTAGAGTTGCATTTGCTGGACAATCCTCTTGCTGGATGTGGGGAGCTTTTGCTCCACCACAACCTTGTTCAGTTGTTCATGTTTTTTTTTTTTTTTTTTGGTAATTAAAATGGTAGGAAGTGAGCTACCACTCCGAGACCTGGAGTAACATGGGTTTGTGTCTCTTTTTAATTATGGTAGCATTGTTATTTAGCTTGGGATTGCTCCTCTGTTTTTAATAATGCTCCACCACAACCTTGTTCAGTTGTTCGTGTTTCTTTTTTTTTTTTTGTAATCAAAATGGTAGGAAGTGAGCTACCACTCCGAAACCTGGAGTAACATGGGTTTGTGTCTCTTTTTAATTATGGTAGCATTGTTATTTAGCTTGGGATTGCTCCTCTGTTTTTAATAAATAAATAAATAAATATACATGAGTTTTTATTATTTATCATTCTTTGTTCAATTTTTGTTTTATGAAATATATAATATGATTATTTTATGTTAATTTAAAATTAATATTTGATTTGTCTTAAGTTTATTATTTAATATAATATATAATATTAAAAATATATATTTAATTATCACCGGTTCGACCATGATTCAATTACGGTTGAACCATTGAATCTTGAACCAGTGTCTTCAATGTTTTAATGACCGGTTCAATTTTTAAAACATTACGTGTTTTAAATTTAAATATATTTTTAAATATTATTTTGTTAGCTAAATATTTTAATATATGTTTACATTATATTTAACATGATATACATATGCAACGTCTTATAAATTTGAACTATTTGATTGTTAAAATTTAATTTTTATAAAAGGTTATATGGAAAATTATTAGTTTAAAATTTAAATCATTAATTTTTTAAAAAATAATAATAATTTGAATAAGATAGAATGACAACTAATTAATATTTGAATTAATTTTTAGAAGGTAACAATTTGAATTAAATTTGATAGCAAATAATTAGTATTTGAACTAATTTAAAAAGGTAACAATTTGAATAAGATATGGTAGCAAATAATGTAGACAATCCAGAAATTAGTATTAGTAATTATCAATATTTGTGGTGAAAAGTAACAGAATTAAATGGAAAAAAATAAGTAAGAATTTGATTAGTATTGGAATCAACTACCAAATTTAGAAATGCATTTTAAAAGTAAATAAATTTTGCAAAATTTTGCTTGACTAAGTGACACCACATGGCACACAAAGGAGGGAAAAGATTGTGGATAATGACTTGCTTTCAACGGTGATAACTCTAATTTAATATATTGGGTTGTTTATTAGTAAAAAAATTGGAAATTAATGTTAAACCGTCAGTACACAATCTTGAAATTAGTAGTAATTGGAAACATTTGTTCTGAAAAGGAAAAAAGTTAATCAAAAATAAGTAAATAGATATGGTAATTATAGTTAATAATTAATGCACTACAAGAAATTTATCTTTAAGTGACAGACAAAATTTGTCACTATATGTTTAAAATTTGTAGGTATATGTAAAACTTATATTCACCTACGGCTGGTTCAACCGTCCATTATGAGCAACGAATAACAACGAGAAATGACTGTCACTATAGGTTTTATCTACGATCCACATACATTTACTTACATTTGTATTTGACTGTCAATAGGCTTTACTTACGGTTCATCTACCTTTATCAACGGTTTGACTGACACTAATACCAATACCTACAGTTTTAACTACTATCACTAAAAGTGTCCATAGGTATATGATAAATTTATTGTAGTGATAAAATTATAATGATTATTGTAATGATAGTAATTATAAATATTAGTCTGAAAAAATAAAATAATCATATAAAAAAATAAATGAACTAATTTTATAATTATAACATTTAATTCATGAAATTATAAGAGTTATTATAATTATAGTAATTAAAAATATTAATCTTTTTAAGAAAATAATTAAACGAAAAATATAAGAAGTCGGATTTGGATTTGTGTTTATATTTAAAAAATAAGGACACCTGAGACATTAAGGATGATATAGAGTGTGGAGAATGACTGAACTTCAAAACTAAAAGCTCGAATTTAATATATAAAGATTAATTTTAATTCCAGTAAAAAAATGTTTGAATTTTTTGAATAATAATAATTTAATTATAAAATAAGATAATTACATTTATAATTAATTAATTAATAATACTGTGTGAACAGGGTACTTAATTAAAATTGTGGTTCACCTCCTTCTCTCAAAAAGATTTGATCCTTCAGAGTTGGGTCTATCATCAATGAATGTCTTAAGTTGTTTTCCTCTTATCCTCTTTTTAGGATTGAGTATGTTAGGAGACAAATTAATGATGTTGCTTATAGCTTAACTAAAGTGACTCCATTTAAGTCTAATCCCTATTATTTCTATTATGTTTCGAATTGTATTGCTTCTTTAATTTCTAATGAAATGATATAAGCATTTTTCGGTTAAAATAATTAATACAAAGTGACAACCTTTACCCGACAAACAACACGATAAAAATTTTGATATGTCCTCAATAAAAAATTTCTCTTAGTCCTTTTAGTATCTTTATATATAAAAGGAATGTAGTCATTAGGGTATTTTTGTAAAATCACTTGGATTAATAATTTTTTTAAAAAAATATATTAGAAACTAAAATTGTTGGGATAAAATTGTATTTTTAAAATGACATATTAATTATTTTGGGAATAGGTTAACTCTTCATTAACCCAATTTTTTCTCTCTTAGGGATTCAAAAATTCACGGTTACTTTTTCTTTTCGTTGGCCACTTCTTTCTCTCTTTTTCTAATGTAATACCATCATTAGAATCTTCTATAATGAGACTTTGTAATGTGTGCCGAAGGAATTCCACAATTTACATTGGTGTTTGCTTCTTGCACGGCTGGTGGCGCCTATATACCTGCTATGATGTTAGGTTCTTGCCTTTTCTTTTCTTTTTATTGATGATATGTTGATTTGATTTCTGGTAGCTTTCTACAACTGGGTTTTGAAGAATTTGTCTTTTTAACTTCATTTTTCTCTGCAGAGGTTTGTCTTTGTGTTGTTTTATTTTCCTGTCTAACCTTCTCTACTTCAAAGGCAAGTTTATGAATAATCATTTTTGCTTTTTTCTTTTCGATAATTCAAAACGGATTTGAATTTACTATGTTTTCTGGCAACTTGGCTTAGTTTGGATTCTCCTCTTTGTATACTTCCTTCTGCTCTGACTTGAACTTATCGGCTTATCTGATAAGATTCTGTAATCCCACTGGTAAGATTCTGTAATCCCAAAATTCAAACTTTTTCTTTCTGTTAATCGCGCAAGATTTATAATTTTTTTCTCTATTTTTCTTTTTGTGCAAATGGGTGCTTAAATTTTCTCTATTTTTATGTGTTTTTCATGTTTCTATCAATGAGGTTTCTCTTCTTAATTTGTTTGCCTTGTGTTGCCGTCTAGCTTTGCCCTTCTCTATTTATTAGGTTAGTTTCTTAAATCCCAATTCTATTTATATTTTATATGTAAAAATCTATTTTCACACAAGATCATCAATTTTGACATGGAAAACTTACGGTGTTGATATGTAAACTTTCTATTGCATATACATATGATGACAATTAAGGTCTTCAAAAAGGGCTCGAGCTAATTTCAGGCCTCCTGTACCAAGCGATAATGATCTTGATGGGATGCAAAGTTCACCTGGAAGCCACGAGGACACTCAAGAGAGGATGTTCCAATGACTGATCAAACCGAGGATGATCGATATGAGGTAATGTGTGCTTTGAATTTCTTTTTCTTTTTTCATATCTTCTAGCAGCTACACTGTTGAGTTTTTTTTACTATTAACATAAGGACATGCAATGTAGGATGATTATGATGATGAAGGCCGATATAAAAAAAAAGTTGTACAATTGATGGTAACTTTTCGTGAAATCTATCCAAGCTTGAAAGGATACCATCAACCAATTACATGGACAAGTTACAGCTAGATTGTACAAGTTCTTTCAACAAGTTTGCTTAAAAAACAAAGGCTTATACGTAATATTTCTACTTCTCTTAGGTGAGCTCCTGTCCAATTAAGTTTCATATTTATTACTCTTTGTTTGCCTTAAATGTAATAGAACTTTTCTCATTGTTTATTTTATGAATGACCTTTGTTTCATTTTTCTCATTGCTAAAATTTTTTCTTTCTTATTTTATCAACTTTTTTTATATATTTGTTATTATCTGAGAAGGAGGAGCCTATCAGGAAAAGGTTCTATTCTTTATATTGAGGGTACTACCACTTTTTACTGTAGAAAACTTTTTTTGCGTGCAAACTGTCCCATTTTTTCTATTCTTTCTTTTTCTTCATCTTCCATATCATTCTCAACTTTTCTAAGGTAACAGTGTTCACTTCAAGGTGGGATTTGATTTGAGAAACTTCTATTGATCCTATTTTTAATCATTAAGGTATTTCTAATTTGTGATCTTATTCTACTTTTAGTGTATTGATTGGTGAAAACATAATGCATTTTTCTAACATATATTTGGTTTCTTTTGTTTTTCTTTTTGGTGCCAACTTCATGCATCTAAATACTTTCTATTTAGATGTTCCTGATCAATTCCATTTGCAAAGCACAATAGCTTTCATTTATCAAATTTATCTGAAGTTATAGATGGAGGAATAGAGTTGCATTACTTTATCTGATTAAATGTCTATTTGTAAGTCATTGATTAATGCTTTATTTATCTCTTTAGAATTTGATGTTTATCAAAAAATAGGTGATTTTATTTAGATAGAAATAGAAACTATAATGTAATTGATTCGGTAAACTGTGAGCAAACTGGAATTGGCACATAAAGTGCATTTGACATCTTATAAAATCATTCCTTGGATCAGTAGTATCTATTGTTCTAACAAGTTACTGATTCAGGAGCCATTTTGTAACCTGGCTTCAATGTATAACTTGAATGAAATTTAGAACTTGGAATTTCCATTCTGTCATTATGTTGGATTTTGACAATCAAACTTTAGTTTTGTCTCTATCAAGTACTAATAACTTGTTTTAGCTCCCGAATTATACTATGTAGTTACTATAACTTATTATATTATTTAACAAGTATAAGCTATTCAGAGGAAATTAAGCATGAAATATCTGATAGAACTACTTTACTGTTTTTTTCTTTCTTTTTAAGAATTTTCATAACCCTACATTTCCGGTAAGTAATTGTTGTGCAATTACAATAGCTTTTACATGTTAATAATCTCATTGCGTGATAAAGTCTTCTTTTTAAATGTGTTGAACTGCAATGGAAGCAACATTAAGAGTAGGAATTACAACTATCCAACTAATTGGGGTTCAGTAACTTATTTAGCATGACTTTGTTTTCTTCTTCTCTATTTTCTTGTGTGTCATGTATGTTCATATGCACAAAGAAATGCATCCCTTTTGCTCCCATAGGGAGCTTTAAAAAAATATTTTATAAATGCACTTTTCATGGTTGAAAGGGAAAAAACGATTTACAACTTTAACTCGATTCTATGCCTGTATGTTATGGCATAATATATAAAGTTCATTCACGTGTCATTCCATCCTTTTTTATGTTGAGTTCTGTTGGTATATATATGATTTGAGTAGGATACCCTGACACACTTAGATTTCAACAAGTGATTTCTTTTATATGATTTGAGTAATATTTGTTCTTGATGCTTGGCTTTTGTCTCATTCCACATTCAATATTGGAATCAGAGGATTTCTATGTTTATTTAATTTATCTACTATAGTTTATATGTGATTCTAACTCACAAATCTTATGCAATTTATTACTATAGATTCTTATGTTTTGGGCAGTGACTTATTATTTTTTTATTTATAGTGGGAAGCAAGAATGTGTTCCTTTTCATTATGCAATGAATTACTTTATCTCTTCAACAAAAATCAGTAAAACACATAATTAGAGTACCTTCCCCTTAAGTTGCCAAATACAAAATAGTATTTTACATGTGAACTTAAGCTCAAAACAACTTAAAAAACAAAACAAACATTTAAATATAGATGAAAATAAAAAAAACATCAGTTCCAACAAACTGAACTTGTAAGCATGAAAATTTGATCGACTAACTTCAAATTTTAAAGTGAAAAATGTAAATCTTCCAACTTAATGGAAGAAATAATTTCACCTGACATAGTTATGTGCATCGATCAAAAAGGCACTTTTGTGAATTTAGAGAAATAAGATCTTAAGAGATTAATGGAGGAGGAGCATAAGTAATAGAAAAGTTTCAGTTTGTCAAGTAAAAGAGGGCATAGCAATAGTCATTTATGCTGAGCAAAATGGCCAAGCCGAAAGTGAATCTGCATAAAAATTATAATATCTATGTAGCAAAAAGCGAGCAACTGATCATTATTCAGCTACATTATTAATCAGAATAAAGGGGCAACTATGGCCTTTTCTTCCATCTAGGTTGTAGATGCTGGGGATATTTTGAACTTCCTACATGTCTTCTATACCTTGCCATGAGAGTGCTTAGGCATTAACCTACAACTCAATTTCTTGAGGATCATGTTCCAACTTACCTTGGACTTCATTTTTTTCCAACTCTTGCTCCATGCTCAAGCACTCCTTCTCAAGCTTAGACACTCGCTCTTTCATGATATCAAAAGCTAAAATTGGGTTGCTTGATTGGGTTGCCTTCATTTCTTATCAGAGCAAAATTTTCACTCAGATTTTGTGAGTTTTCAAGATTATTAGATGCTAATAACCAACAAGCAATAGATGTAGGGAGGTTAAGTTGTTCGAAGAACAAAACTTGGACTACAACGCGAAGCGGCAACCTCTCATTTTGTGTTGCATGGGTGCTGGCTTCCAATGAGAGCTTCTGGCAGATCATGAGCCTGCATATTTGTTCCTTCTCGGAGTCTTTCATCCAAGGATGAGCCTGAAATAGAGAATTTATCATTCTCTTTCAAATATAATAGAGAACATGAAAGTAAATTTTAAGACATCAATTTCTAGAGCCGCTGCTAATACAAAGATTTCTGCTTATACAGTCGAGTACAAAATAGTAATAGCAGTACAAAATCAAGCTATCTATTTTTATATTATCTTGAAAAGCACAAAGACTGTAGAGAATGTGAACAATGCTATGTTAATATTTTATTTTTCTTTGCAAAAAAAATTATATTTTTTTGGGCTTGGCTTGATTAGTGACAACTGTTGTTGTTGAAAACTGTTGTTAGAATTGGTACCTGTGAAGCATATGGTGTTAAAAGGAACGACTCAGATTTTGGTCCAATGAAGATGCAGGTATTACTGGGGATAGTTCAAACCGGGCCTTTTTGTTGTTTTACACTTTTCTTTATACTAAATAGATAGTTCAATGATTAGAAATAGGGAAATAAGGTTATATCTTATCATTTTTGTTGTTAGTTTTCTTTGTATAAAGAAGCAAACATGTAAAGAACAATAGAAGAACGATTCAGCATCAATGCGAGATACAAGAACTTGTATGTTATGGAGTGTGGACATGGAAAATTTCTTGCATATATTCCAATAGTTTATCTTCGAAAGAACAATTACATATATATGACGGATAACTTAATAAGCATCTAAGTGATTGACAATGTGTCATACCACTCATTACAATGTACAATCCGGTCATCTTAATTCAAACGAATACGATGTATAGTCCGCCAAGAGGCTACTTATGGAATGCCTTCCGGTTCTCATGAAAAAAATCGTGTCTCAATCACGTGGGAAGAAATATATCTCATATTAATTCATGTACACCAAACCATAACATTCCCTTAAGATTTGTTATTAAGTCACATTTCCCTAACGGTTTAACTTTCATATCTCAAACATACAAACAGATCTTCCGAACGGTTCAAATATTACACAAATATGTATTCATTGATCTTTTAATGTGTTAGTTTTTACATTCTAAAAAAATATTCAAACAGATAAATACAAAAACATGTTACATCTATGCATCGCACAGGTACAAAATCTAGTTAAATAAAAAATAAGGTGTTTAATATCTTAAAAATATAAATTACATTCAATATTTTTTTTCTATTTAGTAACCATAGGGATAGGGATTATTGGGTGTATTGATTAGGAATATTTAGAATTATTTCAAGATAAAAGAATTATTTCAAGATTAAAGAATATTCTTATTTGATCCTATTGGTTTGTCTATTTTCTCGTTGATTATATGGCACTTGGGAATCTTAACATCACTGTATGTCAGATCCGCAACAATTAAATAAATATATCACATATATTTTTTGATTTGATTCTCCATAGTACGGATTCCCCATCCGCCCATCCATGAGAGAGTATTCTTTGGAATAAGACATAAAATTTATATGTTTAAAATTTAAAAAATAATAAATATTTAATTTATATGTATTATCAATATAAAAAAATTTATATTATCAATTAATCATAAATTATCACGTATCTATAAAATTATTTGATTCTTGCCTCAATTATCAAGAAAGGCACTCATATAGTCATATAAAGCTGACAAAATGGGCCGATCCAAATAAGTCAGATAAATCATAGGGTTTGGACTGTGAAATTTGAGCTCAAATTAGTCTTGGGTCTTTTTGGGCTAACCCGATGGAGTCCGAATCCGAAGCAGACTAGCCCGCCCGCTTAACACTATTTTTTTTTTGTTATTTTTTCTCTAAAATATTCCCTCTGTCCCATTATATGTCACATTTAAAAAAAAAAATTTGCCTGAAAATATATGTCATTTTTCTATTTTCAATATAATATTAAATGTTTCTGTCAATTTTACCCCTAATTGTGTTTTTAGAATTCTGTTATGTGATGTATTAAGCGAAGTCATCACTTTTTTTTTATTTTCAAAGTGAAACATTCGAGTGATCAATAGCTACATTTTATTCTATTATCAATGTCTTGGAATACTTATTTTTCTGCTTGAATGTAGTTTGTCATTAATGATAACAGAATATGTAAAAATAAAAAAATATAAATAATGTTAATTTAGTAAAATTGTTGTAACTTTCTTTCATTTATTATTTTTTTAAACCATATGATTTAGTCAATTATGAAATATATCGTCAGACAGAAGGAGTAAAAAGTAAAACAAACAAAATACAAAATAAAAAAAAGCAAAATAAAAAACATATATCGTGGACGTTCAAATAACAAACATCGTTAAAATATATCTCTGTATAATCGATTTATAGAGCCACCGATCTGAACCATTCAATAATATAGTCAGACACACTCACACACAGATCATGCAATTTCAGCATAAGTGTTTTTTTTACTAAATAAAAAAAAAAATTCCGCATAAGTTGAAGCAAACATCAATCTAATTATAATAGTATGCTAGAGTACAAGGACCTGGATTTGTAAGACTCTCATTTGTCCACCAATGAATCATATAACGTAGAGCAGTCACCCCGCAAAATCAAAAGTAAAAGCTTTTGAATTTGAATATTAAACAAGTATCTTTGCAGTGGGAAAGTTAATAAGAGCACAAAATAATGATAATATATATATATATATATATATATATATATGTCGGGTCGGCCCAAACAAGCCCGCAGCCCGTATAAAGCCGGGCTTGCACACTTATTCTTTAGTCCGAATTGTATCTAGGTTTGTTGGTCTGGCTCGTCACGGGCCGGGTAGCCTGATTTGCTATCTCTCGTCATATTATCCCTTGTGACCTTCCGGAATTCAATCCACTTAAACTTTCTTGTAAATAAAAAACAGCCACTCATACTAAGATTTATGATAGGTTGACAATGTAAAAATGTCTATATTGACGATGTATCAAAATTAAACTCTAACATAGTATTTAATCGGAGGGAATGAAGGGAATGAGAGAAATTTTTATTAACATTTCTTGTGTTGTTCAATTTTATAAACTTTTTTTGTTTGGTTTCACTCCAATATTGGATGATTTAGAGGGGAGTTGAAGTTTAAAACATTTTAAATGTATTAATTAAAATATCTTTAGTTAGGTAAAAATTGATGTCTCATTAAATACTAGAGTAAATTATCATTTTGGTTCCTAAAAGTATGAGCTGTTGTCAATTCAGTCTCTGAAAACAGTTAAATTGTGAAAAAGTCCCTCAATGTTAATTTTTTCAGTCAAATTAGTCCTTCAATGTTAATTTCGCTAGTTAAGTTAGTCCCTGTCAGGAACTAATTTTTCTAAGGAAATTAACATTTAGAGACTTTTTCGTAACTTAACTGCTTTCAGGGATTGAATTAACAGCGCCTCATACTTTCAGGGACCAAAATGATGATTTATTCTAAATACTATAAATACTTTACATATACCAATTTTTGTTTGTTCTGAAAAGAAAATTAGGATAATGGTTTTATTGTGTTTGGTGAACCAAGTTGATTATAGATTTCCAATTAATGTACTATGACGAAAACGAAGACGATTAGGTGTTGAAAATATGTGAGTCAATGTGAATCTTGGAACAATATAATCAGTTGCCCAGAGAAAAACAAACATAATTACATTTCATTTAACAGCCAAGCAAATAATGGGAATAGAAAAAAAGTTTAATTTTGATTCATTTTTAGTGTAAATTGTTTTACATTATCAATCAATTACATATTATTTTATGTGTGATTTTTAAGGTTATAATTATAAAAGTCAATAATATTTAATGATGTAATAATATATAATTAATTGACTATATAAAAAATCTTTAAATTAACCAAATAGAAAAATGCAGTTTGCTCCTCCCTTTTCATTTTCACCTGAAAGGAGAATCTACCAGTAAATTGATTGGTTTACAGGCTTGGGTTAGGCACACTTATTAGCATGCTATTTATATAACTAGTTTCACACTTCTCTACTTTTGTACATGCCACGCAGAAGATGATGGAACTTCTGTTAAGTGTTCGTCATCCAATTAAATTAAACAATTATCTTATTTGTCTATGTACTGGAATTGTTGAATGATTCATGTCACCTAGGGATTAAAAAAAAGCATAAATTATTTATTTAATAATTTGTTTATCTAAATTTGTATTAGCTTTTTGAGCTCCAAGTTTCTGTGAGATAACCATTAGATTAAAGGTAACAATATTCCCTAATAATTGGTAAGGGTAGGGTATGGGTGCGACTTGTATACATGAAAGGGACAAGGGCGTAGAAGCATTATATAAAACCAGTCATATTTGAATTTAGAGATTGGAATATCTTCTATAAGTTTTTTTATCATATAATTATATGGGAGAGAAATAAATAAAAAGACTTTATTAGTAGTCTAATCAAGATTTGTAATTTTTTTATAATCTTTTTATTTATCTCTTCTCTCCGTATAATCACATGACAAAAAAATACATCGGAGAGAGACTATTCCACTCGATTCTACACCAAAAAAGATTGGGTATAATTCATTGGTAAGCTGAACTGAGTCTCCTCTTTCCAGCCCAACAGCAAATGATGATTGACCTAAATATGAAGAGATTGGTCCAACCCTATTACAGGGGTACATAATATGAGCGAGGACTAACCCAACTACCCTAAGGTAGCCCAAATGCTCGACTGCTCGAACTACCCTATGCCAAATATGACCAGATTTTGTTTGGGCCTTTTAACTTCCCACTCCAATTTCGAAGTTCAACCAATGAAGACATAAATCAAACCTAGTAATTCATCACTGAAGTTCAATCTTGAGAGAACCTGGCACACTATTCTATCAATATATCAAGAGAAGAATACGGTAAGGTTTGGTCTATGATTTACCTCATCACATTAGTTAATCCACAATGAACGTTGGCATGATGACTCCATTCCTTGCAACTTCCTAATAGCCCAATGGAGCTCTTTTTTCCGCTAACACCGGCGGAGCTAGACTTGGATGATGCAAGGGACCAACGATAAAAATTAAAAATCATCCAACAAATATATATGCATCAAATTTCATATAAAATATTCATAATTATATGTTCCAAAGCGCTAATTACATTAGTAATCTATCAAAACACAAAACGTTTCTATTGCATGTCACGAAAATCATTTATAATTGAATCTACACTAAACTTTTCATCAATTTTCTTTTCAATGTATACTAGTAGACAGTCAGTCAAAATTCACCTTCTATCTTGTTGTGAAATGTAGTCTTGACTATATTCATAACTGAAAAAAATCGCAATATAGTAATTGTAGGAATACAAAGTGTGAGAATAAAAGTTAACACTTTCTACGCAAGATAATAGACTTATGTTTTTCTAGTTTTTACCAATCATTGACCGAGATCAGAAAAAGATTTCAATGCTACAAAATTAGAAATTTGGACAAATAATTAGCTTTAGTAAAAAAAAATATAGTAATGGTGCAACCGAAAAAGTCTTTTATATTTTGAAATATATTAAAATAAAAGACAATATAAATGGATTTACTATTATATTAATATGAAATATATTATAATCTGGTTCACGGCCGGCCCAACATCCATTGAGGCCTAAAGCAAACTTTATGGTGAGGCCTTTTTAAAAAATTAACCCAATAATTTTTTCATACAAAATTAATTATTTTGTGCACAATGAGGAGTTGATCCCTGAACCTTCAACCTAATGATAAGTTTTTATACCAAATGAGCTAACTTATATTTGTTGATATATTATACATATTAGAAAGTTTATATAAAAAAATACAAAGTGGACCTTTTTTTTTAAAGAAAAAATTGTTTTATTTTGAGAGGCCTAGGGCTTCACTTATTTTACCCTTGGATCGGGCCTGATCTGATTTCCAAAATATCTCACATATTCAATGGCAAAGTTTGTCCGGGTGATTTCTTTCCCATAAATTATCTCGCTTGATTTCACTATTCCAAAGCTGTAATAAATGAATAAGATTTTGTTGTGTGTTACTTATTGCTCAAAGTTGAGAGGAATGGAAACCCCAAAACTCACTGGAATAGATCTCCTCATCACCTGTGAGAAACAAAAGCCTATAAACAAACGTAGAATCTGAAAAGCCCAATACAAGGATAGGGTATTACACTTTACTAATGTTTTTTTGCTGCTAGGAGGCTAGGGGCCATCCAAATAAGATAGGAATTATAAATTCACCAACAAAAAAAAAGATAGGAATTATAATATTATTAATTTTAAAATTAAAAATAGGCTGGTAGGGGGCCAGGCCTGATTAGGGGTAACATACCTCGCTCCCTGCACTGACCCCTATCATTTATAATTTTGACATATATGCACGAAGTAGGGATGGTAATGGATAGGGTCTGATTAGGATACTATAATACCCATTCCTATACTCGTGCTGAAAAAAAATACTCGTACTCATATCCATACCCACGTGAATAGCAATTTTAGTGCCCGTATCTGTATCCTCTAGGTATCTAAGTATCCATACCCGAACTCGTTACCCGCACTTTAACTAAGAAATAACAAAAAATCATTATAACTCAATTAAAAAACATCCAAAGATCTTTCAAATCTACTCATAAAACATTACAAACCAAAGTATTTAACTAAATAAAAACATCTAAAATATCTAAAACATCCAAAACGAGTAAATATCACAATAAACATCCAAAATGACGCTAGCTCGAGGATGAATGGCGTTGGCGCTGACTCGAGGAAGAACGGCTGAGGAGCTCAACCAGAAAGGGAAAAACACTAATGAATCATCTAGGTTTATTACTTTTAGATTAATTATATTCTTAAAATTTATATATAATCATAATTATAATTATATGTAATATATATATATATATATATATATATATATGTGGTGTGGGGCGGGGTGGGTATTAGAGTACCAGTACTTGCACCCATACCAATTCAAATTTGTGAGTAATTATCCATATCCGGATCCATACCCACAAAACGGATATTTACCCAACCTATTGTGGGTATTTATTGCGGGTGTCCAACGGGTAGGGTTTAAATTGCCATCCCTAACACTAAGATTAATCTCTTAGCATGGTGCTAGTGTAACACATCAATAATCTCTTCCTATAATATATTCAACCAAATGACTTTTATAATATTAAAGGTAATTTAACAATAAAAAGTTATTTTCTGAAAAAAATAAAACTAGAGATCCTTTTTTCCTATTGCTTTTCCTCAAGCACAGCCTTCTACTTTTGTGTTCCTAACACCACATTTCGCTGCAGTGTTTTTTTTACCATGAAGCATTTGAACCACTAACATGCTCATATAATTCAGACTGGGCTTCATCATAAGCTCCTTCTTGGGCTTAAATCACATTCACATGATAATGGAGAAGAGATGCCAACACTTTTCTCAAAATTAATGTTAAAATAGATGACCGAAGAACCTGAAAATGATGGAGAAGAGATGTCAGCACTTTTCGTTTCAATTGTTTAAGAGACCAGTGCAAATGATTGTGGCAAACAATCACCTAAAGAAAAACAAAGAAATGAGCCCTTGGAAAAGCATGAGAAAGGAAAGCTGGTGCAACCGTGCAGGTTTCTACCCGGGTTCGTCCAGTCCAACAAAACAGCTCAGCAGCAAATAAAACCTGAATGATCGCTGTTTCATAAACATCATTTTGGCCCATGCAGGTCTCGAACCTGCGACCTTCGCGTTATTAGCACGACGCTCTAACCAACTGAGCTAATAGGCCTTGTGATACTAATGTCGAGATTATCCTATTTATAGCAGTAAAGTGCTGAGTGACTATACAAGTAATCTATTGGGCATAATGTAATGAAGAATGTTTCGAATCCAGATATGATCATGCTTGATGGATTCACATATTCTCGTATCTCAATGGTACGTTCATCATATGATAAATATTCATTTATATATTGGGTATTGCTAACAAATGTCCTAAGGACATTGTTTAAGAAATCAACAAAAGAAAAGTTTGTAGTGAAAAACTAAGTGAAACATTTTTTAATATATTAAATACATCATTTTTCCATACAAAGTTTTTTTTATTGATTTCTTAAACAATGTCCTAAGGACACTCGTTAGCATTTTCCTTTTATATATATATATATATATATATGCTTAAAAGTCTGTGTCTTTAATTATCATAGCATTTGACATTGTCACAACCCAAGTCTTAAGTGAGGAGGAAATTTAATGCCGTTAGCTGCTCCTCGTTAAAAATAATCTCCAAGTTCTTTATTATAATTATATAATGCTTTATGTAAGAATAATAAATATAACTAACACCTCAAAAAAAAAAAAAAAATAATAATAGTGAATCAGTTTCCAATGGTTCGGTTGCTCTAAAACACACAGCACATTTCAAAAGCAAAATGCAAGGCGGTCGCAACAAAATACATTAAAAAATGGAATTTATTAATTTAAAGGGCTATATTTAATAAAATTTGAATATGTTAAAGTTATTTTAGTTAATGGTTATAAACTTCACATTTTTTCATTTCTTTCAAAATATGGTGTCTTTTAATGCTCAGCATATATAATTGACAAGTCTGCATGCCTACTCCTTCCTTATCCATTTCATTTTGTAATAAAAAAGATAGGATTTTCCCATTCCTGGGGCTAAGTAAAGTTTAAGCTCTATATCCCTCATACACTTAGTTTTTTCAATAAACAGTTGATTTTTTAGGATTTCTTAACCAAGATCCTTAGACACTCGTTAGACCCTATGAATTAATATATCTTATCCCATAACGTAGAGCAGAAAATTTGGTAACACCATAAATGAATTCACTGAAGAAGTTCAAGAGCTTAGAAGATGACTTTCAAGCTCCGGTGCTCTCACACGTTTTTTGGCGTTGCACGGTCTCGAATCTAGATATGATAACTCTACAAAAATATCTAGGGCATATGCACCCCTGGAAAAGATTAAAAAATGAAGGAAATCCAAGATTGCTCTTTTGTTGCCAAAGTAGTTATGGAAGTGCCTGCGGTTTTTGTTATGTAATGGCCAGCATATAATGCCATCCACACAATTCAGTGTGCCATTCTTGTTCGTTATGCTCAGGAATTAGTGCCAAGATAACCATTATTGTGTATTACATATGTATATTTATTTTTTGGTGCATGTATCCGTGGATGACAGAGAGAAATACTTACGTTCTATATTAAAAATTAACAGGTTACTGTATAGCAAGCTAAGCATGTATGGCTCAACGGGACTACTATTTTATAGCATCAAATCAGTATATTTTGCATCAATCCATCTTATGATCTCAACTCTGTTAGATATCTATCTGGTTTTGACGAATAATGATTTGTTCTTTGAAAAGTAGCATCTCTGTTCTTGGATTGAATGAGAATATGGTTAGCTCTAAAGCCAAACCCAAAGGAGTTTTGGGAATTTGTTCCTCTGGTAGTTTCTCAAGGCCCGGAAAAGCAACATCAAGGGCTTGTTCTGTTTCAGGGGATTGCAGTTCTAAAACCTCCAGCAATGTCTCTATACATGTATGTCAATCTTTGCTTTTTGGGTTTTAACTTCTACAGCTCCACTTCCAAGCTAGTTACTTTGCTCTTAACATTTTCACTTTTTAATTTGTTTCAGGCACAGTCAGCAGTTTGTGTTAGCCGAGCTTTGAGGTGGTGGGAGAAGACCCTAACGCCTAATGATATGATTGAGATCCATTCAGCTCAACAACTTGTCCATTCTTTGCTTAATGCTGGTGATGCATTGGTAGTGGTGGACTTTTATTCACCTGATCGTGGAGGCTGCAAAGCTCTCCATCCCAAGGTATGTTTTTGTTGCTTGGAAATAGAACTGCTTTGTTTAGTCAGACAAGGACTTTCGATTTGTTTTGGAAACCAATTATCAAGAAAGTGTACATGTTTAAGAATAAGTTAGGCATTGTTTGTAACAATAGAGAACCAAAGTATACATATAAGATGGAAATCTTGAGTCCAAATAGTTTGGACTTTTTGGACAATATGACAAATATCAAGTTTAATATAAACCAGCCCACACATTCTCAATTGGATCTGTACTATAATGATAACATGGGTTTGCGCTATAATGATAATATGATATCAGAAAGTGAGCTAGTTTGTATTAAACTTGAGATTTGTCACATTATCCAAAAAGTCTAGATTATTTGGACTAAGCATCTCCAGTTTATGTATACTATGGTTTTTAATTCCAAGCAATACGAGACTTATTCTCCAACGGTATGTAACTCGATCCCAAGAGCCAACTTACCAAGAAGTATTATCTAAATCATTATAAATGATTCGTTATTTATATGATCAATCAACGTCAGACTTTAACCCTAAATACTGTTATTTAACCAAGTTTTGTGTGATCAGATATGTCAGATTGCGGGATTGTACCCAAATGTAATATTTCTTAAAGTCAATTTTGAGGAATATGCAGCTTCAGATTGTACAGAGGAGCAGAGGGCCGTGTTTGTAGCTTCAGCTGTACCAATGCTACTTTAAGAAATATGCATGACTGATACTGATACAATTAGTCTATAGCATCTCCGCCTATGGCAGGTTATGTGTTTCTTAAATCCTTATATGGATGCTTATGTTACTCTGCAGATTAAGAAATTTAAGGATGCCTTATCGAAGCATGGGAATGAACGTAGTAGTTTAGGCCCAGCAAGATGTTTGGATGAATCAGAGCTGAAAACCTTGGCATCAGTTGGTGAAATATCAGCCGATTATCAAGTATTTTGCCCCAAGTTAGACAAAATGGAGGATATGGCTATAAGAGCAAGGCAAGTAATAGCAGGGAACATATGCTGGAGGTTATATGCTGATGATGGTTTAAACTTCTAAGATTGGCATTATTATATTATCGTAACGGACTCCGTTCCATTTTTTTTTCACGAATTTTTCTATGATGTGAGGCTTTGGGGAAAGGGAATAGGAAATGATAATCAATGTCCTTACTAGTTAGGGAATTAAATGGTAAATTTTCATTAGAAAATGAAGTAAGATTTTTTTTTTTGTTGAGTGAAGTAATATTTTTTGTTTTCCAATAAACCATATCTTTAGAGTGATGGTTAAGGAATGAAAATGATAAAATTTCAGAAGATTTTAAGTTTTCCAACAAAATCATATATTTTCCTTATTCTTAACTAGCATTGAAAAGGTGGAAAGACGAAGAGAGGGTTAACAATAAGCTGAGTTGAGATCTAAGGGACACCTGAAGCTCAAATTTTATAGACTTAATATTAATATTAATAATTCACGTGTTATATATGTCTAGTACATCGAGTGTAGTAATAAAAGTTACAAAACCATTAGAAAGGGAATAGGAAATGATAATCAATGTCCTTACTAGTTAGGAAATTGAATGGTAAATTTTCATTAGAAAATGAAGATTTTTTTTTTTTTGAGTGAAGTAAGATTTTTTTTTTCCAATAAACCATATCTTTAGAGTGATGGTTAAGGAATGAAAATGATAAAATTTCAGAAGATTTTAAGTTTTCCAACAAAATCATATATTTTACTTATTCTTAACTAGTATTGAAAAGGTGGAAAGACTAAGAGAGGGTTAACAATAAGCTGAGTTGAGAGCTAAGGGACACCTGAAGCTCAAATTTTATAGACTTAATATTAATAATTCACGTGTTATATATGTCTAGTACGTCGAGTGTAGTAATAAAAGTTACAAAACCATTATTTAAAAAATTATGAATACGAAATTATATTTTATGACTATTTTTAATTCAACTTCCCGAATAAATGAATTAAATGACCCAAAATTGAAAAATTATTATTCAACAAAGATTCAAGTATGACTTAACTCATTTATATACTTCAGTTCTTTTACTAAAAAAAGAGCAAAAACCCTTAAATTAACATCGGTATAGGGATTAGTCTCCACAGATAACGTCAAAAACGCCAAAATACCATGGTTTAGACAAAAAAGAGAGTAAAAAAGGAAAATAAAATTAAAACCTATTCTTCCACACAGCAGCAATACACCTTCAGGTTATAGAGAGAATGGTGAAGCAATTACAACCCAAAACTGCGGTACAAAAAAAAATTGATGGAATAACAAAGGAAGGTCCACAAATATTGATGGCAAATAAGATTAATTTCACCAGTTCATGATAACATATCACAGTTTGCTGGTTGCGCCAGTCTCTCCGTATTGGAGAAATGGTTAATGAGGGACTCTAAACTCAAAACGCAAAGCAGCTAAAAAGATTCAAAGAAAAAGAAAGAAAAGTAGGTCAAGCCTAAAGTCCAATTCATTGTATTTAGAAAGGCCATATTATAAATACACTACGTTTATACACAATGTTAATTATTTGTGAGTATATAAAAGCGGTCCTGGTACACTGTCTTGTAAAAAAATCACCAACTTTCTACACAAATGTCAAGCCTGCATATTCTCCAACGTCTCGCAGAGCTATGATATCAAAATACATCCAGTTGGAGTGGAAGTATGATACAGTTATGAGTTATAGCACAAAATGAGACCAACACATGACAAGCCTTCATTAATACCAATATAGAACAATTTATCTCATAAGATGCTTTTGGAGCCCAAAGCTGGTCAGGCTTCAACAAAAGCAACTTTCAAATCTCCGTTCTTTGTGACAATCATCAGGCTTGTATCATATTACTGGGACAATCTTTATAAGCTCCGGGGCTACATTTTCTTTTCAAGAGATAATTGAAAAAATTAAAGATTTTTTCAGAACCTTTAACAATGCCATTAATACAATCAAATTCTCACAAAAAGAGCGCAGCAATTTTACCTACTAAGAAGAAAAAAGACAAAAGATTATGACTCCAAGATAATACCAATCTGATACAGAATTCAGGATATAAAAACATTCAAACATGTGTTCTAACAAAATAGAACATATCGTGATAAGCAGGAATAAAAAGGCATGCCCAACAAACATCACAAGCCAAAGCAGAGACAATATATTCAGTTGTTCAGAAGATGATATGGCCTCAGAGGTAGTGACAATTGAATTATCATCACAAGCTTATCTGATAATACGTGCAATTGAGTACATCATTGGCCAAATCATTACCCAAGTAACTGAAGATATAACTTCTACTACAAGTCAAAGTACTATTTGAAAAATTGCCTTAGAACATTCCATTCTTTAAAAGCAACAAGGAAAAAACAGCAAGAAATTCATTTTATTGAAAGACATTAATAAAAAAAATGTATCAAATTTACTTGAGATTAATTCAATACCATCAGAAAATTAATTTAGAAATGATACATGCACAAAAGAAGGACCTCACATAACCCTAACAAAATGAGTAGTTGAGATTATTTCAGTCATTGCTTTAATCGATTATGTGAGATAATTTTTTCTGTATGTTTCATTTAAGAAATTCACTATGCATCAGAGAGATTCCCAACGACAAATCATCATTCTCCAAATAGGAATGCTGATGTCCCTGTCTATATCATCGTCACTTGCACATGATGGTAAAAAGTAAAGGAATAGTTGATAATATGGATTTATATGACCCCAAAAAAATTAAAATAATTCCAGGAAAGAATAAACTAGTTATCAAGTGAACTAAACAGACAGAAGCTCTAAACAAAACATAATAATTTAAAAATACCAAGCTAAGAAACAGAAACAAATTTTATAAACGCATCAGAGAGATTCCCAATAGACGAAGTCATCATTCTCCTTTGGAGTGCTGATGTCCCTGTCTAGCTTGTCATCATCTGCGCATAATAGGAGATTTTTGTGATAATAACAAGTGTAACCAATAAAGGGGAAACATTAGAGGAAGGGTGCCAATTAGCAACAATGAGATCAACAAATTAATTCAGTTAAGGAGAATGAACTCGGCAACAATACCAATCAACAAATTTTTATCTGCTGCCTGATTGAATACACTTGATATAATTGCAATTTCGCAACCTAAACGTTAAAAATAAACTGCAATTAAACGTCAGGCAGCGAAATTAAAAAACTTGAGCTTCACAAGTAGCATATGAATCTCAAACACGGATGATATATAATAAAAGTCAAATACTGTTATATGAGATTCCATTCAAGCTAAAGAAAAAACCTTACAGATAAAATCGGTGCCTCAGAGCAAAATTGATATCATAGAAATGAATCTCGGAGTATATTTAAACCCATCATAGGCACATGTGAAGGGAAAGACAATTGTTATAAAAAAATTATACTTCAGTGTCAATGTGACCACCATGTTCATACTTGAAAAGAAAGAGAGCAGAAATTAGACACAGAGAGAGAGAGAGAGAGGCAAAACAACAAAAGAGGAATCACGAGCAAAGCTAATCGAAATAGTAAAAGACATTGACGGCTTTCGATTATGATTATGCTGTGAATGTTTAGGGTTTCAGACTATCGACTTTATAGAGAGAGAGAGAGAGAGTAACGGCTGGAGAAATTAGGGTTCTCTTTCACAGGCGCATGAAATATTGACCGTTGAACTTATGGGTATTGGATTGGATAGTTTAACCCAAATGTAGTACAAGTCAAATTGGGTCATTGATGATTTGGGCTTATGAGTGTACCACTCAATGGATCAGTTTCAGGATTACTTAAATGGATCAATGTTGGGCCCATCACTTTAACATTAAAACACCAATCCTCTCTTTCACGGTAAACAAAGAAAATAATGCTGGGGAAGGCTAACATCATCCTCATCGTTGGATGAGGATCAGTACTCCACTAATATTACCTGTTGCAGCCGATTATCCCTTCATATTCCCAGTATTTTTATTTTTATTATATATAAATAAATAAATGATGTTCCAGCTTTATAGCCTTATATATAGGCATAATAATTGAAACCGTAGGAATCAGTGCAGCACTTAAAATCAATTACTTTTTTTTAAATATATTTTTATTTATTAAAAAAATCCTCAACTCCCTGCTCCCAACCATCCACCACCTTTCCACCTTCCCTAACTGTTTACATGCCACAATTGTTAGAGATATGGTTAAATGCCAGAAGTAAAAATCCCATGTTCATGCCCTCAACAATTGGCCTCAGACCAGTAATGGCAACTCCAATGCCCATGCCTGTGAATAAGTTCTCAGCAATGGGAGTGTCCAAAACCTTGAGATCTGGACGTTTTCAGCCAGGCCTCTAGTCACCTTGTAAGATCCTCCATAGTGACCTACATCTTCACCCATGGCACATACACAAGGGTCACTGTCCATTTCTTCTTCCAAACCCTCACGTAAGGCTTCAAAAAGGAGAAGTTGAATTTGGCGGTGGCTGGTGGCCGATTTAGGCGAGGGAGGGGTGGAGAGATGACGTGCATGATCTGCATGCACGGGACCTGGTCTTTGGTGTGGTCTCACCTGGTTTCCTAGGTGGGGTTGCAAGCGGTGAGGTGAGGGATCTGAAGGAGAAAAGGCAAAGATTTCTTGTAACCTTTTATTCTGGTTTCCAGTCACTAATCTCAATCGTTGCTTTTGTTTAATATTAAATCTATGGTCCAAAAATAGGGAGCATGGAAACTCCGAATTTTACGTGGAGGATTGAAGACGTCCCTAATAATGCTTTAACGGAAAATTTGAAATTAGTTTTAATGAGATGGCATGGATCTCTTACCCCTGAGGATGGTAATGGGGGTGGGGCGGGTGCATTTAGTATCCATCTTTCTCAATATTCATAGATATTTATGCGGATAATATATATCCATGAATATATGAGATATTTAAGAATTTAAAATAAAAGAAACAAAATAAAATTATACAATATAATATAGAATATATCATATCAACAATATATAATTACTATATGCATTTAAAAATTTTATTATTATGGATTTAACCACTAAAAAATATGAAATAATAAAGAAAATAAAATTTAATTCATCTCAAAGTGATTGAAATTGTCATAATATGTGTTATACATTTAATAAAAAATATTTATTATGAATATAAGGGTATTTGTGGGCGGGTATAATGATTCTCATCCTCATCCAATATGTATTCATTTACTACTCATTGCGGGTAATCCATGCAGGTGTCCGCGGGTGCAGGCAATTTTTCCATCCCTACTTCCGGCTTGACCAGTGGTCTTCTATGCTTTGAGAATATATTAGCGTTAAAACTTTTGAGGGAGAATTTTGCCTACTTTATGTTTCTATCTGACTTAAGGGATTAGTCTTCATAGACGTACAAGATATCTTGGAAACTAAAAAAAGTAAATAACAGTGAATTTATATTTAACTCAATTTAAAATTGAGTTCACTTTGGAGTCTTGCTTTTCTTGGGCCTTAGCCCCTTCCTGTAACCAGAAAAAAAATTATTGTGATATTAATCTATTGAAATTTAATAATAATACCCTTTAGGATCAGTCTCTTTTTTTTTTACTTGCAGAAGAAACAATTTCACTATAAAGAAAACTTATTATGATTCTATTTATATAAATAGTTTTCTAAATCGCTCCTCTCTAAAAAAAAAACTATTGACAGAGAAAAATTTCAGTCTAATAATAAAAAATTGACTGCATACCCTTTTTAAAGTTTTGATTCAATTCATCCAGTTTTGATTTGGTTTGAAAAAGAACTAATTAGCATGTTCAACATAACCGATTAAATTAAGACCCAAGTTACCAAGTCTCATGTTCGAATGCAAGCTTTATAATTGTATGAGTGGAGTTTACATCTTTCACTTTTTAAAATACTCACGTATATCCCTGATGAATGGAGATATTTAATGACAAATGTTTGTACCTATTACAAGATAAAACAAAAACGTTAATTAAATATAATTTATGCTTGACTTGTTATAATTCATATAATTTAGAAAGATAAAGACCCCGTAGTTGATTTCAAGAGTTCTAATATTGCAAGACATACAAGTGTCCCATTATGGATGTGTGTCTATAGTAACGATGATGACAATACATACGCACAACTGTACATGTCTTTGATAAAGGGATAAAAATCTGTTGTCCCAAAAAATGGTATCTTGATATCTCCCATAAATTAAATGTTAGGAATGAGCATAAATATTAATGAATTGTGATTTTATTTTCTTAAATGTCAAATTATTATTGATGAAAAATTGAGAATGAGACAGGAAATTATAAGAGAACATTACTTTTCACTCGCGAGGATGAGTTACTGTTCTTCACGTTTATTGTCAAGGCGAGTAATACATATCAGACATGCATATCTTTATGTCGATTTTGCTATCAACATATACACTAGATCCTGTTAGTTTGCCATATGTTATTTTGTAATTGTTCGTAAGGGGGACAAAGGTAGCTTTCATAGTTTGATATGCCGATTTTATAATGGGTCTCTTTGAATTGATTTATAAACAGCTTATTTGGATTTATCTACTGATATAAGTGCTTGTCTGAGCGTTTGGAAGAGTTTATGAAAACAGCTTATGAAAACAGTTTATGTATGTCCATTAGCTGTTTTCAGTTTATTTTGATAAACTCTCCAGAATAATTTATAAAAATCGCATATAATTTATATGAAAATAATTTGACTATATTTTCTCTTTGATTATAAAAATGGCTTATACATAAATATTTATACATAAATGCTTATATTATAAACGTTTATCCTATAAATACTTAATTAAATCATTTACCTAAAAGGTCCTATGTTAATAATTATGTTGAAAGTGATCAATCATGGCAAAATATTGGCAGTACTCCAAGCACGCCATAGTAGAGGGTTCTAGAAAAGTAATATTTAATTAGAAGAGAAAAACAATGGTGTAGCGATTTGAATTTTGAAGTTTAGTCTATTTTATTTATGGCAGATAGATTAAGATCGATTAATGTCACTGTTGTATGTGTTTTTCTTTTGGGTATTTAGCAATGCATCCATGGGACCATAGGTGGATACGAATTCATTTCAAATCATAGGGATTATCGAAATGAGTTTCATCTCTTTCACTAAATTTTTTTTCATACACATGACATAAATTGACTCATTATCAACATATTTAAAGAATTCAGTCTACCAACTATGCTGGGACTTTATGTGTTTTTCCATTCTTCAATTACACTTCCCCTCAATTACACTTCTATAATCTATTCACCCTCATTTTAAAATTAAACTTTACATTTTAAAGATTTTAAAATTAAACTTTACATTTGAATTTCTATTGACATGTGCTAATTATATATATAAATATATATACACGTACGCTAGTGTCACTTCTATAGGATTAGGTTCCTCTAAATTGAACAAAAGTGTAAAATGAGAAAGTAAAGGTGTATTTATCCTTGATTAATTAAAGTGTATTGAATTCTCAACTCACTTTAACTAATCAATGGTGGATGCATACTTACTTTCTCACTTTACAATTCTGTTCAATTTAAAGGAGCTTTTTCCTTTTGTATAAATGACATATATTTTGGGACAAATTCTTTTTGTAAATTTGACATATATAATGGGACGGAGGAAGTATATAGTATAGAGTAAATGAGTGTTAGTAACACACTCATTAATATTTTCTTTCCAACATACTCTCTCTAATCAGTTGAAATTTATGTGGATTCCGCTAATTTATGTGGATCCCACTTGAATTTTATAAGACTCACATGAATTTCAACCAATAAAAATAAATGTGTAGATTATTATCTAAAGACTTCGTTTGGGATTGATTAGAAAACAAACAAGGAGCACCGCTAGTTTGTTTGCACTGCTAAAATGTATAGTCATGTATGTACGTGATGATTCTTTTCTTCTACCCAAGTAAAGAAAAAAGACGTCTTAGAGTCTTGGTTCCATCTATTTTGATAAAATTGATTTTGAAAAAATTAATTTTTGTTTGATAATGATATTTTAAAAGTCATTTTAAAAGAATATGTTTTATTTAAATAATAAAATAAAATCATTTTTGAGATATAAATATAAAAAATATTGTGAATCTCACATTTAGAATTAATTATTTTCAATGAGAAAGATAGAAATTATTGCTTATCTTAAAATCAATTCTATCCAACTTAAAATTAATTTTATTGAATATTAAATTTAAAACAAACATCTTTATAAAATCATTTTTATGGGAAACTAACATAATTTGGGCTATTCAAAATCTAAACAAAAAGACACATAGTATGTTGGTTTGAAATGGGAGATGCTTTACCAAAGTAAAAGTCAAAATATCAAGGCAGAGGTGCGCGAAGAATTAAAGTGACGTGGGAGATCTTTATATTTGATCAGTTATATACGTGGACATTGTTTGTTTACGAGTTCAAAGTGATTCCAGACATTATCTTGTTTAGGGTTGTTCTGTGTTGTTTATTATCCGTAAAATAAAAAATATAAATGAATTTCTCATTTTCTTTTTTCTCATATTTATTTATATTTAATTTATAATCATAGAGCATTTCCTTTTTTTTTTTTGGATAAAATATGTTTTTTTTTGTAAGAATCATTTCCCATTTTTAGAAACAGTAATAAATAGATGATTAATGATTATAAAAAATATATAAAAAGGGTGTGAAAAAAAAAACCATGAAAATCTCATTACTCAACTTAAAAAGATCTTGTGTTTCAACTTTATGTGGAATCACACACACAACATAATAATATGTTGTTGGTTCGAGTGATAACGAGTTTGGGCTTCTTAAGCAAGTAGTCAGGAGTTCGATCTCTGATTCTAGTGTATGAAGAAAATCTAGTTTGAAGAGGTCAATCCTTAAATGTCATCCAGTACCTCATGAGATTAATCTCAGCAATTACGCGCGGAAAATGAAGAAACAAAAATTATACATGGACACTATCTAGATATGACAAGTTTTGCTCATATGCTCTTTTATATATATATATATTATCTTTCATTTATTTTTATTTTCTTTATATATTCACATTTTAAATAGTATATCAAAAAATTTAAGGAACACAATATGATGTCCCTAAATTTGATATTAATAAAATTTAATTTTTAAATTAATTAGTAAAATTTTTTAGTACTTACGATACTGTTTTTAATAAAAATATAATATATTATTAATAAAATATTAAAAATTTGTATTTATTTTAGCATACAAAGCACGAAAAGTTTCAAAACCCGTATGAGTTTCTGGGACTGTCTGTTGTACACCCCAAAAATGGGATGCATGATACTCCCCCTTTGATAATGTGTTCATGACTTTTGGATTGACAAAAATTTAATTAAGTGTTAATTGATTATCTGTTGATAAAAAGTGGGATGTATTATACACCCTACTCATATTTGATGCATCATAGAAGTCACCAGAGTTTCATTGATACCATTGAGTGTCTGTTCGATTTCGAGTTTGTAATTCACGTTTCTTCAAGGGAACAATTTTTTTACTTTTACGTATGTTAGATGTACTGTTTTTAAAAAACTATCATTGCAAATCTTAGTTTGCAATTCCAAACTAAAAACCAAACATAAGTTGAAACAGTTGGTGATTAATAAAATTTTGTGATCGAGAAACTTTTTTTCCTTCCATCTCATAATAACATAGTCAATAGATTGTATTATGAAATAATATTGAATTAATCTGATGTAACAGATTTAATTTCTATGTCGTGTGGCATATTTATTTCACCAAATCAGGTTTTTCTTGTTAAACCCTCATTGTATATTAAAAGCTAATAGCATTCATGGTGGTTATAGCTCAGATGGTAGAGCGCTACTTTAGCATGCTAGAGGTATGGGGATCATTACAACAGAAATATTGCTGAGCTACTATATATATGGACTCAAGTTGAAGGCATGGCTATATATGGAGGATGTAGCATGCACTACTATATATAAACTATAACGAGGGGTAGTAAAGTTTTAACTTTTTCAATCGATACCCCGCATCTCCATTTTGATTATTTCTGTTTTCACTTAAAATGGGACTAGTAAACAGTGTTTTTGCTTTGCTATGAGGGCAAAGTGTTTGCCATCACTATCTCTTGGTCCCAACTTACGAATCTTTTTAATACGAAAAATATTCTTTGTATGATTTAATAATACTTTCAGCACCATCAACTAGGTCGTCGTTTTGTTTTTCCATACCCGACAACCAACAACTGAAATACAGACAACCGAACTCATGATCAGAACTGAAGAGAACCGCAAAAGACACAACAGAAATTTTTATTGCTGAGCTACAAAGGATATATATATATATATATATGGACTCAAGTTGAAGGCATGGCTATATATGGAGGATGTAGCATGCACTATATACTATATATAAACTATAACGAGAAATTATACCACATTACCACCCATATGGGTAGGGAATAAAGTTTTAACTTTTTCAATCATTTATAAACTGGATACGGATATTTTCCACATGCTATTGTAACTTTAACACCTAGCTAGCGATCTAGTTTGTGATTTCAGCTTTTCAATGAAGCAATAGCATTGAATATATGGAATGCAATTAATAAATGAGATTGGGGTATGCTCTTGGTCTGGCCTTCTAGTGTATTAACTTCACGACATGACCGAAACTAACATCGATCACCCACCGCCTCATACACGTGCTGTATTAACCCTATCTCAGTTATGCTCTCATCTTTAATGTCTTAAAGGGGGGAACTGTTTTTGTAAGCTTGCAACCTACCATGATATAACATTGATTGAGAGGAGCTGGTTGTGGTTTTCTCTGTGCCCACCTCATGCATGAAGCCTAGCGAAATAAATTAATATGACTTCAATTCAAACTTTACTTAACGTACGGATGTAAAAAACCAGAAGTTGGCTGGTTTGAACTTTCAACTTCGAATACGCTTTTGGACGGAGCACTGTTAATTTGGTGAGAGGCATTAATTAAATGTTGTTGCTTTTATGCCGCAATCAAATTAATTTACTTTGCTCACTTCGCAGTCTCTCCTGGCTTGCTTCTTGTAAAAGTTACATTATTATATGGATGTTATATTTAAGAATATATTAGATAAAGCAGATTATGCATATAATATCAGCAGCTTCATCTCCGATGCAATAAGAGAGTATATTTTAATTAATTAAGAGCTCTTTCGGTTGGCGTGGTTAATTAAATATTTTTTTGCTCTGAACAAAAGAAGTTATGGTCGTTTTCTCGATTTTAGTGATATCTTAAATAGTTAACTGAGAATCTTTGGTTTCATTATTTATATTTTTAAACATGCAATCTATATACGTTCTATATATATTTGCCAGGTACTCTGGCACGCTTGCATGGACATCTATTCTGGGATCAAATTAGTGCTCATAGTCTAAAATGTTTCAGAAAATTGAAGGAGTTTAATTCGCACAATTTGGTTACAATTTGACCAAATTTAGCAAAGAACAAACAAAACTATAACAACATATCTTCTCGTAGAGCTTGTTTAGTTGAGATTATTTTCAATGTATGGTGAAAATAAATAAATTCCGAGATAATTTTTTCAAAAGTTATGTGAGAGAAACTTTTGACTAACGTAATTTAATTTGAAACGTAATTATATGATGAGAAAACTAAAACAAACATGCACTTGGCAAGTTGAAATACAACTACAAAATTTTCATGCTATTTTTCATTACATTTTATTTTATATCTACTTTATAATCATTAATAAAAAAGACTTTGTTTTGAAAATAACAATGGATAAATGATAAATAATTATATTAGGTATAAAAAATGGTAACTTCTAATATGAGGGAGTAATTAAGTCCCCCATCAGTGAGGGAGCAAAAATAGCCAATAGATATATTAATTAAATAAATGGAGGGCTAAAATCAATTCACCTTGACCTGATGTTCCGGTTCCCTCAACATTTAATAAATTGACCCCAACATTTTCTCAAAACTCCACCATATATAACAACCAATCAATTGCCTATTTTGGAATTTCCCTGGATCTGAGCTCTAGTTTTGTTCTAGTGTTTCATCTCGCCACTCTACTACTTTCCCTAAGAAAGGATATTACACCTCTGTCAATCCCTCTAAATTGGGTTGGACCATTGGAATCACCAATCTGTTCCATGATGAAACAGACATTGGATAATTTTATCCTGAACTATTAATCAAATTTTTAGAATCAGTCAGTGTATCATTAAGTTTTGGAGAGATTCTCATCTACCTAATCCTTTTCCACTGGTTGCCCATCCCTCTAACTCAAGAAAGTGTTGCGCAGAAGCAAATTCATTTTTTCGGCATGAAAATAAAACCTTGCTTCTTCTTGCCTTGATTGTTGACATATTTCTCATACAAAGCCACTCCTGCTTTCGCGATGCTAGAAATTTCTTTGCATAGCATTGATACGGGCTTCGTCACCGCATTGCTTCGACAACGCCGACGCCTGAGGGGACGGTGTCGGAGATGAAGCTCCCAACCTTTACAGCTTCCCTTGACCCTAACATCCAGTTAATTTGCACTGAAGCAACAAGGACTATTTTGCAAATTATAAAGTTTTTATAATCTGCCTTTCAAACTTCAATTTTATGATCTAACCCCCAAAATTACCTGCTGGAATAGGTCATTTTGCATCCTCACCAGTGCAGTACTCCAGAAGCAATGACAGGTTTTACTAGCTAGCAGTAGCCAGCACATCAGCAAACTCTAACTCTACTTGAGTTTTGGGTACAAAAACACAAACAGAAAGAGCTCAAAACCACGTGGTTTGATGAAAAAGTGACCTGTCCCCGCATAAAAATGAAACAGCTACACATACACACACTTGGCGGTTTAGGATCCCACACTTCACAATTGTGTCATCAGTTCGTGGGTGTACTACGTTTGCTAAGCAAAAAACCTCTTTTGCCACCCCCTGCAGCGCAGCATCTATTTATTCCCCACATATGCATTGCTTTTCCTCACAACTTGTCTCCTTCGCTTTCTCCCTCTTTATTAAGGTGCTACTCTCTTTAAACTTGTTACCTAGTAATTACACTGCAGAGGAAAGATGGCACCTTTGGGGATTCTCTTGGTAGGGTTTCTTCTCTCTGCGGGATCAGGTGTTTATGCGGACGGTGATGGTTGGATGGAAGCTCATGCAACCTTCTATGGAGGAGGTGATGCCTCTGGCACAATGGGTATGTCACAGTGTTAATTTACTGTTATATATATTATGTTTATGCACATAATAATATAAGATGGTTTAACTTAGGCTGAACATCTCGCTAAACAAATAGTTCTTTCATATACATATTCTTAATTCTCCACTCGCCTAAATACACAGTCCATTTTCATTTGTTGGATTGGCCCAACATAGTTAACAAAAATTTAAACTTTTATTATAAAACCACCATTCAATGAATTGATTTAAATATATTATGAGACACTTATTTAGTATAAAATTGTGAGATGCTTGAAAAAATAGCACAACTCATTTATACTTCACCTCGCAAATCTTGAGCTTAATTTACTAAAGAAAATTATAAATGACTTATTTTTTGTTTTTCCTCTTCTTTTTTTTCATACAGAGTTCTCCCTGCTACATCTAAACTGCACAAGAGTTTTATTATTGATATTGAGCTAACCTTGTGTGTTTATACTGTGCACAACAGCAAAAAAAAATGATTTAGATTAACAGCAAAAACAAAAATTAAATAAAACAAATTTGATGCAAATACACTTAATTCAGGTGCTTCTATATGCAAATAAGAAAGAGAATGTATTTTGACCATTTGACCGGTGTTGAAAAGTCAAAAACCCAAGTGACAATCTAGATGGTCGAGATTGTGTCACTTGGGTGGTGCATCATTGCACCACTTTGATGGGTGGTGCACCTTAGATGACGCAACTGGCAAAGTTGGCATTTTTGGGATTTCATTTGTTTTCCTTTTTGTCATGTGATATGATGGAAAATTTCATCCAACTTCTTTAACAAGCACACCCTTAGTAACTCTTTAGGCGTGAGCATCACTCTCATAGAACAGTGAATTGGAGACGTAACTCATTTACTTTGATACTTAATAATTTAAAATTTGATATATAATACCTTTTCTTTTAATTATTGATGTTAGCAATTATCTATTGTGAATATAATGAACATTTATTTTCTCAATATATATATCAATCAAATTGAAATGGTGTTACCTGTACATGACAAAAACGGCTTAAAATAATTAAGAACACAAATTTGATTATGGGGCTTATATATGTTGCAGGTGGAGCTTGTGGATATGGAAACCTGTATAGCCAAGGCTATGGTACTGACACGGCTGCTTTGAGTACGGCCTTGTTCAACAACGGTCAGAGCTGTGGGGCATGTTTCGAGATTAAGTGTGTGAATGACCAAAGGTGGTGCCTTCCTGCCTCAATTGTGGTCACTGCCACCAATTTCTGCCCACCGAACTATGCCCTCTCAAATGATGCTGGTGGCTGGTGCAACCCTCCCCTTCAACATTTTGATCTCTCACAACCTGGCTTCCAACAAATTGCTCAATACAAAGCTGGCATAGTACCCGTAGCTTACAGAAGGTACCTCATTTTGTTTTAACTCTCATATTCAACATCTTTTTCTAGTTTTTCCAGGATATGTCACAAGTTTTATAGTGAAATACAGAGGAATTAATTCATAGGGGAAGGGTAGTTACACAAAAACTGAGTACAAATATTACACAAACCTCATCAGAAAAAAAAAGTCAAGGTGAGAGTAAAAAAAAAGAAGAAAAGTGAATGGTTGGCATGAGACTGTAAAATTTGTGAGCAATTTATTTTAAATGTATCATTTTGGAATTTAATATGAGGTCCACAATTAAAGCGGTAACATTGCGGTTTTGGAAGTCTCTACGATTGTATCGCGGTTGCAATTATAGCCCGCAATTTTTTGTAATTACTCCCAATGACAATAGATATAACTTAATCGCAACCACAATTTAAAATCTTCGTATCATTTCTCATTTGTGCTCATATTCTAGCGGTTTGTAGGAATCTATGCTTCTGGAAAGAGAACCGCACCTGTTTTATCTTGATGCCTTAGTTTGCCTAGGTTGTCCTTGTTTTGGCCACGCATGTTGATTCTCTTTAAAATTGGTGATAAGCAGGGTCCCATGCCAAAAGAAAGGTGGCATCAGATTCACCATCAACGGCCATTCTTACTTCAACCTAGTCCTAATCACCAATGTTGGTGGTGGTGGTGATGTTCAAGCAGTTTTCATCAAAGGTTCAAGAACTGATTGGCAGCCAATGTCCAGGAACTGGGGTCAGAACTGGCAAAGCAACAATTACCTCAATGGACAAAGCCTCTCCTTTAAGGTTACCACAAGCGATGGCCGCACCTCGGTCTCTTATGATGTTGTCCCTAATAGCTGGTCATTTGGCCAGACCTTCACAGGGCAACAGATCCCTTAAGAGATAGGGAAGATCCAACATAGACCTCTTTATAGTTAGTCATTGGAAGTGTTGCTACTTCACTGTACTAATTATTTATGGTTAATTACTTAGTAGTATAATATTAGAATAGTATAAAAGAAGAGTAAAATATTATAGTAGTGAGTCATTAGGAACAAATGCAAGGGGCTTATTTTAAGATAGCCCTCGTCATTTGAATTGTGTTGTGAAGAAATTTGTTCTGCTCTCTATGGAAGAAGGCAGAGGCAGATTAGATGGCAGTGGTGGGAGTTTATCACCCGCCAGTTTTTGTTTATGGTAGGGCTGGTCAACTTTTAATTTTGCTATGAAAGCATGTTATTTTCTAGCTAACTAGAAATAATAGGATAGAAAAAAAATAAGAAGCAATTTTGCTTCTACATGTTATTGTGTTCCACTTTAAGGAGCTATTTTTTTAAATAAGCAATGTAAGAATCCTAGACATGGATGAATAAAATTATATTTCCAGTTAGCTTGAGGTGTTTCTTTACCCCAGCCAATCAGCCTCATTCTGTTGCTTTTGTTCTGTGATTTGATTAATTTTTTTAGAAAAATGCCAATTCTTTATTGCAGTCCTGCACACAAACATTAAAAAAACTTCTAAGATTTAGACGAGTATACAATACAATAAGAGATGTGCTCCTCCATATTATATAAGCTCTATCTAGTTTTATTATTGCTAATAATATATCATATTAGTGATATTTTACATTAATAATATATTTTTATTTGATAATTCTCAGAACAGTAATATCACAATATTATTTCCTAAAATGCTTAGATGGAAAGTCAGTTTTTTCCAACACGTCTTTTCAATATGTTTTTTAGATAAAATGTGTAATTAGAAGAAGATTGTGGCTTGTAATTAAGAAGAAGTTCATATGGGAGAAGGCAACTTCCTAATATTTTCCAAAATAACAATAGTATAAAAATTATATTATTTAATGCATGGTTTACAGTTAAGAAACTATAAATATATTTTTAGTCCAAAGCATCACTCTTGTTTCTATGAGACAAACGTACATTTAGAGCTCAAACATACGTTTAGAACATTAAATCAAACACAACCTTACTTTAAAAAGCTACCACGTTAGCATTTTATCTTTTATGACAAGAACTATCATATTTGTTTGCTCGAAATAATATTTTAAGTTTACTCTTTTATATTTAAGATATATTGGGTTTTTTTTTTTACTGAAAGATATATTGGGTTAAACTCCATTGAAGTTAACTTAATTACATTTATTATTTCCTATATTTCTGAAGTTTCGCTTAGCTCCCTTTCATGGGAACGTAATTAAGGACAAATCCAAACAACACCAAAGGCCAGACAAACTTGTGTCAAGATTCATTGCTTCAAATCACTTCAATATATTTTATCTAAAAAATATCACAAATTATTATTATTATTTTTTTGAAGAATAATAGTTTATCTTCACACATAGAATTATTTGGACAACATTATGTTGCTTATATATTAATGGGTTAGAAACTTATAAATAAATGACCTTCTTCTTCAAGCAAAAGTCATGACATGACACTAGAAGAAAAATCATTTTGGAATTAACTTAGTACATTCACATGGAAAGAACAAATTATAAATAAATGACCTTCTTGTTCAACCATTCCGAGCAAAAGTCATGACATGACACTAGAAGAAAAATCATTTTGGAATTATCTTAGTGCCTATTTGAATTGGCTTATAAACAATTTATTTGAGCTTATCTATTGGCATGAGTGCTTGTCAGAGTGGTTGGGAGAGCTTAGGGAAATAGCTTATGACATGTCCATAAGCTGTTTTCAGTTTATTTTGATAAGCTCTCCAGGATAGCTTATGAAAACAACTTATAACTTATATGAAAACAGTTTGACTATATTTTCTCATTGATTATAGAAATAGCTTATACATAAGCGCTTATATGATAAACGTTTATCCTATAAGCGCTTAATTAAGCCGTTTACCCAAATAGACCCTTAGTATGTTCACATGGAAAGAACAAATATATGGAAAGAGAGAGGGGAGGGGTGGGGGCCACAGTTAGAAATATTGATATAATTAATTTAAACTTCAGAAAAAAAATTAGTGTAATCTGCCATATTAAATTAAAGGAAAACAACTCTACATTAAACTTATATGTTTCCATTTTCACAAGATTTAAAATAACAAAAAAAAAATTAGTATTTGATTATCGGACTGAACTGAACATATACTACTGTTCAAGATATGTCAATATTAGCATTAATGGTGTAATTGTATATAACGTTAATTTTGATGTATCTTCATGACATAACAAATGATTATATACTAATGTAAAAATTCATAGATATGATCTATATGATAATAACTTTTAATCCAACGGTTGATTTTGAAAAATATTTATCTGGTTTGATGTTATTAAATAATATAATAATATCCAAGTATTACATCGATATAATTTGATCCCTCCTCATATTATAATATATATATAATAAAGAAAAAACATAATTTTGATGATTTTTACGTCTCTCTCGAGTAGGCACACAAAATAAAAAACAGACATATTCCAGACATGGCAAGCTATGACCCCACAGACCACAGTATCTTTCCCAAGCCAACAACAATGAATCAATAGATTTTGTGGATAACAATAAGTGAAAAGGATAAGCCAAAATGCATGCGGACCGTCCGATCCCAGATATCACCACGCAAACGGACGGTCAACCAGACACTAGGTACTCTGAAAGGAAATATATATTTAGGCAAAATAGTTTAATTGATCCTATACGTGTATTTAAATTTTCACATTAGTCATAAAAGTTTTATTTTTTTCAAATTGGTTCTATATGTTATATTATATTTTCACATTAGTCATTTCAGTCAATTTCGACCTAATGTCGTCAGTTTTGACCTAACGTGACATTGTATTAGTACTACATATAACTTTTAATTTGATACTGTAAGGTCGAAATTGACGAAAAGAACGAACGTGAAAATGAAATATGATATATATCATCAATTTGACAAAAAATAAAGATATGAAGTCGATGTGAAATTTAAATAAATCTATATCTATTTTCACATGTATTTATGAAGTCACATGCACGATACTAGCTGTTTTCACGTCCTTTCCGTCACTGCCACCAGCTCCTAGTTCCTACCAAACATGGCCACCGTCACCACACAGACTTCTGCCGCCGTCTTCGGGCCATGTGCCTCCAAGTCAAGGTTCCTCACTGCCTCTTCTACTAAACTAAACAGGGAAGAGGCTGTTAGTTTTATACCAATGGGTTCCCCTTCATCTACCTCCTCTTTTAAGGGTTCAAGCCAAGAAAGAAGAACGGTTGCCAGGCTTGGCCTCCCCAGGTTACCCTAACGGCAGGTATGCAATATATATATAGTTGTAAACCATTTTTCACTTACACTCCATCTTTAGCCCTTGATCTTATTTCTATCTAATGGGTATCAACAGCTAAAGATGAGTGTAAGTAAAAAAATACTTTATCCATTTGGTTATGATTATTAACTTGATGATATTTGTTTTTATGCAACAATTACATTAGTCTAGTCTTCCTGGTGACAATGGATTTGATCCTCTGGGGCTGACCGAGGACCCAGAGAACTTGAAGTGGTTTGTTCAAGTTGAGCTTGTCAATGGACGTCGGGCCAAGTTGGGTGCTGCAGGAATGTTGCTTCCTGAAGTATTCACCAAAATGGGTACCATCAATGTCCCCAAATGGTATGATGCCGGGAAAGAAGGATACTTTGCATCATCCTCAACCCTCTTTGTGATTGAGTTCATTTTGTTCCATTACGTGGAGATCAGAAGATGGCAGGACATTAAGAACCCTGGAAGTGTCAACCAAGACCCCGTCTTTAAGCAGTACAGCTTACCCCCAAATGAAGTTGGATACCCTGGTGGCATTTTCAACCCCTTGAATTTTGCACCAACTCTGGAGGCAAAAGAGAAGGAAATTGACAATGGTATATTCTTCATTCTCCCTACTACATAAAGAGTTTTTCTTTTTGATATTGAGCTAACTTGTGTGTTTATATTATGTCTATGTATATAGGGAGACTGGCAATGTTGGCATTCTTGGGATTTCTGGTTCAGCACAATGTGACAGGGAAAGGACCATTTGACAACCTCTTGCAACATCTCTCAGATTCATGGCACAACACTATTATCCAAACACTGAGCGGCAACTAAATTTTGTAACCAAGGACATGAAAACTCGTGTCGTTTTCTTGTAATCCTGAATGGATGAATTTTGAGAGATTTGGGCATGGTTGCATAGAACCAACTTTTTTCACGTACAGAGGAACTAAGATGGTTTGATATTATTATTTAGATTCAGACACATTGCTTAGCAGTTAGTTATTTTACTTCAAGAAACAATCTTACAGCTACACTCGAGTACCAAAGTAAGAAATATTACTTTTCATTTTCTACAAAATTCAAATTTACAGCTTGGATCACTGAATGAATTACAAAAATCTACCATAAACAAGTCAGTCAAGATAACTAAAATATTTATATGTGGACAAACTGCATCCTATAAGTCATACAATATATACACCTATCAGCTAACACATCCCAACCTTGTGACCTCCCTTGTCCTCAAAGGTGGAGAGGCAACCTAATCCGTTTTTTTTTTTTTTTTTTTTTTTTTTTTTTTTTTTTTTTTTTTTTGCAGAAATTCATTTACAAGCATTGGTCACATCCTTTCAGTTATCACCCTTCTCAGCAGACAAAAGCTAGCATTGCTGGTAGAGCCAATCAGTTACTGCAGTATACAGGAAATTAGAAACCAACCAGAGAAAAGTTGTTTGCTAGAAAACTAGAGACCAAAAGCCAACATAAAGAACTAGAACATTGTGAATATCTCTTGCTCCAGTGCTCCCAGCCACCTTTTGAGCAAGTTTAGCAAATTCAAAGCCTACACTAGACAATGAACTAATCAAATAGAAAAGGACTGCTTACCCTATGGTAGCCATTCTCATTAAACATAGCAATCCCACAAGGCCCAGAAGCAGAATTCCAGAACTGATGTCCATCTTCAAACAGTGATCTAGGCAGATCAAAGCTGTTATGAATCTGGTAATCCACAGTGTTATGTTTACTGTTCATTGTTGGGTCATGTTTCATTTCCTCATTATCTGGTGGAGGAGGGTATGCAAACTGCCCACAACGTTGTACATTTAAGCAAGCAGTTCCATTTAGCTCGTTCATGGTCTGACCACCTCCCTGACCCAAAGTTGTGACTTGGGGAGAGCTGCCAACCTCAAGTTTGCTATTGCCAATATAACCAGAATAGCCTGGGAGTGAAATGTTAGCGGAGCACTCAGCATCTCTATTGGTATTATCACTGTATGTTATACAATCGAGTTAGCCAGTGATTAGATTATAAAATGAAACACAAGGCATCACGAATCACTTTCAAAAAGAAAATTTGATAAATCATTAATTTAATGAAATATATTAATTAGAAGCATATCTAATAGCTGGTTAAATTGAAAATGTGGAACTTTCATAGAAAGAAACAGTTCAGCTTCTGTTAGCACGGAAGTAGCACAAAGCTCAGTAGTAGAATTGAGAATGCAAGACTCGTATAGCAGTTGACTCACCTAAATGCCATAAATTTTGGTTCACAGGGTAACATCAACTGATGGTTATCATTATTCAAAAGCCAAGACAGGGGTTGGGACTCTTGCAGACCAGCCATCATCAAGGGTAAAGTCATCCCTTCCTGTAACTATGAAGCAACACTATCCCAATTAAGATTTATCCTGAAAAAATGACAAGAGAGAGAGAGAGAGAGAGAGTACAACATTTCCTACCTGGCTAGCACATTCCAGTTGAATAAGTTGGTGCTTTCCTAAATTTTCCTGCCAATGTAAGCAATTTGTCAAGATAGCAAGGACCGTCCAAGGATATTAGACATGCTAAAATACCAAGCTAATATTTCAGTAGTTATTTAACATAAAAAAAAACTGAGTTTCAAAATGAAAGTGGATAGTACCGGTACTATCCACTTTCAACTCTATAAAAAATTTTATACTGGTATATCAGGCACTTGAAGGTGACAGAAAAATAAGGCTAGTCTACACGAAACAAAATCTTACCTTCTGTAAACACACTTGATTGATGGATTCCCGTAGTGATTCTTCCATTTGCCTAAGATGTTCCAAGTTATTGATCTTCTCTACATTACTCCAATAGCTGAAAAAATTGCAAATGTAAAACAACATTACTCCATGATAGCCACTCGAACTTTCACCACCTCCAGTACATGCATGAGTTTTATATAGCATTATGTGTGTGTTGTGGTCATGTTAATGCTGGCAAAGGGAAAGTCAGGGCAGAAGCTCATAAAAATTAATGCAAAATGTATAAAACAAGCCCCTGTCTGACTGCTAAGCTAACAGTTTCTACAACAGCGAAAATCTGGACATTTAAGAGAAGTCAACTAGTATAATGGTTTACATATGCTTTGAAATCCTAAACGAGTCAAATTTGTGACAAAAGTTGATGTGCAATCCAAATTCATGAATGGTAAAATACGTTATACAAAAGGCGGACTCGGTAGATTTTTCTCAGCCGTCACTTAAAAACTACACAGTATGTAATGCATGATTATGATTATAATCACAGCTCCCTCTCATTTGTAAGACTATTCACCAATATATAATATTGTAGTCAGACGTCAACTACGTACAAAACTTAACAACTAAATATGCCAAAATTCAAACGGACATGGAAAAGATACATATGCATGTCATATAGGGGCATAGAAATAACTCAGTGGTTGCAAAGCACTAAGCCAGAAAGGACGAGGCCAAATCAATAATAATTCCGAAAGATAGCAATAAGATAACACCAAAAAGAAAAAGAAATACTTTAACAACCAAAAGCTCCAAAGTTGCACCTCAGTCTTTGATGCAATTCTGTAAGCTGAGCTTGTTGAACCCTCACATGATGGGTTAATTCCTGCACATGGCAATTCAGCTCAGAACATTCTTTACCTTCCAACTTAAGATTCTGAAGTTCTTATTAACAATGATGAAGCTTATAAAGAAACTGTACCTCCACTGTTTGACTGCTGCAAGAAGGAAAAGAGGAAAATTCAGACCCTTTAAAAGCTCTTACAAAGTTGACAATTTGACAATCACAATCACTTACCTTGAACCCAAGAAATCTTGTATTTTTACATCATGATCCAACTTCTTGAAGGTTTTCTTCAGAGCCTAAGTTTTAAAATGAATTAGAATATTAAGCATCAGCTGAAGTTGAGATACACCATCAAATATGCACTTGATGCAACAAAAGCAGTATATGTAAAAGGTTATGAGAAAAGCAGGGTCATCTTACTTCAAGGCTTTCCAATTTCCTGCTCAGTTAAAATGAGACAAAATATTAGCTCATTTATCACCAACAAATGAAAAATAAGAACCATTAAGCTTCAGCAGAAATTTTGGCAAACCTTTTGGCCCTCTCTTGTGGGCTAAGTTGAGCAAATTTTGCAATGACCTCCTCAAGATTGCTATAAATAAAAACCAATATGCAGAATTATTAAAAACCTGATGTGGATTTAATCATTTCTTTTGAATTTTAAACCATTAAAAGATGAATTTCATATTAATATCCTACAAATGCACAAGAATCCTAGAAGTGGCCTCTTCCACATTTATGTAAAAATCGATACATCTGTTTCAAGTCCAAGAGTGGTTCTGGCTAGAAAGAAAAATAAAATTACGAAAACGAACATTAAATTTGAAAGTAGGGGTGTTACAAAAAACAAACAAGGTAAACCAGTTAAACCACAATATGGTTCAGTTATTTTTGCGTCAATTAGGAAATTAAACTGAACTAGGTTGTGTATAAATATATTTCACATATAATGTTGGAGTTGCTAATTTACCCTTTAAGTTTAGTGTTGACAGGGTACTAGTACTACCTACACCTTAGTAAACCAAGGTTAGTGAACCACATAGTGGATCATGGGCACCCCTATTTACAAGTAACTAAAAACCAGCTGTCCAATAGTGCTACATATAAAAGGTTATACTTATAGATATATTTTATAAAACTGTCAAAAGTTATTTATAAAATTATGGCGCACATTCATACCCCATAGTATCAATAAGATAACAATGAGTAACCATCTAGGTACGAGTTCCAACACATTACATGATCTAACAACCAGATTCAATTCAACTAAAACTGAGCCTCAAGAGTTAAGAGGAAGAACTCCAATGCATGGATGGACTGGCCGTAACGTTGTTATAAACAGAATGTACTTCCACGTTCTTGATTCCCCAAAAAATTTAGAAAGACTCTCTTATACAAAATTCACCCTATAAAAGAAATGCTGTAACATATGAACTCAAATCTAGAAGATATAAAATTGATAATTTCATAGATACCTTTTTTCCCCTCCTACAATGTTCACTTCAAGATTATCATATAGAAGTTACAATTAAGCAAGTCAGATAAGTTTTTGCTCGTGAAGAGACTTCCTTGTTCCTGAAATAATACTTACATAGAATCACATGCACGATTCATGAGAGATATGATGTATAAAAACAATATCTCATTATCCTTCTTTTCTTAAAGATGATTTGCACCCACAGCAAAGGTTGTCTATGTTTCTTGAGATAAAAGCCTACTATTTATACAACATTATTGCAACATAAGAAACCATTAAAGTTGTCTGTAAGTCATACAGTAACCAATGCCTAGTATACCAAATACCAATCATCATAGTCTCATAGAAAGGCATACACATTATAATAGAGTTCCTGGTTTGTACTTCCTCTAAGGAGTAAAACACATATAGGTTTTAATGGGTTATGATTACTATTACCCGCGCTCTCCTTGTAGTAATGTAGGCTTTCCTGTTGGAGAAAACATGAGAAGACCAATATGTATATCACATAGTATTGATAATTCCTTTGCTTTCTTTAAAATTCCACTTTTCCGCTTGGAATATGTCACTTGTCGATTGCTTGTGCTCTCTAATTTCTTTATCTTTAATTTAACTCTTCCCATCCTGCATATTTAGGAGAGTAAACACAATTTAAGTATCACATGAATCATTCCATGGTCTAGAAACAATGAAGAGAGACACGATTCATATTATAAAATTTTGAAGAATGCATTAAAAACAACACATCAACACACAACATCATATAGAAATTGAACCTTGAAACCAGGGGAATATATATAGCGGCAATACTATCTTCGAAGGTTTTTTTTAGAAAAAATAAAAAAGAAAGACACATAAGGGAAATACAAATTGCAAGATACCCGGTTGCAGAAAACGAACCTTGTTGGGACACCGAAGACGTAGTTTTATGGGATTAAGGTAAGTGGATGGGGAATATTGAAAAGAGGGGAGGGTGTGAGGTAACTGAAGAATTGAGCAGAGAAATGAAGCAATGATGTTTGAGTTTGAGGGGGGAGAGATAACAGATTGTTGGAGGACGACGGGTGTAGCTGTGATTTCGGTGGATAGAATTTGGTGAGCCAGCCAAGCTCAATTTTTGTTTACGATCATTTCAAAATGGACGGTCAGATTTCTCAGACACCATTTACAGCAAACAGAGTCTCTACCAACAAAACAAGCCCCCCCTTCTGTTCCGTATCATACATCATAAACAGACACGACACTTTTTTACCTTCAAAAACAAAGAAAACTTCATGCTTCTCACCTTTGCTTCTTTATTTTTTTATTTTTTTTCCACTTAATTATTATTTTTCTCAAACTGAGATTGCCCTGGAAAGGTATTCATGGTCATGGCCAGGGGTAGTGTGATATTGTGATCGGCTTTAATTTTTATATCCCATTTTTTAATTTCATATCCCCTTTAATCCATCAAAATTATCAACTTATCTTTTATTACAAGTTTTTCATCTATATTTTTTTTTTAGTGTGCGATTGCTCCCATATGAAACCATACGGAGGTGTAAATGATTACATTTTCGTGTGATCGCATACGATTGTATAAAGTTATATAAATAGATAATCCCATGCAATCATATGATAATTGATGCTCATAAATAATCTACCTATATAATTATATGGTAGCTTTGTTTAAATAAATAAATTATCTTATGATTTTATACGATACGTATATTTTGAAAGAAAAATATACTATCATATCAAATCATAAGATTATATATCAAATTTAACCATACATATAATTCGATATGATAGTTTATATCACAAATTTTGATCCATTAGCTAATGATATCATACGGTGTATTTACAAAGCTTTTAATAAGGATATATAATGATTTAAGTTTTGGGTGGGATGAAATATTTAGGATTACTATTTTTTAACCATCTCACACTCCGATACAAAACCACCTCGACCGGGTTACATGGTCTACGGGTGATGTTTTTTCTGCTGCGATACGGAAACGAAAGTGGATGAGGAAATGAGTTCTGCTGCTGCTTCTGCATCGAATAGGAGTAACAGAGAAGAAAGGAGAAGAAGAAGCCGTACCCCACCGTCACCCCTCAAGGACCGATCACAAACCACATCCTCTAAGTTATCTCATCGTTCATCCAAACTCACCCCCTCAGCTTCTACCACTCTCACTGACACCGACACTTTCTTTGAAGACCTTAACCCTAACCCTAACTATATCCCTCGAAGCTTTCCTCACTCTGTCAAACAGCAATGTTGGGAAAAGGCCCACAAGATCAAAGGAAGAGACCCCGATCGCTGGCGCAGGGATCCCCTCGGCAACATCGTCTTTCGCAAGCTCGTTGGTTGCCCTGGTTGTCTCTGTCACGATTACGATCACATTCTCCCTTATTCCAAGGTATTCCTTCCTTCCACTACCTATTTCCCTTTTTTAACTTCCATACACTTCTACTTTCAATTTTTCCTCTTCACAATTCTCGACCTGCCTATTGTTTTTATTATTATTTTATTTGTTTTTTCTATTAATGGATAGATGTTTCTTTTATAGTTATTAGTTTTTACATAGATAAAATTATATGGACCAACTGCCTTACAAAACTTAGAATTTGGTGTATCTGTTCCATTTATGTTACTAGTTTTTGTCTCGGTTTATATTGTCACTCTGAATTGTTCTTCTTATGAATAAACTCTTTGAATTGGTATGTAACATTTTAATGTAAAGCACTTCAAATGAATCTGAATCTTGTATGCACAAATAATATACAACAATAATGTAGTCAAGCAGCTAAAGGAGAAACATGAAAAGAATTTATATAAATCTGAAATTCGTGTCATCTCGATCTCCAGGAAAGAAACATTAAAAATACTGTTAGTATGTACATTAGTCGTGAAGTCCATTTCATTTTTTTTTTCCTTTTATTGTGTTGCTTTTCTGGCCACAATTTAAGCATGATGGGTGGAGGTAGTATCCTCCAAGGAGACAACTTCAAACTATGACCGAACTTTGTTAGGTAGGACTGCATGATTCTGATAGAACTGGCTAATTCAATGGAGAAATTCACTGAATAATACCTCCTTTATTAGTGATTATACCTGGGGAAATGACTTCCCAAAACAGAGATCCAGAATAGCAAGATACACAGAGAGAGAGTTAACTGCCCTGCTAGGAGTTCGAGAGCCTAGCCTCTCCCCAACCGAATTCCAACGAATCAATAGAATCCCTACAACTTTCCCTCCCTTTCCCTATTTATTAACCTTTACTGCAACTAACTCTTCTACTGCTGCTGCTTATTAGGCCCACTAGGGCCCATATCTAACAATACTCCCTCCCCTAAACTTTCACCTTGTCCCCAAGGTGAACAATATGTTTAGCTGAAAATAGAGAGACTAGTAGCAAGAGGCCTGTGCAGCAAGTGTGGTAGCAAGAATCATAGAGTTGGTAGCTATTATGTGAGAGTTTCCACCTGGGTCCCACTGTTTGAAACATCGATCATGAATTCCAGCTCCACTTTGCTTCCCTAACCTGTGCCTAACCTCACCCATTGTGCAAAACTCCTGATGCTTCATATGGAAATGTCTCCGTCTGGTTTCCATTTGGTGATTAGTGTGTGAGCACAACTTGGAATAAAATCCAGCTTCGGAATTAGATGTTGCTCTTTCACTTTGAATACTTTCAATCAAACAGCTGAAGTCACTAAATTGGTTTTCTTCTTCAACATGCTCTTGAAAGAAGGAAAACTCTTCATTGACTGCTGAAAAAATGATCTTGTGCTCAACTATACTGTGAAATAGGCAAACTGCAGCAATGAATTGCAACCTTTCCTTAAAGGCTGACAGATTAGTCAAATCTCCAGAGAGTTGTAACTTTCTGCTCTCCGTTGCTATCTCATTGAAATCTTTTTTATCAGAAACCTCTAGGATAGATCCAGAATATTCCTTTTTCCCAGTTGCTGTGGACTCACATGCCCATTTGACTTTCCCAAACTGATGGGTTAAGGAACTAGGACTACGTCGAACCTGAGAATGATCTACACAGTTTTCAACTGAGTTAGCAATACTTCTCCCTTCCATCCAGGTGAAAATAAACTTTTGAAGAAGATTTTCCTCCGCCACAATCTTTCTTAAGCACCTCCGTAAGTCCTGAGATTCATCAAGTGACATAGATGCTGAAAACCATGGAAGAAATTCTGCCTTCCTATTTACAGGAATATGATTACCTTCAGCGACCCAAGACTCTATGTTCTGTTGATTAAATTCTTCTGGACAAAGTAGTTCTGAATCATCAAATTTGCCAGGGTCCCATGGAGCTACTGCAAACAGAGGGGGTTTTCTTTTGAAGGGCCATTGCCATATTAGGTTCCTGATGGTGTCTTCCTCTGGAAGCTCTTGGAACCATACCACCCAGTACCTTGCGTTAGTTCCCCCTGGGTCAAATAAGAAGCAGCCCCTTTTAATGTTGATGTCTGGCAGATATGACACTCCAAACGCTGCAGGTTTAGCATCTATGAGTGTTTGGGGTTTCGGCCCACTCTTCACATAATTTTGATAAATGGCCAATGTTTTGTATTGGGGCCCAATAGAAGCTTTACAAGATTGGACCACTCTTAAATGAGTCTCTCCTTCCTTGTCTTCATTAATCCAATGCTTCTCTGAAAACAAATGGGTCTGGCCCATTAGGTTAAATTGGGAACTTACCTTGCGAAATTCCCAATATGTCCCTTTTTCAGCATTTTCCTCTTTCACCATATTGACCCCTTGAAGCTCGTAGCTGCCTTCTGCTCTTCCAACTTCTGGAAAACAGTTTATGCTAACCCATTTCTTTTCACCGATTTGGGCCAGGCCCATGAGGTCAAAACTTGACCTGAATTCTTGTAAACTCATTTCTGCCCTTGTCCCTTCTCTTACGGCGGTGCTGCAACTTTGTGACTGCCAAGTGGCTCTCATCTTCGCCGTTCTCTCCATCGTGAGGGCACCACCAGCCGCCGCGTGAGAACCTCGGTCCGGCGGTTCCGGCGGTGGACTGAACGGGAGTGACGCGTCAGTCATTGTTCCGATCTTGTGAGCGGTGCTGCCGGCGTGGCTTTGTCGTGCCGCCGCCAACTTGTACACGACCGCCGTCTTCTCGTCGTCATCAGCTTCCTCCACCATAACTACCTCCATCTCTTTGTCGTTCCCCTTTATTGTTTCGTTAACCCCTTCGTTTCTGGATTCATCCTTTCCAACAACATTATTCACATCTCTACCTCCCGAATTCCCCTGGTTGGGTTGCAGAAATTTCTCAAGACAATCCTCATGCCTCTTCAATCGAGCTTCTTGCAGCTCCTCATTATCTGTCACTCCTTCATCACCATGCTTCTGTTTACCTTCATCTTTCTTTTCGGTGTCCTTCTCCAAAGATTCTTGCTCGTCTTTGTGGATCCAAACCGGCAAATCTAGATCATGCTCTGGCTGAAACCGCTTAAGAATTGCCTCCCTAAATTCCCCCCAAGTGGCATTTGGATTGATCCAAACCCATAATCGGTACCACGTGAGAGCACTACCACTCATCCACTGCGCAACCTCTGGTGTCCGATCTTCTTCTTCACATACTCCCCCTGCATCAAAATATTTCTCGACCTTGTTCAGCCACCCATAGGCATCTTGTCCTTCAAAAATTGGAATTCCTAGACGTAGCTCCTTGAGTTCTCTTCTCCAACTTCGAATCTCTCGTATCGTTTCGTCAAGAATGTCAAGAATTGGATCCTTCATTCTTGTTGAACCTTGAACAGCCTCTAACTTCATCTGCTCACAACCCATAGCTCTAAGATCGAAAAGCTTTGATACCAGTTGATAGAACTAGCTAATTCAATGGAGAAATTCACTGAATAATACCTCCTTTATTAGTGATTATACCTGGGGAAATGACTTCCCAAAACAGAGATCCAGAATAGCAAGATACACAGAGAGAGAGTTAACTGCCCTGCTAGGAGTTCGAGAGCCTAGCCTCTCCCCAACCGAATTCCAACGAATCAATAGAATCCCTACAACTTTCCCTCCCTTTCCCTATTTATTAACCTTTACTGCAACTAACTCTTCTACTGCTGCTGCTTATTAGGCCCACTAGGGCCCATATCTAACAGATTCATATATTACATATCCCCACATTAATGGAGAAGCGACTTCAATGGAAATTGCTGTTGGCTTCTTTTGATGAATCACAATGGTTGACCTTGTTGAGGCTATGCTTCATTTGAGGACTTATCATTTTCTGTAAATGTAGTACATTTTAACTTGTGACATATCTGCAGCTATGTTTTGATGGAGGGAAAAGGAAGAGAAGGCAAGGGAAGACAATGAGGGATTTCAATGTGATTCTCCAAACCCCCGACTTCCATCAGTTTTGGAGGATTATAAATCTAAATAAAAGAAAGGAAAATGATACCTTAAAGTACCCCCCCCCCCCCACGCAAAAAAATTATATTTCTTACATTCCTTTCTCTTCCTTTTTCCTTTGATTTCTTCCCTTCCCTTGCTGACATCCAAAAATACCCTGAACATCATGGAGTTACCGACTTATTTACTGATCTGGTTTTGATTTTCTTTTTGCTTATTCTTTATTTGGGTGTTTCGTGCACTACAGGGAGGGGAAAGTACTGTGGAAAACTGTCAAGTGTTGCAGGTATAGTTTCTCCCTCCCTCCATTTCTGTATTTATTTGATTTTATTTATTTTATGTTTTATCTAAATTTAAAAACTATCCATGCAAAGCATGTGGTACTTGCTGGTTTACTTACACTTGATTTGAACCATACTGGAACTAGGAGTTACCTTACCTAACAAATCTAAACTACATGAAAGCTGACATGGACCAGTTAATTGGAAGAGGGAAATTGTGCGAACACCCTTATAATATTATTCATCCTAGAAAGTTTGAAAGCCATACAGAAACAGTGTAATCGAAGAGACAGAAAGAAATGTATGATGATTTTAATTATCTAAATTCTTGTTTCCAATAGAGCAAAGATGTAATTTTTTTTTTTGGAACCAGCATAATATATGCCAGCATTATTAATCTAATTTCATCATAACTGCATTTTGATAGTTGATGGTTGTACTGGGTCAAGGTAAGGGGTAGGATAAGAAATTTACATGAAAGTTAAGCACCAAAGAGAATAAGAAAACATTAGAGTGCTTTGGGAGATCAACTTTAAAGGATTTGAGGTAATACATATTTTTCACTGTATGCCCTTTCTCTTATACTTCTTCCTCTTTAACAACAAGGTTCAAAAGAAATGCATTGAAATTATAAAACTCACGCAAGAACAAATTCTAAATTGCAACTCACAATTTCAAATTCTATCAAAAGGAAAGGTGTACATGGCTGGTGCACATTACAATGGCATTGCCAATAGTGGCAACCCACTATAGTATTTTAAAGCAATGTTTGAATTAAGAGCAATAGACTACCCATTTTTGCTCTAAATAACAGATAACCTTGCAGATTATCATTAGCCAAAACATTAAGCCCGTTTTGCCCCTAACTTCTATATGGTTCTGGTAAAGGTATACATCCAAGTCTCTGATTTGTTTGATGTCCAAAATATGTCAATGAAATCCTTAAGCAGTGTAGGGGAAAATAGGCTTATTGTTGTGGCTATCAAAATGCAGTTATGGTGAAGTCGGATTCATAGTGATGACATATATTTAGCTGGTTCCCAAAAAAAAAAAAGACACCTTTACTTTATTGGACACAATAATTTAGATAACTCAAAATTTTCTGACTTTTTGTCTCTTTGCTTTCAAACATTCTAGAGATGAATCATACAAGGGTTGCCATTAATGTTGTATGAGTGTCGAATAATTTTCCTCTTTCAATTGACTTGTTCATGTCAGCTTTCATGTAGTTTAGTATTGCTACTTAACTCCTTGTCCCTGTATGGTTCGGATACACGCTCTATTTTATTTTTCACGTGAAAAAATTAGTAATTTTATTTGTTTTTCTATTTGATTTGCTTTGCATTGATTTGATAAAAGTTTCTTTCCATGTTTTTTCAGGCAACAGTTAATCGATCAAAGGGTAATCGAACAGATATGTCCAAAGCTGAACTTATTCAGAAGAGTTGTTATTGCAAGGTTTCAGGTATAATGATTATGATTTATATTAGCCATAGTAGTAATTGGAACTTTGTTGATGGGGTGCTGGATGCATTACAGATCGTGATATGGATCTTCTGGAAATATCAGCCTATGGCAATGTTCGGCGGGGACAAGATTCCGGGGGCTGTAGGATCCAATGACATTTATGTCCATAATAACGTATTGGATTGTTGATTGTCAGACGAGGGTTAGATGATGACCTTGTAACTATTCATCTTCACAAATGTTTAATACTCCAATTGTATACATACAAGTTGAAACTGCAAAGACAGCGACAACCTTGTCATTTCTAAAAGTATATTGATTTAAATCTAAATATTTTATTGGAGGATTTGGTTTTTGACAGAATATATTGTTGTGACTACTTTGAAATTTCCCTGTGACACTAAATAAGCTTTGTGTGGAACATAACGAGTTAACAAATCAGTCTACCCAACTTTTTTATTTACCTTCCTGTTTTTTTTCCTCTCTGTTTTTTAATTTAAAGAGATGGTCGGTCCCTTTTCGCTGCTTCATGGTACAATTGTACTCTAACTGTTGCTGTTTTGCATCTGTTAACTGATATAGGCTTTCAGTTTTGTTAGTTATTTGACAGCTACTATAGTTAGAAAGGCTGTTAGCAATTGAGCAACCTGATTGGCTATCAGCCAATCTATATATATTCATATGAATGTAATTTACAAACCAATTCAATTGGATCAGAGCAATGGCTCATTCATTCACCTCTGCCAAGCCTTTCTCTCCGCGTTCCACTATCTTAGTTACTTTCAACAGCATCAATGTGAATCTGTGATTTTTGTAGGATTTGAACAAAATCAGTCTCAAGTAGTAACTCATGATTGGGTAGGGGATCCATTCATGTTGTTTCAGGTTCTAGAGTGATAGTTTATTTCCTACTATTTTATTAACCAAAAAAAAAAGCAAGCTTTTGTCTTTCTTAGAGCACTGAATGATTGACTTCATGTGTCACTCAATTCCTCTACGAAAGAACATGGAGGGATTAAGATTTGCCTTCAAGTTCTAGCTGTGAAGTTATATTTTGGCTGAGTTTTAACTATTAAGTTTTTTTTCCTTTAAAGATTACAATTTTTTTTTCACATCTTTTAACCATGGGATTATCTACTCTAGCATCGGCTTTGCCTTACCAACACGATATTTTCAATGAGTTCTGAATCTTTACAGTGCAAGTAAAACTCCTATTTCAAGGTAAGAAGTTAATAAAATGGGTAGCTATTACTTAGAATTTAAATAAAAATGAAGTTTTTTTTTACAGCTATAAAAATTAAGTTAATTAACTATGTTTTGGCCCTTCGATTAAGATTTTTTTTTATTTTTTTAAAAAATTACTTTTAAAATATTTTAAACAGTAAGCTTTTGAAAATAATCTTGTAAATCAGATTTTAGATTATTTTGAGAAGATACAATAGAGTAATTCTCAAAAAAAAAAAAAAAAAACAGCTTTGAAAGATGGGAGACATTATAACTTTTTTGGACAAAAATATTTTTAAAACAACAATTGTTGTCCTTGAAGAATTTGTATCGATATTTTGTTTTTTTTGTCATTGTTGGCCTCGTTCATCTTTAAAATAAAATAAAAAAATTTATAATTATAACCAAACTTACAGTAACTTTTGCATTGCATGAAAGTCTTAAAAAAAAAAAAATACCTTTTTTACAATTTTAAAATTACCTTTTTTAAAAGTTAAACAAGGGGGCCTTTTATCTCCAATAAGGACTAAGGTAATAATATTGTAGCAACTAAATTAAGGAGACGTTTGGTAGAACTTATAAATAGTTTATTTAAGCTTATGAAAATAAATTTATAAAAATAGTTATAACCTTCCTGTAAACTTTTTTAGATTATTTCAATAAATTTATCAGTGTGTTATGAAAATAAACTTTTTTTTAGTTTATTTAAAACAATTATTGAAAAAATGATTAATTAAATTATTTGTTCAAATATATTATAAATAATAGTTATTCGTGGGAAGTTGACTTTGAGTACATTTAAAGTTGACACTGTGTTTATTTATAATTTATTTGAAAAACTCTATTGTGAGTCAACTTGGGTATGCTTCCTAAAACCGCGTCCTAAGTAACTGTGACTCCTCTTTTTCATTGTAATTATAATGTAGATGATGAAAAGGGAGGTGAAAATGGCTGACCAACTGCATTTTTCAAATCTAGTACTATAGAATGTAAGCACTTTAAGCCAATAGACCTTGAAGGACCCATTGCATTGAACCAAATGAATATTGGTGGTCTAATGCAAGAGGCACTTTCGTCGGGGCAAGCAATTTTGCCATGATTTTTATTGCAAGTGATTAAGACATACCTTTCTTTCTTCGTTTCCATTTTTCTTTCTTTTTGAACAGAAGCTCACTTTGACGTGTTAAACTAACTAAAACGCGTTACAATTGGTGGTAATGGAATTAGGCAGCTTAGGGATAACCTCTCTCTCTCTCTCTCTCTCTTGGTGGTTACTTGCTAGTTTGGACATTAGTGTCACTCTTCGGGCGATGAATGTGTGGCTGTTGACTGCCAAAACTTTCGGGGATTGAGATACAATTACCGAAGATGTGGATACCACTAGTTTTGAATGGAGGAGGGTAGAGATATGGAAGTTGCACAAGCCCTTTTCATTTGGCTTCTTGGCTAGAAATTGACGATCATGCTTACTTCCAATGGACTATCTTTATTGTTTTGGTTCCCTTTAATAATTAAAATTTGGCATTGGCACATCCACATGGAGGAAAAGAAATGAGCAATTGTTTTCTTTCAGCATAGGGAAAGGTCAAAAAGAAAAAAGGAGAAAAAGTCAAAAGTAGGGCGGCAAGACGAAGAGGATATATAAGGGTCCTATAATCACTATCACTACTCATCTTATACAAGGAGCTGGCTTGTATTAGATTGAAGCTGGGAAATTATCTTGCTTTTTCTTGTGCTTGAGTGTGATGGATTAAGGACACATGTTGGGCCGATTTTGATGTATCCATCAAAGTGCTGCATAAGGAAATTTCAGGGCCAATATATTTAATTTAAAAATAAATTTAATAATTGTCCAAATTATTATTTAATTTTTAACTATGAAAATATATGTAATTAGTTAAACTATAAATTTTTAAGATCTAAAAAAAATCTGGAAAAGATAAAAAAGCAAAGGGAAAAAAATATCACGGAAATTTATCCTAGCGGTCTAGTTTAGTTTAAAATTGTTTATGTTATATCCCTTCGATACCAACACATGATTAATTTAAGTGGTAATGGATCCAGACATCTTAAACAGGTGGTCAGGGATTCGAATCCTAACTCTTGTGTATGAAGAAAACCTGGTTGGGAGAAAAAAACATACCTTGTGTGTCCAAAGGTTCTCTGACAAAAATTAGTCACTACTAACCGTGGTGGATACTTCGTACCTATAACATGGTTACAAAAAAATTTTATAACCCTTTGGTGAAGTCATAGAGAGCTACTTAGAAATTTAGCATGTTTGGATGAGCGTTTGGCTAAAGATGACAATTTATACCTGTGTGTGGGAATCCCCGAGAGGACTACCCCGAATGGAGGCCCGCAGGCGGGAAAATTTTCCCCGAGGGGACGGGGGAGAAAATCCCCCTAAAGCCACTTCGAGGATGGGGAAGAGGAACATGCTCCCCGCCCTATGGGGTTTCCGATCACGAAACTATTACCAAAATGTCCTAATAAATATATATGTATATATATTATAGATATATTTTTATCAACTTTAAAATAGATTATTTTATTAAATAAATAAAGTAGTTAAAATATATGTATACTATTCAAGGTTGAACTTATTGAAATGTCTTGGAAAGTGCTTTAAGTTTAAATATTTAATATTTTTAGTGTTTTTATATTTTATTGAATTTTAGTTAATTACTTGTTTTTTTTTTAATGAATTTTTAGGGTCCCCGAACTTCACGCGGGGATCCGTGAGAAATGGGGATGGGGATAAAATGGAGGACGTGGACAAGGAGCGAGGGAGTAATCCCCGCCCCACCCCATTGTCATCCTTACGTTTGACGAACATAATTTTGGATATAATTAAGTTTGAAGTGAAATGATTTATGTTTGTATATTTTTATTTTCAAAAGTTTGATATAGAAGCTACTCCAGGTTGCTTCTGATAGAATCGATTCTGTATGCAAAATTGATTTTCCAAACGTGTAACCAAACATCTATTTTTCTACTAGAATCACGTTTGACAGGTGCAGAAGCAATTTCGGTGCTCCCCACTGTGATACCAAACACGCTATTAGCATTTCTAATATGCAAGTTTATCCGGTTGTGGTCTGGGAACCAATTTGTAAAACTGAGTTTTGATTAAATAAATTTTGTAAACTTAGTTTGATTAAGAATAAATTTAAAGCAACTGATTTATGTTTGGATACTTTATGGTTAAAAGTAGTTTTAGAATAATGAATGATCTTTGAATTGTGTCATTTAAAGTTTTAAACTGACTTTTAGATGCTTAGTTACCAAATTATTCTTAATTTTATTTTATCATTTATCTTTACATTAATTTTTTAAAGGTAGTATGATAAGAGTATTTGAAAATCCAAGTAACCATTTTTTATTTCTTCTCCAACCAAGATTTGGAGCTCAAACCCAAATTATGGTACTTTTGGTCATGCCTAACACATTGAAAAAAATTCAAAACTTGGTTTGAGCACGCTGCCATATATGAGTATGAGAAGAGTAATGGCCTGTTTGTTTTAGCTTTGTTTGAACGCAAACTTCCATTTCAAGCCGTGTTTGGAGAAAGCTCCAAATTGGCGCGATGAAAAAAGGTGTTTTGAGGAATCTCCAAACATGAAAAATTCATGTTTGCATTGAAGTTAATTTAAAACAAAGAAGCACGAAGTATTCGTTATCCACTACATTATCATCATATTATTTGTGATTATCTTCCTAGATCTGTACTTTTGTTATGGAGTCAGAAATCAGATACCCCTTCGAACTTCTAAGTTTTTTGTTCAGATACACAGATGAAGAGAGGGAAATAGTCACCCACAAAAGTGTCCATTTTTCCAGAAGTACCAAAACATGTACAAAAATAGGAAGTGGAAGACCCAGTTTCCCGTTTTATAGGAAAATACAATACCTCTGGATTTTATACATAGTATAGATCTTTTCCACCTCTAACTAAGTATTTCACATATATTTTATGTATGTACATGAACTCAAAACCCAGCGAACTAAGTACATGATTGAAAAGGCACCTATTCATAGTGTTACTTGAAAAGCGAGACAAATTTGTTCCTATCTCACAGAACTCCTCCTCGTCGTAGATTAGTTCCCCCACTTCTATCTAAGGTCCATGAAGCCAATCAATACCCCATTACTCAAAGATTGCTAACTAGAGAAGAAGTGACTAGCCTTGCTACAAGACTCATCACTCTCATGTCATGTCTCACAAGGTGATTGCTAATTCAGGAATTCTCATGAAAATTAAGGGATCTAGACAAAGCTGCAGGATTAGCCCGCCACACTGGAGAGGCTTCGACATGATTCTTTTCGTTCTTCTTGGTTGATTTGAAGCCCTTGAACATACCTCCCCCACTCATTGAGTCATTCTTAATTCCTAAAGTTTCCCATATAGAACTCTTTGCAGCTTCACTTGGGTCATCAATTCTCAACGTTTTGGGAACCAAAACACACTCGTTTCTCTGCTTTGATGCTTCTTCTTTGTGCAAAGAGTCTTGCTTAATCATGTCACCATCCGTTGAGTGCTTCCCCAAAGTCGGAGAATTTGGAACAGAGCTTGTAGAGTTTAAGTTTGAAGGAGAAGAATGTGAGGAAAACCATGAAACATTCCAATTCCAAAAAGGGGCAGGAAAGAATGATGGGGGAAATCCTGAAGGACACAAAGCAGGTGAGGGAGCTGGAGAGTTCCAAGGATAAGGCCAAAGAACACTAGGAATGCATGGAACTTGAGGATTGAAACCATTATTCCCTTGTACTGGTTCTTGAAAGGTACTTTTGCTACTTTCTCCAATGGAACTTGAAACCGTAATGGAAGATGCACTTAGCAGCCTATGTCATCACCATTATTTTCCCCATTTTCTCAAGGAACGGGTAACCTTTGATCCTCAAAGCCATGAAACTCATTTCTTGTTGTGCCATTAAGAATCTTTTTGTCTCCAAGATTCAGGACAGATGCCATGGAGTCACAAATTGGAGCATCTAATCCAAAGTTGAGGACTCTACCATTGCTTTTTAACGCACTACAAGAAAACAACTAATTACCGACGGCTTTAGGTCGTCGGTAATCACCAAAAACCGTCGGTACCAGCACATTTGTGACGGATTTCCGACGGCCTACTATCCGTTGGAAAAAAGTTTCTCGGTAATTATTATCGACGGTCTAGACCGTCGGTAAACCGTCGATAATAATTACCGACGGTTAGACCGTCGGTAAAGTGTTCATGTTCATTGCCGACATTATTATTTAATTATATTTTATATTCATTAAATATTTTTCTTTGTTATTAATTATTTATAAATATTAATTACATAAATAGTGCAAAATAAAATTAAAAATAACATTAAAACATTTAAAATTATATCCAAATAATAAATGTTTTTACAATATATAGAAGTATAAATAAAAAAACTAATATGAAAATCTAATAATCCCTATCATAATGATGAGGAGGAGATCGGATAAGATCATCGAAAGAGCCTCATCATCGTCAGCCCTGGTCAACTGATTTGGATGGGTGGGCTGCGGTCGTGGGGGTTGTTGGTGCATTTGTTGTATGCTTAGTAGCATCTGCTCCATCCGACGCTCACGCTCCTCTGCAAGCCGCTCAAACTCCTCGGCATGACGCTAGGACTCAGCCAATTTCCGCCTCAGCTGAGCAATCTCCCGATCAGCGTGGCGACTGGTTCCGGTGGATGCTGTGGTGCTATCCAAGCTCGAAGATCCTTTCCGATAGTTATCGGAAAAGTCTCCTGCACCGTAAAGACGACCTTTCTTCTTGCCGCCAACAACTTCAGCCCAAACACGCAGTTCAAGCCGTTGCTGCTCTTCGGGCTCAGGTGGGGTGGAGGAAGATGCTGTTGCCTGAGACATCCTCTCCTCGAACTCCTCCTATTATGCATAATCAAACAAATTAATGAAAACTATATATAATAAAACCATACATTTCAAAACTATTAATAAATGAGGCATTACCTGAGTGCGCCTAGAGCGCTCATCTACATACTCGCCAGTACCCTTCCTAGTATGGGTGTGGCGGTGGAGCTCGTTAATCGGCACTGGTCCCCTTCTGTCCCTAACCTGTACGTACACAAACATAAATTATAAGTAAACAATAATTAAAAAACAATACGAATAACATTTGTATTAAAATATGAATAAATGTACCAGACGCTCAAAGTACTCCGCCTGGCTAATGGAACCTCCTGTGTGCAGTCTCTCACCCTTCTCTGATGCCCTATTTTTCTTTGCTTGGACTGATTTTTTCTGGAAATCAGCAGTAACCCAGTGGCGTCATAGAGCATCCCAGACTGCATCTCCTATCCATGAGGGTCGCTCACCCCTCAAGCGAGCTACCCTGAGCATATCGGATAGGCGATGTGAGGCCTTCATATGAAAGTTCATCTCGACCAATGTTTCATGCTCGGCTCTCCAAGCAACTTTTGTCTGCATTATAAATACATAATAGTATAATAATTTATTATATTAATAATTTATATGAAATAATAAGTCAAAACATATTAAGTAAATTGAAAATTACAACTTACTCTATAAGCGTCAAAGAAACTCCTGCCTCTCATTGTCATTGAGCTGTCCCCAGGTTAACCAAGGATAACGGAACATCGACTCAATAACAGCTGTGATGTTCTTCGAAGTTACCTTCGAAGGAAGTAGCCTTAACAATAAAAGCATATGAATCAATATCAAGTAAAAACATATAATTAAAATTGAATAAATTTATTTTATTAATTCTTACCCTTTACCAGATGGCCTGATGATAGATCGACCATCGGCCATGACCTCAACCTCCTCCTCCTCCTCCATATCCACCTCTGAAGGTGAGGGTGTATACCCTGGACTATACTCCTGCTCCTGCTCCTGCTCTGTAGCCTGATGATCAGGTGATGATGCATCCACACCAGCTGAACTAGAAACATCCCGATGTGTGTGTGTCACAAACCCCGGGGTGGGAATCATATCGATCCCGGATGCTGTGAATGGCGTAGGTAAAACCGATGGAGTAGGTGCAGCCTGTGGAGGCGGTGCTGCCCGCGGTGTATATGGTCGCTGTGGACGTGCAGGCGGGCGTGATGGGAGTGCAGACACAGCAGAGACAGATGTCGAAGGGATAGACACGAAACCGTCTGCAACGTCACGAGTAACAATGCGAGGTGCCCTGGTCTGACGACGAGGTGAACCAGAAGCAGTGTCGACACCCTTACCTTTACCACCTGTGGGTGGTATGGGTGGCGGTGGATCACGTCCTCCAGATGCCATGTGTCTATAAAGCAATTTAATGTAAAGATAAAATAATAAAATAATAACATAATAAAATAATTACGAATAATCATCTAAGATAGAACAATAATTATCTAAGTTCCATTCATAGTTTTGACGAGTTACATGATCTAATTATAAAGGTTACATGAATATCAAAATTAGATTTGTAGTTCTAATATCAAAATCCAAATCCAATACACCCTTAACTAGAATAAAACTGAACATAATTTTTCAGATGCAATCCAGGTCGAATGCAAGCACAGTGACAACGAAAATGCAACGAAAATACCAGTTAAGCAGGTTTAACATGTTCAACCAAAATGCAACCAAACATAATTTCCAACATAATGACAATACCGGGTTCAACACAAATTAATCAAAGCAACGAAATTAAATTTAATCATAATAGTTAAGCACTCACAACCTGCATACTGTCATTTAATGAAAATGCAAGGCAAACAACAGTAAAATGCATGTTCAGTCACAACTGTACAAGTAATGCACAGCACCCTAAAAAGTTCAAGCTCAACTCAAACAACAATCAATCAGCAATGGTAAATGAGGATTTCAGAAATTGAAAAATGTACCTGAGAGAGACGGAGAGACTGTCGTGGCCTGGTAGTCCTCGAAGGAGCTCTAAATGGAAGACTGAGATGAGATGAGCTGAGCGACAGAAAGAGAAGAAATGAGACATGGATATCAGAGAAGAAATGAGAGAGGGAGAGTAGAGAGTTACCTGGCGGTTGGGGAGCCTCTCGGTGGTCGAACGGAGCTCCGGTGGTTGCAGAGAAATGGTGGCCTCACGGTGGTGGTGGTGGTGGTAGCTGCTGAGAGAGGAAGAGGGAGGGAGGGAAGAGGGGTTACAGATCGGTGGTCGAACGGAACGGAGCTCCGGTAGCTGGTGGTTGCCAAGAAATGGTGGCATGATGGTGGTGGTGGCAGTGGCTGAGAGAGGAAAAGGGAGGATGGGAGGGAGAAGTCAGAGACAGAAATGGGAGGGAAGGGTACTGAGCGCGGTTTATGACCTATACCGACGTCCATACCGACGGTTAAGCCGTCGGTAACAATGTATTACTCTTACCGATGGCCTAAATCATCGGAAATATGAAAACTAACCGTTGCCCTTGCCGTCGGTAAGTTTAAAATACCCTTACCGATGGCTTATGCCGTCGGTAAAAATGATTTACCCTTACCGACGGCCTAACTGTCGGAAATACGAAAACTACCCGTTGCCCTTGACCGTCGGTAAGTTTAAAATACCTTTACCGACGGCCTATTCCGTCGATAACAATGAATTACCCTTACCGACGCCGTCGAGAAAAAAAAAACTAACCATTGTCCGTACCGACGGCTTAGCCATCAGTAAATAAAAAATACACTTACCGACAGCTAGACCTTCGGAAACAGAGCGGGAATATTTATGCGTTTATTTGTGTCAAAATTAGCGAAGGAAGTATTGACAGTGTTTCCCTCGGTAATGTTATCGACGGCTTAGACTGTCGGTAATTTTCTTAACTTGTTACCGACGGCTTAGACGGTCGAAAATTAGGAAATTATCGACGGCCTTTTGACCTTCGATAAAAGGCCGTCGGTATAAGCGGATTTTCTTGTAGTGATGTGGGAAGATGAGTTCCATTAGGAGCATCAATCCTAGCTGCTTTAAGAGCCTCAGAGATTGTGATATTGGGATAATGAGAAGCATAGTTCTTGTTCTTTCGTCGTCCTGCCCCAACTGGCACATTCCTCATGGTGCCACCTGCAATCCAGTATCTTTGACAGGCTTTGCAAAAATAACGTGGCTAGTTGACATTGTAGTTGTTGTAGTAACAGAACTTAGTGTCAATGCTATTGTAGCGGGGGCATGGAAGCACTTTATCTGGCTTCTTCAGGGTTTTCTCTTGTGAATTGCCTGCATCGCTTTGTTCCTTCTCTGACTTGCCACTTTTTGATTTAGCACTTTAAGTGTGAATTCTCTCGTACATCAAATATAATTTTAACTTGTCTAGGTGATCCAATCAAATCGTAAGAATCATTTGACTTGACCTATTAACATGACCTATCTAATTGAAGTGATGCATTCTGATTGGACGGTATAAATTTTACCGCAAAATTATTAGGAATACTGGTACCCCTAATAATTTAACTGACCCCTAATAATTTTGAGGTAAAATTTACTCTGACCAACCAGAATGCGCCACCTCAATTAAATGGGTCATGTTAATGGATTAAGTCAACTAATTATCATCATTTGGTTGGACCATTTAGACAAAATAAGTTAAACTTCACCGACGAGAGAATTCAACTCTAATTTAATATTTAATATATATAAAAAATTTAAAAGTAGTTACCGGTTACACGTAATTAAGGATCAAAAGCAAGCTCAGAGAAAATTAAACTAAGTTTAATTAACACTATTGTTTTTTATAATGCAAGGGGCGGCTGCGTGGGTGGTTCCGGATTAGGGTCACTTAAATCTTCACTTTTAATTTTAAGAATCTGCCAAAACTTTGATCAGGACTCCCACATTATTGAACTTGGTTAGAGTATGCCCTTAATTAAATAATTATAAATGGAAGTTTGAAACAAGAGAGAGATGATGCAAACATAACATTCAAATAGAGGACCAAAGTGCTCATAAAAAAAAAAAAAAAAGAGGACCAAAGTACTTGAGTTCTTACATGAGAGTAAAATTCACGCCAAATATCTTCGGCATTGACTCATTCTTTGGTTTAGGTGTAAAATTCTAACATATGAAAAGCAGAAAAGTTAATTGTTTTATTACATGCATATATAAGTAGTATTTAGATTAGGTGTAGAAAACAGATTATTTTAATTATTGATTATATGGATAATGATTTTGTTATAATTCATTATGATAAATTAAATTTTATATTTAGGTAAATTAATTAAAAAATAATTTTAAAATAATTTATTTCGTTTAGATATAATAAAAATAATTAATTTTAAATATTAAATTATTAAAGAAGATATAACATAACTGAAACAAATTATTTTATTGAGGATAAAATACTATGTATCTCTTATGAATATGAAATAATAAGAAGTGTATTTTTTTTTGTCTGAAATAATACCAAAAAAAATGCTTATGAAAAAAAAGCTTTTACTTACTTTATTCAAACATGTTAGTTTCATTCCAAAAAAAAGTCATTTCAAATGTTTTTTTTTTTTAAAGCTTTTCAATCATAAGTTCTCGTAAAATAAAATAAATAAATAAGATAGTTATAATAAAATAAAAAAGTCATTTCAAATGTTATTATTGATATATTGTTAATAAAAAAATTTATAATGTTAATGAATCATACATGTATGCTTTTCTAAGATAGTTGTAATACGAATAAAATATTTTTTAATATTATATTAATATATAATTGATTAACAATATAAAAAATGATTACAATTGAGTCTAATTGTTTTTATTTTAAAGTGATCCGTCCCATGTGATACTAGTTAGGCTTGTGTTTTGTTAAATTAAAAAATGGGCTTACTTTAATAACTGAATTCGATTTAAGTAATTCTGAGGGTGTTGTTTTTTACGCAACATACTTTTTCAATACATTACAAAATTTTTAAAAACTTTTAATATCCCCAAATATCTGATTGTCACTTCCCTTCTGATTCTCACTGAAACTGAATCTTCTTCACTGGTAATGCTTTCTCCTTTCTCTTTTCTTCTTTTTCAATTGCTCCGTCTCTCACTAATTTTTTAAGCAACGTTCAACATTGAAATTCCTGTTGTTCTATCACCTTCATTCTCATATACTCATTGCTGTTACATTGAAATCGAAATCGAAATCGAAATCGTATTTGATATTATACTTAAACCAGTATTTGCAGATTCTGCTATATGGTGTGTTTGTTATTGAACAAGTTTCAATTTATTATGGTAACCTTGTGAATTGTGATTCACATTGATCTTAGAATTTTTTTTGTGTATTATGAATCATTATGCTCAAGTTTACATTGGTCACTATTTCTTGTGATGATGCAATAATTATGGAAGTTTACTGTTTAAATCTCTCAATCAATGGTAGTTGAGGCTCTAGTTCCTCTACTTGACTGCGATGTGCAAGCTCCCTTTCTCGAGCTTCTTGTACTGTTTTTTGATACCGGTTGTTTTCTTTTATTATTGATCGGAGTTATTTTCCAGTATTTGATTGTTTAATGTTTTTAAATCTTTTCTTCAATCATTTAATCTGGTGGGTTGAGGAGGGAGAACGGGAAAGCGGAAGAAAAGGGGAAAGAAGTGGAGTGATATATTTCTCAATATTATGGGGTGTATTATAATATTTAGGGATATACAAATGTTTTTTAAAAAATTGTGGGGTATGAAAAAAGTTGGAGTAAATATCCAATTTGGACATTGAAATTATTTGGTCGTATCAACTTATTCCTCCACATTATCAATATTTTAAAATGATCATTGGAATGAATCCCTGACATTACCAACTTAATGTCATTATAGTTCATATAAATATCAACGGATGGATGAATTTGATTAACTTTCTACAATTCTAAGGATCATTTTGAAATATTAATAATATGAGAGACTAAGTTGATATTAAATACTGAAGTCTGAAAATCTCTAATTAATACGATTCTATAATTTTAGGAATCAAATTGAATATTTATTTAAAAAAAAAAAAAAAAAAGTTGTGGCTTACACAGCCGCACCCAATCCTCAAACTGATCCATTGAGTGGTTCACTCGGATGCCCAGCCCAACCAATAAGCACCCAATTTGACTTGTACTCCGATTGGGGTTAAACTATCCAATCCAATATCGACAAGATCAACAGCCACGATTTCATGCGCCTGTGAAAGAGAACCCTATTTTCTCTGGTCGTGTTTCTCTATATAATGTTGACAATCTAAAACCCTAAACATCCACAGCTGAATCGAAAGCCGACAACGTCCTTAACTATTTCCATTAGGTGTGCTCGGTAAGCTCCTCTGATTTTGTTTTGAAGCATGAACATGTAGGTCACGTGCACACTAAAGTATGATTTTTTATAACAATTGTCTTTCCCTTCACATGTGCCTATGATGGGTTTAAATATACTCCGAGATTCATTTCTATGATATCAATTTTGATCTGAGGCACGCACCTCTTTCAAATCGAACAAGTGTAATGTAGAGAGTAACTAACTCCAAATTTAGCGACTGTGTGTGTTATTAGTTGAGACCATATAGAGTGCAAGAGAGTGAAGGGTTGGCATAGTGGAAGCATGTTAGATCCGCAAAATAGGTAAATGTGTTTCTGGTTCAATTCTCACTTTGTGCAAAATAAACCCCTTGGGAAGGGGTCCCACCTATGATGCTCTAGGTCCTGAAATGATAGCTCACTTCCTACCATTATACTAGTATTCACCAAAAAAAGATGAGACCATATAGAGTGCAAGAGAGAGAAGGGGAAGGGGAATGAATAATGTAGTGGACTCTGATTTCTCTCTCTGTAGTTCTATATTTCTGTATTCCTTGTTTCCTTATCTTATCTTTTTACTTGTTATCTCTTGAAAGTTCATTTTACTAAATAAAAGTACAAAAATTACTATTCATTATTTATCATTGCACCTGTTTGATATTTTGTTCAACTTGTTCTCAGTTGGGTCTCTTACATTGATGATCTACTAAATAATAATGTGAACTTTTATTTAGTAAAATAGGCTATTAAGAGAGATAACATTATAGAGATATGGAAATCAATTAATACAGAGTACAAAATAAAGAGAAATGAGTAAAAAAAGAGAGAAATGAGCAAGAAATCAGAGAGTCTAGTACATCAATAATATTCCTTATGGTCTCAATTACATAATTTGGAGTTAGTTATTCTCTACCTTCCCCTTCTTCTTGCCCCTTAAATTATGGATCGATTGCCACCAGGCCATTAACTGACTTGGCTCCCTTCCACTAATCGTTATATGCTCCCTGATTTGTTATACTTGGAATCATTACAAAAACCTCGTATATGACAAGATAAACAGGGACATCAGCACTCCAAAGGAGATTGATGACTTCGTCTAATGGGATTCTCTCTGATGCATTTATACAATTTCTATCTGTTTCTTAGCTTGGTATTTTTAAGTTATTATTACGTCTTATATAGAGCTTCTGCATGTTTAGTTCACGTGATAACTATTTCATTCTTTCCTGGAATGATCATATGGTTTTGGTTCATATGCATCCATATTATCAACTATTCCTCATTATTTACCATGATTCTATCATATGCAAGTGACGATGACTTAGACAGGGACATCAGCACTCCTGTTAAGAGAACGATGATTGTCTTTGGGAATCTCTCTGATGCATAATTAATTTCGTAGATGAAACAGATACAGAAAAAAGTATCTCACATAAGAGTGGTTAAAGCTATGATTTGAAAAAATATCAACCACTCATTTTGTGAGGGTTTTGTGAGATAGATTATTCTTTGTGCCACTTTTTTTTGTGTAGGGTTAAATTTTCTTTGTCAAAGACCTTTTTCACAACAGGTATTGGAGTATTCTGATTAAATCTGATTTTGTTTTGAATTAACATCTTTCAGCAAAGTGAATTTTGTTGCTTTTAAAGAATGAAATTTTCAAAAGCGATTTTTCAAACAGTTCTTTGACTATTATTATAGATTATATATTCAGATATTTTAGTAATGATTTGGCCAATTATGTACTCAATTGCACATATTATCATATGTGCTTGAGATGATAATGTAATTGTCACTACCTCTGATGCCATATCTTCTGAATAACTGAATACATATCTCCTATGTGACTTGTGATATTTGATCAGCATGTCTTGTTATTCCTGCATATTACGATTTGTTCTATTTTGGTAGATCACATGCTTGACTCATGTTTTTATATCCTGAATTTTCTCTATAAGATTGGTATGATTTTGGGAGTCATATTCCGTTGTCTTTGTTTTCCTTGGGTGGTAAAATTGCTTGGGCTTCTTTGTGCCCGATCTTATTCTAACTGATTGTGTTATAAATGATGTAAACAATTTAATTTCCTTATTAAAGCAGATTTGCTTTTAAGCATTAAAGGTATCTCTGAAAGTGTTGGAATTACGTAGCTGCCGCCACTTTAAGTTTGTACGTGGTGCTGCCTTTGATGGCTTTAAATATACCATGAACTACTGCCTTGAAAAGAAACCTAAATCTGAGACACATGTTGCTTACTTAACTGCTTTTTATATTCAGATTTTGCTTGTAATTAAATGACGATGTTAGTGGTTCGGACAAAATGTGTACTTGTTTTCAAGTAGCGGCAGAAAAAAAAAGAAAAGAAAGAGTAGCCCCTGAAGCTGATAAAGATGGTACTAGTAATATGATACAAGCCTGATGATTGTCACTAAGAACGGAGATTTGAAAGTTGCTTTTGTTGAAGCCTGATCAGCTTTGGGCTCCGAAAGCATCTATGTGATAAAACGTTCTATGTTGGTATTAATGAAGGCTTGTTAGGTGTTGGTCTCATGTTGGGTCATAACTGTTTGATGCCGCCACATCAAATGGATGTATTTTGATGTAGTAGCTCTGCTAGACGTCGGAGAATATGCTGTTTATTTTTTGAATGAAAAAACAAGGGAGCACCTGTGAAATCTGTCTATTGTTCCTGTTTAACTTGACATATAGATAGAAGGCTCGCGATTTTTTGTTACAAGACATTATAGCTGGACAGCTTCTTTTATACGATATATACTGATATAGTGATAGTGGGAGGGATACTCATAAATTATTACTAGAAAAAAAGGAGTTAGTTTTCAAAATTTAGTGTGGATGAATCTAGTTTTATAAATCGGGTTTTTGATTAAAAGTATGTTTGAAGTAATTAATTTATGTTTAGATATTTTATTGTTAATATTAATTTTGATAGAATGATTGGTTTTTGGAATGGGTCATTCAAACTGGTTTATGGATGTGTTTTCTAAATTGTCTTTCAACTTTTAGATGGACACTAGAAGTGGTGATTAATTTTTAAGAATGGTATGTTAAGAAGAAAAATTGAAAAACTCAAATTGAGTTTTAGCTAATACAGAAGCAACAAATTTTTGCTTTTATCCAAATAAAAGCATGATTCCAAAATCAATTTATCCAATTGAAAACCAAAATATTAAATGAATGGCAAAAGTTAGGTTAGAGTCACTAAACCAACATTTGCCAAGTGCCAACGTCAAAACCCTAGCAAGATTAGAGCAAGATATTGGTTGAAATTTTTGCAACTTGACGTTTTCTACTTTTTCACGAAGGCCTTCTCCTTCTTGATTGACTCATGAAAGGGGCAGAGATCTGCTCTATGTAGCTATTTTGTCAACACCCTAGCAAGATTAAAGCACGTGACAATCTGAAACTTGCACGTTCTAGTTTTACTCTTCTAGATAGAGAAACTTTACTAAAATAGCTTCCCTTGCCTTATATGTCTAGCGTCTTGGAGTTTTGTGATCTACGGAGTGCAAAGTTGTCATATGCACTAGTCAGATTTAGTGGAGAAAATTGCTGTTCCCAATAGCATTAACATCAAGACTGGTGAGAACATTTGAGGGATTTTTCAGTTGTTGAATATGATGAGTTGTTGACTTCCTCATGTGCATGCACTAGGCAGAGGCAGAACTAACAATCAATAAAATATTGACCCTGCTGAACAGGGGGAATCACAGCCACAATTGGTGCCTACCATCTGTTTTCCTTGCACCTCAGCAGATGTAGGTGTGATGTTGAGGCACAAATTGAAGTGCTATTGCCTACAGGGAGTTTAATTGGATGTATCTTGACTGTTTCTATACTATTCATACGTAGCCCATTATCATTGATATTTTCACACCATTTTCATGTTCATTACGAAAAATTTACACTACATCCTTAACATAAATTTCATACAACATTAACCAATGTAAAAATATTGTAAGAAAAATGATGTGCGGGCTTAATTTTCAGAAGATTTAATGGCTATTCCCACTAAACTTTGAGTTGGATCAGTGTACCAGACTACCAGCTTAGGTTTTGCCATACCAACATTTCTGCGTCATCTTTCCACTTTCACAGTGTGCTCCATAATGAGTTAAAATTAATATGATGGGTTTCAAGTCCACTTAGTCATCCTCTGCACCCCAATACTGGCATTGGGTAGCTTAATCTCCATAGAGTTGAAACACGTCCCCTCCCTCCCCCAAGAAATGATAGGTGGGTTGCTATCACCTTTTCTACTTTGCCAATACGATTGCTCCCATCCATCATTCACTTTCCATTGTCGGAAACATCCTGAAAGATCTCATTTACATGTATAAATTGAGAACTAAACTACCATTATGGGAAGCAACACAGCTTGTAGCTTGTTGCCGAGAAATATATTACAAGGATGGCAGGCACTCTCTTTCGTCTATTCCTGATTTTTATGGGGATTTCTCATCTTATATGCTTGAAAGCAGTCCCTGTTACAAGTAAACTCTACTAAAATATTTCTAATTTTATTCTAGTATATTTGTAGTTATCCTTCGTATCTCTTAGTGTCCTTACAAATAGCTTGTTTATATGAGCAGGAACTGAAAGCCTTATGCAAGGTCCCCAAGTTGACCTTACCCTGGAGAATACCCGCAAGGTATAATTTGACTATTCCTAGGTTGCTTAAGACACGTAATACGTTATTTTAAACCATATATATATACACCAAGTTAACTAGCTTATGTTCCATGTATTCAAATACAGGTTATCACTGAGAAAAAGTGGCACTGGGAGGAGCCAACCATTATTGAGAGAATGGACTTGGAACTCCATGACTACGCACCACCAAGGTCTAACGGTCATCACACTCCTCCAAGAGCACCATAATGTGTGAAATGGTGTTTTGAATATTAGTTCCTCTAGGTAGCTAGTAGTAGGTGTGCCCTGTGAAATACAAATAGGTTAATCCCCACTGTTCGGTAATATTATGGGAACTCAGACCCTTATGTTTGTTAAATTTTGCTTATGTATCCATAGGCACCGGAATTTCAATTGCACTTTTTTGACCTAAGTAAAATTACTACTCATATGTGCTTTCCTCCTCGAAGTACTGATATCAGTTCTACCTTCAAAACTATTGTCCGGACTTATATATAAGCAAAAAAGTATCTATATTTTTTGGACTCAAATATAAGCAAAAGTCAACTAAATCAATCCTATTTAATACTAGTGTTTCAAAAATACCCTTTGGTTAATTATTATTTTTATTTTTTCAAGAGCATTATACACTCTCAAGACACAACTTCCAAGAGCATTATACACTTCCAAGAAAGGATAGTTTAGTAACTATAACTTTTTTTTTTATACAAACCAAGACAATTAAACTAATATAACTAATTTTCTTAATAAGTGTGAATTAGTTTTTTTTGTTTATATATAGATTCGGAGGAAGTATATAATAGGACCGAGGAAGTATTTGTTTTTGTTAAAATGGTGTAGCAATTAAACGTACTTGTTATGGAATCCATAAAAAAACACGTGTGAATGGGAAAACTAAACCTATCACTCCTTGGAATAATAACAACTCACTTCCCCATAACACACCAATGCTGTCATACCGCAATGTTAGCAGACAGAGAATTCATTGCGGGCAATTTGTAATTGACGTTAAAAGATAAGATATTTCCAGAAGGCGACAAAAGGAAAAGAAATAAACAAGTGCTACCCTGCATCCATGGTGTAGTTCAACAAAAAGAATTTATTCAACATGAAATACCTCTGTGGCCCAATTGGATAAAGACATTACAGTATTACCACCTAACTGGTGGGTTGCATATGTGATGCAGAATGAAAGGTTAGGTGATATAAGAAGTTTCTTATTAATTATAACAATAAAGTATGTATGACTGACTATTAAGACACGCTCAAACCTTAAGAAGACATTCCGTATAACTGATGATCATGAAAGAGAAAGACACTTGCTTCCACAAATGACGAGCAATTACAACATTATTAGGCAAGGAAACCTTTTGTATCATTCATTAGTCATCTGGAGATGGAGCAACAGCTGGTGCTTGTGAAGGAGCAACAGTAGGTGCTGGTGAAGGAGCACTTGTTTGATCAACACGCAAAAATCCAAATTTCTTAATGAGCTCATTTGCAATTAGCTCATTAGCACTGTCTGTGGGGTGGTACTCATCCCAGAAGACATACTTGCTTCTATCTTTGCACAATGTTGATGCAGGTACACATGTGAGGGCGGGTCGAATGTTCCCAAAGGAGCAACAGGGCGAGTCTGAGTTTTGGAATCCTACAAAGCAAACGTGATTACAATGGTTATGGAAGTAACTCTCAGCAGCAAACTAAAGCACACAAGTTAACAAGTTTATGTTATTTTCTTCACTTATCATGTATGAAATGTTGCCCGGCAATTCTTCAGAAAGTAATGACATTGTCAAACCTTTTGAATTTTTTAATAATATTGAATTCTTATGATCTCTATATTATATGCACTGTGCTTTGATTCTTTTTAAGTGTTTAACAGGCACTAAATGTATCAGGTTCATTTAGATAATTGGCAATGATGTATGCATCCAATTGGTGAGGAATGTAACAACTTTACTTACCGTACTTAATTGGATTGCTAATCACATCATAAACAACATCATATGCATCACCAAATCTATAGCTTGAATCAGGAAGATGCTTCACCAAGTCATCTACTAACTTGCTTACACCTTTGTTAAAGGTAACAGCCAGTTTGTTTACATTTTCTCGACAATTCCCAGTTGGACTAAGCACCCTTTGAAGGGGAATGCAGCCCATTGGACCCAGCCCAAAAACCATCAGTTGCCTTGCTCCTAAGCTATGAAGTAGCTAAACAGAAACACGGCAACGGCATAGTTGAAAACATTTTTAATATTAGATGCATAATAATAATAATAATATAAAAAAAAAAATGGTTGCGTTAGAGTAAACTAAATAACCTTAAGTTGTTTTCCTAGTGTTCCTATCAAGTAGTCCATGAAAGTTTCATCATTATATGTCCATGAATCACTGTAAACAGGCATCAAGTAGTTGTTGATGAAGTCATTACTCCCTAAAGCAACAACATAACGAGCTTCCTGGAAAAATGTGTCCGCCGCCTCTTTTCCAATTTTGGCTCTAATTAGTTCTTGTGTCCCCTGAAACAGCTCAATTTGTTTGTAGAGAGAAAGCCTTTGGATCTGCAAGAGCCATAATTAATTTTTCATCCAAAATATATAACTGTCTTGCTATGCTTGTTAAATGGTTATAAGACACATAATTGACACTTGTAACTCACAAAATAGGTGCCAGTTTCATTCAAGATACCGCCACCCCCAGAAGCATAGTTGGCTCCGTTTTCTAGTATAACATCTTTAGTCAAAGATGGGTCCAGGAATGCAGGAGGCCTAGGGAAGCCCATTTTGTCACCTGAAAATGTACAGGATCAGTATGCTTACAGTCAGAAACAATAGAAAAGCGTTTCCATATCTAAATAACATGACAATAATGACTAATTCCAAATTTGATCACAGATTGATTAAGTTTAATACAATATGAATGGTTAGGAAATCAAAACTAAATCTTTGCAGCAGCAATATGGGTTTGAAATACATTATACACACAACAAATTAAAAGGGAGCAGCTTTTCACTTTTTGGCGAAAGAATCAGAAGAAACTTGAAAAACAAAACAAAGCAAAGCAACCACATTATATAGGCTTCTTGTAAGTTCACCAAACTACATGCTGATATGATCGATTGAGTTAGTTCTTGTATGCTCAGTGACTGCAAAGTATCTACATGCATGCTAAAAAGTGAAAAGATTACCTATTATATCAGAAACTGTGCGACCATTAGAGAACCTTCCGTTAGGTAACCCATTACCCATATCTATACCATACCAAGGGAGGGTTGCCTGAGCAAGGCTTCTGCGCAGGTACCCGTTATTTCCAACATCCGATAGAGAGTCTCCAAAAATGAACTGCACAATCTTGCAATGGAATCCTTCCAGCTCAATTCCCAAAATGGTAGCTAAAATAATAACAAGTGCCAGATTGAGCTTCATGTTTGTCTTGTAAGTTATACACCTCTTTGCTCTTCTACTAAGGCCGTTAAGCATTTGGGATGGTATTTTATAATAGCTAGGAATATACAACTCATAGTAAAGTCACTATTGTACTACAGTTTGGCAAGCGACACATTACACACACAGAAAATGCCATGAACATGCAAAAGCGGGAAGTAGATCGTTTGATATACCAACTTTTACGGATTCAAACCTACTGCAACCAACCCGTATACTTTGTTACAACTTATTAAGATACTAAGACTAACAATGTTTGCTCAAGTCCAGAGTTTGTTCATGTTGCGACTTGAAATCCCATCACAAAGAATACGAATTAAGAGTTGGAGAAAATAGGGCGACCCTTAAAATTGAATTCTCAACAAACGTTGGATGTCCTAGGAGTGGATTAATTGTTATGGCAAGCAAGTTCACCAAACCAGAGAATATAATTTCACTCAGAATTGTGTCAAAACACAAAACCCAACTACTACTAAAAATTGTGACTTTTAACTACATGTTCTTCAAAAATGCCTTTACATTTGAATGCATATGGTAGGATTTGGAATTTTCTATCACACTCAAATCAACATTTTAACTACGTACATATCCTAAGAAGTGTCTTTGCATTTTAGGTATATCCGTATAGTAGGAAGTTCGTTCATAAGAATTTTCCCTACTAGTAAACACCCTACTTCTTCCAGAAAAAAAAACACACACACAGCCCTACTTCTTACACGTGACATTAGGAAATCGGGATATGCCAGGCTCTCTGTTCACAGGGTGAATTGAGAAACGTTACACACTATTTCACTATTTCTCAAGGAGTACTTTTTTTATTTTTTCTTGGTTCCAAAATCGGAACCTACCAGTAATTAGGGTTTTCACTCAGGTGTCCACACAATTTCGACCCTTTAGATTAACTATGAGACTAATCTCCTGATTCAGCAACGATGGACGTCCGATTTTTTAGACACAAGGTTGGGCTACCTCTCAACTGGACGACTCCAGAAATCGAATTTGCGGTTCTTTCTTAGGGAGAGTCACCCTACCAACCCTCCGAACACAAGGTTGATTCTCATGCACCATTTTTTATTTATAAGAATAAGTTTTTTTTTTTTTACTAGATACTCCCTCCGGTCCTTATTATAAGCAAAAAAGTTCCAAAATTTTTGATCAAATATATAAGCAAATTTTAACTACTTTCATCTTATTTAATGACATCGTTCCTAAAATACTCTTCATTTAATACCAATTTTGTTTTTCAATAACTCAATATGGGATGCATTTAATAAAAAATGAAGTTTTCTTTGAAGGTTATTTTAGGTAATACCCTTAATTTTTTAGCAACATTAAATGAGATTAACCAATTTCCTTAATATGTGTGTTCCATTTAAATTTTGCTTATAATAGAAACCGGAGTAATATATAAGAATAAGTTATTAATTGATTTGAAAATAACTACTATTTAATATTAAGTTAATTATTACTTAATGTCAATTATTTAAAAATTAAACGAATGACTTTATTTTTTGAGATGATGTTTATGTGGGGTGTTCAATGCGTTATTATTTAACAAAAAAGTAATTATTATCTTATATTAAAATACTTATTACTAAATTTCAGAGTTTTTACAATATAGATAAATTTGTTGATAGGAACTCCCATATGAGTCAATTTGGAGTGTGTGTTAGAAAGAGAGTGTTAAAAAGTATATTATTAGCACTCCTCTTGCTTATATGGAGAGCATTGAAGATGCGCTTGGTTAAAAAACTATAAACAGTTGGTGGATGCTAGTCTTTACTTTAAAGTAAATATTTTTTTTTTATGGCCTAGCAGAATCATGTTATGTCCGCAAGGTAGGACGAATGTGTACAAAAATATTCTCCAGTAAGATGTCTCTGATTCGATTCCCGCCTTGTGTAAAATAAATCTCCTAGGGAGGAGCCCCATTCATATTGCTTTAGGTCCTAAAGTGATAGCTCACTTCCTACCATTTAAAGGAAATATTATTTTAATAAGAACTAATTAGTAATTTACACACTTAAATGAAACCAATAACAAATTCATATAGTTTATTTAAATCATTGTTAATGCTTGAATTCATCAAAACTTATGGTGAAGGTTTATCCCACGCTTAGAGTCCACAAAAGATTTATAATAAAATAAAATGTCGGTTAAATATATAGTATTTTAATTTAGTTGATATCCTTTTCTAATTGAGCCACGTATGAAGATTTCAAAACCCTTTCAAATATCTACTTAATTTTAATGTATTATTAGTGTAAAATTTTTACATTATTAATCAATTATAAATCATTTTATATGTGACTTTTAACACTACAATAAATTTGCCTTTCAGTGACAGATAAAATCCATTATTATATGTTTAAAATCTGTAAGTATGTGTAAAACTTACATTCACCTACGACTGATCCAACCGTTCATTATGAGTGACGAATAATAATGGAAAATGACTGTCACTATAAATTTTACCTACGATCTACATTTATCTACAGTTGTATTTGACTGTTAATAATTTTTACTTACAGCCGTCTACCTTTATTTACGGTTTGACTAACACTAATACCTATACATACAATTTTAATAACTGTCACTAAAAGTATCTATAGGTATATGACAAATTTGTTGTAGCGAATGTTTATATTTAGGGTCTGAATAAATTATTATCTACATTAAAGGTACTTATTATTAAGTAAATGAATTTTTTTTAACTAAAAAAAGATATTCATTCATTCAAATTAGTAAAATACATCGAAAACAACACAAATTTAACATCGCTAAAAACTGAAAAGGATAAATCTGTGAACAAACTCACAGCACCCAGGTTAATAGCATAAAGCAACAAAATGCCTATAAATGTGAAATATCAAAGTGATCAGAATACTCATGCCTCCAGATCTGAAACGTTGATGCCCAAGTCTTGATTGAATCTGTAATTGATCGAAGCTGATCTACCAATCTGAACCAAACGAACACCGCAACAAGACGGGGAACCAAACAACACCGCACCAAGACGATGAACAAAATAACGCCGCACTTAGACGATGAAATCACGAAAAAACACAAAAGAAAAACCAGATCTATGTGAAAAACCACTTATTTATATAAAATGAAAGAAAAAACAATTTAGAGAGATGATTCCAAACCAAAAAAAATGGCCCAAAACCACCCCCTCCGATGGATGAGGAAGAAAGAAGAGAGGAGTTGAGGGAATATCGAAAGAGAGAGGTGGATCTAGGTTTTCAATCTCTAAAAATGAATCTTTTTTAAACAAATCTATCTAAAGGACCTGAATGTAGTAAAGGTTTATATTTAAATTATTTACTACTAGATTTTAAATCATGTAAAAAATAAATAGAAAAAGTTTATTTTTTAATTAATTTATGACTAAATAAGATTTTTACAATGTAAATGAAAATGGTAAAGTGCAGCCACATTGGTTCTGAAAATAAGGAGTTAGGAGTTAGGCTATCTTTGAATGGATGGAGAGGAATGATTAGTAATACAATGGGGATTGAGATCCTTTATAATTATCACAAAACTGTATGTAATCTAAACCTTTAAAAATATTTTATTTTGTAGCAAAAGAAAGGTTATAAATACAACACAAAAAGTTTCAACCATTAGATTTAAAACTGCATCACACGTAATTCCTTTTTGAACTGCAGATGATCCGATCCCATACAATGGAGTAGTAAAAAGACTTTAACTCATATTTAAGAGTTTTTTTAAATAATGGAATTGAATGGTCAAGGATGTGAACCCAAACTACTTCATATCACTCAATCCGTCAAATTTTCATACCCTCCAATTTAAGAGGTCTGGGATGTGGAGTGAAGTGTAAACTATGTCATCCCTTTTATAATTTACTTCACTCTATTAATTACCATTATGACTTTCAAACAGTGGAAGGAAGTCTCCCTCTATTTCCTCATTAAAACCTCCAAATAATATACTGTTAAATTTTTATATTTTCACTTTATTTCATTCTAAATCACTTCATTACTAATCACTTTATTTCATCTCCTTCAAAACTCTAAATTGCATGTTTGGATAACATGAAGTAGGAGAAAGAGAGGTGCAGCATATGGAAGAAATAGTATGAAAAAAAAGCAACCTTCACCGTTTTTGGATGTACAAATAAAGATGAAAGGAAAATAATTATTAATTGGCCCAAAAAAAAACTCTCATGACATTTGAAGAGAGAATGACCTAAGATCCAAGAATTTTTTAGATACCAAAATTACCTTTTTATAATTTCAAAAATGAGATAAAATTAACATTATTGTTATAGAATAAAAGTCGGTTGTCCCTAAAATTAATGTCTTGATGTTTCATACCAATCAAAAAATGAGAATATATATATATATATATATATATATATATTATTGAATTATAATTTTATTTTATTAAGTGATAAAATTATTATTGATAGGGAATAAAAAATGTAACAGAAAAATAAGACAGAAGATATCAATCCATTGTTATAAAGATAAAAATATCTTCATATCAAAACTTATCTTCTTTTTTTCTTTTCTATGTATTTCTTTTTTCTCTCCATTCAAATAATATAAAAATTACTTATTCCTCCCTTATTTTTTCTTTTCTCATATTTTATTTCCACCCTAGTTGTTTCCTCCCAAAAATTTCTTTTCATGACCAAGCATACCATACGGGAATCGGAATGGGGACCCGGGGAATTTGTGAACTGATGATGATGATGTTTCAAAACTCCATCGGATGCATGTGGAAAACTGACAAGATCATTAAGAATCCACCACTTCAAGCAGAACGTGGCAACTTGTCATCCACTCAAAAATCAAAATCGCCATCCAAGTACAAGGCTACAAGACCATCCCAAAAATCTAACCCCCATTATCTGCATCAAATCTGCACCCTCAATTCCATTCATCCAACGCCCACAAACTCCCTCAAATCCCTAACCATATCCACCCAAAAAAAAAAAAAAAAAATAATACAAATAAAATATCAACTCCTCCTTCTATGCTCACACATTACACTCACACTCCATCATCAACCATGAACTCCATCGCCCTCAAATCTTTCGTCGGACTCCGCCAATCCTCGCCGGAAACACCCCGTTTCTCGGCTCAACCAAGACCCATCATCACTCTTCACCGGAAACTCAAGGTCATTGCCGGAATTTCCAGCCCCAAGCTCCAGGGTCGTAACCTCCGGGTGGCCATCGTCGGTGGAGGCCCGGCAGGTGGTGCCGCCGCAGAGACGTTAGCAAAGGGTGGCATAGAAACGTTTCTAATCGAACGGAAACTTGACAATTGTAAGCCATGCGGTGGAGCCATTCCACTTTGCATGGTGGGAGAGTTTGACCTACCGTTGGACATTATCGACCGCCGCGTGACCAAGATGAAGATGATATCGCCGTCGAACGTGGCCGTTGACATCGGAAGGACCCTGAAGCCTCATGAGTACATAGGCATGGTGCGGCGTGAGGTGCTGGACGCTTACCTGAGGGAACGGGCAAAGGAAAACGGGGCGAACATCATAAACGGGTTGTTCTTGAAAATGGACATCCCGAAGGATAAGGAGTCACCCTATGTGCTGCATTACTCTTGCTATGACGGTAAAACTGGTGGAGTAGGTGAGAAGCGCACGCTGGAAGTTGATGCTGTGGTTGGTGCTGATGGAGCTAACTCTAGAGTGGCTAAGTCTATTGATGCTGGTGATTATGAGTATGCCATTGCATTTCAGGTGTCTTCCATCTTCTACTTTTGTTATCATTCATTTCTTTTTAATTCCTCCATTTTGTTTTCTGGGCTGTTGGAAAATTGTTCAAAGTTAGTAACACTGGCAAGAAAAAATGCAGGGCTTTCGATTTGGGTGTATTAGTTAAAGTGCTCGTGTATTAGTTAAAGTGCTCCACTCACTTTAATTAATCACACGGGAGCTCTTATTTTCTCATTTTATACTTTAACTTACCTAATATGCTAGACGCACTTTAACTAATCAAATGTGAACGTGTTACTTTCTACTTTACGCTCAATATCACTTTAGAAGACATATATATGTGAGTTTAAATGCACAGGAAAGCCTTGAATCTGTTCTACTCCTTGAATCTATTCTAGCACGGTTTCCATGTGTTTCGTAGTGTTGCTTTTCTGTGTGCAACAATGCAAACACCCTTTTACATAAGAACAATTTTTTATTCTTTGATTACGTCTACATTCAAATTCTCTCACATGTTAGAGCAATTGATGCGCAATTAGTAATTTTCTTTTATGTACAGGAAAGTCTTGAATCTATTCTAGCACGGTTTAGTTGGATCTAGTTTCCATGTGTCTCATAGTGTTGCTTTTCTTTGTGTAACAATGCAAACACCCTTTTACTCGCATCATCATTTTACATAAGAGCAATTTTTACCATTTGATTAAGTCTACACTCTATTTCTCTCACATGTTAGAGCAATTGATGTGCAATTAGTATTTTTCTTTTATGTGTTAGCATTATTATTATAATCTTTTTTTAAAGGTAACACTTACATTTGCATGTTTCGTTTTGATGACATGGTAATCCAGGAGAGGATAAAAATTCCGGATGATAAGATGGTGTATTATGAGAATCTTGCGGAGATGTACGTGGGTGATGATGTTTCACCGGATTTCTATGGGTGGGTGTTTCCAAAATGTGACCATGTGGCTGTTGGCACTGGTACAGTGACACACAAGGGAGACATCAAGAAGTTCCAACTAGCAACAAGGAAAAGAGCTGAGGACAAGATTTTGGGAGGGAAAATCATCCGAGTGGAGGCACACCCAATACCTGAACATCCTCGGCCAAGAAGATTGTCAGGGAGAGTGGCACTGGTGGGTGATGCTGCTGGCTATGTGACCAAATGCTCTGGAGAAGGGATCTATTTTGCAGCCAAGAGTGGGAGGATGTGTGCAGAGGCAATTGTTGAAGGTTCACAGAATGGGAAGAGGATGGTGGATGAAGGGGACTTGAGGAAGTACTTGGAGAAATGGGATAAGACTTATTGGCCAACTTACAAGGTCTTGGATGTGCTGCAGAAGGTGTTTTATAGGTCCAATCCTGCGAGGGAAGCGTTTGTGGAGATGTGTGCTGATGATTATGTGCAGAAGATGACCTTTGATAGCTATTTGTACAAGACAGTCGTACCTGGCAATCCATTGGAGGATCTGAAGTTGGCTATTAACACCATCGGGAGCTTAGTGAGGGCCAATGCAATGAGGAGGGAGATGAACAAACTTAATGTATGACAATAGTTATAATCTGTCTTATATTTATCATTCATTTTTGCCTTGTGTATTTCTTGTTGACAATATGTCCTTATTAGTGATAACTATATATATGTTCTAAAGTTTCATGCAATCCCATATCCTACCGCTTTGGCATTGAGGTTTGCTCCTTTACGATGGTTGAAAGCAAGCATGGGTTGATTGAAATGCAAAAGCACCAGCAAAAGTATATAGATCTCAGACACCTTTGGATTTGGTAATCAGCTAGAATTAGAGATTTAGGCCCTCGAGTTGTGCGTGTAAATTACTCTTTAGTAGCTTAACCATTCCAAATTGATTATTATATGACTTATGAAAAAGTTCTTCAATAGTGAATTTCTTTCAAAAGTAAATAAGTAAGGGTATTTTTACTCTTGATTTAATAAAGTGGGTTAAGATTTTTATATACTTTATTAAATCAAAAGTTAAGATTTTTATGCATTTTATTAAATTAAGGGTGAAAACAATCATATTTGTTCACTTTAGAAAGAAATTCGCTTTAAATGATTTTTATCATATAACTTATTATTCATGATATGTATTAACTTCCTATCCATGTATTTGTCTTTGGAGCATTACGTATGGATAATGGGGACGGATTCTTTAACTTTCGTGCGGGAAAGGTAGATTACGAAAGGTAGGTTGACTTCACTCTCACAATTGTGCCAACATGTGCGAGGCAAAAATTCGTAGGGCGAATCAACACATTTGTGAGAGGAAAGTCACTCTACCTTTCCCGCTCGAAAGGTAAAGAATCCAAATCCATGGATAATCCTAGAAACAAGAAAAATAGAATAGTTGTGTTATTTGAACATCAAAATCTAGACACCGTATGTGACACCGTAAGTGTTTATCTCTATCTTTCACTTACTTTTTATCTTCTTATGTATACATATATTTCAAAAATACACCCAAAAACAAAAGAGACACTGGATGGTATCTCCTTTCTGTTGTTCAAAAATCTTTACTCAAATAGAAAAGGGTTGAAACCACTCGAGCATGGGTCAACTGGATGTTCCTGGGGTTTTGTGATTATTAAGTTATGTGATGGAGTCTGATTCCCCCCACATTTTGGTTTTTAAAAAATGATTATTGAAAGAAAGAATGTAAATTGATAATTTGGATTCTCTATCCAACATCTTCCTCCTCTTTCCTTCCAAATTCCAATCATGTTTGGATTAATCTAATGTTTGAGATATTTCTTTTCTTGATCGTTAGATTAATCCTACGATCGGTGTTTATATGGAGAGATGATTAAAAGGATCCGGATCTTATAATTGAGGTTATGGTTAATGAATCATGACATCCAGGACAATGATGTAATGTCAGTTACCATTGGCGCTCAATGTTTGCTGCTTGATTATATCTAATTAATTAAGAATGGCGGCCATATGTACCTCTTGGTTGTATTCAAGAGCCGTAGTTCGTAAATTTAGAACCATTGACCAGGAAATCCATTTTTATATGACCATGGCTGTATTGTTTTCTCTGCTTTTCTTCTTTGCAATCCATTTTTTTGTAATTTGCTTGTCCAATTTTAATAATGTAATTTGTGTTTTAGTAGTGTTTTGTAATGCAGTAATAACTAGTATAACTGCAAGGGAGAAAGGAAGAGAAGATGAAGTTAACTTGCAGGTTCGGGATTTTATTAGGTACGTGATTTGCTTAACTAGTCGGCTAGATATAAATGTTATGAGTCCTTATTCTTTGTATTAGTTCTGATTTGGTCAAGTAGTTTCTTTTATTTATCTGCTATTTATGTTGAGATAATAATCATCCCTTAAAAGTCAAAACTGTATTAACTATTACGTAAAGGACTACTGACTTTTGATATACGTGGGTACATTTTTTCAATTAATCATACGATAGCCACATAATTATGGACTAAGCCCTTTTAAAAGATAAAAGAGTCATTATTCAATACAACTTGAAAAATGTTAAAATAACTTAAATATACATGAGCATCCAAGATTCATTAACAATTAGTGTGTGTTTCGAAACCCTTGATTGAGAACCTTGAAATGCTTTTGCAAGAAATTATTATGAGTAGCTTTTACGATAAGAAATGCTCTTGTTGGTATCTATCGTGTTTTCAAACACACTTATTTAATTGAAAACGCGATATATGTTATCGACGTTATGAATGTGACTCACAAAAATCAATATCTTCAAATCATCTCCCTTAAAAATACTTCTCTCACATTATAAGTGAATGAAATCTCTTAACAAAACTTCACCAAGCCTTTATGAAAATGGGGCACCGTGCTTCGCTAACCTTGACATAATTGACAAGCTACTTGACTTTGTGAGTTCTTTCTTTATAATGGCAAGACTTATATTTATAAATGGATAAGACTCTCTAAAATAGGCTTATATGTAAAGTAAGGATAAATTTATTCTTTAGTTATTAGTGAATTAATATTATACTAGTAATATGGTTCAAATTAAATTAAGGATGAATATACCTTACTTGTTCATTTTACACACAAAATCACCTAAGGTGAGTTTTTTTCTTTCAAAGTCATTAGTTATCTCACCCTCCGTTATACATGTTTATTTTAATTATGACAGTTTAATTATGTTATATGAACATTTTTATTTAGTCGACAAATATGTTATACATGTTTTTCTTTGGTGAAAAAATATGTTATACATGTTTAAAATGGATTAACCTACTCTAGCCAAACAAAAATTTGCAATCAAAATATTCTAAAAAGGACATTTGGATAAAAATCAAAATAAATTGATTTAAATCTTTTTATTATATGGTTAGAGTTTTATTTTGATGCACTATCAATGTAAAAAAAAATTATACTATCAACCAATCATATATCATGACATTTGTGAAACATTAATAATGTTGTACTAATTCATAATTAGTTGATAGTGTAAAAAATTTAAACACAGACACTACGGGGGGTGTATTGGATTAGGATTTTAAAAGACTATTTTGACATAAAAAAGTTTTGTGGATTTTAATGGACTATGTGGGAATTTAATGACTTACATCACAAATAAATCCATATGGTTTAATAAAGACTTTGGGGGTGTATTGGATTGGGATTTTAAAAGGCTATTTTGGCATAAAAAAATCTTGTGGATTTTAATGGACTATGTAGGAATGTAATATATGACTTATAATTTTTTTTTTTATAAAAGACTTTTATAATCAAGATTTTATTGTTTGGATTTTAATGGATTTATATCATAAGAATTTATAAGATTTGAAAGGATTATATGGATTTATAATATTTGAAAGAAACACATAGTGGAGCATAAAATCATAATTTATAAATCAGATTCTATTTCTGTAGTGGAGAATAAACACACAAACTCTAATTACAACATTACATAGCAAATTTAATTTTATAGTGGAGAAGACAAAATATTCACATATTTTTGTTCACATGTTATTGTATTTACATAATAAAAATGGAAATTGTGAAATTAAAAAAATAAAATTACTTTATTTTCATAATGTCATAAATACTGTATTCTATAGCTTTATTGCTTGTTGTTACTGATATATATTAGTCATCAAGAGTATATAAATTTGATGTGTCATTTCTTGCAAATCAATTCTGCTCTATACTTAGGTAGTGTTTGATCCAACTTTTTTTGGGCTTAAAAACTACTTTAAAGTTAAAGTTAAAAAAAGTGTTTTAAGAGCATGTTTGGGACAATTTATTTTTCTTGGAAAAAAGTTTTTTTCTTAAAAAAAGTTGTTTTGAAATTATTCTTATATGTTTGACAAATTAGCTTTAAGTAAAAAAAATTTTTTTTTATAGAAAACAATGGTTTTTAAGAAAGCTACAAATTTCAAGCTTATTTGAAAAAAACTTTTGATTATTTTGAAACCAATCATATTTTTCCATTTTACACTGTATAACTAACTATCAAATAAATATTATTATTCTATACAAACAACTTCATATTTTTTTTTTTATAATTTACTATATAAAAGTATTTTTTACACCATCCAAACAAAATAGATTATCTTAAAATCATTTTTTAACAAGTATACCTAAACAAAAACTGATTTTCATTTATAATCGATTATTATAATAAATATATAATCAATTATTGAAATAAATATCCAAAAATCGCTTTGTTTGGTAATTTATATTGGGTTGAACGACAACCATGGGGGGAAAGAGAGGGGGAGGGAGATGGGGAGAAAGGAAAGAGATAGAGGAAGGGAGGAGAAAGAAATGTGAAGACATAAGATGAAAAGAAATAAGAATTGAGAATCTTGAGAAATCTCATGTGTTAGGGTGAGACTTTTTCTTACCAAAAAATAACTAAAAAATCACAAAAAGTCCCACAAAATACACTTTAGAGAACAAATCATCGAAATCAGGAAGTTTTTGAATATCATAAGACTTTTTATTACTTGTAAAAAGTCTTGATTAAATACCGCTAGATTTGGATTCCCTCTTTAAAAAATCTTAATAGTCTTGATTGAATACCACAAGACTTATTTAGAGTACTTAAAAGTCTTGATTGAATACCATAAGATTTTTTTATCATAAAAAAATCTTTTAAAATCCTTTAAAATCTCAATCCAGTACACCCCCTTAGATTCACAATTTAATAACTCCATACACGTAATTTGGTTGAAACTATTGGCACTCTAAATTGTTTATTCACACTCCTTGTTATCAATAAAAACTAAAAATTGTGATTGGTTAGTAATACGTGTGAAACTTTAATAATGATTTTTTTAGAGTTGAAACTTTAATAATTAACTAAAACTAATGTAAGCTAACAAACTTTTTAATATTTTTAAATGCATATGACTTTAATTTTGATACACCATTAGGATAAAGTTTTTTTAACACTATCATTTATTCATAAATTATTATATGTGTAACTTTTAAGACAGTTATAATAAAAATGAAACATTTTTTATGATGTGATAGTGAATATTTAATAGAGTATAGTACCAGTAACTACTTTTGAAACTGGTTTTATTATAAATTTGATAATAACAATTCATTGATTTTTCATGTGATTTTTTTTAAATTTTATAATAATTATTAATCATTAATAAGCAACAAGGTCGTTAATTAATTTCTTTTCAAATCTTAATGCAATTTTCATAATATTTTATAAGTAAAGAACAGACGTAGATTTTTTTTTTTTTAATGAATGCAGACGTCATAGATAAATTCATCATCTTTTTTTTTTTTTCGGTGAATAATTCATCATCTTAATGATAAATGAAATCAACCATCATGTCTCGAATAAGTTTTGTTGTCGGGTTGTGGCATCAATTGTCCCGTGGCGAAGGTCCAAGTAGGGTCAAGTCACAGTCGACACGTGACGCTTGGGCTGTTACGGTTAAGTAGAAAGGGTTGCGTCCTGACTAACAGCTATAGCTTTTGGCCTAGTGGTAAGCGCTTGATCCAACAATTGGTATCAGAGCCAAGGTCACGTGTTCGATTCCCAACGGGAGCAATTGCTGAGGGGGAGATTGTTGCCGGGTTGTGGCATCAATTGTCCCGTGGCGGAGGCCCAAGTAGGGTCAAGTCACAGTCGACACGTGGTGCTTGGGCTGTTACGGTTAAGTAGAAAGGGTTGCGTCCTGACTAATAGCTATAACTTTTGGCCTAGTGGTAAGGGCTTGATCCAACAAGTTTTTCTCGAATAAGAGGGGATAGTGAGTCTAAATGTAAAATAAATAAGTAAAAATGTACTCACCTTTTGATTATTAATTAAAATTCGAATATATCTTTACCTGCTTACTTTACATAAAAACTCATATTAAAAGAGTTTTTTTATGGATAGTCACCAATTCTTTAAACACAGAAATCAACATAAAAATCCTAACTCCAAATGAACCAATCTTTTTAACAAATTTGTTGTATCTAAATATCAATTTCAATTCTTTAAGCATGTTGTCAGGGTTCGATTCTTATCATGTGTATGAAAAAAAAACTTTTTTGAGAGAGACAAAACACAATTTGATGATCTATACACCTAAAAAAAGGATTAGTCTCCAGCTATTGGTTAAGAAATAGCCTTTTGCATAGCGACAAATCCATGTTAATAAATGTGGGGGCAATTGCCCCTACCAGGCATTTTTTTAATAGTGAATATATGTAGTCTTTCTATTTTGCCCCCTAAAAATTAAGATATTGTCCGGACATGTTAAATCATCACTTATATATTGGTGAGATCGAAAATTACTTTTGTATTATCTCATCTTTTGCTTAGTGGATTGTTTCTTATTTCTCACATGTAGACGTAGGTTTTACATTAAAACTAAACCATGTTATATCTAGTGTATGTTATATTATTTTTTATCGTTTATAATATTTTTATTTAATAAAAATATTTATAAACTATTTTTAACCAAAATTTATGAATCTGTTAGTGCTTCTGCACACAAAAAAATAGGCAAAATAGATAGATTGATCTTCTACGTTTATTTAAATTTTTATATCTGTTCCATAAGTTTTTTTTTTTTTTTCAAATTGGTCCTGCACGTTATATCTCGTTTCCACATTAGTGTTTTCCGTCAATTTCGACCTAACGCCGTTAGTTTTGAACTGACGTGAATATAATATTAATGCTACACGTGACTTTTGATCTGATGTCATACGGTCAAAATTAACAAAAATGACTAACGTGGAAATGAAACATAATATGTAGGACCAATTTAAAAAAAAAACTTATAGGATCGACGTATATGACCAATCATCCTATTTTGTTAGAAAAATAATATTATTTTTCCATTCGTTAAGAACATAGTGTTGCCACATTGAATTAGTAAGAAGGAAACTCAAAATATAGGTGGTCGAAAATCTAATTCTAATCTGACCATAAAGATGGTATTATACATTATTTACATTATTATTACACCAACTGCCCCCGAGTGTTGAAAGGAAAAAAAAAAAAAAAGAGAGAGAGAGAAAAATGGTAAAATCGAAACCGTTAAAGGCTGTGGGGACGAACGGTGAAGATTTGAGAGGATAGAGAAGAAGCAAGTTGGGTTGGGAGTAGTTTCTATTTCTCTTCATGTCGATGCTGAAATGATGTTTATGGGTGTGTGTGTGTGTGTATATATATTTATGAGCATTCGGCAGCTCTTAGCATTCGTCCACGACCCATAGGCGGAGATTCCAAACACTAAGGAAACCAATTTTCTCCTTCTTAATTCTCTCTCTCAACTCTCAATTCCATCTTCATTTCATTTCAAGGTACCTTTCTTTCCTTCACCGTTGATTCATTTCTGCGCATTCCAGGTCCAGATCTGCTCTTATTCCTTGTTTCTTCTGCTCTGATTTTTAAACTCTGCATTAGAATGCTATTATTTACTCTTTTTTTGTTCTTTCCAATTGTCTTTCTGGATTCCATTTTCTATGTTGCAATTTTCATTTAAGTTATGCTCAGATCAATTATTCTCAATAGCATTCTAGGCAATACTAACATTTATGAACTATGACTGCAAGTAACCTAGATCGGATTATTTCACTTTTCACTATCAGTATACCTGTGGTGCGGTGTGGTTATGTACATGCATCTTTCTCTACTGCTTCTATATGTCGGTGTATATCATTTCCTTTTCTTTGGGTTTCATAGTTGTAGTTTCAAATTTATTTTATTTATTACGTAGCTCAATTAACCTGCCAGTTTCTTATTTCTTATTTGCTTTTTCCCCTTCCATCTGCATATAACTGTTTCTTTCAGATACGTATATAATATGTTTAATTACTCTATTTGCCCGTGAACTTTGTTGGGAAAATTCAAATAAATTCCCGAACTTTAAAAGTTTGTAATTGGATCTTTAAACTTATAAATATTTGTAACTCAGTCCTTTATACACATCTCCCTAGGGTTTTATTAGTTTTCTGTTAGGGTCTCCTTAAGTAATTCATCCACAAACGCATGACTTTTTGCGAAAACTCAAATAGGTTCCTATACCTTTTGGGAACCCTAATGGAGATGCGTATGAGGGACTCAATTGCAAATTTTTATAAGTTTAGAGATCTAATTGCCAACTTTTAAAGTTCAAGGACCTATTGAGTTTCTCTAAGAAGTTCTGGGACCGATAAAGTAATTAAACTTGTGTATTAATAGATTAATAGGGTAGAGCTTATGCCTTTTGTTTATCACAGAGGTTGAAATGGCATCAGCAACAGCAGCGACCTTTGCAGTTGGAACTGGCACTTCCCTCCGCCAAAAAAGGAGCTCACTTCCTCAATCCAAGTCCTTTAGGTTGAGGTTGAACTCCCACAATCATTTGAAGAGCTTCTGCGGTCTGAAGGCCACATCATCTGTGAGATGTGAGTCAGAATTATCCTTCTCCGGCAAGGAAACGAGTGCTGCGCTGCGGGCATCTTTTGCATCCAAAGCGCAAAAGGAAAACCAAAACCTCCAGTACCACTTGCAGCCTCAGGCAGCCTACAAAGTGGCAGTTCTTGGTGCTGGTGGAGGGATTGGTCAGCCTCTAGCACTTCTTATCAAGATGTCCCCATTAGTTTCGGACCTGCATCTCTATGATATTGCTAATGTCAAGGGAGTTGCTGCTGATCTCAGTCATTGCAACACGCCCTCACAAATCAAGGATTTCACTGGAGCTTCCGAGTTAGCAAATTGTTTGAAAGGTGTGGATGTAGTTGTTATACCTGCTGGAGTTCCAAGGAAGCCGGGCATGACTCGTGATGACCTTTTCAACATCAATGCCGGCATAGTGAGAGACTTGGTTTCCGCGGTTGCTGATAATTGCCCTGGTGCTTTTATTCACATCATCAGCAACCCAGTAAACTCCACAGTCCCTATTGCTGCTGAGATTCTGAAACAAAAGGGTGTCTATGATCCTACAAAGCTCTTTGGCGTTACTACACTGGATGTTGTTAGGGCAAACACATTTGTTGCTCAGAAGAAGAACCTGAAGCTGATAGATGTTGATGTCCCAGTTATTGGCGGCCATGCTGGGATTACCATTCTTCCTCTTTTGTCAAAGACAAAACCCTCAGCAAGTTTCTCTGATCAAGAAGTTGAAGAGTTAACTGTCAGGATTCAAAATGCTGGAACAGAAGTTGTTGAAGCAAAGGCAGGTGCAGGGTCGGCTACTTTGTCAATGGCATATGCAGCAGCTAGATTTGTTGAATCATCACTTCGTGCCCTTGATGGAGATGGGGATGTGTATGAGTGCTCATTTGTACAATCAGATCTAACCGAGCTTCCATTTTTCGCGTCAAGGGTGAAGCTTGGTAGGAAAGGAGTAGAGGCTTTGATTCCATCTGACCTCCAAGGGTTGACTGACTATGAGCAGAAGGCTCTGGAAGCACTGAAGCCAGAACTTAAGGCCAGCATCGAGAAGGGGATTGCTTTTGCTCAGAAACAAACAGTTGCTGCCTAACTTTCTCTTGTCAAAGCATTTAGTCTCAAGGGTTCTTAGAAGAGAGTCAAAGGGTCGTTTCTTAGGTTATGGATTTATTTGAGCATAATTTATTTGAGCATAAATACTTCTTCGAGAACTTAGGTTGCAGATGCCGGATTTATTGTAACATCATTACTGTCTACAGAACTTAGGATGCAAAATTTCCATAATCCATAGTATCAATTTCTATTTCCAGTTTTGTTAGGAGAACGGGAGGGAGTTTCTATTTTTGTTCTCTATATTGTGCTTTAGTTTTGGTCAGAAATCTGAAAATATGTCACTATTATCATCATGTAGGATTGGAAAATGTAAACGTTGTCATTGCTTTTTGAATAACATGGTCATTGGAGCAGTTTCTAGCCACGTTATCTTTTACACAGACAGGTTTTCAATAAACTATGCTGCCCTTGTTGAACTCGCAAGTCGCAACATACTCATCAGTCATCAATGCTAAATCAATTGAACTTCTAATAAAGATAGGCTGTGCTCTAAGTATCTTTCGTCTATTTGGAATCAAACGGATTACAAACATATACATGCGCCTTTCGCCAAATGTAAGTAAACATATTACCCTATTCTTAGCCAAAAGGGTAAGAATGATTTAAGTAAATAGCAGGAAAAATGTGTTTGGGGGGGGGGGGGGGGGGGGCGTTGACAGAAGCTGTTCTCTACACCAAATGCAAACAAAATCATTTGGCATTATAACAATGCTTCATTGGCTCATGCTGTCCCCTTCCAAATAATATACGACTCCATAAAAATTGGTTATCGCTCAGAGAAGTTGACTCAGAATTCCTCGAACCATCATATCGGAGTTAGCAGATGAGGAATGCCGGACAAAATCACCTTGAGTAGTGGAGGGCAAACCTCCGTCGCCTTATGTCAAATGACACTTCATCAGTACCACCAAATTTCTCAGATGGCAGGCACAAAGATACTACCGACCTTTTTCATGTTTCGCACTCAGGCCTTTTGATGATTGTATGGAAGATATCCAATATCATGTGCATGACTAAAAAGAACGTCCTTAAATGATATCCACCAGCTTCAGACAGAGTCAGGTAAGGCCCTTGGTTACAGACTAACTGGTACATGGTGCTAATAGACTTGAATAAAGGCAATGACGATCTAGCCTTCACACACCCGCTTCAAATGCAGTTGAAAACCTCCTTAGTAGTTGTTATATGCATTGCTGCTTTTCAATTGAGCCATTATTTATGGAGGATAAATTTTGTTATATAATAAACCAAAATCAAGGCATAGCTAGTTTCCATTTGCAGTAGCTCTTGACAGTAATTTCACTAACCCTCGATGCTCAGTTTTGCACATTATTACCAGCCCAAGATAACCCTACCAATAGTCACTACAAGAGCAGCGCCCTCCTCGGAAGTGGTGAAACCTATTATGGTCCCTAAGGATCACATCACGGTTGTAAACCCCAGAAAAACATTTCAGAAAGTTGTGGCAATCAACACATATACGGAGATTATTGGCCACTCTCAGTGTTGTGCCAGGTGGAGTAGCAAGAACCCCAAAGGCAATAGCCAATTTTTCGCTGTGATAAGAGAGCACATACCCCTTCTCTGTGTCATCTATCTTGTGTAACTCAGATGAAGGTTCAACAACATAACCAGCAATCTTCAGCTGCTTATTAATCTCATCCAGTATCTCATAAATCTCGCCCTTTCTCGGATGGGAAACATCATCCACAACAAACTCGTGTACTATTCCTTTCAATTCAATTGTGCTACAACCAGGTGTGGTTTGGATTGCTTTTTCTTTCATCAGTTTTCTCACTTCTGCTACCTTTTCCCAGTGACCAGCTGAAGAATAAATATTTAGAAGCAAAACATAATCCCCAGCTTCCTGAGCTTTCAATTCAATCAAATGTCCAATTACTCGTTCACCAAGTGCAACATGGCCGTGAATTCTGCAAGCTCCAAGCAAGGTTCTCCATATTGTCGAATCTGGCTCCGCTACCATTGAAGCAATAAGCTGATAGGCCTTATCAAGTAAACCAGCACGGCCCAAGAGATCAACCATGCATCCATAATGATGGATGTTGGGAGTTATCCCAAACTCTCTGCTCATGCGGTCAAAAAATGACATTCCCTCATCCACCAATCCAGAATGACTGCAAGCAGAAAGAACTCCGGTGAAAGTCTGATCATCAGGCTGAACGCCAATTCTGAGCATCTCTTCAAATGCTTCAATAGCGTCTCTCCCATATCCATTCAATGCCAAACCAGAGATCATTGCACTCCATGAAACCACACTCTTATTGCACGTTCCCTTAAACACCTCATAAGCCTTATCTAAACAACCACACCTTGAATACATAGATATGAGAGAATTAGACAAATTGAGAGCATTCCCATAACCACGTTCCATAATATATCTATGAATATGTTCACCGAATTCCAAGGCATTCAAATGGGCACAAGCTTGAAGAAGAAGCAAACAAGTAACATCATCAGGCTCACATTTACAGCTTGAACTCTGCATAACATCAAACAAACTCAAAGCATCCCGAGTTCGGTTATTACGAATAAAACAAGAGATCATCACATTCCAAGCAACAGTATCTCTATGACTCATTTCATCGAACACCTTACACGCATCATCACATTTCCGGCAGTGTGAATACAAGTCCATGACGGCAGTGAGCAAAAGGGTATCGGAATGGTGCCCATCTTTGAATACGTTGCAATGAACCTGGATCCCTCCAAGAAGATACAGAAACTTGATACATGACTTGGTAGCAGAGGTAGATGATAATGGGTCTGTAGCAATGCCTCGTAATCTCATATCTCGATATAAGAAGAGACCCTTTTGGGGTGAGTCGCTCATGGAAAAGGCCCTGATCATGGTGTTGTAATGAGTAACCAAGGGGTGGTTGATTTGCTCGAAGAAACGGTGGGAATAGGTGGCGTCTTGCATGGGGCCGGAGAGAGCTACACGGGACAAGAATTGGAGAGAAACTGCAGGGTCTTCGATGAGGGTTGTGCGGAGAATTTGAGCGTGGATTTGAAGCAAATGGGTCTTGTGAGAAACGGATTTTATGGCAGAAATCAGCAGTTTTTGTTCGTGGGTTTGAGGAGAAAATGAGAAGGGTGTTGGTCGATTTTGTTTATGGCGTAGAAAAGGTGGTGCAGACTTTGTTGGAGGGTGGTGCAGTGGATGGGGTGTGGTGGTACTATAAAGAAAATGACGAATGGCTATGGTGGCGTTGAAACGAGGAGAAAGACATTGATGATAAGGAGATTGGAGAATGGATGCAGCAGCAACAACAAAACGGTGAGAGTGTGCGAACCAAACTAGTGCCATTTGGTCTCTAACTAACAAACTTTTTGAGGTTTACGAAGACTTCAAAGTATGAGCATTTTATCAAGGTGTCGTCTATTATGTTACACCAGCAACTTACACCACTTTATATGACCAATAGCTTACATGCATTTTGACATATCACCATAGTTATTTTTTGACCCGGTCAAATAGTATATTGTGGGTCAATGATATATGTTTGTTATTGTCTTTGTATTATAATTTTTTGTTGATTTTTTTTTTTATAAGCATTTTTCTTAATTAATGGAAATCACCCTAGACCTCTATTCCTTCGTTGATGGAGCTTGAAATGCCTTCTTCCATCTTAGTTCCTTGCCTTTACTTCTCTTTAGTTTTGTGATCTGAGTTTATGGATCTTCATCTCCACCGACTGGCCCTCTTGGAAACAAAACACACACAGAAATCCTCCCACTCATTTACTATCTTAACCACCCACACCACACCACACCCATTCTAATTTGCACTTTCCCTTCTCATATTCTCACTTCACTTCTGGAGAGAGAGGGTTCGTGTTCGCCAGATCTAGCGGGCATGCCGCTGCGGCACCCTCACCTTCCTCTGCCTCTTCTTCATCAGCGTCGTCCTCCACGGCACCATCGACATCGCACCACCTCTACTCTAGCCGCCGACGCGTGGAACCCCACCTTGTCCACCTATGTTTCCCTCGTTAAACCCTGAATCCTAAGTCGCTGTCAAGATCGGAGCTCCCAGTAGCGGAAGTTTTCAGTGCATCTCTCTTTTGCGAAGAAGAAAACTGGGCACGATGTAGATGATGAATGCATCTAGATCGCTCGGTTGCAGAGAGATGACACGAGTTCAGGGAATAGAGATGATAGTGATGCAATGGAGATATGAGAGGGGGTTAGGGATGAGATTTAAGTTTTGATTGTTTGAAAATGAATAAAATTTGTTTTTTGTATGAGCAAATACAGTAAAGAAAATGAAATAAATTTGTTTTCTGTAAGAGCAAATGCGATGAATGCAAATACCAACAAATAAAGTTGTAAATATAGAAATTGAGAAACATAAATCAGTTTTGACGGGTCAAAAAATAATAATTGTAAGGAAGAAACACGTTGACAGTTTGATTGGTAAAAAATGAATGGAAAAAATGGTGCACCACTTTTTTTGATGGTGCACCGTAGAAAGCACCTTTTATCAACGCTGAATCATTGGACACTACAAATATAGCATAATAATATCATATACTTCCACCCGTCCTTAATATAAGAGACAAAAGGGTCTTTTTTGTGTCCACTATATAAGAGAAAATGACCAATTTTTATGTTAAATTTCGTTTCTACCCTTATTTGTTGTAAAATTTATATTAAAAGAGACTCAACAATTTTTCATGCAAGTGTTTTTCTCATTGATAAGATAACATGGTACTTGGATTTAGGAATAAATAAGTTTGTTGAATTAGTAATAATTAAATAGGAACATTTGTGGAATAAAATTGAAAATGAATTGATTTCAATAATTTTCTTTGATCTTGATGAGTTAGGATTTTGTCTCTTATATTGAGGATCGAATGGAGTATCTTTTTATATATAATAAATAAATTAAGTGGATAATCAGGGGAAAGTAGACAGAAATCTCCTGATTATCCTAAAATTTAAGATATCAAACATATCCATGAAAAGAAAAAATTAAGTGTATTGTATTTTTTTTTGGTACAAGAAGGGGACTAAGTCCAAGGAAAGGAAAAAATTAAGTGTATTGTTATTACTTATAGTTTAATGACTGAAATGTAAAGTTTTTTAGTTAAAAATATCCATGATAATTTATAGGATTAATGATGGCGTAAAAATATTTACACTGTACATACCTATTAAGTCCTAATAATTAATCAACCAGAAGATAGAATTTTAAAGAGTTTAATCATCATGTGACTTTTAACATATTTATGATAAAAATAAAAATATAAAATAACATTTTTAATGAAGTAATAATTAACAATATAAATTTGGTTATTTTAAAGTGAGAAAATATTTAAAATGAGAAAATAAAAATATATCTATTAGTAGGTTAAGATTTTTATTCAATTATCAAATGAAGGGTGGATGTATCTTTATTTTCTCAATTTAGAGAAATGTTAATGCATATCTCTAAAATCGTAATAGTATACAGATATAGTACATACCTATTAAATCCAAATTTTAAAGAGAAATGTTATACCTCATAAATTTCCCGATAAATTCTGTAATTCATCTAGCTGACACACTTTTTTAAAGTTATCACGTATTTATAAAATACTGATTCATCTGGGCTTTTATCATTTTTATGAGGCTCAGAAATATCTTTTTTGAAGTATGGCTTTAACTTTATTTTATTTTGCAAAGAAATGTACAAAATTTTTTACGGTGAAGACTGAATATTATGATAAAATATTATTATATCATATGAACACGAGATGTCGAGTGTTACAAAAATGAAACTCTTTCACTATCCGTCGATATCTTTCTTCAACTCATCGGTAAAGAAAAAGAAATACTAGTAGTTTCCCAACGTCCATAACTTTCCGGGCTAAATATATAGTACTCCATGTTCCTGTAACAGAACACCCGTTAATATATATCCCCCCTGGCCTCCAAGAAGAAAAAGACACCAACCATTATGTTATGTTATGAGATTAATTAATTAGCGCAACAGAGATTTGAAGACTCATAATTAATAACTATATTGTGTCAATACTAGTTGCATGACCAGTGAGAGAAGCCCGTGGATCCATCAGCCCCATGAGCTTCCTCTTCTTGTAACTGGCCTTAAAACATGCTTGTCTAAGCCTTTTTGTAGTATCTTCTAGTTGCATATCTGGCATTTCCTCCAACACCTTCTTTTCCTTCTCCAATATCTCAATCGCATTCCTTAACTTTACCTCACTCTCTTCCCCCTCCTCCTTCCCTAGTTCCTGCAATTAATACCCAATCAATTGAACAAATTAAAACTAGCCTCATTTTTATCGCAATGGCCCATGAATTAAGATCAAATATAAATAATAAATAATAATCATATATATATATATATATATTAACATTATAATATATGTTCATATATTCGCAATTTCGATCTCCAATGAAGGAGAACTCACCTGCACATTATTTATCAGAGTTTGCAAGCTCATCAGCTTTCTGTGTGGCCACCTTCTAATTCCCAATTCCCTGCACCTTTTCTTCAGAAGTGTAAGGCCCACGTTAAGCTCTCTTGCTGCTTGTGTTATGGGCATGTAGAAGTACTGAGATATGGTCTTCCTTGATAACATTCTGCTGCTACTGCCACTTCTCTCCTCTCTAACTCTCTTGCCCTTTCCATCTTCCATCATCATTTCCTTTCCACTTTCTTCATTGTTGCAAAATAAAAATACTTTTTCTTTTTCAAACTCAGCGTCAATTTCATTCCACACAGAAAACCCTTTTCTCATATCATAAAAATCATAATCTGCAGTAACATTGAGATCAGATAACCAGTATCTGAATAATTAATGACAAGTACAATGTAGTACTATATATACGTATTAAAGATTTGGGAAACAGAAACTCATGCTGATAGTGATAACCTTGTACACTTGATATAGGTTCAATTGTGAGAGTTTCATATAAAGGATCTGCATAGTAAAAAGACTCCATAAAAGGGATAGCATCAACATGGCTATGATCTTGTATGGAAAATTCGTCTGGCCAATCCAGTGCAGGATATTCATTACCATTTCCGCTGAGAAAAGATATTACGATGAAAAAGTAAAAAAACAATGGTCGTAGTATCAATATTTTGTGTAAGACGAAAAAAAAGAGCAGAAGTTTCATGATTTACCTGTAATGATCATATGAAGAAAATTGACACGTAAATGAAAATGGGTTTTCATCTATTTCATATTTAGATTTAGATTGCCAAAACATAAGTGGCTGAGTCTCCATGATCATACTTCACACGGACAGATATATATATATATATATATATATAGAGAGAGAGAGAGAGAGAGAGAGAGGATGCTGAAGAAGTAGAAAAGGCTATGATTGGCGAAGATTTTTTCACCAAAAAAAAAAAGAAAAAAAAAAAAGGCTAGGATTCTTTTAAGCTGTATTCCATGGGTGAAGATGGCTCCCAGTCTTTACTGCAACAGCGTAGTGTGAGAAGTGAAATAGTTAGCTTAGCTTTATATATACGAAATACGAATGTATGATGATGATAGTGAATGATTGTGACTAAAGGAGGTAATTACTTGGAGAATGTGTGCGCCGCCTTCCATGCGTGAATGCCTTTTAATAGTTAATAATAATAATAATGTGTGTGCTTGTGAGAGTTACAAGATCAAAATTTAATTACTAGCATATATCCAAGAGTCATGTTCAATCTCAGCCGTTGGATAAGCTAGAAAATCACTCACCTTCTTGTTTTTTCTTTTTTAATTTCCTCTTTGATTTCTCACCTTTTTCTTTAAATTTATTCAATTCATCTAGAACAAAAGACAGAAAAAAAAAATACGGACAAGTATTATAAAAGGCTTTAAAATAAGAAATTTTTAACGAAAAATATAGTTTGTCTTTTGTTTGGCATATCCAATAAACTAGCTTATAACTTATTTGATTAGCTTATAAGTTTGTTTGACTAAAATAGGTGTTTGGTAAGCAAACTTATCTCATTAGCTTATAGTTTTTCTTCATACGGCTTTGTTTGGCATAAATAGCCGATAAGCTAATTTAGTTAAAAAAGTTAGTTGGTTGAATTTGAATTGTTTGATAAAATTAATTGTTAAAGTAACTTATAAATATAAAATGACATAAAAGAACATGCTTATATGTTTTTTATATAAATTGTTTTTAAATCCTAATTAAATCTTTATAATTAGAATAACATTTTTTTAATTATTAAATATTTTTTTAAATAATATAAATGAAATAACATGTTTATATATAAATTTTATTTAATAAGGTAGGAGTTGGGTAAGGTAAGAATTTCTTTAAAATAAAAAAGGATAATAGTGAAAGAAAAGTTGATAAGCTATAAGCTAAATAATTAGCATATGAAGAATAACTATAAGCTAATAAGATAAATTTATTTATCAAACACCTCTATTTTGATCAAATAAACTTATAAGTTAGTCAAATAGGTTATAAACTAGCTTATTGGACATGCCAAACAGAGCCATGAGCTAATTTAGCTTATCAACTTTTCTCTCATTTTTTACCCTTATAAATTTAAATAAATTTTTAGCTTACTCAACCCCTACCTTATAAAATAAAATTTATATATAAAAATCATAAACTTGTTATTTAATTTATATTATTTAATCAAAATATTTAATAAATAAATAAAATTAAAAAATTAATATTCTAATTATAAAGATTTAATTAGAACTTATAAAGAATTTATATAAAAAACATATAAATATGTTCTTCATGTCATTTTATATATATAAATTAGTTTAACAACTAATTTTATCAAACCCTTCAAATTTAATCAGGTAACTTTTTCAGCTATCAGTTATCAATTATAAGCTATTAGCTAAAAATTAGCTTATCAGCTGTAATTTAACATATCAATTATAAGTTAGCTTATCAACTATTTTTGTCAAACAGAACCTCAAAGAGAGACTCATTATAGGCCTTGCAGTGATTGGTTTAATGGGACTGAGATCCTCTCTAGTCACTGGAGGGTTCCAGTATTAGAGAGAAAAAGTATTTTATTTTATGTCGCTTTCTCTCTCATACTGGAGCCCTCCAATGAAGAGAGGAGAGGAACCCGGTTTAATGGTTTTGCTCTTTCTACTTTAGCGGTTAAGCCACGTTAATTATTTGATAGAGTAAGAGCTTGTTTGACACGTCACTTTTACGAGCTTATAACAGATGAGAAAGTAGCCATGTTTGGTAAGCGCCTCTGTCACAAGCTTATAACGTTTTTTCACGAGCTTATAGCATTTTTTCAGACTCTACTTGAAGTAGCGTTTGAGCTTATAACGTTTTATTTTTCTTTCCACTTTTATCCTTATTATCTTCATTTAATTCTATATTTATCTTCTGCTCTCTCTTTTATGTAAAATCATTAATGAAGATGTCCTTTTATGTCATTTTATATTTTTCAGCTAGTTCAACCGCTAGTTTTACTAAACACTTTCACAGAAAATAAGTTAGCTTATCCGCTATCAGCTAGCTTATCCGTTAACAACTAATTTTACCAAACACACTCTAAATAAATTCAGCAGAGAGTTAGGGATTATTGATAATTGATTAGTGGATTGGATAGTCACTATAATATTTATGACGGTTACTGGCCACTAGATAAAAGGGTTATGATATTTGGACAATAAAATTATTATCCAACACCGTATTTTTATATTATACATATTTATTTATTCTCTCTCTTCTTGTAATCTATCATTTCAAAATATCATACAAAATTATACCGTATCTCATATATTGTCTAATGTTGGATGTCAAAATATCATTCCTGAGATAAAATGAAACCAATGTCTTCAACCTAGCCTCATAATTAAGTTCAGGAAATGCTCTTACAATTATCAATTCGTATAGTCAGCTTCATCCAATTTGGTTGGTGATGTCTGATGAATCATAGGCAATTAGGCATTCGCATATTTCCACTAGTAGGAGTAGGTCCTATATATATCAGCCTCAGTTAAATAAAATCTCCAAAGGATTGGGCTTCCTGACCATGCATGGGTGACACACGTTTAATGTTTTCTTCCAAGCAAAGTTGAACACATTTGAGCACAAGCGTGAGACTCCTATGAACTACTCCTACTATTTTGCAAAATCATAATCATGAGCCTCTCCGCCAACTTCCTAGACTCTATCAATTAATCATTACTATTGGAGCGAAATAGACAAGAGAAAGGGTCTAATTTATTTCTTCTTCTTTTTTTTTCCTTTTAAATTCATTTATGTGATTAATTTCTGTGTTTGAACTTTTTACTGGAGGCGAAGGAAATGAACTCACTAGTATTATCTCCACGGAGTTGTAACGGACTCATTAAAAACACTAATAATTTTTCTCTGTCTGTTATGAAGAGAACTTGGTGATGGTGGGAGTTACTTTAATTAAATCCATAAATTGAGTAAAAAAGTTTATATCTCTATTTTTTCTTTTAAAGGCTTTTATTTCTCTTTACTATGGAAGAGCAGTAGCCTGTTAATCATTTTTCCACGATGGGATCTATGCATTTATTGCCAGACTTACAATCGAATATAAAATGTCATTTATAACCATTTCAAGGAATGTTTTTACCGTCTCTGTAACGGAGGGAAGGGTACAACGAATTTTAATTAGTTATTGAAATGAATGATAGCGATTTTAATAGAGGGAGAGAAAATAACATTATTCATGTTTGGTTTACAAGAGGAGAAGAGAGATTTTAAAACTAATTTATTTTTATATCCTTATAATTTTGGATTTTAAAATACATAAGTGATGATATTTTATTCAATGCATTCAAAATATTTTAAATCGTCTTCTCTCCTCTCCAGATCCTCCTAATATCGGAGGGAAACCAAAATTGGATGATGATATATAGATTTTGCGCCCTTCTATTTCCCTACATTTCATTCTTCTCCAACCAAACATTATGTAAAGGAATGGTGAATTCATTTTTTCTAGCCAATTTATAATAGATTAAAAGAATATTTTCTAATATACAATAAAATATTTAATGTAGAATTGTCTATAATTATTTATTATTAAATTTTTTATTCTCATAAATAAAATAAATAAGAATTCTATTATATAAATTATAATAGTATTCTTATTTATCGTTTTAATGTTGACTAAAAAATATTACATTTTTAAGGTTGGGAAAGTGGCCACCGGAGAGGAAGCCAAACCGGTCTATTAAGCGCAGCTAAGCTAATATGCATCGGAGAAAGCCAGGTGCTGAATACCCTATATTTTAAAAATTGGATTGGTTATTGAACCAGTGAAGACACAGTTCATTAGTCCAATCGCGGTTCAACCGTGGTCCAATCGATTTTCACTAAATATATATTTTTAGTTTTATATAATATATTCAATAATAAAACAATAATATAAGATACTAAAAAAACAATTTACATTCATAATCAAATAATATGACAATATATTTAACTTCAATCAACAATAAACATAACATTCATAAGTTCATAACATTTAGAAGTTTACATTAAACAAGTCAACCACATAACACAATATTTAAGTTCAAGTGTTTAACAATAGATAACAATTTATCATATATTTAAAGTAAAAATTTAGATGTTTAACAATTTAACATCTAAATTATAAAATAAAGTAACAAACAACAATCAATCATTATCGGAATATTCATTAAGGTTGAATCCATCAAATATCAATATGTTTGCATCTTTATTGGATCACAGCATCATTTCACGTTTTAAAAAAACATATTTGGGCGTCCATTGGACCGTCGGTTTAGCACTGGTTTGACCAGTTCTCCATAGATTTTCAATACAAGCAATTTTCAGGTATACCCAGACCACTAGACCAGTACGAGGACTGGTTCACCGGTTCATCAATTGAACCAGATTCAGTGTGATTTTGACAACCATCATAATACAAAACCAAAACAAGGACACTCTCCTTAGGTTAAAGGTCATCAACTGAGTCACTCCAGTCTACATATAAGTCGCTAAACTGTCAACTGATGAGAGTGCTGGACAATTAATTGAATCAATTGCAGAAAACTAATAAGAGACGAGTGGATCAAATTGTTAGGCGTTTGAACTTTGAACCCATCTATTGCATATTGCAGAACGGCCGCTTTTATGGTGCTGCCCACCAATTGGGGAGCACCGGTGGTGTCCAGCCTATCCACAGTAGATTTGTCATCTAGAAAAATGAATGATTAATAAGACATTACCTTCCACTTGTTAAACCTGTCAATAGTCAAAGTATAAATAATTGTTAAAAACTATATTATAAGTTGCTGTAAAGTATGATATTTATATATAAATCCCTCTTACTATTTATGTAAAAGTTGTTATATATGTTTATATTTAATTATAGGTCCCTTATCATATTAAATTACGGGTGAGGCTTCTTAATAACTCAAAGAATCAGGCACGAAATCCCCGTTGGAACATTTCATCAAACACTTTCAAGAACATCTTACTGTCAATGATATCAGTGGGACATTATCTCACTTGTAATATTTTCTTCTCACACACTCACGCACGCAAAAGCAAGAGAGGAGACGAAAAGATTGAACACACTATACTTCATTCAACTCAAAATTCATAATTCAAAAACAGTACAATGGGTAGTCTTTTTACATGCAAAATTCATACAATAAAATATTACAACTATTCTTAATTGTTACACCCTGTAGACAACTCATAGTTTACTAGTTTCAGTGTCTTACAATTTGAGCAACATATTGGACGATGGCTAGAAGTATAGATTTGGTACAAGCATAAGCACATATCTTCTTTTTATTTTTTTAAGCTTTGTTTAATTTCAGACAGTCACCCAAATTACACTAGCATTGAGGGCGGCCGTGTCGGGCCGCGACTTTGCTGCCATGTCAGGGTCAGGGAGCTTGTTGAGGCGACGCGTGACGGACTTGAACAACTTCATGGCCTCGATGGGGCCGTTGTCGTCAGAGGAAGCGAGGTCGCTGACGACGACGCTCCAAGCCTTGACATGGGGGAGGTAGATGGACTTGACGATGGAGGCAGCGTAAAGGTGTGGCCGGACTTGGCGGCGGATACGGCGAGGAGGTTGAGGCAGTTAGCATCGAGGCGGTGGAGCTGGTTCTCATTACGGAGGCGCGTGACTATTGGCTGGGCTCGCGTGATGGTGGAAAGGGTGTTTTGGAAGGAGAGTTGAGGAGGAGATGAGTGAAAAGATTGATGAAAAGGATAGGGAAATTTTAGGTTGAGAAAGAAAATGACAACTTGGGAGAGGTTGATGCTGTGAAGAAATCTGAGTTGGAGGAGTGGATTAAGTTAAAATTGAAGAAATTTGAGTTAGAGGAGTGGATTAAGGAAAATTTGAATTTGCAGCAGTACTCTAAGAATTGAACTGAGTTGGGGAAGCTGAAAAGGTTATAGATCGTTTAATGAGAAAGCATTTGAGATGGTTAGTGGTGGTGTAAATGGTATACATGGGGAAAGGAAGGCGATGGAGCTGATTATCATTACTTGAGTTATTAAATTTAATTTGCAAAATCACCCTTTCCTATAAAACCTGCTGTACCGATTACTTTTTAATAAAAGGTCCAAAACTCACCTACTAATGAGTTAGTCAATAGGCACTATCGGTGCTCCCAAAAACATTGTGGTGCACCATAAAACCGACCTTGCAGAACAGGAACAAATTATAACCGTATTAGTGATGGATTTAGCTCAAGAAAAAATAATATATATATCAATTAACCTTTTTCTCTCTTTTTGGGTCATTAACCTGAATGTCACGGGACTACATTGTGTTTTGGAAAAATGCTTTCTATAAACACCAAGAGTCCAAGACCAAGTATACAATACTTGATATATATATCAATTTTGAATATATGTATTGGGTACAAATACGAGTAAAATGTCATCTAGAAACATGAAGAAAAAACTACATAACCACACGTACCCAAGACCACAGATACTATTCTATGTTCTAACCAATCAGAACTCTAACATCGTAGTATAATAGAAAAGAGAGTTTTGCGTAAGAAAACTCAAATTGGTCATTCTCGATGGAACTTGGATGAAGTGAGGCATCATTTTTCATTGATCGGGACTGAAATCTATATATGCAATACAAAAGTCAAAATCTGAAATATACAGTTACGAGCAGGAAACATAAAACAAGCTGGTCAAGTAAACAGAAAACATTTCAGATCTTAAAACACAACTAAGACCAGCAGTAACTACAGTCCTCAATGTCCCGACCTTCCCCTTTGCCCATGGCCACCTCTCCCACCGCGACCTTTTCCTCCATGACGCTTTCCTCCACCAACACTGCCTAATGCCTTGTTCGCATCAGGTTTCAACTGCATCTCCTCTGGCAAGGGAAGAATATGATCCACACATTTACGGAAGCTAAAATCATCAATAGATCCATCCTCCCTGATGAGGAAGAAGCACCTACTTTTCCATGTAGGATGCTTGCGAACTTGGAAAGCACGGATTCCTCCGCCGATTTGTTTATCAGGCTCTGTATGGCCATTCTTAAGCAATTCCAGCAACATTATATGTTCATACTGCCACACAAACAACTCATAGAGAAGTCAATAAGAACTAAATTCAGGTTGTATCAACTGCATCATCAAGATACATTAATGAGACAACGTACTAAGATGAGACTGTTTTAAACCCCAACTTAAACATCTGGTGGCAATGAATTTGCATGCAGTTCAATCCTAACATGTAGATATAATCGAAACTTAATTGCCATATCACATTTTGATGGCACTGAAAAGCATTTCACAAACCCATGTATTAAAATAACCGATTCTAACACACTAGTAGAAATATTTTCAAGGAAACTGCCTAACATGATAAACAGATGATTGCACCAAAGATGGTAAGTACATGGTAAGTTTGCAGGAAGAAGGCAATCAGATGCAAATGATAGCACAGACATGTAAAGGAAAATCATAGGACAACAGATGTCTTCTCTTAGCAATATCCTAGCAAAGCTGCTCCAGTTCATGAAGCTGGGTATTGAACTTCGAAGTTCAAGAAGATTTTTAAGTGTGAAGCCACAGCTTTCAGAAGAAAGCAGGGCAAGGAGTGCTCAAATTATATTCAGTCAAATCAATCAAAACCGATATGGATACAAAATAGGGGAACAATATAATTAAGATGCATAAACACGAATTCCTTTCTTTTTATACGAAAGAAAGTTGTAGAGTTAGCTGAGAATTTAATATTTTAAGAAATATGTACGAATATAATTAGTGAACATAACAATAACATCAAAATCAGAACATAAGGGATGAAACACATATAAGAAGTGAATAGTGATAACATAATGTCCAGATGAATATTCACAATTTCAATATATGTATCTGCACTTATAAAATTAATCAGCAATCATCTCTGATGACACACTAACACTACATTACTTGATATAAAAACCAATAAAACAAAACCTGCAACAATTAATGGATTTGATTCACTAGCTAATGAACATTAAAATAAAATAAAACCAAAAACTAGAGTTTTTTTTGTTTGCAAGTCTGGGAATGAATACCTTGTTAACATTGAGATAAGGAGACCAAGCATGAAGAAAATTATAGAAGTAATGGAACATGTCCAAGGAAGACAGGAAGCTTTTGGGACCTAATTTCACGGGACCTGATGGAGATGGCTCATCCACCTTTTGCTTCTTAGAAGCATCATCGTCATTGAGATTGTCTTCCTCTCTAGCCCGCTTCTCATTGGATGTACCATCCATGTCTGCGCCGGCCTCCACGACTTCCGGTGCGGTGGGTTACGGCATGGGTCCTCAGAATGAAGGTTTAGCTAAACCCTAGACTGGGCACAAAACCTTGCTTGCTTCACTATAATAATGACGTTATTATTATACAAACAATTGGGCCTTCAATTCAACCAACACCATGGACCTTACATTTTTACTTTTTCGAGGAAGGGGCCGAACATCATCTATGTAGATTGTAGAGTATCCAAGACCAAGCCACCAAACAAGTTGCTTAATTTTGTCAATTTTGTATTTTGGTTTTTTCAATACATCGTTATCTCCATTTGTAGGACAAAAATCATAAGTCTTAATGTTGAGAGACCAAAAATACAACTAGTCATAAAAATATGTCAATTAGGCATGTTATGTGAGATAAACCGTTGTTAGGCATGTATGAATGTTCCGATAGATTTTTGACAAACGATTGACGAAATCGACTAACTTTGCAACGTTACAAAACTTATAGGACAAAATATCATTAAAAAATCACACGCGATGAACATCACATATGAATTTAGTTGAAGCATTAAAAGTATAATTAAGCCTAAACTAAATTGATATTCCAAACATAAAAACAATATAACAAAGCCTTTTTTTTTTGTTGAACCAACCAAATACTAAAAGCTTAAGTTGAATTTCTCTTTAGATCATTCTGCTCTCTCTCCTTTTTTAAGTAAATAAGAGTCTAGGCAATAGAAAATAATTTATTTCAAGGTTACAACATTATCACAAGTCTCACAATGGTTCTTACAAACAATTAAATAACCTACAATAAAGTCTTAAATTACTCATCGACAAAAAGATACGATGATATTTGGGTCTCTGATAAATGAAAAATATTAATTTGATCCTCAAGAATATAAAATACGGGTCAAAATAGTCCCTGATAGGAACTAAATTTTCCCTAAAAATTATCCTAAAAAGGACTAATTTAATCCATATTTTACATTCTTAAGGACTAAATTGGTATTTTTCATTTTTCAAGGATCAAAATGTCACCATATTTTTTTTTGTTAAGGACCAGTTTGGATCTTTATCCAACAATCAATGATTTATTTATTTTTATTTAATTTCTTTAAAATGGGTACACTTTATAAAATAAAGTGCAAGATCATGATCATTAATAAAAAAAAATCAACGATTTAGAATTATATAAAACATATATGTTGAAATGATGCATGTATGATAATTCAATTTTCATGATTTTATTCCCTAAAAAATACACTATAGATTTTTTTTTTAAAAATAAAGTATATTATTTAGTTTTAACCGCAATGTTTCCTATTTTCATAAATTTAATTCCTTAAAAAATATTTTCATTTGGAATAAAAAAAAAAAATCATTTCGTAAACAGTTCATATTTATCCTTTTATTTAAGAAATTTTCAAAAAGAATAAGAATCATGAACTTAAATAAAGAAGGTTTTTGGTTAGTCTTGTTTAGGTTTTTGTTTTTTTTCTCTTACTTACAAAAAAAAACAAAGAAGGTCTTCTTTTGTTTATAAATAGCTTAAGCTTATGTTGTAGATCAATTAAAAAATAATCATTTAAATATTTTTTACTTAAATTTCACTCTGAGTCCAATATTTTTTCTTTTTAGAAAACTACAAAAACAAGCTAAACTAACTGCAGATCGAATTTTGGCCTCAAATCTCATAATTTGGTTGTTAGTAATTTAATTTTTGTTGATAAATTATGTTCTCTGTCTGTCACAGTCAGTTTTTCTCATTTCAAGCAGATGACCGCTATAAAATTTCTTACTTCTATCCATTTCAACCAGGTAATCTATTATTTTGTAGAAAGCCCTTTTCTATTTCTTTATTCAATTATTTTTGGATGTACAAAATTCACTTATGATGTTAATGATCGTGATTTACCCACTTGTCTGTTAGATTTCGGCTCCATCATTGTTTCTGTTCGTTTTGTTTTGAAACTTAGTAAATTAGGAATGTTTTGTTTTGTGGCTAGAATGAAGGGGTTTGAAGAAAAGTTCAGAAATTTAGTTAATAAACGACCTTAAATTTTTTGCCAAGCAAATTCAGGAAAAAATTTCATGTCTGGAAAACCTTTATCTGACGAACACTATCATACATTTCTTGTATATTGTTATTTTCTGCACCAAACTACAATGTAGTGTAGGGTGGTAAGATGGAAAAAAAATGTCATTCTATGTTAGGAAATCTCAGTATTTGTACAATGTAGAATCTATATATTAAATCGTTCTCCTGATCCTATTTCCAGAACTTTTAATGCTTGGGTCTTACTCTCTGACAAATTTTGCAGTTAATGGGTTTTACTTCCAAGGCATTCAATGCCTCTCTTGGATGCTGATGGGGAGAAAGATTTAACCTATTTTTCTGTAAATTGGAAATCAAAGTTTGATTAGACATACCATTTTTTGTGTAGTTGACTGATCGATCACAAAATATTTATTGTTTCCAGTTTTTATTGCTTTTTGCTGCTATGTTATTCTTCCTTGCTATCTTATTGCCCAGACCATTTGCATTATACAGCATCAAAGGTATAGATAAGTTATAACCTCTGCCTATACTATTGTTGATTTTGTCGAAAAATTATTTGTTTTCCTTTTTTTTTTTCAAACTTGGATTAATTATATAATGTTGTTTCGCAAGGTGAAGGTTAGTCAAGATGATGCAGATTTAAGTGAGGGTACTAATGGGAATGTGGAGACTGTGTATGGTATATGATTATCTTACCACTGCTGAAAAACAGTATTGTCAATACTAACTTATTTTGCTTGTCTATTAGAAACCTGGAAAATTGATAGATGACTTGATTTCCATGGAACATGTTTCTATCATGGTTTTCTTCTCAACATTTGCTTACTTTTGTCCCTCTTCTCTATATGATGTATACTTTTCTGTTATTAGCTTACATGTTCATGTACTTATTTTGGATCTGCAAGCAGCTGCAAAACTTGCATTTATGCTACAGGCAGAGGAACAGCAAGGCTTGCAGTTTGCATTATCACAGGGCCTGCTCTTCACTGTCTGGTTCTAAAAAATCTTGTGGAAAATGTCACTAACTATAAGGATTTCAAAAATTTGAAATTTTTGAGTTTGTTGATCAGTGACACAGCAGAATAGGTTCTGATAGCTCTGTTTCCGTTTCTCAGGTTGTATCTTTCTCTGGTTATCTTCATGCCTCAAAGTGCTGTCTCTCCCTCTGTTCCATAAATAGATTTTTGCCACATTCATCATTTCATCAGCCAAAAGACTGCAGATGCTGTTGCTAATCGGGAAAGCAATGTAATTTACTGATGAAAATATTTGTAGACAAATCTTATATTTTAATGTTGTCCTCAATATGTTTTCTGAAGTTAGAGCAAATTCAGCTCTCTTGTTTTAGAACTTAGTCTTCAGTTTTATTATTATATGCTCACTATTGATGAAGCAGTTTATTCTATGTCAACCTGTCTAATTTACTATGATTGCTATGCAAATGCAAGTATTCTTTTACACACCTCCAGTTATAGTATCAATTTCTACTATGGACATCTTCAGGTCTCTAAGCAGATAAGGGGAAATAGATAATATTTTTTATGTTTTCCATCTTCTAATAAATTATTTGAATCTTCAACAATTGCCATACTCTTAAAAGTTCATAATGACAAGCTTGATGGATCAATGAGGCATGCAGCATGGTAGACCACGGTGCTTCCAGGTTCCAAATGTCTCACTTACAGTGGTTGCTTCTGTTGAATTTTCTTTTCTGGTTCCTTGCTGCTATTAGTATTTCATGTTTTACTTGCTGGTGATATCATTTTTCCTCACTTATTCATGAAACCTTGCTCTGCATTTATTTATTTATTTATTTCTGTCTGCTACCCTTTTGGAGTTGTGTCTTATCTCCTGACATAACCCCTATGCATACTGTTTGTTTCTTTGTTACGAATCCCTAGACTGCAGTTCAACTCTATTTCCTCTATGTCATACTTAGAGACTATCCACGCCAGGCCACGAGTCGATCAACATATGCTCAAGATGAAGCCGATCTTCTTTTATGTGTAGCCAGTTTATCTTTTGAGTGTTTAGTTCTTCCTTAACATTAGGATATTCAAGTAGTAGGTAAAAATTGAGCATTGTAGGAGATCTTTACCTTTTTGTTGATCAATCATTGTAGTCAATGTTATTGTATCAGGAGACAACTATTGGGACCAGCAGCACGATAGCTGATTGCAGATTATACCGTTAAATTTGCGATTTTTCCTTTCCAATTTAATCCTGTTTTTTTCTTGCTTGGTATATTCATTTCTGTTTATTTACTTATTTTGGCTCTATGGGGGGAGTCCTTAGCTCCACGGGGGGACCAAGTGTCTACTGCATGGTCGCCAAGACATGAAAAAAGTATTGCTTCGTTTGAAAATAAATTTTGGGATGACAGAGGGCTCCATACCTGATTTTTAAAATAGTTTCTTGAAATAGAAATGTTGGTTACGCCCTATTCTTTTCTAAAAGAGATAAGATAACTATAATAATTGATGACATAATTGATTTTCTATGCAAAATGAAGAGTGCTGAATATAGATTAGCATATGCTAGTTTATAAGCTGGAATCATTTTGAACTCATTCTGATGGTACAGTACTAATAATATTACCCCATTGATGGATCTGAAAAGCTGTATATGATGTTGAAGGATTATTTTGGAAAGCAACAATTCATTTATTTCCTTTACTTTTTCCTTAAAAAAATGGTCAGACATTTCTTTTACTTTAATATATACAGCTCTAAAGTGGTGGGTCAGAGAGTATCTCAGTAGATGACCATGTCCTTAAAACAAGATTATCCTCAATCCTCCTCCCCTCCCTGATTCTCTTTCCTCTTTCATGGTTTATAACGTGATGAAGTATATGTTCACTTGTCTATTGGAACCATAAATTTATGAAATAGTAAAAGAAAAAGAGGGTAAGAGATAGGAGGATAGAGGTTAGAAGCGAGTTGAGGGTGGTCATCATGGATAAGCGAGAAAAATAAAGGAAGAAGATGACCAGATTTAGAAGCTAATGAAGGTTGTCTTTAAAACTTTGAATGGAGGATTTGGGGCTAGGCAATCCAAAGAGAGGTAAGAAAAGCATAAAGGAACTCCATTAAGCAAAAGAAACCGAGACTACAATTTTTGTTGCATGGAGAGAAGAGCTTGGAATTCTGAAGATAGTTCGCATAAAGAAAGTACTGGGGACATAAAAGACAGTTATTGGTTGGTTTGTTTTTTCGGGAGTGGTTGCTATTCCCCACCTTCTCCCAAAATTCTCTACTTTTAATGGTTTTCTTGTCTCTGTTGCATTAGCATTCTGAATGAGTCCCTGAACTTCAACCTTTTGTTTCTGTTAGTCATGTCACCAAAGCAATTGGGCTCATGCCTTACATAAATAAAGCAAACACTATTAATTTTCCCTTCATTCTTTTTTTTGTCAAAAACCGGAGTATGAGACACATTGGGTTAATTGATTAAATGGTGGTAGAAAATATAATATTTTGCTGTTTTGGATCAAAACCACTTTCATATTTTCGTTGCATCAAGGTATTATTTTAATGGGTTGAGTTTTTACATGGAACATCTCAGAAAAATGAGTTTTCTTAAATAAAAAAGCTCAGAAGACTGCTGATTCAATAAAGCAATATGTATATCCCGTCAGCTAATATGTTCAGGATAAGACACAAGGACATGTCAACAAGTTCAGATGACGTGGCAGATTAATAAAGTGTTCAAGAGACTGAGTTCGGTCTTTGTTTGGTACAAAAGAACAAGACAAATGATAGGGATGTAGGGAAACAATGAAAAGATACTTGGCTTCCCAAGGGTATTGTTCCAATGAACTTTTATTCAAACCTGTCAGTGTCTTCTAAAACAGCCTTATATATTTGCTTCTTTGGCATGCTTATGATTGAGGTGAATCTAAACATTCCCTGCACTCATGCTTTATGCTTTTAGTCTTCCAAGTCCCTTAGAAGATAACATGCAGGCATGAGTAATAAGAAATAGGGGAGTTGCAGTATTAGACACATTACCTATCTCCTCTTCTTTGCTTCAAATACAGAAGTTTCTGTTATTCCAAGTTTCCCCTATCAGAAAAAAAAAAGAACATGAGTCTCTTGACTCTTAGAGGGTTCTTTGTTTTAGTTTGTGTTGGGATTTTAGCTTCTCAACCATTTAAAGTTTCTGGCCTGAGAAGCAAAGATCTTGCTTTGAGATGGGATGAGGGACAATTGCCATTTGTTAGAAGCTTTCGTATCCTAAAGGCGGTTGCAATGGAGGAGGACTTGCAATCAAAGCTGCGTTTGGCACCTGCACCTTCAATGACCTTTGATCCTAATCAATCAAACAAAAGGACAGTTCGAAATGGATCAGACCCAATTCACAACAGATGTTGACTGCAGCTACAATGCTGAGAAATGACCAGAGAATTCCCAATGCAAAGGCAATAATTGTTCTTTGCTTCCTTAACTGTTTCTAAAGGAGGTTGGTTGGTTTGCTATGTTTTCTTTATATTTTAGTTTTACTTTGGGTCTATCTATCAGCTAAAGGCAGCTGAAACTCTTCTTTAAGCCAGCATCGTTTCTAATAGAGTAGAGAAATCTTAGGAATAGACCAATAGCTGGATAGTTGATGATCTTGTTAGTTCTCAAATACAGAATACAGTGTTTTTTCCCCTCTTATGAAAAGAAGATATATATATATATATATATATATATATATATATATATATATATATATATATATATATATGGATTTTGCTCTACTTTTGCTTGTGCTTGTTTCTCCCACGAATTTACTCTTGGAATACACACATTTAATCAGAACATAACATGTGGCACATTAATTAATTATTTAGAGACAGATTAATTTTATAATACTTTCTAAAAATTTACACCAAGTTCTCAGGTGTATTGCTTCAGACTACATGAGAATTTCTCTTAATTTGGTGAATCTTGTCCTGCATAATCAGTTTTTTACTTCTGATGGACATTAATCATCATATTACCTTGCTGCATTTCACTCCTTTTCGTATTCCATGTATGCATTTAATAAAATTAAGATGCAGTTAGATCATAAAGCAAAAGTTTCACTACATTTTCATTCCAAACTGCATTGGAAATTTAACTTAAATGCACATCAATGGTTGTTAAAATACACACTACACAAGGCATGGGTAATGCATATGGTGCTCATCAATATGATAGCCGGCTCTACACAGGAAAATAAAAAATATCGAGTTTGTGAATAAAATTAGGAGAGCTGCCTCTGGTTGCAGTACCTTTATATAGTTGTCATGCTGGTGACTGTTAAAAGATTGTTTCATGAATCTCCATACAAAATCTGATGGATGAAAATGCATGGACTACCATATAATGGGATACTATTGAAATCTCCATATATTTAATATGCCAAGAAGAGAAGAACAAATCAATCTAATATATGTATTCTTTTTCAATGACCCCATGTGATTTAAAAGAAACAACTATCTTCTTTTCATTAAGAGTGATTCAGTAAAAAATAGTGGAAAGGTAGAGGAGGGAGCATGGTAAAAGCAAATAAGTAAAATCGGGTCCCTGTCTCTCCCATTGATATGTTGAATATGATCGAAGTCATCAGATGGTTCCACCTTAACAAAATCTCGGTATTTCAATCGGTCTTAACAAGAAGCTGAGATCTCTGGTATCTATTCTTCCTGTGCAAATTGAACTGCACTGAAGATATCTTATGTGCAACTTCCTCCCAAATCATATTCACTGCATCCCCAGGCTGGCATGGATATTGATACTCAAAGTTCTGTGTAATGTCCTTTAACCTTTCCCACATCTTGGTCCATTTTTCTGGCTTGATTGAATGAAGGAGATTCAGCAGATAGCCTTTCCTTACAGCATCCAAAGCATGGACAAATAAGCCAAATTCTGAGTAGTCCAAGATATCTTCAAATGGTAGCTCAATTTCGTCACTGATGATCACAGGAACACAATGGCTCACTATGGCATCAAAGAGGCGATTGGAGGATGGGGTATCTCCAGCAATGTTTAGGCAGAATTTGGATACGGCCATGCCCTGGCTTGCCTGATTAATCCCATTTCTTTTTATGCTTCCAAATGCAAAATGCACATCCTTCTCATCTTTGAGGAGGTAATATAGTTCTTGGCGAATAGCTCCTCCCTAAAGAGTTTCAACATGATAATTAAATGAACTCAAATAAGTAAAGATTCAACTAGAAGATTTAGAACTAGAGACAATAAAATTGATAATATGATAAAAGGCAGCTGAAATTATATCACTACTTACTACTATGGTTCTAAGAAAAGCAACCATGGCAGGATGTGTTTTGATGGTTTAATTAACAAAGTGATCCTAAATCTTTTATACAAAAAAGTGATCCTAAATCATTTGTCCAATCTATGCCTTTAAATTTAGAAATTCAAAGTGCTTGATGCCAGCATGAAGATGTAATAATTTCACTTAGCACCTCAGATTTGAAGGCTTGTATACAACTTAAATGATCCTACCTGTGCTGACTCAAGTTCTATGTAAATGTTGAAATAATTCATTGTCGGTTCATTGGAGTATTCATTTTTTTATTGTTTTGGCAAGAACTTCAATTAAAAACTTAAAAAAAATATACTGACAGACAATGGTGCTGCTCAATAGATAATAATATATGGTCTAAATCTACATCTTGGTTGATATTATAGGAGGTGCAGTGCACTTATTGCTAAAGAATGTTGAGATTTTTTTTTTTTTTTTTAAATTAATAATTTGAAACCTGGAAGGACAGGGACATGGAGATTGTTGCTCCAAGAAGTAGTGAATGAACAGTAACATATTATTCGTATTTCACTCCTAAATGCCAATATCAAAAATTGTTTTATTATTACAAAGAAATTTAAGGAGAGGGCAGGTTGCCCCATTCCAAGATCAAGGCAGGCCACAAGCCTAAGTGAGGGCTTAGAGTTGTACTAAATGATCCGTAGGAATCAAACCTAAGACCTTTTTGTTGATGCATTGAGCCAACCCTCATTGGCAATGCTGATATCAAATTTGTTACAACCATGAAGTTTGTTCATTCTAAATTCAGAAGCTAAACTCAACTTCAACATCATGCCAATACATTTTAGCAACCTTAAATGCATATAATAAATTACCAACCAAAGCAAGGGGAAAAATTGTACTAGTCAATGCTAATGCATTAAAAAGATAACATGAGTAGCAGAAACTCACATCTTTCCTATATATTGCCCCCTGGAAATATAGCAGCGTGGAACGTTGGTCATATGAAGCTGATTCAGCTCTTGGAATGGTGCCTACTAGATGCCTATAGGGAGCTATGATATCTTTATTAATATTAGCTAATTCAACAGGATACCTTCCAAAATCTGCAAGCACAAGCATAGCAGAACCCAACTTTCTTCTTGCAGCCAGCATGCTGTTAGGGTGGTGAGCTACAATTAGATGATCCTTCCCTCCTGAACGTTTCCATTCCTCCCGGTCCAATAGGAACTGTACTAATCTGTCTTGCAACATTTTGTTAAGCCTAACTTTTTCTTTTCCATGAAGCTTGGAATGCCGGTTGTAACTCAGAGATGAGAAAAATGGGACAAAAATTAAATCTGCTTGACTTGAGTTATGCACTCTAATTGCAGTGCAAGGTCTTAAAAGTTTGGCAATGTTTGATGAGAGAAGATCAAGGGTGAGCCAGTATTCCACACTGTGCTGTAAATTCAGACCTCCAGCATATGGTGGGATATGTTTTGGGTTATCCACATTTGGCCATGTTTGATTTACACTTCCCTTCCAACCCAATAACCCAAAGTGAAATTCTGGTGGCAAGTCATACATGAACACCCTTAAGAGAGCCTGAGTTGGGTCACATGCCAATGCCATCTTCCTCTGCTGTCCTACATAACTTGTTTTCTGGCTTGAATTGGAAACTGGACATTCTGATTCCCTGGGTCTGTGTGATTGATTTTTTAAAGCTTCAGAAGGGAAGGGAGGGAGTATTATTTGTTCTCTCTTGAAATTGGGTTTGAGGTAAAGTGATGTGTTATTGAGAGGAATAAGCTCTAACACTGATCTGAGGATGGATGAATGCTTGGTCAACTGGAGGAGGAAAAAGGAAGACAATACCAAAAGGAACATAGAAATGATCATTACACAACATATAAATCGAGAGGGAACCATGCTCTTGTCTGACATTGTTGGAGGGCAAGGGAATGCAAAATTGTGGGAAAATATATAGATAGAACTTGCTCACCAAGTAATTAAAGGCAGGGTTTCATACGCATGAACAGCTCAAACCATAACAATTAACAAGCTGTGGAGAATGGACATATAATCATAATTCATAAAGAACTAGAGTTTGAGGAGAGGGAATATAAAAAAAATGTATAGTGTGAAACAATATATAAATTAAAAAAGAACAAGGATATGTGGCCTAATAAGATGAGGTGGGTAGTGGGTTCAGTTGAGCAACAAAGTATGCCTGATCACCTTCATCTTACTCCATCAGTATCAACCTGGAGTGTGTTCGGAAAAGGTAGAAATTTATTTTATTTTATTTTATTTATGACTGTATCTCTTGTTTGGGGTGAATTTGTAATCAATGGCTAAGCACATTGACACTGCATTTTATTGTATTCTGCCTCTGGGATTTCAAAATCCATTAAACAAAGGTGGTTTTCAGTACGATACCTCACAATTGAGATGATTTTTTTTTGTTGTGTATACAAGATACCAGACCGATAGTGAGAGACTAATCCCTTACGAGACCAGTTAGTTTTGTCTCTTCTTTTATTCTTTTTAGGCAAATGTTAGTATGTTAAATATTATGACAGTTTTTTTTCTTACTTTGTCAGGGTTTGAATCTTAGATCTCCAACTTCTTATACGTTTAGTTCAAACCAATTGAGCTACACTACTGCCGTATGTTTTGTCTCTTCTTATAAAGTTTTTTTCATATACACCACATGAATGAATTTTGTGAGTGATTTGAGAGGATTTTAAAAGGTTTCTATGTGACCCAATCACTATACAAGTAAATTGTTTATATGTTATAGCTTACGTGTAATTTCCTTTTTAAAAAAAATCCCTTAATAACTTTTAGTTATTAATTTCATACCGAATAGGATGTTTTTGTTAAAAAAAAGAAAAGAAAGTTGTCACTTTTAAGTTTTAATCCCTTAATTGTAGTCTTGGTTTTTTGTTACATTAGAAGAACCCTAGGCGACGGAGAAGAAGAACATCATCAGAAGCGAAAAGAACAAGAAGGTTATCGTAGCCTTTACTGTATTATGCTCTTCGATTGTGTGTATATACTTGGTATATTGTTATGCTTTATTTGAATATGGATGCATTTCGTGTTTGAGTTGGTTTAGAGTTTAGGGCTGTTGTTTAGAATGAATTTTGAGTAAGATTCATCATTGCTTTTAACTTTTCTGTGACTAGTTTTATTGCTTAGAAGTTTAACACTGTACATTTAATTTCTTAGTGATTGTTTCATTTTATAATTTTAGAGTGAAAACTAATCATATTGTACTACTCTCCAGAAGAGAATTAAAATTTGAATCATAGAAAAAAATAATTATTGAGAGGGTAGTATTTATTGTATATCTGAAAATTACCCTATTGAGGATTATAAATATGAAGAAGTCTAAGTTTTTTTTTTGTCATGCTAACTATTGGGTCACTAGCTAAGGAATTCAAAAAAGGTAAATTCTTGTTAAAAAAATAAGTTAGTCATTTTTCAAAATAGTAAATATGTAAATTTCTAATAAAAAATTTTTTTTTTCTTGTTCTCTTAATCAGTAGCATTCTCCCCTAGGCTTGGCAACGGGACGGGTCGGGGGCTTGTTTTGCCTTTCCCGTCCTCATCCCTAACTCCTTACACAATCCCCAACCCCGTCCTTGATACCTCTTGGGGGTGAAAATTTTGCCCCTATCTCCACCCCCGTTGGGGGCCGGGTTTCCCGGCCCTACCCCCGCCATCACTCCAGATTATGCAATAAGCATTTTTAGAAACTTTTATCTTTTCTGGATATGTGATGAAAGTTTTATTACAAGTCTTTTTAAGAGAAAATTTTGAAGAATTATAACTTGAAACAATAAGAAAAATTAAGAATAATTTCTAACTATCTCTAAAAATAAATAAATCAATAATCCTGGGATATAAACCATAAGTACTATAATTAAAGATAATTTTGTAATTTTCAAACAGCATGGCAAGTATCAGATTCTTATCCTGACACCCCTCCCCAACTTTGGAAAGTGTATTTTTCCCGAACTCGATCTCTGTCAAAGGGGGTTATACCCGTTAAAATCTAGGCGGGTCGGGATGGATACCCGGATGTTCATGCTCTTATCCCATGCCTAATTCTTCCCCCTTTTTTATGAGCAATTCTTACGTGTATTTAATGTCGTGATCAGCATACTTAAGTTATATAGGTCCGAATTTTGTACACAGGATGATAACGATTGGGTGGGGTAAGGCATGCCATGTGGGTTCCCACGAGCTAAAGAAAGATAGGCCGAAACAACAACAGCGGTGAGCACATGAAGGACTAGTCACTTCTAGGCTGTAGCTGCAGCTCATCCTGCTCCGGGCCTCTGAAATTGACAGTGGTGGGCCTTCCCTCCCTCTCTTTCTATGGGCTTTCTTTTAGTAATAAAAATCTTCTGTCCCATTTTTCTGTTATATTTTTTATTTTTTATTTTTTATTAATGATAATTTATAACTTAAAAAAAATCATAATTTATTAATATTTATGTACTTTTTCACCTTTTAATTGGTGAGAAACATCAAAACATCATTTTTTGGATAGCAGAATTTTGCTCATCTTTTTCTCCTTCTTTTCCGTCTGTCTTTTAATTTTCGCCAGGATGAAAAATATGACAAATTTTTTTTCTTTTTTTTTGATATAGAAGGGGAAAAAAAAATATAACAAATTGATTGTACTTTTGATTGTTTCGTTCATACTTTTCTTGGTTATCATTGATTTGATATGCTCATTATGCAATTCATTACATGACAATCGCATGTGTTGCACATGTGGTTCTGTGATATGAATGTGGGCCATATTTTTGTCACATGAATCTCATGTTTCAAGAACTGTTATTAACTCTGAATCTAAACAATAAGAATGAAATGATAGATAATATGCTCAACTAGAAAAAAAAGAAAGAAAGAAATATGGTGAAAAGTTAAATTTCATTAGAGTATTTGGACAGCAATATGTAATTGGTCGGAAGATGGGGAAAAAACACATAAATAAGCAATATTTTTGTTTAGTATATATAGATTTTCACTAACAAATTCTATATGAATATATTTTGATATGAAAACTATTAGGGATGTGTTTGGATTTGCGTTTGAAATAAGGTTCAACGTAAAAACACACTTTTTGATATATAAAACGTGAGTGCAATAATTTGTTTCTTTCACTTAAACGTTCGTTTGAGTCCATTTTAACTGAAATCCAAACATACACAAGATAACTATCTGAGAGGGTGCCTTCTCTTCTAACTTAAAGTTATATTTAGGGTTTTTGATCAAACTGATCCTCTTTTAAAATCTATTTATCAAAATAATTTTGTTTTGAAACTATTTATTAAAGTAATCCACTTTTTCCCAACGTGGTATTTTTTAATATTTTTTTGGGTCACGTGAAAGACGCTACTTTGACTAGCGTCTTTGAAAAACGCTAGTCAAAGTAGCATTTTTACCAGAGCAAACCACGTGACGCGTTCTGGGCAAAGGCGTTACTTGAAGTAGCATTTTTACTAGAGCGCGCCACGTGGCGTCTCGGGCAGTACGTTGCCCCTCACTCTCTCACCCCTATAAATTCTCTTATATTTCTTTCGTCTCATTTTACTTGTCCCATTTGGAATATTGCATTGTCTCAAATTACTTGTTCTTTTAGAAAATCAAAAAGTATTAATTATTATTTTTTTTCAAAAATACCCTTTATTACTCGACTAATCTATATTAATCAGTTTTTTTTACCAAGCAGGGTAGTGGTTGGTGAGTAATTGCAGCTATCCAATCTTATAATTTAAATAAGGATATTTTAGTTAAAGAATGTCATTTTGTTATAAAAATTAGTAACCTTAATCATTTTCTTAAGAGATGTGCATAACCAAATGAGACAAGTAAAATGAGACAGAAAGAGTGTAATTTATATTAATTGAATAGTAATAATAATAAGTGTACTTCCCCATCAGGTTGTTGAATGAATGATACTCCCTTCGGTCCTTAGTATAAGAGACAAGAAGGTCTTTTTTTGTCAAATATATTAAAAAAAAGTGACTAATTTTTATGCTAAATTCCATTTCTACACTTATTTATTGTAAAATTGATATTAAAGAAACTCAACAATTTTTCATGCAAGTGTTTTGGTTTTTCTTTACTCATTGATCAGAGATCATAGTCCTTGGATTTAGGAATAAATAAGTTAGTTGAATTAGAAGTAATTAAATATCTCTTATATTGAGAACCGGAGGTAGTAAAATGAGATAGAGGGAATATAAGAGAATTTATAGGGGTGAGAGAGTGAGGACAGCGTACTGCCCAAGATGCCACGTGATGCACTTTGAGCAAAGACGCTACCGCAGAATGCGTCCTCTGATAAAAACGTTATTCTGGCTAGCGTTTTTCAAAGATGCTAGTCAAAGTAGCGTCTTTCACGTGATCCAAAAAATATTTAAAAATGTCATATTAGGAAAAAATGAATTATTTTAATAAATAATTTCAAAACAAAATTATTTTGATAAATAGATTATACAAACAAGGGTGAGTTTGTTCAAAAATAAGTTATATTTATGTATTATGTCAATTTTTTGTCCCATCGAAAGAACAATTTGACCAGTCAAATGATTGCTTGATTTGCTTCGTGGGGCATTTTAATCCGTGTTAAGCTGTTATTAGCTTTTGCAGCAGAAAAGGTGCATTTTATTTTTGGCTTTTTGTTTTTGGTCTAAATTTCCTTTTCGGCTATGTTGATTTATACTGGTTAGGGGCTTTGTTAAGAGAATTCCAAAATTATTACTTACACCTAGATGAATAGTGAATTTATCAAAATATCTTTTTAAATTTTTTTTTGTCATTTGGCTCATTCACAAATATGCTATTTACAAGTGGGCATAATGTTTGTACTCTCGCAAATATTATATTTACGAGTGAGTTATTTTTTGAGAATTGTTTACTCACAAATATAATATTTGTAAATATGATATTTGCGAGTGAAGCAAATACTAACAAATATGATATTTGCGAGTGTGAAAAAATTTTCTTCACTCGCAAATAAGGCATTTGCGAGTGAAAAAAATCAATCAAATATTTCGCAATTACCTAAATTTCGAGTGAAAAAGATATTTGAAAAAATGCTACAATTATTTGCGAGATTCCAAAAAAAAATTATCAACTCTCTGAAATTGATAATCTGCGAGAGTAAAAATGAGAGATGCCCTTAACAAAACCCTAATAGCTAGTTGGCTACAGGCCTAGGCCCGATAGATTGTACAGTCACAATGGGCTACCACCCTTGTAAGGTGGCCCATGCCACCCACAATAAAGGATATCTAAACAGCTGTTTTATTTTTTATTTTTATTTTTCTAAATTCATCATTATCTGGAGACTAAAAACATAAAAACTTGTGATCTTGAAGCAGCGAAGAATGCAAATTTTCTTTTAGGCTATTTTCTCTTGTCTGTTTTCGCAAGGAGTATTCTCGATCGTTTACTAAGACTAATCTCCTTCGGGAAATTTGAATGTACACAAGATGGAATGCTACCTTTCAACCAGACTTTTTCCATACACAAAAGCTAGAAATCGAACCTCTATTCACTTGCTTAAGAGACCTGAGTCCATCGTCACTCGGATCAACTAATTGATTGTTATTTTCTTTTAGGCTATGTTTTGAAATTGGGGTTTTAAAAGAAAATGGAATGAATAACTTATTCTTTCTGGATCTATATATTGATTTATATTTAAGATTTTTTTTAAACTGAAGAGTTAAAATTAAAAATGATCATGTAATTAACCTTTCAATCATCACATATTTATTTTTATAAACATTGTTTCTTTAATTTAGATATGAAAAATAAGTTTTATCTTTACTTTCCCTTTAAAACCCTCCATCCAAACATACTCTTACGGCTCTGTCAGATTGGTTCATAAGTATAAGAAACAATAACTAAGAAATTTGTGGTTAAATTAGAAGACTTCCATGGTGCACCCATTAAGTTAAAGGTGCATTGGTGACCTTTTTATTTTCAATGATTATAACCAAAATAATTCAATTATAGGGATTGAAAGAACAGAGTATATATTGTCCCTTTGGAGAAGGAGACAAATTTTATTTAAGTGTGTGTTTGAATCAGCTGTAAAAATTTGATAATTTGAATAATCGATTAATAGAATCAGTTTTATGTTTGAATGTGTTTACAAAAAAATGATTATAAGATAATCTATTTCATTTAAATTGTGTAAAATAATCACTTATATATAGTAAATTACTAAAGAAGATATGAAATTATTTGTATAATTTAATAATATTTGTTCGGTAGTTAGTTTTATAGGGGTGAAATAGGAATAATGTTATTGATTTCAAAATAATCTAACAGCTTTTTAAATAAGTTTCAAACTTCAAACTTATCTAAAAACAATTTTTTCCTCACAAAAATAATTGTTTTGAAATTTAATCAATGTACCCAAACATATCAGCTTCTAATATAAAACAGTTTTTACCATGAAAAACAGTTTTTTGGTAGGAATTAATCTTACCCAAACATCCTCTAAATATAGACCTAGAACCATACGTGATTTTTCTATCGTATGCAAAATTGTACAGGTTAAGAAATCAATGACAGTAAACATTTTTTTTGGAAAAGACAATATATTAAAAAATCAAAAGGTGTGATTTTTAATAAAAACATCCAATATATTAATTCTTTAATCTATCTTGCACGGAATCGAAAAACCCTTATATAAAATACAGTGTCTTTTTGCTGTCCAATAGAATGATATCTCTGCATGCAATTTGCGCAATAATATTTGCAGATATTGTTTGAATTTACTTTGGTATACTCAGCTATATATACGTATATATAGATATCAGTAATTCAGTATCGTCTAAAATAGCTAGTTCGGTTTGCGACAAAGTATTTGTTTCCTCATGAGTTTTTTCCAATCAATCATCTTTTTCTCAATGGACTGTGTTTGCGAAGAAAGAAATCAATATGGTTAGGAAGTACTAATTAACTACTAAGGCATATATATTGGGTTTGATTTGGAATGTCATATAATTTCCTACTTTTGGCAAGCTAGACTAATTGGATGCTGCAGCATATATACGGTTATTTGGCTATTGCTGGTATTATTATATTATATACGGAATTAATAGTATAATGGGATCTCCGTACAGCGGCTACCCATGAGGGCAAGGGAATCAAACAAAATTGGCAGGCATGTAATAGTCCGATACAATATTGAAAGAGACACCTTCAACGTAGGCCCTATATATATAGCAAACTTCCTTGTATATAAGCCATATAGAATAGCTTTAATTTGCATCGTTTTAGGAAAAACTAAAATCTGCATTTCAGCCATAGACTCATAGTCAGGGTGATAAATTAGGCTCATTCAAAGAAAATTACGAAGCTGATATATCCTTCCTTCATAACAAACATTATAAACAACTGAATAGCCCGCACATAACAAGCAAAAGATAGACAGCGCAACTGCCACTTCCATTTATTAAAGGTTTTTGTTTTCTTTAGTTTTTCATCTTATTGAAATAATTTCCTTACGGTTTATAATCAATTCCACTGACCACTCACAAAGAGGCTGTTCACTTCTCCATAACATTGTAAAATCTGTAGCTTAATAACCTTTGGTCAACTTAAACTTTTATGTGTATATCAAAGAGAATAGTAGAAGGCATATCCTTGACATGATTGGCTACAGGTGGGCCTAAAGGAGTTATATTATTGCAAGTGTTATTATTTATCTTCATCATAACCTGTTTTCTTGCCATGAGAATACGAGAAGGAAGAGTATATACGTAGCACACTTTCTCAGCAGAATTTAGTTTAGCACCACCTGTTTGGAACCGGTCGAGCTGGACGTGACGTCAAAGCTACTTTCAATTTTCACGTTTAATACACAAAATTTTATAAATATGTCGTTTTGGTTTTAATATTGTCTCAAAATGTGATTCTCTACCGTATTTCCAAAAATATACCATTAGCATATTTGGTTTAATTTCGAAAACTATAAAAACCATGGTTTGTGATTTCAAAACTAATTAAAATGAACATCCTCTAGGCTCTAACAGCTAAATCTGATTAATTAGATGTCTCTCTCGGGAATGGGAGATAAAGCATGAAAAGAGGAGTACTTGAAATGGTCAAGCGCTAGCTATACTAGCATTTCGTAAATAGGGAAAGTAGCTAGACAGAAACACCGGTCGAAGTTCTTCTGTCAGTCTATGCCAAGATTGACCGACACTGACTGCACCGCTATTATGATTTATGATACATATATATAATTTCAATCTGAGAGACATTTACCCTGTGTTTGGTTAGCAAAAGAAATTATGAGGCAAAAAAAATATAAAAAAAATAAAAATATAAAATAATTGTTTAATCATTTGATTAGAAAGAAAATTAAATTTTTTTATTTCTTTAGTTTGATTGGATAAAAAATATAAGAAAAATATATATATTTATAAAATAACATAAATATCTTGTATAATAATTTTTAAAAAATAAAAAACATTGGCTTGTGTCTTAGAGTCTGTTTGGTAAAATTAGCTGTTAGCGGATAAGCTAGCTGATAGCGGATAACTTATAGCGAATAGCGGATGAGGTAACTGATAGCGGATAGCGGATAAGCTAGCTTATTTTCTGTGAAAGTGTTTGGTAAAACTAGCGGTTGAACTAGCTGAAAAATATAAAATGACATAAAAGGACATCTTCATTAATGATTTTTCATAAAAGAGAGAGAAGAGAATAAGGGTAGAATTAAATGAAGATAATAAGGATAAAAGTGGAAAGAAAAATGAAACGCTATAAGCTATAAGCTCAAACGTTACTTCAAGTAGCGTCTGGTAAAAACGCTATAAGCTAGTGAAAAAACGCTATAAGCTCGTGAAAGACGCACTTATCAAATGGGACTACTTTCTCATCCGCTATAAGCTCGTTGAAGTATCTTGCCAAACAGACTCTTAGTATTTTTACAAGAGAAAATGCATCATCCCACCCAATTGTGATTTTCTAGGGAGCATCCGCACGTTTTCTTCCCATATATAAGAAGAAAAGAAAAGGTTGTGGGACCCATGTGTTTCTCTTCCTTCCACCCTTTTTCTTGGCCAACCAAATGGAGGAGAACCATTTTTTCTTCTCACTTTCTTCCACCTTACTTTTCTTTCCTCTCTTTTTCATTTATTCCAAACACAATGTAACACAAAATCGATGATAAGAATAATTCAACAATGCATAAATTCATTTTTATCATATAGAATGAAAATTCTCAAGGACATATTCCTACAAACTTAAGCCTTTATTTGGATGCTGACAAAAATTAGGAGAGAAATTTGAAGGAAAAAAATAAACAAAAGAGAAAATAAAGACAACATTACATTCTCTCTTCTATAATTTGGAATTTGGATCAAGCGAAAAAAGATTAAAAAAAAAAAAAAGAAATATGATTTTTCTTTTGTTTGGTTGTATGGAAAAAATGAGAGCAAAGGAAATATATATATTTAAATGGCCCATATACCCTTATAATAATATAATAAACATACATATTTTTAGATAAACGTGTAATCTCAAACACTTCTTTTTTTCTATCATTTTCTTTTCGCAAGAGAGGATGAAAATTTTGGGTGGACCTGTCCAAGGGAAAATGTAAAAAAATTCCCATTTTCTCCTCTTATTCTCTTTCCTTTATCGAGATTCAAACTTGCCTCCAAGTGAATGATGAAAGATTACAAAATATGATAAAGGAACGTAAAAGATTTAATTAGCTCAAGTGAACCAAAAGTTTTTCTAGAATTGATCCATTAATAATGAAATCAATTAATCTTATTGAGGATGCTTTGCCTTATTTCAATCGTTGCCTATCATATTCAGCCCCTACGTAAGTTTTAGACCCCTTTAACAAAGAAAAATTGAGCACGAATATATAAAGGAGAAGAGAATGGAAGAACAGAAATCCGAAAGTTATAAAATTTCTTTTACAATAATGATCAATGTCTGTAACTGGAACGCTAATTACAAGAACCCAAAGAGAAGGATGGCAAGAAATGCTCAATCAGATAGTTAATCTGATATGCAGCCAAATTCTGCAATAATATACACTCTTGCTCTCTCTCACTCGGAATCAACGACGAGAATTAGGAGGAGGATAAGGGTACTCACATGCAGTCAGTCACAGACTATAATTACTATATATCTGAGTTTGCAGTTTGCAGTACAACTACTAGTTCCCTTCTGTGAAAATTCCTGTGGCAGCCGCAAGCCGCACATGTAAGCGCTCCACTTGTTCCCTGGTCTCCTGCGCTAGCCATGAACTCCCTGCAGCCATCCACAGCATACCCTCCGCTGTTAGCTGCATGATTCTTCTGGCACTCTCTATATCGAACATTTCTGACCGCTGAAGATGAAGATGAACTACTGTTAATGCCAGCAGCAACATCTCTTTTCACCACCACCTGCTGCCTTTTCATGTTTTGCAAAACTCTAATCGATTCCCTCGATCTCTCTCTCTCTCTCTCTCTCTCTCTCTCTCTATATATATATATATATATATATATATCTGATCTGATCTGATTGGATAGCACTTACTTTTACTTTGGCTTCCAATCAGTTCTTCAACCAAAACAAACCCAGAAAATCAAATAGATGATGATAATATAGAGTTTCTTCTCTTTTCTTATTCTTCTTGATAACTACAAAGATAGTGCTCTCTAGCTAGCTAGCTATAAATGTAGAGTTATAGACATAGTCAGTGCTTGGTGAACAACCCTAACCCTAGCGCATAGATTTATCAATGGCCGGCTAGTAGTAGGAGTAAAGCACTAACAACTAACAAGGATTAAGAGATGGATTCATAAGGAATTGAGCAGCCTTATTTTACCAAGTGTGGGTGCCGTGCCAGGCACGGATTTTATTAAAAAAAAAAAAAAAGTTAAAATATTAACATGAAAATTATTTAGAGTCTTTTTGGTAATATTAATCGTTAGCGGATAGCTTATAGCGGATGAAGTAGGGGATAGCGGATAAATTAGCTTATTTTCTGTGAAAGTATTTGGTAAAACTAGCGGTTGAACTAGCTGAAAAATATAAATTGATATAAAAGGACATCTTCATTAATGATTTTACATAAAAGTGAGAAAAGAGAATAAATATAGAATTAAATAAAGATAATAAGGATAAAAGTGGAAAGAAAAATGAAACGCTATAAGCTATAAGCTCAAACGCTACTTCAAGTAGCATCTGGAAAAATGCTTGAAGCTCGTGAAAAAACGCTATAAGCTCGTGACAGATACGTTTACCAAACGGGACTATTTTATCATCCGCTATAAGCTCATTGAAGTGCCTTATCAAACGGGCTCTTATTCTACAACATCTGAAATTAATTCTTAAAATTTAAAATTAATAAATAAACATAAAATAAAAAAAATAAATCATCATAGGAACGTACTTCATTACATAAGCAATTTCTAACAAAACAATTGATATGGATCTACATTATAATTTAAAGTGATGAATTTAGATGACTTCGCCCATAGAAAAGCAGTTTACAATGCAAAAAGGTAAAATTTGGAATTGAGATTGGTGGACTTCCCTCCCACTTATATTCACCTAATTCAAATCCATGTTAAAATTTAATATGAATTTTAATTTACAAAAGTTCACCCATAAACTAACATTAAGAATCAAGAATTAGAATAGATACAACCCAAAAAAATAATTTTAGTGTAAAAAAAACCAAACAAAAATTCAGAATAAAGAAAAGAATTTAAATAAACATGTACGAAACTGAGAATAAATTCAATGAAAAATGAATTTGAAAAAGAATAAAAAAAGATGGAAAATGTAAAAGAAATAATTTGAAAATAGAATAGAATAATAAAAAATCCCGTATAGACAAAAATAAATTAAGAGCGGTGTACAAATTTAAATTTTGAGAGATAAAGCATTACAACTAAAAGTACATGAATATATAGATGAATAGCAAGAGACTCGCCATGTTCTGGAAAAAAATATAAATAAATATAGAAAAATGTTTTTCTTTTGACAACAAAATATAGAAGAATTTTAACTAGTAGTGTACATTAAGGAATAAAAAGAGAAAGGTTTTTATGGAAATTAGTATATTTTTTACATTAAAAAGTTTTACACTTAATTTTTCAATACAAAATTTCTTTTATTAATTTCTTAATCAATGTCCTAAAATTCAAAACTCATAAATATAATTAAGGAAATAAAATGCTACACAAAAATAAATCATGAGACTGTTTTAAAATAATAAAAATTTAAATTTTTTTTGAAAAAAAAAATTTAAATGTTTTAAATTCAAAAGTTTCAGAATCTCATAAATAGGGATCAATGCACTATTTTAAAGGAAATAATTATATTTGAAATTTTATTAAAATAATTTAATATATAAGGAAAAGTGAAAAACATCAAACAAATAATTAGATTTATCACAGCAACAATTTTTATTGATGCCAAGTGGTAGAGTTTTCTTCCAAATGTCAGTCACAATCAAATGATGGAGACAAACCAAAGATATTCCTGTTATATATTATATAAGAATGAGATAAATTAGATTTTGGTGCTCATATTCAACGGGGAAAAAGAAATTGGTGCTCATATTCAAGGGAAAAAGAAGACGCACATATATTATAGTATATATATTTAGTCACCAAAGTATTATTATTGTTGCTTTTACCGGCCATTGAAGGTACAACATAACATCAAGAGGGAGTGGTTGCTCTTTATTATATCACTTTATTACATCTAAATTTTAACAATTTATCATTTGATTATTATTAATTGTTCCTAAAACAAAACTGATTTGATCAATAATTATAAAATAAATATAAAAATAATCACCAATATATATATAAAAGGAAAAATGACGTGAGAATATCATGATTACTATTTTAATTGGTTACTATGTCATAGAAAGGCAGAAGTCAGTTTTTTTTTTTTTTTTAATAAGCAAAAGAAGGTAGAAGTCAGTTTAAATCTGTCTTTTGGATATAATAAGTAAGGGTAAAGCTTCTAATATATAATACTTCTGCTTAGGCTTTTAGAGTATGGGGGGTAAAATTAGAGTTAAAAAGTTTAAGTATGAAAATATGTGAAGAGACTATTTGTAATTAAATAATAAAACTAGAAACTATATATATATATATATATGTTATTTGTATATACGTAACATTATTTATTATTGAATTATTTTAATAAAGGCGGGTCTTGGTAGGGCTATGTGGCGCCCTCTGATTAAGTACCAGACAAAACTGAAAATGGGAACTGAAAGAGGGAATGCTTGTCCTCACACTAGCCATACAACCCTGGAATTTTCTTTCAGAATTGATAGCTCACCTATATCAGAAGGCTTTATTCGGGAAAAAAGGTAAAAGAATCGAAAAACTTAGCTAGTTATATATATAAACTAATTAAGGATGATGAGAGTGAATTGCTTTTTGGCCAAACTCCTTGGTTAAACAATTTAAGCAGAGTCAGTCGCTAAGTTTATACCTGCGGTGGGCCCAATTTGATACTCACAAGGCAGATTGGGTGGTTGCAACTGTGACAACAACTCTTGTAAGATTCTAAAAATTATGAGGCCATTCCCCCACACTCTCTTATATGAGGACCCTTTTTTCTCTCCTTTGGATCAAATCAAGGACGACAATCATAGCTTTTCAAAATTTCAACATCATATTGCACTTCAACTATGTCCACCATCAAAGCTGGCTAGCAAACTTTATGTATATATATATATATATATATATATATATATATATATATATAAAACGAGAAAAGAAACAATGGCTCATATAACTTTCGATTGTAAATGTTCTTATCTTAATAGAACTTCACGTATATATAGTTTTTAGTTTTCACAGCATGGCTTTGCATACACACACACACAGAAGATCATATGCATAATTAGGATGTTGAAATATTCTTATATATTGGGCCGGAGCGTGACTGGGGAAGAGTAAGAATATATAGAAACACTATAGACATCGTGTTTGATGTTGAAGGTCTGGATTCTTCAATTAAAGCCATGAGTAATACATGCACAAGCAGGCATGAGGAGCCTCCACCAACACCATATCGATCAAAGTAAAGAACTAGAAAGGGCAAGCCCACATATAGGGGCAGTAACATGTGCACATTTGAGAAAGTGACAGAGGACAAGGACACGTGCTTGTCAATCAAACGTGGACGTTGTTTATTATTTATGTAAATATAGAGCATGATTTGAAAATTGATCTTCTTTGACTGATCTTCACTTTAAAAACATAACTCTAATGTTATCTTTAAAATGGAAATTCGGTTTTACTTCAGTAGAGGCCACTTAAGAATTTGAATTGAAAGACTAAAACTTATATTTGGAACTCAAACAGCAGCAATTTATATTGAAGGCCAATATTGTCTTCGAGCTGAGTGTGTATTATTAGGTTTTCATAAACAGAATTGCTATAAACTTGCAATATATATGGGGAAAGGGGGAGGGTTTGGAAGACAATGGCATAAAGTTTGCCAGCGTTGAGAGGTAAGTGTGTACAAATTTGTAGTAGCAGAATTTATGAAGGCGTTGGAACAATGTGATCTGATGCGCCTGGCTGTATACCAATCTGTCCTCATGGCTAAGGCAAAGTACGGATAGAAGTATGTGTGGCTGTTTTGTTCTCTTGAGGGCCATGTGTGTAGGGGTCACTACTCCCGTATTTTTCTTCACTCGCTATGAACCACTAGTCCATATATATCTTTTCTTTATAAGCAAAGAAAAGGAAAGGTATATTGAAAAAAAGTACAACGAATACTTTAATCCATATGCACTATACTTTCCTAAAAATATATAACCAAAAGAACAGCCGATGCAACATTACATCAGATCCATATTAACCAAAAAAAACCTGTACAAGCACTGCAGAACCAAAGAAAAACCCCCCATAGACTTTTAATTCTAACATTGACTTGGTCCCTGGGCAGGCAAATTGGAAGGACCCCAGTATGACCAAAAACATATTCTGTGTACGTTCCTCTGCCACCCACCCAGTAGCTACATAAAACTTGCAGCCCAGGGATCACTGCATAGAAAGCTATATATCTTAATTACTGCATTGTTTACAATGTTTTATAAATTAATGATGTCATATTTTATGACGTCATTTTATAGACTTATAGTCTTGAGTCTTGACTTAGATCATCCTGTAATGTAATTAGAGAAGTTACCCACTTGGTCATTCCATACTTGGCCAACAATTTCTTCTTTATTGGTTTTCTTCAAAAACAAAAAAGTTTTTTTTACAAGTTGTTTAATTTTTACACTATTTGAATCCATGTGATACTAACTCTTGGAGCATAGAAAGATGCAGTTAGGTCCTCTTTCCAAATTGTGTTTTCAGAGCCCAAACCTTTGTCATTCCTTGATAATATAATTTACTTACCACCGTGTCCAACGTAACTACCATATATGAGTTTCTTTGTCAGTATTTTGATTTGGTGTTCATCCTTCTATACATATATTCCCTAATGGCTGTTATTTCCGTGCGTGAAAATCTTTCAAATGAGTATCGTTTAATTTATCTCTACTACGGCCGCCATCTTTCTTATACAAAAAAAAAACCCTTGGCATAAGCTATAAGGGAAACTGTCCCTTATATAATCATTTATGATTGACGAGGTCAAATAATGTGTTAACAGGAAGAGTTACAGGAGTATGCACTCATAATATAAAACTTTTTTATAACAATCATTTAATCAGATTTCATCATAATGTCACTTGATTATATTATTTTCTAAAATATCTTAACAAACATCTACATAATAAAATCTGATTGAAAGATTGTGTAAAAAAGTTCTACACTGACAATGCATAATCCTTTAACTCTAACATGAAAGTACAGGTAAAATCTAACCTTTTACATTTACATGTAGTAAAGAAATGAGAAATCTTGGCCATTAATTTGAAAGATGAAAAGGACATAAAAGAAAAAGTGAAAGAGAAATCAAAGGTAAACATGGAGTAAGTAAATTTCAAAGAGGTAAAAAAATTCACTGTCCTACACATAGGACGGTCCTTTTTCCCTTCTTTTGACCATAGTTATAAAATCCGGACTACTTATTGACTCTGTGAAAAAACTACGTTAATAGATTACTCGTTCAGTGAATGATATACTGATTAAACTTGCATTAAATAAATTAATATGTAAATATTAATGCAAATAAAAAATGAATAAAAATTACATACCCAATACTTGAATTTGGGCTAAATATGAATTAGTGATAGATTTTTTGGGCTAAAATTCATTACTTATCAACCCGAAAACCCGAACCCATTTTCAATATTAAAAATTATAATCCTAAGGACGTGTTTGATGCACGTTGAGGAACCGTACAAACGGAACAATGCAACACAAGTAGTTGAATCACAACACAATTTTTTGTCTTGTATGTGGTTTGGTGATCAATACACATTACAAGCAGAACAATGTAAAATATACTATAATATCTTTTGTAGTTAGCAACAATGATCAACATATTGCGCCAATGGTGGTTACGGTGGTGGTGATAGCAATGACATTGGGAGTGGTGACAAAGGCGGGGGTGGTGCCAATTCAGAAGTCAATTAAGGGACAAATTTTTTATGTTGTGTTGTCCCTTGTTTTTATAAGCAAATCACATGCATCCTATAGTTGTATTTCCTCTACTCTTCTTTCTTCCTATGTCACAAAGATATAATAGCAAACACATGGGATGACGGCATGACGTGGTAGCTAGTTTTGGAGATGTGGTAGTAAATAGAGCAATGCACCTAAGGTGAACACATCTACATTGTTGCTACAACTCTTAATTTACTTCATCTCAGCCTTGCTACCTTTTACTTTTACTACTAATTGCATTTCCAAGGAAACCCATAACAATGTCGTTGTTTTGGCTTATCATTGATGGTCGCTCACCATCGCTAGTTCATTAGTGGCATGACATCCAGATGGTTGCGATTCCTTCCATTTTTTTTTCTTAAGTTTGATTGATTTGCCTTAAATAGTGTGACCGACTTGTCTAATTGCCAATTAAGTTATCGAGTTTTTACAAACTCGCTTGGTTCAACCTAATTTTTATTGGGTTAAATGCATATCCAATCTGAAAACTATTTTAGGAGATTAATTAGCCGTTGCATCAGTCAGATCGACGGTCTGAGTTTACTAACATTGCTTCTAACTGACTTGCATGTAGTTAATTAATTAATTTCTAGGCTTGTTCTTTTTAATGCCTTTATTTAATTATTTCTCTGGTTTAATGTTAACATACTCTCACTTTTTTTCTCTTCTCCTATAGTTTATAACATAATGTTTTCTTGTTTTGACTCATTTCACAATATAAGTACTATAGTAGCTTTCATGTTTGTGAAAATAATACAAATCTTTGTATTCAAACCCAAGGTTCCAGCTCGACTAGTTTGAAAAATGTTTAAGGACTCATATTAACTATCATATTTATCTGTGCATTGTAAAAATTCTCTTACATAAAACTATAAGAGCATAATATATTAATGAAGAAGGTTACTGTAGCATTTAATAGCAGCTGTCTCCAATATGTGATTTTATAATAAATCTGTATTGATTTTAATAGAAGATGACAACGCTAATTGGTTTAAATGATTTAACAATTATAAATGATTGACTATAGCAAACGTCTCGATTATAAGAAAAAAAAAAAACATACACTTATTAAGAAATTCATTTAATTATGTTAGTTTCAATTAAAGAATGAATTCCATTTCAAAATTATCCCTAGAATCATTTATTGCATTTCAATTAAAAAAAATTACCCCTTTTGATGCTTCCTCCAATGACTGTTCAGGTTCTTCACGATATCAAATGTTCATAGAAACCAAAGAGTGATTTTAATAGAAGTATTTTAGGAATGTTAGTATTAATTAAGATAAAATTAGTCAAATTTGCTTGTATTTGAGACCAAAGTATATGAGTTTTTTGTTGCTTATAATCGAGACCGGAAGGTGTATTTGTCAGCCAACCGGGATTGACACATCTGGTCGAACCTTCCGCCCACACTCGTTGTGGCTTGGGTTCGATTCTCAGATCTCCCCTATTGCACAGGGGTGTGTCTTCCCCTAATCTAAACTTTTCATTACAAAAGAAAAAAGAATTATTTGTCAATTACCCCAGTTAACTAAGATTTCCCTATATAAATGCAATTTTTTCATTAGTTTACGAGAAATGATTAATAGTACGAAACACATTGCTATGAATTCGTTTACGAATGTTAAACACCAGCTGATGAGGGTTTATCTTTACTTCTTTGTTTGAAAGATTAGTAGTATGAAAAACATTGTTATGAAATCGTTTACGAATGTTAAACACCAATCTAATGAGGATTTATCTTTACTTCTTTGTTTGAAAACGGTAACATGATAGGATGACTGTTCGCCACATCTTTTCATAATGGAGTTCGTTTCGTAACAAATAGCATCCCTCTTAATTTATTTATTTGATCATAACATGTTCGTCCAGATGATTGAATTCCAACAGAATACTCATAAAATTCCAAGCCTAAGGTGAGGACTGGACTATTGAAAGGAAAACGTGTTTTAGTTTCTTTGTACTCGTCGAATATTAACTCTATATCTTATGTACAACATAAGAATCAACTTGCGATTGATTTGTAGCAGCTAATTCATGCTTGAGGTCGTGCCCTGTATCTGCCAACGTTGGGGAGTTCATATTGAAGCTAGGAAGGGGTTGGCTTTTGCTTGGAAAATGAATGTGAAAAGGATTTTTCTCGAAGGTCATGCTCAATACGCGCGTTTACAGAAGCATTAAAGGACAGCTCTCTGAATCTATTGTTCTTTCTCGTTCTTGTAACCAAATGGCGGATTCCTTACCCAATTTCGCCTAAGATAATTTCACTTACATGTGGCTTGACGATCCCCTTCTTTTATTATCTCTTTGTTATCCAATGATATATATATTTTTTCACGTAATGAAATTTGAGGTTCAAATAATAAAAGGAAAAAAAAAAAAAAGAGAGAGTAGATTCCCTTAACCTTAGAAATAAGAGAGCTTACATTACCTCTAAACTTTTTATTTACTACAGATATTAAAAATAAAAGAAATCCTGGAGAAAACAAGTCCCTTTGTTTTTTGGGAGTGGGGGGGATGATACTTTGATATTCCAGCTAAACATAGCCCAAGCAAGCCCTTCCAGAACAAAAACTGAGCTGTAGCCTACGAAAAAATTGTTGGTCCGTGGGCCCATTATTTTCTGATTAAAAATACGACTGATGGACCTAGTTAGAAGTTAGAACATCTGGTCTGGTACAACAGGCCTTCTAGGGCTGGGTTGTCAAATAAATTAAATTACTTATTTACATATTATTAAGCATAAATTTGTTGACCCTTTATACATTTTTTTTATTCAAATTAACCACATACACATTTATACTATTCGCTTATAAACAACATGTGGTTGGTCCGAGTGGTAATAAGCTCGGACTCCTTAAGCAAGTGGTGAGGGGTTCGATCCCTGGCTCTTGCGTACGGAGAAAACCTGATTGGGAGAGGTCAGTCCTTAAATGTCGTTCAGTACCTCGAGGGATTAGTCTCCGCAGTTACGCCCGGAAGGTACCATGGGAAACCAAAAAAATACTATTCGCTTATAAAATAACAAGATAATTACTCACTTATCTAACTTAGGTAAGAAATAATTATGTCAATGGGTCATCAGACTCACCCCTTTTATCATAAGTTATAACATACAACGCCTGGACGGACCAAGAGCTTTCGTTAGTGTGCATTTTTGCAGTTACGAAGGAAAGATTAATTGTTCTAAATAGAGGATTAGCTATCTGATTAGGTTTTATCATTTTTATTTCACGTTTTTGTTTTATTTTGTTTTCTTTTATTTAAAATTTTCTCTTTCTAGAAAATCGATCAAATCCGGTTTAATACGGTCCAACTGGATTTTTGACCAGTTTTAGTCGGTTCAATGCGGTCAAATCGTAGAAATGATTTTGACACCTGACTATGACCAAATAATAGGTCGGTTCAAGGTTCAATCGGTTTGACCAGTCGGTCTAGTATGATTTTCATAACCTTTGTTTAAACCTCATTATCACATTGTATAAAAAAAAAATGTGGAATTAGCACATGTTCTTTATTTCGGTTCAGTCTCATAACAAATTTATCAACAAGGTTGGCACATCTGGTCAAGTCTTCCGCTCACACTTATTGTGATTTGGGTTCGATTCTCAGGTTTTCCCTGTTGGTAGACGATGTATAAATTCTACTATAAATTCTCTCGAGGTTGGTTGTCTTCTCTCTAACCTTACATGGGGCGTACTTTCCCCTAATCTTAAATTTTGAATGCCAAAAAAAATTTCTCATAGAATTTTTTTAAGTTAGTTTGATATATCTTTTTTTTTTTTCAACCATGGTTTGATATATCTTAAAAACCGAAGTAAAAAAAACTAAGAGATGCGTGTCTCTAATGTAGCTTTAAATTAAAAAAATATCAAAAGGATGTTTAAAAAAATATATAAGAAAGTTCACGAATTTTTCACTCAATTTTAACTCTTAAGGATACAACAACCGCGCTATTAAAGTTAGATTTTGAATTTGATTTAGTGGGACAAATCTTTACTTCTTTAATACACAAGAAAATATACACCATAAGGTGATAGTAATAAAAAAAATTGTTTATCTTAGCAAATAAATTAATCAAAATTAAATTCTTCAATTTTTATTATCTTTTTAGGATAAAAGTTTAGGGGGAGGGGAGACTCTTCCCATTATAAGGTTATGAGAACCATCAATCTCGGTGATCATATGATTATTAGCCCATTTGAATGCGGTTTGTTTCAGAAAAAATACTTACTTTTAAAATAATAACAGTGCTTTTGAAAAAATATAGGACTTATTTTTAAGAAGTTACAATTGTTAGCTTCTAAAAAAGGAAGAAGCCGTAGAAAAGAGAAGTGAGGATCAATCATGTCTTTTTTTTTTTTTTTATCAAAAGAATCAATCATGTCTTGCTGGACAAAAATATCTCTATGATAAATCTCTTTTTTATAAACTTCATTCAAACAAAAAATAGCTTCTACTTCTAACAATATATACCTTCTATCAGGGACGTATGCACTTGTATCAATTTGTATCAATATACACCAACTAATTTTTTTTATATTTAAATCTTAACAAATTTGTTTGCTGCCCCCACTTAGAATTAGTATGAGAGAAAAAGCAATAGAAAGTGCTATTTTGAAAGCAATAGAAAGTGTTATTTTGTCGCAGAATATAGGAACCCATCTGCTCCCTTCTCTCTCTACCTCTCGATTTCTAGGTTTTCTTGATGGAGGTCCTCTTTGTTTCAAAATCACGGTATGTAGTAGTAGTGCAGCATAGCTCAAATCTCTTTCTTTACAACTTGTAAACTACAAGCGAAATTAATTCTCTTTCTTTGCAAATTGCAAATGACTAAGTGAGTGTTTTTGTCTTTTATGCTATTGGTGCAGATAAGAAAATGGTGGTCCACTACCACTAGTCCGTGATTTGACATTTGTGAAAGTGGTAGTCTCTTTCTTTGAACTCTTCAAAGTTGAATTGGACAAGTGCAGTGTGCAAATTAGGGACCACGTCTTTGATGCAGCAAGCCACCAACAGTGTAAGTTAATTTTTGCCCCCAATTTCCCATTGTCTTATACTGTTATTATATAATTTAGAGTTTTATTTTTATTTTAATTAACTAATTAGCATCATATTTTTTTAGGGTGCTAGAAATGGAGAAGTATTTTAAAAGAAAATCAACATTAAAGTCTCAAGAAGTTATTGAAGCTGAAAATACACCAACACCATCCGGTCCATCCTTGAACAAAAGATTTCTAAAAGTTGATTTGGAAAATCTTCCTGTTGATCCTGGGAGAGGAACAAGCTATCATGTTATCATCCATATGATCGGGATGAAATTCGAAGAATTTATTTGCAAAAAGGCCCTTGTCAACCAAGAGAGTGTGATTTCCCACAACGACAATTTGGGACTTCTTTTCGAAAGTTTAATCCTGATTGGTTTCTTGAATTAGGCAATTGGTTAGAATATAGTATATCAAAATATGCTATATTTTTGTTTATGTTGTTATCTTATGAGATCTGACAATATAGAACACAAAAGTTGGGATGCATTTTTGATAGAGGGATTTTCAAACTGGAAAAAGAATTGTGGGGCTTGATAGTCAACTTGAGAATTATATCATGGATGTTCGTTCTAGTGAACAATTTTCTAATTTAAATAGGATTAGTGATATTTCAGATATGTTTGTGAAAACTAGAAAACATATTTCATATCCAATGGTGTATTTACTTCTGAAGTTAGCTTTGATTTTGCCCGTAGCCACTGAAACAATTGAAAGGAGTTTCTCTGCAATGAGTTTTGTGAAGAATCAAATGCACAATCGTATGGGAAGATGAATTGTTGAATGATTGTTTGGTCACATACATAGAGAGAAATATTTTTGATAGTGTTGAAAATAAAAAAAAAATCATACAACAATTTCAAAATATGAAGACACGTAGAGAGCAATTATAATTTGTAGAAGTTGAGATGTCTTCAATTTTTTGGGTGTATAATGATATAGTTTTTGTAATCTCCAAATTTTTGGCTAAATGATAATGATGTTATTATTTTATCGCTTATGCATTTATATTTTTTTTATAGAATATTTATATTATATGATTTTGCCCCCACTAGTCAACATTTCTGAATCCGTCCCCGCCTTCTACTCGTAGTTCTACATCATAGAAACCATTTCTTTTAAAGCTTATCCAAACGAGCCCACTAGACTTACCAATAGGAAATCTCAATATATAGTCAAACTCATTATACATACATATGATTTCAACTGTATTTATTTAATGTTGTTATATATAGTAATTTATGTCATTATAGTAGTTGTTGAGCTAGATTGTTTTTAAGCTTTTTTTTTTTTTTGGTTCGGAGTCCAACATAATTAGGGCTTTTGGCTTTCAAGTGGGTCCATCGAGATGTTCCCACAGCTTCGACCCTTTGGACCGATTATGTAACTAATCCTCGATTTTGTAGCGACGGACGTCCGATTTTTTTATACATGAGGTTGGGCTGCCTCCCAAATGGGCGACTCCAGGAATCGAACTTGCGTCATTTTCCTTGGGAGAGAGTCACGTTACCAACTCTCTCAACACCATGTTGGTGTTTTTAAGCTTATTTTAATACTTAACATTTTCAAAAATGTAATAATTGAGATAAATGAGAATACATTATAAAAGGGTAATGGATTAGCCTTTACAAAGTTAGAAAATAATTTCATAAAAAACATATCTAATGACGATAAACCCCTTAAAAATAAGGAGCTAGGTTCCTATCTAAGACCCTGATTGATATGCATATATAAGAGTACTAGAAATTCTTTGATTACCTGCGGATTTTATACAAAAATTCGCAGGAAACAAGTTTCCTACAGTTTTTTCTATGAATTTTTGTTCATAGATAATATTTTCGTGGATAATATTTTCCTGCGGATTTTAAAATCAGCAGAAAATTTCTTTCAAATTTTCTTGGGAAAAATTTAAATTCGTAGGAAAATCCATAGGAAACGTCACAATTTCCTACAAATTTGAATCTATACGAAAAAAACCTTATTTTCAAAGGGTAATAATATTATGTTTATTTATATGTATTTTGATTTTTTTCATAAAATTAAAAGAAAGTAAACTTCATGTTTTAATTAAATAATATCAAACAAAAAGGATGATAATTTCTACTGATCGATCACTTCTTTCATTGCTATAGTATATCGTCTTTTTTCTCCACCTCAATATCAGGAAACAGAACCCAAGGGATCAAGAATATTAGCCTAGAATCGGCCAGGGTGGACCCCTTCTGTTCTGGACGATATCTCAGTTGTAGGAACGTGCAAAAGTACGATCTATGTGTTCGTGTCCCTGTGGAGAATTCAATTTCTGAATCACATTGTCACGGCATAATGTGAAACGTACATGATATATCAACTTTAGAGATTGATATTAATATACTTTTTAATTTAAATTTTTTTATAATATTAATCAATCATAAATTATTTAATGTATAATTTTTAAAATAATTACGATAAAAATTAAATATTTTTTAATAATATAATAATTTATGATTAATTGACAATATAAAAATTTATACTAATCATATATATCAATTAAATCCCCAACTTTATTAATTAAAAAGTAGAGATTGATATATGAATTTGACATTCGATCACATATACATATTATATATCTATGAATCAAAATAATATGTTCTGTGTTAATGTAAAAATTCATTATTGACATCTGTATGTTTGAGAAACAGCAATAATTGATTTGTCAAAATATCATTAAATATAAGATAAAACTTTTTTACACTAATAATACATAATAATTAAATTTTATTTCTGTTCCCTCCCAAAATATAATATACTTCAATACACACCCGCATTTGCATCAATCTAAACTACACAGAACATTATCAAAAATATATATATATATAGAACATTAAAAGCAAATGCTCAAAAAATATTTTTTTAAAATATATAAGCTTCCTGAAATCTCCAAGTCACTGACGGAACAAAGGGGTCGATCGATCTTTTGTGAACGGAAATGGAAGATATTGATACTATTCATAGGGTCCAAGAGAATGTTGTAGTTATTGCCCTTCATTGACAATCAGGACAGCATGTAATGTTGGCCACTTATATAAAAACACATATTGAAATACAATATGAGGTTGGTTGCCAAATCATGTGGCGGACGAGTACTATATAAAGTTTAAGGTCCCCATTCCTAACACACAAGAACGCTGCTATAAGTGACTGACCCCTCTGGGACAGACCCGCCTTTATTTTGCACGTCTTTGTGCCACAAGATTTACTTACTTAATCCAGTGACTGAGGGGCGCGTGTCTTAGATCCACATGTGGGTCTGATAAATTAATTGGTTATAGCATAGGAATCTGAATCATATCATCATAGATATAATTGAAGGGTTCTCTTGTCTAGCTGGGCTTTTAGGAACTATGATAGATTGACATTTATGTGATAGGATTTGGAAAATAAACCCCATTTGACTTTCAGAATAAATTCGAACGAAAAAACAGTGTCTAAACTCTCTCTAGTCCCTTAGGAATTGAAGTCTTATATACTCTTGCACGCATTTTTTCCCTAGAAAAGAGATTTAACAAACAGCTACATACAACAATTCAAGTACTTTTTAAGAGTTTAACCAAAGTAAAAAATTGAATTTGTTTTATGAAATTAATTTTAAGATTCTTTATGATATAATTTATGTTGTTAGATGTATCATTTTAACAAATATGTAAGAATTGTTATTAAAAAAAGTTTAATTTTGACGTCCCTATAATTTTTTTTAGACCAATAAACAAACAGACATATATAACCTCACGTATGACTTTTGAAAAAATAGTTTGTAGAAGTCATATATTTTCAATAATATGACAATAAATGATGGAATACATGCAAAAAAAATTATACTGACATCTGATAGAGGTTGGTAGATAATACTTTTATGTGTGGTGTGGTTATTTTGATCCTGAAAGAGGAAAATCCTATAGAATTAAGAATTTTTGGTTAATAAGTTTATTAATGTTATGTAGTTATCTACAAATTGAACGTTACAATTTTAGTACAATGATTACAGGCATGTTTGGTAATGCGTTAGAAAATTGCGTCGGGACCAAAACCACAGTAACAGTGACGTTGTTGTAAAAATTTAGAAGCAAATCGTGAAAGTTTCAACGTCCACACCTCTTTGGACGTGATTTTGTCCAAATAAAAGTTATACCAAACACACTATACGTCCTTTTCTCGGTGATCTTATAAGCCCTCTCCATCCACTTCATGGTTAATTTTTTTTAGGGTTAAATATGTTTTAGTCTCAAGAAAATGAGAGGATTTTGGTTCTGATCCCTATAAAAAATTTCTTTGATTTTCATCCCTTTAAAATACGAAATTACTAATTTTGGTCCCTCTAAAATGAACAAATTTTGGTTTTGATCACTGTGGATTGTTTTTCTTTGGTTTTCATCCCTCTGGAATTTAATATCACCGTTTTTAGTCCCTAACATTCATTTTAGGATAGATAAATATAATTCATTTTAGGGTTCAAGAAAATTTTTAGGGGAACCATATACTAACATGACATCACAGAGGTCATTGAGTGTCACGTGGGATGACCATATGACCTTCTATTAGACACATAAGTAGTTAATGGATGTCACATGACAGTAGGGACAAAAAATAGTGATTTTAGATTTTAGAGGGACAAAAAAAAGAATTTATAATGGTCAAAACCAAAATTTGCTCATTTAACGGAGACAAAAAAAACATATTTAAACCTTTTTTCTATAAGAAAAGTGTGTGTATATATATATATTTGGGATACTAAGGGTATCACAACCTATTTACAAGAATACAAGGTAGGATAGTTGTAATTAGAATACTACACCTAAAACAGTACAGTATGTGAGTGACAACATCATTAGCTAGCCTAACATATATACTACAACCCAAAGCTCAAAAAGAGTTACCAATCAAAAAAACAACCAAGAAGTTAACACCTTAACATCTGAAACAACCATAACAGAGAGGTCTCTTGATGCCTCCCCCACTACCACTCCACCATCAAAAGCCACTAAGAAAACATTATTCCATACAAACCATTTACCACCCTGAAATCAAGGTCATAGTGAAGAAGTTATTGTGGCACTAGAACAATATTATTGTGGCACAAGAACATTCCATACATTCCATATACACACTTGAACAATACTATTGTGGCACAAGAAGTTATTTATGTTTTTCAAAAATCTAAGCCCAAGCATGAACTTTTTGATTATAAGATTGACAATGAGAAAGTAGACGACGATGTTAATTGAGATTTTTGTTAAATGGACTTCTCTTTGATTTTTGTTTTCCTAACTTGATTAAGAACCTGATCATTATCACTCTTTCGTGACCAGTCCAAGGAACCACTCCCTCAAAGCTGTAACAACCGCTGCAGCTGTGCTTTATTCAGCCCACCACTTTCTTCAATTAAAAAACCTAAAAATGTAATTTCAGACAACCAAATGAGAGCAAACAAAGGTCATAGTAGTCATTAGAGAAATGATGCAACAACCAATTACAAAATTAACCCTAGGACAACAAAATGAAAAGTTATAGATTTACCCGTGGGGCAACCCAACAATTCCTTTCTTTTATATTTATAAAGATGAGTGACACAATTAGGTTAATCTAAATGCAGCACATTAAAAAAAAAAGCAGCACATGTACTAATTACGCACACACAAATAAAATAAAAAGAAATAAAATACTCGTATACAAAACACATTAAAAAAAATACTTAAATATAGAAAAAAAAGGATTTCTTTATACCTTTATAAAAATTAAATACATCTTCTCCTCGTTTGGATGATTTTTTTTAGAAAAGCAATTATTCTAAAATAGAAAAGTTTTCAATAAAAATATGAGTTTTTGAATGAGTTTCTTTAAAAAAAAAAAGTAGCGAAAAAACACATTTTGGTGTTTTTTAAGAAGCTACAAATTATTCCTAGCTTCAAAATAATGGAAGATGCGGTAGAAATGAGAGAGTGGGGATCTGACACATTTTATGAAAATTAACAAACCGAGTAAATATCTAATTTGGTCCCGAAATTGTAGGGTCGTATCAACTTAGTCACCCACATTATCAATATTCAAAAATGATCCTTGGAATTGTAAAATGTTAATCAGATTCGTCCCTCCATTTGGATCTGTTAGCAAATGCATCTCTAACATTATTCACTTAGTTTCAAATGCATCCCTGACATTACCAACTTGATGTCATTATAGTCCATGCATAGGGATGTCAACAGGGCGGGACGGGGGCGGGGAGCAGTTCTCCGCTCCCCGTCCCCGCTCCTCAGATTGTCCCCCGTCCTCATCCCCGATCCCTGCCATGGGGAGCTCTTTTTCCCCACCGGTATCCCGGGGATCTTGGCAAGGTAGGTCACACGGAAGAGCCTTTCATCATTGCTTCCCAAGCAAAACAAGTGTTTTATATCAATGATCCTTCTAACAAAAGGTGGTCAGTGGTTCTCCAAGGAAAAAACATGCATCATAGTAATGAAAATCAAGATTCAAATCTTGATATTCCTGAGACTCCTTCTTTCTCAATACACATGCCTACTTTCATTGAGGAAAATGAGGTGGACGATGCACATGCCACCCGTGATGATCATCATGAAGGGATATTGATCTAGCTAAATTAAAGTTGACCATAGTGTAAGTTATGTTTATCCATGATGTGAGTTTTGTTTTTTTTAGGGTTATATTTTTATTTATCAATACATGTTTCTTACTGTTCATTGTTTTCATTGAAATTCCTTAGCTTCTGGGAGTCTGTTCCCTTAAAGATGGGTGGAATATTCCATCTTCTTTTAGAGGTAGCTTCCTGAATTCATTCTTCGGGAACAACAAGTTGTTCATCATCCGAAGAGTCTTCGTTTTCCTTTTATAAAAAAGGAATGTCCCTTATGCAATTTTAGTTACCATTTAAATTATAAAGAAAAAGTAATTATGACATTTGTAATAACTATATGGGTCATAGACGGGTTGTTATAGACGGGTGGTCATAGACGGGTTCCTTCACTCCCCCTCAAGTTGGTGCATGTATATTTTTAATGCCCAACTTGCTAACCAAGAAGTCAATTATGTCCCTGCCTAGTGGTTTAGTGAAAACATCTGCCACCTGAGCTTTTGTGCCAATCTTCAAAGCTTCAATGTCAAAGCTGGTCTTCAGTGACAAATTCACTTAGCGAAAGTATTTTAGTTAAGCGAATTTATGACAGTAAGTTGATGCTGACTTTTGTCCTTTTCGCTTAGCTAATTGGCCTTAGATAAGCGGATTTCTCCAGCTTTGGCTCTTCAAAAGCTTATACTCTCTCATTTTTTCACCTATATACACAAAACATGGGTTTTAGATGCAATCTTCAAAATTTCACAATATATTTACTGCTAATCAAACTATTTACAACATTAATCTTTTGGGGGTCAAGTAGACTAAATTTCACCAATTTAAGTTCAATAAGTACCTTTTAACTTCTAATGTTTTCAAGTAAATATCGCACTTATCAATTACTAACCTAATTTTTAGGGTATTTTTATTTATACATGTTATAATAACCTAATTTGTTACTTTTTTGTCTAAATAGACATACACATGACTAATTCAGCAGACATCCCTCATTCACAGGATGAGTCGGTCACGGCTCTACTGACTGATAGTGTAAGTTTATTTATACATATAATGTTAATTAAGTAGGCTAATTATATTTTTATTCATCCATGTTAAGCTAAGGATAATTTATTATTTTTTTGTCTAAACGTGGGATAGATTTGTTTTGAGCTGATTCAGCAGCGTCAGGTAGTCGGCCTTCCCAAAAAAGGGGGTAGGAAAGCCACAACTTTGAAAAGTTTGTCCAGATCCAGGATTAATAACCAGAGGCTTGAGATCGAGTTTGATAGTCGCCTGGAGCCCATGGGACCCCTTGCTAAGAAATTCACCAGTTTTGTGGCTTTGGAAACTAAAACCCATACTAGCATTTTATTTGATGATTGGGATCACGTACCGCAGAATGTGAAGGATCAGATTTGGGAGTCAATCACGGTATTTTCCAATGATCTCTTTGTTTGTATTTACATTATTTAAGCATATTATATGATCCATGCATTACTAATTCCTCCTTCTTGTTCTGTAATTAATGTAGATCACATGGACCATGCCGAATACTCCTGAACATCAAACAAAATGGCTTCAACTTGCGGCTAAGCGTTGGACGGGGTTTAAGTCTTTTCTGGGTAGTAAGTACATATTTGGAGAGAAGATCGATAAATCTCCTCTTGATGTTTACTCGTTCCTTGATAAGAATACGTGGGATAGATTTGTTTTGAGCCAAGCCAGTCCTGAGTTTTTGGTAAAAAGGGAAAAGGTTAAGGCGAGTCAGGCGAAGAATGTCCACGCCCACACCATGTCTCAAGGTGGATATAGATTGGTGGAGAAGAAGTTGATGGATAAGAAGTTGAGAAAGAGGGAGGAGAAGTTGAAAGAGCGGGTAGAAGCAGTAGAAGAAGTATGTGAAATTGTTGATCCTCTGTCTCCACCTCCACGCGAGGACACATGGATGGAAGGACGAAAGACGAAATCTGGAAATTTTAAAGTTGAAGCCACATGCGTTGTTGCTGAAAAGATTGTAAGTAACAAATTAAACATACTACATTTCTACTTGTAATTGTAACGCATTGTCTTACACATTTTTTTAAAATTTTGTCTTTGTTGGAGGAGCTGAAGGAACAAAGCTCGCAAGGGTCCTTCGTTCCACAAGGACGTTCAGATATCTTGGTCGTTGCTCTAGGGAAAGACGACCACCCTGGCCGTGTTTGTGGTGTTCCAGGGACGGTGGGCATTAAGAAATTTCATGGAAGAGGTTAAACAAGATGTTATTTCCTACCCAACTTTTAGACAAGAGCTTATGTTTTCGCTTCTAAAGGACTCCACCTTCACGCAAACGCTTTTGAAGGAATTTTCATTAAGGCAATCCCGAGAAGTTGCCCAACTTTCACATATGGAGTTGGAGTTGTCGCAGCAGGAGTTGGAGTTATCCCTGTATTCGTAATCATTCTCAATTACTTATGTTTTCTTTATTCTCAATCTCAATTACTTATGTTTACGGTATTATCAATTACTTATGTTTTCTTTATTTACAATTGAACCCGAAGCCAGTAACGCATCATCAATCTCCGTTAGCTCTTCTGTTTGCATTTGGTGTGGATTATCCTGATGATATTTTTGAAATTCCGATGGAACACGATGGCTTTGTGGGAGAACCTCACATTTGCATCGCTGGTGTTGATATTTGTCAATTTTGCACTGATGGTGAATGGATAGCCAACACAATTCTAAGTATTTGGTGCACGTAAGTACATTTTGTGACCTTATATATATTGGATATTAAATTAGGTATTACAATTTTATAATTTATTTCAATATATTACGTAATTAACATCAACTTATTGCATATCTTAGGTATCTGCATCGCCAATTATTTGAGAGGGGCAGCGATACTGTTTACGGATTCTTGGACCCTTCCCTCGCTCTTGGTAATTTCATGACTGATCACACTAAAGTCAGTGCATACATGCAGACCCTAATGGAAAGAAATCGGAAACAGATATATATAGCACCATTCGTAAGGAATGGCCATTGGCAGATGCTCCTACTTATTCCTAACAAGCATATTGTCGTCTTCTTCTACTCGTGTCACTATGATCCGACGAAGGAGGTAGTGGCCTCAATCAATACGTACGTAAAACTTTATTTAATTTAATTTAATTTATGACATTTGCTTTTATTTTATAAACATATAATTGACATGAATATTTTGTTTATCATAGAGTTATGAAGGCATGTAGCATTTCTTGTGCAAATGAGAAAAGTAGGTCTTCCAAGTCAAAATCAAATCCTGATTGGTATATCCTAAAGGTAAGCAGTTTATTAATAGTAATTATTATTATTATTATTATCATCATCATTACTATATATACATCAACTTGATATCCAATTTCATATTCATTTGTAGTCTCGTAGACAATTAAAAAGTTGAGAGTGTGCTTACTATGTGATGTTTCATATGTTGAACATTGTCTCGGTGTCTATTACTGACGGATGGACGCAGGTAATTAATTTTCAGGTTAATTAATTATATTTTGTTTTTGTTGATAACTTAATTTAATGTTGAGTTAATTTGAACTTATGCAGGCTTTCAGTGATCAGTCTCCTCTCACTAAACAAGAATTCAAAGACTTGAGAGTGCTTTTTGCAACCTTCTTTTTTAAGTATGTTGCAGAGAAAAGAGTAAAAAATATAGATCTTGCATACTTAGAAGAGAATGATTAGTTTATACATATATATATATATATATATATATATATATATATATGTATGAATTGTGTATAGAATTATGAATTGTACTGACTAGCTTATAGAGAATTCTGAATCGTAGTTGGACTAGTAGTGTTGAGTAAATAATATTGTAAAATCTGTATTCTGGAACAGTATTTAGTAAATTATGCAAAATTCTATATTCTGGTCTTGTTAGAATTCTGGTTGTATGAGTGTAATGAATTTATAGAATTCTGCAGGGAGCTGGAAACTAAATATGACCAACATTAAAAAATATATATAACTTTTAACGTCCATTGTATAGATAAGCGACGTTAAAAGTTAACTTCTAACGTTTGTGGCCTAGGCAACGGACGTTAAATTAATATATTTAGCATTGGTTGAGAACGGACGTTAAATATCAAACTTTTAACGTCTGCTGTATTAACGTCTGGAATGAAACTGACGTTAAAAGTGCTTCGTGCACTAGTGACCCCCACCCCCTTGGATCCTCGCAGTCCCCACGGGGACCCCGAAAATGCTAAATTCAACACAGCCAAATACTTGTCACGATGCATTTACCACCAAAGATGAAGAAAACAAAATTAAAATTTTTATTTAGTGAGTTATCTCTTTTTCTTAAAAAATAAATAAATCAAGTGCTTGTTTATCTTAGCACCATCGTCTCTAAAATAAAAATCACAAGGAGAGATATTACTGAAACACCATAGCAACAATGAATAAGATCTTCATCTTCCTGAGTCTACAAATGTTTGGTTAAATCTTGTCCATTATAAACTAAATGCAAGTTTGTGAAACCCTTACCTTGAGCGTGAGCGACAACTGATTGGAGAGCGAGTGAGATGAAGGCCGAGTAGAAGCGTGGCGACGGCGTGAGCAGCATGAGAAGCGATAGAGAGAGTGAGACGGAGGCCGAGCAGAGCCATGCAGAAGCAGCATCGACGGTGTGATCAAAGGCAAGCAGAAAAGGCGACGATAACGTGAGCAAAGGGTTGCGATTGTGAGTAGAGGGTTGCAGTGTGAGCAGGTTCGAGCAATGCGTTGCGACGTGAGCAGGAGTGACCAGTGAGTATGAGACGTTGAGAGTTTAGACTTGCGGCTAGGTCTGAGACTGTGAGCAAATGTTACTACGTTAGGTCTGAGACTTACTAGTTTTTTTTTAAAAAGTTTCACTTAAAAAGACTTGAAAGACATGTACATATTACATAATAGATATATATATTAAGGATAATTTAGTAATCTTTTCGTGGTAGGGGGTGTGATCCCCATCCCCGTCCCCGATTGAGTGAGGGGATTTTCTCCCCCGTCCCCGCGGGAAAAAATTATTCGCCCGCAAGGCCCCGAATGGGTCAGTCCCCGTGGGGATCCCCGCGTACGGATGGAAATTGTCATCCCTATTCATGCAAATATCAACGGAGGGACGAACTTGATTAACATTTTCCAATTTCAAGGATCATTTTAGAATATTGATAATGTGGGGGACTAAGTTGATACGATCTTACAATTTCACAGATCAAATTGGGTATTTACTCTTAACCAATCTCGCCTAGTTTTATTGATGTGTCACATTATGATTGATTGACAGTGTAAAAAATTATACTAATGGTCTATAGCAATTAAATCTTTCCCATAAAATCAAGAAATTTTTTTAAAAAGAAAATGTTCTTAAACGCAGTGAGCATGAATCGAGAATTAATTTTCCAAAACTTGTAAATAACTAAATCTCATGCAAGTATCACATTAGGAGGTCATGTTTATTTAAGGTTTGAAAAATGAAAGATTAGTTAAAATCTATAATAGACTTTCATCAAAAAAAAAAGTGTATAGCAAGTAAAACAAAAAAGTCATCATTTGTCATATATTTTGAAATAATAATTAACTAACATTATCATCATATATATCAATTTATGACAATTGATTTTTTTTATATATATGTCTTTAATATTTTCTGTTGTAAAGGTTGCACTAAATTTTTTTATCACAAAGTTTTCTCTAATAATCCTTTTAATATATATTTTCATATAATGCGATTATTATCCTATTATGAATTTGAACTTGATTTAATTTTAATTATAAATTTTATATTTTAAATTCTTATATTGTCATTAGTGTTCAATTGTTATGTACTTTTAGTATAAAAGTTTTTACACTGTCAAACAATAAGAAATCATGATATAAATGACTTTTAAAATACTTAGAATAAGAATCAAACATTTTAACTGATGTGATAAGTTATTATTGGTTGACAATATAAAAAAAATTTTACACTGTCAATGCATATCAATTAAATGCTTGTTATTAAATTTTTATACTGTCAATGCATAATTTCTAGCATTCTTTTAATTTGTCAATAAATTGGTTCAAGTAGGTCTCTATATGCTATTAATACATTTGACAATAAAGCTGTAATGTCATCGTTCGTCTCTCATCTAAAATAATAGTAGTTCCATTAATATCGTGCTTGTCTTGTTTAGTTTTCATTTGTTATGAGTTTATGACTTCGCTCTGAAGTTGACCAATGACTGAATGCCAAGAACTGTAAAATTTTGTAGCTAACGAAAAGCATCTTCCATCCGAGTTGCTTAAGAAATAAGAATTGATTCTTCTACTGTAATACGTATCATTGAAGCATCAGTGACATAACATCTAGTCATAAGAATATTTGCTTATGGAAACACTCTAACTATTTAGAATTGTACCATTTGAATGACGAGTTATTTAAAGTAGTATAAAATAAAAAACGATGATGTGACTTGATAGAGTCCATAAAAAAAGAAGACAAACAATTCCAATGAGTTGTATCGTCAGAGATGCTCTAAGAGCAACTCCAATCAGAGTGTCTTAACTAGTTCTGACATGTTCTTGTTGGGTTGCACCTAGGGGTGGGAATAGGTCGGGCCGCTCATCCGGGATATATGACCTAACCTATTTAAGGCCTATTCCGACCTATTCTATTTAACAAAAAGGTCAGTTCAAGATTTTTTAAAAAGTCTACATAACTAAAGATGTTAAGCTAAAGGCTTTTAAAAAAGCCTACTTGGCCTATTAGGCTGACCTATCTAACACACACATATATATTTATATAAAATATAATTTAATATATTATGATAATATAATGTATTTTTAATAATATTTATAACATTTGAAAATAAAAGCGCATTGTTTTATTTAAATGTAAAGGCCTACTTATATATTTACTTATGTAGGCCCAGTGACCTATTTATCAGTATAGGTCTATCGGCCTCTTTATCATTAGAGGCTTACAAGCCTCTTTACAAGTGAAGACATATGACCTATTTGTTGGTGGAGACATATTTAAAGACTTTGTTGAAAAGTAGGCCTTTAAGTAGGCTTTTAGGGTAAGCCATGCTTTAAAGTAGGTCGGGTTATGCCTTAAAAATTAGCCTATATCAGGCTAATAGGCCAGATTCAGGCCTTGAGATTAGAACACAAGCCAGACCTATTTATGTCAGGGCATCGCTCGGTCTAGCCTATTCTCACTCCTAGTTGTACCATTGGAGCAAACTATTGTGGATGCCACATGTGAGAACAGTTGCTTCTATAAGCAACTAATCCTTATATAAGGACCACCAATTCAAAAAAAAAAAGCGAAAGAAAATAATAAAGACATTCCTCCAGAATTTGAAAAATAAAAATTGTAACACCTGAGGTTGACGAGGGTGGGGAGTGATCGCTGGTGCATGAGGCACGGACAAGGAGCGGCTCCTGGCAGGCTTCTAGGCAAAGGGATACATGAATGAACCGAATTCACATCGGAATGAGAGGGATCCTGATGCTGTACAGGTATGAGACTGTATTGTTGAAGGAAGGCTTATAAGAATTGATTGGTAATACCTATACCAACAAGATGCATCTTCTTTTCAGGAGTCTAGAACATAAGAACTCCGCAATTAAGCGTGCTTGACTTGGAGCACTTGTGAGATAGGTGACATTCTGGGATGTTTCCTAGAAAACGTATGAGTGAGGACAAAGCACGCTGAAAAGACCCGTGTTGATTTATGGGGACAGTCGGTAATCGTAAAAGCAGTCCGGGCCGTTACAAAAATAAATGTAATTAATGATGGTTGGTAATGTGTGGGGTCCATTTGATGAACTGTTGGAGTGTAGAGTTACTTAAAGTAGTATAACATAAAATGTAGTGAGATAACATAATAAAATTCATAATAAAAAAAGGTTAAATAACTATAATGAATTGTAATATTAGAGATGCTATAAGATCGTTAGAAACAATTTCATCTCTAACTTAGTTTTTAGCTAGCTACTTAGGGAGGAAATTCCTTCACCTATCTCCAGCTAAATTTCAATATTAAAATTTAATTGATTCACCGAATGTGTTTGAAAGAGCTTATAAAAAGTTTATTTGAATAACTTATGAAAATTAACTTACATCATAAACTTATAAAAATAGTTTCTCATATTTCCATTTTTAGTTTATATCAAAAAAACTTGTTAGGGAAACTTATAAAAAAAAACTATTTTTAGCTTATCTAAAAAAAAACTTATAAAATAAAGACGTGCTTAATTTAGGTTATTACTCAAATGCTTTCTAAATATGCATGACCAGGGGGATCCTAACCATGACACCACCGTGTCTGTTCCGTGAATTCCGTCGCGAACCATAGCTCATTCGCTCATCTCCGTTCTCGTTGTTTCCCATCGTTCAGCCGCTGCCGCCCACCTTGGCACCCTCGCCGGCGTCATACATGGGGAAATCATTGTTTTCTTTGCCACTCACTCCAAAAATAGCATTCTCTGATCCGCAAAGAGGTTGCCGCAATTGTCAGTGGCAAAAAGCTTTAATCCCGTAGCTCCCTCTGTGAGTTCTGCCCCTTTTTGGCTTATATATATGTTCAAATTTTTCTCTTAATTTCATCTCAGTTTTTCCTTTCTTAATCAACTTTTTTGTGGTAACTTATTTCAAAAGTAACTCGACCCTTCTTCGATCTCCGTTCAGCGACGCCTTGCCATTCAGCACTGTTGCCACCGTTAGCACTACCCTCGCCATTCAGCACCTCCGCCGCTATCCAACACTGACTTAAATTGAAGCCTTCTTCTAAGGTTGAATTCTTTCAAAGTGTGAAGAATATAACTCCCTAATTTGTGATTTCTACTAATTTTTTCAATCCCTAATCTTCAATTTCATTTCATAAATTTTCTTCTGATTTTCCTAATCTGTGAGTTCTTATCCTGATTTTCATATTTAAGGACCATTTTGCAACTCTTTTTGTTTCATTTTTGTCATAAGAGATGTCCTTGGAGTACCTTAAATCAAGGTATGATATTCATTTTTATTGTATCTGGTCAAAACCTGCTTAGTGTTTCACGATGCATAACCTTATTTTTTCTTTTTTTGATAAATGCATAACCTTACTTTTTTATTGGAAGAAAACTGATGACTTTTGATATGATTGTTAAAAAAATATGGAGCTCCTGTATAATATAATGATACTTGAACTTAATGTCAAATTCAATTGAAGTTCCAAATGCAGATGCTACCTTTGATTCGACGTGTGGGTGTTTCAAACAACAGGGTAGTACATTGCAAGTCATATTGCTTGTTTTGGTGCTTTAATTGTTGAGGATTGGCTGGAGGATAGTACCCAAAAAATGCAAAATTCCTCCATGTTTTTTTGTGATTGGGTTTAATCATTAATGACTGACGCGACTATGGTAGGCTAGTTACTAGGAGCAGAGGGTGTAAAGCAATAAGATAGGACTTTTGTGTGCTGTCAATCCCTTTGAATTATTGATTTCAGTCCCTAGACCTCGAGTTCCTTTGTTTATCTCATAACATAAGAGGTTAGTAAGTTTGTGTAAACAAGCCTTGAAATTCCTTATTTGACTTGCTGAGTTGTCAAAATATGGATTTTCTGTTATTCATAAAATAACTGAAATAATCAAAGGAATTTCAATAGTGCTAGTGTGCATGTATGCTCACGTACAGATTTTAATCTTGCTGAATTACTTTTGATCCATTTTGGCACAACGGTACCTGCAAATATTTGCCTTTTATCTTAGAGGCTTCTTTTTGAATTTTCATTAGTAGTGATATAAAGTAAATTTTAAGGTAGCTAAAGGCATGCAAGTATAGCATAATTAATGAAAGGTCACAATCTGAGGATGAGTATGCACCATAAGCTAGTGAATTTTCCATTTTATTTATGTATATAATCATTTTGTGGTATCTATTTTTATTTGGTAACCTTCTATGTTTTCTATAAATTTTTACTTACTTTTTTTTCCCCCTCTTATTGAATGGTCTACTTACATCTATCCCTGCAAGGATAAGGCAACGTACATCTATCCTTCCAGGACCCCATCAATTGGTGGAAGCCTCATGCATTGAGACGCATTTATTAAACGAACTGCATATGATTTAAGTCTAGCAGACGATTGTTGGCCAAATGATGCTTTTAATGTAATCACCGATAGAATTTCAAAGTCAAGGTAAGTACTTCCCCCATCTCAAGTTTCGGCCGCTAGCAATAACAACTTCACCTTCCCTATTTTCACCATTCCATCTTTATATTTAGGCTATCTTGGTAGTTTTGAAAGTAGTACCGTGTCCTAATGTATTTCCTTTTATATAGCGTGTCATAACAATTTGCTTATGTATGGTTTGACCACGGGTAGAGAGAGTGGAATATCACCTTTGCATTAGTCGGACGTACTAGCAATGGTAAGAGTGCAACATGTACTATTCTTGGAAAGTATTTTCAACCAAGTTAATTTTTTCTTTATATTTATTTTTTTGATAACCATGACATAGGTATAAAGTATCCACCACGGTTAGTAGTGATTAATCTCCGTCGGGGAACCTGTTGGGAATACAAGGTGAGTTCTTCCCTCTCAACCAGATTTTCTCCATATACAAGAGTCAGGATTCGAACCCCTGACCACTTGTTTAAGGTGTCCGAGTCCCTTACCACTCGAACCAACTACATGTCTGTAGTTAATTTGTTCTTTAATAGTTTCTGTGCAATTGATAAATGTATGTTAATTTCAAATAATTAAATTATCCTTTCAGGAACCATGATCACCTCTCCCCTTGCTTACAAAACAAAGATCACTCACAGGCAGCAGGTATGTTTTTGTTAAAACGAGTTTATGTCATTGGCAGAGTCAAGAAGGAACCAATGATCTTGCATATTGGCTCTCAACAACTTCAATACTTCTTTTTTAATATCAAAACTGTTTTATCAGTGAATGTCTCAAGTTCCAATGTTAGTACATATTAGGTAGTAAACCTTCCATTTTATTACTTAATACTGAAATTTTATTACCCGCTAAGGATTGAGAATTGTGTGTTAGAAGTTCTCTAGTTTATCCTACATATATGGGTGACCTGTTTTGAAGTCTGTTGTATTTTTTTTTTACTTAAACCAATCTAATTTTATCAATTTGTGCCAACTATTCATTAGCTCAAACACATGGAAATAAGAAAGAATGACAATTTTTAAATATTATTGTGTTGATATAGCAACGGTTTAAAGGTGGCTATATATTTTTAAAATTTTATTTCATAACTTAGCCACGGTTCACACCGTGGCAAAATATCTAAATAAATCAAACCGTGGCAAAATATCTAAACAAATACTAGATGAATTCTATGGTACCTCAAGAGTAACTTTACCCTGTCTAGGTGATCCAATTAGATGGTGAAAACCATTTGACTTGACCCACTAATATGACTCATTTAATTGAGGTGTCGCATTTTGGTTGGATTGGGTAACTTTTATCCCAAAATTATTAGAGATGCCTAAAATGACGTTTTACGTTGGTAACCTATCTTTTTCCAAGTTTTTTTGCTTGTGGCTAAACAATTTTTTTGTAGTGTTATATGATTAAATTAGAGTATAAAATATTTTTATATTGATATGGATTTAATTGGTATACAGTGACAATGTAAAATTTGTTTACACTGTTAACCAATCATATATTGTCAATCACTCTTATCCTAACTACCTTAAAAATCACTAATACTATGATTTCTCATTGGTTAACAATGTAAAAAATTGTATCCTGACAGTATACATCAAAATTAAATCCTTAAAAATAATGCTATCAAATAATTTTATTGCATTTATTTCTCTAATCCTACAAATGAAATTTATATACATATACATTTCATTTGTGGTTGCATATGTGTAATTATTTGCTCTTCTAAATGGGGCATAAAGAGTACGTGCTTATTTTCGTAGTGCCGGAGAGATGAACAAAAATGTGTTTTTTTGTTTATATTTTTGTAAAAAAAATCCAATTAGATTATCATGTAACCCTTCCTTACATCATCCACTTTTTGTCCAGATTCTAAAGTTTTGTTACGTCATTGGAAGTGTGAACTTTATTGACGGTTAGAAATAAACTAACGGTTCTTGATCCGGAAAATACCAATATGATAACTCTTCTTTACCTATCGCTGAAACAATAATGTTTTTTACATCAATTGTGGGACAGCATATATTTATTTTATTTGAAATGTTTGTAAGTCTTTTAAATATGTGTATACAAAAAAAGATAAAAAGTATGTAAGAAAAATAAATAAATATATCTGATATCAAATATGATATTCAAATAGTAAAACTCATAATATTCAAATAACAAAACCCATCGATTAAAAAATATACTGCAAAGCCGAAAATGATTTTTGTACAACAGCTGTTAACAAAGTATCGGTAATTTTGTCGACAAACGCCCATTTCCTATAGCAGTCAAAATGGGCCAACTCGGCCCATCTGGTTGGTCCACCATGGGTTGGAAAAAATTTCGTGAGCCAGAAAATAACCAACTTGGTCCAACCCATCACAGGTTGATGAATTATGTGGGTTGGCTCATTTATATTTAAAAAAATAAAAAAACATACAAAAAATAGATGGTGGCCGATGGTGGTGACCGACGGTGGAGGGTGGTGGCCAAGGGTGATGGCCTAGGATGGTTGGCCTGTGGCGGCGAAGACAAAAGGTGGACAATGGCGAAAACCCCATAAACTTTCATACAATTTATTGGATAACAATCTTAATCTTATCGTAATCTTTTTTTAATAATTGCCACAAGTATATTTTGATAAAGAAGGTTAATTTGAGAGAAAAATAAGTTAGAGCTAATTTTTTATTTCGAAATTAATTAAGTAGGCCAGGTGTATGTCGGTTGAGGTTTATTCGATTAACCCAACAAATCGAACCAAAACCAATTAAGTTGGTTTGATTCATTGGGTCCAATCAAGTAAAACTCTATTAAACCCAACCTTCATTTGTTCAGGATTCATTTTTAGTGTTTCTAAATCCCATGACTCGATGATCCGCACAAACCAACTCGATTAAATTTTCTTTTTACATATATTAAAGTTGTGCATTTTTAAGTTTTGGAGATTTGCATATGAAATAAGGCATTCTCCCCGAATTTTCTTCTATTATCTCATTGTCCTCCCTCACACAGGACTACCATCGACCATAGTCCACGGTCGTACCTTCTTGCGCAACTTCAACTTTTGTGTTATGTTGACTCAGTGAAACTTTACAACTTGATAATTGTTATGTTGATTGTATATTTGTGTTTATTCTTATTTAAGAGTTGGAACTAAATGAATTCCTATGATTTTAATGTATTATAGTTGTGTTACATATTAATTTTAATATTTGGGTTTATGCTACTTAGAAGCCAACTCAAGCATGATACTTGTTCAATCTATATTTAAAATTTGTAGTTTTCTCATTAGGGGTTACTTTTGTCAATTTTTTAATTACTTATTTTTTTCAACTAGTTGGAACTTGCTTATGATAATGATAAAAGTTTTAAGCTGCATTTTGAAAAACAAATCACTGGCCAATTCGATGTGTCCAAACCATAGTCCGAACTTGGAATCTTAATTAAAATTGTCTAACCGGAATCAACCGAACCCAAACCATTTTTATAATTGGTTTAGAGTTTTCCCCCTCAACCCGCTAGCTTAACCCAACCTAGCTAATTGCACATCCCTAAAATTAAATGAGCTATAAAACATTTATCTAAACAATAAGAAGGTTATAATATAATCTTACAATTTATTGTTCACATTTTAAAAAATTATCAAATAAGAAAGATGTTTATTTAAATTAAAACTTTTGCCCTCCTTTCCCTTGTCCTCCTAACAAATCAATCTAATAAGTCAAAGTATGTAAGAGATTCTTGAAGATAACAATGTGTTCAAAATATCATTAGTCTAGGTAATTACTTGTTGACCTTAATGCAATACTGCAGTCCTCATTAATGATATATGCAAACTTAGTGCAAAACAATTAATCTATATAACCGTCAATTAATCAGATGAGAACATTTTTATTCGCCATATATAGCATATGGGATATTGATAAAAGAAAAGCTTGGATGAAACGTTAACTTAATTTATCAATAATCCATTAACCGAATATCAAATTAATTTCAAGTATGCTTTTATAATTAGATAAATTATGCAATTTTATTCATCCATGCGTTGGTAGCCTACACAGTACTACATGCATGGGGGGGGGGGGGGGGTTAGTTTATTTCATCGCACAATCCAACTTCACCGGATATTGGAGTGGTTCGTACTCAATTATATATTATGTTGTTCCGTTGTAACCCTAGACGAATTGTAACCGCTAATTTCGAAACAGAAAATTATATATGTCAAAAATACAGATACATTAATTGAACTCTTATATTAATTAATTGGTACATACATAGCATAATTAAGGATATAGACGTACTGGTACTGTACACTTCTTGATTGTGTGTAGAGTAAGAGGAAGCTTTGGTGTACGTGTAGCTAGGTTGAGCTGCTTTGTGCTTTTCTAAAAGAAACCTGCGGTACTTTCCTCCAGTGACATGTTCATTAGATCATCATGGCATTGAGCAGCCCCATCATCAAAAAGCCAATTCTCCAGAAATGTAAGAGGCACTTGATCAGGCTCCATGTTTGTCTTCCTAATTTGATCTTGGAATAAATTACCAGCCCTCGTTGTTAAGTTGTTACTGATCTCTTCAACAGACACGGATATTCTAGAGGCATCAGATTTGGAGGAGTTGAAGCTCAATAAGGAGTCAAGAGCATGATCCGGTGTACATGCGGTGGTGCTATGTGCTCCTTCACTAGAACTGGATCCAGCAGGGACGATCATGTTGCTGAAGGAATTTGGTGTGTTCGTTTCATCTGAGTTTGGGGATTTTATCCAGTTTTCGAGCAATCGGGATATGTTTTGGTAGCTTGATGCGTATGAGAATGCATGGTTTGGTAATTTTGTGGGGTAGGCTGAAGGTTGAATATTAGAAGAAGTGGAGGGCTTGGTGTTGGGGGAAACATGGGTTGGTTTTTGAAGGGACAAAGCCTCAGACAAGGCTTGCTTGGCCATTTGGATATCTGTTTGGAGCCTTCTCTCCCACTGACCCTTTGATTGTGAATGTGAAGAAGAAGAATGTCCGTTTAGGTCAACACCTTCATCAGTCCCAGTTTGAAGCTTGTTGAGCTTCTTCTTCATATGGGTGTTCCAGTAATTTTTTATGTCATTGTCTGTCCTCTGTGGAAGATACGAAGCTATAGCAGCCCATCTGCAGCCATTATATATTTATATATAATGAGCTCGTTTCAGAAAATTAGATAAAAGATTAGCAAATTTAATCAAATTAAAACAGCAGATCGATCCAAAACTACGTTCTTTCTTTAATTAATTTCTTGATATTCAGTTTTTTTGTTTCTTCATTTCATGATCATATACTTCCACTCTTCTATTTAATTTGGAAATGCTATTAATTAGATATACAGCTAGTAGACATTAATTAGATCATATATATATATATATACCCAACCAATTAAGATGAGAGCAACTAGTACGTATACGTTACCTGTTGCCCAAAAGAGCTTGGAGGTGGATTATCATGTTCTCCTCGTGATCGGTGAAGTTACCTCGTTTGATACCTGGTCGAAGATAGTTAGTCCATCTAAGTCTGCAGCTTTTACTGCATCTCATCAAACCTGGAAAACAAAATTAACAGCGTACGCAATCAGTTAATACTCCATATATATATATATATATATGAACGGAGCTTGGAAAAACTACAAGTACAGCAATGAATGCTGAGTAAAATAAAGAAGTATATATATATATATATATATATGTTACCTGTATTGGTGGGAACTGATCTCCAATTCCCTGGACCGTGTTCTTGAATGTAAGAGACCAAGATGATATCCTCTTCTGGTGTCCAAGGTCCTTTCTTAATCCCAAATTTGTCACAGCAAGGGGGCCTCCCCATGTTGAATAAAAAAAAATTAGCCAGTGATGTCTGAGGTCCAAGATTTCTGAGAAAAGGCTCGATCGTGTCTCCGTTACAGATATAGACTACTCTAATTTCTCAAAGCTCTCGCACTTTTTGCTTACTTTCCTTCTTTGAAATACAGAGATCGACAAGCGTCCACAACTGGAGTTACCTTGTTGTTATATACGTATATATAGCGAGAGCGAGAGAGGCAAGAGAACGAGCTCTATTTAACAAATCCATTGTGTACATCTAAATTTGATACATTTTTTCAATTTATATATAATATATTTATTCTACCTTCATCTAACTACACTCACATTAATGTCTATACCATGTGTCCAACCCAATTATACAAAAAAAAATATATATATATTTTTTCTTTATTTTTTGTTATTAATTTTTTTAATTATTAAATACTAAATTTAATACAGAAATTATATATAATAAGTATGTAGTAACTTCCTTCACATTTTTTTGAAGTATTTATTAGTTTAATAATTTATTGTCATTAATGATTTGACTTGATAAATTAATATTATGAAATGAACAATTAATAAAATACTCCCCACCACCAACATTTGATTGATCCAAGTGATGAGAGATTCGAACACTTTCAGCAAGTGGTCAGAAGTTCGAATCCTGATTCTTGTGTATGGAAAAAACCTAGTTGGGAGGGAAGAACCCACCTTGTGTGCTCAAAAGGTTTCCCGATGGAGATTAGTCACTGCATGCTAACGGTGGTGGATACTTCGTACCTATGTCATGATTACAAAATAAAATAAAATAAAATACTCCTTACCTTGGAAATTTAGTATATAAATAAATATATAAAGAATAAAAATAGCTATAATTAAATAATAAGAATAATATATATATATATATATATATGTGTGTGTGTGTCTGTATAAACATGTGATGGTAACATTATATTAAGTCTGTTTTTAGTGTCTAATTATTGGCTTTTGCATGGAAAAGTTGTTTTCGAAGTAATTAAAACTCTGACCTCGCAAAGTAGGATTGATCATGACGTGCCTCCGCTTATCTCAGACCGTCAGTCATTCAGGTGAAGATAGAGGCTGTTGATTTTGGTTTAGAAAATCACGACTTTTTCTTGTTTGTTCTTAAGGCTTTAATATTTTTATTTGAAAAAATAATAAGTGTTATTATTAATTAACTCTTTTAATGACTTGTCAAGATATAAATAATTGATAATGTTCAAATAGCTTTATTTAAATCAATCAAAATTATGTACCCAAAGTAAAATCAATCAAAATTAAGTAATATTAATAACAATAAAGTTTTACTATATTAATTAAGTGTTTGAATTAAATAAATAAATATATTTTTATAATGAAATGAAAATTTTCCCAGAGTTCTAAGATAGGAGTATTAAACAATGGTCGTAAAATCACTTAAATAAAAGCATTGATAATTTTGTACTATTTGATTCAAACTTTTAATTGTTAATATATTACCGTATGCATATGAATTAGAGTGGGTTATATGTACTAAAACTTACAAGTGAGCACACGAGAGACAAGATTACAAGAATGAGCTGTTTGGTAGTATGAATGTATTAAAATTGGTCCCACATACTACGGATTATTAAATGAAAGCGTTGAATACCAAAAATTTCTACCTCAAGAGAAACCAACCATTTGAAAGTGCTATTTGGTTACCGATTTGTAATCAAAACGAAAGCACAGCTTAAATCAAACTCAGCCATAGATTCAAACCTCCCATTTACACTCGTATCATCAAGAGCCCCTAGATCTTAATTGGTTTCATGTCATAACACACCTTTGTTAATTTTTGGTAGAAGTTAACCTAACAAAACAAAGTTATATATACTTTTCATTTATTCATTAATTGCTGAGCAATAAGCATTTCGAACCTTGTTCGTTTTCCTTCAGAAATGTTATGTACGTAAAATATGAGTTAATGCTAGTACGTATTAGATTATTTTTTCTGTAGGCACGAGTTGCTATCTGATAGCTATAATAAACATTATGAAAGAGAGCGGGCAAGCCTTCTGAAATAGTTGCACCAGGTTTTGGTAATACAATTACTACAAATGAAGGGGCATTTTAACCGTGATATCTAGCCCTCGACAGACATTCTAGGGTTTCTACATATCTCGATTGATAATTAACTTTTCATATTTTTATGGTGATCAAGAGTATATTTGAATCAACTTTCGAGACCAGGTATTTTTTCTAAGCAATCTTAAGGAGACACTTCCCTAAATGATTAAGTTCAAGTAATCAAGATAGAAGATTCATTTACACACCTTCTCAACAATTAAGCCAATTCCTTGAGTTAATTTTCCATATTTATAATAAACTTATCCACTTAGAAATGGAAATTAATTAATTAATGAAAAATTAGGACTTTTAAATGTTTACTTGAAATCGCATATTAATATAAGTAACTAGTCTTTAAAGTTGCGCTTCCCATGATAGTTTGTCTATTTGAAGCTGTCAAAATGAGTTTAATCTGTGAGGCAATTTAGGTTAACCTATTAAAATCATGGTTATGAAAATCGGACCGGATCGATCGGTTTGACCAGTGAACCGGCCATGTGATCAGTCCGAATGTCCCTTAAAACAAGTACAAAATAGGTAAAACCGGTCAAAATTGATGGTTCAATAGTTTAAACCGGTTCAAAAATTGACCCCATCAGGTAAGTATGGTCTCTCACTCACATACTTTATTTTTATAGTCCATCCTTAATAGCCTACTCGATCTCACCTACGTGTGGGACTTGTTAAAATTTTTGGACTACTTGGCTTCTGGTTTTTATCTTGTTTAGGCCTCTGGTTTTTCCAATTTCCCATGGCTTCTGATTCTCTGCTTTGTATGCGATTTATAAACGGGATAATTGTTTTCTTTTCTTCGTAAAAACTACCAATTAATGATGGCATATATCAAACTGGACATAATTCCTACAACCAATTTCGTTTCAGATGTTATACGAAAGAAAGCAAACTTTTAAGGAATTATAGAAGCTTTGTATCTCACTTAAGGTACAAACCACGACAAGATACTTTAAGAAATGGGACTCTAGTGTCTCTTGAATGATAATCCTAGGTCCAAACCACGACAAGATACTTTAAGAAATGTATTTGGGCACTTGAAATTTGTTGTGTTATATTATCGGTATTTTTGTTGTGTTTTATGTGCATGTGACTGTTAATAAGCCCGTGCTCGAGTAAGCAAAACCATCGTTTTTTATTTCTGTTGCCTTCAAAGAATGTTAGCAGGTTAGAATCTAAAGTTCAGAATTTTGAGTTTTAAAACACGTTCAAGATTGAATCAAAATCTATTTTAATAAATAAAAGATGAAAAACAGCAAGAAAAAGAACGTGATAGTGCACTTCCAGGGTAAAGTTGGTCTTTTATGAAGATAATGCATAACTAAATAACAAAGAGAAACATAGCGCTATGCTAGAACCGACTCAATTTGGTTGGATAGAAATATGCTATCCTCATTTTCTATGTGGAATCTTGTTTCATCTAATTAAAATGTGACAAGTATACATCATTTTTTTTAAAAAGAAATAGTTATATTATAAATTTTTACTCATGGGATAAGAAAGGGACACAAATTTGGGATAAACATCCTTTCTTTGACTTTGGTAACCCTTTGGGCTGGGACTCACAATTATGAACTATTTTAAATATATATATATATATATATATATATATATATATAATATAATATAATATAAGTATTATCTTTTGAGTTATGATTGTAAGTTCTAACCTGATAATTTGACTTCAGAGTCTTTGTCAAATTTATAAACAAACCAATTGTAATACCAATCATACAAAAAAACAGCTATTGTATTTTACAGTATAAAAGTGCTATATTTTACATTACACAGTTTTAAAAATTTAGATAGTAATTTGACTAACACCAATTGATTACAAACAAAATGTGGACAATTTAATTCGAATATATGTCATTAAGAGCGAAATTTGTCATTCCATAAATGAGAGTAACTCAAGCCATTTAATCATTCTTAAGAGAATATACTCTAATTTAATATGTAGGTTTATATATTCCTTTTAGAAAATGTTGTCCCGAAAAGGAAAATAATCAAATGAAAATAAATTAGTGATTAACGGATTTTGTACTAATAACTATTAGTTAGTATATTTGAAAATACATCCTAAAAAGGAAAAGAATAAAATGAAATAAGTAAATGATATGCAAATTTGGTAGTAATAACTATAAATTTGAAAATGCATTAAAAAATAAAAAAAAAATGCTTAATATAGGTGACACTACATGGCTTATTGAGGAGGAGAAAGGTTATGGAAAACGACTCACATTTAAAAACAAGTATTCTAATTTAATATATACGAGTTTAGAAGTAGTAAACAATTGGTAGTAAATAATTAGTACCCAAACCTGAAATTAGTATTAAAAATTAGAAATATTTGTCCTAAAAAGAAAATGAATTAAATTAATAAAATAAGTAAGAAATATAGCAATTAGTTGATGAAATTATAGTAATCATTGTAGTTAGAAATATTTGTCATGAAAACAAAAAGATTTAAATAGAAAAAATAAGTAAGCAAAACTGAAAATGTATTTAAAAACTACACCTGGCTCATTAAGGAAGATAGAGGTTGTGAAAAATTATATTAGAGTCCTTACTTTTGAGCGTGAGCTCTTCTCTACAACCCCTCTTTTCCTTAGTGCGCTTTATAGTATTGATAAAACGGATTAGCCCCATCAATTTAGTGTGTTTAATCGACCATTTTTTGCCAACTAGTAACCCATCACCTCACATAACGTGCGGGTTAAACAAGGTGGGATGTGGGGTGAGGATAGTTGACCGGTCGAGTTATTTTTTTTTTAGTTGACAAAATTTCTTTTCTAAAGCCCAAAGTTTCGATCCAAACCTAATCGTAATTCCTAAATTCCTCATTTCTGAAATTTGAAACAATGCAAAAAGTTAGAGTGAAACCGAAACCCAATCGATCTGAATCCTCATAGTCCAAAGTACCCTCATCGAGGAATCCGAATAGACAGGTAATGTTATGAAAAAAAGATTAGCATCACATAATGCTTACTTCCTTATATCTTCATTTCCATGTTTCCTCTGCTTCTTCTGGATATATCGTATATATTATTATTTTATTGTGCTTAGACTAAAAGCAACAACAAGTGGAAGACATTGTTTCTCTTGTGCATCATTTGATGTTGTGTGAAGTAAGGTATAGGGTGTGGTTTCTTTTTTTCTTTCTTTCTTTTAATTGTTGTGTAAAGACTCAAATTGGTCCTCGACAAAAAATCATGATGACATTTTAGTCTTTGAGAAATGAAAAATACTTTAAAAAGGATCAATTTGACCCATATTTTATATTCTTGAAAACCAAATTGATATTTGTATTTTTCAGGAACCAAAATGTCATCGTGTTTTTTTGTGGACCAATTTAGGCCTTTACTATTAATTTTTTACTTTCCAACGGGTTGACTTGCCAACCCTCTAATCCTTCATAAAATGGGATGTGTTAGCTTTCTCAACCCACCCGTGTCACCCGCTTTGTCAATGCTATCAAAAAGTGCTGAAAAGCCGAATTACAAATGATTTGAAGAACATCATCAACCCAAGTGGCATTGGATTGGATTTGATGAAGCTAGTTGCGCTAATTCATGAGCCACTCTATGGCCTGAACATTTACCAGGCCACGATTGATTTTATTAGAATATAAACTCACCCTAGTCGCTCCCCTAAACTGGCTAAACATCTCTAGTTGCCACACTGAAATTATATTTTAAAATTATTATTTATCTTTACTTTTGTCTTCTATATTATAATATTCAAACGTCTTATATCTCAAATATCTAAAATGCCCGTGTACCAAACTACCTACGAGTATATCCTTCATATGCACGAGGTTTTATTTACCCTGCCTAAAGGAGGGAGATGAAGAGTAGTTAAGCGTGGAATGATGAATTGGAATGTCTTTCAGCTGGGAAGCATGTGTTCAAGTCCTCAGTCCAGTCGAAAATGATTTGATATTATGTTTGTTCTATAATAATCAAATACAACCACACTAAATGAGTATGTATACTCTTGGACAAACTTCTTTCTTCCATGAATTTCTGTTTGTGCCTCCGAAATCTGCACCAACATACAGAAAGGGGAAAAGTTGCAGAGTGCAGAAGACCAATGATATTGAAATCCCCGCTTGTTAGATGAATTATTTAAAAAAAAATGTCAATTTTAAGCCACAGTGCCAAAATATTCTTGCAGGAACTGATAAAGCTCTTCTGCAACCACAGCAGGATACTCTTCTTGTGGAAGAAGAGCACCTGGCACCTCCACAAACTTGCTCACCCCTTTAGCTCCCTTAAGAGCTTCCATCTCAGCCTTAGACCTCTTGGGAGATCCCTTTGTTGATGCAACCAGTACTGGTGTCTTTCCCTCCAAATCTGCAAAGAGTTGAAGGAACTCCTCGCGAGATGTTACAGGGTCTAACTGCCCAGTCAGGAAAGCAGCAGGCAAGTATCGTGCTCCTTTTCGTTTTGTCAATGCATATCTGCTTTCCACAATTCCTGGAGTCACATTATCAGGGTTTGCATATACGTGGGATTTGTACTGTGATTGGATTGCATTCTCATTGCTGACAAGCATGTTATACATCATCCAGCCAACTGCAGGGGCCTTTAAGGTGCCTCTTAGAAGACCATACCTGTCGTGTTTATGAGGAAGGGAGAAAAGAAACCAGTTATATTATATCGTGAAAAAGAGTAATCTGGTTGTGACGTACATGGTTCTTTGAATTTTATATCAGTGTGAACTCTTGAGGCAAATCAAACAATATTTTTGGTAGAGCAGGGGAAAATGGGAAGATCTTTGAAGGGGCTCAAAGCATTACACTGTCACCAAGGACAAGCAGTTATAGAGACGAATAAAATTAAGAAATATGGAACTGTATTCTTTTCCTGCCTCAACAACTGCAAAGAAATTTATCCTGAAGTTCATTATTTTAAATTTCAGTTATGAAATATCTAGATCATCAGGTTAAATTGTACAGCAAAGAAAAAGTATGTCATCTGAAAAAGGGAGCACCAAAGTACCTTGTTTCCATGCTGGAATCTCGACCAAACACAATAGGAAGGGGACCAGCCCAAGTTGGAGCTACGGCAGCTATAGCTTTGGCTTTCACCAGACCCTTTTTTGCAGCACGAATTACTATTGCTGCGGCATGCCCTCCTCCAAAAATTACCAAATCATTTACTAGTTCAACATGAACAATGTTAGTCATAAACATTAATCAATACAAGCCAGGATTGGACATATTTAACTACTCATGGAAAAGAATATACATCCTGGAAGAAATAATGCACAGATAGAAGACAATCAATGGATAAACCCAAAACATACTTTGCTCCCACATTTCACAGGAAGGGTCATGATAGACATTGTATTCAATAAAACAATGGAAGAAACATGGCAGAATAAGAAATACTAATTGGATATGAGAGACAGAAAAAGAATGACTATATATAGGGGGCATACGAATATCTAATGAGATGAGTATTTACTGCGAGAGGTGAGAGGAGTGAATCTTGAATATTTGATTTTACATACATGATCAAGATTAAAACAAAAAGTCATGTGAGACTTAATTAACTGCTAATCCTAAACATTCATCTAAGATAGTAATCTCATATATGCCCCTATATGTGTGTGTGTGTGTGTGTGTGTGAATCACAAACTCGACTGGTAACAATTTACATGTTTTAGAAATATTAAAACAACATATCCTAGTACTTAAACATAATCTAATAGCATATCCATAATTAATATTCAACATTCCAACTCCATACCAAAGCAAATGAAACCAATAAAGTATAAACATAAATGATAAATCAATACTTGACCCAACTGTTATATTATACCTACACCGGCACTTATTATTTTAAAGTTTAACAAAATGATAGGCAACAGCCCCCTATTAATAGGGTGTACGTAAAGAAAAATAAGAGAGACGCAGAGGATCAAAACCTCTAAGGTTTGAGCTGTCCTAGAAGTAGTTAACTAACTGCTGTTAGTTAGTTAGTTAATTAGAGGAGTCAGAGGGGCAAGATTTAAAAGGGAAGAGTAGGAGTGTGTGGGGGTTATCTTGGAATTGGGATATTGGATTGGAGAGTCAGGTTCTCTTGAATAACCTGTATAATTTATTTGTTCTGTTTTTCAGTAAAACAGCACTTCTTTTTCTTTGTTTCTGATCCAGTTTCTATCACAAAATGAAACAAAAATAATAATGAAAAGATATAATTAGCTTTAGAAACCCAATATATATTGCAGAACATAGACAATTCAACCCAAGAACATAATCTAAAGTCTAAAACTGTACATTTTGAGGCAAAAATCATGTATAAATCTAGGCTCGTAAGCTTGCTTGAAGAACCGTGAGTTTACCGATTGTGTCCGAGTTTACTTCAACCCATGAGTTTACCAAAAAAACAGTTTACATGTGAGTTAACTCGCTTTTGTATCCAAGGATCGTAAACTCATATTTTAACACACACACTCGTGAGTTAACTCGTCTTTGTATCCAAGGATCGCAAACTCGTAAGAATTTAAGAGTTAACACGAGATTTTAACACACACACACACGCATGTGCGCACACATAAGAATTTAAGAGTTAACCAGAGATTTTAACACAGAGAGAGAGAGAGAGAGAGAGAACCAATCAGGTAATCCCTTTTTCTAGTGTCTAAAGACCTTTACATTTTCGTACCATGCACGTGCACACACATAGATATAACCAATCAGGTAATCCCTTGTTCTAATGTCTAAAGACCTTTCCATTTTCGTAGGGAAAGCTAGAATGAAACAGATACTCTTTAGAATCTTGATTTCTCGTACCCACCAATCAGGGGTGGGGGTGGGGGAGTGTCTTAGAAGCCTGGTAAGCAAGCAAGGAATTATATCTTCCAAAAGCAACATAAAGGAGTAACTTCGCGAAATTTCTCAAACATATAATCCAAAGTAGTGAAAATTATTACAAAATAAAATGTCCTCCACCAGTACCTGGTTGTTTTATTGGTCCATTGGGTGAATTGATGAAATCAACCAGAAATTTTTCTAAGACATCCGCATTGTAATCAATCTTTGGCCGATCAGAATAACCCAGACCAGGCCAATCAACAATAGTTGCCCGCCAATTGCCATTGCCATTACGTTGAACTATGTCTCCAGCCACCAATCTCCATTCCTCCACAGTGCTGACATCAGAAATGGTTGGCATCATCAGGATATTTCGGGAAGGCTCAGGAGTCTCCTTTACATGTTCCTCATAATAAATGTTTATAAGGTTGTCCTTGAATTTCCATTGCCAATTACTAGTCTGATGGGCAAAGGAAAAAACATTATGCATGAGGCAAGAACTGGTACAAATTCTGACACAAGTCTTGGAAATTTTGTATGACAATTAAAAAGGAACCGAAATTTCAATTGTGAATAATCAAATGAAAGACAAATAGCTTTTATAAATCAAAGAATAAAATCTACTACATAATGGACTCCAAAGTTGAAAAACACTAGCAACATTCGAATTATATGTATGTATCAGTCTGGTTTCTTACATTATGTTTTAATTGGGTGGAAGTGAGTGTTAGATTGATTAGAGAAAACAAAGTTCAGCAACGAACAAATACACAATCGTTCTACTTCGACCATGTATCTAATGAATCCAACGAAATATTTGGAGAATAACAATAGCAACAACAACAACAAAAAAACAATTACAACAGTAATAGAGGCTCAGGCTAGTTATTGTCACCTTCAACGGGGAGGGTTTGTCGTTGGCAGAGACGTTGGAATAATCAAGAGTAGTTGAAGCCCGAATTTTTAAGGGGTTAAGGAGATTGACAGAGTGAGAGAAAAAGGGTCTACGGATTTTGGCGTAAAGGCTCAAACTTGGAGATGAAGAAGGCGTAAATGTTGCTGAGAGCGCCATAAGAGGATGCAGAGCTTCAACAATGAAGATGGGTACCTAAGTTTAAGACCACGGAACCACAGCAGAAAATGCTGAACGCGGACACGATGGGAATTTTGGTATAGCAGCAACTGTGCCAGTGCCAACTACTATCTTACACAATATTTCACCGACTCCCTTATTATTTTGGAAATATCACCTGGACCCAACCTGCATTGGGCTAGTGTAAGTGTGAATATGAGTTTGGGGTTAATCCGTATCGAAATATTATAATTTGTTTATTTATTAACAAAGTTAATTTTATTGTTTTTAAGTTAATGCTTATTTTAAATGTTTTTTTTAATTTATATGAAATGATGAATTAATTTTGATATAGTAACTGATTGTTTTATAAATTTAATTTAATCTGAAACATTCTTAAGTACAAGATAGATGAACGAGATCTAGTTGAAAAATAGCTATTCCAACACGTCCATTGCCAAGCCTACTACTACTCAGTATACCACTATATAATTTTCATCAAGAAGATTATAATATTAAGTGATTAACAGAGACAATAGTAATAATTTTCCATTTCAAGTGAACATAATATACATGTATGTTGTCATTTACAAATAAAAGAAATTGTATGGCCACTGCACTGCTACAATGATGAGGCTGCAGGGGAATTGAGCTCTAACATTGCCTCCAAATAACGTGGAATGTTAAAATAATCATTTGAATTTTGATGGGGTGATAATTGCAGTTCATGATAACTCAATCCACATACCATCAGATGAGTTTGTTGTCCATCTAATAGGTTAAATCCACAATCCGAATGAAAAAGGTACACAATTATATATGTTTTAGTTCTTAAGAGTTGTTAGATAGCAATGCTATTTGTACATTATTTCTATTACATATTCTTACAACACTTTCTTTTAAGGTAATAAAACAAGAAAAACATATTTCTCAACACACATTTTCTCTCATTCTTTTTCCTTAAACAAGTATAGCTGTATAGATGTAAGAAAGACGTAGAAAATAATGTGTAAAAATCATTTTCCTTTTGATATATCCTCTTAAAAGATCATCCCAATCATTAAGATGATTTATAATTTTTCCTCTTTTAATTGTCTGCTTCCTTAGCATGCCATTAGCTGGACAACAATAACAAGGCACTGGTTGATGATGAAAATCAATGGCCAGCTTTTAGGCTGTTGCTCTGTCAATACTCAGTAGTCGTTGTTTTACTTTTTTTTTTTTTTAATTATATTTTTTAACACTATCTTTGACAGAACAAGTAAATGCTGCTCAGGGAGCCATTTTATAAGGTCATCACGCATCATATATGTAGATCTGTTGTCAGCCGGCATTCAGCTACCTAGCTCAGCCAATTCTGTGAAGATCGGGTAATAATTAACTTGTGTGTTTTCCTTATGAACAAGAGCAGTCAACATAAACTACTTGATCAATCATCTCTATCACCAGTAATCTCGGCAAGAACAAAAACCATCTTTGAATGAGTGGAAGCGGCTTCTATCTCTCACAACTATTTCTAATTGATAAACTTTAGAAATCAGCTTCATCACAGTATGACAGTCCCCACAAACCCTGAGGTTCTTCACTATTCTTAAAATCCTTCCCTTAGGAAGTTTTGCTATTCCAAAAGCTGCAGCAAGCTTCTCACTGTGCTTAGACACTGAATCTTCTTTTTCTTCCTCTTCAATATCATGCAAGACACTCCTTACTTGTGGTGCATAACCTACTTCTGCTCTGAGTCTCAACATTATTTCCCTCAGTTTATGATGAGCCTCTTCTGTAACCTCGTTAGGCTTTTCACCTGCCACAAAACCATAAATGACCTTGTCAATTTCAATCATGCTCCAACCAGGAGTTTTTTTCATGCACTGTTCAGTCATCGTTCTTCTTATGCTGGCAACATCCTTCCATTTCCCTGCAACTGCATAAACATTTGAGAGTAATACATGGTCACCAGAGTTGTTTGGATCCATTTCAGCAAGCCTTGCTTTCACAAGCTCTGCCAATTCAATATTACCATGAATGCTACAAGCCCCAAGGAGAGTCCTCCAAATGATTGCATTAGGAGAAACTGGCATTTGACATACAAAATCATAGGCCTTCTGCAACTTAGCAGATCGACCATACAGATCAACCATACAACCATAATGTTCAATGGCGGGTTCAATACCATACATATTCTTCATCTTCGAAAAATAAGTACACCCTTGCTCAACCAAGCCACTATGGCTGCATGCATATAGGAGAGAGATGAAAGTAATATCATCTGGCCTAATTCCAGACTCCTCCATCTCATGAAAAAGTTGTATTGCCTCTTCTCCATGACCTTGCATTGCAAGGCCTGCAATCATCGACGTCCATGACACAATGCTCCTAGCCACCGGCATATTTTGAAAGACCAACCTAGCCATAGCTACATTTCCACACTTGGAGTAGGCATCTATGAGAGCATTATTCACAGAGGCAATATAAAGAAACCCAGATTTCTCTGTAAACCCATGTAAAATCTTCCCAAACTCAAATGCCCCAGCTTGCGCACAAGCAGACAACACCCCAGTCAGGCTCACCTCATTGGGCCTGATTCCCTTGCACAGCAACTCCCTGAAAAATCCAAAAGCCTCATCAAAAGAGCCATTGTGAGCAAACCCAGCAATCATAGTGCTCCAAGAAACATCATCTTTGAGAGGCATTTCAGAAAAAACTTGTCTTGCCAACTCAAGCTCTCTTGCTTTAGTATAACCAGCAAGTAAGACATTCCACGAGGTCAAATTCCTAATGGGCATCAGTTGAAACGCATCCCTTGCACCCTCCACATCCCCACATCTAAAAGATGCAGTGACAAGAGCGTTCCACGTGACAACGTTTGGTTCGGACATTTCCTCAAACACCTGTCTTGCAGAGTCAGAATTCCCGCATTCAGCATACATACTGATCAATGTTGTCCCAACAAAAATGTGGGTATTGAAGCCATGACAGAAAGCTTGAGAGTGCAACTGAATGCCAGCTCTCAAGTGGCCACAGTTAGCGACCCCTTTGAGTGCAAAGGCGAAAGAGAAACTATCTGGGAGAAGGGTGGGTTGGCGACGCAGCATTTGGATGAAAGGGTGAAGGGAATGGAGAGGAGTTTGAGAGTGAGCAAGTCCTCGGATGAGGGTGTTGTACATGAAAGTGTCGGGGTTGGGGAAGTGTAGAAAGAGACGGCAAGCATAGTGGAGAGCGTCGGAGATGGAGATGGCACAGTGGAGAAGGAGCTTGCCCAAGACCAAGGGATCGGTATGAAGACCAGATTTGTAGATATGGGCGTGGATTTGCTTCGTGGCTTTCAGGCTGCTGCACTTGCTCAACAATGAAACCCATCGCGCTTCCGAGCTGTTCATCACTTCTTCATTCCTCTATTTTCGAAACAACACCTTACGTTACTAGGTCAAATATCTTTAAACATATATAAATGACTGTTCCTCCTAAAATGATACCGTGAGATCATAAGCACATTTTACTGAGCCGTAACGATAAGTTGCTGCCTTGTAACCTCGAGATCACATATTTAAATCCTAGAAACTGTTTCTCCGTGTTCAAAAATCATAAAGTAAGATTAGGTACATTTATCCTTCTAGGATCCGACGGGACGGAAGCCTCGTAGGTACCTTGGGCCGCCCTTTATTCTGTTAATGAGAGAAACTTGAATCATAGTATCTCAAAAGATTTGATTCTCAACTCAAACAACACTTCTCCTTACACACTCACACAAACTGATGGTAAAATTGTTTGCACGGTTTGTTGTCAACACAACTCCATGCAAAAGAAAGTTCATGCTTTACAGTCCCTCCAACTCCAACCTTAGGCCATCATTCGGGGAACAAAAAGAGGAGAGCACAAGATTGTAAAAAAGTTAGTGGATTCTTCTTCAGCTTTCTTTTGTTTCACAGTAGTACACAAGAATATTTTCCATGATGAAACAAAATTCTTCTTCATTCTCATGGAAAATCATTAGCCCCTTTTAACAGGAAATAAGCTTTTTGATGCCTGCTTTTCCTTGGCTGTCTGAATCTTCAGAACCTTCTTAACAATCTGAAAGAAGTAGTGTACATTATGTTTTGCTTGCAAATATGCAAAAGAAGTAGCATTCATTTTGGCATCAAGAGGATGCACATCCTGTTTTTGGGTTCTTTTGCCAGATTATGCTGAAGTGAGGAACAGTTTTTTGTTCCTTTATGGGAGTAAACCTGCCAATACGGAAGTGAACAAGATCAGTAAGCACATTGAAGGCTATGAAGTAGTGTAGAGAGTAATTATAATTAGAACCAGAATTATCTTATTAGACCTTTTATGATAAAGCCAACCAGTCATAGGTGTCAACTGGAAGCTCCTACATCCTTGGAAGATGGAACCGAGCAGGAGATAAGGAATCATCATTTTCCAATGATATTATCTTCTAGTCAACAGCTGAAGACCTGGCCCCTCTATGAAGAGAATTGACTGTCTGGAGTCTTTTCTTAAGCATCTTTTTACCTCTAATGCCATCATATAGTAGTTCATAGGCATGATAAGTTATATGACCCTTCTTCAACAAATCTTCTACAACAATCTTAGGCGCTGCTACCACCTTTTTATCAGCTTCAAAAATTGTATTTACAATCTCTGGAACGATGCCCTTTCGTACCATAAGGTGGATGATACTAACTGCTTCCCCAACCTTGTGCTCCATGCATAGACAATTTAAAACCCGTCCAAATGTTGTCAGTGATGGAATAAACTCCTTTTCAATATTTTCCAACAGAAAATTGTATCCATGAGTAACATTTCCCGTTTTGCAAAAGCCATCAATCATGACCCGATAAGTATAGTTGTCTGGGAGACAGTCATTTTGTTTAATCTCAGAAAAGAGCTTTACTGCCATATTCATATTGAGCTTTTCGGAAAATGCACTAATTATGATGTTATATGTTGCTGTTGTATGACAAACATCATATTGTTTTTCCATCCTCCTAAATAACTGGTAAGCACTATCAAGTTCCCCAATCTTACAGAAGCCAGTGATCAATGTGCCAAAACTAACCTCATCAGGTGAGAAACCCTTGCTTTTCATTTTCCCAAGCAAATCTACAGCTTCACTTACTTTCTTAGCTTTGCAAAGACTTTCTAAGATAATGTTGTATGTGATTTTGTTTGGAGCACATCCCTTGTCCCCCATTGCCTTGAAAACCTCCATTACTTCTTCAGATTTTGCAGCCTTGCAGAGCCCATTCAACAAAGTGTTATATGTGATAACATCAGGGTTCACACCCCGACTCCACATTCTATTAACTAACTCAACTGCATTGTCTAACTTGAACTGTTTACAGTAGCCATCAATCAAAGTATTAAAGGTAAATATATCTGGGAGGCACCCTTTGGCAATAGCATCATTGATAAGATTATTGGCTTCAGATAAACAACCCATCTTGCACAAGCCATTTATAACTAAATTATAAGTCCATATATTGGGGTGGCAGCCATTATCTGCCATTTCATTCATCAACTCCATAGCTGGCAAAATAAGACCCAGCTGAGATAACCCTTTAATCAAGGTATTATAAACAATAATGCTAGGCCTTAAACCTTTTCCTAGTCCATCCTTAAAGACAGCCATGGCATGATCAGGGTCACCATCAAGACATAGCCCATTAATTAAGGAACAATAAGTAAACTCATCAGGCTTAAAACCCTTAAAAACTGCATCCTTTAGAATCCTATTTGCATGTTGTACCATCCCCGCCTTACAATATCCGCCAATGATACTATTGTAGGTGAAATCATCTGGCTCGAATCCACCATTAACCATTTTATGCAAATATCCCTCAGCTTCCACAACCCGAGAATTTCTACTAAGCCCACATATTAACGTATTGTAGGTAACAACGTCAGGAGTTAAACCTTCCCTTGACACACAATCCAATAATCTAACAGCCCTGTCAATAGCACCTTCTATACAAAGCCCTTGTATGAAGATATTGAAGGTGAACAAATTAGGAGAAACCCCTCTCTTCAAAACCTTGTCAAGAAGCTTTTCACTTTCTTTAACAAGACCCTTCTTGCAAAGTGTATGCACAAGCTTATTCAACGTTGTAACATCAGGACAAAAACACCGTTCAAGCATTTCATCAAACACCTCACGTGCCTCAACTTGTTCATCACATTCATAGAACCCTGCAACCACAGTGCAATATGCAACAGCATTTGGATCAGGCATGTTGTGAAGGAGCCTGAGAGCAGCGTAAGGCCTCCTAGTCCTACAGAAGGACTTGATCCTTATGGTGTAGGTATACACATCAGGATCAACCCCTCTATCTCTCATTCTCATGTACAATTTGTGTGCTTCATCGACGTACCCGTACTCAACCAGAATGTTCATGATGGCATTGTAGGAATGAAAAGATGGGTCGCAATTGTAGAAGTCCATTCGCTCGAATGTGTTGACAGCTTCCTGAACCTTCCCTTTTCTACCATAGCTCCTTATTGCTTCGATGTAAACTCCTTCCAACAAGGTGTTGTCGATGTTCGTTCTTGTCTCCGAAATCAGATTCTCCATCTCGTCAAACTTGCCGTGAAACCCTAGCTTTTGGATCATGCACCTGTAAGTGAACAGCGTGTGGTTGAACCCGTCTTCGTCTTTCACCGAATTGAACATTTGAAGCGCCTTGAGAGGGTCCTTTTGGGTTTTCACAACAGCAGCCACGTGACTGGGAAGCAAAGCACGTCTCATTCCAACTTTACAGATGATGATGGCAAACGAAGAAGAAGCAGCAGCAGAAGAAGACTAAAAATTTACAGAAGAAGAAGGGGTTAATGTTAAGTGTTTTCATTTCATTCTAACAGTGCTGATTGCCACGTCATCATAACAAGTTAAAATGAGACCCACATGCCACATGGCATCGCGCGTGTATAAATGATTCACGGGCCGCGAAGCAGAGAATCAAGAGAGAGAGAGAGAGAGAGGAGATGGAAACGGGGGCGGGGGAGTGGCTCGAGAAGGCGCTGGTGGAGTTGTGTTCTAACATAGAGACAGGATTGGGTTTGGGTTTGAACGAAGAGATCATAAAGGGTCTTGTTTCTTACTGCGACCTTGCTCAACCACGAGATGCTAAAGAGTACCTTGATGTAACCCTTCCTCTCTTGCTTTCTTGTTCTATGAATTGCTATGAATCACTTACGGTTTTTATTTTATTTATTAAGTTTGTTCTGTAGAAGTGATTGTGACCTAAGAGATTGAGAACAAGGATTGCTTATTTCATTAATCATCCTTGTTTCCTAGGGCTGTTCCTTCTTATGCTTTTTCTTGGTTATATATTATTTTGATTAATTAATGATTACATGATGGGATCCGGTACGCAATAACTGAAACCCTGCATAATCTTGTCCTTGGCAACCGCCATGGTTTTGTTCAAAATTTGGGCTGTACATGTCACATTCAGGAGCCTTTTGTGTAGTGTGAGAGAAACCTAAGACATAAGGCTTTCAACCACACAAGTCCCGGATTTTAATTCTTTTCCATTTGATTCAGGTTTTTGTTTTGTCAAAGTAAAGGCTACAACAACATGAACAAAGCCTTTCCCCAATAAGTGAGGTTTGTTACATACATGGATTACACGGTATTGAATTTTGTTATAAACCTTGTACTTAAAAAGATAATAATTTAAACTCAACTCCTTCTTAATGGTTTCTGTCAAAATGAAGGCTGTTTCTGCACTATACGTGTTTCTGGCAGCACCAATTGTTTTGCTCATAACTTTGAGCTACACATATCAAAATCGCAAACCATTTGTCTCATTGGAAACCTAATGCGTAAGGCTTTCATGTCGCTTATAATTAAATTAATTACTTATTTTTTATTTAGAAGGACATAAATTAAACTTTAGCGATGAATAGTTTGAATATCTTTTTTTGAAGGAGGGGGTACAGCTGTGTTGAATATCTTTGCAATGCATACATAATAATAAATAATGCATAACTGAATTTTTGTGGTGGGCCTTGCAACAACTCTCTGTTAAACAGTTAATAATTATGTAGTGAATGTAATCTTATTATGTCTCTGTTTAGAAGATTTATCTCTGAATGGATTTATCTTTATTACCCTTTGCAGAATATAATTGGTCAGGAAGCAGGGAAGACTGTGATTGAAGAATATTTACGACGGAGAGGTCACTCAGAATTTACCACGAACTCAGATGTTCCAACTACGAAATTACATGCCTATGTCAAACCGCCATCAGTTGAGACATCTGCAAGTGGAACTAAGAAATCGTTGAGAGCACCAAAAGCAGTGACAGCCCACAGTCATCATGCAGATATCAGTAATCAGGAAAATCAGATTCCAACTTCAGACAGTGAATCAAGAACGTCACAAAAAGGAAACCAAGGGAATTCCAGAAAGAAGAAATCTGGGAAAGCTGTTTCACTTGCTGAGGCAGCCAAAGGGTCAATTGTGTTCCAGCAGGGAAGACCATGCTCTTGTCAAGCACGTAGTCACAGGCTGGTCAGCAATTGCTTGTCTTGTGGCAAAATAGTTTGTGAACAAGAAGGAGAGGGTCCTTGCAATTTCTGTGGTGCGCTTGTGTTGAGAGAGGGGAGCTCATATGCTGGTCTGGAAGAAAGTTTGCCTGTCTTGTCAGATACTGAAGCTGCTGCTGAAGCTTATGCAAAGAGGCTTGTTGAATATGATCGAAACTCTGCAGCCCGTACAACAGTTATTGATGATCAAAGTGACTACTATGAGATTGACGGTAACAGTTGGTTGTCAAATGAGGTATTTATTTCGTTTGCAACTTGTAATCATGTATATATCTGATACAAATTTTATGACTCATTCGGTTGTGATTCAATTGTCTTCTTTATTCAGGAAAAAGAATTGTTGAAGAAGAAACAAGAGGAAATGGAAGAAGCCGAGCGAGCTAAACGGAATAAAGTTGTTGTGACTTTTGATCTAGTTGGCCGCAAGGTTTATATTTTAGCCAAATTATCTTGCTTAAAGTTACTAGTTGTATTTGTTGCAACTTGAATTATCTTATGAGAAGGATCGAAAACTAGTGTGTTTTTTGTGATTCATTCCTGGTGTCAACAGATGTATCTCTAGTCATGTTGCTTGTTCCATTGTTTTAATTGTTTCACTTCTTATGAGCTATGATTTTTACTGAATGGAAGTCTTGAAGGACTGTAGGTGATCTACAAAAGTCCGGGTCATATGCTATTAATTATAGTGATCCATACGTAGTTTTGAGTAGTAACCTAAACCAGAAAGTATGATATCCTTTTTTCTTCTTCACCTTTTATGCATTGTTGTTGCTTATATAGCAATCTTAGTATGCTTGTTTACAGCAAACCCAGTCATATGTGGACTGTCTGTTTTTGCAGGTCCTTCTGAATGAAGATGAAGTTTCAGAATTACAGTCTGACAATAGAATATTACGTGCACAAGATGAAAGGGAAGTGAACCGCATTAAACCAAACCCAACTCTTAAGATTCAGCCAGTTTTTGTGGACCTGGGCTTCAGTAAGAGGTCTACTAAAGATAGACAATCAAACAAAGGCCAACGCGAAGGCTTGTGCTTGGAGATTACTGGGAGGGTGCAGCATGATAGGAATGACTTGACCGACTTTACGATGGGAAGCCAATTGGCAACAGCTTCAAATGAAATTTTTTGGCAAGTACCTTCAGTAAATGGTGGACTGCGTGTTGAAGATGATGATGAATGTTTACTCAACAACCGGTGAAGTCTATTATCTGGCTGGCTATTACAGATTTTGGTACCCTTTTCACTTGTTTACTACCCTTTTCTTATTGACTTTTCGTGTGGAAGCCTTGAAATTTTTGTTCCTACTGATTTTTACAGAAAGATAGGAAGTAAATGAAGTCAAGAATTCTAGGCACCGTTTATCTTTCGCCAGGACTGATGCTGATTTTAATATCAATCTATACTTGTTATCTATTCGTATTTTAGATTTTAGTGTCTTTTTGTGGTTACAGTTATAGTGACTGTTTTAGTTGAAGTAATTTCAGATTTCCCCTTGACCAGCCAGACTAAGGGTCCATTTGTTTAAAATTTTAAAAAAGTGATTTTTATATAAAATAATTTACTGATTATTTTTAGAGATTTTTAAGTAAATCAAAAGGTAATTTATGTTTATTGACAATCATAAAAATCACTTAAAAGAGCTAGGTAGAATAGATTTGTAGGAGAAGTTACTTCAAATGGTTTTAGATTTTTTTTTTTATATTAATTTTTTTTTTCAGATTCTGATTTTTTTTTTCTAAAGTTGAAATAAATAGATAACCAATCCTTAAAATAATTGATTTTTTCTAACGGATTAAGTGTATGTTTGGTTTGTCGTTGGAAAATTTCAAACGTACGTTTGAGGCAAAATATTTAAAGAGTTCCTTTGGGACAAACGTGCTTTTGAATCCAAATGTACGTTTATAACGGTAAATCAAACATGTCCTAAGTACTGCTTGACAAGCAGTTAATTACAGGGGGTGGTGTCTATGTGGCAGGTGGGGGAGGGGATCTACAGCAAATAATTACAGGTACATCTGCCTATGTGGCAGACATAGATGGAGGCATGCAAAATAAGATAGTCTACAAGCTTTGTTATCTCATCTGGTTCAGGCATTGGCCATAGTTCAAAGTTATTATAAGTAATTGTTACCGGCACATTTGTAACCAAGAAGAATTACAAGTACGCAGAATTAGAATGGAGCATGCAAAAAAATAAGATAGTATGAAATATAATCAAATGGTAAAAACTATGCAAATATATAAGTGATATGAATGAAAGTTTGTAGCTAGAATTAGTAGAAGATTTACGTTATGTCATCCTGTTCAGGCATTGGCCATAGTTCAAAGTTGTTATTATATGTAATATATGTAAATGTAATTGTTAATGCACATATTTAAATAAGCCTATTTTTCAAGTTTAAAATGGTTTCTGATATATCAGATAAAAAAATCTTATGTATATTAAAATCGTAATTGCAAAATATTTTTTTCGAAATATTTGAATTTTGAAGGGGATAAAAATGAAGGATTTAATTTTTATGTAGTATCAGTATAAAGTTGTTACATTATCAAATAAATCATAGATTGATGGAAAATTTGAAAGATAATCACTAGTAGGGATATAAATGGAGTCTCGCTCAGTAAAGAGAGTTGTAGATTCGTATAAAAGAATAGCAGCCTTGACTTTTTATGATGTTATCGGTCAAGAAGTGCTAATGGTGCAATCTTTTTAAAGCAAGAAGCAAGAAACTTGGGCAAAGGCTGGCATGAAGCAGCTTGGCGAATGGTACACCGGTGTATAACTTTTTTGTATTCATTAATCAGTGTCATTGGGACACTAGTTAGTATGATCCTTATTAATTTGAGTTAGGGATGACAAAACTGTCTATTCCTGTGAAACATGCTATGAGTTTGGTTTGGATAGCATAACGGGTACCCGTGAGTAAAATAAATAATTTTTTTTCTCTACCCACTTGTTAATAGGGCAGGGGCGGATTTTGAGGTCATGCCCGCAAGTACTTGATATATAAAATTACTTAAATACTTCGTAACTTATACAAGAAATGTTGTCTTACTTTAAGAAAAATAGCATTACATATGTGATATATAGTCACGACTTGTCAGATAATTGAACAAATATCTGTTTATTATGTTGCAATAAAATATTTTATTTTGTTTTGAGAATTTTTTTTATAGTTTAAAAAAGATTCATTGGTTAATAGATATACATGGATACACCCAATCATGGTTGGTCACGGTGAAAATTGATTGCGATCCTAGGTGACCTTCACCTATAATTTTGAGGGTTCGAATCGTGGAATCGTCACTCTGATGAGGACTTTACCTGACCACCACCCCTAAATATTCAAAAAAAATCCGTTTAACACTCAAGTAACGAATACTCATGTAGATAGGGAACGGATACAAGACAAATATTTATCCGGTGGAGATGGTAGCGGAGCATTATTAACAGTGGCCCGACCAATTGTCATCCCTAATTTGGGTACATTTTTCCTAAATGTATATCTTGTTTAAACGCTAAATTAAAAGTTAGTATGTCCAAAATGTCCATGGCACCTTAATGCGAAACGACGAAAGTACCCCGTGAGCAGACAGTTGTCCTGCGATAGTTTGATTTGTGATTTTGCGTCATAACGGAGGAATAGTATGTATATATACTATAAACCCCAAAAACCCTAACCACTTTATTATTTATCGCCACCGCACTTTACTTCACTTCATTAGTTGAGCAGTTGGAATCTGCAAGAGAGTTTGAATTGAAGATGGTTGGTGACAAGACAAAGAAGTTGAAAGTTGGAGAGAATTCTTCTGAGGACATCGAGGGACAACTCGTCCTCTCCATCGAGAAGCTGCAGGAGATCCAAGACCAACTCGAGAAGGTAACAAACCATAATGCAATTTCTTCATTCTCCAAATTGGTATAATTGAATTATTATGTTTATCAATAATTATTGTAATGATGATAGATCAATGAAGAGGCGAGTGATAAAGTGCTGGAAATAGAGCAGAAATACAATGAGATAAGGAAGCCAGTTTACGACAACCGAAATGAGATCATCAAATCTATTCCTGATTTCTGGTTAACTGCTGTCAGTTACTTATCCTTCATTTCATTCTCAATTTTTTGAATTTTCTTATATTATGATAGTTTTTATATAAAATTAAAAAAAAAAAAAAAAAAAACTTTATTTTGTTCTTCTTGTGCAGTTTTTGAGTCACCCTGCCCTTGGTGAGCTTCTCAATGAGGAAGATCAAAAGGTTTGTCCTGTCTTGTGCTGTCCTCTGCGTTGTTGTGAATACAGTGTTTTTGTTGTTACATATACCTGTTGAGTAACTTTAATTCATTGCTGACCCCTCATGTGATAGATATTTAAGTATTTGGCTTCTCTTGAAGTTGAAGATCATAAAGATGTCAAATCGGGCTACACAATCACCCTTGTAAGTTGCCTTTCCTCCCAAAATGATTTGCAAATCACTTTTAGGTCGTGAAATTTTATGGTCTATGAGATAACCAGTTTTAAATTATTTGTTTTTCAGAATTTCAATCCAAATCCCTATTTTGAGGATACAAAGCTTACAAAGACTTTTACATTCCTTGACGAAGGAACAACAAAGATTACTGCTACCCCCATCAAATGGAAAGAGGGCAAGGTAAGGTTATGAGTTTCACCTTTTCCCCCTATCAGCTTCTACAAATCTACAGTTTTTATTTTGCTCGTTATACTTTGAATTGATATATAATCCTTAAACATGTAGGGGATACCCAATGGAGTCAATCATGAGAAGAAAGGAAACAAGCGGGCTCCTATTGATGTCAGGTTGGTGTCTTTAGTTTTTTTTAGTTTTCTACAGAAATATTATAAACAAACAAATCGACGTTCGATGAGTTTTTTCTTTTTCAAGAAAAACAAAAAGAACTTCTGGTGTTTGCTTGGTCTCCAAATTTGTTGGTGATTATAACTTCCGTCAAAACATTGTCAGTGAGTTATTTCTCCCATGAGAAAAAAGATTTAGATTTAAATGGTTTGTATGTAGACATGATTTACTATAAGACCTTATGGAGTCGTTTGATCCATGTAGCTGATTCCATCTAGTGGGAAAAGGCTTGGTTGTTTTTTGTATTTCTCCTATGAGAAAAGTTGCATTCCATATGTACCGAAGAGTGTTAGCTATAAGCTCACGTCTTCCTTGTTCACTGCTCGCCACGTTATCCATGTATGGTGTCTTCCACCTAACAGGCACACTTCTCATTCTTCCACACAATTACACATGGAGCACAAGGAATAATTTCTTTTTGAGAGGTTAGATGATGTAGGAAGAATGCTATGCGCCACTTTCCAAATGAATATTTTGGTACTTGAGGATGGTAGAGTCATGAGCTGTGATCGATATTTCTGCTGAACACAACCTTTAATCTGATTCCACTGTATCAATGCTCTTCCTATGCAAGCTCCAACTAATTTTGATCTCTTCATGAATCATACCTTTAAGATCTCAGCAATTTCAGCCGTAAATATTTGGATGATAAGTGAATCTTCCAAGAATTATCACTTTCAATTAATTGAGTGGCCAAACAAAAAAAAAATCAAGGAGTAATAGTACACTGGATGTTTATACTTTACAGAGATCCCATTACCAATCTTCCAATATGCTCCTTCCTGTAAACCTTTGCTGCATTGTAGCATATTTTTCTACACTCAATAGCAGTGTCTATGAGAAATATTATTTGAAAATTTAGATTTTGGAAAGCATTTCACTTTCAAGAGTTGATATAAAAGTGTCTTCATGCAACCCTGAAAGGCTAATACTTGAAAACCCAGACCAACCTTATCCTTTGAAATACACATCTGCAGCCAGCTTTTCCTGTGAATACCTCATCCTTGCTATGCATTACTCCACCAAAACCTCTGCTGGGAAATAGCAATGTCTAAGCACATGAATGAGGTAACTTTAAGCAAGACATAGAATAAATTGGTTAAGCAAATATCACAGCTTTTAATAAAACTTCCTTCCTGACGAAGGATAGAAGGTTTTGCTTGTTAATTAATAGTTTGTTAATATATTTGAGAGAAATATATTATCAAAGCTCCTTTTGTAAACACTTCATGGAGCAAATGATTAATAATTTTAATTTCTTGTGCTAATGAATGCAGTTTCTTTAGTTGGTTTAGTGACTGTGAGCAGAAAGATGATATGGATGATATTCATGATGAGGTATATTTGTCTTCTTGGTCTTGTAAAGTTCTTTCTAGAGTTGTGCATCCCTGCCTTTGTTTTTTGTCTCTGTACTACAGTCATTGACAATCTTTAGTTTGTTCCTTCTTTCACTTCACTTTAGTCCTGGTGTAATATTTCACTCTAAATTACAGGTTGCAGAATTAATAAAAGATGATTTATGGCCAAATCCGCTCACTTATTTCAACAATGTAAGTTAACTTTCAGTTTTTGTATCTTCTCTTTTTTGAATACCAATACCAATTATACTTTCAGATTTCACAATATCATTCATTTTACTCTGCCATTTTTTCTTCCCTTGTGTTTCTAACGTTGGTTAATTACAACGGAACAGGAGGAGCCTGATGAAGAGGATGTTGCTGATGAAGCTGATGATGAGGTAATTGAAGTTCCGTATTTATCATATAAAGCATAGGTTATTGGCAAATGCTGTTGGAGTATTTTTTGTAATACTTTTTGAAACCTGAAAATTGCTTGAACTCTGCTGAATCCATACAAGGTTTAGTCAGTGATTTTAGTACTGAATTAGGGCCCGCATGTTTAGGCATTAAAAAACTTTTAGCTACTCGAAAGAAGTGATTTTACAGAAAAGTGATTTTTTAAGCTGAAGAAAAAAGCCTTTTATGAAAGCTGAATTTCAGCTATTTTTCAGCTTCTGCATTTTTGGTAAAAGGCCAACCAAACAAACATGTAAATATCAGAAGTGATTTTTTCTCTAAAATAATCACTTTTTTGTGAAAAAAAACTAAACAAACGGGCCCTTTATCAGTTGCTTTTCCTAAGAAATAATCATTCTGGAAGGATCTAAGCCATGTGACTTTGCATTTGAAATAATGGATACAAATATTATCATATATTATTTTATTATTAAGTATAATACTTTTTGGCAGGAAAAGGATGACGATGACTCTGAAGATGATGACGATGAGGGTGAAGATGATGATGGCAATTGAAAAAAAAAAAGCATTACGGTGGTGTTACCTGTTTCTTTTTCTCTGGTTATATGAGTATGTAAGTGGGCTTTTGGGAATGGTGTCAATGGCCATTCTTTTGGGGTATTAACTCATGACCGCAGGTGCTGCTATCAAGGCCAGTTAGTGGTTCTCTGACCGTAATCTATTAATTATACTGAAGTTTTTTCTGCTGGTTTCATCCCTTATGCACTTCTCCTGATACTAATAGTAATATTAGCTCTCTCTCTTGGTCCTTTGTTGTGGAACTACATAGAAAAATTAAGTATTTGGTGTATAGTTGTTTGGATGTCATTTTACTGATATCCAATTCAATTTCTATGCTATCTCGTCTGTTTTCGTCCTTCCACCTGATGGCCATTGTTAGAATGTTTTCTATTTAGAATTCGTGATGAATAATGGAGCAATTCTACCTGCAAAACTTCTACTTTAAAAGCTGAACATAATGTCGCTAGCTACATCTGGATTTGAGTGGCCCCATTATTTACAACTTTTCCGTGTCAAATTTAGATGGTCATATTTGCTGTCAGGGTTAGTTATAACTTTGTGTGGTGTAACTACTTAATCGTGACATGCATATCCTTGTCTTGAACATGTCATCAGACCGCCTCTCTAACATTTCTCCCCATGTGTAATGTCCTAGTTACTCATCTTCGACTGCTAAAGCGTCTTGCCTTATTTATTGCTCAACATGTCGAGGCAAAAATGAGAGCTTGAATAAAAAAAAATCAAGTCCCAACGAAACTGCAGTGCCAGATCTTTAACTTTTACTATTTAAAGAAGCCATATGGGGCATCTGAATGGGAATAATTTCCATCTTAGCTGATGAATTCAAAGATACCCAGAACATAAGCAGGCAGTCCTCAATATTCGTTACAATTTCGTTCATGACACTGCACGAGATTAGAATATTGGCATTGCTCAAGATACTTAAGAGCTTATCGACTAACTCTAATTCGGATTTTTTTTTTCCCTTGGTCTAATTTGGATATTTAAAGAATCATCCTCAACCATTTTACGAACTTTGTACGGCGGCTTAGTAACGATTTAAAACTAGGTTGTGGTTTTTGAGCGGGACATTGTGCTTTGTTTGCTTGATAGGATTACGAAAAGTGTATTGAAAAGAATGAAAACTTGACTTTTTGAAATAGTTGCAAGTAATAAAAAAAATGAAATTTTGACTTTTTGAAATAATTTCTATTATAATCGATTATTGAAATAATTAAATTTTCGCAGTTAATCCAAACACACTAGAAAACTTTCTCTTTTTGGATTTAGACGGCAAAGTAAGTAATATCAACTGTTGATGAGAAAATCAAGGATTAATAATAAGTGAACATGCATAACAAATAATGAATGTGTTGAAATATAAACTCTTGAATTTCTCATAAACAGTTGAGATTGTTTACTTTATTATTTGTTCACATTAAAAAGTCAAATCTTTTCTTTTTAATCATTTGTACATATATACTTTCATTTTGCTTTTTTTTTTTCCAATTTACCCTTCACATTTTACAATAATTCTTATTTTGATTTATCGGTTATATTTACGTACAGAAAAATTTCAGTCCTTGGCATATTTTTTTATTTTGATTTTGATTGCTTCATTCTTCTACTTGCATGGGTAACAGAATCGGGGACGTCGATAATTAGTCGTTGGAATGCTGCCTTTTTTCTGGTGACTGATTTTACTAGATTTTTCAAAATAAAATAATCAGTCTTCTGAATCATTTCGTCATGTTGGTGCTTACGTTTTTATTAGCTCAGACAGTATGATTGGGCCAAACCATGCGATAGCTGAACCCGATATCTTGGGCCAGGCGTTGCAAGAACCTTTCAATTTTAAGCTCCAAGACATGAGGGCCTGGACATGAATATGTTGATGTTGATATTGTGCGTGCTATTGCATCAGTTTATTCCTGAATGAATTTAGAGAAGTCATCAGCTCACTCGTATTGCACTCTTGCTATACACAAAAAATCAAAGTTAATAAAAGGATTTGTAACCTTTTGGGTTAGTTGGTGCTTTAGGAGTATGCTTTCTAATTGGCGTTTTTTTTATACCAAGGTATTCCAAGTTGATAGTTAAAAGTTAATTATTTTCGAGACGTAGAGTTCATCGAAATGAGTTTTGTGTCTCTCAATAAAATCTTTTACATCTAAATAACAAAGGACCTAGTTATCTAACAATCGTGCTTAACCTTGTTGGTTCTAATTGGTGCGTCTCGCTGTACATTCATGCAATGCCCGATTGAACAAGTTAGTGTCTTTACTTTTTAGTCTCGTTAGGTTAGATCATAACCTGCATGCTTACCTATAGCAAAAAAATTTCCCGTATGTATGTTGTAGCTAGATATCAACCTACAGACACATGGAATCAAGGAGAGACATAATTGAATGGATTGGAACCCACGCGTTGCATACGGGGATAATATGGACCACCAGTTTTCAAAGTGCAAACAGCATCAAATCAAATGGTGGAGTTTCCTTGGATTCGGAATGTCTGCAGTAACAATTTCACGCATTTGTCATCATTGAATTTAATTCTTTCACACTTTCAATCCTTGATTTGTTTTGTTCAAAAAAAATAATAAAAAAATATAAGTGAAAAAAGATAGAAATAGACTACCGCAGATAATTTTAATCCAATTTTCTCGGTGGCATTTCCGAATTGACCATGATGTGTATGCAAGTGAGAAATATATAATACGTTAAACTCGAAGTCTACATCAGTGTTCCCAAGTTGGTCACAAGCTGCTAATTTATGATCTTCGACCTATGAATTAAGCTTTTTCCACCTCTACTTTTAGAGAACAAATTTTAAAAATAAAATATATATTTATTCTAATTTGTAACATTAAGAGACAGAGCTGGTGACAGAGGCTGGCAATAAGTTTTTTTCTGGGTTGCAACTTGCAAATAGTGACTAAAAGAAAAGAGGATTAATGCTACACATGTGGAAAAACTTAACTCAGAATTTTGGCATAATTGAGCTAAATTCAAATATACTTGTTAAATAAGATAAAATAGTAGGGATTATTTACCCATTAATGAATCAAACATTATGTCAACTTGGTGGGTTGAGGGGATTTAATGCAATTTAAATGGAGATTGCAGTGAAGGTAAGATGGGTATTGACAATGAGGATGTTGTGGTTTGAGTTTGCCTCAACTACCCTTTCAGGGTCCTCGACAGCGGGGAACGGACTCCATGGCAAGGACTAGAGATGGGATGGGGAGGGAAATAGGGAACGAGGACGAGGAGCCGGAGGGTTATATTAAATTGTCTTAAATCCCCTCAGCCCATCTTGTTGTTTCCATTGTGGTAGAAGCCATTCGATACCCCTTTCACTACAAAAAAAAAAAAAAAAACATGTGTTTAGTGACCGATGTTTTCGGTCGCTAAGCTACAAAAAAAAAAGTGTTGTATACCCATTTTTGGATTTTGGAACCCTACCTAACAAGTCCCAAAAGGACCTCATGAGAATGCTCAACGGGAAACCCTTTCGCAAACCTGACATATCAAACACTGCTGATGAGGTTCTAGAGAAGGCAAAAAATGAGCAAAGAGATGGGTATGTGATGGATGTGGGTGTCAACGTGGGTATGTCAAGCTTCACTGCCACAGCCATGGAGTTTTGCGTTGTGGCATTCAAGCTTGTTTCAAGAATTTGCAGAAAATCTGTGAAGAGATTTACTTTAATAGAGTGACATATTGAATCATTGTGTTTGAGGTTGCAGTTTCAGATCTTTAAAGGAGTATGCTTTAAGTTTCTTTTATTAATTTAAACAAATAAGGTTGTATATATATAGTATAGGTTACCGTTATCGGAGATGGGGACCTGTGGGCGGGGAGTATGATCCCGTCCCCGTCCCCAAAATGCCTTCCGGAGGATTTTCTTTCCCATCCCCGTCTCTGCCGTGAAAAATCTCCGCCCATTGGGCCCCAAACGGGCCAATCTCCACCGGGATCCCGCGATCAAGTGAAAACGATAATGCTCGTTGGTACGAATGTTATTCATGAAACGGCCTACAATTCAATACTATTACTACGTTTTATTTTCGATTTGCTCTATACTTTTATTTTTCTCTTTTTATTAAATTTATCTATGTTGCAGTTTTTAAGTCGCACCACTACCAATATGAAATTCGGATCCGGAATCTTTAACTTTAGGACGGGAAAGTTACAGTGACTTTGTGTCTATAAAGGAGAGAGAATGGTGATTAAAAATGGAGAGATAAATATTAGAGAGAAAATAAATAAAAAGAGAGATAGAGAGAAAGGTAGGTGACTTTCTCGCCCTAAAATTGGATAATCCAAATCCACAAAATTCGTTTCGTACCGGAAAGTACCGCTCCATGTGAAAATTGTCATCTTTTAAAAGAGTATCATATTTTAATGTGGATATTACAAAGAGTTTAATTGGTATGCATTGTTTTTACATTGTCAACCAATCAGAAATCATGGTATGCATGACTTTTGAGATAGTTAAGATAAGAGTCAAACATTTTTAACGATGTGTCAATTTCTGATTGGTTGACAGTGTAAAAAATCTTTACACTAACAATGCATATCAATTAAATCATATTACAAATACTATTTTATGAGTTTTATTTACCACATCTCTCTTTTGGAGTTGCAAATCTCAAATCATTATTTATTTGTTTTAACAATAAATTCATTTTAAATGCGTTTTTTTTTAATTAACGTTGTCGCGGAACATATATATTTGAAAACTGTGGGTGATTAGGGGTGGGAATATATTAGGTCGAACTAGGCCTTGACAAGCCCGAGCCTGGCCCGTGTTCTAATCTCAAGGCCTGAGTCTAGCCTATTAGCCTGATATAGGCCAAATTTTAAAGCCTAACCTGGCCTACTTCAAAGCTTGGCCTGGCCTGAAAGCCTATTTAAAAGCCTACTTTTCAACAAGACCTTTAAATATGTCTCCATCTATAAATAGGTCATAGGCCTTCACTTGTGAATAGGCTTGTAAGCCTCTAATGATAAAGAGGTTGGCAGGCATATACTGATAAGTAGGTCGTTAGGCATTCATAAATAAATATGCTAGTAGATCTCTACATTTAAATAGGACAATAGGTCTTTACTTTCAAATGTTATAAATAATATATTATAGTATTATATATTAAATTTTATATATTATATATGTGTGTTAAATAGGCCAGTCTGATAGGCTTGATAGGCTTTTTTTAAAGCCTTGGTCTGACCTCTTTAGCTATATAGGCTTTTTAAAAAATCATGACCTGACCTTTTTATTAAATAGGTTCGACCTAAGTAGGTCTTAAATAGGCTAAATCATAAATCCCGACGAGCGACCTGATCTATTTCCACGCCATGAGTGATGCTAAAACTATCACTGCAAAAATGTAATGGTAAAACATTCGTACAATGAATTAATTAAAATCACATACGAGACTCACAACTTATGAGAAAAATCTAATCAAATACCAAAAAAATCGCAATGCAGTCTATAATTTATCAAACATTATTTAAATTATATATATTTGACAACAGACAATCTCTTAAAATCTCAGCTAAGACAAGAAGCGCCAGTTCAGCAAAGAAAACGAAGAGTGGTCAACATTCTTCCACTCGTCGTTTCATTCCTTATCTATAGGACCAGCCAACAGGGTTTCTAGCATATGTTGGAGTTCAGCTCCAAATCTGATACACATGCATGGATCCATGATCGATCTCAAGCATTGTTGTCCAATAAAGGGGGAAATTTTGAATAACATATTTTACTTTTGGGCTTGAGGATTTTAGAACTGAGGCAGCTTTATCAGACGGCACAAACAAAATTGTAAGATGGGGAGGTTTCATTTAATTCGGGTGGCAGAGTGTGGCACACGAGGTGGCTAATTATTTTGGGCGACAACAGAGCCACCAGAATGCTAAAACAAACATATATTTTTGGTTTTTTTTTTTTATATCTTTAATAATTTTGGGATAAAAATTATTTTGTTCAATTAGAATACATCATCTCAATTAAATGAATTCTATTAATGGATCAAGTTAAATTATTATTATCGTTTGATTAGATCACTTAGACAGGATAAGTTACATTTGAGGTATCAGAGAGTTCACATAAATTTTTACCTCTTAAAAAATAAAGGATAAGACTCTTTTAAAATGAATTTATCTCTAAAATAAACAACTAAATATGTTTTATCATTGATTTAATAACATACATAAAAATATTAATTCACTTTATTAAATTAAGAATGATAATATACTTATTTCTTCACTTTAAACATAAATTAATTTTGGTAGAGTTTTTTACAAAAGTAAACTATACTGTGTTGTGTACTGCAAATTATTCTGGAACATGAACAGAAAAAAGTCAATTCGTAATTCATCTTTTGAAGAATAAAGTGACAAGTTGTGCAAATCAAATCCAATCCTTGAGCACTAAAAAAGTGGCACGTAGAAAGCACAGATTTTAATGAATCTTTTTCCTCTCACTGGAATATATACTACATAGGCAAAAATATGAAAATATAAAAAAATAATAATCTCAAAATACATAATTTCCGACGATATTTTGCAAACTACCACTATGTTTGGTTTAGGATGAAAAATGAGAGGAAAAAAATAAAAAAAATAAAAAAAAGAATAGAATAAGAGATGATTGTTTAGTTATTTGGTTAAAAAAATAAAAGGAAGGAAAAGTAAAACTTTTCTCTTCCCTTATTTGGTTATGTAAAAAGTGAGAGATAAGAAAATAATATAAATATTCTTAAATAAAAATATGATGTAATAAATAGGATAAAATATAAAATATACTCACTTGCAAAAATAAAAATAAACACTTAGTGGAAATACAAGATAAATTAAAAAATCTTAATAAATTTAATAATATTTAGTTTATTTCTTAAAATAAAATAAAAAAATTAGCAATGGGCACCTGGAAACATGTCTGAATATTATCTACAGTATTTCATCCAAATAAAGATGATTTAATTTAATGCTAAAATACCGATTTTATTACAGGAAGAAGAGAACATGTGAACCAAAAGAATAGGAATGAGAGTGTGGATGTCAATGAGATTGCATGCATATTTGTTCCCCATATGTGTTAATTGAAGGGCTATTTTTGTCTTTTCAATTGAAACTCGTACCGTTCCCCTTGTTTTCTTTTCGGATTGGGGGGAAAGGGTAGGGATGGTAATAGGTATCTTATCCAGTGGATACCCGTATAAATTATTCATGATGGATAAGTTAATTACCCGCACAATAGATATGGGGGCGAGGACGGGTAATTACCCGCAATATTTAATGGGTATGGGTGCGGGTACAGATATCTTAGTACCCATCCCGCCCCATACCCGCATATGTATATATTAATAATTTTTTTAATTCTTATATATATATATATATATATATATATATATATATATATATATATATATATATATATATATATATATATAAACTTAGGTTATCTCTTTGGTGACCTTGGAACTAATTCCTTAATGTGAATGATGTTTTTCATTCGAACTTACCATATGTAAAATAGATACTATTACCTTGTTATTAGACCAGTGAACTTGTTTCTTATGTAATTGGACCAATTGCCTAGACAATGTTGAAGTGGCTGATGGCCGAAAACTATGTTAATTCATAGGTTTGTTGTGTTGTGAAATTATGTGGGTTTCAATTACTGAAATTTATTATGCGGATGAAATATATATATATATATACATATATATATATATATATATATAATTAAAACAATTGATTGAATTGAAATTAACGTTAACTTATTACTTTCCGATTATTCCGGAGTACCTAACGCCGTTTAGTTGTTCATCACTTGAGTTTCTATCTTTCCCAAGTTCTTATTCTTCCTAGCATTGGACTTTAATAATGTTGTTTTTTGTTGTATACTATCATAATATTTGTTTGTGAACATACTAGAATACTAGGCCTTGTTATATACTGTCATGATATTTTACACTTTAATAATGTTTTCATTCAGTTATTGATTTTTTAGTTAATTAAAGTGTGGGTAATGAGTGCGGGTATGGATACTTAGGTATCCAGTGAGTAAGGATATGGGTACTTCAGTTGCTACCCATGCGGGTGTGGGTCCGGATACGGGTATTTTTTTAAAATGCGGGTATGGAGATGAGTACTATAGTATCCTACACATACCCTACCTATTATCAGGGTTTTTAGAGATGGGACCCACCAAAACTTTTCCATCCTTCCCCTTTCATCCTCGACCAAACAAGGGAGCCTGTCATTTTTCTTCATTTTTCCTTCCCCTTCTTTTCTTTTCTTTTCTTTTCTTTCCTTAAATTTCCATTGAATCAAAAGTGTACATATCTTTTATCAGTAGATTAAGAAGGTGATTTCTCAAAAATCGATTTCCCTTTTATAAATTTTTTTTATTAAAATAATTTATTTATAAATTTCAAAATAAAAAAGAAAAGTAACAACGAAAGTCAGCAAATGAGATATCGACTTCCCAACAGGAAAATCCAAAAAATTAAAGACAACAAGAGTAGCTAACAAAACAAGAAAAAAGAAAAAGTTATGGAAGGGAAGTTAGCTTCCCAAATGCCAACTTCCCCCGTAAGACATAAAATATTTGTATTTTAGAAATTAATTGAGAATGATATGTGCTTTGAAAATTATTATTTTTTCCCTGTATAATTTAAATATTCTTGCCACATTACATATGTTACACTTCCTATTTAAAAAAAAGGAAAAAGTTTATTTTTCTCATTACTATTTAAATATTTTGGCCTCCTCCCAATCAGATAATTTTCTTTATACACAAAAGTTAGAAATCGAACCTCTGACCACTTGTTTAAAGGACCGAGCTCGTTATCATTTGGATCAATTAAGTGTTGGTAGAAAAAAATTATTTGTGTACATGTAATTAATGTTGAAAGAGCAATTGTATGGGACAATGTATGGTGTCATATTTTTTTTATTGGTGAATTCTCACATATCTCAAATGTAATTTATTCTGTCTAGGTGATCCAATCAAATGATAATAATAGTTTGACTTGATCTATTAACATGACCTATTTAATTAATGTTAAGAATTTAGGCATCCGAATGGTCTCCTCAAAAATCGGCTTATAAGGGGGTGGTCTATCCAATTATATAAGCAATGGTCAGGCTCGTTAACCACCCGATGTGGGACTCGCGACACGCCCCCTCGAGCCTGGGCTCGTCACCACAAGCGAGAGCTAGCGGCACTATCCACACCACCGGACAGAATGTGGCTCTGATACCATGTTAAGAATTCAGGCATCCGAAAGGTCCCCTTAAAAACCGGCTTATGAGAGGGTGGTCTACCTAGCTATATAAGCAATGGCCAGGCTCGTTAACCACCCGATGTGGGACTCGCAACACGCCCCCTCGAGTCTGGGCTCGTCACCACAAGCGAGGGCTAGGAGCACTATCCACACCACCGGACAGAACGTGTCTCTGATACCATGTTAAAAATTCATGCATCCGAATGATCCCTCAAAAACCGACTTCTAAGGGGGTGGTCTACCTGGCTATATAAGTAACGACCAGGCTCGTTAACCACTCGATGTGGGACTCGCAACAATTAAGGTGGTGCATTTTGATTGGGGAGGATGATTTTTACCCCAAAGTTATTAGGGATATCAGAGAAATCACCTATTTTATTTTGTGATGTGACGGAGTGAGAGTGAAAAGATATAAATAAGAATATTAAAATATAAAATAAATATTGATCTTCATAAATGATATAACTCTTTTTAAAGAAAACAAAACCTATAATATCTTCTTTACGTATTAATATCGATTTAACATTGGGTTATGACACTTAACATTCTGTAATTTTTTTTGACAAAACATTTAACATTCTTAGACATTTTATCATACAATAATTTTACTATTATAATTTTTAAAATGAAATAAGGATGTAATTGGTATGCAATGTTAGTGTAAAGATTTTTTACACCGACAACAAATCATAACTTGCCACATCAAATAAAATGTTTGACTTTTATCTTAACTACCTTAAAAGTCATTCATATTATGATTTTCTGATTGGTTGACTGTATAAAAAATTTTACACTAATAGTGTATAACAATTAAACTCATGAAATAATCCTTATTATGATAAAAGCATGTTAGGAAAAAGTAAAAAAAAAAAAAAAAAAAGAAGTAGAAAGCTGTGTCGTGACAAAAATCAATGCCCTGAAAGCAAACCATGGCGGATCTCTGATGCAACCCAATAATCAGTATGCTTCCCAAGATTTATACAGCAACATATCTGGATCCATGCATTCGAGGTCAGAAGCACGATGGAGCTTCACAAACAATGTCCTGAACAAAGATCAGAAGAAAAAGACATAGAAGATGGACCCCGAAAAATTGTCTAGAGCGAATTTTTGTTGATCTTGCTAAATACTGGAGCTGCCAGGTCCGTTGGCAAAATAAAGTAAATGGCCATCAAATTTTTAAATCAAGAATAATTAAAACCAATCAATATGCCCATAAAATTTCCAACGTCTCTTTTGCTAACTAGGCCAACGGTTTTATGGCATATATACGGCCTTTAAAAGACAATAACAAAATAATAAAAGGAAGAGATTATAATAGGACAATATAACTGATACTTGAATGCCATTATTTCTACAATCCCCCACTAAAGGCAAGGAAGTAAAAAAAAAAAGGTTTAATTACACTTTTGGTTTCCTAGGTATCACGATTGTGCAATTTTGGTCCCCCAGGTTTTAATTGCGCCAATTGGGTCCTCCAAGTATCACGATTGTGCAATTTTGGTCTCCCAAGTTTCAATTGTGCCAATTGGGTCCCCACGTATCATGATTGTGCAATTTTGATCCCACAATTATCATGATTGTGTAATTTTTAACGTCAGTATCCTATACAGGACACGTGGGACTAAATTGGTACTTAGTGAAGTCAACTTGACAGTTTACAGGACATTCTTATAAGACATCATTGCCATATCACACAATTTAATGGTCAAGTGCACATCATTAAGTGTCACATAAGAATGACATGTAAGCTGTCAAACTAGTCTCATTAAGTGCCAAATCAGTCGCACATGTGCTTCGTAAGCTATTGATGTTAAAAGTTGCACAATCGTGATACTTGGAGAACCAAAATTGCACATTCGTGATACTTGGGGGATCAAAATTGCACAATCATGATACGTGGGGGACCCAATTGGAGCAATTGAAACTTAGGGGACCAAAATTGCACAATCATGATACGTGGGGGACCCAATTGGAGCAATTGAAACTTAGGGGACCAAAATTGCACAATCATGATACTTGGAGGACCCAATTAGCGCAATTAAAAACCGAGGGACCAAAATTGCACAATCGTGATACCTGAGGGACCAAAAGTGTAATTAAGCCTAAAAAAAATTCTGGGAAGGAAAGGTGTTGTGCTTAAGTGTTAATGTCTTGAGGATTGAATTAACACGTATCGAAGTGAGGCAACACCTTATATCCAAGAAGTGAATTACTCTTGAACTTAATGGATTAAGATGAGACCCGCACAACACACACTTTTACCTTTAAAATTATTATAGCTCCGCGATTAAATCTATACACAATTATTTAGGCCTTTATGTATATACCTTGGGTTGCTTATGAGTGCTCTAGAAAGATTGCCTAAGTCTTTCATGGAAGGTGGCCAATGCTTTCACACTCACGTAGGTAGATACATCACGTGCATCTCTATAGCACCAACCATATCAAGGGCTACGTATCTTTTAAGAGCTCCAGGCTCAACCTCACATCAAGCACTACCGCACGCCATAGGGATGAGAAGTGTAGTGCATAAAAGTATTCATATGACTTCGTTTGACCACAAATTGGGTGTCCACCATATTTTTCTCCACTCAAGACTTTAAGCCCATCCCCCTCGACGTATCCAGAACAATTTTCCTAGGTAATCCTTTTGTAAAAGGATCTACAAGATTTTTTTTCACTTTTCACATATTCAAGTGAAATAACGCCACTTTTAATTAAATGTATGACAACACGATGTCTCATACGTATGTGCCTTCTTTTACCATTATAAGCACTATTATTAGCCACACCAATTGCAGCTTGTGAATCACAGTGGAGAGATATAGGAGGTGTAGGTCTCCCCCACAATGATATATCAGCCATTAAACATCTTAACCATTCTGCTTCTTGACCTGCAAGTTCAAGAGCTATGAATTCTGATTCCATTCTAGACCTAGCTATACATGTTTGTTTTGTTTATTTCCAAGATATTGCACCACCTCCTAAAGTGAACACGTACCCACTAGTGGAACTTACTTCATCATTGTCTGAGACCCAATTTGCATCGCAGTACCCTTCCAAGACAGCTGGAAATTTAGTGAAATGTAAACTCCAATCCATACTACCTTTTGAATATTTTAGTAAGCGCAAAAGGGCATTCCAATGATCACTACTGGGATTATGAGTGTATCTACTCAATCTACTAACAGCATATGCAATGTCAGGTCTAGTATAATTCATTAGATACATAACACTACCAATTATCTTTGCATACTCAGATTGAGAGACACTACTTCCACCATTTTTCTTAAGATGGATACTAGGATCATATGGTGTTCTAGCAGGTACAACATCAAAACTATTGAATTTTCTTAAAAGCTTTTCAACATAATGGGCTTGACATAGAAATAAACCATTTTCAGTTTTCCGTATTTTAATGCCCAAAATCACATCAGCTATTCCTAAGTCTTTCATTTCAAATTTGGAACTTAAAAATTCTTTAATTTCAATTACAACTTTCAAAGTGGTTCCAAATATCAACATGTCATCCACATATAAACATATAATAACACAATCAGAATCTATCATTTTGGTATACACACATGAATCAGACGTGTTTACTACGAAACCATGGTTCACCAATGTGTTATTAAACTTTTCATACCATTGCTTAGGTGCTTGCTTTAAGCCGTATAAAGATTTTCTAAGCTTACATACCTTGTGTTCTTGTCCCGGCACAATGAAGCCTTCTGGTTGCTTCATATAAATTTCTTCTTTTAAATCTCCATTTAGGAAAGCGGTCTTTACATCCATTTGGTGTATAACCAAGTTATGGATTGCTGCCAAAGCTATTAAAGCACGCACAGTAGCAATTTTGGTTACAGGTGAATACGTATCAAAAAAGTCTATACCCTTTTTCCGAGTAAAGCCCTTAATAACCAATCTAGCCTTGAATTTTTCTATTGATCCATCAGGTCTATATTTCCTTTTGAAAATTCACTTACTACCTATGGATTTACTACCTTTAGGCAAATCTACTAGTTCCCAAGTGCGGTTACTTGTTATGGAATCTAGTTCACTTCTAATTGCCTCCTTCCAAAAATAGGAGCTTATTGATTTTATTGCTTCCTCATAAGTCTTGGGATCCTCTTCTAACATATAAGCATAAATTATTTCTTCATTTATTTTATCAACATCATCTATTTCCACTAAAAAGGATGTTATAAAATCTGGACCAAAGTTTGTTTCTGTTCTAATCCTTTTACTTCTTCTTGGTTCACTAATTTCAACATTTTGCACACGTTTAGGAACTACAGGAATAGAAGCAGAAATAGCAACACCATTTAAAAAATTCAATTTCTTCATGGGAAAAACATGCTCAAAAAATACAGCATCTCTAGATTCTAATATAGAATTATCATTTAGGCTCATGAATCTGTATGCAGCACTATCTTGGGCATAACCAATAAATATAGCATCAACCGTTTTTGGACCTATGTTTGTTCTTTTAAAATTCAGTAGCCCAACTTTAGACAAACATCCCCACACTTTTAAGTAACTTAGGTTTGGCGGATGACCTTTCCATAACTCATAGGGTGTCTTATTTAATTTCTTATGAGGGATCTTGTTTAGTATATAACATGCAGTTAAAATGGCTTCCCCCCACATATCGACCGGCATACCAGAATTAATTATCATGGCATTCATCATATCCTTAAGAGTCCTATTTTTCTTTCAGCTATCCCATTTTGTTGTGGTGTATATGGTGCAGTAAACTCATGTATTATGCCGTTCTTTTCACAAAATTCTTTGAGGCTAATTGTGTTATATTCACCACCCCTATCTGATCTTAGCCATTTTATTTTCTTATTTAATTGATTTTCTACCTCGGCCTTATATTTGAGGAACATAATTTCCGCTTCATCTTTGGTTCTTAAAAGATAAACTTTAGTGTATCGGGAATGATCATCTATGAAAATGATATAATATTTTTTTCCTCCTCTGCTTGCTGTATTGAAATCAGCTAGATCAGAATGCACTAATCCGAGTAGCTCACTTTCTCTAAAAATTACAGATTTAAAGGGTGGTTTTGTATGTTTGGCTTCTACGCAAATAGGGCATTTAGAAATCAACTCTTCCTTTATAGAAGGCAACAAATTCATATTGCGCAATCTTTTAATCTTTTAATAGAAGCTATATTAACATGTCCTAGTCGTCCATGCAAAAGATCAAGAGACTCAACCATGTAAGCAGAACTAGAAGCATTATCATTAATTTCAACAGTGTTGAAAACAAACAAACCACCAGATAGATATCCCTTGCCCACAAATTCTCCATTCCTATTTATTACAACTTTATCAGAATCAAGCACTATTTTCAAGCCAGCCTTGTTAAGTAAAGCCCCAGACACTAAATTCCTACGCATTTCAGGAACATATAAAACATTGTTCAAGGCCAGAGTTTTACCAGAAGTGAGCTTGAGAAGAATTTTTCCTTTACCACGGACTCCAGCAACTGCAGAGTTTCCCATGTAGATTTTAGCTTCTTCAGCATTCTCCTCGAACTCTCTAAACAGCCCCTTGTTTGCACAAATGTGTCTTGTAGCTCCTGTGTCCAGTATCCAATCAGCTGCGTTGTTGACCAAATTTGCTTCTACCACTGCAGCAATGATCTCCTCATCTTCTACCAAGTTTGCTTGCGGTTTGGGTTTTGGTTGATGGCCAACAATTTGTCATTCGCTGCTGTTAGGCTCGTTCTTGCGAAAATGACACTGGTATGCTTTGTGTCCATTTTTTCCGCATACGTAGCATGCTATCTTGGTTTTCTGGACCTTAGCTTTGTACTTGCTGACTTGTTTCTTGTACTTGTTTTGCATATTTTTATTTCCTGTATTGCTTTCAAATTTTCCCCTAACAGAGGTGCCAACAGATTCAACATTATTAGCACTAGAGAAATTATTAGGAAGGGTTGAGATATACCTATCCTTGAGACGGTTTGCTTCTTCAGTCCTCATGTAACTAATGGGTTCTTGTAAAGTGAAGTCCTTATTCTTATGTTTTAGATGATTTCAAAATTCACTCCAGGAAGGGGGAAATTTCTCGAGCAGAACATTTGCTTGCAGTATCTCACACATCTTCATACCTTCATTTAGGACGTCAGCAACCAGATTCTCATACTCGTGCACTTGATCTATGATTGATTTGTCGTCGACCATTTGGAATTGCAACCATTTACCAGTAACATACTTACGATTACCAGCATCATCAGCACCATACTTCTTTTCAAGTGTCTCCCAAATGGACTTCGCAGATTTGTTTGACACAAAGATATCAAAAAGATTATTTGGCATGTGATTAAGGAGATGACCAAGAACCAGCTTGTTGTGTTTTCCATAGTTCTCAGCTGCCTTGGTTGCGGTTTCCACAGCCTCTTTGTCTCCCTCAAAAGGAATTGTTGGTGCATCCTTGAATAGAACGTAGTCAACTTCGAGTTGCTCAAAGAAAATAAGCAACCTTTGTGACCATTGGTTGTAGTTGGTTCCGTCAAGGGGTTCAATCTTTGAGATATCAAACAAGGCATTTTTATTGAGCAGTAGCGCCATTGGAATAATATGATAAAATAATTTGCTTTCAGATTGTTAAGAAAAAGAAAGAAAAAAAAAGGAGAAGTAGAAAGCTGTGCCGTGGCAAAAATCACTGCCCTGAAAGCAAATTATGGCGGACGTCTGGTGCAACCCAATAACCAGTTTGCTCCCCAAGGTTTACACAGCGACGTGTCTGGACCCGTGCACTAGAGGCCAGAAGCATGTTGGAGTTTCACAAACAAAGCCCAGAACAAAGATTAGAAGAAAAAGACATAGAAGATGGACCCCGAAAAATTGTCTAGAGAGAATTTTTGTTGATCTCACTAAATACTTGAGCTGTCAGGTCCGTTGGCAAAAGAAAAGTAAATGGCCATCAAATTTTTAAATCAAGAATAATTAAAACCAATCAATATGCCCATAAAATTTCCGACGTCTCTTTTGCTAACTAGGCCAACGGTTTTATGGCATATATACGGCCTTTAAAAGACAATAACAAAATAATAAAAGGAAGAGATTATAATAGGACAATATAATTGATACTTGAATGCCATTATTTCTACAAAGCACATAGCGCTACTCATTTTCGAGAAAAAAATAAAAATGAAATAAAAAATATAGTCATACTATTTTAAAAAAGATGATTGTTACCAAAAAAAATTTAAAAACATTCGTGGAATGCACAAGTTCATTGCCAATTTTTCGTAGATATTTTTGTCTAGAAGAAGTTACAGTAACTTTTGCTTATTTCTGTTTTTTTTATTTTATCTTTCTTTCATCATCTACTGTGACTCCTATGAGAGGTGTAAATTTGAGTCAGACGCAAACGAGCCTAATTTAGGATTGGGGTGTGATAGAGATTTGCTAACCCGAAAACAAGATGTATCAAATCACTTCGATCCGATTGGGCCGTGGGCCGATTCAACTGTATGCGATGACTTGACTTTTTATTTTTTAATTTTTATACTTCTACTTCTCTACAATTATATTTAAATTAGTAATATAATTTAATAGCTCATATTACGATTTATGGGTAATTGAGCTTTCAACTTATTAAAATTAAATGTTGTTTAAGTTACTTTATTAGTCTAATAGTTTGTGACAAAAAAATACATAGTTTTATGACTTTTATTTTTAAAAAATGTTTCTTTTAACCCTTGTTTATATATTTTAAATTGTGATCTATATTATATTTTAAGGATTTAATCGGTATGCAATGACAGTATCAAGACTTTTTACACTATCAATTAGAAATTGAACATAAACTAAATGTTTGACTCTTATCCTAATTACCTTAAAAGTTACCAATACCATAATTTCTGATTGGTTAACGGTATTAAAAACTTTACATTGACATTTCATAACAATTAAACTCATATTGTAATGATGTTTCTTTTTATAACCATGTTATAGGTACGAAGTATCCACTACTATTAGCAGTAACTAATCTCCATCGGGGAATCTGTTGGACACTCAAGGTGAGTTCTCCTCTCCTAACCAGGTTTTTCGTTTTCTCCATACGCAAGAGCCAGGATTCGAACACCTAACCACTTGCTTAAAGTGTCCGAGTCCCTTACCACTCGAACCAATCACACGTTGGTATATTGTAATGATTTTAATACACACACACACACACACACACACATATATATATATATATATATATATATATATATATATATATATATAATTATCAATTCAAATAAAAAAGAGCTAAAAAATATAGGGTCAAAATGGCTTGTGATTCGTAGGGTTGGGTTGGGCTAGCAAAATATTGGCTTGGATCAAATCTAAGTCGGATTCCACCCTTTGACTCGATTGGATCGAAATGGGTCCGACCGGACAATCCGATTTGCCACCCCTTTTAATTATCCTTTAGAAGTAGGGATGGCAATTTTACCCGTACCCGTGGATACTCGCGGAAAAAAAATCCTCAACGGACATTGGGCGGGTAGTTGAACAGGTGCCCGCGGATAAAATAAAAGGGTAATTTCAATACCCACTTATAATCGAGGCCGGGGCGGGTATCACACTATCCGTGCCCACGGATACCCGCACCCGTTACTTAAATTACTATAATAGCCTTTATTGTAGATTTGGTATTAGGAGAAAACATAATCCAAGGGTGTTTCAAGTGGATCCTAACTTTTGTAACTTTTATTTTTGGAGAAAACAAAGATATTTGATTACTCTTGTTAGTAAATTTTGTAATAAGATTATGCTTTCGTAGTTTCGTAATATCTATTTGTATGAACATGATTAATTTAGTTGAAATTACGCATATTTCAAGCAAAAAAAGCTTTTTTTCCTGGAAAAAATAATCCGTGGATATCTGCAAACCCGCGAATATCCGTAAAATCCGTTGGATACCCGCCCGCAGGATACCTACGCGAGTAACGGGCTGGGACGGGCACCGATTTCACCCCATGGATGCGGGAGCGAGGAGAGTGTTATCCGTGTCTGTCCCGCCCGTTGCCATCCCTATTTAGAAGAGATTCATTATATTTTTCAAAATAAATTAAAATATAATTTTTGATCCTGTTCTTTTTTCAAAAACTTACCTAAATAATTTAAAATATTTTAAAGTAATTTTGTAACAAAAAGAAAATTTCCCCAAAAAAAGTCTCAAACAAACCCAACTGCATATCAGGGAGAGAGGATAGCTTTTGATTGGCGACGATTGTATATGGTGTAGTTTCATTGGACGCCTCAAAACTCCTCCGGATAAGATGCGCATACGTCGACTGGTTTAGCTTGTTCCACTGTGCTTTCCACAAAAGAACAAATTTCAATTTGCATGTATAAAACCTTGAATTACGTATAGAACAACATCCTGTACCCTATGTTAGGTTGTAGGAGAAAATGGGAGAGGAAAGAAAGTGAAAAAAAAAAAAGTAAAGAAAAAGAGTGAAAAATAAAAGGATTATTTAATTGTTTGGTATGAAAGAAAATAAAAGGAAAGTAAACTAAAACTTTTCTCTCCTCTTATTTAATTGAGTAGAAAGTGAGAGAAAAAAAACATATTTGTGAAATCATATAAATATCCCCATATAATAATATTTAAATAAAAAAGAATGACTTTTTTTATATTTTCATCCCAAAAAATAATTGTTTTCTCTCCGTCTTTTCCTCCCAAATATAGAAGAAAAAAAATTGAAGTGAGGGCTCACATGTTTTTTTCCCTCCTCTCACTTTCCTTCTAATCCAAACAAGGGAAATAGATTTTTCCCTTATCTTTCTTTTCTCCCCTTTTCTTTCCTTCCTCATTCCATCATACCAAAAGAAGTCGAGTCTATACAATAATATTAGAATAGTCAACACCTCGTGTAATGTAAGGAATTTTAAAATTTAATACATTTTTATTAGAGTTTAATTATTATGTATTGACCGTATAAAATTTTTTTACATAAATATTAATCACCAATCATGATATGAATGATTTTTAAGGTAATTAGAATAATAAATCATTAAAAAAATTACTGACATAATAATTGATGATTGAATATCTATATAAAAATATTTTACACTGTCAATATACAGCAATTATACTTTTTTTAATATTTATTGAGTAAATATTTTATATTTATTAATATTTAAAGTTTTTTTTAAATTACAAAAATAGGCCTAAGCTCAAAGAGGAAAAAATTAGATAACAAATACACTAAAACGGGTAAGGAGGCTCGTGACATATTAGTATAATAGTATATCACCTAATAACAATAAAATAATCCAAATGGGATTTGAATAGAAGAAGGTGTACTGAGATATTATTTGATAACAGATCTTTCGTTCGATCGTTATCTTATACAAAATAAATTTTTTGGGAAGGGACCCTATTCATGTTGCTCCTGATTTCGGAATGATAACTCACTTCCTACTATTTAAATTACCAAAAAAATAAATAACAATTAAATAGAAAGCTAGAAGGAGGGGAAATAACATCCTCAAAATCATAATCCTTTCAAAGGCTCCACTTTACTAGTTAATCAGGACAACAATTGCCTGTGAGTGATTTTTTTTACTTGAACAAATGACAAGAAAATGATATGTGTGAACCCATTTTTCTAAAGCGAATACTAGCTAGTAGAAAATAATCTCGTAGAGCTAAAAAAATTAAATGCAAGTGCTCGTTGAACATGTACGTAGTTTATATCTTGTTAAATTAGAAGAATAAATTGGAAAATAAAAATTGATGGAATAAAGGTGGAAAAAATATGTTACACAAAAAGAAAACAATGAAATGTTGATCAATTTAACATTTAAATGTTTCATATTTTTATTCATACAAACCCTTTTGGATTTTTGTACATATAATTTTTTACATTAATATTATTCTTTTTATGTAAATTGATATTATTATTATTATGATATTTTTTTTTCATCTCATTTTTTCTCTTTTATTTAAAAAAATGGTTCTTAGTTTTTTTTAAAGTTTTGTGATATTTCTTTTTCTTTGTAACTATATTTTTTTAAAAAAATTTACTAATTGTTTAAGGGTATTGATTAAGATATTAAAATTAAAATATATTAAATAAAAACTAAACTATTTATTTGAGAATTTAGAAAATTATTTATTTGAGAATTTAGAAAATTATTTATTGCTTTTTCTATAAGAGTTTAATTGCTATGTACTGTCAGTGTAAAATTTTTTACACTGATAACTAATTAGAAATCATGATATGTGTGATTTTTAAGATAGTTAGGACAAGAGTCAAACGTTTTAGCTTATATGACAATTTCTAATTGATTATCTATATAAAAAAATCTTTATACCGATAATATATACCAATTAAATCCTTTCTTTCGATAATTAAAAGAATTTTTTATAATAATATAGAACGTTTTAAGTTTTCTTTTATGGGTGTAAGACGGTGGTTAGTAAAACCTATGTTTTTATGTTTGATTTTATTCTATTCTTATAATTTTTATATACTATTATATAATAATATATTATCGCATCATTAAAAGCTTCTGCATTAACAATTATTTAAAAAAACTTGACGAATAAGATGTAAATATATATTATTTAAAGGTAACATAAAAAATACTATACTGATCTAATTACTTTATACTTATAATCTTTATATATAAAAATAAGATAGTATAAGATTAATTTGGGTAATTTTATAAATTATCTTAGAGATAATTATTAATTTTTAAAAAATCTTAAAATAGACAGATAAAATCAATATAAAAGTATGATATCTTTTTTAGGAATTTACGAGGTTTTTACAATTAAATTTATTGATATTTTAGTTAAATTTTGAAAATGTTTCCTTTATATGATAGGAATGGTTAATTTTCTTAACACTTTCTATTATAATAAAATATTAAATTGTTAGTACCTAAGAGCGCTTGGATGAGATGACGCAGGTCTCTTCCAGCTTAACAAGTAATCTTGAGTTCGAATCCTAACTGTGAGAATGCAGCAAGATTAAAACTCTTGAGGGAGAGTTTTGTCGCTCTTATGATCCTACCTAGTTCGAGGGATTAGTCTTCACAGTTACGCGCGGAGGATACCTGAAAAACAAAAAAAAAATATCAAATTGACAGTAACTTTTTTGTTACTATTTTAAATTTACAAACAATTTTTTTCTCTCCAAATAATACATATTTATATTCTTTAAACATTATTTACCCATCAATCGCATGGATCCATCATCTACTACATTTAAAATTAAACTCTTTTATACAATTTGAGACGATCTACCCCCCACCTTGTTAGAGAGAGAGAGAGATGGAGTGAGGGCAATGACTTGAAGAGAATATCTATAGTACCTTGATGCATATAATTTTTTTTTTTTTGATGAATGTTAGTAATACATTTTCTAAACTCTCTTTTCAATATACTCTCTTCTATTGATTAAAATTATTATGGGTCTCACTAATTCATGTGGGTCCCACTTGAATTTTGTAGGACTTACATAAATTTCAATCAATATGAAAAAGTGTATTGAAAAAAGAGTGTTTGAGAATGTATCGCTAGCATTTCTCTTTTTTTTTTTTTTGGTGAGGTGATGCCTAGAATATTTAAAATGAGTTGTCAATTTTTTCATAAAATAACATTTTAAAAATAATTAATAAAATATTTAATAATTTACCCGGCTTCTTACTTCATTTTCATGTGAGATTTGAGGCGATCCAAATAATTGGGACGAACTCTTCAGCTGTTCAGCATCATACGACGAGGATGGTGCCTTACGGGAGAGTGCATGCCACGAGCATCGAATACGTACGACATGCTATATGATACGGGGTCATGTGAATTTACTGATTTACCACTTTAACAATTGGATTCACTGGGCTCTACTTTTCATGAGATGGGAGTGCCCAATAGCGGCAGGCAAAATGCTAACAAAGAAAGTGATGTGACCCTCCATACCCATTTTTATTTGAAAATATAAAATACCTTCAAAAATACTATTCTGTATTTCTATTTCTAAGTTAATGTAGTCCTCTATTTAAAAGAAAAATTATTATTAGCATTTTATGTCATTTTTGGTTTTTTTTCTTATGAAGTCATTGACTATTGAGACTTGACTTATTCAGATGTGTAATTTTTATTTACCATTACCATTTCAACTATTAATTCAACCAAAAAGGTGAAATCGTTATTTGGTATTTTCACATGGTAAACTTATTTTGACTATTTTGGTTTGAGTGGAGACCAAAGCCTATACATATCACTAGACCTAGACAACAGGCGGGTTCGATCGGATTCGGTTCCAAAAAGCCCAATCCGAACCAACTTGCCCATCAATACATATAACCCAATTTTGTTTGGGTAGGTTGTCAGGTTGGAGGCAGGTATCGAGTAACAGGTTAGGTGGGCTAGACGAGTGGTTTTAGAACGGGTTGGCCTAATCACTTTTTTTTGCCAAAACATTTTTGTGAATTTTTTTACTTTAAACCATAAAAAAACCCTAATACTCACCACTCACCAGTCACCTTTGTTTTGTTGCGTCGCATCCCTCCCCTCGTTTCCTTCACTCTTAGTTCAGTTTCACGACCGTCGCAGCACTTCGCCAGTTCGCTTTCGCTCACACCGAAGATCTGCAACATCGATCGTGTGGATCTTCAACGTTGTTTGCGTGGATCTCATCTCTCAGTCTCCATTTCAGTCACGCGGCCGATCGCTCGTCACCGTCGCAATCACCGCTCGTCACTGATCCCAACACTGCTCGAAGCCTCGCACCACCGCAGCCTCGCACTGTCATCTCTCTCTCCCCTTTATCGAAAATCTCTCCCTCCAAGCCATGACTGCCACCTTCCTCACCTCATCTCTCGCTTTCTCTCCACTTTTCTCTTATATCGGACGTGTTTGGTCACCGATGGTGTAAAATTTTCAGAATCGAGCCCGATCGCCATCAACCGTCTCAACTCTACCTTTTCCAAACCGTCAACCCGAGACCAACCCGCAACCCGCCCATGCTCTTGTTTCAACTTGCCGGTATGTCGGGTTCAAGTTGATAGGCTTTTTTTACCAGCCCTACATATCACCACCTCTCCTTCTTAACTCCTAAGGAGTATGGGATGATTATCAATAAATCTCTTTTAAACTAATTTTGTTTTTTTATGGAAATAATTTTGGGTTTAAAGTATATATATAAATAAAAGTGCGCTTTTTAATTGAATAACATATATTATAAATTTAATTTTCTTAAATAATTAAGAAATAAATATATTTTATTTTCTTGCTTGGATGCTCAATTTTCTTCCCTTTTTATTTTCCTATGAAAAATTACATGAAGAAATTTAATAAAATTAATACTTTACCATGGCTAACATTAAATAAAAAATAGTAATGACATATCTTATCAATTGAACTGTATTAAAAATAGAAAAATGCTAGCAGCACATTCTCTAACACACTAACTCCTATTGGTTGAAATTCACGTGGGTCCTACAAAATTCAAGTGGGACCTATATAATTAGTGGAACCCACATGAATTTCAACCAATAGAAGAGAATGTATTCAAAAGAAAATATATTGCTAGGAGCCCTCTTAAAAATATGGGACAATGTTGCTCGCTAGTGATGATTTTTCCAAACTATATCACATAAAAAAATAACATAAAATTGACAATACGTAATCATATGAATTTTTTTAAAATAAAATCTCGAGTACTAAGATGAAGTGGATAAATTAACTTATGAAAGAGTTATGAAGCACACAGGTAAGGTTAAATTGATAAATTAGCTAGGTGTGAACATAAGTTGTCCAGTTATGAATCACTTAGGTGTGTTTACTTGACACGTTTTGTTTAACTCTATCTGTCCTGATATTTTAAACCGGACCATTTTATTGGACTCCAACTCGATTCGGTTACCATCCAAAAATAGTTGGGTGATAAACTCAGCTAATTTAATATGGGTAAAATTGGTTGATTGGTCTATACGTTTATTTAATTTTTTACATTAATTTTATAAGTTTTTTTTTTTCAAATTGGTCTCACACGTTATGTTTCGCTTTCACATTAGTTCTTTCCGTCAATTTCGACCTAACGCCGTCAAATAAAAAGTCATGTGTCGCACTAATATCATGTCACGTCAGCTCAAAACTAATGACGTTAAGTCGAAATTGATGGAAAGGACTAATGTGGAAACGAAATATAACGTGTGGGACCAATTTGAAAAAAAAAAAAACTTATAAAACCGATTTGAAAAATTAAATAAATTTATAGGATCAATCAATCTATTTTATCTTTAATATATAATTATAATGTATTGATAAGTAATTATTTCAGGAAATTATAGAAGTATGGAAGTATGGAACTATATCTTGTTTTTACTGGTGCACACTCATGATTATATCTCAGGGTCTGGTTCTTGTCACGGCATAAGAATGGCCAGATATTATATTGTAGCGACTTGTTCTGCACTGCTGATCAGCTCCATGAACACCGAGATTCCAACTGTCTAAACTAATGAGGCACTCAGCCTATCCCAGCATAGGCTTCAGATGTTCACCAAACTGTTGCCAAACGTCATCTCCAACTAAGATCGGTATACGTATTATATATATGATATATCCTTGTGTCTGCATATCAGTAGCATTATCTTGGTACTGCACTTTAATAATTGGATCCTAGATATGTCGCTACATGTATTAACCTCATTATAGTATTTCTGAATTGATGCCCAATTCATGTTTATCAAATTAATTAACTAGATACATATCACCCAATATTGTTTCACCTTTACTAGTGGTCGTGGAATAATTATGGTTTATTTTTAATTTTCTATTTCACTGATTCCTCTAGCTACGTTCAAGATCATTAATGAGAGAACACACCTGTATGCAGTCGTAATGGTACAGCCATATTAATTCAAATTATGAGATCATAATTTGAATTTATGATCTCATAAGTCAAATCCCTCATCACTAACTCAATTTTTGTGGCTTCAAACTTTGATTAGTTCGACTTAAACTTTTCATGTGTAATAACCTACGGGGAAATCCATGCACTAACCGTTTCGTCAGGAACAAAGGGCAAAGAAGAATGTTAATGAATATCTTTGGGGCATTGTTTAAAAATTTTGATATAAACTTTTATTAAAAAATTGTGTATTTCACATATCAAAAAATGAGATCTACTTAGATTTTCAATGAGATTTTTTTATTTCTTGCTTCTTGGACATTGATTAATACCCAAGATAAAACAATGCACTTAGAAAGTTTTATGGGCATGCAATTAATTATTTTATTACATCTATTAATGCATTTGAAGAATGGTTTGAATAGTAGAAGTATTGGAGTCTTGAAGGGGAGGAGAGATATTTTAATAGTGAATTGCGGTGACTGGAAGGAATTACGTAGTGGAATCCAGGTCGTCTGTGAAGTGTGAATGATAGCAACCACCAAAAATAAATCTCTATTAATGTCCTCTCTCTCAAAATTAATAAAAAGGTTATAATTAATATGTTGATTTGATTAAACTTTGGGTTAAATCCTTTTAAACTAGATATGTCAACTTGCGGTTTTTCTGTGCAAGCTTTGAACAACATAGTTGGGACCAAACATGCATTGACTGGGAGGGGCTGAGATTGATATTGTTGGTTTGGGTCGCTAGCTTGCTTGTCCAATCAATTAGGATAGAAATTACAGTACAGTATACATAAACTGAGAATTACATTTATATAAAAGATATATAGATGTTGCGGAGGGTAGGCTGTCTTCTTCAATATGACATACATAAGTAGCAAGGCATGTGTTGGCAGAAAAGGCAGCAGCAGTTAATATCTATCTGGTCCACTTCTCTGCTTAGCAACGCAGGTCCACGATGCCCTCGAGGACAGGACACAAACGAAAATAAAATTTCTTACACTAAAAAAAATAGTAATAATATATTTTTTAACACTTTTTTTAACACATATTTTTTTATTGATTAAAATTCATGTGGGCCCTATAAAAATCAAGTAGGATCTACATGAATTAGTGGGATCCATATGAATTTCAACTAATAAAAAAGTATGTGTTGGAAAGAAAATGTTAGAGAATATATTACTATCACTTCTCAAAAATATAATACCTCAAGTGATAATGTCAAGTCTAATTAAACTCTTTAATATAAATTAAGTTAAGATAAATATATTATATGTATATAAATATGATATTATCTAAGAGTCTGTTTGGTAAAATTAGCTATTAGCGGATAAGCTAGCTGATAGCGGATAGTTTATAACGGATAGCGGATGAGGTAGCTGATAGCGGATAGCGGATAAGCTAGCTTATTTTCTGTGAAAGTGTTTGGTAAAACTAGCGATTGAACTAGCTGAAAAATATAAAATGACATAAAAGGACATCTTCATTAATGCTTTTACATAAAAAAGAGAGAAGAGAATAAAGGTAGAATTAAATGAAGATAATAAGAATAAAAGTGGAAAGAAAAATAAAACGCTATAAGCTATAAACTTAAACGCTACTTCAAGTAGAGTCTGAAAAAAACGTTATAAGCTCGTGAAAAAACGCTATAAACTCGTGACAGATACGCATACCAAACGAGACTACTTTCTCATCAGCTATAAACTATTTGCTATAAGCTCATTCAAATATTTTACCAAACAGGCTCTAAATGTTGTATTCGTGTTTAAATAAATGCTAGTCCATCATTTTAGGTATTATTAATAAAATTATATTATCTGTGTATAACTTTTATATGAACATCAATGCCACATATAGGAGAGGTTCAAAAACACTTTCTCTGACCAATATCCATTTCAAATTCATGTGTTTCAAAAGTGACACTTCATTGTTTTAGTTTTTAACATATTTTTATTATATATATATAGGACCCACACACAATGAAACATTAAAAAAAAATTATTAACTAATGAATAAATATTTAATTTTCTTAATATTGAATGGAACAATATTCAACTGTTTCTTATTTAACAGTGATGCTATGTGGCATATCGATTAAGTGGTTTGATTTGTGTAATAGTCATATTTATTTTTGTATAAATAGGAGCATTATTATACTTATATAGAATTTATCACTTTTTCATCTTTTGTATAGAGCTCCAGTACCCTAAAGTCCTCCTTTTAATATATTTTTATTGATAAAAAAATTGTAAAGATAATTTTGTACATGATTTTATGAACTTGGACCCAAATCTATTTAATTAGTGTATGTTTGATTTCATTTCTGGAGATATCAGAAATACTTATGTCCCTTGTCAAACGTGATTTTGGTAATAAAAAATAGAGGTGTTTGGCTATTGTCTAACCAAATTGATTTTGTCTTCAAACGTGATTCTAGTAGAATCTATAAATAGTAGTTTCTGCGTTGAATTGAAAAAATTTACACTAAGTTCTACATCAAACTTGTTTCAAAATAAAAACATCCCAACATAAATCACTTCACTTCAAACTTTATTATATTGAAATCAATTCTATCCAAAATCATGTTTATCAAACACTCATCCAAACACACACATACTATCTTTTAAACTTTCGTATACCGTTTTATGCAATCATCTTCATAAGATGTAACATTGTTTTCTTAATAGAGTAAAAAAAACTATTAACAAATTAGAAGTGATCATTCCTTTTTGAGACAACAAAAAATTGTAGCATATATTGAGATTGATTTTATTATTTAGGACATGCATTTTCTTTTATCAAAATTAAAACATGTTAATTATAAGTTTGATTTTGACTATCAAAATTTACTGTTGCATTTAGAGTCGTTATCAAGTATCTCCTGTTATTTCTATTATAAGCAAAAAGTTTTAAAATTATTGGTCAAATATATAAGTAAATTTTAATTACTTTTATCCTATTTAATGATATTGTTCCTATAATATCTTTCATTTAATATCAATTTTATTTTTCAATAACTCAATGTGAAATATATTTAATAAAAATTAAAATTTTTTATAAAATTTATTTTAGATAATATACTTAATTTTTTAATAATATTAAATAAAATTAATCAAATTTTTTAAATATATATATTTCATTTAAATTTTACTTATAATAAAGATGAAAGGAATTAGTATGGAGAGGGTTTAAATTTGTGTCAACTTGTCGGTACGTTAGTCTTTGCCTTTCTTGGAATGTAATTTCGCGACAAGAGTGTAAAAAGCTGAGTAGTCTCACGTGGGCGCTTTGCATTGTGTCCTACAAAAATTAGGAATTAAGTTGGGCATTTATTTGGATTCTCAGGTTATCAAAACAAATGAGAAAGAAGGAGGTCGACTTTCACTAATTTGAAAGAGGCAGCATATTTATTATATTATTTTATGTCTAACAAATGAAGTTTTCAAGGTGCTGCCAATAGCTCTTAAAATATTAGCTTTAATTATATTTTTTGTCCCGCAACGATTTTTAAATATGTGATTTTGATCTTTTGAAAATTTTAATTCTATTTTTCGTTCCTCAATTTTTTCAATTATGCAATGAAAGTCTTTATTTTGATCCCTAAAAGGACTGATTTTGCATAATTTCACAAATTAAAAAAATTAAATGTTCAATTAAAATTTTCAAAGGATCAAAATCGCATCATTGTTAGGATATTCAATATTTTATTGTAACTGTTCTTATAATTGTTATTTAGCTAGAGCCTTTTAGTTAGCTTTCTGTTTGGTTAACAGTTCATCACAGCTGGCAATTATTAGTTAGTTACAGCTGTTAGTTACCAATTAGATGTATATATATGTAACAGTTCTTCATTCAATAGAACTTGAGAAATTCATTTCAACAATTCTGTTTCTAACATGGTATCAGTTGGTTAAATGCGATTTCTCTCGCTCTGCTTCGTTTCTACGCGGCGATTTCATCTTCTTCCTCGCGTTCTGTTTCTTCGCAGAATCGCACCTTCTTCTTGTTGATCGTTGTTCTTCGATCAATTGTTTCTCGATTCTCCTTCAATTTCCTAATGGCGTCTTCTCCTAGCATTACGGATTCAGTGTCCTGCGTCGCCACAACCAATTTCACTTCGCAAGATACCTCAAATCCCTACTATGTTCATCCGAACGAAAATCCGTCTCTGGTTCTCGTTTCTCCAGCACTTGATGGTTCCAATTACCATGGCTGGGCTCGTGCGATGACCATGGTGCTTGAAATGAAGAACAAATTTGGCTTCGTGGATGGCACAATTACAAAACCTAATGACGGCGATCCGTTGTGCGGTGCTTGGAAACGCTGCAATACACTCGTTCGTTCTTGGATCAATCGGTCTGTTACGCCAGAAATTGCAACCAGTGTTCTCTGGTTATCTCAAGCTTCTGAGGTATGGCAAGCTCTTCATAACCGTTTTTCTCAGGGAGATTATGTCCGCATCTTGCAATTGCATAACTATTTATACTCCATGAAACAAGGTGACCTCTCGGTTACTAGTTATTTCACAAAATTGAAGATCCTCTGGGACCAATTATGCAATTTTCGTCCTCTTCCTACTTGTGATATGCCCCCCACTGGTTCTTGCAAGTCTGTTAAAGCATTGCAGAAATATCGAGACTGTGATAGTGTTCTATGTTTCCTGCATGGTCTTAATGATACATATGCACCTGCTAGATCACAAATCTTGATGCTTGATCCTCTTTCTCATCTTGATAAAGTCTTTTCCATGATTTTGCAACAAGAGGGACATCAACATATTGGAGTTCTTCCAAGTCCTGCTGCAATTGCAATTCCTACTGCCAATGCTAATACTGCTGCACTTAATGTTCAAGCATTTCCTTCACAAGGTCGTGGTAGAGGCTCTTTCAAGAAACAAGGCCACTCACGTTTGTGCACACATTGTGGCCGCACCAATCACACGGTTGACACATGCTTTGTCAAGCATGGCTTTCCTATTGGCTGGAAGTCCAAGAAATCTGCTAATTGTGTCACTGCTGAACCTTCTGAGACAGAAAATGCTTCCGCTTCCATTGATGTGCTTGCTGGCCTCAGTAAAGATCGGATTGTCAGCTTGATTGCCCTTTTACCCAAGCCTACCTCCATTGCTGCAAGTTCTTCTAACTTGGTTAGCTCTCACCACATTTCCACTCAACCTCCTTCAGGTAATGCTCGTTGGATCCTTGATTCTGGAGCTACGGATCACTTTGCATGCTCCTTAAATTTCTTTTCCTCTTATAAACCTATTAAACCTGTTGCAGTTTCACTACCAAATGGTAAGTCTGCACTTGCATTGCACAGAGGCACCATCATTTTAACTGATTCTTTAATTCTACATGATGTGCTGTATGTAGAACAGTTTTCGGTTAACATCATTTCTGTTGCAAAACTTGCCAAAACCCTATCTTGCCAAGCTGTTTTTACTCACAATTTGTGCTTCTTGCAGCTGATTCCTGGCCAAAGGGTGATTGGTACTGCTAGAGAATTCCAAGGACTTTACTATCTAATAGTTCCTGAGCATTGTGTTTCTGCTTCTATTTCTGCATTACATTCTGTACACAATCTTTCCACTTGTATTCCTTGTCTTGATGTATGGCATTATAGACTAGGCCATCCCTCCGCATGGTGTTATCAAACAATTCAAAAATCTCATTGTAAAATTCCCACTTTGATGAATAAACCATGTGATACTTGCCATTTGTCTAAGCAAAAGCATTTATCTTTCAAACACAGCACCACTGTTGTTGATTCTTGTTTTGATTTAATTCATGTTGATATTTGGGGCGCTTATGCCATTCCTTCTATACAAGGTCACAAGTATTTTTTGACCATTGTTGATGATAAATCCAAATATACATGGCTTAAATTGATGAAAACAAAAGCTGAAACAAGACAACATCTCATTGATTTCATTTCCTTATTTCAAACTCAATTTCACAAGATCATTAAAACTGTTAGAAGTGATAGTGGCCTTGAATTTGACATGCCTTCTTTTTACTCATCCAAAGGGATTATACATCAAAAGTCTTGTGTTGAAACACATCAACAAAATGGGGTGGTTGAGCGAAAGCATCAACACATACTTAATATAGCAAGATCTTTGATGTTTCAATCTCATTTGCCTCTTTCTTTTTGGTCTTTTGCTGTTTGTCATGCTGTCCATATTCTTAATATGCTTCCATCACAGCATTTGCAGTCTTTTTCTCCTTATTTTCTTCTTCATAATAATGAACCTGATTTCCGTTCTTTAAGAGTGTTTGGTGCCCTTTGTTTTGCTTCCACACTGCAGGCCCATAGGACAAAATTTCAACCTAGAGCCAAGAAATGCATTCATCTTGGACATTCTCCTGGTACTAAGGGCTATCTTCTTTTCAACCTACATACTAGAGAACTTTTTGTCTTTAGACATGTAGTCTTTTATGAAACAGTTTTTCCATATCAAAAGGATTCCACTACTTCTTTAAATACTGATTCTCTTTTTAATATTCCACTTTCTACTGTTATAGATTCCTCTGATCTATCAGTTTCTGTTTCTGCAAGAGCTGATTCATGTAATGATGTATCAAATTCTCCAAATACTGAACCTGAGTCAGCATCCAATTCCAGTTCTTCTTCTGTTTCTGCACCTGATATTGTCCCTGCATCTGCATCTACTTCTTCAGAATCTGCATCTGATTCTGTATATGAATCTGTAATTCCTGCACCTGCACAATCTCTATCTAATTTTGTTCCTGAATCTGTAATTCCTGCACCTGCACCTGTTCGAACTTCCAACAGAATCAGAAATCCTCCATCCTATCTCAAGGACTATAAATGTAATGTACTTAATTCTATCAGCAGTGCTGCTCATTCTTCAGGTACAGGTACAACTCATCCCCTTTCTAATTTTACTTCCTTCTTGCATACATCTTCATCCCATGCAGCCTATCTTCTTTCTTTATCTACTATACCTGATCCTCAAACATATAATCAAGCTGTCCAACATCTTTGTTGGAGAGAGGCTATGGATCTTGAAATTGCAGCCTTGGAAAACAATAAGACTTGGATTCTTACTGAATTGGCTCCTGGAAAGAAACCAATTGGTTGCAAATGGGTTTACAAAATAAAAAGAAAATCTGATGGGAGCATAGAAAGATACAAGGCACGGTTAGTTGCAAAAGGCTACACTCAACTTGAAGGTGTGGATTACAGTGAAACATTCTCTCCTGTGGTTAAGCTTACTACTGTGCGGTTGGTACTTGCCTTAGCTGCAGCCAAGCATTGGTTTTTACATCAATTAGATGTAAACAATGCATTTCTTCATGGTGATTTGTTGGAAGAAGTATAAATGAAGGTGCCTCCTGGTTTTAATACTCCAAAATCTGGTTTGGTTTGCAAATTGCAAAAATCTCTTTATGGATTGAAGCAAGCAAGTAGACAATGGAACTCTAAACTTGCTGCAGCCCTCATTACTCTCGGTTATAAGCAATCTCCATCAGATCACTCTCTCTTTGTTAAAACTCAGCAGTCTCTTATTACAATATTGTTAGTTTATGTAGATGATATTGTATTGACTGGGAACAATATTGCTGAAATCAATTCTGTAAAAACCTTCCTTGATCAGCAATTCAGAATCAAGGATTTAGGTCCTCTCAAGTTTTTTCTTGGCCTTGAAGTGGCAAGATCAAAATCTGGTATTAGTTTATCTCAAAGAAAGTATGCTTTGGAGCTTTTAGATGATGCAGGGCTGCTGGGATGCAAACCTGTCTCGGTTCCAATGATCCCAAATAATAAAATGTTTACTGCTGACCCTTTGCTCAGTGATCCTAGCAGCTATAGAAGACTCATTGGGAGACTCATATACCTCACAAATACAAGACTAGATTTATGTTTTGCTGTCCACAAACTGAGTCAGCATCTTGCAGCTCCAAATCAGTCCCATTTTGATGCTGCTCTTCATATTTTGAAGTATGTAAAAGGGTGTCCGGGTAAAGGATTGTTTTTCTCCGCTGCCAGTGATTTGAAGCTGCGAGCTTATAGTGATTCTGATTGGGCTGCCTGTCCAACAACTCGCAAATCGATCTATAACCGGCTTCTCAATTTTTCTTGGATCTTCTCTTGTTTCATGGAAATCCAAGAAACAGCAAACTGTGTCTCGTTCTTCCAGTGAAGCCGAGTATAGGGCACTTGCTAATACCACTTGTGAAATTCAGTGGTTAATCTACTTGGTCACTGATTTGCACCACCCTGCTTCATTGCCTATCTACTTGTATTGTGATAATTAATCCGCAATCAAGATAGCTCAAAATCCCACATTTCATGAACGTACAAAACACATAGAGATTGATTGCCATCTCATTCGTGACAAGGTTCAAAATGGCACCATTCATCTTATGCCCATTGCCTCAAAGGATCAACTTGCTGACATTCATACCAAGGCTTTGGCTTTTCCTGCTTTTTCTTCACTTCTTTCCAAGCTGAACATGGTTGATATCCATGATCCAGCTTGAGGGGGGTGTTAGGATATTCAATATTTTATTGTAACTGTTATTATAATTGTTATTTAGCTAGAGCCTTTTAGTTAGCTTTCTGTTTGGTTAACAGTTCATCACAGCTGGCAGTTATTAGTTAGTTACAGCTGTTAGTTACCAATTAGATGTATATATATGTAACAGTTCTTCATTCAATAGAACTTGAGAAATTCATTTCAACAATTCTGTTTCTAACAATCATTGAAAAAGTTGAGGGACGAAAAAAACAATTAAGCCAAAATATTATTAGATGCTTCAATTCTTACAATATTTTAATCGCTGATTGCTATGGGTCAAACAAAGTGGATAACATAATGACAAATTATAGTCATGAAAAGCAAAATGTTCACAGCGGTTAATTGTATTTTGCGTTGAATTATCATGCTTGCTTACTTTTGCAGCTATATATATCCCAATAAATTATTTGATGATTATATGCAATCCAAAAACCAAAAATTACCTATTTTGTGTAGGGGAACGTGTTGTTAATTTGTCGTATATCCATCAGCTGCCGTTGCATGTGATGAACTTATTAAGCTACTTCACTATTTAAGTTTAAGACTAACTGAAAGTATATATGTCTTAAAATTTTACTCCATCTACTTCAAAATTTAATATTAAAAACGTTTTGATTCCATGTAGCTAGAAGAACAAACTGCGAAGAAACTGAAATGGGAAAAGGAAAAGTTTGGATAAATTCCTGGGGAGAAGGGCGAGAGAGCTTAAGATCACTGTCGTGTTCGATACAAGGAAAACTATCGTTGGGTTAGCCCCGTTTGTTTCCATTATATACAAATGTCACAAAGTCGAAGTGTCACTTTAATTTGTTTTTCGAGCTAGTTTAGTGGTCAATGCCAAGTTCTATAACAAGAAACTAGAGCCACTTCATAAATGCAAAGAAAACGAAATTGGTTTATATATGTGGAGTTGGCTCACATGAGCAAAAAGGAACAGTGTCAGCCTCAATTTCAAGTAAACGGAACCCCCTCAAACAAGTCCTTATAACCAATAGAAATGTTGAAATCGACCCCCCATATAGACAACATAGTGACTGCTTGTTCTCTCTGAAACTTTACAAGGATTTAGATCCATTTCCATGTGCTACTTGTGGTCCTAATGCTGAAGAAGATAACCCGCAATAGCATAATTTTGAGTGCCTAGAAATTCCTCATGTGTATGCGTTTGTCTTTTTCCCTAAAACCCTTGAAATCTTAAGCACTGTGGTATTTATGATCGCTGCAATGATTCTCATGAAATTGGAAAATGCTATTTGTTTGATTTGATTAGAAGTTAAATTGAGAAAGGAATTGATTGAGGAATGCACCTCTATATATATGAAACTAAACATGCCTACTAAGGTATTTGATAACAGACAACTAAACACGCCTAAAGTGTGATCATGAAGCTAATTTTGGATATCATCCATGGGACTCCTCCTAAATGAGTAGCCCTAGATTGGGGCCAAGATGTTTGTAAGCATTAAATGATATACATTAGTGATAGGAAAGGGGTATATAGCTTATTAATACTTGAGCTTCTTGTAATTGATGTGAAACTAACAAAACGAAAACGCTCTAATTAGGCCCAAAGGGTTAGCAAGGCAAAGGCCGATTGAGGAATCCTAAAGTTCCCCAGCAAAGGTGCAGAACAAAAGGCAAAGGCCAAAGGCAAAATGAAATGATTACTTGAATGAGACGGGACCCGCTTGATAATCTTTCCTTTCCAGGTCTTTCAATTTTTTGACTTGGGATCGGGTCCCACTTCGGCCACCATTGTCTTCATGGATTGAATGATAAAAAGAGCACCTCACGTGGAGTCTGAACCAAAGAGGCTGTCCAACCACAATAAAAAGGGAACTCCTCCCAGCTTCCATCACAAAAAGGATAAAATAAAAACTAAAAATCTCAGATTTTTTCCACTTCCAGTTTAAGCTTTCCATACAATTAATTAATTACAAGGATAGATAAAAACCAAAATAAAAATAATAAATCAAGAAGACATTAATAATTAAAAAGCCAACACAACAACAAAGCAATTTCTTTTGTGAAAAAAATAATGCTTTTTAAAGCTCACCCATATAATTCCCACTCATTATCTTTGTTGCTTAAAGCTCTTGCCCTCCCAGCTCCCCCCTTATCTCCTCTCTATCTTTTTCTCTCTCTCTCTCTCACCAAATTCAAAGCAAATTCCTTCCCTTATACAATGAAAGAAAGTAAAAATAACTATACACTCATCCCCTCCTCTAAATATAGTCACTGATGAGAAAGAGAAAGACCCACCACACAGATATTAAACTAAACTCACTGATCACACTCTCTATCTCATAAAAAACACACACGATCACACACAGAACAACTGACCAACTTTGTTTTCTCTTCATGCGATCAATGGAGGGAGGTGATGATCTCCACCACCACCACCACCACCACCATCACCATCACCACCGTCAAAACTTCCCATTCCAACTCCTTGAGAAGAAAGAAGATCAAGAAGCCGCATCTTGCTCCACCTCCTCCCCATACCCCACCCTAGCAATCTCAGCAGAACCAACCACAACCAATTCAAACCGATCCAACCAGCTTGTGGTGGCACCACCCACCACCACCACCATCACAGAAACCTCCACCAAGAAACAAACTCCGAAACGAACCTCCACCAAGGATCGCCACACCAAGGTAGACGGCCGTGGCCGCCGCATCCGAATGCCGGCACTCTGCGCCGCCCGAGTCTTCCAGCTCACCCGCGAGCTCGGCCATAAATCCGACGGCGAAACCATCGAGTGGCTCCTCCAGCAGGCTGAACCAGCCGTAATCGCCGCCACAGGCACCGGAACCATCCCAGCAAACTTCACCTCCCTCAACATCTCTCTGAGAAGCTCAGGGTCCACCATGTCGGTGCCATCTCAGCTAAGATCTTCGTACTTCAACCCAAACTTCTCAGTTCAACAACGTAGGACCTTGTTCCCCGCAATAGGGTTGTCCTCAGAGAACAACAACACGTCAACGCTTCTGAATTTCCAATCCAATAACCTAACCACAACCATGTTGCAAGCGAAGCAGGAACTTCGAGACGGTGGTGGTCCTTCATCGTCAACCACGTTGGATTTGTCCGAGACAAACGCGGTAGAAGGTTTAGGAAGGAAAAGAAGACCAACGGAGCAAGACCTTCCGTCAACGCAGCATCAAATGGGGAGTTATCTGCTGCAGTCGAGTGCAGGTGCGATTCCGGCGAGTCACGCTCAGATTCCGGCAAATATATGGATGGTACCGGCGAATTCAAATAACCAGGTTATGAGTGGAGACCCTATATGGACCTTCCCACAAGTGAATAACAGTGCTTTGTACAGAGGCACTGTCTCTAGTGGGTTGCATTTCATGAACTATCCTACACCCATGGCCTTATTGCCGAGTCAACAGCTAGCTTCATCTGGGGTTGGAGGTGTTGGTGGTGGCGGAGGTGCAAATATGAACGAAGGTCATTTGAGTATGCTTGCTGGACCTAGCCCTTACCGGCCGGTGATCGGAGTTTCTGATCAGTCTCAGGCAAGTGGGTCTCAATCTCATCGCGGCGGTAGCGATGATCGCCATGATTCCACTAGTCATCACTCCTAGAGGGTCATGAATTTTTCTTCTTCTTCTTCTTCTTCTTAATTACTACCTACATGTGTAGTAGTTTGAGGTGTTTATTTAACACACGTACGTGAGGTTTGATTGATCTTCAAAATTGAGTTTTATTTATTTCCCAAAATTAATTTTTTGGTGTGATTAATATTTTGGAGGAGAGGGGAATCCAAGAGAAGATAAGAGGGTTTTTAGGGTTTGGGAGATGACACTATTTAACAATTGGGTACTCCTATTTGGCTGCCTGCTCTTTTTTTCTTTTTTTTTACTTTTACTTTTGGTTAAAAAAAAGTCTCCTTTGAGTTATTTCACTACACGATATCTTATCATCATTGTTTGTGCAATTCTCTCTCTCTCTCTCTCTCTCTATATATATATATATTTCTTCATACCCTTTTAATTGTGAGATTCGTAAATTTATGTTTTCTATATATGTTGAATAGAAGAAAACGACTCATTTCGATTGTCATTCGACTCAGACCCATTCCATGCCCTCGGCTAAGTTTCCTACCTAATAGGCATTTGGGTTTTTCACATTTTGCTTTAATTCTTTCTTTTTTGCTCCATCTCTCTTTCTGGGCCACAAAGCTCGTGTGGGTAAAAGGGATCAAACAGTGTTACCGCAATACTAATGTAAATGTACTGCTGGTATATTAAATTTACATTGCTTTTTGATCATTCTGAATCTAAATCTCTGCCATGAATCTCGATGTTTACTGCATCAATGATTAAGTTTTTTCAGAGAGATGGGGGTAATAGGACGGTGGGGTCAAGACCTTATCGGTTCCAGGTGTTGGCTCAAGTGGTGGGGTCTAGCTGCTGTTTATTGCCTAAACCAATGTACAATGTCACTGACAAACAGGTGGATCATTCTCCATCTTTTGTTTTCTTTTTCTCCAAAAAAAATATATTTTTGCCCTTTTTTAATGGAGCAGTTGCTGGCATCACAGAAAGATCCATGGTGAGTCTTAATGACCCTACTGGGATATGCCCCACCATTCCATTAATCAAGACTATTCATTTGATGGGCCATCCTTTTGATGGTAGCGTTGAATGATTGGGTCTGTGCTCAGCAAAGGGAAAATATGGAATCTGGAGTTTCATGGCCTTCCTTGTTATTTACTGCCTCTCTCTTCAAAATGTTACGAAGACTTGCCTCTGGTACACAGCAACTTTTTAAATTACGGTCGTCATGGCGTTGCATATTTTATCATTGTAGATAATTATAAAAAAATATGATTGTAATTACGATTAAGATGTAATTTTGGATATTGTCGAAATCAAAACATTGTGATTCCATTTGTGATTTCGGATCAAGATTTAAAACCTTGTTACAAAATTGGCAAATGGGTCTTCCTCCCCCCGGCTGTGACACAGGATATGCACAAGTATTCTTAAGAATATTTATTATTATGTTTTGGAATCTAATAATATCCTCTCCTTACTAAAATAATAAGGAACATTATTTTGATGCAATTAAAAATTAGTAGGGAAGGAAGAGAGCAGGATTAGGTTATTCCCTCCACTATTAATTTTGTTCTGCAAAATATGATTCGAAGCCTACTTTATTTATGAAAATCATGTCAATAACATGAGTGCAAAGCAGCTTTGAATATATATATGCTTCTAAAATCATAATCAAGAGCCCACATATCTGATTAACAATATGTTACATGATAAGAATGGTCAATATGGAATAAGGTACCTTGGTGAGGTTCCAATTATATATATATATGCACAAAACAGTAAGCTGATAATGACGCTGCTGAAGATATATAGTTCCCACCAAGCTAGCGCTAGCTTGAGCTGTAAAAAGCAAATCATGAAACCAGAAATGAACTAGCTAGGCGTTTCTCGTACTGCCACTTTGCCATAGAAGTGTATATTTGAATTAAACAATATTTACTAAGTCTCGTGTCTTCACAATTCAGATGAAGTTTTTCTAATAAAAATACAACAGAAGGATTGTGTTATGCTGTATATATAGAGAGAGAGAGAGAGAGTTAAATAATGACGTTGCTGTAGAATTTTCTGATACGCGCACATACAGTGCGCCGCAACAGATGTCCTGTATGGAGAAACAAGCTGAAAGATATATATTGTAGTTTCCTTCAGGTAATACAGCTTCAACTTCTGTTGTTAAGTTCCAATCGTCATACAAAGTTAGATTAGGGTCCTTCCTTGTTGGTCATGCTTTCGCGTTTGCTGCAGCGAAGTGCATCAGACGTCAAGCCCACAAATATAAGGGTTTTCAGGCTTGATATGTAGTCACGACCATACCATACATCCTGGCAATTTTAAACTCTTCCAACTTTCTGCTGATTGACCACTTGTCCTAAAAAAAATCTAATCATTAATTAATTGATTAAAAATTTGACAAATTTAAAAATAAACAAATCAATAACCCATAATGCTATGGAGTTTTGATCCTCCCACAAAGTTTGGACTTCGGAGAAACTTAGACATATTGCCCATCCAACTACATATACCTTTTATCCATATTACAGTGATCCAAGTATTGAATTGCATCAACATTATTTTTTACTAACATATATGTCAATAGGTTTTTTTTTTTTATCTTTATGTTTAAAATAAATAAGAATAAATATTTAAAATTAATTAAAAATTTAAAACGTAACTAACGAAATCTCCTTTATCACTTATTAGTAGTTTATAAAATAAGAAATAATAATTTTTTGATAATATCAATTTTATTACACCTCATTTATTCTGCCTTGTAAGTTATAACAAATTGATAGTTATCTGTTGTAAGTAAAGTGATGGTTATTAATAATTTTCTTATTATGAATACATATTTATATTTAAAAATTAAAGTGTGGGTTGTAAATTATAAATGCAAATAAATTTAATTATCAAAATAAAAAATAAAAAAGTGAGTGAGTAGTGGAAAATCCTTTGATTAAAAAATAATGTTTCATGAACATTAAAATAGAACATCATGAGTATCCCTTCGACTTTTTTATGTATTTTAATACATACATACAAGAAAATAAAAAATGTGAGGGATATAAAGAAATATTATACAACGTTAAATACAATATTCAAAAAATTGTCTTAAAATAAAATAACCCTTTATTAAAAAAAAAATTACAACTTATAAAGTACATGTTTATTTTCAGGGTAGAGAGTGTCAAACGTGATAAAATTGAAGTGTTTTGTTACTGTTACATAAAATTGATTTTACCCTAAAATATGTTCTAAATAGAAGCTACATAAATATCGGTAGTTAAAATTAGAGCAAGGGATCTTCAATTCGTCATTAACTTGTCCGATAATCACACGTTTAATTTTGTCCGATAAGTGTATGAAAATGCAGCCTTACCACCGCTAATATGAAGTGGAGAATACGGTCTGGGTCGTACCCATTGTTCACACTTCACATGGATCTGAATCTGATAAGTGACATAGTACACAGCCACAGGAATGGTCCCCCTGAGGAAATCTTGTATCCCCAAAAATATATAGCATGATTAGACCATCCAGGCCACCAATTTCTGTAAAGGTAAACAAGTCGGCTAGATTTTGGGGCACAACAAGAGGCAACAGATTCTATATATTTGGCCCATAATAATATCCCCTAATTCCTTGTTTGGGCCCAGGAAATCTCTTAATCTTGCCATGGTTGGTTTCTCAGAAGGAAATATATATATGACAGATGTCGATGCACCACCATGTGCCTCTTTACTGGCGTTTAGCCTACAGGTTGGTGGTTAATGGTTACGACATAAGTAATTAGAGATCTTGACCCACCACCACATCCACTCAAATATTGTTGTGTGTGTGCTGGCTTCCTATGTTTGCATTTTGTATCAACATGTTGGGCAGGAGAGATAAATTGGCTCATTGCCATTTATTGCTCTAGGTGTATTTAGAAAAAAATAAAAATAAAAAATGATTAAGTTGGAAGAAAACACAGTTTTTTTATATTCAATTTTACTTAATTAGCTTTTTAACCTGGTAATGCTTCATTACTTCAAAATTATAATACCTATTGAATGGGGAAATACTTAGAAAAAAAAAGCTAACAGATTGAGCAGGCCAAGGATAAACCAAGAATCGATGGAAAACAATATACTCATAATTTGTAATAACTGTGTTCTACACTTCTACCCAAGCAAAATGAGATTACAAAGTAAGATAAATTGCGGTAAGTACAGAGATAGAAAAATGCTACTCAATCATGTGTGTGAGTTTGTGTTCTTCACGCTATATTGATTGATTGTTTCAACAAATTGGGTATTAATTATTAAAGAGGCATACTCATATATGACTGAAAGCTCACTGCTTTTTTAGCAGTAGAAAGCTAGCCAACTTAATCGGTACCTAAATTAAAAGTAACAAACACAATATTGTGTCACAAGAATATATTTTTAGATTGCGAAGTCTCAAATCAGATTTGTATCCTCTCCATCATCTTTATCTCTCTCCTCCTTCGTCTTTTTTTTTCTTCTCATCAGTACCCTTCCCCTCTCTATTCTTTCACCCCTCATCTCTTTGTTTTTGGTGTTGCATCCTACTGCAGGAGATGATCCAAACTGAACAATATATGCACTATTGTGTTATAATATTCATTTAATTTAAGGCAGCCGTGTACTCTTCCTAGTCATTGAGGCAGCTGCAAAAGTAAGCAGGTCGTAAACCACAACCTTCTTTAAGCTAGTTATATATCCTCTTGGGATTTGCTTCTCTCTCTATCTGATATATGTGGATTCATTTATATGTGTAAATTATTCGATTACACCCATTTTTAGTGGTTAAAAGTTAAAATTACAAAACACCCTTAAATGAAAATAAAACCAACGGCTGAAAGTAATCATGTAAGTGAAAAATGGTTTATATACACCAAGTATAAATGAATACCTGTTGTATATATTATGACATATTGTGACAACTGACTTGCAAAGGTACAATAATGCAAAGCTGCAGTTGCCCAAACACCGTGAGCCACATCCTTCACATGTGATGTTGGTGATAAGTTGAGAATTTGTCCTAGCTGGTGGCTTTGGTGCAGCTAGCATGTGGACTCTAAACTACACAAACAATTGAGGAGTATGCTGTCTCCTTAGGTGGTTTCTATAGTTTTAGTTTTTCTTCCAGCTCGGCTATTGTCGATTTGGGGTTAAAGGTGGACTAATACTTTGGGAAGACACGCAAAATATATATATATATATATATATATATATATATATACTCCAAGTCCTACATAGGATTATGTGAAATAAATCATGATGATATATAAGCACTGAGCTTGACTATTTGAGTGGAGGAAATTGTGATATCCAATTCTCACATTGAGTGGGTTGGGGATGGGCCTTACAACAATCACCCAAAGTTGACTACTTTAAAACTCCATTATCACGTCAGCTTGGATGTGACGCAGAAATTGCTCATAATAGCTTCTACATTTGAGGCTGAAAAAACTACAAGAATGTCATTGTAGACGTGATTTGTACATTGGACATGATTTGTAAATGCTATCCCAAACATATGCTTAGTCTGCAAAATAAACAAGTCAATGTCTGCATTCATGATTCTTCCCGTCACGCACGCATACAATATAAAGTCCACTATGTTGTCGCAATCGCAGTTGCACCTATGGGGCATTGGATTTGCGTTAGCGTCGAACTCATACAAAGTCATTCTTATGAAAATTCTATCTTAAGTTGTGTCGCTCATCTTGGAAAATTCTATTTTGATATATTGAAAACTTGCATAACTCAGACAGTCATTCTTAATTCTTAGGATATATAGAATAGCAGTCTTGCTTTTGATGGGAGCAAGAGTTAGTGTTCTTTGAGGATTAGCTCTAATGCGACGTAATTAAGGAAAATCTTATTTAGCTCATAAGAGTAACTCCAATGATAGAAATTATTTTGGATTTTTAACTCTTTTTTAGTGGATCCTATAATACTACATAGGATTTAAGAACTCCTACTTTTTTTTACTCCTATAGTAGAACCTAATTTGGATTCTTAACTTATTTTTAGTGGGTCCTATAATTAACTTAACTTCCATAAGAATTGTTCTTACTAGGAACTTCCAGCTCAGCTTCCTCCAATGGTAGTTATTGTAATAACCGGTTCTTAACTTTAAGAACCCTGCTAAGAACATCCATTGGAGATTAAGCGGGATAAAATTTAAGTGTTTAGGACAAATGTGTCTTACTCTCAAAATGAGTCCTGCTAGTCCGCTAGAGGTTCGGGCTTCCTAGAAACATGAAAATGAAATGGAGATTTGAAATAAATTAATTAAACAAAACTATTTCATAAATTGTCAGTTTATCCTTACACTTTTCAGAGTTACTGTACTGATTCTTTCCTTCTTTTTTTCTAAGATAATTATTGAATGCAAGTTAATGCATGCTGTCATGCATCATAAATGTGTCAATCTTTGACACACCACACTACACCAAAATGATCTGTCCGTGCTTTATTGATACAAATAACTATGTTTTTTTTCCCCAATATTTACTACTTTATAAGAACAATGTTAGCAATGTTTTTAATGTTATGGTACAGACTTTCTTTATATTAGACAATTTGATCATTTTTTTTTCTTTTGCTGTGCCATTTAAGGGGCCTAACATAACACTTCAATAGATTATGATGCATGGTCATCATATCTTTACCTTCACAGATCATTCTTTGTCATCATGATTTCTTTGATTTTGATCTTTTTAATATGGTTTGAGCGACACAGAGAGGCTGTCAAAAACAGTTTTAGTCCGTACTTTCAAAAAGGTATAAGCTGTAGTTGGATCACCCTATAGCTTGACAATGACAACAACAGAAACAGAATTTGGATTCATTAATTGGTCTTTATGTTTTTAACCTTCTCTCCATCTTGTTTCATTTTATTGGCATTCTTAAATGTGTGTTGATTAGCAATCTGGCCATTTCATGCCTTCCACCTTCCTGTACCCGTATCTCCAACTAAAGAAGACGAATTGGACATCTCCTTTTCTTCTTGGCAGTGAACTGAGCAAATTCTTCAGCATCATCTTTTTCAGAAAGAAGCTGAAGCATCTTCTTTGTAAGCTGCTGCTGGGACACTCAGCCCTTTGAAATTTTGATAAGGTGGTTCTGACTTCAACTGGGGTGCTCCTAGGTTAATGGCAGGCTATTTTCCATAACCTAAAGACTCATGTATTTTTGTCTTCTTTACTCTTGACACGTGTTATAGTCTTATAGAGTATGAGTTGCACATATATATATATATATATATATATATATATATATATGAGACATGATTCCTTTCCTTGATGTTAGCCTTCCCTTTCTTCTCCCTACCTCCCCTCCTTAAGTTATCTCTCTCTCTCTCTCATATACACACGTAAAGCAGTGGGATATACTTCCATCAAGTGAAAAATTAGAATGTTGAAGCTTGACCAACATGGAAATTGTTATCTTTTTATCTTTGGTTTCTAAATTTATAATGAGAACAAAATTTAAAGATATCTAGAGCAATTTTACATACTGAATTACTAATACTGGAATTTTTTGGCTTTTTTATTTTCACCATGAGAAGGAAACAGCAAACCTCAATTTGGCTTTTGATGCTTTTAAGTAAAACCTTTTGTTAGTTTATTTGTGAAGCCTTCTCTTTTTTTGTGTAACTTAATGATCATTATTGTCATTTGGTTGGTTATTTTCCACGAACCTCAACCAATTACTGGTACTATATATCAAGCTATGTATGTATAAAAAAAATTGTTACCATATCTATAACTCTGAGTCATTTTGTTCAAATGTATCACTGGTAGAAATTCAGACAGCATTCAGAGGCCTGGGCTAATGATCGAATAATCGAAAGCTTATTCTGTAGGCAGTGGAGGGATCTTGATCAACTAAAAGTATTGGGGGAGTCACTAATTTACTCAAAGTTTATAATTAATTATATATAATTTGAGTTTAATTTTAATGCACGGTTACTGTAAAGTTTTTTATAATGTCAAATCAATCACAAAACATCTTATATGTGACTTTTAAAGTAGTTATTATAAGATTCAAATATTTTTTATGATGTAACAATTTATAATTGTTTAACAGTGAAAAAATCTTCACACTGACAATACATAGCAATTAAATGCATATAATTTTGGATTTAATCGATATCTACTCTCAATGTAAAGATTTTTTACATTATCAACCAAATCATAAATTGTCACATCATTAAAAATGTCTGAATCTTATCATAACTACCTAACAAATCACACACACATTATTTATGATTGATTGAGGACAGTTATCAAAATTGAATTCTATAATTTTATCAAAATTTCAAAATAATATACATAATTAACACTTTTGAAGTGAATATATTGAAGCTACACAATTTTCATCTTTATCAGAAGTTTTTTTCTTAAAAAATGCATTAACTTTTTATGTTTGACCATTATGTCTTTTCAAAATAAAAGTATCACTCCTAAAACACCTAAAATCAATTACATTATTAAGGGTATCATAATCATATTTGAGATTAATTGGTATGCAATTTTTTACACTATCAACCAATCAGAAATCATGGTATGAGTGCCTAAGATAAAAGTCAAACAACTTTACCGACGTCAGAATTTATGATTGATCAAGGATATAAGAAATCTTTACACTAATCATTTATATCTATTAAATCAATACTATTTTAATATTAAAAAAAATTGATTTAAAAAAATGGGGGGAGCCGTAGCTCCCTCCCGCTCCTTCAAAGATCCATCAGTGTCTGTAGGTCACCTATGGGACAGATCCCATAACCATTGGTGCTAAGTTGAAGAATGTCCAGACCAGAGATGCAAAAGCACCATTGGAATACTTACCCAGCTTTGTTATAGCTTTGTTATGGCTTGAAGCAGGAGTACCTTATGAAGTTTCAACATGTAATTAGAAAATTTCGTTCTCCATTGTTATGATTCTGGAAACTGAATTCTTGTATATTTCATATCAAGGAGTAGTATATATACAATGGTGGTGCTCTGTTTGTAATACAGAGTTCGTTGTAACAGAAAATGAGCAGTGCAAACTAATTACAGCTGTAAAATACTAATGACAGTAATGAATAGCTAATTAACTAATTAGTTAATTAGTTCATCAGCCCCCCTCAAGCTGGAGCTAGGATGTTAATCATGCTCAGCTTGGAAACTTGTGATTTAAAAGCTGCTGGAGGTAAAGCCTTTGTGTGGATATCAGCTAGCTGTGCAGAAGAGGGAATGGGAAGTAAGTGGATGATGCCGGCTTGAACTTTATCACGCACAAGGTGGCAGTCAATCTCGATATGTTTAGTCCGCTCATGGAAAGTTGGGTTATGAGCTATTTGAATGGCTGAAGTGTTGTCACAAAACAGAGAAATAGGAGAAGTAATTGGATGATGTAGATCTCGAAGGAGATAGAGAAGCCACTGCACTTCACACACAGTTGTGGCTAAAGCACGGTATTCAGCTTCAGAGGATGAACGGGAGACCGTGCTTTGCTTCTTAGACTTCCATGAAATAAGAGAAGAGCCAAGAAAAATAGAGAAACCAGTGACTGATTTCCTAGAATCTGGGCAGGCTGCCCAATCAGAATCACTGAAAGCTGTGACCTTAACAGCAGCAGTGGCTGAGAAAAATAATCCCTGTCCAGCAGTGCCTTTGAGGTAATGCAAGACTCGATTAGCAGCCTCTTGATGAACTTGCATAGGATTGGCAACATATTGGCTCAATTTGTTAACTGGAAAGGATAAGTCCGGCCTAGTATTGGTGATATATAACAATCTACCAATCAATCTTCGATAGGCTGAGGAATCTGAATGGGAAACAGCACCATCTTTAGAAAGTTGAAGGTTGTGCAGCATTGGAGTAGGAACCGGTTTGCAACCCAACAAGCCAGCATCTTCAAGCAACTCCAAGGCATACTTTCTTTGATTAAGGACAATACCTTTGGAAGATGTAGACACTTCAAGTCCTAGAAAAAACTTCAAAGGCCCCAAATCTTTAATCTTGAAAAGGGAATCCAAATGAGCTTTAACAGAATTAATTTCAGCAATGTTACTTCCAGCTAGGACAATGTCGTCCACATAAACCAGTAAAATGGTAAGATGCTGTTCAACAGATTTGACAAATAGAGAATAATCCGATTTAGATTGAACATAACCAAGGTGCAGTAAGGCGGAGGTAAGTTTATGATTCCATTGACGACTCGCTTGTTTGAGACCGTAAAGAGACTTCAATAACTTGCAAACTTGGTTAGGTTTTGGAGAATCAAAACCAGGGGGTAGGGACATATATACTTCCTCATATAGATCTCCATGAAGGAAAGCATTATTAACATCAAGTTGATGTAAATGCCAACCTTTGGAGGCAGCCAAGGCCAAAACCAATCGGACAGTAGTCATTTTTACAACTGGAGAGAATGTTTCAAAGTAATCTACACCCTCTAGTTGTGTATATCCTTTGGCAACCAGCCGTGCCTTATATCTTTCAATGGAACCGTCAGCCTTAAGCTTTACTTTATAGACCCATTTACAACCAACGGTCTGTTTATCCGGAGGCAAATCAGTAAGTATCCAAGTTTTGTTTTGTTCCAAGGCAACAATTTCTTGGTCCATGGCCTTTTTCCAACAATCATGCTTAGAGGCTTGCTTGAAGGTTTTTGGCTCAAAAAAAGTAGAAATAGAAGCAAGAAAAGAAGCATGTGCAGAAGACAAGTTATCATAAGAAAGATAGTTAGAAAGAGGATGACAAGTACCTGAAAGTTGATTGACACTGCGATGTTGCAAAATGGAGCTGCAGTGATAATCTCTCAAGTAATGTGGAGGGTGTTTTGATCGAGTAGATACTCTAGTAGGAGGTGGTGGAAGATTATCAGCTGCAGTAGCTGCAGTGTCTGCAGAACTGGGAATGGTTTCTGCAGAATTAGAGACAGTGGTTGGAGTAACTGCAGGAGCCTCCTGAATGGAGGCATTGGATGGACCAGAATCATCAGAATTATAGGCGGGTATACTGGATGCGGCAGAAAAATGCGAACCAGAATTTTCTACAGAAAAACTGGAACCATAATTTGCATTTTGGGAAATATGAGACATAGAAGTAAGGGAAGGTAGGCAAATATTGAAATCAGATTCAAGAGAGGCTGAGGAGGATTTTGGAAAGGGAAATATAGTCTCATAAAACACCACATGTCTAGAGATAAGGATTTCTCTAGTTTGTAAATCATAAAGAAGAAATCCCTTGACACCATCTTTATGGCCAAGGTAAATGCATTTTCTAGCTCTAGGATCAAATTTGGTTCTATGATTAGAGATAGTAGAAGCGTAGCAAAGAGAACCAAAAACCCTTAAATGAGAAAAATCAACAGATTTGTTGTGTAAAATGAAAAAGGGGGATTGTTTATTTAAAACCTTGGATGGGAGAAGATTTATAATATGTGCTGCATGAGCTACAGCAAATGTCCAGAAAGGTAAAGGAAGATTGGATTGAAACAATAGGGCTCTAGCTATGTTTAAAAGATGTTGATGTTTTCGTTCAACAACTCCATTTTGTTGAGGAGTCTCAACACAAGAGAGTTGATGAATAATGCCATGAGAATTATAAAAAGCTTTCATAAGGAACTCTTGACCATTATCAGATCGAATGGTCTTAACCTTCTTACCAAATTGTGTTTGTACATAAGAAAGAAAATGTTGAATGTGTTGTCTAGTTTCACTTTTATTAATCATGAATTTAATCCAAGTGAATCTAGACTTATCATCCACAATGGTAAGAAAATACTTATATCCTTGAATAGAAGGACATGACAGAGGTCCCCAAATATCAAGATGTATCAAATCAAACACAGATTCAGACATAGAAAAACTAAGAGGAAAAGAAAGCTTTCTTTGTTTTGAAAAATGACATATGTCACAAGGAGATGATGGAAGCATTGTTACATCAGCATGTGAATTTTTTACAGTGGAGTAACAAGCAAAAGAAGGGTGTCCTAAACGAAAGTGCCAAATATCATTGGCAGAAACACAATTTTCTATAAAACTACTTGACTGAACAGAATTAAGAAGAACCGAATGAGGTGATGCAGCTTGAGAGAGTTTCAGCACATATAGTCCATCGTGAACTTCAGCAGTCCCAATCGTCCTCAAAGAATCCTTGTCCTGTATTTTGCAATGATCAGAAAAGAAAGACACAAAACAACAAAGGGAATTAGAAAGTTTTGTGACTGAAATGATGTTAAGAGAAAAATTGGGAATATAGATAACATCATGTAATGTAATCAGGTTAGACAGGTGAATTGTGCCTCTAATGCTAGCCATAGTATGATGACCATTGGGTAGATTCACAGAAATTGGAGAAACATTATAACAGAAAGAAAACAAATGAAGGGAGGAAGCAATGTGGTCAGTAGCCCCAGAATCGATGATCCAAGGACTTGATACACTACCTGTTTTGGTCTGAGAAGTAGTAATGTTGTGAGTGCTCACTAAGTTGGAGGAGGTAGATGTAGCAGTGGGAGATGCTTGAGGAAGAAGTGCCATGAGACCTTGAATTTGTTCCTTTGTAAAACCAAAGAAAGGAGATTCATTAGAAATAGATGATGCAGCAACTGGATTAACTGCTTTCTTGGACTTGTAACCTGGAGGATAACCATGTTTCACAAAGCATTTATCCACAGTATGGTTCATCCTACCACAATGAGTACACTGCCGAGTTGTTTTGCCTTTGGTTGTTTGAGAACCATAGGTACCAGATGAAGAAGAATTAGTCTGAGTTGCAAACACAGCAGGAACTGTAGGAGCAGTGGGAGCAACCGTAGGAGTAGGCAGAATGCTACCATGTAATTGTCTTTCCTGTTGTATTACCATCGAAAAGACTTTGGACAATGAAGGTAGTGGATCCAGAAGCAAAATCTGAGACCTTACACCAGCAAAACTATCATTTAATCCTTGAAGAAACACCAAAACAGAATTGATATCCCTATATGATTGCATCTTCTTGGACACGAGACAGCAAGAAGTAGAGGGAATAGGTTGAAAATTGGCGAGTTCATCCCAAAGAATTCGCAATTTTGTATAGTAAGAATTAACAGAGGATGCAGCCTGTTGCAGAGAGTACAATTCAGAGTAGATCTGAGAAATGCGAACATAATCACCTTGGGAGAATCGGTCCTTCAAATCTTTCCAGATATCTGATGCAAGATCGAAGAAGATGATGCTCTGAACCACCTCAGGAGTCATTGACCGAGTGAGCCAGGATATCACCAAGGTATTGCAACGTTTCTAATAAGGAAAACTGAAATCGGTGAAATTAGGTTTGGTGATTGAGCCATCTACAAAACCGAATTTGTTCTTCATCTGAAGGGACATGGTCATAGAACGAGACCAGCTGTAGTAAGTCGATGGACCATCGAGAGGAGGAGCAACGAGAACCAGAGAGGGGTTTTCGTTAGGGTGAACGTAGAAATCGCTCGTAGGATCGGTGTAGTCGTTAGAAGGAATCGGAATCGCAGTTGGAATGGAAGAATCAAACATAACCTGATCAATGTCCGCCATTGCAAGAAGAACGATCAAGAACGATCGAGAAGAGGAAGAAGAATTCAGAGCAAAGAAGAAGAGATGCGGAAGCACTAGGTTGAAGCGAATGATACCATGTTATGATTCTGGAAACTGAATTCTTGTATATTTCATATCAAGGAGTAGTATATATACAATGGTGGTGCTCTGTTTGTAATACAGAGCTCGTTGTAACAGAAAATGAGCAGTGCAAACTAATTACAGCTGTAAAATACTAATGACAGTAATGAATAGCTAATTAACTAATTAGTTAATTAGTTCATCATCCATATATAAATTAAGAAGCCTATGGGAATAAAACAGGGGTCAGGAGTCTCGGAAATGTCATATTGGGCATGTGGCTGCAGTAATTTGAGATTATTATTAGTGTCCGAACACCCTACGTATCTCCTCTGGTCTTGCACGGTCTTCCAGTTCAACTTGGCTTTCGGCTAATGCTCGGTTGTTGAGATGGTGAGAATGAGGAGTATCTGCAAAGACACTCCATGATTAAATTAGCATATGAATATGAAGGGTGTATGTTGCAAGCATAGTAAGCGAATAGAGAGATGAATGTTTGAAGATAGGATACTCTCACATGCCTTGATATTTATAGACAAAAAGTGAAGGGGTCTCCCCCAGTGGGATCAATGATGATGGCACATCAATTAGGTGTCCAACCTCGTCGTATGAGTCACTTCTCCAATTAGATTTGGAGGAGTAGGGTGATAATCGTATAAGGCATATTTCAAGTTAGTCACGAACTGGGCCGCTATCCGGCCCAATGTGCATTGTCGATTTATCGGGTCGAGGGTCCCAAAACATGATCCGAAATTATGAGTATTTATTAGAATTATCGATCCGATGAACCCGAAAATTCGAACTAATCCAATTAAATGAATTTAAGTTGTTTTTTTTTATGCTTGGGCATTAATCGAATCAAACCAAAACAAACCTGATGATGATAATCGGTTTGGTTATCGAGTTCAAGGATTTTGTAACCAAATCGAATGTTATATTTTAATATTTATATATATATATATATATATATTTAATATTTATTATATTGTAATATATATCTTTCACCAAAAAATTATGGTAATATATATATATATATATATATATATATATATATATATAAATATTTTTCTTGTCTAAATCAAATCATTAGTTCATATTTCTTAAAAAAATTACAAATCCGAACAAAACCGACCGGTCAACATTCTTACCTAGACCAAGATGTTCTTGTCAGAATTTTTTTTTGTTGTGACACATACCTCTATGAGCTTCAATCATGTACTTCAGATTCAGAATTCTTAGCTATGGGGCTTTTGCTGATATTTTATTATCTTCTTCTGCGTGCGATGCTGCGATTCTTTACGCATCTTTTGCAAGGACTTTGGGTCCACTTTGAGCCTCAGCAACGACAATATACAAATAGACAAATATAATATAAATTTGTTACCCACATTCTACATAGTTAGCTGCTGATTGACATCATCTCCCACCATAAAATTGCATCTGCTACTGACTTGGACATTAGCACATTTGTATGCGTACTTGGGGAGATTCTTAGTGCTTCTCCGATGGCAAATTTTTAAGGAATCAATTTTGGGTTGTATAGCTATTACTAAATGGCCCCAACTTTGCCACATTATACTTAAGCAACTTAAACATATTTTGCTTCAATGGTAAAAAGTTTAAGGAATCCTTAAACAATCCACATTTTTAAAAATTTTTATTTGCACTCAATTTTTTTTCAAATTAAAATATTAATTCATAGACACAAATCACAAACTGATACACAAATTAATTCTAGAAGCTTCTCTTGTCTCTTTCCCTTTATTCTCGGTCCCTTTTCATTTTCTCAGAAATCACTCATCTCCTTCAACTCCCCTTTTCTTCTCACTCACGATGTGGCCCCTTTGCTTCTTCCTCACAAACCACCATGCTGTCAGCGATGCATGAACGACGACTAGGCAAGGCAGAAGCTGGTTTCCGGTGGCACGACGACGACATTCCTCTCTGATGACGGCCTTGCCGGTGGTGCATGAACGGCGTGGGGTAAGGGCTTCTCTGGGTTTTGGGTTTACAATGGCTTTGGATCTCCATTTTCTGATTAAGGGTTCTGGTTCTGGTTTTTTTTATTTACAATGTCTTTCTTAAGATTACGATCTTCACTTGGTATTGTGTTCTGGAGCTTCTTCTTCTTCATTTGCCTCTGAATATTGAATCAGTTTATTTCCCTCTTGTTTGGATGAGTTGGTTGGTACTATTTGATAAAATTAAATCATTTTTTATTCCTATGGAATAGTATCATAGATAAGGAACTCAATCAAATTTTAAGGAATCCAACATGCCAGCTAGATGAGCTCGAATGGGGAAAAAAATAAGGAATTGTTGTTCCTTAGCTTATGAAACCCATTAAGACACTGTGATTGGAGATGCTCTTAGATACGAATTTGGTATTGCATATACTCAAATTAACATTTTTTACACAATGATATCCTCGGCCGATAGTCAAAGATTAATATCTTTCGAGACTTAGAGATTACCGAAATAAGATTTGTCTCTCTCAACAAAGTATTTTTCATACACACGGCAGAAATCGAATCCCTGGCAACATGTTTAAGGAATCCAGCTATCTACCAACTGTGATAGACTTTGTTGGTACTCAAATAAACATTTCACTTTTAGATGTATCGGTATTTCTAATATAACCTACATAATTTTCGTATATATAACATAATCGACATTAACACATTTGTATTTGTATTTTGCGAAAGTCTCACATCGCATGCTTAATTCTTGGGATGCGATTTATATATTTGTTAGGCAACTTCACTTAATGTTAATTGGTTTTCGGATGAAATCTAATATATTATTAGAGGCAGAGCCCATCTCTCTCGTTTATCGCCTGTTTTGGCAGGCATATGTGGAAAGGGTGTCAGAGGTTCCACGTCGTTGCCTCCATTCTTAATTATGTAACTTTTGAAAATTTTCAATTTTAATCACATATATTTTTAATAATTTCTTTTATCCTAATACTTTTGTTTAATTTTTTTTCTTTTCCCAATGAAAATTCTCATTCAAACCACTATCAATATTTCTAGATTTTAAATTTGTAATTATACACTAAATTAAGATTATATTTTCCATAAAAAAATTTGGTACAATTAAAGTTTAGATTACGGAAAGACACACTCCCTTGTTAGGTCAGGGAAGGTCATCAATCTCAGCAAGGGATTTAGGATGAAATTTACATATCGTCTACCAATATGGGAAAATCTGATAATTGAACTCATGTCACAGCGAGTGTGGGCGGAAGACTTGACCAGATATGTCAGCCCTAATGAATTTCCATAAAATAGATACAAGTTTATTATTGATTATTTAAATAATTATTTTATTTAATATGTATAATATTATATTATTTTTTATTTAATACTCCCTTCATATATTAGTTATGGCAAATGTTAATCGATATCCTAAGAGTACTGATTAAAGAATCAAAGATAGAAAATTTATATTGGAAAGTGATATATTCAATACATTAAAAAAAAATAAAAGTTATATTTCCTAATACAAAATTTATATGTTTTTTTTGTAAGACCCATTAGTTATATATAAAAAAGTTATCTATTTGACTTTATCACGTGGTAATTGACTTTTCCATTTGCAGTTCTTTTGACATTTGTTTAGTGGTCTTCTTAATGACTTATGTTATTTTTAATACTTCTTATTAAATTTGTTTTTTTATTCCCAATGATATTTTTTTTCTAGATTTTTTTTTGATTTTTTGAAGTATTTTTCTGTCAGATATATGAAAGACTAATCTATTAGAATATTATCATATGTTTAAGTAAAGTTTTCTCCCACTAATATTTTTTTCATATACATAAATCCAGAAAATCGATTTTTCCATGATAGTATAATATAATATTATTTTATTTTTTTAATATCCCTGAAAGATTTGCTAGTAAAAAACAAAAGTGACAATCTCAGCTGGAATTTTGAAGGGAAAAAAATAACAACCTGACTTAGAAAAAGGTAAAAGTGGAATAAATGATGACATGGCAAACATGATTGTGAAGGCCATCTCATCATTGACGATTCCCATATGTGACTTCCACATGCATGCGAAAAATCACAAAGCTTTGAGGAAATGCATTAGTGTGGAGGGCACACGCTGTTATGTAAGTATTTATAAGAATAATTTAGTAGTTTTTTTAACATAAATTTAGTAATTAATTGGTAATCGTGTGATCATTTAAAAAAATTATATAATTTGATGTTTTAATGTTGATTATTTATGTATGATCCAAAAGTTCAGACTTACTTCTTTCATCTTTTATAATAACACATTTTTGTCACTTGAATGGTTATATATATATATATATAGGGAGCGACTTAAGTGAGGAATGTGTTAGTGTGAGAGATGAGAAGAATAAACTTGAATATTTGGATCACACATTAATGATCAAGATTAGAACATAATGTCATGCGACTTTTTTAAGTGGTCATATGACCACCAACTAACTTCTAATTTTGATCATCTATGTATGGTTTAATGGCCCAGATTTGTTCCTCACATTCTCGCTCTCATAATAACACACTCCTCTTACTTGAGTCGCCTCCTATATTATATATATATATATATATATATATATATATATATATATATATATATATATATATATAATATTAATTAGTAAGCACCTTAAAATTATAAAAGTACCTTAAAATATGTATATTTATCTTAAATATATAAAAAATTATTTTGACTAGATTTTTTTAGCACTATGAAGAATTCAATGATGTATTTGGAAGTTTCGAATTTTGATAATAATTTTAGTTTTTTTTATAGCAATGTTCTTTAAAATTTATTTAGGTTGCCTTGTTCAGTGATGTTTAAAAACAAAACTATTGACTTATTTTTCAAAAGAAACGAGAGAATAAATGATGAAAAATAATTTAGTGCATCAATTTTAAATTTTAATAATTATATAATTAACATTCAACACAATTAGCTAATTTAAAAAATTAATCCCTCATTTTTTCTAAACCCTAAACCCATTAAATTTAATTAAAATTCCAAAAAAATAAGTAAAAAACCATAAAATCATTAATTTTAATTAAAATTCGAGAAAAAAAAAACCATAAGAGAAGTCGAGGTGGCTGAACCCGACTTTTTAACTACAATTTTTTTTTTATAAAAAAATGGGCCTTTGAGAAGTCGGGTTGGCCAAACCCGACTTCTATAGATGAAAAATAAATAAAAAAAATTCAAGTGAGAAGTCGGGAATAGAGGGAGGAGAAACTCGAAGGAAAAAAAGGGAGTATTTATGTATATAATGGGAGAAATGAAGTATTTGGGGAGTTTTTTTTTTTTTTTGGATTATTCCCAAAATTTTGTCGGGTGGTACGATTAAAAAATAAAATAAAAATGATCCATGGGCGGTGGAGGAGAATGGGAGAGAACCCTCCCATCATCATATGAGGAGGATGCTAAGTTTATGGGATATTAAATTCAACCGTACGTTAAGACTTAAGAGAGAGAGAGAGTAATAATTGCGTTGATGATGAAATCCATGTTTGGATTTAGGTTGAAATGCATTCAAACGTAATAAATTGTTCCTTTCATGTTTGGTATCTCGGAAAGTGTATTTTTTGTTGAATACTCTTTCAAACGTAAATTCAAACACACCCGAAGAGTTTTACTGTTTAGTGGTTACCATAGTATTATTTAGTGCAGGCTAGTTTTTTTTTTTGGCACTTCAGTTCTTTATTTATGTTTTTTATTAATTAAATTTTCATAAAAATAAAGAATAATTAACTAACAATAATTATAGTTTTTCACCAAAAAAACTAACAATAAAAAATATAACTAAACAACTAAAAATGTCAATATAAGGATTTAAATAAGTTTGACATGATAAATACAATCTAAAGTTTTTTACATGGCCAACCAATCACCAATTAAGATTTGAGTGAGTTTTAAAGCAGTTAGGGTAAGAGTCAATTTTTTTACTGATGCGATAATTTTTTATTGGATATCTATGTAAAAGGATTTTATACTGTCACTGTATAATAATTAAACCCTAAATATATTACACAAGTTTTACATGATAAATATAGAGTTTATCTGCCATGAACTGTTAGTGTAGAAAATTTTACACTGTCAACCAATCAGAAATCATGGTATAAATGAATTTTAAGTTAGTTAGGATAAAAGTCAAACATTTTAGTTAATGTGATAATTTATGATTGATTGATAATGTAAATTGTCAGTGGATACCAATTAAATCTATAAAGATATTACATAACTTTAAGGATTTAATTGATATGCACTGTCAGTGTAAATATTTTTTCAACCAATCATAAATTACCACATTAGCTAAAATATTTGACTTTTATCCAAATTTCCTTAAAAGTCATTCATACCATAATTTCTGATTGGGTGACAATGTTCATTGCAATTAAACTCCAACATAGTGTTTGATTGGAGGGGAATAAAGGGGATGAGAGGGGAAGAATTTTTTTAAACATTTGTTGTTTGATTCATTTTCTAGGAGGGGAGGTGAGGGGAATAGAGGGGAGCAAAATCCCTCCTCACCCAATTTTGGCTCCCCTCCAAAAGTAGGGGGATTTGGAGGGGAGAGGTTTTAAAACATTTTGAATGGAATAACTAAAATAACCTTACTTATGTATTTTAAAATCTAAAATTATAAGGGTATAAAAGTAAGTTTGTTTTAAAACCTCACTCATCCTCTTGTGAACCAAACACAAATAGTGTTATTTTCCATCCCCTTCATTAAAATCCCCCTCCTCTCAACCAAACATAATAGCTAATTAAAATCCCTCATCTCCCCTCCCCCCATTTGAACCAAACGTACCCTAAGTTTTATCCTTTTGGTTTCCCATGGGTATTCTGTACGTAACTGCGGAGACTAATCCCTCGAGCCGGATAAGACCATAAGGATGGTAAAGCTCTCCCTCAAGAGTTTTAACGCTACTGCATTCCCAAGACTAGAATTCGAATTTGAGACCATGGGTTAAACTTAAAGAGATCCGTGTCATCTCAGCCAATCAGTATGGGGTAACTTTAAGTTTTATCTAATAAAATGTAAATAAAATAGAAAAGATAGCATTAAAAAAAATAGAAAAGAAATAAAAAAGTGTAAAGACAAAAAGATCATGCGGGTAACTCATTTGTGGTGGTTCCTCGCATCACAAGAGCATGAACTGGCCACGCGCGTTCGTGTGAGAGGTGCCCTCCCGCCACACTCCCTTTGCCAGAAACCCTCTTTCTCTCTCTTCTGCCCTAATTTCCCACAAACTAAACTGTTTCATTTCTCGCTTCAAAAATCTAAATTCGTCAATAATCATCTCTTTCCTTCCACCTTGATTCACAACACAATATACTCCACTTCTCTTCCATCACCAGAATCGTCTGCCACCGGTAGCGGTAGGTAAGCAAAACCACTTTATGATTGGGTCATTTGATGAAATTTCAAGAGAGGGGATCAATTGGCCATGGAATTGATTGCTTCTTGGAACACGGGTTTTCATTTGTCATTGACAGTAGAAAATTGAAAACTTTCAGATTTACCATTTCCATTTACTTGTCCTTGTTTTTTTTGGGTCCCAAATTGAAATATAGTTTTTTTTTTCTACTTTAGGAAATTTTGTTGCTGGAAGAATTTTATACAGGCATAGCTGGTTTTGTTAACATGGGTTCAGGGAGTCCTGCTCCTATGGTCGAGACATCAAAAAACAGGTCAGAGATTCTAACGCAATGGTCATCTGATATGTAGTTTCACTACAGAAATAAGAAATACCCACTGCTCTTGCTGCTTCTTATTTCTAATGAATTTGATTGGCACTGGAAGTTTCTTCATTTTGCAATTTCTTTTATAATTCTTAGATTCAAATGCTTTATTGGGGGCCCTAATGTGGGTGATGAATGGCTTCATTGCTCTTGTAGTTCGTGCAAGGCAAATGAAAAGCCTTCTTCATTTGAATATTATTACTTAATATTTTATATGATCCTTTGTTTCTAAATCATTTTTGTTAATACACAAGATTAAATTGGCTTTCATTCATTATTTACTTTGGGAGAAAACTTTCTGAAATGGGCTTGAAGTTTAAAACATTTGATGTATCAAGCCGAAGCAAGTATAAATTTCCATAGTTCTTTGCATTTAAATTAAGCTCCAGTTGTTTCATCTAGCAGTACTTGTTACGGCAAATTTAAATTTAGCAAGAACCGCTGATAGAAAGTAGTAGTGTTGGCCACGGCGGCAGTGGTAGTCATAATAGCACATGCACATTAGCTCCACATGCTAGAGGTTTCTCCTGCATGAGTACTTTATGTGGAACAACAGGCTCGTCATGTGGATTCAATTTTTGTTAACTTGATGTGCTTCAGGTCTTCTCCTGGTAAAAAGAACCAAGGGAAAGTCCCTAAGAGAATTCACAAGGCTGAAAGGGAGAAAATGAAGCGTGAACATTTGAATGAACTCTTTCTTGATCTTGCCAATGCACTTGGTAACCTCTTGTGCCTCCACCTTGTATTTTGATTATGTTTGAACTTAACTTTCGCCATGTTTGCTTCATTCAACATTATAATTACGTTTGGCTTTTACCTTGTATTTTATGTCACCTTTGACATGTTGCCCCATATGATTTAAGGGCGTTTTCTTCCTTCTCTTGTTTTCTCTGGTTTTTATTCTTTTTTTGTTGGGTGGTGGGATAGATCTAAACGAGCAGAACAACGGGAAGGCTTCTATATTGTGTGAAGCTGCTAGACTACTAAAGGATTTGCTCTGTCAGATTGAGTCCCTCAAGAAGGAGAACGTGTCTCTGTTGTCTGAATCTCAGTATGTAAGTGCGTGACATCCTTTTTCCTCCTTTCTCTTCATTTTACCCCGTTGAGAATACTGCATGCTAATATGTATAGGGAAGAGTATTTATCATTTGGTTTAAGCAAACTGTGACTATAATCTTTGAAGGCAGTTACTTTAGCTGGTTAGCATTTTATCTTACTTTGGAAGCTGATATTTTGATGTCATACAATGAACACATCCTTGTATCTTGTGATAATTCATACAATTGTCTTCATTGGGTAGGTGACCGTGGAGAAAAATGAGCTGAAGGAGGAGAATTCTAGTCTAGAAACTCAAATTGTGAAACTTCAAGGGGAGATACAAGCAAAAGTGGCTCAGTCTAAACCTGACCTTAATGTACCTCCCCATTTGGAACTTGAGCCGCCAGAGCAGACAAATTATCCAGGGGAGAGTCTCCACTCGCCTACCATAGAACCTACCTTGCAGCAAGGACCTGCTGTTTTGGTTGTTCCCTATCGTCCTGATTTTCAAGCTGCTTTTTCAGCTCCCAATGTTGCTGAGCTCACGCCAAATCCCACATCCGTTGTCAGTAAACCACATGCCAGGTATCCCACACCAGCGGATTCATGGCCATCCCAGCTGCTTGGAGAGCAACCAACTTCAAGTTAGACATGCTAATTTGTAGTTATAGTTTCAGTACTTGGTATAACCTGCCTAGTACGTTTCCTAATAGCAATGCCGCCCTGCAGATTTCGTGTATAAATTATACATACTCAATGATCTGAAAGAGTTTTACTCAGTTCCATTTCTCCTATTAAATTTTAGCTAGGTGTTAACTTTTGACTCGAGTAAGTTCCTTTTCCTTTCCTTTGTTTTCACGGTCTGAAAGCCTCTAGTTACTTTTAGACTTTTTTTCTGTGGCGGTGCTTTTCCTTGGGGCCATGGTTGATGATTAAGCACTAGAAATGAATAGATTGGTCCATTCAAGATATGGAAATCTTTTCTCGGCACTTATTTCTGACGAGAGTTTTTGGGACTTAAACATGGGAAAAGAAATGCTTTTGATTCCGTTTTCTTTTTCTTCGATTTTTCGCGTTTAATATAAAATTAGATAATAAATTGACCACTTTTTTTTCTTAATTGGAGTAAATTGGTTACTTTTTATCACTCTACTTTGGTGGGATGGGGTCGAATAATAGTTGAATCGTATTTGATCTTTCTGGGAGTGAAGCTTTAAGTTCTTATTACTTCTTAATTGTTAATTTTTAATTAACGGTTTATATTTTTGTGAAATAGAAATATTTGAAAACACACAAATTTATAAAAATATACTTATTACTACTTTTTATTAGTAATGGATTACTATTATTTTGTAAATTTTTTTCTTATAATAGTATAAGAATAAATTGTCAAATATTTTAATGTCATTGATTATATTCAATAGAAGTATAAACATTTATTTTAAAATTTCAATAAATGTTTAACTAGTAAACCTTGATATAATACTGATTAACCATCTGTCATGGTTAATAGTGATACATGTATTTTTTCTTACCCAATGATCATTTCTTACGCTATTGAGACTCTTTTATGTAAATATAGGGTGAGGGTATTGAAAGTTGAAACTCTATACTTTATATACAATTTTCATTAACTATTAATAATTTTATAAAATAAAAACTTAAAGTAATTGGGCAAACAAAAAAAAAAACAACTTCAAGTAATTATTGCTGAAGAAGAGTGTGAAAAGATAATTTGAAGTATATTGTTTACATATTCATTCAATAAACAATGAACGCTAAAAAATATGAACCATAATGCTTTTTTAATATCAAGTTGGACACTGTATTTTTATAGATTGAGATTTTCTCCACTCAGATTTTTCCTTTATCCTCTTTTCAGTCGAGGGAAATATCGATGGAAAAGATTTATTTTCGATCCCCACTATGATATATGCATGATATGTTTTGCATAGGAAAATGAATAAGAGAGTGACAAAAAAATAATAATATATAAGTGTATAAAATATAAAAATGTAGTTTTGGATACTCAATTTTGTTGTACAAAATAAAACTCAAAAATAAATTCATTTTTGTCCAATAAATTTTTCATTTACGCTAAAACAAAGACAAAAAGCATATTTTAAGGGGGCGATTGTTTCAAGCTACGAAAAATAAAATGCTTCCCAAAAGTAACGAGTTGAGAAAGAAGTATTTTCATGTTTGTTATAGGTTTTAAAAAAAGTTTTCCTAGATATTTATAATTCTCATGGAAGTATTATTCCCATACTTTAGTGGATTTTTATCACGAGGAAGGAGGGTGGGAATGCATCATTCCAATAAGGTGAAAATAGATATTATCATATAAAAATACTAAAATATCCTTTTCCACTCACTCAATTATGGCTATCTCTCTCCTACCTTTTCTGATACTGATACCTCAATTATAACACGACCTTGTCTCTCCTCTTTTTTTCACTCAGAGTCCTTTTACGTGTTGTTGAATGTTGATAAGGTAATATTAACTCAGGCAAATCAACTTGTTTTCTTATTTTCTTCTTTTATGAAGAAATAGAAATGTATTAAAAAAAAAAATGTATGAAAAAATCATTAAAAATATAATTTTTATTTCATATTATAATTATGATAATCACTTTGATTTTTATTATAATTATGATACTCAATTGATTTATTTTTTATCAATTGCATTAAAGAATTGATATTTGAATTATTTTATATTATAAATATGATAATTACTTTAATTTTTATATTTTTATTTCATTTGTTATCAATCACATTCAAAAATTAATATTTACCTTGTCAAAAAAAATAATTTAATATTTACATTTACATAATATTAGTATTTTATTAATTACAGCATTTGTTCCGAAAGATGTACACCATCAACTAAACAAGCTTTCAAAAAGTAACGGTTAATCAAATATGTTTTATAAAATACATCCTCGGATTCCTAATATGAAAAACAAATGATCAAAATCATCAAGATCAAGAAAATACATTAAAATTTATTGATTTCATTTAATACTCCTATAAATTTAAATTTTATTTCATAAATATCCTTATATTAATTACTCCTAATTCACTAACTTAATTATTTCTAATATTCTCTCTTATAATAAGGATATAATTAAAATTTAACGTTAAATAGATTTTAAAATGAGTCACTTTTTTTTATAAATTGGACCATAAAAAAATTATTTTTATCTTTTATATTACGTAATGGAGGGTGTACTCGACAAAAGCATTCCTAATAATAATATTCTCCCATACGTGATTTTCGCAAATATAATTCTAAACGTTGAAAGAAACACCTTTAAAAGTGTGGAAGAAAAGAACAACTACAAAAGGAGAAGAACATGGGAGAACGTCGGCAGCGGTAATTTCGTAATTATGTTGGAAGCGAAGGTTCCTTTTCCTTAAACTTTTAGTTCAAGATAGGTGCGTAGATGGGGTCAGCGAATTCGCAAATATTTGTTTGGTGACCCAACCCAAAAAACCCACTAATCCGTAGCGCCTGAGGACCATGGTGATCCAGCAAGCATCGTAACCCATGGAAGATTGAGTGGATAATAATCGCTCATTCCTAATACTAATAGTGTGACTGCAGTTACGACCCTAGTCTCGGCAGCATACTAAAATACCTCCCCACAAGGGCCGAGACTACACCCTTGTTACTCACTCACTTTACCGTTTTATACATTTCTATCTCCCACTACAATATTCTCGCTGGTTGCACCATAATACCACACTTGTCTGCTTTTGTTCTCTCACCGATAACAAGCCACAGTGTCAGACTCAGACTACTCTCTCTCTCTGTTGTGAGTGAGTGAGTGAGTGATCGAAGAAACCCTAGTTAAGAGATCAAAAGATGGGATCCGGAGCCGGAAATTTCCTCAAGTTGGTCCTTAAAAATTTCGATGTTTTTGCTGGGTATGCTTTTCCTCCACCTTCCTCTCCAAAAACCACCTCCTTTTTTAACATTTCTTTTTTTTTTATTAATGTAGTTTTTCCTTTTCCTTTTTTTTTTTTGTTGAAAAAACTGATTCCTATGTTGTTTCTGTTGCAGGCCTGTGGTTAGTCTTGCTTATCCTCTGTAAGTTAAGCATAAGCACAATCTTCTTTTTCCTAGTTCAAACAGTATAAGGGTGTACTTGGCATACAGCTTATTTAAGTGCTTATGTAATAAGTTTTTTTTTAAATAAGTTAAAAACAGTTTATTTTCATAAATTTTTCTGACAAATTTATGGAATAAAGCTAAAAAGAACTTATAAAAAAATCATAGATTATTTTAATAAATTATTTATTTTGGTTTGTTATGGTAAGTTATTTTCATAAACTTTTCCAAACTCCCAAAAGAACTAGTTTTAAAATATTCTGTTTGCAAACAATTGCATTTATTTACTTGTCCTGTGGTAGATTAAAAAGCTATTGTTTGAGAATAGAAATAGACTGATTTCGTGCAATGTCATGATACAGATATGCTTCAATTAGGGCAATTGAGAGCAAGTCTCCCATCGATGATCAGCAGTGGCTCACTTACTGGGTTCTCTATTCCTTGATCACCCTCTTTGAAATTACTTTTGCCAAACCTCTTGAATGGTAATCTCTTTTGCTCTTTCAATCCTTTTTTCTTGAAAAATTAAATAAAATAAATTTACGCCTTTATCTTAATTGTTTTGGAAAACTAAATGAGTACTTTGTAAATGTGATGATAAACTTGAAAATTGAGATTTTGGCTCCCATGTAGTTATTTTGTTGGTCGCAACTTGTTGATTTATTTTGGCATTATTTTAAGAAAATGTTATTAAGTCAATACACATTAATATATTTCAAGTTTGAGTTTAATTGTTATGCACTGTCAGTGTAAAGTTTTTTACATCGTCATCCAATCACAAATCATGGTATGAGTGACTTTTAAGGTAGTTAGGGATAGGAGTCAAACAGTTTTAATAATGTGACAATTTATGATTGATTGACAGTGTAAAAAATCTTTACACTGACAGTACATACCAATTTAATCCTTCAAGTTTTTAAGGGACAAAATCAGAAAAAGAAAAAAAGGGTATCTATGTGCATGCAAGCTGATTTTGGCCACCTGCCAATCTGCGGGTTATTCATGAGATCTTGGTGTTTTTATAAATAATGTGGAGGTAATTTATGGTAATAGCAATAGCAATTATAAAGAAAAGTTGTTTACTTGTGAGGTGCCATAGCAGCTAACCCTGGCCAGCAATAGAATTCTTACTTGGCCGCTTTTTCCTTATGTTATCAATAGTATTATTCATATTTCCAATTATTTCTGAAGATTCATCATCTGCTGTTCTGTCTTAAATTTGAGCCTTTTTGGCAAGCAACTCTTTGTATATTTGCACTGGCCCTTTGGATATGTATATATGGTTATGTTTTTTAAGGACACTAATGTAACTGAATGCAAGTTTAATTCTGTTTAGGTTTTCTGACTATTTGAGCTGCAGCATTAGTGCCTTATCCTTTCCATTGTGTTCCGCAGTTTTATAGAACGAGGTCATACATGTACAATCTTAAACATTTTGGAGTAAAATGTTTTCACTGTCCAGGTTTTGTAGAAGGTCTTATACGAAAGTTTCAATGCAAGTATACTTTATAATGTACTAGAGGCCAATGTTGAATTCCTGTCGTGCATTTTCTGCATTATATCAAGCTTGTATGATTTCTATTGTGATACTGATGAGTATATTCATATTCAGAAGTTAAACTTTTGCTAAATTTTGCAAACAATGTTTCAGGATTCCTATCTGGCCATATGCAAAACTGATTGCAACCTGCTGGTTGGTCCTTCCGTACTTTAGTGGTGCTGCTTTTGTTTATGAGCATTATGTGAGGCCTTTCTTTGTCAATCCTCATACCGTTAACATCTGGTATGTTCCAAGGAAAAAGGACACCTTTGCTAAGCCAGATGACATTCTAACTGCTGCAGAGGAGTACATCCAAGAGAACGGAACAGGAGCATTTGAGAATCTGATCCATAGGGTATTTCCATCTGTAAAACTTGCTTATTGTGGAATTATGATTTCTTGTGTATCTTCCCTGTTGTACTAATGGTGCCATCACTTTGCAGGCTGGTAAATCAAGGGGTAGAGGTTAGCGTACAATGTATGATGAGACCTATTGGATGCAATCTAGTAGTTTCTGTCTTTTGGGGATAAGGGGGCTGCACGTACTTCTCGGTACTGATGTTTTATTTCTTTTTCTTCAAGAGGGTGCTTAGGTTTTTTATCACTTGTTTTGTATTATCGTGTAACTATCTAAGGATTGATCATCTATGTTGTGTATCTTGACTATGACACACATGGTATATAGATACTGGTGGTACTGGTACAACAGCAGACGCTTGTTTAATTTTTTGTTGTTATACCACTACAAAAACTCACCTTTATTTGATTTTTATTTGGATTAGCGTTTAAAACCGTTTATAATCAAAAGTTGTGAGCAAGGTTATGAAAATCCAACGGATCTGGGGTTAAAACCGTTTTTATGGTCAAACCACTTTAAATCGGTTAAAAATTCGATTGGATCAGTTATATCCGGGTTAAACTGGTATGACCGGTTTTCTAGAGAAAAAATATATAAAATTTAAAAACTGAAAATAAAAAAAAGTGAAACGAAAAAGAGAAAAATTAGTTGTTTGGCTAATGATCTTAGATCCCTTTTTCCTTCCTTCATAAATGTGTCATTGCAAAATAATTGAAGTTCATGTTTTGTCTCATCAGGTGTCTCATCCCTTCATCTCTATCTATCTTTGTCCAATTGCTCACGGTCTTCATTGTTCATTCGTGCATAGTAGCTCACTCTCTCACCTCCTCCATCTTTCTCGCACTTGACTTAAGTAGTTGAATTGCAAAATAAAGAGAAATTGTGAATACAGACAAATTCCTTAATCCTAACAAAGTTACTTAAAAGCTAAAATGTATAAATATAATAACATTATTATATTATAAAGAATGGTAAGTTCAATTTTTAATTTCTTGTTTTAACTTTTAATCATTATATTTATTAGTATCACATGTTATATTTTATGATAAAATATATGTCGTATATCATCCGATTAGATCATCCAGTTGAACCTGGATTAAAACCTTTTCCGATTTGTTGTATGGTCCGGCTTTAACGGCATTCGTTGTGAAAATTTTTAAAGAAAACAATTATCTTCTCTAATATATAATCTTTCCCAAACATTTGATTTTAATTTCCTGATGGCACGAAATCTTGTCATTATTTTGTATTAACATTTTTTTTTGTTTTATTTCCGTTATAATTTCCTTATTCCTTATTCCTGCAAGGAACAATGATATTTATGTTAATGCCTTTTTCTAAGATGGGTTTGTCAAAAATAATAACATAGTGCGACCCACGCAGAGGAAGAGAGACCCCTTTGAATAATCATGCCCCGATAAAAACGGATGTAAGAGAAAGAAGGTTTGGGGATGGGAATGACATGCTTGGCAGATCAACGGATGAATTTAAAAAACCAAAATGCACCTAAGTCATTTTGAATGGAAATTATCTGACACTTCCATTGTTCAGAAAGCTTGATAGCTAGTTCATACATCAAGCAAACAAAATACTATGGTTATGACCACTCCATTTCTCAAGCAATGTTCATTAGACAAGTTCGAGATGATGAGATGAACTCTTTATTGGAAAGATTTATATCATCCGGTAAGAGTAGCTTAAGAGGTTTGATCACTTTTAAGAGCCCACGATCTAATTTAATTTAATATGCCAGTATAAATATTTCTCTTTTAGGAATCTTTGTCCTTAAAAATAAATAAATGGAAATAAATTAACGATGACCGATTTATTTTATTTTTTTTTATAAAGGAAACAAAATAAAAGCACCAAATAGACTAATGCTGGAATCTTAAACCCAACTCATCACCTAGCAACAAAGACCCCATATCCCTCGGAGGTTCCTTCTAGAAATCAGCACATGAATTGGCTTCACACGGTAAACATAATTAAGATGTATCAACCAAGGTCTTTGTAGGATCTCCATAATTTGTGCAACAATAGATGCTTGAACGTGAACTTACTGAGAAGACTTATTTCGTAGCAGAAGCACTGCCTCTAAGGAATTTGTCTCACATAAAATATTGGCTAAATTACTTTTTCGATCCCTCATTTGTTTTAATTTTTTCAAGTTGGTTCCTCTAAGCAATTTGGTCCTTTCCGTTAAGTTTCACCATTAAGTTCTTGTTAAATTACTCTTTTGGTCCCTCATTTGTTTTAATTTATTCAACTTGGTACTTTATTTGTTTTAATTTATTCAACTTAACGATGAAACTTAACAGAAAGGACCAAATTGCTTAACGTTTGGCAAGTAAGGGACCAACTTGAACATTTTTAAAATAGAGGGACCAAATTGAATAAATTAAGACAAATGAAAGACCAAAAGCGTAATTTAGCCTAAAATCTTCCTGTACCCCAATCTCCAAGCAAGAAAAAGCCCATGCTTGACACCCAGCCACTCTGCAAGAAGATTGCCCTCAATCCTTCATAATCGGAGAACCCCCCACCCAATCTACGGTGTGAAATCGTAAAAGCCCGCCACAACCCATGGATGATTGTGTCTCTCGAAAAATGTCGTCAACATTAACCTTTGATGTAATCTGCAGGAGGAGGGACCAACGACTGACCCTTATGCTCTAACATCACGCTGCCTAGCGAAAGGTATGAACGCAAATAATATACATACTTGGTAATAATAATTATTAATCAGGAGAATTGAAAATATATTTAAAAATTAAAAAATTGTTTGATATAGGTGAAGCCACACAACTCACAAAGGAGGTGAGATATCGTAAAAAATAACTTGAGTTTAAGAATGAGTACTCTAATTTTCAAATTTAATATATAGGGTTGGTTGTAGCCTTGTCGGTAGGGGTGTTCACGGGTTCGGGTTGACCCGCGAACCCAACCAACCCAAACCGAAAAATCCGGGTTGTTTCTAGTGGTCGGGTATGTTTGATTTTCATGATAGCTAACCCGAGCTAATTGGTTCAGATATCGGGTTTGAGAAGTTTAAACCCGATCAACCCGAACCGATCTGGTAAAGAAGAAGAAGAAGAATCGATCTGGTGAAGAAGAAGAATCAATCTCTGTACAATGTCGACAATTTTGCTTTCTTTGTGCATCATCTTCCTATTCAGGAGTGGAGAATTTGGAGAGATTTGAAAACGCGAAGTCACGAGAAAGAGCGAGAGAGAGAAGGGAATGCACTGCTTGTTAGAGAGAGAGAGGAATGCCGTCGCCGTCGTCCGTCGATGCCGCTGTCCGCCGATGCTGTGGGTTGGAGAATGGAGAGAAAGAGAGAGGCGAGGGCTTCCGGAAGATACTGGAACTTCGATTTTTAAAATTAGGGTTTAAGTTTCAATCTTTAAAATTAAAAAAGCCATCGTATAATACTATCTGAAGGGTCCCCTGATTTGAAAAATTTCTTAACGGCCTGATTCCATTAGTTTAAATCTTGATTTTTACGTCCTTGATATGGTTTGATATCTGTGTATTGGGTGTAAATTTTGGCCCAAAGATACATGATTTTTTATTTGAAATTTTAGGCTTTTTTTACTTTTCAATTATTTTTGCTTTTCTTTTTATCTAAACCGACGACCCAACCTATCCCAACCCGATTATGATCGAGTTGGTTCGGGTCGGGTTACACAATTTTTTCCTTAAATCCGAACCACTCAAATTTAATTGGGTTAGGTCCAAATTACCACCAAACCCGATCTGACCCAATCGATCCCATCCTACTTATAGGTATATAGATCATAATATTCGTCTCTTACCTTAGGAAATTAACATATTAGCCTCTGAAGCCATGACATGTTTGCTTTCTTCATTAATCCTTATAGGAGGACTAATTTGATTAAACAACAATCGAGATGGAAACTAATAAGATCGATATTTACTATTTTCAAAGATTAATATGGTAATTTTTTAAAATGAAATACTAATTTAACTGTGCTTACAAATTCGAAAACTAAAGCGGTGATTTACTTCTCTTTCTCATAAATCATAACTTACTATTTGGGAAGACTATATTTACTGTAGCAGCAGCAAATTGGATTGACAAGTGTCAACTTCTGAGTGGTCCATTATTTTATTGTTGAAATTTTTTTGTTATTGTTATTTTCCTGTTTTTCTTACCCGGTCAAAGGAAAAGCAACGGTGGATGTTACTCCATTCTCTTCTGCTTTCTTTGGATTAGCGTACGTTTGAAGCTTTTGGGGATAGGGATAGGGTCAAACATGCTTCTTCCTGTAGACCCACGCATTTTCTCCTCCTCTCCATCGTCTCTCTCCTGCCCTCATCTTCAAGCCATTCGATTCTCTGCTTATTCACTTCTAGGGAGCTTCGTCAACACCGTCAAGGGCTTCGACTCTCCTAATATCAACCTCTACGATCTCGCCATCCAGTTATTCGAATCCGCCAATCGCGGCTGTTCCGTTTCCAGAACTTTCGAGCCCAAGGCCAATCCCGCATCGCAGAGGCGAGGGATGTCTGTTTCGAGGAAGAGCTCTGGAGTTTGTGATGATCGAAGGAGCAGTGTTGGGTTCTTCTATAAAATATTTTTTATTTATTTTTTTAACACTATGTATTATGCTAATAATTTGAGAAATATTGCTAACAGGGTTTTCCCTCACTGTTTTGCAGGTTTGATGGAGATGGGCATGTAACTCTCAATGGTAAATTGAGATAGGAGAGAACATACCGCAACCTTAATCTTTGCTAGAGAACTAGATTTCTCTTCGCGTGCAGGAAACCTTATCAACATGTTGTTTGCTGAAAGTGAGCTGTTACTTTCGTATCAGTAATTTAGTATCTTTATCCCCTAAGTAACCTCTAAAAGTTCATAATTTCAATGACAGATCTTGCTTCTTGGAGAGTCAAAGACAAGCAACTCTATTAATTGGTCAATTTGCTGTAACAGATTCAAATTGCAAGGTAGACCAAGTTTTGTGAGTTGCAAACTTGATATATAACAAGTCTGTCAATATGTGTCTTCCTTTCACGGTGGTTGTGTCATAGCCGGTGCTTCATTTTTTCTGAATAAAGTTTTATATCTTCTTACATTTGTTATTCTCCTTTGATTTCAGCTTATTTGACAGAACAAGTAACCTTTGGCTTTGCCTTATAATAGGTCAGTTATAGCTCAGTTACAGCTTGGATATGTGTATGGGGAGTTTCTCCCTTGCTTTTATTTGGGTAGCTACATTTAAAATATTGAAGAAATAATATAGCTCTTGCTCTTTCTTTTTTTGTTCTTTTATGCTTTCTATTTCTAAATATTTTTTACTATATCTTTTCTTATCCTTTCTAATTTTGCATTGTATATATAAGCAAAATGTGCAGAATTTATAAACTGCTTCATAGAATTGGATATTACTTATATTCCTGTAGTCCTAATTAATAACTCTTAATTGAAAAGTGAAAAGAATAGTCAGTTTCTTAGAACATGCTTTAAATACCAAATTCTTTTAGAGCTCATATATCATGAACTAATTGAGTGCAAGTCTTAATGGTGTTGAAATTATTTATTTGATAGAAGTAACCAAACCTTTTAACCAAAAAAATTAAAGAATATATTTTTCACTTATTTTGATGCAGATATTATTTCTTAATATTTAGAGCTTAATTGGTATTAATATCATGAACTTAGTAATTTAATCAAAGGGATCAGGTATCTGCGTTTATTTCATCAAAAACATTAAATATACATACTCATCAGTTTGATTGTTGTGGTGATGTTTTTGATAATTACAGAATTTTTCTATTTTCCTAGATTGTGAATAAATTTTAAATTATCCATGATATATGCATTTTTAAGCTGGTTTCCATGATAAGTTTTCTCTTCAGAATTTGTTTATGAAGCACAAGTGTTTGATCCATTGATGATTGTGTTTTTGGCACTATAAATGCCACCAGTTTAGGGGATTGCCAAAATTAGCATACACGGTTGACAAATGACTCTAAAAGGGACCCAAAAAATACTAACTAGACTTTTTGCTTGAATTCTTCATTAGAATGCCAAGAAATCAGTTGTATTTCTACGAAAGGAAAATGTAATAATTGAAGTAAGTAACTTAAATAGATGTATAGATATCATAACTTACTATTTGGGAAGACTATCTTTACTGTAGCAGCAGCAAATTGGGATGACAAGTGACAACTTCTGAGTAGTCCATATTATTAACTTCATTTTTTGTTTTTTTAACTAAAATTAAATTGGTCGGCTATGGGTGTAGCTCATCAGTAAATTAATGTGAACATTTTTTTCCCTTTCTTTCTTCCTTCTTTTTCTTCTTTTCATGGTGAGAACCTCTTCCCTTCTCCTTTTTCTCTCTTCTCTCTCCACCACAAACGCCTCCTTCTTTCTAGATTTCGGCCACCATCCGACTACAGTTGGCAAAAAGGAGACCAGATTCGGACTCCTCTGATCACCGCTTTCCTTTCTCACCGATTATTTTACTGTTTAGCCATAGTTGTTTCGCCTCCACCGTCGTTGTCCACGCATTTTCCGGCTAAACGAGGTGAGTTTTCGCGAACTCACATTGGTGACAGTTTACATTCATATAATGAATTTAGTCCCTTTAAATCATAGAATTCCTTTCCAATTTCAGAGGTTGTAATTTCCATTGGTTTTAAGTTTTGCGATGACTATAAATAAGAGTCAGAGTCAAATATTATTTCATGTTGGTTTATATTTGTCTTGGCCAGTGTTTTTTCATGGTCAATAATATTTGACTTAGTTGGTATACACTATTGTTTTTTGTTATTTTTTTGTGTACCAAATGATGGCGAGTGAGCTATCACTCCGCAGCCTAACGTGATATGGGTACGACTCCTTCTCGAGGAGTTTATTTTTTGTCAGTATACAGGTGAAATACCTCCAACATTTCAAGAGTATCTCTACATATTATCCTACTTGATCGAGCTAACTCGCTTCTACTAGACTAACCCATTTGAATATAATATTAGCTTTGGTTAGTATGGATAGGATATGTAATGTATTGTTATTTCAACTTTGATGTTTTAGTTAGATAAAAAATTATTTTTTTTTGTATGAAAGTACTTATCACAATTATTAATATTATTAAGATTACTAAATATTGAACCAATTTTTTTAAGTATTGAGGAATCTTGATGTTACGTCAACCCAAAATATGTGTTAATTAGTATATTATAATAAATATTATTATTATGTTTTTTATGTTTTAATAAGTAAAGATATTATAATATTTTTGTATGGTAATTGTTAATAGAATGGTCAGTTTTATTAAATATTGAGCAATATTGTTTTGTAAACTTTTATTTAATATTTATGGAGTTGTTTTTGTTATGTTTTGGATTTTCTAATGTTAATTTGTAAGTGAACATCATTCACAGAAGCATCATTATGATTTAATAGTGGCTGTAGTTTTAGTGCATGTTTCATATTGTAAATTTATTTAGGCAAAAATAAAGTTAATTTATTCTTATGTAGAATACTATAGGTTATAATAAGGTTAGTATATTTAGAAAAAATGGTTTGAAGAACATTCTTAAATGTATACATAATAGATATGATAAATGTTAGAAACTATTACAGTCTGTTGCAATAAAAATATTGGCCCGTGCATAGCACGGGTATAGCACTAGTAATAGCTGAAATTGCAAGGGAAAACCCATAATTGCAATACAGATATTAGAAAAGTTTGGGCCTGTATATTAAGGCTGGTCGGCCCAAGCGGGCAAATTTTCGTCCAATAATGCATTCAAATATGGACCAAGTTATAAAGGGCCACATATCGGGCCGAGGAGTGGGAAAAGCCTGGCCTAGACGGAATTAGGGTTTTGTAGGTGATTTAAAAGGTGAAACAAAGCAGAAACTCATTCCATCACCTAGAGCTGCAGGGCACCAGAGCAGAGGAAGCAGAAGAGCCATGGTCCACGTTTCATTCTACCGCAACTGTGAGTTTCTCTCTCTCTCTCTCTGTATCTGTTTGATCTTTAAATTGAATTGAGGCAAAAGTATTTTCAATTAGAAGCATGCAATCCTAATAGCGCATCGATTGATTGATTGAATAGATGGAAAAACTTTCAAGAAGCCTCGTCGTCCGTACGAGAAGGAGCGTTTGGACGCAGAGTTGAAGCTTGTAGGGGAGTACGGGCTTCGGTGCAAGAGGGAGCTCTGGAGGGTTCAGTACGCCCTCAGCCGCATCCGTAACAATGCGAGGAATCTTCTGACCCTCGACGAGAAGAACCCTCGTCGGATCTTCGAAGGTGAAGCCCTTCTTCGAAGGATGTTCCGTTATGGACTCCTCGATGAAACCCAGAACAAACTCGATTATGTCTTGGCTCTTACCGTCGAGAACTTCCTCGAGCGTCGCCTTCAAACCCTAGTCTTCAAATCCGGCATGGCTAAGTCTATTCATCATGCTAGGGTTCTCATCAGGCAGAGGCACATCAGGTTTCCCCCTCTTTCACAAATTTAATTTCAAATTTCCTTGTTATTGTTCTTTAATTTTGTTGCTAATGAGATTCTTGGACTCTAAGTATGCTTAATACAGCTTATGTGGTCTTCAACTGAATGTTGTGTTGCTATTGCCTCATGCTTGCTTGGATGCATGCTTTTAAATTGTGGTCGCGAGTGGGTACTTTGTGTTTACTGCTATTGGGGACAATTGTTGGAAAATGTGACAAATTTGTGATTGCAGAGACTATTAAAACAGCAACTTTTCCACTCAATTGTGGTTGCGGAACTTATTTTAAAACCCTCATTGCTTGTGACCTAAACCTCTGATGATCTTTTTTGTCAAAATTCCTGCTACAACCGTCCACACCAGTTGTGTTTCTATGGAAATGATCCCCTGCAGTCACTTTTTTGACTGTAGGGAGATCTTGACCATTGATTAAATTTTGTGCAGTATAAATACATAAATGTAAAAATGGGTGTTTGAAATCTTAACCGTAGGTTAAGGTGAATGTGTAAATACATGAATTTTGTGAATGCAGAGGATCCAGGTCTGTGTTTCTACTGCCTCAAACTTGCTTGCAAGGTTTTAAAGTGTCGTCCTGTTTGTGGTTACATGTGGACAATTGTTGGAAAATGTGACCAATGTGGCCGCAACGGCCACATTGTCATTGCGGACACTTTTAAAACTGCTATGTTGCACCCTCATATTCGGCCTTGGACCTCATTTTAAAACCCTGCTTTCTTGCAACCTAAACCTCTGATGATCTTTTTTTGTCAAAATGCTGGTAGCTTTTCTTTTACATTGAAAATTTTATATAATAAAACATGAACTGAAATTGGGTTAATTTTCACCAAATAAGTTCTATGTTGGGATTTCTATATTTTCATTTTAACGTGGTATCATTTTATTTTTAATAATGATTATGATTATTTGGAAGGGGATTGTAACGTCATTTTGGGTTTTGGCAGGGTTGGAAGGCAGGTGGTGAATATCCCATCATTCATGGTGAGGGTTGATTCACAGAAGCATATTGACTTTTCACTTACAAGTCCACTTGGTGGTGGACGTCCTGGAAGAGTGAAGAGAAGAAACCAAAGGGCTGCTGCTAAGAAGGCTGCTGGTGGTGATGGAGATGAGGAAGATGAAGATTAAACTATCAATATATATGTCTTTTCCTAATTCTCTTAGAACTTGCACCAGATTTTATTTGCATTTGTTAGACTTCTTAGATTTCTGTCATGCTTAACTGTTATAATTTTTCTGTCCTTGTTTCTTGTTTGAGGAAAAGCTTGGCAATGAGATATTTTGTTTTTGAACTATTCTTTTCTGAAGTTTTTAGGTTTTGCTCCATTACCTTTGGTGATCTCTGATATATATCATGTTATTAACTCCGCCATTTCTTTGGAAATCACGTAGGAGTTTAAATGCACCATGTTGTTTTTGGTTTTTATGACAGAATCATGAACTACTCAGACCCAGGGCCTGAGGTCATCTGTGGTTTGAAGAAGTGCAGTCCCTCTTCATGTTTATATATCGATGTGTTTCAATTACAAGTTGTATATCGTATCACTTCTCTTAATTGTTGATAAACGTGTATCACTTGGTATTTGGTAATCGGATTTTCAGCTTACTCTATTTTATTTGAAAACATTAGGCCATTAACCAGACATGGGTTAAGCTAGTCATGTACCTATTGAATAGTGCTACTATTTGTATGAAAGTTTATGGAACATAGATGTTTTTACGTCATTTACCGTAACGGTGTTACATCTGCAGTAGTAGCCAATCGTAACTCTACAATTGTGGAGTCTTTGTTTGAATATTGCATGGTGCTCCTTGCTGGATATTACCTTATTGTTTTTTCTTCCTCTTTCTGTATACACGGTTGCCAAGGGTTTGAGGAGTTCTGAATTCTGTTCCCTACATTAGACTGTATCTCTACGTGATTTGAGTGGAATGCTGGTGGAACATTGGCAAGACCAATTTCGCCCTGGTGTGTGCTATAGTGCGTATGGGCATTATCGAAAATTTTAGGCAGTATAACTTCTTTCACTCACGGTGGCTTCTACATTGCATCAAAATTGAGTGCGATACATAAATTGCCTCACCTTTTGATATGGACCAACAAGTTTCTATCTTTTGTAAAAACTGGTTCAGATATTAATATTTACAAACAACCCTTTGAAAGGGGATGGTTCGAAAAACTTACAAATCCAAGGTGCGATGCAATATCGTCAAAGTGGAAGGGGGAAAAACAGAGAGAGAATAAGAACCCGTTGCTACCGCGAAAGTGGGACGATCAAAGTACAGGTTAGTTGCCTCAATTGTGACGGTGGGCGACTTGGCGATTCGGTAGAAAAAGGGCAGGATGCTAATGGCGGACACCTTTAGACCGTGGTCATGTGGTTGCTGTTCGTGGAGGGTTGTGTTGGTGGTAGAAGAAGTAAGGGAGGTGAAGAGTTAGAGATGCAAAGAACTCCAAATTAGATTTTTTTGTGCAAATGCCACAACATTTCCTACAAAATCTTGTCAATCGGTGATCAATTGACAACTCATTCATTTTATAACAAAACAATGGTTAGAATAGGGAAGCATCGATGCGCCCAGTTTTGGCGGTTGCATAGTGGAATGATCCTTAGAACATGATGCCTCTGGTTGAAGAGCCACTTGTAGGTTACTTGCTTCGTATTGGTAATGAAATTAAGACGTTTAAGCGATGCCTACATACTACTTAAAACATATACCAGTTCAATGAAAAAACCTTCATCAACCTGGTTGTCCCGATTTTTGTCTCCCTTCCAAAAATGAGGAGGTTTTCGAGGTGAAGAAAAATGATTAAAACATTTATAAACTTATCAGCCCCTTGCAAACCAAATAATGGGAGGGAAAATAAACCCCCTTGCCTTAACCAAACCAAACAAGAATATTCTCTCCCCACCACTCTTCTTTGAACCAAACTGCGTTATGCAGCTTTGGAATTTTCAAAGTAAAATAATTTCTTGTGTTCAAAAGTCTAAATATAATTTTTTTTTAAAACAAAGAGTGTGTTTGGAAAAGCTGGAAAAAAATAGATTATACTGATAATTGATTATATGTATAATCGATTATTGTGATAATCGATTATAATCAGAATCTGTTTTTGTTTCGATATGTTTGCTGAAAAGCGATTCTAAGATAATCTATTTCGTTTGGGTGGTGTAATAACAATCACTCTTATATAATAAATTACGAAAAAAGATATAAAGTTATTTGTTTGTATTAATAATATTTGATGTTTTTTTAACCTTAGAACTTGTTTATTTATTTTTTATATCTTGTCATCAATTTTTTTTCTATTTATAAAAAATTGAACAAATTTGTAATATCTTTTCATGTTTATCATCAATTATTTTTATAATATAAAAAACTGAATAAAATTTATAATATTTTTAATATAACATGCCAAATTGATAAAGATATTATTATTATTATTAGAGCATTTCACAAAATAAAAAATATTATTAAATGATATATAAAAATATTTGAATCATACACAATATAAATATTAATAACAAAAGTTAAAAGGAGATAAAAATAAATACAAGTTACTAAATTTTTTACATGTTAAACAATTATTTACTAAATAGAACTACTAAAGCACCCAAAAAAAAACAGAACTACTCAATAATTTTTTCACATGCTAAACAATAACCGTACATTACAGTAAATGTATTTTATAACATCTATTATTGTTTAGACACATACAAAACTTGAAATTAGAGGATTAACGTGCATAGCAGTAATTGTTGAAGGTTGAGAACTTTTTATCATCGAAGGTTAGATATGGAAGAAATTTTTTAATTGACAAATAAGCTTTTAACTTCCATCGTAATGCTTAACTTATTAGATTCTCCAAAAACAGCTGAAACATGCAAAAATAGCTTTTTTTATATTTTTAATTTAGTTGTCAAACAACTCAATTATTTTGCAAACAACTTTTTTCCCCTCAAAACAGCTGAAAACACCATAATCTATCTTTCCCATCTTACAATCTAATCCTGACAATATAAGTATGTAACTCCATTCATCAATTAATAAATGAAATAAGATCCTAAGAGACCTTTCATAACGTCTCGATCATGAGAATCGCCAGCTTTATAATGACCATCACAATCATGGACTATTCAAATCCTCACGCATTTTCTTTTGTAGTCTCTAAATATTTGATATCTGAGAATGAGGCATCATACAAAGGTTTACAAAATACAGTACCATGAGGTATCACCATGATCATAGTCAAGCTGAGCTGTCAAAACATGGTCACTTATCTTTTCTGTTGGGCCAAATCGTATTTAGTGGGGATCAACATTTTATTTGCTCAATCCAACGCATTGTTTGTTGCAGGTTGTGTGGACCAACTTGTTAACTCTTTTTTTTTTAAAAAAAGAAATAAAAACAACAACAAATTTAACTTGAGTACTATTATATAGTTGAAAATCATTTGTTCCAATTCTGGGAGGGTGAGTTCTTTGGTATCCAAGGGTAACTTTGACTTTGCTTAAGTGATCCAATGAGATGGTGAGAACCATTTGACATGACTTGTTAACTTGACCTGTTTAATTGAGACATTTTCTTTTCGGGGGCCCATCACTTAAGATCTCCAAAGTTAAGCGTGTTTGATTTGGAGAAATTATAGGATGAGTGACCTTCTGAAAAGTTTTTCTAGAAAGCGTGTAAGTGAGGACAAAGCACACTGAAAAAACTCGTGTTAGTTTATGTGTATAGTTGTCAATCCAGAAAGCAGTCTGAGACGCCTTAAATCTGATAATGAAGGAATTCGTGAAACAGATCAAATAACAGAGTGAGAAATCCTTTGAGATATATAAGAAAACCAAATTTTGAGAGAAAAAAATGTTAACCATTGATCTTCCAAAATTTGCTAATGGAACTGAGAACATATAAAGGCTAATAGCAACTTAGAAAGGTGTTTTCACACAAGCAGGACTAGGTTATAATTAGTATGAAAAACCAAAGTGTCATAAAAACATTTTCTTCCTGCTTAGAAGGTTAAGAAAGATGCATTAGCTGTAACAAGTTTGGTCATAAAACCAAAGGACCCAACAAGTTTTGGGTACCTAAATCATTGTTTGATGATGTAGGAATGTCTCCTAGCTGCCAAGAAGAAAAACAATGGTTCTTGGAAAGTGGCTGCTCCGGGCACATGATAGGAGAAAGAAAAGTTCTTGACCCTAAAAAAGAATGGCATAGGGTTAGTAACCTTTGGGGACAATAACCAAGGCAAAATCAAAGGTATAAGTATGATTGATAAGCCAAACTTTGTGCATGTAAATAATGTATATTATGTCAAATGTTTAAAGCACAGCCTTCTAAACATTAGTGAGCTATGTGACAATGGTTATGAAGTTGGATTCCAACTAGTAGATATGTCAAATGTTTTTTTTCCGTGATTCCTGTACAAAATTTTTAAAATAAGAAACAAAATAAAAATAAGGAGACGTTTTTTAAATTATTAATGAAAATAGAAAATAAAAAACAAAGTAAACGACCACTTGAAGTTTGTTCGAATATTGGTGGACTTTAAAGAATTTTAAACATTAGAATTACTGAAAGAGAATGTGTTAATTATCCTCTCATACATTTTCCTTTCTTGACCTTTCATTTATTTTTTGTTCATTTTCTTTTATTCCTTCCAAACTCTGAGACATAACTTTTTTGTTATTATGATCTTGATTTTCTTTCTCTTTAAGAGCTTAGAGTCTAACCATGCACAATAACGTGAATGATTAAACTATACATGCAGCTTTTCCTGCATGCAAAGCTAACGGGTTGCCAGGATTCCAACAGTGCAATTTGATGGAGGTGTGAGAACAGGACCAGTTTACTACACCCCTTCATATGGTTTTTGGGTTTAAGAGAAATTTTTGAAACAATATAGAGAATGCTTTGGCAGGAGAGGGTGAGAATGAGAGAAACACTTGGAGTGTGAGAAGGAGAGGAACAGTTAGAGAGTGTTATGGAGTGAAACACTTGTGAGATGAGAGCTTATATGGTGAGGAAGAGGTAGAGAAAATTGTGAGAGGGTGCAAGAGTTGGAAAGAAAGGAAAAATAAAGAAAAAATATTGATGATGATGCACTTGTCTAAAAACTCTATTAGGCAGAAATTGTTGTGATTTTCTTGGTCGTTCTAGAGGAATTAATCTTGGTGATGACTGCACTTTTACATGTTGCCAAGATGCTGTGATGGGTCCACTTTGGCTTCAAAGCTGGTGATTGCAGTTATCTTGGGACATGTTTCATTAGTTGAGATTCATGGTCCTGGCTGGAATGGGGATGTTACTGCTGTCATGTCATATTATACTAGTCTATGGCGCAACAGTGAAGTAGTTTTGGTGTTTGATTCTTATCTTTTCTTTTGCTAGGCTTACTTTGTGTATGAACATGCTACTCTTCTAGGAGGTTCTAGTGCTAAGTGAGGCACAACTTGCAATCCTATGTGTGCAGAGAGTTTTTTATAACAAACTGTGTCAAGAGGCATATTGAAGTGGTAAAGGCCTTTTGGCGTGTTACTTTGACTTAGATGTGGAGGAGAGTGCAGGCTAATTGGTATTGCTGATATTGAGGACAAAGATGCTTCAAACCGAAACAAATATGACTAACTGTGTGCTTTATTTTACTAATGGATTATTGGGTACCTATATTTGGCTGATAAGGAGGACCGTGGGGGCAACTTTATTACAACCGTGGGAAGTAGTATTGCATTTGAGTGGAGTGTTATAATCCATCTGGTATGATGCTTCCCTAGTTCGCTTATACTTCTATCAATATACTCTTTGGTTTACTAAAAAATAAAATAAAATCAAGTTTATCTATTTTCCCTTTTCTCGGGTGGGTGGTGGTGGGTATACTCCTTTTATTATTCTTGTTTTTTTTCCGATCTTATACATTTCTAACAGCTTATGGAAAAACCTTAAACGAAAAAAAACGCTCAAGAAAGTAAAGTACAACTGCAAAGTAAGGGTAAGTAGGAGAGGAAAGTTCTAGCCGATGGAAGTGTTAAAGAATGGATGATATCAAAGTATCAGCAACATACGTGACCACTATAATAACGTGTGACACACATAACAATCTATTTCGTTTTACTCTTTTTTTTCCTGAAGTATATCTCTTTATTTTACTTGTGTTATGTTCAATTTGTACTTCCCATGTTGTATCCAAAAAAGATAAATCATTGTCATGTAGGTAACTATCAACATTTCAGTCCACAAACGTGCACCTGTTAGCCAACCAAAATGGGGTGTTATTGTCCCACTAACTGCAAAAGTCTTGGTTGAAATTTTCTTTTCTGATTTATGAACCATGGATTCGTCGTGCTCCAAGAATAACCAACATTCATAACTTTTTCAAGGACCGCAAGACATGCATCCGATGATGACCAATGGCTACCGTTTCAACAAGAAAAACCGCACAACCTACGTATGCTTACACTATGTTAATTAGCTTTAAATAATGTTCTCTAATATGCTCAAGGGTTTCACCACAGATATGGCTACTCATTAATCATTTATGTAACTATATTTCCACCATGGTGGGAAAAAAGATCAACATACAAGCTAGAATCAAGAAAAAAACCCATCCTATTTTTTCTCAGACAAATAAATAAGATAATCCTACTTCCATATATGCATAATGATATATCTAACTCTTTGTACAAAAACAGTCATATATAATAAGATACAGATAATCAAGAAATGTAAATGAAGTGGATATATCTCAAGTGTTTGGTCGAACTGAAACATAGAACTAATGGAAGATTGATTAAGTCATCTTCAACGCAATTCATTTGAGTTGCTTAACTTTTTTTAAGAATCCTACCATGCCACTTCACAACCTTTTATTTTATACTACTTTAAGCAACTCTCAACTACAATAGTTCAATTCTAAAAAGCTTGTCAAATAGATCCCACGAGTTACCGAAATCTTTATTCACATTTATTGTTATTTCAATTTCCGGAGGAAAATAACCAATGTAATTCTCTATTTCTTTTTCTCTCCTTATTTTATTGGACGTTCTTATATAAGAACCAGTTGCTTATAAAAGCAATTCTTACAAGCAGTCCATATCCATCTAAGTTCACTCTAATGGTGCAATATATAAGGAATGATTACTTAACTTTATACAACTTTTAAGCAACTCCCATCGGAGATACTCTAACTTCTAAAATTCATTAAAGTTCAATGCATTTTATCGAAACACATACTTATTCCATTTTATATCTTAAAAAAACTTGTAGTTTGCTAGCTTCATTGCTGTCAATAAATTTTTATTCGTAAATTAAAGAATTGGCTCCTTTTACCTCCTCATGCCTTCATATATAGATCGGACCAATTAGCCAGTGTGCTATGAATGTAAGTTCTAAAAACAAAATCGACAGATAACATAGAAGATATCCATAAGGCCATAACAATGTATGCAAATTGTTGAATTACATAATTAACTTCAATCCATTCTCATTCAATAGTCTCCTTGTCGTTTCTCTATATCTTTTTAGACTAATCCCCAAATCTTCTCCTTTATTAGCCTTCATATTGACTATTGATGTAAATAAAATAAAAATAAATCCTCAAATCTCCTAATTCCTTCGAACCAGAAACGGTTATGATTAGATTGAAACAACATACATATAAAACGAAATAACATAATAAATTCCCACAAAAGAATATCAATAATAGATAAGAAGTAAGGAAGGTGTCGAGTGACTTTTTAAGGAGGCTCAAAAGTAATAAACTACAATAGTTTTCTCCATAACAAAAATCATATATGTTAAAGCAGCTCCTGACTTAGAATGAGGATGATCAATTATATAGAGCTGATTTGACATTTAGAAAATTAGATCACTGCCACTAACTGAAGAAGATTATAGTATGGCCTTGAGAAGCTTATTAACTGTCAATGTAGACTAGACGATGGCAACAACAATCAAAGCCTTTTCCCACTAGGTGGGGATAACTGTCAATGTAGACAGACACAAAATGGTTTGGCAACAAATCAAGCACAATTATTCTACTGAAACCTGGAAGATCCTAATAATTCAACCAACAACAATATGCCAACCACTCAAGAGTCGACCTCATCATGTTCATAGTTTACCACCCACCAACAATCAAAGGGGTATAGGGTGAGCAAAAGGGATTTGCAAGAACTTTATGAGTAGATAAGCATCAGCAGTTAAATCAGAGAATAAGCTAACAATCATTTGTCATTTGACATATTAATAAATATATTTCCCTTGCTTCATGCTTGTCAGCTTGTCACTTCTACCATATCTGCCCAGTTTCTTAAATTGGCTAGTGTCTTCTCTTTCAAGGATACTTGCATACTCTTGATGCAATATAGATGTGGAAATAGATGAGCTCACATTCACATTTCAAATTTAAAGTGCGTTTGTTTAAGATTATTTGATGATAAAAATCATTTTTTAAAATTAAAAATCATTTTTAATGGTTTTAATTGTGTTTGTTTAAGATTTTTTAGGAAATCATTTTTAAAAAAAAATCATTTTTATGACTAAAATGAGAACTATTCCATTTAGCTTCTTATTAAAATCTGATTCTATAGAAGAGAGAAGATGTATTTGTTACAAATTATGAAAAAATGATTTTCATATAATCTCTAAACTATTTTATATGAAAATCATTTTTTCTTAATCTATAACAAACTGGTCCTTATATAACATTTCTCTTGTTGAATAAGTAAAGGCATCCCCTAACAACAAGTTCATTGAACTACCAGTCCTTTTACACCAAAAATGTGCGACTCATACTGGCAAAAGTTAAAAAGCTCTGCTTACTTGCATTTATCAAAACAGTAAATAATGCAACCTATAAATTCATGGTCCTTTATGGTTAATTAGAATTAAATTATTCTCATTGATTCCCTTGGTTTTATAGAACATAAGCAGAACAACCTTGATTGTTAACAAATAGAATGATACAGCTTAGGTTGTGCAACTAAACACTGTTATCTGAAGCAATAAAAGACCTAAATAACAAGAAAAATGTTATTCCTACTTTATTCTTGTATGTTTTTCACGAGTCATGAAGGTAGAGGTATAAGAGAATTGAATTCATATTTAATTTGATTTACAAACATAATATATATACACACTTTTACTTGGTAGCATCACGATCTGATATATGCATGTAATCAATTGGAGATCGTGACCTGATACTTGACCAAGAATAAAAGAGAATAAATGAAAATAATGCTACAATGAATGAGTATCAATGCGCCACATAATTGTTATAATAAGGAGAATTAATGTGCAGGGTTTCCTTTGACTGAGAAGGAGAGAATAAGGAGATCACGACCAGATCCTTTGCAAGAATAAGATCAGATTAAATGCTGCAGTAAATTAGGCAATGATCGCAGCATTGATTACTTTATTGCTTGCATGGAGATAGCTGTCTAACACGCTCCCGCAAGATTGGAGTGCCATCAGAAACGCCAATCTTGTTTCTTAGATAGTGATGACGAGCTTTGGAGAGAGGTTTGGTGAGACAATCTGCGAGTTGATCAGTTGTACTAACATGGTGAACTTTGAGCTTTCCTTGTTGTACCAGATCACGGACAAAGTGGATGTCAATGGAGATGTGCTTCATGCGAGTATGATATACCGGATTTTGAGTGAGATATGTAGCACTTAGATTGTCACAAAGTATGGAGGGTGTTGAGGGAGAAGGTGCACCTAACTCAGTGAGAAGAGATTTGACCCAAGATAATTCAGCTGCAGTGTTTGCTAGAGCTCGATATTCAGCCTCTGTAGAGGACCTCACTACTGCTCGTTGTTTGGATGAGTTCCACGAGATTAGATTAGAGCCAAAGTAGACAAGATGTGCAGATGTAGAGGTGTAATCATCTTTGTTTCCTGCCCAATCAGCATCACTGTATGCTATGAGAGAAGAGGTGGTCGGTTTCTGAAGGAGAAGACCATGGAAGATGGTTCCTTTGAGATAGCGTAGAACTCGCTTTAGTGCTGTAAAATGATTGGTGGTTGGTCGTTGCATGAATTGAGCGAGTTTGTTGACGGAGAAGGAAATGTCCGGCCGTGTCATGGATAAATATTGGAGACTACCTATGGTGCTGCGATAGAAGGTAGCATCAGTGGAGGTGGAACCATCATCTCTCATTAAGGGGAGTGAGGTCGACAGTGGTGTGAGGACAGCTTTTGCATCAATCATTTTTGTCCTCTCAAGAAGCTCTGCAATATACTTGTGTTGGGAGAGAAAGAATCCGGTGGATGTGGGAATGACCTCAACACCAAGGAAGTAGTGTAGTGAACCCATATCTTTGATGGAGAATGTGGTGGCAAGCTTGGTGATGCATTCATTGACCTTAGCATTAGAATTTCCTGTGATAATTATATCATCTACATACACTAACGTGTATAGTACCATGCCTTGGTTGTGTAGAATAAACAAAGATGAGTCAGATTTTGAATTGACAAAGCCATAGTCACAGAGAAACTTACGCAAGGTTTGATACCACGCACGTGGTGCTTGTTTGAGGCAGTAGATGGACTTCCTAAGGTGACACACATGATGAGGTTTATCAGGGTGGGTGAAACCTGGGGGTTGTTGCATGTAAACTTCTTCAGAGAGAGAGCCATGCAAGAACGCATTGTTCACATCAAGTTGACGAAGTGGCCAGTTATGTTGAAGGGCTAAGGAGAGTACCAACCGAACTGTGATGGGCTTAACTACAGGACTGAAGGTTTGAGTGTAGTCAAGTCCAGGGCGTTGGTGGAAGCCTTTTGTTACTAAGCTGGCTTTGTACCTATCAATGTCACCATTTGCTTTTCTTTTGATTCGGTAGACCCACTTGCAGCCAATGATATTTTTGTTGTGTGGCCTAGGAACTAGATCCCATGTTTGTTGTTGAATGAGGGCGTTGAATTCATTGCTCATAGCATCTCGCCATTCACTTGTTTTGAGTGCTTGACTTAGGCAACTTGGCTCGTCCAAAAGTGGAAGAGGATGTTTAGTGGTGAGGAGGTACTTTGGGTTTGGTTGGTGAATGTTGTTCATTGCTCTTGTGACTGGACGAAGAGGAGCTGGTGGCGGAGGCAGTGACGATGCTGGGGAGTCCAAGTGTAATGATGAATCTGTGGTGTTTTGGGGGGAAGTGTGATCAACCGAGGGTATGGAAGATGTAGGGGTGTGTGGGGGATTTGTAGTTATAGGAGGGGTGGGTAAAGTTGCATTGGAGTTTTGAGGAGTGATTGGTGGGGTGATTGGAGGAGGCATATTTGTATAGAGTTGTTGTAGTATGAGTGGATGGCGAGAGATGGTTGGGTGTGTATTAGGGTTTGAGGTTGGGAGGATAGGATCCAAATTAGTTGTGGTGAAGGGGAAGATTGACTCATGAAAGACCACATGCCTAGAGAGGTATAGTTTTTGAGTTGGAATATGATAGCATTTGTAGGCATGGTGTTGAGGAGAAGGGCCAAGAAATACATATGGCATGCTTTTATTTGACAATTTGTGTGGAGAGTAAGGACGTAGCCAAGGATAGCATAGACTCCCAAAGACACGAAGGTTATGGTAGTTGGGTTTGGAGCCAAAGAGAAGCTCATGAGGACACTTGTTATTGCATTGAGGGGTAGGCATGTGATTGATGAGGTACACTGCCATATGAAAGGCGTAACACCAGAATGTTTGTGGAACAGAAGAGTGAGAGAGTAGTGTAAGAGCAGTTTCTACTATATGGCGATGTTTGCGTTCAGCAATGCCAATGTGTTCAGGGGTATAAGGTGGGGTGACAAAATGGGAAATCCCGTGGGTGTTGAAAAAGGGTTTCAGTTTGAAAAATTCAGTTCCACCATCAGTGTAAATAGATTTGACTTTGTGGGAGAAAAATTTTTCAATTTTAGAGTGAAATTGAGGAAATATGACAGCTACATCTGTTTTACTTTTTATTGGATAGATCCATGTGTAGCGAGTAAAGTGGTCCACAAAAACAAGATAGTATTTGTAGCCATTTATGGACATTATAGGAGATGGTTCCCAAACATCAGAAAAAATAAGTTCAAGAGGAGAAGTTGTGTGTATGGAGGATATAGAGAAAGGAAGTTTGTGGCTTTTATTAATAGAGCAGGAATTACAATGCATAAATTTGCTATTAGAATTCCTAGATACACCACAACGAGACAGCATTTGTGTAAGCACTTTTGGAGATGGATGGCCAAATCTTGCATGCCAGAGATCGATGGTGGATATGGTTGTGGATAGGGCAGTAGGTGAAGGGATAGTGGGGCTATAGGTGTATAGATCACCATTACTCGGTCCTCGCATCAAAACCGCCCCCGTCACCCGATCCTTCACACAGAAAAAAGAAGAATGAAACTCAACATAAGCATTGTTAGATTTGCAAAATTTGGAGACAGAATAAGATTATGTTTTGCATGAGGAACACAAAGAACGTTATTGAGATGGAAAATAGTGTTTGGTGTGGGAAGTGTAGTGGAGCCAATGTGAGAGATTTTTAAACCTGTACCATCACCAATTTGTACTTCTTCAAGACCCTCATATTCTGAATGAATGTGCATATTATTCACGCTATTTGCAACGTGGTGACTAGCCCCAGTGTCAAACACCCAGATCCTTTGCAAGAATAAGATCAGATTAAATGCTGCAGTAAATTAGGCAATGATCGCAGCATTGATTACTTTATTGCTTGCATGGAGATAGCTGTCTAACAAGAGGCGATGCATCGAGATAATGGCAGTGTAAAAAGGGTTTGGGAAGATTGGAATAAGTTCAAATGTTGTTAGAGATATAATTCATGAGCAGAACTAACAACTTAAGCTTTTAGAAGAGTTAGTTCCATGATATCAAAGAGAGACAATAAGCCGAGAGCCCACAAGAAAAGACCTAATAAAATGTGATACAAAGATATAAATGCTATTCCTACTTTCTTTAATTTCCTATGTTTTTCAGGAGATACTGGCAGTGTAAATAGGATTTGGGAAGACCGGAAGTGGGTTAAATATTGTTATATATTAAAGTCATTTATGAGCCTTCATCAACTTAAGATTTAGAAAAGTTAGTCCATGGTATCAAAGCCTCTATGACTAAGTGGTCAAGACTCAAGTTAATAAAATGGGAGGCAGCATGAAAATACCTGATAAAACAAAATATGAGAAAAATACTATTCCTACTTTTTTCTCTTATGTTTTTCACGGGATATGGAAGGGGAGGGAGGGACAAAGCGGTGAGATAATGCAATGTAAACATGATTTGGGAATATCAGAAGAAGATTACATGTTGTTAGATATAATAAAGTCATTAATAAGCCTTCACCTAAGAATTTAAGCTTTTAGAAGAGTTAGTCCCATGGCTTCAAAGCCTCAAAGACTGAGTGGTTAAATGATCAAGAATTCAATCCTTGCTGCTTCCATTCTTCTAATAAAGAAGTTAAATTTCAGTACTACGTAAATTGGCCTGTGCGTTGTGCATGCTTCAAGCCCAAAAGGCTCTTGCATGAAGGGCGTGTTAGAGACATAAAGTCATTCATGAGCCTTTACCTAACAACTTAATCTTAAAGCGATTTGGTCCTTGACAAATGTCTATATAAAAAGGTAAAACTGGAAATAAACAAGATTATTTTGGAGGCCAATTACAATTCTGAAATGCGTCAATTAAACTTATAAAAATGGGCTTCACAACCCAACGTACACCAGAAGCTCAAATTATTAACTTGTGCCTAGCTACATGGTGTCAACATTTGAAAAGGCCTAATGACGATTTAATGGCAAAGACTTAGAACAACTAAAAAAGGAAAAAAGAGAACATGAACAATCTGTAAAACCTTCTAAAACTAGATCTATTATTTTAAATAGGACCTGAAATTTCCCTAAAAAACGAGGACAACTATTACCCGATGAGCCAGAACCATCTCCTGGAAGAGTCAAGATTTATTAATTTCATTCAAAATAATTCCATAAAGCATTATTCATCGAAAACAAACACCTCAGCATCCCATCACTGCACAATTAAACACAAAGTTACCTGATTGCCTTCTGGCAAGCAGGTTCCATTGTGGTGCACCTTCATCTGGGACCCAAGCATTAATTTCGACAATCTGTCCGGCAGCATGACCACCATGCCCACCAATAACAATTAGCCGATCTCCACATGCTCGAAAAGCTAATCCCCATCCATTCATTGAGTTTGCTTGCTGAGGAAGTTGTCCCACGGTGACCCATGAGTTGTTGCCTTTAGCATATCTCCTTACCTCCCTCCGTGCATAATCTGCAGCATACAATACATTATTCACAACTGCAATCAAAGGAGGTGCCCCAATAGTAGTTGGTCTCTCAGCCACACGAGCAGGAAACATGTTTGGTATCTCACGCCATTTTTTTGTCTTCAGATCAAACTCCTCGCCACAGGTTAGCTTACTTGAGGGGTCAACTCCGATCCCACCAAGGACATAAAACTTCCCATCCATAAATACAGCAGAACACATTTTCCTTGCTTTATTCATGTTTGGAAGAGTCTCCCACTTTCCGCTATCTGCATTGTAAAGCTCAACTGCGCTCAAGGCTTTGCCATTTGAATCACAACCACCGGCAAAAATGGCAATTTCGCCAAGGCTTGCAGAACCGAACAAGCATCTGGGAGTATTCATTTCTGTACCAGATGACCACGTATGCGTTAAAATGCTATATCTATAAACAGCATGGGCCATCATTTCCCTTCCAAAAACAAGAAGCTCCGTACCAACGGCCAAGGACTCCTTATCCGAAGTCAAAAAACATGCATTAGATGTCATTCTAGGCAAGTTCATCCATCGACCACGGTTTGGATCGAATGCTTTCCATTCATTGATCATACAAGAGAAGTAAACCCAATGTTCTATGATACCCATCTGCCGCCTAATCCGATATAGTTCTCCAGATCGAATGAGAGATCGAAAACTTTGGTTCAACGAAGCAATTAAGCCATAATCAGACCTTGAGCATCGTACGAGACAATTGATTGAGATATCACGACCAAGCCGGTGACTAAGCAAGCTTGAGTCTGGCATCACAGCTGCATCATTTTGGTCATGGGAAGGGAAAAGACATACGATATTCATCTGTTTTTCCTCTTCCTCAGGATCGTCTGAAAGTTTGCGTAACTTCCTTGGAACAGCTTGCTTTTTTTCTTCTTCTAGTTCCAGTCGGCGCTTATTGTTTGAGAGCTCCATCAAGTGAAAAGTATTGTAGACCCACTGGTTCTCTTGCTCACATGAGCTCGGAACGTCCCTTGAGATGAGGAATGATGGACCCTCCAACATGTTGGATAAAAGTTAATCTGTTAACAAAAGAAGCTCGTTTCTCATCCATCAAAATTACAATGAAACATAAACTAGTCAGTGGAATAACAGTGATTTTAATTCGACTATATCCATGCCTAAAAATTGTGACAATAGACATATGCCAATTTTGGTAGAAATCATGAAACCACAGGCATCAAGTATACTTGTACCCCTAAATAATACCCTAATCAAACATGCAAAAGTCATATCAATTAGAAAACCATAAACAACATGACATTTGAACTATCATCACCGATTAAAGCTTTTTTATTCAAATTGGGATGAAAATGCAAGCAGAATCGCATACAAATGCTTTAAGGATTTGAAAAATTCACACAGAAATCAGAAAAGCAGTTATGACATCAAAGTGGCTGTATCAGTCTATCACAAAAGATAATCAATCCGAAACACAATAAAAATTGGCACATACAGATCTAAAATAAATCAAAATTTTCGAACTCAGATCTTAGGAGACGGCCCATAATTAGAATCTAGGTGAAAAAAATGAGGGAACTCAACAAAAATGACAACATGCATATCCAAATTCAAAGACTGTAGTTTTCCATCAACGAAATAGTTTTTTTACATACAAAGATCAGTTACATATAATTTGCATTGGCAGCAACCCCACATAATGACATAATACACTCCCACCCCCCTTTTATGTCATGAGATTTAAGGGGGAAAATGATGGTCATACAAGAAAAAAGCTCAAAAAGAAAAGGAAAAAAAAAAACATCATTTTAACCAGAAAAAACAAAAGAGAGAAATGGAAGAAAAGCTTACGAATTTAGAAGAAGGAGTTGTGAAGTTGAACTGGGTACTCTCCACTTCCTGAAGATTTTGATTCTATTCTTCTCTATATATCTATGTTTCAATCTATCTGTTCTTCCTCTACCAATGTAGATTCTCACTGGTGGTTATATTCGGTGGTGTGTTCTGTGACGAAGAGAGAGCAATGTGTGTCTGTGTCCCTCAATAGTGTCGTCTATTTATAAAAAAATAAAAACATTTTTTAATTAATAATTAATAATAATAAACAAATATAAAAAGAATGAAGGTGGGGCATACTGTGGGTAAAGGGTAGAATTGTGGCCCCGGGGGTACTCCAAAACGGCCGTTTCACGCACGTGTTACAAACTTAGGCTATTTGCATTGATCTTCCTCTGCTTTTTCATGAATAAAAATTTGTTCTACCATTGTCATGTCTCATTTTTGATTTCTCTCCGCTTATATTTTAACACGTTAATTAAATATAAATAAAATATAATATTTTTATTAACGGGTCAAAATATAAATTGAGAGGGATAAAAAATCAAGCAGGAATTAAGAAAATACATTATTTTTATCTCCTCCTCTCGCTCTCTTTTATCATTCTTTTTTCCTTATCCCTCATCAACAAATTTATTTTTTCTTTAAGGTGCTTAGTCTTTGTCCTTGTATACTTCTTTGCCCTATTTTTTTTTTTATAATAATCATGTTATTAGTATGAAGTATCTATCATCGTAAATAGTAATTGATCTCCGTCGGGAGATCTGAATGACATTTAAGGGTTATCCCCTCCCAACCAAATTTTCGCCATGTACAAGAGCCAAGAAAGAATCGAATCCCTAATCTCTTACTTAAAAGATCCGAACTCGTTACTACTGAGATCAACCACATGTTCGTATATTTGTTTCTCCTTTTTAAAAAATATGCTATTATTATATTATTATTTCTTCTGCTGATTTCAACCATTCATAAATTCATTTACACTTGAACTCTACAATTTTTTGGCTGATCACATTTAAATTCTTAAGATTTTCATTGAAATTTATTAATTACAATTTAATCTTTTTAAAGAAACTTTATTAAATATTTCCAAAGAAGTATTAAATATGGAATAAATCTTTTAATATATATTAGAAAACTGAAAAAATTTAATTATTCATTATAAATATTTAATTTTTATTATAAAAATAGATTAAAATATTGGAATCATTTAATGTAAACCTAACCTTACAATTAACATTGATGAACTCGAGTCTCGTTAGCAAATGGAAGGGTGTTCGATTCCTGACTCTTGTATATGAAAAAAAACCTAGTTGGAAGTGAGTATCTCATCTTCAGTGTCTTCAGATTCTCTGAAGAAGATTAGTCCAGGTGAATGATCGGGATACTCTTTGCGATCATATATGTGTATAAAAAAAACCTTACAAGTAATTGTTATGAAGATTTTTTTTTTTTTAATTTTGACTGGCGCATGAATTTAATTTTTTTTATAGAAAGCACTTATGAGATAAAAGCTAGACTAATTTTAAAAGGATTTAATTGATATATATATCACTGATATAAAAACTTTTTATGACTAAAATGTACTTTTTATTATAATTTCCGTTTTGATTAATTTTTTATTTTTTATCCCGAATGAGTCCATCATATTACAAAAATTACACTAATTAGGACATTTTCGTGTCAACCAGAATCGGGGAAAAGTCGTCCTAAAGACTCTCTCTTCCTCTCTTCCCATCTTTTCCCCTCACCATTGTTGTTTTCTTTCTTCAAATAAAGCTAAAGAGATGAGTTCGACTGGCTTGACAACGTGCCGGATTTGTCCCCATTATTGCTGGATCACTTAGGTTCACCCATAGTTGATCAATGGCTGAGAAAGACGGAATAAATTGGGTTCAATTTGTGAGAGGTTATAACAAGTGTTGTGCTAGGGTTTCTGTATCAAAGGGATTGTAGAAATTTGAAACATTATGATGGGAAAAGAAATCTAAATCTGCCAGATTTGAATCATCTGCTATTGTCGGCTATTATATCATGTGTTGTAATTAAAAGCTAAGGGTGGATTGAATGTTTGGGATTGTGACCTCTCAAGCTTGGAAGTTTATGACATGGGTTATGAGCACGGTGCTCTGTCTCCCAGATTGTTTAAGACACTATTTTCATTTCTTCAACTTCCTTTCTTTCTGGGCTTGGCATCCTCAAATGGTTTCCCTGACAGAACCCCATTAAAAAGGTTCTTGATTGCTGAGTTTGAATTGATGATGAAAGAACCTTTGTGTTTGCATAAATTTCAAAACTTGTATATTTGGTTCCAATCATCTAAACTCATCTCTTAACTTCATTTTAAGAAAGAAAGCAACAGTGGTGAGGGAAAAAGAGGGGAAGAGAGGAAGAGACAGAGGAAGAAAGGGTGTTTCCACCGACTTTTCCAGAATCCGGTGACCTAACCGACGACTAATGATATAAATGTAACATCGTTAATGTAAAACGAAGGAAAAGGATTAAAATGGACTAACGTTTAGTCATTTACAAGATAAAGGATAAATTTGGAACAAAAAAATAAATAAATTAGTGATCAAAATGAAAGCTAAAATAAAGATAATGAATTAAAAGTAAAGTCCAGTCATTTTTTATACTGTCAATTAATCATAAATTATCGCATCATCAAAAATATTTTTTTTCTTTGATCGATTATCCCCACAAAAAAGCTATGAGATCAGCCCTCGGATCAGAGATACTGATTAGATAAAATCCTTTTCAATTAACGTTTATCAAAATATGATATTGAGTGCAAAAAATTTTACATAATTGATAACATATCAAAACTGAGCTTATTTTAAAAAGAGTATCAGGCTTTATGCTTTACCATGACACAAATAGGCTTATGCTATTAGCACATAAATTTAAAAGAATTCCATTTTAATTTAATTTATTTCTAGTATAAATATTTTTGTCAAATTAATAAATGGATTTACTCTGAAAACAACAATTTAAGTAGTCAAAAGACTTTAATGATGGTTTAACATGTAAATCAATGATAAATATAATAATAATAATAATAATAATAATAATAATAATAATGTTAAAAATAACTCAAATTAAAATCAACGTGTTTCTCTGCCAAAGTTTTATTCATGGGACATTGAAAGGTGCATTTTAACATAATCCAACAACTTGGCGGAGCATTGATTCTCTTAAAGGCTGACAATCAATTTATTATTAGTTTGAATGGCTGATGGAGACAGATAGTTACTTTGAGCCAAGAATTTCATCACGATATGACGATCAAATATACATAACATAAAATAACGATAAAAAAAATTCAAAACAAATAAGCCAATTTAAGAGACATTATAGCAATTAAAAGTTGTTACATAACATATCAAGCATATAAGCCAGAGTCCAAATAAGTCAATTTCATAGATCAGAAAACAAATAAACCAAAGTACAAATAAGCCAATTTCATAGATCGCAAAACAAATAAGCCCGCAAAGTCCAAATAATAAGCCAATTTCATAGATCGCAAAACAAATAAGGCAACGTCCAAATAAGACAAACAAAAAAACAAAAGAATTTAATTATATTGAAAAAAAAGGTGCATGAGGCACCAAGGGATTTGGATTCAGTGCTGTAGGTGAGCACGCAGTAGCACACAGTTGAGTGCATTTACACATGACACCGTAAACGGTGTACACCGTACACGATGTACTGTTTGTCCAATTTGAAAAAAAACACGCAACTGCGTGTTACTGCGTGATGGATTACTGCAGGGGATCCGGATCCGGCACCAAGAAAGGGAGAAAAGACGTAGCCGTTAAGAGGACTTTTGCACATAGCGCACTACTGTACGCGAACAAACAGCAAACAGCATTGGGAGATAAGATATAGAGACTGATCAGCACAAAGTGTATCTATCTATCTATCATCTATCTATCTATTGGCTACACCACTATTTAACCAATCGTCAGCACACACACACCCAGGTGGTTGTACGTAGCATATATATGGGGAGGCGACTGGCGAGGCTCACAAGTCACAACCACATATATATATATATATATATATATAGATTTGGGCGACGGTTGGTTCTTCGCGATGCATGGTGACAGACACATTAATGCCGCAAGGTTTTGGGACTGGTGAAAGGGGCGGCATAACTTGGTGGTGGTAGTCGGTTGAGATTGTGTGGGTGCATGATGGCGGTGCAATTTGGATGCGTTGTGCAGTTTGATTTGTTTTGTTTTTTCGATCCACAGATTTGTTAAAAGGATTGGGAGCATCACTACAGGTGAAGTTGAGGATGGATGCAGGTGATAATTAATTGGACTGAGGGTTCTAGCTAGCTAGCTAGCTAGCTAGTTTGGTACTGATGATACATAAGAGACAGGTCTTCATCATGGCGACGATAAAAGGGGTTGGCGACAACGGTTGGAGATAGTGGTGGCCGGAAAAATGACAAGGTGCCAGCAGCTAGTTTTGGTATCTTCCTAGGCATTCACACTTTTAAAGATTTTCTCAATTTAACTTTCCTTTTCTTTTTTTAGTATGCTAACTTTTCTTTTCTTACTTTTATGAATTTATTGTTTCAGATATTAATTGTAATATTTATTCAATATTTAAAAAAGTATTAGGTGTTTGGTATTATTTTTGCATTTCAGACTTAAATATATCATGATGTGGATCGATGTGTAATGTGTGAACATACTAGCCTGATTTGTCTTGTTATATATATATATATATATATATATATATATATATATGATGTTTTTTATTTATTGATTTTTCATTATTAATTAAAGTGACGGTTATGCTGCACAAGTATGAGTACTTAGGTACCCAACAGCTAAAGGTACGAGTACTTAAATTGCTACCCACGCTAATATGGGTCTGGATATAGGTATTTTTTTTTAAAACGCGAGTGTGAATAGTACTCTACCCATACCCTACTCATGATCATCCCTATCCATCTTCGTCATAATTTTATGACCATGTAAGACAAACGCCAGAAATAGAACAACTATATATTTTCATGGATTCATTCGAATTTTGTAAACATTTTTTTATAACTAATTAGATAGTGCATGTTCACCAACAATATCTAACACAGTTGGTAGGTAACTAAATTGGTTAAACATGTTTTTAGGGGTTTAATTTCTGTCACGTGTATGAGAAAAACTTTGTGTGGATAGTCAAAATTCACTTTGATGATTTTTACGTCTCAAAATAGATTAGTCTCCGATTATCGATTGGAGATATACTGCCTTTTAAAAAAATCACGGAGATGCCCTTGTACATAAAAAAAGGGTTAAATATGTTTATTCTCTTTGAAAAATAGCGAAATTTCGTTTTTAATCCCTCATTTTTTTAAATCCTTTTTTTTTTATCCATTAATTTTCAAAATAGCTCAATAAAAAAAACATCCCTTTGATAACTCTGTCTCCATCAAGATCTGGTGCCTCAAGATCTAAGGGTGACAGTTTTCGTGTAAACATCATTTTTGCCAGCGATCTTTGTCTACCTTCAGCATACAGTTCAGCAAGATAGGCAAAAGACTGAGCTAAGCAAATCGTGCTGCTGCCCAATATCCAGAAAACAACAGAAGTACGACCAATTGTAGTCGAGAAGTTCTTATCCCCATAACCCAAAGTAGTGACTGTGGCACAAACACAATAGAAGGCATCCACAAAATGTAGATTTTCAACGAAATACAGAAAAGTAGTTCCTAGAATCATAAGCACACAAAAAATGGTTGTTGCCAGCCTGAATTCGTATTTGACTTTCTTAGTTTCAACATCTTTAGAAAGCTCTGCTAGACCTCTCTAAGGGAGAATAGTGGGAAGTTAAGAGAGAAGGGTATTATAGGGGGAAAAATTAAAATAAGATTTATAGTGCATTAGAAATTTTAGCTGTGTAAAAAGCAACACCCTTAATATTGAATAAAAGAAATCCAGTATAAATACTATAATTAAATCTGTTCTTGATAGATAATCTTTGGATTTGCTTGGATTTGGATTTATATTAGCTCCCAAAACGTAGTAAAAGTACTACCTGAAGATAAAATTGCTTGTGTGTGTGTGTGGATAGAGGGGGTTAAGGAGTGGATTGATAAGGAGATTGAGGGTTTAAATTCACCCACTAATAAAATACTAACATTTGCCTATCAAAACAATGTCTATATCATTTTCGTATATAAAATAATTACTAATTTTAATCATATGTGCGTGTGTTACAGTACATTCCATATATATTTCTTAGAGACATATAGAGATAAATATCCTCTCTATTTCTCATGTGAGAAATGGAATAAGAAATTGAGAGATCTTTTACTATGTTTTTGGAAAAGTAAATGAAATGAACATAATACACATATAATGGAGGAGAGTATTATTTATTTTCTCAAAAGCATAATAATAACATCTCCATTTATCATGATAGAAATGAAGATGATATTTTGCTAAAGATAAGATATCTCCATCTGTGACTCAATCCAGTATATATGACGGAGACAAATTAATGCAAGCTGGGAAAAAAGTCTCCTATAGAGTAGGAGCGACTCCAGCGAGAAGGGAAAATCAACAACAAACAGTTCTCCAAGCTTTTTTGTTTTTTTCATTATTGCAATTTTCTTTTTATACCAATTACAAAAGGTAGGCATCAACTGCCATGTGTGCAGTGATCCATAAACTAAGAATTGCAAAACTGTAAATAGAATATGCCTGACTATGAAATCCAACAGAATTGCTAGACTAAATGAGCGTTGCCTTTCTGTTGAGAATCATGCAGGAACAGCTTCTGAATTGTGAATGAGCTTATTGGTAATCAGCCATCTAGATGGGCTGCTTTCTGATGCGTTTAGTCCTTTTGGCCCAATACCCTGATCTGGGCTTGTTTCAGGCTGATTCACTAAAGGGCTTTGCTAAGGACACCCCATGAACAGTGAATTTATTAAAATATCCCCTTAAATTTTTTTTGGTTAAAGTAATATTTTGGTCCCTATACGTGACACTGATTCTTCATTTAGTCCCTATACGTAAAAAGTTATTAAAAAGGTCCTCATACGTACAAATATTATCCATTTGGTCCCTCCCGTTATGTTGTCGTCTTTAATGATCCGTGAACTACTACGTATAGGGACTAAATGAAGAATTTGTGTCACGTATAGGGACTAAATGAAGAATTTGTACCACGTATAGGGACCCAATAATTTAGGTTAAAGTAATAATCTGGTCCCTATACGTGGCACAAATTCTTCATTTAGTCCCTATACGTGGCACAAATTCTTCATTTAGTCCCTATACTTAGTAGTTCACGGATCATTAAAGACGACAACATAACGAGAGGGACCAAATGGATAATATTTGCATGTATGAGGACCTTTTTAATAACTTTTTACGTATAGGGACTAAATGAAGAATCGGTATCACATATAGGGACCAAAATATTACTTTAACCATTTTTTTTTTGTCATTTGGCTCACTCGCAAATATGTTATTTGCGAGTAGGAAAAATGTTTGCACTCTCCCAAATATGATATTTGCGAGTGAGTTATTTTTTGAGAATTGCTCACTCGCAAATATGATATTTGCGAGTAAAGCAAGTACTCGCAAATATGATATTTGCGAGTGAAGAAAAATTTCCTTTACTCGCAAATACCTTATTTGCGAGTATATGATGATTTCGCAAATAAGGTATTTGCGAGTGTAAAAAAATTTTCTTCACTAGCAAATAAGGTATTTGTGAGTGGGTAACTTTTTTTTGGAATCTCGCAAATAAGTATAGCATTTTCGCAAATATTTAGTGATGGGCTTTGTTAAGGGCACCCCTAAATTATTAAGGGTATCCCATAAATAGTGTATTTATCAAAATACTCCCATTAAAGAGGCATTTTTTATTTTTCACTTGCAAATATGATATTTGCGAGTAAAGCAAGTATGATATTTGCGAGTAAAGCAAGTACTCGCAAATATCATATTTGCAAGTGAAAAATAAAAAATGCCTCTTTAATGAAAGTATTTTGATAAATACACTATTTATGGGATACCCTTAATAATTTAGAGGTGCCCTTAACAAAGCCCATCACTAAATCTTGGCCCAATAACGCATCACAAACTCAGGAAAAGTCCGATATACCACTAGCGCCACATTGCAAGTATATGTTCCACCAACTATATATTCCATTCCATTATATTATGATATTATATATTTATCTAATATGAACGGCAAGTTGCATAACTTTTTGTAATAGTTTAATTACTATATACTGAAAGTGTAAAATATTTTTATATAGACATCCAATTATAAGTTGTCACATCAGTAAAAAAATTGACTCTCATTCTAACTACCTTAAAAGTTATCCATATTATGATTGGTTATTAGTTGTCCATGTAAAAATATTTTACACTGTCAGTATATAGCAATTAAACTCTTTTTTTAATTGATTTTCTGGCAAAATCATATAATTTAACACGATCCATGCACTGCAGGGTTAAGAGACCACCGACTGGTACAGTTCTGCTGGAACTTTCACCATCAACCTTATTATTATTATAGCAGACGATCTTAATATATTATTGCTGCATATATGGATTCTTGTTTATAATATTATAGGTACTTTCTTAATTTTTTTCATGTTGATCGATCGCACTCATTAATTACCTATGGATTTCAATATGTTGAGAAGTTCTTTTAACTTATCTGCGTGTGAATAAGTTAACCCGCCGCCTATTGTCTTTGTATCTAATGAATACTAGTAAGTTTTAATTAGAGACCCTAAGTGGGATTTGCATGCAAAGCGTATATACAGGAAGGAAAGCACCTTGCACCCAAAGTTAATTAGTGGCTTCGGTCAAGCCTAGAAATTCGTCAAATACAAAACTGTGGAAATAAACTTTTGTTTGTTTCTGGCTTTGCGTCTTGACCGGAGGAATCACCGATGAATGAACGTCGAACGTTTTAGATATCTTATTAAAAGGGTTTTAATTCCAATCCATTGTATTGTTGTTCCTATAGGCATTTTGTTTTGTTCCCTCAATGCATGGAGGGAAGATAAAGATGCTCCTTTCTAAGTTCCTACACGTGAATCGCTTTCAAAATCGTGACAACATATATAATCATGACCGTACAGGGATATGATTTTATAAACGTAAATCATCACTAATTGTAATTGATGAAAATTTATAATAATTATAATGGATCAAGATCCTCTAGAGTTAAAAGATTAACTGCATGCATTACTACCCCAAAAAAAAGTAATTGCATGCTGTGCGTTAGTCATCTTTTGACTCAAATTTATTTAGTTATATTTACAATTATTAATGTCATAAAATGAAACATATTACAAGGTTGAAATTTGATGTAGTTCTTTTGAAACTTCATAAAATTATCTACATCCAAACAGGAGTTAGTGGTTAGTAATAAAAGTTTATTTGTGTGACGATTGATTTTGTCATAATTATTTATAAATATCAATTATTATTTTTTGTTACAGCAAACATTTTTATTAGTGACGTTCCTAAATAATGTCACTAATTTATTAGTCACTAATAATATATATAAAATATCATCAAAACTATTTTAACATAAAAAAAAAAACAGCACTGCTATTTAGTGTCAAATTTTGGTGACGAAGTGCGAATCAACGTCGACCAATGGCAAATAAAGAGAAAATCCGGTTTTAAGTGTGATATATATATATATATATATATATATATATATATGATAGAAGACAAAAAAAAAATATAAAAACAAACTATTTGTACGTCCTTTCATAATTTCAATTCGTGGAAACTAGCATTCTCCAAATTAAGAATAATGAATATTTTCTCGTAGAGCAATACGATCCTTTGCAACAAAACTCCTCATCCATCCTCTCTTAAGCCAACCACAAATAAAGAGAAAATTTGGTTTCAAGTGTAATATGATAGAACACAAAAAAATAATATAAAATACTATTTATATGTCCTTTCATAATTTCAATTGGTGCAAACTAGCATTCTCCTAATTAAAAGTAATGAACATTTTCTCGTAGCTCAAGTTATGATACAACAACATGATCCTTTGCAGCAAAATTCTCATCATTTTTTAGTCAAATGTTAGTTGTTGGATTATCTAATGGTTAAAAGATTTTCCTTTATGAAGATGAAGGGAGAATTTTGTTGGATAGGATCCCTTTTCATGATATAATCCTAAATACTGATTGTACGTTAATTAAAGATTACATGGTGAATGGTGTGTATGGCGTTAATTAGGCCCTAACCCTTCTATCTTTATATATAAGTCAAATAAATTATTCAATCTTGTTTTTCTGAAGTGTTATTCTCTCTCCCTACCTCAAGGGGAGCGGAGTCGATTAATAAATCATCCGTACATTTGACAAGGTGGATTACGATAATAGAGAGGCGGTAATTATGTACCCATCATGAGACTCAAGAAGTTCTAGAGAGAACTCGAAAGAACTGAATGATGCTCTTTGAGTGAAACTTCCAGATTTATACATAAAATCATACCAACTGGGCTTAAGTGCTTAACTAATCGTGGAGTGGGTGAGCATTTTGTGTGAGCATGGGTACGGTATCTTCATGCAAATGCAGTCATGTGGTCATGACACTTGACCTACTAACACTAAATTACATCATAGGATGCGCTTTTCTAAATCACACGTACAGAAAATTGCTAACTAAAATGCCAATCGAATTAACAGTGTCATTCATAATTAAAACGACCTGGTATTATTATATCGTCAAAGTTCCAGAAGATTAATTAATTAACTAAAGCTGAATGGTAAAAGTATGAAGTTAAAGTGTTAATGTGTTGAATATATAATATGATACGTAAATGATTCAGAGAGCCACATGCACAGATATATATTAGTAGTTGAATATTGGAGTCTCACTCATCGTTTGATTCATTTTTAAAGAAGCAGAAATAAAGAAATAAGCGATCCTCGTGAGCATTAGCACAGTCCTCGCTGTTAATTGGATCTAAGGTCATGTGCTCCGAGATGCACGCTGAGCAATCTCATCAGAATGCGCTATATTTCTCAGTCCTCGATCTCTCGCTCTCTCTCAGCTGCATGTGATATAAGTATATATAATTAATCTGTTTGTAGGCTTTTAATGAATAGATATATAACGTACTAAAAGAACCAGCAATAAATCGTTAGCTAGTTTATGTGAGGTATTTGTACATTAAAATAATTTATGTATAAAAAATAATATAGTTTCCTTATTTGAAAAGTTTTTTTTGTAATAAAAAGGATAAAGCAAAAACAACTAAGAAACAAACTGTAACCCAAGCCTATCAACTAACAGAAGAGAGTCCATGCCACTTGCATGCTCCGGCCAATTCTTCATTCCTGTGCAATGCTTTTTTTTTTTTTTTTTTTTGGTGAATACAAGGGACTAATGCCCAAAACAAAAAGCTAAAAGCCACGCGGAAAGTGCGTGGACGAAACATCCGCCATAAACTGCAAAACAAGAAAAGATGGAATACAATCAAAAGTTCTACTCTGAGTCTCCATTACGAGACCATGTTTGGCTAAAGCATCAGCCACGTGATTAGCTTCTCTCAAAGTATGGTTCAACGAAATCCGAATCTCTGCATCACAGCTATTCTGGATCGCCCGCACAAGAGGGAAGCAAACATGGGAGTTATTACAACCTTCTGTTATAAACCTTAAAGCTATCTGAGAATCAGACTCTACAAGTAAGGATGTATAACCATGACTTTTAGCAAGTTGGATACCATATGGCCCATAGCTTAGCTTGCATGCTTGAGCAGTCGCCTAGGTGACGAGCAAAGGCCACTAAGACGTTACTCTGATGGTCACGAATAACTCCTCAGCAAGCCGCAAGACTTGTATTTTGAATGACTGCTCCATCACAATTAACCTTGACCAAACCTAGTGGAGGAGGCTGCCGGCAAATAAAAGACTCCCCATTTATTCTAGATGGGACATTTACCAACAAGCCTTGCAACCTGCGTGCTTGCACTATCTCGGAGACAACCTTCCTGATGGAAGCCACCGCTCCCCAAGGTTGCATAGTGCCATGATTGAAGATAAAATCATTCCTGGCTTTCCACAAAACATCCAGAGTAACACCAAAAAATAAGGACCTCTGCCCTTTGACATTACCATCAGTGCTAGAAATGTTAGATTCCAACCATTCTAACCAACCACCATTAGATGAGCTTTGATCATTTCTTCCATTCCACACACGAGCCCAAACTTCTTGAGCGAACCTATAATATCGAAAAACATGTTCAATCGTTTCCTGTGCAATGCTTTATCCCATACCTAGCTAAAAAAACATAATCAGCACAAGTATTTGTTTCTCTATGAAAGAATTTAAATTGCGACAATGATTTTTTTTTTTTAAAAAAAAAAAACTCGTGATAATATAACCACCGTTTTTTAGCATTCTCCTTTTTTAAAATTTATTTCCTATCTAGCCACAATATTAACCTAGCTTTTTTTTTTTACAATAAAAACGTAGCTAAATGTTAAAATAACAATAAACTGGGAGTAGGGGTGGGAATAGGTCAGACGTTCGTCAGGGATCTATGACCTAGCTTATTTAAAGCCTAGTCTGGTCTAGCCTATTTAACAAAAAGGTCAAGTCAAAGCTTTTTAAAAAACCTACATAGCTAAAGAGGCCAATCTAAGGCTTTTAAAAAAAACCGATTAGGCCTATCAAGCCGGCCTATTTAACACACACATATATAATATATAATTTAATATATAATGCTATAATATATTATTTATAATATTTATAATATTTGAAAGTAAAGACCTATTAACTCATTTAAATATAAAAGTCTACTTGCATATTTATTTCTGAAGGCCTAACGACCTATTTATCAGTATAGGTCGACCAATCTCTTTATCATTAGAGGCTTACAAGCCTATTTACAAGTGAAGGCCTATGACCTATTTATAGGTGGATACATATTTAAAGGTTTTGTTGAAAAATAAGTTTTTAAATAGACTTTCAAGTCATGTCAGACTTTAAAGTAAGTCAGGTCAGGTCTTAAAAATTGGCCTATATCAGACTAATAGATCAGATTCAGGCCTTGAGATTGAAATACAGATCAGACTCAGACCTGTCAAGTCCTAGCTCTACGAAGCCTATTCCCACCAATGAATGCAACATTTTAAAAAGACGTCCCCAAAAGTTTGGCCACACACTTTCTACAACCGCATTGATGATCAGGCGTGGTAATTTACGTTTTGCCACATTCTTTCAGATTAGCACGGTTTTTTTTTTGTGTGAATATTAGCCACGGTTTAAACCGTGAATATTTTTTTGGATTTAATTGCTATGCATTAAATTTATGTTATATTATCAACAAATTATAAATTATCATATCATAAAAAATATTTGACTCTTATAATAATTGTCCTAAAAATCACTCATATATATAATGATTTTCTGATTGGGTTAATAATGTAACAAACTTTACAAGGACCATGCACCAAAATTAAAATTATTTTTATTTTAGCAGCTTTCATCTAATACTATTCACATAAAAGAATAAAATATTTTAAAAAATGTCAAATTCAATGCTACAAACAATATTTTTGATGTAAAAAAGTTTATTTTTGATACGTTGTCCGTGTAAAGTTTTTTACATTGTCGACCAATCACAAATCATATTATGTGTAACTTTATGATACGAGACAAATATTTTTAAAGATGTATCAATATGATGGATTGACAGAGTAAAAGTTGTTTACACTAACGGTGGATACCAATTAAATCCTAAAGAAAAAGGACAAAATTTAAGTGCAACTTTATAGGTGCTTGTGTTGTTGTTTTTCAAGAAAAGAAAACATGTGTAATAGTTGACCAATGAAAATATAACATGTATAAGACTTGTTACACATGTTCTATTTTCATTGAAAAATAAAGTGTAAGCGGATTCGATCAAATCTGCGAATTCGGTGAATCCGAACAAAACCGAACCGATTTTGGTGTTTTGGATCGGTTCATCGAATCTAATTTTAAATGCTAAATCCGATTACAATCGGTTCAAATATTATATTCAACAAATTTGAAACCGCCCAATCTGAACCGAACTGATAACTTAAAAAATGAATATCTTATTATTAATTTTATTATAATTATATCATTTTTATTAAAAAAAATAATATGTTATTCCTAAAGTCTAAAAAATACTAAAAAAGTTTTGAAACCTTCGTCACTCCAGACTCCACTCTCGCTTCCTTCTTCCCGTGGTTGAGCTTAGAAACCCCCTTCGCGTCTCTTTTCTCTTTTCCGAATTATTTCGGCCACCGTGCGTCGATCTTTCTCGTTTGCGTTTCGGCCGTCGTCCCCTCTGCATCTCTCCTATGCGTTTCGGCTCTCGGTATCGCCTTAGTCCTCTGTCGTCGGCATCTCCTCTGTCCTCTATGGCGTTTCTCTTCTCGTTAGCATCTCTCTTTTATACGTGTATAGGTTTCGCAATTAATTTTTGTACCCAACATTAGAGTTGTCAGGGACTAATGCAATGCAGTAGGAAATTGTGACTGATAGTAGTCAATTTATGGTCTTGGATTAAGGTAACTCATAATTTTATTGTCTTACAACTTATTCATTATATCAAACACATATTTAGTACTTACCTATTTTTTTTCTTAATATAATGGAGGAGCTAGAACAAATCTAACTTCTCAAATGTAGATGAAGAACAAATATGGCTAAGTAGTTGATGGATACAGAGCTCTTGATGGTTAAGAAAAATACAAGAAAAGTGTTGCAGTAATGGAATTAAAATTCTGTTGGGGTTTATACTTGTTTGTTCTTTTTTCTGTTTCTGGGTGTATTTCATGCATCTTCATTCTGCACATATCCATCAAATGTTCGTAGCACATAAGTTCTCTTGTTAATGTTAATTACATGGTTATATTTTGTGATGCAATTCACATGATCATGGTTTTTTTTTATTAATTCTTGTTTTACAGAGATCTACTCATGTTTCATTGAATGGTTTCAATAAGAAGTTGTTTTCGTTTAATCACATTTAGTGTATTGTAAACTTCCAAGTGTATTGTGAATTTGCTACGGATGTTAATTTTTCTGTAGATGTATTAACTTTTCTATATTAATTATTTCTGGTTTCTTTTAATTTTTTTCAAAATTAAAATTAAAATTGATAAAAAAAATTATGATAATCTAATAATTCAATCTGAACTAACCCGACTTCAATCGGAATAGTTCTGATTAATACAATTTTTTTGCAAAATCCAATTAATTTGAATGGGATGAGATGCTAAATTATTTCAAATTCCATGCAAATATCTGATTACACCTCCAGTGATAAATAACAGCACAAATAACTATAGAATAATCATTAAGTTTTGTTAAAGAAAAAAAATACTGCACCGGAAATCAGGTTGGTGCATGTAATGCCTAGGCATCTGAGATGCCCGTGGGCACACTGTGAACTTTGATCGGAGCAAGATCATGTAAAGCGTGTTTGCATTGACCAGTCAAACAAATAAGCCCTCGGTCACGTTACCCCAATGTTGCTGTTCCCCACTTCCTCTACTCATTCCTCTATTTATCATGTTAAGCATTCTTATTATCATCATCATCATTATCAATATTTTTCTATTGTTTCGTATGAATAATGATTATAAAATTTTTGGATGGTTTCTCATTGTTGCCGATACTTATTATCATTTAATTATTATTTTAGTAAAGTTTAAGACCATTAGTCGACCGCTCTTGCGGGTGACCCAAATTTTGGGTTTGAAAATGATAGAAAGTAAGTTACTATTATGGGATCAGGAGTAACATGGATGAGAACTTTTCTCAAGGGATTTATTTTACATAAGATGGAGATCGAACCTGAGACCTCTTACTTGAGAGTATCACGATATACATTCGCTCTATCTTGTGGACCTAGGATGGTTAAATTAGGCCAACCCCGTTTGGGAGAAAAAAAACTACTCAAAAGTGAGTTCGTTCCTAAAGTGAGCAGGCTTAGGGTATGTATTCACCCTTCGATTATTTAGTCAGTTGAAATTTTTATGCATTTTATCAAATCAATGATAAATGCACTCTTACTTAATTATTCACTTAATTTAGAGAAGCTATATCTGTTACTTAATTAAAAGACTAGTTAAGATTTATAAGAGGTTATTATTAAAGGATGAAGATCTGTTGTCTCATTTTGGTATACCACATATTGTCCATATCAATTATATCTTACCACATAAATTAAAATTTCATGTAATTCAAAAAAGATAGAATATGTGACAAAATATAATTGGTGGAGACAAAATATAATACACTAAAATGAAACAACAAATCATCATCCTATTATCAAATCCGCTATATATGTGACTGTGTATTCTTAAACTTCACTCATTAGTCATTAATTAAACATCCCACAAAGATAATAATTTTTTTGTACTAGCATTGCTGGAAATGAATAAAACTAACGAGAAGTAAAAATGTTTTTTTTAGAAATATATTATTTTCATATATATATATATATTATATCACCAAAATGTGGTTGGTCCGAGTGCTAACGAACTCGGACCCTTAAGCAAATGATCAGAGGTTCGATCCCTGGCTCTTGTGTACGGAGAAAATCTGGAAAACAAAAAAACATATATATTATATCATTTTAAAATTTTCTTGTTTAGGAAATAAAATGAGTAAACACCTAATTTGGTCTATGAAATTGTAAGGTCATATCAACCTGATCCCTGACATTAACGAAATTCCAATTTAGTCCTTGAAGTTGTAAAACGTTAATCAAGTTAGTCCCTCGGTCAACCTCAGTCAGTTAACGCCATTAGTGGGGCTGAGGTGGCACGTTAAATGCCCTACTGGACGTCATGCCATTGTTCACGTCAGAAATATCAGAGACTAAATTGAATTGAGCATGGACTAAATTGAGAATATTCTCTCCCTCTTCCTCCTCTCTCTCTCTCTCTTCCTCCATTTCTCCCTCTTCCTCCTCCCCACACTCCACACCCTCTCCATGTCCCTCATCTCAGCCACCATCTTTGCTGGAATATTCCTTTTCCGTCGCGGCCGAGATCCACTAACACGGTGGTCCATAAAATTTATTTATTAGATTCTTACTTCTATTGTCCACATGCACGCCAAGTCCCACACATGGCATCATCTCTTCTTTCTGTCATTATTTTTCTATTTTTGTTGTATATTCATAACATCTTTTCATTTTCTCCAAACGTGAAACATCTTGTTGGAAGCACAAAAGCAAGAGTGAGGAGGAGGAAGAGAGAAAGGAGAAGGAAGAGGGAGAGATAGAGGAAGAGAGAGAGAGAATAGTCTCAATTTAGTCCCTGACATTTCTGACGTAGAACAGTGATATGGCATTCAGCAGGGCACTTAACGTGCCACCTCAGCCGCACTAACAATGTTAACTGACTGGAGTTGATGGAGGGACTAACTTGATTAACGTTTTACAACTTCAGGGACTAATTTGGAATTTCGTTAATGTCAGGGATCGGGTTGATACGACCTTACAATTTCATGGATCAAATTGAATGTTTACTCGAAATAAAATATAGAAACAAACAGAAGTTAAAATGTATAATTTTTTTTTAATATGTATAGATAAAATTATATAAAAAAATTGTGTAAATATCACTACTTTTTACTCTTAAAATATACTAGCTATAATAAATTAAATCAAAAAGTAAATACACAAATATTTACTAGTAGTATAGTACTAACTTTTGCATTGAGAATATTTAGATAACATGGTATTGCGTGCCGGAATTGATAGACCGACTGAGGATTAGAAACAAACAAAAAGGTCGATTTCTCTCTTTCTAATTACTTGAATTCACCATATAATAGTATGCACACAGAAGCGCAGTGAACACTGAACAAGAAAGCTCAAAAACCCCAATCTTGGAAGACATTAATTATGGCGTATCTCTAGAAAGCTAGCTGCTGATTCTTATTCTCTCTCTTTCTAAAACCCCATTTATATAGCCCTCTTCTGATCTCCCCCATCCCATTCATGATCACTAGCTACCTCTACTGTTCTATTGCACTGATCTAGCCCCAGCACCCCACCCTCTTCACGCTTTCTCTTCTGCTATAGTATATAGTTCATCTATCTAATTGCTTGAATACCACAAAAAAGCTAGAATAATTAATCTTAGCCTGGCCATCTCTATATATACTACTTTTGTTTTGTCTCTCATACTTCCCATTTCCTAGATATATATCCCATACTATCCTTTTGCCGGTCCAATATTTTTATGTGATCCATCATTACCAATTCCCTATATATACTAACCGTAACGGTATCAAACGCTAGCTAGCTAGCCGTAATACATATTGGTATTTCTTTCTCTGATCGATACTTACAGACAATTACAGTTGCATAGTAGTATATAATGTCTAGCAGAAGGTCAAGGTCAAAGCAATCAAGTGGTTCAAGTAATATCACCGAGGATCAGATCAATGACCTTGTCTCCAAGTTACAACAGCTTCTTCCTGAGATTCGCCAATATAGGCGCTCTGACAAGGTTCGTTTCTACTTCCTCCCTCGCTACCTAGCTGCCTTATTTCTCAGTTCTCTCCGAGTACCCACTTCTCCTCTCTGGGTTTGATAATTACACTTTTTAATTACTACATAAACAAGAAGACATACAATTAATTAAGATCCAGTGCTTTAATTGGTGGCCTATATATATATATATATATATATATATATAAGCACCTTAAGAAAAATAAAAACATTGAGATATAAAATGAGTTTTTCTTTAAATTGTGAATGAATTAAATATAATCTTGAATTACAAATTCAGTAACATGTCTTGGAATTCCCCAATTACCTATTTTAATTTAAATTCAAAGGAAAGAAAAGCATAAAAGTATATATTACTTTCAAATCTATATATATATATATATATATATATAGAGAGAGAGAGAGAGAGAGAGAGAGAGAGAGAGATCCTTGCTCAGTATATTTGCAGTGATAAATTTTACGAAATCCTTCCTTAATTCGTCATTCAAAAGTAAATTAGATCGAGCTAATTAAAGTGAATCTGAATGCGCGCGTTTCAGGTGTCAGCTGCGAAGGTATTGCAAGAGACATGCAACTATATTAGAAACTTACACAGAGAGGTCGACGATCTAAGCGAGCGTTTGTCAGAGCTGTTAGCAACAACTGACACAGCCCAAGCTGCAATCATTAGAAATTTACTTCTGCAATAGATCGAGATCGAGTAGTTATTTCTTCCTTCGTGGGTACTAGCTAGGTTTTGTCATTTACATTACATATATATGCATGATTATAAGTTATAACTCCTTCTATGTACCAGCTGCAAGGTTGTTATCTTGATATGCTCACTTTCTTCTTTTTCTTTATGTAGCAAAAAAAAAAAAAAAAAAAAAAAAAGAAAGAGTTCAGTTTCCTTAGATATATTAAATAAAAGAACGCCTCACGTTCTGCTATTCTTTTGCACTTAATTTCAACACCCCATTTATATTATCCAAGATCAACAATACATTATATATATACACTATATCTATTGATAAAAAGCCTACAAACACCAATTAATTATGCTTACTTAAATGAGAAAAATGATCACCCTTGAAAGTGCGTATACACTAAATTAAAATCAGACATTTAACAGATAGTAATAAGAGAATTTCTATGGTGTCCATGAAAATTTAACTGCATCAATGTAGTTAAAATTTGACCAATAGTTGAATAGCATTTTATTTAATGAAGTCATACTATCCTTTGACCATTTTGCAGGATTTTCATTCATTTTTTTGCAGTTTACTCCTTGTCATAAAACATTTTTTCACTTGTATATTATTATTTTAAATTTTAAATGTTAATATTTATTTAAAAGTTAAAAAATATTGGGTTAATTTTTTCATCATTCAACTATCGTACAATTGAAGCGGTTGCCAGCACTGTCTTCAATTAACACAATACTAGGCAATGAGTTTGCCTTCGTCAATAAAATGAGTTCTGCCACCGTCCTGTAATTACAGTCAACATCAATTTCATGATTGAAAATTGAAAATTAAGACTCTTTAAACACGCAAAATTGGCAAGTACTCTGTAAACAGAGACGGATAAAATCTCTGAATAAAATCACTGTTTTGCAAGATTTGTAGTTTAAGGCATCGAAATTCTAGAAGTCTTTCACAAAAAAAAAAAAACATTTCGTACTAACAGTGATGGGACATTTTACGGTAGAGAATACCAAGGTGCAGTAGAATTCACAATTCATCTACAACATTTCCCAGCCTCACAAGCTTGAAGGATTTTTCAACAAAATACATGAATGGGGAGAGAGAGTGAAACTACACGAAGGAAGGACAAGATAAGACTTCTAGGTTTGATACTTTGGGTTCAAACATTTTAAATTTAAGAGAATTTTTTTAATTTCAGATAATGGTTATTAAAATTAATCAAGGGGTAAAAAAATGTTTTACTGTGGAGGACTAAATTGCAATATATTTAAGTTTTATTATTAAGTAATAAATTTTATGATATTGCTGCATTAATGAAACCTATTCAACTATTGGTTTATTGTCCAACGGCACCAATGCAGTTGAATTTCTTACCACACCATAGCAACCCCCTAGTAATAAACCTCGTTCCAACTTCTTTTGGGGGAGTGGGGACTAAGAAGTATATGGGTGTAATTCAGTAGCTGCTGGTGTTGCTTATAAAAAACAAAACTAGCTCTTGGTGCCAGAGATACGGGATTTAGCTGGCTAGACAGCAAGCCCAGACTCCTGCACCAGGCCAAAACAATATCCAGTACTGAGAGCAGCATTCACTTTGGGGTGTGAGTGTGAATATTGGGTATTAATTTGCCAAACAAATATGAATATCAAATAATTAATTCGCGGATGCTTGTTCCAATGTGGACTTTCAAAATTTTGATGAAAGATGCTCTTTTCACTTACAATACATCGATCGCGGAGGTGAAGTCTTCCTTGTACGCGAGAAAGTGAGACTAAAGAATGGGGAAGGAAAGAAGAAGAGTGAAAAAGAAAATAAGAGGATAGTTTAGTTGTTTGATATGAGATAAAATGGAGAAAAAAAAACTAAAACTTTCCTCTCCTTTTGTTTCGTATAGAAAGTAAGAGAAAAGAAAAAACATATTTGTGAAATGACATAAATATCCTCACATAATAGTATTTAAATAAATAAAAGAATGGATTTTTTTTTTATATTTTCACCCAAATGTTGGAAAAAAAATGGCTAAATGCTACTTTTGGTCCCTTATCTTTATTTTAGTTTTCGTTTTGGTCCCTCTTTTATTAATTTTTTTGATTTGGTCCCTTATTTTGCAAAGTTATACCAATATAGTCCATCTTTTATTTTTTGTTTCGAAATGATCCTTTATTTTGCGTAAGTTATACCTACGTGGTTCCTTTTTTTTGTTCTGACATGGTCCCTCTTTTACTTCTTTTGTTCCGAAATGGTCCCTTATTTTACATAAGTTATACCAATGTGATCCTCATTATATCATAATTTAAGTGAAAAAGACCACTTTGAAACCTAAAATAAAGATAAGGGACCAAATCAAAAAATTAATAAAAGAGGGACCAAAACGAAAAATTAAATAAAGATAGGGGATCAAAAGTAGAGTTTACCCTAAAAAAATTGAAGTGGGTCTCACCATTTTCCCCTTCCCTTAGTTTTTCCTTCCATTCAAAACAGACGAAAAATTACTTTCTTTCCTTCCTTTTTCTTCTCATCCTCTTTCCCTAAAATCAAAAGTTGCATAAAGGTTGGATGTGAGTATATGATTGGATATTATCCTATGAGCAATCCTAACAATATACTCTTTCACACGTAAACTATTTAGGGTGGAATTCATGCAAGACACAATAAAGAGTAGACTTATATGATTAATGGGTCTCACATAAATTCTACCCAATAATAAATGGTGTGTAACTGTGTTGAAGAAAGTGTATATTATATATAAAATAAATATATTTTTACTAATATATAATCAGTAAATTGTGCAAGTATTATATTTATAAATTTTTAATAAATAACCAGTTGATAGGCTAAATAGACTTTTTAAAAGCACCCTTAGCCTGCATTGTCTCCTTAAAATAAAAAATGTAATATGATGTTTTATAATTATTCTGACTTATTAGAGGTTTGTTGTGACCAAGTGACACAAGTTTAATTTTCTATTTAAAGAAAAAAGTTAAACTGTTACAATTATTTTTAATTTTGTTCTTACCGTTTATTGGTGTTATACCGTTATTTGTTGAAGTTAAAGTATAAGAATCAAATCCAAAATTATTATCACGTATAAGGACTGCAAATTCAAAATGATTATCACATATACGGATCATAAAATTTTGAATTCGGTCTTTACATATGACAATCATATATTTTAAATTTGGTTCATATACTTTAACTTCAATAAAGGATGTTATAACACCAATAAACGATGATGATTAAAATAAAAATAATTGTACATATTGGACCTGATTTAAAAAAGTTTCAATATAGAAACCAAATTTAAAATCAATGTCATATATGATAACCAAATAATTAGTTTAACCAAGAAAAGAGTTACCATTACATGTAATTTATTTAGTGTTATTATTCTAATATGGGTCGAGAATCACTCGACCCATATTCGGCCCGCTGGTAATTATTTATTGGGCTTGAAGGTTTTTGGCCCAAAAGAGTCCTTTGAGAGTTGAACGCCATGGCCAAAACATATTCCATGAACGCGCCTCCGCATGTGGACAGGTTGCTGAGTCTTGGATGCGTAATATTCGGAGCAGAGAAAGATCTATAGTGGGGCGAGCACCCATATATGCTTACCCCTCCCCTCGCCCCTCCCTCTTATATATATATATTTTGTAAAATTAGTTATATATAAATATGTAGTATTTTTTATAAAAAGATATTTTACTATAAATATTTATACATATATATATATATTGTTATATATTCGGTCTCTCCTTTTAATGCTTTCTGGATCTGACCTGAGTCGGAGGGCTTAATAACACATTAAGACACTGATGAGGAGGAGAGTGTAACACCCCGATTTTCTTATTCTTTTAATTAATCAGTATTTAAGTTATTGTATTTTATTAGAGGGTTTAGAAAATTAAATAAAATATTCCGAGACTATAGTCATGCTCTACGCCATTGTAGGGGGCTATGGTTAAGTTTTGGGCCAAAAACTCAAACGGAACCCGATCTATAGTTTTTTCGAATGATAGTGTTTTTTTACTATCAAGACCTCATTTTGACTAACGGTCAGAACCATTAGTCTTAAAATTCAATCCTCTACCTTTTTGCTAAAATGTGTCCTGACGTCCAAAAATATAAATAATATTTTATATTCGGACCGAAAATCGATCGGGTAGATGATTCGAGCTGTCTTAGGGTTTTTCGAGAAGCTTGAGCCAATGATTTTCATACCAGGGCTATGTTAAATCATTTGAGAACTCCTATCAGTATCGTGAGATTTTTCAAAATTTCGGAATGTGAATTGACCAAATTGTCTTTGGTTAGTTTTTACTAATTATCTTTTACCATTTTTTTTCTACTATGACTTAAGTCACTAAATAAATATCTCATTCTCACACCCTCACCCCCCAAAACCTGCGACCAGCCAACAGCCCCCAACCCCCATCCTCATCTTTCTCTCATTTCTTATGTTCTCTCCATTGAAACTCCATTTTTGGAGCTTGGAATTTGAGATTTCTTGAAGCAATCTTCACCAAACTTGAAGGAGATCATCATAGGAGGTATCTAGCTCTCTCAATCTCTCTTTATTCTCCTCAAATTTCTATGATTAGAAATGTAGGGTTTTTACCCCCCAAATCTTCAAAATTCAATGAAAAATTATAGAAAAATCATTTCAATACAAAACCAATTTCCGTGGCCTAGGTTCATGACATACTTGCATGATCCAAGAGATTAGAGCCAAGAAATCTCTCTAGCTATTTGTTTGAGGGAGAGGCCAAAACCCCTATTTGTGTAGGGTAGGGTTTTTGGTTGGTTTTTGATGTTTTGAGTTGATATCTAGGGTTATCACACTTAGTTAGGGTGTTATCCAAGAAATGTGAATTTTTGGAGCTCCCTAGCTATTTTTCATATTTTTCATTCAATAGGGCTGAACCCTAGGGGTAGTGCAATAGGAGAAATCTTTACTTTTTGAGTAAATGCCTTTATTAATTATGTTTAGGGATACCTAAGGATCATTGATCCAAGAGTTAGGAATTTTTAGACATCCCTAGCCTAATTAATTAAATAGGGGCAGTAGCTAATCCTAAAGATTAGGTAGTTTATGATTTAATTATTCTAATTTCTGGTTGTGTTTTACTGTATAGAACCTGACAGGACTCGAACTCTCGATCGCGCACTCGATTGACTATTACAGAGCCACATCCGGAATCTCACGGGGACTTTGCCAAGGTGGGGGAAAGAACCACAATATCGTCGGGGAGAAAAGCTTTAAATAATATATATTGATATGCGTAGGGCGACCCAAACCCTACTAGAGGTCGTTTGACCGTTAGGTTGATTTTACTGCATATTGAGGTTGTCTGTGCTGTGATTGGATATTTGATATATTATATGTGATATGTGTATGATGTCTATTATATGCTATAATTGATTAAATGTTATTTATTTATAGGTTGATTTTACTGTTGAATATATATTCTGGCTGTTGTTGATGTCTGTTGTGACTGCTGATGTCTGAGTAGAACTAGGCAGTGATTTCTGATAAATCGGGTGATGAATGTGTGGTGAGAAAGTCGAGGTTATATATATATATATATATATATATATATATATATATATATATATATATATATATATATATATATATGTTGTAGTGCTCAACCTAGTGATATAGTTGATCTGTTGCTGTTGATATGTGAGTTGATACCCAGTTAAGCCGGATGAAAGTTGGTTGTGGTTGTATATAAATCGTGGTTGAGGCACTAAGTGTTAATCCTGAGATGAGTCAGTGAGATTCATGTTGCATAGTTGTTATTCATCACTATGTTGGCATACGGGCGATTTCGATCTTACTTGCGGGGAGATGGTCGTGCCATCTTACCTGCGGGGAGATGGTTGTACCGGTTAGTCGAATTGTAGACGGACGGGCGAATATCTCAACCTAGCCTGCGGACGGGGGGATATGTCGTTACCAAAAGTTGAGTTATTAACGGACGGACAAATGTTTAGACCTAGCCTGCGGGCTGGGAAACATGTCGTTACCGTAAGTTGCGTTGTTGATGGGCGAATATTCCGACCTGGCCTGTTGGCGGGGGAATATGTTGTACCCATAAGACGAGTTGGGCCTGCGGGCTTTAGACCGAACCTTACCTTTATGGGGGTGGCATAGTGATGATTGGGACACCTTGATCCGTTGGGGATGTCGCGTCGTGATCGCGTCCATATAGTCGTTAGTTGCATGAGGTGAGAGACAGTAGTTAAGGGAAAAATTATTCGGAAGTTTTTTGGTTGTCACTGTTATGATTTGGTGTGTTGCTATCTATATGCAATATATATATATCGTTGTTTTTCCCATTTATGGCATATTATTGTTTCTTATCCCCTTTATTTCTATTTCGTATTTTATCTTTATTATCGACTGCACGAGAAGGCCCTGATGAGGAATTTTCAGAGGAGATTGACAGTATACCTGTTGAGCCTGATGCCGGCGGGAGAGTCTTGGATCCCAATGCTGGGGGACTTCGAGCGCCAAGAGAGGAAGTCTGATGTACCTTTATTTCCGCTGCTATGTTTTTAGTTTTTATTTATTTCGCACTCTGAAATCTCATATATTTGGTATCAGTTGTTGTAGGCTCTACTGATGGAGCCAATACTTTTATAACTATATACACTATTATGGTATCAGTATGCATTGTATGCTTTAATATTTTCGCAATTTTATACTACTACGCTATGCTATCATGCTAATAATTATAAGTGAGGTCATCAATAAGACCTCCGAGAAAGGGGTTGTCTCAGAGAGAATCTCACGCATCGCAGGGGAGGGCATGCAAGATTATCGTTACTCTGAAGCATCCTATAAGAATCAAGCTAAGGGGAAGGAGACCCATGCAATTTTGATATAATGATATGGTAGTCTATATAAGTCTTTGCACGAATAGTTATACTTATAATTGGTATGTCTTTAATAAATATTATGACATGAAGTTGTGAATAGGGATGTAAATGGGACGGGATGGTTGGGCAGTGTGGGTATGAGTAGTAACCCCTCGTTATCCATCCCATTAGATAAATTTCGTATCCGTTCCCATCTCATCTGTGTGGGTATCCACCTTGCAGGTTTTAAACAAATTTATCAATATTTGTTGGTACCCATAGATATCCATGGATATTCAACACACAAAATTTTTTATTCACACATAAAATTCAAATTAATTCGTCATTTGAGTTCCTTGGTGGTACGAGAAGTTATAGTGCTTGAAGTATTATAGTAAATATATTAAATAATATAATATGTAAATAGTATAATCATATATATCATTAAATTAAAATTTAAAATATTAAATAATAAAAGTAATTCATAAGCGTGACTAATTTAATCCATTTACACATGAGCATCATTTCAATCCATTAGCCTAATATTTTTAAATGTAAATATTTTAACCCCTTAGCAAATATCAGCGAATATGAATACTATACTATCCGTCCCCGTCCCATTAACAAACTAGCAGAAAAAAATACCTGTTTAATTGACCCATACATACCCATTATGATAACTATTTTTTATTCGTTGAGAATATTATTTACGGATAAGGATAAAATTTACGTCCTAGTCGTGAGCACTCAAAAGAGTGTTAGTTTACAAAACATACGGTGGCATTTACGTAAGAGGGCAACTTCAACTATATATCAAGGATGTATGTACACTTGTCAATCTTTTTTCCCATGAGTCCTCTACGTGAAAAGCTGTGTATAGATATCAATAAATTATAATTTTATTTTATTAGGTGAAATTATGTTCGGCGGATATAAAATTATCATGGAGGCTTCTTTCTATAATAAAATTGCACGTCCTTATTATCTGTATTTTCAAATGTTTGGGGTGTATATGCGTAAGAAAAATAACCCAACAGAACACTATAATCTGGTTCTCCGTTTTCGTGTTCTTCTCTGGAAACACGGGAGAAGGACAAGATGCATGAGAACCACAAGACACGAAATGCATTTGGAGATTGATATTGAGGAAACGTTGCATGCAGAAAATTAAGCTGGATTGATCTTTTTTTTTTGTTGGGTTTTCAAAGAGGAATTGCATCCTCTGATGGGAAATTGCTTTAGAACTCGTTCCAAGGTTGATAAAACTCCGACCTCCCAACCCATTTCCGGTATGTTTAATCATTTTTTCAGCCTTTTGTTTTGTTTTTCTTCATGTGAAAACATATCCAATATTTTATGCTTTTGACGTTGCGGAAATTGGGATTGGTTCCTAATTATGTGTTTTTCTGCCGTTTGTTGTCACTGTTTTCGGAGAACAGAGTGATATGTTTTTTTTGTCTTTTTTGATTTGATCATATAATGTCTCGATGAGACTTACGAGTGTAGCTTCTTCCTGATGTGTTTTTGAAGGAAATGGTTGTGGTTTTGCTTTTGCTTTGTAGCCTTTGTTATTGACTTATTGTTCATTTTCTTTGTGGCTGGTTATTAATTCATTATATAATAAGGAGTGATAAGGTGGTTTGGAGGAGAGACATATAGTTTTGAAGTGATAAAGAAGTCATCCGTTCAACTCCCCCACTAATAAAACAAATATTAATAAATTAACATATGCCTATATTATATATATATATATATATATATGTGGTGTGGTAACTTCTTCAAAGGACTTATTTTTGAATCCAGTAGTCCCCAGACCTACTTATTTACTAAACGACACCTCATTGTAATCATTTCTCCTCATGCTTTCATTTCTAAAGTTTGCAGGAAGTACTAGTTCAGCAAAGGGGAAGTAATATAATAGCATTTTGCCCATATTTCTACTGAATAATAATACTATTTTCAGTATTTCTGTAAATGTCCTAACAGTTGCAATCTCCCCTTCCCTATTTGTTTCCACTGGATACTTACGAACTATCTTTGTTCTCTTCTGCAGCTTTTAAGTCTTTCTTTGGTCTTAATTTGTTATGCATCTCATTTGGTATTTGTTTGCGGATGATTCATTCCAAGAGGAAAGATTATTTTATCTCTGTTGCTTGCAATATGTTGTAATCTTTTATTAAAATGAATATTATTTTTCAGATGCTACAAAAGTTCCTCGTAGAAGCTCCCAGTTGTTAGCTCATTCAAGTCCAACAGTGCATGGATACAGTAATGAAGGTAAACCTGAGGTTCTCCCCACTCCAAGAACCGAAGGAGACATACTTTTATCCCCACATTTAAAAGCCTTCACATTCAATGAACTTAAAAATGCTACCAGAAATTTCCGTCCTGATAGTCTGATTGGACAAGGGGGATTTGGTAATGTCTATAAGGGATGGATTGAGGGTCAAACCCTTGGGGCTGCAAGACCTGGATCTGGAATGGTTGTAGCTGTGAAGAAGCTTAAACCTGAAGGTTTTCAAGGGCATAAGGAGTGGCTGGTAGGTTGCTTCTGTCAGCATTTAATCCTGCTGCTTTTGTTTTAAATGAAACAAATGTTCTATGATAGTTTTCTTTATTCACAGTCTGAACTCAATTATCTTGGCCAACTTCATCATCCAAATCTTGTCAAACTTATTGGATACTGCCTGGAAGGGGATAACCGGCTTCTAGTGTATGAGTGCATGCCCCAAGGAAGCTTGGAAAATCATCTATTTCGCAGTATGTTGATACCCTCAGTAGCATAAGTTTCCGAGAGTAATACACTTTGAACCTGACAGTACTATGATTTAACATTTTGCAAAACAAGCAATCAAAGATATTTGTGTATTGCCTAAAATTTTCAAATCCTGCCATTGTACTGTGCCTTTTAATCAACTGGGGAACTCTTAATTGCAGAGGGCGCACAACCACTTCCTTGGGCAACAAGAATCAAAGTTGCTACTGGTGCTGCTCGAGGTCTCACCTTCCTACATGACTCTAAGCAACAAGTTATCTACCGTGATTTCAAGGCTTCTAATATTTTATTAGATTTGGTATGTTGGTTAAGCATTAGCATTGCCATGTTATTGTGGGCAATTGGTGAAGAATACTTGCAAACTATGAATCGGTTGGTGTAACCTTTGTTTAGCAATAATAAAGGAAAGATGATGATAGAAAGAAAATATAGAGAATGTAGTAACAATAAAATTGTAGATCAAAACTAGCTTCTTTGTATCCTATCTATTGCATTCATTTCCTTTCTTCCTTTCTTTGGTAAAAAATTCATCCTTAAATTTAACAGACCAATCCTCTTTGAATTGCTGATTGAAAGTTCATTTTAAATTTAGTATCCTAGTAGTTGGTATTTTTTAACATGTTTTTATACAAATGCAGGAATTTAATGCAAAACTCTCAGACTTTGGATTGGCCAAAGCAGGCCCCACTGGGGATCATTCCCATGTTTCCACTCAAGTCCTGGGTACTCAAGGTTATGCTGCTCCTGAATATCTCGCTACAGGTTTCATTTTTTCTTAACATTTATTGTCATGCTGTTTGGCTCATGGAGTGTATGTTCATCTGCTGTTTAATCAGCTTCCTCATTTTTAATGCTTTTAGATTCTTTTGTTAGGAATTTAGGAATGCTACTACATCTTTCAAATCAAACTAGTGATTTCGTGGATATAACTCAGTTGTGAGTCAACTAGGTGATGAATGAAGTCTTAAAGGCTTGAATGTTATTGACAGGTCAACCAACTTAAAGGCAACATCTGAACATTGATAATTTTCATGTACATACATACATATTTCTATGCATACACATTGAAAACATGTCTAGATGTGTAGACCTTCCTGAATAATAATAAACCACCCGCTGTGTTTTGGTGAGAAGAATAAAATATTATTTCGGTGATAGAAGAATAGGAGCCTCTTGTACATGTGGAGCTTTTCAGGTTGTATTTTTTTTTTTTATCGACCAAAGAAAATGTATTAAAAAAAAAGGAATGCAAGGGATACTCCAACCCTTACATCGAAAGTTCAAGTCCTATTACATTGTTGAAGGTATTCTAATGGATTCGTACACCATTCACAAAAGGAAAAGTACACACCCACAACTTTTGCTCTTATCCAAAACCAAGACCTCACCTTTATTATTTCCACTAAATAATCAAAATCCGAATCACCTTTATTTCAGGTTGTATTTATGTTTTTCTTTATCCGGTTGCCCCAATAGCCTTTAATCTTAAAATCGTTTTCATATGCTATTATCATGGGGTCTGGCCTGAATATCATTGTTTTTCACACGGCAATAAAATTATTTCCCAGATAATTATCAAAGACAATGCTATTCATCTCTTTAGTCTGCATTTTTGTGTATATATATAGGGAAGGGATCAACTTCAAGAGTAAGTTTAAGAGACATACTTTCAATCTCATCCATTTTCTGGAGTAACTTGATCCCCTCCCATACATACATACATATATATATATATATATATATATATATATATATATATATATATATATATATATATATATATATATATATATATATATATGGGGGCATATCTAGTAAGAGGGTTTTTTTATGTGAGAGTGAGAGAAGCAAATCTTGGCCATTAAAATCATACATGGATGGTCAAGATTAACAGTTGGTTAGTGGTCATGTGATCACTTAAAAAAGTCATGTGACTTTATGTTCTAATCTTGACCATTTATGGTTTGATCCAAAGGCTAAGATTTGCTCCTTTCACTCTCATAACAAACACTCCTCTCACTTGATACATCTCCTGCGTGTAATTATTAATCTGGTTATCTGCTAACTATGCTTTATGAAGTAATTGTTGTGTTTTTTCACATACCAATATGAAGTTATTTTAGCCCTTTTTCCTGCCGTACATAATCACATTAATTTACCCTTTGGTTCATATGGAATGGCTTATTGTCCTCTTTTTGGGATGTCTTAGCAATGCTGTGCTTTTTCATGTATTGTGATCCCCAAAAAATCTTCAATCAGGTCGGCTGACTGCAAGGTGTGATGTGTATAGCTTTGGGGTTGTGCTATTGGAACTATTATCAGGGCGCCATGCTGTTGATAAAACAAAATCTGGAGTGGAACATAATCTGGTAGATTGGGCAAGACCCTATTTGGTCGATAGGAGGAAGTTGTTCAGGATTATGGACACCAAGTTAGAAGGGCAGTACCCACAGAGGGCAGCATATGCAGCTGCCATTCTTGCATTTCAGTGTACTAGTGAGGCCAAGATTAGACCACAGATGTCTGAGGTTTTGGCTACCTTGGAACAGCTACCAGTCACTAGACATTCAGCCAGCCCAGCCAGAGCTGAGGAGAAGCCCATCTCAAGCCCCATAAGAGAGAGGGTCTATAGTCCCATGGTAAAATCTCCTTTGAGACATAATCATCACTCAGCAGATAGAAAGTCTATCTCCAGTCACATTAGTGACAGCTCTGAGAGGTCCCCCCTCTGGCATCCCCAGCAAAGGTAGATCCCCTTCCTTTTCTGGGTTATGTTAGATGATAGCCACCATGAGGGAATTTTGTGGACTTTTATTTTAAGTATAGATACAGGATTTGGTTATACAGATATCATCAACATCAAAATGCATTGTCATATCCATCCTCTCTATCAGGAGGAATTGTTTAGTCTCTTCCATCGTAACATGATTCTTGTAACAAGATAAATGCTCAATGACAAGAATTTCAGTTTTTTTTTGGTTTTCCAAAGTATCTCCCACTCTCGATAGGTACACGACTAATCTCCTAGATACCAACATTAATTTTTATGTACACAAGAATTTCAGTTTAATTGCATGTAAATGATTCTGGTACACCATCTGAGTCTCTCCTATTTCTGCATAAAATAACTGGTTTTAGGATGGGTCTGTGACTACTGGCAAGCTTAGTTAGTCAAATCCTGTTGGGATGTATACTTTGTTTGATTATCCTTTTCGCTTAGTTACACTGACTTTGAAGAGAACATCTACCGAAATTAAATGATTGAGGACAGTATTGAAGAATAGTGAAAGGTGAAAGCGGAGGTTCAATTTTATATATATATATACACATAAAAAAAAACTTAAATGAGTTCAAGCTAACCATAGAGCAACGTTCCTCAAAACTTATTCATAGCAATAGTAATGTATCATGGGAAGTAAGCTTAAAATAAAAAAGCAAGAAAGAGAAGGTTTAAAATCATCATCAGCCAATTGTCAAGTTATATATAGCAGGCCATTTAGCTAGCTGTGAATCTGTACACCACGAAGTGCTTGTATATCTCCCCAGGATGCACAATCTGGGACGGGAAATTTGGGTTGTTCACAGAATCTGGGAAACCCTGTGTCTCCAAGGCAATGCCAGCATACCTGTGGTATATGGCCCCATCCTTGCCCTTGGTATCCTTCAACATGCCACTAGTATAGTACTGCACACCAATTTGGTTTGACCAGATCTCCATTTTCCTTCCAGAGACAGGATCTCTCACCATAGCCACCTTACTGAAGTGCTCATGGCCATTTTTGTCCACCACATAGTTCATGTCATATAGACCAGGAAGCTCATGAATTTGGCTTCCAACTTTTTTTGGTTCAAGGAAATCATATGGCGTGTCCTTCACGGATTGGAGTTGGCCAGTGGGGATGAGATCCTTGTCCACTGGTGTGATCTTTGATGCAAAAATCTGAACTGTGTGAGAAAGAATGTCCCCACTGTTGTGGCCCCTCAGATTCCAGTAAGTATGCTGCGCTAGATTCACTGGTGTGGCTTTGTCTACCGGCTTGGCAATCATTTTCACTCCCAATTTGTTTGTTCCAACGAACATGTAAGTCACACAGACCTCAAGTTTTCCAGGAAAGCCTAGAAAATTTTTGGTTAAAAAAAATCAATAAAACGTGAACATACCAGTTAGAGACCTTATTCATAGTATAAGACATAGTATATACTATATATAATGACACTTGAATGACATAATCAAGTTATAAACCATTAGTTGAAGTAGACACCTTCTTCATTATCAGAACTGTGGTAGGTAAATGTTATATGACTATCGTTCTTGTGGGATTTTACTGTCCATACAACATCACTGAACCCTCTGGTACCACCTGATATTTCATACGTGCAAGTTGTTTATAAGTTAAAAGTAATTCCATCAATAATTAATCAGAAAATGAAAAGCATGCTCTGCATCATTGCATGGTGTTTGTGTACATATGCATATGAATTAACAGAAACTTCAATGTAATGATATACTATACCGTGGAGTGTGTTCCCATGATCATTAGCAGGCAATTTGTAGGTTTTGCCATCCAAAGTGAATTTAGCTCCTCCAATTCTATTTGCCACACGTCCAATAAGGGCACCGAAGTAACATGTATCATTCTAAAGCAAATTTGAAGGCCATGAGTATGAGAAATTATTTGTGTATTATACTCACTGTAACAAATAATCTCTCTTGTTGATATTGCTATTACAGAACCAAATTTTAGATTTTGAGTGTACTTTCTAGAGTAAAATGCAAGTGGATAATCAATCACCGATGAGAAATTAAGTAGTTAACTTTCTGCATGAAGGTTGTAGATTATTTTTTTAGAGCAATGTTAACAACACACTTTTTAATCATCTCTCTTCAATACACCCTCTATTATTGGATGACTCACTAAATAGAGAATGAACCCATATGATTTAGTAGGTTCCATATAAAATTCACTCAATAATAGATGATGTGTTGAAGAGAGTGTGTTAAAGAGTGTGTTGCTAGCATTTTTTTATTTTTAATAGAAATGTAATAGAAAATGTATGTCCAGCTACAGCTTTTTTTTGGTGCTAGCTACAGCTTATTTTTAAATGGTAGAGTACAGTCAAACTACAATTTTTTTTAGCACCCATAGGATCATAATTCCGCACATTTTTATAAGTGCGGTGATAAAAAAAAGCAAGAACAAAACTTTGGATCAAGTTTGATCAATGCTTAGTTTTCTTTGATTAATCAGAATTTAATCAAGTGCTATATACAGAATAAATAAATTAAAAATAGAGAAACAAAAGATAGAACCAACGAGAGAAGGGGATAGAAGGAACAAAATCATATGAAAGAGGCTTTTATTTTAATTTTTTTTTCATTCATGTTATTTTTCAATTATCTAATTGAACCATAAAAGAATTAGAGTTTAATTGTTATACATTACTAATGAAATTTTTTACACTTGAAAAAAGGGTCAAACATTCTTATTGATGTGACAATTCCAAAAAATTAATGGATTATACCTTATAAGAATCGATCGAATCATAGCCAAGAACAACATCAGCTAAATTCCCTGTAGAGGAAGTTACAAAAAAAAAAAAATTGTATGTCATTTTGAGAGAGGGAGAGTGATACAATTAAGAATGGGAAGAAGATAAAACAAACCATGTTTATCAGGGATCATGACAGAGATAATTGTAGCTCCATAGTTTGTAAACCTCAGCTCCAAATTCCCTCTCTTCAGTTCATAAAATCCAATCTTCTTATCATGTTCATGTGCCTGGCAAAGGAGCAGAAGCCCCAGGACAAAACAAAAGAACAAGTATACCTTAGACATTGTTGAAACTTGAAAGGAAAATTCAACACTAGGTACACTTTATTTATTCCTCCCTAGTTCTTCCGGAAATATGAACCAAAACCATGCAAATATATAGAGGGAAAATGAGACGAACAAAAAATTTTGCTAAATATAAAAGCTTAATTTACGGATATTGGATAGGTTCAAGTTTTTTTCAGATAACAAATGCTATCCAAAATAAGTTTTTGAATATATTGTTAATTAGGATAATATTGGCTGATTAACTGATTTGGCTCCTACTAAAAAATTATCATCCCCATCATTAAAGGAAATTACACTGATCTCTAATTTAAAATTTATCTTAATTATACTTGATGCCCATCATATTTTAGAAATTACATTAAGTTTTTTGAGGGGTACAATTATGTTTCCTGGAAAGGGATAGCGATTGAACATAAAATTGACGATTTCACCAGTAAGATAATATCACCTTTCACCAGAATTTTAAACAGTTCCCAAGTATATTATATTGTGTAAACTGTCATTGTACCTTTGGTTCTCAAAAGAGAGTTGATATTGGTTAATTAATCTCTCAAAATAATAAAGATGTGACCAACATGTATTGGTCCAAGCTCAGGTTCAAACATATGGTTTTATGTTCAATTTCAAGATTTATGTGTATAAAAGAAATATTATTAAGAGGTATCCTTATTCTTTTTTTTTTTTACCGAAAAGGTATCCTTACTCTAAGTGTTTGATAGTCTTGAGAGATTAATCTTTCATTTATCGATTACGACAATATATACTTTGGAAAACAAAAATCCAAGATTCTTCTAGACATCATTAAAAATAAAACTCAAATTTCTTTCTCCCTAGTTCTTCCCGAAATATGAACCCAAACCATGCAAGTATAAAGAGAAAGAGGAAAAATGTTTAATAAAAAAAAAAGAGGAAAAATGAGGTAAACAAAAAATTGTGTTAAATATAAAATCTTCATTTACGGATATTCGCTAGCTTCAAGATTTTTGCAGATGATAAATTCAATCCAAAATAAGTTTTTTATCCTTTTTTTAGGATAAAATATTGGCAGATTTGGCTCCTACAACTTTGTTACCTTCCCTTCTACATCCGGTGTCATTTAAATATTGTATGGTTAATGTTACATAAAACAAAGCGAGTGGGAAGAAAATAGATGATCTGGTCGATAAGATAATATCCTTTTTCACCGGAATTTTAAGCAGTTTTGAAATATATTGTGTCGTGTAAATTCCAATTGTATCTTTGGTTCTAAAAAAGTTGTTATTAATTTGTCTCAACGATAAAAATTAACACTTCATCTTTGGAAAAATAATAATATTAATTTAGTTTTTTAATTATAATTTTGTCTCATAGTTATAGAAAATAATATCAATTTAGTCATGAATCATAAGTCCTATTCACAAGATTGGATTTTGTGTGGATTAAATTTGCTAAAAAAAATGGAAGGAAGAATTTCACCTAAGTCAAAAACTTAAGGAGTCATTATACATTTTAGCCAATTATTTATAACAGGAAATTTTGTAGAGGAAATGTGCTTTGATGTGTAGACCTTCGTTACATTACATTAGGTAATCAAGCAATTTTCATAGGTAAGTAAAAGGATGCGTTTAAGCCATCGCAATTTTTTCTTTTTTTTTATAACAACATAATACATTTCTCAATTAATTTTCGATACATCATAATACACGTGGCACTAAGTGGCACCAAATGTTTTGTACTGGGAAGCCCATATTTAAGTGCTGGATATCCGATACGAAACATCATCTATATGTAAATATGATAAATTCAAAAAATTATAAGACAAAATATAACTTAAACGTAACATATAAAATTAATATGTATTACTAAATCAGAATTAAACGTTAATATTTCATAATTCAACTTTAATAATTGAAAGAGTTTAATTTTTATGTACTGTCAGTGTAAAATTTTTTAAACTGCCAATCAATCAAAAATTATGATGTGAGTGACTTTTAAGATAATTAAGATAAAAGTCAAATATTTTAACTTATGTATCATTTTCTAAAAAATCTTTAAACCGACATTGTCAATACATACCAATTAAATCCTAATTGAAAAAACAATAAAATAATATATTTTATTTAATCACTCTTACATCCAACATGTATTAATACAAAATTTAAAATATAATTAAAAAATATAAACTAAGTATAAAGTATTAGAAAGAGGAAAAGAAAGAAATGAATGGGTGTGATAGGATTTACCCAAACTTTATTGGCTGTGAATTTGGGATCCGGATTACCTGCGGTAACAAATTCACGCATTTATCATAATTGTGCAATTTATCACCATTGGATTTACTTTTATAACACTTTGGATTCTTGATTTGCTTTGTCCAAAAAAATAACAAAAAAATATAAGTAGAGAGAGATACAAATGGACTACTACAGAAAATCCTAATCCGTGAATTTGTGTATGACAATTATGACAAGGGGATAGATGTCTGAGCCCCATTTGCCACTTTAATGAAGACATCTTCCAATGTGGTATCAGCTAAACCCCATGCAGAAACTGTGAAGTCTCTTCTTGCATTCCTAACAGCTCTGAATACATCAGCTATTCTAACCTCCTCTTTAGGCAGCTCAAACTTCTGGGTACCAGAAAGATGGTATATCTTGTTGGCATTTGGGGAGAGCTGCAGCATCATGTTCTCCACATACTTCTCATGATCCGAAGATGTTGTCATCGTGAGCACATAAGTTCCTCCATACCTGCTTTTCAGCTATGATAAACCAAGCAAAGTAGCAAGTATTTTAAAAACACACAGTCTGCCAATGATTTTTAAAGTTGCATTCATGAATGAACTGAAATGACGAATAATTTTGCGGTTTAAGCCCATAAATTGCTTGTACCTAATTCCTACGCTGGGCTTGGAGCCATAGGCTACCCAAACCCATGAACAGTTTTATTCTGCAATAAATTGTGCCTATAATACCATATTACTTAACAATTTAATTGGTATGTCAGTGTAAAGAATATTTACATTGTCAACCAATTATAAATTATCACATCATTAAAAATGTTTGACTCTTACTATAATTACTTAAAAGTCATACATAAAATGATTTAGAGTTAAATATGTTTTTGGTCCCTATAAAATGAGCGAATTTTGGTTTTGATCCCTGTAAAATTGTTTCTTTGGATTTTGTCCCTCTAAAATCTAAAATCATTATTTTTGGTCCCTATTGTCATGTGACATCCAATAACTACTTATGTGTCTAATAAAAGGTCATATGATCATCCTAAATGACACTCAATGACCTCTGTGATGCCATGTTAGCATATGATTCTCCTAAAATTTTCCTTGAACCCTAAAATGAATGATAAGGACTAAAAAGTGATATTAAATTTTAGAGGAATGAAAACCAAAGAAAAACAATATACAGAGATCAGACCAAAATTTTCTCATTTTATAGGGACCAAAATTAATAATTTCATATTTTAGAGGAATGAAAATCAAATATATTTTTTTATAAAGACCAAAACCAAAACCGCTCATTTTCTAGGGACTAAACATATTTAATCCAATGATTTATGATTAGTTGACTACTTTACCATACAATATGTCAATTAAAGTCATTGCTTAAACAATGTTACCTCCTTTGGATTTCCTACGCACTGCAAGCTACCATTTACAAATATTCCTAATCGATCACATAAGACCTCCGCCTCCTCCATGGAATGTGCTGAAAGCATAAAAATAAGATTTAAAATTTATATGCAGAGAGAAAAGAGAGAGAGAAAACACCTTCATGTTGTTATGAAACCAAACAAATAAACAAGCTAATATATATAAAGCATAGCCAATAAGCAAAACAAAGGATCAGTGCTTAAAAAAATATAAAAGAGTGAGAGAATACTGGTGAGAATGATTGCACGATCCTGTTTTGCACGCTTAACAACATTCCATAAGCTGTTTCTTGAAGCAGGGTCTAACCCGGTACTTGGCTCGTCCATATAAACAACCTTAAAAAATTTAGCACTTAACAGAATAAGAAAACCTAAGTTGAATCTTCTAAAAAAATGATGATCAGATTGGATTGAAAATAAAAACACACTTTGGGATCACCAATCAATGAAATTGCAACACTAAGCCTCCTCTTCATCCCTCCACTATAACTTCCAGCTTGTTTATCAGCAACTCCTCCATGAAAAATGTTTAAACTCTTCAAAGATTCTTCCACTGCCTGCAGCAATAGATTAGTAGCTAAATATTCTTAAGCCTTGTCTGCCAAATAAATGCTGAAGAGAAATTTTGCACCAGGCTGCAATCTTATCTTCTCTAGACCCATATTCTTAACAGAAAAATAAGCCATAAATAATAGATGAGAAACATATTGTAAAAGTATTTCAACTTTGATGTGATAACTAATTAAGGATCTCAAATTTAATACGAAAACCAATTAATTAAGGACCCCAACTTTAATAAAATATATATTTTATTGTTTATATTTTTTCAAGAAAAAACTAGGTCATATATGTCATGTGCTTTTTTTATGTTTTCTTTTTTGGTAGCCATGATATAGGTACGAAATATCCATCACCGTTAGCAATGACTAATCTCCGTCGGGAAACCTGTTGGACACACAAGGTGGGCTCTCCCCTCCCAACCAGGTTTTCGCCATACACAAGAACCAAGATTCAAACCCCTGACCACTTACTTAAGGTGTCTGAGTCCCTTACCACTCGGACCAACCACATGTGGGTGTTTTTTCATGTTTTCATTAGTCAAGTTAGATATTTTTGTCTTTTCACTGTTTTTTGTCAATAAAACTTTTAATAAAGTTAAAATCTTGAATTGATAATGAAAAAGATTTAGTCCCTTGATTGCTTTTTACAAAATGTTACTGTAGCATGATGAATGGATTGGCTGTTACTTTGCCTTCAATATTGACAAACTCATGTTCCACGCACTTTTGTCATATTTTTTTCAGAGCTGACTCTTGTCATCTTAACATATCGCACAAGAATTATAAATTACTACTTTTGAAAATTTCAGAAACAAATATCTAAACGGCATGGCCAATGATCTGTTGTCCTGGTTAACCAAATATACTTATTTATACTAATATTTTGGAAAGTACGCAGTGCATCTAATACTATACTAACACTCCTAACACAGTGAGAGTAATCTTAATATTTTAACAGTAACAAGTTTTCTCAAATTTTAATATATATGAAATTAACTTACTTGGGTTAAAGCCGAACCTTTAAGATTTTTAAGTCTGCCATAAAAAAGTAGGTGCTCTCTTCCTGTCAAGCTTTCCCAAAGCAAGCTATAATCTCGAGAAAAATAAAATGTCAGGAAAAAAAATCAATTGTTATAAATTTGATTTTACACAAAACATAAAAATTGGAAGAAATTCCTGCTTACTCATGCTGTGGGCATACACCCATGCTAGTATATATTTCATTCATTTGAGTTCTTATGTCCAGACCTTGAACATATGCCGTGCCAGAGGTTGGCTTTGTAAGACCAATCATCTATGAACATACATAAGCTGGTCACTTTTCTGAATTGTGGAGGAAATAAATCAAAGCAAGAAAATGATTCATGGAATTCTTGTAGAATTGCTTAATGGAGTACTCAGAGGTCCATACTTCCTTATGTACGGACCAATCATCTCTTTGATTGATTCAGAAAACATAAGCTTCTTAAGGTTATTTCAAACTTATTCTTTCCTCTTATGTGAGCTCAAGTAACTGAAAAGATCCTTCTTACAGATTTTTTGTGGGGAGGGGGGAGGGAAAAGGGGAAAGAAATACGAGTAATTTTCCAAAAATATGTATGTTGCATGAACAAAGTTTTAACTTACCATACTGATAAAAGAAGTCTTGCCAGCACCATTGGGACCGAGCATACCAAAGCATTCCCCTTGAGGCACGGCAAGGGACAACCCTCTTACTGCTATTTTCTCTGGGTTTCCATCCCTCCCTGGATAGATTTTTTTTAGGTCGTCACATACAATTGCATGATTAATAGTTGGTTCAAGTACCAGCTGCTCCACCTTCTCCCTCTGAAGAGAAAAAGAAAGAAGTATTTAACACATTATGCGTGTAACTAAGCAGCACCACAATGAGTGCAACCAAACATGCAAAAAACTTGCAACACATAGATGAGGTCTTCCATTAAAAATATAAGGTTACATTAGTGTGACGGACATAAATTAATCAAGTCTAACTTACCCCTTCATGTTACATTTTCTCCCGCTAAAAACAACACAAATATAATGTTTGAAAAAAGATCAAGATTGTGATTGGAAGGAAAGTTATTTGAAATTCACCTCTTGACCGACATTAGGTTTCTTAATTTCTAAATCCAGTAGGTGAACACATAATTATATGGCACATGTATTATTTTTTTTGTTGCATGAGTACATGTATTTAATATAAGTAAAATTCACCTCTTGGATGACATCAGGTTTCTCCATGTGAGTCAAAACTTCATACCCCTGCTTTGGGATACTAGGCTTCTGGATAGATGAAGGAGGCCTTTTCTGAGATCCTTTTAAGAAAGAAAGGGGTATTTTTCCTCTTCCTTGATCGATGTAATAAGCAACAAAAAGCACCACTATCCACTCAACAAACATGATAATTAAGACCTCAATCATGCCAATGGTGCCATCACTCACATCCTCCCACCGCATACCATCACCATTTGAGGCAAATTGTGCAAACTCATATAACCCACGATATAACGCAAACCCAGGATACAACTCCATAACAATGATCCACCCTCCTGAAGAATATAGCACAGGCAATCAACAGGCTAGAAGGTTAGACACTGCCAACACATTGGCATATGATAAGACACATAAAGATGACCGATGTGAAATCTATGTAGATAAAAATTCTAATCACAGTGACCATATCAGTCCATTCTTTTTAATTAATAGAGAATCAATAAATGATTTCTGAATTTGATGGTGATAAAGTAGAGTTCCCTCCAATTCAGTTATGCAACCTTAAATGCCAACTCATATTGCTAATAAAATAACAGTGTGGTTCTCCTCATCCAACCAAAACAAACTTATTAATCCAATTCTTCCTTCTGTTGCTTTTTATACTTTACTGGTTTGAATGGGCTAGGACTCAATGATCCACAAATAGGTTCACAAAGAACTTAATGCTCTGGGAAAATATGCTACTAAGACAGGAGTGGATGGACAAGGCATCAAATAAAATGTAATAATCAAATCAGCCCAACCGGGAATGGTTTAAATATCTCTCAAACGCCCCTTCACGCAAGTGTCCTTTGTGATTGAAATGTAAACAAGCGTGTCAGAAACCAAATCAACCCAAAAGCTTAAGATGTTCAGTGGGGTCCAGGAACTCTAATAGAATTTTTACTTCCTTAACACAGGTTAAACCTTACCCTAAGAAAGGTATTAATTAATAAATTGGCATTCTCAATATGACAGAAGAGGAGAAGAAGATCTATCTTATAAAGGGGAATAGACTACAGGCTATAGCTCAAACGTGCTAAGAGTCCTAAAGGAGTGCCATATTGCTTAGAATGGGCTGAGTGTGTGGGTTAATAACTACTGTGGCACCCTCCCTTGAACGGCTAGCTTTTGAGAGTGAGTTCTACCATTGTGGTTGTAACTATTGGCATCAGAGCAGTTCGGTCCTAGCGATTGGGGTGCCACGGGGGATCCGTGGATGTCGTGCCATAGTCCCCCAATGGTGAGGCCTACCCAGGAGGGGTTCGCCAATAGCCGCCATGGTCGTTGGCTGAACAAGGGGACGGGCTGTGACGTGCTAAGAGTCCTAAAGGCTAACTATTGTGGCACCCCCCTTAATGGCTAGCTTTTGAGGGTCTGGTGCCTGTTTGTTTTAGATTCCTCACTATAAAATCAAGTTTCAAAATCAGGTTGGCCAAAAGCTTCTCTCACATAGCTTTTGAAAAAAGTGCATCGGGACTCGTTTTTTCCACGTTTGCGTTGAGAATAATCTCAACCAAACAGGCTCGTGGTTCTTACAACAGTCTTCCTTCCTATTGAGTTTGAACTGAATCAGGTTTGTAGCTGCTTGAACAGCGTTTTCCATGACTAGTGGAATAAGAACAAGTTGAGGAGAGTGGGGAGGACACAAGGTGACAGTTCGTGTGTCACTTTCAGCATTTTTAATTTCCTTTATCCCTGCTTCTTAAAGGGACTAATAAAATTTATTAATGAGAACAGAAACAGTTATTTTAATGGATATTGGTATTATTATTAACACCATCAACAATGTAATGGCCAGACATGCAGATAACTCTGCATCCATATAAACAGTCCAGGATGGATATCATTTCTCAGTCATTTAACTTACTTGGAAATGATGTGCTTGTAATAAAAGGTTCGAAAAGAAAGCCAGCTAATAGCCCGGTTCCAAAGACAACCACATATGCAGTTACTGCAATTATATATCAAAAACACGTCAGTAATCAGATCTGTGAAAAGAAAATATCAATACATCCATTATTATGAACAACATGAAGTAGCTATCATCAAACCTGTAGCAGTCTTGACATTTGAAAACATGGCAGCCACCAGAAATGCTAGCGAAATTTGTAAGTTTATATACATGAAAAAAAACACAAACTGGATGCTGTAGTCATTCAATCTGAAGAAGTTTAATCCTGAAAAAAAGTCAGCAGCATTAAAGAGAATTGAAAAATGCCAAGAAGAGGAAGCAGTTCAATGGTTGCATTCTTACCTAACAATGAGCCAAATATCACAAAACACAGCATGTAGATCACTGATATGGCAAGAAAATAACCATACGAAATAATCCAATATGGCCCATCACCAAGACCATGCATTTTCATCATGATTCTTAGTTTTTGTTCCTTCTCATATACCAGTGATGTCAGAATAACCTACACAAAAAACATAGACCTTATTCATGTTGAACAGTTAAATATACTGGAAAATATATTCTGCTGTGTTCACATTAGATTTAGCTATATTGTTGACCTTGACTCTGTCGTGGATTGTTCAGTGCGCAAGTTTTATCCAAAAAAATCAGTTTCCAATAAACATCCAAGAGGGCTTACATGGTTACACACATGTAAAGATGATAAAGGGAGAAGTAAGAATGTGAGGCCTATTTAAAAGATCAAAATTAGTCAATATCAACCCATGCTGTAATAAAATGTTGTGTTGTCTTCACATTTCTGTTAACTTGGTACACGCAACTCAATTCAAAGAGCTGATATAATTGCTTAGATATTTCTGCACTTACAGGAAAAAGTTGCAGGATGACCCAAGTAAAGAACAGACCGCCCAGACGAGAAGCTATATCAATCATATATGGGGTCTCAGGTTTTGGCATTTCCTTTACAAAATCAAATAACATTTTGGCACCAGGTCCCACCAGAAACTGAAGGTATGCATTTGATATCTGCACTCATATAGATACTAGATGTCAGTCCCTATCATAATCTGACAAGTGCAGATAAATATAGAACCAAATGTTATTAAAATGAAAAGTGGGAAAATGTATATAAGGGGGAATACCTATCACTATATCAGCTTGGTATAATTTACTGATGCAATGAGCTTTGAAATTTCAAGACAGCAAATTAATTGCTGCATGCGGATCATAAACATAAATTCTCTTACTTCCATTCAAACTATGCATTTGAGTCATGGTAATGGCTAAGCAGGCTTTTTCTCCAGATAGTATGTAGTTACTTGATCCGAATCTATTCCAGACTTCCGGCACTAATGATTCGAGTATGTGTTTTTACTTTAAAGTTAATATTATAATAAAATAATTTTTTTGATAGATTTACAGCACAGGCTAGCAAGTAGCATATATATTGTGTTATCTTGTAAGCTGATAGATATGGGCCATAGTGGCCCTCTGTTCTGTTAATAGTTAGTAATGGGTTAGGGGGTGGGGGTGAGCTCTATAAATAGGAATTAAGGAAGAGTTAGTAGGCAGTTGGTGAGTAACTGAGAACTTGTTAGGAGAGGTTAGGCGCTCTCAAATCAGCCTAGAGTTGTATACAAAGTAGTTCTCTAATAACATTTCTTCTCTAATAACATTTCTGTTCTTCCTTCAATCTTACCCTTAATACTAGTTGGTTCCTATCATAAGCTGAGAACGAGAATTTTCTGTTTCATTATGTTATACCAATTATTAGGATGGCAAGGAGGATGCAATAATTAACAAGTGTAGATATACATATACCAGATTTACAGAACGAGGAATCCGCGCCAATCCAAGAGTGCCAGAAGCTCCAGAACCCTTGTTGGTTGAGTTGTACCATATGCTGACATTAAATCTATTCCCATTTGAATTTAGAAGATCAAAAGCTGCCAAAACAACATAAAAATGAGTATTGTCTTCTACATATTACACAAATTGAGATATAATGATAGTAAGTACCTGCAACTATCTCATTGATCTGTCCTTTTGCGTTACCTCTTTGATAACCTTTATATAGCTCGTTGTTGATCTCATAAGAACTATTACGCCATAAATGTAAACACTGAGCACATCTGACCGCTAGAACCAAGGGAAATAAATTAAATTAGTAACAAAATATTTAGATATCAGATGCAGGCCTTCGGCATATCTAACCTAGAAAGAAACGAGAATCCATGTATATAAAAAGACCAGTGTACTCCACTCAAATATATTCAAATAATTTGTGGGAGCACTTATTGGCCACGACTCACCACATGATTACTGTCACTGTGCAAGCATTTCAAATGCATCTTGCACTTATGGTTTTATGACAAATATTATATACTAATCTTTTATATTCTCCCATTTGATGACTCCCCAAGTTTTCCAAAACATCAATGACACATTTAAGTTCAAGTCAAATAAGAAATAAACTGTTATTTACGACCAGCTGCCGATTTATCACCATCAAAGCATGAGAAATTTTCTCCATCAAGCATACACCAAGCTTGCAGTGTCTACACACAATTCGTGGGAACATTAAGAATGGCATAGTGAATTCTAAATTTTCATTATAAATTAGCCTCATGTGTGCAGCCATGGCCCATGCCTATTGATTCAATTTCTTGTTGTCACATTTTATCAGGTGCATTGTCAACACAATGATGTTCCATATATACCTTTCTGCATAGCAGTGGCACCTATCTGGAAGGGAAAGAGGAAACTAGAGTTCCGCGTGCACTGATTTTGTAGATAATAAATGGGAAGATCCGAAGAGAAAGCAGGTTCGAGAAAATTGGTGCTCTCCGGCATTGTTTCAGATCCCTATATCATTTTGGTGGTTGCAGCAACAGCAGAGTTCACAATGAAACAAACGAGTAAGATAATATGTCTGTAAAGTGCAAAACTGAATGTGACAAAACAAATAAATAAAATTTTAAAACAGCAATGCTATTAGTACGTAAGTTATCGCGACTCAAGAATGCCTAATAATCAACCATGGTTGGAGAGGGAACAAAGTTGAAAATTAAAAAGTAACCCCAAAAAAAAAAAAAAAAAAAAAAACCTTTCACTTTTATCCACTGGTGAACTATTCCAATAAAACATATTCATTTCATTTAGCATTTTTTGCAGTTTAAAATCTAGACAGACAGATGCTTGCAACACTAAAAAGAGAGAGGGAAACTCACCAGGACATTTGTTGCCAAACTACCCATGATTTCAGAAAGATTTATACTGAAGGGGCTTGTGAACATATTTCCATACAGAACTGATATAAAAATAAAAAAGAATGACATGAATGAAGGTGAAGCAATGCAAACACAAATTGCTGAAATGAAACATATTACTACCTCAAGTTAATTTTAAGAAAATACAATTACATCATTCTTTATTCAAAAACACAATATTATAATCCAGTCTATCTTTTATTCTAGAGATAAGGTCTCTCCCGCGAGGAACCGTACAAATCAAACACCCTTTACTTCAAATTTGGCGGAAAGGATTAAGGTGGTGTAAGTTCACAATTTAGAGGATCAAATTGAAATTTTTATTATGTAACAAGCCAACTTAAAATTAAAAAATACGATAAAGGATCAAAAGTATGTTTTCTTTATTCTTTGTTGTAGACACGTGAAGAGACAAAGGATGAAAAATATAATTAATACTTTATTAATATTTTAAAAGGGCAGATAAATTAAAATAAAATAAGTCTTTGAGAGTGAGATTCAATTTGAAGCAGGGGTAGGTATACCTAAAGTACTTACTTTGTCCAAAAGAGAAATTAGCGGCAGTGAAGAGCATAGTTAGAGGACATGAGGCGTTAGTCCTGCATGACTGATATGGCAAATCTGAGAATGGAAGAAGATCGGTTCGCACGGCTGTGTAGAGTTGAGAGGGAAGGTGCAAGAGAGGAGGCCATTGAGGTGGGTTGGGAATGGCGCAGCTTGCAATTTGAATCAAACTAGTCGAGTACTCATACCCACAAATTAACTTCTCCTTCTCACCCCTGCATTTATTATCTACACTACTACTACTACTACTACTACTCCCTTGTTGTTGTTGTTGTTGCTGCGTGTTGTTGCTATTGGAACAAATGCACCCGCATTTGAACTCAGCCTTATCCAATAGATTGTCCAAAATTCCTTGGATCACAACCAGCAACACACACAGGATCACCGGGAATATAACCACCCGAATATTTGTCTTCACGTTCCGTTTCTTTGAAAACAAAAATAAAATGTCACGATATATTAATTAATCTTATAATTTGAGTAATTAAATGAATTATATAAGGATTGAGTTAGATGGAATGTGAACCTGATAGGTTAAGTTCTTCCTGAAAAGAGCATTTGCCTGAGTCCAGAAGGTGGCAGCAGCAGGATTTGCCATTTGTTGTTGTTAACAGCTTTTGCTTGCTACACACACCCACTTACGTTCCCGCCTATCCTCGTACTGGACTGTTATATAATATATCATCATCATAATCATAATCATAATATTAATATCATATGCTTCCTCGCTCGTCGGCTTCACATATTATTTTTATGTTTTTCCAACAATGTCTCTCTACTGAGGGGAGTGTTTGCCGCTAGTTAAATGACTAGAATGCCCACACCGTCCACATCGATGCATTAATTAACTCACTTTCCAAACCACAACCTTTCCTTTTTATTTTCTTTCTTTTTCTTTTTTTAGCACATGAAATGAAAGGATGATAAGCATTTTCAATATATTGCACAATGCTTCTACACGAAGGCACCATTAAATGTTCCTTTTTTCCAAATTAAAACGTTACTATTACTTTGCAGTGTGGTAGGTTTTAATTTTCATATTTACATTGATTTGAGGTTCTAAATTCTGCAAACATGTAAGGATTGTTTTAATTTTATTTTCTAAAATAAGAATTGAAACCGGCTCAATATTGATTTTATTTAAGTCGATTTAATTTTTCTAATTTCGTATTTAAATTAAAGATTCTTTCTTTATTGATTTAGCCCCTTTTACCTGATCTAAATGTAAGAATAATAAATTAAAGTTACTACTTTCTTCCGTACATTTCAAGTGTTATTTTGGTATAAGATCAAACCTGATTTTTGGAATTTATAATTTAATTATTCAATGTTTCTAACAATTAATTACTTCATTTTATCATGTCTATCCGATTTTCATGAGTAATCGAGACTTGATCAGATTTGAGAGATTCTAAAGCGAGAGGACATAGACAGAGAAATAAATAACAAATAATAATTGATTGATTCTCGAAAACGTCATGTTTAATGAGTAAAAAAAATTGTATAATTTGTATAACTTCTACATAAATTAAAATTTGTCCCATTACACCATCTCTAGTATATTAGTATTGTATCTTTGTGTCCACCGAAATGAAACTATGTAATCTTAGTATTATCATTTACAAATGTAATGTTAGTTTTAGTTTTTTTTTTAATCTTTTTCTCTGTTATGATTTGAGTGTCTTCTTAGGCAATTATCGTTTTAGATGATCGTTTAAGATAACAATTATCAACTATCAGGTATCAAATATGACATTGATTTTCCATGACAAAACATGTCCACGGTCGTCTTATTTTCAAATGGGAGGATAAAATTTTCCTTGAAAAACGTATTATGTCCCATCAATCAATATTACGTTACTTACACTCAAGGGAAACCATTGAATTGAAACACAACTAAAATAAAACACTTTCTCAAACCAGTTATGAAAAATAATATTTTCTCAGTAGAAAAAATTAGTAATCATTAAATTACCCTAAAGGACAATTGTTTGCATATAGTGATTTTTATTATATTGAAAGATTTATTACCACCAACTGAATATATTATTATTACCGAAATTTATATTGATTTTTTTATGAATCATCGTAATTAGAGTCTTTGGCTCCCCAGTTGTATCCTGGGATATCCCCACAAATTTCGATCATTTGGACCGACTATGAGACTAATCATCAATCGGCTATTTAAAGCTTGAAATTAATTTTTGATTTTCACAACCTCTCAACTAGAATGTTTGTCATCAAGATTCAAACTTGTGTTTTCCTGCTTATGGGATTAAGATGTTTACCACTCAATCAACCATTGGTTATATTGAATTTTTAAATAATAGCATGAATGCTCTTTACATTTTATAAAAAGTATTCAACCTTATACAACTGGAGAATTAAAAAACAAATATTTATGCACAACAAAAAAACAAAGAATAAATGTTTAATAACAATGCTTTAAAGTAAGGATGAAATAGTTTTATGATGTAGATTTCATTCCATATTTAAATTCTATAGAAGGATGGGATTTTTTTTTTTTGAAACAGGATGGGATTATTATATAATACTTATGCTTATTTATAAATATCATTACATTTTCATATATATATTTTTGTAAAAAAATATGTCAATCGCGGCTCGACTCATATTATCCCGTAGGTTAGTTCATGAGCCCATTACTTAAATCTTTTACCTTTTTTTCCTTTTATAATTATTTAGTTTTGGACGTTTTTCAGACATTTGGGCCAGCGGCATTTGGGTTACAGAAGTTTTTTTTAAAAAAAAAAAATTCAGGCAAGAGAACTAATAGAAAAAAGACATGTTAAAATATGATTTATAAATAAAAAATAAGTTTGATGGGTTAGGGGGTTGACTTACGAGCGATTGTAAGGGTGGGAGACCACCTTATGTCTCCCACCGTAAGCAAGCCTATTTATGCAAAAAAAAATATTATTTTTAAATTTTTAAATTTTTCAAAATTAAAACTTCGTCCTATTTCCTTCTCTTTCATCCCCCTCTCTCTCACCTCTCTCTCTCTCTCTCTCTCTAAGCTTCTCAATATCCCCTGAAGTAAGAGATTACCAGTAAAATCCAGATGTTCAAGCTTCAGTGATTGTGATCGTGATTGAAATCCCTAAATCTCCATTCTCGAATCGAATGAACCAGACTGTGATCGTGATTAAAATCCCTAAATCCTTCGTCTTTATCATCATCGCCTTTTGTTGTTATTGGAGCATGATTCGACCTCAACCGCTTCGTGGTCAATGAAGCTCGCTTCACCTTGCCACTTTGGTTCGCGAATTCGGAGATTCTGTTACTCTCTTCGCCATCGTTTGCGAGGTTCGTTGGGGATCAGGCCTTGGCGGTTCTAGAAGCTTCCTTCGAGGTCCTCCAGCTCCAAGGCGCAATGTTCAATCAACGCACGAGAGTTGTGTGAGATTGCGACAACGTGTTGGTCTCCGATCTCGCCCGATCGAACAGTAGGATGGCGCTGCCGTTTCAGAGGAAGGCCAACGTTCTCGACAGTTGGATGTTCTGTTGTGGTCGGCTTTGTCGGCGACTTCTGGTGCAGCGGTGATTGGAGGCTCTGATAGTTGTCAAGGTGTCTCGGGCTCGGCCGCCATTATGGTTATAGAGTCAACTAGTAGCATGCGAAGGATAAGGGAGATGGGGAATTTTCCGGTGCAGTAGGGGTGCAATAGTGCAATGCACTTCTTGTTGATTTTGCACCATTGGATGGTTGTGATGATGATTGGTTAAAAGGTAGGAGAGCCTGGTTGATTCTAGAGAGATGGGAGTGGGAGAGAATAAGGTAGGGTGATATTAAGAATTCAAAAAAAAATTAGGGATTTAAAAATAATATTTTTTTTGTGTGCATAAATTGGCTTGCTCACACTAAAAGACATGCCACGGTCTCCCACCCTAACAATCGCCTCACTTACGAGTTAATGGGGCATAACTTATTTAACCCACATGATTACATAGATTACACTAGACTCTTAAGCTTGCATTAAAACAAATTTGAAAATGGCAAATTCTAATCCATGCCCAGGTTGAAAGGGCCAACCTGCAAGGTATGACCCGTTCATGTAACTCCAGTCTTGCCTTCACCTTTTAGGTCACATTTGAGCAAAATTTCAAGTAAGCCCGCCTTTCCTTAACTGTAGTGCGTGTGTGCATTCAGATATGTAGAATTTTCAATTGAAAAATGCTAAATACAAATCATATTAAGATATTTTCTTAGAGTAAATAACATGATTCGATTATAGATGACAATTATGACAAAGCAATAGATACCTGAGCCTCACGTGCTACCTTAATGAAGACATCTTCTAATGTGGTGTCAGCTAATCCCCATGCACAAACTGTGAAGTCTTTCTTTGCATTCTCAACAGCTCGGAATACATCCGCTATTCTAACCTCCTCTTTAGGCAGCTCAAACTTCTGGGTACCAGAGAGATGGTATATCTTGCTGGCATTTGGGGAGAGCTCCAAAACCATGTTCTCCGCATCCTTCTCATGATCCGAAGATGTCGTCATTGTGAACACATAAGTTCCTCCATATCTGCTTTTTAGCTATGATAAACCAAGCGAAGTAGCATTTAAAAACAGAGTTATTTTAACAAACAAAAAATTAGGTTGCTATATATATAATATGGGCATATAAAGTGAGAAGAGTTTGCATTTTAAGAATATGAGAACAATAAATCTTCATCATACAACCGTACATGAATGATCGATATTAAAAGTTGCTTAGTGGTCACATGACCACTTAAGAGAGTCTCATGCATTCATCTTTTAATCTTTATCATTCAAATAAGATCCAATAGTCGAGATTTCTTAAAATACAAATTGTTCTCACATGATATATGGTCCTCATATATAGTAAGAGCACTTTGCATTTCAAGTTGAGAATAGTGAATCTTGAACATATACAACAATATATCAATTGTTATGATTAAATATTGTTTAGTGGTCACATGACCACCTAAAAAAGTCAAACACATTTATCTTTTAATTTTGGCCATTAAAATGATATCAAAGAGTTAAGATTCATTATTCTCACCCTCTTAAAATATAAATTAGGCTTAATTGCACTTTTCGTCCCCCAACTTTTTTAATTGTGCGATTTTGGTCCCTCCAAAGTTTTAATTGCACTTTTGTCCCTCAACTTTTTCAATTGTACGATTTTGGTCCCTCAAGAAATTTAATTGCACTTTCCATCCCTTAATTTTGTGAAATTGTGCAAAATTAGTCCTTATAGGGACCAAAATAAAGGCTTTCATTGCACAATTTCACAAAGTTGAGGGATGAAAAATGCAATTAAATTTCTTGAGGGACCAAAATCGCACCATTGAAAAAGATAACGGACTAAAAGTACAATTAAAATTTTTCAGGGACCAAAATCGCACAATGTAAAAAACTGAGGGACTAAAAGTGCAATTAAGTCTATAAATTATTATCACCTTATATGATCCCTATACACCTGGGGTGTGTGTGTATATATATATATATATATATATATATTGATTTTATCACTTAAAAAATTGTATTATTATATTTTAACACTTTTATGTTTTACATAGTTTAAATCCCTTTGAACATTAAATACAATTTTTTTTGTGATAAAAATATTAATCTACATTAAAAATAAGAATAAAATCTTTATCTATCATATAAATCATATAATAATACCTTAATTAACAATTAAACATCTGGCTTGCAAGCAAACCCAATCCAGACTGGCCTAGTCAGCCTGAAGTCCTGAACTTCATTTTTGCATCAAACTTTTATAGCCCAACCCGCCCATTTTATCAGACTATTTAAGTCAACTAATGAGCCTATGGATTTGAGCCCATAAATTACGTGGGCCTAAGGCTAGGCTGACTGCTCAGAGCTCATAGACTACCCAAACCAAGGAACAGTTTATCTGTTGCAATAGATTTTGATAAAGCACAAGGTTCATTTAAGCAATGTTTTTTTTGGCAGACAAAATAAAATAAGATAAGACAAGACGCAATTTTACCTCCTTTGCATTTCCTACGCACTGCAAGCTACCACTTACAAATATTCCTAATCGATCACACAAGGTTTCTGCCTCTTCCATGGAATGTGCTGAAAGCATAAAGCAAGATTTATCAATCTATATGTAGAGAGTAAACACCTTCATGTTGTTATGAGATGAAATAAACAAACGAGCTGAATATATCTAAAGCTTAGACAATAAGCAGAATAATGGATCAGTGTTTAAAAAACCATAAGAGAGTGAGAGAATACTAGTGAGAATGATTGCACGATCCTGTTTTGCACGCTTAATAACATTCCATAAGCTGTTTCTTGATGCAGGGTCTAACCCGGTACTTGGCTCATCCATATAAACAACCTTAAAAAAAATTTCAACACTTAACAGAATAAGAAAACCTTGTTTGTCAGCATTGTATTAAAATTGGATTGGTTTGAAAAGAGAAACATACTCTGGGATCCCCAATCAATGAAATTGCAACACTAAGCCTCCTCTTCATCCCTCCACTGTAATTTCCAGCTTGTTTATCAGCAACTCCTCCATGAAAAATGTTTAAACTCTTCAAAGATTCTTCCACTGCCTGCAGCAATATATAACTTTAGTCTTGTCTGCTAAATAAATGCTGAAAAGAAAGTTGTTCAAATTGCATCTACGCTGCAATCGTCTTCTATAGACCCGTACTCTTATATGAAAAATAAGTCAAAGAATAGATGAGAACCATGTTGTACAAGGACTGCAACTTTAATGCGATAACTAAACTAATTAAGGATCTCAAATTCACTATGATAATATTAAGAACCTCAAATTTAATAAAAAAAATAGGTTATATATGTCATGTTTTATGTTTGTCATAAACTATTTTCATTTGTCAAGTTGGATATCTTTATTTTTTAAACATTTTTATTAATATTTTTTTTTAAAAAAAATTGAGATCCTTAATTAGTAATAATAAAAACTCATTCCTTAATTAATTCTTCATAAAAATCTACACTCTAAAATAAAACTTCACTCAGTAGTCAATAATAATTTATTTGAAGGACCAAAAAGTAGCATGATGACATGGACTGGTTGTTGCTTTGCTTTCAATATTGACTAGTAGTCCTTATGTTCCACACACTTCTCTCACCTTATCATATCGCACAAGAATATTTCAGAAACAAATAGATATAAGTACTGGCCAATGATCTTCAGCCCTGGCTAACCTAATACATCTTTTTATACTAATATTTTGGGAAGTTCAAGAGCAGTTCAACTAATACTAACACTCCTATAATAATCTTAATAGTTTATCAGTAAAAGTTTCTCTCAAATTATAATATCAAATTGACTTACTTGTATTAAGGCCGAACCTTGAAGATTTTTAAGTCTGCCATAAAAAAGTAGGTGCTCTCTTCCTGTCAAGCTTTCCCACAGCAAGCTACAACCCTAAAAAAAAAATAAAAAAAAAAAGAAGTTAGAGAAAAAATTTCAGTTGTTATAAATTTGATTTTATAAAGAACATAAAAATTGGAGGAAATTCCAGCTTACTCATACTGTGGGCATACACCCATTTGAGTATATATTCCATCCATTTCAGTGCATATGTCCAGGCCTTGAACATATGCCGTACCAGAGGATGGCCTTGTGAGACCAATCATCTACAAGCATACATAAACTCATTAGATATTTCTGAATTGAGGAGAAAACTAGTCAAAAAAGAAAAATGATTCATGAATTTTAGTAAATTTTGTAACATATTGCAGTGAGCACAAAGAGGTGTATATTTCCTTATGTAAGGACCAATCATCTCTTTGATTCAGAAAAGATACTAATCCTAAGGTAATTTAAAACTTATTCCTTCCTCTCATGGATCCATCTTACATTTTTTTTTGGGGGGGGGGGGGGAGGGAAACGGCACTAATTTTCCAAAAATATGTATATTGCTTGAACAAAATCAATTTTAACAGACCATACTGATAAAAGAAGTTTTCCCAGCACCATTGGGACCAAGCATACCAAAGCATTCCCCCTGAGGCACAGCAAGGGACAACCCTCTCACTGCAAATTTCTCTGGGTTTCCATCCCTCCCAGGATAGACTTTTTTTAAGTTGTCACATACAATTGCATGATTAATATTTGGTTCCAGTACCAGCTGCTCCACCTTCCCCCTCTGAAAAGAAAAAGAAGGAAGCATTTAACACATTATACATGTAACTAAACCACCCTATATTGAGTACAACCTAACTTGCAAAAAACTTGCAACACATACATGAGGTCTTCCGTTAAAAACTTAAGGTTACATTTATGTGACAGATACAAGCTAATGAAGTCAAACTTATAGTCTTATACCTTCATCTTATATTTCTTCCCCAAGAAACAATACGAATATAGTTTGAAAAAAGAAAAAAGATTGTGAGGCAAAGGAAATTATTTATTTCTCTAATGGAACCATGCCTAATGAAGGTTCCACCTAGGTGTCCAAAGTTTACTGAATTGTGTACCACACTACTCCTCCTCACTGAGATGGCATCATTACATCAATATCTAAAACCAGTAGGTGAAATGCACCTCTTGATTGACATTAGGTTTCTTAATTTCTAAATCCAGTAGATGAACACATAATTATATGAGTACATGTCTATAAGTAAACTTCACCTCTTGGAAGAGGTCAGGTTTCTCCATCTGAGCAAAAACTTTAGACCCCTGCTTTTGGATACTAGGCTTCAGGATAGATGGAGGAGGCTTTTTCTGAAATCCTTTCAAGAAAAAAAGAGGACTTTTTCCGCTTCCTTGATTGATGTAATAAGCAACAAAAAGCACCACTATCCACTCAACAAGTATGATAATTAAGACCTCTTTCATGCCAGCGGTGCTATCACTCAGATCCTCCCAGCGCATACCATCCCCACTAGAGGCAAATTGTGCAAACTCATCTAACCCACGATATAACGCAAACCCAGGATACAACTCCATAACAATGATCCACCCTCCTGAAGAATATAGCACAGGCAATCAACAGACTAGAAGGTTGGAAACTGCCAACACATTGGCATATGATATGACACATATAGATGACCGATGTGAAATCTAATTAGATAAATTTCTAATCACAATGATCATATCAGTCCATTCTTTTCAGTTAATATAGAATCAATAAATAATTTCTGAATTTGATAGTGATAAAGTAGAGTTCCCTCCGGTTCAGTTATGCAACCATAAATGGCAACACGTATTGTTCATCCTTATGTATCATTTTCGATTCAGAGAAACATCACATTGCTAATAAAATGACAGTGCATCTCTCCTCATCCAACCAAAACCAACTTATTAATCCAATTTTTCCTTCTTCTGCTTTTATTGTTGTTTACTGGTTTAAATGGGCCGCGATCAAAGAACCACAAATAAATTCACAAAGAACTTTATGTTCGAGAAAAATAGGCTACTAGGACAGGAGCGGATGGACAACGCAGCAAAGAAACTGTAAAGAAACAAACCAACCCAGCCAAGAATGATTGTATATCTCTAAGATGCCCCTTCACACAAGAGTCCTTCGGACTTGAAATGTGAACGACCATGTCAAAAACCAAATCAACCCAAAAGCTTAAGTAAGATGTTCAGTCGCGGTCTAAGAATGTTTTTATATCTCTAACTGAACCTATAGTTGCTTAACACAAAGTATTCCCTAGGAGAAGGTATTACTAAATTGGTGCTCTCAATATGACTGAAGTGGAGAAGAAGATCTATCTTATAAAGGGAAATAGACTAGACTTCCTTCCTATTGAATTTGAACAGAATCAGGTTTCTAGCCGCTTGCACAGCATTTTCCATGACTAGTGGGACAAGAACAAGTTGAGGAAAGTTGGGAGAACACTGGGTGAATTTGTTTTTTTTTTTTAGTTTCCTTCTTCCCTGCTTATTAAAGAGGTCAATAAAATGTATTAATTAGAACATAAACAGTCATTCTAATAGATATTGATAATTATTATTATTATTATCAGCATCATCAACAATGTTAGTTAGTCATACGAATAATTCATCCTCTGTATCCTAAGTGTCCACTTAAAGGTAAGAAAAATGACATTCTCACACTACTTTATAACCATTGATCAAAAGACTTTTGTTTTGGGAATAACAATGGGTAGATGATCCATGGTTATAAAATAGGCGGGGTATAGAAAAAAAGAGTTGAGAATATCATTACTCCAAAGGTAATTCCATTAATACAAGTACATAAAATTATATATGGAAACCATATGAAAGAACCCAGGATGGATATCATTTCTCGGTCATTTAACTTACTTGGGAATGATGTATTTTGAATAAAACTATGGAAAAGAAAGCCAGAGCCAGCTAATAGCCCGGTTCCAAAGACAACTATATATGCAGTTACTGCAATTATCAAAACACAAGTCAGTAATCAGAACTCAAATCTGAGAAAAGACAATATTAATACACCCATTATTATGAACAACATGAAGTAGCTATCATCAAACCTGTAGCAGTCTTAACATTTGAAAACATGACAGCCACTAGAAATGCTAGTGAAACTTGTAAGTTTACATAGATGAAATAAAACACAAATTGGATGCTGTAGTCATTCAATGTGAAGAACTTTAATCCTGAAAATGAAAGTCAGCAGCACTAAAGAGAATTGGAAAATGTCGAGAAGAGGAAACAGTTCAATGGTTTTATTCTTACCTAAGAGTGAGCCAAATATCACAAAAAACAGCATGTAGATCACTGATATGGCAAGAAAATAACCATATGAAATCATCCAATATGGCCCATCACCAAGACCCTGCATTTTCATCATGATTCTTAAATTTTGTTGCTTCTCATATACCAGTGATGTCAGAGCAACCTACATAAAAAACATAGAGCTTATTCATATTGAACAGTTAAATATACTATAAAACATGTTCTGTTCTGTTCACGTTAGGTGTCAGATAAAATTGTTGACTTTGGCTCTAAATCGAGTATTTCTGCACTTACAGGAAAGAGTTGCAGGATGACCCATGTAAAGAACAGACCGCCCAGTAGAGAAGCTATTTCAATCCTATACGAGGTCTCAGGTTTTGGCATTTCCTTAACAAAATCAGATAAAATTTTGGCACCAGGTCCCACCACAGACTGAAGGTAGCCATTTGATATCTGCACGCATATGTAGATACTAAATGTCAGTCCCTATCATAACCTGCCCGGTGCACATAAACAAACACCCCAATGTTATTAAAATGAAAAATGTGAAAATGTATAATTACTATCACTATATCAGCTTACTAAAATTTACTGATGCAATCAGCTTTGATGCAATACAGCAATTGATTGTTGCATGTGGATCATGAACATAATTACACTTACTTTCTTTCATTAAAATTATTCATTTGAAAAATGGTAATGGCTAAGCAAGTTTTTTTTTTTCCTCCAGAAAGTAAGTAGTTCCTGAGTCCAAGTCTATTCCAGCACTAACAATTCCAGCACTAACAAGTCGAGTATGTGTTTTGACTTTAAAGTATTATAATAAAATAACAATTTGGAAGATTCACAGCTAGCTAGTGGTATATTGTGTCATTTTATGAGCTGAGAGTGAGATTTTTCTGTTTCATTACATTACATCCATTAAATTAGGATAACAGCAAGGAGGGGATGCAACAATTAAAACAAGATTTAGATATATACCAGATTTACAGAACGAGGAATCCGCACCAAGTTAGTAGGACCAACAGTTCCAGACCCCTTGTAGATTGAGTTGTACCATATGTTGACATTAAATCTATTCGAATTTGAATTTAGAAGATCAAAAGCTGCCAAATCAATATAAAAATGAGTGTTGTCTTCCACAAATTATGTAAATTGAGATATAATGATAATATGTACCTGCAGCTATCTCAATTCCGACCAGGTCTGCTGCAAAAATAGCCAGATCAGAGTTCACTTCTTCCTTTGCTTTATCAAATTTTTTTTCGGGTGGGTTGGGAATGGCACACGTTTCAAACGGACTCATATCCGAATACTGAACCCCATCACCCACTTTCTTGTTGATCTTGTGTCTTGTTACATTTGTTTTTGTTAAGCTTTTCCATCTGATTGTCCACTATACATTGCAACACAACCAGCAACACACACAGGATTACTGGGAACAATATCAGCCGAAGGTTTGCCTTCACGTTCCGTTTCTTCAAAAAAGAAAAAAAAGAATTAGGAAAGAAATCAAAATCAAACAAACGTGTCATGAAAAAAAATGAAACACAATCCAATGAGCTCGATATTTTCGAGATGGATCCTGGTACGTTAAATTCTTCCTAAGAAGAGCGTTTGCTTGGGTCCAGAAGCTCGCAGTATTTGCCATTTTTCTTCTTGATGCTTTTGCTACACCCTAGTTACGTTCCTGCCTGCCTAGTAATATTATATTTTATTGACAGAAAATTTTATGTTATTATTATCAATTATCAATTTATCGATGTCTTTGTCTGTGTCTGAGACTGCAGTCTAATCTTTGTTCCTCTTCGTCTACTCGCTTTCTGAAACCTCGTTACCGTTACTCGCTCTCTTCTCAAATAATCGAGTGATCTCTGATTATGTTTTTCTACGATGTCGCTCTACGCCGCTACCGAGTATTATGTAATTGGATCAAGATCCTCGGTGGTTGTTTTGTAACTGAATCCAGCCATTAAAAATAATTTGTTTTATCATTTATCATAAGATATGAAAAGCAAAAACAATTCATGAAATATCAAATGTTTAACTGCACCTAGTACAGTTTGAAAAAAAAAAAAAACTCCGTAGATCCACTCCCGATTGTGGTAGATATATAAAAGTGATTGGATTTTCTTGCATTGCATAAGATGATAAGTCACAGCTACGGCCATTTGGATTATGGAATTAACTGTCTACAGTAGCCACATAGGAAAGGACTTATTGCAAAGCACAAAATGCAGTTTACCATGCAAGAATGTTTTCACTTTTCGAAGTTAATTTTAAGTTCAATGGCTATTCATATACTAATTTTTCAATTGGGAAGGAACGAAATCATATATTGACATATTGTTACATTCCATTCAACTATGTGGTTAAGTCGTATATGAAACATCATAATTATAAATACTAATATGAACTTACAAAATAAAGCAACTATTAACTCAATCTAACTGGGAAAAAAACAATTATTCTCGAAATTCCTGTCTCTGAAATCAAGAGTTGAAAATGAAATCGCCATCCATACATCCTAGGCTGGTGATAAGTCAGCATAACGACTTGCTCCTTCTTTGACGAAGGAGCCTTGACTTGTTGAAATGGCGAAAAACACAAATATTTGTGAAGAAATCTCACACGAGCACATTCATGCTACCATACGATAATTGAGGTTGAAACAGGAAAAGTTCTTACTAACAACACGTACCTGTGCAGGTACGTGTACACACTTGGGAAAAAATAAAGAAAAAACAAACACAATATGAACAGGCCAGAAATCATGCCGAAAACAAACAACTTAAATTTGGGTATGGTTGCATCATGCAAAACTAAACCTATAATGTACAAATCACCCTCAAACGCCCAAATGCAGCAAATGAAGAAAAAAACTGATTAAACACACCTATTACAGTCCTATTAATCCAGCAAATTTTCATCAAAGGTACATAAAAGCCTCACAAGTCTTCCTCTAATCAACTCAACATCCTCATGTTTAACTCCTGAAAAGCAGTCTTCCTCAAATCACCTCCTCCACTCTGCTTGAATTACCTTTCCTGCAAGATGAAAAGATTGATATGTCGATGATAATTAATCATGATTTTTTTTTAAAAAAAAAAGCCACAATATAACAGATTCAATTTTATAAGTTGGCTTCTATCAAGTTGTCTTACTGAAATAAAAGAACCCGTACTGTTTAGGACTCTATGATCAAGACTCTAGACCATTAAGAACCAGAAACTTTCTCAAAGAGATTTTTGTCGGGTGTGATCAGGCTAACATTTTCCCCTCTTTAGAGAGGACAAGTGAATCTAAACTGCCAATTCAGTTAACAAAAAGGTTATTTTTACTACGTGAAAATTATCGTGTGACATTTTCAAACCATTATATAGGAAAAACTATATCATACCATTCCCTTCTCTAGAAGATGATACAGTTTTGTCACTTTTATTGCCCCCTTTGCCACCTGCTTGAACTGGTCTGTGTGTCCTAGGTGAATGCGAACTAATTTTGCTGTTAGTTGAAGATGGCAGAGAATGTCGCCTCACAGGGTTATTTCTTTCACTTCCATCTTGTCCAAATCTTGGGGATCCTTGTGCCCTCAACTTTGCCTTGGCAGATTCAGTTGCTGCCATATAACTCGGTAATGTTGGACTATTCTGTAAACCATTCTCTGCACGTTCCTGCTTTGCTACAATTGAGGCTTTACGGGTTGGTTTCAGGTTTTCACTGCCAGTTGGATCTTCCTTGTGACTCAAATCTCCATTTGTTAAGTGAGAATTTTCATCTTTACAAACAGTCTCTGGCAAATCTTTTGGCTCATTCATTACTTCATTATCAGAAATATTTTCATCTTTGCTCGTAATCTCTGTCAATGGCTTTGATTCAACAGCAACTTCATAACTGCTTGGAGTGTCAGACACCTCCTTACTAACCGAATGTGTAGGAGGAATGTCTACTTCAGGCGCACTGGAAATGGTTAATGTTGCTTCTTTTTTAATCTTCTCATTAGAACCAATGACCCCTTGTTCAGAAACACCAACATGGCCTGAGTTAACTGTTGCCTTTTCCAAATGCTGCTTTGGGGTCTCAGATTCAACTTCTGACAGAACAGCATTCTCAACAACTGGGTTATGAACCTTTCTCAAGTTACGCTTAACCTTTTCAAGCTCATTTTGTGCATTTTCCTGCACAGGATCTGAGGGTTGGCTTGAAATTTTCCTTGAGTTTCGTTTTGGTTTCTCAAATTCAGGATTTGCTTGCACTGGAACCGAATCAGAATTTGAAGTAGGAAGCTTCCGGTTGGTACGTTTTGACTTGCTCATTTGAACTTCTCCAATTGAAATATTACCTTGCTTTCTCTGAGACTTAGTGTCTCGAATTTTCTTGGATTGTGTAACTGTTTTCCAAAAGTTAGATGCTGACCAGCGCTCCAACCAACTTAGTACTGAATTTGGATCGCCGGGAACATATTGCAAATGCAGAGCCATTACTGTAGTAGGTGAAGCAAGAAGCTGAAACAACAGAGCAACATTTTTACATGAACAATTTAACTGACAGATCATAAAAGACATTGTAATAGAAGTACGTGCTCCAGATAATTGATACAGTCATACAGCAATATAAGTGAAAACCCATTACAGATTTAACCAAACAATATGGTAATACAAATTTCTTCATATCAATATAAAAAATTGCCTAGCCCTGAGGTGCCACATTAAAAAATAAATATATTCATGTGAATTGTTTGATATCTTAGGTCAGCATTTGAAGTTCTCTAAGTTCAGGACTTACAAAAGAAGTACAGGTATAATGGAATCATTTTATGCATTACAGCTGGTTTAGTATTAAATAAATAAAAGATATGATTACCTAAGAGCAACTTTATCGGTGGAGTATTTTGGGGTGCTTACCTAATAAGCATCGGTGCTTATTTAAAAATGACTGTTGGAGATCATTCTTATTAAGCACTCAAGTTTGGAGGGGTGCTTATACAAGCACCGGTGCTTGTAGCTAAAAAGTGGATATATTCACCACATATTGATGAAATGTAAGGATGTGAGGTGGTGGAGCCCATTTAGGAACTTCTTAGAAGTTGCTGGGTTGGAGAGATAAGGTGCTTAAGTTGGAAAAAGTAAATGAGTAATGTGTAAATGTGGAACCCATTTAAGATTTCCAAAAAATGAAAAAATGAGTTGTTGGGGCAAAGTTGCTCTAATCAAACTAATCATATTCCTGTAGCCAAAAAAATTGCAATCTTGGAATTTGATTCCCCGTTGAGAAAAACTAGCAAGGGTTCTGTCTCACTCCATTAGTAGGCTGGTCTCACTCACTGGTAGAGAGTCAGTGCTGTTCTCTCAACTAGGGGGATTCAAATTCTATTTTAGTACTAATCATTCTTGAATGAAACTTATCCCGAATAAGAGTCACAAACAAAAAATAAACTTATCACATACAAGGTGTAATGTAAATCACCTTTCGAATGAAAGTATTTGCTGACAGCTTCAAAATTTTTGTGGATATATCAATTGGCTTGACAAGTTTGCCATCCTAAGGCACAACACATTGAGAAAGAAAATCATTAGCAGTAGCAATAGTAAAAAAAATATTATCGATGCAATCTTCCCTCCCTGTCTCCTCGTGACTTGTGATACACTCATAAACTTGAACCTATCTATTATCTAACAATACCTAACTGGTTAACCACGCAACAACTAAAAGATACTCACTAGAAATTTCACATATTGTTTCATAAATAGACATAGTCTACTCATACCAATACTTCATCTTATACAATAAGTGGTCCAAAACGCTTGAAGATACCCTAACAGCTTATATGATGCACCGACTTCTTATGATTAACATGAAAGAGTACTGGATGACAAGAGACCGCCTTAATTCTTGTAGTAGTAAATACTAAATAGTTCAAAATAAGCCCAACTAATAATATAAATAAGTTCATTCCACCTTAATTCAGCCAGAGTTCTTATATTTAATTGAACCATTTAGCTCTAATTTGATCAAAATAAAAACACCACAAATAATATAAATAGTATAATATGACAAATTAATGATAATTTACAGAGAATTCAGTTCTTGAAAAACATTACCAGAGGTTTCAATAGATTGCACTTCTCATGGATTTCAAATCCAACTTCAGATTGTCTAACTCTTCCTCCACGACCAAGTGCTTGTAACGTGACAATCCCATACATAGAGCATAATGTAGCAACAGCTTGTCTCCTAACCAAGTGGCCACGAATAAGTGCTTGCAACCTTATTATGCCTTTTAGGGCCCTAAATGCCCTCCGAGCCTTCATGAAAGATGCTTCCATTAGTTGAGGCATATTATCAAATATTGCAATTTACAAGAACTCATACAACCAAAACTCCACAAAGATAGTTCCAATATATGTTAAAAATTGTCCATATGCCAACTCTTTCAAAGAGATATTTATGAATTATCACTTTAACGGCAACCGGGGAAGTCAAGAACTTAAGACTGCAACAAAATTCTTGATGAAATATGGTTTTCTACCAAGAGTGTCATAACAGTGGGAACCAGGTAGAGTTCATCTCCATCAATAAAACATTTGAGAATTAATTTCAACATGAAGGAGATAATTAGCTTTTTTTATGTTACAGAACATGAAGGCAGTTCCCACATTGACTTGATAAGCTCCTCTTGACAAATAAATATGTCACAGTCTCAGACCAATTTAAAAAATAATATCCCAAACAAAAAAATGGGGGAGGGAGGGAAACAAATTATAGAAGTCTAGGGATTGTAAATCTAACTAAATACTGCACTGAGCTTCAAAACTGTGTTCTATTAATATTGAATCTTCTAAACTTCTTTGTTTCATGATCCACCAAAGCCTTCATGTCAAATGTTATCAAAATTAAAATTACAATCACAACAGGAAATCAATTCCACATATTCACTATCCTTTTGCAGTAGACATCAAAATATCTTATTCATGTTTGCACTTCAAATTCTTTAATTTTTCAGACTGAAAAGACACTGATAGACCTATAACAGTTAGGAATAAGTAAAGACAAAAAAAAAATACAGACAAAATGAAAAGATTATTAATAGTAAAAAATAAATAAACCACCAGAAGGTGGATATTAATGTGGAGCTGAGTGAAAGAGGGGCTGCAGCATTTAGGTGGCATTTAGTGAAAGAAGAGAGGTCATGGGTATTTAGTATGTTAATGGGCTGCAACAATTATGTGGCAGTTAGTGGAGGGAGTAAATAGGGAAGTGGATGGGAAGGAAGGGGAAAAGGTTAGGAGCAATATATAAGAGAGGAAAAGGTATAGGAGAAAGCATCCCGTCATTGAGTGAGTTTGGAGCCTTTGGGCAGGGAGGAAGCAGACCCCCGAAGTTTGGCAATGTCTACCTATCTTTTTCTTTATATTTATGTTCTCTTTTTTAACTTAGGCTATGTTTGGGAGTTTTGAAGGAGATGAAATGGTTAGTAATGGGAAAACGTATATCACTCCATTATTTAGAAGTTTAATGAGGGAATTCCAAACCCCCCAATTTGGAGGGTATAAAAAGTGGGGGTTTGGGTGGGATAGAGTGGTTTGGGTTACCATCCTAAACCATCCCACTCCATTACTTACTAAACTCTCATACAATGGGTAAGTCCTTTTAACCATCTCACTCCATTACTAACCATCCCACTACATCCTCCCAAACATAGCCTTAGTCTTTGAGAGAACCTCTGCTGTAAGGAATTAATCTCCATATTTTCTTAGAGGCGTCCAAGTTTTTATCAGACACTTACAACTTAATCAGTTAAGTGTATATAGAAAAGTAAGTTACTTACCAAATAACCCCTGAAAGCAGCCTGTGCCTTTGTTGCTGCTTCCTCCAGCCTCATCTTCTCTGGATCAAGTGGGCCATCTTGGTGACCAGATCCCACTGTGTCTATTTCTTGATTTACAGGTAAAACATTTTCTGCTTCTTCATTCTCCAGAACTAGGTCTTCTTCATTTCTGGCACTAATATTTGGGGTTGGATCTAAAGCCAAACCAGCTTCTGACACCTTGGAAATAACCACTCCTTTTTGATTAACAAGCTTCTACATGAAATTATAGTGAAATAAGTCGGGAGTTTTACTACAAAAGGGAAAGTCTATACTTTCATTTTTATTGAGAAACATAAGTTCAACAGTGATATTTTCAATAATATAGGTCCCTAGCAATAGTTCCTATGCATAACCTTAGGTGGTTTGTATATGCTGCTCAACAAGTTCAGCACACAAAAATCAAAGTATCAAACATTTACTGAAGAATGTGGCCTTCAATGAAGAACAGATTCTGTGTTCTCTTTTTGTTGCCTTCATTCTCTCTATCGATGATAGCATTTGATTAACAGTTCTGGTTATGCCATTTAGGTTTAAATTTAAAGGGTAAATCTGAAGTTGATTATTTATGTCATGTCACCGGTGATGCAATTTGAAAGAATGCACTCATGTAATATGAATGTAGTGTAACATGGAATGGTGTTGGGATGTTGTTATCATAGTATTACCTCTCTTCCTTTTGAAACATTTGATTTGGATGACTTTTTCCCAAACAGTACAGTTTTGATCCATTTTCCTGGTGACTTCCCCATTGCGATACCAGGACCTGTAACAGGGAGAGAGAAAATGAATCTAATCTATAAATTGATCCCCATGATTATTGTTTCACATTTGGGAATAGGCAAGCAATTAAACAATCCCAACCAAAAAGAATACACTTAATCCTGAAATCATGCAAGATGCCTGCTTAACAAGACCACTAAATTCAGTTACTTTAGTTAGTGCAGCTAAAAATAAGCAGTGAACTGTTGCTCAATTCTTCAGGTAGCACACATGAAGGGACTGGTGGGTGAAAATCTTGAAACTTTCTACAAAAAAATAAAATAAATTTTTTTGAAATTAGCATGCCCTCCATCGCTTGCTTAGCTAAAGTATTTAGAAAGTCCTATAGTGTTAAGATAAGAAGACATGATTTAAAGAATTCTAGAAAGGGTATCTTTATAAGATTTAAGCAATACCTTATGAAACATAACAAAGATAAAAATAGAACTAAAAACAAATAAAGAATCCTATAGGAGAATATAATAGTGTCTCCATTTAACAAAGTGTGTCTGATAATGCCATTCATTTGATTTAATTTAATAATGCTACGAAAATAAATTCTATAATAGAAACTTTTCTCCTTTAGGTAAAATTTTCTGGGAGAAATGAAACATCAGCTTTTTATCCATAACGATATTGTTACTGTCACAGAATAAATAATTTTCCTCAATGATTTTAATTTTTCTATTAAAAGCTCAATGAATATGTAATCAACAAAAGAAAATTATTATTGTAAAAAAAAAAAAACAAAAAAAATTTATTATTTTCCTACTAAGAAATAAGAACATAGGTTGACATACACCCCAATCCATCAGCCAAATTTTATAGTAAAAAGGACATAGGGTAGTGATATTGAAGGGCTTGAGAAATAATGACCAAGCAACTATCAACAGTAAATAGACATCATGTACAATTAATATCATCTTTACTCTTAAGCAAAAATACGGCACCAAAAAATGTCATCATGTTCATATCCTTTTTAATATGATGAGCCGTCACTTATTTGTAATCTCCAGCTACCCAAAAACAAGTGGTATCACCGACAATAATAGCGTACGGAAATGAAATGATGGAAGTGAAATAAAACACACACACACATAGAAGGCAAAATTACGTTTGATCTATGGAAGAGAAACCTGCTGGAACTTTTGCGCGACAAATCTAAATAATTACAGCTTAGCAGTAATTAATGAAGAAGACAGAAGAACAACAAGGTAATTAAAAAATCCTTATAAGGAAATCCAGTAACAGCAGATGATGTAATGTAACAGACAGGTAGTTCAAAATGAAGCACACACAGTAAGAAAGAATCCCTAGAACACACAAGATCTGCAACAAGCAAGAACTATCAGACACAGAACATTGCTTCATCCATGAATCCGTGTCTGAAATTGGAGCTAACCAGGTGGTATGAAACTAGATCTGAGAGTTACCTGACCAATGTGGAACCTCTTCACCTCAAAGCTACCATTCCTGACAACCACAACCAAACTATGAGACTATTATAAAATTAAAATTAGTCATTATTTTATTTTATTCTCAGAATAAAGAAAAGAAATATATACAGTGGAGTGGACAAGAGAAGAGAGAGAACACTAGACAATGATGTGTTGCATGATGGAAGAGAGACAGATAAAAAAAACGAGAGAAATTGATCTAAAGCTGCATCAATTTTGTGATTGTTTTATTATTTTGTTATTTTCTGTAAACTATGCTAGTTGGAAAACTGAAAGTTAAAATCAAAATAAAAAAAATCTGAAAAGCTTGGATAAGTTGTTGGGAAAACACAAGGTGAAGTTCAGCTCAAGTGGCAATCTTCGTTCTTACCGTTGGATGCAATGACTTAATGGGTTTTGAATTGGCCAATGGTTTGATGAAATGGTGGGGTAATGGAGCTTGGGGATGAGATGACACGTAAAACAAAAAGAAAGTGGGGGTGGTGGAAAGAGGGAGTTCAAGTGCGGTTACTTCAAGACCAAGTGTTACTCCAGCTTCTTTCAATATTTATTCCAAAGCATTACGAAATGACTTTTACACCCTCGAGTCTTAACATGTACATCACGCGCAGAGGCACGTTTGGAAGAATGTGACTGAGGAGCCGTTGATGTACGATGGGGGCGGATGAGATGGATGCAGCGCGTGGCATTTGGGTGAAATGAGTTTGAGGAATGTTGACAACATATTTTTATCACACTCCTCTAACACACTTTATGTCTTCTTTATATTATTAAATGTATTTAATTTAATATGGGATCCATTAAATAGATAATGACTTATACTCCCTTTCATTTTTAATAGTATAAAAAATAAAATCTTAATTTTTCAAGATTAAAAAAAATTATTAAAATCAATTTATTTTTAATTTTATTCCATAAATATCCCTATTTAATTATTATTAATTTAACTAACTTATTTATTCCTAAATTCAAATATGATGTTATCTGACCAATGAATAAAGCACTTGCTTGAGAAATTATTAAATCTTTTTAATATAAATTTTATACTAAATAAGGTTAGAAATAAAATTTAATATAAAAATTAACCACTTTTTTTTATATATTAAATTAAAGAAAAATTTATCTCCAATATTAAGAATCTGAGAAAATATTATTTAGTAACTCTCATTGATATACAAAATAGAGAGTAGCTCATATTGTTTAATAGATTTTATATAAAATTCATTCAATAATATAATAACATTTGTTGAAAAAAGATAGTGAGTCAAAAATGTGTTGCAACCATTTTCCAATGGGTTTACGTGGTGGATTGAATGGGAGCCACGCTGGCAGGAGTGACAAGAAGTATCATCATTGTGTCAAGCGTGCGACAGAGACAAACACAAAGGATACAGGAGCCTACAGTTGCTACACTGTCCCCCTCCCGCCCCCGCACACACCCAACATCCCTGGCTACGGACTAGAGTTGCCCTAATCTGATTTGGATTAGATTGATGTTTCTTTATTATTTTATAAAAATTAGGTTAATATCATATTTAACTTGCAGTTCATGGGTTGGTTTAAGATTTACTAGTTAACTTATCCGTGCAACTCATGGGTTATGTTAAACCAATCCATTTAACCTTAACTCATTATGGGTTGAAAATTGAGTTCATCAAAACCTTCACTTTATCAACCCAATTTAACTCACTCCACAACTCGTGATAAACCAATATTATATATATAAACTAAATTGATTCGCGATTATTATTTACTTAAATATTTATATTTTTGTCTCATTAAATAGATTTTATTGCTATAATTTCTTTAATTTATTGAATGATAATATTAAAATTAAGTTGATAATAAATGAAAATTAAACAGTAATAAAAATAAAAATATAAAAAAGGTTGTATTGTTCCTCCTATTCTCTATTTAATGAGAGTCATATTAAAAATTAGGTTGGTTACATAAAATAAAATTTCGTAAACTTCTCTTGAAGTAGAGAAATTTTATATTTAAGGTAACATTTTTTATTAAAGTCATTTTGAGAAGGTGTTCACTTAACTACCATCTTAAGCTCAAAATTACATTAACAATTGATAAAAGAAGCAAGAAATAGTCAATTATTATGTCCTTTCAACAGGATAGTTGAGGTAGTATCCTCCAGTAAGTTTGACGGTAACATCCTCCGTTTTCATCTCATTAACTCTTTTATTTAAAATAATAATTTACTTTTAGCAAGTATTGGATGAATTATTAAATTACTTACAAGGCATAGGAATAAAACTAAAATATAATTGAAATCAAAGAAGCAAAATTCAAATATTCTGTGAAAGAAATGGACTAAAAAAATTTAAAAAAATAACAAAAATATTATAACAATAGTAATAGTAATAATAAATAAATAATAGTGACAATTTAACTTCATCAAAGTTATAGTAATATATATATATATATATATATAGGAAATGAAATATATTCACATAACGTAACCATGAAGTTACGTACACTTTTGTTTAACTATTATGATTGTTCTGTCTAAACAGAGCAATAAGGAATACAATAGTGAATAGTCTCTTAGTCCTACTTTCAATGAATTTCCCCTTTTTCTTGATGTCTTGATCTCCCTCTTATAGCCTTCCAAGGAGCATGAGATGTATGACTAACTCATTGGGTTGGGCCTTATTGGGCCTCTTTGAATAGATTATGTCTTTAAATGGGACCCCTACCAATTATGATAGGAACGGGAGTCCCCCAAGTCTTGAGTCGAGGTTGGCGAAAAGACTTGTACTTGCCTCCTATCAGGTCCTCTTTTCGTCCTCTTTTCTGATTCTCCCGTCTTCTTTGCGCCTGTTTCCTCTCAACAATGATGGTCCAGTTTGCTTCCGACTTGATATCTTCAAGTAACTCGGTTTTTATTATTTCTATTGGGGATTTCGAGATGGAAATAACCCGATTTGATGGCCTTCGTCCTCTGAGATGGGCCTTCACCTCGGCTTCACTTCTTCCAGAAATGTCCTGCCTTGATGGTCTTCGCCTTCTTAAGATGATGAAGGAAACTTTTGCTCGACTTCAATGCGGGAGCTTTGCCCCGACTTCATTTTTAATAAGTAGACGTTGCTCGACTTCTTTAAGGAGCGTTGTCCCGTCTTCATTTTTAAGAAGGAGACGTTGCTCGACGTCTTTTGAGTGCGTTGTCCCGTCTTCATTTTTGAGAAGGAGTCGTTGCTCGACTTCTTTAGGGAGCGTTGTCACGTTCGATAGATCGACTTTTGTTTATTGCGAACGCGAAGCTTGGCTTTTTTTTCATTGCGAGCGCAGAGCTCGGCTTTTTTTTATCGCGAGCACGAAGCTCAACTTTTTTCATCGCAAGCGTGGAGTTTGGCTTTTGGCTTTTGCTTTGCAGGTCAGGCTTGATAAGTCCTTTTCCATGTATCATTTCAAAGCACTTGATATGCGGCTTTGGTTTATGAATAGTGCTCTCAAGTTTTCAACAAAGTATGTTATGAAAGAAGACAAATATGCAGTTAATATACCCTGGTACTATCATATACAATAATTAGTATTGTAATTCCCTCTAAACTCCTTCTCGACCACAGGATATGCTTGGGACATGCCAAACTAATATCTTGCTTTTTATCCTTGTAGCTTGATTCCAAGTGCAAACCATATGTCAAAATACAAATATACTTGATGCAGCAGTTAGCTTTAGATAAGATTGTGCAGGATATCTGGTTGTAAAATGCATACAGTCATATTAGATATGCGAAAGATATACGTCAAGCTGTGATGTGCAAGATACCAATTTTACCGCCTTAGATCTTAACTTGTGCACCAAAATCAATTATAGCATCTTCGTCAAGCATACGAAAGATGACTTCAAATCAAGCATTCGATATCAGATTTGAGAATTTGGGATGGACTTTAAGCCTCCAGTTATATTCCATTGACAAGCAAATAGCACATGCTTTAACTTTTAGATTCAAATAATTGAGGTTCATAAAAGGATATGTACAACGACACTGCTTCAAGACGTTCTTAGTCACGAACGAAATAGATCGGGCTAGATAATCAGAAGTCTAAGAGAAGATAGCTTCGACTTAATCTTCTTTGACAGATCTGATGTGTTTCTGCTTGCGGTGGTCCTGGTGTGAGGCTGCTGCGTGCGATCTGTGATGAGGCGGTGGTGTTGCTAGATGGTGGATCTGTGGGAGAGCTGATGGCGGCATGTAGTTGAACTGGATTGAGCGACCGCGTGGAGTGGAAGGAGAATGACCAGTGGTAGTGGTACACGGTGGCTAGAGAGATCCGGTGGAGATGTTAGCGTCTAGCTAGATGTGTGGGTCGGGTTCAGTTGTTACCCTTGGATCTGAGACCTGAGATGATGGTAGTAGGGGAGATGGTTGGTAGTTGAATCTCCTTCGCTAGGCTGTGCTGAGCATGACGGTACTTGGGCCCTCTGGTCGGTACTCCTTCTCCAGCATAATCATCAGAATGGTGTGGTGATAGTTCTCCTTCCGTAGATTTGCGTTACCGGTTCATTATCGACGCTAATCTGCCCTTCAAAGGTTGAGAGGGCGCGTCTTGCCGGGTTTACGGCATTGTGGTAGATGAAGCTCGAGGATGGCGGATCTGGTGTGTTTCTGCTTCTGGTGGTTCTGGCAAGCACGAGCGCGACCACAGTGGCCGACGCTTGGACTCCGATCTTCATCAGCTCCTCCTCTGAATCCTGATGATCGGGATAGTGTGGTCAGGAAGCAGTTTTACCTGACCGCACTGTGGGCAACAATTGTTATGCCTAAACAGAGCAATAAGGAATACAATAGTGAATAGTCTCTGAATCCTACCCTCTATGAATTTCCTCTTTTTCTTGATGCATTGGTCTCTCTCTTGTAGCCTTCCATGGAGCATGAGACGTGTGACTAACTCATTGGGTTGGGCCTTATTGAACCTCTTTTAATAGGTTATGTCTTTAAATGGGATTCCTATCAAATATGATAGGAACAATGATTATGATTACTAACCATTAATATTTATATTGGTATTAGTATAGTTTATGTCTAACAACTATCATAAGTTAAAATTTGTATTATTCGAGTTATGTGTGGTTTTATATATGTAAAATAAATTTATAATTATCAGGTTGATAAAAAATAAATATCGTTTGTAAATTATTGATGCTATATGATGTACATAAAAATTGTATAGTTGTACTAATAATTTATCTGAGTTAAAAATAACATTCTAAATAATTTATTAGTTCCTAAAATATATCTACATAATTAATTTGGACTATCTATAGTTACCAATTTACCTAAAAAGTAATTATCTATTTCCTAAATATCTATGAAGTGGCAAGGCAGGGAAGTGCAAGTGAGTAAATGATGAAAGATGAATGATGCAAAAATAGTGATGCAACGTAACAGTAAGGGATTAAAGCTTGTGTGGTAAAAAACTGAACCACGAAGTGAAGGAAATAAGAAAAAAATAAGAATGAACCCTTATGGGTTAAGGACTTTCACTCTATAAATGTGGTAGTTTTTTCCTTATTCATATACAACATTCTCTTTACCCTCCTTTCACTTTCATACCTTTTCTTCTCATCCAGCTTCTGACCTCATTTGCACTCACGGTCGTCTCCTCTATTTACATGTCTTATTCTTCACTTCCTACCTCTTTCTTCTTTTTCACTTCTACTCACACTAAAAACCTTTTTTTTTTTTTCTTTTATGACTGATAGTACCCAAAGAAAGAGATCAACTTTTGGTCCTTTTCTCGTGAACCAGGTAAGGGGAGGAGGCCATTTATCATATATGGAAGATAGTAAAAACAATCATTTCTATTGTTAGGGACATCCCTTACCCCTGATATCCTTCTATTCTCCTAGGTTTTGATTTTTTTTTATTCTGTTTTTACTTTGGTTTTTGTTCTGGTTTGTATAAATCTTGTTCCTGTTTGTGATATGTCCTTCCATTTTATTTTGGTTACTGTTTCTGAGTTAGTAATCTGTTTTATGTATTGGTTTGTAAATTGATGCACCACGTTACTTCTGTTTTCTGTTTCTGAGGTGTAAATATTGTTCTGCTATGTAATCCATTCTGCTAAGTTCTACTACATTACTCTATGCTGGTACATAATCCTGTTTATTAATAATTATGAATTCTATTTATATGATATTGTTAATAAATTCTGCTATTGATAAAGGTTTTGTTATAAAATAAAAACAAGCAGACTAAGACTTAATTGAGAGGAATAATGTTGCAAGTGAATGATGTTGTTGTTACACGTTAAGAAGAAAAGAGAAAAGAATACTCCGAGCCTTGATATTGTTTTTTTCATAACACTCATATTGCTGTTATTTATCTTTCTATTAATTTGATGTTGCTTCCATCATTATTTGCTATTAGCTAAAGCTTGTTGATCTATTTTGAAACTCACGATTGCAAAAAAAAATTATGCTTATTGCTCAGGGTTATAATATAGCCTTGTTCTTGGACTTAAATTTAAAAGAAAAAGATATTTGCTAAAAAAAACTTAAATATTGTGCTGCTGTTATATATTTATGGGTAAGTAAATAAAGGTTTAATGGTGAGGATGCAACTCCATTTAAAAGTGCTTGTGTTGTTACTACTCACGTGGAAAAAGAAAAAAAAAAACGCCCTTATAATTGATTTTTGACAAAGGATAGAATATAGGGATGATAATGGTCGTGAAGATTTGTTCTGTAATATTATACTTGTTGTTTTTGTGATTGAAAATTATAAGGAAGAGACATAAGAAAACGTGAAAAGGGTTGTTTTTTTTTTTTAGCCGTGAGAAAAGGAGAGGAAATTTTTTCCTTTCGATCTACTTTTAATTGTTCTGAAATCTAGACTGTTATGTTCTTATTTGCATTATGATTTATTTTTCTAGGACTGGGTTTATTATTCTCTGGATCTTTATGATATTTTACCGGTACTGTAATTTTTATAGCATGGACTGTACGTTTTCTTTTACTATTAAGATAAATTATTTTTCTATTATAATATTCATTGTTGTGTGATTTATTTTTTTGACTATTATGTTGTTTATTATTTGGACTTGAATAGATTTATATGACAACAAATTAATAATATAGATAGATATTGTGTTACTATAGACAAGTAATGATTAAAGAAAATTTTATGAACTCGATAGTCTTGGTATGATTTATTTAATTTCAAGAAAACCAGATATCGTCATATGCATTTCATCTGCATAAGAACTGGTTTTCTATAAAAGAGGATGTTACGTCATACTGCAGCTGAGAATTGAGATAGTGGAGGTCTAAAGTACCAGACCTTGGGGAAGTCTATGTGCGGAATCTCACATGTGGCCAGGTGGTAGCTTCCCTATGTCGTGGTCCCGAAACCCAACATGACTATCCCGACTAGTCACTAAATTTATTTAGGATCGATGTAGAGTGTTTCGATAGGTCGTGATGTTCGTGAATTGAAATAAGTTGTAGTACTTTTTGGCCATCGGATACGAAACATGTACTTCCGATCGCACCTTGAATGAAAAAGAATATCTCCATGGAGTAGAGTTGTTTTTGGGTCTCTTGCATAGCATATGCATTTCACTGTTTTCATGTCATATGCATATCATTACTAATTAATAAGACGATTCCATTAAGTAAAAATGTTAAATAATTTCATGATACATCTATCTATCTTGATTGAATTGATTAGCTTGAATTCTTTAATTTAATGAAAATTCTAAATATTATTTATTTGACTTTTAATATTTGTTTTATGACGATTGGGAGTTTGGAGTGGAAGAGAGGGAAAGGGAGAGAAGGGGTTTAAGGGGAAAGGAATGAGGAAGGGAGGATAGTCCCTCACCTTGTATGGAGGTTTATTTTTCAATAAAAGAATCAAAACCCCCAAATTTGGGAGAAATAAAAGAATGAGCTATGGGAGGATTTTGGAGGGATTTTTTTTTTTTACATACTTCTTTCTTTAAAAAAAAAAATCTTTCAAAATGTCTTTTATTCCCCTTCCAACTCCCAAACAAACCTAAGGCAAAACATGATGTATGCATTGGAATAATGGAGTTGCAATTATCCTATAGTTGAGACTTAAATCAAAATAGTAAAACTCATTTTAATATCATTAATTGAGCATAAGATAATAAGATATTCTCATAATGAGATGAATAAAGCATATTTTCCAATCAGACGAGTGTGGGCCGGGTATCCGTTAACACTTTTCTTTCTTTCTTGCTTCTATATTGTGTCCGTTAATTCTGACTATTGGGCCAACGAGTGGTGAAAAACAACCGAAGGCGGTTTTCTTTTGGACCAAAGAAGGACTAAACGTAACGGATCTTGCGTTTTGAAATTTGAAATTCGAATTACATTAGTACCGCCGGCTGAGATGTATGGCCCATGGGTCCCTCTCCACCTTTGTGAAAGAAAGGGGTCCCACGTCAGCGCCTCACGTTGCCTTCAAAGGACACTTGTCAAAAGCAGACAACCTTATAAATCCACATCAACCGCGCTTCTTGTTTTTCCGACTCATTCAAACTCACAATAGCAGAGAGCAGTTACAAACAGAGCCTCTCAGAACGAAATCAGTAGTTTCTATTCGGAAGCAGAAGATGGAAGAAGAAGCCACCGTTAAGGAACAGCCCACTGCCGGTGCTTCTGGTACACACACTCTCTCTCTCTCTGTTTCTAATTATATGCATTGTGTAAAGTAGTAGTATACAATTTTGACAATTCAAGTGGGTGATCCTGGTTCAGGAAACTCTGTGAAACCCAAGCTTCAGAGATATGCGCTGCGTTCCTCCACTAAATCTAAGGAGCAAAACCCAGATGCACCTAATTCTTCTGATTCTAAGAGGTAATGTCCTTTCTTACATCTTGTTCGGGTTTTGGAACTGTGAAATTCATGTATATATGTATGTCTTTGTTAAATGAAAGTATGTGAATTTGTTTAGGGTTTTGCTAGAGTATAATACTTTTCAATATAATAAATACTTCGATTTTTGATAAAACTTATCCCTTTTTTTTATTTCTTAACGAGTGTACGGATACTTATTAGCATTCTTCCTTTACCTTTTTTTTTTTGTAGACTTAACATTTTTTTATTCCTTACGAATTTATTAGCATTCTTCCTTTCATTTCATCATTGGGATTTAAATCGGTAATTTCAAAAGATCAAGCATTGATTTCAATTACAGCTCTTTTCATTATCTGTTCCTGTTCTTCAAAATATTGTCAATAACGCATGGTTTTTCCTTGTCCCTTCCCAGCCAGCAAAAAAGAATTACGCTACTTCATTTTTGCGTGGGTATTGGAAATAGTTTCACACACAATAATAAGCTGACTTACTTGTACTTCTATCACGTGAATTTATGTAAATAGAAAATGGATCAACCTGATTTGTAACGTAATTTTAGAAATATGGAATTTTGATCTTACTAGTTTGGCTTTATATAGATGGGTGGGATTCATAGCACTAATAAGGAATATTAACAACTTGTGATTCTTTGTTTCATGGGGAAAAGTTCAATATTTGTATCCTCTTACAGTTCAAACTTTTAACATTATTGAAGATCAATGTTCTAATTAGCACGTTTTTGGGAATTGGAACCAAAATATTGTCGGAACATGGGTTTCTATGAATATTCTAGTGACTAACTATCTGTTAACTACTTCCAACATTAACTACATTACTTAATTGCTTTGCTGTTTGCATTGTCTCCTACTAAGGCAACATGAATTAAGTGGCTCTCTTTTCCTTTTTTTTTTTTGTATCAAATTGAAGTAGACCATACCTGCACTGCATAAGTGCATATGTTTTAAAAATCTCGTTTTCATTTTCAGAGGAAGAAGTACTCCAAGTAGTGTAAGTAAAAGTGTAGGTGTTCTTGATTTCTCTGGCAAGGACAAGTCTGCTAGTGCTAAACCGCCAAGAAGGTTCTCCATTCCTGCCAAAGCAACTGCCACTCCGAGCCCGAAGCAGGTTGGCAGTATTACCCCAACCTCAGAGAACAGAACAAAGAGGTCTGCTAATGGCCAGGGACCTCAAAGCAGGAACCAAACACCCATTTCTGACATCTCCAGAACATCCAGCCGAATGAAGTTCAATCTCCTGTCTTCAGCTTCATATTGGTTAAACCAGATCAAGCTCTGTGAATCTGCTGCCAAGCACTCAGTTTCACTTGGATTCTTCAAACTAGCTTTGGAGGCAGGATGTGAGGTACCACCACCATATAGATAGGGAAAACACACATCTGACTTTTCTAGTTCCAGTGGATCTACTTAGTCACTAGTCAACCATTTTTTGTTTATGGGTTGCTGCAGTTAGCTATATCTTGCCCTTATTTGTTTGCCCATTAATTTAACCCTTTTTTTTTTAATGATTTCCTTGTCAAATATCAACCACAGCCTTTCCAGAAAATGCAAGATGAGCTGAAATCTTACGTGAACCGACACCAGCTTGCTGAACTTGGAGAACCAGTGAAAGAATTGCTTGAACGCTATAACCTTGGAGACAATCTAGAGCAGTCTCAGGTGTCTGAAACTATTTCACAGGTGCCAGAAGATGGAACTCGATCCTCTGATGATGAAGTGCACTGCTCCTCTTCTTCTACCATGGGTACTGGAAAACTGAAACCTAAGTCGTTAAACACTGATTGTACTCAACTTACTCCTGTGACAACAGAGTCAACCAAGAAGGAGACTTGTCAAAAGAATAAACCTGGATCTAGTATGAGAGAAAAACTCAGAATGAACTCTACAAAATCAAGACCTGCTTTTGACAGCGGGAATCGTAGGTCAGTTAAAAAACCAGAGAAGCCAAGTAAGCAAGAAAGTAATAAAGAGAAGAGTGAAGTCAAGAAACGGGGAAACAAATCTGATGATAAAGAAGGCAAGAGTGCTTCAATATATCTTTTATGGTACTTATGATATATTTAAGTTCAGTTAATCTAACCCTTTCATGATTCTTTTTGGCTTTCACAGTTCCGACCAGCTCTTCATTTGCTGAAGATAATGCACAGGGAAACAAAGAAAATATGGTAAGTGTGGTTTACCGTGAAGAGTAGTTTATACAAAGGTGCTGTAAGATAAAATATGGCCTGATATATTGCTCCTCTCTTGTAGGACGTTCTGACCACTGATGCGATCACAGAAGTCGTGTAAACAAAGCTTTTGAGCTTGCATTTCTGATTTTATGTCATTCTCAAACTTGAAGTATGTCTACAGTGTTCTGTGTGTGGAGCTTGTTTCTCTATAGGAGTACAGATGAAATTTGTTTATTATCATATATCATATATATGCCGTCGAAGGCTGCATTTCTTCTCATTTGATCACTTTGTGCTTGTGTCCTAATATACAGTTGTTAATCAAACAAAGCAGTATCAGATTATGTATTGTCAATAGTTGATATTATAATATTTGTGAAGACAATAGATTTCGTTGACATAAATGATTTCTCATACTCATGCGAATCTCGATCTATTTTATGTGAATTATGTGAATGTGAATTTATATGTTAGATGATGATCATATGCATAAATTTGAACTTGGTGCTAAATGGCTATATCTTTAATTGAATTTGGGTTCATTGCTTGGGAGAAAATTCTTGGGTCGATCTCCTCAAGGTGCTAAGCACTTTGACCGTGCTATCTGTTTATACAAAAGTGCACCCTGTCAGAGCATCTTGGTATCACCAATTTTTTTTTGAGAAAAAAAACAATGTCGCTTAATCACAATATGTGCATGTTTGGGACATTGGTGCGAGCATTGAGAATCACATTTGGACATGATTAACGTGATTTTTCAAAAGCTACAATATGTAACTTCTACTGTACAAACGCACATCTGACCATTTGAAACACAGTTTCAAACACGCATTATATCACGAGCAGAAAACGTAAGTTCACGATCATAATGGATGGTTGAAAACTGGATCCTAGACGCAGAGGAACAGAGAAACCATAGTACAACGTAAACGAAATTGAAGCTACATTTAATAATTCTTGGGATCATAACCAAGTCAGAAAACTACAACTTACATATTGAGTGTTGACAACAATCCAATGCAGGTTGACACAGAATTCTATATTACATTACATGAATTAACAAGCACAACGCGAAACTAGAATGCAGTCAAGATAAGATGATCCTAGCAACCAATACAGAAAGGAGTACGAACTAGAATTTGATAAGTTTGCAGTTTGCACAATGATTCTTATAGGTAGCAATGCAACCTATCCACGCCTTCACAGGCCCACGTGCATATATAGATGAGCTTAGTCGGCTGTCCAACTCTGCTCCACAATTTCTCTCACTCTTCGATTGTACTCACGCTTGTTCTCACTGAACATTCGAGCTGCTTCTGAGTTTGCAGGAGAATTTGGGTTGGGATCACAAAGCAAAGACTGCCAAGAAGGAAAATAATTATGACGTACTGACTACTACATAAGCAGGGATAAATTAATAAAAAAAAATTGCCATGAGTGTCCTATTAAGATATGGGGAAAAAGGGGTCCCCTGAAACTTGCAACTACAATATTGGGATGCCAAGAATTAGGAAGACAGCCCTTTGGCCATACACAATAAATGCTTTATTTCCCACCCACCCAAGGAGCTGAGATATTGCAGGTTATATCAGAGGCAAAAAAATAATGTTCAATATTATCTCATCCATAGTAAATGGTGTGCGGCACACTTGCAACAAGAGCATACTGGCACCATGATGCTTATCATGGGCAACATTGAAGCATGTTGCATATCAATTAAAGATATTTAATATGCTAGATTCAAATTAACAACAATAAACAAGTAAAACAACTGATATCAGTGCCAGTGATAGCCTTGTAGCCTAGTAGCACTCAATTTTGGGTGGGAAGCACTTCGTGCCAGGTTCGATTCCCAGTGAGATCGAATACTCACCTTTAACTTTCAAGCCCACCTTTCCCATCCCTTCACCAAGTCTTGGGACCTCCCTTGTAAATGGGGGGGGGCTAAAATATGTGGAAAACAAATAAAACGAGCTTCTCTCTTACATGTTTGATTCTGTGATCTTTTTTAGCAAAATAATCCATTAAGAAAGAGAAGACTACAAAGGACACTACAGATGAAAGAAAGAAAAGTGAAAATAAATCATATGAAAACAGCAAGGCAATCCCTTTGCATGTCACCTAAAAACACCCGTAAAAGCCCCACAAGGAAGCTAAGAAAAGAAAACAAGACTGTTACATAAAAGGAATTAAGGAATTTTAAGGATTAAAATTCTGTCTGGAATTACACTGCAGTCATCTGATAGTCAGTGGGATCAGACTCTTTCACTGGGATATGAAAGGACTACCAGACAAGATTAGGATCATTAAAAAGTGAGTGTTAGTAAAACAAACAAAGTGCCTTGAGTTTTGCAAAGAGAACAAGACCATAATAATCTTTTAAGAACTCAAGTCCAGAATTGATACTCCAAACTTCATCAAAAAAAACAATGACGAAGCTGGGAAAAGCAAAGTTAACATTACAAGTGAATCAAGAAATGAGTCATCAAACAAAAACGAACATGTTATAATGAAGGGTAATGACTTAAAGAGATAATTATTTAAATGTGTAGAGCCACTGGATTTAGCATGGATTTGTGTACATAATATCCACAGGTCCACAAGTAAATCTAATGGTGCAGAAAGGAGTGTAAGTTTTTTGTAATTGAAAGTAAACCAAACTTCAAAATGTTGGGTTAATGATGTACAATATATGTGATTGCTTTCTTCTTTCACAAATTATACAAAAGATGAAAAGAAGTGTATATTATAGACTATACTTTAGAAGATGATACCTGGATAGAAGTGAGTATAGCAGCTACATCATATATAGGACTCCACTGATTTTGCAATATATCCAAACAAATACTTCCATCAGCATAAACTGCCCAGAGTAGAAAAATAACATTAGTAGTTACATAGCTAAGTTATGGATAAGAAAGTTAAATATTTTCCACCTAAAACTTACTATTTGGATGAAACATTCGAGACACAAATCGTACAGTTGGTGGCTTGTTTGGATAATCCTCACTGAATTGGAGAGTTAACTTAAACGTTCCTGAATAACTCAAAATAAGTAGAGATGTAGTTATGTAAATATATCTAATATCACGATAATATCAAGAGACAGAAAATGCGACATCCAACGATAAACATAAAGACTAACCGACCATGAGAACCTAATTTTCCTTTAACTTATGCAAACCAAAGCACAATACGGTTACATTGGAGAAAAGGAATTTAACCTAATAGTTGAGTCAAACAGAATATATATCTCTCTCTCTCTCTCCAGAGGTTGTAAATTCAGTCTCTAACAGGGACATCATGTAGAGTATCAACATAACAGATTGGGAAACCATAAATGGAAGAGAGAAAGAAAACCATAAAATACCATCAAACTACATAGCAGTATCTACATGCCAAGGCTATGAGCTTCCCAAAATCTTTTGGAGGATGGAAGGGCTATTATGACATTCTTTGCAACATTATTCTAACACCATCTACAAAGCAAGCTCGTCTAATATAACAGAATCATTGAAATTGTATGTAAATGACTGACTCACCTCCATCCCATGGAGTATCATCCGGACTGCAATCCAAAGCAGAAATTGCTTATCCATCCATACTTAAACGAAATGGAAAAAAAAAAACACAAAGTGACTATATTATAAAAGTAAACACAACAATGGATCTTCATCCAATTTCAATTCAACTCACCCAAATATGACAGCGTTCCACAGCATTATATTGTTATCCTGGGGAGCACCACTGATTCCTGCAGGCGGGTCTTGTTGCAACCTCTTAAAATCCCTCATGAGCCTCTTCCTAGCAGGAGTTGACATTCCTACGACCTAGAAAAACCAACATCCACAAATAGGAAACCGTAAAGACTTCAATTTTACTTTTCAAACAGGGGGTAAAAGGGCTTCAACACAACAACACGTAGTTCACTTTAAGGCACACCCAATAGGCCAATATCTAGTTATGCCTTAACATGAAAGAGCAACTACAATTCCACTGGTACAGAATCATTCATAACTCAAGTTTTTATCAACATAGACCACACAAAACATGTGGAAATTAGGGGTTAAAAGTACATTCCTTAAGTTGGCAAATTTCCCCCAATTATTCATGGGGCAACAACTTGAGGTCAAAGATAGAAACATAATTCCCCACAAATCTCATGCTAGAGTTCCATGGGCAACAGAGCACGAAACCCCCAAAATCAACAAACAGTGCCAAATTCAAAGGAACGAAAAAAAGAAGAAGAAGAGAAAGGGGCTTTGATATAGATCCACCCTCAGTATCACTAATCATCATCGTCCATGACATAAAAAAATGCAAACTTGAAGAAAGAAGACAATAAAATTAAAAATGATAAAAAAGCAATTGAAATGAAAAGAAGTAGAAGAAGAAGAAGAAGAAGAAGAAGAAATTGGGTTACCTGAAGGAAGTGAAAAAGGTGTTAAGTGTTATTATGGGTCGGAATCCAATTGAGAGGATGATTGAGGGGAGGGGCTGCAGAGACAGAGTTATTGCTTCTTCCTTCCATTCATTTTACAATTTAAAGCTGATAGATATTATTGCAATCATTCCCTCATCTTCTCTTTTCTCAATTGTCTTCTTTTTACAATTTAATCTCTTATTTTTAAATAAAATAATTTATTTTTAAATTCATTTAAATTTAGTTTTTATAATAAATTTTAAACGTTAATTTTTTTTTTTTGTTTTCCTCCTTCCCGATAGGTGAGAAACTAATCTTTCAGGATACTATCAAGCACTCGGGGCGGAGCCAAAACATTCTTATAAGGGGACCAAGATTAAATATTCATACCATAATACCAATAAAAAATTTAACTAGTATATAAATGCAAATTATGTGAAATTGAATAAAATTGGTGCAATAAATGTATCCTCACATTTGGATGACTTTTACAATACTTTCTTATAAAATGATCTTACTAATTCTCTTATTATTAAATAAATAAAATATTAATTAAATGAAAATTTATCTATTTGCTGTCTTGAAAATATAAAAAGAATTCAATATTTTCATTGTTTAGTAAATAGGAAAATTAGTAGAAGGATATAGAATTAGAATTTAACTTTGATACACTATCAATCAATTAATGTCATTGCATGTGTGACTTTTAATGTAGTTAATGTAAAGGGTTTAATTGATATGTACTGTAAGTGTAAAGAATTTTTACGCTCACAACCAAACACAAATTATCCTATGTGTGATTGATTGACAGTACGGTAAAAAACTTTATATTGACATTATATCAAAATTAATCTCTTTTTCTGTAAAAGTCAAATATTTTTAATAATGTAGACATATATGATTTATTGAGTGTAAAAAATATTCACACTGCATAATAATTAAATCCATTGAATAACTATTCCATCTTGATAATGATAACCATTAAAATTAAATAGGCAACAAAACCCCTATAATTTCATGCATAAGAAAACAAATGATTTTTACTCGGGGGAGGCCATGGCAACCAAGGGCCTCCCCTTTCCTCCTCCTCTGCAAGCATCTAAGGTTATATTTGGAAGTTTTGAAATAGATGAAGTAGAGTGATTAATAATGAAATAGTTCAGAATTAGCATATGTTTGACATGGTTGGACGTGACGTGAAAGCTTGTCTTAGTAGTTTCCACATTTGATGGGTACAAAATAATAAATGTCTTTATGGACATGATTTCACTTCCCAACTTTATTCCCAAAAACACTTCCAAATACATGCATTGATGCATAATGGAAAGAAGTGAAATGATAAAATTATATTAATCTATTATTTGAAAGTTTTAACAAGGAAATGGAAGGAAATCTCACTCCATTATTTAAAAGTCATAATAATAATTAATAGAGTGAAATAAATTATAAAGGATATAAAATAGTTTCCACTCCACTCGGACAGGAGGTATAAAAAATTGAGAATTTAAGCCGTACTGATGTAGGTCTCAACGTCTCATCCTTATCTATTTAACTTAGTTGAAGTTGTTTTCAACACTCCAATCGATTACTTTTTTCCATAATGTCAAAAAACCAAATAATTAATCGAGTGTGTGTAGTGAATGATTATATTGTTTGTGTTCTTCCGATAAAAAGTTGCTCTTGTGTTTTTGTCCAATGTTAAAATAAGGTTTAGATACAAAACAGTTTTTTTTTAAAAAAAAATTGTATAAACTTCATTCTTACCAACTATTTGAACTAAAAGTTCTGTTATTTGAATATTATAGTTGATATAGTAGAAATTTATTTTTATCCTTACTTACTTTTTTATTTTCTTTATAGACATGTATCTCAAAAATATATAATAAAAAAAAAAGTGACAAAAAATATACGTTGTCCCTATTTTCATGTTTTAAGAAGCTTTTTCTTAAGCTAATCTATTCAAATTTCCTCACATATATTTTGTGCATGTTTGGTAAAACTAACGGATAAGCTAGTTGTTAGCAAATAACAGATGAGGTAGTTGATAGCGGATAACAGACAAGCTAACTTATTGGTGTGGAAGTGTAAGTGTGATAAAACTAGCGGTTAAATTAGCTGACAAATATCAAATGACATAAAAGGACATATGTTCATATCTTTTTATATAAATGTTATTTGTATATACATAAATTATATATATGTTAGTATTACAATATTATATAAATGTAGATCATTAATATTATATAAAAAAAATTTAATACATAATTATTATATAAAAAAATTATATAAATGGTAATCTTACATGTTTATAATATGTTATATTATTATATATTTGTTATATTATCGAATAAATATTGCACTAAAATAATACATTTTATTTTATTATAATATGTTATAATAAAATGTTTATAAATTGAAGAGTGTAAAGGTGCAATTAAAATATTTATAATACGTTATATTATCATATAATATTTTATCATAAATTGAAGTGAATTAATATGGAATTAAAATAAAAAAATAAGGGTAAAAGAGAGGAAAAAAATCAGACGCTATAAGCTATAAGTTCAAACGCTACCTGAAGTAACGTCGGAAAAAAACGCTATAAACTTATAAAAAAATGCTAATCACTAATGATAAATGCACTTACCAAATAAAGTCACTAACTGATCCGCTATAAGCTAACTGATTAGACTAACTAAAGAGGCTCTCTTTATGAATTTAAGTAACTTGGGACAAAGGAGCAGGAAAGGAAAAAAAAAACGCATGCAAAGTGAGCACTCTACCATTTGACTTACATCCCCATGCATGTGATGTTATGACCTGTAGACTATTATATAATGGTAAGTTTAATTTTTTAAAGTGATCTTATAGTAACCTAAAATATCCTTGTAAACTGTATAGTTATATATAGGAGAGAATAACTGTAGTGTTCATAACTCATCTAAATCCGGTACAATATAATACTTCAAAATTTATAGAGAATTTTACATACATAGTGTAATTTAACTGGGAAATTATAGGATTAGTATAGTTTTCAAATTAATTACATAACTGAGGTAAATCATATGTAGGATTTACGATTTCCCTATAGAAGTCGTACATCTTAATGACGAATCAGTTTTATATTCAATAAATTAAAAAGAAAAACTAATTTCCCCTGAAGTCGTAAACAATATATACGATTTCATTGTTTAATTTTTTTTTTTATGAATCAAGGTAAGTCGTAGGTGGTGACCACGACTTACCTCTTTAATTTTTTAGTTTAGGTATCCAAGATTTTGCTTTTTTTTTATATTAAAATATAAAAGTCGTTTTTGTCATGTACCACTTATATCCATTACGAAAATCGTGAGGTATATGACTTCTCTTAAACCCTAACACCATGTACGATACTATTGGTATAAAAACTCTACCGATTTTGATCAAGTTTGAAACTTTAAAGACACCCGCAGGAGCTCTCTATTATCAACATTGTGAATTTATACTCCATATATAAATTTTTTTTTAAAAAAAAGTGAAGTCGTGGATTGAATCCATACTTGTACCTAAACTAAAATATAAATAGGTAAATCGTGGTCACCACCTACGAATTACCATGATTCATAAATTTTTTTTTTAAATAATGAAGTCGTATATGGTGTTTACGACTTCAGTGAAAATTGATTTTTTTTTTAATTTAATGAATATAAAAGTGATTCGTCATTGAGATGTACGACTTCTATAGAAAAGTCGCAAATCCTAGTTACGACTTACCTCAGTTATGTAATTAATTTGAAAATTATACTAATCCTGTAATTTCCCAACGAAATTATACTATGTACATAAAAAAACCCAAATTTATATGTTTCTCAAAAAAGCTTATGATGAATTGTAAGGATATGGTAAATTGATTAAGTAAAAGCAATATAAATGACAACTAATATTGCAGAATGGGACGTATTTTTATTGATGGAATGATGGGTTTTTCTTTTTTTTTTTTGAAACAAGAAACTTACTGCATTTCTAATCAGAGAGCTACTACAAGAGGGTGCATAATAGTAAATGGTGGGACTAACCGTGAAAAGTATCGCCTTAGCCAAAGTGTGGGCTATACTATTCGTTTGGATAATAGATAAGAAAATTAGAACAAATATTTATATATCTTAGCTCAGAATTATATATCTTTCTTGGGCCTGTTGACCTTGAGAGCAACAACCTGGCAATCAAGTTCAAAAATCACATGATGCAAATTTAACTCTTGAATCCATTGAATAGCCTTAAAGAGAGCAGTAGCTTCTCCCTCAATAGTTGGGAGACAACAAGGAACCCAGTAAGTTCTAGCAAGATAAAATTGTCCATATTCGTCTCTAATACACATACCAAGTAAAATACTGTAAACACAGTGTTCCTAATATAACGTTGGCTAAGGAAGGGCAAATTATGGTAGATAAACTGCAGCAAAGCTACTTGAAGGAAAGTCCAGAAGAGGGGGAGAGAGTCAGAGAAGAAGAGTACTCAGAGGGGAGAATAACAAGAGGATTCACTATCAGCATACCCCTCCAAAGATTGAATTCCCCTCCTTATATAACAGAATCAGCATATATTTCCTGTTAGGGACTCTCTCTCTTGCTACCTCTAGTTTCCTGAATTGGTGCATCAGCTCCCACTGGTCCTTGATTAATAACTGACTCATTTACATCATTGGTATGCATATTCTTTTCCTCCCCATTCCTAACATAAATTATGAGACTTTGATACATAAATAAATATTATTTGTATAATCTGATAATATTTTTGTATTGATATAATTTATTTTTAATACATATTATAAAACGTGAAAAGTTGAAGTGTGAAGTGTGATTCAATCTTCAATATCATATATAACATCACTAAATCAAAGGCTAGAATTTTCTTGGCATCTTAATTACATCAAAACTTAATCAAGGTAAAAAAAAAAACAAATAACAAGGAACTAGCTACATAAAAACATCACCAATTAATTGGTGTTGTCTCTATTATCACCAGGAGATGCAGATGCACTTTTGGAGGTAGATAACGGCAAAGACGGGGGTAGAAACGTCAAACTCCCCGTCTGTGTATTCGCGGACGTTTTGTTCAAGAAGGTCGATGCACAACCATTCGCTTTTGAATTTGAAGGCAAGGTAGAATTAGACGCTGGAAACATCTCTGCCCATTTCATTTTCTGACTCAACTTTTCTCCAACACCTTGATCCCCTAATTGTGTGCTTCCTACACCAATAAATGAAGTAATTGCTGCTGCCAAAGCTGACTGAAAAGTTGGGTCTGCTGTGATTGCTTTCGTTGCTGCAGCTATAGTATCTGGTAAACCATGTTGAGTAGTAGTTCCTTGAGGAAGGACTGAGTTGTTGTTGTTGTTTTTTTGAATGAAGGGTTGGTAAAAGTTTTCTGTTGGTTGTCTCGGAAAGTTTCCAGTGCTAAGGACGTTCCTGTTGTTATTATATGGTTGAGTACCGTAGTTGAGGAACCCATTATTGCTCCAAGGCATTGCTGCATTGTTGGATTCGGAGGAACTGAAGCTCAGACTTGTGGATGATGGATATCTTGGTTGGTTGTAGTTTGAAGTATTGAACCTAACAAAGGGAGATGAGGAAGAGGTTGGATTTGAAGTGAGGTCTAGTGTGATGGTTGGATGTGAAGGTGAAGAAGATGATAGTGCAGGGTTGGAGAGGTATATTTGCTTCGATTTGGAACTATCTGATGGATTAAAGAAGTTGAGGCCATGGAGATTAGCAGCAGTGGTAATGGTTGTGGTACTTCTACTTGAAGGCATGAAGCCAGAGTGAGAGGTTGATGAAGCAGACAGTAGCATGGAAGCAGCTGCAGAAGTTGTGGAAGCCATGGCAGTAGCTGAAAGAGGAAGAGGGTGGTTGTGGGTCCCTTCGTAGGTGGTGATTAAAATCGACATGTCCTCAGCACATCTTTGCACCTGAAATATATAATATACACCAAATTATGTCATTTGAACACTACCTACACGATATCTTATCTATATCTATACGCATATGTCTATTTGAATTATATATATATAATATATAATAAAAGTTTAATTGATATGGATTCTCGGTGTAAAATTTCTAAGATAACAAGAATAAGAGTCAAACATTTTTACTTACGGGTTAATTTATGATTGGTTGTAACAATATTGTAAAAAATCTTTAAAATAACAATTAAATCCTTACAATAATATCTAATTAAAATAATCTGCTGGTTTGAAGGGGCTGTTGCTGGGTGTTCTCAGTTTGCTCATATTCTTGATGTTACTGATTTTCGGTGGAGTTGGTTCTATTAGTGCTGCGGTTACATAATTAAAGCTGGCCGTCGATTTAAACGGTTGCTATTTAAGCTTCCAAAGATAGAAGAGCAAGGACACAAGCTTTATTATGCGTCAAGTTCATTTTATATTGGTCAGCGGGAGTTAGTATTTCCGGTTTTGATTGGAAGATCAGAAGGTGCAGTGATGTTGCTCTGTTGGTTTTGTTATTTTTGTTGGGTTCAATGTTGGGATAAAAGTTTGGTCTTTATTGTTTTAGTGCATGCATGTACTAGGCTCTTATATTTTTCTTCCGCTGGAGATATTATGATGGAACATTGTATTTTGTGGCTTCCTCCAAATAATAGTTGAGGTTTATGGTGTCAACATAATTGAAATGACCTTCCTTCATCGCGATGCCTTTCTACAAATTATCACAGGAGTTTCAAAGGTGATCACAAACTGAGAATCAATGAGTGTAAAGCATAGATATACCTGTTTTCTTACTGGGCATGATGGTGAAACCGTGCAACGATAGTATGCTCGAGGGCAAGGGTTTCCCTTTGAAATCTTTTGTCCATATTTCCTCCATTGGCATCCATCATTCATCTGTTTTAAGAAATCAAAGCGTGAACAAGTAGTTTTTTATATTAGATCGTACTGTTGGAAAACATGGTAAAGAGGATAGAAATAAGAGAATTTACAAATTGATATTTTATTAAATGATGAAAAGTTTATATAATAAGCCTACCATATATATAGGATGCGTTTGGGTATATAGCTTATTTAAGCGTTTATATAATTCAATTATATATATAACACAACTGAACGTAATTAACTAATAACTAACTTATTGACTTAGCATACTAATTAATTTAACTAATTAATTTCTAACTAACATGAAGTACTACAGTACGTCTAACTTACCTTACTCTAACTATAGTAATAAATTTTGTTCACGAAGGAACTCAACCTAGCTAAGAGTTTTATGTGTGTGTATTTGTACCGGGACAGAAGTAAGGAATTTTTCTAGAGGGGCTAAAATGAAGAGATATCTTAATGGGGTGATAAAATTAGAGGTTTTTTTTATTTTCGAAAAATAAAATACATATAATATACCATTTGAAGAAATTTTGAAATAATCATCATAACCTCTTTAAAGTTTAAAATAGAGGCAAAATATATATATTATAACGAGGTGCAGGAGAGAGATTTACTGTTGGAGTGTCACATCTTGCTCTCACGCAAACTCTAGCTTTCTTTGCAGGATTTTGTTGTGAAACTTCATTCTCTGCATCTCTTACTGTCTTGAGTGCCTTACCAGCAGCAGCAGGTTTCCAAGTCTCCCGGGCTTCTTCCTTTTGTACTTGATCAGAACTATTGGCTGGGCTTGTATTTGGCAAAGCTTCAGTTGTGCTTCCTGATTTTGAGGATGTTTCAAATTTGCAGTAGTCCAGTCCAAGAGCCAAGTCTTGGCTAAATTCTTCATCCGTCAATGGTTTAGAGAGTAGTTTAAGTACTTTCTCATTATCATTTCTTGGAACTCTTCCAAGGCTAAGGGAAACCAGATCCTCCGATTCCTCTGTTATTTCTTGATCATGGCTATCATTTTCTTTATCACCTGACCTTTCTGTAATCTCTTGCTTAACTATATCGTGAAATTGCATTTGCAGTGTCCGGTATTCATTCATTATTTTGTTCAAACACATCTTTAACCGTTCATTTTCTTCTCTCACCTCATCCATTTCGGCTTTAGTAGTTTCAAGCTGATCATCAACCTACAAACCATGATACATATCATGTGAGTTAATAATTAGTACAACTGCAATTGTTGTTATATAATTAGTTTCTTTCACTTCTAAACAGTGAAAAAGATAAAATACTAATATATGTAACACAATCATTAAATTTAACCTCTTCCTTTTTTGCTGAGGATGCGCTTGGTCCAGCCTCTTGCATGGATCTTTCGGTATTAGTCATTCGCGGCTCCTGTATTGTATCAGCAATAACCACCAAATTAATATGCATGTGTAAAAATCAATTTCTCCTTCATTATTTACTTTTTCTCCCTTTATCTTTTCGATGCAAGTATTAATACGTACAACCAGGGTTTTGCCAACTGCTTAATATTAATTCCTTGTCTTTCTATATAAAATAAGAAAATTTGGGATTACTTCTAAAAGCTGGCATATATAACAAATAATGCAACTCAGAATTCAAGTAGTGGACTATAGAAGATGGAGCTGTGAGTAAGTGTATACAATGAGGAATTACATGAGCCCAGTGGGAATCTTTTGGTGTTTTTAATGTGCATGTGCAGTGTGAATTATCATGTTTTAGATATCATTAGTTTTCTATCCGGGCACATGCATATATGGGTCAACTCTTATCATAGGCGCAGATTAATTATTTGAAACTCTTTAGTAGAAAGTATGCCAAAAAAAGGTAATATGAATATCTTCAATAGAGTGCAACTGACATGATTGGACATGGGTATTACTTTCAACCAACGGCTTCTCTTTTAATACAAATCTTATCTGCAGTTGACCAGGTGCTGACTAATTCAATAGTGCGTTACTATATGTACGGGAATGGATTCTTCAATGATTTTCAATATAACATGAGAGTTAAGTTAAATTCGAGCCATCAATTATAAAGAAAAAGGGAGAGAAACTTCAAAATATAAAAAAAGAGAAATAAATATTTTAAGGATAAAGATTTCAACTTGATAGAATCCAAGTCAAAATTCAATATGAGAGAATCCATTCCCATATATGTACTCATGAGGTTGCAGATACATCATCTAAATATTTTCTTTTGTTAACAGATAAATCATCATTTATTGTGATTAGGGATTGTTTAACATGTTTATGGAGGTATTGTTATGCATTAGACCAAACAAAATTACTTATATGTTATGATTTTGTGGTTAATGTATCCATTTGTACATAATATATATATATATATATATATATATATATATATATATATATATATATATATAATATAATAGAGTAAAGATCTAAATTGGTCATCGACAAAAAATCACGGTGACATTTTGGTCCCTGAAAAATGAAAAATATCAATTTGGTCCTCAAGAATGTAAAATGCAGGTCAAATTAGTATTTTTCATTTCTCAGATACCAAAATGTCACCGTATATATATATACCCTAATTAATTGAATTTCTTGTGAAGATTTTATTCATATACATGGAAAGAATTCACTAGAGATACAAATGCCCGAAATTAAATTTTTAAAATATGATGTATTCTATAATTTCTGTTTTATTGATTGATTGGTTTTTTATGTAAATATAAAAGGATATTAACATATATTTATATGATTGAATTGAAGGATCGAAATTGCTTTTAACTTGCATAAACAAAATCGAAATCTTTTCAAAATAAAAACCTGTTTCGAAAAATATAATATATACATAATAAACAAAAAGGATTGCAGATGTAGAAAAACAAAATCGATCGGAAAAGTATGATTTTGTTTTCCCTTTTGACTACCAAATCCAACATAAATCTAACACGAAGTAAGATTTATAAAAAGAAAGAGTGTTGTCATTTTAAACTTAAAACTGATGGCACTTAAATAGATATAGGAGAGAATTGATCTTCACCTGAACAATAGTCTCCTGTTTATGGCGACCTTCATTATCATTAGCACTATGCTCACTTCTCTTCTCTTCCTTGACTCCACCACCTCCTCCATGACCAGATCTCCCCGAAGCAAACCCCATATACAGATAGAAAGATGGCTCTTCTTTCACTCTTTTCAGCTAGCCTTCTTTCCTGATATGCTTTCTTCTTTCTGGGTTTTCAAACAAAGCCTCCTTCTATGTTAATATATATAGAAAGTACTGCCTGCATGAAGCATTTGACTCTTTAAAAGATTTGATAAATTAAAATGAAAAAGGAAAAAAGAAAAGAAAATTAGTGATTGGTGCGTTGGGCAGCAAACACGGATACACACGTACCAAATGTCAAATACACAGCTCAATCCAATTGCAGTACTAGTCAAAGGAAATAGCAATATAACGAGCAGAAACTTCTTTAAAATAAAATTGTGTATGAAGTTAATAAGTAAGACTATGTTTATTATTAATGCTATCTAAAATACATTATAATTTTTTTTGGGTGCATTACGGTACCTTCAGTCGACAGTCAAAGTTTAATCTCTTTTGAGGCGTAGAGATCTCGAAGTAAATTTTGTCTCTACCAATAATGTTTTTTTCATACATACAGCAAAAATTGAAACCCCCAATATTATGCTTAAGGAATTCAGCTATATATTATCAATTATGCTGGATCTTGTTAATTAGTAAAATACATTATAATTTCAACCCACCAAATTATTAAGATCATGTAAACTTGTTTACTTACTTTATACATGAGCTTATTTTAAACAAACTTAATTTAATAAACAAATAATGTGACGATAAACTATTGTATAAGTCTACGTAATTTATATAATAAGGAGAAGAATTCAACTTCAACGTTTGAAAGAGAGATGCCATTTAAAGCGAAAGTGAGGTTCAAGCCCCAATCGTCGCACCCAGCCTACTGCAATGCAAAGTGCCATCGTTGAAGTTTCGTACGATATTTTGTTAGGTCACATGGGCAAACAAAACAGCAAGAGCTTTCAAGGTCAAACATTTTGCCAGCACCGGTGACCGGAGCTTTCCCTTTCCTACGTATATGTATTTCTTGGTCTCCTCTTCAAGAGTCATGCAAATTAACCTAGTGGGACTTGCTTGACTTTTTGTATATCATTAATTATTGTATGAATAACAGAATAAGGTTGGGTGCAAATTAGTAAAAAGTGTCTTTTCATTTTTTCTATAAATATAAAAGTATTGAACGAGGGTATTCGGAATGAGGTCCGGCCCAAGGATAAAACAAGTGAAGCCCTTGCTTTAGGCCTCTCAAAATAAAATAATTTTTTCTTTTAAAAAAAAGGTTCACTTTGTATTTTTTTTTTATATTAGTTTTTTGATATATATAATATATCAATAAACATAAGTTAGCCCATTTGGTATAAAAACTTATCATTAGGTTGAAAGTCCAGGGATCAACTCCTCATTGTGCACAAAATAATTAATTTTGTATAAAAAAATTATTGGGTTAATTTTTTAAAAAGGCCTCACCATAAAGTTTGCTTTAGGCCTCAATAGGTGTTGGGCCGGTCCTGAATCGGAATATCGGAATCCATATACAAGAAAAGTAAATAAAAAGAAAACGATTCGATGTAAATAGCGCACTAATTCTTAAGAGAAGCAGTATACATATTACAATTATGTAGATCAGCTAAAGAAGCTACCAAATATTACCCAAGCTACAGCCTAATGCCCCGCCACTGCTCCTGCATAAAAGACAAGACTTATAACCCGCACAGGTAGGCGATCGACAAAAAATACCCGATACCTTATCCATATATATATCAGTAGAGAAAGGCCTCTCCAAAATAAAGGATGCCATACCCAGGATGGGAGGCATAATTATCTCTCAATTAAAAACACCAACAGCCTGCCAAATAGCCGAAATTTTCCATACCAGAAAACCAAAGTTCTGCAGTCAAGCCATTAACTTTAAACCCGAACATAGCAGCACACACCAACTATAGTTCCACACCATTAATTAACAGCACAACAAACAGAGCTCAATGCTACTTGAGTAATTTGCAGCCTGAGAAATTCGTAGGACACCGCAACTTGCCACAGAGCCAAAGAAAGATGTGTCTAGCCTCAGGCGGTAGAATTAGAGAATGAGTTAAAATCATTTTAAAATAACTATTTATCTCTTCTCCGCACAAGACTCAGAACGGAAATGGGGATGAGATCACGAGAGGACTCCGGTGAAAGGAGTGTGTTATTGTGAGATATAATATAAGTAAATTTAGACTTTTGGATCACACATAAATGATGAAGCTAGATCAAGATATAAAATCATGTGACTTTTTTAACTGATCACATAACCATCAACTTCTAATGTTGACCTTTCATGTATGATTTAATGATCCATATTTGTTTATCTCATTCTCACAATAACACACTTCTCTCTTACTTGAGTCACCTTTTATATATATATATATATATATGTATATATATATATATATATATATATATGTGTGTGTGTGTGTGTTGGGGGGATCATGTTACTATCAACGTAACTTTAAAAGAGTTATTCCAAATCATCACCATATATTTTATTATATCCGATGGAAGTTAGGTGACTTCTTTAATGAATTAATGTAGGTTATTGAATTATAATAAAATGAAGTGTGAAGATTTGAAATAACAATTTTAAAATTACTCTTGGGATACGTAACTTGATTCTCTCTCTCTCTCTCTCTCTCTCTCTCTCTCTCTCTCTCTCTCTCTCTCTATATATATATATATATATATATATATATATATATAGGCCACTGAGAGAATTAAATATTTTCTAAGAGACTTTGATCTATATTTATTTCATTCTGGGAGAGCTTAATGTAAGCATGATCCATTCAAATAGTTTATACGCGCTCTCCCCTAAGAAAAGAAATTAATTTATCCCATTTGCCAACCAACACATTTGGAGAGTTGAAAAATGAAAACTATATGGATATGGATATGGTACAAGCTAGTGGTCACTTTTGTTTTTTCAAATTTCAAAACTTACTAGTCTTATTTTTAAAGTAATAGAAGTGGAATATATATACAAAAGAAAATAATGCTATTCACACACACACACACACACACACACATATATATATATATATATATATATATATATATATATATATATATATATATATATATATATATATATTTTATCATCTAATTATAATTAATTTTATATTATTTTCTATATATCTATACTATAACTTTGCCATCCATGATGATGTGAGATGATGTATGCAGCTTACAATTTTGTTAAATTATATATGCATGATTTGTTACGACGAAGGCTCATTAATTATGGTGAGTTTAAATTAGATACTGTCCCTCCCATCTAAATTAAAATATCAAATATCTAAGCCGAATGTAATCTACACGCCATATACGTACGTACTAGATATCTAATAAATGAGATTTTGACATAAAAGTTTGGATTTAAATTTAATTGTAATATATTATCACTATAACGATTTTTTACATAGTAAATTAATCACAAATTATTATATCATTAGAAATATTTGACTCTTATGCTAATTAGTATAATTACTTTAAAAGTTATTCATATATATCATGATTAATGATTGATTGACAGTGTAAAAAATCTTATATGAAGTAAACTTTAAAAGTTAACTTTCTCTTGATGACTAATTCACTAAATCCTAAATTGGTACCACTGTTATATATTACATAATTACATTAAACTCGCAATCTCTGTATGATCTATCTTTAAAATGTTGACACACACCTGCATAATTGTAAACTAAAATTACATTTTTAGTGTGTGTTTGCTTTTCAATTTGTAATCTATGTTTGTCCAATTTCGGATTAGAATACCCCTTGTAAGTCTGTATTTTTTCTTTCACATTGGATGTACTTTATTTTACAAAACTGTCATTGCAAAGCTCAGTTTTCAATCTCAAACGGAAAACCAAACATATATAGTCTTACTATTTAGTTTTCCGCCAAAAGATTAAATCTCAATTTTTTTTTCTATACGTGGGCAAGAAGGCAATGAGGTTAGTGATTCAATAACATTACTTAAATTCAATACTAGACTAAAAGAAAAATATGATGATGTATATTTTTGCTTAATATTACTGATCAAAGATGTGATTGTAAAAAAAACAGATAAAAAATGTATGTCTTTATATTCAAATTGTTTATCCCCTTTGTTTTTAAGTTCCATTATGCTCCTTGTGAAAGTAATTAACTTAAATTCTAAGAAGTTGGTTTAGCTTATAAATCAATGATTCAATATAAAATGTATATGTAGGCACACTAGGTCAATTACTTGAAAACATGATGCAGATTATATTTCAATGAATTCTTTTATCTCAATGTAGATGCCACCCTTGTTACCCGACGAAAAAAAAAAAACAGTTAAAAGCCTGTTTAGTACGTCCTTTCTGCGAGCTTATAGCGGATTAGATAGTAGTTCGTTTGGTAAGCGCATCTGTCACGAGCTTATAACGTTGTTTCAGAAGCTTATTGCGTTTTTTCCAGACGCTATATATACTTGAAGTAGCGTTTGAACTTATAGCTTATAGCATTTCATATTTGTTTCACTTTATCCTTATTAATTATCTTAATTTAATTCTACCTTTATCCTATTCTCTCTCTTTTTATGTAAAATCATTAATGAAGATGTTTTTTTATGTCATTTTATATTTGTAGTTAGTTCAACAACTAGTTTTATCAGACATTTTCATAGAAAATAAGCTAGCTTATCCGCTATTTGCTATCAGCTACCTCATCCACTATCTGTTGTAAGCTATCAACTATAAGCTAGCTTATCCGCTAACAGCTAGTTTTACCAAACAGACTTTAAATTACCGTAGTTAAAAATACTTATAAATCATTTGAGCGATTGACATGCATGTATTATGGCTAATGGAGAAGACCTAAAAGAGTATAATAATAGAGTGACTACCAAAAATTGTCCCTCACAAAAAATGCGGTATCCACTTTAGTCCCTTGAAAAAGTAAGTCTTGAAATAGTTCCTGAGAATTACAAACGAGGGACACGTTAGTCCCCCGTTTACTTCCGTCCGATAACAACCATTAACTTGCTGATGTGTATAGTTAAATGATTGATGTGTCTGTTAGTATATCTAGAGTGTCTGATTGTAAACACTGAAAACAAAAGAGCCCAAATTGGTTCCTAAAAAAAATTGAAACACCTAAAATAATCCCTAACACGTATGATATGATAACACCCAAAATAGTCTCAAATTAGTCCCTAACAAAAATTAAAACACGCCACCCTAAGAGACTAATTTAGTAAAAAAATTAAATAATTAATATGATAACACTTTACCCCCCTTAAACTATAGGTGTAGTTGCACTTTACACCCCAATTTACTAGATTAAGCACTTTACCCCCTAATTTAATATTATTTTTTGCAATATCCCCTTTAATATAATTTAACTCTTTAAAATAATAATAAAAATTTTAAAACTTATCTAATACAAAGGAAAAGACGAAATTATCCACATCTAACTAATTTTCAAACCACTGTCTTGAAACATGTACAAAAATGCAGGACATAAAACTTATCATCTTTATAAGGGAAAACACTACAATTGATGTGGTTCGTAAAATATTAATGTAGTCTAATTTTGAAATCATTGAGTTTTTAGACTCAAAGGAAGATAATATTCTAAACGTCAAACTCCATCGGAGCTAATAGATACATTCTTTAAAAATCAATAGCGTTATTCAATGATATGACCAGTATTCAAGTCTGATCTAATTAACATCAAATAAAAAATTCACTTGCAATGTGATTTGTGTTGTAGATTATATATATTATGATTTTTGTCATTTCAATGAAATCTTAATCATGCACCTTTATATAGATGTTCCTTGCTTATAGTATTTAGGTAATTTCGTCTTTTCTTTTGTATTAAATAAAAATAAAAATTATTATTATTATTTTTAAGAGTTAAATATATTAAAAGGGGCAATTACAAGAAATAATATTACTTTAGGGGGTAAAGTGTTTAATTTAGTAAATTGGGGTGGAAAGTGGAGTAAATTGGAGTGGAAAGTGGAAGTACACCTATAATTTACAGGGGGAATAAAATGCATTTGACTCTTATTTAATTCTTTTTACTAAAGTAGTCTCCTACAGCCTTATTTGGTACTATTTTGGATGTTATTATATCATATGTGTTAGAAATTATTTTGGGTGTTTTAATTTTTATTAGGACCAATTTGGGCACTCTTATTTTTGGTCTTTACAATCAGATACGCTGGACATATTATAGACATATTAGCCATTTAACTGTATACATCAATAAGTTAATGATTGTTACTAGACGGAAGTAAACGGAGGGATTAACGTGTCCCACATTTAAAATTCTCGAGGACTATTTTAGGACTTAATTTTTCTAAGGGACCAAACTGAATATCATATTTTTTTTAAGAACTATTTTGAATATTCACTCATATCAATATCAATCATTCAAATTTTCATATATTTAAACTCCCTGAACAATTAATTATGTATCAGGTATCACGTATTCAATACTGTGGCATAGGTATAATATATTTGTTCAATGACAAGACAACTCGTTAATATAATGTCACATATGGTCTGCGTCATCACAGACATAGAAAATGAGGTATTGGTTTTTATTATAAAGTTTTGTATCTCTTTATTTATGATAGTGAGAATTGATTGCACTTTTTTATAGATATAGGTCGTATTCACTGAATCACGTAAAATCATGTGTTCATCTTCTTTACTGTTTTGTAGTCTAGTTCGATTGTTATTTGTTCTAGTTTTATTTGCATAATTATTTCTTGTATTATTATGTTTTGTGTATATATTATGTACATATAAACTTGAATGTTGTTTTATGACTTTGATTTCACAACAGATATTCTTCAATCGATCGTCAAAGATTAATATCTTTCGAGACATATATATTTTCATAATGAATTTTATCCCTTCCAACAAAATTTTTATCATACAGGTTGCAAAATATGCCTCTCAATGAGTGGATTTTTGTCGTTCCCTGGGACTCTTTCAACTTTCTACTAAACCCATACGTCTGAACCACACTTAGTAGAATATTCATATTCCCTCCATTACCATTTATAAGAAAAATTTTACTCATATATAATGAAATAAAATATAAACAAAATTTTATATATTTAATAATTATATGTCCAAAATATTCTTATTCCATTTATTAAGAGCAGTATCATCACTTTCCATTCACATAGCTTATTTTCAATGAACATTCTCATTTATTAAGAACGGCTTCATCACTTCATCACTTCCCACATTTTTTTCTAGAGGATAATTTAGATATTTTGATTGAATTTTTAAGTGAAATCATAAAATTAAATATGAATGAGCATTATTTTAATAAATATAAAAATGATTGACTTTATTTATAAAATATAACGGAGGGAGTATTTATCTTCTTAAGGATAGTAAAGTTTAATCAATTTAAGCACCAGCCATAAATACCCAGGTCTGTCTTCAGTGAAATTTACAATCCAATATCCCTACAGTGCAGATAACTTAATTTCATGTAAGATAAAGAAATATCTTTTTCAAAGGTTAGCATTTTTTTTTTTTTTGGGTAAATTTCAAAGGTTAGCATATAAGTATGCATGAAATGTTTTTTTTTTTTTTAAAAAAAGTAAAAAATAAATACATTCAATGTTTCATATTAAATCAAAATGAACAGTTAGTTTCGGTTACCATCAGTCCATGTGTGATCTAACTATAGGTTAACGCAAGGACCTATTTCGCAAATAATTGGAAATTGAGGACTAAATGGTAAAAATTAATAATTAATGGTGTCTATTTATAAATGGGCTAAAATTTAATTAGGAGGCGTATGCACTTTATCAATCCATTAAAGATATATACTTACTTACCCAAAAAAGTTTTGTACTTTTTGTAATTTATATTTACTATTAAGCATTTGATTGTTATATGTTGTTAGTATAATGATTTGAGATTAATTTTGATATATAGGTAATGTAAAGTTTTTCATATTATTAATCAATCCTGAATCATGGTTATGTTACTTTGAAAGTAGATTTATAGTAGTCAAACATTATTATCGATATGACAATTTATGATTGGTTGATAATATAAAAAAATTTCACATTGTTAGTGGATAAGAATTAAGTTCAAATCATTTTTTATATTATCAACCAATCATAAATTATCACATCATTAAAATATATGATAATTTACAATTGATTGACAACGTATAAAAAATAAACTATATTTTAATCCAATATTTATACTTAACCACTATATATTAAATTGGAATATTCCTTTTCACATTTTGTTACTTTCATGGTTTCCTATTCAAATATTTGAAATCATGAAACAAAATGAAATAATGTGACCTTCCGGCTATTATTAATAATAACAAAAAATAAAAAACAATAATTTGGAAACAAAGCAAACCAACCTTAAAATGATCCCCAAAAGAAGCTAACGGCACTAGTATGTCATTTACATTTTAGTGAGAGGATAAAGGTTGAATTCTTAAAGACATGGGCAAGACCTCGTCCAATTGCTCTCTATCCAAAGGAAACAGTTTAATAAATAGTGTGTTTGAATAAATAGCTTAATTAAACACTTATTCAATAAGCTTTTTTTAAATAAGCTAAAAATAAATTATTTTTATAAGTTTCTCTGACAAAATTATAGAAATAAGTTAAAAAGCGCTTATGGGAAGACCATAAATTATTTTCATAAACTATTTGTATAAGATTATTTTCATAAGTTATTCTTATAAACTATTTATAAGCTCTTCTAAACGCGCACCCAAAAGAGTGTGAGAACAGCGTCAGAAAAAATAACCATGGACTAATGTGATCCTTGGATAATAAAGTTATGGATTTGGGTATGCACAATATAAGGTGTTTAATAAATAGTTTAATTAAACATTTATACATTTAATAAATGCATATAACATGATTGCTTATAACCTTCTTATAAATTTTTCGAAAAGTATATGATAAAACAAGTCCAATTAAACTCTGCTCTTCCAAACACCCCTTATAATCATAGATTCAGTATAGGGGTGTAAATGAGCGGAATTATTCGTGAACTATTCGAGCTCAGCTCGTTAAATGTTCGATTAAGTTCGTTCGTTTAATTAAATAAACAAACCCAAGCTTGAAGCCGAGCTCGATTATTTAAATGAGTCAAACCCAAGCCGACGTTAACGACTCATTTATATATATATATATATATATAATATTTTAAATATCCTACATTCTTAATCCTAGTTTTTGTAATTATCCTAGGCGGTGCACGCTTGTAACTAAAAGAAAAGTAATAAAATGGGGATGGTAAACCAATAATTATATGGGGGATCTAGGTACTCTAACTTTCCAAATCTAAGACTGAACTCTATCTAGATGAGAGTCCAATCATATGTGAAATGGATCGGGAGCCTTCTCATCCTATGAAGCTATTGCATACTTAGTTTTAATTTTAACCTCAGTAATTGGTTTTATAGATCTAATAGGTTTCTTTAATCCTTTTTTTTATCTCTTGTATATGAGTTAGAGTATCCTCATACAGTTATGCTCTTATCAATGTACCTTTTGCTTATAAACAAATATATAATATTTTATTAAAAGTTGATAAAATTAAGAAATAATTTAAGGAAATTTTTCATAAATGCAAAAAATAATTAAGTTATAAATAAGCTAATTAGAATGTAAGTGAACTGAGTTATTCGTGAATTATTCAGGTTCGGCTCGTTAGTTAACAAGGTAAGCTCAAACTTTTGATTAAACTCGTTCAAATAAATGAGTCAAGCTCAAGTTTTCCATTTTTTTCATAGGCCAAACTTAAGCTTCAAGTGGTCGGCTCCACTCGTTTACACCCTTAAATTTCAAAGTATAATAGGGTGGGTGAAGCTGTGAAGAAATCCTTGTAAATTCTCTATTTCTAGTATGAATGTTGACTTTTATTATATATATATACATGGAGAACACACTGTAAGCGCAACATTTATTACCGAGAGGAGCAATTTATTTTGATATGTGACGAAACCCATATGTTGTGAGATGGCTTAATTGTACTTTTGGTATTTTATTATTTATTATATATAATTTTGATTTCTATAATTTATTTGGAGAACATTTGATCCTTTTATTTTTTTCAATGTTATAAATTTGGTCCTCTCCTCTAACGTTTGTCAAATTTTTAATGATCAACAGAAAGGAATCACTTCTCTAAGAACATAGAAATTTTGGTACAGCTTCTCCCTCCTCTTCCTCTCCGCTTCAACATGATTCAATGGTTCCTTTCTACTATCAATTTAACGATTTCGTTCCTCCTTTTATAGGATCATTTTTTTGTTTTACCATAAGGTTCTTTACCACAGAAGCTCAAATCGAGGTTTTATATGCTTGAAGCAGTGGTTTCTCTCTATTGATCATTGAAAATTTGAAGAACATCGAATGAGAGGACCAAATTTATAACATTAAAAAATGTGTTAAAAAAAGACTATAAGAATCAAAATTATACATGATCTACAATAAGAGAACCAAACGTGCAACTAAGTCTTCTAAGATAAGTAATTTAGAACTTGTTTGTTTAGTCTTTTTTTTCTTAAATAAATGTGTTTTTTGTATAAAAAATCATTTTGTCATTTATATGCTTGGACTTTTATTAAAAAATATTTAAATGAAAAAAGTTGAAATTTAGATTTTCGGAGAAGCGGGATTTTTCAGCTTCAAGCCTTCAACCAAGAACGTTTTTACCTAAATGTTTGTATAGAATCACTTTTTTAAAGTCTAAATAAATAAGCCTTTGTTTTGAAATACGAGGAACAAATCTTGATCATTAAATAATGGATTAGGTTTCTCGTTCAAAATGAGAAAGTAAGATTGTATCCACCTTTAATTAGCTTAGGGTTTGTTTGCGAGTTGGAAGAGAAAGGGAGGGGAGGAGAAGACATTTGAGAGTTTTTTAAGAGAAAAAAGGATATAAAAAACTTTTAAAAATCCTCCAAAATCCTCCCCCTAGTTCATTTTTTTAATTCTCCCATTTTGGGAGATTTTGATTCTTTTGTTGAAAAACAAACCATCATGTAACGTGGAGGATTATCCTCCCTTCCCAACCTCATTTTCCATTACTTTCATCTCAAACCCTTTCTCTCTCTTCCCCTTTAAATTCCTAAACAGATCCTAAAGTGTATCCACCCTTAATTAAGCTTCACCCTTACACCCTTAAGTAAGGATATATTCACCCTCAATATACTTTAACTAATTAGGGGTGATTATATTATTACTTTCTCCCTTTACTTTTTGTTTTTTTTACTTTAAATAAGTTTTTTCCTGAAATTACATTCGAATGACTAAAATTAAAAGCTATTAATTTTTAAATATATAATGATCAAAATTGATTTGCTCATCCCATTATTAGAAGACGTGTTCGCTCATGCGCGCTATGCTCCATCAATTTGGACGTATAAAGCAGATGAAAATCATTAGACTAATATTAAATAAAATGATATGTTGATATTTACTTTAGGAAATTACATCAACCATCAGTCCAAGAGAGATCATCGAAATTAGTACAATCTTTTTCAACAAATTTTTTCATATACATGATTTAAGATTTGAATCCCGATCAACATATTTAAAAAATTTAATTATCTATTAATTATATTGGATGTTGTTGATATTCATAACATTTATATTAAGTATGTGATATTACGGATTTGAATATCACATATATTTTTATCAATATATTTTTACTTATAAAAAAAATATATGATATTATGTTAACTATTAGTAACTTGTGCAGATCCTAAAAAGGTTTATGGCTTAATCACGACAATATAGCACAACATAAACGAATTATTAGTTATTATTGGCTGTACATTAGAAAAGATGACCCAAGAATGTTCAATTTAAAATTTTGAAGGGTTTTGATGGTGGACTTGGTTTCTCCTCCAGTCATACAAGTTTCATAAAAAAATGGCAATAAAGAATTCGCAAATCGACTAAATTGAAACTGTACGGCATTGATGCCTTGGATAATGAAGAGGATTCACGATTTATAATTTGGTACATATTTTTTCGTCACTTGATGTATCAAGTTCCTATTACATTGAGCTAAATCAGCAACATGTTTATATTTTTTATTATAATATAAAAAGTTTGATCATGTTGTTGATTTATTATTAGTATAAAGATTTTTTATACAGATAATTAATCATAAATTGATACATCAGTTAAAATATTTAATTCTTATTTTAATTATCTAAAAAATCACTCATATCATGATTTCTAAGTGATTGACAATATAAAAAATTTTACACTGACAATGCATAATAATTAAACTCTTAATTTTAATATGTTATTAATTTTATTTTTTATATTATCAATCTGTTATGAATTATCATATTTAGCATTGAAAATTTATTATAAAATTTTCAAATATTTTCAAATATATGATAATAAATAATTAAATAACAGTATAAATTTGTTTACATTAAAAATATATTGGAATTAAATTCTTAATTTTAATATAAGAAATTAAAGATTCCTCGTTACAAAAACTATTTTGCACTTAAAATTAATGTATATAAATAAAGGAAGTTGCTTTTAATTATCGCGTGGGCTTGCTTGTGGGCAATTAAAATAAGGTTAAAATACATTCCGACCCCTTAATTTATTTTTTGGTTTTAATTTGGTGTTTTAATTTTTAAAAGTTTCAATTTGGTTCCTTAACTTGTCTCTGTTATCACAAGTTAGTCATCTCCGTCAATGATATAAGCAAATGAGTTTCAAATTGGTGCCTTAACTTTTAAATAAGTTTCAAATTGGTCTCTTAACTTTTAAATGAGATTTAAATTGGTCCTTTAAATTGTTAACACATATGACACTTCCATTACTTTTGCTTATGTCTTTGATGGAGAGGACTAACTTGTGTTAACTGACACAAGTTAAGGAATCAAATTGAAACTTTTAAAAGTTAAGAAATCAAATTGAAACTAAAAGATAAGTTAAATGTATTTTAGCCTTAAAATAAATTATTTAAATTAATGGATTTAATTGGTATGCATTATCAGTATATTGTCAACCAACCAACATTATGTTAGTCCGAGTGGAACTTGGTTCAGGTCCCTTAAACAAGATTTCGGGTTCGAGCTTTGTGAATGGAAAAAATATGGTTGGGAGGGGAGACCTCACTAAAGGTGGGTCGGCCAAGTTCCCCGATTCGCGAAACCGTGGATATTTCACGCCTATAATATGGTAACAAAAAAAAAGTATATTGTCAACCAATTATGAATTATAATATTATTAAAAATGTTTAACCCTTATTCTAATTACCGTAAAATTCACTATATCATGTTTTCTTTATTGATAGAGGGTGTAAAAAATTTTACATTAATCATATATATCAATTAAATTCTAAACCGATATCATCTTTTAATTTTTATAGTCAAATTGTTAGCAATATTCGTATGAATCTTACAATAGTGGCCCAATTAACATGCTGACCCAAAGTGAATTATTCGAGGCCAGCACAAGCTTATCGAAATAGTAAAATATTTCGATTGATTTGATAATTTATAATTGACTCATGATATAAAATTTTTTTTAATACATTCTAATTAAATCCTTTTCAGAATTACTTTTTATTTTATTATAGTTTTAAGAATACGACAAAAACAAACAGAATGATAACATAGAAACAAAATACTTGGAATGAGAATTTGAGACGAGGAGAAATTAGGAACCCAAAAAAATGAATATCTCCCCAAAAAATCTTATGGGTTCCTAACTGCCACAAAATTTATTTATTATAAAATATAATATCGGTTTGAATCGTTGCAAAATATTAAGTGTTTTGCAATTTTTTTCAAATTATTATTTGTATCTATTTTTTTAAAATTTTAAGATACCTGCTTGTAATAAAAACTTTTAACCAAAAGTTAATAATTTTTTTATCAATATGATACAAATAAATGGTTAAAAACCTTATCATTATTAAATAAAAATATCAATTAATCTACAAATAGCATAAATTTTATTCAAAAGTAGTTCACAATTATCCTAATATAAAAATAGATATAAATATAAATTCCCGACACAATTCAAATGTGATATATCTAGATATACTTCCTAACAAGTTGCCCTTATAGATTCACGAAAACTAAAATATATGGTAAAACTATGCGAGTTGCTGTAATAACTATAAAGATATTATACAAGTGTATAAAATTATAAATTAAAGTTAATAAACATAATTTACAATTCACCTCAAGTATCAGTATATTGATGATAGAAAGAAGAAGCTAGTATATACCCCTCCCAAGGCTATGTTTGAAAGTTTTGAAGAAGATGAAGTAATTTAAAATTAAGTAGAGTGGAATGGTGAAAGTATATTTACTCCATTGTTTGAAAGTTTTAATAAGGAAATGAATGGAGATTTCCTCTATTGTTTAGAAATATAATGATAATTAATGGAGTGAAGTGGATTACAAAGGATATGAAGTGGTTTACATTTCACTCCATCTCAAACTCTCCAAATTGAAAGGTATGAAAATTTGAGGATTTGAATGGTATATAGTGATTTGAGTTCCAACCCTTAACTATTCCACTTTCATTTCTTAAAAACTCCCAAACAATAACTGAAGGTATTTTCAAATCATTGGGTTTGGTTAGGGTTTATGAGCTAAAGTCAAGCTGGGATGGCTGGCAGTAGATATTAATGGTGATTAAAATGACGTACGTGCAGTGGACAGTATAAGAGGAAAATTTGCAAGGTAGGTAAAATGATGAATAGCTCATACGTGAGTCCATGTACGCATGGTTTGTATTCTCGAGTGTTGAGATGAAAAAGTTGAAACAATCATATTTTTATCGTTGTTAGAAGGAACCGCTAAAATCTCAATATCGTTACGAAGTAAACATGCATTAACTGTTTTTTTAACCATGATATGTGTACGGAGTATTTATTATCGGTAGCAGTGATTAATCTCCATTAGTAACCTGTTGGATATAAAAGATGGATTCTTCCCTTCCAACTAGGTTTTCTCTATACGTAAGAATCAAAATTCGAATGATTGATCACTTATTTAAAGTGTATGGGTCTCTTAATTACCACTCAAATCAATCATATGTTAACGAATTAGTTGTTAGGTATGGCTTGATTTGCAATATTTGTGCAATAACTTTTTTTCTTCACACACACATAATCTCGGTGGATGGTGGTTAATGGTTGACAGATGATATTAAATGGCGTCTATAAATAGAATTCAAATGCATTAATTTCCTGAAATCACAACAAGAGAAGGAGCTTCAAGTCTTGGGGTGAGAAACGGGGATTAGAACCTTCTGTTCTATTTTACATTATCACATCACGTTTTTGTTGGGATTTCAAAAGGGATAATTTTTTAAAAACAATTTATAAAAACCTTTTGAGCGGAAAAATCGCTTTACTAAGGACCACATATTGCACATGAATCACAAGGATATTGTGTTTACCTCTTGAAGCGTAGCTTTATCACGAACGTTGTGAGCATTAATCTACACAGCTACAGAGCTGCAGATCCGAGGAACACTGCTGCTATCACCACAAAGGTAGAGGTTCTTCTCTATCAACAGGATTGTAAAATAGCAATACCTCTACTCAGTTCACGCGAGCAAACCAACGTCAGAGATAACGTAGTGCTAACTATCAGGATTGAGAGAGGCACGACACACAGATAGAGATAAGAGGGCGCGCCTGTCAAGGGTGTACAACGGCCGTTATGAGTGCTCTGTGTTGTCTGTACCTTATGTGACATGCACAGCTTAGTAATAGTTGTTACTCACTTATCCTAACCCAGTTGGGCTACTGTACGCTACAGACCCAATGTTTAATTATTAATTAAATCATATTTAATTAATCAATTAAACCGATCCCATTTTAATTATTAATTAAATCATATTTAATTAAATTAATTCTCTGAATATTTGCTCTATACGTGTGACCCTATAGGCTCTCAATTAATTGGCAATAATATTAATTATTATTAATCATATTAATAATCAATTAATATTATAAAAAATGAGCGACATCTAGCAATATATCATTGCTACCCAATTAATTAGAATATATATTGGTGATACAATTAAAACCTTATTGTAACCATATATAATGTGAAGTCAATGTCCTTTCATCTCAATGTCTTAATTGAACACAACACATAAATGTGTCATCCTTGTTAAGTCTAATTATTTATCTCTTGATCTAGTAATTGATGTACGATCATGTGGGCCCAATACCTCATATTATCACACCTTAGTATGGCCATGCATTTCTACGTCGCATACCATCAAGAGGCCTATAGACATGACCCCTGTTATGTAGGAGGGACGAATCCTATCTACATCACTCACATTCCTCAACATGTTTCCTTACAGGCCCAATAACTATATTTATAGTTGTTCTGTTACAGACAACGTTTAATAGTATCAAATCGAATGACTACTTCACTATGGTCACCATGAGAATCACTTATGACACTTACATAACTATTATGCAACATTCTCATAGCGGATCACTCCAGTATACATATTTCACTAATATTTATACCTATGTGAAGATTTGATATCTTATATCTATGATCCGTGAGATGTGATCATCAGTACACTCACATAATAGTCTCAATGTGTTATTATTGTCCTTATTAATAATAATATTTGATTATGGATATTTAAGAATAGTGTTCTATAATTTAATGGCACCTCACGGTCAAGTCATACTTGACGTTCCATTAAATGAATTACCTATTTTAAGGACTTTATTATACTATAAATATGATCATCAAATATAACATAATAAATAAATGTGTTATACATATATCAAATATATGATCAAAGTCATGATACAAACAATTATCTATTCAAAATAGATTGACCACTAGGGCTTACCCAACAGTCCCAACCAATAATATTTTACCATGTATTCTACTTTTTTAATATTAATTAAAATTTTAACCTACATGGTAAGATATTATTGGTTAGAACATGATGTGGTATACCAAAATGAAACAAGAGATCCCCGTCCGATAAACAGAGAGTTTGTAAGAAATTTCAATACTGTAGTGCGTGTGCATACACTCATGATTTTTGCGTCTACTCTTTAGTCTTTAGTGCTCTGGAATACTATAATTATAGTAAGAGCGAGTCTCACAAGATATTGAGAGTCCCGCATTGAATGATGATATGACCTGAATAATAGTTATAAGTCTTCATGGGCTAGTTTTTGGAGTGGAGTTAAGCTCAATTATTTGAAGATGATATCAAACACTACAACAAATTTTCCATAAACCTACGGACACTTTTCGTAACAGTTGTTAAAACTGTAGGTATAGGTGTTAGTGTTGGCCAAATTGTAGGTAAAGATAGGTGAAGCATAGGTAAAACCTATTGACAGTCAAATGCAACTTATGCAAGTGTAGGTAAATGTATGTGGACCGTAGGTAAAGCCTGTAATGAGAATCAATTGTCATTAGTATTCGTCACTCATAATAGACAGATGGACTAACAGTAAGTGAATCTAAACTTTATATATACTTACGGATTTTAAACATATAATAACAGATTTTGACTGTTACTAAAAGACAAATTTCTTATAATGAAAGCTATCTTAGATCCATTGTTGGTTCACCCACCAGATAATACGCGCATCAAGCCCAATAGCACTGGGCGTGAGGGGGTGCATTGGAAAAAACTCAAGTCCCACATTGACTAGAAAGAGTGCCTAATAAGAGCTTATAAGGCTTGGGCAATCCTCATATCTTAAGCTAGTTTTTGAGGTTGAGTTACCCCAAATCCAAAATTCTAAGATAGTATCAGAGCCTATCCGAGATCGTTGGGCTACCCACAGATGTCCGATCTTGCAAATACTGAAAAGAGAAAAGAGAAGAATATAGTGGAATCAGGGAAGAAAATTATATTCTTCATTCTAAGATACTACCTCCGGTTCTCAATATAAGAGACAAAACCTTACTTCATCAAAACCAAGAAAAATTATTGAAATCAATTCATTTTAAATTTTATTCCACAAATACCCCTATATAATTATTTCTAATTCAACTAACTTATTTATTATTAAATCCAAGCATTATGCTATCTGACCAATGAGTATGGCAAAACCAAAGCACTTGCATGAAAAATTGTTGAGTCTCTTTAATGTGAATTTTATAATAAAAATAAGGGTAGAAATGAATTTTAATATAAAAATTGATCACTTTTTCTTATATATTGGGGAAAAAAAAAAGAAAGATCATCTTGTCTTATATATTAAGGATCAAAGGGAGTAGATATGTGTACAAAATTGTATATATACGTGCTCCAACTGAGAAAATAATTCCAACTGAATTCTAACCGTATAACAATATAGCTAACTAATTAAACTAACTTATCAGCTATGTAACTGACTCACTAAGGGCTCGTTTGGTGGTCAGGATAGGATAAGGATGGATAGGATATGAGAGCTGGATAAGGATAGGATAAGATATGAGCATGATAAGCTCTTATCCTGTCTAATGTTTGATGTGCATCAGATAATGACAGGATATGATATAAAATATCCACAAATGATAAAATTATCCTTATATCAAAATTACATTTTTTTTCAAAAATAAAATTTAATATTACGTGGTTGTTTTATACATTTAAATTAAAAAATATTTAATAATATATATTTTTGACTTTTTAATTATAAATTAGTCCATTTTTTTAAATTATAAAAAATTAACTTTTTTTTCACTTTTTATAAAAATTGTTAATTAAACCACATATTTTAATTAGTATTAAGGTTGACTAATTAGGTTTGAAACCGTAATTAAATAATAACAATATTAAAGGTAAGAGATAAAAGAAAGCATTTTCTTATCCTATCCTGTTGGTTCTAACCCAGCTCCACCCTCAGGATAGAATTATAACTAAGTAACAGGATAGGATAAGCTAACAGGATAAGCTTATCCTATCCTGCTGGTTCACCAAACTACAGATTAAAACAGGACAGGATAGCTTATCCTATCCTGCCTCCCTTATCCTGACCACCAAACGGGCCCTAAGAGTTTCACTATCTTTAACAGAGATTAAGCTCATACCTAAATTGTGTAGGCACTGGCACACCTCATTGTCTTAAGAAAAAGAACTTAATCAAACTATAATATTATCATATATTGCAAATTCACGCCATGGTGCTACCTCTGCATTATCATGTGAATGGTGAGCGTGTAGACCTTAGTGTCTTACAGTTAGTTTGCCTGTTTGTGTTATTAAAGGGCAAATGATAAAAATGGGCCGAGGAAAAAACAATCAGGAAGGGTTGTGATTTCGTGTGCATAAGTACTACTGTTTTATTTTTTAATTTTTTTTAAAAAAAAGTCAATGAAGATCTAATGTGAATAATAAACCCTATATGAGTGTGACTTGCAATAAAAATGTTAAATAACGTTGATTTATCGGGTGGTTAAATTTTGAGTTTAATTTTGATTTATTATTAATCTAATTTTTTTTATACTGTCAATTGATCACAAATTATCATAAATATAATTTTTAAAATAATTATTATAAGAGTCAAACATTTGTAATAATATCACAATTCATAATTTGTTGGTAATGTATAAAAAATATATACACTAAGGATATATAACAATTTAATCCTAAATTTATGATATATAAAAAAAATCCTAAATTTATGTCGTGAAAAAGTCAAATTCCATAGCAGCTCTGCCCACTGGATATTGTTTTATTAGTTATATGAGCTATGAGCTATGACTTGAGTTATATGCCGAAGCATGGCCCATCTTTTATTTTTCAGTTGGCCGAGCAGCGGAAGTTGATGATATTACATTCACTGTTTGAACTATTTCTCATTTTTTTTCTCATAGATCATCAATTTTGGAACTAATACTATTTTAGCCCGTGCCTGAAAATGGAAGCAACTTACAAGAACGAATCAACAGTAATCCATCATTTTTGGGTTCTGTTGTAAACTTCATATCTTTTATTTTATTTGTTTTGTCAATTGGAGCATACTAATCAAAACGGATTTAACCCATCGAGTTAGCTTGTCCCGTCATACATTTCTAGTGAATTGAATTAACAATTTTACAATCCACAGTAGAGCGAATGCGAATCATATAACCCAAGCCCATTTGAGTTGCAGGTTTAGAGGGTCACACGCTGACGCAGGGCAACCCATTAAAAAAAAAAAAAGCATTCAAGGCTATTGCTCGATGTGTTGATGCTCATAAATCCCAATCCAAACACAAGCAAATTCAGTGGAAATGAATTCCAATTTGCAAAATAGGTTACTGAGATCAAAAGGGATAATAGTCAAGCAGGGGTGGAATTTTCTATGACTGCAATCCATGCCAAAGGAGTTTCAGTAATGTTGTGAATTTTTTAAGTCTAAAAAATAAGTGCATAAGTCATACCGAATTACAATTAATATGAGGCTAATCCCATAAAGATTTTAATGTTAAATTTTAGATATTGATAAATTTATCCTAATCTAGTTCATACTTTAGTGTTTTTCTGTCTCCACTGAGTGTTTTTTGGGTGTGAGATCCCCAACAGTGATTGTTTTTTATTTGCTTTATAAGGCTGTATGTCATATATAAATCTGCTACAAATCCTCCATCAATCTGCAAATCCAGAAAAAGCAGCAATTAATTTCATGATTGAGAGAAAAATTGGAAAGAAACGATGCTCGCTTGTGGAACCTGCTTCGCTCCTTGCCGACGACGTCAGAAAGGTAAAAAAAGGATCGTGATTTGATCACGATGTTGGTCTGAATTACCTGCTGTTGGTGCGAGATTTCTGCCCTGTAAACGTTTGCATTGGCGATAAACGAGTCATGGACTGGTCTAGGCCCAAAATGGGGTGTTTGGTCATTCTTTTATGTTGAGCTATTTCTCATTGGTATTTTTCTTAATTTTAGTAAGATGAAAAATAAAATAAAATAAAATAAAGAATAAAAAACCTAAAAGTAAAAAAATCCGAACAAAATGAGATGTTTACACTTACCCCCGAGCAAACGTAATCACACAAAAATAATTGTAGATAGAAAGTGAAATGTGTTATGAAATAACGATGAATAGTGGATGTCCAAGTAGTGGCTGATAATGTCTTTGTAGCTTCTAATCTTCCATGGTTTAAGCTTCCACTATAGACTTCCATTATGGTCTTAATATCAATTGCTAGTGACACTTTATTTCTTTCTTGTAAATTACACTACTTGTGTCCTATAAATAGGACCAACGGAATCTTGTAATATTTGGACTTAAGAATGATAATGAAAAGTCTTTATCTTTTTTCTTCCTCCTTGCTTATATAATTCATATATCTTGTTATTATTTTAGTTAGTTTCATAACACGTTATCAACACGAAGCTCTAACCAATTGAAATCCGAAAGATTTGAGGATAGTGTTTTGAAAAAAGAGAGAACATATAGCAGTACTAAATATGTCGAATCTTGCAAAACTTGACTTTGTGGCTCTTGACATTACGGGAAAGAATTACTTATCTTGGGTACTAGATGCTGAAATTCATTTAGATGCAAATGGTCTTGGTGATACTATCAAAGAAGGAAATAAAGCAACTAATCAAGACAAGGCCAAAGCCTTGATCTTTCTTCGTCACCATCTTCATGAAGGGTTGAAAAGTGAGTATCTTACAGTGAAAGACTCACTTGTTCTTTGGAAAAATTTGAAAGAAAGATATGACCACCAAAAAACTGTAATCCTTCCAAAAGCTCGTTATGATTGGATGAATTTACGTTTACAAGATTTTAAATCCGTAATTGATTATAATTCTGCGATATTTAGAATTACTCTCAATTGAAACAATGTGGAGAAAAAGTAACTGATGAGGATATGTTAGAAAAAACATTCTCCACTTTTCATGCATCTAATGTGCTCCTGCAGCAGCAATATCAAGAAAAAGGATTTAAAAAATATTCTAAGTTGATTTCTTGCCTCTGTGGCTGAGCAAAATAATGACAAAATCATGAGTCTTATGGACAAAATCGTGGTCGTGGTCGTCGTCGCGATCATGGATATGGTCGTGGTGGAATTTCCAAGAACACTTTTTCTCACAAGAAGTGGAAAAATAGTGACAAAAATGAAAAGGAAAAAGCTGGGCAAAATAGCAAACATGTTGAAAATATATGTCATCGTTGTGGTAGCAAGGGCCATTGGTCACGTGCATGTCGTACACCAAAGTATCTTGTTGACCTTTTCCAAGAATCACTTAAAAATAAAGAGAAAAAGATAAAGACACATTTTGCTTATGAGGATGGTGATTCAGATTATGGCCGTATGGATGTCACTCACCTAGATGTTGCTGATTTCTTTATTGATCCATATAGGAATTGATCACCTTATTGGAGATGGGAGTGTCAAGAAATAAATTTCTTGTTTTTGATGTTATTGAACTCTATGTTTGGTGTGGTTTAAGTTTCTTATGTTTTGATGTTATTGAACTTTGAGCCTCGATGTGTTTTTCCTTTAAAAGTAATAAATAATTTACTTATATCATTGTTAATTTCTTTTTAGTAGCATCTTTCCATATTGATTATTTTCGTGTATCAAAAATTTATATTTCTTGTTATTTCTTTTATGAAGAATGAGTATTGGCAATAACATCAATAAGGAAGATATGTGTCTCGCTGATAGTGCAACGACCCACACAATTCTCAAAGATAAAAAATACTTCTCTTATTTAACAATGCAAGAAGCAAGTGTTGGTACTATATCTGGTACCACAAAGATAATTGAAGGCTCCGGACGAGCTAGTATTTTGTTACCTGGAGGAACAAAATTACACACTGACACAACACTATATTCTTCTAAGTCTCATAGAAACTTAGTAAGTTTCAAGGATATCCGTCTAAATGGATACCATATTGAAATTACAAATGAAGGAAATAATGAATATCTTTATATAATGAGACTTGCCTTCGATAAAAAATGTGTATTGGAAAAATTACGTTCTTTTTCCTCCGGATTATACTACATGTACATTAGTATGATTGAAACTCATAATGTTGTAAACCAGAAGTTTACCGATCATAATAAGTTTATTTTTTGGCATGACCGGTATGGTCATCCCGGATCTATTATGATGCGAAAAATAGTTGAAAATTCAAGTGGATATTCATTGAAGAGCCAGGAGATTCTTCAATCACATAATTTTACATGCACTGCTTGTTTCCAAGGGAAGTTAATAATTCGACCGTCACCAACAAAAATTGGGAGTGAATCTCTCACATTTTTATAATGTATACAAGGTGATATTTGCGGACCAATACACCCGTCGTGTGGGCCATTTAGATATTTTATGGTTTTAATTGATGCATCAACTAAATGGTCACATGTTTGTTTGTTGTCAACTCGCAACCAGGCGTTTGTGAGATTGCTTGCTCAACTGATTCGACTAAGAGCTCATTTTCTCGATTATCAAATTAAGAAAATACGCCTTGATAATGCGGGCGAATTTACATCCCAAGCATTTAATGATTATTGTATGTCTATTGAGATTGATGTTGAACATATGTTGAACATCCTGTTGAACATGTTCATATACAAAATGGACTTGCAGAATCATTCATTAAATGTCTAAAATTGATTGCAAGACCATTACTTATGAAATAAAAACTTCCAATTTCTACTTGGGGACATGCAATCTTGCATGTTGCGACATTGATTCGCATCAGGCCAACAAGTTATCATAAGTCATTCCCTTTACAATTGATTTTTGGTCAGGAACCTAATATTTCCCATCTAAGAATTTTTGGATGCGCTGTATATGTTCCAATTGAACCACCACAAGGTACTAAGATGGGTCCTTAGAGGAGAATGGGAATATATGTTGGTTATGAATCTCCATCTATAATAAAATATCTTGAACAATCAACAGGAGATTTATTTACGGCTAGGTTTGCCGACTGTTATTTTAATGAATCAGATTTCCCAATATTGGGGGGAGGAAATAAGCAGCTGGAAAATAAGATTAGTTGGAATGAATTATCACTATCTCATCTTGATCTTCGTACAAAACAATGTGAACTGGATGTTCAAAAGATAATTCATTTGCAAAGCTTAGCCAATGAGTTATCAAATGTATTCACTAATCCAAAAAAAGTGACTAAGTCACATGTACCAGCTGCAAATGCTCCAATAAAGATTGATGTCCCTGTTGGACAATCTGAAATTGTAAATGAGTCTCAGCCACGCATGAAGCGTGGTAGACCCCTCGGATCCAAAGATAAAAATCCTCGAACAAGAAAAGAAGCGAAAAAGCAAGACGGCCCAAGTGAGGATATAGAGACTCCAGTCCATATACATAATTAACTCAGTTCCAGAAGAAACTCAGGTACCTGAAATTTGTGAAAATAAAGAGATCTCCATAAATTATGTCATAGATGGAATACATTGGAACCGAAACGAAGTCAACGTCGACGATGTTTTTGCATATAATGTAGCGCTAAATGTAATAAATGATAATGAGGATTATGAACCAAAGTCTATTAAGGATTGTAGACAAAGAAATGATTAGCCAAAATGGAAAGATACAATTGAGGCAGAATTAAACTCGCTTGGCAAGCAAAAAGTTTTGGACTTGTAGTCCGTACACTTGATGGTGTAAAGCCAGTTGGATACAAATGGGTTTTTGTGCGAAAACGAAATGAGAATGGTGAAATTGTATGATCCCAAGCACAACTTGTTGCTCAAGGATTTTCACAAAGACCTGACATTGATTTTGAAGAAACATATTCACCTGTATTGGATGCAAGTACTTTTCGGTACTTAATTAATCTGGTGGTGCATGAAGGGCTCAATTTACATCTAATGGATGTTGTTACAGCCTATTTGTATGGCTCACTTGATAATGACATATATATGAAACTCCCAGAAGTATTTAATTTGCCCGAGACACACAATTCGGGATCTCGAGAAGACTACTCAATCAAATTGAATAAGTCTCTCTATGGACTAAAACAATCTGGGCGTATGTGGTATAATTGTCTCAGTGAATATCTGCTAAAGGAAGGTTATAAAAATGACCCCATTTGTCCATGGATTTTTATGAAAAGATTTGGAAAGGAATTTGCCATAATTGCTGTTTATGTTGATGACTTAAATATTATCGGAACTCGTGAAGAGCTTCCAAAAGCTATAGATTGCTTAAAGAAAGAGTTTGAGATGAAGGACCTAGGAAGGACAAAGTTTTGCCTAGGATTACAAATCGAATATTTAAAGGATGGAATTTTTGGACATCAAGAAGGTTATATAGCAAAGGTGCTAAAAAGGTTCTATATGGACAAATCATACCCATTATGTACTCCAATGGTTGTGAGGTCACTAGATGTGAACAAAGATCCTTTTAGACCTCAAGAAAAGATTGAAGAGCTACTTGGTCCTGAAGTGCCATATCTCAATGCAATCGGAGCACTAATGTATCTTGCTAATTATACACGACCTGATATATCATTTGTTGTTAACTTATTAGCAAGATACAGTTCTTCACCTACACGAAGACATTGGAATGTCAAGCATATATTTCGTTACCTTAGAGGTACAATGGATATGGGTTTGTTTTATTCAAATATATCCAAGTCAGATCTTATTGGTTATGCAGATGCAGGTTATTTGTCTGACCCTCATAATGGTAGATCACAAACAGGCTATTTATTTACATGTGGTGGTACAACCATTTCATGGCGGTCAGTAAAACAAACCATAACAACCACATCATCTAATCATGCGGAAATTTTAGCACTACATGAGGTAAGTCGGGAATGCGTTTGGCTGATATTAGTGATTCAACACATACGAGAGACTTGTGATTTATCTCCAGGGAAAATGATTCCAACGATCCTATATGAGGATAATACTGCATGCATTGCCCAATTGAAAGAAGAGCATATTAAAGGAGATAGAACAAATCATATTTCACCAAAATTCTTTTTTACTCATGATCTTCAGAAGAAAGGTGATATAAACATTCAACAAGTTCGTTCATGTGACAATCTAGCAAACTTGTTAACCAAGGCACTCCCCACTGCAAGTTCTAAAAAGCTAGTCCATAATATTGGGGTTCGTCGACTCAAAGATCTCAATTGATATTGGCATACATATTTTACTCTTTTCCTTTTGTCGTGGTTTTTTGACGCACTGGGTTTTCCTAGCAAGGTTTTTTGAGGCGATAGCATGCTAAAGAATGATGTACTTTTTTTCCTTCACTAGGTTTTTATCCCACAGGGTTTTTCCTGGTAAGGTTTTAATGAGGCATATTCTCAAATAATGGACATCCAAGGGGGAATATTAAGAAATAATGAAGAATAGTGGATGACAATGTCTTTGTAGTTTCTAAACTCCCATGGTTTAAGCTTCCACTATAGACTTCCATTATGGCCTTAATATCAATTGCTAGTGACACTTTATTTCTTTCTTGTAAGTTACACTACTTATGTCCTATAAATAGGACCAATGGAATCTTGTAATGTTTGGACTTGAGAATTATAATGAAAAGTCTTCATCTTCTTTCTTCCTCCTTGCTTATATAATTCATATATCTTGTTATTATTTTAGTTAGTTTCATAACAAAATGTGTAAATAAAAACAACAAAATAGAGATAAATCTAATGCACAATAATTAATCGCGCGCTTGAGTCCTCCCCAACAGTGGCAGATCTTGAGAAAAAAATTTTGAGGAGCCATTAAGCACTAGTCAAAATGATGCATTGAAAATTCATAATCAATTCAGTAAAAAAATTCACAATTAATCATACATAATTCTATCACTCGAATATGTAAAATGGATAAACATCTAATATGCAAGTTCCTAGTTAGTGCTTGCTCATCTTGCAATGACGCAGATGCGTATAAGAGATATTAAGAAACTTGAAACAGATGCGCGGAGGAAGAGAAACATAATTATAGTGAGTCCTAATGGCGTTAAGTTTCAAATAATGTCCATTTTGATGGAATTGTTACTATTTGAATATATTTTTTTGGTAATCAATAAGTTTAGATTAGGAGAAGACATGCCCCCGTGCAAGGCTAGGGAAGACCACCAACCTCTATGAGGATTTGTAGTGGAATTGATATATATTGCCTACCAATAGGGAAGATCTGAGAATCGAACCCAAGCCACAACGAGTGTAGGTGGAAGGCTCGACCATATGTGCCAATCCCTGTGGGACTATTTGCATATTTTTGAATCAATAAGGTCTAGTAATAATGTTCCACAAATATATATATATATATATATATATATATATATATATATATATATATATATATATATATATATATATATATATATATTTGTGGGCTTTGCCTGTAGTATATGTTGCATTGTTCAATTATTTGGATATTTTTAAATCAATAAGGTCAAATAATAATGCTCCACAAAATAAAATATATGATAGTTTGTGGGCTTTACATGTAATATATGTTGTACAAATATTTTGAACACGCCATACATAATTTTTTTTATATAAAAAAATGAGAGGAAAAAATTTGGGGAGTTATGGCTATCCCCGACTCCAAGAAGAACCTGCCATGCTCCCCAAACTTGTTATCAACCTATAGTGGTCATGGGGATAAGAGATGGATCAAAAAAGCATTAGAGGGAATGAATGAATATATAACAATATATATTATGAAAAATACTACATATATATAACTAGTTTTAGAAAATACATGCAAAAAGGAGGGACCAACACTCAAGCTTGCCCACCTCTTGATCCATCCCTAATGGGGATAGAATCAATAACCATGCAACTAGTATGAAAGTAGAGTAAATATCCAATTTGATCCCTGAAATTATAAGGTCGTATCAACTTAGTCCCCCACATTATCAATATTTCAAAATGATCCCTGGAATTGCAGAAAGTTAATCAGATTCGTCCCTCTGTTGATATTTGCATGGACTATAATGACATTAAGTTGGTAATGTCAGGGATCATTTGAAACGAAGTGAATAATGTCAGGAATGCATTTGCTACATTTTGAAATTCTAAGGATCATTTTGTAATATTGATAATGTGGGGGACTAAATTGATATGACCTTACAATTTTAGGAACCAAATAGAATATTTACCGTATGAAAATTCCTTGGAACCCAACAGTAGATCTCTCATCGATAACCATGCAAAACATATGAAAAAAGACATGCAAATAGTTATGCAATTAGTCATCAAGTAGTTATGCAATTTGCCATGCAAGGTACATTAAAAATGCCAATAAAGAGAAATGAAGAGAACAATTTAGAAAACAAAACCACATGTCCCAATACAACACTTGTTTAACTCTTAGCTTAACATAAACCAGTCATGCTTTACGTCATTTTTGGGTGCATTTTTTGACTTAATGCGTTCCTTAATCAACCCCAATTATTTGTGCTCAAACTTTGGCACGTTGGTGTAGGTTCCCTAACCTTTCGCTTTGAGGTTCTAGATGTGACAAAGCTTCTAATTGCTTAAAATTTCTAACAAAGCTCAGGGCACTCACTATAATGACTTAGGATCACGTTAAGGAGTTTAACCACATCAATCCTCACACACTGCTATCTATTTTGATAAAGGTAAACCCCTGGGACACGTGTCCTACTTGGGGTATACTAATCTCCCGCCCAACAAAAAATATCTCGTCATTTCTTTATTTCTTTTCTGCACTTCTAACTGAGAGAGAACACAGCTGTTTCTCCTTTTTTCTTTCCTTCCCTTCTTTTTTTTTTTTGGTAGAATTCTTCCCTTTCTTTCTATTCTTCCATCTTCCCCATTTCACGTATCTCGCCATTTTGGCCAGTAGTCATCACACTCTTCCTCATTCATCTGTCCGCTTTCTCTTTTCTTCTTGCTTCGGTGGTGAGACCATTAAAGCTTTGAGCATAGAAAACAAATGGGTGTCGAAATGCCTTATTTTTTCCTTGCTTCTTTGCATCTTCTTCTTCTTCTTCTTCTTCTTCTTTATTTTTCAGTTGTCGTTGTTTTTATTTTTTCAGCATTTAAAAAAAGGATTCTTTTTGTTTGCTCTTGCAGAAATGTATCCTCTATTGGTTAGGAGAAGCATCTTCCATTTTTCACTTCCGATAGGTAAGCTTTATTGTACATCCAAGTTGACATTTGTTATTTATGAAAAAAGATGAAAAAAGATAGACCCATCGTGTGATAAATTTGGACCCAGTAAGTTAGTTCTATTGGTTGATTACTCTCTCATTTCTTCTCCCTCGACGGTGCTTCTGCTTCAACAAGTGAGGTTTTTCAGTTTTTTTAGCTTAATAATCTCACCATTTTTTGTTCATGAAGCTTCAACCTGAGAGCATTTTTTGGCCTCTTTCCCCTTATTTTGCATAACCATCCCCTTCCTTCCCCATTATATTTTCATGTTCTGTTTTTTGTTTCATCGAGACTCATTTTTTATTTGCGTTTTTTGCAGGACAGAACTCTGTTCTGCGTATGTTTATATTTTCATGTTTGTTTGAATTTATTTGCTATTAATGAGGTGCTTCATTTGTCTAATGGTAGCTTATGGAGGACATTCGGTTAATTTTTTCACATAATTGTTTTTATGATTTATTTTTTAACATGGCAGCAAGTACGTGTTTTTCACATGATTGTGTGGAAGCCGATTATACATGTGATTTTATATAATTTAAACATCCATATCTCTTCTAATGTTTTAAACATCCTCACTTATGTGCTTAAGTTAACTCTATTTTCAGTATTCTCTGCAACAATAACTGACTTTATGGAATATAAGGCAGTAATGAATTATGAGTAATTTTTTGCCATCTCTATATTTCTATAATGAAATTATAAGTGCAGTAATTTTGTTGCATTAACATGGATTGCTTTATGAGTGAAGTAATTTGAGAGCAACATTTACTCAGTGAGCCGATCAATTGGTTTTAGTCACTCATTGTTTTTGGTATGTAACTAGCTGCTACAATTCTTGATACTTACATTATTTAAAAGGTGATACCATGATAAAGAAGACAGGCCCTTGAGCATGACTACCAATAGTGTATAATAAAGAAGGCAGACCCTTCAGTAATCATGGCTTCATGTTCTGACTCTCTAAACTTGCAACATCCGAAAAAAGCTGCCCTACAACATGCTTGCTGACACGTCTAAAACAAATGGACAATAAATTGAAAAAAATAGCAATGACTGAAACACTTGAAAACTTAAGAGTCTGTCCTTACAATTATATGACTGTAAATTGCTTTTGCATCTGTCTTTTGACTTCATCTACAGTCATTTTAGATTTAAACACATTGGTCTTGCTGTTAATAGTCTTTGGGTACCTTTATTAAAACATATTGAAGAAATAATAAGGTATAGTGCCTAATCCTCAAGGAATGAATTTACGTTAATACTTGAAATTATATATATATATATATACACAGACTATAAGAAAAGATGGAATGAATCTTTATTTTGTTGTCTTACTATTTTATTTTTGGACAGTCTTACTATCTTTTACTTTTCTCTTGAAGTTATATTTTGGGCATTTGTTCACTCTTTGATTTGTAGTCAAGAGCTTTGGTGAAATGTCTGCAGCTTAAAAGGAGACCATCAACCAACTACATGGATAAGTTGCAGCAAGATCTAACTGGGTTGTGCAGAATTCATAATATGTCTCAACTTAAGCCTTTAAAGTTGCAGGAATGTGTGCCAAGTTCTAGAACTGTTGATTGTGGCTAAACATTTGCGTTACTTTGGTCCTGTTAAAAGACACATAATGGACTATGAGTAGTTATGGTAGAGACATGGTGGAATCATAATCAACTTAGAATTAATTAGTTATCGGGCATGCCAACAGAATAGAATAGAATATTCATTGATTTGGTCTTAACCCCGCCTGTGAAATCTTTCTTTCCCCTCTAATTACAAAAGTGGAGTTTATTAAATCTTTCTTTGATGCCAAATTTTTTGCAGGCAGAGCTAGACATAGGCAGGGTGTTTGCTCAAATGACTTTATTTTCAAAGCCAAATGTGAGTTTTCAACTCCTTATCTTTATCTTCTTGGCATGGAATAACAGAGCAACAACATAACATGGTTCTTATGTATTTTATTTTATTTTTTGTTTTGGAATATAGATTTGAATGATATAACAAGATGAAAATGCAGTGGAGAAAGAGGCTCTGCTGGCTCCTCCTGTTAAAGTTTAAACATCATTTCCCATGCTTGACTAAACCTTAAGATTTGGAAAATGAATTTGCCTTTGTTTGTCGATCTCTACTTGGTAATATATCTATATAGTGATAACATTATTATGTTCGGTGGTCAGCCACCTTACCAAGCCACATGACCAATCTGTATAGTGAAGGGATTCGAATAGGGAAAGAGGATTCAAGTAAACCTCAAGAGTAGTAGCCTCTTAACTCACCTTCTTAATTTGTCTGTCTATTTAAAAATACTTATGCTTATGTTTTCAAAAATTAGTTTTGTTCTTTTGCTAAAATTCAATGCTAAAAAGGTTACAAATTACAATCATATTTAGCCTAAATGTGCATTTTATTTTATCTATGCATAAATTAATTTAGTATAAAAAATTGTAGAGACACCTGCAAGAAGTATTATCAAATTTAACCCCTGCAAAGAATTTTTTTAGGATATGCCTCCTATTAGTATTAACTGAATATCAAACCACATTTACACTGCGGCGTTGACTTTTCATAATGTAAGAATTTGATAGTCAAGAACCTTATGCTGCTAAATAGCCAAGAAATGTACATAGCATTCACAGGCTGTATGTGGGTTCTGCATCACATCTCAAAGTATTAGCTGATGAAATCCACATTAGTGTAAAAAGGGTGTTAAGGTCAGTGATATTGTAATTAAAACAAGTGCGTTAACCTCAACCTAATGCAATATAGCTTTAATTTTCTTGATACGTAGATATTATGGTCTTAGCATAGTTTAACATGTTAATAGCTTTAAATAGTAATTTTAGTGTTTTGCATGTTATCTTCCAATAGCCAATAGGATACTATTCTTTGGTTTTTCAGGGGAGATAGGCCGCTTCCAAGGGTGTTTATCGAAGGATGAATTTTTTTTTTATTTGATAGCTTTTATGCACACCTTTTGGTTCTATTGATTAACTTTTGTTTTTACTTTTGTGTAGGTTAGCTTTGATGCACTCTAATTTTCTGCTTCTGATGTTTCGCTTTTTTTATCTTAGTCTTACTTACCATTCAATTTTTAGTTGGTTCAATGTTTGTTCATTTGGTGGTTTATTTTGGGTATTAGTGTCTACTATTAATCTCTTATTTTAAAATTGGGGGGTTTTGTTCTACATGTAATATATCTCCACACTCTGCGCGTGTGTATGAACAAAATTGGCAGCCTGCAAATTTGATCAGGTTAGGCTCTTTTTGGTGAGTTAATTGTTTTTAATATTTATTGGATTTTCAAAATATGATCTCTAACTTTGATATTTTAGTTTTATGTATGTGTGTGTACGCATAATGTCTTTTTATTGTTTTTTACCCTTCAAATTGGATTTTGAAACATAAGTTATACTTTAATTCAGATTTATTGTTAAAACAACTTTTTTGAAACCTGTTAATCTGTTCTTGCCTGTTTGGTTTGCATTTTCTTTTCCTGTTTTCATTTCCTGTTTCTATTTTCTGAAAATTATTTTCATTTTCAAATTCTGAAAAATTTGAAAACGTGTTTGTTTTGACTTCCTGTTTTCTGTTTTCATTTCCTATTTTCAAAAATTTGGGAATGAAAACATTGAAAACAACTATTTTTTATTTTCAGATTTGGGTCCAATTCAGGAAATGTTTTCAGTGAAAACGTTTTCACTAAACTCAACCAAACGTATTTTCAAGCTCATTTTCTATTTTCATTGAAAATGAAAACAGAAAATGGTCAAACCAAACGGGTCCCAAAGTTTATGTTTTATCTATATATTAACCCTCTCTTGATCGTTGAAGTTACAGTTGGAAGATGAAATTGAATCTAGGTGAATTTGAACATGAGAGAGACATGGACTTGATGGAATCAACATTGGCTAGAAACTTGGACTTAATACTTGCTTCCATTTCAAGAAGTAATCCAGCTAGCCATGTAGTCTATATGAATTAAGTGTATCGGTATGTTGTTTTTCAAGACTGTGTAAGCAAACAAGATGACTAGAACTATAAACAAAGGGGAGAAATGTAATATATTACGTTTAATCTGTTATTTATTTATTTTTTTTTTGCAGTAAAAAAACCTGTTTGTTTTTCTAATTATGTTACTGCTTTCATATTTCAAATGTAATACTTTTAAAATGAAAACATTACTTTCCACTCATAATTTATCACATTCTTCACATAGATACACACTTTGTTTTTAAAAAATTGAGGATATTGCAACTAAAACAGTGGTATTAAGGACAAGCGAAAAAATCAACATGACCCGTGCTGTATCTGGCTAGTTAAAAAAATACTAAAAAGTGACACATGTTTTATTACAACTAAAACAAAATTCGAGAATCGTTTTAACCTATAAATTATTTTCCTGTGAAGCTTTATATTTTCTATATATTTTTTTAATTTTAGTTGTGTATATAAATTTATTCAAGTATAATTAAATTTAACTATAGATTTTTTCTCAAAGTAGTTATTAAACTCTTATTGTTTAATGTTTAATTGAGTGGGATAATATAAAGTAATAAAAATTTATTATGATAATAAAATAAATAAAATTAATCTTTAATGTGTTTTGACAAATTAATTTATAATAAATCAATTCAAATCATACATGTTAATAAACACAAGTTAATTTTGTTTTCTTAAAATAATTAAAGATAATAGTAGTTATATGAATTACATTATTTGATTTGATAAATTCGCTAAATTTATGTAAAAAGTTTGAAAAAATATTAATTTAAATTTTTAATGGTATTACACACTAATAATATAAAATCATATTTGGCTTCAAGTTGAACATATTTTAGTTTTCTATCATGTGATTTTAAATTTGATCACGAGAATCACACGTATTGAAAAAATATAATTATAAAAAAGTTTATACTTAAACACATCCAAATGATTTAAAATAAGCCTTTTATCCATCAAATGCAAAATATCATGAAAAGCCAACAAAAAAACCAAATGTCATTTATTATGACACCTGACAATAGAAATGGATACAAAAAATATTAAAGAGAACTGAATATATAAAATATGTAGCTACTAGCTACATAAAATATCTTTGACAATATTTTTTTTTTTATAAAAATATGATATATATATATATATATATATATATATATATATATATATATATATTTTAATTGCTATATATTATTAGTATAAAAAATTTATACAGACAACCAATCAGAATTTATCACATAAGTTAAAGTATTTGATTCTTATCTTAATTATCTTAAAAGTCACACATATCATGATTTTTGATTGATTGTCAACATAAAAAAATTTTATACTGATCATATGTAACAATTAAACTCATATATATATATATATATATATAACTAATTTTATTGAGGGAAAATGGCTGATCCGTCAAATAGAAATAAAAAACGACAACAATTTTCTAACATTACTCCGCCAAACAAAAAAATTCTCAAATTTGATACATAGAGATATGTTGAAGGTAAGTGCATAAAATCCTGTACTGTGTCAGCATGGTATCATATCCCAATAAAACTGGGTAAGCAATAAAGTGATTGATACGCCACATCACTGTGAGTTGTATCATATCAGAAACTTTCAAAACTATTTGAAAGGGACCCATACATGGGTTCTGTTTAAAAGAGTGAGGACTCACTCATTTTTAGCATTTGTACTGAAGTGAAACTGTTGAATGAAAGTGGAGTGAAACGGAGTGCTGCTGTTATAACCTAATTCAATAGAGACACACACCACACCATGTTCAAGTTTGTTGTGAACAGAGGAAGGGGAGCTTCCGCTCCATGCATCTACAACGCTTTTGCTTCTTTCAACCTAGCTCGGTAATTGTGGATTTGTATTTTATATTTTTTCAATATGACTAAAGATTCCAATTTATTCAATTTCTTGAAGATCGTTCATACCGATTGAGATGTGCGGTTGAAATGGTGAATATTATGTTCTAATTATTAATCAATTTGATTTGATGCTCAACTTGTTCAATTAAGCTGATATAGCCGATGGCTACCTGTGAATCCGTTGAATGCGTGCTTGTTGGTACTTTGATTCCTTCTACTTCAATCACCGATGTAGTTTTCTTCGATCATATGATACAAAATAATAATGTATTTCTTCTATATTCATGATTAGGTCGGTGATCCATTTAAACTGTTTGTTACCAAACATTTTTAAACATTGAATCTAAAAAAAAAAATCAAAGTTATTTGGAATAACTAATTAAGGAATAAGCAATTTAGCTGATGATTACGGTCAGCATTTGGCATAATAAATGTTTTCTTGGCAGCAATTTACTGGTTTTTTTTGGGTTCAATTGGACTCGCCATTCTGGTCCTATGACGTCTACATTCACTGACTGGTTTAGTCCATTTTTGCGAATAACAAGGGCTGCTGGGGTTTGGGGCATTGTGTCGGTTCATAGCTGTTTAGTTTTTTTGTATGGTACTTAAGCAGCTCACAGGGATGCAAGAAAAGCCATTTTGCGATTCCCTCTGTTTTTTAAGATACAAGAGTTAGCTTTAATTGGTGACACTTTATTACGCAGTCTTGATAATACATGTTGAAATCTTACAGATTTATAAATGTTTTTCATACTAATACTAATTATGTTTTAGGTATTTTTTTCTTGCCATATTTCTTGTATCTATCCAAAATAGTTTATTTCTTTATTCCATTACTATAATTTTTAATAAATTCATATTATGCTTTTTGACCACTAATTCCTTTCTCCAATATCTTGCAGGTGTGTTCATTCATTACCCTTTGCCACAGTAGAAGCTGAAGAGGTATCAGGTTCTAGACCTGCTGAAGTTTTGAACTTGGGTAGGCCCTGCACAACATATTTGTCAATAAGTTTAGCAGCTCTAATCAAACTTATTGTTCCATGCTTCCATGACCATCACTCTGATTGTATTGTCTCTTCACTTTCAGTGCAGGGTAAATGGGTAGGATCTTCAAACTGGAATACAGTTGTGGATCCTTTAAATGGAGACTCATTTATTAAAGTTGCTGAAGTTGATGAAACAGGCATTCAGGTGCATCCCTGACCCCTGTAATGAAATATTTGTCTTGTTAACTGAACATTTTATTTTGAAATATATTCCTTTTGTTGCTCACAGAGAAAACTTCTGCGTAGTAAGAGGACACCGTGAATATTACAGGCTGTATTTTTTTATAGTTTTACTACTTCCTCACAATTCAAACTACGAAATATTTAGTGACTGAGGAATTGCCTAATCAGTCTCCACACCTTTTGTTTGAACAGGGAGCTCAAGTTTGAAACTTGACCTCAGTGTGATAGGATTCTCAATATTTTGTGAAAAAAAGAAATGAAAGTTTTAAATTCAAAACTATAGATGAGTTAGTTGGAATTTAACAGTTGGGTTGAGACAGAGCTCTTGACTAAAAATTTCCATCTGATTGTCTTATTAGCCTTTTGTGGAAAGCTTGTCCAGCTGTCCCAAACATGGTGTACACAATCCTTTTAAGGCACCAGAGAGGTATGTGCAGTTTGACCTCGTTTATTCTCCACTTTTTTACAGAAAAATATAAAGATTTCTTTTTTCTTGGATTGATGATTGCCATATAGCTACAAAATTTTGATGGGATCCTCACCCATATAAACCTATATACCTTATGCTGTTTATTATGTGGGACTATTCCCTACACGGGTTCTTTCGTTGAGCTTGTACACATAGGTGGATTATCTAGACTATTCCCAGAGCTTTTGCCCTTCTTTTGGTCAATGATACAACAATTTTTTGGAGAAAGAAAATGATACAATAATTTAGTTACTTTTCTTTTGAAACGGAAACATGAGGAAACCTCTAGATGGTCGATTTGCAAGGTGTGAATGGGAGTGATAACCCTTTTCAGGTGTGTTACCATATTTCCTTACTAAATAAGGGTTGGATTACAGAATGGACTTCCAACCTAGTTGGTTTCAGACTTCTTCTAAGAGGAGTAACTAAAATACATGGGACCTTGGTATTCTGAAGCTGCCTAAGATAATAATGAGAAAAAATATAATTTCTACTGTCATAGACCTGTCATTTTCACTCAAAGAATGGAATTGAGTTAGGCATTTTAGTTATGAGTATTTTTTGCTTTAAGGTGTGATATAAATTCTTACACTCTTATTTTGGCCATCTTTATAAAGTCTAAAATAGAGTTTTGTTATAAATCTTTTGCAGATATCTTATGTTTGGAGAGATATCTGCTAAGGCAGCACACATGCTATCGCTTCCTAAGGTATTTCAAACTAAAGAAAGGTTTTCTTTTTCATTTCCTATGGTTTTCCGTTGTTACTTTCCATGAGTTATAAATTGTCACTTGTTGTATTCAAGATCTTGCTTTTTTTTTTCTTCCTGTATTTGGAAAATTTAAATAATTTATACTGCATGACCCTCAGGTTTCAGATTTCTTTACAAGGCTAATACAAAGAGTTTCTCCAAAGAGTTACCAGCAGGCTTTTGGGGAAGTGTATGTTACTCAGAAATTTCTAGAGAATTTCTGCGGAGATCAGGTACATCAAAATCAGACATGTTGGTGCTAAATGAGTGAAATACCAATTAGGAATATGTCATCCTCTGATACGGAATGATGCAATAACCTAAATTGATATTCAATATTCAGTTATCTGGTAGTTCCCCCTTCAGTGGTTGATATTGACCAATTTCCTTCTGAATTCTATCATTATCTTATACGACTTCCCTAGTAATTTCATTAACAAAGTTCATATCTTTCCTTTTGTGATTTCTCCTTTGTCCTTGCTTCATTTTAACAACACCGACAGGTTCGTTTCCTGGCAAGGTCCTTTGCAGTACCTGGAAATCATCTTGGACAGCAAAGTCATGGTTTTCGTTGGCCATATGGTCCGGTAAGGATTTTGTTTTTTTCAAAATTGGTATACTCTATTCTGAAGGGCAAAAAGGAGTCTATGTCTATCTTTCCCCACTGGTGACTTTGTTGATTGTGCCAAAATTACCAATTGCCTCGGGGTCAAGCAAGTTGATTTATGGAAGTAGTAGGTTTAAATGTACCCTAAGAGATGGCAGAAATGAAAAATCAAAGCAACTTTCCTAAAATAAAACCCAGCAATGCATAACTTTGTGGCTCTGATTTAGTATCATAATATTAAGGTGGGATGTGGTATAACTGATCAATATGCAATTCAGTTGCATCTGTATATCAAGCTGATACACATTGATGACCATGCTTGGAGTGGCCAATTTCCTTTGTGGTTATTAAGAAAAAGAGACATATTCTGTGGTATCAATTAGTTACATGTGATGGGAAGGCCAAACCCTAGATTTTACTTAGGTATTCTTGCTTACAAAACTCAGTCTTGACAAGAAAATGTTTTCTTTAATTGAATGAAAGTTTTATGTCCAGTTCAAAAAATAGTTTTCGCTATTAAAGTCCTATTGATGTGACTTCTACTTAAGAAATTGGGGGGGGGGGGGATATGTTTTCTGATATAGAATTGAATGTTGTTTAGATTAGTGGTGCCATTTGGAGATGTCATGCAGTTTTTGCATGAGTGTCTGGTTTAGTAAGTGAATATTTGGATTATTTTTCCTATCCTGGTGTAATCACAAAACTGGACGGATGTTCTGCAGGTGGCGATTATTACTCCTTTTAATTTTCCCTTAGAGATTCCAGTCCTTCAATTGATGGGTGCACTTTATATGGGCAACAAGCCAGTCCTTAAAGTTGATAGCAAGGTGAGTACTTTTGGCTCTGATTTTGACAATTTTTTTTCACATTACATCTAAGAACAAAATCCATGCATGAAGGTTAGCTTCTAGACTGCATGAAATACTGATTGCAATTGGTTGTGGCGAAAATAATTGTGATGCAATGGTTTTTCTTTTTCTGCCCACTGGGGAGAGATATTATGCATTTTTTCTGCCATGAGATATATCCTTCAATGTGGTTTGTATTTTCTTTATGTGTTAGAAACCATTGTATCCTTTTGCATGATTTTCTTGTGTTGGATTTTGTAAATTTTAGTTTTACTTTCTTTTTATATTCAAAGCTTTTTACAGTGTATTTCTGAATTATCAATTGAAATTGTTGTAGGTGAGCATTGTCATGGAGCAAATGTTGCGTCTGCTTCATGCCTGTGGTTTACCTGTAGAAGATGTCGACTTCATAAATTCTGATGGGAAGACAATGAACAAGCTTTTGCAGGAGGTTGGTTATTTGGTTTCTCTTTTTGCATTCTAATGCAGATTCTTCAAAGCATGATATTATTTTGAAAGATTATCGATTTACTTAATGATTTTCTTTAATGATGATCCACTTTGTTTAACTCATATGAGCGTCCTTAGTTGGATCTTGTTATCTTTTGAGCTCCTTTATATTGTGATATATCTGTATCTGTTGTGGCCACATGTTCTTTTGTAATGATATTGAATCATGAAGTAATATTATATTTACAGGCAAATCCACAAATGACCCTTTTTACTGGTAGTTCAAGAGTGGCAGAGAAGTTGGCTGTAGATTTGAAGGGCAAAATTAAATTGGAAGATGCTGGATTTGACTGGAAAATACTAGGGCCTGATGTCCAACAGGTTTCTTATAATTTTTTTTCTGGATCCCAGAATGCACTGACCCAGTTTTCAGTTCTGTAATAGTTTCTCTTTTGTTTGATTGCAGGAAGATTACATTGCATGGGTCTGTGACCAGGATGCTTATGCATGCAGTGGTCAGAAGTGCTCAGCACAATCATTGTTATTTATGCATGAGGTCAGTCACTTGGGTTATTATTTTGAGGACTTTGTCCATGGTTAAATGTTCTCAAGAACTAGGCTGAAGTTGTAACTTTGATGTACTTATGTTTTGTGTCTCACATTCATGGAGGTGTATAAATATTACTAACTCCAGGGAGTTTTAATTTCCCTTGTTCAGAACTGGTCTAATACTTCCTTGATATCTAAGTTGAAAGATCTTGCCGAGAGAAGAAAGCTAGAGGACTTGACAATTGGCCCAGTCCTCACTGTAAGTAAACATGTCTTTTTTTCTTATTCTCTTAGTCTTTTGACCTAGGATTAGCATCTAGAACTTGCAGATTATGACATTCCTCTAGAAGATATGGCAATGAAGTCAAAACTACTTTGTAGTCTTTTTTAACTTCAAACATATGTATGGATTCTAGTGTTAATTGTGATAACTAATAAGTTGTATGCAATATTTCTAATGCTCATTCCTTTTACAGTACAATATGGAGATGGTATCCATGCTTTTGTTGTGTAATGGTTAAAGAAGGGAGTTGGGGGTGGAGGGTAGAGGGGGGACAAGTCACTGCTTTCAGGTTAAATACCAGCTGTCAGTTGATTTGTCCTACCATTTAGATCAATCTGCTCCAAATTGATAAACAAATCTGCAGAAGTTTGGATGTTGATTTATGTGTATTTATTTATATTATTTGATTAATTGATTAATGATAAAGCTTTTGGGATGATGAGTCAAATTTCAAAGTTTGTGCCTTAGCTGATATAGGTTGTGCATTATTTGTATGACATTTGTTGGAGGACTGTGAACCATTATATTATATATCCAAAAATGGAGTAGTTCTTTGATAAGCTATTTCTTCCTGCAACCAACCAGGATGTTATAAGATTTATTTAGTGCTTTAATTAGCTGGTGCATCTTCCACAGAATAGTTATCTACTATCCTTTAGTAATGATAAGGTAAGACACTTTCAGTTCATTTGAAATTCTTGATTTGCTTTTCTCATATCTTGCAGTGTACGACTGATTCAATGCTCGAACACATGAATAAATTACTTGAGATAGCTGGTTCAAAGCTGCTTTTTGGGGGTCGGCCTTTAGAGGACCATTCAATTCCATCAATTTATGGTGCGATTGAACCGACGGCCATTTATGTTCCTCTTGAGGAAATTGTGAAGGGCAAGAATTATGAGCTTGTGACAAGAGAAATATTTGGACCTTTTCAGGTATGGAAAAGGAAGGCTTGGAACATGAAATAAAGTTTTCCGATCTCTTTATTTTAAATTAAATTTTTAGATACATTTTATCAGTCTGCTATTTGTGAGATAAATAAGTTCAATTTATATTTTCAGATTATTACTGATTACAAAAGCAGTCAACTACCAATTGTGTTGGATATTTTGGAAAGAATGCATGCGCATTTAACAGCTGCTGTAGTATCAAATGATCCTCTCTTTTTACAGGCAAGATTTTATAACTCAAATAATCAAATGATCTCAATGTCACTACGGCTCCAATCAGCCTTTCTTGTCGCACACTTTGGTCTTAAAATCCTTCATTACTTTTATGTTTTCATTGGTAGAATAAAATTATAGGTGTTTGAGGGATTGAACTGTAGATTAATAATGCATATCTGAAAGTTTATTCTGCATATAAGGTCAATTACCTACTATATATTTGTGGTAACTAAACCCTCCAAAATTGGGATGCCTGAAATTTCTCTGGAATCTAACATGTTACTTGTTTTTTAAGCACATAAATGGGTGGGTTATCTTCAGAAATATTGATCATAACTGTGCTTATGTGGTGGGTTCTCAATCTAATATGTTTATTTGTGGTCAAACATAAATATGCAGGAAGTCATTGGAAAAACAGTAAATGGTACTACTTATGCTGGTCTAAGAGCGAGGACAACCGGAGCTCCACAGAATCACTGGTAAGTGGATGGTTTTTTTTTGTTGAGTATGTTCTACTTGTACTTAAGATCTTTGATGCTTCAATTTGTCTGCCATTGCAGGTTTGGACCTGCTGGGGACCCTAGGGGTGCAGGAATTGGAACACCAGAGGCTATAAAACTCGTATGGTCTTGCCACAGAGAAATTATCTATGATGTTGGGCCTGTGCCAAAGAATTGGGAAATTCCTCCATCAACCTGAGAAGTTCTATCTATGACAGGAGATAAATAACAATGAGTTTAGCAATGTAGACAGCGAGGTAGCAGGTAGTAACTGAAGCAGAGGTTATGCTAGTCCCTCCCTGACACGTTTAGATTTGAGAATAAATTCAGGGAAATTATGAGTTTTGATTAGCCTTTTTTCTTACTAATAGATTTGGTCATCATTCCATGGATGTTGTTCTGTCATGATAAAACAAACGAACTTCGTTTAGGTGAACTAACGAAAGATAGATAGCGCGGTCCTAATTTGAAGTTGCCCTGCATATACGCTAGTGTATCAGACCATTAGGGGCTGCTTTATTATTTATACATTACAAACCAGGATGATAAACGGGCATTAAGGAATTAACTTGAAGTTTATAACAAAATTGTTTAGTTTAGAATTGTATTATCCGAGAATATAACCTCAGCACAACCGAGCTTAAAAGATAAGACGTGCATAAGCTCGAAGTGTATATATATATATATATATATATATATATATATATATATATATATTGAGAATAATATCTCTTAAGCTCACCACACGTACTCGGATAGTATAATCTTGAGACCGAAGGTACATATCATGGCATATTGTGACTTAGTCAAAGATGACTTACTCAAAGCGTAATTGCTTAGCTATCTGTTGTCATAACAAACGAGTAAATATCCAATCTGGTTTATAAAATTATAGGATTGTATTAACTTAGTTTCTCATAGTATGTTAGTATCAATATTTCAAAATGATCTCAGGAATTACAGAAAGTTAATCAGATTCGTCCCTCCGTTGATATTTGCATGTACTATAATGACATTAAATTGGTAATGTCAGGGATGCATTTGAAACTAAGTGAATAATATAAGGGATGCATTTAAAATTAAGTGAATAATGTCAAGGATGTATTTACTAACGGATCCAAATAGAGGGACGAATCTGATTAACATTTTACAATTCTAAGAATCATTTTGGAATATCGATAATGTGGGGGACTAATTGATACGACTTTACAATTTTATGGATCAGATGGGATATTTACTCTATAATAGCCCAAATATCTTGGAGTTATATCTTTAACTATTTGTCATAACATAACTACTTAGGATAAAAGAATATATTTGTTATCCATTATCTAGAATCCCTCTAACTACATAGGGATATCAATCATATCTTTATAACACCTCGCAAGAACTTATTCATATTCGGTTACAACACCAACACTATAAAAATTTAGGGGTACACTGTAGGTAAATTTATCATATGTTTTACACTTCAACTCTAATTAATCACTCACTCACTTGAGCTCGGAGTCTCGGCGCAGGCTACCATGGTGACACTATAAAAAAGGGGACTCACTCTTTCGTTCATAATTACATAGCTTTGATTCTCACTTGGGATACGTAGGAGCAGAATCTTCATTCTGTCAAGCTATTCCAACAAATATTCTCTTTAGATTTGAAGGAAGGACGTTAACTTGGGTAAGGAGAAGTGTAGCACACCCACCAAATAAGTATCTCGAAATTGGGATATTTGGACAAAACAAGAATAGTAAATGAAAGTGGAGAATAATTTCTTTCCAATGACATATGCTTTGAACTCTGTGAAGGGGAAATGGTATGATATTTGGTTACAATTTCATTTGTGACTGCGCGTTAACCATGGATATTTTAAATTAAATGGAATTTAAATAAAATATTTTGAAACTTGGGTTTGTCTTGAACAAACCCATGGACCTCTGGGTGTAGGTTCTCAGAGGGAAATATGATAGGAACTTATCAAAACTAAAAGCACTCCCTCAATTTTGTGAATCCCAGCGGTCATTGGAATGAGAACAAATTGTCGTACTTGTTAAGTTAGTTGCTTGTTTTTAGGTGATGCTGATTTAATTTGAATAAAATACTAGTTAATGGAGTTATTATAACCTTATAGGTAGTTTTTGACTTATTCCAAATTGTACTTACTACCATCCATTAGTTGTACTGGTAGGGGGCTGCATTTTCTCATTCTGTTAAGATTATTGGTCAGGCTTTGGTTGGGATAGTCAGGAATCTTGGACCAGCACCTTTATGGTCACATGTTGGTATCTTTGGATGTGACACAATAAAGAGACTTTTTAAGTGCATGTTTGATTGACAGATGAAAAATTGTAAACGTACATTGAACAATAAATCATCCAAGTATGTTGAAACCAATTTTTTTTTTTCTTCTGGAAGGAATGTTACTGGTCGGAATTTCCGATAACCCATCGACAAGTCCTCTGCAATATGAAACCTGTGAGAGTAGGGATGACAATGGGGCGAGGCAAGTACGAGCAGTAATCTCCCGCCACCCGTCTAGCCAAATGAAAATCCGTCCCGTACCCACGCGAGTATCCGTTAGTTGAGTTTTAGCGGATTTTATGATTATCCGTGTGTATCCACGGATATTCATAAACTGTGAAATAAAAATAAAAATACTACATATTTTCATAATGAAAAATGAAGACAGTCTGTCATTCTCTTCTATGTAATAAGAACTTCTAGAAAATATGAAATCAACAACATACCTATATTGTTCTATCTACGTAGTAAAGATGCTAATACTTACCGACCTTACTGTATATTACACAATTTTAATTAGAACGAACAAAATGGTCATAAAATAAATGTTAGTAAATCTCAAACCATAATACATACATTTTCTTGAACAAGCACACAGGAATACATCCGAACCCAAAAAAAAACATTTAAAAAGCCAAAAGTTATGTAATTTCAATATTAGGTACATGTATCGACGAATACAGGTATCTCAATACCTACCCCGCCCCATTAATAAATGAGATAGAGAAAATACTTGTTTGTTTTATCCCGGAGGGTACTCGTTACCTGTCTCATGCCCATTACGAGTTTTATCCGCGGATAGAGAAGTTATATTTCACATCTTTTCAAAATATCAATTTTTTTAGAGTATGTTCAAATGACATTTTTAAGTCTAAACACCCTAAGCTCTTTATATTTTCTTCCAATGATACAGTTATATTAACAAAGTTTCCTTATTTTTTATGTCCTTACATTCCCCAATTATTATTACTTGTAAAATAAATTGCAAGTATATTGTATTGTATTTTTTATTGTCGAAAAGAAATAAAATAAAATACACTACAATTATATTTTGACCAGCCGAAACTGTTTTTAAAAATCCATCTTTATCTTCAAGACTTCAACAACAAAGAATGGTTTACTTACTTTGCACATTCCCAAATTATTTGAAATTTTTTAAATAAATTTATGAATTAAAAAAATTTGTAATTGAGTCCCGAACTTCTAAATAATTTGTAATTGGGTCTTACACTTTAAACGTTTATAATCGAGTCACTAAAATTTTAAATAATTTGTAATTAGGTCATTTGATAGCAAAACAACCTTGTAATTAGAGCGCCCTATAAATCTCCTTCTATGATTCTTGCCTATCTTGAAGGTAAATACAACCATTGGATCACTCACAATAGCAAAGGTTTTAAAGATGTCACATACCCTAGAGACCAAATTACAAATTATTTACAAGTTCAGGGACCTAATTATAAACGTTTAAAGTATAGGGATCCAATTACAAAATTTTTAGAAGTTTGGGGACCCAATTATAAATTTTTTTAGTTCACAAACCTAGTTAAAAATTCTCAAATAGTTTGGAAACCTGTAGAGTAATGGAACCACAAAAAAAAATCTATGTCAACGAAGGGAGACCTTTGCTTAATTGTTGTTACTAGATAATTATTATTACATGGCTCAAGTTCTGTCTTAAGTCTTAGGGTCCGTTTGATTCGTATGTAAGGACATAACAGAGAAAACAGTACATAACAAATAGTTGAGTCACAACACAACTTTTTGTATTGTATGATGTTTGTTAGTCGATGCACAATACAAGCAATTTTGTGGTGTACATTGTTTGGTATGTTTACGTACTGGACAAAATAACGTAAAATTTACTAAAATATCTATTTATCATTAAATTATTATGATGCTATACTCTTATTTAAAATTTATTAATGATGTGTATATATTTTCAAATATTATTTTATTTTTATTATTATTAAAAGATAATTTTAATTTATAATTATGTTGTAATTACAATATTTTTTTAAAAAATATTGTTGTATATACTTGAATTTTCAATTCAACTATATAACCATGTTTTGCGGCTATGAAGGTAGGAGTAGTTCAACTTGGCAACACAAACCCATGACATTCAATGTGGGAGTGGAAGTTTTGAAGTAGAGCAACGTGCGCCATAGAGAGAGAGGGGAATGGAGAGGATAATTTTGTAATTTTTTTTTCTTTGTACATGGGACAAAAAGTTGTCGTGTGATTAAGTGGGTAACAACTTTTTATCATTTTGTGTTGTCCCTTACTTCATTTTTTGTGTTATCCCATAACCAATTTTAGAATCAAACATGGAACAAATTGTCTTGTGTTGTGTTGTCACTCATTTTATAGCAAATCAAACGGACCCTTAACCAGACAAACCAAATCCAGTTCTTCAATGAATGCTATTTGCAGACGCAATCCCACAATCTTATTCCATCCTAACCTAATTGTCACGTAGGTGGTTTGTTCTTCGGGCCTCCCATTTTTTGATCTCTTGACCTAAAACAAAACCCAAGCCCAAATGAGATGACCCGTGAACCCACCATGTTCTCACTAACACGTTGCGTTTCATCATATACATGGGGAAATCAGTACTAAGCTGATTCGATTCGATTTGTAAATCAGGTAAATCCGAATAAAAACGAACTAATTTTGATAGCTTAGAACATCTTTAATGGGAGTTGCTTAAGGGTTTTATAGAACTAAACAATCGTTTCTTACATAGTTTCACCATTGAAGTGAGTTTACGTAGACATGAGTTGCTTGTAAGAGTTGCTTCTATAAACAGCCGATTCTTATATAAGAACCTCTAATAAATTAAGGAGAGAAAAATATTAGAGAACGATATTCATTACCTCCATCTAGAAATCGAAATGACAATAAATGTGAATAAAAATATGAGTGACTTGTGAGATCCATTTGATAAACTTTTTAAAATGGTACCATTCGACTAAAGAGTTGCTTAAAAAGTTGTGAGGTGATATGGTAAGACCTATAAATAGATAAGTTAAGCAATTCTAATAAGTTGCATAATTAGATATGCTCTTATATCGATCCATTAGATTAAATTGCACTTTAAATGTTCCATTCGAATGCAACTTTGGTTCGGGTCTGGAGATAATTTTTTGAACCACTCCAACGGGAAACATGATTATTATACAATCAATATTTTTTTCTTGGATTAATTGCATTTTTCGTTCTTCAACTATTTCAAATGTGTGATTTTGGTCCCTCGTAAATTTTAATTGTACATTTGGTCATTTAATTTGTTAAATTGTGCAAAATCAGTCATTTTTAGGCTGTGTAGACTTTAGACTTATAGGGTGTATTGGATTGGGACTTCAAAAGACTACTTTGGCATAAAAAAGTCTTGTGGATTTTAATGGATTATGTAAAAATGTAATGACTTATAAGATTTTTTTTGAAGACTTCTGTAATTCAGATTTTAGTGCTTGGATTTTAATGGATTTATATCATAAGAATTTATAAGATTTGAAAGGATTATATGGATTTATAAGATTTGAAAGTAACACATAGTGAAGAATAAAATCATAATTTATAAATCAGATTATATTTCTGTAGTGGAAAATAAACGCATAAATTCTAACTACAACATTGCATAGCAAATTCAATTTTATAGTGGAGAAGACAACATATTCACATGTTTTTGTTTACTTGTTTTTATATTTATATGGTGAAAAAAGAAATTGTAAACTTAAAAAAACAAAATTACTTTTTTTCTTTTCATAATGTCATAAATACTATACTCTATACTTTTATTGCTTGTTGTTACTAATATATATTAGTCATCAAGAGTATATAAATTTGATGTGTCATTACTTACAAATCAATTTTACTCTATACTTGGGTAGCGTTGCTTAAAAACTACTTTAAAGTTAAAGTTAAAAATAAGTGTTTTAAGAATGTTTGGGACAATTTATTTATTTTGGAAAAAAACTTTTTTTCTTTCTTTCTAAAATCGATTTTTAACATGTATACTCAAATAAAAACTAATTCTCATTATAATCGATTATTGAAGTAAATATCTTAAAATTGTTTTGTTTGGTAATTTATGTTGGGTTGAATGACAACATTACGGGGGAAAGAGAGGGGGAGGGAGAGGGGGAGAAAGGAGAGAGATAGAGGGAGGGATGAGAAAGAAATGTGAAGGCATAATGTGAAGGGAAATAACTATTGAAAATCCTGAAAAATCTCATGTGTTAGGATAAGACTTTTTGTTACTATAAAATAACTAAAAAGTCACAAAGTCCCTCAAAATCCACCTTAGAAAACAATCCATCGCAATCAGGAAGTTTTTGAATAGCACAAGACTTCTTGTTACTTGTAAAAAGTCTTGATTGAATACCACTATATTTGGATTCTCTCTTTAAAAAATCTTAATAGTCTTGATTGAATACCACAAGATTTAGGGTGTGTTTGGAAGAGCTTATAGAGAGCTTATGAAAATAGCTTATAATAATAAACCTAAGCAAATAGTTTGTTAAAATGGTTTATGATTTTTTCATAAGCTCTTTTTAGCTTATTTCCATAAGCATGCCAGAGAAGTTTATGAAAATAAGCTGTTTTTAGTTTATTTGAAAAAGAGCTTATTGCATAAGCATTTAAATAAGTTGTATATCCAAACGCATCCTTAACCTTTTAAAATCCTTTAAAATCTCAATTCAATATACTCCATTAATCCTGTTTAGGCTATTTAATATTTTACATAATTTAACAAATTAGATAATAAAAAAAAAAGTACGATTACACTTTTATTGATTGAGACAAAAGAAAGGAACCCTGAGATTGGTCCGTTAGACACTTACACTGCCCTTGGAATAACCCTTACAGCCCTACCGCCGTACCGTCTCTTGTCCACCGTCGGTGTCTCCCACTTCCTTTGCCGCCGTCACCGTCTCTCTACTCGGCGTTCGTTTCTCTTTACTCCTTTCTCTGGTAAGTGGTAAGAAATGCATTCCTTTCTCTGGTAGTGAATAACCCCTCTGGTAGGAATCATCCTTTCTCTTTACACCTTACTTAGACACAAAATGTTATTTAACTCTACATATTTGCCATCTGGCCGCATAGTTTTCTTCTCGAAAACCTAGCAGACACAAACCTACTCAAAGTTTCAATTGTGGGTTGAAATGTCCATCTGCTGTTTGTTTAAATGCCTGCTAGACTCGTTTCTCTTCTACTGTCATTGCTATCAAATTTTAATGAATGTTACAAGTTGTTTATGCTTAGCCAATTAGCTCTGTTTTTAGTTGTTGATTTTTTCCCCCTACTATCATTGCTATCAAATTTTAAGGAATATCAGAACCCATCGCTATCATTTCTACTTTCATTGCTGAATTCAAGCACCACCCTGCTGATTTTTGTAGTTGCTTTAATACCTATATTCGATTATGCTGCCTATATCCTCATTCTTGGTCCTGTGGTCCGTTCTGTGGTGGTTTTCTTAGTGCTTGTCTTGTGTGCATGTGGGTCTGCCGAAAAATATCTTCAGGTATGGCTATATGAAATGTTACTGACCTTTGCTAAATATTGTAATTTCTGTTGAGATTCTTGAACATGCTTGAGACTAGTCATTGCTTAATGACTTGTTGGTTCTGATGACTGCATTTTAGCGACTTGTGTAAATGCCTATATGTGGATTGCTGAGAAAAATGAGGGAAACAATCAGCAGTTTGAATGCCTATATGTGGGAAACAATCAGTTTTCTAATAAAAATGTTCTTCTGGTATATCATGTTCTTGTGTAAATGCCTATATGTGGATTGCTAATAAAATTGAGGTAAACAACCTGTTTTTTTATGGAAATTCAGATTGCACACTTCCAGTTCTGTTTTTAACATACTGCCGTAATCTATTGTTTTTATCAATGTTGTGTCTTTTGATTGCACACTTCCAGTTCTGTTTTTAGCAGAAAAATCAGATTGTTAGCATAGGTGGCAATCTGTCCCATATAGGGTGTTAGCATAGATTGTTAGCATGCATGTGACTTAAAGATTTTTATATTTTGGACTTCATGTCCAAAATCAGTCCCAGAGCATAAAATTTCAAAGAATGAATAACATAGCAAAAGTTGGTGGAAGATAAAAAATCACATCAAGGAGAACCAAAGAAAGGGCAGAAGAAAGTGGAAGTGTGCAATCAGATTGCTAAACTATTATTAGCATAAAAACGAGGGAAACAATCAGAGTGCACACTTCCAATTCTGTTTTTATTATTGTTGTGACTTACGATTTGTTTGCTTGATTAGTAGATAAAATTATTGGTGTTGGACTTTGGTAAAGTGGTACTATTTGTACATGAGTGCTTTAGGAAATTGGATGTTTATTTTAGTGCTTATGAATGTACTAGTGTCTTGTTCTTATGAATTTGTTAATAATTTGGTATTGATTTTGCTATGAATTAAGATTTTTCCTACGAATATCCTAGTGTATTACGAATTTGCTTCAAATGTTAATCTTTTTGTTAGTGTATTAATTTTTCTATATTTTCCTTATAATTTTCCTATTTTTCGAAAATTAAAATTAATTTAATTTGAAAAATAGGATAAACCGATAATCCGATCCTAACCAACCCAAATTTAATCGGATTGGTTCGGTTTGGGTTCATAAAGAAGTTGCAAAATCCGATCCGGTCAACATTAATTGGACCAGACATATAATTATCCCAAATCCGATCCAAACCGACCCTATTACAACCTAAGGGAAAAGGATTTCAAGTTGAACTTTGAATATCAGTTTCACTCACTAAAACCTATACCATACCCACTTTTTCTGAGTTGCCGCAACTTGTGCGGCGACACCATCAGTCCAGGTACGGCTGCACCCCTCTCCCTACTTCTTCGACTCCTGCCTTCCTATGTGATGAATAAACACACCTTGTTTAATGCCCATAATTCTGCATATACCATTTAGAGCAAGCTCTGTTTTAAGGTTTCTATCATAGTTCCTTTTTCATACGAACTCCATTTTCCAAAGCTTAGGTCCCACTTGTTGTACTCCACACCATTTCAAATGTGTTGTTACTATTGGGTTTGTGGATTTATTTGGACTCATATGCTTTCTTTTGGTCTAAGAGTTTTTGTTTAAAGATGTTTTCAAGTTGGTTTTACTTTGTTCCTTTTGTTTCTTTTGTTATGAGCTTTTCTCACTTGACAGTAATGCATTTTCTTTCTCTTCTTTGAGCTTAACATGATTGATGGTGGGTGAGGCAAGGAGATGGAGCTGACTTGTATGTTTTTCATGATTATTCCCAATCCTTGGAGTTGAAAATGTTTTTCTTAAAATGGAAAAGAGTCTCTGTTTCAGGATTAAATAAGTTTTTCATGGCCATAACAGGGGTATTCTCTTTGATGTATTGTATTCTGTTTCATATAGGAGGAACTGTCTTTATTTGAGGTTTTTAATAAATTCAATTTTGCAGATAATTAAAATGAAATCCTTTTCTGATATATTCTCTTTAACATGAGTGAGTTTCTTATTAATGAGGTTTGTCTTTCTGCTTGCTTTGCAGATATCTTTCTTGCAATCTCAATCATGACTTTACTGGAAGTCATTAAGGATGCTTCAGTCAATCCTAAATCACTTGATTTACTGTCCGACTACCCAATTGTTCTGAACCCGGATAATATTATACCTAATTTGAAGTCTGAACTTGAAGACACATCTGCCTCATCCCTTGTAAAACCTCTTATTGGATGGCAAATTTCACAAACGGATGCTGAAATCATTGACCTTAGTAAGAAGTTCTTTGCACAGCTCAAGACAAAGCTCAATAACACCAATGATTTGGAAAAAGGTGAATTTATTGGTAATTTGAACGCCTATCTAGAGAACATCAGGGACAAAGTAGGGGTTGTGATTGGGATCGATTCATCTATTAGTGGTTATAGCAAGATTTTGATTGAAAAACTTGGAGTTTTCATGGGTAAAGACGTTGCTGGTCTGGTTTTGGATAGGTGTATTTCTTTGGAGATTTGGGAAGTAGTTGAGGCTTTAATCGTTAATGGTATTATTGACCATTCTTGTTATTCAACCCTGGTTAGTAGGTTAATGGAAAAAAAGAGGTCTGACTTGCTCTGTTTATGTATTAAGCATGGTTTCGATCTTGGGTCATCTGAAATACTCAGCATTTTGAGGTATTTTCTTTCTCCATCCCAAGATGCTTATATTAGTATGATAACTGTGAAGAAAGAATGGGAGAACCAAGCACTGTTAGTCATGGAGAAAGCAAGTAATACCAACCTCATGCAGAAGGATTTGCTTATGGCAAAGGAGGCTTCCATTTTGTTTATGATAGCATATGATGGTTTCTCTGTGTCTGAGCTTTGTTTGCATTATCTGATTGCATCGTCAAACATCAATGATGTGATGCTATCCCCTTCATTCAGTAAGTTGAATGGCAAAGAGTTGATAAAACTGATTCGCTATTTAGCGAAGTGGTTGAAGAAATATGAGAGGTTTCCTCAAGCAGGTCCATGCCCAAAAGCCTCAGCATTTTTGGGTTTGAAGGCTTGCGATTGGGTTCCTAAACTTGAAGATGTCGTGAAATGTCTTGGTTTGCTGCTTGATGAGAATTTTTCTTCATTGGTATTACATCCAGAGTTTCATGAGGAGCTAAGATTAATTGAAGGAGTGGTTAGTTCTTTAACTGCTGAAGCCAAACTTTGTTGCTTGATGGCTGATGTAGTGGACAAAGGAAGATCAAAGTAAAAGGTGGAAATAAGTAAGACTCTTACGAAGATTCATTATTACTTCTGATGTGTTTGTCATTTTTGGTAATGATGTACTTTGTATAAACTGATGATCAAAGACCAAATCCTTTTCTCTAGCTCTGTATCCCTTACTCGCATACACGGGACACAGCCCATCTCGCGAGGGTAAAAACATGTTAATTTGAAATCTACTTTTTATTTATTTTTGGTCTTCGTATGCGTTGCCTTATTCTCTGTTGCGATTTATAGCAATTGTTATATATTGCATAACAAAATTATTGGTAAGATTAAGAGTTCAAGAAAAAAAATATTCTATGTACTCTTCTTGGTATTGGAGCCTTATAGCTTTTGCTTTTAGGCCATGTTTCTAACCCTAGTCGGAGTAAAACCCAACACTGAATAGCAAAATGATGGAAGTAAAGGAGGATATAGTGCATCATAGAGATGTAGGAAAGAAAAGGTGAAAAGGTTAGCTTATTTAAGAATTTATGTAATAAGTCAAGCTAAGCAAAAATGTTAGGGAGTGAAACCAGGAGTGAGGGAGGAAAATGTTTGAGAAGACATTATATTCGATCGTAAAACCTTGACATTATGTTGCCTTTAGAAGCATATGTTGACCTGAAATATGATTTAAACAATTTTAATTTTGAACTTTTTTCGGTGGTGACAACAATAACAAGTATTGTTAATAATATTTTATAAGCAATGTATATTGTAAAAAAATATAATCTTTTGATATAGTTAAATACTTTTAATAGGGTATTAATTTTTTTTATTAAAACTTTTTTCAATAACTTCAATCATGAAAATAAATCAAGACAATTAATATCAAAATTTTCACAAAAACTTACAAACTTTTCAATATTAATGCAATATTTTTATAATTCGTTATCGTCCAAAGTTTTAAGTTTTGGTATTCAAATAAAAAAAAACAAAAAAAAGGTTTCATATTTAGAAAGTTATTCAAGTCGGCTTTCGATAGAAGAAATAGATTGACATAATATATATCATATAATCAATATGAAAAGAATCTGTAGTTAAATATGTGATCACACCACTAACTTTTTTTTTTTTTATCAAAAATTTCATTTTCTATGGATGATATGTATTTTCAAAAAATTTAGATATAAAATATTAAATAATATAATTATTACTAAAATTATAACATTGACTTAGATATTGAATTGAGAATTGATAGCAATTATTAGGTTGACAATAAATTACTAACAATTATACATGTAGGGACTGATTTAGAAACATTTTGTTAGAAGGACCAAATAAAAAATGTCCATCACACATAAAATCCTGAACAACAATTTTCTCCCCCAAAAAATGTTGTCTTGGTGTAACACACCAATCAAAAGCTGGGGTGAGCAGATGTGTTAATGAGTTGTCATTTTGATTTTTTAAGTGACAAATTATCATTAATGGGGATAGAGAATGTGATAGCAAAATAAGATAGAAGATTTTCATCCAGAACCGTTAGGGCCACGGTTGTAAACTTGGATGCTAGCAAAGACGGAATTGATAACAATTGGACAAGCGTTGTTACAGACATTTAGTGCGTTTGGAAAAGCTTGTAAAATGTTTATTTGAGTTTATGAAAATAATTTATGAAATTAAATTTATACAAATAATTTATGAAAATGGGTTATAATATTTCTATAAATTTTTTTAACTTATTTCAATAAACATATCATAAAAACTTATAAAAATAAGTTGTATTAGGCTTATTTTAAAAAAAATACTTATTCAACAAACCTTTATTAAGTGTCTGTTTGGTTTAGATTATTTTCAATGCAAACGTAAAAATAATACTTTCCGAAACGATTATTTTAAAAACTACGTGAGAGGAGCTTTCTCCCGACATGATTTTCACGGGATGCCGAGAGTGATTGTTTGTTTGTGAGCATATCTGCACGCACAGGAGTGGGTGTGCGTGTGCTTAATTGAGGAGCGGTAGGGTTTAAACAATTGCTCCTCCTATCTGTTCTGTCTCTGATGGATCGTCAATGGCGTCCTACTACTCGCCCTATCCAATTCAATGGTAAAATGAATATCAATGTGTGTCCTACTTGCTTCATCCCACATTTCCCCTTTTGTCCTCATCCTCCTCCACCCCCTCCCTATTACCCCCAACCATTCTCACGCCCTACTTGGCCACCACCCTATGACCACCCCAACCCTATCGGCGACGGTGATCGAAACTTCAAGAGACCTCGTATCGACGTGTGGGATGAGGATGAGAGAAGATTGAAGTTGATTCGGGATCACGGACAGGCTACCCTTCCTAACCCACCCCCTCCTCCTCAACTTCATCTTCATCTTCATCATAATAATACTTATGCTGCATCCACTAATTTAGACCCTCATAGGGATAGGGATAGGGGTGCTGTCAATGTCAATGTCAATGTCAGTGCACCTTACCGTGATGATCCTAACACACTAGTACTTGATTTTCATGGAAATCAATATTGTGAGAATATGGAGGGGGGTTCGAGGTTGTTCAGGGGTCAGCCTCCTCTTCCTTCTTCCCCGCCTCCTCCTCTTCCATCGGAACCACCCCTGAATCATTCTTCCCACTTCAATACTTACTTTTCTCCACCTCACAAACCGCCTTCTCTTTTTCCCGTTCCCTCCTCCTCCTCCTCCTCCTCCTCCTCTGCTGCTGTGCCTCCTTCATCCTATTCACAACTTCCTCAACCTCACCCTTATTTTCACCCCAAACCCCCCCTTCCACAATTTTCCGCTCACGACCACCACTACTTGGGAGATCCCCAACCTTTTTCATTGAAGCAATTGCCTCCTGCTCACAAACCTAAATTGGTTGATGCTTCCCACTTATTTCGGCATCCACATCGAACTTCCCGTCCCGATCATTTTGTCATCATCTTTCGAGGTCTTCCAGGTCTGCTTTGCTTTGTGTTGCTCTTTCATTATTTGTTTATGTTTCACTATGGTTGCGCCAGATTTCTTGTTATTTTTATGCAATTGGACTCTGTTTCATGCATGTTACACATCATTCATTTTTACATCTATTGCTTCTTGTCCTTTTCTTTGTTTATATTAAAATAAAGGAAATAGAAATAGTGTGGAACCAATTTCATTCATAGCATGCATGGGATGACAGATCTTAGAACTAATGAATATTTTTGTCACTAATTTCAGGTAGTGGTAAGAGTTACTTAGCAAAGATGTTGCGTGATCTTGAGGTTGAAAATGGCGGTGATGCTCCACGAATTCATTCTTTGGATGATTATTTCATGACCGAGGTTGAAAAGGTTCATGAATATACATTTTTGTTTTTTTATTTTTGGCTAAGCATTCTTATGAATCTTATCCTGTCCTATATGCTGTTTTGATTAGTTCTGTATGTTCTGGTGGGTGCTGTATTAATAATTGTATTTTCTGTTGAAAAGGTTGAGGATAATGATGCATCAAAATCTTCAAGTTCAGGCAGAAACAAGAAGCCTGTAACTAAGAAGGTCATGGAGTATTGTTATGAACCTGAAATGGAGGAGGTAACTGTTGCATGTATTTAGCAGTGCATTTTTGCCATTTGTTATTTCATTAAGATTTGTGTTGGAGACCCGGGGGGGGGGGTAGTGAGGGAGCATTATAGGATTGAATTTGCGAAGTTTATTGTTTATCGTAGAATGTGAGTGAATGAGAGAGGGAGAGAGGGCATTATCGCGAAAAATGTGCCAAATTCATTGCTTTTATTAGGATTTATTTTTATTTTAGTTGGAGCGACGGAAAACTTCATATTAACATGGAATACTATCTATATATTTGGATGCACTTTAAATTGAAATATCAGCATTTTGTAAGGGCTGGGACATAGGGGAGCTGGACTGTGGAACTCAATTTTTGCAATTCTGAGTTCGGGATTGCATGTATATGGTTGCAAATTAGGAATTAGGCAATGGCAGCCTGGTTCCAGGGAATTTCTCTGTTTCGTTCCTTTGTTTGGATACTTGTCATCTATAAATTTGATTGTGCATGAGAATTAGAAATCCTGGAAATTTCCAATGTTCTATGCTCTAAAAAGTTCTACTCTTGTTTGTAACACATGAGTTTGCTTCAAGTTCTCTGCAAATACTAGTTACTTGATGTTCACTTAGGTCTTCTTATGTTGTTTTTTCCCTCCATGGCAGGCTTATCGGTCAAGCATGTTGAAAGCATTCAAGAAAACTGTTGAGGAGGGAGTTTACACCTTCATTATCGGTATGCATTATAAAAAATATGATAGATAAATTACTCTTAAAACAGAGACTTCCATTTTTAGGGTATAACATAATTTGAGGTCATAGTTTTGCTCTGGATGGGACATCTTGCATTTTATCGTCAGTCATACTGATTTCGGTGACATTGTCTTTGTTTATTTCTTCTTAATAGCATTGCACTGAGCACTTACTCATAGACTTATTCTCCTCTGTCAGATGTGTTTATGTGAAATTACTTAAATCATTGTTTATTCAGGAAACCTAAAGAAAAAATGAAATCATTTTCTTAGGTGAATTGTAAAAGCTTAAGCATAGAAGTCAGAGGAAGTGGTTGAGGGCTCTATGCTGGCTTGTTATAGAATTTAATTCAATGATGTAGTTTCATTTTAGATTAAGCGGTGATGCAGTGCCCATGCACTGCCTATTTGTTAACTAACTACAGATGCAGTTTTGTCCGGCAATTGATCCTTTTCTTGGTGGTATTTGTGCCTCGTCTTAGTGGATGACCGCAATCTGCGGGTAGCTGATTTTGCTCAATTTTGGGCAACTGCAAAGGTATACCCTTAATTCTTTCTTTCTCGCAACCTCTGCCATGTGTGCTCAAGACGACTCACAATATCTTTGTACTACTCTCTCCATCTTCCCTCAGAAATAGGTGCAGACATATGTTTCGCTGCCTTCTGTTAACCTAGCTTTGTATAATGATTTTATAAGGAAAATTAGTGAACAAAAGGTAGAGGGAAAGAGTTAATTTAACATATATTATTAATTATTGCAAATAACTAAGCTGAACCATTGAAAATCCTCTAAATTTTCTAATGCTTCCTAGTTGTTTGTCTTGTTTAACTTGAGACTTTGTATAACCCATGTTATACATAATATCAAAGTGTTAACTTTTAATGGGGAGGTTGCCGCTACTTCCTGTACCATTTGCTTTATGTGAAATGAGCTGTTGCATGCATGAGCCAAAGGACTCAACTTTTATAATGATTAATACTAGTTTGATGCCTAAATAGATCTGTGAATTAAAGAGCAGGTACATGAGATCTGTTTGTTAAATGTGTTTCCTTTGCTCATGGTTTTTCATCTTACTTTCAGAGATCGGGGTATGAAGTTTACATTTTAGAAGCTACTTACAAAGATCCCGCGGTGCGTTTATTTGTTCTTTCCACCAAACAACATTGAGTATCATTTTGCTCTTTTTTAGCCTTAGAACTAGCTGATGGTTATTATTGTCCCTTACTATAGTGAATATAACTTTCTTAGTTGGTAATCTAATATATTCCCTATTTCCATTGCATGTTAATAATTGTTGGGTTATTTAATGGTGATAGAGAATTTTCATCTATCTTTCCTGTTGTCTGTCAGAATATGTGACTAACTCTTTGGATGTTGGGTTTTGAGTTTTTGCTTGTTTTGGTGCTGATTGATGACTGGATCCTTTATCTTCTGAGCAAATGTTCTTTTACTTCTCCGTGGTTTTGATATTTTCTTTATTCAGGGTTGTGCGGCCAGGAATGTCCATGGGTTTACACAGGAAGACATAGAAAAGATGGCTGGGCAATGGGAAGAAGCTCCATCCTTGTATCTGCAGCTTGATGTGAAGGTTTGCTGTAAATTTGGTATTATTTGGGTGAAAGTGTTGGCATTATTAGGCCATAATATAAGTGTAACTTCCATTTGTATAGTAATGGTTTCTTATTTGTGTCTCTTTCTCTTCTACTGGTTTGACAGTCATTATTTCACGGAGATGATCTAAAGGAAAGCAGAATCCAGGAGGTATTTGTGACTTTGCGTATATTTATCTTCTGAAATTTTATGTGCAATTTGAGTGTTAGGACCAGCTTTCACATTTTCTTTTTGGAGTTTTTTTTTTGGGGAATTAAATATGAAACTGTATAACTAAGGGGACAGTAATATATCCTGCAAACAAACGAATTGAGAGAAAGAGAAAGCCAAAGAGGCTGCAAAATGCAATAAAGTTGTACAACCCCCTGTATATCAGAAATAGCAAACCCCTTGAAGCAGCCCTGATCCGAACACCAAATAGAAACAATAAACACAATCCTATAGACTATAGAGATGCCTTTTGGGGACGTGGGCATTATGCTGTGACCAAATACAACAGATAACTGCGTAAGTATCCCAAGACCACCAAATTTCGACTACTTTATTCTGGCCAAAACCTTGTTTCAAGAGATTCTGTTTCAAAATGTAATGGCACACCAAATACCAAGAATTCCAAAAATAATTATTCTAGCCACCCAGAAATGTTAAAATAAATCCGCCATGGCTTCTTTTCTAGATCTAGCTCTGCACGATACCCACATAAGGGGAAAGAGCTGTGTGAGGCTCATGGATCTGCAACATTTCATTTTTAAATGAAAAATTCAGTCTCTTTAAGTACCTGCAGTGATTGGCTTCATATGGCGTATATTCCAATTTCCAGGTAGACATGGATATGGAAGATGATCTTGGTGATGCTTTACCTGCAGTGGAAGGAAGAGAAGCCGAGAAAGTTGTTGATCCTCCTGTCAGGGATGATGCAAGTAGTATGCTTTAGCCCATTTCTCTTCATATGGCTGTGTATTACCCTTGCTGTTAAATGTCATTTTTTTTTGGCTGCATCTGACCCTTTCTTTACTTTGCACTCCTCACTTTTGGTATGGGATGTTTTTAGGATCTTGAATATGCAAATCATCTGAATCTGTGTTCCATTTTTCTGCTAAATCTAATTACTTCCATAATATTCTCGTGGCCTGGAGATCACGGGTTCGAATCCTAGAAACTAACATCTCTGCTTGCGGGGTAAGATGACGTACATCTACCTTTCCCAAATCCCTCTAGGTGGGAGCCTCATGCACTGGGCCGCCCATTGTATTGGAAAAGGCTAGGCTGTCATAGGGGTTATAACTATAAGTTGCTTAACCTATTTAAAAGTATGTCTATCTGGATATCTCTTTTTTCCTTTTCTCATTAATCCTTTTTCACCCCCTTGACTGGGTCTTAAGAACTAGAAAAAGTCACTATACTTTGGTGAGTAATGTACAATTGATGCTGACAATTGATGTTATATAGATCTCCATGTAGGGAGGAGACATGGTTAGAAGTAACCATGGAAATTAAGGTCTATTTTTTTTATAATGAAGCAAATACTGTGTTATTGTCTCTTTTTGTCCTTGTATTTTGTTAGTGTGTGTAAAAGAAACTAACCTCGCTTGATTGGTATATTGTTTCCCTAATGTCTGTATGATTATATAGTGAGGTTTATTGCATTTTTTATATGGGATTTCTGGGGTTTCACTTCTTCGTCTATCATGTTTCTTCAATGCTATTAGCCCTTTGAAATTTAGGTTCGTTAAAGGATGGGAAGAGATGGGATGCTGAAGGGGAACATCCCACAGAAGTCAGAGAATTGGGTAAAAGCAAATGGTCAGAAGATTTCGGTGAAGATGACACTGATCAAACTGAAGGTATGAAGGGCAATATTAATGCTCTTTCTGGGTTAATTCATCAATATGGCAAGGAACGAAAATCTGTACATTGGGGCGATCAGGTATGATATATATTTGATGCCCTTGTGTGAAAGCTTAGAAGTACTATTTGAAGTCTGTTCCAATTTTATACTTTGGTAGCAAAAATTGCATTTTCCTCTTCAATTCTATTTGGGTTAAAAGGAGTTCTTGGAAACGGGGAAGGGAAGGGGATGGTGCAGGGACTGAATCCATGACATCAAGTACAATGTGGTAAAGAGTGTGGCCAGTGCCATGTCTGCTATCAGCTCACTAGTCTCTCGTTTTTTAAATTCCAATATTATATTTATTTCTAGGGGGATTTGTTTTCTCCTCTCTTTACTGTTTTCTCATCTCTTGTTTTTCCCACCTTGGTTTTTTGTTTTCTGTTTTTTATTTTTTATTTTCTCTTGCTTGCTTGAAGGCTCTTAAATATAGGAAAAGGGAAATGATTTAAACCATTATAGTTAGGACTTAGAAGTCTATTTCAACTATTAGGTTTGACGTGTATTGAAACACGGCTACAACAAAAAACAATGGTACAGCCTACTTTAGTGGCTCTTTCATTCTATATGCATCTCCTTAAACACGGCACCCCCGGCCCCCTTTGCAATTATCGTTTCAGGTTGGCAATACAGGATTTTCAATAGGCGCTGCAAGGAAGGTAAATGCTTTGTCTTTGGTGATTGGACCTGGAGCTGGATACAACCTGGTTAGTTGTTTGACTTTATGTTTCTTCAATTTCAGGAACAACGTTTGCAGTTATTTAGTTGTCCTTTTATCTTTGTTGTTAATTCTGATAATAATCTGAACAAGATATTTGGTTTCAAGATTTTGTAGTTTTGTTTTCCATCTTTTTATGGAAGTTATTTTTCTTGTGTATGTTACGCATTTTATTTTCTGATTTTTGACCAAGTTGAAGTTTTCTTTTTTAAATAAGGATGAAAGTCTAATTTACTTTTTCATGGGGAAGAGACCTTTGTAACACCATTGCATTCTTTACGTACAGAAGTCAAATCCATTACCTGAAGAGGAGAGTCCAAACCGTAACAGTGTGGAGCCAAAACAGCACATCATATTTCAAGAACGAATCCGGGCTGAACGTGAATCCTTCAAAGCTGTTTTTGACAGGAGACGACAAAGGATTGGTGGATTTGATGTGGAGGAGGATTGATTCAGAATTTGGGTTTACTCATGCAATTCATACTGACAGGTTGAATATATACCTCCTTGTATTGGACTAGTCTATGTAAAAGGAGGAGGTTGAATTGTACGGTTGGCTGGAAAAAGAACGTGATGTCCCCAACCTGAGTTTTTGTGAAATGATGTTGTAAAATTTTATCGAAAGATTGGTGTGAAATATGAGTATGTTAGTTAATGTGTGGTTTATATTTCTTATACCTGTATCTTATTTTATATTTATAATATTGAAAATATTTTTGGATGTACATAGACGAATGAATCCCTACAAAAAAAAAATGGAATTCCTTCGAAGGGGAACACTTGGTTACGTGATGTTGATTTTATGGATACAAATATACGATGGCATTGACAACTGTACCCATGCCTTTAGAGATATGTACATCTCAGTTCCTCTATTCTCTTCTCGCCTGATATATCAATCAAATCATGATCAAAGGGAAAAGGAAGCAACAAAAAAAGAAAGAAGAAAAACACCGCAGAAGCACGAGAGCAGAGAGCTAAGGCTTCGGGTCTAATAACGTGGCCTGTTACTGCCACAACCTCTTCTATGGCCAGTGCCCTGTGAGCGAGCTGTATTCAGCACGGCTTGTTTACAATACATTTTAGAGGACCTGCAAAGCGGGTGAGACTTGCTGCAAATGCTCCAGGCTTTGCAGTGATGTCTGTCTTGGGAAAATTTGCAACCTTTTTTCCAGACTGAGTGAAGAAGGCTCCGTTCATCATCAAGTCACCCTCTGATCTCCAATTCCATGTCCTCCACACACTTTCAGGTGCGTAATCCCTCTTCGTCACCTAAATCATTAAGCATAAATGTCATAATCTTGTCATTTGCAATCGACATTCCATACATATATCATATATTGATGTGAGTGTGGATAGTTATCGAGGTATCTCATATTTTAAAGTGGAGTTAATGTAAGTAAGATACACAAATGTGAGTATGAGAGTCACTTAGATGTTGATTCTAGCTGTACAAATAATGAACTTTTAAAATTAAGCAGGAACAATAACCTATCATACATAGAATAATATGTTTGTGAACGGCATTGAGGAATTAGTGGAATAAACTCGGAAGAAAGTTTATGCTTTCCCCCTCATACATACCTCTTTTGCAAATTGGTTTGGAGGAGCAATAAATCGGTTGCCCTGACTGATGATGGTGGGATGTTGGCTACCACCAATGGCATACATGAGCCAGTGAGTGTAGTCATTGTTGACAATATGAACGAAACCCCATCTGCACCTTGGCATCCTCTGCACCAATCCTTTCCCAAAATGGTTGAAAGCCAGGGTTACTTGCATGACTTGGTCTCCTGAGAAGCTATCACTTGCACCGAGTAACATAACCTGCATGACAAAATATATATACATGCTTATAGTTAAACTATTAGTTATGCTATTCACACACCTAATTTTCTATACCACTTTTTAACACTGGTTATCAGCGTGTAAATAATTGTTGAACATGCTGATTATTATAGGTGTAAAAGTGATGTACAAAATTTGGTATATAAATATATTTTTGGATAAACAAAATATTTCTGCAAAGGTGGGAAGTAGAGGTGATGTTAATTACATCATTATGACGGGTCATATGGCAGTTGGAGATGGTAACGGCTGTTGATCCGGCAACGACATCGATCAAGCCGTCATCGCAATTGGACAAAGAAATATGATCTAACCAAACATGACTAGCTCCAAACAATGAAATTCCATCACCGTCACTCTGCGCGCGGTAGCCATAGTGGTTCACGGAGTCTCTGATGAGGCCACCACCACCTTTCTTGATATCATGGACATGCAGCCCGTGAATGATAACGTTTTTCACGTATTGCAACGTGATTTGAGCACCATTAGCAATATGAACATTTGCACCACGTGCATCTATGGTCTTGTTGTCAGTTAGTAGAAGCTCTGAACTTAGTTTGATTTTCATGTCACATGAAAAAATAATCCATAGTGGCTCGTTTTGAATGACTGCATGTCGCAAGGTCCCTGGTTTTGGGGTGACGAGTTCATTGTCAGATGGATCAGTGACAACATAAATTCTGCCATCTTTGCCTCCAGTTGTGCCGTGTCCAAAACCAAGAACACAATCTGCTAACTTCTTGCGGTTCTTTTCCCAATTTGGATCACATCTCCAACAACTGTCAATGGGATTGGAGGCCATGCATGGACCTTTGTATTTGGCGGTTAAACCCCTCCTTGTGCTATTGGAACCTTTCAGAGCCCTGCCCCATCTCAACTCATTCATTAGGATGTGCAAAAATATCTAATTTCAGTTAGTTGGGTTAGCTTATTTTATGTTAAAAATAGTTTATAATTAAAAACTTAATTTGAGAGCTTTTGAAAAAAAAAAGAAAAGAAAAGAAATTATAGTCCCATATTTAGTCAAAAGTTCAAAACCAAACATGATGATCAAATACTAAGGAAGTTGTTAGCATTATTCTCACAAGCTTGAGCTAAAACTCAGTGTGTGTTTGGGGTAACGTTGCAAACTTACGTTTGCAGCGAAAAGCACATACTTTTGCAAGAAAATCAGAAGTAATTTTAGTTTCATATAATGGTGTGGATTATTTATTATATATTTATGCAACAAATGAGATAAAATAGACGTACTTGTTGACGTGCTTATTGAACTCAATAGTAACTTCCTCAGGGTTTGGCCTGAAAGCCTGGCTAGCGGCTTTTTTGGCTTCAAGAGCTCGCCTATGCCAGACTTGGTCGAAGTGAGATATGTTAGCTCTGAGGGTAGGGAACACAGCAAGATAAAATACACAAAAGAAGAGCAATCTGAGCGTGTTAGCTTCCATTCCCTCAATGTTTCTTTTCACCTCAAGTCCTTTTTGTGCCTTGCTTATGTTTTCTTAATTATATATTGATCTCTTTTTTGGTGGAACATTATATATTTAGCTTTTAAGTTCTCCTCCTCCCTGACTTTGTGCTAGGCCCTATGTACGTGGTACTATATAGATCCTCTTTTCGCTATATATGAGTAAATATATAAATATGGAAAAATATCAATTACCAACAGGAGAGGATACGTCCATTCCGCTTCATATGCTATATATTGGTGTGATTGTAAGCCTTTTTATGCACCATGGGAATTAAAAAGTTCAAATCCTTTAAAAAGGGGGAAGATCATAGACATCAGCTAACCATAAGTCTAAATGAAGGGCAAATATAAAAATGAAGCGTTGTGAGGGAAGAGTGGAGAGCCTTTCCCTTAACGGTTATTTCAGTTTATTTGTTTCATTTGCCCGAGTGGGATTTAAGGGTAGTTGTTCGATGGAACAAAGTGATATAAACCACTCATCAATCTAACAGTCAACAAGCATGCCACATCTTTTCAATAATTTTCACATAAAACTGTTTGTCTTACCCTTTTTTTTTTTCATTACATATTGTCTATGCACGAAAACCTATACCGATGGATGTTTGACTCTGTTGTTTATAATTTGCTATACTTACGGTTATGTCCTTACCACTTTAGGTTTTAGTGACGATATTCGAGTCCGTCAAATGAATATTTGAACATATACCCATGGATCTTCCATTGGTATAGGTTACAATGACAGATCATAATTTGTTATACCCACAGTTGTGACTTTGTCACTATAGAATTTAGTGACAATATTTAAGCCCGTTGCAAAAGTACTTGAACTTATACCCACCATTTATCTTCCATTGGTATAGATTTTAGTGACAAGTCATAATTTGCTATACTCACAATTTTGGCTCTATCACTATAGATTTTAGTGGCAGTATTTAAGCTTGTCATAAGAATAATAACAAATACCCGCGATTATGGCCTCGTCACCGTAGGTTTTAGTGACACTCATGTGAAGTATTTTCTTTTAAAACCTTGATCATATTATAAGCTAGATTAACATACAATAAAATAAATAAATATATTTAGGAACAAAAATAAAATAAAATAAAACTTCAATCATATTGAAAATTAACATAAAAGCTTGCAAGTATATCAAACTACACAATAATTAAGCATGTTCACTTAAAAATTGTATACTAGCATATAGTATGCACATAAAGACTTATAAATATCTCAAAAATTACAAAGAATATGTCCATTTAAATGGATATCAATAAACCAACAAAGTCCAGCACAGTTAATAGATAGCGAGGTTCCTTAAGCATATTACCAGAGGTTCGATTCCTATCAAAAAAAGCTTTGTTGGGAGAGACAAAACTCACTTTGTCAAAGGGGTTAGTCTCCGTCTATCTGCCCATGGATACCTTGGTGTGCATATGTAAAACCGTCAACATGATCAGAAAGGTTTTGAAATGAAGTGGAAAAAAACAGTGTTTTAACGTTTATGAAAAAATATATAAAAATATTGTTTAGTTTTATTTTTTTATTTTCCTTCATTTTTGTATTTTTTTTATTCCAGATCTATTTCTAAAATTTTAATCATAAATTTTATTTTTGGTTTCAGAATTTTGAAAATAATTTATTCATTTTTAAAAAAAAAATTGGTGAATGGCAATGATTCATGTGTACAAAAGCAAAACAAGCTAAATAAATTAGGGTAAAAATTTGAGATTAGGTTTGAAAATCAACAAAAATTAAAAATAGCAAAACATATAAATATAAATAAAATTAGAAATAAAAAAATGCAAAACTAATTTTAAATATTTGTATATGAATAGTGATGGAACAATACATTTGTAGGTATATGTAACCTGTACTTATAGAATCTATCACTAAAACATATAGTGACAGAAACATATATTTGCACGTATATGACATCTATGTACCCTCAGTTAAAAATCTATCACTAAATGGTACAATGACAAATCTATACATATATAAGTATATTTAGTCTATACTAGAGTTTTTGAATCTATCGGTGAAACATAATTACAAATCAAAAGATTTGTAAATATATGACGTCTATAAAATAGTAAGAAATTTGGACATCTAAAGGTATATAATACATATACCCCTTATTTTTTTTTTTGACCAATACATATACCCCTTATTTATCATATATATGTAGGTATATGTATATGATACCTACACTCACAATTTTAATAACTGACACTTCCGTAAATATATAACAAATTTCCTATAGTGATGACCACATATTTATTTATTTTTTTGGTACAAAATGACCAAATATTTATATCTATTATATTCAATTAAACATGTTATTTATATACATATTGTCATTAATGCGCTATAACATGGCTAACTAGATATGACACATAATATCAAATTAGTTTGGGTAAATATAGAAGTTCAAAGCCATGAGACTTTTGCACCCAATAAATGAATCTTTTCTAATGAAATCTCCTTACATGTTTGAGGCTAATTGATCGCCTAACAGTTGGTCTTACATTTTTTTTTTTTTTTTTTTTTGTAACCATGACATAAGTATGAAATATCCACCATCGTTAACAGTGACTAATCTCCGTCAGGGAACCTGTTGGGCACACAAGGTGGGTAGGGATGGCAATGGGTAGGGTAATATAGTACCCGTCCCCATACCCGCGTTTTAAAAAAATACCCATACCCGGATCCTTACCCGCGTTGATAGCAACTGAAGTATCCGTACCCTTATCCGCTAGGTACCAAAGTACCCCCACCCATTACCCGCACTTTAATTAACTAAAAAAATCAATAAATGAATAAAAACATTATTAAAGTTTAAAATATCATGATAGTATATAACAAGGCATAGTATTCTAGTATGTTCTTAAACAAATATCATGATAGTATATAACAAAAAAGAACATTATTAAAATCATACGCTAAGAACTACAAGACTAGGAAGAATAAGAACTCAGGAAGGATAGAAACTCAAGTGATGAACAACTGAATGGCGCTAAGTAATCAGGTATAATAGGAAAGTAATAAGCTAACTTTCATTTCAATTCAATCAATTGTTTTAATTTTATATATATATATATATATATATATATATATCATCAGCACAGTAAATTTCCGTAATTGAAACCCACATAATTTTATAACACAACAAACCTATGAATTAACATAGTCTTCGACCATCAGCCACTTCAACATTATCTAGACAATTGGTCCAATTACACAAAAAACAAGTTCACTGGTTTAATAACAAGGCAATAGTATCTATTTTACATATAGTAGGTTAAAATGAAAAACATCCTTCACACTGAGGAATTAGTTCCAGGATCACCAAAGAGGTAACACAAGTTTAATATATTAATATATATATATATATATATATATATATATATATATATATATATATATATATATATATATATATATATATGTGTGTGTGTGTATAAATTAAAAAATATTATTAATATATACATATGCGGAATATTGCGGATAATTATCCGTTCCGTCCCTGTACCCATTGTGCGGGTAATTATCCTACCCATCATGGGTAATTTATGCTGGTATCCACTGGGTAAGATACCCATTGCCATCCCTAAAGGTGGGTTCTCCCCTCCCAACCAGGTTTTCTCCATACGCAAGAGTTAGGATTCGAACCTCTAATCACTTGTTTAAGGTGCTCGAATCCCTTACCACTCATACCAATCACATATTGACTTTCATTCGGAAAATGTCCCAATAAAATATCAACAATAACAAATTGAAGGAGGTCTCAACGAGATGGACGAAAACCACTAATTGTTAAAATCACCATGGAACGATATTAACACATTGCAAACATCATGAAAAGCAATGGTATGAAATGATCAAAATTTTCCAGAAAAAGGAAAATTCAAATGCCCTTTGCACCACAATTTAACTGATCCCAATCCTCGACCGTGCGTACAGGATGCCTTTCTCTCCTAAGCCTGCTATGTGACGCCTTCTGGTCTGTCCAATTGATCTGACAGATTAGAAGGAGAGAAAGGTATGGTATCTTTCCCACGCAGACGGTAGTGGATCGGGATCCCAATTTAACTGACCAATGTTTCCGCATTCCAAATTTACTCTTTGTTATTAGAAAAAATCTTGGATAATAAGAAATCTCTAATTTCATGACATTGATTAGAAGTTAAGTAGGGGTGTAAGACCCGAACCAATAATCCGATGAATTCGAAAATTCAAACCGAACCAATTAAATTGTTTTAGATTTTTTTGGTGTTCAGATCCGAACTGAACCGCATCCGATGGTGATTGATTTGATTCTCGGATTCAAGGATTCTGAAAACAAACCGAACCAATTACTATATTTTAATATTTATACTAGATTGTGACCCGCGCGTTGCGCGGTTGTAATCTTATTTTAAAATTCTAGTGTTAAACTGAGAATAAATTGACAATAAATAAGATGATAATAAAAGAAAATGTTCGTGTGAAACATTAAAAGAAAATATAAGACTTGTTATGAATTAATGACAATTTAAATAATATTCGAGGGTGCTTACTGCTTTTTGATGTCATCAATTTTTTTTTTTTTTGCCTTTTTTCTCTTGAATAACAATTAATGACAATGCTTATTGCTTTTTTTTTTTTTTTGTCAACAATTTAAACTACATTACATGCATTAGAATGCCTTGCAGATAGCAATGTAAACTTCAAACGGTCTTAGAAAATAACCCCCACCCAGGAAAAGGAAGAACCTGCCAGGGGGGAGTGACTTTTTCTTCCTGATTTGCATATATTAATTTTCCATGATGATGCTATAAATTTTATGCAGATAGTTTTCCATTATGATGCAACTTAACTTTTGTCCATAAGTATTCAAAATCAAAGCTCACCTTTACACTAAACAGGTTTTGAGTGCAATACTGAAGTAGTTACACTCTTTCCTCTCAAAATTAAAACAGAAGAACAAACAGGATCAAACTTGAACATCACAAAGATTCCAATACCAGATTATAGTAATTAATGATAACAACTGAAGTGGTAAGTTGAAAGCGATACGAACATAAAAATTGATCTAAGTTTGAGGCAATGTTCCACTTTATTGCAACCTTCAAGATCACATTGCCATTTTTTTGAAGAAAGGCTTAATTCTTACACAGCTTGAATTATGCTGCCCTTTTGTACAATAGTTATGTGCGAACCATCAGGTTCTCTCAGAATAATCGATTTACCTTAGATTTGTCCATACATTTTAATAGGAGAAACCTCCAAAAGCTCTTTCTTTCTTTTTTGCCCTCTTAATGGTTTGTCCAGCTAGAATTTTGAAACTTTTTCTGATTGTAGAATCCAAACCACACCCTGAAAGGCAAAGCTAATACGATGAAGAATTTGAAAAACTAAAAAATTAACTCAGAACTTATCAAACAGTCAGTTGTTGTGGAAACAATCTGTATAAACATATATAAAGATATAAAGCCCAAAATCTTAATTAACCCTTCTCCCAGAGAAGCTTTTCAATCTATAACTTAGGAACATTAAGAAAACCATACAGATTTCCTGCATTCTTCCTACACTACGTAAAAGAGTCTCTTTTCCAAAGTTTTCTAAATTAATTGGGTCAAAATCAATAAATGAGGCATAAATTGATCACAGAAGCACCAGTGACTAAGTAAGAGAGTTGGAGGAACACAAACATATCCATAATTAGTCATATTCTTCCTCTTGCAAAGGCATTTCCATTTTGCATTGGATTTGACTTGGATTCATCTATGCTAACTACAACAGTGTCAGCTTTCCATTGGTGTAGTACAGCAGTAGTGCTATTTTTCTTTAATAAGGTATTTCCGTGTAAGTCCCAATAATCCAAAACTATGTTTCCTTGTGTCAGTATCTTCCTAGAAAATACTCCATTAAGTAACATGTTCGAAGACTATGTGTATATATACGTTGTATTGTTAGAACATGTCAATTTCACCTAAAATAATATTCATAAACTATACTCTTAAACTTGATCAACACGAGTACATAGTTAAACTTAAAGATAAATAAAACATGACTTCATATAAAAGAATATAACGAATGACAATGACTAATAATCTAATTGCTCTTGTTATATAGACAATTAATCACATAAAGAACTCAGTTTGAAACTGGTAATACAAAGATAAGTTTGTTTCAATTTGTCATGGGACACTTGTACCTCTTCAGTGAGTCCAGATTTAGCATTGAGGACAGATATAGTTCATCCAATAATATTTTTTAAGGTACTGAGAGACTGAATGGAGTGAAAAGTGTTCAATTTTCTAGAGCTAAAAATGGGGGAGAGTTATGGGGAATTGACTCTCTTGCTCTAGTTTTGGGTCCTTTGCAGGTGATCCATTAGAAGAAAGAGTATACCTTTCATGCACTAATCAAAAAAAGTGGCACCAGCAGCAACCATCATATTTAGAGTATGGACCATTGGATAACCTACAGTTTTACATGGTCTCTCCACCACTCCCAACCGGCCTGGGGATATTATCAAATTTGATGGTCAATGTCAAATCATGGCTCCAGTTGGTGGACTCACAAAACTCACCCCAGTTAAGCTTTTTCCTCTTTGCGATAACTATGGTGTGATAATCATATACAAGAGAGACATATAAAAATTGAATACTAAAATAAATATAATAATAAATGCAACTATCCACTGCTGAAATAAAGGCCCATTGTAGTATGAAGAGTGGTGAAAGAGCCAGTAAGAGAAACAGAGAGCAGTGGGTTCCAAGTGGCCCATGTGTACTTACTGAGGCACCAGACTCGCCCCAGTGCTAGTGATGGGAAAGTGGTATTTGATAATCCAAGTCCCTGAAGCACTCCAACTCCAGGATGATAAAAAGAACTACAAGGAACATGGAAAAACTCGAAATAGAGATTTTAAAAAGGGTTGATGGATAGTGGAGGAGAGATATTTTCTTAGAAGCTTTAACAAAGGAAACCAAAAGTTCGCAAAATAAAATTTAAAATTTGTATGCCTTTAATTAGTTCAAAGATGAAGAATTCACAATTCAGAACCATTTTGATATTCATTCAATATCGAACTGAAAATGGAGATAGGCATACTCTAAGTTTCTCATTTCATTATGTTATTGATCACCTTTTCTTCTAATACTACGCCTAGAAATGAGTAAAATCCGAATGAAATGAAGTTTAAGTAATTAAGTTTAACTTGATAAAAAATGTTCAACTTCAAAGTTAATTCACGTTCAGTATGAACCATTTTTAATATCTGGAACTTGGTTAGAGCTCACAAAATTTCTTTTTAATTTCGTTATCAAAGTTAGAGCCACAAACCATTTGATTGTACCAACAAACAAATGCAGTAACCAGTTCAATGTGTCAATGCTAAAACAAATGATTTGGCTTTAATCATTCTTTTTGAACTATAAACTTAAGGATGTCTTATTTTTTATTAACTGCGAATTAATATAGTAATTATTTCTTTCACTTTTGTTGTGCCTAACGTTTTCATTTTTTTTTCTTTTGCCTCCTGGGGTTGGAACTCAAGTTTCCTTCTTAGAGGCGAGGTTCTCTTACTACTGCAAATTTACATTTTTAAACTTCAAATGTTATGGTGTGAATTTGGAAAGAAGGGTTTCAATTCCTGCTTTACCTTATTATTTCTTCCTATTCTTGTTTTGAGTAGCTTTTAGGCTTAATGGAGACATTGAAAGGCATAACCTCAGACACTGTGGCTTCTCCATGTGTATTGAAATTGTATAAAGGAGGACAGATAGAACTGTTCAGCCAAAGTGATTACCAAAAGCTGACCCAGTTTTCAGCACACTTCTTTAGTGACCTTAATCAACAACCAGCTGGCAATTTTGCAACTTCTGTTACTTTTGTTGAGGATACCTCTTTGCAGGTAAGCAACTCAATATTAAACTGTAAACAAATTTTCAAGAGACTAATGGATCAGACAATATGTTCAATCAATGTGAACATAGGCTAGCAGGATGTTTCTGAAGCCAATTTTTTATTAGGCTTCACTTGTTGTATTAATATAGTATTGTTACACAAAGAACCGGCACACCTATCCCATTCAAGCTTTGATTGAGCAATGTCACAATTTGCAAAATTTAGTCTTAACATTAATTTCTCTTTATTTGTCAGATAAAATTTTACCTCAATAAAGCGCATAAAAGTGCAACAACATAGATATAACACACACAGTAGAAGTTGAGGGGCAATTATTATATTGTGTTATTCCCAAACTGATACTCTGTTGGATAAGGGCTAGTGTTCCCTTCAATGACATAAGAAATTGGAGAAAATTAGGAGATTAGGAAAGGCAAACTCATTTGTATATTCATAACTGAGAGAGAAAGGAAGAAAGGTTAAGAATTTGATGACTCAAGAACCACTCCTAATGGTACTTCCAAAAACAACGATATATGTATAGGATAAATAGAAGCCAAATCTTTGATCAGGAAGAACTTGTGTTTTTTATTCTTAATATGGTTAGTTACTAATCAGAGTCTATTTCTCTGTGGTGATGACAGCTTTAACAGTAATCTAGAGGATAAAGGAAGATTCAGCTATCTACTCCCAATACCAATTATATGGAAGAAGTGCTAAATGCATCAGTTTGTTGTATCCATGTACAAAGCTGTTAAAAATTAATATAGGTTTTATGTTTGGGGAAAGCTACATGCACAAATTATTTGGGATATTTGCACAAACTAAACCATTCATAAAAGGTTTGAGTACATGAGGAGTGTGTGACTATAAAGTTGATTAAATGTCACCAGTTGTGACATTTGCTTATGGTTATTCCACACAAACTGCCTTTAGTTAAAGAAAATAGTGTTGAGTGTAAATGATTGTAAAGACTGCAAGTGGAACTGTTCAAACCAAAAAGACTCACCACACAGGATTAACAAAAATGAGAGAAAAAACTCATTTTTCTAAGACATCCTAAATATCTTTCCTTCATTAACTTTTACCTTGACCATATAAAAGATTTGAATTTGAGAAGACTCGATAGTCCTAGTGGAGAGGACACAGGTTTGGCAAATTTTTTGGTGGTGTTGACAAAGTTGTTTCAAGATCCAATCAAAAAGAGGCCAAGAGTTCCACACTGTCGCTGCTTTTCATGATAGGTTTTAATAAGAAAATGACACATGCTTACCTTAGTAACAACATGAAGTTCTGTAGATGCTTTCATAGATTCATTTTGTTATTAAAGTTGATGGGAAAAAAGATGACATAGTAAATGTATCTGCCTCTCTGTGCTTGAAGCACTTGTTTCTGACATTATATGATCACAGGCTAAAAAAAAATGACAGCCATGTAGTCACTTGAGAGTTTGGTCATTATCCATAAAATGAAAATAAATTTAATCACTCAGGGAGTAAACTGAAAGAGATGAGTTTGGTCTTACGTCTTAACCACCTAAGTGGGTGGAAAGAATGATCAAGCATACAAGTGATTGAAATTAATGAATGAGGTTGATCTTTCACTAAATAAAAAGCTTAAATCAATCACAAATTCATACCTGTATTTGCAGAGACGGGTACAATTCCTTCTGGAATTAAGCAAATGTCTCCTTATATACCTCACTTGTGGAATTCAGCTTCTTTCTGCATACGTTGTTCTTCTGCTTCTGTAAATAGTCATCAGTAGTCTAAATAGAGTAAAAATAAAGACAAGTTCCAAAAAGGTTTATGATATTAGAAAAAATCTAACCAAGCCTACAAAGCATGGTTTGGAGACACTTAACTTTTTCCCTTCCCTTGTTCACAGTCATCTTTATACGCCTCTTTAATATGGCTATTCTGCTAGTCAGATTGTTGTAGCCATAGAAGGGAAACACAAATGGTATATTGTTGTTAATGATTTCATGACACAATGACAACTAAGAAACACAAATTCAAATGTGGCATCAGAGTAGCTTTCAAATTAAGTTGTTTTTTTGGTAACGGCTGCACCCATTAAATTAAAAACTTTTTCCATTAAACATACCTATCAAGCAAACCAAGTTTGGCCAAAGCAAGTATGATGGGAAACTGGGAGTTTGATCAAGCAGATGAAGAATGGAAAGACCTTGTTTGAGAGTGTTTTAAAGTCCAGTGGTGGAAGTGTTGTTATATGCCCCACTACCAACAGGAACTTGAAACATTGGATGAGTCAATTCGTAGGTTCTTTGAATTGGATATGCAAGCTCGTATAAGTAGAGATGGAGTGGAGACTGAATTTAGGAGACCCAATTTTGTTACAAGAAATGATAGGATTGAATTAAAGGGTCTGTGTAAACCTCCTGAACCCCCTTTGTTGACACTGTTCTGTTTCCTTTTAGAGGGGCTGGCCGAAGGTGACGTTGGGGATGAAGCAGAGAGGGAAGTAGACGGTGCCGATGCCAACGATTCTGCAACCACCACCGCATTCAACCGCAAATTTCTGAAGCGGTGTTAGATGGGCCGACGATGGCAGTGACGGCGATGAAGCAGAGGGGTTAGTGGACGACGCAATCACCAAGGAAGTGGCAACAACCACCGCATCTATCCGGACCGATACAACCCAGCCACCGCTCATAGGATTTGTGTTGCCCCAACGTTTCTGTGTCGTCATCTTCTCTCCGCAGACGTGCGCAGTCTTTCATCTTCGAGCAGCCATCTCCCAATTAAGTTGTGTCTGCCCCTAAGGAGCTGTGTGCAATTGTCAATCTTCGACCAACCCTATCCTTGTGTCGTGTGGTGGTTTGCGCTTCCTAAAGGGGTTTGGGCTTCCAAAAGGACACGGTAAAAAATTGGAGAAAGTGAATTTTTGGTTGTTGCAAAGAGAGACACGTAAGCGTAGCAGCATACGTGGGAGAGATTGGAATAGGTGGGTTAAAAGAAGCTGATGTGGCTTTAGAAGATGTTTAGGGTGAAGTTTAATAGATTATAATAGATTTATTTTATTTATATATATATATATAATAATTTTTGGGTTCAAACCGAACTAAACCGTTGTTGAATAGTTTGGTTTGGTTCGAATTTTATAGCAAAAATTATTTAAAACCGAACCAATCATTTTTTATTGATTCGGATTTTCTCCCATCTAAAACTGAACCAAACAGACCCAGAGGCTAAAGTTAAGGGTTATATGGTCACCAACGTAGCTGTTGAGTAAGGAGATTTCTGTTACTCCATAAGCCCATAAGAATCTGTCCTCATTGTTAATTCAAGACAAAGGATTATCAATTATTATAGCGCACTGAGTAGAGCATACTAAATTGACCAACGAAATATATATATATATATATATTAAAACGATTACATGGGAAATTTATAAATGAAAATGTAAAATAAAAATAATTACTTTGCGCGGTCACCTTAAGCTAAGAATAACCCAACCAGATGTATGAAAACATGAAATGTTGGTTCGAGAAACCCCGCCGAAAGGGTGGTCTGGTAATTAGCAAAGCAAGGAATATATAGTCTGCTTTTGCAGGCACATGTGTTAGAAGACTACGTAGATCACCCTCACCACCCAAACTTACACGTTCCTGCAGCTGAAGTTTGGAATAATTAAGAATGTTCAAGCAAGGAAAGCAATCCATCCAGCCATCCAACTTGATCATTAGGGAAACATGAAAACCAAAGCACGCAATTATATCCCATCTATCGTTGTCCTATACGTGCAAAAATATATAGCTTCCGCAGGTTGCATATATATTGTGCAAATTAACTATAACACTTACACATCTCTTCAATACCAATTTCTTGCAATTTAGTACGTTAGTAACAGTTGTTAGTCTATCCTCAATGGCCAGTGTTAGAGGCACTACAAGGGTTGGAGTAAGAACTACATCACGAACTCCGGTTGTCGAAGAGATCAAACCTAATTCTGGATGGACAGAGGACCCTGCCGGTCATTATCTTCTAGTGGATCTTCCAGGTATTGCATCAAACACCCAATAATCGTACATAAAAGAACTAGAACATGCATATGGTCTTACGGATAGAGAAGAATAAACCCCATAGAGAGAAAAGAGAATGTTTATTTCTTTACAAAGTTTATTTATTCTTTTTGGCTTGCTTCTTTGTTTCCTTCGATAATCACCTCTGGTTGAAGAAACCTATCTGCGTGGAAGGTATGCGTGTTCCATTTATTTACTTAAGAACCATTTAGTTACTTTCAGAAGGACTTCTCGTAAAGTAGTCAGCAAGGTTTGATGCCATGAAACCAAGAATAACTAATGAAACATTTTTCATCTTGCTTCTTCAGAATTCAGGAAGGAAGAGGTGTACCTTCAGGTTGATAGCTCTGGCCGTATAATTGTAAGAGGAGAAAGGAAAGCAAATGAGCGGAAAAGTGTTCATTTTCAGCTGACCTTTCCAGTGCCAGAGGATTCTGATGTGGATAAGATAGCCGGAAAATTTGATTGTGGAATCCTTTACGTGACGGTCCCCAAGCGAACTGCAAAAGAAAACAAAGAAAGTAGGACTGAGGAAGCTTCAAATGGCAATGTTAAAAGAGCAGAAGAAAATGAAATTGAGGAACCCGATGCTGATAACGAGGGGAGAGATCCCAGTCAACATGACAGCCAAAGACAGAAGGAAGAAAAAAAAAATGAAAATGCACACGTGGGGGATTTTTCTGAACAATTAACAAGGAAGTGGGAGCAAGAACCCATGTTAAGAAGTGCAGTGGAAATTTTGAGGAAAAACAAAGGAATTGTTATAACAGCTGTTATAGCCTTTTCCTTGGGGTTTTTAGTATCTCGTAAATTTCAATTCTCAACAGCACCGTAAGTGAAGTGTGCATCGCTGCATCCATAAATTTATATCCCCCCTCCCCTCAGGTCACGTGCCTTTTATATGTAATGTATATACAGAATAACGTATCATTTAGATATTCAAACAGTAATAACAAATATCCCTGCTTTATTATCCTCCTTTCGTTCCAATCTTAATATCTCCAAACGTAATTTGATTTGATTTGCCATGTCATAATCCTTTATCTCGTCTGAAGAAGAGAGTGATTGAAGGGAACTTTGGTGGGGTTTATTGGGATAGGTTCGTGCCTACACCTTAGTATACTCCATCTCCATAATAATTGCTCATACTCTGATTGAATATCAAGTGGCTACTACATGAAAGACTCAAAAGGCTTGCTCTCACAACTAACTCGGATTAAATATGGATGTAAAAAATCAAGGTTTTATATAAAATTGGTTTAGCTGTCATTGTCAAAGACCATATAATTTTATCACCAGTTTATGGCAAACATCAAAGTCAAGTTTCAGTTCTAATCTAAACAATGTATTTTAAAGCAAGTCCAAATTATTTCATCTCTGTCTGCATCCCCTGCCCCCAACTAAGTAAAAAGGGATAATCAAAAGAGATTATGCATATTACATGCAGCAGATGCATATGAACAAGGCAGTGTTAAACAAGATACAATCACAATAAGGTTATGATCCTAAAATAGCTTCTTCCAAGTTCCTTCTTTCTAAAATGCTTAGTTTTTCTCTCTAGCTTCTGTCCAACAACGTTATGCTGGCTTCTATCCTTTGATGGAATTGAAGCCTCAAAAAATAAAGCTATAACACAGATAACATCAACTCTTCTTTTTCAACACTTCCTTTGCATATGATTCTTTACACCACAGTGTTCTTCACTGACCTCATCCAGTACCTTGATCCAAATTATTCTGAATTGGAAAAGCATCACATCAAAATTTACTTTTATCTATAGGATCAGATTCCACAAGTAGTCCACCAATTCTGAAAAGAGCAAAAGACCGCATAGGATGTTGATGCGGGAAAGAGAAGCTTCTTTGGCATCTGTGCCCCAAAGTTTTGAGTTGTGACCTAATTTAATGGTCCTAACTTCTCACTTGTGAGTGTTTATAGAACATAACGAAATAAAGTTGACCTTGCTGAGCTTAATAGAGATAAACTATATATGCTTGCAGAACTTCAACTGTACGTCTTGCTGCCTCTTCCAGTCACATAAACTATTTCCCTCCTTAATCCTGTTTTTCTTTAAGATGTATTATTATTGTATAATCTCCCAAAATATTTTAAAATTTCTTATTCAAAGGTAGATGCTGATAAAGGGTAAGGATACTAGAATATATCAAGGGCTAATTCCAAAATGCTGAAAATTGAAGAGCTTGCTGAACACAGTTGGGATATAATGGAATGGTACCTCCGGAAGCTTCCCGAACACTTAGTGTAACCAATAGACAATGGTTGCTTGAAACAGAAAAGGAAAGGTGCTTGGAGTTTGATTTAGATGTTGACAAGCGATGCATGGGGAAGAATAAGGGTATCAAAGGTGAGATAAAGGTGATGCTTTGTCGTCAAACTTTATTCAAAATGTAGGTGCTCTTTTACAAAAAGGAAGGTCCCACGGTTGGGACGCGGAATCATGTGCCTTCCTGCTGAGGCTTACTTTACCTTCCATTGATAATTTGATAAGACTATTGGCTATATTAGGCTAAGGAGGGTAACGTTGCCTATTTAACCATGATCAAACAAAAAATGTTGTGCAGAGTGATAGACACGCACCTAACTACTGGATAATATAGCTATTTGTACAGTTACATGTAATATTTCATAGTTAAATATCATTTATAAACTGATAACTTTTTTTTTATTAAATCAATAGTGCAAACAAGAGATTTAATTTAAAGTGGGAAAAAACAGTGCAAAGGTAAAGTTTCTGAGGCAGTCTGACTTAATTGTTTTGGAAGGGGAAGGTTAAGACAAAAAGGTGATGATGAAAATGATTTGTTGTCATACAGAGAAGATATTAATAAATCCAAAATTCAATTTGGACTGCTCACAAGCATAAAAATCTTCTCAAATGAAATCTTATTCTTATGATCAACAGTGAACATCTGTGTGTATCTAGCCACTGTTGTCTTAACCCAAATATAGAATCAGGACTTTTTGTCTGTGGCTAATTCAAGGGAGGTACTTCATACTTGGGTCATTCTCACAAGCCAGCCATATAAATAAAATACTAACAAATTAACCTTAATTTATTCTCAAAAGAAAACATTTTTCTAAATTAAAAAAAGTGAGGCAGATAACGAACCCGTAACAGTGGTGGGAGGGAAGTGAAAAAGTTGGAAAGAAAACCTTCGCGAGAGAGCATGGAATGGAATCCAATCTGGCCACTATCATCACACAACAAACGGAAACAAAAAAAAAAAATCATAATTAAAAATTTAAAATATTATAAAACTAAAAAAGCAACCCACATCCCAAAAAACGAACCTTTGTTTCTCTGCCGCATTGAGGCTCATCCCATTCACATTGACAGTCACCGTTATCAACGGGCACTGTTTTTGTCCCAAAACAAACCCCGCATTCCACGCTGCAATTCTAACCTCACCGGGCAAAAAAAGATGAGACCATGACGACACCGTTTCAGCAGCAACCGCGAAGTGTTAGAAAAGTGGTGGTGGAAGTGGTGGACGCCCGCAACCTTCTTCCAAAAGATGGTCAGGGAAGCTCGAGCCCATACGTGATGGCTGAATTCGACGGTCAGAGGAAGAGGACGACGACCCGGTTCAAGGAGCTGAACCCGGTCTGGAACGAGCCTCTAGAGTTCATCGTTTCCGACCCTGATAACATGGAGTACGAGGAGCTCGAGATTGAGGTGTTGAACGATAAGAAGTTCGGTAACGGAAGCGGACGCAAGAACCATTTCCTTGGGAGGGTGAAGCTTTACGGCACCCAGTTCGCTAGAAGAGGAGAAGAAGGTCTCGTTTACTTCACTCTGGAGAAGAAGAGTGTGTTCAGTTGGATAAGGGGAGAGATTGGTTTGAAGATTTATTACTACGATGAGTTGTTGGTTGAAGAAGAAGAAGAAGAAGACAAACCCCAACAACAACCACCACCGGAGGAGTCACAGTTACAGCAGCAACAGCAAGTTGAAGAGCAAGAGAAGAGAACGCCAGGGGTTGTGGTGGTTGAGGAAGGAAGGGTTCTCGAGGTTCCAGGAACAATGGAGTATTGCGTTCCTGTGCCGGAAGGACCGCCGCCGAATTCCCCGCCGCCGATGGTCCATGTTCATCAGGATCAGCCCATGCCGGATATGGGTGGCGATCCTGCTTTGTCATCGGAAATGCAGTATTATCCACCCGAGGTGAGGAAAATGCAGGCGGGTAGAGAGCAGAGAGTGAGGATTTTGAAGAGACCTAACGGTGATTACTCTCCTAAAGTCATCGCCGGGAAAAACGTCGGAGTTGAATCCGAGAGAGTTCACCCGTTTGATCTAGTAGAGCCGATGCAGTATCTTTTTGTGAGAATCGTGAAGGCTCGCGGGCTTTCTCCCAACGATACTCCCTACGTCAAAGTTCGAACCTCCAACCATCTCATGAGATCGAAGCCCGCGAGCTACCGGCCCAACGAGCCCAACGACTCGCCTGAATGGAACCAGGTATTCGCTCTAGGTTGCAACAAGGCCGATGCATCAGCCGCGGCCACGTTGGAGATTTCGGTTTGGGATTCTCCCTCGGAGCAGTTCCTCGGCGGCGTCTGTTTTGATCTCTCCGACGTTCCTGTAAGAGACCCTCCCGACAGTCCCTTGGCTCCGCAATGGTACCGTCTCGAAGGTGGTGCCACCGATCACGTTCCCGCCAGAGTCTCCGGCGACATTCAGTTATCTGTATGGATAGGCACACAATCCGACGACGCCTTCCCGGAAGCATGGACCTCTGATACATCTTACGTGGCGCACACTCGCTCGAAGGTATATCAGTCTCCGAAGCTATGGTACCTTCGCGTGACGGTAATCGAAGCACAAGACGTCAACGTCGCTCCAAATTTACCTCCGTTGACGGCGCCGGAAGTTAGAGTGAAGGTACAGTTAGGTTTCCAATCGTGCCGAACGAGGCGAGGGTCCATGAACCACCATAGCCTGTCGTTTCACTGGAACGAAGACCTTCTCTTCGTCGCCGGGGAGCCTCTAGAAGATTCCATCATCCTTTTGATAGAAGACCGCACGAGCAAGGAACCGGTGCTCCTTGGCCACATCGTCATTCCCCTGGGATCAATAGAACAACGAATCGACGAGCGCCACGTGCCCGCTAAATGGTTCAATTTGGATGGGGGCGGGTCCTACTGCGGGAGAGTCCACCTGAAGCTCTGTTTGGAAGGTGGGTATCACGTGCTGGATGAAGCGGCGCACGTGTGCAGCGATTTCCGTCCCACCGCGAAACAGCTTTGGAAACCGGCGGTTGGAATCTTAGAACTGGGAATCTTGGGCTCGCGGGGACTCCTACCCATGAAATCAAAATCCTGTGGGAAAGGCTCCACCGATGCTTACTGTGTTGCCAAGTATGGAAAGAAGTGGGTCCGGACCCGCACCGTAACCGACAGCTTCGACCCACGCTGGAACGAACAGTACACGTGGCAGGTTTACGATCCCTGTACGGTCTTGACCGTTGGCGTCTTTGACAACTGGCGCATGTTCGCTGACGTGGCAGAGAACAGACCCGACTGCCGTATCGGAAAGGTACGCATACGGGTATCTACGCTGGAGAGTAACAGGGTTTACACCAATTCGTATCCCTTACTTGTGTTAACGAGAAGCGGGTTGAAGAAAATGGGGGAAATTGAGTTAGCGGTCCGATTCGCGTGCCCCTCGCTGCTGCCCGACACATGTGCGGTTTACGGTCAGCCACTCCTGCCCAGAATGCACTATCTAAGGCCTCTCGGGGTTGCTCAACAGGAAGCTCTGCGGGGTGCGGCCACAAAAATGGTGGCGCAATGGCTGGCTAGGTCGGAGCCGCCGTTGGGGCACGAGGTGGTTCGTTACATGTTGGATGCGGATTCTCACGCTTGGAGCATGCGGAAGAGCAAGGCCAATTGGTTTAGAATCGTAGCGGTTTTGGGTTGGGCCGTTGGGCTGGCAAAGTGGTTAGATAACATGAAAAGGTGGAAGAATCCGTTGACGACAGTGCTGGTTCATGTATTGTATTTGGTACTTGTTTGGTATCCGGATTTAATTGTCCCCACGGGGTTCTTATACGTTGTTATGATTGGGATATGGTATTACCGGTTCAGGCCGAAGATACCGGCTGGGATGGATATCCGATTGTCACAAGCGGAAACGGTTGAGCCGGATGAGCTGGACGAGGAGTTTGACACGATGCCAAGTTCGAAGCCACCGGATGTGATTCGGGTTCGGTATGACAGGTTACGAATGGTAGCTGCACGGGTCCAAACGGTGTTGGGTGATTTTGCAACGCAAGGGGAGAGGGTTCAGGCCTTGGTTAGTTGGAGGGACCCACGGGCTACAAAATTGTTCATAGGAGTGTGCCTTGCGATTACTATAATACTGTATTCGGTGCCACCAAAAATGGTGGCAGTGGCCCTGGGATTCTACTACCTCCGCCACCCCATGTTCCGGGACCCAATGCCTCCAGCTAGCTTGAACTTTTTCCGACGACTTCCCAGCTTGTCTGATCGCTTAATGTAGTACATTATTCAAATTCAAAGACTAGAGTTTTCTTTCTTTTATTAATAATAATAGTTACAGTTTTGTTTTTTAGAGATATTGAAAATTTATTTTAATATTTGGGAAGGAGGGGTGATGGGAATGAATTAATGGGTGATGGGTTGAAAAAGTTGTCATGTTTTGCTGAGTGTAAGGAGTGAAAAAGGAGCGGGAAAGTGCTTAGTTGTCATCAATTCTTCTTTTTCACTGCAATCAATTTCATTGACTGTGGCTGGCTACTATTGAATGAAAACTCGAAACGAGAGAAAGGTAGAAGAAAGAGACAACAACATGGTGGGAGAAATCTTGGGTGGTGGGGAGACTTTTCTTCTCAACATGTTTGGGAAGGCATATACCTTTGGAGGGACCTCTGGGCTATGCACCAAATATGTTTAGGGTGGGGCATGGCACGCATCTGAAGGGTAACTGCAGTAGATCATAAAATTCAACTCAAGTTCTGCTTTCAGCAGTTTGAGACATCAAATTCAGAAAATATTGAATTATTGACCTACTGAAGCCAATGCATGGAATGACCAATTGAAATTTCGATGCCACAAATTTCGAAATTTCAATAAACACGTACTCTGTCTTTGTGCACTCAGTTTGCATGTAACTCTTCAAGTGTCAAAATTGGAAACCAGTTATCTATACCAGCCATCCTGAGCTGGCCCAATAATTTATTTATTTTTTTCTGTTAAGAGAAGATCAGAATTTCTTGGAAACTAATTTTTTGTTACTAGCACTGCATCCAACTTTTTTGTTAATCTTCACTGCAATACTTGGAGATAAAGAACGACACATTTTCCCTCATATTAGTAGGACCTAATTAATTATTATCTAACTAACCATGAATGATTAAAAAAAAATAGTAGGCGTGTGGCTAGGCGTGGGAAAGTGATTATTTATGCAAGTGTTATTAAACAATAAACAGGGGCGATCCTGACAAGGGCGTTGGGGCAATCAGCAATGCCATCCAAATTGAGACTTGTTTAAGCAGCATTTTTAAGGTTGCAAATCTTTGTCCGCCTTAGAAGTTGAACATCCCAAGGAAGAGACTCTAGCCTCCTGGCTCCGGGGGATATGTTCTTTGATTTGTTTAATTCACTTTTTCTCTCCATGGTTTACGCTCTTCTTTTTGTTGTGCTCCACTGTTCCTCACTCTTTTATTGGTTTTGCCTGGACATCTTATTAGTTTTATAATATAAGAATGCTAGCAACACATTCTCTAACATTTTTTTTAACATATTTTCTCCTATTGGTTGAAATTCATGTGAGTCCTACAAAATTTAAGCGGGACTCACATGAATTTCAACCAATAGAAGAGACTGTATTGAAAAGAGAATGTTAGAGAATGTGTTGCGAGTATTTCTCTTTATAATAATATATATTGGACTTTTATTGCAAAATGATTCTGAATTTGGGCTTTATTTAGCGCTAGTATTCTTCATTGCCCCCATTTTCTAAATAAACGGGCTAGTCTTGAGTTGATTCTGGGGCCACATCTTTTCCCCTATCAGTGTTAAAATGCACCGCTGATGTTGCTCATGCTCCTCTAAATTAGGGATCTTCTTCATGGAAGGAGTTAAGGAGTGAGGATGAGTTTAGCTTTTCTTTTTTTTTTGATTAATAAAAGTTTAGATTAGGGGAAGGTACGCCCCTGTGCAAGGTCAGGGAAGACCACCAACTTCTATAAAGATTTATAGTGGAATTTACATATTACCTACTCACAAAGAAGATCTGAGAATCAAACCTAAGCTACAGTGAGTGTGGGCGGAAGGCTCGACCAGATGTACCAACCCCTATTGGCTGGATGAGTTTAGCTTTGTCTGAACTCAATCAATACTTTTGGTTGATCCATTAGCTTGGACTCGAACCCAATCCATTTATAGTCTAATATGTAGAGATAAATGTATAAATTTTGAACATTATACATAAATAAATTATAGAATACAGAAATTTAAAACCAAAATTAGGTCATATTTTATTATATATTTCAAAACAAATATTAACATAATTATACTATCATATTATGAAATTATTACTAATTTAAGTCAAGAAGTTTTATTAAATATACTTAATTGTAAAAAAAAAAATATATAAGTTTTAAAAGAATATATAACATCATATTAAATTGGGACGACTTGAAACATTACTTGAGACCCAACCCAAAAACACATGAGCCTAATTCATAGAATCCAAATATATCATAATTAGCTTTGAGTCGAGACGGACTAAACCCTAAATGGAGAAGATACTAGGATGGCAACAACTACTGCCGATTTGCTAATCCATGCATTTTTTATGTTTTGGTTAAGATAAAAAAATTAAGAATGATAATAATAACAATCCATGTATTTTACCCTTAGTTATGTGAATAATTCTGACATGCTAGGAAATATCTTCCAAATCAAGTTTCTTGAAGTATTCTCTGGTGTGCAGGATTTGGCTCATCGAGTCTCATGACTTATACGCTGTATGTATTAGTATATTAGTAGTTTGAGTAGATCTTCATCAACATTTTATATCTATTTTGGTTATTGGAGGGCATACTTTATTTTACAGTCATTATTTTGCAGTTATCGTCTGATGACAAGACATTAGAAGCTGAGGCAGCTCGTGGAACCGTAACTCAATATTTTAGGCTTCATTAAAAGGGATAAGAAAAATACAAGAAAATAGCACAAACAGTATTGCTTCCATATTTGCATGGACAGGCGAATTGGAACATACGTTGCTTGATTTAAAAACTTGCAAAATCTTGTGCATATTGATGTTCTTCCTAAAGTTTCCTTTGATAATCACCATCTCCATGTATTTTAGTGGACATTTCAAAGTTTTTGTTTGAGATTGTAGTAGATGAATAAATTGGACAAATTATAATCTCTTATTAGTACATATACATGACATGGTAGTGGGCAGTGGTTAGTGGCTACCATCTACCATTAGTGTATTGAAAATTAGGCACTTCCCTGTATGCACGGTTGTACCAATTTTATTTTAATATCCTTTTGTGAAGTCTTTTCAAACACTCAGTTCTCACTGCTTATGGAAAATTATCTCAATAGCAGTGAAGTGTTCAAAGCTTCTGGTTGGGGATTAAATTTTGAAGTTACGCTACATTACTATATTAAAAAAGTGGACAGGACAAATCTCTAATAAGTGGAGTTAGCTTAAGCCTAAAGCAATAATGATTTTTTTACATAATGGTTACTGTTAGATTCCCTCCCCTTCAATTTCAAATGAAACATATGATAGGACAACCAATTTATGCACAAACAGGAATATGCAAGAGCCAGCGTTCAATCTCTACAAGCATCAGTGATCAGTCTTTGTCTATAGCTAGCTTAAGTTTTACTCTGTCTATTCGTCACCATCTTTAGGTCTCATGTTTGGAGTCCAAAATAATAGCTACAATTGGTTCATGGAAATTTCGTTTTATACAGGTTTCAATCAAATGGGTCTTTTTGTACAAGAGGAAGTTTCCTTTGCCCTTCCTCCCCTTCCAATAAATTCTCATCCCAACAAATCAAAAAAGGTGAAACACAAAACAAAATTGATCTCTTAGCATTCATTATAGCAAAATGAGCAGGTGTCCGGGGTTATATTTTGATATTGGGAAGAAGGCCAGAGGTTTTATCAACTCGTTATTTAATTTTCTTTTAATCTTCGCCGGAATGGATTCTGATAATGGGATCATAAAGTGCCTTCCCAGTAATATTCTGACACAAATTTGTTTATTTTTGTGTTAGATGTTCTTCACAAGGACTATGCTCAACCATCACCAATTCACTTTCACTACCAAATCATGGACTGGAATTTAGACCTCTCTTGTCAAGGTGTGTCCACTCAGTTCTCACCATAATGTTCAATTGTAAATTATGTCCATCAAGTTGTGTCCACTGGGATTTAAATATATCACGATTTAGTTCTTAAATTTTTTTAACTAGTTTCTGGTTACTCAAAGATCTATTTCCTGTAGGGACTGATGAAGTGAAACAAGTTTAAATAATTCAAGTGCTAACGTGACATTACTGAGTGAGGGACATTTTCAATGATAAAAAATACCATTTTACTCCATACCAAATACCATTTAATGATTTTACCCACATGTACAGTTTTTGCAACCTTCAGTTTTCCCCTTCTTTTTGGTAAACTTTCAGTCTTCATTTCATTTGATTATTAGTACTTAACTTGCACTGATGAAACCAGTCAGTGACTCACATAGTCATATAGTCTTGGTATGCCATCTCAGCGTATAAATATATGGCACCAGTAAGTTCTCAAAGATGTCCACAACACATGAGAGCAACTTGAAATTCTTAAAGACTTGACTACTTTTGCTGCCGTATCTGTTACAGTAGAAGAAATTGTACCTGGATTCAGGAGCCTTTTCAAATGTACCATACCTGATTCCGGGAAGGTAAAACTAGTTTTTACTTGCCTATATATTATTGGTATCATCTTTAATCATTTTAAATTTCGACCATTGCATCTAACTATGTCCCGGAATCAAAATGAACATAACAGGTGGAACTGCAATACTTGAATAACTACACTGGGATTACTGGATGCATTGGATTACTAGGAAACCCGGACAGAGGATATGAACCTGTTGTAAATTTCTCGGGCCTCATAGGAACAAGCATTCTGTCCTTGGGAGCCAATGTTGCTTTTGACATATCAACAAGGACAATCAACAAACTAAATGCTGGCTTCGGCTTCAACACTCCCTTCCTTGTTGCGTCCTTAACCTTGTGAGCTATCCTACAAGAAATAGAGACTATTTATCAGAAATTGTACAGGAACAAAAATTTACATCCGCTGCACTAACTTCAGAATTTGATCTCTACACTGTTTCTTTCTTCAAGCCTGAAATTATTGTCCCATGCTGAAGTTTGGTGCTATGCAGGCATGACAGGTTTGACACTTTAAAAGCCTCCTGTTATCATGAAGTGAACCCCCTGACCAAGACTGCCATTGCAGCAGAGGTGAAGCACAGCTTGTCAATCAGGGAGACTGGTGTCACCATTGGTGCCCAGCATGCATTCTTTCCACAAACATTGGTAAAAACTCGATTGGACACATCTGGCAAGGCAGGTGTTCTTATTCAACAAGGGTTCTGGCAGAGATTTTTTGTATCTATGGCTGGAGAAATGGATTTTGGGGCCACAAATAAGCTTCCCAAGGTTGGAGTCTCCATGGCTCTAAGATAAGCTTTCACCTCCAATTTAGAGGTTGTTGGATGTAAGGAGACTCTCAAAGATGTCCAAACTGGATGAAAATTTTCATTTTTCGCCATCAATTTTCTTCAGTATTCAAGAACAGTATGAGGGCCATGTCTAGTTCTAGTCATAGACAATTTTTACGAATAAAATTATAATAGTACTAGTAAAAGATATCTATTTATCATTTTTACCAATATAGGTTTAAAATGACTCCTGCTTCTTCATATAGAAGTTGAGCTCTGAAACAGATAGCTCTACAATTACTTTCTTTTCTTAAATGTTAAAATTAGATGAAGTGGTAGCTGTCATGTTACTTCCATCCTTTACTTGGTTTGGATAACTCTTATCATTCGTAAGTATCCATTTTCTTTAGTAAAAATTGAATACTTAGATGCAAACAAACCTTCGGATTCCGACGGAAAATGTTGTAACGTAACTTCCATAAAGTTATAATTTAACACAGTGACGACTGGAAGCTTTTTCGTTTGTTCAAAAATGGAAGGGGAAATAGCAATGTACTTATTAACAATTAGCATGAAGCACTCTCAAACACCATAAAAAATTCCATATATGCAACTTTCACAATCTAGAAAACTTGTATATACAGAGATAGTTGATAGTTTAGTGGTGCATCATTCACAATGTAAAACACTCGTATTTATACTTGAAAGACTGAGAGTCTAATAGAACAAGAACACACTGCACAGAAAGACAACCACGGGCATATAGCATCACCATACTTAATACTCCCATGGAAATCAGATACAAGAGCTAGGTGGAGTACTGATGAGAACCCTGAAGAAGCCCATCACGAATTTGGGCAGCTACATCGCGAACAGCACCAGGTCCATGTGGAATGAACACAGCAGAAGACTTGGAGGCAGCGCCAATTTCTTTCATAGTGTCAAAATACTGAGTGACAAGGACCATGTCCATGACATCTTTTGCAGTTGTCCCTGGTACATTAACTGAGAATCCAAGCACGCTATCTCTCAAGCCATCCACAATGGCTTGACGTTGGCGAGCAATACCCAGCCCAGAGAGATATTTAGACTCGGCCTCACCCTCAGCTCGTTTAATTTGCAAGATTTTCTCTGCCTCTGCCTTCTCATTAGCCGCCGCCCTCAATCTTGCAGCTGATCAAGGACAGAAGAACAGTAGAAGAAAATAAGCCAATCCATGAACAAATGAGAGATACCCCCCCCCCCCCCCCCCAATCAACAACTATGTTGGCAAATAGCACTAGGTAGAGAAAACTCAGCACTCAGTAGAGGAATGAGGTAATATAACACAAATAATCATTTGAGTCCAAAATAACACTCCATACAATACATAGTTAATACATAAGTCATACAAGACTGAGTTAACATAATGAACACTGTGTATCCATATCATAGAATGACTGTCTACTGGACCCAAAAGAATAAAAAAAAAAAAGGTAATGCCTAAATAATAATTTCTGCAACAAAATTAGTTTTAGGATCTAATACTTTAGAATGCGAACTTGTATAGTACAAGACTACAAGTAGCCCTACATAGGTTAGGGCAAAGAAAAATGCAGATATCAGTAAAAAATAATATCAACCCCTTCTAGGGAATAAAGTGAAACTTAGCATACAAGTTCTACTCATATAACAGACCAGCATGCTTGGGGACACCTTGTGGTCTTACAAAAAAATTAACATACCAGCATTGATTTCGTTCATAGCCCGCTTCACATGCTCATCAGGCTCTATATCAACAATCAGTGTTTGCACAATTTCATACCCATAAGCTGACATAGCCTGTTAAGACAATAAAACATCAGATTCAAATTAACATAAATCCATAGTTCACCTTATGGGTAAATATCATAAAAAAAAATAAACCTTCTCAAGTTCTTCTTCCACAGCTTTGGCAATTTCATTTTTCTGCTCAAAAGCATCATCCAAATTGAGTTTTGGAACACTTGCCCTAATTACTGCAATGAGAATAGCAATTTCACCTTAGCTGATAATTTATGCTTTAACCACTTATTGCATGTTTTGATACTGTTAAGCAGTGCAAAGGTTTATACCATCGAAAACATAGGCTTGAATTTGGGTCCTTGTATTGCTGAGTTTGTAAAAAGCATCACTGGCATTGTCTGCCAGGGCACGATATTGAATGGAAGCAACAACATTGACGAAGACATTATCCTGTAAGCAAATAAATATTCAAACCAATAAACTGTAATTCAACGGAAAAATACAAAAAACATGTAAATAGTAGTATCATGTTATACATACAAAGATAGTATTAAAAGCAGTCGACACTAGTGAAAGATACAATCATAGTTAAGTAAAAATAAAGGAATGAAAATAACAAAGCACAAGGATGAAAACCAATTACACTTGCTAAAGAAGGTCTCATCCAAAAAAAAAATATTCATGGCGATTGATAAGCATGCAATGACATAAAGATCTGTTTATAATCGAGGTGTCAGACAATAATAAACCTTTGTCTTGGTCTCACAGCGAATATCCAATTGCTGTAATCTAAGAGAGAGATGACCAACAACTCGATTTCCAAGGAACCATGGCATGCAATGACAACCTGGCTCAAGCACCTCTTGATATCGTCCAAACCTTTCTTTTATAGCCACTGTGGATTGGTCAACTTGCACGCAGCAACACAGAAGATTCCCCATTTGCTTTTAACTGCATATCATCATCTAATCAACTTAACAAGATAAAGGATACAAGTACAAGGATGATAATTATAGCGCGCAAGAACAGAAAGCAACAAATTTAAAATGTTTCGACCAAACACTCATAAACAAGCTACATATAGGCAGAAGATCAATCAAGTCTTCACAGAATCCTGGTAACTGCAAATTATTTAACACATTTCAATGGTAAAATTAACAAAAAAAAAAAAAAAATCTATTGATACAGATTGAGTCACAGCCTATACCAGGAGAGAAAAAATCAATGTTCATGCCAATCCAAGTCCAACAAACCTTTACTATAGTATTGGAATGATGCAGTAAAAATGAAGCGCATCAAGGAAAGATTGAGTGAGTTATTATTCCTACAAAACAAGCTATTCAAAGAAATGCATACAACATGAATAGACTAGGAGAGTTTAACCACAGGAGAGGAGGATGATGAAAATTATATTTTTTACTGCAGAACTTGAGAATTTGAGGTACAGAAAGCAAAGGTGAAGAGTTACATTACATGTAAGATACAGAGGAGATCAAAATGATGCCTCAAATTACAGGTAGGCTTTGAAAAGCTGATTTGGGAGAGCTCTTCACAGTTTACTTAAATTATAAGGGAAGTAACACCGGAGAGAGTAGACAAAAATAAGCCGTTTTACATATTTATCATCACCATTAATTATATATTGGCATACACATAAAATATAATTATTATATATTTTGTGTCAGAAACTGATATTGGAAAGCAAGTGGCATGAGAAACCAATGAGAACCTCGTCAAGGAGATTCCAGCTAAGATACTTGTCATGCGATACAACCTAGAAAATAGAAATGTAGAAATCAAATCCTTTGTCTTAGGCATGAAATGAAAAATACTCAAAGGATAAATTTGTATTTGACTATTTGTTTTGTTTAATTTATCTGCCGGATAAATATAATGCACTCCAAACATAGTGATATATAATATAATATGATTAATTAGCGAAATGGATAACTTTAAAAGAAGCATTGCATTGTAGCATGTAAAGGACAAAGGAGGAAGAATGGAATGAAAGCGTTGGATTCAGAGGAAACCAGATGAAGCATTTACACTGAAAACAAACTTTGCAGAGTTTTTCGAAGGAAGAAATCCTGGCACTACAGTGTAAGGGAACTAGGAATATTTACCTGCTGTTTAGTTTTGCTCAATCAATGGTCCTTTCAAAACAACGGCACAAGAAACTGTAATTTCAGAACAGAAACTGTGGGACAACAAAAGACAACTTTATAGAAGCAACTCACCAGCAATGTCACAAAACCGTGGACTGGTTCTCAAAACCTTCAAAGATAATATACAAAATGATAAAGAAATGCAATAGTATGTCAGAAAGTGTTGACATTTATAAACAAATTTAATTGTTTAATGACAATAAAATAAATGAATGTAAGAGAGCTTGCTTGGGAAACAACTTTATTGTACAAAAATAGTAATAAAGTTAAAGTTTAAATGTTATATATTACACTATCAATCAATTATAAATTATGATTTTGAATGACTTTTAAGATATTTAGGATAAAAGACAATCATTTTTACTGATATGATAATTTCTGATTGATTGATCACAATATAAATTTACACAGTCAGTACATAACAATTAAATCCATAAAGTTATTATTTTGAATTTATTATGATATATTTGATAAGTTAAATTAAACTATAAAAAAAATGATTTTTATGAAAAAATAATGATTTTTAAAAAAGAGTTTAATTTTAATATATTATCGATGTAAAATTTTTTATAATGATAATTAATTACAAATTATCGTATGTGTGACTTTTAAAAATAATTACAATAAAAGACAAATATTTTTTAATCATGTAACAATTTATTATTAGTTGAGAGTATAAAAAAAATTCACTTTTATGTATCAAAAAAAAAAGAGTATACAAAAATTTTACACTGACAATGCATAATTAAATCCTTTAAATAAAGTTGGAAGTTTTTGGTACCAAAAAAGAAAAGGTTGGAAGTTTTAATTTTATTTAAAAAAATTAAAATTGTATTATAATAAATTATAAAACTATTTAATTATAAACAAATCACATACACCCTTCATGTTAGCAAACGGCAAAATTTTGGTGAAGTTTACACGAAATGTATGTCATAAGTGAATAGCATGCTTGTTTCGTCACCGGTCCAACGAGTTTCATACAAAATTTCGTATCACACAATTATTATTCCTCCTTTAAAAATGATAATAACAATAGTTGACTTGTAAATACCAAAAAAAAAAAAAAAAAAAACAATAGTTGACTTGAAAGTTGAAATGGGAACCCAAATCAATCGTTATGGAAAAGGAATACATAATATGCGATTAGAGTACGCCATAAAATGGAGATGCGGGGTATCGATCCCCGTGCCTCTCGCATGCTAAGCGAGCGCTCTACCATCTGAGCTACATCCCCATGTTGCTTAGCTTCAAATATTTTAATATGTAACAAATGTTTGTATGGGAAAGAATATGTGGACTTTAATGCAATTTTGTCAAGTGATTCAACCTTAGCTGTCAGTGCACTTCCACCATATGGTTGCCTTGATTTTCCGTCAATGAAACCCAAAAGGAGAATTAGGATTTAGGATCACGGGATCAGTATTAATTTGATTTCGAGGATATTATAATTATCATTGGCAGTAGATTATTTTAAAATTAAAACGGTACATTTATTACATCAATAAAAGTAATCTATAGAAGGTAAGTGCATCAATATTAATTGGTCCATGCATGTAGCTCACTCTCAATTTATATAGGTATATGAGGATGGAGTAAGGGTCACTCTCTATCTCTCTCGTTGCTTGGGATGGAAGCACAGCCTATTATTATCCTTATACAAGAAATGATTATGTCTCTTCTACTATCCTAGCCTTGTTGAACATCTGTATTTGTAGGAATTGGCCCAGAAGAGATAAAGAATGAAGTTGAGTCCACTAAGCACACACATCAACCAGTAAAACCTCTCCAGGTGATAATGATTCAAGTTGCTACCTAAGAGCCATGGTGTGTGTCCAAAAGCTCCTGTCACCTTATTGATGATGGACACAATAACCGTGCTGAGGAAGTATCCCATGGCCAGTGAGGCCCATGAAAGTGCTGTGGCTAAAGACCTCATGCTCCATGGTGCCTCAGTGAAGAAGAACTCCATCGTGCCAGCCAAAGTGAATAGATCAGCTGAACCAAGGAATAAGTATTGTAAAGCTATCCATAGGAATGTTATTGGAAGGGTTTTATCTGAATCTAACAAACCAAATTTAGCAGCTGTTTTCTTTCTCTTGGTTTCTACCAAAGCTGCAACAGCCATTGCCACAATGGACAGAAATAGCCCTGTCCCTATTCTTTGTAGATGTGTAATGCCCATTTCAGTTTTGGTTACTTTTCTAGCAAATGGAACAATCACATGGTTATAGACTGGGGCAAGGATCATGATGAAGATGACAGGGAATACTGGTAGAGAAGCTGGTGGGACCTTGAAGTGACCAAGCTTGGTATCCATAGTGGCTGATTGTTGGATTGAGAAGGTAGAGAGCTGAGCAAGGCAACAGTTTAGCATTATGGTGGACATGAACATGGGAAGAATCCTTAATACTATCTTGACCTCTTCTACTTCCTTTACTGTGCATTGTAGCATTGGGTGATGAACTGGCTCCATCACCGCTTTGTTAAGGAATTTAAGGCTTTCTGTTGGATTTTGACCTAGCACCTCTTTTCCAGTACTGTTAATTTCTTCGCCCTCAACCATTTCAGTTGTATAGGATGGACTTGTGACCATGCTCATGACAGCATTGGTTGAATTCCCGGATTTGCAGTTGTTGAAAATTGCTGCAGCAAGAACCTGGCAGCAAATATTCAAAGCAGCTTGTTTAGCTTTTTTGGCTAGTCAACTTGGCATATATATATTTGAGTATAGCTGCAACTTAATTATTTTTTAAGTATACCTTGAACATGGTTGTGATGGGGCTTCCTTCTGGAATCTTGGTCCTGTATGTGTGTGAACCAAGAAGGAAAACTGGAATGGAGAGCAGTATTGATGCAGTTGAGACGCCTAAACCCCACTGCCATCCCTTGTTGTCTTCAATCCATACCACAAAAGTTACTGCAACCAATGCCCCACATGAGAGGCAGAAGACAAAGTAATTGAAAAATGAAGACCTTTGCTTCCTTCCTTCTTGGGTAGTCTCATCAAACTGCTCAGCCCCATGAGCAGGAAGTGAACCTTTTATTCCTCCTACACCCAGAGCCACCAGATAGAGGCCTGCAAATAGCATAACTGCTTTCCCGCCATGAACTTTCTGGCATAGACTGTTGGTGTTTCCCATAACACAGCTTGGTGGTAAGAGTGAGGGTATGAAAGCTTGTGTTGTGAGCATTAATAGACCCTGTTTCCATCAGATAGTTTGATGTTTAAAACATAGGATCTGACATGGAAGTTATAATCCTGATAACAGCAGGGAAATATACTTCTATTGTTATTGCAAAATGTGCTTTAATTGTTTTAGAACTTCATTGAACTCAACATAATTTGATAAATAAATCCATGCTTCTTTGGATAAGTTGTTATATTTTCTGTTTGTTTGATAAATTATCAAATAATAACATGATGTCAGGCTTACATAATTTTGAAAATTGGCTCAATTAGAGGTTCATTGTGTCACTGTTTTACGTAGAGAGGACTAGTGATATTGTAACTCAGAGAACCTGGTTATGTCAAGGTAGAGTACGAGTGGATCTTGCTTCCAGCCAGAACATGAATACTGACCGGATAGTTGTGTGGCATATAATCAAAATAATTATCATGCTTCTTTTTGTCTTTCATATCTTCTGTTATTTTTTATTTTTAGTTTTTTTTAGTTTTGAGTTTGGTTAAGGATTTAAGAAGGGGCACTGTGTGGTGGGGCAAGCACTGTACTATTTAGTAGTCTATCAAAATCTTGACCATATGGTGGTCACATGCCTGTTACCATTTTCATTGGCTGATTAATTACTTTGAACTTCAAGATATTCCAGTGGTGATTCCTCCGATCCCTCCTAGGATACTTAATTGCCTACCTAGAAGCATAAGTCTTCCCTCCTTCCAGTTCCACAAATTAAATGCTATGGTAATTTAAGTTGAGTTGTCAAATATTTATTAATTAATGTTGATTTTAGAATAAATATTTACAAGTTTATTAAATATAATAACTAGCATGAAATAGAAAGAATAACCTACTTCGGATATCATATATACTCGGAGAAGAAGATAAGTACGGAAGTAATGCCCCGATTGATAATTATGGTGTAATTGTGGTTACAACCCCTAATTTAGCATTTCGTTTATAATTTTGATTGGCACGTGTATGATATTTAGCTAGGCACATACTCCCATTAATTTAAAAGTCTTGAAGCTCTTTTTTCCTGAAAAGCTAATCTACTAGCTAACATAAACACTTGAGGGGAAAATAGAAGGCTAGTTTGAATAGGAATTAAGTTACCATGAATTCTATTGCAGCACTTATGAGATAGATAGAATAGGTGGTGAAAAACGAATCCGCGAGAACTCCACCAAGAATAGCAAGGAGGAAGGCTGTTCCCATGAAGTTGGTGACAATGTTGGCGGAGCTGGACGGGGAAAAGTGTATAAACTTGGACATGTATAGTACAAGGTTGCTTGTAGTGGCAAGATATGCTAGGTTCTCCAATACCTCCACAGCTGTGCATGGTTAATTAATTTCCGATGTGGGAAAATACAATTAAAATAATACTTACATGTAGTTAATTAGCTGAATAATTAATCTCTTGGTTTCTAGATACCAAATATATATAACATTGTGGTTAGCAAATCAGATAAGCACAGAAAATATGTTCGGACTGTACCAACCCAAAACAAAGGAGGCAGCAAGCATGCCACCATGATGTCCTTTTATGGCTGGTCTGTTCCTCCAATCTACATATCCTTCCCATATCTGCACCTGTGCTTCATCCTATAACAGTTTTTTCAGTCGCGTTAATTAAAACAAACAAATAAATTTAATATAAAATAGAATAAACAAACAGTGGATATATATTATTATGAAGTAATATTTTACCATCTCTAACTTCTATTGTAGCCTGTATTTATCTTATTCTTTAATTTGGTTGGAGGAGGAAATAGGATGCTGGTGTCAGAAATCAAGTACTTGATCAAGAGCGCTCTCTAGCTAATCTATCATATTTGAAGTGATAAACGGCATTGTATTTTATAGCTGAGGAAACGGAATTTCTGATAGAAGAGGAAAGATCGAGAGACTTTATGAAAGTACCCATTCATTCTCCTTGATGTTGACAGTTTCTACCTTTACCTGTGTCTTTCTTGGTTTTCTTTCATTTGTTCATGAGAGCAAGGAGGGTCAGGGTGTTAATTAGGAAAGAAACAAGTCTTCTTTTGGTTAAAGCAGCATTAATATCCCTGATTAAAAGTAGTAAATTAGGAACTAAATTTTCTATATATCTATATATATTTGTTTGAATGTTCTCACTTCTTCTATATGTTTCCTGCTTATATATATTGATGCTTATAGATAAGATACGGTTATGATAAATGGAAATGCTAATGATGATCATGAATCCAATTTGATTTTAAAAAATTTAAAACGTGAGGTGGTGGATCACGGATGATATGCATGCTGGGAGTTGAAGGTGGCGTTAGATAATTGCATAAACAAACCGTGCGGTGTTTGTTCTGTCATCACATTTAGCAAGGAATACTGATATTAGAGCTTCACAAGATAAGACAAATTTAAGAAGCAAGTGGCAATATAATTGAAAAAGGTCATAATTGTATGATGTTGAGCGTGAAGGTAAAGTTAGAGAGAAGCTTTTCAAGCATGCCCTACGCCACGCTTACACCCAGAAGCTCCCATTCGGCTACATAGTGGTGGTTAGCAAGGTTTTAAAATGATGTCGACAACCACAATTAAGGCTACAACATTGTGGTTATGGTTTGCAACCCCATCACAGTTGCAGTTGTGGTCTTATCGGCCCAATTTTCTACAATTGTTCACAATGACAATAAATATAACGTAATCGCAACGCCAATTTAAAACCTTTATGGTTAGTCCATTGTGTCTTTTATGCTAATATCTAGACAGAATGAATGATTTGTCTAGTTCACCATCTCTAAACCATCTTCAATTCAATCCTTCTTGACCAATAGAAAAAAGAGGACCATTTTTAAAGTATAATCCTTAAAATCGTTGATGTTTGAATTTGGGCACGTAAATTTGACAGTAAGTATGATTTGTAGCTATCAGGCCATGTGAATTTTGTCTCTTTTACAATTTCTTAAGAAAGCTTTCAAGTTGAACGGGACTGGAGTGTGGATCTTCTCTCTGAGCTCATTTGAGCACTAGTATCTATTGATTCATTACAAAGTATTCCCTGCTGGGTAGAGTACCCTTTCTGAGTACCGTCCTTTCTGGGTCATGTGAGGCCTTCTATCCTTGATCATAAAAATATGTGGATGTGGCTTAGCAGAGTAATGTGGAAGGCTGATACATCTACGAGGTCTCCAAGTTGGGTGGCTAGGAGCCCCTCAGCCATGGGTCCATCTGCCTCGTACCACCATTTACCCTATCCCATTATTTGTTTGTGCATCAATATATCCTCTAATCGATAGTCGAAGACTAATTCCTTTTGATGCGTAAAGATTATCGAAATGAATTTTATCTCTCCCAATAAATCATTTTCCATACACAGGTAGGAATTGAACCTCTGACATAATGTTTAAGGAACTCAGTTATCTATTGGATCCTATTATTTGTTAGTGATATGTAATAGTTCCACTTTGTTGAGTTTGAATAAACATACCCCATTAAATAAAAGCTAGATTGTCGGCAAACATTAGCATTTTGACCAAGGAAAATATGGGTTTTGGTGGAAAATAAAAGAACACGGTAGCACACTAGTAGGGATGGCAATGGGTATCTTATCTAGTCGGTATCCGCAAAAATTATTCATGATGGATAGAGTAATTACCCGTACAATAAGTACGGGGACGGGTAATTACCTGCAAGATTTAATGGGTATAAGTGTGGGTACGGGTACTTTAGTACGCATCCCGTCTCATACCTGCATATCTATATATTAATATTTTTTAATTATTATTAATATATATATATATATATATATATATATAACTTTGGTTAGCTCTTCGGTGATACTGAAACTAATTCGTCAGTGTGAAAGATATTTTTCATTCGAACCTACCATTTTTAAAATACATACTATTGCCTTATTATTAGACCGGTGAACTTGTTTTTTGTTTAATTGGACCAATTGTCTAGACAATGTTGGAGTGATTGATGGCCGAAAAATATGTTAATTCATAGGTTTGTTGTGCTGTGAAATTATGTGGGTTTCAATTACTGAAATTTACTGGCCGGATATATATATATATATATATATATATATATATATATATATATAAAAATAAATATTAAATTAGAACAATTAATTGAATTGAAATGAAAGTTAGCTTATTATTTTCCTATTATTCCTGAGTGCCTAGCGTCGTTTTGTTGTTCATCACTTGAGTTCCTATTCTCCCTTTTTTTTGATGAATAAGTTCATATTCTTCCTAATCCTATAGATCCTAGCGTAAGACTTTAATAATGTTCGTTTTTGTTATATACTATCATGATATTTGTTTCAGAACATACTAGAATATTATGTCTTGTTATATACTATCATGATATTTTATACTTTAATAATGTTTTTATTTATTTATTTATTTATTTTTTAGTAAACTAAAGTGCGGGTAATGGGTGTGGGTATGAGTATATAAGTACCCAGCTGGTAAGGAGACGGGTACTTCGATTACTACCCACGCGGGTATGGATCCGGGTACAAGTATTTTTTTAAAATGCGGGTATAAAAACGAATACTATAATATTATATCCATATCCTACCCATTACCATCCCAACACACTAGCACACCAATAGCATGTAATTAGGGGTGGGAATAGGCCAGGCCGCTCGTCGGGGGCCTATGGCCTAACCTATTTAAGGCCTAGGTTGGCCTAGCCTATTTAACAAAAAGGTCAGGTCAAGACTTTTTAAAAAGCCTATATAGCTAAAGAGGCCAGGCTAAAGCTTTAAAAAAAGCCCATTAGGCCTATCAGGCCGGCCTATTTAACATACGTACACATATGTATAATATATAATTTAATATATAATACTATAATATATTATTTATAATATAATATTTATAGCATTTGAAAGTAAAGGCCAATTGGCCCATTAAAATGTAGATATTTACTTGCATATTTATTTATGAAGGCCTAACGGCCTATTCATCAGTATAAGCCTACCAACTTCTTTATTATTAAAGGCTTACAAACCTATTTACAAGTGAAGGCCTATGATCTATTTATAGGTGGAGGCATATTTAAAGGTCTTGTTGAAAAACAGGCTTTTAAATAGGCTTTCAGGCCAGGCCAGGCTTTGAAGTAGGTCAGGCCAGACCTTAAAAATTTGCCTATATCAGGCTAATAGGCCAGACTCAGGCCTTGAGATTGAAACGTAGGTCAGGCTCAGGCTTATCAAGGCCTGACTCGGCCTAGCCTATTCCCACCCGTACATGTAACTATTGTCTTCCTATAGTTCTTACTTTTTAGCAGTGAAAAATCGGGTCCTACCAATGCCATCTTTCCTTTGAGTGATTGAGTCCATGTCACTGAGGAAACAATCACGGTGTAGTGACGGCAGGATGTTCTTGTGGAAAAGTTAGTAAAAGAGGTCAGAATTTGTAAATGAGTTGAGTGAATGAGTTAATTTTTATCCTTTTGGAATTGTTATCCAAAAGAATATATCTTTTATGAATTAGAAATGATAATGGATCTGGAGCACCCCAAAAAAAAAAAAAATGAAATGATAATGGATCTAACATCCAATCAAAGTTTCTTATCCCGAGTAGTATTAGCCAAGTGTTGTCTACCCCATTGGAAGGCTAATTACTGAGAATTGAGGGATTTAAATTCCCTCGAACAGTGTAACGGTGCAATTAAAATTTCCGTATAGTTGCCGCATCCGATAGCTATGGATATAAGGGTCTTTACATGCATCTAATAGTTCAAATCAATCAATATATGTATTCAATGGTTAAAATTTTGATGCAGATGGTCTGGAGAGAGAACTATTAAAAACAATCTAAATTGAGATTTGAGACCCACTTTACGGAAACCTTATTAGAGTATATTCATTTCTCCTTTTTTGTGGTGATTAGTTCTGTTAATATGTTTCCCGTAAGCTTTTGAACATGGACTGAACTGAGTAAATTTATACCCCGGCTTCACCTATTAATTCATTTTGGGCCAAAATTAATTTGGACAAATTCAACTTTAGCAAAGCTTAGAATAGACGTGTTTTTATGTCAAATTGAGGCTACATTTTATGTCACTCTAACTCGATGGATATCACATATCAGTTACTAATTATACTTTTTATAGTTACTCGTATATAGATCCGTGTCATGCACAGAAAATATGCTATTTTTTTAGGATTTTATTTTTAAATATGTAATGTAATTGTTGATTTTATATTTTATGGTTTAAAAATTTTTGTAGGGAAAGTCATTGTGAAAAGTGATTCTTTGATCTTAATTCAAGCTATCAAGAACTCCACCAAATCTAACATCAATATCACTCTGATCACTAAAATAAAAAAAATCTAGCTTTGCTTGATTGGGAGATTGAATTAAGACATACATTAAGAGAATGTAATTTTTGCGCTAACTAGATAGCAAATTGAAGTCTCTCCAAAGAATATGAATTTGAGGAAATTATATCTCCTTCTTCTACATTTAGTTTGTTCATCAATGATGATATGTCAAGCGCCTCCATAACCTGTATAGAGCATCTTATAATCTAGTTGTAGTCTTTTTTGAGCTTAAGTCTTCTAGTAACAAAAAAAAAAATTAACTACTTTTAGAAAATATATTTATCTATCATATTTTTTTTTCTCTTGCAACTTTATATGATTTATTTCTTCACCCTCTTCGCGCAAGTTAACCATTTTAAAAAAACATATTTATCTATCATATTATTTTGATTCTTCTTTCTTGAAAATTTATTTGACTTAATTCTCTTTTTTTTCCATGCAAATTAACCAATTAAAAAAATATATTTACTTATCATACTATTTTCTATTCATTTCTCCATTTTTTCCGTGCAAGTCAATCATCTTTAGAAAATATATTTATCTATCATATTATTTCTTTCTTTTTTTTTGAAAATCTATCTAAGTTAATTCTCCTTATTTTTCCGTGTAATTGAACCATTTTAAGAAAAATATATATATTTATATATCATATTATTTTTTCTTCTATCTTAAAAATTTATTTGATTTATTTCTTCTTTTTTCCTGTACAAGTCAACCATTTTTCTAAAATATATTTTTCTATCATATTAATTTTTCTTCCGTATTGAAAATATATTTAATTTATTTCTCCTCTTTTCCTCTTATAAGTTAACTATTTTTAGAAAATATATTTATCTATCATTTTTTTCCTCTTGAAAATCTATTTGATTTATATTTTCCCTCTCTTCGTGCAAGTTAACCATTTTAAGAAAATATATTTATCAATCATATTATTTTGATTCTTCTTTCTTAAAAATATATTTGATTTAATTCTCTTTTTTTTCCGAGCAAGTTAGTCAAATTAAAAATATATTTACTTATCATATTATTTTTTATTCATTTCTTCATTTTTTTCGTGCAAGTTAATCATCTTTAGAAAATATATTTATCTATCATATTATTATTTTGTTCTCTGAATATCTATTTGAGTTAATTCTCCTCATTTTCCAGTTCAAGTGAATTATTTTAGAAAAAATTATATATTTATATATCATATTATGTTTTTTCTTCTATCTTAAAAATCTATTTGATTTATTTCTCCTTATTTCCGGTGCAAGTCAACCATTTTTCTAAAATATGTTTATCAATCATATTAATTTTTTCTCCCCTCTTGGAAATCTATTTAATTTATTTCTCATCTTTTTCCGTACAAGTTAACCATTTCTAGAAAATATATTTATCTATCATATTAATCTTCTTATTCTCTCTTGAAAATCTATTTGCTTTATTTTTTTCTCTTTTTCTCGTGCAAGTTAACCATTTTTATAAAATATATTTACCGACCATATTATTTTTTTCAACTCTTTAAAATCTAATTGATTTATTTCTTCTCTTTGCTCGTGCAAGTTAATTATTTTAGAAAATATATTTATCGATCATATTATTTTTTATTTTCTCTTGAAAATCTATTTGAGTTAATTTTCCTCTTTTTCCTGTGCAAGTGAACCATTTTTGGAAAATATTTATACATCCATCATGTTATTATTTTTATTTTCTCCTAACAATCTATTTGATTTATTTTCCCTCTTTTTCGGTGCAAGTTAACCATTTTTATAAAATATATTTATCTATCATGTTATTTATCTCTTCTCTCTTGAAAATGTATTTGATTTATTTCTCTTTTTTTTCTCAGTACAAGTTAACCATTTTTAGAAAATATATTTATCTATTATATTATTTTTCTTCTTCTCTCTTTAAAATTTATTTGATTTATTTCTCCTCTTTTTTCCGTGCAAGTGAACCATTTTTTGAAAATATATTTATATATCATATTATTATTTCTCTTCTCTCTAAAAAAATCAATTTGATTTATTTCTTCGCTTTTGCTATTCAAGTTAACCATTTTTAGAAAATATATTTATTTATTATGTTATTTTTCTCTTCTCTCTTGAAAATCTATTTGGTTTATTTCTCCTCTTTTTCCTTGCAAGTTAACCATTTTTAGAAAATATTTCTATCATATTATTATTATTATTCTCACTTGAAAATCTATTTGCGTTATTTCTTCTCTTTTCCTAGTGCAACTTAACCATTTGTAGAAAATATATTTATCTATCATAATATTTTTTTCTTCTCTGTTGAAAATCTATTTGATTTATTTCTCATCTTTTCACATGAAAGTTAACCATTTTTAGAAAATATATTTATCTATCATAATATTTTTTCTTCTCTCATGAAAATTTATTTGATTTAATTCTTCTTTTTTTTTAGTGTAAGTGAAGCATTTTTTGAAAATATATTTGTCATATTTATTCTTCTAAAATCTATTTGATTTATTTCTTCAACTTGCCCATTGCAACTTAACCTTTTTTAGATAATTTATTTCTTCTTCTACTTAAATTTTAATATTACTTCAGCCAATTTGAATTTGAATTATATTAAAATTTAAAAATATTAATTTTCAAAATTTAAAATCATTTACTTATAATTTATTTGTTAAATTTAACTTATTAATCAATACTTTATTTGGATAAACATTAAAATTAAATTTTAAATTTTGGAACAAAAAATTTATTCATTTGTAATTTTTTTATGAAATAAACTTTTTTGTTCTAGATGAAAATAATTTTTAACAATAGTTTTAAAGGAATATAATTATCATGGCAATGATGTTGAGATCTATAAAAAAAAAACTTTACTTTGAATGTTTTGATATTTAAATAAAATTATCTAAAAGAAGGAGTCTATCATTAAATAAAAATTGTCATTGTTGTAACCAAAAAAAAAAAAAAATTGTCATTGTTGATTAATAATCATTTCTTACTTTTGGGATTTAATTTAAATTTGAAACGTAATATTTTTCTATGTTTTAATTTGATTTAATAATCTAAAAGGTAATATTTTTCTATGATTTTCAAGTTAATTTGGATTTAATTTAAATTTGAAATCATTACCTTAGTGCAACATTTAATATGGATTATATGATATATGACGATGATGATAATGTAATTTGATAGAGGTCTAAATTAGATGTAATATTTAAAAATGGTGAAATTTAAATTTTGGAGACAAAATTAAAAAGAAAATTATTTTGGCAGAAAAGAAACAAATTTCATTTTGATATGTAAATTATTTACATTGGGATAACATTACTTTATATAATAATAATAATAATAATAATAAACTTTAGGTATGATTTAATTTGATTTTTGATTTGAATCATTCTGGTTTGAAAACCAAAATTAAAATTTTAAATTTTATTATATTTTTATTATCATTATTAAAGTATCTTTTATTGTAATATTAGATTATTTAAATTTATCTGAATTTGATTGAAGATAATAAATATTTATTCTAAATGTTTGGATGATTTACTTACGATTTACTTGTTTTATTAACTTTGTTAGTTGATTACATTCTTTGTATAAGATTTATAAGTTTAATGTGATATTTTATGTATAAATCTATTTGATTTTCGGTATCAATTTGGATGCATTGAGTATAAAATCATATGAGCATATACCATTCTTTGTTTAATATATAAAAAGGTGATATATATTATAATATGCTATAATATTATACATTTGAATGATTTAGTCACAATTTAATTTGATTTAATATTAATTTTATTTAAAAACAAAAAGGAAGTGAATATTGTGTTGATATGTGACGTAATTTGTATTGCATAACATTGTTTTATATAATAATAATAATAATAAATTAAAAATTTAATTGATTTACACTGTATTTATATTTTTATTATTAATTAAATAATATTATTTAAATATTACATTTATTTAAATAATATATTATTTATTAATTTTTGACAGTATTTTGTATTAACTTTTAAAACTATTCAAGTTTTTTTTTTATTAAGGGAGGAGGGTCGAACACTAGTAAATGTCAAAGATCTAAATTGTTTTGGTTTTGTTACAAAGAAAATTATTTTGACTTTTGATTGATACGAGTCGAGCTAATGAGCTAAACCGAACTGCTCGCGAGCTTGAATCGAGTCGAGTTCGAGCTAAAAAAAAAAGGTTCTTGTCGAATTCAAGTCCAGCTACGAGCTGAACCAATTTTTATCGAGTCAAGTCAAGCTGAACCAAGTTCGATTTGGCTCGACTCATTTCCAGCCCTAATCATCGTTATCATTGTAATCTTATTCATCTTCGTAAATGTTGTATTCATTGTCTTCTTCGTGTTCTTCGTAAAAAATGAGAAGATAATGAATCCTTACCTTTTGAAGATTTGGGACGGTGCCCTAAAAAAATAAAAAAGAGCGAGAATTAGAGGGTTACAATTTTCAGATCCTTGCCGTGATAAAAATTGGAGCAGAGTTAGTTTTCGAAGAGATGAGAGTCATTACCCTGAGATAAGAGATAACCGAATGAGCAAGGAGCAGAGATGGTGTTCAAAAAACCTGGGAGAAAAAAGAAGATAATTAGCAGAGAGAGTGAAAATGAAGGAGCGCATGGAGTCTTATCTTTTTCTTATTCTCCGGTTAGCGGCCTCCGGTGGGGAGAGAGATGCAGAGAGGTAGAGAAACACGGTGGTCTTCGCTGGAGTAGTGTAGGGGGAAATGAAAAGTAAGAAGGAGAAGGGAAAAATAAAGGATTTAAAATATAGAGAGAGAATGAATCTAAAGTGGTTTAAAATTGGGCAATAAATTTCCATAAATTTGTAGATGAATTTTAATGTTTGATTGATGCAAAAAATAATTGATTATTAATGCATTGATTTAATTTCAAATCTCCCAAAATTATTCAGTATTTTTGTAATTTTAAATATTAAAAAATCGAAAAATTAAATGTAATTTTTGGTAGGCTTGATTTCTATATTGTGGTAGCGACATTTGTATGAAATTCTTTGTGAAATTCTTAGAGGTTGATACATGAAAGATCATTCAATGAGATTATTCCTAAATGTATATAGTATAAATTTAAGTAAAATAATTAAATTTATTAAATTAATAAGTTTTGCATTTGGGGAGCCAAAGTTCCTAATTACGGTGGTTCATAAAATAAAATAAGTTTTGCATAACATGAGAATATTATATTGATATTATTTATTTTAAAATATATTATAAAATATATTTTAATTTTAGTTTTCTACTTCTATAATTTTATAATTTACCTGTGTATAACATTAAAATTTAAGTTTAATTGCTATGCATTATTAGTGTTAAGTTTTTTATATTATCAACCAATCAGAAATCACGATTTGAATGACTTTAATATAGTTAGCATAAGAATAAATCATTTTTCCTAATGTGATAGTTTCTGATTGGTTGACAGTGTAAAAAAATTTTAAATTATCAATGCGTGGCAATTAAATCAGTAAAATTTATACATTATGTTTATGTATGAATTTGATCCAATTTTTATTTAATTATTATTAAATTATGACAAAATAAAGTCTAGATCTAATATTCCTTTAAAATTTGTACTTTTTATAATTAGGTATAAGCGGTCGGATTAAATTAGTAAATAGAAAACAATATCGCTTTTGATAAAGCAAATAATTGCGCCTATGATAATCATTATTGTATTACATCTTTACTTGTCATTCATAAAAACATTGTTGTTGTTGTACGTCGTTGTCATCAATAGTTAGTCGTTTTTTAAGTAAAATGAGTATAATTATATATTTTTCCTTTTCTATAGCAATCCCAAAACTTATATAAAATTTAATTGGTAATTGAATCATTCACGCAATAATAATACATATTTAACATACACGTTAGTGTCACCTACTCACCTAGATGATGTAGCATGACTGACGTAATATTTTGTTTATCACGTTAATAGTTGACGAAGAGAGATGACGGTATGAATTATTTATAAAAATTTTTAGATTATAAAAACGAAATTCTAAAATTTTTTTTATGAAGATTAAAACCAAAATTGATGAATATTTTTAGGACCAAAAACTTTTTATAACCAATTTTCTATCCATAACTGAAGTGTAGATATGTCTGTAACGAACTAGGCAACTAGTACAATTTTATTTAGGTTTTTCGTTGTTCTCTTTTTCCAGTATTTACCACGTTAATTGCCTCTTGCATATAAACAGTAATGGACCTGACACTTGAGGCCCATAAAGTTTTCATCTAGTAGTGTAGTACTACTATTGGTAAGACACGGGCCTAATACCCTAGTTGTACCGTGTTTGTATCTGGGGTCAGCAAATGGAAACGTGGGTTGGATCATGACACGGGCCTATTGATAGAAAAAAAATTGATGAATTCTTTAGTATCCCAAGAATAACTTTATTCTGTCTAAGAGTGTGTTTGGGAAAGGTAAAAAAAATAGATTATACCGATAATCGATTATAATCAAAATTAGTTTTTATTTGAGTATGTTTGCGGAAAATCGATTTTAAGATAATCTATTTCGTTTGGATGATGCAAAAAAAATCACTTTTATATAGTAATTTACGAAAAAAGGGTATGAAATTATTTGTTTATATTAATAATATTTGATGTTTTTTATAATATTTCTTTGGGGGAGGGATAAAAGTGGAAAACATTTTTCAGATTATAAAATAATCTAATCCAAAACAATCTAATAGTCCTACTCTAGTGATGGGAAAAATGGATGTTTTTTTCCAAAAAAAAAGCTTTTTCATACATTTAATCAAAATGCCAAACATGCAAGATTACTTTATAAACAACTTTTTGGTCTCAAAACAACTTAAATAAAAAAAATCCAGCGTTCCCAAACAAGCACTGACTGGTTTAATCAGATGGTGATAACCATTTGACTTGATTCACTAACATGATCATTTAATTGAGGTGGTGTATTCTGATTGGACATGATAACTTTTACCCAAAAACTATTTGGGATATCAGAGAAGGCACCAAAAAAAATGCATCCATTTGATATTATGTACATTAATACAAATGATAACTATTGATTTTGCAATCACAAACAAAGAGAGAAAATATTTCTATTTCACAATAGGGTTCAAACATTTCGATGAGGCAACTTTTATCTTCTCATAATAAATAGGAATAGGATCTTTTCTGTATATATGTATATAAAACAACAATATGGGTTGACCCATCTATCATGATAACCCACCTATACGACCCATTAACAAAACTCACTTATGAGAACTGCTTTACAGTAAGACCAACAAAATTAATCACTTTATTTCGGGCTTAACAATAGAATTAACAATATGCTCTAAATAATTTGGATCTCGAATTAATTTACATCATATAAATTATATAAGTTCATAAATATAACATTCTGGATTGTATGTCAAAATCTGAAATTTTTTTCAGCACTAATGTTGATGTAGCAACACGTAATAACATTTCACAGTTGTTGGAGGTGTCTTAAAGCATAGGATCGGGTAAGTACTTGGGGATCCCATCTTTGGTTGGTAGAAAAAAACGTGCTATTTTTGCCTACTTAAGGGATAGAGTTTGGAACAAAATAAATTCATGGAGTGCAAAAAGTTTATCAAAATCAGGTAGAGAGATTTTGGTTAAATTTGTGGCTCAAGCCATTCCTATATATTGTATGAGTGTTTTCTTACTCCCCTCATCACTTACCAAGAAATTGGAGCGTATGATGAATTCCTTTTGGTGGGGTTTAAAAAAGGGGGTGGTGAAAGGAATAAATTGGCTGAGATAGGAGTGCTTGACAGCAAGGAAGGGAAATGGAGGTTTGGGTTTTCGGTATCTTAAAGGCTTTAATTTAGCAATGCTAGGGAAACTTGGTTGGAAGCTTATGAACAGCCATGATGCTATTGTTTCAAGAATTTTCAAAGTTAAATACTATCCAAGTGGGGATTTTTTAGAAGCTGCTTTGGGTTATAATCCAAGCTTCATGTGGCGTAGCATCCGTAGTTCACAGGTGTTGCTAAAGGCGGGTTATAGATGGCGAATTGGAAATGGTACCCGGGTCAATATTTGGTCTTCCCCTTGGTTGAGAGATCAGGATCGGAAAATTACTCTTTGTTGAGAGTCTGTGATCTTTTGTTGCCCAATGATAATGCTTGGAACACTCATTTCATGAATGAGCTGTTGGACCCAAGAGATGTACGTGCTATACTTTCTATACCTGCGCCGGATGTGTCGAGACAGGACGCTATTATAGTGTAAAGACCGCCTACCATTGCTACATGGAGAGAGTCGTTGATAGTAATGGCTTGAAGGTGCATGGCAACTGGAACATTTTATGGAAAACGCAAGTCCCACACAGAGTTAAACACTTTTTATGGAGGGCATGCCATGATTGTCTACCTACTCGCATGAGGATACAAAGTCGTGGAGTTGAATGCCCAGGTATATGCCCTTTATGTGATACAAATCTTGAAAATACTTGGCATTTGTTGTTAGGATGTAACGTGGTTAGAGCTTGCTGCGAAAGGATAAATTTATGGAGGTTGATTGATCCTTTACTTGATGTGTTAGGTAGCTTTGATGATCTCTTTTGGAGAATCTATTCCCAGTTGGATGCCAGACAACAAAGCTTATTTGCTATGGTTATGTGGGGCATTTGGAAAGGAAGAAATGAGAAAGTGTGGAACAATAAAGATTTCAACCCAACTGATGTAGTATACCACTCCAAGAACATGCTTTTTCATTGGTTGCAAGTCTCAAACAGGTATAAAGATTTACCTTTTCATAACCAGGAACACGCTGCAAATACATGGACACCACCACCCATTGGTTATGTTAAGTGTAATATTGATGCACGTTTTTTTCCACAAGATTTTCGTTTTAGCATAGGCATATGTGTTAGAGATGCAGCAGGGAGTTTTATCAGGGCACACACTGAGTGGTTTAATGGCTGCCCCAAAGTGCATGAAGGAGAAATAATTGACTTATATAGAGCAACTCAGTGGACGCAACTACTTGGTTTTGACCGTGTTATAGAAACAGATTGCAAATTGATTGTTGATGGCCTTTCAAATGCAAGCAAGGATGATATTGAGTTTGGGGTCCTACTACAAGGATGCAGACATCTTTTAAACTTACTACCAACTTATCATGTTAAGTTTATCCGGAGACAAACTAATTTAGTTGCTCATACTTTAGCTAGGACATTTACTTTATATGCTAGCTCCTCTTATTTTGATGTTATTCCATCATGTTTTATTGAACAAGTTTATTTGAAAATGTTATGAGTTTGCTTATTTCAAAAAAAAAAAAACATTCTGGATTGTATAATTCAAATTATTATTATTATTATTTTAAGGAAAAACTCAAGATTAATTATACAATCTTGATTCGATTTTTACATAAATCTTAGATTATTGAAGTGTCTTTACTTCAATCATTATTGTTTCACAGATATGCTTGTATCGAGTTCATTGCCTAAGCTCTTTTTAGAACCACAACTCACTATAGATTCTGCTTTATCACTATTTTGGTTATAGTACCCCAAACAACAAGGTAGATTTGATTTATCCACTATTTGAATCTGGGTTTATGATTTTGCTTTCTGTCAAGATACTTGTTGAATTCCAAATTAAAAATGATACTTCCAACATGATTTTAGATGATTATGATTCCATTTTTTACCTTTGTGTTGGGAGGATTTAAAAAAAAAAATGTTGTCCCCTAGATTATAAAACTTCCAAATAACCTTATTTCCCTACATCTTTTTTTTCTCTCCAAAAATCCACCCCTGAACATATTTTAAGTGTATGTGGTATTATATATTTTTCAAAAAAAATAAAATTTATGCAATAATTATTACATATGTTATCTTTGCCGGGACATAAATTTATAGAGAAAGTGGAGAGGGGACCTATCCTTTCATGATGGTTACAATGGTTCATAAATTTATCCTTTCATTAAGAGACATAATACTTCAAACCATACCATTTCATGAAGAGTTGTAATAGTTCCACCCATCATGGTTCTATTTAACTATAGGCTACACTACTCAAGTATACTTATCATGTGATTTCCAATATCCATTGATCACAAAATGAATATTCTAGGAGATGTCAAGATACCATTCAACCAATATTTTATTAAATCAATGGAAGACCAATAATTAGAAAACACAATTTTCTAACATGTATTAGTAAATTACTATACAAATTATATGTTTATTAAAAAACAGGAAGTAAAACAATACCTAAGATTTATTCTATAATATACTCCTAAAAGTTGTAAAAAAAAGGAATGTTTTTTTTATTGAAGTGGCAACAAGAATGTTAGTGGTAATTATGTAAAAATAATGTCTACTTTTTATTTGCTTCTTCTGATTCAAAATAAGCGTCATTTTAAAAAAAAAATATTGTGTCAAATTATCAATCATTTTTAAAAATTTAAGGTAGTATTAATTATATTTTTTTATTCATATTTTTTTGGTATTTTCGACCAATGGAATAAAATAAAGAATTATTCGAGTAATAATATTTTAAATAATTTAATAAAATCAATTTAATCAAATATAATTATATTTTCTTGAATTGATGCTATTTAGTAACTTTTTAATGTCTGTGCGTTACATTATCTCTTTTTTTATTAAAAAAATATATTTATTCAAATTGATAAAATATATCGAAAATAACATAAATTTAATATCGTTAAAAATCGAAAAGGATAAATCTACGAACAAACTTACAACATCCAGGTTAATAGCATAAAACGGTAAAATGCCCATAAATGTGACAAAATCAAAGTGACAGGAGTACTAATGCCTCCGGATCTGTAACGTTGACGCCGAAGTCTTGACTGAATCTGTAATGGATCGAAACTGATCTGCCAATCTGAACCAAACGAACACCACAATAAGACGAGAAACCAAACAACGTCGCACCAAGACGACGAACAAAACAATTCCGTACTCAGAAGACGAAATCACGGAAAAACACGAAAGAAAAATCAGATCTTTGTTGAAAAATCACTTATTTAGATAAAAGGAGCGAAAAACGATACAGAAGGGTGATTCCAAGCCAAAAAATGACCCAACCACCCCCTCCATTAGATGAGGAAGAAAGAAGAGAGGAGGAGAATGAAGCTTGAGAGAGGTGCCTTAAACAGCACATTTCACACTATGTATTATTGATGTGAATCATGTTAATTTCACAAATTTTTTTTAGCCATTCATATTTTCATATGGCCACATCTTTAATTTGGTTGGTTTATAAAAAAAAAATATTGTGAAAATTTTTACTCTGAATAGGAATTAAGACTTTGTTGTTCTCATATAGTTTTTTTCCCCTATATTTTTTGTGTCATAAATGAGATGCGAATTATGTAAAGAGCATCTGGTTCTGGTAATCAAAACCTTACAAAACAAAACGATTTCATCAAAAAAAAAAAAAAAACCTTACAAAACGAAATTATAAGTTTCACTGCTCTTTTCACAATCCCCTATAAGGAAATAAGCATGAGCCTCGAAGAGGGTTTGAATGTTTGATTTCGTTGATGGGCCAAAATGTTGACTTACTAAGCCTTCGTATCGTTAGTTTTGCAAACCAAATTAGTAACAAAATGTGGATCTAAGTTAAGACCAAAAGGCCCACCAAGAGTCAGTTTTGGGCCTTTATTAATGTTTCTAATGGCAGCCTTATGTGATTTCTTTTCATTCATCTTATTTTTTCTCGTGTTCAAAATTGAGACACTAATGAACAAAATGAAATAGGAAACCAAAGTCTATGGTTCTTTCAAAAAGGGAATTAAAAAAATAGGAACCACAAAAATTTATATATGATGAAAGACTAAAATGAAAGTGAGTGAATGCATAAAGAATTAAAATAAACTTTTACTCTTGATTTAATTTAGTAATGTAATTGAAGTTTCATAGTGGATCCACGGGCCATGAAGGTGGCCCAATGAGAAAAGAGTGCAGGAAGCAAAGCAAGATGGAGCAGGGGATATGAGGAAAATGTCGGAGTAGAAGAAGAAAAGAATAAGAGAGTTGTTTTTTTACAACCCTTTTTTTTTATACAACCCCTCTCTCTCTCTTTTACTTTTTTCCACCCAAAATACCCCTTATTATTTTCAAAACTATCTCTTTCTCCTATTTTCGGAATTTCCACTTCACCCTCTTCTAAAACCCCTTTCTTCTTCTTCTTCTTAATCCCCTAAGAAGATGATACTGGTGGCGAACAAAGATGATGGCATTGGTATTATAAATCTTTGGTAGTTGCAAGACAAACATGCTTACTATTGTGTTAACCTATCATTAAAGACTCATTGGTGGTTTGTTATAAAAAAAAAAAAATCACTGGTGGTTGCTGTTGATTTCGTTGATCATTGCTATTCTTAATTTCTAACTCATGTGGATGTGAGTTAGATGTCAAAAGTGTATAAACAGTATTACGATCTTAAACAATGCAAAAAAAAAAAAACATAAACAGTGTTATGATTTATTACGAACCTGATTACCCAGAAATTGAATAATGAATTGTCCAAAATTAAAAAATGAGTTGAATTTAATGGATAAAACTGAATGAAATGCATTTAATTAAATTGTATGAGAAAGATCCGGAAAATAATAAAAAAAAAATGTTTAGGGAATAAAAGAGTAGAGATATACGAGTGGGAAATTGTGAAGAGAGTTTAGGAACAAATATTAAAAAAGGAAAAGATATTTTGGATAAAACAAGTTAAAAAAAGGGAAGGGGTTGTATTAGAAAAATCGAGGGCTGCAAAAAGCAACTCCCAAAAAATAATCCACATAGGATTCTCGAAGCAGAAAAACAAAGTTATAATTAGGCTTAATTGCACTTTTGGTCCCTCAGGTATCACGATTGTCCAATTTTAGTCCCTTCGGTTCTAATTGTGCCAATCGGGTCCCTCAAGTATCACGATTGTACAATTTTGGTCCCCTATGTTTCAATTGCGTCAATTGGGTCCCCCGAGTATCATGATTATGTAATTTTGGTTCCTCAAGTATCACGATTGTGCAATTTTTAACGTCAATACGAAGCACATGTGAGACTGATTTGATAGTTAGTGAGGCCAGCTTGGCAGCTTATGTGTCATTCCTATGTGGCACTTAGTGATGTGCATTTGACCATTAAAGTATGTGAGATGTCAATGATGTCACATAAGAATACACCGTAAGCTGCTAAGTTGATTTCACCAAGTGTCAAAACAATCCCACGTGGGTTACGTAGGCTACCGGCGTTAAAAATTTGCATTATCATGATACTTGGGGGTCAAAATTACACAATCGTGATATCTGAAGGACCTAATTGGCGCAATTGGCACAATCGTAATACTTGGGGATCCAACTGGCGCAATTAAAATACGGGGGACTAAAATTGCACAATCGTAATATCTGGGGAATCAAAAGTGCAATTAAACCTAATTATAACTTTCTTGTTCTGCTTCAGAGAATCCTACGTGGATTATTCTGTGGGAGTTGCTTTTTGCAACCCCCAATTTTTCTAATATAATCCCTCCCTTTTTTTAAAACTCTTTTCTACCCAAAATATCCTTTTTTTTAATATTTTTTCCTAAACTCTTTTCACAATTCCCCACCACGGTATCTCTACTCTTTTATTCCCTAAACCTTTTTTTTTTTTATTATTTTCCTGATCTTTCTCATTCAATTCAATTAAATGCATTTCATTCAATTCATTATTTAATTTTCAGTTCATCAGTTCATTATTCAATTTCTGGGTAATCAGGTTCGTAAATCACAACACTGTTTATGCATTTTTTTTGTGTTGTTTAAGAAGAAAGTAACATTGTTTATGCATTTTTGAATTATCGTGATACTTAGGGACCAAAATTGCACAATCGTGATACCTGAGGGACCCAATTGGCACAACTGAAACCTAAAGGACCAAAATTGCACAATCGTAATACTTGGGGGACCCAATTGGCGCAATTAAAATACGGGGGACTAAAATTACACAATTGTAATACCTGAGGGACCAAAAATGCAATTAAGCCTTCTAATTATTAATATTTGGAGTAAATAGCAAATTTGGTCCCTGAAACTGTAATACCGTGTCAACTTAGTCCCTGAAACTATCGAAATAGCAAAAACATTCTTGAAATTGCAAAACGTTAATCAACTTGGTCCCTCCATCAATCCCTCTTAGCTAACGCAGTTGATGTGGCACGTTAAGTGCCTTGTTGGCAACATTTGCCTGGTTAGGTGGTGTCCACGTAGTTAGGGACCAGTTTGAAACTTTGAACCAGGGATCAATTTGATACTCGTATAGAATTTTTTTTCAAATTCAATTTTTAATTAGTTTTCAATTTCAACTCCACCCTAAATCAGCGCAAACAATGAAAAATCAACCCTCTGTTACAAAACAAAAAAACAAAGCACTATGCCATAAACCCTACAAATTCTGTGTAGCGGAGTAAATGCGAAATAAAAGGGTGAAATAAAACTCAGGGAATGAGGGTTATTAACGAATGGAAGAAGATGAGCAAAAATGGGTATGAAAAAAAAACCTAAAGCATGCAAATGGAAGGGAAGAAGATGAAATAAACAACTGAGCAAACAATGAAACAATGGGAAAATGAAATACATACCTCCGATGACGAGCTCTGGGGAGGTCCACTTGTTGTTGAGCCACCATTTTTAGTTGAAGATGACGATGAAGTATGGAGGAGGGAAGAGGAGAAGAGCGGGAAGAAGGGGAAGGAGGGTAATAGTGAAAAATGGGGGTGGAGTTGAAATTGAAAACTAATTAAAAAAATTGAAATTGAAAACAAAGTTATATACAAGTATTAAATTGGTCCATGGTTCAGAGTTTCAAATGGGTTCCTGACCACGTGGATATCACCTAACTGGGCAAACGGTGCCAACAGGGCACTTAACATGCCACATCAGCGCCGTTAACTGCGTCAGCTAACAGAGGTTGACGGAGGGACCAAATTGATTAACGTTTTGTAATTTCAGGGACGTTTTTACTATTTCGATAGTTTCAAGGACTAAATTGATACGGTCTTATAGTTTCAGGAACAAAATTGGCTATTTACTCTAATATTTGGCATAATAGTTAGACCCAAAAAAAATATTTGGCATAATAGTAATACATTGTTGGTTCTCCTTCTCCTGAGGTGGTTGCTGCGGCTTCTTGCTGAACTGTGGAGTTATTCTCAAATCTGTGAAAAATGCTTGTGGTATGGAAGGATGAGGAGGGATATATGAAGCAACAACTTTAAAAAAAAAAAAAAAATTGATGAAAAAATCAGGTCATTTCAGTTAAGGTCAATGTATACTACAGCTAATACTAGTAATCATAACTACAAATAATATACTAGTCAACAAATTTAATCTGGTTAATTAACTGAGTGAACCACATTTAACAGCAACAAGAAAATGTCAATAACTCTATCTATTTAGCATATATTCAAGGTTTTAAATAGTAATTGTGATTATAGTTACCTTGCGCGAAAATGCAAATGTAATTAATTTTTTTTTTATCAAAATCATAATATTCTAGGGGTAATTGTAATAGCAAATCATGAGTTAAAACCATATTCTGTAGTATAATTCCGCGTTGGCAAATTGAAAATCTAGATACATGAAGGTCTTTGAATAACAGCCGTGGAGATCACACATTCAAACGATGCCTCGTTCTGTTTATTTGAGAGTTGAAGATTGGCTAGTTGACCCATTCTATTTTTTTTTTTTAATTATCTCTTCTTTTATTATATGATCCATCTAAATGAAATCTTGTCGTGTTATGGGAAAACATAATCAAAGATTGTGAAATGCCTAGATCGATAGTGGGAGACTAATTGCAAATATAAAGATTAGCGAAATAAATTTTATCTCTCTTAATAAAATTTTTTTTCATACACACGACAGGAATCGAATCCCTAACAACATGCTTAAAAAAATCAGTTATCTACCAACTATGTTTGATCTTATTGGTGATAAAAAATATATTTTATGTATTAAGACTAACATTGAATATATATATATATATATATATATATATATATATATATATATATATATATATATATATATATAGTTGGATGAAAATAAAATCAACTGTTGCGATTAAAGTGTAAGCAAAAAAATAACTTATACTAATGTAAATGAATTCCTCATATCGATAAAAAAAATTGTTTATAATAAATTAGAAAATTTTCTAGTCTTGGACCAATATTTTATTGTTTAATAAAAGTTTATGTCATTTTGATTCTATTATAATTTGGATTTAATTGGTATATATTGTCAGTGTAAAGATTTTTTACACAGACAACCAACCAGAAATTGTTACATAAGCTAAAGTGATTGACTATTATCCTTACTATCTTAAAAGTCACACACACCATGATTTTTGATTGGTTATCAGTGTAAAAATCTTTACACTGACAGTACATAAAAATTAAACTCTTATAATTTTATCTTATCTCATCTCATTCTCTATTCCATGTTATCCAAACACACATTCTTAAGAGATACCTTAGATTAAAAAAGACAATTGTATGAAACTTAGGAAACTTCTTTAATACCTTTATGGTATGGTAGTTAAAGTATTTTCTTAAACATTGGTTGCCTATTAATTTCATAATAAATATCTAAAAATAAATGATAATCAATTGACAAATCATTTTGAATATGGTATCTTTAAAAAAGTGGGCGACTTAAAATTTCTCATAGCACGTATATTTTCTTTTTATGATTTAATTGATATGTATAGTCACGAAAATGATTTTTTACACCGTGAATTAATCATGAATTGTCACATCATTAAAAATATAAAATGTTTGACTCATATCATAACTATTTTATGTTCCTACCATATTTGGTAGGGGGCCCAACCCGGGAGTCACGACCCAACAACCAGGGCCCATCCCCAGGAACAGGTGGAAAGTCTGAGTCTGAGTACTCCTGGTCGAGGTCTCCCGCCCGAGTTACATGCCCAAGCTTCCCCGATGGAAACGTTCGAGTACCCCTCCCGACTAAGCTAAGAGGCGCCCGAGAGAAGTATATCGAGATGAGCGGCCCAAATCGAGACCAGTAGGAGTAATATTCTAGAAGGTCATGTAAGGCGCATATGTGGGACGTGATCATAGTGCGCAGTGCACATCCCCACATAATGCGCTAACGACTTAGGGTGGGGCCCACCAGCGTAACAGAATCACACACCCCATACCCATAAGAGAGCTATAAAGGGGAGACCAAGGCTAAAGAGGAGGGTTGGTTGATTTTGGACGTAGAGATCGGAGAGAAAGAGTGATAGTTTCTTTGTAATCTTGACATTTTGTACTTATATTGTTCTAGCAAGAACATATTAAAAGTCATACAAGAGATGATTTATGATTGATCGATAATGTAATTTTTTTTACATTATTAGTGTATTAAAATTAAAATCATCTTTTTAATGTATTCGTGAAGTATTTTGTTAAATATTAATTGTTGTTTAGTAAAAAATTTAATATTTAATATCTAAACAAAAGAATTCATTCTATTTTACTAACAAGGATCAACACACTCAGTAGATAATTGAGTTCCTTAAACATATTGTCAGATATTCGATTCTTGCCATGCATATGAAAAAAGTTTTGTTAGGAAGACAAAACTCACTACAATAATCTCTATATCTCGAAAGAGATCTAGATTAGTTTGTGAGTATCAATTGTGTATACTGAAGTAAAAAAAAAAAAAAAATCATTCGTTTCTACCCATCAAGATGAGATAAATTTGTAGAAAAAACTTTCTCACGGACTCACGTGGTGTCATGTAGCCAATCACATGAGAGAAGATATGAGGAGTAAAAGGGATTGGAAGGGAAAAACCAAATAAGCCAATAAACGTGACATGACATAGATACATATTTACGAAAGGGGCATGATATTATTAAGTAGAGAGGTTCCCGTTAAAAGGCCAAGAGCGTGTCCTCCTTCTCCGAACTCCTAGTCACTACTACTTGACTTGTTTGTGTGTCAGTGTGTGCGTGTCTCTCTTTTCCTCTCCATCTGTTATCTCTGAGAGAAAGGGAAGCTCTTTCCATAGTGGTGTTGGAATTGGCTCTCTCATCTCTTCTCTTCTGAGTGATGGGTATGCCCTGCCGCTGTTCTCATACCTCTCACATCACCGAGATCATTATCACCAGCTTCTTTCGCCACAAATCTTAGAACATCGATCTTTTCTTCATTTCATTAACAACACCACCATACCCTTACCCTTACCCTTACCCTTTTATATATGGCTCCCTGCTTAGTCGACAACAACTAGCTACTTTGCTTGCTTCCAACATATATACATATATACATATGGCGGGTGGGAGCCTCTTTACCGTTCCTCCTGAAACCAATTTTTCTATTTTGCAGCTTCAGAATCCAACTGCTCCTCACACTCTTCAATCTCATTTCCTTTCTGCATCTCCTCCTTTTCTCGGTCCGTAATCTCTCTCCCTCCCCTATTTTATCACGCTTAATTTTGCTATCAACTATAATGTTTATTTCTTCACTTTTTATGACACTGCTTTTGAAAGTTGTGATTGGTACATGCCATAGGAGTCTAAATTATTATTTGCTTGATGTTCAACTTCAAAAATTAAATTAATTAATGGATTGGAAATTGGTGCTCATGAATTAACTAGTAATTATTACGTTTTTGTTATTTGGTTAAGGTTCGAGATCCATGGTGAGCTTTGAAGATGTTGGAGGAGGGAAAGGGTGTAACGGATCCTTCTTCAGCGCATTTGATCCTGATGAAAATGGGGATGACGAATACTTTCATCAACCTGAGAAGAAACGGCGTCTCTCTGCGGACCAAGTTCAGTTTCTTGAGAAAAGCTTCGAGGTAGAGAACAAGCTCGAACCCGAGAGGAAAACTAAGCTGGCCAAGGACCTTGGTTTGGAACCACGCCAAGTTGCTATTTGGTTTCAGAACCGCCGAGCACGGTGGAAGACAAAACAGCTTGAGAAGGATTATGAATCCTTGCTGGCTAGCTATGACACTCTTAAGACCAACTATGACACCCTCCTCAAGGAAAAGGAAAGGTTAAAAGCTGAGGTAAATTATATTAATGCCACTTCAACTTGTTTAATTTCTTTTAATTTGATAGAGTATCTATGTACAAAAGTTTTAACTTGTATCTAATAGTAGTGGAATCTGGATTTGCTACCCTTGACTCATTCACGTATTAATGGACACTTGAATCAATCTTAGACTTCTTCAAATATTTTGTTGTGATTGATCCAATTATACATTGATACGTGGTTGCGTGCAAAAATTAACTGCAACAAATCCATTTTCATATTAATAGTAGGTCGTCACAACATTTAATGGGTTTAATTTCTCATGTGGCTGTTAACATAGTTAAATTCATGAGATGATATAGCAAAAGTATATATTTCATTGATTTAACTGATCAAAATTAAGATCATCACATACATGGTTGTATTTTGTAATGGAAATGTTTGTGATCTTTCAATTTTAGGTGGCAAACCTCACGGAAAATGTGATTGTAAAAGAGAAACAAGGAGGGATTAATAAGGGTGAAAGTGAAACAAAAGGATTGCAGGATCCACCCCAAAAGCCTTCTTTGCTTGATTCAGTTTCGGAGGGTGAAGGATCAAAAGTCTCTGTTGGGGCTTGTAAGCAGCTGGAAGAGATTAGTTCAGCCAAGAGTGACATTTTGGATTCTGACAGCTCATATCACACGGATGGTGGTCACTCTGCACTGCTGGAGCCAGGTGATTCTTCTTATGTGTTTGAACCTGATCAATCGGATCTATCACAAGATGAAGAAGACAACCTCAGCAACAACCTCTTTCCTCCTCCTCCTCCTCCATACACCTTTCCCAAGCTTGAAGATGTTCATTACTCTTACCCGCCTGGAAGTTCATGTCATTTCGGATTTACGGACGAAGATCATGCCTTTTGGCCCTGGTCTTTCTAAGTTTTCTTCCTTATACACATATATATATGTATGTTATGCTTAGTATTTCCCCTTTTTATTAAGACTCTAGAAATAGGAGAATGGATGAATGCGTGATAACCCAATATGGCCGTGGCTTTATTAGCATACAAATGGTGGTTTCTGCCCCATTTTGTTACCTTGTAATGAAACTTTTGGTTCGAATGTAATTAAATAATGTCTTCGTGGTGCAAATGTAGCTCTTAATTTAATTTCACCAAGTAATTCAAATAGGAAACTAGATGTAAACGAATAAAAAAAAAAAGCATATATTGCATGGACGCGAGGCCAGTAACTAAGTTAAGGCCTAATAATTGTTTTCCTCAAACTATTGTTGTTCTCAACTACAATTAGGTTCTGGAGTTCTGAGTCCCTGTTGTTTCGATTGGTTAGCAGCCCTGCACGATTAATTAAGTGGCATGTTTAATAAGTTAGTTTATAGCTTATTTGATTAACTAACTTATAAGCTAGTTTGATTAAAATAGAGATGTTTGGTAAACAAGTTTATTTATGAGCTTATAATTTTTCTTCATAAATTAATTTATTTAGCTTATGGCTTATAGCTTATAACTTATTGATTTTTCTCTCATGTTTTACCCTTGCTCATTTAATGAAATTCTCAATTTACTATGTTTGTTATAAATATGTCCTTTTATGTCATTTTACATTTATAAGCTAGTTCAACAACTAATTTTACTAAACACTTCAAATTCAATCAGCTAGTTTTTCAGCTATCAGCTATAAGTTATAAGCTTTCAGCTAAAAATTAGCTTATCAGTCATAATCTAACTTATCAGCCATTTTTGCTAAACAGAACTTAAGTGTGTGTTTGGGAATGATACATTATTTATATTTCAACTTTTTTTTGTCCAAAAAGCCATTTTATAAATAATCTATTTTGTTTGAGTTACTGGCTTAATTTTGTAGAAAGTTTTTTTTCCTGAAAAAACAGCTGTTTTTATAGTATCTCTTTCCAAGAATGGTTGGATTATTAAAAAATGCTGATTTTCGCCAAATACCCCTTCTCTTCCTTACTATCCCGTACGTGAAATACTGTGGTATGTCTAAATGCATTGTTTCCAATTCCGGTAAAACAACTAAAATTAATCACCAATAAAAATATATTAAAATTGTATTCAATTTTATAATAAAAAAATGAAGACAAAATATATATAAGAAAATTCATTACAACAAGTTTATTAAATAAAACATCAAATATATTAATATAAACAAATAATTTCATACCCTTTTTCGTAATTTATTGTATAAAAGTGATTTTTTTATATCATCCAAACGAAATAGGTTATCTTAAAATTGCTTTTCAGCAAACATATCCAAACAAAAAGGGATTCTGATTATATTCGATTATCACAATAATCAATTATACAGCATAATCTATTTTTTACAGCTTCCTCAAATACACCCTAAGTTGACTTTCCTAGTTGAGACTTGAGAAAGTATAAGCTTGGTGACAAAAAGGGTGTCACGTTCATTATGAATTGGCCAAAAATGGCCATCGTGGCTCTCCATCTCCAATGGATGAGAATCACGGGCTTCTGTTCTCCTTTACGTGCTCAGTTCCTGAAAATTTACCCCGAGAGTGATACTATCACAATATGGTTTGTAATTACCTTTGAATTTTAGTACATTTTTTTTAAGCCAGTGGGATATATTTTTTATTTTTAATGCAAAAAGTGAAGACAATGGAAAGATATATAGGTTTGTGTAGAATTTGTATGCACTCAGAGGGATTTAGAAATTATGATATATTAATTTTTATGGATTTTCTTCCCTTTAGCTCCTGAAAACATTCGCATATTAAGAAGGGAGTAATAAAGGTGACCAGCTCCTCAGAGAGACAGCATAATATTTTTTGGATCTCATTATTTAAGAAATCAATTAAAAGATAAAAAAAAAAAAAAAGAAATCAATTAAAAGATAAATTGTCATTAGAAAATTAAGTATAGTATTTCTAAAAAAAATACCAACGGCACATTCTAACACTTTCTTTTCAATACATTTTCTTTTATTGGTTGAAATTCATGTGGATCTTAGAAATTCAAGTAAAACCCTCATAAATTAGTGAGATTCACATGAATTTTAATCAATAATAAAAAATATATTATAAAAAATGTTTAAAAATGTATTGTTCGCATACATCATTTCTCAACTCACTAAATACACATCTTTCCAATAAGAAACTATTATTTTAACTTCCTAAACTAGTGTCCTTATTAACATTTGTCATGTTTTTTTAAAGATATATTGTGGATGAAATTATCATCTCTTTCAATATCTTCACGAGCAACCTTATCTGCAGTAATTATGCAGATGATACTTTTTGTAATATTATAGTTATCAGATATTTGAATATTCCATTAGATAAGTGAAGTGCTAAAACAACACCCATCAAAGTTACGGGTCTGCTGGTGATGATATTAAATATGATTATTTTTTATACAAAGCTTGGTGACATTAGCTAAGATTATTTATAATAGGGTCAACCTGTTTGCTCACTGCGGGCGGTGATTAATATTTATCAATTTAATTGATTAATTGATGTTAAAATTGCGTGACCTGGCAGAGAAGAGAAAGGGATTGTAATAATATTTAAGTGACGCTGACATGATTGACACAAGGGATAATGATAAATTGATTAATATAAGTGTGTCTTTGAATGAGTTAAGAAAATTTGATTATCGATTATTTAAGATAATTTATTTTATTTAAATTGTGTAAAAAAATTATTTATATATAATAAATTATTAAAAAGGGTATGAAGTTATTTGTATAATTTAATAATATTTGTTTGGTAATGAGTTTTGTAAGGATGAAATAGGAAGAATGTTATTGATTTTAAAATAATCTAACAGCTTTTTAAATAAGGCTCAAACTTTTAGCTTCTCTAAAAATAATTTTTTTTCATACAAACAACAGTTTTAAAATTTAATCAGTTTACTTAAATATATCAACTTTTACTGAAAATCGTTTTTATCATGAAAAATAGTTTTTTTGAAGAAGAATTAATCTAATCAAATTTGTCATAATGCATTATGGTGAGTTACACATTGAGCTTAAAATACCTACCCTATTACCCTAATTCTAAAATAGGATATCCAAACAAAAACAAAAATAGGATACCCAAATTTCTACATAAAAAACAAAATAATGTTTAATTAATATCCCAAAAGTGAAAGTTAATAATTGTATTAGCATAAAATCTATTTAATATTAAAGCCGAATCTTATGCGGATCATTTTGCTTGTATTTTAACTCGCGTTTTCTCCACCACATATTTAAAAAAAATTCGATGATACTAATATAGATATTGGATTAAATTGACATATATTATATTAATAAATATTTTTCATATTATCAATCAATTATAATTGTTATATCATTAAAAATATTTATCATAATTATCTTAAAAGTCAACTAAGACATAAAATAGAGTAAAGATCATCTCCATTTTTTAAAATAAATGGAGAGTTCCATTACTATAATTTTGGGTGTATAAAACACATAAAAGCCTAATAAATGTCACATATTTTAGAAATATATATTTGTATACATCCAAAACTTTAATAATGGAACCCTCTATTTCTTTTGTGAAATTGAGAGGATCTCAACTCCAATAGGGTTTTTCTATTCTATACAACCTTACACAAGTTAAGGAATCAAAAAATAACAACTATTTATTAAAAAACTAACCATCCTATTTTTTAAAGTATAAAACACACAAGTTGCATATAAGTTTATTCTTTTGAAATCCTTAACCTAAAAACCCATAAAATATTGTGATTGATTCTAGTTCATTTTCTCTTAAGTGATTGAAAAAATTCTAGTAGGAGAGAGATATTATTATTTTATTCACTGAGCCTATCTTTCTCCTACTGGAATTTTCTAGTCATCGGAGAGGATCCTGACTCCCCTCACGGTTTAGGATCTTGCTAACGATTACCTTAAGACCATTGATTAATGAATCAAATCCTAGAAAATTTCTATTAGAAATCTAAGTACATCATTTCTCGATATATTAAATACATAAATTTTCAATGAAAACTTACCTCTTTTGACACCTTAATTAATATCCTACGGACACTGGTTAACATTCCCTTAAAATTTATTATACTACTCTCTCCATCTCATTTTATTTGTCCTATTTGATTATGTACACCTCTTAAAAAAATGATTAAGTTTACTAATTTTTATTATATAATGACACTCTTTGACTAAAATATCCCTATTTAAATTATATGATTGAATAGTTAGAATTACTCACCAACCATTACACTTCTTGATAAAAAAATTTATTAATATAAATTGGTTACCATACAAAAGATATTTTTAAAAAATAAAATAATTAATAATTATTGATTTTTTTTAAAAGGAACGACTAATTTGAGAGGACTTAATATTTCAAAAGTGATATATAAAATGAGAGGAAGGGATCATTAAAATAGTAATGGTTATTGTGATGAAACGACAAAATGAGAAATGTTTTGTGCGGAAGATGGGGACTCTTGTGGATCATGCACCGTCCTATGCTGGTGGTTTTACCACCCCGTCCCATCACAGGGTACCCCACTCTTTACGGCTTAGCCGCTAAGGTCCAGTCACATGTTGCCAGCTGGCCTGCCTCCTCGAAACGCAAAGCGTCTCTTCCATAAATTTGAGGCTTTCCTACCGACCGGGTCAACCCCACTTGGATGGGCTGCACCAGATTGGCATCACTTGTACGGCCACGATGAAACGATGTCGTCGTCTTTGAACCTTTTTTATAAAAATAAAAGAAATATCTCCTATTCTCCTGCGTTGGTCAAACAAAACAAAAACTACGCAGCTGAAGCAAGCAAGAGAAGAGCAAAGCAACCACACCAAAGGCCCAAAGCAAACTACGCAGTGGAATCCATACATCATGCTGGGGTCCAATTGATGTTGACCTCTCCGGCAACGTGGCTTGTGTTCATGAATACTCAACATTCATACGCCTACGTTTACTACAATATTAGTTGGTATGAAAAATTTATACACCTATATTTAATATTGATTTTGTCATATATGTATTGTCAGTATAAAATTTTTTAGATTATCAATTAATTACAATTTATAATATGAGTGACTTTTAAGATAGTTAGGATGAGAATCAAACATTTTAACATATGTGACAATTTATAATTTATTGACAATATAAAAAATCTTTACACTAACGATGGATACTAATTAAATCCTTTCATATTTTGTTGTCATATTTAACCGCTTACGTATTTATTCATATAATTAAATTCATTAAATGAGGTGCTACCATGTGATTAATTTATTTTATCTATCACTTATTGCTTATCTAAATTTTTAGCCAATTTTTTCGGGTGATGCTAGTTAGTATCCAAAGGATAGAGATGTAAACAGGTCGAATCAAACCGAATCGAGTACTTAAAACTTGAACTTGATTTTAAAAAAAATAGATTTTTTAAGTTTGACTCATTTATTTAAACAAGCCTAACAAAAATCTTGAGCTTGGCTTATTTAGCTCATTTATCAATTTAGTGTTTAATAAATATTTTAATATTATATAATAATTAACAAATAGAAATATGTGCTTAACTATTTCATTTTCATAATCCAGTAAATAAAAAAATCATAACTTCTTGACTTGATTACTACAAAAAAAAAAAAAACTTCAAAGTTAATTTTAACACTCTCAATAAAGTTCTATATATTTTCATAATATAAATAACAAAGGCTGGTAAACGTCTATACAAAAGTGTTTTTATATAAAAAGTAGGATATATATAATTTTAATTTTTTGATGATATATGTATGTGTGTGTAAACGAGTTGTTCATGAGCCACTAATGTCAGATCTGTAAGGTTTGGGCTTGACTTATTTAAATAATCAAGCTCAATCTCAAACTTAGTTTTTTTATTTAATTAAACAAACAAACATTTAACGAGCCGAGCTCGAATAATTCACGGATAGCTCTGCTCGTTTACACCCTACCTAAAGTTATTGGTAAAGGAATCAATATATAGAAAGTTTTTATTAGAAATCACACTTTTCAAACTTTTATCGGATTGAATACATCATTTTTCAATACATTTTTTCTATGTTTGATTCCTTAAGCAATGCCCTTAGGGCACTGGTTAACATTTCATTTTTTTTATAATCATGTTATAGGTACGAAGTATATACCATCGTTAGTAGTGACTAATCATCGTCGGGGAACCTGTTGGACACACAAGGTGAGTTCTCCCCTCCCAACCAGGTTTCCTCCATACACAAGAGTCATGATTCGAACCTCTGATCACTTGTTTAAGGTGCTCGAGTCCCTTATCATTTGGACCAACCATACGTTGGTAAAATTTTAGCCAATTATAAGATTAGATAAGTGTAAAAGAATTATATAATGAGTTTAATTTTGATGTAGTGTCAATTTAAAATTTTTTACATTGTCAATTAATTATAAATCATCTTCTGTATGACTTTGAAGATAGTTATGATAAGAGTCAAACATTTTTAATGATGTGACAATTTATAATTAATTGACAGTATGAAAAATCTTTATACTAACAATGCATAACAATTAAATTTATAAATTTAAATATAAAAATATTTTTAATACATAAAAAAGTATGTAAGTTCAGATAAATTTTGAGTACTAAATTCAATTGACCATAATTTGCTTTTTAAAAAACGATACTCAGTTATGATCTAGGGCTAATAAAGTTGATGTTTCAAATATATATTATATACTTTTTGTGTTACAAATATATATAATAGATATACACAGTTTATAGAATTATAAAATAAATTCATTTAAATGTATATAAAAATTTATACAAGTAAAAATGGAATCAAATCACATGATACAAACCAGGACCACGAGCACCACCACTAGCATTGATTTGTGGCGTATTACATAACAGACCTCCTAAAATTTTGACAAATGTAGGTGATCAACTTGCAACTCATCTCGAGTATACAAAATGCATTTGTATTAACATCAAAAGTAATGTACTTTACATTTCTCACCAAGTACATTTAACTCATGCTGTATATATACTATTTTCCGAATTCACAAGTTAAGTAAAAGCTTTTCTGTCAAAAAAAAAAGAGTTAAGTAAAAGCACTCTCTTACAAGATGAAGGAGACGGTTTTTGCAGGAATAAAATTTTTAGAAGAATAAAAAATTGGTTAAGTAAAGATTGGATTGTTTCTCTCCATCATTCGTATAGAGAAGGAAATAATTGTAGTGACTGGCTCGCCAATTATAATTTGTCTCAAGAGTTAGGTTTTCATTTGTTAGAATCCCCTCCTGTAGGGATTAAGTCTTTAACTTTTTCATGATGTTTATGGGGCTTCCATATCCCAAGTAGCTGTTGTGTAATTTTCCTGCTCCTGGACTGTTTTAGCCCCTATGAGTATGAAAAAAAAAGGCTTTACTCTAATTTGTCTGATTAAGGAGATGATGTTAGTGCATTGTTTGTCGCGGATGCATTGTTTCTCGTTTACACGAACTAGGGATAGAAATTTTAAGAATGCGTATACACGAGTCGGTGCAAGGAGAAGACACTTGGCAAATAAACCCCAGTGTGGGAAAGAAACAAATTTCAAACTAATCCCTAATCATTGAATTTTTGACTCAACGTGGAACGGGACATTATTTAGAGATATTTAAATACAATTATGACCCACTAATTAATCGAGTAATTTTGTACCAACAAAAAAAGAGAAGTGAATGACCGATGTTTAAGATCACACTTTAGTAACGCAACATCACAAATGGCACACCACCACACAACACAGAATAAAAATCTGCTGTCATTCACGATCCTTAACACCAACCACCCATTTTGTGCGGCAGAATCAAAACCCATTTTCTCTCAGCAATGTTCTTCAGTCAATATATGCCACCGTGGCCGCTGCAGGGTATCCCAAATAATCACTGATAAATGACTCAAGTAATCCGGGATGCTTGTGAAACTACATACATAATGGATATTGTTCCACTTCCTAACAATGTTTTGTCAGTTTTGTTGCCCCTTTCTTGTGGCTTTGTACATTATTTTTCTAGCAAATGACAAATGTGCAACGACCCCTTGTCCCCTTCTGCTGCTGCTGGACATTTTAATGGTTTGGTATTTGGAATGACCCCCATTCTTGCTATCAATGTCATCATTTTCTGCTAAAAAACTATTTGTTTGATTTCTTCCCGTCCAATTTGTAAGGCACGGTAATGAAACAACGATCTAGAGATAATTTACCTTTGAGCAAAAGTAGCCAGAATAGTTTCATGTATTTTATAAACACCATAAATTTTGTTGGGTTACCAATGGGGTGAACCCAAATTAAGTATTTAGGGTGTGTTTGTTTTAAATTTTGATATAATTGATTTAGATAAAACTGATTTTAAAAGAATTGATTTTAAAAAAAATCAAAGTTAAAAAAATTGATTTGTATTTGATAATAATATTTTAAAAGTAATTTAGGTTGAGGTTGAGGAATTGGACTCCACTGTTAGAGGTGAAGGTGGTTTTGGATCGACTGGTGTTTGATTTTCACCCTCTTATTATGTGTTTAGGATTAGTGAGATATGGAGAAAAAGTCTCTTTTTTTCTTTTGTATAAGTAAACAAGTGATCGTTGATTTCATCAATCGAAGGTCTTTCACTGTATTTTTGTGGAAGCCTTTTCTTAAGTACTCCATTTCTGGTCTTAGTGGGTTGAAATAAGTTTGCCAACAAAAAATTAGTGTATTAGGATTAGGATAAGGATAGTAAACTCACAATGCCAATTAAATTATTGTTAAGCACATAAATATATATATATATATATATATATATATATATATATATATATATATGTATGTATTATAATTTGATATATATACAAATATTTAAGATAATTAATTAAATTTAATAACAAATTTACAATAAAATTATATGTTCAAATTAGCTTTCAGGATCCCAAAATTTCACGAACTCATGGTGATTAAGGATGTGCTCGTTGAGCTGGTGACCAGCTTGAATGTGGGTGCTTATAACTAAGCCCATGAAGATGTCCTACTAGTGAGGATGAATATAGATTACATGGTTGACCAAAAAAAAAAAAAGAATATAGGTTACAATGCATTAACATCATTAGAACATACTTAAATACAGTAGGCATTGACTGATGCAGCTAACAGGTTATGCTTTTAGATAATTGGTTATTGGTCACTATAAGAGTCAATAATTTTTACTGATATAACAATTTTTGATTCGTTGACAATATAAAATTTTTTTACACCGTCAGTACATAACAATTAAATCCATATTAAATAATTTTTGGTCACACTACATTCAATGTACACAAACATTCCATTACCAATACAATGTTGCAACTTGCAACTTTGAACTGCCCATCATTCCATTGGAGCCTTGCTTATGGAAGAAACATGTAGGACAGTCTTTTATTCTGATCAAAGAATGTTCTTCTTCTAGGCCCTTTCAGTAAATCAAATTAGAAGAGACAGCAAAAAGATAGCCTCTAGTCTTAGGAGAGATGTATGAATCGATTTAGGTTGTTCAGAGCAGAGGTCAAAATTTGAAATTGTGCTTCAAGTATATAATCACTTCTTGCTGAACAAACAATTCAGGTCTTCCAATTAGTAAACTTGCAAGGAACAACGCATATTAGGTGACATGGATGCTATAAATACAATATATATTACTTACAATCAAACTGAGCAGTATGCATCCGGTGGCGGCAGGAAACAAAGCATACCAGAAGCTCAAGCGATGCAACTTAACACCATCAATGAAAAGCAATGGCAGGCTTGCAGCTGTATATATGATTTGAATAACGTCAGTAGCAAATTTTGTCAGCTGCATATATTAAACATAGTTAGTTCAATTAGTTATATGCTGTTATGACTGAACTGAACTCTGTTATCAGTGTTATCAGTTATTAATTAGTCAACACATATTTAGTTGATAAGTTGAAGTTAGTTGATCAAGTCTTTCTCTTTTCTTGACAACTTTCTTGATCTTCTATCAGCTATATAGGCAGTGTATCTCTCATTTTATTCAGTTCAAATATTCTATCTCTATAGTTGTAATATGGTATCAGATTTAATCTGAAAACCAAAGCTTCCGCTTCCGCTCCTAATCTCTTTCAGCAATGGCTGACGCATCTTCCAGCACTGATGACAATGGCTCCAACAGCAACAATGGCAGCCCTGCTAACGGTTCTACCACCCAGGTTGACCCTTCACTCAACACCAATAGCCCTTACTATCTCCAGATTCTCCACCCTGGTGAAAATCCCGGGTCCGGTCTTGTCTCTGCACCGCTCAACGGTGAGAATTACTACCATTGGAGCAGAGCAATGAAACATGCTCTTTCTTCCAAAAATAAGCTCAAATTCATCGATGGCAGTTAACCACAACCAGCCCCAACTGATCCTTATTCAATGCCTGGGAACGCTGTAATAACTTGGTTGTTTCCTGGCTCACCAGAACCCTATAACACACATCTCTCAAAGCACAGTTTGCTTTGACAGTTCTCGGGATCTATGGCTTGATCTGCAAGAACGTTTCACAGAGGGCAACCATTGCAGGATGTCTAATCTTTTACAAGAAATTCACTCAATGCATCAAGGTGAGCGTTCTCTTACAAACTTCTTTCCTGACATGAAGATATTCTGGGATGAACTTGAATTTCTTCGCCCAACACCTTCATGTAATGTGTTTTCTCAAAGGTCTCAATGAATCTTTTCACCCTGTTCGCACACAAATACTTCTTATGAACCCTCTGCCAACCATAAGTCAAGTTTATGCCTTAGTTCTTCAACAAGAAAGACAACCTTCCACCCATTCTTTCACTGATTCCACTGCCCTCACCACACAATCCAATAATTCATCTTTTCAAGCTCGGGGAGTTGCTTCTCAGGGTAGAGGCAGAGGAAGATCCACAACAAGAACATCCATGTGATGTTCCCATTGCAACCGTACAAACCACAATGTTGATACATGCCATGGCTTTCCACCCGGTTATCGATCCAAGACTGCTACCAATGCGCCTGTCATTGCCCAAATTGCTACAGATACAAATGCAACTCATGATGCTTCATCATCCACTAATAAACCACAAGGTTCTCGTGAAGACTATCAGTACTTGATTAAACTTCTCCATGCATCCAAAAATGACTCAGGATCCAACATCAATTCAGTGAGTAAACCATCTCCTTCTGATACCACTCATCATGTGGTCTTAGGTGTTACCAAACAAGGTATTTCTACATCTCTTTCTTCCTTTTGGATCCTGGATTCCGGTGCCTGATTCAATTTCTTATTACCATAATTTTTTTTAGGAGTCCAGCTCTACCTCTGATTGATTCAATCAACACCAAAGTAACATAATAGCAAAAATACCTGGGGGGTGAATGGTGCCAGTGTAGATCATGTAAGCAATGCAGGCTGAGAGACCAGCGCTCCTGGCCAGCCATCCGGGTCCAAAAATTGTGAATGCCACAACACCAATGGCTGCACAACCTATTTGGGCCATGAACATATTGTACTTCTGCATAATCAATCACATAGGAGTGAATTAGTTCGAACCTAAGAATTAAGGTAATGATGAGAGAGCAGTGGAATGCATAAGAATATGTCTTGTTTTATAATTTTATTTTCAGTTTATCTGGGTTCTCTACTATAGACCATTTTATAAAACAACTTAAGACTTACAAATTGTTTTAGACCTATGAATTATTTTTGTGAAAAAATGTCTAGGCCTTTATGATAGCTGAAAAGAGATTAGCTGCATATTTCTAAAACAAGCATTAACTTATTTTAGACTGCATTTATGATTTAAGAAACTTTAATAAATATTGTATACCCTATTAAGGCCTAAGTAGAAGTAGTACCCGAGCGGCAGGGGCGGAGGGTGTGGTGAATAGGACAGCAGAAACTGCCCCTAAGGGTGCAATGGTCATTGAGAGTCCTTTCGGTGCCAATAACTGATCCATCTTTCCCAGTAGTGCCATTGCCGCAAATGCACCTAAGGATAAAAAGAGAAGCATTAAAAGTTCATTAGACTTTGATATATACTATTCATGCATGCATAACATGTTATGTTATGCCTAATCTAGTTACTACTTTTGGGTTCCATTTGATTAAGAATTCTAATAACAAGTAGTCAAATAGAGAGTGATGATGATTAAGAAGAAAAGTAACCTGCAGAGGGCCAGAGAATGTCACTGAGGGAAGGAGTGGAAGAGGGTTTGAGAGGTTTCCAATCATCCCAGATGGATGGTGAAGCAACGTTGCTTGATGCCACAATCCCATGTCCTCTCCTTCCTTTATTATTATTGTTAGTACGAGGTGCCCAATAATCCAAAACCAACTCCTTCCGTTTGTTGAAAGACAAGGAAACAGGCGAAGAAAATGAAGACGGTGGCAGTGATAATGGAACCGTATAGCTGATGCCACTATTACCACCACAAACAACTCCCGTTCCAGAGGACATTTGAGTCATTTCTCAAATCCTCGGTCTTTGATTGATCTTAATTCTCAAAACTCTCTGTCAACCACATACATATATGGGTCAGAGGAATGGAAAGAAACTACCGTTGAGAGTTGAAACAGAAATGAACCTTTGAAGGGGCCAAAGGTCACTTCAACAAGACCACCAAAATGGGGGGCTTCTCTTTCTCCAATCAATATACTTCCCCAAGTTGGTATATTTTTTTAAAGATATGTTGTATACAGAATACTTTTTTCATAACAAAAAATGGAGGCAATTCGCACATGAGAGACGAAAAACAAAAACTTAGATACCATATTTGAATTTAATTGATATGTATTACCAATATAAAGATTATTTATATTATCAACAAATAATAAATTATCATATCAGTAAAAATATTTAAATCTTATCCTAATTACTTTAAAAATTACTTATATCATGATTTCTGATCGATTAAAAATATAATTTACACCATGTGCATAGCAATCAAACTCATCATATTTTCATTACCGTTTGATTGTTTTTTTTTCAATTTTTTATAAAAAAAAAAAAAAAAGTTATGACATGTTTAAGTTTGTTTCCTTAGACTTCTTAAAAAAAGTAATTCTAAAAAAAAATTGGTGAATTAAAAAAATTAATTTTAAAAGAAGCTAAATTTCGTAAGTTATCGAAAAACCGTTTTTTGAAAGAGAACAGGGATTACTTTACATTTAATTGCTGGACACTATCATAAATAATGATATGAATGACTTTTATGATAATTAAGATAATAATTAAATATTTTATCTTATGTATTAATTTTTGATTGTTTAACTATGTAAAAAATCTTTACACTAACGATGCATACCAATTAAATCCTTACTTTATAATGTTTTTGAGAAAATTATCTTTTTATATTTTACAAAATGACTGCTAATATTCTTACATTTTTATTTTTATTAAATAAATCATTAATTAAATTAAATATTAAATACTTTAATATTTTAAAGTAAATATTATGAACATAGTAATTGTAAGACTTAATTTCACTTTTAGTCCCCCAACTTTTTTAATTGTGCCCTTTTGATCTCTCAAAAATTTTAATTGCACTTTTCGTCCCTCAACTTTTTCAATTGTGCGATTTTGGTCCCTCAAGAAATTTAATTGCACTTTTCATTCTTCAACTTTGTGAAATTGTGCAAAAATAGTTCTTCTAGAGATTAAAATAAAGGCTTTTATTGCACAATTTTACAAAATTGAGGGATGAAAAGTGCAATTAAATTTCTTGAGGGATCAAAATCGCATAATGAAAAAATTGAGAGACAAAATACAATTAAAATTTTTAAGAAATCAAAATAGCACAATTAAAAAAAATAGGAGAATGAGAAATACAATTAAGCCTAATTATAATTATGTTGTTAAACTTTAACATGATTTGAAAGCACATTTCTACCAGAACATGTTTATTGAAAAGTGTTTTCTTTATGTTTTTTATTGTAATTTTCATAAGAAAAATCACTTCCAATATTATACCTAAACAACTTAAAATCACTTTTCGAAGCAAATTCACTCTCAGACTTGTAAGCCAAGGCAAAATAACTTGTGATTTTATATAAATCACTTTTCTTTGACACTAAACAAACGGGCCTAAATTACAAAATACTTCGAATTTGCATTTCACGCCATTGGTAACCCAAAAAAAATCTATGGAATTGGTTGGTTTACGGTTACAAATAAATAAATACATGAAACTATTGGTTGGTTTGCGTTTCCTTAACGGTACCTTACAAAATTGGACGGAACCAAATCAAACATAGTTTTGTAACAGAAAATGACGACAGTGATAGCAAGAATGGAGGTCATTCCAAATAGCAAACCATTGCAATGTCCAGCAGCAGCAGCAAAAAGGGGACAAGGGGTTTGAGATCATAAATCTATTCAGAAGGGGTCGTGTCACATTTGTCATTTGCTAGAAAAATAATAATATGTACAAAGCCACAAGGAGGGGCAGCAACACTAACAAAACATTGTTAGGAAGGAAGTAGAACAATATCCATTGTGTAACTAATTTCACTTGAGTCAATTAGCAATGATCTGAATGGGACTCGTAAAATTCACTTGGGCAAGGAGACATGACCTCTTGTTCCAGGATTTGCAGTACCTGATTCATTGATGGACGATCATCTGCATTTGCATCTGTGCATCTTGCTGCCACCTCAAGTATTACTTCAAGACTCCCCCCATCTGCATCAGTGCATCTTTTGTCTACCACGTCTTCCAATCTGTTTTCTTTCAGTAATGTGTTCATCTGCAAATAAATATTCAAAATTTGGTAAATTCATCTTTTGAAACATAATGGGAAGAAGAAAAAATTAATTTCATAGGTTCATTCATAGAGAGTGAGATGCATTGAATGAGTGTTAAAGCTTACCCAACCAACAACATTTAAACCTCTCTTTACAAAGGAAGGATCTGTAGGCCTCTTTCCAGTTATAAGTTCTAGCAATAGTACTCCAAAGCTATATACATCTGACTTCTCTGTGGCTCTCCCACTTTGTAGATATTCTGGTTGCCATAAAAATAATAAACCATCCATCATGCAGTTCTCATCCAAGATATTTAGAAACAACTTCACAAATTCATTCATACGTAGCATCTTATATATGTTAATAATTATATTTAGAGAAGGATGATGCATATTACATTGGAAAGGAAGGCTACATCCAACTACGGAATTTAAACAGCTGCAAAACTACCAATTATAAATTGTCAATTTACAATTTTGATTTCATTGTTATAATGTTACAGCATGTAATCCAAATAAAGTTTTGACATAATTATTTATCCATGCATTTGTAAGTAGGAAATTAATTCATTCAGACATCACCAAATCTCAAAGTTCAATTTAAAGTACCACACATATCTTACTGCTACCCTTTTTGCCGATTTCAATAATGTCACTTGAAATTTCCAAGAGCTAAAAGTTAAATTTCTTTTCATAAATTCATATACAGCTTTGACGTTACTATTTGTCTTCACATTTATAGCTAGGAAATTAGTTTACTGACATCAAGTCATAAAGTTTGAATGTAATGTGGTAGAACTTTACAACCTAAAGATAGGGTAACCAGGTCACATGCTGGTATCCAGAACTACTAAACACATACCTGGCGCCAAATAGCCAAATGTGCCAGCAACCACTGTGGTAACATGGGCATCTTCATCAACCAAAAGCTTTGCAAGACCAAAATCAGAGATATGAGGCTCCATGTTTTCATCAAGGAGGATGTTGCTAGATTTTATATCACGATGCACAATTTTGGGGCAGCACTCATGGTGCAAGTATGCCAAACCCCGAGCAGAACCAAGGGATATCTTCAAGCGATCACTCCAATTCAGTACCTGTTCAGCATTTTCTGAAGAAGAAAGGATTGATGAAAAATAATAGAATAGCAAAACTAAAGGACAAGTCATCATGGAAATATAACAAATGACAAACTCCCAGGCTCCCACCCCTATAATCTTCACAACAATGTTAATTTGTATAAGCTAATGGCTAAATCACAGGTCATTTTCTTCCACATTTACGAATATTAATAAATGATACAGCAACTTTAAAACAATTACGTTACTCATAATTGTTATGCTTAGCACGTAATTGCTAATCATCCATGTTGCCAAGCTCTGTTCAGCTAATATAAGCATCAGGTGTCGGAAAGTCTGCATTATAGTACAATTGGCAACAAAATTTTCTGGCCTGATGAGTACATCACCTAACCGACAGCCTCTGATTCCCATCTAAATTTTGCATTATTGTACAATTGCCAACATAATTTCCTCCTTTATCAGAGGTCTTCCAAACAGTTATATATAGTTCAACTTATAGACAAGAATAAACAGTGAATATAAAATGAATCATACCATGCAAGAGATCATCTAAGCTGCCCATGGCCAAAAAATCATAGATGAGCAGCCTTGAAGAAGGGAGCCTGCAGTAACCACGCAGGTTTACCAAATTTATGTGCTTGATGCTCCCCAAGATCTCTAGTTCCCTTTCGAATACTTGATCAGACCCTTCACGACTTCTATCAATCCGCTTAACAGCAAATGTACCACAATCATTCATCACCATTCGGTAAACAGTACCAAATCCTCCTGACCCTACTATATCCTCTTCATCAAGAGACTCCAGCTTTTCTATGATCTCAGATGACGTGTATGGAAGATCACCATGGAAGGTAATTAGTTTTGTGCCTGTTCCAAGATCAGGTTAGCATTTATAAAGAAAGAAGAAAAGAGGAGATTTCCTTTTTTCCTTCTTCTGTAGCTGAATAGGAGATTGAAAATTTTGAAACACCACCCTTCTTACTTGCTTCTGGATCAACTTGTTTCTTGACTTCTGTGTATCTCTTAGCAGCTCTTTCCTTCCTTGATAACAAACGAATCCAGAGGAATGAAAGGATTACGACAAGTGCAAGGCCCATCATTGACATTGCACCAATTATCACCCCCTTCATGTAATGCGAAGATCTTTTGGTAGGGACTGCATATATTTAAATCTTTATTGTTATAATACAAATTTGAACCATGATTACTCGATATGTAAATCATTTATAAATCTAGTAAGTCATAGTATTTATAAAATAAATCCTAGGATCTGACTTGCCTGCAGCTTCATCACTTTCAGCATGTGGTAGCACCACAGGGAAACCAAGTGATGTCCGGCAGGGCTTTTGAACTTGCCGACCACAGAGATCTGAATTGCCAATAAACCTATTCATATACAATGAATTTATAAATAGAAAGAAGTACAAACAGAAAATGAAACCAGCTTGCTCCTCAAAGTGCACGGAACAAATAGGTTAACAAATAACAGGAAAATAACCAAAACAGGAAAATCCAAAGAACGGGATTTTTGGTAGGGTGGAGCGAGGGAGAGGAAAACCAAAACTAGTGTAGTGTTGATGAAAAGCGAGTTCTCATTATCCATGTTCAATCAGAGCAACTACTTGCGATCACAAGAAGAGCCAAGAAATTTAAAAACCAAAAACAAGTATTATTTTTAATCTTTAATAAGGATTATAAAATGTAGCATGTTCAGGAATCAACTATGAGTAGACACCAACTTGAATCTTTTCTCCACTTTCTTGACTTTAATGATTTTAAAAATCACAGCTACTATAATCTTAAGCTTGTGAACATCTTAGCCTCTCACCCTACTCAGCCTGATATGACATTGCAATAGCCCTTGGGTAGAGCATAAGGAGAATAGTCTTAACTTTATTATTACAAAAATCTAATAGAATTTAAATCCCATTTGGTCTAAAGGCTACAACATATCAGCCAAACCACAAAACTTTATCAGGCAAGACGCAAGAGTACATACGAGTTGTTACCGAAGGTGCTAAGTACTCCAATGTCAGGGATTTCACCAGAAAAGAAATTGGTAGACAAGTTCCTAAGAGAAGCAGGATCATCATAAACTGAAAGTTAAGGTTATTAATATGATTATACCATGGAGCTATAAGGTAAATTAACTTACAGAACATGCAAATGGGAGAGACGGCCGATAGAGGAAGGTATAGCACCTTTCAATAAGTTGCTTGATAAATCCCTGTATTTAAACTTTGTATTAAAATCCTAATTGAAAATTAGGAATGCGGTAGAAAAACAAAAACAATGTTAAGAGTAACTGAAACCTGAGAGCATATGGCTCCATAAGAAAACTAGAAACCAATTCAAAGCATCATCATAAAGGAATAATGACAAAAACAATGGGTAGAAAACTGGAGAGAGAGAGAGAGACTTACAATATATTTAAATATGAAAGATTTCCAATATTTGATGGTATGCCTCCTTGGAAATAATTAGCTCTCAAGTACCTTCCAATAGAATCAGATGAAACATGTCAGTCGTTCACCAAGATACAAAAGAAAACTTCTAATGAAGAAGTCAACTAACTACTTCACTTACAGCGCTCTTAGCTCAGTACAATTGGTAATTTCATTAGGAATAATTCCATGCAAGCCGTTCTGATGAAGTGCCCTAATTCATTGCAAGCCATTGAATAGAATAAGAATGAGAGAAGTCATAAATGTAATTAAGTTTACCAATGCGGGAAGGAATATGTTCTGGTTCTGGTTCTACTTACAGTCTCTGGAGTCTACTGAGTTTACCAATGCTGGGAGATATAATTCCTCCAAGTTGCATGTATGGCAGACTTCTGAAGAACACAAGACACAACTCAGATGAAAATTTGGGGAAAAGTGATAAAATGAAGAGCATATGGTGTTTGCATACATTGAGCGAACTCGTTTTTCTCCGGGATGACAAGTGATACCAGTCCATGCACAGGGAGACTCATCTAACTCTTGCCAGTTTATGAGAACATCCCTAGTGTCATTCAAAGTGCTTTTGATTTCCAACAACGTTAGACCTAACCCATGAAGCAAAATCATTTAAAGTTTAGAACTTTAAACTCACATTTTAATGGAGAAGCATTTAGCAATATTTTGGGAGAGGGAGTGAAAGACAGAAAGAAAGGTGAAATTTGAAAGCTACCCAGAATGCAATTTAATCTGCCAAATAATAATAATAATAATAATAAAGTACTTTAAAAAAAACTCAACACGGCTTTTTTAATACCTAGTCCCCATTTAGTCAGATTAGCAACCAAATTAATATTGAAGAATATAAAAATGAAAGACCATATAGAAAAGGATTTAAAGAAGAAAAAGAAAAAAAAAAGGGGGGGGGGGTTCATAGTTGTTACCGTCTTGGGTGAGAGCAAGAGAGGAAGGGCAGAAAACTGTGGTGAAAATGAGGAAGAAAACCCATGCAGCAGTACCCGTTTCCATTCAAGCCTGAAAGGGTGCTCGGTGAGGTTTGAGCTTTGAATTTCTCTTATCAGTCACTGGATGGATGGATGCAGGCACTCACTACTACTCACTTTGTGAGAGAGAGTCAGTGAGTGAAGAAGTGATGATTCCAGTGGTTGGGAGTGTGATGACAAAGTAAACCAACAAAAGGGTTGCCATGATTTTAACTTTGATGTTTGAAGTAAAAAAATAATAATAATTTGAAGCACTCAGAGAAGGAAAGAAAAGAGAGTGCTTTAATCTTACTCCAATAATAATAATATAATACTAATAGTAATATTTTATGAAGAGGGTGAAAAAAGACAACTTTTTTGAAATCTGGTGTATGAAAAGTGGTGCAGTGTGAAGTAGCCGTTGTACAGTGTACAGTGGGAAATTCAAAAAGAACCTTTTCTTTTGTATCACTCTCTCGTTGTGGCGTATAAGAATACTCGCCAGTAAAGAAACCAATGGGAGGAGATGTTGACGGCCATGTCAGCAAGTGCGTGAGGCGCGTAATGGGTATCATATCATCATCGTGGCTGAGATAGCCCAGACAGACATTTAGAGGACATTAATTAGTATATTGAGTGTTATTAGTGTTATAAGAATATTGATTAAGAATTTTAATAAAAATAAATATTTATTAAAAAATTAAATAAAATACTCTTTTAAATGTCGAATACATCATTTTTTAATGATAAATTTTTATTTTTTATTCCTTAATTAATATAGCATTCTCCTAATATATAATGGAGCGCTACATTATTACATTGGTTCATTCATGGCGGGATTCCAAATGGTTTCTATTTCCGTGTTTCTACTTTCTACCCACTTCTGAGACATGCCAATGCCCCGACCTACCAGTGTTTTTTTAGTAGTACTATGTGGTACTACGAGAATACGAATTGCAACCAACCTAATAGTATTAACCAAAGGTGCGTTACATAAGTCAAATGATGAAAGAGACAACATGGTTTTCAAAGTTTTACAACTAGCACACTATGCATCATTATCCCTTTTTTTCCCTCTCATGGCATCTTCTAATTAATTTGTTGGGGATACAGTCTTGTGCTTAATTAGATATCACTTTAATGATATTTTTTTTTATGAGTTTTGCTAAGGGCAATGATTAAATAATGAAGAAAAGAAAATCATTATTTAAAAATTAAAAATTCCAACTCTGCATACATTAATATATTATTTTCCAATAAAAGAGGATGTCGCTTCTTTTGAAAGAAATAACAGCATATATAATTCCACAGATTTCAACTAGAGTTTAAGAGCCTGTTTGGCACGTCATTTCTACGAGCTTATAGCGGATAGTTTATAACGAATGAGAAAGTAGTCTCGTTTGATAAGCGCCTTTGTCACGAGCTTATAGCGTTTTGTCACGAAATTATAGCATTTTTTTCAGACGCCACTTGAAGTAGCGTTTGAGCTTATAGCGTTTTAATTTTCTTTTCCATTTTTATCCTTATTATCTTCATTTAATTCTACATTTATCCTCTTCTCTCTCTTTTATGTAAAATCATTAATGAAGATGTCCTTTTATGTCATTTTATATTTTTCAACTAGTTCAACCGCTAGTTTACCGAACATTTTCACAGAAAATAAGCTAGCTTATCCGCTATCAGCTAACTTATCTGCTAACAGCTAATTTTATCAAACAGGCTCTAAATTAATACCTTATAGATGACTTACTAACAAAGGAATACTAGTAGGAATAAATCCTGAGAAGTTTGAGTTATATGGTTCAATGTTACCAATTAAACCAATCCTTACTACCATAAATTCATGATCTAATAATGTTGATTATATTTGACTAATATTTAAAAATTTAGGCCTATATAGCCTTTACCCGTGGTGCATAAAATTCTTTTATGTGCTTTTAAATTCTAGAATTGAAAGTAATTGACCGCGTTACTTGTAGTTTAACCCACTCTGTGCACTCTCCACGCTACATTCTAAACCTTCCTTTATTTAAAAGGAAAAAGATATAAAATGTATTTAGGACCTTGGCATGATTATATATATGTTGCATGCAAAATATTTGGATAAGCAACAGTTACAAATAGCCATATCCTCCAAACTAGTTTCTACAGATGGCGCAAAGCTAATTCAACAGCACCATCCTTCAAAACTCGCCGTCTACGAATGATGTGGGCACTAATTCAAGCATGACTTCACACGAGTCATATTCTCGTAAAATTAGGATCTGAGCTATTAAACTGCTAACTGAATCTGTGAGTTTGGCGACTAGATATCAAACTCTTATATCACTACATTTGCCTATAAAAAAAAACAAAGATAAAGGCACGTGGCATTTGTAATTTTAGAGTTTCGTTTACTTACAAAAGAGCACATGGATATTACATCATGAGTCACATTAACATCACATGCAATTTATCCTTGAGTTGTTTGAGGAAGGCTCTAAAAAATCTCAAAATTTTGACCACTTTGATAGAATTAGCCACAGTCATAGGACATTAGGTAGAAAAGAAACAAATATCTGCATGTGTCATCATTTCAAAACGGAATTATATATATATATATATATATATATATATATATATATACATGAGAGTTGAAGTGAGTTAAAAACATATATCCTAAAAATGGAGAACGTGACCAGCAAGTCTCCTTCTGCAGTGGAGTTAGAACTTGAGCAAATGTCTGCACCCTCTCCCACTGCTTCTTTACCGAGACAAGCAGGAGGATGGAGATCAATCAAATATATAATCGGTAGTTCCCTCTATATTTTACAATTAATTAGCAGACATTGTTCTAAAAAAACATCAACCATTTCAACCACTTCAATGTACGTTGCTGATTTCTTTAGTTTGCATTTCATTTTAATTTGAAGGTAACGAGTCGTTCGAGAAATTGGCATCCATGAGTTTGATATCAAATCTAACAGTGTACCTGCTCACAAATTACAACCTGAGTGGCATATTCGTGGTTAACGTGGTACAAATTTGGAATGGATCCTCCAACATGGCATCAATAATCGGTGCTTTCATTTCTGATACTTATCTGGGCAGGTTCCGGACCCTCCTCTGTGGATCTATTGCGTCACTTCTGGTAAGGAATTTGACATCTCATTCTGCCTCCTTGTTTGCATGTTTCTGTCAAGCTATATGAATTATTTGCACCTAAAAATTAGTTCAACATTAGCTTTACACTTTTTCGGTTTGGAATAAAAAATTAGAGTGTATATGGGTGGGAATCACATTTGGACGTGATTTTTTATAAGCTACTATATGTGTAGTTTATGGGTTTTCAACGTGCTTTTGGATTGCTTGAAGGCAGTTGTAAACACGTAATTTCCTTTTGTTGTCTATTGTCATTTTTTATTGTCATTAGTCATCATATATAACATTAGAATGCCAAAATGTGAGTATCACTACGTTAATATTCTGATTGAGCACTGCATTGGGATTTCAAATCCTTCCATCATCACCAGCTTGGAATATTGCATTTGACAGGGTATATTGATGATGACCCTAACAGCAGGTATACATCAATTGAGACCCCCTACCTGCAAGGAGAGACCCCATTGCCAATGGCCACAAGTTTGGCAGCTTGGCGTCCTCTTTGCAGGTCTTGGACTTTTATCCATAGGCGCTGGTGGCATTAGGCCCTGCAACATTGCTTTCGGTGCTGATCAGTTTGACACCAACACAGAGAAAGGCAAGGTACAATTGGAGAGCTTCTTCAATTGGTGGTACTTCACTTTTACCATTGCTCTAGTTGTAGCACTCACTGGTGTTGTCTATATTCAAACGAATGTCAACTGGACTTTGGGCTTTGCCATTCCAACTCTTTGCCTAGCTTGCTCAATAACCATATTCCTGCTTGGTCGCCACACTTACATTTGCAAGAAACCTCAAGGGAGCATCTTTCCTGATATGGCTAAGGTGATTGCAGCAGCCTGCAGAAAACGCAAGCTACAAGCTTCTGGGAGAACCTTTTATGATCCTGCTCCTACATTGAATGCATCAGGGTTGGAGAATCGAAGACTTGCTCAAACAGATAGGTTCAAGTTCCTTGATAAGGCTGCTATAATAGCTGATCCTACTGAATTGGACCACCAAGGCATGCCAAGGAATGCTTGGAGACTATGTAGTTTGCAACAAGTGGAACACTTCAAATGCTTACTAGGAATTCTTCCAGTATGGGTAACAGGAATTTGTGGTTTCGTTGTAATGGATCAGCAGAACACTTTTGGGGTCCTTCAAGTTGTACAAAGCAACAGATCCATTGGACCCCACTTCAAGGTTCCACCTGGGTGGATGAACCTTATATCAATGATAGCACTTTCATTTTGGATATACATTTATGAGTGCATCTACATTCCTCTAACTAAGAAAACCACTAAAAAGGCTAAAAGGTTGACCCTGGAGGAAAGAATCAGAATTGGAATTTTGTTATCCATCTTATGCATGCTGGTAGCAGCAGTTGTTGAGAGGAAGCGCCGTGTCTCAGCTTTAAGACTTGGGACGTTTATTTCACCCACTAGCTTTGTGTTGCTGTTGCCACAGTTTGCACTATCAGGTCTGAATGAAGCCTTTGCTGCTGTTTCTATAATGGAGTTCTTTACCTTGCAAATGCCAGAGAGCATGAGGACTGTTGCTGGCGCAGTCTTCTTTCTTAGCTTGTCCGTTGCAAACTACATAGGTTCCTTGATTGTCAATGTTGTTCACAAAGTAACATCACATAGAGGAAAAACACCATGGCTAGGTGGTCACGATTTAAATAAGAATAAGCTTGACTACTACTATTATATCATTGCTGCCCTAGGAGCTTTGAACTTTGTCTACTTCAATTTCTTTGCTAGCCATTATTTGACAAGCAGCAAGGGTACTGGGACAACAGATCAGGTGCAGCCTGAGGATTCAACTGCTGGCCGGATGGGAGAAGCATCTGAACCAAATGATGAGGAAAAGGTATTGGGCATAAAATAATAGGCATTGGATGAAGGGCAACATGACCATATTCTACACTTGTTTGAGCACAAATTTCAAAAACTCAATCTCTTCAGTTATTTTTATACATTTATTTCTTAAAGAAGCTCTATGCACTCCAGTTTTGGTGTGGTTATTACTTGTAATATCTTTTCCTGTCCTTTTGTCTTTGACACTACATAATATATTCTGCCAGTCAGATGGTAAATAAATAAATAAATTAATAGTTTAGCGTCTAGAGATTAAGTTTGATTAAATTTTGCCTCCATTAGACCATTAATGGTTATAATTTGGTCAAATCCGGCCATCATTTCTTTCTTTCACAATTCAAAACTCTTCAGATTTTAGTCTTCCTTTAATACAATTTTTTTTCGCTGTCTACAAAATTTATTTATTATTAAGCTTAAAACTGCCATTTTTATGCATAATTGCTACCCATGATTTATGTACCAACCCCTTTTTTTAAGTAAATAAGATGACATTAAGCTGTTTTTTATTGCATAAAAATTGTCTAATCTTAAAAGAAAGATAGTAATGAGAAGAAAAACTCCTAGTTTTGCGTCTAATTTATTGTAGAAATTTGAAATAATTTTTTTGTTAAATTTTAATACATTGTTAATGGGAACGTTTTTTTTAAATTAATATCGAAACATATCTTATCACGTCATTATAAATATTTAATTTTCATAATACCTACTTTGAAAGTTACATGTAATAACATATAATTGGTTAGTAGAGAGTCCATCAATATTAATTAATTTATTTTATAACTAGGACCAAAGGCTCAAAAGTTTTAGCCTTGTGGATGGGAGGAGAATGAGGGGAAAGAAAAGAAAAGAATGAAGTTGGAGAGAACTTCGTTTGGATTGAAGAGATAAGGGAGGGAAGAGAAAAAAATGATGGTGAATCCAACCCAAAAATATTCTCCCCGGCATGACAAGAAAACTTGAAGGAGTGTGGGAGAATCAATACAATGACAAATTTGACCTTTTATTTTCTATGGTACAAATATGTTATTAAAGGTAAATATATTTTTATAAGAAAAATCAATTTTTCTTTCTTTTGTATTTTTCTCACACTTTTTTCAATTCAAACAATATGAAAATTTATTCCTCATTTTTTACTCATTCTCTTTTCTCCTACTTCTTTCTTTCTACCCCACTTCTTCCTTAATCCAAACAATGCATTAGGCAGCAGTTAGCAATACTTAACAGGGGTGAGAGAAGTAATCAATATATGCTATCAAGGTAATGGCGGATCAATTAACAACGTAAAGTAGAAATGATAACCAAAATCTTTTTTTATTAGATTAGATTAGATTAGATTAGCTACATGGATCAAATGAAGGTATTATAAAAAATTGAATCTTCTCTGTACAGACTAGACTACACTTCCCACGTCGGAGAGTCATTATACCATTCATATTCTGCAACGGTGGCCCTACCAAAGAACCAATATTCATATTCAGCCTCTGGCTCCTTGGTCCACCATAGTAAACGGCTAGTGGGCTACCATACGCGGTTATTGTTTTGTTTTGTATGGCTTTTGTTATTTTGGTTTGATCCAAAATTTAAAAGATTGGACCATGGAACCTTTTGAATTAGAAGGAATGTTATACACTTATTTTAGTTATTATAAGTCACATCTCACCTTCTCTTTAAAATATAATTTATAATTTATAAATAAAAAGATTATAAGATATGATAATATATATATATATATATATATATATATATATATATATATATATATGATTTATACCAATACTTTTAAAAGTTAGACAATGGTTGGTTCAAGTGGTTAACTAGCCATATAGATTTTCTGATACCAAGAATTTCATACAAAAAAAAATATGGTTTGGCATGATTCAGATTTTTGTTGGGTCAATTTTTTATTTTTATGATGTTTGACAAATAATAACACAAAACCTACGTTTGAGAATTAAAAATTAAATTTAGTATGTATTTCAAAAATACACTTAGAATTATATATCTACATCTTAATACCCAACCAAAATATAAAGTTTATGATTCTGAATCAATATCAATTCTAACAAAATTGAAATTTTAAATTATAATTCAAACTTTTTCATGCAAATGCACCCTTAATTTTTATAATGCCCACACTTACATTTTAACTTCATGTTTATATGGAGTAACCGGATCCATAAAGTGGTCGATTATTGGTTGCCTAATAAAAATTAATTTTTATGGCAAGAAAGGAATACAAAAAAATATTTTATTATATTATATATTTTAAATTGTTCTCTTAATAATTTTTTAATATTTAATAAAAAAGTATAAATGAAAAAATGTTTAATATCTTAAAAAAAACTTTGATAATTAAACTGATATTAAAAAAGATCTAAAATTATCTATAGACAAATAAAGCAAAAATAAAAAAATAAATTAAATCAATCATTATCTTCATTTTGTCGCATCAGTTTGCGTTTACACTTTGAAAGCATGATTCAAACACAGGAAACAGACCTTGGGACGAAAATAGATCAATCATAGAGCAGTGATGGAGTCTAATACAAGTGCAACAACATCAAGCCTCCAACATAGACTGAATGGTTTGTCCCTTCACCCTCAATTACAGTGTTTGTGGTATATGTGAAAGACAAACGCCCAACAAAGGAATTGAAGTTACCAAAGTTGTGTTGTGTGGAACACGCATTTTAGCGCACACGCTGATGCAAAATGGAAAACTAGAAGGATAACAACCCTCCTAAAGTGATGGATATGGCAATTAGCAAGCCCTATCTTACTGTACAGTGTAAATTGGGATTGATTTCTAAAACAAAGGAACTGAAGTTTCAAATGTTGTTTTTACCATTTTCACTTTCTTTTAAAATAGGCTACAATATACGTTAGGTTGTTTATATTAATTGGTATGCAGTGTAAAGATTTTTTACAGTCTCTATCAATCAGAAATTGTTACATAAGTTAAAATGATTGACTCTTATTCTAACTATCTTAAAAGTCATTCATATCAGGATTTCTGACTGATTGACAGTGTAAAAAACTTTACACTGACAGTACATAGTAATTAAAATCTTTTTGATTTTGATTTGGTTCTCTATTTTTAAAAGTCTAGTTTTAGTTTAGGTGAATTCTCTGGTATCTCAAGTATGACTTACCCTGTTTAGGTGGTCCAATCAAAAGTTGATAATAATTTGACTTAACCCATTAAATTGGGGTGGCGAATTCTTGTTAGAGCGGATAAGTTTTAATCCAAAATTATTAGGGGTACCAGAGAAAGGATCTTTAGTTTTTTAAGTCTCAAATATTTGTCAATTTTACACTTTTGTCACGTCTGTTAATAAATCGTTAATTTTAGCATACGTGACAATTAAAGTTGAGTTGACACGTCCTTCACGTAGTGTGTGTTCGGTTCCACTTTTGGAGACACCAGAAGTGTTTCTGTCTCTATCAAATATGATTTTGGTAAAAACAAAGGTGTATGGTTACTGTCTGATAAAATTGATTTTGCTTTCAAACATGATTCTAGTATAAGCTATAAATAGTAGCTTCTGAGTTGAATTGAAAAATTTACATTAAGTTTTATATCAAACTTGATTCCAAAATAAAAATATCCAAATATAAATCACTTCACTTCAAATTTTATTATATATGATATAATTAATTCTATTCATGCCAAACGCGGATTGAAACACACACGTATCTTTGGATGTAGTCTTGTACACAATTAAGTCTATTTCCTTGGAAGCAAAGGAGATCGAATCTACCTGAATCTAATTGATCAAATTGACCTACTTTTAGAAATTACTTATTAATATAATTTTGTTTTAAAACTATTTATCAAACAAACCCACTTTTAGCCACGTGATATTTTTTATTATTTTTTTCTGACACTGAAAAATGATACTTTGACTAGCTTTTTCTAAAAACGCTACTGTCTGTAACGTTTTTACGAGATTGTGTCACGTGGCACAATCTGGCTCGCCGTAAAAAATTTAAAAATTTTACATTTAGGCCGACGCTAGAGGTGTCACCCGTCTGAAGCTGAAGATCTTCACCTGTCTGATGACTATCAGACGGGTGAAGAAATGTTCACCTGTCTGATACATTTCTTCACCCGTCTGAGGGTAAAGATCTTCAGCTTCAGACGGGTGAACATTTCTTTACCCGTCAGACGGGTGAATCACCCATCTGATATCAGTCTGATAGTCATCAGATGGGTGAAGATCTTCAGCTTCAGACGGGTGACAAGGCCGATGCTAAACGTAAAATTTTTAAACTTTTTTTACAGCGAACCATGTGGCACAATCTGATAAAAACGCTACTGACAGTAGCATTTTCCAAAAACGCTAGTCAAAGTAGCGTCTTTGGTGTCAGAAAAATAATAATAAAAAAATGTCAGGTTGGCAAAAAGTGAGTTAGTTTGGTAAATAGTTCGGAAATGAGGTTATATTGGTAAATAGTTTCTAAAAGTGGGTCAGTTTGGTCAATTACCCATCTACCTGGAGTATTAAACTATTTACCAAAATAATCTAGTTTCCAAACTATTTACCAAAATACTCTTGTTTTGAATATTTTAATAATTGTTTGATTTTGGTGCCACTCCTTTACACGTGGCGTCCCCTGATTGGGTGTCAAAATTTACAAAAAAATAAAATTTGCGCGGCCCCACGTGGCACGTTCTGGTGAGTGGCACCAATCCAATTAGCGCCACTCACCAGAACGTGCCACGTGGCGTAGCCCCATCCATCCATTATTCCTACACTCTTTTTAAAAAAAATTTAAACTAATAACATTAAAAAATTAAAACAATATTTAAAAAAATATTAGAAAATAATAATAACATTAATAAAGAATATTTAAAAAAATTTAAAACAATAATTATAATATAACAGTAGTAATTAATAGATTATTAGTAACATTTAAAAAAATGAAAACAACGTTAGCAATAATAAAAACAAAAATAATTAAAATTAAACCATGTACTAGATTAAAAAATTAATAGTTGAATAAAAATTTAAGAGAATAATATTTTAAAAGAAAAGTTTATGATTAATAGTAACTAATGGTAATTAATATTAATTTGTAGTTTTAATTATTAGAATAAAAATGTGTAGTTTCAATGATTATTGTTATATTGTTATATTATAGTTAATAATAGTTTTAATTAACTAAGAGCAACTCCAATACAGTTGCTTCTGAGTTGCTTACCATTAAAATATTATTTCGGTGGGCCACATATGAGTTTGAGTTACTTATGGGTTGCTTAAAATTGATGATAGTTGCTTATATAAGCAACAATTCCTTATGAGTTGCTTAACATTTGACCCTTTGTGTGTGTATATATAGGAGAGAGAATATGAGATGTTAAAGAGAGAGAGTATATTTGTGAATTGAATAACTTGTTAATACAAACTCCCATTAGAGTGAAAATTGATTGTGTTGCTAAAGTTAAGGTGACTCACTTAAAAGAATAAAGTTGGTTGCTTATATGAAGGACATTAGAGATGCTCTAATAATAATGTGTAGTTGCTTAAAAAAAAGTAATGAGTAGTTTTAAGAGACTAATTCATGATTAATGTTATATTATAATTATTGTTTGAGTAAAAATTAACCGGAGTCATACTAATATCTCAAAGCCAATAGTTAAAGAGGGAAATAAAGTTCTGCAACTTAAACATGAGATTATTTAATAAAATTAGTTTGAGAAATTAAATGTGAGGATAATTAAATAGAAGTATGAATAGACAAAAAGGTGTACTACTAACCCCACCCACTCCCATTGTATTTTATGAACCTGCTTGTCCAATTTGCTTTTTTCTGCTTAAAAGTTGAAATAATCAAAACTAGAGGCAACATAAAAACAATTCTACTGTGCATGTACATTCATGGGCATAGATGCAAAAACAAAAATCGCGCTCCAATTCCGAGTGAGAGTATGTTGATTGTTGATGCCATGTGATCCTGCTGCATTAAAATGCTGTTATGTGTAGCCGTGAGGAAAATGAAAAGTATGGTACGAATTAATGATTGATCATATTACAGTGGCTTATTAATAAAAATTCTAATATTTGGGCTGAACTCGTGGTATACACTAAAATCTATAGAGACGGGCAGACAGCTAATGGTGAAATGTAGGGGGTAGAAACGTAGGTTATGATATGTGGGTCAATCTGTCAACCTGTTAAAATTTGGTGGGATGAGTTGGGATTCTCAACCCACTAACCCACTTTGACTCGTTCCGTTTAATCAACCCGAAAACGGGTTGGTAATTAAAAAATAATTTTTTTAATTTATTAATTATTTTATTTAATTGTTACTTGAAATTATTTCATATTAAAAAAATAATATCTTTACTTTTATAACACGAATTGTACCGTATAAGATAATATTATTTCAATTTTTTTATAATAATTTAAGAAAAAGATTATCCAAAAAAAGAAATATTATATGATTTTTTTATTTTTATAGCGGGTCAACCCGTTAACCCGTCAACCAGCTAATCCAATTTATGTTTTTATAGTTTTGGCGGACCAACCCGCCAATCCACGATTAGGCAGGGTGGGTTGGGGGGTTCAACCCATATGACTAAAACAGGTTAGTCCATCCCGTCCCGTTTTGGGTGGATTAATGGCGGGACGGGATGGGTTGACCCACTTTACCATCCCTAGTGAAATGAATGTTTTAAAAACCGATCCAATATCCGAGGACCAGAAAGGAGAGTAGTTTAAGGTTCAACCGATTCAACCGGTTTAACCGATGGTCCAACCGATATATATATACACACATTAATAAAGAGATCAATCAACAAGTCAAAGAAAAAATACAGTTTTTAAGATGCATGATAATTCAGAATATTTAAGTTAGGAATATGTTAATTTTGCTGAGATAATATGTCCTAATTGAATAAGATAATTAACCAAAAATATATATTAAGTAGATTCTAATCACTCAAGTCATGAAGCCTTGGAAAACCCGAATCCAAGTCTAAAAGTACGTTCCATTTTTTAAAAATAAAAATAAAACAATGAATCGGCTTGTCTCTAAAACCAGTTTTACGTTGATTTAACTGGTAGTAGGTAGGTTAAATCAGATTTTCGTTGACTTTGTATGATCAAACTGCTTTTTCGATTATCTAATTCGACCGAAATCGGAAAGGACAACGATCGAAGATTCAACCGGTCGCATTGGTTAGGTTGAACCGATTTTTAAGACATGAGGTGAAATGAGAGATGGGACTGGATGGGAGAAGTATTGTTGCACAGCCGTGTCAATGAAGTGTCTAGAATTTGAGTGACTCAAAAAAAGTTCAACCGAGATTCAATTATTTTGCAATATTAACTCACAAAAATGATTATGAGAAGCGTGTAACATTTCAACCACTTGTTTTGCTGGACATACCCTAGAAGTAGAGAGGGCTACGTTTACTTCAGCTCAGAAAATGACATGGTCCCCCCCCCCCCCCCTCCCAAAAAAAAACTATTCGGTTTACACCTTTAAATTCATGAACAAGTACCCTGCGGATGGAGAATACTAATGTGCCAATTAGGAAGAAAGAAATGATTGTTTGAAGGTAGGTTGGAAATATTTGAAGTGTGCTCAGAATCTAACAAGCATTAGTTCCCTCATTCTACTTCTTTGCTAAAGTTGCACTGAGGCAAGGCTTGAGACTATGGAGAAAAATGAGAAAGTAAGTGTGGAAAACAATGAGAAAAGTGTGACGGATGATGATGCAAAGATTAACTACAGAGGATGGAAGGTCATGCCCTTCATCATTGGTAAGCAAGAGAAAGCTTGTACATTATACATGCCAGCTCCTTGTTACTGTGTATCACTTAATTGCTCTCCTTTCATTTTCTCTACTTGAATTTTGAGTGACTCATCTGCATCATGCAGGAAATGAAACTTTTGAGAAGCTGGGAGCCATTGGCACCTTAGCCAACCTCTTAGTCTATCTTACAACTGTCTTCAACCTCAATAGTATTACAGCTACAAATATTATCAACATCTTCAATGGCAGCGCCAATCTAGCTACCTTGCTAGGAGCTTTTCTATGTGATACATATTTTGGTCGCTACAAGACACTGGGATTCTGCACAGTTGCTTCTTTTCTGGTATTAATGCTTCAGCAGACATTCCTTGTTAAAGCCTATGTAATATGAGAGAAATTCTTATATATATATATGCTATTTAATTTGTTGCTATGTATCATTCACTGTGTGTTCCAGTCAAAAAAAATCATTCACTGTGTTCCACTTCAGCTATATGGGCTAGCTATTATTGTCCCCTACTTTAACAATATTTTTAATATTACAGCTAAGGTGTTACACCATGAATGATAGTGCATATATAAGCATTAATGACATTAAAAGTCTTTAATTCATTGAGAAGCGGATAAAACAGTTAATCCAAAAAGCTGACAACCAAAGCTACAAGTTTTCATAAAATGGAATTCACCTGAAATAACTTTGAAGACAAATTCTGCAACGAGGATCGTCTGACTCCTTTTAGTGTATCATATCATGTCTCAATCAATAATATCTTTCCATGTAAGTTAAAATTTTATTTAATATTAAAAAAATTAGAATACATGACAAGATATTATTGGTTGGGATATGTTGTGGTACATCAAAATGGGACCGGAGATCCCCATCCCATATTGTGATGGTAAGGAATAAGGAATATAGATCTTTCAATTGAGCCATGCATCTAATTCTTGTTTGCATCTCCAATCAGGGGTTGCTTGTTATACAACTAACAGCAGCAATAAAGAAAATGCATCCCCCTAAGTGTGGAAATGAAAGCAGCACATGCGAAGGACCAACAACTGGGCAAATGGCATTTCTACTGGTTGGATTTGGATTTCTGCTGGTAGGAGCTGCAGGGATCCGACCTTGTAACTTGGCATTCGGAGCTGATCAGTTCAACCCCAAGACTGAGTCTGGCAAGAAAGGAATCAATAGCTTCTTCAATTGGTACTTCTTTACCTTCACTTTTGCCCAGATGGTGTCTTTAACACTAATTGTCTATATACAATCAAACTTGAGCTGGGCACTGGGTTTGGGAATTCCTGCTGCTTTGATGCTATTCTCATGTGTAGTCTATTTCCTTGGAAGCAAATCATATGTCAAAATTAAAGCAACAGGTAGTCCAGTAACAAGTATAGTGCAAGTTATAGTTGTAGCTATGAAGAAAAGGCGACTGAATCTACCGGAGTATCCATTGCTTTCACTCTTTACCTATATGCCTCCTCAGTCTGTTAACTCCAAGCTTCCTTACACGTATCAATTCAGGTAACCAATAACATTTAGTGATTTCGTCATGGTTGGCACACACCATTTTTACACCAGTTTATATTATAACAGCATATATCATGTGGTTAACTAGAACATTAATCGGTTTTCAATAGTTGTTAACCACATTCGGATGAAGATCTGTTGTTTCATTTTGATGTATCACATTCTGTCCCCATTGATAATATTTTGTCATATAAGTTGAAATTTCTTGTAATTTAAAAAAGATAAAATGTGTCAAAATATTATTGGTGGGGACAGAATATGGTACACCCAAATGAGACAACAAATCCTCATCCCATAATACATGCTATTAACCATAACATTTTACATCAACGGGTGTAATAATGGTGTGTATTAGATTTTGGGCCTAACTCAATCTCAAAAGCTAGCTCAAGAGGTGAGAATTGTCGAAGCTTTATAGGTTCTTCTTAGGCATTATCTCTAGTCAACGTAGAACTTGGATTTTTCCCAATAGTGTGTGATATCAGTGTGTTGTGTTGTTTCTTCATGGAAAATGCTTGGTTCTGAAGTGTTTTTATATTGACAGATTTCTTGACAAAGCGGCTATCATAACCCCACAAGATCACATGAACTCGGACGGGTCTGCATCTGATCCTTGGAATCTTTGCAGCATGCAGCAAGTGGAAGAGGTGAAATGCTTGCTGAGAGTGATCCCTATTTGGATTTCAGGCATGTTCTACTATGTTGCAGTAATCCAACAGAACACAATGTTAGTGTTCCAAGCTCTTCAATCCGATAGACGCTTTTTCAACACCAATTTTAAGATCCCAGCAGCATCCTACAATATCTTTGCTATGCTAAGCATGACTATATGGTTACCCATCTATGACCGAATAGTTGTTCCTTCATTGCAAAGGGTCACTAGAAAAGAGGGTGGCATCACACTTCTTCAAAGGATGGGAATTGGCATATTTATCTCTATATTTTGCATGCTAGTATCTGCTGTGGTGGAAGAGCACCGAAGGACTCTAGCTGTGACCAAACCTGTAGGAATAGAACCAAGAAAAGGAGCAATTTCTTCAATGTCAGGTCTGTGGTTGATTCCTCAGTTAACTCTAGCAGGACTATCAGAAGCATTTACGTCAGTGGGACAAGTTGAATTTTACTATAAACAATTCCCTGAGAACATGAGAAGCCTTGCGGGGTCTTTATTATTCTGTGGACTAGCAGGATCAAGTTATTTGAGTAGTTTGCTGATTTCGATTATTCATCAGATGACAGCCAAATCTGCAAAGGGGAATTGGTTACAACAGGATCTTAACAAGGGAAGATTGGAATACTTCTATTGCATAATAACTGCACTAGAAGTTATTAATTTGGGTTACTTTATATTATGTGCAAAGTGGTACAAGTACAAAGGGACTGACACTGACACTGGCAGCAATAGCCTTGAACTCGATCAAGTATCAAAACAATCGGAAACAACTGTTAATGGTGTTTAATGATTGACTAAGAACTTAGTTCATAATGTTTGAACTTTGAAGACATCTAGTTCTTCATTCATCATGGAGCCACAGCAGAGGTTGCAGTGTTGTAAAGCAAAACGGTTCCTTAAATACAGCTTCTACCTAATATTTCTTTATCAAGAAAAATAAGGTTTTGGATCGAGTTCGAAAATAGTTTTATTGTAAACCTTTCTAATTGTAACCCAAAAAGAAAAAAGAAAAATGAATCAGTGATTGACTTGTACTCAAGTTGATTTAGACGTTAATGCAGTATTAAAACCAAATAAACTGTCCGTGAATGAGATGCATTTGTTGTTAGAAAAGAAAGTAGTGTTCTTGCTCTCATTAAAAAGTTTGGTGTAGACTATTAATGGCTCTACTAAATACAAATATGGAAATTTCTTCCAAGAAAATAATAATATGACCAGTTCTTGTAAAGAGAAGAGTGAAAACCCTGTAAAAAAAAATGAAAATGAAAATATTACGTTTAAAAAAAAAAAAAAAAAAAAGAGACGCATTGACATGTTTGATTAAATTTTACTTCCTATTCTTGATTTCAATGATGAAAACAAACTCAAGCAATTTTTTCTTTTTTAAATGCGTGATGATATTTACAAGCATTACACTGACAAACCTACCAATACTGGTATTTACAAACATGACACTTCGAAATTTCTATCATAGAAAAAAAGCAAGACAAAAAATTTAAATTATGAAAAATTACCAATAATGACAACGTAAGAGGGACAAAATAAAGGGAAACAAGCATGAAGCATGTAAAAATCCTAAAATTTAGTGTTGTTTTGAGAAATATGTCTTGGGTAAATTGTTTGATAAATTTGAGATTCGTTAATAATGATTATTTAATCTGAATTGCTATCACCTATCAAGCTTGAAAAAGAATCTTTATAGTTGCTTAATAGTACATTTAAACCATACTGCACAAAAAGAAATGAACATTTAAACCATATTATTCCCAAAATATGTGATATTAGATACGTCGGTCAGTATCTTATCTGACCTCTCCTTGAGAAGCATTTGATATTAGAGACAAAAATCAACCATATGAGATATTGGAAAAACTTTAAGTTACAAGATTCTCATCTCATCTCACCTTCTGCTGCCATCACATTATCAAATAAGATTCTTTTAAACTAAATTTGTTTTTGAAGTAAGCAAGTAAGGATATATTCACTACTGATTTAATAAAGTATATGAAGATCCTTACTAAATTAAATGATCGAAAGAATGATTTAAAAATAATATCACATATAAGGACACATTTCCAAAAATTATTATATATGAGGATTAAAATCAAAATCCAAATTACTTACACGGATTAGAACATTAGTAAACCATCAGATAAAGCTACCTAAAATGTCAATGAGGAATTGCCTATTTGGTTTGGATTAATTCTAACGCAAACCACAAAATGTAGTGTCGTGAGACACTTTTATTGAAAGTTCAAAATGTGAGCTCTCTATAAACGGGATTTCAAACGTGATTTCTTCCTGAAACAAACAAGCCTAAGCCATTTATTTATTCATGTAATACTGTTAGTAATGGCATTGCAACCTTATGTAAGGGCAAAGACTTATTTGATAACCAGACACATATGATGTAGTTTAATAATGTAGTGTTTGATTTCTAAATTTTGCCGGTACGGATACTAAAATAGTTTAATCATGTGTTTTTTGGTAGTCATAAACATGGATATTTTATCCGTCAGTACTGTACATTAAATTAACTCATGACCCCTCTCTTTCGTTTTTCTCTCCGTGAAGAAGTGTTGGAGCTCACAGTTTGAAGCCTCCGTGTCCCTTCCGCGACGGCAAGAGCCAACCGCTGCTCCTTCTCTTTCAGGTACTTTCATATTGGGTTTCCATTGATTTATTGCTCCTCTCTGATTTTTTATGTAATTCTGGTTCTGGGTACGTTTCCTCATTGCTTTTATTTGGTGATATCATGTTCAGATGTACTTAGTTGACTTGTTTTTGTACTAAATTTCGATTTTTTTTTTCGGGGCTTGATCAAGTTAAAATAAGTTTGCAATCAGAGTTTGTGCTTCAGGATAATTTCTCACAGAATTATGGGAGGTAGCATTTAGGGTGAATATGGCACCATTTTGTGCAATTTAAGTTTTAACCTGGGAACTGAAACTTGGAATGAACTTTTGCCAAAATTTTGCTTGTATCTTGCTTAGGCACCCAGTATCGAATCAAGAAATGGTAAGTTTTGATTGGGAACCAAATAATCACTTTTCGAGATGCTAAATACACCATTTCCCAATGAAAATTAACCTTTTTTGACTCAACCCTTGCCATTTTGTTTGGATCATATTTAGGTTTTTGTTTGTTTGTATATTATTATTATTATTATTATTTTGGGTATAACAATTAACAAAACCATTTGTTTGGTAATGGAGTTTTTGGTTACCAATGATGATCAAGCGGGTTCAACCAAACCATAGAAAATACTAAAAAGGAATAGGGGGTAAAATAAATAAAAATCTAGGACAAAAAATTGCCTCAGAGTGAAGAGTGAAGACTAGATCTGCAGTCAGCAAGAGAGAGTAACTTTGTATGATCATAATACTTGGCCTCGTTTTGAATTGGTTAAAGTCCACCTCACATGGCCACCCGCACTCTTCCTTCTTGTCCTCCTTTCCTTTGCCAATGTAGCACTTGAAGCATATGATCATGAACCCAATAGGAGAAAGAATGACAATGAGAGAGACTGTGGAGAAAGAAGAGGAAAGTTTGCTGAAGAATGAGAATAATGGAGCAGACGATGACACCAAGATTAACTACAGAGGGTGGAAGGTCATGCCTTTCATTATAGGTAAGCATGACTGCAAGAGGAGGTTTTGTGATTTTACATGCTTCGTTCTCCCTTGTCAAGTCAATGTTTCTGCTTAAATATTGAGTCACTCGTTTATTTAACTGGCAGGAAATGAGATTTTTGAGAAGCTAGGAGCCATTGGCACCTTATCCAATCTCTTGGTCTATCTCACTACAGTATTCAACTTGGGAAACATCACAGCTACAAATATTATCAACATCTTCAATGGCAGCACCAACTTTGCTACATTATTAGGAGCTTTTCTTTCTGACACCTATTTTGGTCGCTACAAAACACTGGCATTCTGTACAGTTGCTTCCTTTCTGGTATATTGATGCTGCCTGGCACTTTAGTCCCTCAGATCCATTCCATTTGTTTATCTGAAAACACAATACAATTAGGGATGTCTGAATTGGAAAATACCATTATTGAGAAATCTAAAATAAGATTTGAGATCGTCACCAATAAAAGTAATTCCATTTTAAAAGGGTTACAAAGAAAGTTGTCAATTTTCATAGCTATAAAACTCTACCTCATTTAAGTTGTGTATCTAATTCCTAGATTTCCCTACTTCATACAGGGTTTGCTTGTTATACAACTGACAGCGGCAGTTGAGAAGTTGCATCCACCTCACTGTGAAGAGAACTCCACATGCCAAGGGCCAACAGACGGCCAAATGACATTTCTAAAGACTGGTTTAGGATTATTGATGGTAGGAGCTGCAGGGATCCGACCATGTAACTTGGCGTTTGGAGCTGATCAGTTTAATCCTAACACAGATTCTGGGAAAAGGGGGATCAATAGTTTTTTCAATTGGTACTTTTTTACTTTCACTATTGCTCAGCTGGTATCCTTAACAATTATTGTCTATATACAGTCAAATGTAAGCTGGGCAGTGGGTTTGGGAATTCCTGCTGCTTTGATGCTGTTTTCTTCTGTAATCTTCTTCATGGGGGACAAAATGTATGTTAAAGTTAAACCAAGTGGTAGTCCTATAACTAGTATAGTGCAAGTTATAGTGGTTGCAACTAAGAAAAGGAGGCTGAAGCTTCCAGAACATCAATATCCTTCCCTCTTCAACTATGTGGCTCCCAAGTCGATGAATTCTAAACTTCCCTATACATATCAATTCAGGTAAACAACATCACGCATTTAGCATTCGCTGGTAGATATGATTGATTCTTAAGAATTGTTTACCAGATGGCTTATATTAACAGGTTCCTTGACAAAGCAGCCATTTTGACCCCACAAGATCAAACTAATCCCAATGGATCTGCATCTGATCCATGGAATCTTTGCAGTATGCAGCAAGTGGAAGAGGTAAAATGCTTGTTGAGAGTGTTACCCATATGGCTTTCAGCCATTTTCTACTATGTTGTTATCGTCCAACAGCACACTATTTTAGTGTTCCAAGCCCTTCTATGCGACAGGCGTATTGGGCATAGCAAGTTCATGATCCCAGGGGCATCCTACTATGTCTTCCTGATGATTAGTGTGGCAATATGGTTACCCATCTATGACCGAAAAGTTGCACCGTTTCTCCAAAAGCTCACCGGAAAAGAGGGTGGCATCACACTCCTTCAGAGGATGGGCGTCGGCATCTTTTTCTCTATACTCAGCATGCTAGTGTCTGTCGTGGTTGAAGGGCATAGGAGAACTCTGGCTTTAACTCAACCTCTAGGAGTGGTAACAAGAAAAGGAGCAATTTCATCAATGTCAGGTCTGTGGCTGATTCCTCAACTGACATTGGCGGGACTGGCCGAAGCATTTATGTCTGTTGCACAAGTAGAGTTTTACTACAAACAATTTCCTGAAAACATGAGAAGCATTGCAGGTTCTCTTTTCTATTGTGCCCATGCTGGGTCAAGTTATTTGAGTAGTCTGCTGATTTCAGTTATCCACCAAATCACTGCCAGATCTTCTACTGGGAACTGGATGCCGGAGGATCTTAACAAGGGCAGATTGGATAACTTCTATTGCATCATCGCTGCTCTAGAAATTATGAATTTGGGCTACTTTCTGTTATGTGCAAAGTGGTATAGGTACAAAGGAACGGAAAGCAGTTCCATTGAGCTCGACAAAGTGACAAAACAATCTGAAAGAACTGCTAATAGTGTTTAATGATTTGACATAGAAATAGGCTACAACAATCTTTCCTCCATCCATTGCCTAGAAATGAAATCTTATGTTCATCATGTGGTGCCACAACATGCAGAGGTCAAAATCAATTAGTATAGCAACAAAAACACGGTTTTGCTCCTTTAATTAGATAGATATTTCTTAGATATGTAATAGATGTGTGTTGATGCACATTCATTTGAGACGATTGTCTTATAAAGCACTTAATGGAAGGAAAAACATATATAGAGACTGACATCATGACAATTAAATTTTCCTTATTTTGTTTTCTAGAGATGAAGAAAATTATGGTGACTAGCTCAAGTGTTATTAACAATTGAGTGGTTTTCAACATCTAGAATTCTATATTTTATGACTCAATCCCCCCTTGTTAATGTTGTCCAATAACTCAAGCGAGATTCCTATGATTAATTTGACCATAGAGGATCTTGGGAAAGATTAATTTCTCATTTCAGCTGTTTTTTTGGTTAAAAAATTATTTCATAAATAATCTATCATATTTGATAATAAACTTAAATTTATAAAAAAACATTTTTTGGGAAAAAAGCTTGTTGTTTTGGTTTAAGATTGTTATGATTTGATTATTTTTTATTCTCAAAACTCTTTCCTATTTGCCCTAAAAAATTAATCTCCAAACAAATATTATTAAATTATATAAATAACTTTATACTTTTTTTCGTAATTTATTATGTAAAAGTGATTTTTTTTAACCATCTAAATGAAATGGATTATCTTAAAATCGCTTTTCGACAAACATACTCAAATAAAAACATATTCTGATTATAATCGATTATCGATTTTACAGCATAATTTATTTTCTTCCGTTTTTCCAAAAGATATTCTTACTAACTCAAAGTATATTCTCATCCCTAAGAATGGGGATACAGTGACAATGCCTTAATGCAAAGGAAGGGATAAGCTTGCGCGCTTTAAATGTATGGTTACGGGTTCGATCGCCACTCTTTCCTTGTTACATTTTCAGTTAACAAAGTGGAAATTTCAATTGGATCATACGCTACACTGTTGAATAGCAATTCTAGTTAGAGAGATAAATCCGAAGAACTTCATTTTCTGCAATCTGAAGACTGAAATAGAGGATTAGATAGACAGATTAAATTTTCTTTTTACTGTTTCACTTTTTCACATTTTTTTTTTCAGTTTTTTAATATTAAATTTTTATCTTTATATAACCGATCAGATCGGATTTACAGGATCCGTCCAACCTAATCTAATCGAATTTTTGACCGATTCAAAAGGATCTGATCATAGAAATACTTTTAATCTCTGATCATGATCGAATAAGAGGTCGGTTCATGATTCAATCACTCCAACCAACGTGTTCGATCCGATTTTTATATCCTTGCTTTAAATAATATCCTAATAATAATGGTTAAGGAAACCGGTAATTAATTTATTTTTCGTCTGTGCCACTGAAAGGTGGAAAAGTCACGTTGAAGGTGCAGATGACTTTCGACAAGAAAATTAAATCGTACATTCAACACGCTTGACTCTTGTTAGTGGATTGCAGGTCACGAGTGACGATATAGTGATCCAGCAAAACACTAATAAAAGTACACCCAAAAATTAAAAAACAAATCAATTCATATCAAGGAGAGTAAGTTTTCCCTTCACATTGTCAAATTCAGTCAAAAGCAACAGAGAACATTAAGACATTACGTGCTAATCATGAGGACGAAGACTAACCTACACTTGGTAAGCGACCAAAATAGCTTATATTGGTATTGACAATCTATCCTACAATCACGGTTAAGAGGTTGTTACATACTTTTCAGAATATTACACCTTCATACATACAGCTTACAAACATACAAGCTACTAAAATTAGAATAAAATATTTTTAATTAATTACGAACAATTATAAATTTGCTCAAAATATTACTCTGAAGAGTATTTTAGTATGGCCAATAGTACCCGGTGTGTACACCGATTAAGGAATTAAAGATAAAAAACTTTTATTAAAAAATAATATATTCAATATATTAAAAACTGAAAAATTATGATTTCCAATAATAGTTGACTAGCATGGCCCTTTTAGTATTTCTCCTATGCGTTGGTTCACAATTTGTTTGGGTCGAAATTAGGGTATCCCTCGCATGCAACAATGGAGACTAATTCCGCGAGAAAACTGGGATCCATTTAAGAGGTTGTCCTCTCTCAACATATGTTTTTCCATACACACCGGCCATAGATCGAACCCCTGACTACATGATTAAGGGGCTCGAGTACCTGTCACTTGTGCCACACCATGTTGGTGCTCCGGTTCACATTTTACGGTAACAACTCACACACACACAATGATCGGTAAAAAGCGAAATAAAAATGGAAGGAATGAAAAGTAATTTTGAAAATTCACATATTAGCCATAATATGTTTTAAATTACTAAAACTATAATATTTGTTGGTTTTAGTCCTTTTAAATTTTTAATTTTTTTTATTTAATCAATGTAGTAAACATTCGCTACGTACTTTTTTTTGGGTAACATAATGAGACCAAGCCCAACGAAACAAAAACTAGGCAGCTAAAGAAACAAAGCGAGGTATAGCTATCCCAGCAAAATCAAGACTAACTCAAGTAGCCAGCTCCCTAGGGGGGAGACTCAAGCACACGAACTCCAAAATCTTGCGACAAAGCCCAATTGGCAAGTCACTCCGCACATTGATTTCCTTCTCTAAAGCTGTGGATAAAATATACCTCTCAATCCTTTTTAATCCTGCCCATAATACGACGAATCAAGCAAAAATTAGAACCATTATCCCCAATAAACGAGATACAAGCAATGGCTGCCATAGAGTCAGATTCCACCTCCAACTTCTAGATGCCCAACTCCCAAGCCACCTCAAGCCCACGAAGGATACCCCAAAGCTTAGCTAAGAAAGCAGAACAATACCCCAGCTGCACACCAAAGCCTTTAACCCAAACACCCGCATCATTTCTAATGATACCACCACATCCAGCCCTACTTGGATTCCCCTTAGATGCCCCATCCGTATTTAATTTAAACCACCGGGGGCTAGGGAAATTCCATTTGACCAAAATAGTGTCCCTACCTACTTATATGACAAACAAATATCTCATTTTTTAATATTAGGTGTATTTCGTTTTCTACATAATCACTTAATAGAAATCCACTAATAAACAAGATACTAAAGCAAAAAACAATAAGTAGGCAAACCCAAACTAACTTATTTTTTTTAGAAAGTTGAAAACTAAAAAATAATTTATTTTCAGATAAAAAAACATAATTAAGCGAACATTTTATATCAATTTAGTTAGTAAAAATTTTAAGGATAAGAAAGCATGAATCATTTTAAAATTATAACATGTTATAAGTCTGAATAAAACTTAAAGAAATATAATTATTATAAATATTAAACTATTTCAATATATTAATATGTAATTAAGCTATCAAACATAAAAATTTATTAAATTAAAATTAAATTTTAAGACCAATAGTTTTGGATTAATTCCATTAGAAAATATTAGAGAGTTTGTTTTTATAATGAGTAAGTAATGATCCACTCAGCCTTAAATTATTTAGGTTATGTTTGGGAGGATGGAATAAGGTGGTGAGTAGTGGAGTGCGATGATTAAAAGGATTTAATATATTGTTTAAGAGTTTAGTAAATAATGGAGTGAGATGGTTTAGGATGTAATCCAAATTACTCCATCCCACCCAAAGCCCGAATTTTATACACTCCAAATTGGGAGATTTGAAGTTCTCTCATTAAACTTTCGCATAATGGAATGATATACTTTTATTTCTTCACTTCAGTCCATTATTATCCACTTCACTTAATCTCCTTCAAAACTTCCAAACATAACCTTAGTGAGTTGAAATCTTTATACATTATATCAAAGAATGTTAGTCAGTGCCCTTAAGACATTGATTAAGGAATTAAAAAAAAATTCATTCAAAATTGATAGACTTAATATTTTAAAAAGTAATATACTTAAACTTCTAATAAAAACTTTTTTTATTTTTAACCAGTACTCTAAAGACACTCATTAGTATGAACCTTTATCAAATTAGGAATAAGAAGAATATTAACAAAGGACCCTCGTTAAAGAATCAAAAGAAAAAATTTACATGAGAAAATAATTTTTTTAATATTTTAAGAGTTTGTATACTTAACTTTTCAATACAAATTTATTTTTTTATAAACCTTCCATCTCATTTTACTTGTCTCATTTGAAATATTGTATTGTCTCAAATTACTTGTCCCTTTAGAAAATCAAGAAGTATTAGTTACTTTTTTTTTTCAAAAATACCCATTGTATCTCAACCAATTTATATTAATGAGTTTTTTTTACCAAGAAGTGTAGTGGTTGGTGAGTAATTACAGCTATCCAATCGTACAATTTAAATAGGGATACTTTAGTTAAAGAGAGACATTTTTATTATAAAAAGTACTCCCTCCGTTTCATTTTTTTAGTCTCTTTAGCAAAAAAATTTTGTTTCAAAACAATTGGGGTTTTATAAACCTAAGGTATAATTTTTCCATTTTTTTCATATATATCCTCAATTTGACTTTACGTCTTTCTAACATATGCTTCTCGATTGAATACTTCATTTAATTCTTCACTGGATTCCAAGTAAAATACATAAATAAAACATTTAAAATAAGCTTCTCTTTTAAAATAAATTGGTTTCTAGAATTAGGATATTTTGGTACATTTACACACAAATTAATGATTTTTTAATTTATGTGAAGAATGCTAAAAAGACTAAAGAAATGGAACAGGGAAATTAGTAAACTTAATCATTTTCTTATGAGATGTGTATAATCAAATGGGATAAGTAAAATGAAATGGAAGGAGTAAATTCTTTAACCAAGACCATAATAACAACGGTGTTGCTAATCAATACACTAAGGATATTGGTTAAAAAATCAAAAAATAAAAGTTTTGCATTGAAAATTATAACTTTTAAATTTTCAAAATATTAAATATATCATTTTTTAATATAATTTTTTATCTTTGATTCTTTAATTAATGATCTTCGAACACTTGCATATTAATAAATACACTTTTACTTCTTTATCGCTCTGAAAGCAAACAAATGAGCGTTATCAATTTCGGAGGATACCATCTTGTCTAGAGATAACTTTCGTACATAATTAATGCACTTAATTAGCTATGACACATTATAGAAAAGTAGCTGCTCTTAAACGGTTGAACGTTTATGAGACTTTGAATGCACGTTTTGTTTTTTTTTTTCTGGAGATATATGAAATTTTGTATAAACGAAAAAAATAAGAATACTAATCCCTTAGCAATTGAAATTTTGTATGATGAATTTAATATTTGAGGAGGTAATATATTTAGTTTTTTAATTTAAAGTTGTTTTTTGGTTTTCTTAAAAGATATTCATTAGCATGATTCTTTAAAAAATTATTTCATCTGTATTATTTTTTTAGTCTTTTTAGCATTTTATATATAAATTAAGAGATTAATAATTTATGTGTAAATATATCAAAATATTTAGTGAAGAATTAAATAAAATATTCAACCAAAAATCATAACCTAAAAAAATATAAAGTCAATTGAGTATATATATATATATGAAAAAAATGAGAAAATTATATCTTGAATTTATAAAATCCCAATTATTTTTAAATAAAAATAATTTGTTAAAGAGAAACTAAAGTGGTACGTAAGAAGTAATATATTTGATTTTTCTGAAAATTTATTTATTTTGGATCAGCACTGCTCAGTGGTCAGTAAGAAAAAGAATAACAAGAATACAAAATGTGTGGTTGTTAAGGAATATAAAAAAAACATTAGTATGAAAATTTTGTGCCTTTAATATATGAATTTAATTGTTATATATTTTTAATGTAAAATTTTTTATATTGATAATCAATCAAAAATTATGATGTGTGTGACTTTTAAGGTAATTAGGATAAGAGTTAAATACTTTAGTTTATGTGACAAATTCTAATTAATTATCTGTCTAAAAAATCTTTATATTGATAGTATATATCAATTAAATCCTTAATCTATTAAAATATTTTATACTTATCTTCTTTATATATCAATATAAAAAAGATAAAAAATAAATATAAGATAAAAATAAATATATCCAATATCAGATAAGATTTTCAGATTTTATATTCAAATTACATAGCTCAGACGGAAAAAAGAAATTATGGGATCTAGAAAGGTTGCGGACTTCTGACTTTTATCTATCAATTGAATGCACTTCCTTGAAATGTGTGAACTTTTGTATTTGTTTATAAACAAATAAAGGTAAATGTTAATCAGTATTATAAGGGTATCAATTAAGAAATTAAAGATAAAAATTTTATATTAAAAGTGATTATTGAATATATTAAATATTTAAAAATTACATTTTCTAATAAAACTATTCTATTTTTGTACTCTCTCTGATCACTATTATAAGCAAAAAAATCCCGAAATTTTTTATCAAATATATAAACAAATTTTAACTACTTTCATCTTATTTAATGATATTGTTCCTAAAATATTCTTTATTTAATACCAATTTTGTTTTCCAATAACTCAATATGGGATATATTTAATAAAAATTGAAGTTTTAATACACTTAATTTTTTAACAACATTAAATGAGATTAATCAACTTTCTTAATATGTATGTTCCATTTAAGTTTTGCTTATAATAATGACCATAAGGAGTATACCTTTAACAATGTGCTTAGGCACATGTTATCAAGACCCAAAAATAAAAATCTACCCAAAACAAATTATGCAGTGTAGAAGCATTTAAGAGCCTGTTTGGTAAAATTAGTTGTTAGTGGATAAGCTAGCTGATAGCGGATAGCTTATAGCGAATAGGGGATAAGGTAGCTGATAGCGGATAGCGGATAAGCTAGCTTATTTTCTATGGAAGTGTTTGGTAAAACTAGCGGTTGAACTAGATAAAAAATATAAAATGACATAAAAGGACATCTTTATTAATGATTTTACATAAAAGAGAGAGAAAAGAATAAAGGTAGAATTAAATAAAAATAATAAGGATAAACGTGGAAAGAAAAATGAAACGCTATAAGCTATAAGCTCAAACGCTACTTCAAATAGCGTCTGGCTCGTGAAAAAACGCTATAAGCTAGTGACAGAGGCGCTTACCAAACGGGACTACTTTCTCATCCGCTATAAGCTATCCGCTATAAGCTCGTCGGAATGTCTTACCAAATAGGCTCTAAGTGTATAAACGCTCTATCGCATTTAATAGTTCCTTCTACAAACAAGGTACTCCCACCATAATAAAATGAGTAAATATCCAATTTGATCCCTAAGATTATAAGATCGTATCAACTTAGTCCCTTACATTATCAACATTTCAAAATGATCCCTGGAATTGCAGAAAGTTAATCAGATTCATCCCTCCGTTGATATTTGCATGAACTATAATGACATTAAGTTGGTAATATCAGGGATGCATTTGCTACATTTTAAAATTTCAAGGATCATTTTGGAATATTGATAATGTGGGGGACTAAGTTGATACGACCCTACAATTTTAGGGACCAAATTGGGTATTTACTCATAATAAAATATAAACAAAAATTGGTTCATCTAAGTTGTGATAAAATATAAGAAAAAATTGATTTTTTGCATCCTATTTAATGATAGTATATAAATAATGCCCTTCATTTTATTGCATTTAATTGAAACAAGTTTTCATACAATACAATTAATGTGAATAAACAAAGATGGATAATTTAGGCAATGAAGTTGAACTTTTAAATGAGATTAACATCATTAAATGTGAATAACTAATTATTTTAGTAAGTGTGAAGGTGGTTTAGCTGTTAGCGGATAAGCGAGCTGATTGCGGATAGCGGATGAGGTAGCGGATAGCGGATAAGCTAGCTTATTTTCTGTGAAAGTGTTTGGTAAAACTAGGGTTGAACTAACTGAAAAATATAAAATGATATAAAAGGACATTTTCATTAATGATTTTACATAAAAGAGAGAGAAAAGAATAAAGGTAGAATTAAATGAAGATAATAAGGATAAAAGTGGAAATAAAAATGAAACGCTATAAGCTCGAACGCTACTTCAAGTAGCGTTTGAAAAAAACGCTATAAGCTCATGAAAAAACGCTATAAGCTCGTGACAGATGCGCTTACCAAATGAAACTACTTTCTCATCCGCTATAAGCTATCCGCTATAAACTCGTTGAAATGCCTTGACAAAGACACTCTAAATTTGTTTATATTGGGTTAGAGATGGAGTATTGACTATTGATAATGAGCCGTTCAAAGCTACTTCCACTTTTTATGTTTTCACACAAAAACAAGAGAAATGTTTTTTGAACATCTAAATAAGGAATATTATATGGTGTTCCTTTATTTTTGGGTGTATTTTTGAGATACGTAAATACCTAAGAATTTAAAAAGTAAGTGAGAGATAGAGATAAACACATATGGTGTAAAATATGGTATCTAGATTTTGATGTTCAAATAACATAACTCCAAATAAAAAGTACTTCCTCTGGACCTATATAGAAGCAAAAAAGTACCTAAATTTTTTGGACTCAAATATAAGCAAAAGTCAATCAAATCAACCCTATTTAATGCCACTGTGTCAAAAATACCCTTTAGTTAATTGTTTTTTTTATTTTTTCAAGAGCATTATATACTCTTCAGATACAACTTCGAAGAGCATTATACACTCCCAAGAAAGAATAGTTTAGTAACTATAACTTATTTTTTTACACAAATCAAGACAATTAAACTAATATAACTAACTTTCTTAATACGTGTGAAGTTAGGTTTTTTTGCTTATATATAGGTCCGGAGGAAGTACTTGTTTTTGTTACGGAAAAAAGTACTCCTACTTGTTAAGTACTCCCTTCGCCCCTATATATATATATATATATATATATATATATATATATATATATAAAAGAAAAAATAATAAATGAAAGAAAAATAGTGATAATTTTATCAAATTAACCTTATTAATCATTGGTGTATTAATTATTATAATAAATACAAAGTGAAGTATTTAAAGGTACAATTGATAGAAATCATTTAATATTACATTAAAAATAGAGAATGACATATATTTTGGGATAATTTTTTTTTGTAAATGTGACATATGTATTAGGACGGAGAGAGTAAAATAGAGAATGCTAACGAGTGACCTTGAGATATTGGTTAAGGAATTAAGAAAGGAAATTTTGGATGGGTAAATGATGTATTTAATATATTGAAAGATGTTACACTTAATATCCCAATAAAAAATTTTATTTTGTTGATTCTTAAAATAATATCTGTAGGATACTCGTTAGGAAGACTTTTTCTTATTAAATAATTATAATTACTTTCCTCATAAAGAAATATTAAATACCTTTACATCTCCCTGACTTCTCATTTAATGTTTCCTTTTATTTCAATTGCTGGCAATTTCTTTAATTTTTAATTGAAATCTCAGTTTCTCAAACTTAAATTAAATTCATATGATCATATTTCAAGGAGTTGTGTTATTTAAACATTAAGAATTAAATATTATATATATTTATTTTTATCTCTTATTTATTTTTTATATTTTTTATATACATATATATATATATATATATATATATATATTTTAAAAATATATAAAAAAACAAAATAAACACCATATATTATCCCAAATTTGATGTCTTTGTCTTTCAGCTATATCCTACCAAGCATCACAATTACACTCACTTTATCGGCGAGGGAGTAACAGATGGTATATAATCATGAATACAACCGGGGAATGAGAGACAAGGACAACAAATATGGAGACATTTGAGAAAGAAAGTATGGAGAATAATGAGAAACATGTGACAGATGATTATCCTAAGATTAACTACAGAGGCTGGAAGGTCATGCCCTTCATCATAGGTAAGGAGTGGGAAGCTTGTACATTCCACATGCTTTTCTCTCTCTCTCTCTGTTTTTTCCCAGTATATTTCATATTGAGTTTCTGAGTGATTCATGCACATAACTGGCAGGAAATGAAACTTTTGAGAAACTGGGAGCCATTGGCACCTTATCAAACCTCTTGGTCTATCTTACCACTGTATTCAACCTGAAGAACATCACAGCTACAAATATTGTCAACATCTTCGGTGGCAGCACCAACTTTGCTACCTTGCTAGGAGCTTTCTTCTCTGATACCTATTTTGGTCGCTACAACACAATAGGATTTTGCACATTCACTTCGTTTCTGGTATTAATTTAATGTTGGCTGATGCCATGCCAGCTTTCCTCACTCAAATTTGTTAGATTTGTTGACAAAAAAATTTATTTTACCTAACAACTTAAATGATTCTCTTGTTAGGGAAAAAAGTTAACATAAGTAAAAAATATAAAATAGTTATGGTCAAATTTTCCCCAAATAGGTTGATGATTATGATAGTAGTAATTTAACATACAAGAGACATCCTTTGTCTAAGTCATGCATGTGAGCCTTAGTATTTTCCCTGCATCAAAACAGGGATTGCTTGTAATACAACTTACAGCAGCAATCAAGAATCTACATCCACCTCACTGTGGAAAGGAGAGCAGCACATGTAAAGGACCAACAGCTGGACAAATGGCTTTTCTACTGGCTGGATTTGGTTTGCTGTTGGTAGGTGCTGCCGGGGTCAGACCATGCAGCTTGGCATTTGGAGCTGATCAGTTCAATCCCAATACTGAGTCTGGAAAGAAGGGAATCAATAGCTTCTTCAATTGGTACTTCTTTACCTTCACTTTTGCTCAGATGGTTTCTTTAACACTAATTGTCTATGTACAGTCAAATGTGAACTGGGCACTGGGTTTGGGAATTCCTGCAGCTTTGATGCTATTCTCATGTGTGGTGTATTTCATGGGGTCAAAAATGTATGTCAAAGTTAAACCAAGTGGTAGTCCCATAACTAGCCTTCTGCAAGTTATAGTAGTTGCCGCCAAGAAAAGGAGACTGAAACTACCTGCAGAGTATCCAACGCATTCCCTCTTTCACTATATGCCGCCCAAGTCTATGAACTCTGAACTTTCTTACACCTATCAATTCAGGTAACTATACATCAAGCTTTTAACTTCAACTTTAGGTGATCTCTTGGTAGGTACTTGACTTTTGGAGAATTCTTGTTAGAGATGTAATAAAGTCATATTCATCTCAACAGCATAAACTTTTTATAGAGTTGGTTCATAAAATTATATCAAAGTATCTAGTCTAAAGTTCGATTTAGCACATCGTAAATATAAATTTGTGCATTATCTATGGTTCAAGCCCAAAGGGCCTCTTACATGAGGGGCCATGTTAGAAATATAATATAGTCATTTATTTACTTTCACTCAATAGATTTTAGCTTTTGAGTTTTAAGAGAGTTGTTTTATGAAAGTTCTAACTAAAATGAGTACTACATCAACAGGTTATTGGACAAAGCGGCAATCATGACACCACAAGATAAAATAAATCCAGATGGATCTGCAGCTGATCCCTGGAACCTTTGCAGCATGCAACAAGTGGAAGAGGTGAAATGTTTGATGAGAGTGTTACCTATATGGTTTTCATCCATTTTGTACTATTTAGTCATCGTCCAACAGCACACCATCCTTGTGTTTCAAGCCCTTCAATCCGATAGGCGCATTGGACACGGCAACTTCAAGATCCCTGGCGCATCCTACTATGTATTCTTGATGTTGAGCACGAGCATGTTTTTACCAATCTATGATAGAATAATGGTCCCTTTTGTCCGTAGGTTCACTGGAAGAGAGGGTGGCATCACCGTCCTTCAGAGGATTGGAATTGGCATATTTGTCTCTATACTCAGCATGCTAGTATCTGCTGTGGTTGAAGAGCGCAGAAGAACTCTTGCTTTGACCAAGCCTATAGGTATACAACCAAGAAAAGGTGCCATTTCATCAATGTCAGGTCTATGGTTTGTTCCTCAGTTAACACTAGCTGGACTATCTGAAACATTTACTGCGGTTGGACAAGTTGAGTTATACTATAAACAGTTCCCCGAGAACATGAGAAGTATTGCAGGGTCACTTTTCTACTGTGGCATGGCCGGGTCGAGTTATTTGAGTACTTTTCTGATTTCAGTTGTTCACAAAACCACGTCCAAATCTGCAACCGGGAATTGGTTACCAGAGGATCTTAACAAAGGGAGATTGGATTTCTTTTATTACATGATTGCTGCTCTAGAAGTCATGAATTTGGGGTACTTTCTAGTATGTTCAAGATGGTACAAGTATAAAGAAACTGACAGCAGTAGCGCCATTGAACTCAATGAAGCATATAAACAATCTGAAACATCCGCTAATGGTGTTTGACGATTAAAGTAAATAGTAATAAGCGATGCATGAAAGTATAGAACTAGGTAGTATCTAAAGTAGTGCTCCTTTTGGCCTAAAAGAAAAAAATGTTTTTAATTGCATGAATTAGATAGCTTTTGTTGTAATATTCTTAACTAGAAGGAAACGTGCAGGGTTTTCCGTTCATATTTCTTTGAAGAGTTTTGCTTAGAATGAGTTGTTGCTTTCGCATTAACACTTAAAACAGACGGGATAAGGGAGGGTAATTATAAAATAATGATAATGCTGATTTTCTCAACGAAAATGGGTGATTCTTGAGGGGTTTTGATTGTAATTATGGAAACGGGAAAAATTATAATAGTTATAATTTCTATTTATTTGGCTCTAATTCCAATTGATAAATTTATCTTAAATTTTATAAACCCATATTAATTATAGACACAAGATTATAGAATATTAAACACATTGCATTTAAGAAAAAGATCAAGAATGTATATCTATCATGATTCTACTGATCAAGAAGAAACAACTTATGAGAGAAAAAACTGCCCCTCTACATGATAAGTTTTCTGTATGTGTTAAACTGCTTAATTGGAATGGGGAATTAGTTTGTTTACTTACAAGATGAGAGTAATTACCTATGGCTACCAAATGAACAACTCAATCTATCACGGATCACTCACAACAAAAACCTAATATTATTTTATTATATTGGTCAAATGCTTTAATATCAACAATTGATTATAATTAATATATAATAATAATAATTTTTAATAATTAATTAATATCAATCCACATAATCAATTAATTAAAATAATTAATCTATGATAAGAGAGGATAATTATTATAAAAAAACAATAATACTGGATGCTACCAGATGAAACATATAAGATAGACGTATTAATTTTCCATCACTCTGTGTTCTCAAAAATAATAAAAATATGTAATTGCTATCAACATATCATTTAGATTAGTGTTTGAAGAATATTGGTGTATTAGAGTTGGTACTAAATAGCACTCTCCATAATCCCCCGAAAAAACATAGCACTCTCCATAAAAAACACATTGCCCACTTTTCAGTACCCAATTACTTTAATTAATGACGAGGACGAAGGAGTAGCAAAGCGTTACGTTAGGGTCAAAAGTTTTCTAGAAGAAAAAGAAAAGTAGATAGCTAAACTTCTCTATAGTTCCCAACACCAGACCTACGATGACTTTTTTGGGTTATCTCCTTCTTTCTTCTTGGCTTGGGTGTTCCATGCGTGTAATGTAGTGCCGTGGTTGATTTTTTTTAAGAAAAAACTTCTCCGGTTGTGAATGGCTTAAGTTTCGGCGGTTTTGCTTAAAATGAGCTAAAAAGCAAAGTGATCTGCAATTACCATGCTATTGGTGACAGTGATAAAGAACTCGAATACATTAAGTAAATAATTAAAGATTCAAATCATATAGAAAAAATTGGTTGGGAGAAAAAGATATATTGTATATCTAATAGGTTCTTCGACAGAGATTAATCACTGTTAACGGTGATGAATACTTTATACCTATATTATCAATACAAAAAAAAAAAAACGTGAAGTGCAATTTGTCATCATAATTTTATTGATACAGATTATATCCTTTTATTTATAAGATTAAGCTTATTTTCTGATTTTTCTCATGATTTATTATGAATTTTTTTTGGTAATATATCTGATTTTAATTGCATCTCTGATATCCTTCGGACTCAATTATAAACAAAAATACCTACTTGCACACTAATTAAGAATGATAATTAAGTGTATTTAATTTTCTTGATTTCATGTAAAAAAAATAAATACATTTACTAAATTACCTTTAATCATAATGATGCTCACAACATTAATGAATTAATAACTTAAGGATGTTTTTGAAAAAATAATATTAAATATGAATAGATTAGTTGATATTTACTTATATTTAATTCTATCATATTTGATCTTTCTTTTTTTTTTCCTTCTTATAATTGAATCAAACGGCAAGTACGTTTGTAGATGTGCTTTATAGACCACACATACCGATGAGCTTTATATTTGTTAGCCTCGAAATTTACTCTCCTTTGTCAAAAAGGATATCGTGGTTTTTAACTTGGGATATATTTGGATACACAGTTTAATTAAGAATTTATTTAATAAATTTTTTTTAAATAAATTAAAAATAACTAATTTTCATAAGTTTCTCTAATAAGTTTATAGAAATAAACTAAAAAGAGCTTATAAAAAAATTATTAACTATTTTTATAAACTATTTGCATAAGTTTATTTTCATAAGCTATTCTCATAAACTTCTTATAAATTATTCCAAACGCATCCTTGATCCTGTAGCTTTCTTTTGGGCAATTTGATTAAGAGAAACACTTTTTGAACATTATAATAGGGACATCATATGATGTCCCTTTATTTTTGTGATATATTTTTAAGATACATGTATATAAAAAAGATAAAAATAAATGAGAGATAAAGATAAACACATATAATATTAAATACAATATCCGAATTTTGATGTTCAAATAATATAACTCTTTCATTAAATTTGATGCAGTAGTTCTCCTTAACGATTTTATTACACATTTAGCATATTAATAAAAGTGATAATGCGGATGATCTGGTGAGGACTGAGGACCTAGCTATTATCATTTATTATCCATACGTCATCATTTCAATTGCTAGAGTAGCAAAATTATTGAGTAAATAATATCATTGAAAATATAAGGTGATATTAATTTAGTCTCTGAATTTAATTAAATAGCAAAAAGGTCCCTGAAGTTGTAAAACGTTAATCAACTTGATCCTTTCGTCAACCCCAGTTAACTGATGCCGTTAACGGTGCTGATGTGACACGTTAAGCACCGTTGTCACTGGTTAGGTGGTATCCACATGGTCAGGGATCAATTTGAAACTCTGAACCAGGGACTAAATTGATACTCACAACTCTGAACCAGGGACTAAATTGATACTCGCAATGGTCTTGTTCTTCATTTTCTTCTTTCTATTTCCCCTTTCTCTCTCTGCTCTCTCTCTCTCTTTGCTTCCTCTGCCTCAAGCTCTCTCTCTAACCACCTGTCTATAGAACCACCCGTTTACTATAATCACCCATCTATAGAGAGAGAGCGCGAGGCAGAGGAAGCCAAGAGAAAGAGAGAGAGAGAGAGAGAGAGAGAGATAAAGAAGAAGACTGTTGTGAGTATCAATTTAGTCCCTGATTTAGAGTTGCGAATATCAATTTAGTCCCTAGTTCAGAGTTTCAAATTGGTCCTTGATCACGTGAACACCACCTAACCAGTGACAACGGTGTCAACAGGACACTTAACGTGCCACATCAGCACTGTTAACGGTGTCAACTAACTGAGGTTAACGGAGGGACCAAGTTGATTAATGTTTTACAACTTCGGGGACGTTTTTGTTATTTCATTAAATTCAGGGACTAAGTTGATATCGTCGTATATTTTCAGGGACCAAATTGACTATTTACTCCAAAATTATTATCAAATTCAAGTACCACCGACTGGATCTGGAAGTTTTGCGGGTGGGCCAACATTAGGGTACATTTATCTATAATATCATGTTAGGATATCTTTGACCTAACTTCAATTCAAAAAAAAAAAATCCCAACTAATTATCAATGGTGTCTGAACCAAACTTCAACAAAACAAGGGATAATCCGGTGATAAACATACTTCATAAAAAAAAATGCAAATTTCGAATTTTGATTACAGATAGTAGTTGGGAGGTTATGAAAATCAATAATTAATTTTTTGTTCTAAGCAGCTGATCGAGAATTATTCTTATAGCCGGTCCAAAGGGACGAAATCTATGGGGATATCCCAAGATGTCACTGAAAAGCCAAAAGCCCTAATTACGTTGATTCATAAAAAAAATAAACCTAACTTCAATTTGAACTCATCAAAAGAATTTTCCAAATAATTATAAATGATTCTTACTTACACTTGATCTCAGTTCTTGATTTTTCGCTTACCTTTAACCTTATCCTTGATTTTATTTTTATATAATGGCTACTAAAGTTAAAGTCACCATCATCATTATATGTATTAAATATCAATATGGTATATTTGGACTCTTATATTGATTATCTTAAAAATTATGATAATATAAAAAATTTTACACTAATAATACATATCAATTAAACTCGTAAAATATTCATATAATATGTATTAAATATCAATATGGAGATTATTTTAATGTTTTTCAGTAAAAAAAAAAAAAAAGGATAGTACAAAAGAAATGTGTCATACTTTTTTTTTTCGTGGTGTGTTATCTCATACTCCCTCCCGATCTATATATGAGGAAAAAAATACCTAAATTTTTTGGACTCAAATATAAATAAAATTCAACCAAATCAACTTTATTTAATGTCAGTGTTTCAAAAATATCCTTGGTTAATTATTTTTTTATTTTTTCAAGAGCATTAAAGACTTCCAAGAGCATTATACACTCTCAAGAAATGATAGTTTAGTAACTATAATTTTTTTTTACACAAATTAAGACAATTAAACTAATATAATTAATTTTCTTAATACGTACGAAGTTAAAAATTTTTTTTTTTTTGCTTAATATGTTCTACCAGTTGATCATATGGTTCACTTTGGTCATGCTTTGTAATAATTTTTAGTTTAATTGTTTCATCAATCACAAATTATTATGTCAATGATTTTTTGATATCTCAGTGGATAGCTTCAATGATTTCTATATTTTAAAAGGAATTAATTTTCAATTATAGAATATATTTGATGTACCTCAAAAAGTAAAATCACTTATCACTTATATAATAACTTGTGTTTGATTAAATTATTATAAAGCATGACCAGAGACGGAGCCACATTGTGGCTTAGGACTTAGGAGGGCCCTGACCCTCCCTCCCTTTTTTTTCTTTATATATATATATATATATATATATATATATATATATATATATATATATATATATTAAAAAGAAAATTGTTAAATAGTTTTGTATAGGATAATTATAGATAATCTTTGTGATATATAAGAATGACGTTTTATGTTTTGATAGATTATTAATTGGATTAAATTGTTATATATTATCAATATAAAATTTTTTTACATTAACAATCAAACAGAAATTATCATTTAAGCTAAAATGTATGATTTTTATTCTAATTATTTTAAAAGTCATTCATATAATAATTTCTGATTGATTGATAATATAAAAAATTTTATGTTAATAATACATAATAATTAAACTTTTATTAATTTAGTTAATATTTTGAAACATTTAAATATTTTACATCAAATTTGATGAGTATATATATTAATCGGATGAAAGTTAATTTTATTAGTCAGCCCTTCTCATCAAAATCTGACTCTGTGACTCACGACCAAAGTGAAGCATATAGTCAACTGGTAGGTCCGTATCAAATTCATACGAGACAACACACCACGAAAATTGCCTGACACATTTTTACCCTACTATCCTATACAGCTCAAAAATTTAATGCTTAAAGTAATAATTTCATCATTATAATTATATAAATTTTTAATTTAATTTCTATGTATAAAAAATTTGAAAATAAATCTTTATATATATAAACGTTAGTAAATTTGGTCCCTACATATATAAATATTAGCAAATTCGTTCTTACATAAACAAATTAGTCCTTATACGTAACACAAATATTTGATTTATTCCCTAAACCTGAAAAAAAAAATTAAATTGGTCCCTATATTTACAATCGATAATAATTTTATCCCTACGTCTGTCAAGGAGCTCGCACACAACGAAAGATTCTTTTCCTATTAATTATTTTTTATATATTATATCAATTTATTACTTCTATTGAGAGTTAACTTGGATAATTTCAGAATATAAAATCATTTACAGACCAAATAATACAATTTCAGAGTTAACCTGATACAATTTTTTTTTTCAGGTTTAGGGACCAAATAAAAAATTTGTGTCATGTATAAGGACCAATTTGCTGACGACAGTGACGAATTTGCTAATGTTTGCACATATAGGGAGCAAATTTGCCAACGTTTACACATATAGGAACTCATTTCCAAACTTTTTTCGTAGAGGGACTAAATGAAGAATTCATATCATATATAGGGACCAAATTATTACTTTAACCAAATTTTAAATAATTACCATATGTAATACATATTATTATATGAACAATTTATCGATTTAAGTAGTATGTTTTGTCAGTATTAAGTTTTAACATCGTTAACTAATTATAAATCATGATATGAAAGACTTTTAAGATAGTTAGGATAAGAATTAAAAAGAAATTAATAATGTGACAAATTATGATTGCTTTGACTATATAAAAAATCTTTATATTAATAGTATATACCAATTAAATTCATATTTTATAATTTTTGGAACTTCATGTTTTTTTATTTTTATTTATTTTTTAAATATTTATCGTATCCACAATCGATATCATATTCTAATATCTGTATTTCATACGTAAATAACACATACTTTTTGTATGCTATAATAACACATGTTTTAACTGCTCATTTTTAGCTACATTATTTCAAGTTCCCGACTATGGTTCCTTATAAAAAGGACAAAAGGATTAACGTGTTTCTATCAACCTAACCTGACAAACAAGTAGACTATAGTCTTAGTTCATAGTATCTAGAAATATCTCCGTGTCATTCTAAATTACAACAAAAATCTCCCCGTCAAAAAAGATATCTAGAAAAATCTCAACCTCTATATAAAGGTTATTTTGTTTCTATTCGTGATTGATGAATCAGTTAAAATTTCTCTACTGAGGCTACACAAATCAACAATTCGTTTTTGTAAAAGATAACGAAGGGATCTTTCCATACAAAGCTATAATTAAGATGTATAATTTATAAATGAAATAAAACTAGAAGGATCCTTTGGATATGTAAGTGTAATTCTATGATTTAGGTAGTATTTACCTATTTGGCCAACTTTTTCTTTCTTCTTAAAAAGTTGAGACAAACACTTTTTAAAAAAACAAAGAACAAAAAAAGTAATTGCATAAACGAAGGAAGTCTAAAATACACTTAAATAGGCTTTATTGGATAGAAATATGTTATCCAAAAAATGATATCTTGGTATCCCCCATCAATCATATTTTAAGAATGAGCATAAATATTAATGAGTTGTGATTTTGTTTTTTTAAATGTAAAATTATTATTGATGGGGGACAAAGAAGGTGACATGATACTAGGACAAAAGATCTACATCCGACTCTATTTGACATGTCTAATAAACTAGCTTATAGTTTATTTGACTAACTTATAAATTTGTTTGACCAAAATAGAATTACTTGATTAACAAGTTTATCTCATTAACTTATAATTTTTCTGAGTAAGTTAATTTATTTAGTTTATAACTTATTAACTTTTCTTTTATTTTTACGCTTATTATTTTAACAAAATTACTATCTTACCTGACCGCTACCTTACAAAATAAATTTTTTATATAAAAAAGTCATATTAATATGTTATTTTATTTATATTATTTAATAAAAATATTATATATATAAAACTTTAATTAGAATTTAAAAAGAATTTATATAAAAAACATATTAACATATCCTTTTATATCATTTTATATTTATAAATTAATACAATATCTAATTTTATCAAATACTTCAAATTCATCAAGCTAGCTTTTTCAATTTTCAGCTAAAAATTAACTCATCAATTATAAACTAATTTACCAATTATTTTTGCCAGACAGAGTCATAATATTACTTTAGTCAATTCTGTAATTATTAAAATTTAAGTATTTAACCATTCAATAATAAAAATCAATAGTTCAAAATTTTATAAAATACAAATACCTGTGTATAATAATTCATGCACCTTAATTTCTGAAATCATCTCCACTTTAGAAGGTGCAAATCCAATAAATTTTAGCACCAAAAACTTCCAATGACTTTATCGTAATCACTCGAGATTTATATATAAACAAAGAAAATATTTAAATTTTTTGGATTCAAATATAATCACAAGTCAATCAAATCAACCTTATTTAATGCTATTATTTCAAAAATACCATTTGATTAATTATTTTTGTTATTTTTCCAAGAGCATTATACACTTTCAAGACACAACTCTCAAAAACACTATACACTCAAAAAAAGATAGTTTAATAACTATAATTTATTTTTTACACAAATCAAAATAATTAAACTAATATAACTAACTTTCTTAATACGTTTAAAATTAATTTTTTTTTTATTATATATATAAATCCTAAGTAGTAGCATTTATCTTCTCAACATGATGCTAACAAACAAACCAAACGCAAAGTATAGATAACTTCATGTTCTTTCCTTACAACTTAGGAGTATATTTAAGTTCAAAGATGAAAGAAATTGAAGGGGGAAAGTAAAGAGCATTTAATACAAAGATGAATGCCTCTTCGTTCTAAATAAGCATCATGAAATTGTGGAGAACACGCGGCAGGTATGTATAGGGCTAACAGTAAACAAATGCATAGAATAGATAAAGACCTGACAAACGGACATCTTTAAGTGCTCAAAAGTCAAAACAGACGGCACAGGTAAAAGGATATTAAACTTAAAGAGTGTATTGATTACGTTATATTCCTCTCAGCATATTATACTGTAACCCTTTACAATATAAGTAAGCAAATATATAAGCAGCATCTTCAGACTGTGTATGCTTGCTGAATTGTGTCGATGTCAAGCCCCTTCAATCTCACAACAGATTCTACGTGACCTTTTAGTGTATGAAGTTCTCTCAACCTGCAACCAGAATATGTATTAGCAAATAAATATTTACATAACTTCGGTTATTGAAACCAACTTAAGTTAAATGTCAAATATATGTCACCCTCGTGAAACACGCAAGGATGTGTATGTATTTCTGTTTCTCATTCCCAAAGAGAATTAGTAGTGATAGTGATAGTGATAGTGATAGTAACTACATGGCAATGCAAACCAAGTAGAAAAAAGTGTTCGGTACTCAACATTTTCTTTTTTGTTTGATGGAATATATAAAATTCCAAACTTGAACATTTAGAAATATTATTACGCACTTGTATGTTTGAAAGTAGGCCTTATGGTTAAAGTGCAATATTAATGTTTATCCCGAACTTAATTCATTATCAAACAAAAAAAAATAATTAAGCACATCTGTATACCTTGCGATTTCGGCTCTCCTTTTAGCCTCTTCAGCCATTTGATTGAGTTCGTTGACATGTGTGCGCTCAGTGAACATCTTGGTGTCAGGTGGCTGCAATCCATGCAATGTTCTTTGTGCATGTGCCCATTGAAGTTCCCGTTGTTCCTTGCCAAAGTCCTTTTGCCTTGTGAATGCAATCTAAATGACAACGATATCCATAAGCAGAGAGCAAAAATTAAAACAATCCCTGGTTTAATTAACTCAACAAAACAAACTACACTTACCCTTTGCTCGATGACAAGGTCCCAAGCCCTCCCACTCAAAGTGTAGCGAGTGAAAAACTTAATGAGATCAAGTGGGATGTAGAATACTATGTTATATAACCATATTACACCAGCCCATCCCCAACCTATTCCTTCAATAGCAGCGAAGCTCCAGTTTGCATATACCGCAATCAAAGTGGCAATCTGCACCCAACCTATCAATCACCAAACTTGATGTGATGGAAAATAATTGAAATAGAATAAATGGTTATGTGGTTTACCAGCTGAGCAACAACAAAAGCAGCCACCAGCAATAAACCAGGACGCTCAACATATGACCAACCCCGAGACCGAGTTACAAATATAAGAGCCTGACTAATAGTGCTCACTTGAAGATAGATTGCAGAGGCAAGTTTTCGGAAATCATCGTGGGCAGTTTTTTCAAGACTCGAGACCCCAAACACTCGCTGAAAACACAGCAGGCAAGATAAATCAATGGCCATCCAAAACAATCAAAAGTCGCATGCAGAGTCCATGAAGGGCATGAATTAACATTGATACACATAATTAATTAGGTAACAATAGATCATAACAGTCGACATGTCCTAGCATAGCTGCCATAAGGGATGAAGCCTTGATTAATTAAGGTGTCATAGGAAGAAGACATACAGGGAAGAAATTTGTTTTGTATGCTGCCCAAAAGAATATGACTGTCATCATTGCTAAGTAACTTCCGAGCACAACGCCAGTAGTAAATATCTCGGATAGCTTCCAGCTATCTGGCAGAGGTGATGGTTTTACCCGATCTTTTGAAATTGTCATAATAGTACCTACAACGTCAAAGAAATCATCACCCATCAATAAAACTCAGGAGTCAGGATTGCAAAGAAGCATGCAGCAGGCGACAAACACAGGAAACAATGACAAATAAAAGAAACAACAAACCATCATTTAGGATGGCGATAATGAGCACCATAAAAGGTGGAAAGTCGAACTTCCAAATGAGAGCCAGCAACATGAAACCAAGCTGTAAGCATGTCAAACGTGCAGAATATAGTAAGAAAATTAGACCAATCTAATAATTATGTTATCAACAAAAAATAGATTCCATAGTTTCAAAATAATTCACTTACCACGATACGAATTGTAATTGAGACTGCATAAATCTGCATGAAAGTAAACATATTAGTCAATGATAAGACAATATGCATTCATTACCATATGAAGATAGCGGGGACAAAACTAATATTTCGAAAAATTAATGTATGATGGTGTATTAATGTATTAAAATGGCAGAAATAACATTGACATGTGGTTTGGAAAAAACAAAAAAAATCAGAAATTTAATAGTGGTTCAATTGCTCACTGTATAGTTTTTCATTCTCTGGAAGATAGCTCGACTGGTCAAAACAGCACTTATAATTACACTAAGGCCAGGTTCTGTTAAAACAATATCAGATGCACTACGAGCTGCATCAGTAGCATCAGCAACAGCTATACCAATGTCTGCCTTCTTGAGTGCAGGTGCATCATTCACTCCATCACCAGTCATTCCACATATATGTTTCCTAGCTTGCAATCGTTTCACAATCTCATACTTGTGCTCTGGCCAAACATATCAAGTATAAACCGACGAACATGAGCAAAAAATCATATAAAACCCAATTTAAAAGAACTAATAATTAATCTACCATCCAATAGAAGTCAAACAATGAACAAAACAAGAAATCTCAACGACAATATAGAAGCGTACCAGGAAATACACCAGCAAATCCATCTGCTTTTTCTATTAGTTCATCAATGGGTAAGGCAGCAATGGATTCATCCTTATCATGCCCAAGTAAAGCAGATGAAGGATACATATTGGTACCCATTCCCAAACGACGGCCTGTTTCCTTTCCTATAGCTAGTTGATCCCCTAATAAGAAAAAGGGAGATATATAAATAAAAAGTAGAAGGAGAATATGAGGGTAGTAATGTCAAACATAAATTACATTGTTGGCTATGTTGAAAAACAGATTATTTGCTCTAAGTGCACAAGATAAGTTAAGTTGCAATGGATTCCACGAATCACATAAATTCTTTGAGTACATTATGTCAATGATACTCAGGTTTTGAAGTTGTTGCCCTTCAGTCCAGCCATGTAAAGCATATTCTTTCAACTATCAGTACGAATTTGTTTTAACTCAACCAAGTTCCATCATAGCTCTGACCAATATGTAACACAAGTTTACTTGGTCAATAACATTTACTGAATCCCAAATTACAGGACTTAGATAGCATCAATTGCTTGCTTAATACAACAGCTTATTCCCAATCTCTACGAAATTAATTAGCTACCAAGAACAGTGATTTCAGTACCATAATACAAGCAAGTAAAGGTGTTCGCTATCACATATAATAGACCTGTAATCATTTTGACATTTACTCCGAGGTTTAGAGCCCTTCGTATTGTTTCTGCACTGTCATGCCTAGGTGGGTCAAAGAGAGGCATAAGGCCAATAAACTGCCAAGGGCCTCCAGCACTCTCTTTCCTTCCATCAGGAACTTCCTGTATACAATGGAGAAGCCTACGTAACCATTTCTAGCTTCAAACACAGATTATTCATCAAATGATCGGGTAATAAATAAATTACCTGGTATGCGACAGCAAGAGATCGTAAACCACGCTCTGCAAACTTATCTATCACGGCATGAACTCTACGTTCAATGTCAGGCTTATTGTGCGCAAGATTTAGGATCTAACAATCATGGTAAAAATCACAATGAGAATATGTGACAGTGACCAAAGATTAACATAACATTATGTAAGTGATTTTATTAAATTACCTGCTCCGGTGCACCTTTGCTTACTCTATGCATTTTACCATCATTATCAATATAAGTCAATGCCGTCCGCTTATCAGTGGGATTGAAAGGAAGAAAATGTACTTCTCGTATACCAGCACGTGCCTTTGGTAGCAGCAAGTTAGAAAAGAAAAAAACTGTGTCAACTTGAATTTGGACACACTTATGTGGATAAACATATTATAGTTGCAGGCTTGCAGCTAATAAATACGTCATAAGAATACCAGCAAATAAAAGATCAATTACTAACCTCCTTTGGATCAGCCAGCATCCCAACTACGGCAGTATCTATTGCATCTTGATTTTCAAGTCTTGAAGCTCTAGCTGCCATCAAAACAACAGTATCTGGATCCACCCCTTTTGTAAAAACCTTATTCGTCAAATGAAAATATTTAGAACTAGTGCATATGAATCAGACAGAGATAACCAGAAAAAAAACACCATTAATCATCCAACCTCAATAAGATTTTTGTCAACAGTAAGCTTATTTAATGTTAGAGTCCCAGTCTTGTCACTGCAAAGCACATCCATGCCTGCCATCTCTTCAATAGCTGTCATCCTCTTTGTGATAGCCCCCTGCAGACATTATAACCATTAGTTCTTAGGTGCACATGTCCAACCAACATGCTCAACTAAAAGATCCCAACTGACCTGCTGAGATAGCCTATGCGAACCAATAGCCATGGTCACCGAGAGAACTGTAGGCATGGCAATTGGAATTCCTCCAATAAGAAGTACAAGCAAGTTATCAATTCCAGGACGATATTTTCTATCTTGGATGGGATACATAACAATAATCTCAATAATCATCCCCACAGCAATTGAACATATGCAGAAGTTCCCAATTGCAGTCAAGACCTAGATGACAAAAGAAAATAGAACAAATCAAATCGGAATCATGAATATAAATCATGACCGAAAAAAACTGCCTTCTCTCAGGTTACCTTTTGAAAGTGACCCACTTGATTCGTAGAATCCACCAGGTGAGCCGCCTTCCCAAAGAAGGTGTGAACACCAGTAGCAATGACTACAGCTTCAATCTCTCCTTGTTTGCAGGTAGAGCCAGAGTACACACCATCACCAGGGCCCTTTGTTACTGGCAGGGACTCGCCTGTAAGCGCAGACTGAAAAGCACAAAGCACGGAAAGGAAAAAAGGGAAAGCATGTACTTGAACATTAGGCGTGTAATGGATTGAAATTAAATAGCAGAAAGAAATACTATGATAAATAAATAAAATAAATAAAATATCAGAGAACACACCTGATCAATTTTCAAAGGATCCCCTTCAAGAAGACGAGCATCTGCTGCTACAATATCTCCAAGTTTGATGCTGATTATGTCACCGGGGACCAGGACCGCAGCATCTTGTTCATTCCACCTACCATCTCGAAGAACCTTTACAAACACAGTCACCATCACAAAAGAAACTATAAGTAAAAAAAACAAAAAGATTCCTTTTCAGATGCAAATATTTTACTGCACCAATCAATACCAACATGGTATGCAGTATGCAGTATGCACACAAGAGTAGTGAGACAAAGACACCGAAATTGACACCTTTGCTTTTGGAGCGAGACGAGCCATGAGAGCAGCTGCAGCATTACCAGCATTGTTCTCCTCGATGAAACTGATAGTTGAATTGATCACAAGCAAGGTGATGATACCCACAAAGTCTTGCCAGTCGGGAGGCTTCCCCTGCATACAAATTTAAGGAGCAAATCCAAATAATCATCAACAAATACACACCTCCACTGCAACTAAGAACTCACAAAAGTTGAGTGTACACTATTACTCACCCCTCCATTTGCAAGTGCAATTGCCATTATAGCAGCTGCCTCCATAACCCATGACAGAGGATTCCACATAAATCCCAAGAACTTCAAAAATTTGCTGTCCTGAACAACACCCAGAAGATAATTTATCATAAATTTTCAATTTTTTTAAGTGTGACTTAATGAATGAGAGAAAGAGAGTACCTTTTTCTCCTCAAGTTTGTTGTAGCCAAAAATGGTCAATCTCTCCTCAGCAGCCACACCAGTGAGACCTTCTTTGCTACATCTCAGATTCTCAAAAACCTCCTCAATGGGTATGTTTTCCTACATTCACAAAGTTCCCAAAAACAAAAACAGCAACAGACCCATCAATGAAACAAAAGAGACTATGTAAGACACAACAAAGAACACAGGGTTGAAGTGATGGATTCAGATCTATGTTTACCAAATCCACAGTTTCCTTCAACACAGCATCCAAAACTTCGGGCTTGTCCCCCATCGTCTTCTTCTTCTTCTCTGTCTACCAGTTCCAGTTCCTCCCTCTCTCTCTCCGTCACACCAACTTTCTCTCACTACAAAACCGTTCAGAAATGAGGAGTGAGCGTGCGTGGAGTGCACCAACAACCGTGAAAGGTGGCAGAAGTAGGAATATAAGTAAAATAAAATAAAAGGTAGAGAAACTAGAGACAAAGGATGTGTTGTGCGGTTATGAGTAGGATGAGTAGTAGGAGAACCTAATTGTGACCCCAAAAGTTGGGATCCGGGAGATGCAACAAACAACAACAACCACTCTCCACAACCCAGAAAAATAAAACACAGAGAGAGAGAGATCAAACCCCTTTGCCTTTAATCTATGCAAATGCAAATGCAAGTTAAGCAACCATGTCAGAAGGGTGGAAGATCCATCCATCCATCCATACATACATAGAGTCACTCAGTAACAGTCACTGCTTTAATTAACTTTGCTTCGCCTTTTCTTTTTCTTTTCCTTTCTTTTCTTTACTTTGTTTCTTTCTAACCTCTTTTTATCTATTATTATGTTATGCTATGTTTGGTTCAACAGACCCAAGAGAAGAGAAGAGATTTTAATGAAGGAAAGAAAAAGGAAAGGGAAAGAAATGATGGAAAAAGATTTTAATTAGTTATTGTGTTTGGTTAAGAGGATGGCGGGGAAGGAATTTTAATGGAGAAAAGAGAAAGTAATATTTTTCATGTTTGATCTGTGAGGAGAGGGAAGGGATTTTCAAATTAATTCACTTTTACACTCTTATAATTGTTTAATTCAAAATATACAAATGAGTATATTTTAGTCGATGCATGTAAATGTTTTTAAATCCATATTCCCTCCAAATCCCCTAATATTTAAGAGGAGCCAAAATTTGGTGAAGAGTGATTTTGCTCCTCTCCTCTCCCCTTCAAAAAGTTCAACCAAACATAAAGATTTAAAAAAAAAATTCTCTCCATTCTATTTCCCTTCAACAAAACATTATGTTTGGGGATTAGGACACTAATGCAAAAGCAGTTACAAACACATAAAAGATAAAATGTTTTCTGTATTATAATTTCAAATATTATAAATTGAATTTAATTGATATATATTATTAGTTTTGATGACTTTTAAGGCTGTTAATATAGAACTCAAATATTTTTTTAACGATGTTTCAATTTATGATTGATTAAAAATGTGAAAAAAATCTCTACGGTGATAATATATACCAATTGTGTCACGCAAAAGTGATTGATTATAATGGAAATGTGTTGCATCCCTAAGTGTATTTTACCTTCAAGATCAGGGGTTCCATTCATGTAATCGCCACTTTGAGAATGACGTTTTCTAATCACTTCAGACATGAGGGTTACTCTCATGTCTATGGGATATTCGGTTAAATAACAAAAAAAGAATTTATGAATTGAATCATGTAATGTTTACACTTTGTTCCTTTTTATTTTTGGAATTTTTAGATGAGAAAACTTTCAATTTATATTTAGGATAAGAGTCCTAAGTAGATAAGAGTATATCTGTTGTTAAAACATTTTATCTATCCTCATGGTAGGTGATCCAAATTTTATTTTAAGAAGTTTCGTCCATTTCTTTTTGTTTTTATGACGATACCAATATCCCTAGTGAATAAAGGTTACGACTTTTACATGGCAAAACAAAAAGGTTCCTATCATAAATCAAGATTTATTAAATCAAGAGTTTTATTATTATGTTGTATCAGTATAAAGTTTTTTTTATATTTTTCAATTAATTATAAATTATGATATGAGTGACTTTTAAGGTAGTTAGAATAAGAGTCAAATATTTTAATTTATGTGATAATTTTTAATTGGTTGACATTATAAAAAAATCTTTACACTAACAGTACATATCAATTAAATCCTTAAACCGAATGAAACATTTTAGTAAATATCAACTATTAATATGACCAATACATTTAACAAAACATCCCTAATGATACCAAAAAAAAAAAAAAAAGCATCCCTACATAAGAAGAGTATAACTTTGATATAGTGACTGTGTACAATTTTTTATTGGGTTAATCACTCACAAATCACCCCAAAGTTGTATCATAAATAATTTATTATGTTTGACAAAGAACGTACTTTTGAAGAAAAAAAAAAAGCTTTTTTAAGGTAAGAAAAGCTTTTATATACAATCTCATTCAAAGGACTATTAGATTATCTCGGTTGATTATTTTCTAATTTAAAAAATGATGATAAGATATAAAAAAATAATCATTTTAACAAGTTTTAATATTATATAATTTATTATGTAAAAGTGATTTTATGAGCATCATCTAAATAATTATATAATCATCTTAAAATCATTTTTAAATAAATATATCCAAACAAAAATAGAATCCGATTATAATCAATTATCACAATAATCAATTATAAGCAAAATTTATTTTTTTCAGCTTTCTTAAACACATTATAAATTATCAAAATATGATTAAATAAAAGGGTAAAAATATTTTTTATGTTAATTCTGCATCAAAATTAATATCAATATCTTTTTATAAGGGTGTCAGACAGCCCGTACTTTTAGATTTACGTATTATAAAACTCAAACATTAACATGACTTTAATTTCTATCATAATTATGTTTTAATTATATTAAAAGTTTAATTATTATATATTATCAGCATAAAATTTTTTACATCATCAATCAATAATAAATCATGATTTGAAATGAATGATAACTTTTAAGATAGTTAAGATAAAAGTTAATTTTTTTTACTAACGTGATAATTTTTTATTGATTGACAATATAAAAAAATTTATACTATTAATATATAATATATCAATTAAATCCTTATGGTAGTAATGTATTGCTTTTTCTTATTTTAAAAAAAACGCCTGATCGAGAATAATACATGCCACCACTTCTGTTAATTAAACCTGATTACTGATTAATAACGCTCAGGTATCACTAAGCATATCAAGAGGGGTAAAATGTAACTGAACGATATTTGTTATTTTCCTAAAAATAGCCTCGTTTAGAATAAATTATTCCTGGTGCGGTACGGCCGGGGAGAGAAGGGGTGGACTGATAGAGATGAGAGTATGGACCATCAGCGAGTACATGGATATTTGGATTTACTTTTGTACGACGTAAAAATGATTCCTAAAGCCGTAAAATTAATTTTGATGGGTTTGAATGTTTTTAAGTAGAATTGATTTTGATTCTATTGAGCAAAAATAGTTGATAAGTTAGTTTATAAATTTATAAATGATAGCTGAAAAGTTAATTGATTAAATTTGAAATGTTTGATAAAATTAATTATTGAACTAGCTCTCATATGTATATATATTTAAATCTAGTTGAAGTTTTATAATTATAATATTAATTTTTTTATTTTTGTTAAATAATATAAATGACTTGTTTATATATATATATATATATATATATATAAATTTTATTATATGAGATAGGGTTGAGTAAGATGAGAATTTCTTTAAAATAATAAAGATAAAAATGAAATAAAAATTTATAAGTTATAAGTTATAAGTTAAATAAATTAACTTATAAAGAAAAGTTATAAGTAAAGGAGATAAAATTGTTTACTAAAAATTTCTATTTTGATCAAATAAGCTATAAGCTAACATATTGGATCGATCAAACACGGTATAAATCAGACTTAATTAATAATTATTAATTTTACTAATAAAGTAAAGGAAGCACGAAAAAATATGTAATGAAACATTAAGTAAGAAAATTAAATGCCAAAAGCATAAGAAAGTTAACAAAAAGATACCTTTCTTTCGAAATTTTGTTCATTTTCCGGTGCAAGATTAAATTCCTTTTGAGGCCAGGAAAAAGATACCTTTGGAGACATTGATTCAACTTTTCGGAATCACAAATAAAAAGTTATGAGTCACTGAGCAGAGCACGTCTCTTTCGCTTTCCCACACCCTATATACTTCCCACCAGAGGCGGATCTTTTAAGGGGCGGCTCCCCCCGCCAAATCTTTTTCTTATATAAAAAGTTATATATGACACTAATAAAATAATTTGTATAATATTTACTACATGTAAAGCTACAAACATTGGGATATTTTATTTTGTGAAATATTATTATTAAATTTTATTAATTTAAAAAATTCAAATAGTTGAATGAATATTATTTCTGACTTAACACCATTAAGGTCGCTATAATTATGTTTCTTCTCCTTCGCGCCTCTGCTTCAAGCTTCATCGCACCATTATAATATGAGCAAGCACTAAATAGGATTTCACATTTTGAATGTTTATTTACTTTATATATTTAAATAGTAAAATTATTCATCATTAATTATAAATTTTAAATATATTATTTTATCTAATATCTAATGGCTCTTCCAAATTTTTCGGTCAAGATCCACCTTGCATGTTCTTTCACCATCTCTTTTGCCTTTTCAATAGTCAAAAAAAAATCTCTTTCGCCTTTTCAAGATTAATTTTTTTTAATATTGAAATGTTTGATGCCTATGTCTTGCACATGGCTATGATAAAATATTTTTAAAATGAGTAGCTAAAAATATATTTATCATTAATTTAATATAATATAGATTTAAGTAGAATAAAGTGTTAATATAAAAAGTTTTTATATTGATAATCAATCATTTATCGATATATTCATTAAAAATGTTAAATTCTTTTATATATATATATATATATATATAAATGTTTGACTCCTAAACTCATTATTTTAAAAATCACACATAAAATATATAAAAAACTTAATCCATTAAATAATATAAAATATATATCTTTAATTGTATATTATTTATTTCAAGAATAATCTCATTTAAAAATAAGTATTTTCCTTAAATATTCCATGGTTCTCAGGTATTATTTGCAGTAGGAAAGAAACTAGGAGGGAAGAAATAGTAAAGGAAAGAGAATAAATAGAAAATGAGTAGGTTTTTATATTATTTGTAAGAGAACTTAGAAGTAGGATAGTAATAAAAAAATAAAAAAGTTAAGTTTTACGATAAAGACATATTTATTCTTAATAACATATATTTGTATCATACAAAACAAAAGGATAATATTATCTTTTCAATTTTTTTCTCTATCCACTGTTCCCTCACATGTTGTGAGGAAGAAAAAATTTGTGGGTCCTACATGGTATTTTTCTCTTTGCCAAACAATGAAAGTAGCTCTTTTCTGCCATACTTCTTTGTTTTCTACTTCCTTCTTTCCAAAATACATCTTTATCTCTATCTCTATAAAAGTAAGGAACAAACTAGGGTTTTCCTAGGGTTATTATAGGGATAATTTAGTAAAAAAAAAAATAGAGTGATTTGGTTAATTTTTCTAGGGTTTTTCTAGGGTTAATTTGGGATAATTTGGTAAAATGAATAATGTCATAAGGATAGTTTGGTACATTGACCTAGGGGCAATTTGAGAAATTGAATCATAATAATTATTAATAATTTATTAAATACTATTATTAATTAAAAGAACTTTCATATATTTTTCGTTGAAGTGTAAAAACACCATTGAACTACTTTAAAACATTGCTAGATTGGAATTAAAAGCAACTGTTTGATTGCCTTACAATTGAAAAATATTTGAAACGATGACTGCAATTTTGAAACGGTGATTGCAATTATATTTATATTGCTTTATTACTTTTCATTGCTTCCTTAATAATAATAATAATAATTTTTTTTGAAGGATTAATAATAATAATTAATAATTTATTAATTTATTAAATACTATTATTAATTAAAAGAACCTTCATAAATTTTTCGTTGAAGTGCAAAAACACCATTGAACTACTTTAAAACATTGCTTGATTGGAATTAAAAGCAATTGTTTGATTGCCTTACAATTGAAAAATATTTGAAACCATGACTGCAATTTTGAAACGGGGATTGCAATTATATTTATATTGCTTTATTACTTTTCATTGCTTCCTTATCTTTTCAACTCCGCATGTGTTTGATCTTATTCCCTGCTCTCATCCATTGTTATTCAGTGTGTACTCCGATTTATAATATTGTATGGAAATTTAGTTTATCAGTATCTACTTTGCCTCTAGGTAAATGCATCGCATGCTTCTTTATTTGTTCTTTGATCTATTGCTTTTTTTCCACATTATAGAATGACATCGGGTTTTCATCCATTTTTCCGGAGATAGACACAAATTTATATCATATGAACGGTTCAAAGTGGATGATTGGAATAACCTCACAACGAGTACATATTTTATTTCATTAATTTAATTCAATTCATCAAGTGTTTGAGAACCATGATTGACATGCAAATGTATTTGTCACTTATATTGCAATGTCTGATCTGAAGTCCATATGTCATCATGTGGCAAAGGCATATATAATGGTATAAGGTGAAAGATTTTCATTCTTTAATGAGTATTGTTGACATTGAACTTAATTTGTTGGTAGAGGGTATCATTTGGCTTCAAGCATGTATTACACGTTTGTTGAGATTCCTTAAGTAGAAGATATCTTTTAGCTTTATATTTGCCTTTATGTTTTCCTTTACAAAAAATATTATTTTGGTTTTTCACTCATTTATTGGTTTAATCTAATTCAAGCGAAAGTTTGGTAGTATAGAGAAGTGGTAGCTTTTTGGATGAGGGTAGATGAGGATGCATGAGGATAAATCTGACGGGGTGATTTAGTTTTTGGGAGAAGCAACTTGAAATTCTTATTTATTATTGATAAGAAGTAGCATATAGGTTCCTTTTTGGGAGAATTAGCTTGATTCTTTTTTTTTATTAGTATATTGTGTTGGATTTTTATGTTGATCATAAAAGGTTCAATCAGCTTTGTAGCTGACATTAGGATACTGCATTCCCAGTAAACTAACATTCCTTAGCTACATAATGTGTGTTTGCTTCCCAACCTTTCCTAGAAGGTGGGGGGAGTTATGTACTATGATGCTAAGGTTAGAAATTTATTAATAAAACTAACATTCTAACTAAATGAATATACTTGAGCACACAAAAAAGGGATTAACTAAATGTAATAGGGGTAATATTTTAAATTGGGTCATGGGCGTTTTAGTAAATTGAATGCTAATAACATATTAAATTACATAACATACCTTCCATTTTGTTTTAATAACCATTCAATTCCTTTTAATATAGGCAATAGAATCATTATCATTGTGTGTGTGTGTAGCCAATTAAATCATTATCATTATCCTTTTAATAAGAGGGGTGTTTGTTTCTGAGATACCAAATAGAATCTCCGGAATATAAGACTGGAAATATTTATTCCCATGTTTGGTAGAAAGAAATTAAAAAAATTTCCTGGAAATAAATTATTCTTGGTATTTTATTTACCTCATTTTGATGTTGTTTTTAATCCCGTATGCAAAGGATGGGAAAGATTTGTTCCAATGTAGTGGGCATCAATTTTATTAGTAAAAATCCTTTTCTACCCCCACTATTTTATAATTCCTTGGACTCTTATCAATTACATTGAATAATTAATATTTAAATAACGTTTTATATAACAAAGGTATTTTGAGGATTACACCATTTTTGTCAGACATATGTATCATGAACCCAGCAAAGTTTCGAATTATTCTATGGAATTTTAAGAAAGATTCACAGCAACTTTAATTGCTAAAAAAACACATTTTACAAGAAACTCAACAATAACATTTGTGATGATAACACTCCCGGGTTTGTGATTTCAGGAAAACTTTTCTCAATCCGTGAAACAAACACCCTCTTAGGGGTAATTTCGTTTCTTGGACAAGCAACATATCAACTTACCTTTTTTTTTATATGTCTTTAGCTAATTAAGATCGGGCTATAGGACATGCATTCGATTGAATATAGAAATATAGAATTAAATTATTGTGTCCGGTATAGCTAATGTTGAGGGAAAATCCAATACTGCTGATGGAGACTTACATGATAAAGTTGATGAAAAAAGAGACGATGGTTCTGAAGTTCTCAAAATAAAGATGAAGAAAAAATTGTAGTTATTTCTCAAATTAAATTTCTCTACAGCTCCATTTTGGTATAGAGCAATTGAGCAAAACGATAATTTTGCACACGAATCAGTCATACATAGCAGTTTTGGAGCCCAAAAAGGGTACAAGATGCCACTAAATTAGACATAGATAGATCATTTGACATTTTCTATTTTGTTCCTTTTACATTTGTGGAGAAATGGCTTCTCGATAATCTTTCAAGTCATACCTTATTATTATTTATAAAACTAATCCATGAGCCCACATATCGATACGTAGAAAATTATCAATGAAAATATTTAAAGCTATGAATTTAATTAATTTTATTTTTTTGACTAGAGTTTTATTAATTTTCAACACTTCTACTTCATTACTTTTTATTTGTTTTTATTAGAAAATTTATTATTGCATCAAATGAAATGATTCCACATCTATTAATATTCAGTCAAAAAAATATATATAATTCCATTTTATAAGGTTTAAACACATCCCAAATATTAAACGTAATTTACAAATCATGTAATCTTTGGTGTCATTCTTCAGTGTAATTAAAAACAAGCATATCATACAAAAATCACTCATTTTTAGCAATGATAAAACACGGAAATTTTTTTATAAAAGTTTGTTATAATGACTTTTATGTATGCAATATGAAGTTAATCGATCAATATTTATTTTTTCCTATCAATTAAATAGCATCAACGTGTGCTTATATATAAAATTTAACACATTCAACTTAATTTACACACCAAGAAACCAAGATTTTAATTTACATATATGACTTTATATTACTTTTATGCCAAATATTGTTCTATTTGTCAAACCAATCAATTTATTACATGCAGCTAAATATATTTCAATATTTCTTACTTCAAAATCAAACTCATACATAAAATTGTTATTCCATTTATTATGCAAATATTTAGAATTTACAAATGTAAATTATGAACAATAATTATTAAAAAACTGTGTAAACCCGTGCATCGCACGGGTAACAGTCCTGGTTGAAACAAATAAAGTGTAGCAAAATTAAATTGAGTTTGATTAACATATGGGCAAATTCTAGGGTGAGAGATCTTATCATATCTCTCATCGTGAGCAACCCTATCTCTGTAAAAAAAAATTAATTATTTATAGATCCTTCAAGTTTTTAAATTTAACATTTCACCCTTTTTCTCCCCCCTCCTATCTCTCCTCCCCCCACCCCCAGTGCCTCCCCTCCTACTCCCACTCCTTCACCCCCACCCCGACTGCTTGTGAAGATGGTTTCAATCCAAACCCTATAAACCGTTATGCATATCCCCGTAAACGCCTCCCCTCCCCTTCCTAATGGTTCCTCTAATAACTACACAAAACTTCTTCACTGTTCTTATTTAACTCAACCAGATTATTAGCCATGTTTGGACCAAAACCATGTTGCTCAAAATCAAGAACCGCTCTGCTTCTGGCACGGTTCTGGTGCAAAGAACGGCATCAATGGCGACGAAGGCAGTGGTTCCGGGTTAGTTGTGACGGCAAATCGACTGAAAGAGGCTATATACTCCAAATCTGGTCTTTCTCTGCACTCCAGATCAGTGGCGACGATGTCCAAGTTTGCTGTAAAGTTATGATTTTTATCATTTTGTAATTTTGTTCATTTTTTTCATGTTGATGCACCAATGTTATGGGTTGCTAGGTTGTGGGAATGGATCCTTTCCAGATGTCTTATTGAAGATGGTGATGGAGGCAGAGGTGGCTAAGGAGGAGAGTGGGAGGAGTGAGAGAGGGAGGGGATGGAGGTTGAAAGAGGAGAGAGAAGAGAGGAGATGAGAAAGAAAAAAAATGGACCAATTTATAAATTTGAAAAGATTAAGCATTTAAAAATAATTACAAATTTGCTTAGAATTCCCTCATTTTGTTCTCTCACCGTGAGCGGTATGATGTTGTTGCTCACCCTAAAACCCGCCTTAATATATGTCCAAAAGCTAATACACCTAGGGAGAATGGAAAAGGGTGATCCATTTTTTTTTAAAAAAAAAAAAAAAACGAACCTATTTTTTCCAGGGAAACAAGACAATCATCCACAAGCTAGCCAACCGGGTTAAGTCATTACTCATTACTAGACCTTAACTACATGACATAAATAATTCGAATTTAAGAAATTCAAATAGTATAGCACGTTTGCAATATTGCTATAAAATCTCGCTGACATTGATAATTAAAATCGGAAGGGCATTATTTAGCATATAAACTTTTATATAGCAAAAAAGGACAAAGTAAATACATTCTTAGAGTTTAATTAATTGTGATGTAGTAAAGTTTTTTTATTATGTCAACCCATCACAAAATATTTTATGTATGATTTTTACGTTAGTTATGATAAAAGACAAATCTTTTTAGTTCGGAACTCATCGTATTTAGGGTCTTTGGCTCCCCAATAGGTTTACCGGGATGTCCCGACAGTTTCGGCCCTTTGAACCGACTATGAGACTAATCTCTGGTTCAACAACGACAGACGTCCTGTTTTTTACACACGAGGTTGGGTTGCCTCCTAACTGGACGACTCCAGGAATCGAACCAAATCTTTTTAATTATGTGACAAATTATTATTGATTGACAATATAAAAATTCTTTACACCGGCCGTGTATCAAACTATAATATTAAAAATATAATTAAAGTAAAATAATAAAAATAATAATCCATTAGATCTAAAGTGATAAATATTTAATAAAACACAACTAAGACAAATTTCTTTAGCTCCAATAATATCTAAGAATGTGTTTGGATGAGATATTTCAAAATTCGAAGGTATTTAAAATACAAGGTAATTGAATTGAATCAATTGAATTACTTTCATTTTCAAATTACTTTGTTTGGATGAAGTAATTCAAAATTCTTATGTTTTCTTTCACCAAAAAAAAATTTCTTATATTTCCAATTCCTTGTTTGGTTATAGCAATTTAATTTTCTTTAATTTTAAAATTTCATTTGTGAATATTTATTTTTAAATTTTGAAATTTACTATAAAATGTGATAAATAAATAAACATTAGTAATTTTAAATAACAAATTATTACAAACAGATATCAATGATTTAGTGGTTGAGCTTCACTCTTCCTCCTTGGAGGTCTAGTGTTCAACTAGTGTTCAATACCTATTTGACGCTTTTGGACCAAAACAAAAATAATGAAAATTTAAAACATTTTTAAAAATTAACTAATTTTAGGAATAGTTAAATAATTAATTATATCATTATTCTTAAAAAATGACGGCAATGGTGGTGGTTGGCGGTGGCCGGAAGTCTGGCGGCGGCGATGCCGGAACTCACCGACAACTCATTATTGATTGTGTCCAAAGATGAGGTGTTGGATATGTATCTACCCAAGACTTGATCCTTGGAATAGAGCCCCACTTTTAACTTTCATTTAGAAATTGCTTATTTTTCACTATCTAGACTTGCCCGAGCTAAACAGCGCGACAAATGTCATTCTTAAATGGCACCTAACAGAAAAACGAGTTTGATAAGAAATAAAACTTGTGAAAACAACTTTTAAAAATTTGAATTAGAATAATGCCAGTAAAACACCCTTATCAATACTTTTATACACTCTATTTTATTGAATTGGATTCATGTAGCACATTAAATAAAAAGTGTACATGTGATTTAAATGATATAAGAAATATGTTTAAAAAAAGGTTAAGATGATGAGTTTAATTGCTATGCACTGACAGTATAAAATTTATTACATTGTCAACCAATCACCAATCATGATTTGAATGACTTTTAAGGTAGTTAGAATAAAAGTCAAATATTTGTAATGATGTGACAATATATAATTGGATATCTATCTAAAAAAAATTTTACATTATCAATATATAACAATTAAACTCTAAAAAGATTACATTGTGAACATTTTCTTTGAAATAATTGCAAATTCAAAATATATTAAATTCTTTTCTATTTTTTGCACTTAAAACTATGGCTTGTAGTAGTATATAGGTAAAATCATTTGATTGGTCCCTTAAGTTTATTTTTTTTATTTGATTCCCTATGTTTATTTTGTGCGAAATAGGTCTCTTAAGTTAGATTTGGATGACAAACTTAGACTTTTTTTATCATTCCTCCGAAATTTATCTTCTCTTGATCTGTGTGATACTTCAAACCTATCTGATATTACTGACGTGATAATAAATATAATAATTTAATAATTTAATAACACGTCGGCCAAGTTCAAGCTGAGAAATCATTCACGTCTTTTTGAATGGTTGAAAGAGTCATTAGCTTTTGTAGTCTCGTGGATCACCAACAAAATCAACAATCATTGGTTTTTGGTTTTACGTCTCAAATTTGACATCAGATTTTTTAATGACACTAAGGGCTCGTTTGGTGGTTAGGATAGGATAAGTATGGATAGGATATGAGAGCTGGATAAAGATAGGATAGGATATGAGCATGATAAGCTCTTATCCTGTCCAATGTTTGATGTGCATCAGATAATGACAGGATATGATATAAAATATCCACAAATGATAAAATTATCCTTATATCAAAATTATATTTTTTTTCAAAAATAAATTTTAATATTACGTGGTTGTTTTATACATTTAAATTAAAAAATATTTAATAATATATATTTTTGGCTTTTTAATTATAAATTAGTCCATTTTTTTAAATTATAAAAAATTAACTTTTTTTTTTTCACTTTTTATAAAAATTGTTAATTAAACCACATATTTTAATTAATATTAAGGTTGACTAATTAGATTTGAAATCGTAATTAAATAATAACAATATTAAAGGTAAGAGATAAAAGAAAGCATTTTCTTATCCTATCCTGTTGGTTCTAACCCAGCTCCACCCTCAGGATAGAATTATAACTAAGTAACAGGATAGGATAAGCTAACAGGATAAACTTATCCTATCCTGCTGGTTCACCAAACTACAGATTAAAACAGGACAGGATAGCTTATCCTATCCTGCCTCCCTTATTCTGACCACCAAACGGGCCCTAATGGTTTAGGTACAGCAAAGTTTTGTTACAAAACAAGAAAGAAAGAAAGAAAGGAAGAAAGCCACCCCAGAGTTATGTAAGTGAGTAGATATTTCTCACTTTAATTGATATTTCAGAATTGGGAAAGCATGACTCATTTATGCCAGAATGAACTTTTAGTGGTGTACATTTTGTAATGAGTTGTAAGGTGAATGAAACTGGAATGAGCTCATTGTCATGTTTTCGAGTGATTTCCAGCCTCCTCTTAGCCCAACCTTGCACCATGCAAGTACCTTTTCGTTTCCAATTTTGCTTTCCCATGTTTTGATGTTATGTCATATTTTTGTGTAATTTTCTTGGGCTTTAGCCCCTTTTTTTACCCCAAAAAAAATTTTAGTAATACTTACGTGGGATATCCGGCCACATATGAATATAATTAGATATTATTATATATTATGGATTTAATTAGTATGCGTTGTTAGTGTAAAGATTTTTTATGTCATCAATAAATTAAAAATTATTATATAAATTAAAATGTTTGACTCTTATCCTAATTATCTTAGAAGTCACTTATATCACGATTTCTAATTAGTTGACAGTGCAAACAATTTACACTGACAACTAATGACAATAAAACTCATATGCTATATACAAAGCTGAAATTGATGTAATATATATAGATGTAAATTGTATATGGTAATGTACACACAAAAAAAATTACAAAACATACTCCTCAATTATAAGAGGCCGAGAATGGGATTGCTAGTCCCGTGTTTATGGGGGAGTTTAAATGTAGTTTAAAATTAATTTAAAGCAACGCGAGCAACACATTTTTTTAGCATACTTATTTGCTATGATGTATATCATAGGAAATCTGACGAATTTGAAAATTTGCTTAAAAATCAATTAAGTAACAGCATGACTATACACGTACGGATGGAGGGAAAACCAATCCAATATTGACATATTACATTCGTACATTTCGTCAAAAACTTCTTCCTACTATTTAGCAATTTTCTTTTATTATAAGGTAGAGTATTTGTAAGAATTACTAAATAATAAACTCATATAATTTAATGAGTCTCATATAAAATTTATTTAATAATAAAAGTTATATTATTAATATTTTTCTACTAGTTTAATATTTAAATATTATTTGGCTTAAATAGATTACTACAGTGGGTTGTAGCCTATAGCTTCTCTTTACAACCAGCAACCAGGCCTTCGGACTTCACCTAAGAAAAGGAACTTGATCTCTTTCTATATTTGCATATTCTCCCTAATTCTCGATATGTTTGGATAAACGGTTTAATTAAGTTTTTATAAGATAAATATTTATTATATAAGCGTTTATGTATAAGCTATTTTTATAATCAAAGAGAAAATATAGTTAAATTGTTTTCATATAAATCATAAGCTATTTTGAAGAGCTTATCAAAATAAGTTGAAAACAGCTTATGGACATGTCATAAGCTGTTTTCATAAGCTCTCCCAAACACTTTGACAAACACTTATACCAGTAGATAAACCCAAATAAATTATTTATAGGTCAATCTAATCAAACCATCTATGTGGCTTGGGTATCACTGTATAAGAGTAGATTATATTCTCGTGTGGATCACAAGCTCTTTCTTTCATTTTCTTTCCTTTTTTATTTAAGGAAAGATTCATAAGAAATCTTATACGGAATAAAAACAAGAAAGCAAAAAAAAAAAAAATAGCGGAACGTATTATAAGGGTTTGAACTTGCACACTAACCAATCATATAATTCATATCTCACAATTTAACTAACTAGTTGATTCAAGGGACCACACTCTTCCTACCTCCTAGTTATTAGGAGCCATGGTGGAATATTTTATTTGATGGACCAAAGAAATATAGTTCATAAAAAACGCACATATTCGTTAAAATAGTTTTTCACAAAAAAAAATATTAAGGATAAATTAATTTCCATAAAAAAGAACTATTTTAATGATATTCAGCAAATTAAAAATCAAGTTGAGATTTTTGAATTTAAAATATTAGCATAGGGGCTTAACTTTTCTAGTCCATAAATTTATTAAGTAAATCTTTAATTTGTTTTCTGAATTTATAAGGTCGTATAAATTTTGTTTTTGTGTCAATTTGATCCCTAAATTTGTAAGGTTTGTATCTACTTAATCACTGACGGAGGGACTAGATTGATTAATATTTGACATCTTCAAGGATGTTTATGAAATTTCGAAAATGTCAGGACCAAGTTAATATCACTATACAATTTATGACCTTACAATTTCGCAGACCAAATCGAGTATTATTCATTTAAATATATACTTTGTTTGGAGTCAAATTAAAATAAATAAATAAATAGTTAATTACAAAGATAAATTTATGGCTAAATTATACTTTTGGCGCTCTATCGTGTTTTTTTATATTTATTTTTGAGTAAAGACTAAGGATGGCAATTTAGACCCTACCCGTTGGATACCCGCAAAAAATACCCATGATAGGTAGGGTAAATACCCGATTTGTGGGGACGGGTGCGGGTCTAGGTAATTACCCGCAAACAAGAGAAGGTATGGATGCGGGTACGGGTACTCTAGTACCCATCCCGTCCTGTACCCGCATATATAAATATATATATTTATATATATTTGTTTATATTAATACATATAATTATAATTATATATCAAATTTTAAAAATAAAATTAATTTAACCTAGGGTATCTTAACTATTTTTCCCTTTGAGACTTAATCACATATTAACCTAAGCACTAATAGCAGCCGTTGATGTTCTTTGTGTTATTTTTTCCCTTTTTCTTAGTTAAAGTGCGGGTAATGGGTGCGGGTATGGGTACTTAGGTACCCAGAGGGTACGGATAAGGGTACTTAAGTTGCTACCCACGCGGGTACTGGTATTTTTTTCAAACGTGGGTATGGGGACGGGTACTATAGTATCCTACCCAGACCCTACCCATTGCCATCCCTAGTAAAGACTCAAATTGGTTCTTGACAAAAATATATTATGACATTTTGGTCCCTTAGAAATGAAAATACCAATTTGGTCCACGAGAATGTAAGATGTGGGTCAAATTAATCTCTTTTAGGATAATTTTTAGGGACATTTTAGTTTCTATCAGAGATTATTTTGACCTGCATTTTACATTCTTGAGAATCAAATTGGTATTTTTTATTTCTCAGGGATCAAAATGTTATCGTATTTTTTTTATCGAGAACTAATTTGTGCCTTTATTCATATGTTTATATACATTTTATATAATGTAATTTTATTTTAATTTTACAGAAAATAATTATTCCCACTATATTTGAAGTGTTTCTCAAAATTTAGAGTGTGTTTGAGAAAGATTAATTTTCTCTATTTCACTTTTTTTGGCTAAAATGTTTTATACGTAATTTATTATGTTTGACAATTAGCTTAAATTTAAAAAAAAAAATTGGGGGGGAGTTTTTTATGTCATCTAATTTGTTTTAGTTTAAGATTGTTGCGATTTATTTTTTTTCCATTTTCAAAATTCTTTTTCCTATTTACCCTTGCAAAACTAACTTCTAAACAAATATTATTAAATTATACAAGTAACTTCATACCATTTTCGTAATTTACTATATAAAAGTGTTTTTTTTACACCACCCAAACGAAATAAATTATCTTAAAGTCGTTTTTCAGCAAAGATACTCAAACAAAAACAGACTCTGATTATAATCAATTATACATATAATCAATTATCAGCATAATCTATTTTTTTCAGCTTTTTCAAACACTTATAGCATGTTTGGATTTGCGATAGTTTTGCCAATATCACGTCTCCAATGGCAGATTGGTAAATTTTTTTATATATAACATAAAAGCTACTAATTGTAGCTTTCACGTCTGCGGCAGTCAAACGTGGATACAAACATGCAATTAGTGTGTTTGGATCACTTGTGTAAATTTGATTATATGGATAATCAATTATTGTTATAATCGATTATAACAGAATCAGTTTTATGTTTAGATGTGTTTGCTGAAAAGTGATTATAAGATAATTTATTTCGTTTAGGTTTTATAAAAAAAAATCACTTATATATAGTAAATTACTAAAAAGGGTATGCAGTTATTTGTATAATTTAATAATATTTATTTGATAATTAGTTTTATAGGCATAAAATGAAAAGAATGTAATTGATTTGAAAATAATATAATAATTTTTTAAATAAGCTCTAAACTTCAAACCTCTTTAAAAATAGTTTTTTCTCTTAAAAATAACTGTTTTGAAATTTAATTAGTTTATTCAAACATACCAACTTTTATTTAAAAAATAATTTTTAACATAAAAAATATATGTTTTAATAAAATTTAATCTTATCCAATCCCCTAATCGATTAGCAATATGATGGAGTCGGGGAGATACCTACATTTTCATCTCCAATTGTCCGTTCTTAGCAAGAACGAGTGGTGCAATAGTTGCATTACGCAAATGAATAGAGACAGTAACAGTGAAACAAAGAAGGGTCCCAGAGACACATGGGAGATGCAATGGAAATGGGAGGCATTAAAAGCCGCATCCACAAAACCAGAAAATGCCAGCCCAACTTCCCCCACAGTGACTCATCATCATCACTTCATCACATCACATGATCTGTGTCACCCTAGCCCTCTCAACAAGGTACATTCCGTACGGTGCCGTAAGACATTTTAGGTACCCTCTCTTTTGTGGGCAAAATTATTGCAACATGCAAAAAAGAAACAAGATTGCTGCATATGGGAAACTATCCCCGCGATCCATCTTTCTTCGTATGGCTCATGAGTTTATTTTTATGCTGCATGGGAAGATGATTTTGCCAAATCGACATTTATTTATTCTTTTTACGTGAACCGATTTCTCAATAATTCTTTTATGGAATCAGAATTTTAGAAATAAACTATTTTGGATTCAAAAAACAAACTATTGAGAAATGGTGTCTTACAAACCAATTTCTCTTCTATTAAAAAAAATGACTTAATTGTACTTTTGGTCCCCTTATTATTGATCATGTACGATTGTAGTCTCTCTAGTTTTTTTATGAACATTTGGTCCTCCTATTTTTTAAATGTTGCAAATTTGATCCTTGCGTCCAATGTCTATCAATTCTTTCAATGATCAACATAGAAGAATCATTTCTCTAAGCGCAAAGAACCTCTTGTTAAAGTTCTCCCTCATCTAGCTCTCCAATTTGATATGATTCAATGTTTCATTTATGTTATTTACTGGTTTTGTTTCTCTTTTTTGGGATATTTTTTTGGTTCCATCACAGATTTTTTATCATAGAAGCTCAATCAGATGTTTTATGCGCTCAAAGTAGTTATTCCTCCCTGTTAATCATTGAAAAATTGATGGCCATTTGATGGAAGGACTGAATTTACAACATTGAAAAAATAGAGAGACCAAATATACACCAAAAAAACTTTAGGGACCAAACTCACACATGACCAATACTGTAGGACTAAATGTTCAATTAAGCCTAAAAAAATATTGAGGTAAGAAGTTATTCTTCCCAAAGGCGTAGGATGGGAAATAATTCCCACTGAACAAGATACCCATAATTCTATTTTTAACAGTATATTCATATTTTTGTCCTCTTTTATGTTTCACATAGCTATTATTTCACACAATTATGATCCGATGAATTCAAAAATAAAAATCGAACCAATTAAATTGGTTCCATTTTATTTGGTGTTTGGGTTTGAACGAATCCAAACACGATGATAATCAGTTCAGTTCTCGGGTTCTTCGAAGCCGAACCGAATCGATTATTATATTATTTATTTATATATTTTTAATATTTAATATTATTATATTTTAGTATTTATATATTTTAATATTTTTTGGGTCAGATTCGAATCAAACCAACCCATTTTTGAACGAATTAGTTTGGCTCAGATTTTCTGGAAAAAAAAACTACAAAAACGAATCAAACCGAATCAATTGATTTTGATTGGTTTGAATTTTTTCATACAAATCTGAACTAAATCGACTTGTGAACATCCTTAGATGTGCTGATTCCCTGCCTAATTGAAGCCTAGCACAAGAGCTTGGTTTTCATGAGGTGCTTGATATTGGTCTCGAGCTTCCCAGCTAGTATTTAATGATTTATCTAAGGTTACATTATCCCGCGTTGTTTGAGTAATTTCTTAGTTTTTTCTGTTTTTTGTTGGGCTTAGGCCCCTCTTGTCTACCAAAAAAATAGAAATAAGTTAATGATCAAAAGATTTGATGATAATGACTATTAATTAAAAATTTTGAAAATACATCCAAAAAGGGAAAAAAATAAATTGAAAAAAATAAATAATGTAGATTTGGCAGTAATAAATATTAACTAGTGGATATGAAAATATATCAAAGATAAAAATTAAAAAAGTTGCTTAATATAAATGACGCCGCGTGGCTCATCTCCAAGAACGAGTACTTCTAATTAATATATATATATATATATATATATATATATATATATATATATATAGTAGTTGATTAATAGTAAAGGGTTAGTAGTAAAAATCCTCAAACTAGTATTATTAATTACTAATTAGATATATTTTTCCTAAAGAAGAAAATATTAAATAAAAAATAAGTAAACGAATGAGATAATTATAATAATTAATTGATGAAATTATAGTAATTAAAAATATTTATCCTAAAAAGGACAAGAATTAAATGAAAAAATAAATAATTATATTTAGAAAAAATATATTTTAAAATGACACATGACATACTAGGAGCAAAGAAATTGTGTAGAATGATTCCCCTTTGAGTGGTTGATATGAAATTGTTTCAAGTAATATATACAAGCAACCATTAACAATGGCGGATATGGAAAAAGCAAAGCTGAGAGACACAGCTTCTTTCATGGGAATTAAGATATTTTGGAGTTAAGAAAATGTTTAAAAAACATTAAAAAATATTTTATTCATGTAAAGAAAATACTAAATATATTTCAATGAATATAAATCACTGCATCAAAAATTGCATTTCCTACCATATTTTATGAAGTGCAGAGTATTGCAGAGTATCTCAATCCTCCTTTATGATTTTTTCAATATTTCAGAGCCGGTGTGATCAAGCATGCACACCACTTTGTCTGCAATATTTGTAGAGAAAGCCTGGCGTAAAGTATACAGGGACCACTTGACTCTAGTCTGTCATGATCGGGACCCCAGATTTAAAGCATGTTGCATCTAGCGATTAATGCTTACCATCTCCACCACATGCTGAGGCTGGCACCCACAACACTGCATACCCAGATGGCGAAAGCTAACAATCAAATAATGCGGTCTTATGACATTTCTTCTAGGCTTTGTCTGAACCTCTAGCACGGTTAAATTAAAAAGAAGAAAAATATATTTTTTTATACAAAAGTAAAATAAATAAGGAAAAAAAAATAGATTTAATTGATATGTACTGTCAGTATAAAAATTTTTTATACAGTCAATCAATCAGAATTTATCACATAAGCTAGAATGTTTGTCTCTTATCCTAACTACCTTAAAGGTCACTCATATCATGATTTCTAATTGGTTGATAGTGTAAAAAAACTTTACACTAACACTGCATAATAATTAAACTCAAAAAAATTTGAACATTGAAATAGAACACCATATGATATTTCATATCTGTATGTTTTTCTATATACTTTTAAAATACCTATATATAAAGAAGATAAAAAAATAAATGAGAAATAGAAATAAATAAAGTGAATTCTATGGTACCTAGAAAATGGAAAGGTAAAAGTTTACCCTGCTTGAGTGTCGTGGCCTAATCATATGGTGAGAAACATTTGATATGATCCACTAACTTGATTCATTTAATTGAGGTGACAAATTCTGATTGGACAAGTAACTTTTATCCTTCCGTTTTCTGGATATCAAGGAATTCACCAATAAATATATACAATATCAAATACAATACTCAAAACTTGATGTTTAAATAGCAAAACTGTTAATATATATATATAATTGATATGTATTGTCAGTGAAAAGATTTTTTATGCTGACAACCAATCAGAAATTGTCATATAAGCTGAAATGTTTGACTCTTATCCTAATACCTTAAAAGTCAATATGATTTCTAATTGGTTGACATGACAGTGTAAAATGACAATAAATAATAACTAAACTCTCTCTCTCTCTCTCTCTCTCTCTCTCTCTCTCTCTCTCTCTCTCTATATATATATATATATATATATATATATATATATATATATATATATATATATAGAAAGCAAAAAATAAGTAAAATCTTAGGGGCTAATGCATAATTTACTCTAACAAAGATAGAGCTAAACACTCTACTTTAATATGGATTTAATTACTATATAATGTTAGTGTAAAAAAATTTACACGGTTAATCAATCATAAATTATCATATCATTAAAAATGTTTGACTTTTATCTTAATTACTTTAAGAGTCACTTATATCATAATTTGTGATTTGTTGACGATGTAGAGAATTTTACACTATTAGAGCATGTTTGGGAATGCTGAATTATTTGGATTTCAACTGTTTTGGATGGAAAAAAATTGTTCTTGAAATAATATTTTTTGTTTGACATTTTGCTTAAGTGTGTGCTTGGATCGGTTGTAAAAATTTGATTATTTCAATAATCGATTAAATGAATAATCGATTATTGCTAAAATCGATTGTAATAGAATCAGTTTTATGTTTGTATGTGTTTGTTGAAAAACGATTATTAGATAATCTATTTCGTTTGGTCTGTATAAAAAAATCACTTATATATAGTAAATTTCAAAAAAAGGGTATGAACTTATTTGTATAATTTAATAATATTTATTTGGTAGTTACTTTTGTAGAGGTGAAATGAGAAGAATGTTATTGATTTCAAAATAATTTAAGAGCTTTTTAATTAAGCTTCAAACTTTTAACTTATCTAAAAACAGTTTTTTCTCATAAAAATAGATGTTTTGTAATTTAATCAGTTTACCCAAACATATCAGTTTTTACCTAAAAAATAACATTTACCATTAAAAACAGTTGTTTTGGTAAGAAATAATCTTCCACAAACACCCTCTAAATTTATTAAAAAAAAACTTTTTTGGGGAAAAAGCTGTTTTATGTTATCTAATTTGTTTTAGCTTAAGAGTGTTGTAATTTGATTATTTTTTATTCTCAAAACTCTATCCCTATTTATCCCTACAATACTAACTTTCCAACAAATATTAATAAAAAAAAATTATACAAATAGCTTCATACACTTTTTCATAATTTAGTATGTAAAATCCATTATCGCTTAATTTTGGCTCCCCTCCAAAAGTGAGGGATTTGGAGGGAAGGAGAAAAGATTTAAAACATTTTAAATGAAATGACTAAAATATCTCTACTTATGTATTTTAAAAACTAAAATTATAAGGATATAAATATAAGTTTGTTTTAAAATCTCTTCCCTCCCCTTGTGAACCAAACACATACAGTGTTACTTTCTCTTCTCTCCATTAAAATCCATCCACTCCCCTCCTCTCCTATCAATCAAACACAATAGTTACTTAAAATTCCCCTCCTCCCCTCCCCTAGCTACTTAAAATACCAAAACTAATCTTTTTTAATTTTTGCTAATCAACAACATAATTAACAATATTTATTAGTTATTTGTCATAATCGGGTTTGTATATCATAAAATATTCTCATGAGTATTATGGCATATTGAGTTGGCATATTGAGTATGTATACTCATGCCATATGTTGTTGCAGCACACTCATTTTCTTTCCTTTTTCTAAGAATGAAACTCCGGAATTGGTAAAACAAACGTGGGCTTACCATGAATAAAGGAATCGTTCTAGACCAAAATCATTAGCTTCCGTTTGGTATTGAGGATAAGAGAGGTAAAATAGGATAAATTATCATCTCCTGTTTTAATTTGTAATTTGGTGAACCAGCAGGATAGGATAAGTTTATCCTGTTAGCTTATCATATCCTGTTACTTAGTTATAATTCTATCCTGAGGGTGGAGCTGGGTTAGAACCAACAGGATAGGATAAGAAAATGTTTTCTTTTTTATCTCTTACCCTTAATATTATTATTATTTAATTATGATTTCAAACCTAATTAATTAATCTTATTACTAATTAAAATATGTGATTTAATTAATAATTTTTTATAAAAAATGAAAAATAGTTAATTTTTTATAATTTTTAAAAAAATGAAGTAATTTATAATTTAAAAGTCGAAAATATATATTATTAAATATTTTTTAATTTAAATGTATAAAACAATCACATAATATTAAAATTTATTTTTGAAAAAAAATATAATTTTGATATAAAGGTAATTTTATCATTTGTGGATATTTTATATCATATCATGTCATTATTTGATACACATCAAATATTGGATAGAATAATAGCTTATCATGTTTATATCCTATCTTATTCTTATCCAGCTCGCATATCCTATCCATCCTTATCCTATCTTAATCATCAAACGAGCCCTTAATATTTATTTGGTTTAGATTATTTTTAATACAAATATGAAAATAATGTTTTTTCAGATAATTATTTTAAAAATTATATGAAAGAAAATTCCTTCTAATATGATTTTCAGATATATTTTTATATTTACAAAATCTAAAACCAACGGCTCTTATGAAGGGGATGATATCCACAAAAAGCAAAAGGACTCGCGGAGTCTTTCCGCAAGTTGAATCGTCGGGGTGCCTTCCCATCAAACCCGATCTTTGTCCGCTTTTCATTCTTTTGTTTTCCGTTACCACGTTTTAAGCATTATGATATGATTTAAAGTAATATCCAACTTTATCCCAACTAAAAAGAAAAGTGGGGGAAATGTTGTACTGTAGGTTTGGATTCACGTTATTATATATCTCAAAATGAAGTTTGGAATGATATTAATGTAATAAATTTGATTTTCATCTGCCAACCAAAGATTGACGGAGTGATAAACATTTAGACCTATACAGAGGAAGATGCAATATCATATTTTAAGCACTATGATATGATTTAAAGTGATATACACCTTTTTTTTATACGTATGATATAAATATAAAGTATTCATCATCGTTAAAAGTGGTTAACCTGTTGAGTATATAAGGTGAGTTATCCCTTTCCAACTAATTTTTTTTTATACACAAAAATCAGGATTTGAACTCTTGATCATTTGTTTAAGGTGTCTGAATCCCTTACCACTAGGACAAATCAGATATTGGTGAGTAATATCCACCTTTATTCCCAACTAAACAGAAAAGGGGGGGAAATGTTTCTCAAAATGAGGTTTGGAATGATATTAATGTAATAAATTTGATTTTCAACGTGAAAATAATATTTTCATCTATCAATTAAGGATTGGTCGAGTGATAAGCATCTCAATCCCATAAAGAGGAGGACATAAGTTTGAATCCTAGTGATTACAATCTAATAGGGAGGTTGTAAAAATCAAGGGTTAATTCTTTCCCCCAAACAGCCGATCGAAGATTAGATTCATAGCTGGTCCAAAAGATGATAACTTGTGGAGATACCTCGAGATATCATTGAAAAACCAAAGACTCTAATTATGGTGTTTCATAAAAAAAAAAAATATTTTTATCCATGGAGAAAAAGTCCCTTCCCAACTTATACGTAAACACAGCCTTAAACTTCTCACAATTGGTTTCAGTGTCACAAACAAAATTACTCTGCATTGGATTCCGTTCGAATTTTTAATTCTTTAATTAAATTTGAAATTAACAGAATCCTGATCCTGAACCATGTTATGAGAAAGACAACATGATTTTTCTTTTAAAACGACAATCTCACCTGTTGTAAACGGGTTTTTAAGTGGAGATATACATTTTGGACCACAAAATATTCTGGCAGCTCCAGATATATATGTACATATATGGGTTGATGTAATAGCATATTGATTTCCTAACTAGCGAGATATTTTGAAGTTTAATTATTATCATTAACTAAATCTTTCGTGAATTAATTGTCTCTATGGCTTATAAATCTGATATATTTTATTTTGTGTGGCACTTTTTTTAGGGTCCCTTTGGCTAATATAACTTACAACTTATTAAAACTTCTCCATTAGTATACATAAAAAAAAAAGCTTATGTAGCAAAAAAAATAAAAATAAAAACTTCTTTGGGATATAAATGTTTTTATGTAAAAAAATTGTGTTTACGCAAACTTAAATAAGTAACTTATTAATTCATAAAAGTTATTTTAGCCTATGTTATGAAGCCAAATTATTAAGTTTCTTAAAAAAGTTTTATGTGAAACCTTAGAGCATCTCCAATTGGTAATATTTAACCAATTCACTTTATGTTGCTTATCTCTCATTAAGTGAGTCCTACTATAATCACATCATATTTATTAAGCAATTCACCCTACTTTTACTCCAATGATATTCATTTAAACAATCCTTAAGCAACCCACATTTTTTATATTTTTTTATTTACACTTAATTTTGTTTTAATTTAAAATAGGAATTCATACTTTAAATTTGAGCAAAAAAATATTTTTGTATTCTTAAACAACTCATTATTGTGATTTTTTTATATAAGCAACCATCTCTTATTTTGAACAACTCATATTATCACATAAATCAACTCCATTGAAGAGAAAAATAAATAATAATGCCTTATCTGCCACATGAATTTAAGAAGCAACCCCGTGAGAGATCTCTTATATACATCTCTTCCGGCACATAAAAACTTTAGAGGTCCGAAAGGATAAAACAAAAAGCAAATTATCATAAGGAAAAGCCGAAAAGGTTAAAGGGTACGATTGTGGTGAGAATATGATTTCAGAATATAGAGAATTTGTGGCCAAAGATCCAGGCATGGAATCATATCAAATCTGGTTACATTTTCTTAAGTTGAGCAATGCCAAAACGTCAATTTCTGGCTATCTAATCCTTGACTGCTAGTGCTAGTAGCAATTAATTGGAAAGGTCACTGAGCTCATCTGTCAATGTATTAGACTATATAATGTAATATTCATTCTTTGTTACATTATCAAATTAACTTTGACTATTCCGTCAAAAAAAATTAACTTTGACTCTGGGGACAACTTTTTGAAAACTCAAACTTTTTTGGTGAGCAAAACAAGACTTTTCACCACATAATTTAATCATGGCATAAAAAATGTATTCTTCTCATCCCATTACATATATCACATTTATAAAAAAAAATTATCTCAAAATATATATCATACTAGTATTTTATTTTCAATATAATATTAAATATTTTTTATCAATTATATCCTTAAATATTTCATTTTATATTTATAATAATAATTAATATATTCATGATTAATAAGATTAATTTAATAAAATTATCACTTTTTTATTTATTATTTTTTCCTTAAACGGTGTGATCCACCGGTATAACCAATTTAAATTCCCTTAATAACTTTGTTCACCCCTTGCAGTGTAGTGGATTTGACCATTTTTGGGCTTCGAAATATGTTGGTCGTCCATGGGCCATCATGTGAATGATTTCGTACGTTGGATCCAAGGCTCAAAGTTTGACTAAATGACTAATTTCTTTCTCTGATGAAACAGGGTTGACATAATAAAAATTTGATTTATTTGTTATCTTACTTTTGCTTTATTAAATGCAATTTATAAAGAGTTTAATTTTGATATAATGTCAATCTAAAGTTTTTTACGTTATCAATTAATCACACATCATCTCACGTATGACTTTTAAGGTAATTATTATAGGAGTCAAATATTTTTGATGATGTGTCAATATATGATTGATTGACAGTATAAACAATCTTTACACTGACAATGTATTGCAATCAAATCCATTTATAAATAGATAAAAAAAAAAGTTAAGAGATCAATGAAGATTTTAAAAGTGCTATTTTGTACGATATATATTTGGCTAAAACATATACAAATCAAGCAATAAGATAAATGCAGTTACAATCCTAAAATGTAGGTTACCAGAGTAGTATTTAGGAGTGTTCGATGGTTCAGATCAACCCGACAAACTTGAAAAATCGAATTGAACCAATTTTGGGTGTTTTAGTTAAATCTGAACTGATTACGATTCGAAAGTAATTGATCTAGTTCTCGGATTCAAAGTTTCTAAAATCAAACCGATTATATATATATATATATATTCATTGCATAATAGCTTTTGATATTTTTTTTCTCATGTCTAATAAATTTTCATATATTGTCTAGTTTGAAAATTTCCTTTTGATCATATATTTTTTTTATGACAATTTTTTTTTTCATTTTTTTGAATTAGTGTTTTTTAGAACGGAATCGAACCATTTCTTGAAAATCCCTTTTCAACACCATACCATAGTTTGTTGGTTTTTTTTCTCTCGTTAGAAATCATCATGCCTGGTGTCCATTCTCTTTGATTTATGAATGAATAGAATTCACAAAAAGTGGTTACTCTCTCGGCTTTACCGAACTATCATCTTTAACCTGAAATTACATGAATACTTGGCAAAAGACAAAAAAAATCTCTTTATTTCCACTTACTAATGCAAGAAAAAGAGGATTTGAATTCTCTCCATCCACTCCCTCTATCTCTTTTTTTTTTTTTTTCTCTCTTCATCATTTCCCAATTTTCTCCTCCTCTTCTCCCTCTTCCCACTCTCATTTTCTTGCAGCAAGGGATGGAGAGGCCGCAGACAATCTCCATTCAGAAAAAAAATACTTTATTTAAGGTGCAACGACAAAAAATGTTTCATATAACATATTCTATCTCTTCAAAAAATGTGTCAATGTTGATACTATCTTGATATCTCCACAAAACATACAATTTGATGTCTAATGCAAAATGGTTAAACGAATTAAACAAATAAAAATGGTTGCAAATGCAATGTATGCTGTAATCTATCCCTGCACATTTTCCTCGGACAATGCTAAAGTGGAAGAGCCCGTGAACACAAGCGAATGGTGATAATATCAAACCAAGGAAAAGGAGAAAAAAAGGGTGGACATAAGATTATCAACATTTTTTAAGACAAATTTGAATTGCTTTAACTGGCAGATAACTGAAACTTTCTCAGAAGTTCAGGCCGCCGATGAGACAAACCGTAACTTGTCTTCTGTTCTGCACATAAGTTAGAAAAATCACATTCATCAACGGAATTACCAAACACAAAAAACATTGACAAAGATATACAAAGAATATATGTGACATTTTGAGGCTTGCAGCATGTGCCCCTACAACTTTTGCTGACAAGCTATAAAACATTTTCAGTGTGGAATCCTCCAAAACATGCTTCAGGCATCTAACACCCACTCCAACTAAGAAACCTAATCTACCCAACTCCAAGTCTCCAACTCAAGGTAATCAATATGCTTCAAGTTGCTCCAACCCAAACCTGCCCAAAACTTGCTTGCATTCACGGAGAGATTCCACAAAACCATACTTTCAAGAATATATAGTAAGTGGTGAAGGAAACAGAGAAACTGAGTGAGCACCAAGGTCGTGAAAGAAATAACTTTGTGGTCAAACCACTACAGCTTGACCACTTATCCCATCATGAAGCTGAAGTGAGCCGTCTTTCATCAAATTTATGCTCAAGCTCTTGAATCTCTCCCTTGAATACTGCCTAGATGCTTTTCTCCAGTCAGTTCCAGTTTTCATCATGGCCACAAACTCCTCGTAACTGATGCGACCATCCTGTAAAAACAGAAAATTTGATAAATGTTTAGACTTATAGAGAATGTGTGGAGTGTATATAAGATGTAACATGAGAAGCAGCAAATAATTGTAATTTCCCTTGAAATTCCGCACCTTCCCTCCCCATTTGTGTTATTACCATCTGTGCAATCAAATTTTATGAGAAACACTAACATATCTGCTTTTGTTTATGTTGCAATGGTAGTGTAACTAAGAAAGAAAGAACCCGCGGAAAGGAAAACTAATAAATAAAACAATGAGTCATGAACATGAAAGCCAAACCTTGTCAGTGTCAACTTCATGCATGATGTCATTCAACACATCAGTATCGGTTTCTCCTAACTCGTCTTCTAATGCTTCCTCTAGCTCACCTAACTCAATATACCCACTCCCATCTTTGTCAAAAAACATGAATGCTTTGTGGAAATGCTCATCATTCTCCATTTTTTGCAAGTGAATCGTCACAGCTACAAACTCTCCGTAGTCAAGTACTCCATTCCCATCAACATCAGCCTAAGCAATTGTGACCAAAGAAAAACCATCCATGAATTACAAACCTGTTATTACATATGTACATCTACACTTGACACTCCAGACATAGGGCATGAATGGCAATTCAATTATTTTCCTTTAAGATATATGAAGTTCACTTCAAATGAAAATTGGCGGTATATGCAGCATTATAATTCAATAAAAGCAAAAGGTTACAACAGCTTTACAGCAAAGTGAGGTGCGTCTAGTAAACTGGTGCTTGTTTCCTCAAGCTAGGGCTTCAGAAACTGAAACAATCTTCATATCCATACTGAAAGAACCTCAAACATAATTTTTAAATACCAAATATTACTTTAAAACAATCTTTTCCATAAGTATATTTTAGGATTTATTTACACCACACAATAGGCATGCATTAAATGTGGCATCTAACATTCTATGATGTAATGCAACAAAAGGTTCAAAACCAGTTAAGACACATTTGTCTTGCATATACCAACCACACACACAACGGGTTAAATAGGAAAGAGAAAATCTTAATTCTAAGAAATCATGCAGCAGAAGTCCAAAACAATGGTTCCAAAGAGCTCCATTAGATTGTCTAATAATCATAGCGACAATCAAAGAACTGAAATTATATTAAGCAATTCCATAATAAATGGTATACAGTTTATAGATGCTTACCACTTCCATCAGCATCTTTATCTCTGGCTCAGCCAATTGTGAACCAACTTTCCGCAACCCAGCCTTCAGCTCCTCATATGTTACTTTGCCATCTTTGTCAGTATCCATCAATGTGAACATATCCTTGATTATTTCAACCTCTTCAACAGATAAATGTTCTGCAATTACCTGTAGCATTCATTCAAAAAAATCAAAATCACCAACATTTCAACCTCCTTTTTACTTCCACCAAATACAGAACTTGAGTCAACAATTACACATAAACCACAACAGATGCTAACCCGAAGAGCTCTCTTTTTGAATCTATTCATCACAGAGAACTGCTTAAGCCTTGTCCTCACAATATCTCCTAATGGAACATTTGAAGCTTTCTTTGCATTTCGTAGCCAGGGATGTTCTGTGACCAAAATTAAGGACAGTAAATATTTAGAATAACATTCTACAGCAGGTAGCTTGATATAAAGTTTAAAGACAATAACCCTTCTCAACATTGAGGGGACAAATAAACTACAAGCACCACTGTTCAACTTCAAAGGAGTAAAAGTTTCTTGCCCACCCCCTATATATCTCTTTAGTGAGACAAACTGCATGACATTGTAAACCCAGAAACAAATACAAAATGAATCCAACCCAGCTTATGAAACTCAAATTCTCAGTTTTGTTTGAGAGTCAGCAGAAATAGCTGAATTTACTATTCATGATTTGATACTAGGGGGGCAGGGGAAGGGAGGAGAATTTCATTGGAATTTTGTCTGTAAACATCTTATGTGGTTTGCTAGACCTGGAAAAGCAACAAGTAGGAGCCTACCCAGCATGACCACAAATTAAAGGTCCTGAACATATCTACCTAACAATGTATCCTTCTCTTTTCCCGCTAACTATTCTCAGACAATAATATATTTGGTCATGCATTTTAACAACCTCAATGTTTCCAGAAAAATATATGCATAACAGGCACATTGGCCGAAATAGAGACTAATCATGACATTTTTAATTTTAAGGTTTTTATGCTTTATCTCCCCCTTTTTCTAGGGGCTTCCTGCTCATTAATTCCTCCACCACGTTTGTAAATCCTAATACATGTATGATTCTGCCCCAAAGGTGGAATCCAATGTTTATGGGGCATCTTTTATGGTTTCTGAAATACAGATAACTGCCAGCTAGTTTATTGAAAGCCTGAAAATGGATCAATATCTCACATCACATTTAGCATACTTTTGCAAGAAATCCCAATTCACATGGAGCCACAGGCACAAGCAAGATGAAGGTGAACACCAGAACTGTTCTTCTCATAATAAACCCATAAACCGACCCTCTACTCAATGTTTTTAGATGACAGATCAAAAAGAGAACAATGCAAACCAAAAAATGAGAAACTTTCATTGATTCCAAAATTCAGCCTTGATTACCAACACCAAGTCACACCGGTCAGCACACCATCTTCTCTCTCTATTCTAGTGCAAACCATAAGTAACTTACCAAGGACCTGTTCAGCCTTCAAGCGCTTCTTAGGATCCGGCTCCAACATCTGACGCACAAGGCTCTTAGCACTTTCCGATATCTGAGGCCAAGGTTCCCTCTTGAAGTCAATCACTCCCCTCAATATCGCCAAAGCAACCCCTTGTTCAGTCTCTGCAACAACAACAAACCAACCCAAAATCACACTTAAATTTCCACCACAATCACAGATCACCCAAAAGCATAATTCAATGACAATACAAAGTTATAAACACAAACACAAAAGCAGTACCTGCCCAAAAGGGAGGAACCCCACATAACAAAATGTAAAGAATCACCCCAGCACTCCATACATCAACCTCCGGCCCATAATTCCTCTTCAAAACCTCCGGTGCCATATAGTAAGGACTTCCCACAATCTCCGAAAACTTCTCCCCTAATTTTTATATATTTTTATTTTTATTTAAAAAAAAAGCAACAAAATTCAGGTAAACATTCCATCAACACACAACAAATTATTATTATTTAGAAAGAAAAAAAGAAAAAAAAGAAAGGGCAGATAAAATTAAGATACCAGGCTTAAAGAAGACAGAGAGGCCAAAATCAATGGCTTTAAGAACAGAGTTTTCTTTCTTATTAGCAAAGAGAAAATTCTCAGGCTTGAGGTCCCTATGCATGACCCCATTGGTATGACACATCCTAACCACCTCACCAATGGTCCTCGCCACGTGTGCCGCTGCACGCTCACTATAATGTCCACGGGCAACAATCCGGTCAAAGAGTTCACCACCCTCACAGAGCTCCATCACAAGGTGCACGTTCTCCTCGTCCTCGTAGGTTGCCTTTAGTTTCACCACGTTCGGGTGTTCCGGCAACGTCGACATGATTGCCACCTCACGACGCACGTCTTCGATGTCGACGGCGGTTCGGAGCTTGCGCTTGGAGATTGACTTGCAGGCGAGTTCTTGCTTGGTTTCTCGGTCGGTGCAAAGGTAGGTTATACCGAACTCGCCGCGACCGAGTTCGCGACCGAGAACGTATTTGTCGGAGATTCGGGTGAGGTGGGTTGAAGGGATAACGTCTTTGAGGACACGGATTGGAGCGGGAGAGTGGAGAGGTTCCTGAGCGTATGGGTTGGGTTTGTTTTTCTTCTTCTTCTCTTTCCTTGCCTTCTCTTCTTCCACAGCTACTGCCACGTCTGTTCCTCTCACGCATGTGTTGCAATTCCCCATGATCTTTGCTTCTTCTCAGTTCTCAAGACAAGACTCACCGGCGAAACACACACACGGAAAGACAAGAGAGAGAGAGAAACCGAGCTGGGAAGCAAATATGCTGACTTTCTTTGGTAATGCAACTTTGTTTGACTATGATTAACTTGTTTGACTGTAAGAATAATTAGTTGTTTTTAGACAAAAGAATAATTAGTTGTTGTCCCGTCAAAAAAAAAAAAAGATTTAATTATATTTTTGATCCTTTTATTATTGATTATATTATTGATTATGTATGATTTTGATCTCTAAAATTTTTTTCGTACACATTTGATCCATATTTTGTAAATGTTACAAATTTGGCCACTCCTCTAAACGTATAGAACATCTGGTTGAAGTTCTTCTTCATCTAGCTCTCCAACTCAACATGATTCAATGATTTTTCTATGCTATTTATTAGTTTTGTCCTTTCTTTTTGGGATCTTTTTTTTTGTTCCACCACAAATCTTTTACTACAAAAGTTCCATTAAAGGTTCTGTACGTTTAGAGCAATTGTTTCTTTTTGTTAATTATTGAAAAATTAATGGAGATTAGATGAAATGACTGAATTTACAATATTAAAAAAAATAAAAAGATCAAATTTGTACAAAATAATTTTAAGGATCAAAATCACATATAATCAATAATATGAAGACTTAAAAGGCAATTAAGCTAAAAAAAAATAATACTAAATAAGTTTCTTTATTTTTTCAGTCTTAAACCTTATTATATAAACAGCAAATTTAGGTGAATCCAATGTTTGAGGGAGATGCGTTTAATGATGTTGGATAATTGCAAATGCCACCTTTTTAGTGTTAATAAATTACGTTGAAACTTTTTAATGAAGAATATTATAGAGTATCTTTTGATTAAAAAATCAGAAAAAAAATTTTATATAAAAAAATAATATATTTAATATATTAAAAAATATTAAATTTAATTTTTTAATAAATTTTTTTTTTATTGATTTCTTAAATAATGTTAACTGCTCTCGAAGACCTTCTTTTTAATACTCCAGAACTAGTAGATTAGGTGTTGGCTAATGGCTGAATTTACTAAACCAGTATCGGATTGATCATTCGGTGGGCCTTTGACACATGGAAATTGATTTTTTATTTCAGTTTATTAGGTGTTGTGAGGGGACAGAAGAACTACGGTGACCCTTACTTTTGGCTGGGTGGGACCTGCGCATGAGAGACTTTTTTTGGTTTTGTTTTAGGTGAATTTTCTTACATCATTTGAATAACTTTTATCCGGTCTGGATAGCTTAATTACATGATGATATCTTAATTTTTTGTGCTCTTTATTGATTCATTTAATTGAGATGACGTATTTTGATTAGATAATATAATTTTTATCCTAAAATTATTAAGAATACAAGAAAAGGCACATTGACGTTATAGTATTTTATGTGATTGAAGGTTGGACTTTTTTGTTTTTGATGGGACATCCTCATAAACATAGCTACAAGACTAAGACGGTGATGATCAGATAAAATCCTTTTTAAACTGCCTATTCTAGAAACCGAACTCTAAACTTGCAGGTAAGATTCTTCTGTTTCAGCTACCAACCAATTTTGAGTGGTTGAAGGTTAGATTTAACTGGGTTTAACTGTTTAGTTATATTTTTTATTTTATTTTTTATTAGTTAACAATAATTTAAAAAGTAGAAAATTTAAAATAATGATTGGTCAATCATAAATAAAGAACTTGATGAAAAGATTTTTCTTTTATAATGAGCCTATTTTTAAAATGAAGAAGTATATTTGACATCTCAATTCAAGTAATGATGGATATACCCTTAGAGATAAGCTAACTTTAAAAAAACATATCTATAATTTGAAGTATTAGAGCATGTTTGAAGCAGCTTAAATTTTTAGATTTTAACTGTTTTATCCGAAAAAGCTATTTTTAAAATAATCTAACTTGTTTGACATTTTGCTTAAATTTAAAAAAGTATTTTTTTGGGAAAAAAAGTTGTTTTATGTAATCTAATTTGTTTTATCTTAAGATTATTATGATTTGGTTTTTTTCATTCTCAAAACTCCCTTTCCTACTTACCCATACAACACTAACTTCCAAACAAATATTATTAAATTATACAAATAACTTCGTACCAATTTTCGTAATTTACTATATAAAATTGATTTTTTCTTGCATCATCCACACGAAATAGATTATCTTAAAATCATTTTCAGTAAATATATCCACACAAAAATAGATTCTGATTATAATCAATTACACATATAATCGATTATTAGTATAAATTATTTTTTTCAGTTTTCCCAATCACACACTCTTAATGGTATTGGACAAACCTCATTCAAAAAAAATTCATCTCTAATATAAATAAAAAAATGTATGTGCTATTAATTTAATAAAATACATTAATTAAAATAGTTTTTTCCAACAATATTACCCCAAAACTTCTTGTTTTAATTGTATAGGGCGCATTTGGGTAAACAACTTAATTAAGTACTTATGCAATAATTTTTTTTAAATAAGCTAAAAATAATTTATTTTTATAAGCTTCTCTGATAAACTTATTAAAATAAACTAAAAAGAGCTTATGGAAATATCAAAAATTATTTTTATAATTTATTTATATAAGTTTATTTTCATAATCTATTTTCATAAGCTCTTTCAAACGTAATTACTTGATCCCAAGATGTTTTATCTTATATAATTAAGAAGGAAAGAAATTCCTCGATGGTGGGTAATGTTCATTTAGATTAGTTGTTGAAGTTGTTCAATTTTTAATTATGAAAATATCAAAAATTATTTTCATAAATTATTTATATAAGTTTATTTTCATAATTTATTTTCATAAACTCTTTCAGATATATCAAACATAATTACTTGATCCAAAGATATTTTATCTTATATGATTAAGAAGGAAAGAAAGGTAATGCTCATTTAGATTGGTTGTTGAAGTTGTTCAATTTTCAATTCTGGAGGTTGGGAATATATTGACTTAGTAGCCGCAATAATATATTTTTATAAAAATATAAGAGACTGCAGAAAAATAAATCACTTTTTGCGGTGATTTTATACTTTTTTTCAAAAATTGAAATATCGATATAAAAATATCTTGTAATAAATAATAAAAATCAATGTTCGGTATAAATAAATAGACAAATGATAATCAATACGTTAAGGTATTATAATTTAAGTTTTTCTATCATGTACAAACTTACATATATTAAGAAATTAATGTATAGAAATTTTTTATCGGAAATCACACTTTTAACTTTTTAATATATTCCTTACAAAAAAAACTTTTCAATATATTGAATGCAACATTTTTCGAGAGATAATTACTATTATTGATGCTTTAACATATGCAAGTTTGCACATGATAGAAAAATCCTTATAATTTTTTTATTTTAAAATTTCTTAACCAATACTGGGTATTGATCAAACTGACTCGCTTTTAGAAACTATGTACCAATATAACTTTGTTTTGAAACTATTTACCAAACTAACTCACTTCTAGCCACGTGACATTTTTTATTATTTTTTTACACTAAAAAATGCTACTTTATTATTACTATATTGTGCCATGTGACACAATCTGATTCGTTGTACAAAAATTTAAAAATTTTGCGTTTAGCGACGCTAAAGGCTGATGCAAGAGGTGTCACCCGTCTGAAGCTGAAGATCTTCACCCGTCTGATGACTATCAGACAGCTGAAGATCTTCACCCGTCTGATATATTTCTTCACCCGTCTTCAGCTTCAGACAGGTGACACCTCAAGCGTCGACCTTGGCCGATGCTAAACGTAAAATTTTAAATTTTTTTTACAGCGGCTCAGTCTGGTAAAAACGCTACTGTTTAGAAAACGCTAGTCAAAGTAGCGTTTTTCAGTGTCAGAAAAAAATAATAAAAAATGTCAAGTGGCTAAAAGTGGGTTAGTTTAGTAAATAGTTTCAAAACAAAATTATATTGATAAATAGTTTCTAAAAGTGAGTCAGTTTGATCAAAAAATCACCCATACTAGTATTAGTATCTTTGACAAGATCCAAACAAATGGAGTAACACCCTTCGGACGAAGTGTTAATTATTGATTACATGCGTCTCAAATTTAAGTAACATTGGTTGGAGTCTACATCCTCTCTATTTAGGGGTAAATGTCAGTCTCTATTTAGAAAAAAGATATATACAAAAAAAAGATTTATATTTTAAACCCTATTTCTTATTTAAAAAAAATTAAATCATTGAAAAAAATATGTGTCTATCTCTCTCCTAAATGAAAAAAAATGAAAAGAATAAAATGGAGAGCATCTTCATTCCATTGGTTGACGTAGTCATAATAGGTACTCCTATAATTCATGTAAGGTTTTGTTGAGTAGTATCCTAAAAGAATTAATTAAGAAATTTAAAATTAGAAATTTTTCATTGAGAATTGTAACCTTTAAATTTTGAAAAATTAAATTGATTAAATTCTCACGTAAATTTATTGCATTGAAATAAGGTGTATTAAGTTAATATTATTATAAAAGAAAGAAAATCTAGAGCTGCCTCTCTCTCTCAACCTTTTCTTTACTTCTCTTTTTCTTCTTCTTCATCCATCGAAGTAGGTGGTTTTGGGCCATTTTTTGGCCTGGAATCACCATTCTATATCATTTTTCTCTCTTTTTTTCTAAATAAGTGATTTTTTCACATAAATCTGGTTTTTCTTTCGTGTTTTTCATGATTTCGTCGTCCGAGTGTAACGTTATTTTGTTCGTCGTCTGAGTGTGGCATTATTTTGTTCGTCGTCTTGGTGGGGCGTTCGTTTGGTTCAGATTGGCAGATCGGCTTCAATCCATTACAAATTCAATTAAGACTTGAGCGTCAACGTTACAGATCCGGAAGCATACGTATTTCGATCACTTTGATTTTGTCATATTTGTAGGCATTTTGTCATTTTATGCTATTAACCTGGGTGCTGTGAGTTTGTTCACAGATTCATCCTTTTCGGTTTTTAGCGATGTTGAATTTGTGTTATTTTCAATGTATTTTATCAATTTGAATGAATGAATATCATTTTTAGTAAAAAAAAAAGTTATTATCATTATTATTATTATTAATTATTATTATCATTAATATTATTTAAAAATTTGATTGACTTATAGTATTTAATTTTTAGGTTCTAAGGCTTATATTTTTTCCCCATAGTAATATGAGTTGTGTTTTTCTTAAAGTGAAATCGTGAAAAAATAAGAATATAAGGTATATCATAATTTTAAATTATTTTAAATTTATATAAATAACTTTTTTACTATAAAGAAAAATTCACTAGAAAATTACTTTCATATATAATACTATAACAAGAAGTCAACAACTATCGTGGCCACTTGCCCCTAATTTACAATTTGTTTGGATTAATTGTATGTTTGGCTGTGAGAAGAAATAGGGAAGGAAGAAATAGAGTAGAAAAAAGTAAGATGAATAAAAAATGAAAGGATTTTTAAATTGTTTGAATTAAAAGAAAAAAAATGAGATAGAAGAGAAAGAAAAGTTAATTTTAATTTGGGTATAAGGACATTTCTATCGTTATATATAATAACGATAATTTTATCTCAATGTTAAAAATACAATGGTACATTTGATATTTTAATTTTGGTGCATTCTTCGACATTTTCAATAATTTTGAGGTCAAAGTTATCTTGTCCAACCAGAATGCGTCATCTCAATTAAATGAGTTATGTTAGTGAGTCAAGTTAAATGGTTCTCACTATCTGATTGAACCACCCAGACAGGATAAAGTTATTCTTGAAGTATCGAAGAATTCACCTTTAATTTTTACCTTCCCATCGGTACATACTCTTGCCACCTGGGGGAAGAATTTTTTTTGGTGGGTCCCACCTATCACTTTTATTTCCTCCCTTCCTTTTTTCTCTTCCAAACGATGAAAGTAGGTCTTTTCCATGCCACTTCTCTCGTCCCAACTTCTGTCTTCCGTAGTTTTCGCAATCCAAAGGAAACATAAGTGATAATGAGAGGAAAGAAAAAGAAAGGATAGAAAATAAATTTTGTAGTTTTACATCGATTGATTGCAGATAGAAAATAGAGAGAAAAATTGTGGAAACCACATAAAAAGTTTTCTCTCTAGTACTTATGAGAAGAAAAGAATTTACCTAGATGGTGTCTTCTCCGATACTCTCAATAATTTTTGGATAAAAGTTATTTTGCCCAATCAGAATGCGTCACTTCAATTAAATGACTCATATTAATGGGTCAAGTCAAATGGTTCTCATCATCTGATTGGGTCACCGAAGCAGGATAACGTTACCCTTGGGATACCATAGAATTTACCTAGATAAAATGATGTGAAATGTTAAATTTATTTATCATCTATTCGGAGTCTTCTCATCTAACAGGGACATAGTCATCTATTGAAAAAGACTCATCTTTTATATTTCCACTTTCTTTCATATTTCTCTCTTATCAAACAACTCTCAAAATCCATTTTTTTTCTCACCACTTTCTCTTGGATAAGAACTCCTTTAAATTGAGTTGAGTATTGAGTTGAGTGTAAAATGAGTGAGTATGTATTCACCCTTAATTAGTTGGAATAGATTGAGATCTCAATGGATTTGAATTAATCAAGAGTGAATATACTCTTACTTTTATTCATTTTACACTTTATAGAAGTTTAATACTCCCTCCGGTCATTATTATAAGCAAAAAGTCTCAAACTTTTTGGTTAAATATATAAGCAAATTTCAACTACTTTCATCATACTTAATGATATGATTCCTAAAATACCCTTTACTTAATACCAATTTTGTTTTCCAATAACTTAATGTGGGATGTACTCCATCCGGACCTATATATAAGCAAAAAAAACTAACTTTACACTATTAAGAAAGTTAGTTATATTAGTTTAATTATCTTGATTTATGTAAAAATAAGTTATAATTATTAAACTACCTTTTATTGGAAGTGTATAATGCTCTTGAAAATTAAGTCTTGAGAATATATAGTGCTCTTTGAAAAAATAAAAAACAATTAATCAAATGGTATTTTTGAAACACGGGCATTAAATAGGGTTGATTTAGTTGACTTTTACTTATATTTAAGTTAAAAAAAATTAGATATTTTTTTGCTTATATATAGATACAGAGGAAGTATTTAATAAAAATTGAAGTTTTCTATAAAGATTATTTTAAGTAATACATTTAGTTTTTTAATAACATTAAATGAGATTAATCAATTTTTTAATATATATATTTTATTTAAATTTTACTTATAATAAAAATGGAAGGGATTCTCTTGCTTTCTGCAGCCTTTTTTTTTCTTTTTGTCTTCTCTCTTTCCATTCTACTATTTTTCAAACCAATTAAAATTAACATTAATGACTTCGTCCGAGTTAAAATTCTCTTTTCCTTTCTTTAACGTCATTGCATATCCTTCTAGAACATAAAAATGGAAATTCTTGGATTGATGTGGCTACTGAACATTGATCGGCTCCAAGCCTCCCATCCTGTTATATTTGACGACAACAATAAAATACTCCCTCCGAATTTAAATATAAATAAAAAAAAATTAATTTCATATATATTAAAAAAAATTAATTATATTAATTTAATTATTTTAATTTATGTAAAAAATAAGTTATAGTTATTAAACTATCCTTTTTTGAAAGTATATAATGCTCTTGAAAATTATGTCTTGAAAGTATATAATGTTTTTGGGAAAATAAAAATAATAATTAACCAAAGGATATTTTTTAAACATTAACATTAAATAGGATTGATTTGATTGACTTTTACTTATATTTGAATCCAAAAAATATAGGTACATTTTTGTTTCTATATAGATCCAGAGGAAGTATTATGCTTGAAACTCGTTTTTTTTTTTGGATTTGACTCTTTTAAAAAAAATAAAATTTTAAAATTAAAAAATAAAAAATTATTAAACATTAATTTAATTAATTACATAAAAATTTTAATATACTAAATAGTTCAAAAATAGATGATCATTTACTTTCTCATATTAAATGAGCTAAATTCTTTTTTCTACATGAATGACAACCAAATACTATGAAACACGAAAGTCTTGGAATTTGGAAAATCCAATTTGCGGTGGGTGAGGGCGGGGAAATATTTGCACCGTTGACGGTGTCATAAATGAAATATTAAACACCTAGACTTGGATTCTACTCGTACTAAAAAAGATAAAGTTTTTCTATAATGAGAAAAAATAATAATATATTTATCATTTATTAATTAAAATGTATTATGATCTTAAATATGAAACAGGAAAGTCTTGGAATTTGGAAAATCCAATTTAGGGTGGGTGAGAGCGGGGAAATATTTGCAGGGTTGACGTGGTCATAAATGAAATATTAAACACCTAGAGTTGCTTTCTCTTTTCTATTCATTAAAAAAAAAATAAAGCTTTTTTAACGTGAAAAAAATATAAAATAAAAAAATAAGGATGTATATATTATTTATTAGTTAAAATATTTTAAAATTTTAATTCATTTTAATTAATCAAAGATGAATATATTTTTATTACTTTATATATTTACTCACTTTAAAAAAGTCTAATCCATTTAAAAAAATATGTTACTAAAGAATAATTTAAATACACTATTTTTTCAATCAACCTAATAATACTAATTAAAGAATGAAAAAAAATATATATGAGGCGATATCTGATTACCAAAAAAACGAATGAAAAAAATTATTAAAAAATTGAAAATTTTATTAAAAAATTAAAAATATCACTTCTTTATATATTAATTAACTACAACATTTTTTCCTTATAAAAGTTTACGTTTTTTTTTTCATTTCTTAAGTAGCCTTAGCTATGTGAGCTATAGCTATGACCCCACTTGAGGAAAATGTCAGCAAATTATGATGACTTTTTTAACTTTTCTTTAGGAAAAAAGAGAGAAGAGAAATGGTTTTATGAGCTTTTTTCTGCATGGAAGCGTTTCAAAGCTGTTGTCTGTTAGTTTTCCTTCTCTCCAAAAAGTCTACCCTTCCTTTAACGCAAGGAACAAGCTAAGAATTTCACCAAAAAAAAAAGAAAACAAACTTAGAAACTTTTCCCCAATGTTTATAAAGGTAATGAATGATTTTTGAACAATTGAACTTTCTTTTAATATTATTCTCGAACAATTTTTTTAAAACAATAAAATAAGATGAATATACTTTTTGAAATATATTCTCTCTTTTTTCTAATATAATGGATGTAACGAAAAAAAGCAACAAAAAAAAAAAGATAGGGTACAAGAATCATTTTTTTTTTATCTTCAGGCAATCAACCAATCACACCACATTTTTGTACATATAGTTTAACTGTTCAACCTGATTGATACAAGAATCATTATTTTTCCAGTAAAAAAAAAACTATACGAAATGGAAACTTGGCCTACTAATGATATTATTTATTTTTATGTAGGACGACAATGAAAATAAGCTTTTTTACTTATTTGTTTTATTTTGAACCAAATTATTTGTTAATATAAATTTTATAAGGACTGTATTAATGATATTTTAGTTGTTAAAATTCCATATAAAATAAACTTAAATTTTTTATTTAATTGTATTAAAATTAAAAACATTAATTATAGTGATGATATAATTTTGATATATACTTTTTTTTGTGTGTACACTACCAAGGTATCCATCGATCAATGGCCGGTGACGAATCACTTTCGATACGTAAAGATCATCGAAGTGACTTTTGTCTTTTCTAACAAAGTTTTTTTTCATACACACAGCAAAATCAAATTCCTGGCAGCATGCTTAAAAAACTCAATTATCTACCAACTGTACTGAGTCTTGTTAGTTGATATAATTTTAATATGTTAAAACCATTAAATTTTTGTACCAAAAAAAACCATAAAATTTATTTTGCTTTGGAACATTTCTTTATCATCAATGTATTCAATATTGAAATCTAAACAATTTGGGGGGGGGGGGGGATCTCTATTGCTAAAATTTGTGTGTTTTTATTTTTATTAAAAGAATTAATAGCCCAATTTTTATGTTGTTACTTTTGTCTCCTTTGCATGGTTGCAAAAAGGCAAAAACACTTTTCTTGTCTGCGTGCTCTTCACAACCAAGGGAACGCCAACATTCATCATGATGTTCACTTACTCTTTTTTCTTTTTTAATCTTTGAGGCGGGCATGCATGATGCATTTGTATTGTTTTTTTCAGCAAACAAATGGAATGCAAAAGCATCATGCAATAGAGAAAGACATCCCAACTAGGTTGGCACCTCAGACTCTACCAATCATCTGCAGCATGATGCATTTGTATTAAAACAATATGTATACTCACATATTATTGTAACAATATAACTATGTAGTTAGAAAATAAACTAACTTGAAATTAGTCTTGTACTATACTTTCGCATTACTTTCTTCACAAATTAGAAATAGATTTAGGTGTCTCTAACATCACCACTAGATATATAAACTTAATCCAATGTTTTCACTTGACTAAGAAAATGTCACGATCCGGGGTTGTGACAGGCCAGAATAGAGGGATAGAGACCCCTCATACACAAAGGATTTTACATACAATTATAACGTTATTAAAGCATTTCAAGAGAATTCTAGTCAAAAATATTTTATCATAATTCTTCAAAAGAGTTTACAAATATTCGTGATAACAACATTTAAAAAAAAAAAAAGTCCTGTGCCAAAAAAGAATCATCCCCCAATCAAAAGGGTTCACAAAAAATACATGTTTAACCTAAAAAGAAATAAATTGAATAAGAGCATTTCTAAGGTCGTGTCACTGCACTATAGCCTCTCGCTAAGAAGTCGAGGCAACTCGGGATGGTTGCAGCTCCCGCACCTACATCTGAGACACGAAGGGAGTAGGTTACATAAACTCAGTAAGGGCATAACCTAATTACAAGCATATGCAATAATAAATAGACAGGTAAATGGATAGCAATATCAATCATGTAATAAGGATATTCAAATATCTCAATAGTAGATTTTCTACCATGATGCTTGAATTTTCTTCACTTACAACCGATCTGTCGAACGTTACATATTCTTGTCCCCGGTAGGCACCATCCCATTGATTCGCAATTGAGCATTATGTATCATTGTCCTCAGTGAGATGTTCCATTCTCATATGCATGACTACTGGGCATCCCCAGCTTATGGCCATTATCTCATATATCATAAGCTTTACTGGGCGTTGCGTATTATCGTCCCAATAGGTTTCCCATATCACTGTGCATATGGGTGTTACATATCGCCAATATCCCCAGTACATTCTCATATCTGAATCTCGCGCAATTGGGTGTTATGTATCCCCGTCCCCAATGCGACTTGAAAGACCAATTCAAGCATTAAGTAGATTTCATCAATATTGCAACATATTCACAATAGATAACTAGTTTACCAACAAATCGCAATGCAACGAATTGTTTCTATCGTTGCAACTAAAACATCTCATGCATGTAATTATTTCCCAACTCAAACACACGTCTCTAATACCCATTCAAATACAATGCATGCTTTATCATTTAGCATATAGTAACCTCACAACTTAACAACTTATCAAAATCCATCACAACACAGTTTTTGCCACATTTCAACATTTAAGAGTCACGACTTGCCTCAGTTCACGAATGTGCCGCAGCTCGACAAGGTAGGCAGTGACGCATGGCCCCTTTGTGCACTTCTGTTGAGTTCTGGTTTTGAAAAAACCCTCCCCATCTTCCATATCCGACATAGAATAATAAATCCACCCAAAATAACCTAGATACACAATCCAACACATCAACCAACAAGAACTCCACTCAAAGGATCAACAAAACAACATCCCAACCTCCATAAATCCATAAAAATAAAATGAAGATTCATGATATTTAACACAATCGTCAAGAAATTTGCAATACAAGACTTAGAGCTCTTACCTCAAGGTTGTCCAAACTTAGATTATTAGAAGGGGGATTCTTCAAGTTCTTCCTCAACTTCCTTCTTCCACTGCTCAAGAGAAGGGGAAAATCATGAGGGTTTGAGGAACAAGAAGAAAAGATGAAAGGAAAGAAGAAAACTTATCAAGAATTCCTTTCACACCAAAATCCTAGCACCAAGGGCTCAGCTTCTCCCTCTCTATATTTCTGATCTTATGAAAGAATGACGTGGGCAACCCCCTCCCCTTCTCTTTATTTCAAATTTTTAATGAGAAAAGGGGGAAATTGCCCTTAGTTCCTCCACTTTTATAAATTTGATTTTTCCTCCCCAAACAAAAGCTTTTTAGTCTTTGAACTTATTAAAATGATTAATCCTTTAATAAATTTTTTATTTAAATTTTGCATGGGTAAAAGAAGTCAAATTCCTATTAATTATCCTGCATAATAGGAACAAATTTCACAAAAAAAAAAGGCAAAAGAAATGTGACTGTTTTTTTATAGGTGTTCACAAGACTTGGTAGGTCTAGATTGACTCGGTATGATCTTGATCCAATATGCTGATAGGTTTACTTACTTGGATCGAATTCTGACTCAATTATGATTCGAAGAAGCCTAAAACGGAATCGGGTCAATCCCATATGTTAGCATAATTATAAGTTTAAACATTATATATAACTTATTGTAAAAAATTATATAATTAAAGAAGTAGGACATTAAAACTAAGTTATTTTTTATAATATAAATTTTAAAATATATAATATCCATATAAATATATTATCATGTAATACAAAAGATTATTGATTCAAGTCGATAAATCTTATAACTTATATCTAATAATAAAAAAAGAATAAATTTTATAAAAAATGTATAATATCAGGTCAAATTGGGATAATCCAAGGAATAACATGATCTCGTCTTGAAAACATATGGAGCCTCTAATTTGGAAAACCCAAATTCATTTCATTTAGTTTTAGGTTGAGACTTGATAATGGGGTGTGGGGTCAAATGAATCTTCGACACCCCTGGCCTGTCTTATGAAAATGAAGTAATGTATAAATTGCACATTATTATATAGATTTTATTATGAAAATGAAAGGGTATATCAATTTGGATTTTTAAAACCTTATTTCAATATAATTAAAAATCCACAGTCAAATACGAAAAAATAATAATTTAGAGATAAAATTTACATTACATTTTTTTGGTAACTTACATCTTAAAATTTTAATTATGAGTTTAAAGCATCTAAGTAAATACTTCTTTAAAAATTAATATGGTGCCAGAGTCTTTGTAATCAGATGATTAGGTGTTAACTAAAAAAAGTTTGGAGAAATCAAGATAGAGGAGGCTATAGAGGAATCGAACTAACAAGTTTCAGCACTCCATCCAGAAACCACATACACGTAAGAAATGGTTAGATCGGTTCTTGGAGGTTTGAAGGCCATCATATCTTCTTTCAAAGGCAGATAGCTAGATAATACAATGATGGAAAAGCCTCCTTCTTTCACGTAGATGGAGCAGATATCTAATATCTTTACGCACTGGCATGGCTTTCCAGTGAGACAAAAAAATGTTAAGGTGAAAAGCGCATAAAAGAAGCCAAAAGCCCATGTTACACGATGATTATGTTGGGTTATAAGCTTTCAAAAAAGCAAGCGAATTCTTTTTCACAGCTCATACCCCTAGATAATTGCTCAAGTCCCTTTCCGATATACTTTTAAAAAAAAAATGATTAGTATATGAATTTAATTGTTATATATTGTCAATGTCAAATTTTTTTACACTGACAATCAATCATAAATCATGGTGTGTGTGACTTTTAAGGTAGTTAGGATAAGAGTCAAACACTTTAGCTTATGTGATAAATTCTGATTGGTTGTCTGTGTAAAAAATCTTTACACTGACAATGTATATCAATTAAATCCTTAAAAAAATTATCTTTTTAAAAATATACGTATAAAAATTATTTTTTAATTTTTTTGAGATAGTCATAATTACCTCTTCATATAGTTAATTGACAACTTCTTTTGGTATATAGTGTACTTATTCTATCTTTATATATGTAAACAATAATAACATGTTAAACTCACATAAACCACAATATCTTATGCATATATCTTATAATTTGAATGTAAGAAAAATACATTTAAAGTAATTTCCTTTTATTTATGGTAAAAATAAGAAAATTTTTCACACCCATTATTAGGTTGTGTGAATTGTTAGTTTCCCACGCCATTTATTTATGAACTACGATTGCGTTTCTTTTAGGATATGGATTCTCTCTAGGCCAGCCTCTCTCCAGCTCTCTATCTCTCTCCTCTTTTTCACTTTCTTTCCATCATTTACCCTTCTCTTTTCTATTCTCTATCCCCTCCTCTCTAATTTTTCCATCATTTACCCTTCTCTTTTCTATTCCCTCTCCTTTCCCCTCCTCTCTTACTTTTTTCTACTGCAGAGACGGGAGGCAATCCAAACTCTTTGTTTTAAGGTTTGAGAAGCTATTCCTGGGGATGTGGACATGAGAATAAGATATTCTCACATTTGTTACAAGTTTTTAAAAAATATTTCAGGATAAGATTGATTCTCAGGAAAGTTATATTCTCATGAACTCCCTCATTTTTATTCCCACCATGGCATGGGAATGAAAAAAAACATGAAAAAGTTGAAAATAATCCCACTTTCTTTCCATGTTTTTTTAAAAAATATTGCCAGAAATAATAAATACTAAACGTTGATCAATAGATTGAAGGGCTGTGTAATTTTAATTACTTTGATGTTGCATTGGTAATTGATGGTTGGACATGCATTTCTTCTCTCCTCAGCCCAATGATTTTTGCTATCGATGCAAGAACTCTTGGGTTGCTTAGTGTGTGCTATTTGAATAATTCAAGTCAGCATCTTGCTTCTTGTGTGTTCTTATTATATTCATTTTAATTATCTACTTGTCCTCTTTTTAATTAGTCATATCGAGATGCTGGATAAAGGATCCTTTAAAGATTTCAAACAAACTGTGGTTATGCCTTGACTGTTTCTCATTTTGTACCAGAAGAAATGAAGCTAATTCCTTATAATTACTTCAAAATAACATGTTTACATCTGAATTGCATGCTTTTAAACAGATATGTAGTTAAGTACATATGCTAAGAGTTTGTATTAGCTCAGTCAGGTTATATGCCGTGGAGCTGCTTTGATTGGTACTGCACTTTTATCTAAATACAATTTTATGGCTGATGTTACAATGTTATAGTAATATTAGCTTAAAAAGTTAGAGTTGAGCTTGTGCCTGGTGACATTATATGATGTTTGTTTGCAACCATGATGAGTTTGTCAGTGTATGGTGAGTTCTAGGAGAAATGGCTACTTTCTGCTGTTATCTACCTCTTTCGTTTTTGTGTCTAGTTTCATGATTATGAGCTGTTCAACTTTATTTGCAGACTGTGTTAAGAGCAAAGTAGATCAGTGCCCTTTCAAGCAGTGCTAGGAGTTTTCTCCTTGGTGGTTCGTGCTCTTGCTTTGAGTATGAAACATGTGTGTCTAGAAGTCAGCAAAGGCAAAATGAAGTTTTACTTGCACAGAAGCCGTCCTCCTTAGTATCCAAAACTATATCTGGAGTAGATGGAACCATGGTTTCAGTAAACTCAGTAAGTGTGTGTTTGGTTTGAAGGTCTGAAGGGTTGGAAAGTGCTTCTCCTATGGTCAAATGTGGTTTGACCGATTGTCTTTGATGTTTGGCTCCTATGTTCAAACGTGATTATAGCCCCAAATTAAAATCACTTTCATCTTGAAGCTGAAATCTGTAACTTCCACATTTGCATCCAAAATTTGTAGCTAAAATTTGATAAAAATCACCTTTTTTATGAAGGTATCCAAACATAAATCAATTCACTTTCAACTCACTTTTAACCAAAATCAATTCTACAAAATCAATTCCTTCCAAAATCACATTTATCAAAAGCTCATTGTGTTTGGATGAGCGTTTGACAAACGTGATTTTGGATAGAATTGATTATCCAGAATTGATTTCAATATAATTGAGTTTGAAGTGAAGTAATTTATGTTTGGATGTTTTTATTTTGAAAGCAAGTTTGATGTAAAACTTAGTGTAAATTTTTCAATTCAACGCAGAAGCTACAAATTATAGCTTCTACTAGAATCACGTTTGAAGGCAAAATCAATTTTATAAGACACTAACCAAAAACCTCTGTTTTTACCAAAATTACGTTTGACAGGGACAGAAGTACTTCTGATACCTCCGGAAGTTCAACGAAACACACATTTAATGGGCCAGCTTGCAGCTTGCCACAAGGCTGAGGGTGTTAATTGATAGGACCCCTAAAATAACTAAGGTGTACGTAGGGAGAAAGAGGGGTGCAATATAGGGGATTGTAACCAATAGAGAGAAAATTAAAAGGTCGCCAGATGGTTGAAGGATGAGGCTGGTTCAGTTTGGGAGGTGGTTGTACAAAGGAATGTGTATCCGGATGCTGTCAAAGGATAAAAGTTATCTTTACTGGCTTATAAATCTTCATGTCATGTCTGATGGAACTGTTGTAACAGCATTGTCTAGGACACTTGCTTGGTTTCACCAACAGATGCTGGTATCCGGGATTCGCCCTAGCCCAATAGATATTGTTACAGGATAGGGTCGTAGGAGCAGGGTGACAGGATCTTCTCTAGTGAGACAAGCAGTGCAGGACACGCTGCATGTATTCAGTTTCCCATTTTATGCTGAAAAGGGTAATTCAGGGTGTTTTGTGGGATGTGGGGAGCCTCTTAATTAGTCAGTGGTTGCTCCACTCTTATGTGGAACGGATGCACTTACTGTAGTTGGCTATTGTAGAACCTCTCCCCATGTAGCTAAGAATCTATCTTGCTGCGGGAAATGAGCATTGAGTGGGATGGTTTATGCACAATGCTGACATTGTACTTAATCTCAGTTGGGCGTAATGTGCAGTTGTCTAAGTTATTACCTACAAAACTTGTTTTGCTAAGCTCCACACTTTATATGTTACGTGACATGATAGGCAAACCATATATTCGATTATAGTATCTTTTTTGTTGGTTAGGGATACTGGTTAGGTCTCAACGTATGACAGGTGTAGGTAAGGTTCATTTGAGGTTGACTGTGATCAAGTATTTGATAATAGTCTATGTTGTTTAATTTGGTATTTGTAAATATAAATAAAAAAAATTATCTAAAACCTGTTTGGCATGTCCCATCTACGAGCTTATAGCGGATAACTTATAAAAGATGAGAAAATAGCCCCGTTTGGCAAACACCTCTGTCACGAGCTTATAACGTTTTTCTCACGAGCTTATAGCGTTTTTTCCGGACTCTAAGCGTTTGAGCTTATAGCTTATAACATTTCATTTTTTTTCTTCCACTTTTATCCTTATTATCTTAATTTAATTCTACCTTTATCCCCTCATCTCTCTTTTATGTCAAATAATTAATGAAGTTGTCCTTTTATGTCATTTTATATTTTTCAGTTAGTTTAACTCCTAGTTCTACCAAACACTTCCACACAAAATAAGCTAGCTTATCCGCTATTCGCTATCAGCTACCTCATCTGCTATCCGTTAGTTTATCCGCTAATAGCTAGTTTTACCAAATAGGCTCTTAATCATGTCACCTCTATCACTTTTTATTATCGAATTTCAAGTCAAAAATATTTTTTTCTGGCTTTGAACAAAATATGAAACTTTTTTAATTTTTTGATTTAGGAAAAAAACTTACTCAATTTTTTAAAATTTTGTTAGACATATTTTAATTAAAAATTTACTTTTTTCTTAAAAAATCATAAATAAATATGTCAATTATATATTGATTGCCATGGACAAGCCTACACATTTGCAAGTTATCAGTAAGTTACTACTTCTCATTGGCCACAGACAACCAAATATTAGAAGACAAGTTATCGGGAAATCCTTGCCTTCATGGTTCAATAATGTTTGCTTTCAAAATATGTATGCTTGTTGTTGTGGCCACTAATTTTGGTTTGCCCAGAAAAACAGAAAAGTAATGTTACGAAAATTGGAAGATAAGACAAAAAGCCTCCATCACCAGTCAGTGTGCAATAAAAAGGCAGCAGCTAAATGCAAGGATGCTACAATCTGTTTAGATAAACGGTTTAATTAAGCATTTATAGGATAAATATTTATAGGATAAGTGCTTATATATAAGTGTTTATATATAAATTATTTCTATAATCAAAGAAAAAAATATAATCAAACTGTTTTCGTATAAGTTATAAATTGTTTTCATAAGTAATCCTGAAGAACTTATCAAAATAAGCTGAAAACAGCTTATGAACATGTAATAAGTTGTTTCTATTAGCTCTCTCAAACACTCTGAGCTTATGCCAGTAGATAAGCCCAAATAAGCTAATAAGCCAATCCTAACAGGCCACTAATTGTTTTCCCGCCTAAAATAAAAGGGTTTCACTCCTCTAAAGTGATAAAATCTTTAAAGTAAGAAAATAAGGATGTATCCATCATTGATTTGATAAATGAATAAAGATCTTAATCCATTAAAAATGATCCAATGATAGGTACATTATTACTTTCTCACTTTAGAGATTTTTTTAATTTAGGGGAACCAAATTCAAAATAAAATGATTGCAATAAAGACCTGAAGCTGAAGTCCGCAAATGCAGGCTGATTCAAGACTGATTGTTGCACACAAAAATTGCACTCTCCTCATAGACGCGAGACAACCGATTAACCAATTAATTATTATAATACTAATTTAATTACTCAATTATTATGAGTTAACCATTACTTTAAATTGGAAATGTATCGATCCCCAGCAAGTTCTGAATTCATCGATTTTATATAGGACAAATTAGACTAATTTCTCATGAGATTTAAGGGTCTGTTTGGATAAACGGCTTAATTAAGCACTTATAAGATAAACGCTTATCATATACGCGCTTATGTATAAGCTATTTCTATAATCAAAAAGAAAATATAGTCAAACTGTTTTCATATAAGTTATAAGCTGTTTTCATAAGCTATCTTGGAGAGGTTATCAAAATAAGCTGAAATTAACTTATGGATATATCATAAGCTGTTTTCAGAAATTCTCCCAAACACTCTGACAAGTGTTTATGCCAGTAGATAAGCCCAAATAAGTTGTTTATAAGCCAATCCAAAGAGAATCTTCACTTAATTACACTTAACCGTTCACACTTTCTTCGTTGTTTATAAGCCAATCCAAAGAGAATCTTCACTTAATTACACTTAACCGTTCACACTTTCTTCGTTCGGAAAACTATATTTATCTTTTTCAAATGAAATTAGTGTAATTTCAATTATCATTCTTTCAAGAGAAGTAATTCTGATACCATAAACTTTAAGAGAGACTGCTATAATTTCTAAAACAAAAAATATGAAGAGTGTAATTAAACTAAATCTCAGCATATATCAAACTATGTTTGATGAATGGTTAATCAACTGTAATTACATGGTTAAATCTAATATATGCAAAAAGGATGTTGCTACGAATCCTGGAAATTACACAGCCCGACAATCCCAAATGAGTTTGAAACCCATCCTATTGGGGATCCCATTAAAGTGAGGCCCAACCCTTACTAGTATCATGCAATCCTGGCTCCATACGGTCTGTTTGGGCTATTAAGCTTTTTCACAGCAAATAACATATGAATTTTTCTATCATGTACAAACTTGTACGTGTTAAGAAATTAATATATAAAAATTTTTTATGAAAAATCACACTTTTAATTTTTCAATATATTAAATACAACATTTTTAAATAAAAGATTACTACTATTTTTGTACATGATAAAAAAATCCATAACATATATGCCTAAGTTTTGAAATAGTTTTATTTCGTCAAATGATAAAAGTGCGAATAAATATAATTTCTGTACAGAATACAATCCACTAGCAACAGGGGAAAGGTAGGGTGGGGCGAGGTGGGGAGCAGTCTCCGATCCTCGTTATGTATGGGAAGTATTTATTTCTCATCTTTGTTTCTAGTATTTCCGCCGAAACCCTCAAATATTTATAAAAATAGCAAAAAATAATCAAAATCCGGAAAAGAATAAACCCATTATATGGTTATAGGAAAATAATCAAATAAGAGCATGTTTAAAAAAGATTAATTTTTTCTATTTCACCTGTTTTTTTATTAAAAAGTTGTTTCATATATAACATATCATATTTGACAATTAGTTGAAATTTATAAAAATGTCTTTTTTGGGAAAATAAGTTGTTTTATGTCATCTAATTTGTTTTAATTTAAGATTGTTGTGATTTGATTATTTTTCATTCTCAAAACTCTCTTCCTTATTTACCCTAACGAAACTAACCTTTAAACAAATATTAATAAATTATATAAATAACTTCATACCATTTTTCTTGATTACTATGTAAAAGTATTTTTTTTGCATAACCCAAACGAAATAGATTATCTTAAAATCCCTTTTCAGCAAACATACCCAAACAAAAATAGATTTTGATTATAATCGATTATCGCAATTATCAGCATAATCTATTTTTTTTCAACTTTCTCAAACATATTCTTAAGTAACCATAGTAAAAATTAGTTTTTATCTCTTTTGATTTCTGTTTGGATTAAGCTGCGTTTGAAAAAACTTATAGAGAGTTTATGAGAATAATTTATGAAAATAATTTGATGCAAATAGTTTATGAAAATAATTTATGATCTTCTTATAAGCTCTTTTTAGTTTATTTCGATAAATTTGTCCGAGAAACTTATAAAAATAAATTATTTTTAACTTATTTTAAAAAAAATTATTGAGTAATAACAGCATACAAGGGGGGAAACACACCCTTAAAATCATACAACACATTACATAGCAATAATAGCATTCAAGAGGGGGAAACTTTATTATATTTGATTTTTTTTCATAGAATTTATACAACAAAAAAACAGAACGGAAAAAATTTGAGAATAGATGGATGAATCGTCAACTATCCTGGATGAAATCTCGTGATTGCCTAATCAACTTTGTGGGTTTGGGCTTTGTGTGAGTGGGGGGGGGGGGGGGAGAGAGAGAGAGCAGACGAAGGAGGGTGAAGGTGCCATGGCGACACACTAAAACACTGTGAGAGCATACGAGATGAGAGCAGATAAAGGATGGTAAAGGCGCGGCGTAGTGGTGCACTGGCACAGATTAAAATTGATCACCGGAGAGGTAGAGGATAAGCATGAAAGAATGGAGATGGAAGCGAAGTGAGGTAAGTGGGGAGCTAGGGGTTTAGGGTTTCAGAAAGCTAAAAATTCATTTTATTGATCAAATACCAAATAAAATTATATATATATATATATATATATATATATATATATATATATATGAGTATTTATTTAATGCTAGACGAGGAGATCTCGAGACATAGGTGCAAATTATCATCCTTATATAGAAGTGCTTCAAGTATCACTACTTGTATATATTTTATGCAATTAATTTGTGTTGATCGTTTAAAATTTCAATCACTCTCAAATTGACAAATAATTTTTGTAAATACAAATAGTTTATAAGATATACATGATAATTCACCAAAAAAAATAAGATATACATGAAAATACAATCAACTTTATAAATTGTAATTTACTGGAGCAATGTAAGTTATACACTCAGATTCCTAAAATTATCAACTTGTTTAATTTATAAGAAAATATAATATGAGTTCAATGGTATCCATTGTGAGTGTATGTATCCACTGTCAGTGTATAGTTTTTACACTGTCAATCAATCACAAATCATGATATGAGTAATTTTTAAGGTCGTTAGGATAAAAGCCAAACATTTTTACTGATGTGACAATTTATGAATTGATTGATAGTGTAAAAAATATTTATACTGACAATGCATATCAAAATTTTTTTTGACTCAACAATGCATATCAATTAAATCCATAAAAAACAATTTCTTTTATTATATTAGTTACAATGAGTTGGATTGAAACAAATGGAGGGAGGTTCAATTTTTTCACATAAGTATTTATCAAATATATCCTTACTTGATGCTGTTAGTTAGTGTGATTCCTGTTATGTTTGGAAATTCATTCTTTGTGGTCACTTTATGCTTAAACCCAATGGTGGCCCTGAGTATGATTTGGTGGTGTGACCGCACAGGGACCCATTTTTTAGGGGGCACCAAAACTTTTTTTACTTAATATATACTTATATATTTAAATAAAATTTTTATATAATAAACATTTATATAGTTAAAAAATTTATATTTGAAACTTGGGGCCCAATTGTTTTTTAAAATTTAGGACCCAATCCTTTTATTACTTATTTTAATAATTTAAAAAAAAAGAAAATTAACAGCCACATAAAAGACTTTTCATTTTTTCCTCACTCATATACCTCTATCCGTTTTTCCTTCGCTTACTTTAACATCTTTTTATTAAAAAAAGCCAAAAGATTCACTCTCTCTCACTTATCGACTCACGTCTGCGTCTCTCTCTATCTGACGCTCTGACCTCATACCTCAGTCAGTCCGTCTCTGTGCCTCACGTATCTCTATTGGCAGTGATGCTTTGTTTCATTCACAGTCAAACGTTGAGTTTGTTGATGAGTCTTTCAGATTTCACTATTTTTTTATATATTGTAGATCAAGCAATTGGCTCACTTAATAGAAGATTTGAGCAATATAGCACATATGAGGAGATTTTTGGGTTTTTGTTTAGCATTGAAATGCTTAGGTCATTCTCCGATAAGGACTTGAAATTATGTTGCAAAAATCTTGAAACTTATCTAAAATATGGTGATTCTTATGATCTTGATGATGAAATTCTATTTGAAAAACTAGAAGTCATTAGAGAGGTTTTAATAGTTGAATCAAAATCAAGCTTTAATGATATTGAGTTCTTTGAAGACATTTAATTGTTTTCCTAATGCATGCATAACTTATAGAATAATATTAACTATCCCTGTTATTATTGCATCTGCTGAAAGAAGTTTTTCTAAATTAAAATTGTTAAAATCTTATTTGCGATCTACTATGTCACAAGATAGATCGATTAAATATTATTGGTTTTGATTTCTATTGAAAATGATTTTTTAAATAACCTTGACTATGAACAAATTATTAATGATTTTATAGCAAAAAATGCAAAGAGGACAATATTCAAACATTAATAGGGCGTCAATTTCATTCTTCAGCCCTTGTGATTCATTTGCTATCAGTGGAGGATACTGTTGGTCAGCTGATGTAGGGATGTTGTTGCGACATGTTCGGGTTGATAGATATAAGTATAACTCTTTTTGCTATAAGTCTATTGTAGTTTGCTATTGTAATCTTTTCCTTTTCTTCGATAATATTTTGTTTCACCTCAGGTTGTATTAAAACAATTAATGACTAGCTTTTTACACCTTTTTATGCGCTTTTGATATTCAATATATATATTCGGCTTATAAAAAAAGAAATAGGATACTAATTTCTCAATTCGCACAGGATACCCGAAATCTCACGACCGCCTGTTTAAACCATACTTTGTCACCATAAAAGCGTAGAGAATGTTCCTTTTGGTATGATAACTCGATGGAGGAGGAGCACTCTTTGGTTTGCTTTGTCAAAACCTCTCATATTAGGGTGCGTTTGGAAGAGCTTATGGAGAGTTTATGAGAATAGCTTATGAAATTAAACTTATGCAAATAGTTTATGAAAATAGTTTATGATCTTTCCATAAACTGGTTTTAGCTTATTTTCATAAGTTTGTCAGAGAAGCTTATGAAAATAAGCTGTTTTTAGCTTATTTAAAAAAGAGCTTATCACATAAGCGTTTAAATAAGCTGTATATCCAAACGCACCCTTAGTCTTGGAGTGAAGGGTATTTTGGTAGATATTAGTCAGGACTTCAGTTTGTCTGATATTTGTTTTTATTGTAAGGATTATGAACCATGTACTCCCTCCGGATTTATATACAAGTAAAAAAAGCATATTTTACACGTATTAAGAAAGTTAGTTATATTAGTTTAATTGTCTTAATTTGTGTAAAAAATAAGTTATAGTTATTAAATTACCCTTTCTTGAGAGTGTATAATGTTCTTGAAAATTGTGTCCTAGGAGTGTATATTGCTCTTGAAAAAATAAAATAAAAATTAACCAAAAGGTATTTTTGAAAAAATGACATTAAATATGGTTGATTTGGTTGACTTTTGCTTATATTTGAGTCCAAATAATTTAGATACTTTTTTGCTTATATATAGATCGAAAGAGTAAATGTTATTGTTTTTAAATATTTTCGATGTGTTAAATGATGGCTTTATTGAAAATACCACCCTTCTCGAGACTATGGGTGTGTTTGGAAAAGCTGAAAAAAAAAGATTATGCTGATAATCGATTTATGAATAATCGGTTATTGTGATAATCGATTATAACCAGAATCTATTTTTGTTTGGCTCTGTTTGCTGAAAAGCGATTTCAAGATAATCTTTTTCGTTTGGATGGTCTAAAAAAATCGCTTTTTATATAGTAAATTACGAAAAATGATATGAAGTTATTTGTATAATTTAATAATATTTATTTGGAAGTTAGTTTTGTAGGGGTAAATAGGGAAGAGAGTTTTGAGAATAAGAATTAATCAAATCATAACAATCTTAAGCTAAAACAAATTAGATGACATAAAATAGCTTTTTTCCCCCAAAAAAAGCTTTTTTTTTATAAATTTAAGCTAATTGTCAAACATGATAGATTATGTATGAAACAACTTTTTAGCCAAAAAATAATTGAAATAGGAAAAATCTATCTTTCTCAAACATGCTCTATATGTCTGCCTCTGCTTATAAATAAACAATCACTTTAAATCGCATGAACATTTTCACCAAGTCATTGGAATTGGTATGGAAATCACAATCACTTAAAAAGTGCGATTTCCAGTCGAACTTTTTTTTGACAAGATTTCCGGTCGAACTTATGTTACATATTATTGTTTTTACGAATGCTTATGATTTTCCCATCGCCCTGTAACCTTCACTTCGTCCAACTAGCAACTATTAACGAGACCACTTTCAGTTGTTTTTTGGGATTACTTGATGGTCATTAATGTATGGCAAAAACTTGGTTTTATGGTGCATTCAAACTTTCTCGCTCCTACCAATAATGAGTGACTCCATTGGCTCTCTAACTCCCATGACAACATGTTCTTTGCGCCTTTATGAGAAATATGTCACAACTGGAATATAGTTGTGAGGATAGTTGTGAGGGAAACCCCTTAGGACAAGCTTATGCAAAAGTTATTTTACACATACAATTCATTCTGATATTTTCGCTTTTGATGGAGACAGACCCACTTCAGTGTTTAGTCTTTTGATCCTTTCCTTCGGAGAGGTTTTGTAAACTTAATATTGACTAAAGCTCTTTGGACAACCCCATAAACATAGGTCATAGCTGGCTGCTATGTGACAATAATATCCACCAGTTAATAGGGTCCACTAGTTTGATGTGTGTGACCACCAACATATTGGCCAAACCATTTCCACTAAGGCAAAGTTTATCTATTGCTAGGTCAATAACTATTTTGGATTTGGATTTGGTGCAGTAGAAAAAGCACGTATTTGATGCATTTAGGCAAGTCTTAAAGTTGTTTTGATTTTTATAGCATCCAATAAATCTTGTTTTAAATCATCTCTTTACAAAATTTTGTCTAAATGCACCAAATGTGTGCTTTTTCTAACAATCCAAATCCAACTATTTTGTGAAATATTCTCCAGGAATGTCTTGCACTTGGGGATAAAGCAAAACTTTCATTTATAATCTCCATTTCATCCCACTCAATTATATCTAAGCCTGTTATAAGAAGTTCATTTGTTGTACACTCTCCCCAAGGGCAACAATTGTATTAACCACCTTGTTACACTTGTGCATCCAACTAAATTGGTCTCCAAATTTAGAATCTGCTTCCTGTTAGGGATGATAATTCAGACCCTATTTGCTTGGTATCCGTAAAAAATATATACGATAGATAGAATAAATATCCGCTTTATGGATATGAGTTTGGATCTGAGTAATTACCTACAAATTTGAATGAATATGAGTGTGAATACAGATATTCTAGTACTCACCTCATCCCGCATCGGCATATATATATATAATTATAATTATAATTATATATAAATTTTTAAGAATATAATTAATCTAAAAGTGGTGTACTAAATTTAGGATAGTTCATAATTGTAATGTTTTATAAGTAGATTTTAAAAATCTTTGGATGATTTTTTAATTGAGTTATAATATTCTTTTTGTTATTTATTGTTTTTCTCTTAGTTAAAGTGTGGGTAATGGGTGTGGATAATGATACTTAGGTATCCAGAGGATACGGATATGGACACTAAAGTTACTACCTATTCGAATACGGATCTGAGTCCGAGTATTTTTTCAAATACGGATATAGAAACAGATACTATAATATCATACCCAGAATCTACCCTTTTCCATCCGTAGTTCCTCCAAACTTATCAACCTTATGCCAAGAGACTTTATAAAAGCTTTATTCATTTGTATTTTATTTTTTAATGTGTACGGAAAAAGTCTTCAAGAATATTCTTGTGATTTTGGTATGGATTCTCTGTCTCTAACTAAACTAATCCGGAAAAATAACTGAGGAAGATACTAGCTAACCTTTTTTTTTTTTTTTGGATCCGTAGGAGACATACTTAGATCTTATGTGGGAAATGAAAAAATTGGAGTCATTGTGAGATCGAACCCATGATTCATCAGTCACCAAATATTCCTACAGCCTTATCACTGAGCTGCTGAAGCGGGACGAACTAACTTAATACCACCTAATCACAACATAAAATAATAATAATTTATACTACTAAAATATAAATAAATAATTAACATATCTAAAGAACATGTGGAATACTATTGTAAATCTGGCTGAAGCTTATGATATCCTTAATCTTAAAATGAGATAACGCCTATCAAGGCAAGGAATTAACAAACAATGAAATGAATCCATTAAGATTAAATAGATGGCCCGCCTTTATTACCCCTAACTTAACGTTTATTTTATGGAATGTTTTATTATCATGAATGTTTTATTATCAGGAAAATTACATTTTCAGGAATGTTTCTTTTCTACTTTCACACTTGAAAATAAAGTTTTTCACTTTCATTCACTAATTATATTTCTGGATATTTTTTATGTCTGAGAATAGTTTTTTAAAACTTATACCAAATATGATAAACTTTTATTCTTATGTCACATTCCCGGGAATATTAAAATAAAATTTATACTAAACGCTACCTCAAAAAGAAGAAATAGAGTATGATGGGATCATAGCAACAAAGAAAAAGAGAGAAATTAGCAAAATAAATAAATGTGTTGAGGGCTTGAGGTTAATTTATTGAGTTTAATTTATATATACTGATAGTGTAAAACCTCTTTATATAGACATTTAATCATAAATTTACATGTCAGCATATTTTTTTGATTTTTATCTTAATTACCTTAAAAGTCATCGATATCATGATTGGTGATCGATTGATAATGTAAAAAATTTGGCTCTGTCAGTATATAAAAATTAAACTCATATTAATTTTGATTTAAAGACGTCCCTTATGGAAATCTTATTATCTATAGAGATTTAATTGGTACTAACTATCATTTATAATATCAATCAATCATAAATTATCACATCATTAAAAATGTTTAATTCTTATTCTAACCATTTTTAAAATCACCCTTATTATGATTTTTAATTAAATGACCATATATAAAACTTTACAACCAACAAAGGCCGATACAATTGATAAATAACTGAATTCCTTAAACATAATGTCAGACATTCGATTCATGTTGTATGTATTAAAAAATTTTTATTGGAAGAGATTGTATTCACTTTCGTAATTTCTTTAAAAATCATTAATCTCCGACTATCTATCTGAAAATACTTTAATTCGCATATAAAAAAACACAACTTTACTCTAAAAAATAAAAAGCAATTAAACTCTCTCTCTCTATATAATCCAATTTCTTCCCAACAAATAATATTTACCAGTCTCGCTCTCATTTCCATCAAACCCCTCTTCCGTGGCGAGGGTAGTAGATGCTGTCTCTGTGTCCGTCTTCTTCACTCTCTTCTCTTGTGCATTCCCAGGTCAGCTTAACCTTCCAACTTCCCACCATCTTCTAGATTTCGCCGCCGATCCTTCTCCATCTCCGTCTCCGGTAACCACTCCCTTCTTCTTCCAACTCTTATTGTCTCCCTCAGGTTTTACTCTCTCTCTTTCTCTCGCTGTGCTCCATCTTCTTCATTGTTTCTCTCTCTCTGATTTCCTTACGTATTTATGCACGTGAATCGGATTTGTATGAACTCAATTAATGGGGAACAAAAAACGAAACCCTCCTTCACGTTCCAAACAATCTCCGGCGGCTTCTCCGGTGACGCAATCTGCCATCGGCGGAGCCGCCGATGTTCCCGTCTCACCCGACTCCGACTCTTGCATGGTTTCTGATCTCACTCTTCATAACCCTAACAATAAGATCGATTTGTCTCCTCACTCCGAGGGTTCCGTTTACAACTCAATCAAGCTCGAATGTGACCGAGCCCTAAATGCGTTTCGCCGCGGTAACCACAATAGGGCACTTAAAATTATGAAGGATTTGTGCTCCAAACACGAGGGTTCCGCTTACTCGGGTTTCACTTGTCGAGTTCAGGGCTTTGTGTTATACAAAGTTTCCTCGATTATGAACGACCCTGCCTCGAAGCAACGGCATTTGAAGAATGCCGTTGATTCGGCGCGGAGAGCCACTGAGCTGTCTCCGAATTCGATCGAGTTCTCGCAGTTTTATGGCAATTTGTTATTAGAGGCTGCAGCTGAGGCAAAGGATTATGAGGATGTGGTGCAGGAGTGTGAGAGGGCGCTCGCTGTCGAAAACCCGAAAGATCCTGCGAAAGAGAGCTTGCAGGATGAGAGTGAGCATAAATCATCAACTGAGGAGACACGGATTGCACATGTGCAGAATGAGCTGCGGCAGCTGATTCAGAAGTCGAATATAGCTTCGTTATCGACTTGGATGAAGACTCTGAGTAATGGGGAAGAGAGGTTTCGGTTGATTCCCATAAGGAGGCCTGCAGAGGATCCGTTGGAGATGAGGTTGGTTCAAAATAGAAGGCCAAATGAGATTAAGAAGGTGTCAAAGACACCTGAAGAAAGAAGAAAAGAAATTGAAGTTCGAGTGGCTGCTGCAAGGCTGTTGCAGCAGAAGTCAGAGTCACCGCAATCTCCGAATGAAGGAGATAGGGAGGAGAGAGCGTTGGATTCATCTTCAGGATCTGGTCAGAGGATGAGTGATAGGAGAAAGTATGGAAATGCGAGGAAGAATGGCTCTACAGATGAAAGGAGGAATTGGGTGCACTCATATTGGAACTCAGTGAGTATGGAAATGAAGAAGGAGTTGCTTAAGATTAGAATTTGTGATCTCAAGTCCCACTTTGGGTCATCAAAGGATACTTTGCCAAAAGATGTTTTATCAGAAGCTTTGTCCTATGCCGAGGCCAATAAAACATGGAAATTCTGGCTATGCTGCGAGTGTGACGAGAAATATTCTAATCCGGAACCTCACAGGAAGCATGTTATGCAGGAACACATGCAGAATCTTTTGCCAAAAATGCAGAGGCTTTTGCCCCAAAATGTCGACAATGAATGGATTGAGATGATTCTTAATTGTTCTTGGAAGCCTCTAGATGTCTCAGCTGCAATTAAAATGCTTGGCAATAAAGCAAGATTCAAAGGTTCCTCATTCACCGAGGATTCATACTTCGGTCCTCATACTCCGGACTACAATGAATGTTTTAAAGATGCAAGTGATTCTTACCATGAGATGGAAAGTTTGGAGTACAGTCTTCATAATTGTACCACAGAAAACAGTAACTATTGTAAAGTTGCAGAAAGTGATATTACAAAAGGTGTTGAAGACCAAGGATCTATGGCACACCCTTTTGCCGATAGTTGGCCGGTATCTGATGACTCTGAGCGCGCAAAACTTCTGGAGAAAATTCATGCAGTATTTGAGATGCTTATTAGGCACAAATTTCTTGCTGCTAGTCATCTTAACAAGGTCATACAATTTACTATGGGTGAGATACAAGGTCTTGCTGCTGATTCTCAACTTGTGAACCATGGTGTTGACCAAACACCAATGTGCATATGCTTTTTGGGAGCTTCACAGTTGAAGAAAATTCTCCAATTTCTGCAGGAGCTATCTCATGCTTGTGGATTGGGTAGATATGCTGACAAAAGTAGTAGTCCCATGAATGATCTGCACAATATCAGTCAAGGTCCTGAGATCCAAGAGAAGATTGTTCTCAATGGAGATGCATCATGTCTCTTTCTGGATGAGTGTTTACTGCCACCCCAAGTCACTCCGGGTACAGCTCAGGGGGCTGCTTTGGATGATGTGACTGCCACAAGTTCTCCTGATGGGATTTCACGCAATAACGATGCTTTGCTATCCTGGATATTTTCAAGTTCACCTATTGGGGATCAATTAACATCATGGATGCGGACCAAAGAAGATAAAAAGAAGCAAGGAAAGGATATTGTTGAGATGCTCGAGAAGGAGTTTTCAAACCTACAGAGCCTATGTGAGAAGAAGTTTGAGCGTATAAGTTACGAGGAAGCACTGCAGACAGTAGAGGATCTTTGTCTTGAAGAGGGTAAAAAGAGGGAAAATGGCCGTGAATTTGTCCAGCAAAGCTACGAGTCTGTCTTAAGAAAGCGGAGAGAAGAGCTCATTGAGAGTGAGAATGATGTGACATATGTAAGCAATAGGTTTGAGTTGGATGCTATATCAAACGTTTTGCAAGAAGCAGAAGCAATGAATGTTAACCAATTTGGTTATGAGGAAACTTATGCTGGTGTGACTTCTCAATTATGTGACTTGGAATCCGGTGAAGAAGATGAATGGAGAATGAAGGACTACTTGCATCAAATGGATGGTTGTATAGAAATTGCTATTCAGAAACTGAAAGAGCACTTATCTATTGAGGTCAGTTTGTTGACTCTTGTCACATCTGTACTATGATAACAGCCAGGATAACCTTTCGCCTTGATGTTCTAACCTATACTTTGTTTGCTGTGCAGCTTAGCAAAATTGATGCACGAATAATAAGAAGTGTTACTGACATGCAACAATTGGAACTCAACCTTGGGCCTATTTCTGCCTATGATTATCGAGCAATATTATTGCCACTAGTGAAGTCGTACCTAAGGGTTTGTATTCAAACTGCTGAAATATGTGCTGTTTCCTCCTCTTTCACTTACCTATTTGTTCTTTTGTTTTGATCTTTTAGGCAGTTTTGGAAGATTTGGCTGAGAAAGATGCAACAGAGAAGTCTGATGCTGCAAGAGAAGCATTTTTGGCTGAACTTGCTCTTGATTCCAAGAAGGTTGTTAAAGCGGGCAGTGAGAATATAAGACATTTGGAGAAGACAAAAGATAAGAAGAAGAATAAAGATCACAGAAAAACAAGAGATTTGAAGGTGTTTATCATGCATGTTGAATTTGTTCATACATCGGGGCATAGTCTATGGCAACTTATTAATTTTTCTATCTCTTGCAGGCTACAAGTGGTCATGGGCAGCTCTTGCTTGGAGCTACAATTCCTGAGTCAGTGTATGTTTCTATTTCCTTTCTGGATGTTCATTTTTTTTAATTAACTAGTTTTTAGAGAGACAGTGACTTTCCTTAGAAGTGTTTTTTATGGGCTTCTGCTGCAGTTCCAATCCAGTTGCACCTGATAGTGACTTTCAAGATGTGGTTACCATAAATGGTGATGACTTGGAACAACAGGACGAAGAATTTAGACGTAAAATTGAATTAGAAGAGGAGGAAAAAAAGCTTGAAGAAACATTGGAATTTCAACGAAGGATAGAAAATGAAGCCAAACAGAAGCACCTCGCTGAGCAACAAAAGAAATCATCTGGGACATATTTAGAGGATGTGGTGGATAAACTTCAAGATGTTCAATTGAAGGCAGTCGCTGATGGCCCAGATGTGCATGACAATTTAAGATCGCCTATTCAGGTATGGATCTCGTTTTTGTGTGGTTATCCTACTATATGTAAGGGGACATAATTTCTGGTTAGTGGTTAAGTTACTGTTACATGTTTAATGGATCTGTAAGGCAAATGTACAATTAAAAACTTGCACATTTTTTCAGGAGCAGTTGGTAAAGGAGAATAGGTGCCCAAGCAGTCTGGACGGTGTGCTTATCACCACAGCAAATGGTTCGGTGGTGCCAACTAAATTTTCAGGTGATTCAACTGCCCAAAAGATTAGTTATTTGCATCAGTCAAAAGTTAAACAAGGTCCGTAATAACTTTTAAAGGTCTCTCAAAATCCAGTGTTTATTTATTTATTTTGCACTCAAGGTTCTCAGCATTTTGTGTTCTCTGGCAGATCTGCCTAATGGAGTTGTTCCAGAGAATGGTCTTCAGTTGCCTGATAGGCGTCCAGGAAAAAAGCATAAACGACATAAGAATTCTTCCAGAATGGTTGATGGAAAGTTTGAATCTGTTTCATTGGAAAAGGAGAATATGGAGAATACACATTCTGACAATCACTTAAGAGAGCAGGATAAATTCCATAATAATCAAGATGCTAACAATGGTTAGTTTTAAGCTTGCCCAAAGACTCTTTCCTTTTAATGCTGGTGCATATAATTCTTATCTAATTAGGTTTTTTTAATCAGATGTATTTACTCAATTCTTTCTAAAGAAAATATTTGACTCTATTGTCTTCTGGCTGCTAGTTTATGGCAAATGGCAATATATATGTTTGGCTTACAAAAGCGTACATGGATGCACAAAATATGAAGAGGCTGTGAAGATGGCTTTCAATTGTTATGATTATTATACATTTTATTTTACCATTTAAGCTCTAGTTGCTTATTATCATTCATTTTCCAGTGGTAGAACTGTGGGTTTAATATCTTCATTTAAACATATGTTTTACCTTTTGCCCGCCCCAGAAAATACCGAATCGTTTTTATTGAATGTGTACCATGTAAAATAAAATCCAGATTCCAGGATGCTTTTTTCCCGTCATCTTTGTTTTACCCAGTCCTTTCATTCTATTAGTTAGATATTTCTCTTTTTAAAAACTGCTTCCCAGTTGATTGGTAGTTATGTCTTAGTTGGATTATTGTTATTTTTTTTCCTGTAACAAAGTTGAATTAGTTTCTTGTTTATGGTACAGTTTCTTTCCATATGTATTTCATCTTTGTCATTGGATTATTTTGTAGTCCAGTTATGTTCTATTGGAATCACCTATAACTGGCTTTATATTGTAATTATTGTTTTTACTCTGTAGTATATGGGGAATTGATTGCCAAATTTGACTACAAATAATGGTCGCTAATGTCTTGTTTATTATAATTATTATTTTCGGTAAGGTCTAATGGTCTTATTTGATATGAATAGAATGTGATCATGATGTCAATTATATCTTCTTTGACAATGCTTATATAGATTATGGTTTTTCTTTGTCCGGCTTTCTTTTTCCTCATAAAGAAGTTTTTGGTCCAAGTATACTTCTGTACTGTTTAATTAGATTCAAAATCAGATCTGATAGTGTTTGAAAACCCAATAGCAATAGCATTTCGTGTGCTTATTATCTGTGATAATTATGTCAATATGTAAGTTGAAAATGGTTTGTTGATGCAAAAATCTTATTTCAGTTTGTGAACCTAGTTGAAGTCATTCATAATTTATAATTTAAAAAATTAATAAAAGGCATATTTTGAAGGTATTTTCTAAAATATGAAAATAATTTCCCGATGCTTGGATGTTCCAACAGTGTGCGAAAACAATGTATCAAGGGCAATGAAAGAGTCGCAAATGGAAGATGAAGAGGAGGAAAGATTCCAAGCTGATCTTAAAAGAGCTGTACGCCAAAGTCTGGGTATGATTTTTCTCTCTCCCTAAATATGTAGACTGGTTGCTATTTATCTTATGCATCTAATATGTGTTTTCTTATACTGTTAACTTATATCTTTTACTTCTTGCAAAATCCACCTCACTGTAAATGACTAAGAAAGGAAATGAAGTTGTTTAAAAGCAGATTTCTCCGAAAATTTTCCTCTTTCCAGTTCTGGATCCCTTGGTGTGTTGCTGTCTTTGCTAAATCTGAAGTTGTGAAAATCAATACAATATTGTGAACTAGTTTAATACCTGCACTAGGTTCAAGTAATAGGATTTGGCCAGCATTTTATAGGGAATGTGCTTCATTGAATGCATAGTTTAAAACATGATGGATAACCATTCAGGTTCTTGACATGGTATTAGAAGTTCTAATCTATGGTCAAGTGATTAGGAATTCAGCCGTTGTTGCCCCACTTTTCACAATTAAATTAAGTTTCATTGTAAGGTAAAGAAGGCTCTTGCATTGTCCATACTTTATCCCAAAGGTTCTTGTGTGACATGTTGTGTTGAGCTATAACACCCTCTACTAACTGCTTATGTTTTTGGGTTACCCTCTACTAACTGCTTATGTTTTTGGGTTAGTTGGTTCTTGACAATATCTATGCCGGGGAATAGGCTTGCTTGCGACTAAATTCAAATTCCATTGCCAACGTTCTCATGATTTGATTCTTAGATTTTCATATCATCTGCTAATTGATAAAATTAGTTGCATTTATGACACAGACTAATACCATTTGCTCTCATTGATGGTGCTTTCAGAGATCCAGTATTTGTTGTTGGGCTAAATGTTGAAAGGCTGCATTTGCCATTTATCTACAATATAAGTCAATAACCTGTTTAAAGCTTTACCTGCTTTCTGAGCAATTAGTGGCCACTTTCCTTTCCTTTCTGGTGCATTAAGTTGTATGACATATATTGATTTGGGCTATAAGCAAACTTGACTTGGCATAAACTATTCACTGAATCCTGACAGCCATGCAAATGTTTCTTGTTTGCATTAAATTGGTTATAATAATTTAAATCTTTTGGGTTCATCTTGAAGAATTATGGAAACTTTGATGACTCTCTAACCTTGTAAAAGCTTCTTATCAGACACATATCAAGCACGTGGCAAATTGCCTCCCGTTTCCAGTTTAAGAATGTTGCAGAGAGCTTCCTCACAAGTAGATTGTTTGGGTTTTCTACCAGAGGTAGACACAACTGAGGATGTGAACAGAGCTACTTTGCTTGGTACTGGGCTGAAGAATGAAGTGGGTGAATATAATTGTTTTCTCAATGTTATTATACAGGTAGGTCTTTTGAATATCATTTTTCCAATTTGTTATAAAATCAGCTGGTGCACTTTGGTGTATTATTTTTCATAGCCTGAAACAATTACTTGTCTCTGTATGAGCTCAGTCGTTGTGGCATATAAGACGCTTTCGGGAGGAATTTCTTGGCAGATCAAGATCAGAGCATGATCATGTGGGTAATCCCTGTGTTGTCTGTGCATTATATGAAATCTTTACTGCACTGGACCTTGCATCAAAGGATTCTAGGAGAGAAGCAGTTGCACCTACTTCCCTGCGGATGGCTCTAAGCAACTTATATCCAGATAGTAACTTCTTCCAGGAGGTAACTTCACTGACTTAGAATAGAAATAAAAGATATATCTTCTCTGAACAATGTGATTAATATAATGACATCTGACAGGCTCAGATGAACGATGCTTCTGAGGTGCTGGCAGTGATATTTGACTGCCTTCATCTATCTTTTACTCGTGGTTCAAGTGTTTCTGATGCAGAATCAGTGGAAAGCAACTGCATGGGATCGTGGGATTGTGCAAACAGTACTTGTATTGCTCATTCACTTTTTGGCATGGACATTTTTGAACAAATGAACTGCTACCACTGTGGTCTTGAATCCAGACATTTGAAGTATACTTCTTTCTTTCACAATATAAATGCCAATGCCCTCCGGACAATGAAGGTATCTTTAGGAAGGTTTTTTTTTTAACATTTAACAATTTATGGAGTTTCTGATTTTCTGCTGCCGGAAACATGAGCAATGAATTATGCTTGGTATGTACCTTAGATGGACCCTTTCTTCACTTTCCAGGTTATGTGTGCTGAAAGCTCATTTGATGAGCTTTTGAATCTTGTGGAGATGAACCATCAGTTAGCTTGTGATCAAGAAGTTGGTGGCTGTGGCAAGCTCAATTACATCCATCACTTTCTTTCAACTCCACCTCATGTTTTTATGACAGGTGCCCCAGTTGTTGCGTTTGGAATGTTCACTTTCCCACTTCCCTCCCTTCTTTTTAGCCTTTCTCTTACATGTTTGGTGTTTTCAGTTCTAGGTTGGCAAAATACATGTGAGAGTGCTGATGATATAACAGCAACTTTGGCAGCCCTGAGCACTGAGATAGATATCAGTGTCCTTTATCGTGGTTTAGATCCTAAAAGCACCCACAGCTTGGTTTCGGTGGTATGTATTTGAATGACAATATGTAAGGAATGTTTATATTTTACATTGATTACCTTTCTTCACAGTTGTAAGGTGAATTTAGCTTTATTACAGAAGGGCCACATGCAATATAAATATTTCATAATTGTTTTTATGCACAATTTAAAATTGAAATAAAATTTGAAAATATGGTGTTCGCCAGCAAGAATATTTTTTGGGGGTTGGGGAGCCGGAAGCAGCTTTAGCCATTCGAACTCCATATTTCTTTTCTGCTTGTTTCTCTACTCACCTTTCCACCCTACCTTTCCACCCTAATTAAACATGTTATTGATGTTTAATTCATCCACAAACGACGATGGAAGACTGAGTAAAGACTTACAGATAAATAATCTACTTTTTTCCTCCCTCCCTCTTTTTCACTCCATTCTTCTGATTTTTGTTAGATGGTTGAGTAACATTTTACTCCTCTTTTCATATCTCATACCACATGGTGTTGGTTCTACATTAAAATAATTTGAATGAGTATTTGGTTCACTGGTGCCGTGCAATCCAGATTTTCTGAGCCACTAATGTGCTAATTGTTTGTTTAAACTTAGGTTTGCTACTATGGCCAACATTATCATTGCTTCGCTTATAGCCATGACCATGAACGATGGATTATGTATGATGATAAGACTGTCAAGGTGAGTTGAATCCTTGAACAGATAATTATATTATGGCTGGTCGTTCTTGCTGTGTTTTAAATTTTTCTTCAATGATCAGATAATTGGTGAATGGGCGGATGTTCTTACAATGTGTGAAAGAGGGCATCTACAACCTCAAGTTCTTTTCTTTGAAGCTGTAAACTAGTTTTCTGGTGGAATTGATAACACCATTTGCTGGACTGAAGAATGTCGAGTTTGACATAGTTTGGCATCCAACTTGTGGTCCTGTTTATGCTGATGCATTTCTGCTTAACACAGAAGTGGTTTAGTAAAAAAAAAAAGTGCAAGTTTCAGTGATGTCAACAAGTTTTTGGGCATAAGTACCTCGGTTGGGATATATAGCATTTAAAATTTGTGATACAATTCGGTATTAATAGGAACAACAGGTTCTCACGGGGGAGAATGATGACGAGCATTTTATGTGACTGGATGACTTAGAAGAGCCCATCAGTGATGTTTGGTACCAAGCATTGCTCTACGTAATTGGTTCATTTTGATAATATCACCTTCATTTCTCGTATCCATCCAATAACCAGGTTTTGGTATTGCTAGAAGCACCACAATTTATTAAGGTTGGCCAGCAATTTGCGAGAAGATATTATGCTGTTTTATGATGGAAATAATTCCCCATTATTGTCGGGAACATACAGCTTTTGTACGAGGGAAATTTGTTCTGCTGTTGTCCCCCACCCCCACCCCCAACATAAAAAAAAAAGAGAGGTAAAAAAACAATAGAGAGAATCTATATATCTTACGTACAATTAGATTTGTCAAAATATCAGCTTGTTGCCACTACGGCTGAAAAGGGAGCGTCGTTTACTGATCTTCTGATCTACTGGACAACTTTCTCCCTTTCATGATACCTGTGATGGAACATGCTGCATGCCAGGATTTGTGCAGCAGTAAATTGAGGAGCTTCCATCTTTTGGATCCCACATCATTGTACTCTATTTTTATTTACTTCCATCTTTTTTTTTTTTGTGGAGACCTAGGATCCCCAGTTTCCATAATTTGAGTATGAGTCATAGCAATGCATCAAATTAGAGTTGCAGATGTTAACTGTAGCTTTGATCGAGGAAAAAGCTCAAAGGTTTTGTCACAATTTTGTCTTTCACATTTTGGGAATAGTGTCAACTGAGATGTTATACTTCATTGTTCTATATATTAGTGCAATATTGTCTCATGCAGCATCTAGTTTTGATTCTTTGTACGTTCCCTCTCGTTCTGTCAAAGATAGTATTTATATTTTTCGTGGAGGCCACGCTTTTGTTGTAGGTTGAGCTTCATGTGAATGTTTTATTTTACTAATTAATGTTGGACCTTTAATAAGTTCGTCCTAATCTGCCTAGATCTTTAAATTGTCATGTATAACGACGTTCCCTTTTTAGGATAATTTTTGGGAATAATCCAAAAAAAAAATTTATTCTCTTAAATACCCCCTTTCTTCCATTATATACATATATACCCCCTTTTTTCTCCTTTTACTTTCCCCTCCCTCTATTCACGACTTCTTACTTTTTTTTTTTAATTTTTAATTTTTTTTATGTTGAGAAGTCGGGTTTGGTGGAATCGACTTCTCAATAGACAGTTAAAATTTTTTTTCATTTCATAGGTAGGAAGTCCGGTTCTCTAAACCCGACTTCCCATAGGAAATTTTTATTTTTTTTTTCGAATTTTTTTAAAAAAATACGAATTTTTTGGTTTTTTTTTTTTTTTTTGGATTTTTATTTAAATTTAATTGGTTTTAGAGTTTAAAAATGTGTGATTAATTTTTTAATTAACTAATAGTGTTGGATGTTAATTGTATGATATCAATAATCGTTTTATGATTTCAATATTTAATTTTATGAAATTTTAATAAAATTTAAAGATTTTTAGGGTTTAAAAATGTGTGATTAAATTTTTTTTAATTAAGTAATTGTATTGGTTGTTAATTATATGATAACAGTAATCGATAATGCGATAATAAACATCAATTAAAATTTATAACAAGAAACTATTACAAAAACTCGTGAGAACGTTGCTAAAAATATTGCATATATAATTTATCATATAAACGTGAGAACGTTGCTAACTGTGTGCTCAAGTGTGCAGATTGATAAATCAAAGATAAGTCTTTATAGTTTAATGACGGTAAGGACTGCACGAAGAGTCCAATGATATCAAAGGAAGTTATCATATAATTAACAACCAATACAATTACTTAATTAAAAAAAATTTAATCACACATTTTTAAACCCTAAAAATCTTTAAATTTTATTAAAATTTCATAAAATTAAATATTAAAATCATAAAACGATTATTGATATCATATAATTAACATCCAACACTATTAGTTAATTAAAAAATTAATCACACATTTTTAAACTCTAAAATCAATTAAATTTAAATAAAAATCCAAAAAAATAAAAAAAAACCAAAAAATTCGTATTTTTTAAAAAAATTCGAAAAATAAAAAATAAAAATTTCCTCCTACCTATGAAATGCAAAAAAAATTTAACTGTCCATTGAGCAGTCGCTTCCACCAAACCCGACTTCTCAACATAAAAAAAAAAAAATTAAAAAGAAGAAAGTGGGAAGTCGTGAATAGAGGGAGGGGAAAGTGAAAGGAAAAAAAAAGGGGATATTTATGTATATAATGGGGGAAAAGGGATATTTAGAAGAATAATTTTTTTTTTTTGGGTTATTCCCAAAAATTTCCCACGTTTTTAAGAGGCTGGGCATTCTTATAGCATGTGCGGTGGCAAGTTTGTATTTTCCGGGCAAACGTGAAACCTTAATTTATCAGCGAAGGTATCATAGTCAATGTAAAACCAAACGCGCATCTATTGAGATAGTATTTTACTTCGATTATTTTTAAATATTCAAGTCAAATTTATGAGAATACTGGGGATGTTTTAAGGGATTGGTATATAATCCAATAGAAAAAGACGGAACAGGCTAGGTACTGTCCATAAACATGATTTTGGTATGGATGAATTATTTGTGTATAGACATGATTTAGGATGAGATATTATATTATGGTATTCTTTAATAAATATAGTTGATTCTATCTAATAGGAAAAGACTTGATTGTTGTTATAGAAAAAAGAGAAAAAAAGTTAATTCTATTATTTCGATTTTTAGTATTGAAAGGGAAGAAACTTTTTTTTTTTTTTTTATCGTTGTTGGAATTTAGAAAGTTTGGGAAGTCAGTGATAAGATATTCGCAATGCTAGCAATATATTTTTAATATATTTTTAACATATTATTATATGAAGTTTATGTCAGATTTATTAAATAGGGTGAACCAGTGTAATTTAGTGTATATTACATGAATATTAATCAATAATAAAGAATATGTTGAAGAGAGAACATTTTTCAATAGTATTTTTTAACATAGTTAATACAATCTCATATATATGTCAACTGTTAAGCAAATGGGTAATGCTTATATGGTGGAATTTTTTCATTTATAAGTGTAACGATCTCACTTTTATTTTAAACATGTCATCTTGTCAAGTTTAAGATCAAGGATAAAAATTTAAGGGTTTAATTTTGATATACTTTCAGTGTAAAAAAAATTTACATCATTAATTAGTTATAAATCATCACAGGTGTGACTTTTAAGATAACTATAATAAGAATAAAATATTTTTAATGATGTGACAATTTATGATTGGTTGACCGTATAAAAACTTTTTATATTTATAGTGTACCAATTAAATTCGAAACTTAATTCTAAAATTATAGATAAAAAATATTAGTTAGTTCCATTAAGTATCTCCCAATATAAAAGGAAAAAAAGATATAGGAGCTAAGGGGCTCGAGTTTATTCACCAAAAAAAAGGGGAGAGTTTTTTAATTGCATTCCTTTCCATTTTTTAAGGATAAGGGGATTGAGTTTATCCTTAAATGGTGTTTTAAGGATAAGGATTGTATTAGAAAAATTTGAAATTTTAGTGAATTAATTACAAATTTAAGAAATTAATTAAAATTTTACAAAAAATTTTAGAGAGCATAGACCTACAAATTAATTTAACCTCTAATGATTAAAGAGTTTAATTTTGATATAAAATCAGTATAAAATTTTATACTGTCAACCAATCACAAATCATCTTCAGTATAACTTTTAAGGTACTTATGATAAGAGTCAAACATTTTTAATAATATGACAGTTTATGATTAGTTGAAAGTGTAAAAAATCTTTACACTGACAGTACATACCAATTAAATCAATTTGCTAATATCATTATGGATTTAATTGGAATATCCTGTCGGTGTAAAAATTTTTACACTGTAATTGACACATCATTAAAAATGTTTGACACTTATCCTAAATATCTTAAAAGTCACTCATATCGTGATTTCTGGTTGATCGATATTGTAAAAACTTTACACTGATAATGCATATCAATTAAACTATATCATTATCGTCAGCTATGAAATTACATTATAATTAAGGGAGCCGAAATTCTTAGAATTCTAAAAATTTCCACTAAAATTTAGTCCTTTTTTAAATACAAAGTTCCATTAAAATTCATATACCTCTGTAGGCTATGTCTATCGTTTAGCTGACCCTAATAGTAAAAAAAGGTTTTCATTGTTGTTGTCGAGAGTTTGCCGATGTTTTTACTAGTGATTGTCGTTAGTATTATCACTGCTTTTACTATAAGGTTTTGTTCTTATCAATGGAATTGCATAATGATCTCTAAAGAAAAACTAGGACATAATTTGAAAAGCTAGCTCATAAATGGGTTAATTTTAAAAAAGTTTGAAAGTTCTACTTCTTCTTTTCTCATTTTCATTAAGAGAATACTAACGGGCGTCTTTAGGATATTAGTTAAAAAATCAAGAAATGAAATTTTATATAGATAAATGGTTTATTTTATATATTGAAAAATGATACACTGAGTTTTCTAATAAAAAACTTTCTTTTTATTGATTCCTTAAATAATATTTTTACAGCACTCGTTAGCAAGACTCTTTTCATTATGTGGTGAGGGAAGATAGAAAAAGATTGTGGTAATTACTCTAATAATTTTTTGATATATGTTTCTCACATGACAAGATTATATAAAAATTTAAAGTTTAAAATGGCCTTGTTCATAAAGTATTTATGTTTATCTTCCTTTTCGCATAATCTTGTTATATGAAAGGATCCCTTCTCAAATTTCTCCTTATACTAGTATACTACCATTAGCAAACAATGTATCAACCCAACCCAAGTACGAAACAACCAACATTCCAAAATTGAAATAGGAGCACTACTGAAAAACCACGTCGCAGAAAAACTTGCTACGACCACCATATGGTAACCCCAAAAGTTAGGACCTTCCCACACACCTGTCCCTAACGGTATCACTATTGAAAGAACCAACTCCGCACACTTGGCCTCTCTCTTCAATCTCTTTCTTGTTTTACTAAGTCTTTCCATACCCACCAGATCCGCATATTAACAGAGCCTGCTGTGAATGTGATCAAAATGCAGCCCATTTCAGTTCTAACAATTCCCTCCTCTATTACTTCTCTCTCCTGTGGCTGCTTCCTCCTCTTAGAAAAGTTTCTTCATACGTACATTTATCATCCTGGAATTAAGTTTCTCTTTTTCTCATAAGGGGTTCCAGCATCTGAATAGGTGGTGGAAAGATGACCCTTAAGGGTGGCACAACCCAGGCCTGTGCGGCATGCAAATACCAGAGAAGAAAGTGCACTCCTGAGTGCCTTCTTGCTCCATACTTCCCTGCAGACCAACCCAAGGTATTTCTAAACGTTCACAAGCTATTTGGAGTGAGTAACATCGTAAAGATATTAAAGGTCCTGGAGCCAAGTCAGAAGAAAATAGCCATGGACTCTATCATTATTCAAGCAAATTATAGGGATAAGTATCCTGTGCATGGCTGTTGGGAGGAAATCTGCAGGCTACAATACCAAATATGGGTGGCGGAAGAAGAGCTTCATGCTGTTTATCAACAGCTTGACATGTACAGGCAACACCACCAGCATCAAGGCCCCTCCATGCCTGATTATGTGACATCACAATTAGAGTTGGGAATGGCACCACGTACTACTACTAATAATAATAATGCCCTCCCACTCTTCAATCATACTCCACAGCCACAGGCTTACACCACAGTGGCTGCTTTGCCTGTATCCCAGCAACATTCCTACTCCAACAGCAACAGCGTGGATTTTAACTCCCTTTACATGGAATCATCCAAGGATAATGCTACAAATCCTTTGTGGGCTCAGCATCCCTATGCAAATAATAATAGCAATTCCATAGCAATGCAATCTCAGTTGGTTACCTCACAGCCACTACCCATCCAACAAGAAGCTGTTGAAGATTATGAAGAGATGCATCCAATTTTTGATGCAATTGATGATAGGCAATCATACATTTATTCCAAGGAGGCTTATGAGTCAAGGTAGAAGATGCCTTTTGATATAATTAATTAATAATAAAGACAGTAAAACAAACAGCTAGTTTTAATGCTTATCAAATAAGGTTGCCAGTTTAATGCACAAATTAAATAGAAGGAATGTGTAGTGGTAAATATAATCAATGGACTTAATTGGTATGTACGGTCGGTGTAAAGATTTTTTACAATGTCAACCAGTTATCAATTATCGCATCATTCATAATGGATTCTTATCATAACTACCTTAAAAGTTACATAAAGTATGATTTGTGATTGGTTGACATCATAAAATGTATAAAAATTAACCTCAATCAATTTCCAATAAAATGAAAATGCTCATATTTGATAAGTGTACATCTTCTGCAGTTCTGAAGAATCACTGAAAGATACGAGAAAGTGCATGGAGCATGTTGCTGAGAATGAATTGAAGAATGCCGCTGCATGCTTTAGCCTTACCAGTGTCAACTGATCAGTGAGCTGCCCCCTCCCCTCAAAAAAAGGAAAAGATGCACTAGGTTTCCTTTTTCTCCTTTCCTTTTTGGATTGTTTTATCCTTAGTAAGCTTTTGATTATTGAGTTTCCAATTCTTTACTTGTCAACATTTTAAATAGAAGCAGATACTTTCCTTTGTCTATCAATTTGCATGGATTATGTGGAGGCAAAGAATAATATCCAGAGTGGATATTTTCATCTTCATCAATATATATGTTTGACTGTTCTTAGCCTCTAGTCCTCTGTAGTCTGTACCCATACAGCAACACTTTGATGTGTAACATGCAAAAGAATGATTTGGGAGAAAATCATTACAATATAACTCCATAAAATTTTTGGAGCAACTTTATCTCTTTCCTTCTGATGCTGTAAGAACCCTTTTCAAAAGAATGATATCATCAAAAAATAAAAAGCAAACTATGCTGTCACCGATCCAAAATTCAAGCAACAATGTGTGTGTGCGCACACAAACACAAAAGAATGTAAATCAAGCACCAATGTGGTAATTAGATTGACAAAGATATCTTGCAACACTGTGTGCCGTTCTTCTGTCACACTCAAACACAAGAATATATAAGACATTAACTTTCCACTCTGTTTTTGTCATAAGTGCAGAAAGTATATATAAATCAGAATATTAAGCACCAATTGATGTATGGCTGAATATCAAAAATATTATTCATAATCACTCATGCCATACATCACTGAGTTATACATACACTTGGATAATAAATGCATACCTATTTGCTAGAAATAATTTAGCTAATTCCTAAGAAAGGAGTTAGTTCCTAAGAGTAAGAGAGGAGTCTCAATACTATTTAATACAATTTGTTAATTCCAACACACTATTTCCTAAGATAATAAAGTACACACAATTTTTCACACATCCTATTAAGATACACACGGCTGTACATGCTAACCCCATTCGACTATAAATATGCTGCCCAAAACAAGAGAGGGTGTCCGGGAGGAATGGGAGTGGGGAGCTGGGTTGATATTAAAATCTAGTTAGGTAGATACATTTCTTTCAATATCTTCATTCAAAGTTCAGCATAACTTGAAGATCTCTTCCAGAGAAACCTCAATATGCTTCAAACTATCCCACCATGTAATGTGAAAATAGAGGTTAATTGTCTGCTTATTTAATGAAAATATTATGACTATTTCTATATTTGAAGATCAAATTTTACATGTTAGATTTTCCAGCAAGTGATTGTGAAGTACAAGAACAATTATTCCATAGCATAGTGTTGCCGAACCAAGTGTATTATCTGCATTGTAGAATTGCTACTTTATTGAATTTACACACCGATGAACAACCTTCAATATTAATATTAGAAAAATGCTACCATTATCTAGTTTTGATGTCTGTAAATAATTATCCATCTTCATTTCTTGTCAAAATATGCAAAGTGCAGCATCCCTTTTGGTGCACTCAACCTCATTAGAATTGGTTTAGCAAAACTTTATAATTGAAATTGGCAAACATTTATTACAAAATATGAATCATTATCACTCGTCGAATGTTCTTCTTAAGGTTAGGAGAAGGTCTTTATAATTGAATGTTCTTCTTAAACTTTATAATATGAATCATTATCACTCGTCGAATGCACTCAACCTCATTAGAATGACTAGCATTTCTTGGCTTTCAAACTGGAGATGCAATGATGATTCCCAATATTTTGGACAGCAAGAAAAGAGTTTAAATCAATTAAGTGTCATAGGCAACAACATAACTATTTTTACATTAGAATGATTATTTTAGCATAACCTAAAGAGACAAATATTAAATAATAAAGTACAATCTAACGTTTAAGTACAAAGAAGCTGGGAGAAGCAAATATTTATGCTCACTATGGAGAGTCATAGAACTCTGGTGTTGTAGGAACCACAACAAGGACATTTGTGGTAAAGCCAGTGGAAGGGGGCTGCTCCTTTCTTTTCACAGTCATTGCATAATATAACCTGCAGCTCTTACAGGGGCAGAGTATACATTTTGGAACACCATACAAAACTAAGGTTTAATACATGAGTCTGAAAATAAGAAAAATAGCTGACAAACCTGAGTTTGACCTGAAAGCTCGTCAGAAATTTTCTCTTCAGCCAATAACGCATCTAACATCTCAAAATATACCTGCAAGGCATTCTGATGGTTTTAGAGGAATGATTACATCTAAGATAAATGGAGTACTGAAAACACAAATGAAAAACCAACTTGCAGTTCAGCTAATTCAAACAGGCAAATTGAATCTTTAACAGCTGTGCAAGAGTTTTAGCATTCCCGGTTACAAGTTACAACTATGATGCAACTAATATGTAGTGTCTAACAGCTCCTAAAGCCAGGATTCATCAGCTTTTGGTTTCAGTGACCTGGTTTCGTTTCAAATAATGTAATATCATATTTCCGTAAATTAGAAATAGTTATAATCATCAAAGGACAAGAAAGCTTGTAGTGACCCTCAAGCATGTGTAACTATTAATGTGAAATGATATGGTAGAATGTATTTGCAGCAATATGAACAATATTTCCTAATACAAGATATGTAACAAAAATAAATATTAACTGACCTGCATGTCTCCAAGTGACTTGCTACATATTGGGCAGGTATAGTTAAAGCATGTATATTCCTGTAAGTACCATCACAAATACTACTAAAGTTGTCTCTGTATTTGCTGCATGTTTGTGGGGGCAAAAAATACAAGGAAGTTACCTGAAAACATGTTGAGTGCATGGCATGACCACATGGGAGGGCTTTTACAGGAGAACAAGATGTGAAGATATATTCATGGCAAATTGGACAGTTATCCTCTAAAGATTTCTCCCTGCATGTATGTACCATAAGAGAACGAGACATACAAGCATTGCAATTCATACAGTGAAAGTAGTCAACACCCAAGCCCTTTCCAACTCGGCACAGGTTACAATAGGGACAGTGGTAAATTTCCCTGTTTAACATTTAAAAAAATAAGAGGTTTTGCAGTAATAGTTTTTCTTTTAAATGATAAAAGAACTGCAGTAACAAAATTTGAAAGCTTAGCATAAAAAGAACTTGAAATATAGTGAAGCTAGGTCCCATCATTACTATCATTATTATATTCATAAAATTTGGATAACAAGGTTAACAAGGTCATCCTACCATAAGTTTCTAAAACCTGCTTTCCATATAGATGAGGATCATTAAAATGCCATTTTAATTACAATTTAATTTAGGGACTAGCTACCAACTGCTGGCCCAAGGGCTTTCCACTATTAACTTTACCTATAACCTATAGAAATGTCAACATATCAGTTTCGACAAACCAAGCATTCTCATATTCGTGCAACTATGTGAAATGTTCTTCCTCAAGAATGTTGTGGTGATGCAGTCTTCTCAGTGCTCCTCAATCCCCATCTTAATTGAAATACCAACATATTTGGAGCCTTAAACAACATTAACATTATGGCATATAGAAATCGAATCAGTGGACTTCTCTATCTATTACACACACACACACACACTTATGGTGGCCGATAGCATAAAATTTAATGATGCTCTGGCAATTGATCAACATCTTGTATTGTATTCCAAATGTAATGAGAGATTAAGTTAAATATTATTTAAGATACAAGATCATTCTTATGTCAATTAGCTAGCTGTTCGTTTCTTGATTGACTTCAATTATCTCCTCAATTTATGGTATTCATATTATAAATAAGAGATTAGTGTGCAAGACTGGACACACAATTTCTCTCTCTTTCAACAAACGTTTTATAGGATGGGTATTTTACAAAATCCACCGGCGGATTGAAAGTAAATAAATCATGTATACCTGCACCCAAAAAAAATATACTTATCTAAAATAGAGTTGAAGTAAATAAAAAGACCTATTAAGCTACATCACCTTTCATCATCAAATAATTTGCAGATCTTGCAATAATATTTTGCCATTGGTAAGTTACAGCAAGAAATGGTTGAGCATGTGGCACTGATTGGTTGAATCATCAAGCATTTCATACACATCATCTTTGTAATAGATTTCCTACATATATTTAGGCAATCGGTTCAAAGATATATTAGGAAAAATAGAAATCCTCGATTAGAAAACAAAAACTGAACACATACTATTCTTACCTGTCAATTGAATGATCCGATACCTCATTATGGCAATGTATGCAGGTATGAAGTTGGTTGCAACAGGGAGCAAAGAGCTTACAGTTTCTCTTGTAGTGTTTGCAACCATAGATTAGTTTGAGAGGGTCCCTATAAGATGGATGCTTCCCATGAAATTCATGCCCGTCGCTCTTCATATTGACTTCTGTAGAAGCGATCCGCTGTCTAATAATCCAACGGCTGAAATCATGTGGAAGATAATGTTAAACTCCACTATTGTGTGGCTAGCATAGAGATAGTGAAAGTTGCAATTAAGTTTCCTCATCATATTTCAATTAGTTCAAGAAGTATATTTATTTAAGCAGGGATACACCATCTGCTCAAAATTTTGTATGCTAACTTCTGTCAAAAATAGATATCAATATTTTCAAATGCATGTTGTAATATCGCACTTAAAATCCATGGGCATTCAGATACAATACACATTTGATTCTTAAGGTGTGGCATAGTTCACTGCCTTCCAAAAACTCAATGGTAAGGAAAACCAAGCAAGATTCCATAACCTTGCCATTAATGCATGTTAGATTAGAGCTTATTTTGCACTCAAAAACATTTCAGTCAAAAACTTGGCATTTTGATTATAAGATTTTCTAATAGCAAAATAAGTTAATCCAAATTTAGTACTGTTTATTGACACTAAAATAAGATTTTCTAAGCATCATAGCAATAGTACTGTTTATTGACACTAAAACTGACTGGTAACCAACTAGGCAATGTTCTTAAATGGTTACTCCATATTTTGGGGAGATGAAGCAATACCATCAGAAACACCACAAGTATGACTAACCTCATTAGCAGGTTCTGTATTACGTATGACTTCTTCTGAGGATCTAAGCAAGAGTCACGAGACACCTTTCTTATTGCCATCTCCAAATCATCTTGGCTCAATTTCAGAAGTCGGTCATAACGCTCAGACGTGCCACAGAATTGAAAACATTGACCTTCATTATTGATTGAATTTGTGATATCTGTTACTTCATGGGGAACATGTTTTTTGTTATCATGGAACTGATTTGTGCATTCTGAACATTCATTATTATTTTGCTCTGCATTATGAACCTTAACTTTGCCATCAAAATTGTAGTCAGACTGCTCAACATTATCACCAATATGATCCTTCTGCAAAAAATTTATGGAAGAGGATTCTTCTTGTAATTCATTAAGAACTTCTTCAGATAAATATTTGGATATAACCTCCAGTGGGTCAATGGTTGGTAGAGGGGCATCGTTTGATCCCTCTTCTGCCTTAGCAATACTGTACCCATCCCACCATTCACCTAACCATTCATCAAACATTGTGTTTTTAGTAGCCATGGACCATAAGAACATTACAACATGCTGTTCTTCCTGTGTTAAAGATGCCATTAGCCAGGGTATCATATCTTGTAATATTTCTGCTCTTATTCTTCCAAGCATGCATCCCATAATCTTCTCTTGCTCCTGATTCGAGAAGAACTCTCTAATAATAGGCCAAAGTTCTATTTCCTCACGGTTTATATGGTCAGAAAGTAACTTATGCATTGATTTGCACATTTCTTGAAGCTTCCTGCATAAATGATGATGCCTTGGCATTCTATTCTCCCTTGCATCTGAATTGACAGCAGAAACGGAAAGATGTAATTCAGACATCTTATCAAGGATGCGGGATATTTTATTGAAGTGCTCAACTACAAGTTTATGATCAAAAGTGTAGGAATGGCTAATGTTTTTGAGTTTACCCCTTGCCTCCAAGGCTGGAAAAACTATCTCATCCTCTGCATCACTATGGATTTGATGAAGAAAATATATGAGATGGAATCGTTTGTGGAAATCCATAAGCAACTTGGCATTTTGTTCTAACTGAGCTGAGCCAAGAACAAGGTAATCCAGATCTTTCCTGATAGCCTTGTGAAAGAAAAATATTAAGTCAATTGGTTTTGGATCACCAAGAAAGGAAATAGAACCATTTGCTGCATGAAATCTAGAACTCCCGTGTAACTTCACAATTGTGGCAGGGAAAAATATATGCAGATTAATTCCTGTGGAGTATGGTGTTTCATACTTGTATGCATTGTTGGACCCAGATGATGAGGAATAGGACAAACAATTCTTGCCAGAGATTTTATGAGGCTGTTGGTCAGAAATTAAGAAAAAAAATCCAGGAGCTTCCTTAATTTGCTCAGGTAAAAAAGACCATCTACTTTTGAACATATGCTGCAAGTCTTGTCGGAATTTTTCGATGGAGGTTTTACCTGAATAACCAACGCGGAACCACTCATGTAACAGTGATGAAAAGGCTTTACAGACAAAATGATTTCCTTTCTTTATGCAATAGAGAATGGACCTGGATTCTTTTTCAGACAAGTGAACTGAAAACCAATTTATAACACATCTAAGTAACCCAAGTGGCATCATATGCAGGCTCAAGCTCAAAAGTCTCTCTTGCATTCCATTTCTGCAGTTCTTTCCAATGACAGGAAATACCTAATAAAAATAAGGGTTTCAAAATAGCAAACATTTGAAATCTTATTCTATAGCATCCCTTTATAGAGGAAGTATAATTTGTTGATATATATGGAACTAACATATACCCACATGTTGAACTTTTCATGGAAACATGCAGATGTAATGTAACCACTCTTTCTCACTTCTTGCTCTTCTCATTGTTAGGAGCAAGAACCATTTCATTCTATGGAGAACATCATAAATGAATGTGTCTGCATGAGTGGATAGGTTCATCTCATTGCTGCATTTTTATTTTGATCATACTTCAACAGATAAGAATAGTTTTAAAACCACAATATGCGGATATTTCATTTAACTGTTTTATTTGAGAATGAACCGAAAGGTTAAGAATCATCATCATGTATTATTAATATGCTGTTCTCCTGTCCTCTACCTTGCTTGGTAAAAGGAAAAAATAGTGATTTAAAGAGTATACCTCAATTTCTTGAAAAGCAAATTGTTTGTCGACTCCTGATACAAATGATTCAAGTTTTCTGCAAAGCTCCTCTACGAAGTTGCACAAAGGCATTCCACTTTCCGAGTTACAGAATAGCATCTGCTGTAAATCTTCAATGTGACTTTCACCAAGAAATTGCTCAGTAGACTTGGACAACCAGACATCAGCAAGTTTATTCAGTACAGGGTGAAAGAATGTCTTCTGAGCATTGCTGTAATCAGAAAGTTATATTCAGAAATTAGACAGTTGAAAAGAGAATAATAGGCATTTTAGATAGAAGAGAAGGACCGGTCTTCCGGAATTTCAGCAAAAAATCATAGTTAAAATAGATCAGTTAGATTCCACACACGCACACACACACAACAACAACAAAAAAAAACAGTCGGAAAGCATTACCTGTAGAAGATGAGGACATCGGCAAAGAATTTTATTTGGATAACTATTGAGTCTAAATTCTGAAAACAGCTGGAGCTTCTTATTAGATGAAGTTCTTTCAAAATTTCTTTCAAGTCTTTCTTGATGGCATCATGCCAAAGATGAAGAACATTAACCTGGTTGACCCCGTCTTCTATTTCTAGGCCATTCACCTTCATCCAACTTGATATTTCTTTGGAGTTCCTATTGCAAGAACTCAACCTAAGTGATCTTTCCATGTGTAGGGAACCATCAGCATCTTGAACTTCTTCACTTTGAAAATAGGCCTCACTGAAGGTTTGGTTTTTGCTTCCAACCCAAGAAACCAAAACCTTCACAATGATATCTGAATTAGTAAAAAGGCGGTGAGTTTTTAAAAAGAGATTAATAACTGAACTGTGGCCTACCTCTTGCAGTGCTTTTTCCATTGGTGCAATTTCTTTTAAACACTGCGTCACTTCTGCTTGTTTGTTGGCAGAAAGGAAGGATACCATCCATGGCAAAACTTGCTCCAGCAACATTATAGGAACACTACATATGAATTGCAACACAAGCGAAGCCTGTTCTTTAGTAGATAATTTCTGCATCAACAGAGGAAAAACCTGCAGCAGTGTACAAATTTGATAACGAATGTGTGACTATCAGAATTCAAGAATGTACAAATACATGCTCATGCGAATATACATACATTAGAGAATATGGTATCAAAATTAAAGATGCAGGTCAAGAAATGTCACTTCTAAGTATTGCTTGTTTTCTTGTTTTACCCCCATTATTATACATTCCTTGTCCTGCAATCAACTTCATGGTTCATGGATTCCTTTAACAGATAACTTCCATTAACAGCATAGATGTCCAAACAATTAATCGCTGGAAGAATGAATTTTAACTAAGCATATAAGAGAAAAGCAAACCAAGCCAGATAACAAGTCATAATTGCACCCACATGACCATTTTCATTAGTCATAATTTGGTCATAGGTCTTTTCTTGCACATTCAATAAAGAATGAATGGGTTTTTTTTAATCCTTTTTTTAAAGCTCGGAGGGTAAATCACACGAGTCAAAGTTGGGGGGTTGCCTTTTATCCATTGCTCAGCAGGTGAGGAGGGATTTTGCTCCCCTCCATTCCCCTCCCCTCCTAAAAAACGAACTAAACAATAAATGTTTAAAAAAATCCCTCCCTCCCTTTCCCTCCATTCCCCTCCAACCAAACACTATGTTAGTAAGGATTGAGGGGTTCGACTCTTTTTAAAACTCGGGGAGAATACACATAACACAAAGTTGGATTTTGTTTTCTTTCATTTTTCGCTATATTTTTAGGTTGTTTTCTTTCAAGTGCCGGTTTGGCATCTGGAATTGGGACTCGGATTCTTTTCCTTCATGTTTGGAAGCCCTTCTAGAATTAGAATTATAATTCCGAAGACCAATTCCATGGAATTAAAAGATAAGCTGCTGTAACTTAAATCATTCTCAATTCTTAACATTTATCCTAAAGATTTGTCAATTTCACACACATCGAGGAACAATACAGCACAACCGCCAATCCGCCATCACTTCTGTCACTGCCGTCACCACCACTTCCGCTGCCGTCACCACCACTTACGCCGCTGCCGCCACTACTACCGCCACCACCACCAATTCTAGGGAATTGAATTTAGATTTGTAATTCTACGTCCTACCTTTTGCACAACAGAAACATAGAATTTATGATTCTAAATCGATTCCAGTATTGACAAAATTGGAATTGGAATTGGAATTTAAATTCTAAACTACAACTTGAGGGAGAGTGATAGAACACTTCTTTTTTGAGTCGAAACCAGGGTATTTCTGTGCACAATAGCGGAGACTAGTCCCGCGAGGAAACTAAGGTTCATTTAAAAGGTTGTCTTCTCCCAACAAATGTTTTTCCATACATGCCGGTTAGGGATCGAAGCCCTAATCACATGTTTAAGGGACTCAAGTACTTGCCACTCGTGCCACATACTTCATAAGCATGCTAATCTAGATTCATTATCATATTTAGCACATTAATAATATTAGTCATATAGTTATGACTGTAGTTAACAACAGTTAATTAGCTCTGTCGTCGGTCGTTGATTGACTTCGGTACTTAATACATTCATAATATAAATAAGGTTAAATTAATTTGTAGGTCCTCAACTATTTAAGAATTTTCAAATGGGATTAAAAGTTTGTAATTAGGTCCCCGAATACATAGAAATTTTTTAATTACATCTCTTATATACTTTTTCATTAGGCTTTCGTTAAGTATCCATTAAGTGTCAACCACTCGTCATTTGTGGGTCCTGAACATTTTTGAAAATTCAAATTGGTCCTTGTACTTTTTGGAACCTTCGTGACCATAACGGAAAAGTGTACGAACCTAATTACAAACTTTCTATATGTTCATAAACTTAATCACAACTTTTAAAATATAGGGTTCTGTTTGAAAATTCTGAAACAGTTTTGGAACCTAAAACATTAATTAAACCTATAAATAAGTAAGATAGATTGTGTGTACAAAATATGCACAATTCCAAAAACTCTTTATTTCAACATCTACTAACATACAATAGTTCACTCAAGAATCCTCCCAGATCATCTTCAAAGAGTAATCATGCTAAGGTAGTAGAACTGATCAACTCAATCAAATTCTAAGCCTTTGCATTTATGGAGAAAAGAGCTTGAGGGCAATTAATGGATTTCTTTTGAGCAAGAGAAATTGCTGGACACACATTCCTTACAAGATAATCAGTGCCTAACTTCTTATTACAGCTGCATTCAGCATCATGATCCATATCCCATAAGAAAGACAGAGCCAACAAACAAATATACTATACGAAACAATTAATTCCTTAAATACAACAAATAAATGAAATGCGTTTAAACTGCATTTAATGAAGCATCACTTTTCACATTTAGGTTAGAAGAAATGGGAAATAAACCAATGAAAGCAAAGTCAGGAAGACAAGTAACCACGTGAATGCATTATGTCTGTAGAGTGAAATGAGGAAAGAACATAACATGTAAGTTATATAACTAGAGTAATTTTTCATGAATCACAACAATAGCAAACAGCTACCTGCTCTTCTTCTTTCAGCATATGTTGGTAAATGGAGGTTTGCAAGATGCCAATGCAGTACAAAAGTTCTTGGGACAGCTTGGAAAAATTCTCATTAGGACACATCAACTCATCCAAGAAGTGAAAGATAGAATCAAAGAGGTCATCGGTGCTGTCATGTTCAAGGGAATATGTACATACCACATTTTTTACATGTATATCCAGTGCAAGGAAGATAACCTGCCAAAAAAGTTTTGAATTTACATTCGAAGTCCAGACCTTAAATGGATAACAATCATAAAATACATGCAGCCTGTGACAGACACGTGCATCACAGCTCCACAAATGCACTTGCAGACATGAACAGAAATATTTGAAAAACATAGGGTCAGAGAGAAGACAGTGTACACCTCTTCTGAGGCACCAATGGTATCTCTCTTTCAGTTCATTTCATTCTTTTGCTAGTGTTAGTAATAAGTGGTGATTGAATCTAGCCAAGTCTATTGTCAAAATTAGTTAACAGATTGTCAACGATGTAAATAGCTTCATAATTGATTTAAGAAATTGAGATCCCTCTACTATTTTCCTCCCGGACATATTAATTAATTAATGAAAACTACATGAGTGAAACACGGATAGCAATGTGTAACATTACCATTTAGGGATATCAAAAGGTTAAGGCCTCTTATCGCATTACATAATCCCAATATAATCCGTGGGCCATTTCTGCTTGCATATGAATTTTTCAAACATAGAACAGAAATTTACTTACAACTCATACAAAGTAGGTGAATTCTATAATACACCATCAAGCAACTACTATTAAAGTATATATTTAACAATAAAATAAAAAAAATGAAAACTCTACAGAAGGGAGGGGGATTTAGCATATAAGAAGCATACAGGTTTTGATACAAATACAAATAAAGAATATACGACTGCCAATCAACTCAAACCCGACTCAGTAAAGTCTAGGATGAAGTTTGAAATTACGTGACCTTGAAGCTCAAATTCCTCAAACAGTCAAACTAACAACACTACGATGCATACAAATTATAATTAATCATCTATCATCTATACTCTTTTCTTTGATAGCTCAAACAATAGCTAGCAAGACTGGCACGCGATGCAGTAATTGTGATTATTTTCTTCCCATTTGCTTAGTTTCTGATTTTATTTTATCTAATGGTAATTGTGGTTTTAAGTTTAGCAATAGCTTATGGAAATTAAAAAATAATAGCGGTTGAAAGTAAATGTAAGTGAAAAATGGCTTACAATATGTATAAATTATACTGACCTCGTCTTCCGCAGCACAATGATACTTATGAGCTAGTTTGAGAAAATGGAATCTGTGTTGAAGCTTAAGGATTGTTTCTCGGGTTCGTTGAGGCTCATCCTCCAACGATGCCGTTTCCGCCAAGCGACGAAGGTGGCGTAGTTCAGAGCGTACAGCCTTGTGGAAGCAAACGAACAAGAGTATGGGAGCGTCGAGGAGTGGAACTCGCGAGAGAATGTCAGGCAAGTCCTTCTCCTCATCGTCCTCCTCCTCCTCCTCTTCCTTATCCGACAGGGAAGGATCGCCGCCGTCCATCCACGGCTAGAGTTCCGGCAACAACCACCATTAACGGCGAGAGAGCAAAGGGAGAGGTTCTTGATGGAGAGTAGCGAGGGATTTATCTCTTCGTCTTGTAATTTTTTAATTCAATAGAAAATTTGGAAATAAATTAAATAAAAAAGGTAATAACTAATATGATATGATATGTAGTTGGTGGTCGTTGCCACGGGGGTTAGAAAGAGACCTTGGGACTAACGGCCAAGAGCGTCTTGGCGCGCTTCAGGTCATATGATATGATGACATATTATCAGAGTGAGAGTGGCATGAAGAGTGCCTTGCCTTATTTCGTGATTTACAATTTCTAATAGTTGACACGTGAACAAGACGCGCTCTTAATTAATGTGTTTGGCGCGCTGGAGAATGGAGATTGCTTTGATTAATAAAAATGAATGAACATTAATAAATATGGGCTATGGAGTATGGAGATTGCTTTGTGGGGTTTTGGCCGGCGTAATGTAACAGCCCTGTTTGATTTTATTTGACAGACTACGATAGATAGAAGTCGAAAGGGTTATAGCTAGCGAGGGTTAGGTGTGGGGCTATAGCGAGTGGCTGAATGCTAACTACAAAACGGAACGAAGGGCGAGGGCAAGGGCGAGGTTCCATTTTGTCCTGGAATGAAATTTGGTCTTCTGACTTCTCAACTCTCTCATGATTCATGCTACATAAATAATATACGTCTTTTCAGTTCACGTGGGGCCACGTTCTACACCCCTTGCGTTTTCTATTCGGCACATTTTCATAGAATTAAGAAGTTGTTTGGCAAGCGCAATAACTTAATTTAGGAAAAGTTTATTTAATAAAAAAATTTAATGAATTAAAAAAATTGTTTTCATTAATTTTTTTTTGACAAACTTATTGAAATATGTAAAAAAGAGCTTATTTGTATCAATTTGTATTCATAAACTATTCTCATAAACTTTTTACAAGTTCTTTCAAACACATCTTTATTTGATTAGCCTATAAGCTTATTTGATCAGAATAAAGTGTTTGATAAACAAACTTATCTCATTACTTTATAGGTTTTTTAATAAGTTATTAACTTTTCTCTCATTTTTATCTTATTATTTTAAGGAAATTCCTTACTTTATCTGACTTCTACATCATAAAATAAAATTTATATAAAATAATATATAATCATGTCATTTCGTTTATATGATTTAATAAAAAATAAAAAGGTAATTTTCTAATTACAAAGCTTTAATTAGAATTTAAAAATAAATTATATAAAAATCATATAAACATGGCCATTTATGTTATTTTATATTTATAAGTTAGTTCAACAACTAATTTTATTAAATGCTTCAAATTTAATCATCTATCTTTTCAGCTATCAGCTATAATCTTTCAATTAAAAATAAGTTTATTAGCTATTTTTGTCAAACAGAACTTAAAGGATAAACTAGTTTAGCCAAATAGCTTCAACTTTTTTTTTCTGATAAAAAAATAGCTTCAACTTTGCTTACTCAACAATATAAACTTAAACTTCACTCATTTAGCTTATTTACTACTTGAATTTTTTTATTAATTAAATCTCTACATGGATTATTTTTAAGTTTATTTATTTCATCTTTAATTAGGCAAATGTTAACCCAGGCTCCAAGGACATTGATTAAAGAATCAAATATAGAAAAATTGTTTTGAAAAGTGATGTATTCAATACATTGAAAATATCAAAATTATACTTCCCAATACAAAATTTCAATTTTTTGATTACTTAACTGATGTCGTGATATGAAGACCCATCAAACATCTTTATGCTGAAAGATAAGATAAAAATAGAAATAAAAAATACTTTTGCAATCATAATTCATTACATAAATAATTCATAACTTGCACCCATTAAATTTCCACATAATTCTCATTGTTTAGATAGTGTTGATCAAAGAAGATATTAAAAGTTATGTGTCAGTTGGAATAAAAAAAATGAAGAGATAAAAGAAAGATCCAAGGAATGATGATTGCTGGGAATCATGATTGCAGGGAATGTTCAAAAAAATGTTTGGTAGAGTTTGTAGCCATGGGAATGTTATTTGTAGCCATGTTTGGTTGAGTTATACATTTCCTGAAAATATCAAATTTATTCTCAAAAATACCCTTATGCATCTGCAACCTCCTTTACAAAGAGGGCATGAAGAGTCGTCCAATACTCAAGTGACCAATAAACGATATTCAATTCTTGATGTTTCCGAAGCAAAAATTTCCTGGCTTTCGAGTTTTGGCATTCTCAAATCTATCTTCTATCAACAGATTGGAGAACATCTCTAGTTTCATAAGAGTCCAAGACAAGGAGATGAGGCAATTCGAGGAAGAGAGAGACAATATCATAAAAATTCATGAAGAGAAAAAATTGGCTCTCAAGAATAAGCTATGACCGGAATAGGTTAAACTTGAGAAGGAGTTGGAAAATGAACTGACATGGCTTATGGACAAGTACATTTCAGACCCGTCTCAAGAAGAAAGTTGTCAGAAATAGCAAAAGGCAAAAGCACGCGGATCAGAAAACTTGTTCTGCGTCGTGCCAAATTTTAATTTGAAAGTTGGAAAATGAGAGAGTTAATGAGGATGTATTGCTCAGAATTAAAAGAGTCGTCCATTACAAAAAGGGCATGAAGAGTCAGGGGAGAGACAACACAGAGATGGGGCATAACAGTCTTTTCAGCTTATTAAAACTTTCCCAAGAACCCGGAATCTAAGAATTTCACCCCTCCCCATGGGAAAGTTTTTGGGGGAAATGTAGCAAAAAAGATTCCTAATGGGAATTTATTTTAAAAATTGCACACCAAAACATGGGAAATATGATTCTTAAGTTGACATTCCTGGGAAAAAAAGAATCTTCCTACCAAACGCCCCATAAATGAAAAAAACACTTATACACTTCCAACCCTAAACGTAAAAGCAACTCCAAATTACTTCTTTTCAATTGAAGTTTGGGATATAATTTCAAACAAATAATGAAACACATTTTTTAAAAGGCAAATTCAGGTTAAATGTGGGTAAGATGAGTGAGACAAACACCAAATCAAACACATAGTAAATATCACTTCTCTAATTTATTTCATGTGAACTCTCAATTCAAAGTAGGTAAATAAAGTTTATTTTCATAAAATAATTTTTTTTAACAAAATGAAACTCACATCATATCATTAATAATCAAATCAACAATACATTGGGGAACATCGACATAGTCATGAGGGCTAGTCATAAATGTAACAACACTTGCTAATGAATGAGTAACTATATTGACTTCCCTTCTAATGAACTCTACTAAAGAGTTTAAAAAGAAAGAATAAAACAAACTCTTACAATCTTTTTCAAAAAATATTAAATAATGTAAAGTAAGTCAAATTTATACTTGGTATAAGTAAAGCCTCGCTTATTTAATTATATACATGTAAATATTAAGTCAGCTGCTCTCATATATACGGTACATGTTAAAAGAATTCCCACTTTTTATATATACTTGAGTGTATATATCACGTGCCTCCTTTCATTTTCTTCGTCTAAAGGTTTCCCTTCTTTCTTTTTCTTCGTTCGAAGGTGGCTCAGGTGGTGGTTCAATTCCTTCTGCAGTTATTGCAGGATTTAAAGGGGTGGAGTTGTGTTGCTGCCTTATTTAGGTGTCTTTAGAGGCATTAATTTGTTTGGACTTGGGTTGTTCAATCGTTCTAGACTCTAGTGGCAGCGAGGTCTGGTGTGATGGGGTTTCAGCAGTGGGCTACCCTCCGGGATTGGATCCCCTACCTTTCGTGACTTTCCTCTCATATATATGTTGGTCCGATTGGTGAATCAAAGTACGATGGAGTAAGATTTCAATCCTTTAACTTTAGGATGGGAAAGTCACATTTTTATTTCTCTTTATTTATTTTTTCTCATATCATTATCTTTCTAATTTTAATCACCCTTATCTCTCCTCTATAGATATAAAGTCACTGTAACTTTCTCACTCTAAAATTAGAAAATCTATATCTAACGGACTGAGGTGCACCAGGTGACGGCAATTAGCAATAATTTTTCTGTGGACTTCCGGGAATCTGTTTCATGTAGCTTGGCAAGGAAATTTTGTATATGAAAGAAAAGTCACGTACCTTTCTAACGTGAAAAATAGGGGATCCGGATCCTACCCTCCACGCGCAAAGGAGAAGGCGGGCGTACGAATGTGACACATGATATAATTACGACGTATATAATTAATGGACAAAACTTAGTAATTTTTTTAGGTACTCGTGATGTTATTTTTCAACGAGAATACGATATATGTAACAACTATTACACATGTTACATTTTCATTTATAAGTTGTTACACATATATTTTTCTAATCAGAAAACAACACCACAAGTATCTATATGAAACTATACTTAAGTTTTGTCTTAATTAAATAAGCTAACAATTTGATTGTACATATATAAATTTATTTTAGTAAATGAAATGGCATCTATATAATAAATTATTATTTCACAATTTAAATAAAAACTAATAATTTAAATTAAATAATAATAAATAAAATTATTAATAATAACATAAACTTATATGCTCTTTTATAATTAAAACTAAAAATAAACACCATCTTTCTTTATTAAAATTATAGTCCCTCCGGACCTATATATAAGCAAAAAAGTATCTAAATTTTTTGGATTCAGATATAAGTAAAAGTCAACCAAATCAACTCTATTTAATGTCATTGTTTCAAAAATATTCTTTGGTTAATTGTTTTATTTTTCCAAGAGCATTATACACTTCCAAGAAATAACTTCTAAGAACATTATACACTCCCAAGAAAGGGTGGTTTAGTAACTATAACTTTATTTTTTTACAGAAATTAAGACAATTAAACTAATATAACTAACTTTTTTAATACTTATGAAGTTAGTTTTTTTTTAGTATATATAAATCCGAAGGGAATACTGTATTTTGAGCACCCCAAAACAAATTTATACGGTATTTTTCTCATTCTTCGTAAGGTATTATTTAAATACAAAAGAAGTAAAGAAGAAAGAAATAGGAGAAAAGAGAGGATACATAGATTTTAAAGTTATTGGATAAAAAGAAGTATAAAAAAAAATAAAAGAGAAAGAAAAATTAAACTTTTTTATAAAGACAAATTTACCTTAATAACATATTTACCCCGTCCAAAACAAAATGATATAATTGTCATGTCAAATTTTTCTCATTTTTCTCTTGTTTTCTCGGCAGGGTGGAGGAGAAAAGGCAAACAGTGGCTAAATGATGGAGAACGTAAATGACCAAAAACTTAACAAGTTTAAATAACTTAAAATGAAGCTTTTAGAATTTTTTATCAAAAAGTAAAAAAGATGTAGGTAACTAACAGATTTAGATCCTCTTCTATCATCATCATAGGCCAAATATAAAAGTAAATATAGTTTTGTATTTTTATTCAGATGAAAAGGAGAGAATTTAAATCCATAATCAATTACTCCTATACAAAAAATAAAAAGGAACTCTCATAGAGGTACTTGTTAGACTAGTAGGGCCTGCCCTCCCGGTTTTCTTTTATAAGTCTTTTTTGTATTAGTGATAGTTTTGATTTTATCCTTATTAAACTCTACTGTTTTTTTTTTAACTAAATAATTATTCTACAATTCTTTTAATTTTAAAAGTTGTTAACTTATTTCTTTTTTTTTTTATACATCTTATTAATTGTTTTCTATTTCTCTAAGACAAATGATTCTTTTACCTTCTAATTTTATTTTTCAGAAATCCTATTAAATATTCACAATTGTTCTAAATCTCTCATTTATGATTTATGTCATTGATTGGTAAAAGCATAAGTTTATCCTTGTGCATAAAGTGATAATATTTATTCTCGCACTTTCTATTTCTACAACTGCGACAGATATAAGTGATTTTTTTTAACTATGAATATAGTCACGACTATATTTTGTAACAAGATGGAAGATAAATTTTTAACTCATTGTCTGTAAGTATATATTGAAAAGAAAATTACTGAAAAGTTTAGTATAAATTAAATTATAAATGTTTTTTGTGACATGCAGAATAAACGTTTTATGTTTTGATAGATTATTAATATAATTAGAATTTTAAAATATATAAGTATTTTATATGAAAATTAATGCATATATATTTTTGGAAGAACTTTAATTTTTATATATAGTTGACACTTTCAATCATCCAAATCTTGCTTCATCAGTATCCATATATCGATATAGTGGGGCCGTGGCCGGCGCAATGGGGCTACTTTGGTTTTCACTCTGTGGAGTGAGGGAAGGGTTAGGCGTGGGAGGGAACGGTTGGCGAGGGCGAATTCCATGCCGGAGCTACATTTTGTCCTGGAATGAAATTTAATTTGGTCTTCTGACTTCTCAACTCTCTCATGGCTCATGCTGTCATGCATGCTATGCTATATAATAAATAATGCACGTCTTTTCAGTTCATGTGTGGCCAGCCAAACGAGTAAATATCTAATATTATCCTTAATTTAATCTTTTATATTATTAATATTTTAAAATAATTTTTAAAATTACATAAAGTTAATCAAATTCATTCCTTCATTAGTATTTATATGGATTATAATGATATTAAGTTGATAATATTGATAATGTATTTAAAATTAAGTGAATAATTTTAAGGATGCATTTGCTAATAGATTCAAATGGAGGGACAGATTTAATTAACATTTTATAATTTTAAGAATCATTTTAAAATATTAATAATATAAAAAATTAAATTGATACGATCCTACAATTTTAAAAAATTTATCCTCGGCCAAACTACTCCCTTTTCCACTATGCACATTCTCTCTTCTAGCGCGTGGTGCAACCCATTGCACCTGGGTTATAGATTGATTTATAGATCTGATATTGATAATATTGATATATCTAATCTTCCCTTGGAATTTGTTCCACATATTGATATACCTTTGGTATAAAGGTGTCATATTATTAAAAAAAATATTATAATAATTATCTTAAAACGTATATATATATATATAAGAGTTTGATTGGTATATGTTATCGATATAAAAAATTTTATATTGTCAACCAATCAAAAATCATCGTATGAGTGACCTTTGAGGTGGTTAAGATCAAGGATGGAGACAGATTTAGATGATAGGAGAACCAACCAATAAAATTAAAATTCATTTAACAAATATATACACATCAAATTTCATGCAAAATATGCATAATTATATATTTCAAAACCTTAATTAAATTAATAATCTATCAAAACGTAAAACACAAAACACAATTCTTGCATCTCACGAAAATCGTCTATAATTGATTTTACACTAATTTTTTTAACAATTTTCTTTTTAATGTATACTAGTGACCCGTTAGATGATATATATATATATATAGAAAGAAAGAAAAAGCCACGGAAGCCACAACGTGGGGCTCCGTCCCTGATTAGGATAAAAGTCAAACATTTTAGTTAATGTGTCAATTTATGATTGATTGATAATATAAAATCTGTCGATAATAATGCATACCAATTAAATCCTATATACTAATATATAATTAGTTGATAATAATAAAAAATTAATTAATTAATTGTATAGTAAAATTAAACTCATAATTTACATTGTCTGGAAAATATGTTATTATCTGAATGAATTGTATGACCATCCCCATATCAAACTTTAGATATATTTAATACTAGCGTAGGTAACCCGTCCGTACGGTCGGGTAAATTTTCCTTAAAAATGGATTATTGTAATATTTAATTCGACTGTTAATTGTAATAATTATTTATTTATATTTTGGAATATATTTAAATTTTATTTTATTGACTGAATCATGAATATAGAAATTGATATTATACATATATTATGCTAATTAAGATATAAATAGTGAATGATTCTAGAACCACACCTAACATTATAATCAATATATATCAAAATGGAAAATGATTTTTGATATGAACATCGATTCGTTAAACGACACACGAATTTAATCTATCACTTCTATGTACTTGCATTTCATTATTTATTTTATAGGTTTCTTGTCATATATAGTTGATCTCTTAATTTTGATTGATCCACGGATTTCGTAAATTCAACTTTACGAACCACGTAGCAGTGTTGTATCAAAATTTATCTATGAAATTATAAAAAGGATAAACTAATAAAAATGATTTATTCGGAATGGTTACGAATTAAAGAAACACTAAAAGTACATGATACTTTGATTTAATTCTATTTTCTAGATGTCCTTTATACTATAAAAGAACTGATTAATGGGTATTCCTCACTTAGAGAGTATAAAAATTAATCAAATAGATTCACCATTAAATATTTAAAGTTAGAGAACCAATAATATAAACATAAACATTTGGACATTAAATATCACCAAAGTATTAATATAACTCAAATGATTTTAAATATTTCACAAAATAACTCTCTAAAGCAGTAAAGAATAATATCTTTAATTTACATTATACAAAATTAGTGATATATAATTAAGTGAGAGAAAAATATTTTAACAATATTAATTGTGGAACCATAAATTTTTATTAACTTACACAAAAAATACTACCAATTAAATTAAATAAAATTTTTAATAATATGTTATCAATCGAGAAACAAAAGTGCTTATAAAAAAAATAAAAGAAACAAAAGTAATCATTTACCAATATAAAAGATTATATAATTATAAATCACAATTTATCAAAACCTATATAAAATTATTAAAAGAATAATTCAGATTATGCTAATTATTTCTATTGATTATTTATCATCCCTTGTAAAGGCAAGTCTTTATAAAATCAATCCTATTTTAGTAAAATAGCCCTATTTTATTTTCAAGTATGACCTATTTTGTTTAATTTTGATTTCTTCATACAAATTACAGATAAAAAGAATCAGCTCCAAGAACAAAGGACTAATTGCACCCAACACAAATCCTTGCAACAAACTGCTAGCCTGATGATTATTTGAGACTATCTCGAACACAAATCGAGTAGCCCTTATATTGATAACACCAATTTTTAATCAAATTAAAAGTGCAAAATTAGCTACATCTATCATAATTATAGTGGTTACAATTCATAGTTACATTTTTTTACTCCAAGTCAAGCGAAGGAAAAGGAAAATAAAAAAATCAGAAGCCTCAAAGACTATGAAGTAGTTTCAAGGTTTCATTCATATGTTTTTTTTTTTGGTTGGAATTGATTAGTGTAAATAACTTGAACCATCCCATTTTTATTTTTCTTTCAAGAACACAAGTCTTTCTTGGAGGAAAAGCTTCTAAGAAATCACCCAGCATACTCTTTCCTCACCTTGATACCCTTATTACTCAACATTGTATATGACACTTTGTACTACACCCTCCTTACATGATCGAAGCCATCAAAGTGGGAGATTGAGACAAACATGGACAAACTTGCTATCAAGCTTAAAAAGCATTCTCTGACCAACCAATCCAAAAATAAGCTCCAGGTAGCCCCCATCCCCCCTGACTGCAAAAACAGACACAACACCTTAGAATATAGCTAATGTAACATGACAATGCTAAATCTAACATTATAAATTCTTATATTCAGCTAATAACTTAGCACATGGTTACTTCAATCGAAGACAAAGACCAAATAGAGGAAATAATGGTTGTTTAACTGGGGGTGATAGTGACTATGTGACAAAAGCAAGAGTCACAATAATACATGTTTGAGAACGGATGATAGACTTATTGCATTTGCATAAATGGTACCAACATTCCACAATAACTTTAATACTTCCGATAAGAATAGTAAGAATCCTTCCTTCCAATTAAAAATAGATATATTTGAGTTTAAAATTTGTGGATCAAATTTGTGTTCCAATAAAGAATGGCATTTAGTTCATTCCAATTAGGCCAAAAAATGCATATAAATGAAACCAACAGTATTTATATAACCATATTTTTGTAAGATGAAACCACACCTCCTTACTCACATTGATCTGATCTATAAACTTTTTCGGGTGACGCTTTATAAAATCATCCTTCATCGAGGTCCTCTCCACATTAGGGATAAGCACCAATGGTCGAGGTCCTATAATAGTATCTTCAGCAAGTCTATTTGTAACTTGACCAACAACACATGAGCTAAAAACAACATGGTTGACGTTAGATACAAATCACAAACCCTTTTGAATAGATACACAGGCATGTGGCATGGCTAATGCAGGCAAGCAGACAAACAGATATAGGTGTATGAGAACTTACATGACCGTCAGCATCGAGAAGATTATTTTCAGTTTTAGATCCCTGTGCATTATACCATTTGCATGAAGATAAGAAACAACACAAATAATTTCCACGAATATCTTTGCAGTAAAGAATCATGCCAAATCCTCCCTGAATGCCAAGATTTTCCACCAAACTAACCATCCAAATGCACTGTCCAGAAAACACCATTTGACATTTTTTTTAAAAATGTAAAAAAAATGGGCACGAAAAGCCTGAGTCCGACACATGTGTTTTCCTATTCATCTGCAAGAAAAAAGCCATTCCCTATTGTTAAATGTATAGATGTGATGTGGTTCGTAATTTAAAACCATCGAGAAAATTAAAAGTTTTCCAGTTTGGAATTAAAATTTTCCTCAAACTATATATGCTTTATCAACTACTTCACAAGAGATATATTTTAAGAAAACTAAGTACCTCAGGGTGATACCTCATGATCTCACGAAAAAGAAAAGCAAACTTAAAACCAAGTACAATTATTAAAAATAATGTGTTCATGAATATTTTCCACCATAAGAGCATCTACTGTTACCATGGCATTTCAAACATGCTATGACCTAAAAGTATTATTATCCAGTCACTGTCTTGAAACCAATTATAAATATAACAGACACGTCAAGTTCTTTAAGGTGGGTTTGATGTGGAAAGCAGTCAAGGCACCCTCCTTCCTATAGTAATCCATACGAACCCCAACCCAAAAAAATGCAGGGGAATTTGGAGCGGTTAGTACCATATATATATATATATATATATATATATATATATATATATATATATATATATATATATATATATATATATCAACGTGTTTAGAAAAATAATTCCACATTCACTTCACATTTCAAACTTCCGCAGTCAGCATCACGGGACACATTTGAAATCAATTAATAAAAACTTTTGAGGTGAGAATTACTCAGTTAAAAATGCTTGAAAACATAAAAAAATGTAGTTTACCAAATAATATGAACTGAAAGCAAATCCTTTAGTCACCTAGAATAGCATATTTGGCTAAGCAATAAATACATTAGAAATAGACCCTTCATTAAAATGGATAGGCGAATGATCTAGCGGTATCTATATCCTAACCAAATGCGTAAGAAACAAAGATAGCAATCACATTGATGACTAACCATTAAAGAAGTTGGTTTGACAATGGTCCACAGACTGACCTTGTGATCATCCCCTCCCGAAATGAATTGATGACATTCTTTCTTTCCAATATTCAAACAATTAACGTTGGCTGAATGAGCCACAAATACCTCTAATATTGAAAGTCCAGTATAACTCATCTTACAGTGAAAATCTGGTGAGGCTACAAATCGGAGAATTTCATAAAACCACATAAATTTGTCATGTACTATTTTGTTCTTTCTTCTAGTTTTCAATTTTTTTCATTGAGCCAAATAGGAATGAATAGAGTGGAGTTCATATAACACAGATAAGGATAAGGTGGAAGTAAATGAAAATAAGGTACCTCCTTGACCTAAGGTGGAGGTAAAGGTGTTGCATAAAAAAACAGGAATAAGGTCTTCAAACTTTGGCAGCACTGCAATATAAAACACCTAAAATCTTGGTCGATCACTTTTATATATTAAAACATGCGAATAAACAAAGAAAAAATAAATAAACAAAAGCTTTTAACTAAACAAAAGCCTCAGGCACTACTGAGTAAACAAAAACTTTTATACCATGTGATTGAGGAATACACTTCTAGATGTTTTAACTAAACAAATTTTCAATCACTCATGTTCCCATAAAAGGAGTTGAAGATCTCAAAAGTTATAGGCACTACTGAATATAAAGAAAGAGAGGCAACTGCAACTTCTTCAAGACAAAAATAGTTGGATAGGTATAGATTCTATTCTACCATTGTTAAAGGTTGCATACCTTGGTAAGGTGATAATGTCGTCACTTCTCCATTGCAAAGATCCCAATGAATAAAATTTTGCAGTAATAATAATAATAATAATAATTAAAACCTCAGAAGAATCACAAAGCAAGTAAGTGTAAGAAACAAATAGAGACGTACTTGAGTGAGTGGTTTTGATTTCCTGATCAGTAGAGTTGCGAGAGACGCCAAGAACCTCATATGGGTCCCGTCAGACCTGCTTTGCACCATCGTGCTTCTCTGACTTTGACCGATTCCCCGGCATCCTGCCTGCGACACCTATTGCTCTTTTTTTTCCCCAAAAAAATAAAACCTAGAACTCAACTTCTTCCTCCTCACCCCTTTTTGTAAGACACAGTAAGAATTCAAATGGAAGGGAGTGAAGGAGGAAGGTTTTTTTTTTTTTTTTTTTTGAAGTAACAAAACGGACAGTAAGGCACCACCCACACGCGTACAGCCAGAACGCAGCTTACCACCCACACAATCAGCCACTGACGTCGACGGCAAAATGGAGGAGTCAACTGAAACCTCACCCAGAACCAGTAAGCCACCACCCACACAGTAAGGGCCAAGACACACCCCACCGCCCACACGATCGGCAGCGACGTCGACGAAAAAAGAAAAGAAGCTCGAGTGAAATGGGAGGCATGAGAGAAAATGTCCTTCTTAAAATAAAGAAAATGTCCTTGATATTCTCCAAAATAAAAAGTAGTCATCCCCTTTGTAAGCTTTAGCCTTTATGTCCACTCAACAATCAACATACACTTCCCGTGTTTGACTGAAGATAAAATTTCTGCAACCACGTCATATTTGGTCAGTGCTCAAAGCCTCAAAGCATGTGGTGTGAAACCATAAATGCTCATTTTACTAATTTTACTAATTTTTACAAAAACGAAAAAGGCCAAGAAAAAAAGATGAAAGTGCTACGTTATCATTCACTATAGTGCTACAGGAAAAGCCAGCTTCCCAATGGTTAAAGTGTAAGGATTGACGATTGATTGATTAATCCACAGCCGGCCAATTTTTCCTGTAGTTAAAAAACAAAAATCAAAAGAATAAATTTATTTCCTAAATATGTGGGCCAACCAGAAGCCACCACTTGTCATCAAATTTTGCTGCTGCTACAGTAAAACTGATGTTCCCCAATAGTAAGTTATGATGATTTATAGTTATGTAATTTAGATTTAAATTCTATGGAATTTTATATACATATTTTATTAAGTAATGCTGGTGTCACAAAATATCCTCCGTAGATTGTGTTGGGACCAATATATTCTATCTGGATCTATATATAAGTAAAAAAGTATCTAAATTTTTTGGACTCAAATATAAGCAAAAATCAAGCAAATTAACTCCATTTAATGCCACTGTTTCAAAAATACCCTTTCGTTAATTGTTTTTTTATTTTTCCAAGAACATTATACACTCACAAGATACAACTTCCAAGAACATTATACACTTCCAAGAAAGGGTAGTTTAGTAACTATAACTTATTTTTTACACAAATCAAGACAATTAAACTAATATAACTAACTTTCTTAATACGTGTAAAGTTAGTTTTTTTTGCTTATATATAGGTCCGGAGGGAGTAATTGGTAATTATTTGTCATAAGTACTCCCACACTTATATATATATTGGGGGCATATCTAGTGAGAGAGATTTTTTATGTGAGAGTGAGAGGAGCAAATCTTGACCATTAAAACCATACATGGGCGGTCAAGATTAAAAATTGGTTGGTGGTCATATGACCACTTAAAAAAGTCATGTGACTTTATGTTCTAATCTTGACCATTCATGGTTTGATCCAAAGGCTAAGATTTATTCATCTCATTCTCATATAAAAACACTTCTCTCACTTGCTACATCTTCTATATATATATTCCCTTCGTAACAAAATATAAACAAATTTAATCATATTCACACTTATTAAGATAATTAGTTATTCACATTTAACGTTGCTAATCTCATTTAAAAGTTCAACTTCATTGCCTAAATTATCCCTCTTTGTTTATTCATATTAATTGTATTGTATGAAAACTTATTTTAATTAAATGCAATAAATGAAAGGTATTTTTGGTATGCTATCATTAAATATGATGTAAAAAATCAACTTTTGCTTATATTTTGTTACAACTTAGATGAGTCAATTTTTGCTTATATTTTGTTACGGAGGGAGTATATATGAAAAATGAGCAACACACTCTCTTTACAACACACACCCTCCTATTGATTTAAATTCATGTGGGTCCTACAAAATTCAAATGGGGTCCACATGAATTAGTAGGACCCATATATGAATTTCAACCAATAGGAGGGTGTGTGTTGGAAAGAGAGTGAGTTGCTAACACTTCTCTATATAAAATGCAGATTTCGTAAACTGGGTTTTACAAACTTGATTTTAATTAAAAGTGAATTTGATAAAATTAATATTGTTTATATAGTGTTAACCAAACCAACTTTTAGATGTGTAATTATCACATCGATGATATGAACATGGAAAATGATGGGGTGATAATCATTTTTTTTAGAGTATTATGGTTAGAGCAGTAGTTGAAAACCCAAACTGAGTTTTGATGAATAAAGAGGTGAACTTTTTTTTCACTTCTTCTTCAACTATGTGTTCGATTTCATACTCCGTTACAATCCATTGACAAAATAGATTGCCAAACATGTTAAAAAAACTTCAAAATAGATTTTGATCCTTGAAAAGTTTGAAGCCCTCCAAACATTTTGCCAAACGCACACGTAAAAGCTCACAATTCTATGAGCTTATTTACAGAAAAACATGTTAATCAATTTAAAAGCCTTCATATAAAAGTTTTAGAATTAGGCTAAAAAAAAAGTCTTGAATAATATAAATAAGTCAAACTTAGACTTTTGTATTCAGAAAACAGACCATAACTATTCAAGATAATACGTAACTTACATGATTTGATATGTTTCCCCAAGCTCTTGTAGTAAACTTATTTTTATATCTAAAGGTGTTTTTATTTTATATTATTTAAATAAATTCATTTTTTTAAAATTATTTCTTAAGTATTGTTCTGGAATAATACCGATCGCTTTGGGCCAAAGCGAAGTAGAGGCCCAACTCACCAAGCCCTCCAATAAATAGGCTAATTACCCGATCAAACAGCCAAATAACGACTCGCATGAGCCGTGCGTCTGATCAAAAGGATAAGTACATGTCGCATGACACTCGAAATGCCTGCTCGGATCGCATCTGACACGCATACCTTCTCCTTAGCATTCTATTTTGCTATTCTACTATCCCACTTGCATACCCCATGCTAATCTCAACACCATAGTGTCGTTGCAGGTCATCCACATTGTATGCTCCAACGACCAACTATAGGAGAAGAACTGTAGTTGATCATCGGAGCTGCTAGCCAAGCACACAATTCCTCCTATCACTTGCTTGTCAGCAAGAAGCGTTTTAATAGGATTCTAGGTCGACTATATAAGGAGAACCTGACCATCAAGACTCCATCCGAGATCCCGACGTGCCATCGTTAGAGGAGACCATTACAACCTCCAATTGGAAGATACTTGGACATCTGAACATTAGGTCATTTTTGGACCATATCAGAACAAGTATCAATATCAAATATAAATTATTGTTATTATTATTTAACTAATTATGTAAACTTATCACCAAAAAAAAAAACTAATTATGTAAACGGGGCGAAGGGGTAGTGATGGCAAATCCTGGGGCTTTGCTAAGGGCACCCCATAAACAGTATATTTACCAAAATATCCTCATCAAAGAGGCATTTTTATTCTTTACTCGCAAATATGATATTTGCGAGTAATTTAACAATTCTAAAAAAATAACTCACTCGCAAATATCATATTTGCGAGTGAAGAAGATATTTGCGAAAACGCTATACTTATTTGCGAGATTCCAAAAAAAATTACCCACTCGCAAATACCTTATTTGCGAGTGAAGAAAATTTTTTCATACTGGCAAATACCTTATTTGCGAAATCATCCAATAATCGCAAATAAAGTATTTGCCAGTGAAGGAAATTTTTCTTCACTCGCAAATATGATATTTACGAGTGAGCAATTCTCAAAAAATAACTTACTCGCAAATATCATATTTGCGAGAGTGCAAACATTTTTCTTACTCGCAAATAACATATTTGTGAGTGTGTCAAATGACAAAAAAAAAAAATTTAAGGGGATATTTTGATAAATACACTGTTCATGGGGGTGCCCTTAGAAATTTTGGGAGTATCCTTAGCGAAGTCCCAAATTCTGCTATGCGTAAATAGAAGCCCAATAAGAGGTGGAAAAGGTTATTGGGCCGGGCTGATTATTAGTATCTATCCACCATCGGAAGACATAATCGGAAATTGAACAGTAATGTTGGAGCGTGGAGTGGTGTGAATGGATCGTAGCCTCATTCATTCATCGTTACAGTAATCTATCATCGTTATTGTTTATTATCTCTGTACCTCTCTTCCTCTTATAATTCGAAAATCGTAGCAGAAGATAAGAAAAGGGAAAAGGTTTTGAAGCGAACAAAGTAGAAGAATTCTGAAAAGCTAGGTAGAAAGAGGTTTTAGTTTTCAACAAGATGAAGACGACCAAGGGCGGCAAGGTCATGAACCCTACCGATGCTTACCGAAAGGAACTTCGCAAGAAGGAATTGAAAAGGGTATTTATCTTCTTCTTCTTCACTTTCTTCTCAATTTCGTTCCTCTTTTTCTCCAATCCTTGCCCTAATTTATTTCTTCCGATGCCAATTGATAATCCTTGCCCTAAGTTATTTTGATTCTTTTTCTGTTATTTACTGATATCTTGATTTCCTTGTTTCTTGCAGAATAAGAAAGAAAGAAAGAAGGTGAGGGAAGTGGGGATTTTGAAGAAGGATCCTGATCAGCTCAAAAAACAGATTGAGAACTTGGAAATGATGAGTAAGTCTATCATGCATTTGAATTTGAAGGCAGTTCCAACCTTTAAGAGCTTCCCACTTCACTTATACGTTGTTGTCTGTGGTTTGTTACTTGTGGCAGAGGCTGATGGTGCTTTGGATAAAGCAAGAAAGCACAAGAAGAGACAGCTCCAAGATACACTCAATCTTGTCATAAAGAAGAGGAAGGTAAACTATAAATTATGTGCTTTCTTTTTGTTGAATCACTTTGCTTTATTATCTCATATTGCCTTGCACATAGTCTTCTTGTGTGCTGTGCACAATTATGTGCTTTCTTGAAAAACTTTAAAAATAAACAAGGATAAAACAGTGAGAACTGATATCTGTAATTCTGAAGCCAGTGTTCAAGCTGTTTTCTATGTATGAGAGTAAGACTGTGAAATATTTCAATATACCCCAACAACTTTAGAGAAGATTCCTGATCAAACTGCTCTCCCATCTTTGAAGAGGAAAAGGAAAATCTAGTGTGAGTTCAGACTGAGAGAGTATTTAGATCATAATCCAGCGCAGGATTGACCAATGTGGCTTTTATGATGCAAAAATTTTCTCGGTTCGTTATTGTCTTCGGCCTCTTTTTTCATTGTCATGATTAGAAACCGTTTGTTATCATATATAGAGTGGTTGCTACTGTCATGCCTTTGAAAACCAGTTGAAACAAGCATGTTAGTTGATGTACCATTCATGTATGTAGGCAAGTAGCATTAAGATTAGCTGAGGGGCCCTCTTGGGGACTGGGGTTGTCACAATCTGTAAGTGGTAGTTCTCAGACCAACATAAAGGCTTGTGACTTCGTAGTTACAATCTGTAATTGGTTTATTTTAAAACAAATCTGTAATGGGTTGCTGTTAAATTCAAACTTCAGACAGACACTTTTTGACTGCAATTCAAGTCTTGTGTGGTGAAGGGCAAAACCAGAACTTTATGGAATATCCATGAACTGAGTCTGATATGCATTAGTAGCAGAAGCTGCCTGGACACACACACACACACACACACACACACGAGTTAACAGAGGACTCAACAAAAAAATAGTCTTCAGAATTTGCACACGCCACAAAACTGTATGCTAATTTTATTTGGTTAATATTTTCTAAAAATTATTATTACTATTCATGATCAAAATCTAGTCTCTTTTGGACAGGAATACGAGGAGAAAATGAAGGAGAAGGGTGAGGCCCCTATTATGTTCAGGTGAAGAATTATCATGTTTTTTTAAAAGATGAATTTATGCCCAATTTGTGTTTGTGTAGTTTACACATTATAGGATGTCTTTTGGGCAGTCATTTGGGGCCTCCTCGAAGAAGAACAACTGCAGAAGAAGAAGAGAGAGTTAAGCACCCAAAGCCTGAGGTAGGATTTAAGCTGTTTGTGTGTGTGAATGCGTTTATGTTTTCCTTCCCTTTTTCCCTTTTTTCCAAAATAAAACGCTAGACTGTTGTAGCTGCTGTTTGTTTTGAGTTATTTAACTGATTTTAACTACAGGATTCGGTTTATTACCATCCAACATTAAATCCTACCGGGGCTCCACCACCAGGGAAACCTCCCATGTTTAAATCGTCTATAGGTATGCTGATCTTCCTCTTCATATCAGTCTGGTAAAATAGAATCTTGGATCTAGAAATGAATAAATGATGTTGGTTTGCTAGATCTCCCTTAGTCAACCTTTTGTGCTGAACTGCAGGACCCAGAATTCCCTTGTCTGGTGCTTCTTCAAGTAATGCTGCCTCATCCTCGACAACAGAGGCAGAAGATGATGTACTAGCTGTACCTCCACCTCCCTCATTACCGCCACTGCCTGATGCTAGCACTGTGAGTTCAACAGATTGTGCTGTTTTGCCTGCATCTTTGCCTCTGCCTCCTCCACCTCCGATGCCTCCAAAGCCTGCTACTGCTGTGCCTACATCATTACCGCTGCCTCCTTTGCCGCCACCACCTCCTGGTCCCCCACCTAAAGAGCTAGTTGCAAATCGCCCTATACCTCCTCCACCTCCACCCCTACAACAGTCTCAGCCACCTCCACCTGGCACTAATGGAGGTGAAGACAGAAACCAGCCTGCATTGACAAATGATTCACCTTCCAAGGAACCTGGTCAGGTAGGCATATGTCTATTCAAATGGCTTATACTTTATCTGTATAAAGGCATGAAACTACAGTCTGATTGTAACAATATTGATGGACAAGGAATTATAGATATATGGAAAGCTAAGAAGCAATGGTGCCGTTGTGGGTATTTTATCCGAAATGATTCGATTTGTGGATACTGCTATTTTTCAAAATCTAGGATAAGGGTGTGGCGGGGAATGTTACATAAAATATTCAAACTGTGTTTATATGATCACAAAAAATATCAAAATATTAAATAATATATTTCCATTTTAAAAAGTACCAAAGTTAGACATATGTAAATGTTTTATGGGATTGCAGATAGGTTTTAGTCTATTTCATCATGTTTTGGCAAAATTTAGAACCAATTTTCAGTGATTCAAAACCATGTTTCTCATACATTAATGACTTTTTTTTAAATGGTCGAAACACATCTTGGTTAAAAAGTTGAAAAAATGAGACTGGTAAGTATGCTGTTGTCCCGTGTATGTGTATGCATATGCATATCAGATCTTAGATTCAGGTATGCCTCAGGTTTTTGTGTATCCTGCTTCATCCTGCCTCAGGTAGACACTTAGCATCGTTGCCCAACGGCAACACCTTACATGTGATTGCTCTAAGTTTAAATCCGAGGACTTACTCCTATCCTTCATCTTCTTTGGCAGTAACATATTGTTTTAATTGTAGGTGCAGCTTCCTCCACCTCCTCCACCAAGTCGGATGCCACCAAAGTCTGATGGTGCTCTGGTTTCTACTGACAATAAGACTTCTCTGTCAAGCCAGGAGATCCCAAAAATGGTTCCTGGGCCACCTCCTTCAAGGCAACAACCTCCTGTTCCAGGACCCACATTAATTCCAACTCTACAGCCTGATGTTTTGCCTCCTGGAATTTCTCGTTTCCCGCCGCCCCCGCCACCACCTGATATGAGGCCTCCTTTACCTGTGGCAGGACTCCCTGGTCAGGCACCATCTCCAGGAATGATGGCCCCCTTAATTCCGAGGCCGCCATATGGTCCTCCACCTGGGCCTTCTCCAATGATGAGACCACCACTTCCACCTGGTCCTCCTCCAACCTTCCAGGAAGAGGATCATTTGGCTATGAGGCTACCTCCACAGAAACCATCGTATGTTAAATCTGCTGCTTCTACTGTTGTCAAAAGGCCATTAGCTCAGCACACTCCTGAACTTACAGCTATGGTGAGTTGAATTTTTCTTGATTTGTATTAGTTTTGTTGTTATTTTGATTCTTGCATTTTATTCCTCTTTTTCAATCTCCATATCTCTATTACGTGCATGTTTGTTTTAGCTTATTTTTTGAATGAAAACAGCTTTTCAGCTAAAAGTTCTTTCAGCAGCATTTTGATTAAAAGCCTTTTTGAACACTAAATAAGTTAATTCCAATATGCAGTAAATAATTCTGATGATACTAGTTGGGACCAGACCAGAATAGTTCATTGTTTGTGCTTAAAGCATGAATGAAAGTAAAGGACAAATTTTCTTAGTTTGAAGTAATATATTTGTGAGTTTGAATTTATGTCCAAGGAAAAGTTGCAGCTAAATAAGTTCATTTAACAGTTGCCCTAAGTTGTTTATGACTGGGAACTTAAACTGGCATGACTTGTTAATATTTGATCTCTTTGCATGTTATTCCTCTAACCGAGTCTATATCATGTTTTTGACTAGGTTCCTGCATCTGTTAGAGTGAGAAGAGAGACGGCAATGACTAAAACAAAACCAAAACCATCACTGTCAACCTCTAGAACAGTCACTGGGACATCAGGGCCGACTATTGTAAAACCAGAGACAGTGAGCTCGTCATCAGCTCCAAAAGCACAGAGCATTGATGACTCATATACGGCTTTCTTAGAGGACATGAAAGCCCTTGGTGCACTTGATGGTTGAGAGCACTGTAGGTGGCGCAGCCACATAAGTGGTGAGGGTGTGCACAATGAAGTTTGCTTATTTTATGTTCAAGTGACCCCTTCGTGACTCCGCTCAATTTTTCATTCTTGATTATAAAGATTAATTTTAGACCTTGTATACTCTTACTTTTTTTACTCCTAATTCATCTTAATTATCTCCTTTTCCTATTAGCTAGCTATCACTTAATAACTATATCTCATAATCTTTACTTTTTCTCTATCCATTTGTCATTTATCAGAATTTGTACAGATTCTGTTTTCATTCACGTTTAAACGGTCTCGTGCTCTTTCTTTCCCCAATAAAATCAATTTTTTATCTAGAAAGGTTAGGCAGAAGCATGATTTCTTGGGTTGGTCGCACTTCAGGAAAGCCATTCTCCAGATGGAAGATTTGATCGGGAAGCCTTAACCCCTTGGGCCAGGTTACATTTAAGAGTAGTTATACTCAAAATGCTAGTTCCAATGAGTTGTGCATGACAGAAGCTTTTTCATTTTCTATTTTAATATAAGGTTATGTTTGATTTGCGGAATATTTTATTGTTAGATAAACGTATATTCTCAAGAATCTCATTTACAAGAATATTTTTTTCTCACATTCACATACGAGAATAAATTTTTTAACTTTAATTCATTAATTTTATTCTCAGATATCTTTTATGTTTGAGAATAGTTTTTTAAAATTTGTATCGATTATGAGAAATTTTTATTCTCATGTCCATATTCTCGGGAATATTAAAATATAATTTTTATTAAACGCTACCTTAGGTGTTGCTAATCAGTACTAATTAAGGAATTAAAAAATAAAAATTTTGTATTGAAAAATATAACTTTTAATTTTTAATATATTGAATATATCAATTCCTAATATAAACTTTCTACATTTTATTCCTTAACGAGTGCTCTAATGACCTGGTTAGCATTTGTTTTATTTTAAATATTCACTGATGCATTTCCTTTTAATTATCTTCACTTTTTTTTTTTGACAAATGCTATCTCAAGAATATACTAGACAAATCTTAAACGATTTCAATTACATTTAAGAAAAGTGTTTTTTATTAACTTAAACAATCTTCAATTATAAGATTATTTTAATTTATATCAGTTTTTAAAGAAACTGCACCTTACAGGCTTAGACGAAAATAGAATCCTTATTTTTTACGGAATTTTTCTTTCATAAAATGAAATAAATTTTTAAGCAACATTTTCACTTCAAAGTCGTTTGGGAGGATATTTCTGGAACTTATTCCTCAAAACAAAATAATTATTAGATTCAATTTTGTTATTGAAAATGCTAACTAGTGTTGGTCTCTGTTAAAGAATTTAAAAAGGTAAGTTTATTTTGAAAATGATGCATTTAATATATTGATAAGTATTGCATAAGGCTCCGTTTGGCATGTCCAATAAGTTAGCTTATAGCTTATTTGACTAGTTTATAAGCTAGTTTGACTAAAGTAGAGGTGTTTGGTAAACAAGCTTATTTCATGAGCTTATAGCTTTTCTTCATAAGCTAATTTATTTAGCTTATGGCTTATAGCTTATTGACTTTTCTCTCATTTTTACCCTCATTCATTTAATGAAACTTTCACTTTACTATGTTTGTCATAATTATATCCTTTTATGTTATTTTATATTTATAAGCTAATTTAACAGTTAATTTTACCAAACACTTCAAATTCAACCAGCTAGCTTTTCAGCTATCAGGTAAAAATTAGCTTATCAGTTATAAGCCAGCTTATCAATCATAAGTTAGTTTATCAACTATCTTTATCAAATAGAGCCTTAGTTTTTCAATACAAGCTTACCCCTTGTTGGCGCGGGTTAGCAAATCCTTTTGATATTAATATTATGAATGAGGATAAAGCTTCACAATATGTGTGATAGTAAACTAACGCACTTTTAAAGGAATACAACTTCAGTTATACAACATGACAAATATTTTCGACTTTCAACTCCCATATCATATATATCTTTGTTTGTTGATGGTCATCGGTGGTAATCCCAAGTGGATTGCGTTAGTTACCAATTAAATATGAGATGCTTTTGGCCTTTTAACACAGCACTACATAAGATAAACTCAAAAAGTAGTCAACTACAAGGGGCAGACACCATCCACTCGATGCCATAGACCATAGTCCTCTTCAACAGGTGAAGCTAAGGCATGTGAAGGCACAAATCACAAATGCAAAGGAAATCAAAGCAACTTTTAATCTGCTAGTTGAGGTGCGAGTAATTGAGCTACATACAGTTCAGTCCTCACCCTGATCAGTTCCTGTACGTGCTTTGCAATTCCACCATTCCATCAAATCGAACTCTTCCCAGTCAAAGGCAGCAGTGGAAAACTTGTGCTCTCTCCTAATGTAGTGACAGTGACCCTACATTAGAAGCTTGAGGAACTTCTTTTTAAATAAATAAATGCTAGCCATACAATAGAATGGCATGGGTTTCTACTAGGGAATCTTATTGTAGCAGACTAATATGGTAAAAAGAAAATGTGCAGTTTGTTATTTTTCATTGCTTAATTAGTTTCCTGAATAGTATGATCGATCATCAACTTTTTTTTCCTTACTCTTGACAATGACATCTATCATGAATCAGGTGCATCAGAAATAAGCAAACATGGCCCTGCCTTGGGATACCTACTCCATTCCTAAGGATAATAATCCCTTTAGCCAAGATAAAGATTCGCAGCCTGAAATATGGGCCTTGGGATTAAGAAATCCTTGGCGATGCAGTTTTGATTCAGAAAGACCTTCTTACTTTTTTTGTGTGCAGATGTTGGACAGGTTTGTGAATAATTCTGGTTTATGCAATCAGTATAGAAACTTGTGCAAGCACTGGCGTTTACAGAGTTGTTCCTCCAAGTCGCTGCAGTTATGCTTGCTCACTGGAAAAGGCAACAACTACTTCTCCTTCTCCTTCTCCATCTCAATCTCATGCAAGTAGTAGTCCGAGTAACTCTTCTGGATATCTGTTTCTGCAGCTCTTATCTTTCTTGTTGCTTTTGATGAGTTTTATGTAGTAATATGCTATGATGTTTGTACATTTCCTATAGATATTTGATACCGTTTCTTTCTTTTTCTATTTTTTTTGTTCTCTTTCTGTATATATAATTAACCAATAAAAGAGTGAATAATGCTTGCTTGATGCACCGAGCACATCATCTGACCTCTGTGTGATGTGATAGAATCCGAGTGTAAATGTGTAAAAAGTGATTGATTATTCTGTTGGTGCACGTAGGATTATTCTAAAAGATCATTGCATTGAGATTCTAGTTCTGTTGTCTACTTGCTTTTCTCCCGTCTCCACTCTCCATTTGATGATTTTATTGCATGAATGAATGAGTTGGAATTGATGGAGTGTTATATATATTAAAGGAGCTTGTCATTATATTACTACTTACTACCACTAATTGGTTCTACTTGGCACAGGATATTGAATGAAACATATATACATTTCAGTATCGTTTCATCAATTATCATGAGCTTCGTGTACTACAAGGCTTTCATATGCAGTTCCTAGCTCCAACATTTGGAGAATCCAACTTATTATCATTGTTCTTGAAAGGAAATCATAGAATTGAGCAATTCATATGTTGACTCCTGGGAACACTAATGTACATTTGGTGTATGCACACATCCAATGTTCACGATCTCTTCCACATGCACATGACGTCGCATAATCTGTGACAAGTAGGTACAACTGCACAAGCAATTACTTGTAGAGCTAGAATCACCTTGGACTTCAAAAAATCGACAACCCCACGCCAAAGAACACGGGTCAACCAGCTGACACAGCATTCTTCAATCAAACAGCATAAGTGCCTAATACTATCTTCAAATTAGGCACAAATTATTTACTCGATGTGGATCTATAAATAAATAAAAAAATATCTAAATTTTTTGGACTCAAATATAAGCAAAAGTTAATCAAATCAATCCTATTTATTGTCATTGTATCAAAAATATCCTTTGGTTAATTATTTTTTTATTTTTTTTAAGAGCATTATATACTCCCAAGACATAACTTTCAAGAGCATTATACATTCCCAAAAAAAATAATTTATTAACCATAACTTATTTTTTTATATAAATCAAATAATTAAATTAATATAACTAATTTTTTTTAATACATGGGACAACGGAATATATCTCAAGCCGAATGGCAGATGTTGCATAACAAGATATCCTCCGTTGGTTACAATTCATTGACATGAAAGGCTGAAAAAGGCGTTATCATTGATTATTCTAGAAACGACAAACAAATGTTACAAGAGTCAACAATTACTAATACATATAGTGAAAAAGGGAAGATTGATATTATAGGCAGTGCGGGAAGGCCTAGTTTCTGTTAAACAAAAATTAAGTGATCACTTTAGAGAGGGGCATTCCGAGAATTGAACTCGGGACCTCTCGCACCCTAAGCGAGAATCATACCACTAGACCAAATGCCCGTTGTTAGAAGAAACTGCTAATTGAAGGTATCCTAGTAGTTGATTAGTGATCTCAGGTAGCATTAGTTATGTTACTTACGTCGGTGCTGTCATAACTCTACGGTCATAGAGGGAAAGATAAGATTACTGCTAAGAGAAGAGAAAGCATATATGTTACCATTTTGCACGGGCTAAAAAAGTAGAATAGAGTGGAAGCAAGACTAGTCATCCAAAAATTATAATTAGTTATGTTATATGACACAATATCTAGTTCCATTCAAATAAATACACAGTATTCTACTAGATTTCAAATTTAGGTGTAAAAAGGCATTGAAGTACAATGTTGTTCTTCATGTGTTGTGTTTCCTTTCTCCACCATGGCCATTGATGATTGACATAAAACATATATAAGCGAATCTAGCTAGCCCTGGTAGGTAACCCATATGGATGATGATGAGCAGAATATGCCCCACATGCACTGAAGGAAACCTAGTACTAAATTTTTGTAACGCCTCTCTCTCCTCTCCTCTGCAATTATTAAACTCATGCTTGAACAAAGCATATGGGTGAAAAACTCATGTACGCACTTTTTTTTTTTCTTTCTCTCTTTTTAATAAATAAATACGTTTACCGACAATTAAAAAAATAAAAAGAAAATTAAAACAGCAATAAAGTTATGAATATCTATTTAGCAGTATAGAATGTACTTGTACTTCTTAATTTGTTTTTGAATTTTGTTATGGATTTAATTGGTATGTACTGTTAATGTGAATTTTTTTATATTGTCATTTGTCAATCAATCATAAACTGTTACATCAACTAAATTGTTTGATTTTTATCCTAATTACCTTAAAAGTCATCAGCATCACGATTTTTGATTGCTTAATAGTATAAAAACCTTTGTACTGACAGTATATAACAATTAAACTATTTTGCTATTTACTATTATTGCAAAGATTTTTTATACTGTACATCAATCATAAATTGTCTCATTATTAAAAATATTTGATTTTGATATTCACTTTAAAAATTAGATATATAATAATTTGTGATTACTTTGATAATGTAAAGTATTTTTTTACTATATTAAAAATTAAACTCATTTGTTTTTAACTTTCTTAAAAAAACAGTTAAAACTTGTATTCTTTCTGAATCAGGTTTAACTTTTAAGTTTGTATTCCAGTAATGAATTTGCAAATTGCACACTGTATTCCTTTTGAGCCAAAAGGGGAACAAAATCAGTATTTTGAACAACTTCAGCAATATTAATTAGTGATTACTGGTACACGTCAGATTTAACAAAGAGTTCATAAGATAACTATACAAATGACAGACAACCTTAAATTGGAACTACGTGTCTGAAGGCCAAAAAAGAAACAGAAAAAACTCTTCATAAGTTAGTTTTTCCCCTACTTCTTCTGTTCTCTATTTCCACTTATCCATAAGTCAAATTTTTCTTTGTTTGTGGACTTGGAAATTTGAACTATCTAACGAGAAACAAGGTTAAGAGGTAAACATACGTAGAATCAATTAACAGTTTAACCCAAAAGACCACACACAATTTTTTTTTTTTTTACCAATTGACCCAAAGTGAAGCAAATCTATCTCCACACCAAATTCCAGGTATTTGTAGGTCTGATTGAGATCCTCTTCACTCCCATGTTATGAGAAAAAAAGAAATAAAAACAAATGAGAAAGAAAAAAATAAAAATAAAGTTGAACGGATATAAAAATAAATTAACTTTTGTATCTTTTTATTTCATAAGATAACATGAAAGCAACCATGATAAAAAAAAAAAGGAAAGGATTCAAATCCATTACATCTCTTTTTCTCCATCAACCAAACCACCCACCGGTCTCTTCCTATTTGCAGTCACATTCACATAATAATAAGTACCAGCCTCGTAGCCATAGCCCTAGCCCTAGCCATAGGGTATATGCACCTTTGTATTTCAGGGTTTGGACCCTTTGGTCCTTCCAATCCATCTTTTCCCTTTTTTTTTTTCTTGTTATGTTTTTTTTCATTTCTGTGTCTCTCTCTCTCTCCCTCCCTCTCTTTCTCTCTCTACAATCCCTTCAGTAACTTTGATTTCTCTCTCTTAATCCAATGCTAACCCATGATCCTCTACGTGTAATCCCATCATAACTTATCTTTGATCTCTCTCACCATCATGTCCCAAGGATCTCCTCCCCCTCCGGTTCCCGGCGAACCCTGCAACCGATCCTCGCCGTCGCCGTCGCCGGAACCCAATTCCCAAATCCACGTCACCGATTCTCACAACCAGAGCACTACCAACGACGAAACCACCGCCCCCATCAGGAGGAGCAACCGCCCATCCCGCGCGTGCACCATTCGCACAGCGTCTCGGCTCTACTCGACGCCGCCGGCGATTGAACGGAAATCCGCGAAGAAGGAGCACCGGCGGGTGGAATCCCCGTCGCCGCCGTCGCAGGCTCAACAATGCAGCAAGATAGTTACGCCGCTGGTGGAACCGCCCCCGCCAACGCAGTTGCCACGGTGGAACCTGCGGTGCATGTGGGAGTTAGCTTCCATACTCAATTTCTTACATGTGAGCTTCAAAGCTGGGATCTTTGCGTTTATGGGGTTGTTATGCATTCCAGTGTTTTGAAAAAGTGTGTTTTTTTGTTGCAGCTATTTAGGCCTCTTTTGAATATCTCACTAGAATTCTCTGCTGAAGAGTTTGAGACAGCTCTTCTTACTCCCAATGACACACTGAGTGATATACATATGCCTTTGCTAAAGGTAGGTGCTTTCTTCGACTTTATTGTTGTTTGGTCTTTTTTAACAAGTTCATGGCATTTCATCTTTCCTCTATGAATTTATTTTAGGTACTAGTCCTTGCGGGTTGAGTTTGTTAGTGCTTATTTTTGTGATGTGTAATTAATATTTCCATCCTTGTGTTTCTTTCCCTTGTATGTTAAGTTTACTCATTTTGCAATGCTTATACTTTATAACTTTGCAGCTTAAAATTGCAGATTATAGTTTTATGCTGGTTTAGTCGGAATGTTGGATGCTAAACTATAAGTGAACGGAGTTATGAGTGGGATTTTTTTGATTATATGCTCGAAGGAGGTTGCTGTGGTTGAAACAGAGTAGAATGAATTAGACAGTCATTTTGCATTGGTCTTATTTAATTGTAGTGCAAGTTAAACGCAGACATATGTTCTGGTGATGTCTGTATGATAAAGGTGAGAACTTTTCTATTTTTATAGATGGTCAATCCCAGATGATAAACTTAAGGAATGGCCAACAGTTGGGATGAATCTTTATTCAATGGGGCAGTTGGCATTTGTAATCTGGGAATTGATGGAAGGAACCAAAAATTGAAGGCTTGCAATTTTTGACTTTCTGAGTTTAATACACTACTAATTGATGACCTAACAATGAACTTGACAAATATGATATTTTAGATGGACATAATTGTGTGTGACTGAATTGCATGTTTGGCAGATATTGGTAAGTAGAGAGCAGGTACTTGATTGGGAGGTTTTTATATGAGAAGCCCTTTATGTACATGCTATAAGAGATAAGTATGAACTTTGAGTTGTTCCTTTTATCCACATGTGTTAAATTGGGGACTTTTGATGTTTGTGATAATCTGATCTATTGGCCCATTTCACTTTGATGTTTGAACAGTAGAATGCAACGATAAAGTTTTGTTTATTCTTTGTGATTTTAAGAACAAAAATGTTAGTGTTTTCTGTATTAGATGGTTACAAGTTCCAAAAGCACCTGCATAAGTTTTAAATATTTTTCTATGATTTAGCCAAGTGTTGGCTCTGTTCATAGTGTTCTGAATATTATAATAACATCAATCTTGCACGAATCTCTTTTACATGGGTAGGCAGGTATATTGATAAATGTTAGATAGTGGGGAGTGAAGGAAAGTTGAGTTTTTTTTAATGTTTTAGTGGTCATACAGTTCTAGATCTTGTAGGTAGCCTTTGGTAGACGTTTTTGAACAGGGCATAATAAGACATATAGGTTCCATTTTGTATTTGGTGTATTTTATAAATGAAACAGAACAGGACATGAATTAAAAAGTGGAATATTTTGATTCCACTAAAAGGGGTGAAACCAAAGAGAACAAAATTGAAAATCTTATTTCTGTCTTGTTCGGTGCGCCAAACGCTACCTTAAAGGTGTTTGAAGTTTTGTATTTTAACTGCAGTTCTGGTGAAATAACCCTCTCTTTCTCAATGTTAGGCCGATGCCTTTAGAAAATCAAATACTTTCCTATGGGTCCTGGATCGATTGAGTCATGTATATAGAGAGGGGCTAATCAAAACTATGGTGATAATTGAATTCAGCCAAATTTTTAATTGGGTTGAGTATTATAATGACATCAATTGCATTAGTCTATTGTAAGGGGGTAGATAGATATATTGCTAAGCAGTAAATATTAAACAGAGTGTGATAGAAAGTTAAGGCTGTTTGTTGGAAGTGATCATACAGTTCCAGATGTTGTAAGAGGTGTTTGAAGTTGTGGCTTTAGCCACATTTCTAGTGCAGTGATCTCGCTCAAGGTCCATTCCTTTAAAAAATCAGTAGTTACTTCTCTTGTATTCGCAGAACTGATGCTGGTCTGATAATAACATTTACTAAACTTTTTGGTAGGCAATCCCTCCTATTACACGAATGGCACTCACACGTGATACTTGGATAACCGTATTATGCAGGAAATTGAGAGATTGGTGGCATTGGGTAATGAGATACTTTTAGTCAGCAAGCTGGTATTTGATGATAATGTATATTTTATAATTTTAGTGCTAATAAGAGGATGGAATTCAAATGCAGGTTGCTGATGGGGATCTTCCAATTGTTGCTTCACATGGGTAAGTAATCATGCTATACGTAAAATTCTAGAATGTTAATTTATGTATTTCCCAAGTCTCAAGCTAACATGACAGGGTGGAGATTGAAGTATATAAATCACTTGATCCTGGGGTCCGTGTTGTCATCTTAAAAGCATTATGTGACATTCGTGTTGAGGTACTATCAATGTTCATCTATCTATATCTAATATCGTTTTTATCTGAAATGGGTGAACTTTGATATGGTAGGATGAGGTCCCTCTGCCTGATTTTAGCTTGAATCTCACTGGATAATTATACACAGTCCATTATGCTGAGCACTGAATTAAATGCTATTATGTTCTATGCATGGCATCATCATTTTTTATCTCTATTTTTGCTTTGTTCTGTTGCAGCCTCCTTTTTTGCCTTATTTTCTCTATTCCCGTATATCTTTCACACAAACCGGTTCTTTATGCTTGTGCATTTTACAAGGGTGTGATAATCAGCAGCAACAGATTGTCATGTATTACAGTTGACCTAGTTGTGTGGCCCATGAATTCTGCGTCTAGTTGAGCCACCTTATTCCCCAAGAACTTTATTTATTTATTTATTTTTTGGTGAGGGGGTGGGGAGGGGGTTAAAAGGGTTCAGTTTAGCAGAGACCCCAAGATCAAAACCCCACTGGGTGCATCCACATTTCTTCATAGGCAGTGGACCAGCCATTCAAGGCCTGACATGGTCTTACTCTGATTAGTGATTATCCCTTTTTCTAATTTACCAGTGATGTAATGATCAAATTTGAGTAATATTTTGCAGCAAGAAGATATCAGAAGTTATATTGACAACTCACTCAAACATGGTGTTCAACTTTCAACATTCCGTAAAGAGCGTATTGGAGGTGATTCAAATGGAATTTCTTATTGGTAATTTACTTTGCTTTCACTTCATCATGTTCCAAACTTGGAATGTTTTATTAGAAATTACTGTACATTTAAGTCTGTTTGTGACTTTATTCATTTGAAATTTGATTAGTGCAGGTATGAAGATGACCCAATTATTGGTCATAGGTTGTATCGTGAAATAAGGAAAACTGAAGTGATTCAAGTGAGGAAAGGGAAAGCAAGAGGTTCCCAGGTTCTTTCTGGTACATCATACCAATGGGAAGCAGTTGCTACCAATTTTGATGAATTTCAAGATGTTTCGGTAAGTTACTGAAGCTGGTTGATCAATGTTCATACTGGGTGGTTTGATTGGATTTGGGACTTTGGTGTTATAGATTTAGTGAAGACTTAATAAGTTTAAAGGTAAATTATACTACCTCCAATCCTGAATATAAGAGGCAAAACCATAATTAATCAAGACCATGAAAAATTATTGAAATCAATTCATTTTAAATTTTATTCCATAAATGCTCCTATTTAATTACTTCTAATTCAATTAACTTATTTATTCCTAAATTCAAACACCATGTTATTTGACCAATGAGTAAAAAATGAGTCAACTAAACCAAAGTACTCGCATGGGGAATTGTTGAGTCTCTTTAATATGAATTTTATAATAAATAAAGGTAGAAATGGAATTTAGTTTAAAAATTGGTCAATGTTTCTTATATATTGGACGAAAAAAAAAGACCTTTTGGACTCTTATATTCAAGATCGGAGGGAGTATAATAGTGTTGTAATTCGAGGAACCACTAAACAATCCTAATTTTATTATGATTAGAATTCCTAACTTATATTGTAAGCTAACTTTATTGGAGTGGGAAAACTGTGATTTAGCAGGAAATCCATATTAAGTATTGTCGTTGTCACCTTGTGAAATACAAATATGTTGAATTCACAAATTATTTATCAGACCCTAAACTTTGATGATCAAAATCACCTCAGATTCTTATAGGTATAGTTGATATTTATCTTATTTTACTCTTTATTGCCATTTCACTAGGCTGCTAAAAATTAAGAGTAAAGGCCCAAATTGGTCCTCGACAAAAAAATACGGTGACATTTTGGTCCCTGAGAAATGAAAATACCAATTTGGTCGTCAAGAATGTAAAATGCGGGTCAAATTAGTCTTTTTTAGGGTAATTTATAGGGTCATTTTAGTTCCTATCAGAGACTATTTTGATCCGTATTTTACATTTGATCAAATTGGTATTTTCCATTTCTCAGGGACTAAAATATCACCGTGTTTTTTTTGTCGAGGACCAGATTGGACCTTTGTGGTTGAATAGAACCCTAGTTATAGAAAATCACTGTAAGAACTGTTTATCAATTCACATTATCCATTGTAACCTTTCCTTATCATATGCATAAGAAAACTCTATTTTACTAGAAAGAGAAATTTAATAAAGTGGATAGATGTAAGAAAACTACAAGAAAAAGAATAGCACACCATTTAGGAACACATGCATAAAATTAAAATAATTTTTTTTTAAAAATTGTCCTCTTTGATAGCTGAGGGTGAAAAGACCTTGAGAATAATACAGGAGAAGCAAACATATGAAGAGATAAAGCTTGATTTGTGAAAATCCCGTGAGGATTTTCTTGAATTTAAGAAATTACAGAGTAAGTATTTTTTTATTGTACTAATTGTTTTTGGAGGTTCTTACACAAAGGAAGGCAAAATCTTTTGTAGTCATGGTAAGGGGTGCTCTCAAAAACACGAAATCTTTGTAGCTTTGTTTAGCACGCTGCCCAATCGAAATACCTAATTCTGGACTAATTGCAAAGTTATTTGATCTCACAAGCAAACATTATAAATGTCTGTAGTTTAACCTTTGTTGAGTTAGACTTCCGTCTTCATCAGTAGTGTGAACCACAGGGGTCACAGTTAGCTGCCACAATAATTTAATGGAATCAAATGTTTAATGTGGAAGCAATTGTCATCTTCAGTTGCTTGATGATCTGTTCTTTGATCAATGTGCCTTTATACATATAACTTAACAATGCCTATATTTATTTATGTCCAAATGATTGGATGAACACGTTATTTTCTTTTTTCATTTTCTAAGTAAGTGAAGAAAAAAAACAAAGAAATGAATCACCTACCCTCTCCACCACTTTTATTATGAATTGCACCTTTTTCTTTACATTGAGCCCACCATATAAGAATTTGATCAATTTATTCGTCTGATTACACAGGAGAAGCTTTTTTCAAGTAAAAGCAGAACAGAGGCTACTGTGGGGAAAAAACTGAAGATAGACATGCTTCCTGAAATTGAGAAAGTTCATAAGGTACTCCAGGGTTGAGAAAATTGAGAAGATAGGGGCATTTCCAGAATTGAACTCGATATCTGTCTCTTTTTTCTTGGTTTACGGTCCTTGAAGAATCTTAGTGCATTTTAATCTGATACAAATTTGATTTGTATTTTGGCACAGAGGAAGGAGAGGTTGCTGAAAAAGCAACACAGACAAGCACTTCTTCTTGAAAATTACATGGTTGTTGATGGGCTTGCTCCCGGACGTTCACTTCGTGATAGGAAACCTGTTTCCTACACTTTCGGTAAGAGCGAGAAAGTTTAATTGCAACTGGAGCTAATATTTTCATCGTATTTGTAGCTGATGCCTGCATTATAGATGGATTTGCATTTTGATTTAACTGCTGGAGATGGTCTTTTCATTCTCCTGTTCTTTTTGCCAGTTTTACCATAGTGTCCTGTGTATTACAGTATTAAATTAGACCACACTTCTTTTTCAAAATTGGCTATATCCATTAACCCATGTCTACATAACGCTTCTTGGGGTCTGGTTTTAGTAGTACACTTTGGTGCTTTACCCAACGGCTAGGGGGTTGCTAGAGCTAGTATAGGGATAATGTACTGAAACTTTCTGATGGCAGCTGTTTGTTTTTGGATCACTCCATGAGTCATCTGATCCGATAGTAGCCTCATGTGTCGGGCCCACTTTTTCTCTTTTAAATCATGTTGGTTCAAGACCCAATAAACAAAAGTCATATTGGTTGCATACTACCTTGATGATGGTGAATCGTGGTTGGGCAATTTGGAAATGAATAAATTCGATCTTACATTTTTATGCAAGATGCAACTTCATACATTGGCATTCTGTTTAACTATAATTATGTCCATTTTTTTTTACAATGACAGTGCAGTGGTTTGAACCTATGGCCTCTTGCAAACTACCCAAACCCCTCACCACTAACCCACTCTTAGTGGCTTTGTTCAAATTGTTTTACCTGAACGACCTGATTTTCTTTTTGGCTGGACAGGAGTCGTTTTACATCCTGAGTATCCATTCCGACTAACCTAACTTTTGACATTACTGTGATTGCAGATGATTACGATCAGTCCATCAATGAGGCAATTAAAGTAACCAAGTATGTGCTTATATCCCATCCCCTTATCTTTGTTTTTTTTCAAAAAAGATTGGTGGAGGGAGAGGGGCCAATCATATTCATTCATTTCTAATGTGTATTCATGGCATATATATCCGTTTCACAGACGGAAACAGTCATCCCCAGAACCTATGCCCCGGAGAGAATCAGTAGCAAAACCTGAAGCTTTGACTAATGGTAAATGGAGTGGTCGTTCACATGCCCCACAACATCTGAATTTTGGTACACCATCTCCAAGATCGCCTTACTCTGATGATGATGAGGAGGAAGATCATAAAACTGATATGTTGGATCGAAGGTGTGTAGTTTTATTTTCTTTCGAGTCTGTTCTGATGCCTTCCATATAATTTTCACTAATCATGTCATTGTAACACCAGCAATCGTCGAAGACAGAGACCTAAGCGGTATTCAGAGAAAGAATTTGTTGGAACATTATTAGATCATGAGGCAGACTTTGACAGTGATGATGATATTGTTGGAGAAGCTGTATATGATGAAGAATATCTCAAAAAGCATAAGCAGAGGGGGAAGCTTTCTAGTAGCTCTGAAGGAGATGAAGAATATAGGTGGGATGAAGATAATGTTGAAGATGAAGAAGAAGATGATGATGATGAAGATTCCTTGAGCATGAGTGAGGATAGTGACAGACCCCGTAAAATCAAGCAAATGCGAGGCCGTACTAGGAGGGAAACTAAACTCAGGTCAGTGAATGGCATTCAGTCGGGTCTAAGACGCAGTAATAGGTCAACTAGAAACCATATAAATTACCAGCAATACGAGGTCTCGGAATCAGAAACAGAGTTTATTAAACCGGAGAAGTCTAACGTGTCAGCTGATGACTCGGATCCCAGTGAGAATGGGGAATATATTATGGAAAGTGAAGATTCAGATGGCAATGATGGTGAAGATCAGGAAATGAAAGTAGAGGAGCCTGCTACTACTTTTCCTGCATTAGGAGATAACGAACAAGACCAGCCTCCTGAAAAATCAAGTAGTCCTGGTCAGGAGGAAGTTGAGGGGCTGGGAAAGAGACGTTTCCTTGATCTGAATGAGCTTGCCCCTACTTCTGGTTTTGATGATGCTCCAAATACGATCATGAAAGATGAAGACACTGATTACTGAAGCTTCCTCTTCTGCTTGAGTTGAGAGTAAGGATGAGATTGTAGTTCTCTCAGGGAAGCCAATGTGTATGATTATATAACTATAAATTTTGTCATAAGCTAGAGGAAGTTATCATCAGGTCCCTTCCTATGGTGCATGATTTGCCGCCACAAGCAGCAGCATAATGAGTTATGTAGATTAGGTAGTTTTTTTTTTTTTAGTATTTCTACTTTCAAACGGTCTACGAAAATGAATGAGAAATTGTTGGGCGTTATTTAGCCCATCCAATCCATGTACAATAACTGTTAACAGGTACTGTAACTTTAAAAAGATACACCTTTCAGTTTATCAAGCCCTATAGTTATTTTTTCTTGAACTGAATAGTGATCAGCAATCAGCATTAGAGCACTTAGGTTAGTTGGCTTTTTTCATATTCTGATCGGATCATAAACTATCCGTTTAATAATAACCAAACTGACCGTGGAATGTAACGTAACATGTCTTTATTTCTGTCCCATAAATCTAATTGTTTTAATTACGTTTTAGGCAAAAATTAATAAAAACAATGAGCTTCCATTACAATGCAACATTGCCACTCAGAAATATACCATGAAGTTAACATTCTGATATGCTTTCTGACCTTAGCATGATATTTATGTTGCGCCTTTGCGGAACATTCCTGTCCTAAACTTCTCAGTACTATATATATATGTCGAAATATTAGAGTCCGTAAGAGTAAGTTATTTTGTCAAAAAGAAGTTTTGGAGGAGGGGAAGTTATCCCATTTAACCAACCATAAATTTAATTAATCCTCTAAGCCAAGTTCAGAAGTAGGAGGATTTAGTCGGAAATCAAAGATTTCAGATGCTAAGACACAATCTGAACCAAACCAGAGAACTAAGTATCTTAATCTCTACCTTTTTTAACCTCATGAAGCTCAGGAAGATAGATATATGATATATGATATATGATATTAATATATGATGCTTACTTACTTACTACTACTATAACGAGAAATGTGCCTCCAGAATTTCTTATGCACAACAATAATATCATTAATGAGCTATCACCGGCTTTGGCTCATTTCTTGATCAGTTTGATAGTCCTCTCGAAACTCACCATTTTCCTTGATGTGACTGCTGCTTTGCTTCAGTTTCTCATCTTCCTTGAAGGGACTATTACTATTACTATTACTATTACTCTGGCTCTGGCTCTGGCTCTGGCTCAGCTCCTCATCTTTTTTAACCTCAAGTGCTTCAATCAAGTTTGAAAGACACTTGTCTGCATCATCCATGGGAGACTTGGGCATAAGGTTCTCAGCAACATCAGCTGGTGTAATCTTGACCTCCCTTATTAGCCTCTGAATGGTGTTAAACTTTGGATGAGTCTCAAGTTTCAAGTAATTCTTAGCAAGCACTTTAACCCCTTCAAAACTGCAGTAAGAAAGCTCCACATGCTTGTCCATTCTACCCCTTCTTATCAGTGCTGGATCAAGCTTCTCCACATAGTTAGTTGTGAACACAATCAACCTCTCCCCTCCACTTGCTGACCATATCCCATCTATGAAATTCAACAGCCCTGAAAGTGTCACTTTGCTGCCACTGCTTCCTTCTTCCTTCACTTCTTTCCTTCCAACTTCTAAATTCACCTTGTGATCACTCTCATCATCTGAAAACTTACCTGACTTCTTCTTCCTCTGGCCTGTAAGATCAAGTGAGCAATCAATGTCCTCAATAACAATTATAGACTTACTAGTTGTCTCAATCAAAAGCTTCCTCAGCTCAGTGTTGTCCTTCACTGCAGTGAGCTCCAAGTCATAGACATCATAGGCTAACAAATTAGCCATTGCTGCAATCATAGTGGACTTGCCAGTACCAGGAGGGCCATAAAGAAGATAACCCCTCTTCCATGCCTTCCCAATCCTAGCATAAAAGTCCTTACTCTTACTGAAAGTAACCAAATCCTCGATGATCTCTTGCTTCTTCTCAGGTTCCATGGCCATTGTTTCAAACGTTGCAGGGTGCTCAAAAGCAATGTGGCTCCACATAGTTGTCTTATAACTTGGCCACTTATAACCAGGACTATTGGTGTAAAGCTTCCTTTGCCTGTTCCTCAAACGAATCTCCTTCCCTTCCCTCATCACATGCTCCAAATATGACCCAGTGATCATGCCCCTATATTTCTTATGAAAAGTGAGGTTGTAGAACCTCTTCTCCTGTTCTTGATAATAAGACATGGACCTTGTTGGTGACATAACCTTGCTAGAAACCCACCACACTTTGACACGCTCATACTCATCAGTTACTCTCTCATACTCATCCATGGTCAACACCAATTTGGTGCTATCTTTTCCCATCTCAGCTTTGAGCCTCCTTGCACTCTTTGATGTGTTGGCACTGAGGTATGCCTCCACAGCAGCATAGGCCTCACTGCGCTTCAACCTGTCTCCCAAGAACTCATGGAAGGAGATTTGAATGTAAGGGTAGAAGTATCCCATCATATTATGTGTGCACTTCTCAAAGAAACGTCTAACCTCGTAAGGACAGTACTGGCGTATGATCGCCCACATGAACATGAAGCTGGCTAAGGTTGATCCCATTCTTGTCCACATCTCGGTCATCTTGAAGGCTATCATTTTCTTGGTCTTGGGATTGATGAACTTAACTCCCTTTGTGTTGTTGTTGTGCTTCAAAAACCTGCTTATAGAACAGAAACTAAAGCACCACTCCAACTTGGTGCTGGCTCTGCGTGTTAATTAGCGTATCAAAAAGTGTGAGGGAAAAAGAAAGAGAGAGTGGGTAAGGATGAGAAGGAAAGGACCAGTGTTTATAAGTAAAATGAGTCGAATGACACTACAAGTTAATGACACTACGAGTACCACTTACGAATGTTTTTTTAATAACCATGTTGCTGCATGCACCTACTCATTATATATGTATAATTTTTAGGCAAATGCTAACCAGTATCTTTAAAGAATCAATAATAAAAAAATTGTATTGAAAAATTATATATTTAATACATTAGAAGTTGAAAAGCTGTGATTTTCAATAAAAACTTTCTATACATTGATTTCTTAACCGATATTCTTAAGGTACTGATTAGCATAGTCCTATTTTTTATTATTTAATCATAATTTATTTAATGTTATATTTTAGTCGAGCGAAACGTGGCTTTGTTGTGGTTTGATGTAGTGTATTTCTAAATGTAGTTTTTTTCAGCTGGTTAGTTGTAGTTTTATTTTTATTTATATGTTGGTGTCAGTTATACGTGGTTGGTCCGAATGGTAAAGGATTCGGACACCTTAAGCAAGTGGTCAGGGGTTCGAATCCTGACTTGTGTATGAAGAAAACCTGGTTGGGAGGGAAGAACGCACCTTGTGTGTCCAATAGGTTCCCCGACGGAGATTAATCACCACTAACAATAGTGGATACTTCGTACCTATATCATGGTTACAAAAAAAATATACATTGAAGTATAGGGTACATCTTATACTCCAATTTAATAGGTCCTTTTTTGGTACCACCAAACTTATTTGGTACCGTTAATACATGTCCTTTGCTTATTAAAAAAAACAATGTAAGATATAAGACTTTTATGTGCCTCTGAGAATGTCACCTTTTTTTTAAGAGAAAAGGCCAATTAAGATAGAATATTAGGTTCCACTGAGTTCTTTGATTTGGTGGGACTAAATATGCGGAGGGTGGTTCGAGACCCTGAAAAATATTCGCCGATTCATTGTATTGTATTGTATTGTATTGTATTGTATTGTATTGTATGTTGTGTCTTATTGGTTATGGAAGGGAAATAAAGGTAAGCTCTGAAACAGAGCAGACACCAAATCAAAAATAGAAGCGGACCCCTATCTAGTATTTATGAAGGTTTTTGGCGCAAGACAAGGGAAACTCTCTATTGAAGTTGGTACTTGTTGGCTGTCAAGGTGGAGTTCTCAACATAACACATATATAATATAATGGGGTCCTTCTCATGCCCACACTACTACTTAATTTTCATGTACCTCTGCCGACTATTACTACATTGTTTGATATACATAAAGGCTTGTCATTTTCCTCAAGTTGTTGAAACATAATAACACAAAGACGAGAATAATTCAAGGTGATAAAGTCACATCACTAATGCTTTCCAAATTAGATCCATGTTAGATGTCTATATTTATTATTTATATTCTTTAACCAAGTATCCTCACAAACAATATTATTGCTAGCTAGACATGGACCTTATCAATATTCTGCTAAGCGTATAAAATTAATTGGAATGTTTAACATAAGTCTAAATATATGATGGACAGTCCCTAATTATAATGACGCAAAGAATCGTGATGAGGTCATCAAATTAGTGCCAGCAGAGATTAGCTACAAAGAAGGTCGGAGTCTCGGTCAGACTTTAATTTGACAATAAAGAAGCAGAAAGACTCTTTGTTCAAAAAAAATTGTACATTACTTCAATCAGAATCCTTCTGTGTTTCTGCAAGAATCAGTTTATAGCTTCGAACAAGAAACGGCCGGGTTGATAATTAACGGAACGAATCACTGTGAAACAGACAGTTAGTTACATACAAGCTAGCTAGTTTGAATTTGAATGTCTCAAGTCTCAACAGAGAAGAGAAGGATTCTATTAAGTACGTACTCCCAACAACATTATAATAATATTCAATCGATCGAGTCTACTTTTCAAAGCTTAATTTATAATTTAAGAAAGAAAAAACAGATAATGCAATGTTTTTGTGGTGAAGACATCAGCCACTTTCATTGATTCTGTACCAAAGAAATCTTAAAGGGGAAAAGGATAAAAAGAGAATATTTATTTATTTGGCCAAAAAAAGAAAAACGAATTAAACGTTGCTCGGTTTTATGTCCCAAAGATTTCACAGTTCACACATGGCAGCAGAATCTCAGCCACAGTAACGGCCATGTGACATCTGCTAGCTGTTACCTTTCAAATTTGAACAGGTTGTGTTGACGACACTATCTGGTTTTATTTTTTAGCTAATTAATTAATCATGAACTGATAGATAAACCTTCTAACAACAATTAAAAGAAGTGAATCTTGTTTCCTATTCAGTTCTCTAGCAACCGTAAGAGAGCCCCATTTGATAGAACATCCAACAACGTGCATGGTCAGTGAGTGGGGATAGACCTTTTTCGGGTGAGTATATATATATATATATATATATATATATAAGCTTTCAAGATATATAAAAAGTCAATATCTGTTACTTGGTTACCTCCTTTCAAAAAACATGAGCATCATTTATATTAAACACTTTTTAGAAAATCTCCTAAATCAACTTATCTTAATATAACAAGTTATTGGGAAGCCAAAAAAAGTTTATTTTTTAATTAGACGTTTATAATATCATACGTGTGTCATCGTGTATTTAACACACTCAAGCTCCACAAATAGATGCAATATTAAAATGGTATGTTGGTGATGATAACGAAAAGGAGGAAATTATACTAATATTTTTTGAGGTTCAGATTCATTATATTCTACATCCTTTCTTGTTGTAGAAATTATACTAACCTATTTTAAGATTTACGTTATTAATATATCTAAATTTCTTGAAAAGTGATTATTGAAATTACACTACCCTTCCTTAAGAAGAGATAAGTGTAACTTTTACAATAAAAATAATATCAAATTAATGTAGTTAAATCAAATTTTAAGTGAGTTCAATATAATTTTTTCTTGAAAAAAAAATTATTGATAAGGACAGTCTCAAAAGTGGTTTATGAATTTGATTAAAACGATCATGCATGTTAAACAAATTAGAGGTTTTGTTATTATGTTATATACACAGACCAGTCCCTCTAAAAAATAATTTTCCCTAGCTTCAATCTGCAACAGCAACTGTGCTTGTGCAGTTCTCCCTAGCTGGAAAAGCCGTAGAACTGAAGAAGTAAACAAAAACTACAGTCATTATCACTCGCGTGGCAAACTTGTACATCAGTGAAGAAAAGGACACAGGTTCCACCATTATTTTTGTTTTCAGGGAGTCATAGAACCTTTCCGAGTCCTCTCTAATCTCAAGTCTTTTTCTTCTCATGTATCATTCTTTCTTAAATCAAATTTTTTTAACATCGAAAATATGTTACTGCTGAAAACATTATCAGTTTTGGTAAAACCTTAGTGGATAAGTTAGAGATAGCTTTTAGCGGATAGCGGATGAGGTAGCTGATAACAGATAAGCTAACTTATTTTTTGTGAAAGTGTTTGGTAAAACTAACAGTTGAACTAGCTGAAAAATATAAAATAATACAAAATGACATCTTTATTAATAATTTTACATAAAAGATAGAGAAGAAGGTAAAGTTAGAATTAAATTAAGATATAATAAGGATAAAAGTGAAAGAAAAAATGAAATGCTATAAACTATAAGCTCAAACGCTACTTCAAGTACGTCTATAAAAAAACATTATAAACTCGTGAAAAAACGTTAGAAGCTCGTAAAAGGGGCATGTCAAATTGGCTCTATGTAACATGTGAAAACATTTTAAAAGTCGATTTAAAAAAATTGGTTTTGTTTGGATGATAGAATAAAATTATTTTTGAGGTGTAAATATAAAAAATATTATTGATTTCACATCGAGAATCAATTATACTTAACGGAAAAGCTAAAAATTCTTATTTCTCTTAAAATTAATTCTACCCAACTAGAATTAATTTTATTAAATGCTAAATTTAAAACAAATAACTTTAGAAATCCAAAATCAATTTTATCACAGAGAAATATAATTAGGACCTTCTAAAATCTAAATCAAATAGTCAAATAACTTTTTTTATATAACGGAATAACTTTATCTTCTAATTAGAAAATGAAAATGACAGAAAGGAAAGGCGATCAGCGCGAAAGCTCGATTGTACTTTTGCTCATTTAATTCTAAAAGTTGTTAAATCAGTGTTACCTTTTTATATTTTCTAATTAGAATAATTAGATCTTTTTATTTACCATCACACATTAACAACTTTTGGTGTTGCGACAAGTTATGTACATGTGGCAATAAGACAAAAAAAAATAAAAATATGTTTCTGAAATGGAAATGTGCCAGCAGTATTGCACCACTGTGTCATCTGCACTCCTTGTTTGTACGCATAATGAGTTTCTTTGGAGCAGCATTGGAGTCCTTGCAAATCAATATTCTTAGATTCCCGGGAGCAAGCTCTCCTCCATCAGAGGAAACGAAAAATTCTTATGTTTTTTTTTAATTAAGAATAATACATTTAGCGCTTTAAATACAAGATCAACAATCAATATGTGGTTGATCCGTGATAATGGATTCAGATCTCTTAAATAAGTGATCAAACTTTTAATTCATAATTCTTATATATGAAAAAAAATCTAATTAAAAAATGTGATTTCTTTTCAAAAAAATATTTATGGCATTGGTTACCAGCTAAGTGAAATTGACATCATCTATCATTTGATTTGATCTTCATATCATGGTTTCTTATGTTATAAGCACCTTAAGAACTTTTTGCCTCAAAGATCTTGACGTGGACTGTGGTTTCATTTGCCGCCGGGACCAAATATATATTAAATATGTATTTGTGTAAATAATTTAATTAATTATTTTACTTTCATAAGTTTTTTTAATAAATTTATTAAAATAAGTTAAAATGAATTTATAGAATATTATAAACTATTTTTATAAATTATTTATATAAATTTAATTTTATAAATTATTATCAGAAGCTCAAATAATGATGCATAACTCAAAAACTACATGACCGCCTACAATGCGAAAATGCATTGAATTAAATTACGACAAATGGTTTCATTTGTCAAGGTTGTCATCACGTCGTTAAATTGTTATTTTTTATCTTTATAGTTTTACTCGATTTAAATAAATCTTTAAAGTTTTAAAAAAGTTTAATTAAATTCTAATACTCTTAAAAAAATTATCCCTACATTTAAATGTTTTTAATTAAATTCTTATTGATTATAAAAAAATATAATTAAATTTATAAATTTTATTTTTAGGGATTTATTTAAATTTTTTAAAAATATAAAAATCTAATTAAAATTTTAAATTATAAAACTGTAAAATAAAAAAATAATGTACTCTTAGTGTTTTCTTTGACGGCTTTTTAAGCAAGTATTTTTTTTTATTACTACGCTTGGGCATAGTCTCAACAAAGAAACCCCCGGTCTTTTCAGAGTTCAAACAATAGTTTTACCATTTTAAATAATTTATTTGAAAATGAGATGATTTATAGATTGGATTTAATTGGTATGCATTAATAGCGTAAAGATTTTTTACATTATCAATTAATCATAAGTTGTCACGTTAGTAAAAATATTTGAGTTTTATCCTAATCCTAAGTACCTTTAAAGCCACTTATATCATAATTTGTGATAGGTTGACAGTGTAAAAAATTTTACGCTTGCAAAAGCATAACAATTAAAGTCTTGTAGATTTATCTAAAATCAGGGAAGAAATGGTAACTCTTAGACACTTACTCATTTTAATAATTTTTTATAGAATGTGAGTTTGAATTAAATTTTGATATATCGTCACATTCTTAACAAATTACAAATCATTCACCAACATGCGGTTGATCCAAGTGATAAATGACTCAGAAACCTTAAGCAAGTAGTCGGGGATTCGAATCCTGACTCTTGTATATGGAGAAAACCTGATTGGGAAAGGAGAACCCACCTTGTGTGTCCAACAGGTTTCCCACGGAGATTAGTCACTGCTAACGGTAGTGGATACTCCGTATCTATAACATGATTAAAAAAAATTACAAATCATCCTATATATAACTTATAAAGTAGTTATGATAAAAGTAACATTTTTAATGATGTGCCAATTTAAAAGTGGTTGACAATATAAAAAACTTGCACACTGACAATTAAATCCTATGAATTTAACAAATCTAAAATTAAATTACATTTACTTAAGAAATTAATTGGTATACACTGTCAGTGTAAACATTTTTTACACAGACAACCAATCAGAATTTACCACATAAGCTAAAGTGTTTGACTCTTATCCTAACTACCTTAAAAGTCACACGCACCATAATTTCTGATTGATTGTCAGTGTAAAAAAACTTTACACTGACAATGTATATCAATTAAACTCTTTACTTAATGATCATGCATAGCAAATTTTAAATAAATTATATATTCATAGATATTTAATCTTCTGATCAATATTTACTTATATTTTAAATAAAATATTATACATTAGAATTAAATTGTATGATGAAATATCAAATAACTTTATATTTAGTCCCGCTTCAACAGCTCAGTGGTAAGGCTGCAGGGACATTTGGTGACTGGTGAGTCGCGGGTTCGATCCCACAATGGCTCCAATTTTCCCCTTTCTCATATACGGCCTAAATATGCCTCTTAAGGATCCCAAAAAAAAAAAAAAAACTTTAGAACTTTATAAAATTTTGTAGACTTGATCTATTGAGAACTTTCAATTCAATAGTTCGATTAATGAAATTTAATATTCACAAGAAGTTACTGAATGGAGTAAGTATGACAAAACCTACTCCTCTGGTAAGTGAAGCCCTTCCCCTAAAATAGTAAATAATATAAATTAATTTACAAAACTTGTATACATAGCAAAAGGGAAGAGAAAACCATGTAACGGCAAATAATGAAATTCTGTTACCAAAAAATAAATAAATAATGGGATTCAAAAGGCCTTTTATGCAGGTCTCTACGTTTAACTATCAAAGCTCCACTGTATATACAATATTCGAAGCTAAGCTATGACTGCAAAATTTGTTTTCTTAGTTCCTCACTGAATTGAATGATGGCAACTTTTATACCCCATCGTCATCTCATGTTGCAGCATTGAGGTCTTGTCTGTCTCTGCAATTTATCCCACAGGCACATCATCTGCCTAGGCGATTGGTAATGAGCTGTGTAGTAGTCTTCTACACAACCAAACTGGCAGAATTTGAAGCTATGAAAATAGTGTACTCGTCTCGTGCTGTTAAATTGCTCTACCCACATTCCCATACTCACATCTTCCATCTTAAACAACTGCATAAACAATAAAACACAAACAACTTCAACCACAATGGACACCAGGTGAGAAAATGTGCAGCCATAAATGAGTTCACTAACCTTTAATTTATGCATCTCAAATTCAGATACAATGTAGCGTGCAATATCAGATGATAAAATATAACCCGGTCCATTAGCATAGGGCGGGTAATCCTCTTCTGGCCACTCCTGAAAACAGAAGGCAACCAAAATATAAATATTTACATACACCAAAAGTATAACCCACAAGAAGTTAAATGTGACAACAGAGTAAAGAAGCAAAAGGACTAGTTAAATCATTCACAAACAGTACTAGTAGAGTAAGAGCTCTGAAAACTCAAGACCGCATTTCAGTGGATGCTCATATGTATGGTAAACACAGTGAGGGACCATGGTCTCTAGTCCAGAAATTCATGCAGCTGACAACAAGGTACCTCAACTAGGTACTAACTATTAAAAAATGGGGGAACAATGGAACATGATGACTGATTGCATAACACAGTGGAGAGAGGGAAGGAGAAGATAAGTAGTTCAGACATTATTTGGATTAGAATATAGACAAATTCTTAATGACATCTTACAATAACCAATTCATAATTTCTTTTTCAAGATAACACCCGCTCCTTAGCTATGAAAAAACATTGCAACAGATTCTGATTACCTCGTATGTCACAGCCCATTTACCATGGCGCAAGGGTTTGTGGTAGTAATTTATGTTCCCAATATAAAAGCTAATAGAATCCGGAACCATCCTTGCTTGACTAATAATAGCATCCACTCTTACAAAAGTGTCATCATCACCCTTCATGATATACTTCGCAGACACTGTGTGAATCTGTGAACAATGAAGCACATCTTATAGATCCTTGAAAATTTCTTCCTCTTTCGAACTTAAAATTTATTAAACAATCAACTACTTACCCCATATTCACATATGGCCACTGTTTTCAACACAACAAGGTCATAGTTATCCATGTAAGGCACTATAACAATATCACCAAAATATGCTGCTTCCTTCTTCAACTCTGCATTAATTTCTTTTCTCAGGTGCTGTAAAAACAACCGAGTGTTAAGAATATCCATGAGGATGGAAATAATAACCATAAAATGAAAAGTTTGTCAACTTGTCCGCATTACCAGTGCTACAAAGAAACGAACCACCACTTTTGAAGATTTGATAAGCGTATGCTGCATCCATGACTTCCTTACAGCCATCCGCTCCGCAAAATGGTTTCCAGCCGAAAGGATGCCAATGAACAACTCTACACCAGAGTCAGGAAGTGTCGGGGCACACCATCTGGTTGAGAATTCAAGATTCTGCTGTGGGGAAAAACTAGGATGGGATGAAGGCAAAGAGGCAGCAAATATAGAGTGGACATCAATGTCTCCACTCAAAGTAAGTCCAGTGGCATCCTCAAGAGTAAAGCCCTGTTCAAATAAAAATGCAATATTAAGAAATTTATGCAAACCCTGACTGAAACCCATCTTCAGGTTGATAAAATTCAAGGACATATTACTCACAGTGCGATAAGGAAAAGAGGTAACATGCCTCCCATCAATATTAACATGATATCCTTCCAATCCAGCACTAAGAGTAAGAACAAATAGCTTGCCCTCAGAAAATGGGAAAGGCCAGTCAACTGTTACTTTTTTGGTCCTGCCTATAAGTCTATTCAACCACCATGCTGCCTTAGACTCCTCTGCATGCCTATCATCACCCCCAATCCACTTTTCACACTTCAACAGCCCATCCACTGTATCCAACATAAGCAACAACTCAATCTAATGCAACCGCAAATACTATACCTGCAGCTCATGCCCAGTTTTATCTAGTACCCACATAGTAACATCTATTATTTTGTACATTAATCATGCAAATGCAAAGATATACATTTGCACTAAATAGGAACTATATTATTTGAACAACTGATTCAGACAGCTTATTGTGGTAGCAATAGTTTTATGCATACTTTGCTGTTTATGAATTATCAAATATTAGGACATGTTTGTTTTGTTGTCAGTTGCCCATTTTCATTTTCTGTTTTCATTGATAATCACAAAAAAATGCCTAATTCTTTCCATTCTGATTCAAATATAGGGCCAGTTTTCATTTAGTGTTTTCTAATAAATGCATGAAATGCCACATTGTTTCCATTTTGTTTCATAATAATGTAACGTTTTTTTTAATCAAGGGTGTCCTCTAGTATTCATAAAAAAAAAAAAAAAAAAGGTGTCCTCCAGCCTCCCGCCTCCCGTCGGAGAGATCACGAAAGTGGTTATAATAACTCCCGATAAAGTCTTTTTTATATACACGACAACCCCTGACAGCATACTTAACGAACACAGCTATCTACCAACTGTGCTGAGCCTTGTTGGTTAATAATGTGACATTTTTGGCAATTATTAATGATAATGGGAAATAAAAATAAGATTAAAGTAATAATTTGATCCCTATGGGGGACACTGATTCTTCATTAAGTCCCTACATGTAAAAATTAAAAAGGTCTTCATACGTGCAATTGTTACCCATTTGATCCCTCCCGTTACTTTATCGTCTCTAATAATCCGTTAACTCCTACATATAGGGATTAAATGAAGAATTTGTGTCACATGTAGAGATCAAATTATTACTTTAACCTAAATTATTAGGTCCTTATACGTGACACCGATTTTTCATTTAGTTCTTATACGTAATTGTTAACAAATCATTAGAGACGACAAAGGAGGAATTGAATGGGTAACGAGGGCACGTATGACGACCTTTTTGATAATTTTTTACGTATAGGGACTAAATGAAGAATCGGTGTCACCTATAGTGACCAAATTACTACTTTAAAATGGGAACAAAGCAAATGGGCATTTTGGTAATAATAGTAATAATAAGAGTTACCGGTATCTTCATCAGCCCTGGATTTCCAACCATCACAGCGCAATGCAGAACCCCACTGCATCCGATAACATGTGTTGAGCTCAATGACAGGCTTCCCACTCCAATCTCCCTTCAACCTCGGGTTCAAATGCAATATCCTCGGTGGCTCCTCACCATCCTCCACCGTCTTCAAACCCTGCAATTCCACCACGAACTGAAATACCTTCCCCCCCACCTTCTTCCTTAACGGCTTCCCAACCACCGTTACGTGCGACCCTAACGTCAGCCCACAAGGAATCACCATCACACCCCCACGTGTCAGAAACTCCGACCCGGTAAGCGAAATGGATCTCGAACACGACCCGGATACGTTCTCGGGCTTCGCAACAACCAACGTTTGCGACTTCCCTGATTCCAGCAGCAGCTCCTCCCATATCCTCTTCCCTTCTCGGCGAGCGTTCCTCGCTAGTTTGTAAAGGTCAGAGGAGCGATCGGAATCGAAAGCGGCGTCGTCGACGACCAACGCGGAAACGACGACGTTGTGATGAGGGTGGGTAGGGGAATGGCGTTGTTCCAAGTATTCGTGGGTGGCGAGTGTGTGAGAGCGAGTGGGGAAGAAGTCTTGGGGTGAAGCGGTTTTGAAGACGAAGGGGATTTCGAGGGTGAACAAGAGCGCGTACAAGATTGCAACTCCGATCAGAATCTGAATCGAACGTTGCCTGCTCAATGACACCAAGGTGTCCAACTTTCTCCCTCTCTTCATCTATCTCTAATCTCTAATTTAAATTAAATTAAATTAAATTAAATCAGAGAGGTTCAAGGGACAAAAAGGGTTTTGAATTTTTGATTTATTTTTTAGGTTAGGTTAGGTTAGGTTATGGGTTGCATGTTACTGTGATGTTATGTTATGGGTTGCGATGGATGGATTTGAAACTCTGAAATGGAATTGATTTGGTCACGTTAAACTTATGGTGATGTTGATAATTAACGTAACGACAAAGGATTCGTGAGTGATGCATAACGAAGATTAGGGATTGCGTTTCCACTAATACGAAAAGACATCACTACAGTGTGTGTGACTTGGGATGATGATGAATCCTAATTTTACTATTGTGCTGCCACACTTTCAGGTCACTTTCCATTGCGGATCAAACTGTTTAATTCAAACGGAGAATTTTGAGATCACAATCACTCAATTATTATTTGGGAATTCACCACCTAACCAAAAAATGAAAAAGGCAAAGACTATGATCGTCACGAAAGTTAATACCAGTAACAAAATTATAATATAAGTTTAATTTTAGAATTTGTCCAGTAGACTCGGCTCACATAATAGTTCTATGACATGATATTTGAGAGTACATGGATTCAAACCTCATAATGTATTTCACTTCTTTTTCATTCTCTATTTCTCTGCTCTCTCTCCCTCTTAAAAAGTCTATTATGAGTCTCTCATCGGACAAAAAAATAATTTTAGAATTTAATTAGTATATATTATCAGTGTAAAGATTTTTTTATTTATAGATTTTTTTATATTATCAACCAATCACAAATCATGGTATGAGTGACTTCTAAGAATGGTGAATGCATTTATTTGGAATGTATAGTGAATGTAAATATTTTTATACTGTCAATTAATCATAAATTATCACATAAAAATATTCAATTCTTATCATAATTGTTTTGAAAATAACACAAAGAATGATTTGTGATTAATTGACAATGTAAATAATTCTACATTGAAACTATATCAAAATTAAACTCATACATAATTAAACAATTGAAAATATCGATGGTTTTAACCATTTCCATCGAGGATGAGAGGTTGTGCGACCCAAAACCATCTTAAGATATGGGGATGAGAATTCACAAATTCAACATCATGATGTGGCCGGAAGAAAAAAGAAAAAACCAAATGTTCCCCAGCTCAAAATGACATAATTTTGGAGCAATCCACACACCTATCGTGTAGGGGTATGAAAATTGCAATCCATGTATCCAAAATAAAAATAATGATAATAAATGACTTTGGCTACAATCTTTACTCCCTGTGGGAAAGGATGTGTACACTTGCAATGTCAACTATTGATATAATACTTAAATAAACAAACGCCTCAGATTAAAAAGGATAAAATTGACAAAAGCAAAAATATTAATTTCTCTTTCAATATATCAAAAAATTAGCTGGCAAAAAAAACTTGAAAAAAAATCGAAATCTGATCAGGGAGGAGAGGGTAAGGACGACAACGAATCTCGCACGAACAGTGGTGCACGGTGGCAGTGAGCGATGGCTGCGGTGCAGCCAGATCCGGAAGCGGTTTCCGTGGTGGCTGGTGTGTACTAGGGCGGACGCCGCGATGGGATCAACTGATCTGTTGGTGCGGTTTGACTTTTCACTTACAAGTCCACTTGGTGGTGGATGTCCTGGAAGAGTGAAGAGAAGGAACCAAAGGGATACTGCTAAGAAGGCTGCTGGTGGTGATGGAGATGAGGAAGATGAAGATTAAACTATCAATATGTATGTCTTTTCCTAATTCTCTTAGATCTTGCACTAGATTTTATTTTCATTGTTAGACTTGTTAGATTTCTGTCATGCTTAAATGTTATAATTTTTCCATCATGTTTTATTATTTGAGGAAAATCTTTGCAATGAGATATTGTTTTTGACCAAAAAAAAAAAAAATCTTTGTGTTTGGCTATGGTGCATCTAAATCGGAGTCAGAGAAGATGAACAAATTTTGGTGGAGGAGAGAGAAAGCCTCGGAGAAGATGAACATTTTTCCTGGTTTTTTTTTTTTACCATAATAACCCTAAAGTATCAAAACTCAACTCCAATGAGTGAGAATTAAAGATTTGCCCGATAATAAATTGGTACTTATCTGGTACGTACCCACGTGTGAAGTACTTATACTTCAAACGTCATCAAATTCCAACAACAATCAAATCTGCTCCACAATTCAGCATCATTATCATATTAACCCAATACCTGAAACTAGAAGAAAACGATTTTGAGCTCAACCAACAATCAGGTTGTTAGCGTTGCATCCTTAATTTCAAGCACCGTAATCATCATGTCCCCATAACTTAGCATTGGAAACTCAAGATGAGTAACCCAAAAACCACCATAGAATCTCACCTCTAACAACCGTCATCTTCCAAATCATTAACACAATTTCTAGCAACCACCTAGCTTTGGAGTTGCACCACTTATAACCCCACCAACATGCAACACTACAAATCCCATATTCACCATCAGAAATATCGATGTCTTTAACCATTTCCATCGATAAATATTACCGATGATTGATTTACCAACGACTAAGGAGCCATCAGTTTTCCATCAGTAAATTTGCATTACTTACGACTATTTGGCGTTATCGACACTTTTGGTCGTTAGTAATTAATATTTTTCTTGTAGTGAGTTTGTTCAAAATAAGAAAAATCACAAGGTGGTTGATCCAAGTTATGGAGACCACAATCTCTAGAGTGGGAAAATTTTGCCGATTAATTTGCAACATGATTTTCTTCTCATCGGACATGTGTAATTCTAACATTCCAAGTTTTTTTTTTGCATATTAGCTTAATGGAGCCGCTAACATGGTAGTAAGGATGTAAGAGACGGCACTTCTAGCAAGCTCACTTTCAACCCAAAATTTCAACATACCTTTTGCCCTATGCCATGTCAACAAGAAATGAGAGAAAATATCCCAAAGTTTCGCCATCAAAATGTTGGGGATATTTGCAACAACTTAATCCCACACTTATATACAAAAAACCTTTAGGAGCAACTAGACAAATATATGGCAAAAAATGAAAAAACACAATAACAAAAGACACCGATATTTTAATGCAAAAAACCCTTCAAAATCACGGGTAAAAGCCATGGGTCCACAAGACCAATAAACCATGATCCGATACAAATAATCACTATCAAGCACTCAAAATTGTACAGTCAGTCAAACAACCAAAGTAATAAAGCTTACAATAGAGAATCAAAAAGTTGAAAAACACCCAAAATAGAGTCTCACATCGAGCTCAATATCTCACTCTCTACAAGCAACAAATCATGATCTCCACCTTTAAAATTGAAGAACTAGATGTCACAAACTTGTTGTCAAAATTTCAGCTCGGTCAAACTACAAAAAACTCTTAAATTATTGAATATGTGCAAACCAGAATTTTCTGGTTTGGTTTCTCTTTTTATTCTCCCCCTGAAGCAGCTATAATCACTTAATTTTCCCTCTAACTTAACACTAATATGGTCTTTCTCTACTTAATAAGTGAGACACGCAATCGGCTTGTAATTTTAGGGCTTTCATCATGTAGAAAACGGGCTCACACCCAAGACAATAGAAAAGTCCAAATACGCACAAAACCACGCAATCAACCCCTTGAAACATCTCTAAAAATCCACCACAACCTGCAGAGGTTCCTCCTTGATAGACAGACCCATAATATTACATTTAACCCACTCCTCCTGAGAGAAACTAGAAGAATAGTTAACTGCAGCTGGACCGGATCGAATCAGACATCCAATCAACGTTTTTTTATAAGTATCCAAATTCCAAACAATTTACTTCCTCATATCATTGTTATAAGCAAGAAGTCCCAAAATTTTTGGTCAAATATATAAGTAAATTTTAACTAATTTTATCCTATTTAATGATATTGTTCCTAAAATACCCTTCATTTAATATCAATTTTGTTTTTCAATAACTCAATATGGAATGTATTTAATAAAAATTGAAATTTTCTATGAAAGTTACTTTAGGTAATACATTTAATTTTTTAACAATATTAAATAAGATTAACCAACTTTTTTAACATGTGTGTTTCATTTAAATTTTGTTTATAATACACATGGAAGGGAGTACTAAATAATTGAAATTTTCAATTTTTCCACCAAAAGAAAAAAAAATCAACTCTAAGAACCATACAGGTCTCCACCAAAAAACCAAAGAACGATACAGGTGGTTTGCATGATACAGATCTGACTCAAAATCTTTTTTGTATTGAAACATAGTTTTGAAGAACTTAAAGAATAAGTTACGCATTACTTGTTATTGTATCCTCTGTCAGAACATTCATAGACAAGTGAGCTTCAGAATTTTGAAAAAAAAAGAACGTGTTTCGTCAGAATTGTTTGAGAAACATTGAAAAGGTAGAGAAGATTCTGCATGCTTTGTCCATATTATAAATTGAATAGTAGACACCCTTTTTTTTTTTTTGTATAAGTAGACACCCTTTAGCAATAACATTAGTTTATTCTATTTGAAAGGTACTAACATCAATTAAGTCATTCAAAGAATTCTAATAATAACTTAATTTCTCAATTATGAAAAATAGTAAGTATTAATTTAGTTCCTAAAATATTTCATAAATGTTTTTACAGTTTGTATTCATTTCAATTCTGATAGAGCTATTAGATACTTGAGTATCTGGTTCATTAGATAGCAGCAGACTTTTAGATACATAAAGATTGAAGTGAGCGAATAAAAGACAAATTTATTTACACACCAAAGCATTGATATCAATGCTCCAGCATTTCGAAGCGCAATTAGTTTCATGGCAAATGCGAATGAGTATCTAAAAATGTGTTTGGATAAAGTAATTCAAAATTTTAAGATATTTAAAATATAAGGTAATTGAATTATATCAATTGAATTATTTTCATTTTTAAATTATTTTGTTTGGATGAAGTAATTCAAATTTATTATATTTTAAATTCTTTGATCGGATAAAATAATTTAATTTTCTTTAATTTTAAAATTTCATTTCTAAATATTTATTTTTAAATTTTACTATAAAATGCGATAAATAAATAAATATTAATAATTTTAAATAACAAATTATTACAAACAGACATCAATGGTGCAGTGGTTGAGCTCTACTCTTCCTCCTTGGATGTCTAGTGTTCAATACCTATTTGAAGTTTTTGGACAAAGACAAAAATAATTAAAATTTAAAATATTTTAATAATTAGCTAATTTTAGGAATAATTAAATGATTAATATGTCATTATTCATAAAAAAAATGGTGGCAAGTGATGGTGGTTGGCGGTGGTTGGAGGTCTGGCGACGACGGTGACCGGAGCTCTACCGACGACAGTGTCCGGAGCTCGACTGGCGACGGTGGTCGACGGTCGGAGGTGGTTGCAGAATGTGGAGGGAGTGAGAGGAATTTACAAATTCCATTTATCTATGTGAAAATTTGAAATTCCCTCATTTACACTAAAATAAATACCCATTAAAATTCCAAGAATTTCAAATACTTTTTAAAAAAATATCCAAACAACATACTTTAAAGTAAAGTAATTCAATTACCCTATAAAATTACTTTACCCCATAACAATACTTCATCCAAACACACACTAAGGGCATTGATTAAGGAATCAAAAGTGGTATGTTTTCATTGAAAAAGAGTGCATTTAACATATCGATAAGTGTTGTACTTAGATTCTCAATAAGAGTTTACTATTTCTTGAATCTTTAAATAATGCTCTTAGGGCACTAGTTAGCAAGACTCTTATTCTAATACTCCTTCCGGTCCTGAATATAAGAGACAAAAAGGTTTTTTTGTCCAATATATAAGAAACATTGACCAATTTTAAGCTAAATTCATTTGTACCCTTATTTATTGTAAAATTCATATTAAAGAGATTCAACAATTTCTCATACAAGTGTTTTGGTTTAGCTGACTCATCGTTTTCTCATTGTTCAGATAGCATGGTGCTTGAATTTAGGAATAAATAAGTTAGTTGAATTAGAAGTAATTAAATAGAGATATTTGTGGAATAAAATTTAAAATGAATTGATTTCAATAATTTTCTTTGTTATTGATGAATTATGGTTTTGTCTCTTATATTCAGGACCTGTCGGAATATTATCAGCATTTGTAGCACACTTTATTTTGGACTGTGGATGACTCAAAATCATGTTTGCTTCCAGTAAAAGTGATTTTAGGATTGGTGTTTGTTTTAAATTTAGCGTTCAACAAAATCAATTATGACTTAGGTAGAATTTATTTGAAGAGAAACAAGGATTTCCAGCTTTCAGGTTGAGTAGAATTGATTCTAGGTGTGGGACCCGCGATATTATTTATATTTATACCTCAAAAGTGATTTTATTTTATCATCTAAATAAAACCAATTTTTTAAAAATAACTTTTAAAATATCATTATCAAACACAAATAAATTTTTTTAAACTCAATTTTTTTAAAATCAATTCCTTCAAAATTAATTCTATCAAAATATAAACCAAACCCACCCTAAATTGAGCATTTTATAGAGAGTGCAACTTATACGTTGATGTATTAAATTGAATGTTTACTTTACTTACCCTAAATTGAAAAGTAGAGCACCAGTATTAACGTCCAATTAATGACAGGTTTATCAACAAAGACCGAGCGACAACTAATGACCCCACCGACAGAGGATTATACACTCGTTCATGTGCTTCAACTAATGTCTCACAGATTCGATAAGCAATCTATTAAGTTGCTTTTTTGGATACCCAATAATTTTGAGTAAAAATTATCCTATTCAATCAGAATATGTCATCTTAAATAAATATATTATATTAATGGATCAAGTTAAATGATTCTTACCATTTGATTGGATCACCTAAACTGAATAAAATTATCCTTAAAATACTAAAGAATTCACCATCTATTAATCCACCAAGTCGATCACCTGTCAAAGTTTTATATCAATCATCAAAATTAAATTGATCAACTGTATGTTTGATTTAACATTACTGAATGGAAATTTTCTTTCAAATTTTTCTGTCATATTCTTTATTTTTCATCAATGATAATTTATTATTTAATAAAATAAAATAATAATTCATTAGTATTTATGTACATCCTCAACCTTTGATTGATAGGGGACACCAAAATACTATTTTTAAAGACAGCCGAATTTTGTACTACCTTTACAAAGATAAGTTTGAATCCAAAGATAAGTTTATCCCATATATATTTTACCTCAAACTTAACTTTGTAATTTACCGACGGTAATTCAAACATGAAAGTAGTCCTACCGTTGGAAAGTTCAAAGGATGAATCCATCAGGTAATCATCTATTTTGTACCTCTGAGACCTATCCTAAGTACGCAACCTAACCTAACCTAACCTTTGCCTATTCTCATACGTAAGATCTTAGACGCATCGGGTCAACGGTCAATAATTCCATATTCCCAGTCTCAGTCCCACGCTCCTATTGGCGCGTGACAGAATGAAACAGCACTTAAAAGATCGATCGATCTCACCAACACAACACAACACAAGTCCCCATCCACATGAAGCAAAGTGACCTGATATTTCCCCAACCAAGGCTTGTATGTATAGAGAAAGAGAAAGAACATACTACAACTCTTCATTTCCACCGTCTTTCTAGTTCTAATTCCGTTCCAATAATACTATGTCACACCGCCCTACCCTACAGAGGAACTTGGCAGCTACTTCACAATCCAATCCTCCTAATTCATCCACTGATTCAAAGCACCACAAACCCACCACCACCTTCATAGGCATTGCAGCTACCCCTTCACATCCCACCCAACCCTCAAAACCTTCTTTCATGCTAAAACACTTGTCAACCCACAAACACCCTCCTCGTGTAATTGATACCCATTTGCAGGCCAAAGCCATGTCTTCCTCCGCCATATTTGATTCCTCCAAATATTCACTCCCAAAACCAACTATTGAAAAAGATATCAGGACTACTATGCCAGCAAGGAGAACCACCTCAAAGGAGAAGCCAATTAGGAGTAGTAAGCTTCAGGGCTTATTGAAGAAGAAAGATTGTAATAGCACCAGGTCCAGGAGTATGGTTGAGGATGTTAAGATTGAAAAGACAAGGAATAATCCTGTAGTTGTGGAAGAACATGATGATGATGATGTTATTAAGAAGAGAACCTCAGTTTCTCTAGCACCCAGTACTGGGGGTAGAAGAAGATCCTTCTGTGGATCACAGGTTGATTTAGGAGATGTCTTTGCAATCAATGGGGCCAAAATGATTGCAGTTGATATGCCACCCTTTATGCAGATCCATGCTGTCGATTGTGCCAGAAAGGCTTTTGATAGTATGGAGAAGTTCACATCCAAGACCCTTGCCTTCTCCCTAAAAAAGGTAGCCTCACTCTATTATTCAATTGGTTTTGCTTTTGCTGGATTGATTTCTTCTTGTGTTAGGACTGTTCCAACTTTCAAATTTTGAGTCTCTTTTTTATTTGGTGATTTGTTTGGTATTTTAGGTAACTTCTACTCTCTCTCTAGGTCACTCACTCAAAGGGTGAGAATCTAGTTTTATGTGAAATTTATTGATTCATTTAATTAAGATAAGATAGTACATCCTGAATGACAAAATAACTTTTATCCAAAATTAGGAAGAAGCAAAGAAGACACCTTTTTTATTTTGTGATTGATTGGTCAATGAAATTGGTTAATTGGATATTTAAAATTTTGCAGGAATTTGATGGGGTGTATGGGCCAGCATGGCACTGTATTGTAGGGACTGGTTTTGGGTCTTTTGTGACCCATTCAGTTGGAGGGTTTCTATATTTCTCCATGGATCGAAAAATGTACATCCTCTTGTTTAAGACTGCCGTACAAAAAGCAGATTGAAGGAGGTGAATTCTGAAATAATCAGAAGAATTTTCATATATAAATGAAAATATGAAATGAAAAAGCTTAGGTAGCAGAATCCTTCGTACATTGTTACTTCTGTTCTGCTTCATAAATGGACTACCAAGTACCAACCCACTCTTCATTCCGTCTAATTCTGATCTTCCAGGTCCTAAGAAGTGGGTCTGAAGATGTCAATGCATCGTAACTAACCGAGTTAATAGAAGAAATCAACTTTACAAGCCACGTGCCCCAGCTGCTGTATATTTTTGCATACATCTATCTTCTATCTTTCTTACTAAAATCAAATTTGATTGTATAATTATGACAATTCTTTTTTTAATATTTATGCTATTTTGATTTTATCCTATCACTACAAATTATGCGGGTATTTTATATATTTAACAACCCATTTCTATTTAAGAATCATGATGTGAAAGAGGTTTTTTTTCTAGGATTATCCTTTCCTCCGATAGCTGAGAGACTAATCTCACAGGTATTATCAGGGACTTAAGTGGGGTTCTCTTTCAATAATGTTTTTTTCATATGCATGAATTCAGGAATTGAATTCAGGATCACCTACTTAAGGGATTCAAGTCCCTTCTACTTGAACCAATACACCTTTCTGGAAAGGTTTTTATTTTGGATGAAATGATAGGAAGTGAGTTATCACTTCGGATTTGGAACAACATGGGTGACGTTCCTTCTCAAGAGATTTATTTTACACAAGACGGAGATCGAACTAGAAATCTCTTACTGAATATTCATGTACATATTCGTCTTATCTTGCAGATTTAGCATGTTTTCATTAGGTAAATAATTTATTTAGGAATTAGTTATTTTATTTATGTTCTTTTATTTATGACCCGAGCAACGTTATCTTTCAAATATTTGTCTATTGAACCACAAGCTACCACGTGATATTTTATTGTGTTAATAATTTTTGTTGACAATTTTCTTCTAGCTGCTGCTTCCATATTAGCATGACTCCTCCGCAAATTATGCTCGAGGCTGAAAGAGTGTTCCCAACAATGAATGTTGTCTTGGCCTTTTCACCAAATAACTCGTTGGATGTAAAAAGAATTTCTTCTTTTTTTCTTCTCAAAATGATTATACATTTTAAAAATAAATCCACTCTAAAATAATTTTATAAAGTGGGAGAGCGTGCTCTTTTTGCTATTGTGATTTGTGAGTCACATCTCTCTAACTCCTTGCCTTTAAAATCATTCCATTTTCAAATGAGTAATATATTCTTATACTCTCTTTTTCCAATGCCCGTTTATACTTATCTTATAACATTGATTATCTATCTTTTTTTTCAAAGAAAAAATCTTTTAATCTTATAAAATAAATGTAAAGAAAATGTGAAAAAAGAGTGAAGATTTCATTTGTCTTTTAAAATAAATCGGGGATCCATGGCATTAAATGGGTTTGAGTCTCATTCTCATTCTTGTTCGTTTCCAAATTCTCTCACTTGTGTGTGAGGAACTATTAGTTCTTTAATCCTTTAATCTAGAATTTGAAGCCAGCCTTTTATTCAAATTTCTTCCTTTGACCCGAATAACTAGGAAAAATGTTGGCACTGGGTAGCAGTGGACATTTTAATAGGGTTTGATATGAGTCCTCTTGCACTTTGTTTAGTTCTTAGAAAATGTAAAGAAAAAAAAAAAAGAGAAAATGAAGAATCGGTCGTTCCACTCTCATCTTTCACGTGTTTCAAACGGTAGAGTTGTATTTGCAGTTGCAAAACTTTTTTCCCCCACCAATTATATGATGTCACATGTTCCATAAATTTTCTTTCTCTTCATTTTTCTTTCATATTTATCTCATATCAAACAATCTTCAAAATCAATTCTTTTTATCATCATTTTCTTTTCATCTTCTCTTTTTCCATTTTCTTTTCTCAAACCAAAGAAAGTATTGATGTAATATCTTTCAAAGGTACAATAAGTGGGTGACTTCTATAATACTTCCTCCGAATCTATATATAAACAAAAAATTACCTAAATTTTTAGGATTCAAATTTAAGTAAAAGCCAATCAAATCAATCTTATTTAATGCTAGTGTTTCAAAAATACCCTTTAATTAAATATTTTTTATTTTTTCAAGAACATTACACTCTCAAGACACAGCTTCCAAAAGTACTATACACTCCCAAGAAAGATTGGTTTAGTAATTATAACTTATTTTTTATACAAATCAAGACAATTAAATTAATATAACTAACTTTTTTTAATACATGTGAAATTAAATTTTTTTTATTTATATATAGGTCCAGAATAATATGCATCTTTTTAAACTCGGTTGACATGCACTTCAAATGGACAACAGAAGAATTAATGTGGTGGAGTGGTGACGTTTTGCATCTTTTCAGAATCAAATTGGTGACACAAAGTGACACTAGAATCTTTGGAGAGTTGAATTGAGTATCAACACACATTAAAAACATTTGATTCTCACAATAAATATCTTAAAAATTACAGCAAAATTTAAGTCATTATATTTATATATAATATATTCATTTTAACTTGACCTGTCATATATAAAAATATTTAATCTTATATTGGGATTCGGTGTCCAGCCTCAAGTGTTTTATTTTGGTGCAAAAAAATACTTTATTTTTTCTCATTGAAAATGACACCCATCTCCTTGTGTCATTAATTTGATGAATAATTTCTGATCAAATTTGATTTCGCACTTGCAGATCAAAGTAAGTTTTTTAATAATAATAAAAAAGGACTTATTTATAATTTTTGAACTTCAAAAACCATTTTTTAATGACCTCCATATTAATTTAACCTTTAAAAAACAATATATTTTTACACAACACGATGCACAAACATGGGTGCGATTGCAGGGTAGCGAATGGGTAAGCAGTAGGCTAAGGCACTTTTCATGTGGGCACCCAGTACATTGGACTCCTTTGACGAAAGACGAACTCTCTTCGTTTTGCTGCTGGGCTTATTTAAGTATTGGGCTGATGCTATTTGTTTTTGATTTTTCAGGATATTTCACACGTAATTGCATAAATTAATCCTACGAGATACTGGACGATATTAAAGGATCGATCTCTTCCAAACAAGTTTTCTTCATACCTAAGCGTCAGGGATTGAATCCCTATCAATTTACTTAAGGGGTCTAAACCTATTATCACTAGGATCAAATACATGTTAATTAAGGATTGACACTATCCTAATTCAAGTTGTCCCTACCTTTATTGGCTTCAGTCACACCGCGTAAACAACATACAAACGGATATATTTTTATTTTCTTACATACCAAAAATAGATTCTAGATATTTACTATCAAAACCAATCAAGGTTGGTTCGAGTGGTGATAGGCTCAAGTCTTTTAAAGAAGTGATCAGGGATTCGATTCATGACTCTTGTGTATGAAAAAAAAAACTTGGTTGAGAGGGGCATGTCACCTTGACAAATCCCCAAAGGAGATTAGTCTCGGTGAACGACTAAAAATACTCCTTATGATCATATGAGAATAAAAGAGGGGTTATAACAATAAGTAAAGAGTTTAATTGGTATGCACTGTCAGCGTAAAATATTTACCCTGTCAACCAATCAAAAATTATGGTATGAATGACTTTTAAGGTAAATAGGATATAGGATAAGAGTCAAACATTTTTAATAATGTGTCAATTTATGATTGACAGTACATACCAATTAAATCCATCCGTAAATTAATTGTAAACGATAAATACTTTGGAATGATTCTTTAAATTAATATAGTATTTTAATTATTCAATATATGATCTGAAAATAACCCATTTCTTAGTGAAGCTGCACCAAATTTCCATTTTTCCTATTTTATTTGCACAAACTCAACATGGGCTCTGATTACAGCTCAGTTCTCTTTCTATTGAACACCGTTTCATTTGGGCTTGGCCTAGATCAATGGTTCAATTGATCTATGGAATTTAGTTTGCTTTCCATATCTTAAAGAGCATTCTGATATTAAATTTTATTATTTCTTAAGATGAAAAAAATCTTTAGTTAGTCATATTTTTTTTGGGTTTCTCAAAGTATCCTCCGCGCGCAATCGCGTAGATTAATCTCCTGAGGTACTAGACGATATTTAAGGGTTGATCTCTCCTAACCAGATTTTCTCCATACACCAGAGCCAAGGATCGAACCCCTAACCACTTGCTTAAGGGGTCCAAACTCGTTACCACTCAGACCATCCACATATTGATACCAAATTTTGATGAAAGGAGAAACAAAATCTTTTTACCTTTTTTTAAATCATAATTTAGGTTGCAAAGTCAGTTACAATTAACTAACAAAAAGGATTGTCAAATATATTACAAGAGATTAACTTTGATACATTATCATAATAAAGTTTTTTATATTGTTAATCAATCACTTTCGTTAGTCATATTTAGTTGCCTACAATAATACTAGGCAAGTTGGGTTCACTTTATCAGACACCTTTGGTGGTTTTATATCAACCAGGACTTCGTATAAATTGAAAGGGAAGGGAAAAAGTAGTGCTTAAAATATAAAAAGGTGAAGAATAAGTGTGTGTTTGGAAGTAGTTTGTGAAATTGAGTTTTAATAAATTGAGTTTAATAAACTTGGTTGAGGTTAAAAGCGAGTTTGTAGTAGATAATTTATGTATGATCATATATCAATGTTAAAATTAATTTTAGTAGAATAGTATTGTTTAGATAATGTTAATCAAATTAATTTTTATACATGTAATTATCAAATTATTGATTTTTTTTGTTTGACTAAAATTATCAAATTATTTATGAAAGTTAAATTAAGATGGGGCAATAATCAATTTTTTAATAATATTTTGCTCTGAGTAATAATTGTATACCTAAACCAAGTTTTGATGGAAGGAGAAACCAATTATTTTTGCCTTTTTTAAATTATAATTTAGGTTGCAAAGTCAGTTACAATTAACTAACAAAAAGGATTGTCAAAAATATTAAAAGATATTAAATTTGATATATTATCAGTATAAAATTTTTATACTGTTAATCAATCACGAATCATCTTATATGTGAGTTTTAAGATAATTTTATAACAACCAAACATTTTTAATAATGTGAAAATTTATGATTAATTGACAATATAATGCTTTTTACACTTACCATACATATCAATTAAATTCATAAAAAAAACCTCAAACTAAATTTTAACTCTCAAAACTCATTTTACAAGCATCGAAACAGTTTGCCAATCACATACTAGGATGCATAATGTTGGTATTGCAGCTGCTGCTGCTGCTATTGAAACTAGTTCATGCATTGCACCCTATGATCCCAAGTAATTATTTACTCATCCGTTCGTTTGAAAATCTTTTTTCGTTTCGAATTATTTATTAATTTAAAAAAAATTAAATATCCATTAATTATTTTTTAACTTTATTGTTTGTTTTTTTAAAGAACTTTATTGTTTGTTACTAACAAGTGAAAGTAAACAATTACTAAAGTGATAATAATATTTTTTTGGTACACATAATATTTAAAATATTTCAATAAGTTAAGGAAGCAAGAAAAGAAGTTTTGCATTGAAAATTGATGTATTTAATATTTCAAGAGATGATATATTTGGTTTTTCAATGAAAAATAATTTTTTTTGGGTTCCTTAAAGAGTGTTCTTAGGACACTCGTTAGTATGATCCTAAAATTAATTCAATCAATTAAGTTAATTTTACCTATCATCAACAATTTTGATATAAGAACTTTAACGGACGCTTAAAAATGGATAGAGTCCGTCATATTGTTTACTTGGCGATTTTCTAAAACGCATTGGAACTTTAAGAAACTGGAAAGTGGGAACTTCGTCATTCGCAAGACATCTTATTACTTGGCATATGGCAGGTCACAAAACCATATCTTTATTTGGCAAGCTTATCTTTGAGGGACTTGTCCTTCTTTACAAAGACAATATAAATTTTCGGTTAGGGCCACAATCTTGGACTCAAGTTCAAATTCACATTTCCTCGTCGTGATCTGGGACATCCACATACTCTCTGTGTTTTTTTTTTTTTTTTTTTTTTGAGGTTGATACTGTCTTAATGTTTTGTGATCATCATTCACCGCCAATAGCCACATATATTTGCTTCTCTTCTTGCAATTTCACAATCTCCTCTCCATTGATTGAATATGGTAATAATCAAATGCATCAAATCCTCCTTTCTGAAGTCGGTGATGAAGAACAACGCCCAATTGAAATAACAAATTGTGTAAATTGATGAAGCAAGAGGCTATGGTTGGACGACAGGAACCATCTAAAAGTTGAATTAGATACCTTTAAATTGAGGAAATGGAGATATTCATTATTAAGGTTTTGGCATAACAAATCTATATAAGGATTACATATATGTGTATAATACACATTTATTTGAAAAAAACTTTAGAAATGAACAGAAATGGAGAGATAAAAAATGAAGAGGATGTTTTTCCCTTTAAATCATAGAAATTGGCCCCATAGCTATATCCATGATTTAGAATTTAATTTTAATGTATTGATAACTCAATATTTTGCTTCAAAAAAGGAAAAAGATAACTCAATATTTGTTGTTCCCACTAAATGAATTTACGAATTAAACTTAAAATTATGTATATAGTTGATGAAATATAAAAATAATAATTATTGTTCCAATGTACCATCAATGTATATATTTTTCGGTATATAATGTAATTTTTATATTATCATCAAATAATTTGGTAACATATTATGAAGACAAATTGACTTTTATTAAGAGTTATTGTTGATAATGATTTGACAACTATACCATTTCATTACAAGTAATAAAGTGTGAGTAACCACAAAGATTGTATTCAATTATCAAAATACACCATTTGAACAGATGAATAACATGAGTGTAGATGAAATTTAGATTAATACGTGTAATTTGAATTTTAGAATGAATGAAAACAAAAAATATATATATGATTCCGACTTATGGAGACAAATGTAATATACCAAGTTTTTGTTGATAACCCAAGATTATAGGTTTAGAATCCTACCAATTAATCTCTAAATCAATCTAATTCCACAAACAACAAGTCATTCTTTTATTCAAGCAATTGTCACTCGAATTCACTAAATTAGATTATCCCTAATTCCTTGGTGAATAGTCCCTTTATTATCCCTAATCGAGAACCCTAATTCCTTAGGAGAACGAAATTAAGAATAAGCATTAAGAATTATAACTCTTATGAATGCATATATTCTAGATCTTATCCCAAAGCATCAAAAATATATGACTAACAATTCGGTTTAACTTAGAAAACCAGCTTTCTAGTTGAGAATTCAAAGCTATATTCATTCAATTGATCATCAGTCAAAAGAAAGCATTAAGTATAGAATTGTAAGCTCAAAGTGCAGGAAATTGAATGGACTTACATGTAGAAGAAGAACAAGTCAGAGCCCTAACGGAGATTCATCCTAATCTAACCTATGGAAATCTAGAAACTTATGCTAAAGAGTAGAGAAATAGAAGAATTTGAGTAGAATGGAATTGGAGATGCCATTGAATCCTCAAGCATGTTCCCAATCTTTTGGTTCTTCAAGCATAGAGAGAAATGAGTGTGAAAATTCGAAATCTCACAAAAAGATCTGTGAAAATGAGTTGAAAATCTTATTTATAAGTGTCCAGATAACAACCATCACTCAGCGACAAGACATCATTGAGCGATGGACTCAACGCAAGAATGCAAATCTGGCCTAGCATTTCGCTAGGCGAGCCATCAGCACCGACAGACCCATGTTGAATTCAGAGTGTGCAGATGCACCCAATGAATTTTATAAAGTTATTATTAATATCTTGAGTTAGATATATTTTGACCCCCTAATTTTATATACGTGTACCCATTCTCTAGTAACTCAATATATTGAGAGAGATGTGTTCAATAACATGACAATAAACTGATCATTCAATGATTTTAAAACATGAATTGATTAGATATATTAAAATGAGAAGGGATCGATTTATACCTTTGTAAGTTACTTTTCACTTACACTCAATTCTAATCATTGCTTTTATTTCCATTTAAAGGTGTAAAATATTAAAATCACAATTGTTGTTGGATCAAAATAAAATTAACAGTTGGGATTTAGTGTAAGTGAAAAATGACTTATACTGGTGTAAATCATTCCATCCTCTATTAAAAATTTGTGATTTTAACATTTATGTCTTTATTTTCATATATATGATGATAATTGTTATTAATTTTTTTTGAAATAGATTGTCGCCACTGATTCGGGGTCTTGGATCCGCCACTGGCCATCAGCCTCCCTAGTCGATGGGCTCTAAATCACAGAATGAAAATTCCTAGACTTAGAGCCTTCTAAACCTGTACAAATAAATCCAAAAATTTAGCCAAATTGCACATTAAATCTTTTAGGGCCCAAAGATATGTACATGTGAAATATATCTATCATTTCTACTCCTAAAGTAACAACTTCTACTCATTTCCTATACAATTGCTCACATTTGACACCATAAATCTATATTTGATGTGGATTTATCAACTATCGTAATTATTTATTTTGTATAGCAATATATAATTAAATGATGTTATAAAGAAAAAATATCAAAATTAATCTCAACTTGGAAACCCCTCCTTAGAGCATCTTCAAGTTGCTTAACTCATATTTTTATAGTCTTCACTATATCACATTGTCATTTTTCATTTTATACAATACAACTTTAACTAACTACTCACTTTACGAGTACAAACTTTTAAAGTTAGAGTGTTTCTATAAAAACCGATTGCATTTATAAACAACTATACTTAAAGACTGATATCATGTCATTGATGCTACAACTATTCTACTATATAAGAATCCGTTCTTATTTCCTAAATAATTTGAATGGAGAGTTGTTAATGTTATAAGTTAGGCATGATTTAGCCCTCGTTTTTTGTTTTTTATTTTCTAAACATTTAACATTAGCTTTACCAACATGGGCACATTCTCAGAAGGAAAATGTACAAAAAGTGTTGGCACGTGTCAATTACAAATTATTGTGCCGAGGAGCCAACAGAATAATAACATTTGTTAATGCTATAATTTCGAGATTTTTTATGATCTTTAGACATAATGGGAATCATATAAAAATACTATATGCGCATGCGGGGTCTCGTCCCAACGGGAGATGACATCATTTTTTCTAATTTTTCTATTACATTCTATATCTTTCACTAATAATAATTTATAATTTAATAAAATAAAATTATAACTTACGAACATTTATACATATTCTTAACCTTTGAATGATAAGGAACATCGAAACATCATTTTTTAGGATAACAGAATTTTATTTCCTAAGGGAACCCCAACACTTGATATATTAACCCACTGAACTATTATGCAACGATAATCTAGCAGCTAAGTGTGTATTTGGATTAGTTACGAAAAATTAATTACGTTAATAATCAAATATATGTATAATCTATTAATGTTATAATCGATTATAATAGAATCAGTTTTATATTTGGATGTATTTATTGAAAAGCGATTTTAAGATAATTTATTTTGTTTGGGTTGTGTAAAAAAATCATTTTTGTATAGTAAATTACAAAAAAGAGTATGAAGTTATATGTATAATTTAATAATATTCGTTTGGTAGTTAGTTTTGAATGAGTGAAATGAGAAAAATATTATTGGTTTGGTTTAATTGCATTTTTGGTCCTCAAGATATCACGATTGTGTAATTTTAGTGTCTTAGATTCTAATTGCGTCAATTGGGTCCCTTAAGTATCACGATTATGCAATTTTGGTCCCCCAAGTTTCAATTGCGCCAATTGGGTCCCATAACTATCACGATTGTGCAATTTTGGTCCATCAAGTATCACGATTGTGCAATTTTGGTCTCTCGAGTATCACGATTGTGCAATTTTTGACTTCAATAGCCTACGAAGCACATGTGGGACTGATTTGACACTTAGTGAAGTCAGTTTGACATTGTACGTGTCATTCTTATGTGACACTTAGTGATATGCAATTGACCATTACAGTTTGTGAGATGCCAAGGATGCCACATAAAAATGGCCTGCAAGGTGTCAAATTGACATCACTAAGTGTCAAATCGGTCCCACATGGGCCATGTAGGCTACTGGCGTTAAAAATTGCACTATGATACTTGGGGGACCAAAATTGCACAATTGTGATACCTTGGGGACCCAATGGGTGCAATTGAAACCCGATGGACCAAAATTGCACAATCATGATACTTGAGGGATCCAATTGACGTAATTAAAACCTGAGGAACTAAAATTGCACAATCGTAATACCTGGAGGACCAAAAGTGCAATTAAGCCTATTGATTTTAAAATAATTTAATAGTTTTTTAAATAAGCTTCAAACTTTCTAGCTTCTTTAAAAATAACTTTTTTCTCATAAATATAGTTCGCAATTTAATCAGTTTACTCAAACATATCAGCTTTTACTAAAAAACAACTTTACTATGAAAAACAATTGTCGTGGGTAAGAATTAATCTAACTCAAACACCTCTAAATACTTACCCAAACAACTTTTTCCATGATAAAATGTGTTCTTAAGTAGAAGATAGTATATTTGGATAAATTGCTTAAATTGCAAAACAACTATTTTTATAAGCGAGAAATAACTGTTTTTAGAGAATCTATAAGTTTGAAACTTATTTTAAAAAATATTAGATATTTTAAAACCAATAACATTTTTCTCGTTTTACCTTTACAAAACTAACTACCAAATAAATATTACTAAATTATATAAATAACTTCATAGTCATTTTTATAATTTACTATATAAAAGTGATTTTTTTATACAACACAAACAAAATATATTATCTTAAAACCGATTTTCAACAAAAACATCCAACCATAAAACCGATTATATTATAATCGATTATAATAATAATCGATTATAAATGTAATTAATTATTAAAATGGATTTGGATCTTCTCTTTTTGTTCTCTCATGTTTCCTCTCATATTATGAAAGAGAAATATACAAATCAAATTTGCTTTTGTTTGTGGGGTCCATCTAAATTTGGTTTTATCTTTTTTAATCTCATAAAAGTAGAGGAAACATGAGAGAATAAAAGATGATGATCCAAAACCTATTGAAATAATCATTTTTTTGCGGCTAATTAATCCAAACACAATAATATTAAACCTACAAAACGGTGGCAGATCTTCTCTAGCAGAGCAACTATTGTTAGTGGTTTGACAAGTGCACCAAATCGTGACAAGGAATAAAGAATGGTTAAGATTGTCGATCCCACAAGGTTTGTGTTTCAAGTACCAACTTACAAAGTAATCACTATTAGAGCGTACGAATAGATCAGCGAAAGCATGTGAGAACAAAACAATGAATTAAAAATAGTAAAAATAGTAAATCTAATGACAAGTGTAGTGACTTAATAGTAGTTAAGGGTAGAATCCGCTCAGCTCTCCTCTTATTGATCTTATTTCATTCTCAATCTAACTAACATTCACCTAATTGATGTTCAAATTCACGAGATTAGACTAGGTTTAATCCCTTGATACAAAGCCCCTTCGATTCAAGCTAAGAACCCTAATTCTTTAGGTCTCATCGATTCAAATCAAGCATTAGGTATTAGAATCCATAAGAAAACACAATCATAAAGTCATGTTGCTAGGCTCATCACAATTATGATGATTAACTTCAGATTCCAATTCAATAATTAATTTAAGGCATGTGCTGCTAGAATGAGCTGGAAAAGTAGTTACTTGTGAGCTTGACGATGTAATCCAAACAGCTTAATTCCAAATTCAAAATGGTTTTGGTTTAAGCACGTCTATGAAAACCAATGAAGATGGAAAAACCACTCGCTAGCTAGCAAGTCTAATCTAGTAATCTACATACCAAAACTTGGGGGGCACACGAAACTGGAGGAAAACCTTATTTGGGTATAGCAAACAGAGACTTTCTCGGGATCAATTAATTTTGCTTGGCTGATTATCACTTTTAGGCTAAGCAAGTTAGGCAATGGAGAGTGGTGGTTATGTGGGTAAAATTAAGTTTTCATAATTGACTGGTTAGGCAACAATACTGTACTGAGGCTGGAAACTTCGATCCGTTCAATTGTGTGAAGTGCTTGACATTTGAGAACGAGGGATTGCATTTATCACTGGCACCAACCTACCCCATTGTGTCAACAAGATGATGGTCAATTTCTTGGACATATCAACTCAAGAGGGTGTCCACACTCGAGAGAGAGACACCCACACACACTCACACACACACATACATATAGAAGAAGGATTAATATGATTAGGATGGGTAACTATCTTAGGAACAAATATCTGGCGTAACTGGCAAACTTAGGTATGGGTAACTATTTTTTATGACAACATAGGTAAAGTAAACTTAAAAATTACTATTTATATGAATGCTAAAATAAGTATATATTCCGAATCAATCCCTATATTCTCATATTATTTTTTTACAAATGGTTAATAATATATAAATTTGTGGTTGATAATATGTATTGGATAATTGACATATTATTTAATATGTATATTCGTAATTAATAGTTAACTCATTAATCTGATCAATCACAAATTTATACATTATTGGCCAAATATAGAAATAGTTTAAAAAAGTGGTGTGTGATAATATTTTTTTATTGTAAATTTATCTAAAACGTGTGCAAATTAACAATTCCATTTTTAATAGACATGTATATACTAATTTTTGTTTTGGTGATTGGCTTTAAGTGAAAAGTCAATAAAATGGCTATGATAGTATTTTTTTATTAATATTAACTTCTGTCTACTACATTAAAGATTAATTAACACAAGTCATGCTTAATAATTTTTATTTTTTTGGTTGAAGGAACGTTACACATCGAGATTGTCTGTATCCCCTCACTTGGTCCCAGTATAATTCAAAACAAAAAGTATAATTCAAACTGAGATCTCTTTTCTCTAAGATGAAATACTCAATAATCTTAATATATATGTAGCATAAAGTACATTGCCCTATAAATTCACTTAACTAACTAACAGAGGCGCTTGGACCTGAACACTTGTGTCTAGGTTAATCACTCCTTCTTCTAACATCCCCTGTTGTCACATATATGTTAAGTCTTTACCCGCTTTGCAGAAGGTCTATTATCGTTCGTTGATACCCATGTAAAGTGTTAGATATCAACCCCCCATACCACCCACCCACCCCAACAAAAAAAAGTGTTAGATATAAATATAGTGGAATTGTCAATAAAATGCTATAAGAATTCCAAACATGTCGTTAATTGAGCTGAAATAACCTATTATTATGGTATTTTTTTTCCTATAAAAATGTAAATCAAAAGGGCACTGTCATGACTAAACATGATACGAAGTACATAAATTGTTCTAACAACAAAGTGTAGTAACATTTCTTTGAAGCACTACACAGCAAAATATAACAAATTAAAAGGTTAATGGCTTGATATGATCTATACCGATATTCAACCATATGTGAATGGGAGTTTCAATCGAAATTAGTGATTTTTATTTTGTTTTAGATTTTGAAAGAATTGACGTTAAAAGAATTGATTTTAAAAATTGAGGTTTTTTTTACTGGTTAAAAACTAAGGTTAAAAAATTGATTTGTGTTTGGTAATAATATTTTAAAAGTGAGTTTAGAAGAATTATTTTTGTCTATATAAAATAAATTAGAATCACTTATAGGGTTAAAATTACTAAAAAGTACATGTGTGTACGTACATTTCTCAACTTTTTTTTCATTGACTTCCACTTATGATGGTAGTAGAGTAAAAAGGCATTTTCCATTTGAAAAACAATTTCAAAAGCTACTATCTACCTGCTTCCACTAAAATCAATTTTAAAGCCATTTAAATGCACTTTTGTCTATCATGTTTTTATCCAGACAAATTTTAAAAAAAATGATTATAATGAACGCAAACGTGATTTCGGGGAGTCAAAATCTTAGTGGTTAGATTTTTTATTAGCTTTGGTATTTAGTATTTACATGGTTGTAAAAGCGTCTGCGAAATAGAATAAGAAGGTATTTGGGTAAGATTAGTTCTTACTCAAACAGTTATTTTTTATGATAAAAATTATTTTTCAATAGAAGCGAGGATGTTTAGGTAAACTAATTAAATTGCAAAACAACTTTTTTATGAGAAAAAAACTGTTTTTAGAGAAGTTTGAAATTTGAAATTTATTTAAAAAGTTGTTAGATTATTTTAAAACTAACAACATTCTTTCTATTTCACCGCTACAAAACTAACTACCAAACAAATATTATTAAATTATACAAATAAACTCCGTATCCCTTTTTTTTATAATTTACTATATGAAAATGACTTTTTACACAACCCAAATGAACTAAATTATCTTAAAATCGCTTTTCAACAAACACTCCCAAACATAAAACAAGTAAATCCCTAATTTGATTCATGAAATTGTAAAACCGTATCAACCTTGTCCCTCACATTAACGAAATTTCAAAGACATCTTCGAAGTTATCAAAAGTTAATCAATATAGTCTCCAATCTCAATCAATATAGTCCCTGACATTATTAACGAAGAGACTAGATTGATTAACTTTTGATAACTTTAAGGACGTTTTCGAAATTTCTTTAATGTCAAAGACGAGATTGATACAGTATTATAATTTTAGGGATCAAATTAAAGAATTTACTCAACATAAAACTAATTTTATTATAATTAATTTAATAATAATCAATCGATTATTGAAATAATCAATTTTTCGTCCTGAGGTAGATCAAAGATAAACGATAGTGGAATATTGTCATGGACTCAAGGAATTCTCTTTTTTTATTTTTTATTTTTTATAATAGACTCATGGAATTCTCTAGCGGCTGCTGATTTGTGCACCATGAATAAAGAGGGCACACAATGTTGTGAACTTTTGATTATTATTATTATTATTATTTCTGTCTAAACTATAAGATTAATTAGCCCCTGGATATTGAAATTGTCAATACTTGTGTTTTTTTTTGCCTGACCTTACAAAATTCTCTGAATCCTGGAAGTTTCATTTTGAGTAAATATTTAATTTGATCTCTGAAATTATAGGATTATATCAACTTAATCCTCCATATTATCAATATTTCAAAATGATTTCTGAAATTGTAGAAAGTTAATTAGATTCGTCCCTCCGTTGATATTTACATGGACTATAATGACATTAAGTTGGTAATGTCAGGGATGCATTTGAAATTACGTGAATAATGTCAGAGATGCATTTGTTATATTTTGAAATTCCAAGGATCATTTTAGAACATTGATAATATGGAGAACTAAGTTGATACGATCCTACAATTTCAGAAACCAAATTGGATATTTACTAATTTAATTTTGTTAGGTGTCTTGCTGACATAGCACTAGTTAGGGAATAAAATAAGGATAAGTTTAAGTTGAAAAACTAAATACAACATTTATTATGTTAAATTCATCATTTTCAACACAATTATTTTTGGGTTAAATATATTTTTAATCCGTGTAAAATTTTTTTTTTTGGTTTTTGTCTCTCTAAAATCTAAAATCACTATTTTTGATCCTTAATGTCTAGAGGTGTTCAGATCCAAACCGAACCGCTGAAAAATCAGAAACCGATCCAAATTAATCAAAAACTGCAAAAAACCGATTTAGTTTGAATTTTTTTGGATGACATTTGATGAGAACCGATCGGTTCGGTTCGATTTGCGGTTTGCTTTCTTGAAACCAAACCGAATCGATTCATGTAATATAACGTTGCATTTTGCATTTTACTACCCACTCACATGGCACACCACTAATCACTCCCACTGTAGTCTGAAACTTTTTTTTTGGACCATCTTTACTATTTAGGCTTAACTTAGTAACTTTCCATTTTCAAAAGAATCAAATATATATAAGTTAGTTTTTCCGAAATATTTTTTGCTTGACATAGAATGTGTTTGTACGTACAAATATTTGACTAAGTAACAAGATTATTGTCTTCAACAAAAGACGCACTGTTTGCTTGATTTATGACTTTGTGTCTTAGTAGTATGAAATAAATTAAAAGAGTGGAAAGAGGGCAAACCACGTTTAATTGACCAAGTTTATTTTTACCAAACCGAACTAACCGAACCGATCCAAATCGCATTTAATTGGATCGGATTGGTTCGTATTTTTTTAAAGAAGCAAACTGAACCGAACCGCACGATGTTTTACTCTTTGGATCGAATGGTTTTTATGTCCAAAATCGAACCGAACCGATCTGCGAACACCCCTACTAATGTCATATGATATCCATTAACTACTTATATGTCTAACAGAAAATCGTATGATCATCCCAAGTGACACCCAATGACATCTATTGTGTTATGTTAGCATATGATTCCCCTAAGATTTTTCTTGAACCTTAAAATGAATTATATTTATCTACCTTAAAATGAATGTTAGAGACTAAAAATAGTGATATTAAATTTTAGAGGGATGAAAATCAAAGAATAATTTTTCACAGAGATCAAAACTAAAATTTTATCAGTTTATAGGGACCAAAATTAGTAGTTTCATATTTTAGAAGGGGAAACCAAAGTAAAATTTTTACAGGAATCAAAACCAAAATTCTCTCAAGTTTTAGGGATTAAAAACATATTTAACTCATTATTTTTTATATTCTTTAATCAGTGACCTAAACTGGCTAACATTTGTCTTTTGTTAAAGCTGCTTATTGAGCTCCCCATTATTGATAGTTGATAGTATAATTAATTGTAAGGATGCAAATCCTGCATATTCTCGTTTCTCTTCTTTTGAAGTTTTGTTAATGATGAGTTTAGCAAACCATGGAGTCCTCCTCCTCCGCTGCAGCTCTCGTAGAAGCGTTGGTAGAAGAGAATAATTTGGGCTTTTGATAGGGTCCAATCTTTGGCATCTTGCTCGATCAACATAAGACCTCAATAAATGTTAGGTAAAAGTTGGAAGCAGGATATCATGGTTCTTTCAAATTGCAATGAACGAAAGGACGCAGCATCGTTACAACTAGGACAAATAATGATTTCCTGCACACTTATTATTAGGTTATTGATCCTATCTGTACAATATCGTCCAAAGTCAATCCCTCAAATCTACTAAATGTCAGTTCCTTAATGCGTTATTGTGGGTAGCAATGTAATATATGTCCAACCATTTTTTTCTTTTTGCAAATACATCCATTTTTCTGATTACTACTATATGTACCTGCTTTCTTATCAGTTGGTGTTTTAGCAGATGCTACAGCTGTAGCTTTTGATCGATTTGTTAGTTGCTAGGTTATTTCTTTGGCCTTTGCCCCACAATTTATTAGAGAATTAAAAAAAAATCAGAATGGAGGGAAAAAGAAAGAAGAAAATTACGACTTTATTTCTTAATTTATATTATCAAGCTTCATATTTATAAGGTGGATAATTACGTGCTAATTTTGCGACCATTGAGGATAGCACTATGACATCCTTACAAAATAGGAATATGAATATAACAGAAAGAATCGACTCAAGGGTCTTATTCATTACTATCCAATTGATTGTTGATATGCAAGCGACCAGATTTCTGAAAAACTGTCCGTCAGTGCTATCAACAGCATCCATGCGGAACTCACTTCTCATTTTGATGTATCATATTATATCGTAATTAATAATATCTTATTATATAAGTTAAAATTTTATTTAATATTAAAAAATAAAATAGATAATAAGATATTATTAATTGAGATATGATATAATACACCAAAATAAAACAGGAAATAATCATCTCAATGGTTTGGATCGAACTGAATGAAGGATAATCAGGTCAAAAGGGAAAAGGGACAGGGTTCTTCCATTTTCGTTAGAAATTTTCACAGATAAGACAAAAGGGAAAAGCGCTTTTTTATTTTTATTAGCTTCGGTTTCTTTTATTAATTTGCTTATTAATAAAAAGAGTTTAATTATTATGTACCATCCGTCTAAAATTTTTTACACTGTCAATCACTTAGAAATCATGGTTTGAATGATTTTTAAGAAAGTTAGGATAAGAGTCAATAATTTTTATTGATATGATAATTTCTGATTAGTTAATAATGTAAAAAAACTTTATACTGTCCGTTTATAATAATTAAATCCTCATAAAAATATCCAGATTTTAATTATTATATTTTAGTTTTTCCAGAAAAACCATCTCTAATTAATTGGAAAGAAATTTCTAACTAGCAAAGAGTGAGTTAGGGTACGTTTGAATAAACAATTTAATTAAACTCTTATTTAATAAGTTTTCTTAAATAAACGAAAAATAACTTATTTTTATAAGTTTTTTCATAAGCTTCTCTGAAAAACTTAAGAAAATAAGCTAAAAATAACTTATAGAAATATCATAAACTAATTTCATAAACTATTTCTATAAGTTTATCTGCATAAGCTATTTTCATAAACCCAAATAAGCTTTTTATAACCTCTTTCAAATGTATCCTTATTAGTTGAAATCTTCTTTACTTATTTATATAAATTTTGTCTTTGACAGAGTATCTCACAGCAAGTTGTGAGCTAATTCTCGAATCAGGGGTGGTGATTAGGTAAAGTCCTTCTTAAAGTGGGGACTCACTGCAAGTGAAGGTTATTTGAAGTTTCAGTCCACTTCCATTGTGAAGAACCTTTGTTTGAGTTATTTATTTATACAATTAAGTCCAAAAATAATAACTTAAATAATATGGAGTTTAATTATTATAAATTGACAATGTAAAATTTTTTTATACATACATCTAATCATAACTTACTATATCAGTAAAAAATGAACTTTTATCCTAATTATCGAAAAAGTCATTCACACTATAATTGGTGATTGATTAACCGTATATATAATTCATTACTAACTCAAGTCTCTTTTTTTTTTAATGTACTACCCTTATAGAATTTTGCCACAAGATGCTAACAAGAAGTTGAGGAGAAACCTCCACAATAATACCAGAAAATTCACACACATATTACTCACAATACCATCCAATCTCCAAGAAACAGAAGTTGAATCTCTTGGGCAAGGGAAGCATAATGATGGGTGGTTAAACATCCTTTGATACAAATCCTGAGGACAGTTAAAATTTGGTTTTATAATAAGAAGTGGGGGATGAGATAAAAGATAAGAAGCGAGCGAGGTGGCGCAGTGTGAGAGCGAGTAGTGAGAGAGAGAGAGAGAGAGAGTAGTGAGAGAGAGATGAGAAACCAACCTAATCTCCTCCTACATTAGTACATGACACTTCACACTCCACACTAAACTCAGTTTCTGTCTCTGTCTCAGTCTCAGTCATCATCATCCTTTCATTTCACTTCACTTCACATCACATATTTTCACACTCTCCCTGTCTGCGGGTCTTTCAAATTCTCCTCTCCCTCCCTCCCTCCATAAATAAATTGTTACCAACCTCCACAACTATTCTAATTTCCTAGCTAGTAACTAGTAACTAGTAACTGAATGAACTTCTTGTCCAATGCAATGGAGCCTCCCATCATTAACGAGGACTCCACATTATTCTCTTCTTCTTCTTCTTCTTACTCCTTCTCTGAGATTTGGCCCATGCCTCCTCCTCCTCCTCAAACTTGTTCGTTGTTGCATCCTGATGCCTCCCCCGACAACTCCACCGTCACCGACCATTCTCCAAATCACAGCAAGAGGAAGGTTGCTACTCTCAATCACTTGCTGGTTCGTTCCCCTCTTTCCACTTTTTCAATTTCATGTATTATTATTATTATTATTGTGTCATGTCATCATATGCCACATCACATGTCCAACTTCTAGCAATTCACCAATATATTATTATTATTATTATTATTTGTATATATGGAACCTAGCTAATTAAATTAGTACTCTTCTGTTTCCATCCATCAATAAACAACGAACGAAAAATGAAAGTTGTATGAACAATTGAGTTAACTAGTTGAATCCAATCCAACCAACAATTATAAACTGTGGAACTTACCTTTGAATCTTCAATTCCAATCTGAATTCATTCTGATAACTTATATTCTTCTACTTGGAACAGAATGATTATGGCAATAAACATATAAAAGTAGCTGATCATGCAGATGCTTGTTCAGCAGCAAGTAACAAGTTAGATGAACAAAGCGCTGAGCCACCTAAGCAAGACTATATACATGTCAGAGCAAGAAGGGGCCAAGCTACTGATAGCCACAGTCTTGCAGAGAGGGTAATTTCATTCACTTCTCTTCTCTCTTATTATTATATTTCCTATCTTCAATAAACTAAATATGCATGCTTGTGGTATATATAGGTCTTTCTTTAAAAATGAAAAAAAAGTATTGAAATTTTTACAACTTTTCTTCCCATTTATTATTTATTCAGGACCATGTAGCTTACAACACCTGATTTCGCAGGCAAGAAGAGAAAAGATCAGTGAGAGGATGAAGATTCTTCAAGATTTAGTACCTGGATGTAACAAGGTAACAATATTTTGTTAGATCAGTAGTGCTAAACTATTGCTTCCATTTTTGTTTTAAAACTTTTATCATTTTTTTTCCTTCTGTTCAGGTGATTGGTAAAGCACTTGTCCTGGACGAGATAATTAATTACATCCAGTCACTGCAGCAGCAGACTGAGGTGGATATCTTCATCTTTCTATCGCTATTGAGAATTGCTACTCAATGATGTTATCTTTTGTTTACACCACTGAATCTTATTCTGTGCAAAATTAACTTGATCTTTGCAGTTCCTTTCAATGAAGCTTGAAGCAGTTAATTCAAGATTGAACATGATTTCTATGGAATGTTTTCCACCAAAAGATGTGAGTCTATCACCTTTAATATGTTAATCATATTGTCATCTAACATCAAAGTCATTCTCTTCAGATACATAAGAGATTTAAATATTAAGCAAAATTGTATATGCTGGTGTGCTATTGACATTTTGGACCACCCCAGAAAAAGCCTGACCTTTTGTCTGGTAAATTGTTAGCTAAAATGATTAACTTGTAGGAGAATATTTTTTTATTAAAGAAGCTAATGGAACATACCATGAGAGAATACAAAGGGAAACAAGGATAAGAAATCCTCCTTAAAATAAAAGAAAAGAAAAAGCAAAAACAACAAGGAACAGAAGACATCAATGTAGCAAAGCTACTCAATACCTCAACATATATGTAAATGTAATAGACACCCCTTTAAAAAGACAATGTGCTTTACACCAACATCTTGAAGCCAAATGCCTAATTTTATCTCAAAATATTGACTACAAATGAATTATGCAAAGCGATTAATTGGTAATGATGCTTAATGAACTTTTCCAAGTCACTGCAAAATTAACTTTTCTATGCAACTAATGTAAGTCTACGATGAATTAGCTAATTTTGGCTTCAAATTGACTCCATGTTGGGAAATTTACTTAGTACTTAACCTTTTTTTATACTTGTCCAAACAACCCACTAGGTGTAAAATGACTTAGTATCATGGAAAGTAACCTAGTAAATCAACTCCAAGCACTATCTTAATGAGCCCTCTAACCGTTTCGAAAGATTTGCAGTGTCACAGATAACTCATAATGTTGCTATTTTAATCAGCTGATCTGTTGGTTCAGGTTGGTACTCAGCCATTGGACCTTGCTGGAATGATATTTGCATCGCAAGCATCACAACCTGGATGGCTGCATATGCAGATAGGTGGTGATTTTGATAGAGCAACATAATTTAAAGGGAGATTGGTTGGTAGACAGATCAATCAGTGTGGTTGGTCGGTTAGCATGCTTTATTTATTTCTAGTAACAACCTAGTCAATTGGTGCAGAATGCTGTAGGCCTGTATGTCCATTGTCATAGTATGATATCATTTGTAGTAAGTGCATCTAATCTCCACGTGCATCATCTGACTGGGCATGTTGTGCTTCACTATGTTAGCAACTTAAATAATAGTGTGCCTTTCGTTTTGAACACTGCTGTGATAGGATTCATCTCTCCTGATTTGTTGTATCGCTATTTATATGCATTAACAGGTATGTATTTTCGTTTTTTGATTGGAAACTGTATGAAAAGTGCCCCAACTTAGTAAAATGGAGTCATTGGCAGAATCAGATTTGGAGAACGCCAATGTGTTACTACGCCATCATAGTTGTTTATAAACAATAACTGAATTTGATATGTTAACGATTCTGTTATATTTTGATGGAAAATCTGCTACTATTGTGGTAATATCAAACAAAAGAAAATAAAACTGTGGCGAGATCAAACATAAGATTTTCCAGTTCTTGCCACAAGAGAAGGTCAGACTGGCAGTTTTATGGGAATGTTGTGTTCAACCCTCCTAGTTATAGTTAAAATCAATTAAACATTTCACCCAAAAAAAATCAATCAAATATAAGTTTTATAGATTTGCAAGAATATCATTTCTTTAAATACCTTTTGTAAAGTCCTATTTCCAAGAATGAAAAATAAATCTCTTGAACCAAATGCCCCTAGAAGGACATACTAACAAGAAAAAGGAAATGTTGAAAATAATCACATAAACAATTAAATCCTGTACAGGTTTGTCCAAATGATCCCTAGCGAAGATTACTACAAGCCTAGTAACGGGGATGTTCTCACACTTTGAAACTTCGAGTCATTGATCCCCCAAGGTTTGCAAATATTATACAAGAGGTAGAGTGATCGAAGAAATTCACATCCACGCTTCCAGATACTTAAGCTGCCTTATGGAAAAGCATCTAGTTATTAACTCATAATCTCCACCACAAGCTACACTTCTTTTGGTTTGTTGAAGGAACCTTATGAAATTCAATCATCCTCATTCTAAGTATAATCATTTGGTTCCAGTACACTCGAGAAGAGTCAATCACCACCAGAAACGGGCAGGGTAAAGATGGTGATCATGCATTGTTCACCTCAAAGGACAACATAACAAGGTGCCGCAGCTTCTCTAGATTTTGTGATATCTCAGTCAGTATTTTGGTTCCTTCACTGTGTTTCTCATCTTTCTTAGAAACAAGCTCTAAGAACCCACTGTCAGCTTCAAGAGCCTTCACCCTTTCAGAAAGGAAAGACAGATGTATGGGTAGGAAGGCTTCGCTTCCTTTTCCTGTCACAACACAAGTTAGACAAGCTGCATTGTGAGGAATGGAAAATTGGAAATAACCATAATAATTATAACCTATTCATGTAGGCATGTCTGTTACATTACCTGTCTCACTGTCTACATTGTTAACATTGTCATAGATATATTGTAAGGAGTAAATTCCACTTCCTGCCAAGGGAGTTCTGTTTTCCAATTTCTTCATCCGGCCAAGAAGATATGTTTTCTCCATTTTATAATCTTTTAATGACTCGTTGAGCTTTGCCCCTCCATTATCTGCATGATATGACATAACTTGATGACAATTGAGGTTTTTTTCACCATTATGCCCCCCATGAGATGAGTGAGCCTCCTTAAAATCATCTTCTTCTGTTAAGCATCCATATTTTGCTCTATAAATCTCCAATTCAGTTTCTAAAGCTTTGATTTCTTCCTCTAGTTTGAGAAGCATATCATTGCTTGCTTGAAGGGCTTCTTCATCATATTCTACCTGCTCCTCCACCATTCTCTGATACTGCAAGGCATCCATCTGCAATGCTGCCTTCTCTTCCTGTAAGCGGGTGATCATGGCCATTGCATTGTTGGCAGCAACAGCTGAAGCACTTCTTTCTTCATCTAGCTCCATGTACAAAGCCATAAGCGACTTACGATCCAAATGAACTTGCCTCTTCAAATTGTTTAAGATGGCATCATCTTCTTCATTTTGACTATTTACTTCCTTGGAGTCAGAGGCAAATTCTGTCTTTTCCAGTGGCGATTTCTTTTTAATCCCATGAGACCATCTTGGACTGTTGTTTGGAGAATAAGAATCTGTAAGTGGGATTCCAAAGAACTTATTGCCCCTTGTAGAAGATGGGGTTTTGGGGGACTCATTGTTTAAATCCTCACTTTCTGTCAATAGAGGCAAAGAGGGACCTTTGGTTTCTTCCCTTACTGTATAGAAAATTGAAAGGAACATTATCAACCTAGTTATAAGTGCATCTCCAATGGTATTACTTAGAGTTGCGTAACTCCTTTTTTTATGAACCATGCAACATCACTACTTTTTATTTTATACTACTTTAAAGTTTAAATAACTCTCAACTCCAATGGTGTAACTCTAAAAAATTCATCAAATGGGTCCCACAAGTTAGCTCACTTTTTCTCTAGCTTATTTTCTCTCTTTTATATGATTTTTTATTGGATTAAGAACCATTTGCTTATATAGAAGCAACTGTCCTTACATGTGGATGTTGTCTCATTTTACTTCAATGATGCAACCAACAAGAACCCGTTGTTATTTTTAAGAACTAGTCAGTTGCTCTAAGGCACCATGGTTGCACATTTTGAGTCATTGGTTTGACTCCAATGAAAGCATATAATAATAATAGCTCATTAAAAACTCAGACTAGCAAAAGAATGCAATTTTTTGGTATAATCTGCACAACCTAGCATATATATATTCCCAGGAAATCCAAGTTTTATATATACTCACATTTAATATTATGATATTTTGCATTGTTGCCATCCCCATTCTGTGGGAGCTCTGAATCAGTCTCTGGCATGCACTTGAGTTGTGAATTCTTCCCTTTTAAAAAGGAAGACTTGACTTTCAATGGTGCTCCACAGCATGAACAAGAACAGGTCTGAGTATTGCTTTTCTCAACCTGCATGACCTCATCATCCTTCAAAGTCAAATGAACTTTTTGGCCATCCTTAACTAAGCATTCCAGATCTTTATTCAGAATCCCCACAAGAGACTTATAGGTATCTAAGTGTGATTCCTTCTCAGTTGCAAACGAAAGCAGACACCTTTCACACATGTTTCTTATTTCAGAGAGCTTCTTGTGATTGTGGCAAAACCCCAAAGATGAAACGTGTTTCTTATGGGCCTCACATATGGAATGGTTGTAATAAAATTCAGGAGTTTTTAAAGCCAGAATATGATTCATCCTGGTGCAGAGCCAACAAGGTATTTTCAAGTTAAAGTGCTTGGCAAACTCGTTGGCAAAAAATGCTAGAAACCCATCAAGGAAAAATAGAATTATCAACACCCATTCAAGCACTATACAGAGCACCAAGTGTGGGAAACTTCTCAGATGATTCTCAACAAAACGAGTAAATGATCGACTGGCCATTTAGGTTTCCCTTCTTTTTTCTTCTAAAACCCAATAACAAGCAGAATGCAACGGATAGGAAAAAACTAGACTTTGTGTGGTTCGTAGTGCTTGTGAAGATCAAAGTGGGTGCAGTTTGAGAAAGAAATGGAAAACGGGGAAGTTAGCGAAATGCAGGAAGAGAAGGAGATTGATTACGAGACCTTTATCTGATCTGTGTCTCTCTCACTTCCTCTTTGTGCATTGCAATTGCAATTGCAATTGAAGGAAGAGAGAATGTTTTGTTTGGAAACAAGTGCATAGAGAGAATTTTGGTTTGGGTGGTGGAACTTATTTAGCTATAAATAGAAGATAGATACAGTTAGTTATTGCTGTAAAAAAATCGATAAGGTTGCCAGGTTGACTATAACCTGAAATAACGGTCTATCGTGCGCTACCAATTTCTTTTTTTTTTTGGGCTAAATTGTAATTTTGATAACCCTAAATTTTCAGTTTGACGAAAATGATTCTCCAATTTTTTTTGATAAATTTAATCTTCCTAAAATTTAAATGTTGCGAATGTGATTTCCATATTTTTTTTAATTGCACATTTGGTCCTTAAAATTGTGGATTTTTTTGCACTTTTAGTCTCTAAAAAACATGAATTTTTGAAAAATGAAGGATCAAAAGTGTAAAAAAATCCATAAATTTAAAGAACCAAAAGTGCAATTAAAAAAATATGGGGATCAAATTCGCAACATTTGAATTTTAAGAGGACTAAATTCGTTAAAAAACAAGTTGAGAGATTATTTTCGCAAAAATGAAAATCTTGGAGGACGGAAAGTATAATTTAGTCTTCTTTTTATTTGGGTACATTGCGCTACCAATTTCTTTTAAGAATATGTTTTGATTGCATTATTTACATTAGTTTTGGCTAATATAATTTTAAACTTTAATTTTATTGGGGGCGAATGAAATTAAAGTCCCTCTAATAAGCATTAGTCTGATATTTCCGTGGTAATTTCGAAGCTAAATTATGACATCATAACAAAGCCTATGGCTTGGTAGAGGGGATGAAGATCGCATGCTCTATTTTGATGTATCACATCCAGAGACGGATACACAGAGAGGCAAGCAAGGGCCCTTGCCCCTCCCTCCCTTCTCAGAAATTTTAGAAACAAGATATATACCATATCATGCCATGCCAAGCCAAATAATGAAATAATAGGTGTTGACTTGATGCATAACTAATGTTGTGATTGTGAATCCATATCCGCATGGGTAGTATTTTTTTTGTATTATATTATTATCTAATATAATAATATGTTCTATTATTATCTAATATATATTATGTTATATTATTATATTATATAATAATTATAAGATATAATGTATAATTTAATATTATCTATATAATTTTATGGATTTAATTATTATACATTGTCAGTATAAAGATTTTTTACACTATCAACCAATCAAAAATTGTCACGTAAGCTAAAATGTTTGACTCTTATCTTAAATACCTTAAAAGTCACTCATAGCATGATTTCTCATTGGTTGATAGTGTAAAAAACTTTACACTGATAGTTCATCTCAATTAAACTCTACTTTTATTAATAGATTATATATTATATTATTATATGGATTTAATTGATATGTATTGTAAGTGTAAATCTTTTTTTGCCCTATCAACTAATCATAAGTTATCACATCATTAAATTTTTTTGCCTCTTATTCTAATTAGCATAAAAATTACCAAAATTATGATTTCTAAACATTACACTAACAGTACGTCACGCACGGATAAATTTTCTATTAAAAAAATTGTAGTTTTTAATTAAAGTAAAAAAAAAGTATTTTCATTTTAACCCCCACTTAGAAAATCCTAATTCTCTTTTTATCACGTTTTACTTCATTCAAAAACCCGTGTAAAGTCTGACATAATTATCATTTAAATATTAATTTTTAATGTATCAAAATTATCCAAATATAAAAAGGGTGTATCAAAACATGTATGAAAAACATGTTTATCAACATATGTATATTGTATAGTCTAAATTTGGTCCATTTGTTACGGATTAAAAAAAATGATTTTGTTATAAAATAATTTAGAGATTAATTTTTAGAGATTTTTAAGAAAAGCAAAATCTAATTTGTGTTTGTTTATAATAAAAAAATCAATTTTTAAAAAAAGTAATTTTTAACTTGTTTAGATACAATTACGTAGAAGTGATTTTTTTAACTAGAAAACTACCATAAAGAACATAAAAAATCATTTTCACAAAAATATGCTTGTTTGAAAAATACATTGTAAATACATAATTTTTTCCGTCCTCTCTTCTTCTTTCTCTTGCGTTCTTCTCTATTTGCCACCGGGGCTATAGGACAATTTCATCATTAACTGCAAACATAATAAGAAAAGTTAAAAAATAATAAAAATAACATGAAAAAAGGTTAGCTGCATCTCTCCTTTTCTACGTTTCCGAAATGGAAAAAGGTCTTTGTCTCGTGTAGAGGACAAAAAGGCAGCAGGGAAGGTGGCGCAAAGCTCGTTATGTTTTTTTAATTTGTAAGGTCAATTTTATAAACAATTTTCAGAATGCCTTTAGTTCCGTGTTTTTTAAAACTTTCTCTCTCCTCTATCGCACGAGCTTTTCTCCATAAGTTAATATGATTAGTTTTTCATTTTGAACATAAAAAAATTTTTTTTTTAAAATAATTTTATAAAAAATCTAAAATAAACACAATTAAGTTGATTAAAAATGATTTTTTACTTTAAAAAAGTGATTTTATCCTCAAACAATTTTAAACAAACATGAACTAATAAGAGAATAAATAGGATGTCGCATTTAAATGACCTCTCGTTTGATGAATTTCTGAATTCGTCTTTGACTATATCATATCTCAATCAATAATATCTTATCATGTAAGTTAAAATTTTATTTAATATTAAAAAATTAAAATACATGACAAGATATTATTGATTGAAACATAATATATTACATTAAAATGGGACAAGAGATCTTTTGGCTGATAGTGGATGGAACACCCGACATTATCATAGCTCAATACCATACGATTGAGGCCGGCCATCATTGGACTACAACCTTATTGGTATAATTGTTAACTACATGAACCATTTTAAACACAATTGATATATTTTATTGCAGCCATTAAGTTCCCAGGTAATGTGTTAATTACTCATCTGCCTAAAGTTGAGCTACATTTCAGACTTCCAGTCTTCCGCTTCTCTGTCCTCTTCTTTTTGCCCCTACAAATTCCTTCGCTTTTTATAAATGGAAAAAGAAATACTGTCAAGTATATATAAAGGTAAAATAGGTTGATTGATCCTATATGTTTATTTAACTTTTCACATTGGTTCCATAAGTTTTTTTTTTCAAATTGGTCTTACACGTTACATTTTGTTTCCATGTTAGTCCTTTCCGTCAATTTTGACCTAACGCCGTTAGTTTTGAGCTGATGTGACATGATATTAGTGTGACACGTGACTCTTTATTTGACGGCGTTATGTCGAAATTGAGAGAAAGAACTAATGTGAAAACGAAATATAACGTGTGGGACCAATTTGAAAAAAAAAAACTTATGGGACCGATGTGAAAAATTAAATAAACGTATAGAACCAATCAACCTATTTTGTTTATATATAAATTACAACTCACATGCTTCAAATTGTAAGATTAGATATATCTTTTAAAATTTACATGCTTCAAATTGTCTTATGATAGGGGTGGATGAAGGTGATCAAGGAGGGTGAGGAAAGAACTATCAGCTCTTCAATGACATTGTAAGGAGTGAAAAGTATGAAAGTATTAAGAATTAAGAATACGCATAATACCACATGTAGCATTATTTAGTGTAATACTTGTCTCATCTCTCCAATGAATCTGCCTTTGTTTTGTCCTTGTATATCTTAGCCTTTTGATCTTTGTCACATTTTTATAAACCAAAGTTTTGAACTTCAATACATTTGGGTCTTACATATGTTAAGGTTCGTTTGTTTTCCAAAATGGAAAATTAAGAATTGGACAAACCTTTCATTTTGATATGGTGTTTTCATTCTAAGGGACCAACCTCGGATTTTGGATTGCAATTTTTGATGAGTTAACGATTTACAATTCATACATATAATGTCCAACCCTGAAAATATTTGCCTGAGCTACTTCTGATTTCATTTGCTAGAGCAAGATTTTCTAGTTTTTTAGTTGCTTTAGTGCATTGAATGCCGTCTATAGGTTTTTTTTACTATCTTTTGAACATCCTTGCATTTGGTTATTACTTTTTAGGACATTTTTGGTCCTGGAGGAGAGACACCAGCAAACACCATAGAATGGCAAGGGATCCAAGAATAATGAATAATGAAGAAAGTGCTAAGGTGAGAAAGGTTTTCAATATGAAAGGAAGGGTTGATGAAAACTGCATCAATGAACTGAAATATTCAAAATCACCCTCCAGTACCTCTTTTGCTACGAAGACTTTGCGATCAAGCATGTAAGATCCATATCACAAAACAGTAAATAGTAAGGTCATAGTTAATGCTTGAGCAATTGCAAGCTATCCAAACTGTTGGACTAAACCAAAGGGTTTTATCCAGAGAGGTTTTGAGTATATTCCTTTTTGGTGCTAGATGATGAGAAATGTTGAGCTGAGCCCTTGCAATTTTGTTGTATCATTTTGATTGGAAGCTTCCCAATGGAATGATAGAGCGAAGATTAGACGTGACTGAGGATTGTGAAGTCACAATAATGAGAAAAAAAAGATGATTTTTTTTGTTTTCTTTTGATATATATATATATATATAGACATCCAAAGATTTTGTAAGTTCCTTCTATGAGTTTTTCTGTGTTATTCATTATTATAAAATCTATAGATTTTCAAGTGAAACAATATGATAAGTGCACAAGGAGATCAAAGTTCAACTAATTACTTTGTCGAGGTTTAAATAAAAATTCAACGCTTCAGCAATAAGTTGCCATATTGAGAAAAAGAAAGGGAAATATCTGAATAAGAAAATTGTATTATGAGCTTTAGTTGATTATAGAGAGGTGTTTATAGTGATACCAAGGCTTGCAAAGCAAGCTTTACAATCATAACAACATATAATTAATCTGAACAGTAAGCTATATCGGTTATACTAAACTGCTAACCAAGAACCTATTGACGGCCCACGGGATTTGATATACACCCAAAAAAAACAAACAAACTAAGGGTGGTTTAGAATTAGAAGGACTAAACATCCAGAGTCTGTTGTGCAGATATATAGAATCAACAACCTTACACTGGTACAAAATAAATGAAGGTTCAAATTGGCCATACTTTGTTGTTAACATGGTCGTTGCCCACTGCTTTTAATTTTAAAATATTTAATTTAAACTGGGATGTGTACTATGTCTATAAAGTATAAATATAAACTATTTCTAACATTTTATGAATGCATTTCAAAAATAATGATTTGTAGATAACAATTATTTAAATAATGCATATTTATTTCACCCTTTTTTTTTTTCCGATCTACTTCGAGGAGTATCTCACCGCCAACCTGAAACAGAGACTAATCTCTCACGGGAGTTTGTTCGGCACCTCAATGGGTGGTATCCCTCCCAGTTGAGGCTTTTTCCATACCCAATGCTCGAACTCGAGACCTTGGTTAAGGGGCAAGAGACCTTTAACCACTCACGCTAACCTCAGTTGATTATTTTACCCCCATTTAATACTTTATACAATTACCTTCTCGTATTATTGGAATGCACACTTCTACACATTAAGGGACCACATAATTAAACTGCCTATTGGACATAAGAATATATTGAATAACAGTAAAAATAAACTGTGTTCTACAAACAAACAAACAACTAAATTTCATACCCACTAAAACTATAAATATACTCCGGTTAAATATGAAATAATCTATATTCATATCTTCTAAAACAGTAACAACTAAATTAAAATATTATCATGATAATTTTAAAGAAAATTGCAATAATATTATATTATATATAAAGAAAATAAGATAATACCTTAATATTATCAATCAAATAGTCAACAAAAAAATGCTATGTATTTGTGTACGAAGCAATTGTTGCAACTGGTTAGTAAAATGCTTCTAGTTTGTGAATGAAATGGTTATAATGTTATCTACATGTATTTATGACTAAGAATATCATGGAATTTATTGATTGTCATTATAATGGTTATGTAAGCTATGTTGAGGCACATAGTGAATATGTGATATTGTGAGTTGATTTGCATGAACATGACATGTGTAAGGAAAAGGGTTTGGTTTTGGACATTGAGCAATACTTGGTGTATCCGATCGGTCAGTGGAGACGACCAGGATATAAATGCGACAGCTGGAGAAGGGGACTCTAGTGAACAACCCTGGAGTTTGAAGGGATGTTGTGCAGTAACCGATGTCACTTACCAATTAGCGGGTTCCGACCGGGTATAAATGGGGCCGCCATAGCGGGAGACTTTAGTGAACAACTCCAATGGGATACACAAGCATTTGTTTCAATGGTAACTTGAGAAAATGGCGAATGATTATCGCTAACATTGGTTTTCATAATGATCGCATGATTATGCATGTATGTATGTGTTGCATTATTTGTTAAGTTTTGTTTACCCTCACTGAGTTTTGGGACTAACCCCCGCCCTTTTTGGTTTTAGCTTCAGGTACTCCGCGAGTGGAGCCATCTTAGGGAGCTCATGCACTTGTGTAGTGTGAGCAGCTGCTACTGTTTCAGGCTCCTTTTAGTTCGGCTTATTGTCATATGAAATTTCTTCGCTGATTGGAGTTTTGAACTTCATTCTAATTGTAAACCCGTTTGGGCTTTGTTTTAAAACTCTTGATTTTGACATAGGGCCACCTTTGGCTTTCTTTTGATATAATCTTTTACTCCGATATTTATCTATGATATGCAATATATCTTGTTATGACGTGACTTATACGTTTTAGAAAGGCTTTGGGAATGGAACGACGGAGTTCCATTCTAGCCTGTCAGGGACGGTTAAGTTTGGTCCTGACACATGCCCAATAGAGCTTTTGCCACCCTTTTGGTCCTACTCGACTCGAGGGAGAGCTTTGTCACCTTTATAGTCCTACTCGACTCGAGGGATTAGTCTTGTAGTTGCTCGCAAGATACCTCAAGAAACCAAAAAAAGAACTAGTCTTTGACTTTAAAAACTTTAAATTAAATAATTCACCATATTATTTATGCTTTAGAAATTCAAATCACAATTTGTTTGTCTTTAACTAGCGTGTTTACCCGTGCCACGCACGAGGACATTTTGTTTCTCTAACATATTGATAGTTAATAGGAAAATTTGGTAATTGATAATATACAAAAGGAATATGTAATTTTTGATGTAATATACTCTCAAGAGTTAGTGATAACAATTGAAATAATAATTTGGACCTTTAAAGAACACCAATTTATGAAGAGTCATGTATCTTGTCATAATGGTAAAACTCTTCTATGGAATTACCAAATACATGCCAACATAATTTGTATGTTTGATTGTAAGGACTTGTTGTGTCAATTATCCGATTGGGTTTTTACCATAATTAATGTGGTTACTATTTTGTAAAAAAATCACGTCTTTAATACTGAAAATGTAAGTTATTACCAATTACTAAAAAGGTCTATCACAGTTGATAGATAGCTGAGTTCCTTAAACATATTGTCAGGGGTTTGATTCCAGCCATGTGTATGGAAAAAAACTTTATTGAAAGAGGCAAAACTCACATCGCTAATCTCTACGCATCAAAACGGATTAGTTTCCAACTATCTATTGAAGAATATCCTTGGGCACAAAAAAAAAATAATTTCAGTTATTAATTTTTAAAATACTTTTCAAATGAAAAACAACCAATATTATCTCAAATGCACTCCACTCCGTCCTAATCAAAACAATCAAAACAATGGAAACAAGGATCATTTCATCCATTTCGCCCAATTTCATCCATTTACATGAATCTAACATAGCCCAAATCTCTAATTAAAAATGAAATCGTGTTATTACTAGATAAATTTCACAAAAGATTTTCTTTCCCTAAATTTCAATCATAATAACAACAAATAAATACTCTCATCTCTTTCTTTAAAATTATTAATCAAGTTTATATAACATTATTAAAATATTAATTACTCACATTCAAAGTTGTAAAAGTATCCAATATTCAATAAGGCGGTCATGTTAATGTGAGTGGAAGAGACTTAGATCCCTTAGGCTTTATTTGCGAGACAGTTTCACAAGGGAAAGAGAAGAAAATGAAAGGTAAGTTTGCATTAGATTCTTGTTTGAGAGTTTAGTAAAAGAGATGAGAAGATTTTGAGTTATTTTGTAAAACCTCTAAAACCCTCCTAGGAGCCATTTTCTCCTTTCCCCCAATTTGGGATATTTTGAGGGATAATAGATTTAATTTACCAATTTACCTTTTAATAATTTCAAATTTTATCCTTATTTTTTTTCATAAAAAATATTTAAAATTAGAGAGAAACAAAATTTAAAGTGAGAAAATTATTTACATAAAAAAATTAGGCAATTAATTTTTTTGAGAAAAATATTATTTATTTTCTGCATTAAATTTATTTATAAAATATTAATTATGTTATTTTTCTTAAATAAGGGTAAAATTGTAAAAGTATGTCTAATATCCTTCATTTTCTTTCTCTCATACAATATGTATTCTCAAACAAGGAGAAGGATAATGCTCTCCTTCTCCTTCCCTCCCTCTCTCCCTCCCTCCCCCTTTCCACAGGATAATGTGAGTTAGAAGGGAAAGGAAAGAGAGGAGATTATAGGGTAAGGAAGGTGGAGAGAGGGAAGGAGAATGAGAGCATTATCCTTCTCCTTGTTTGGGAATACATATTGTGTGAGGGGACGAAAATGGAGAATATTTGACATACTTGTATAATTTTACCCTTATTTAAGAAAATTAACATAATTAATATTCTATAAATAATATTAATGTAGAAAATAAATAACATTTTTCTCCAAAAAAATATTTTCCTAATTTTTTTTATGTAAATAATTTTTTCAGTCTAATTTTTTTTCTCTCTAATTTTGTGGATTTTTTTTAATGAAAAACAGGAAGGTTAAAGTTTGAAATTATTAAAAGGTAAATTGATAAATTATATCTATTATCCTCCAAAATATCCCAAATTGGGGGAAATGAGAAAATGACTCTTAGGAGAGTTTATAAAATACCTCAAAATCTTTCCCTCTCTTTTACTGAACTTTCAAACAAATATCTAATGTAAATTTATCTTTTTTCTTTTTTTTTCTTTTCCCTCATGATACGGTCTCGCAAACAAAACGTTAAGTATAGGATCCTAGGTTGGATTATCCAATTCATGTCTCGCAAATAAAAATAGTGTTCAGATGGTTGGCTTATGGAATATGAATCCTCTCTCGTCCATTGGTGGAAGGACAATGCAAGGAAACCAAAAAAGATTCAAACCATTGGTCGGTTGAATGATTTATTTATTTATTTTAACTGATACAAATTGATCTATAGTTATTATTTTATAAAATCTACTAATTTAACCGATTTTTTTCTCATTAACTAAACCATCACCAATCAGCAATTAAACCAGTATTTCTTTCATCTGACGGGGTGGATCCAATTCCATTATCACAAGACTATGCACACAACTCACTGCTCCATCGCTTGGTCCCTGTCACCTTTCTTAGAACTTCAAAAGTTCAAACAATGACATGCCATAGAACATGGAACAAAAAACATAAAAAAACACACAACTGCGGTCTGTTCAAGCGTCCTCGTCCTAGGTCCAACGAGGATTCACACATTGAAGGTCTGTAAAGCGGGTCCCAACTCTACAAACGGAGCGATCAGCCTCCACGTGTTCAAATCAGACGCACTCTATTGCTTTTAAACGCCTCTGCCAGATAGAATAGCAAAAGAGGCAAAGTTGACCCCCAAGAGTCAAATAATCAAACGGTTAAAAATCAGTCTCTCTTGACGATCGCTTATCAAAGTTATCAAACCTCTCCAACCCTTCTTCCTTCACCGGGCGCCAAAAACCCCTTTTGTCGCTTTATGAGAAACACACCTCACACTCTCATTTCAAAACCGCAGTGCTGAGAAAATCAAAATCCAAAAAGCAATAGATAAATCAGAGCAAGGTTGAGCTTCGGTTTCGTTCTTCTATATCTATATCTATATATATCGGTGCTGCGATTCGATTCGATTTGATTAGAGCATGGACCTTCAGAACACTGTGAAGGAAGCCCTAAATGCACTGTACCATCACCCCGATGATACGGTGCGTATGCAAGCCGATCGCTATCTACAGGATTTCCAGCGCACTCTGGATGCGTGGCAGGTGCTTTTCCTTCAATCCTTTCTCTGCTCTCACGATTCGTTTAATTTGTTTCTCCATTCTTTTTCTTTGCGGCGCGCCGATTTGATTTTGAGTGAATGAGCTGAGAATTTTTCGTTTGTCGATGCTGACTTTTCCGCTTTTTTATTCGACGGTTGTCGTTGATTCTGGAGCTGCGAACTTCGCTACAACTGCAAGTTATCTAGCAGTGTTTGGGGGAATGTTTCTATTTGTGTCGTTTTGGATTTCAAGGAGATGCTTTGAAATTTAGGGTTTTTTATTTTGAATTATAAGCTCAGTAATTCAGTGCAGGAACACAATTTCGAAACATTCTCGTTTACGGCACATCTATTTATTGCTTTGTTCTCGGTTTTAAATTCTGCAGGTGGCTGATAATTTGCTTCATGATCCCAGTAGCAATCTGGAAACCTTGATATTTTGTTCTCAGACCTTAAGAAGCAAGGTAACTATTGTTCTTCTACTTCCTGTTGATGCAGTTAATGCTTTTGCGTGTTTAAGACTGTTAAATGCTTACTTACCCAGAAGGTGTTCTTCTAGGTTTTTGAGTGACTGTTTTTGTATGATGTAGGTACAACGAGACTTTGAGGAGCTCCCTTCCACAGCTTTCCGGCCGTTGCGTGACTCATTAAATGTGAGTATCTTCAAAGGAATTTTGAGTGTAACTTCATTCCGTCTTCAAAGGACTGGGGATATACTCCTGTCTTCTTATCTGCTTTTGCGTTATAAAATTGTTCAATTTATCGATTATTTATTTTTGCCAGTACTGACCATTCAGATGTTCAAATAGATACAGTACTTTATATGTTTGTTTATAGGCTTTACTTTCATGGTTGTTTTGAACACAGACCTTACTAAAAAAGTTCCACAAGGGTCCTCCGAAAGTCAGAACTCAGGTATCGTATAGAAGTTCCTTGCATCCTTCTGTCTTCGCAACTGTTTATTTTATGGGTAATTTTTTGTGCTTTTTATATGCAAGTCTAATATTCCCAAATTTATTGTTTGAAAACATCTGCAACTGTAGATCAGCATTGCAGTGGCTGCATTGGCTGTGCACGTGCCTGCAGAAGACTGGGGGGATGGTGGTATAGTGAAATGGCTTCGGGATGAGATGGATTCCCATCCGGAATATATACCGGGATTCTTGGAGTTACTTACAGTTTTGCCAGAGGTAACGTACAAGGAAATATACGTCATCTTTTCATCTTATTAATTAGACAAATGTCTGAATTTTAAGTGACTAAACGCCAAATTGTATAATTTACAAAGTTGTCTGTGTTGTTGGATCGTTTTTTATGTGGCACACTGGCACTTAACCTCATACAACTCACATGTTCTTCTTTAAGTGGTTGAAAACAAAGATTTTAATTAAAGTAAGTTTATTAACAACTTCTTTGGTTCCGTTGCATGTATGTCTTTTACGTATTTTGTCTTTATAAGCAGGAAGTATTAAACTATAAGATAGCAGCTCGCCCAGAAAGGCGCCGTCAATTTGAAAAAGAGCTTACTTCACAAATGGAGGTTGCTCTTAATATCTTGACAGCTTGTTTGACTATCTCTGAGCTTAAGGAGCAGGTGGGCAGTGAATTTTATTTATATATTTACTTTCTTTTATGTGGTTGTTGTGAGGTATTTGGAGCATATTTTTATTGTTAAGTGGTGTTATGGTGATATTTTCATGTTAACATATCAGGTTCTTGAGGCATTTGCTTCGTGGCTTCGCCTAAAGCATGGGTATGATTTTTCTCTTTGTTTAGGCCTGAACCTAAATATTGTTTATGAAATGGTGCATTACCGATAATGGCAATACATTATTCTTCCTCAAACTTATTTTTGAGGAACAGTTTGGGCATCAAGAACTCATTTAAATTATTTAATGGATGGGAGGAACCTTTTATTAATGTCACATGAGTGCCTGCTGTCAAGGATTTCAAGCTTTGTTTTTTTTCCTTTTTTGTGAAATATAAAATGTTCTGTCTTAGTGAGATACTGTTTCACTGCAAGATTTTTTTTAAAACTTTTCTATATATAAACATGTATTAGTGGTTTAATATAAAAGAATGTTGAAATGAGTAAATAGTTGATCTCTGAGTTCTATATCCATAGACTATTCGTTAAGTGAAAGTTATAGAAAGCATAGTGGGCACATCGAGAAAAGCTGGATAATGGATTACAATGTGGCATTTATAAATTTAAATGTAGAGGCTTCAGGATCTTGTGGCTGGTTATTAAAACTTGATGAAACCTGGATGGATTTATTTAAGTTCAATTATTTTGTATAATACACTTTTATGTAGGGCTGCTTTTCTCTCAGCCTTTTAATAGAGAAAAAGAAAGGGGAAAAAAGGAATTTTGTTCTATTGGCCTTAAAATGAATTTTTTTTTTTTCAGGATTCCAGGATCTGTTCTTAGTTCTCATCCCTTAGTTCTCACAGCATTGTCAAGCTTGAATTCTGAGTTAATTTCAGAGGCATCTGTAAATGGTATGAAAACTGGGACAAAATTTATATTTTCTTCCGCAACTATTTGTATGTTGACCAAAGAAATTTCAGTAATGAATTTTATACCCTGGTCCATTTTTTTATTCAAAAAAGCTAGTTCATTTCAAATTGTCATGTTATTTGTTTGCTTTTATAATCTATACACAACTCTGTATGCAGCATGAAAAAAATATAGATTTTTATCCATTTCAAATGAATTCCATTTTGTTAGTGTTTAAAACCTCTACTAAATATAAAATGTGTTTGGATTATTGAATTCATTTTCCTGTGTGGCGTGCTAGTAGTGGACCTTACTGCCAAAAGTAATGTCATCTAGCTTCCGTTTTTTTACCTAACACATATTTATAAATCAGAATTCAAGGGCTATTAGAAAATATGTAACTGTAGAATTGGATTCTTTGTTCGCTGAAGACATGGTAGAGGTAGTTTGACATATTTATTCCAGGCGAAAAAGACAATCTTTTTGCAGAATAATTGGAATGAACAAATACATTGTGTTGGTTGTCAGCTTGCCGCATAAAAGAATTTAGATGATTCTATGTCATTTTTTGTCTATCTGTCAATTTTATATGGTGTTTCTGGTTTAGTGCTTCTTGATGAATATTAGGACTTGGGGAGATACAATGAGGATATAATTGTAGTATTTTAAAGAGAATAAAATCTCATCAATTATAATAAAGTCTTTTCAAAAGAATAAAGTCTTTTCAAAAGAATAAAATTTTTATAATTGGTACCTTACTCTTGTCAGTATAAGTCATATTACCATTGTTTTATTAACACCTTTTGAATCACTTGGCATTCACTAATGGTGTCGCTTACAATATCATGTCTTTAATTTGACAATATCGTATTTTATTTCCCCCTCTTTGCAGTGATTTCTGAGTTAATACACTACACCGCAGTAGGAAACATTGATGGCATTTCTGCAAACATGCCATTAATTCAAGTAATTGTACCTCAAGTTATGAATCTTAAAGCACAGCTTAGTGATTCCACAAAGGTAACTATTTGTTTGGGCTCTCCATCTGCTTGGTCTGGGGCATAAGGGATTGTCTACTTGGTTGGAACAGTATCCCGAATCATATCATAACAGTTTTCTCTATGATAGTGCTGATTTTGTTCACTCTGTTGGCATTTAGTTGATGGTTTTAGTCAGCAGCAATGTAAAATTTATAATGCCGGTTTTTTGTTTTCAAGAGTGCTAATTTGGTTCATTCAGTGTAGCAGCTATAGATTTTGGGCATGCTGTGCATACTGAATATTTAGGGAATGCACGCTTCTTTGAAATTTTTTCCTGTGCATTTAGTTAGCCAAGACAAGCTACTTTGAATGTTCCGTTGTTCTCTTGTATTTGACAATGTCATTTAAATTATAACAAAATACCAATCAGAATTTAAGTAGAAATATTTTGAGTTACTCTCTATATTTTTCTCAGATACATGTTATACTAGAAGCATTTGCTTACATGCTTGTATTCTGATGTCATTAAAGTTCCCAGGTGCAAGTGGGAATATTTTGGTTTATCTTAGAAGTTATCTTTTGTTCTAGGGTGAGGTTATTGGCACTCCCAATGGCCTATTCACACTCCTCATTAACCAATGATAATTTTGTAAAATAAAAACCCAAAATACTGATTGGTTAATAGGGAGTGTGGATAGACAATTTGGAGAGCCCACAGCATTACCCTTTGTTCTATTTAGGTTGTTATGGTTTCAAGGCAGTGGTCAATTTAAGCATTGAGTTATTTTATATTGTTTGTTATTGCTTATCTTCTGGCGGATAAATAAGCATGTTGTGTTGCTAAATTTTTTCGAACTTTTATTTTGTTGTGTATGTACATTACTGGTGTTTGTGTGACACCTATGGTATATAATAAGCGTGCTTTTCTGAAAAATATCATCATTAAGCCATATTTTTTTATGTAAGTTTTTTTTTTTTTTTGAAGAATTCTGTTCTAAACTGTATGTGAATGACCCTCGAGATAGAAAATGGTTAGTTTTTCTTCTCCATTTTGTATGGTCATAAAGATGTTTCACCCGTTATATATGTTTCAGGCATTCTTAGTTTATAAAAAAATTGCATGCTATACTTCATTGTTTATAGGTCTATTAATTTCATGATCCTTTTATCTGCCTTTAGGATGAGGAAGATGTGAAGGCGATTGCTAGGTTATTTGCAGACATGGGTGATTCATATGTGGAACTGATTGCAACTGGTATGTGTACAAAAATATAATCCTGACTGGTTTCTCTCTGAGAACCATTGGTGCTTTCTCTTGCACAGTATGAATCACTTTGAAGCATTGCCAAGTTGCTCGTGGTTCTTGTTTTTTAATCTAGTGGATCTAAATTATGATAAATTATTTTTCCAGGTTCAGATGAATCAATGTTAATAGTGCATGCATTGTTGGAAGTTGCTTCACATCCAGAATATGATATTGCTTCAATGACTTTTAACTTTTGGCATAGTCTTCAGTTGAACTTGACCAAAAGGTAATTTCCCCCCTCTTGAAGGCTTGGTGGTATTGCTCTGACCAGATTGTAAATATGGTTATTACATAATTTGACAGGGAGTCCTATATTTCATATGGTAATGAAGCATCCATTGAAGCTGAGAGAAATCGGAGGCTGCAGGTTTTCCGTCCTGCATACGAGTCACTTGTATCACTGGTAAGTCTTCCAGGTTGTAAACTTGGAATCAAAGATTTCTGCTGCAACTTTGAACACCCTCTGAAGTGTTTCAAGCCCTCATGTGTGCTGCCTTGAAATTGATTTTGTAATTATCTATATCCAATGAAAACGGGCAGTACTCTTCTTTTAGTAATTTGTGAAGTTATTCTCAACATTGTTGTAGCATTGTGAGACATGATATTCTGCCTGCATCACTCAGACATTCATTCTTATTTCCAGATATGACTGGATTATATAGTTATCAGTTTCATATAATTAAGTTTTTTCATGGATGTTTTATAGGTTAGCTTTCGGGTTCAGTACCCTGAAGATTATCAAGACCTTTCATATGAGGATCTTAAGGAATTTAAGCAGACTAAATATGGTAATGGGTTGGTGGTGGTATTTTGCATTGTCTGTTTACCTTTTTTATGTCTCATGTATTATATTGTACATTAGATTGATTCTGTTCTAGGGTGCAAATTTTATTATTCTCATTATTATTATATATTCATATGCACTAAAGGCAATATATGATTTTGCTTGTTCTTGGAGCTTAATTACAGAGACCAATTGCACTTGCTGGACAGTATGTGGATGTTGTAGGCATACAATTGTTGGTTTTGCACTAAATATATGTAGATATGGCGATTTTAGTAGCAGTTGGTGGGCCTTTCCAGATACAAATGTTTCAACAATACTTAACTTTCAGAGCATTGAATTGCAAATTTACAAGTTTTCTGACCTGATGTAAAGTAATAGTATTGTGATCTTGATGGTTGATGTGAACCTGAGAAACTTTCACCTGTTCCTATGGTTGGATTATGCAAGGATTACTTTATGTTGTTGTTGCCTCTGTTATGGTGCTCAGCTAACATTTATTTTAGAGGGGTTCCTCTGCTTGACATGCAGTGAAGTTGGTGAGATTTTCTTAGATAGTTAGGTATTTCCCCCCTTGGTTTTTTTGCGTCTTGTTTAATTCCTTTAGGAAGACATCTTATTCTCCACTTGCACCTCTTTCTTGCTCTTCTTTTAATATTCTTCTTTAATCCAGGAAAATAAAATAGATTTGTCATATTAGGTGACAATAGAACTTCCTTGAAGTACAATCGTCATGTGTATGTGATATGGGCTTTCTCATCTGTTGGAACAACCACACTGATAAATGAAATAAGTTGAATGACTGATACAGTGAATTGGCTGAGATAATTTCATCGGTTGATTCAAGGGAAGTTAGGGAATAACTTTGATTTTGAAGGTAACATGCATATTTTTCTTTTTCACGGAAGAGAAGTTGGGGATTCTCACTGCAACTATTTGCCACATTCTATTATTAAACTATTTACCATTAAGCATTAAAACTTGCTGTCTCGTTGAATATTTAAGCTACTGATGATCTTATTTGTGTGGGGATGCGTCCGGACTTCTCCCACTCCCATCTTTGAGTTGCTATGTTCTTCCACTTCTTTTATGATTGACATGTAGCTAAATTTTGGTTTATGTTCTTCCACTTCTTTTATGATTGACATGTAGCTAAATTTTGGTTTATGGATTGCTGCATCTCTTTATCATTTTCATCTCAACCATAATTAGATGGTATTTCTAACTGGCTAATTGAAGTTGTTGTTGTTGTCAGCTGTTGCGGATGTATTAACAGATGCAGCATCAGTTCTTGGTGGTGATGCTACACTTAAAATTCTATATATGAAACTTCTTGAGGTGTGTATTGCATCTTGACTTCAAGTGGTTGAATAGAAATGTGCTTTCTTTATTATTAAGTCCCACTTCGGATAGAAACATGAGCAAAGATCCCTTTATAATAACTCGAGCATCCCTTACCCCTTGAGCTAGCTTTTGTAGTGGAGTTAGGCTTAGTTGTTCTAATATGGTATTAGATATTAACCCATTTTTGATGTTGCGTCACTGACAAATATCCTATTCTGCAAACTTCACACTCTAGATATCTAGTTCCGGGCGTGAAGGGTGTGTATTAAAGCATTGAATGAGTATATGGGCAAAAAACTCTTTATAATAACTTGGGCAACCCTCCCCCTTAAGCTAGCTTTTGGGGTGCAGTTGGGCCCATTTATTCTAATATCTAGTAGTAATATGAGGATCTTGTAATTGTGGGAGAGAAAGCTCATCCGTTTAATCTATTTTTTGTACATAAATCTCATTCTTCACTTCTTTGTTAATAGTGTTCCATCTTCCCTTCCATTAACCTTATTCTCAATCTGTAGATTGTAGATATTGGCTGTATTCTTTCTTCTTCTATGTACTTCTTTTGGCTAAATTATCTGAACATTCTTTCCTCAACCCTTTCACTGTTTATGACCCCCCAGGCTGTATCTGGCCATGGTAATAATGAACAGAAGGAATGGCGTCCCGCTGAGGCTGCTTTATTTTGCATTCGGGCTATATCAAGTTATGTGTCAGTTGTTGAAGCAGAAGTAATGCCTCAGGTATGGTTACACTTTTAAATTTTTAAGGGCTATTGTATTGCTCTTCCCTAAAGTCTAGCCAAATGACAGGAATATCCCTCTTTGTTTTGAATATCTTTTTTTTTTTTGTAGAAAAAAAATTCATTAAGAAGCTAGAGGATTACAAGAATGGAGGATAAGATCGTCTTCGTTTTCAACGTGACAAATAACTCTTACTGTTTAATGCCACATGAAAAAAAAACCTGCCTTGTTAGAAACTTTTAACTTGTGTCTAGATATAGATGAATTCTGTCTTTATTTAGGTCTTTTTGTGGATATCTAGACACCGTTGTTGCAATTTTAAGATTTTTTCCTCATCAATTTTAGAGTCATAACCTGAAATGACAAGCAATTTATATTAAAGAAACTGTAACGGTAGTTGAACACTTTTATAAAAAGAAGAAAATGGTTGCTATGTGGGTTACTAATCTCTTACAAATTCTGTCTGTCCAAATATTTTGTTAATTACAAAAACGAGAAAACATTCTTGTCATTTTACAACACCTTGAAGGAGATTGCAGAAGTGATACAGTAATTATTATACAGTAAAATTAATCCCCTTCAGCAACAAGGGAGGTTTCTGACTTTCTGTACGATGGCAAGGAACAGTAAGGGAGTGGGTTTTAATTATCTAGTGTTCTATGTTTGATTTGCAGTCTGATATGTCATTATTTGCCTATAGTTTCACAACTTAAATTCTTGAATTGAGGCAGAAATATTTAGCGGGTATATTACATTATTTTACCACTTTAATATGCCACTACGATTGATATCTTGTTTCAATGGCTAGTACATTTGTTTAATTGTTTGTTTTGCATAATCGTAAGGGTCTCCCAATATAGATATTTAACTTCAAAGTCCCTATCTGAATATATTCTTTCACAAGGCCGTATGAGGCAATTAATTAATGTCTGCATTTTTATTTTTGCTCATGCAGATCATGGCTTTGCTTCCAAAACTTCCTCTTCAACCCCAACTACTTCAGACAGGTGATGCATTTATTTATTTTATTCTATTTTGTTTAATTCTCTTCCCACTTGACTTCTTAGTGCCCACCTTGTAATTCTATATGACTGTCTAATTAGCTTTTTCTATTTAAATTTGTATGGTACCTAAATCTGAAAATGCACTTTATGTGCTTGTTGGCATATTTTCAGTGTGTGTAACAATAGGAGCTTACTCAAAATGGCTCGATTCTGCATCCTGTGGATTGTCTATACTGCCTTCAGTTTTAGATATCCTAATGAATAGCATGGGTACATCCGAGGAATGTGCAGCAGCTGCTGCTTTGGCATTTAGACACATCTGTGACGGTATACTTACTCTTGTTTGAGATATTATTGCTCTTTCTGTTTGTCTCTTGGAATGAAGAATTAGCTAGGCTAGTTGGAACAATGTTTAATGTAAACATGGGGACAAAAAGTGACTACACAATAAAATGATAACGTTTCAATTTTCTTAACTGGGTGGTTCTTATTACGAAGTTTAGCCTAGAGTTTTATGAAGCCTTTGATTTGGTCATTTTCATACTTAGCAAAAATATCTCTTATGCTTTTAGGAGGGCACTCTACTCGTCTAAGTAAGCTTCATTTGTTCTTCAAGAAAGTATACATAGCCAATCCTCAGCCCGGATAAAAGATGAGGGTTGTGTTAGGAAGTCAACTGCCAACGTAAAACTTTGTCGAATCTCAGACTCAATGAAAGTATTGCATGAACCCAATGATAAAAAAAAGAAGTGAAAAAGTAGCTGAAGCTAATGTTGCTTTCCTATTTAAAAGGTGAAATAAGAAAGAATATTGGATGAGAAGAATAGGGAATATGCTGTTTTAATTAATTTCCATAATTTTTACTGTGACCTGCTAATTGAGACAGAATATTGGACTGAGAACAATTAATTTAGCTTCAGATTTTATATGGTTCGTAGTATTTGATATGTTAAGCTTGACTAAAATGATTTCAGACTGCCGGAAAAAGCTTTGTGGATGCTTAGAGGGTCTGTTCCACATCTACAATAGGACAGTCAATGGGGAAGACAGTTTCAAAGTTCCTGCTGAGGACTCCTTGCATCTGGTTGAAGCTTTAAGGTAATTCGGTTCCTTGAAATATTTGGCAGTAGGATTGTTTGCTATTGATTCTATTTTAAATGAGGCGGTTGATTTGAATATCTTAAATTTGCATGCAGCATGGTTGTTACTGAACTTCCTCCAGATGATGCTAAGAGAGCCCTTGAAGCATTATGCATACCTGTCATATCTCCTTTACAGGTTAGTGTCTGTCTGCAGAGGTCTTTTAAGTTATACTTTTTCTGTTGGTGATTTTGCTTTCTTCATTTTGCTCCATCAGGAAGCTATCAATCAAGGTCCAGAGATCTTAAGTAAAAGACCTTCTCGTCAATTAACAATTCACATCGACCGATTTGCTTACATCTTTAGGTGTGTTCCATCTTTTCGCAGGCCTTGTCTTTTTCTTTTTTAAAAATAATTTATCACAATCCTGAACATGCAACTGTATCTGCTTCTAGATATGTAAATCATCCTCAAGTTGTGGCGGATGCTATTCAACGGCTTTGGCCAATTTTTAAAGCTATTTTTGATCTGTAAGTAGTCTCATATTGCTTCTGGTGTCTATAATTTCCTCTTTTATTTTTTGAAAGCTTGTTTGTCTGAAACATTTTTATAATTGTATTGATGCCAGTCGTGCTTGGGACATGAGAACAATGGAATCTCTCTGCCGAGCATGTAAATATGCAGTGAGTAAGCTAGACCATTTATTCCTAGATTTGCCCAATATCAAGACAATAATTAATAATGACATGTCATGAGTTGATTGAGTCATGCAATTGAATTAGACACTCATTTAATTTCCTTATTAGGGCAACTTTTGTGTGTTTTGTTTCAGCCTTTGCATATTATGTCTTATTCTGTGTCATATGGTTATGCATAAATTTTCATGAGGTTATAACACACTATGGTTATGATGTGCTGTTTTTTCTTTCATGTAATAAGCTATGTTTTCAGTTGGCTGTTTGTCAGCCAAGTCAATGATACAAATTTAAAATTTAATGTCAGTTCCCAGGTGGTTTCTTCATCCTAAAGTGTCTGTACAAGCTCAACTCTGGTTCTATGCATTGTGAACGTTGAAAAGTATAGTTTGTATTATTGAATGCTCTCTAGCAATATTCTATGACATGTTTCTAGGTGAGAACTTCTGGAAGATTCATGGGGCTCATAATTGGTGCCATGCTTGAAGAGATTCAGAGTCTATATAGGCAGCACCACCAACCGTGCTTTCTTTATCTCTCAAGCGAAGTTATAAAGGTATTCATATCTTACCATGCCATTTCTATCATCATTCCTGATAACCATGGTTTTAGGTGATGTGGTACCTTCCTTTATTTTGCTTGTAAGTAGATGTGTTTCTGGATGAGTGTGCATGCGAAAGTTATTAATTGCCTTTCAACTTTTAAGGGCCCTTTTGTATTATGCAATTATGTTATCTGGTGCTTATAGTTGGAGAAATATGGCAGAATTTTCATGGACAATTCACCCTCTCTGCATCTTTTTATGGAATATAACAAGTTTGGCTAATTTATGGTTGGTTAGTTAAAGTTTGTATAGAGGTTCTCTTTGATAGATAACAAGAGATGAGCTTTATGCATATGATCTTTCTTTCCCTTTATTTTTGCATGTTCTTGTTATTTTTCGAAGATTTCTTATCCTCAACTAATTTACTCCCCTGGTTTATTTTCCTATTAAAATTTCTCATTCTATAAAAAACTGATACATTATTAATCTATTTATCCCATTATGGTTCATATGTTGTACAGAATTCTCCCCTACGTTGTGTAGTCAATGAACTAGTTTTCTATAACTTTGATGGTTGTTTCCTTTTGCATTTCAGATATTTGGTTCTGATCCATCTTGTGCTGACTACCTGAAGAATTTGATTGAGGCACTCTTCCAGCATACAACACTCCTTCTCACTAATATTCAGGTGTGATTTAAGTGGCTTTGCTGTAGGCACTTGCTTTCTGATCTAGCTATATTGTGTTTGAATATTTGATTGTTATTTCTTGCTGCAGGAATTCACAGCCCGGCCTGATATAGCAGATGATTGTTTTTTGTTGGCCTCAAGGTGTATTCGCTACTGTCCTCAACTGTTTATTCCCTCATCTGTTTTTCCTTCATTAGTTGATTGCTCTATGATTGGGATCACAGTACAGCACAGGTATAGTCTCTCTCTCTCTCCCTTACATACAGACACCCGTGCTTGTGCGCGCGCACACACACTACCTTGAAAAGCATGTTCCATTCTCCTGAAAGGTTATTATGTGTATTCTTAGTGTTTTGTTTATTATTTAGTATTTATTATTGAGATGCAAGGAATCCTGTAACATACTTTCCTGATGTTCCATGTCCCAATCCCTCCTTGCCTGCATATGCCTGTGCATATTACAATTTTTATCATAATATCCTATATATGTTGAATCTCTGGTGTAATGCCTTTATTTTGCCTTTGCTGTCTGTAAGTTAAGACATGAGGGATAGCCATCCACTCACTTGAACTTACAGTGCATGCATCTAAGTACATGGAAAGGGGACATAAATGGCAATTCTTGCATCTTATGAAATAGAGAATTTCTTAAGTATTAGATGTTTTATTAAAAGAGAAGTATTTCCCCCCTGAATACTAGAGTTATTTCATATTTCAAAGGGACACTGTTACTGTTGATTGAAATGTCTTGTGTACCTGAAATGGCTGCAAATGTTTTGTAGTTGTGATACAAACTGCTTCTAATTCTGAAGGAGCTTATGCGTATGAGAATCCAATGGATGTATCTATGTTAAAATATATTTGCAGCGTTTTGTAGCATGGTTGTTTACTCTTTTGCCGTTTCCCTCTGTAGGGAGGCTTCTAATTCCATATTGCATTTCTTGGCGGATATTTTTGATCTTGCAAACTCATCTGTGGGGGAGCAATTTTTACCAATCAGAGATAGTGTAATTATTCCTCGAGGTGCCAGCATCACCAGAATTTTGGTTGCTTCATTAACAGGGGCACTTCCAAAATCTCGAGTGGATGTGGTAATTTAAGTCAATGATTGCCTTTCATTTTCATATATATTCACAACGGTTTGATGCCATCTGCCATTGATAACACTGTTGAAAGGATGAAGTACTATTATATTTTTCTTAATTTGTCTGCACCTGCACCTCTCTCAGGTATCTTATACACTACTGGCATTAACTCGAGCATATGGGATGCGAGCACTGGAGTGGGCAAAAGAGAGTGTTTTGTTAATTCCATCAACGGCTGTCACAGATGTGGAGCGGTCTAGATTCTTGAAAGCACTTTCTGATGCAGCATCTGGTGTTGATACTAATGGGCTGACTGTTCCTGTTGAAGAACTCTCAGATGTTTGTCGGCGCAACAGAGCAGTTCAGGAAATAGTTCAAGAAGCTTTGAGACCACTTGAGTTGAATTTGGTGCATGTATCATAGAGGGTTGGTAAATGCCTGTGATATAGGGAGGGCCATTTTGTTTAGGCCTTGTCTGTGGGTTAGGTTAGTTGGTTGTGTATTATCTGTTATATTCATTTTTTTTATCCATTACCATTCTCCATTTTTTAAGGAGAATTCATCCCCCTGCACGTCCTGTTGTGTTGGCCGGAAGAAATTAAATGGGGTGTTGTATCTTTAACTTTGGGGATGTGGGATTGGTGAGTGATGTCGTTTGTCCTGGTTTTCATTTAGGTGGGGGGGATGTTACATGGTATACAATTGTAATTTAACGAAAACAGAAAAAAGTGGGGAAGTTAGAGGACAATCATAAGTTGCTGCATTATTATTTTTTTAAATGAATATCGTTGAATTTGCAATTTTTGGGGAAGTTCATCGGGCTAATCTCTTAAAATGAAGGAAGGCCGCATTTTTGGAGATGTAAAATGCAGCTTATTCATAAAATCGTTGAATTGTATTCGACTCCATGGTCCTGGTTTTATTTCTGTTACTATTGTCAGCTGTCCTTTGGTATGAAGTGGCTAACCTTGGAAATTTAAAATGGAGTACGCTCCTCTTACAAAACTTATTATATTAAAAAAAAAGATTAGTAGCTTTTTAAAACTGGCCATACGAGGGTAAACTGTAAAGATAGATGATGTCTCAACTGTTTTACATTGGGACTTTGATTGCTACACTCTACAGCCTTGTTATTTGTATATGTTTCTCAATATAAATGAATATCAGTTGTCATGCTTAATAATACTGTAGAAAGTGTTTGAAAAAGGAAAATGGATTTCCTCTCGCTAACTGTTAGGTGTTGGATTTATTATACAGTTGACATTTGATTTGAAATACGACGGAGAGAATTCAGATAGGGTTCCAATCCTAAAAAAAGTGGGTTGATATCATTGATTTATGCTTGGTAAAAGCATCGCAATCTAGGAATCTAGATTTGCTGCAATCAATTTTTGATTCATTTATGGATTCCAACATTAATGTGTCATTGGATTAATTTTAGGTTTCTTCAAACACTTGAGTGAATATGTCAAAAATTGATTGCATTAGATTCATTTTCGCAATCGAATCCGGATTTGCTATAGCCAATTTGATGCGTTCATGTATTAGTGCATCATTTGATTAATTTAAACACTCTCACCCAGTGATTGAAGCAATGGTGCATCCAGGCATTAATTAATTTTCGCAATCCAGTTCTTAACAGAGGAACATATTGTTCCTTGGTTTGGAGTGACTTTGAAAACCTAATATTTTTTTTTTTTTCCCCTTACACTACAACCTGATTGTCCTTCCTTCCTACTCAGATTTGCCATATTCTGCAATTGAGTGGATCAATTATTGTTGTCACCTTTCCCTCACACTGCTATCAATAAATCTATCTATCTGCGTCTTTCTTTGCCCTCTCTCTCTCTTTCTGTCTCTGCAATCATAGCCAACGAACATAACAAACAAGCGAGTAATTGAATGGGGTCCACATCTCAATCTCAGAAGAAAGGCCTTCACTCCCTCCTCAGCAACCTCACCATACCATCATCATCTTCTTCCTCCAACGACCAAGATTTGGACTTTTCCAATGTCTTGGATCCCAATCCATCTCCATCCAGCCCACATGTGATCCATAACAGGTCCCACTCCTTTGTGGGTCCTTCCCCGCGTTTCCCCATCACCTCCTCCAATTCCCTCTTCCCTCTCAACGAACTCGCTTCCCACAGCGACGACGACGACGACGACGAAGAACCTGAAGAAATCCCCAAAACCAAAATTGGACCTGGGGATTTCCAGATTTTGAGAGTGGTAGGGCAGGGTGCCTTTGGGAAGGTGTTCCTCGTGAGGAAAAAAGGAGATTCGTGCTTCGATGATGGAGTTTATGCAATGAAGGTGATGAGGAAGGACACCATCATCAAAAAGAATCACATCGATTATATGAAAGCTGAGAGAGATATTCTTACTAAACTCCTTCATCCTTTCATTGTTCAGCTCCGCTATTCTTTCCAGGTCCTTCTTTTCTTCTTTACCTACTTAATAAGGATAATAAAATTATTATAATAATATTTTCATTAAGGAAGCCAAGAAAAAACACTACTTTATTTGTGGGGGTCAAATTTCAATTTTGGTTAATTTAATGTAATAAGTTATGCTGTAAGTAATATTTGTTAAGACAGTTACTACTAAGCAATAGTTAGGTCATCAAAATGTTGTGGAATATAATTTACCCTTACATTCTCCTTGCTGCTGATTTCTTCTACCTTAGACGTTGCTTCAATGTACCACATGATGATCTTAAAAATTGCTGATACAAAAGAGCGTATGCTGTATGTGTCAAATTGTCCATATAACTACTGAAGAATATATTGTGTGATGAATTATTCAATACGGTTCTTTTCTTTGCCTCCTTACTGCTTGGACATGTAGGACAACATTTCGATTGTGTGGTCATTTTGTTTATTTTATTATTTTATCCTTTAGCTAATTAACTTACTGCTACATTTGATTGAAATTTATGAGCAGACCAAATCTAAATTGTATTTGATCTTGGACTTCATAAATGGAGGGCATCTCTTCTTTCATCTATATCGGCAGGGCATCTTCAGGTATCTTGTTCTTGATCACCATAAATACGGGAGTGGATCCTCTCATGTCAGAAAAAAAACATGAGGGAGTTATGTTTTTAATCTCCATCATTCAATCACCATTTCCCCCATTTTAAACATACACCCTCTTTCCTTCAACATATTAGATGAGGGGTTGAGATTCAACATGAGAAAAAATAACATGAGGGGATCCATTCCCCCATAAATACTGCAACATACGTGTTTGACCTTTTTTAATTATGCCTTTGGTATGTCTTGAGTAGAGAGGATCAGGCAAGGATTTACACTGCTGAGATAGTATCTGCTGTTTCACATCTTCACAAGAACGGCATCGTGCATCGGGATCTTAAACCTGAAAACATACTTATGGATGCTGATGGGCATGTAATGGCCATGCCCACCTACTTAATTTTGTTGAAGGAATCTGCATGATAATTGTTAAATTTCCTTTTGATTGAAAATTTTCTATATGACCCTGTATGTTATATTCCTAATTTAGTATTGACAGCTGAAAAGTCAAATTAGGTAAGTTCAATGTGCGATTATTTTAAATGATTGAAGTATATCATTGAACTTTGATATTTGTATATATAGGTGATGCTAACTGATTTTGGACTGTCAAAAGAAATTGAAGAAATGGGCAGATCCAACTCTATGTGTGGGACCACAGAATATATGGCTCCAGAAATTCTACTGGGTAAAGGCCATAACAAGGATGCAGATTGGTGGAGTGTCGGTATTCTGTTGTATGAAATGCTAACAGGGAAGGTAAAGTCATCTCTTGCACCATTTACACTGTATTTCTGTGTAGGTTTTGTTTGTTGTGAAGGTACGCACAGTTAAAACTTGAATTATATTTTGGTATGTAATAATAATATGCAGTCAGAAGTCGGAACCTATTATGCCTCTGCCAACCAAGTCTTGAATAGAAAATATTAGGCGCTTTTGACCAGGTAAATCTTGTCTAGGGCATAGTTGCTTATGCAATGGGGAAAAAATAAAAAGATTGTAGAGTCAGCAGATTCATGTGATTCACGACCGGGATTCACTCTAAATTTTACCTTTTAGGGGTGAGTTATGTTGAAATTATTTGGTAATGGGAAGTTGGAAACTCCTCTTACCTGCTCATGCTTGCTTAGTGCTCTTGGAATTATCTGTTTAATTGGGCTTATTTCTTGTTAATATCCTTTAATATATATCTTATATTAATCGATGTCATTCAGATACTGTGTTTTAACTGCCTATTCCTTATGATCTATCTGTTGGCTGATTTTTATTTGTGCTGATGACAAAAATATAGATCTCAATAGTGTTATCTCAATATGGACCTTATTGAGGATCAGTGTTTCTTATTACCTTTTTTCCCTTCAAAATTGATGTCTGGATCAATCTGTTTATTTTGCTGTTAGGAAGCTTTTCTGTTTCTTTTTTCTTTTCCCTCAATAAGAGAGCACAAGGTGGAGCTATCGGCATTTGGGGGTTCTCTAGGACATCCACGGTTCCACCTTTGAAGCTCGTACACCTAAATCATATTATCATACCACTATAGATAATCTGTTACTCAATGCAAAGGGCTGTTGCTTTGTTACGTAGAGTTTACATTCATTTTTTCCTGATCATTTACTTTCATTTGGCAGCCACCATTTACACACACTAACAGAAAGAAGCTTCAGGAGAAAATTATTAAAGAGAAAGTTAAACTTCCACCATACCTTACCAGTGAAGCTCACTCTTTGCTCAAAGGAGTAAGTAGACAACATTGTTCCTGTTTTTGGTCTATTTTGTTTCTCTACCTTCTCCCGTTATAATATAATTATAACTAATATGTTTGTTTCCCAAATATTGGTTAAAGGTTTCATATTGTAGATTTCTGAATTCACTGCCTTGATGTTTAGTTGGTCTTCTTTTCTAATGCCAGTTTTCTACTTTACTCCAAAAGTGATCCGATATTCCTATCTACATTCTATTTTGATAATTCTATTCATTAAAGGAACTTAAATTTGACATTTATACTGTATTAATTTATTTATTTTTTGTTTATTTTTTTATATGCAAATGTTAGTGTTAATGTTAGTATTTATACTGTATTAATTTATTGAATCGTGACTTCACATATATAATGAAACTTAATATATGTCAATCAAATACCATATTCAGAGGCATATTGCAATTTATATCTTTCTTAGAACCATTGTAAATTCATTATTAAAGAATGCACCAACTCACTTTGTCCAGAATTTAAAATTCTGTAGTTTATATACACATTATATTTATCTAATGATTTTTTAAACAAAAACACAAATATGTCATATTACATGCATGTTTAAATGGAATCCGGTGTGTATTGGTATCTACTTGGATTCTGCTTCTTACGTTTTACTTAAATAATTATGATTTTAAATTATATTAATATTCCAACAAAAATTAGAGCAAAACAATTCTTACTTTTCCTGCGAGTATATGTGAATTGCTATTTTTTTTATTTTTCAAAGTTGCCCTGTAAATTGCCACACTAAAAAAAATGCAGTCATCATGTTCTAAAAGGTAATTATTTCAGTACAAAATTGAAGGTATTAAAAGCATTAACATAATAACCACCTCTTCATAACACAATGAACACTTCCAGAAAAGAAAAAATATTGATGGTCATTTTTTTGTAGTGGTTATTTTGTTACAAAGCGTGAGTACTCAAAAAACAATTTTGAAAACGAATATGAAAGAAGAATGCAGGGAAACTGGGTAAGTTCTTGCTCTGGGAAATGATGTTCTCTAGAAATTATGTATTTGAGATATACTAATAAACAATGCCATGGCAATAAAAAGAGAGATATCCGATGCTAAAAACTGCACATCTGTGTTTACTTGTTACAGTTGCTGCAAAAGGATCCATCGACAAGGTTAGCCAGTGGGCCAAATGGAGATGACCAGATCAGAAGTCATAAATGGTTTCAGTCAATCAATTGGAACAAATTGGAGGCAAGGGAACTGCAACCAAAGTTCAAACCTGATGTGTCTGGAAAAGACTGCACAGCTAATTTTGATAAATGCTGGACAGCAATGCCTCTTGATGACTCACCAGCACCCACACCTACAGCAGGTGACCATTTCCAGGGCTATACTTATGTGGCACCAAACCCATGGCTTTCATCTGGATAGAGTGAAGGCATTCCAATCCAAGGAAATGTGTATATGAGTGCATCAAAAAGTGACCCGAAGCAGGCAAGCCTTACTGACTGTAAGCTTGTTGTTTCTATGCATATAAGTAACCCAATTCTCTCACAAAGGTGCTACCGTGTCCATCATTCAAAAGCATTCTCAAATGAACATTGTAATGTTACTTAGCAAAGATGAATATAGAGATAAATAAATGTTTAGTGTCTCTGATTAAAGTGAGTTTTTCATATATGGGTTTCTTATTTGCGCAGTTTGGTTTTTTTATTGTTTTAAATTAACATTTAGGGAGAAAGATTTTAATTGCTTTGTCATCTAGTCATGTCAGCATTAGCTTATTTGACTTGGCAGTGGCAAAGAAAGAAAGAAGAAATGGTATATTTGACTTCTTGTTTATCAACAGTTGTCTACGAAGCGTTGACATGGACAACGGACACGTGGACACCGGCATTGTCCAAAATATAGGACACTGCCACAATGCTACACCGCTATATATATATATATATATATATATATATATATATATATATATATATATGCGCGCGCGTCAAATCAAATAAAATTAGACATGGACATCATTAAAATATTTAAATTGAGAATCAAGATTTATATATTCATGTCAAAATAACTTGCAAACTGACATATATATGAGGTGTGAACAAGAAGAGAGGAGGGTGAAAAACAGAGCTTCGAACAAGAGGAGAGGAGGGCGAAAAACAGAGAGCTTCAAACAAGAGGGGAGGGAGAAGGAAGAAGCTTTCAGAGAAATGATAGAGAACACAAATGGAGAGGGAGAAGCGTATGCGAAATGCTTTCAAAGAAATGAGTTTTCTTTTTAATTTTTTTGGTCCCTCATTTGTTTTAATTTATTCAAATTTATTCAAGTTGATTCTTCTATTTTAAAAATATTCAAGTCGATCTCTTACTTTACAAAAGTTAAGCAATTTGGTCATTTTTCACCATTAAGTTTTCTCGTTGGAAAACTTCGTCGAAAAACTTCATCAGAATCTTTCTCTCTCACACACACACACTCTTCCTCTCTCCTCCCTTCTCTCTGTGGAGCCGCTTCATTTTTTTTTCTTTTCTTCTTAACATCTTTCCCATTGAACCCTTGCTGCCCTTACCTTCTCCCCTCTACTCAATTGCACCCCACTATCCCAATCACAAAAATTTCGTGATAACAGCCTCGCGCGGCTGCGTGGTGGTCGGACGACGGCGAGGCACGTTGGCATCATGGACGAGGATTCTGCAAAGTGGGTGATGTGATCTGGGTGTTTGGAATGCAAAGGCGTGCGACTGTCTCTAGACGAGGCTTGCAACTATCTCTAGATGAGGCATGGTGGCACGGTGGACCAACGGAGGCTGTGCAGGTGCCAACACAGTGGTTGGTACGTGGCAACTCACTGTTTTTTTTGGGTTTTTCTTGCTTTTCAGGTGGGTGACGAGAGGGGAAAAGAGAGGAAGAGAGAGAAGGAAGATTCCAACAAAGTTTTTCGGTAATATTTCCAGATTCTGAAAAGATTTTCGGTGAGAGGTAGACCTAATATGGTAAAAAAGGATCAAATTGATACTTTTGGCAAGTAAGGGATCAACTTGAACATTTTTAAAATAGAGAAATCAAGTTGAATAAATTAAAACAAATGATGGACCAAAAGAATGATTTAGCCTAATTTTTTTTACTTTTTAATTATTATTTAAAAAAAAATGAACAGTGTCCAGCCATTGAGCAGTGTCGATTATGTGTCCAGTCAGTGTCGGAGTCGAAAAATATAATTTTTAAATTGGATACCTAACAAGGAGTGTCAGACACGTGTTATACGAGTGTCCCACACGTGTTATACAGCGTCCCACAAGTGTGGGTGTTAGCTGTGTCCGTGCTTCATAGACAGTTGTACTTGTACCTATCAAATTGTGGGTAGGTCCTATTTTTGACAGCAAGGCAACCGAAAGGTTGATGCATTTTGTCGTTGCTCCTTCGTATGCATATGTAACTTTGAGCTAATATTGAAAATGTTGCTATCCTATGTTGGCCATAGAAACTATGAGAGATAGGAGATGGCACTGATGTCTTCGGTTTTCTTTCCCTTCCTCCCAAAGCACACACACACTTATCACGCAATAACAAGAAAAATATTTGTCTAATCTTGAAAGGAGAATATCAGGATATATCCAATTCCAATTCAAAACTGTTTATTTTGTGTGGATGGCTGGGACGGGTTCCTTATTCCTCACTGCATACTTTACAAATTACAAATCCTCTCTCTAGAGGAAGAGAGACGACTCCACAAAAAACGCCACGGATAAGGCGAGAGCAAGACAAAGGGATGATGATCATCATTTATAAAAAAAAAAAAAGAACAGAGCATTAAGAAACAGACAGTGAGAGAAGCATTCTGAAAACAAATGTAGGGGATCAGCATTTTCAAAGAATCATGTTCCTTCCCCACTTTAGACTATACATATATAACATATATGATAAAATATTGAACTTCCCTAACATGTGCCTTAGGTAAACAATTTAAGCAAAGGATAAATTCGGTTACGTCAACCCAATCTTTTGCCATACAACAATGATATTCTCACTTTATATCTAATTTATAATCGTTGATCAAATCACTCTTTGGCCTTATAAACAATAATGGGTAGATGATAAATGATTCAGATTTAGGTATAAAATAAGTGATGAGATAAACATTTTCTTTTGTCATATGGCTCAGAGTCAATAGAATCTACTTTTACCTCGTTTATAATTTTATAAAGTTCACTGGTTAAATATTGGAACTTTTATGTTATAGAATCGGGTGAAATATTATAAATATCATATAGGACCCGGATTGTCTGTCGTCGGCAATCCCTACATTCACCCAGTCAGGAAAATCTGCACCATTCATACGTGATCGGACGACTCAAATCATAAAATCAACACACCGATCTCACCCATTCATTTTTATTAACGCTCAAGATTGTCCCTAAGTCACTTTTAACGGTATGGAATCCAAATCCCATATACTGGTGTAAGTATGAGTGAGTATTTTGAAACGGAGTTGATGTACCACATGTACAGAATCTACGGAATTGGATTAGCTGCCGTTGACGTACTCTCTCTCTCTACCTTCATTTTTTTTTCTATTTTTTTGGACAAAGCAAATCAACAACAATGGAGAAGAGTGAAAATAAATCCAATGATGATGAGTTATTGTGACTGCACTACTGCAGGAAGGGGTAACTGCAATGAATCGAGGTCCAAAAAAATATGAAATAAGTCGGCTGGGTGTCAAATTTGAAATAATAGAGTTCTTAAAAGTTAAAAAATCAATGTAACGAGCCAATTACTATATAATGGCATGTGTCTGCTTTTCACTTGTCAAATAGAGATAAGTAAAGCAATAAGATTCTGTGTATTATTATGTGGGCTATACTCTTTGCAAAAGAACCTTCATTTAACTCAATGAGTAAGGGATCCACCCACTAAAGGAACTAAAGTTACTATATCTTTGGATGATAGTTTACAGTTACACGACAACCAGTAGAACCCAAAAATACCAATCCATTATTCTACATGGATGTTGTGCCTATAAATAGACCATATATGCTTGCCCTTTATGTTGCAAGTTGAAACCATCTCTTGAGATACTAGCTAGGGAGCTGTTGAGGGAGTGGAGCCAATAGCCATGTCTAGCAAAGTTAAGTCCAAGAGTGAGAAGTCTCTTTGTGAGATATCGATGGAGGTTGTAGCAAATGTCATTAGGCTATCCTCTTTCTCTATTGCACAGAAGACTCTTGGAACTACCGCTACTACTGGAAAGGCTGGGAAGGACCCTGAGAAGGAACCAGTACAGGTTCCTGATCAATTCCCTGCAGCAAGGAAAAGGTCACAAGAGCCAAAGAGCCATGTGAACCCCACAATTGTGATCAAGCCAGATGGAAGCAGATCAACTACACAAGTGATTCGAAAAGAGAGAGTCCATCAGGATAAGCCAAAGAAAGAAGAGAGTGTTGATGGATTGGCTTCTGAATATATCAATAAGATACGTAACAAGCTCGGGTGTGGTTTATGAGAGACATGCATGGAAGCTTTCTGTATTGTATGTCACCGAGTAACTTACTAAGTATTGTCTTTATAATTTTATGTGCTTTGTATATCAAATAATGTACATAATTAAGTAGCCCGTTTTGGTTTTCATAAACCCGCTGTAATAAACTTGGTTGATGGGGTCTCTTCTGCAAGCTACAAAATTAATATGAGATGATATTGCTGTTTCTGAGATACCCAATCTAACTTTTTTCTTTATGCTTTCTTTAATATTCCTCGCTGGATGCACAAGTATTATATGTAGAGATGTTTTTCAACATGTAGGTTTGCTGTTTGCATGAATTAAGTAAATGATTTCATTTGGTTCCAGAAGCTATGTTAACAATTAATTTCTTTCTTCAATCGCCCTTGGCTTATGGCAGAAAGGATATTATAATACATCGGGAAAAATGAATAAATTAAAGATAGAGTATAATAAAATTAATAATACAGGGTATTTTAATTTGGTGTTGCAGTCATAGTGGTGGTCCAGCATACAATATGTGGATAAAAAGATAAAGTACTAGAAAACGTGAAGAAGTGGTACGAGAATATATATTGTTGCTAAACATGCATATCCTGATCCTTGGTAACCCCAACATTTAAGTTTCTAATTTCTAGTTAACTGGATTTTTAAGTTTCAAATGGGTGAATAGAGAGAGTAGTGCGAGCTAACTTATGACCACTCTATGCCGTGCAAAAACAAATAGTCATTGCAGTAATTCATGCACGTGCCTCATGGAACCATATATGCATGTTAGTTTTAGTCCTTTCAGATTTCAACATGTACAGCATTTGTCGGTAAAACCAGCTAGCATAACTCAGGTACCACAAGTAAAAAGATGCCTGCTTCATTTGGTGCTTTATACTTCACTGCCCAGCCATCGCTTTTTCACTCACAATAGGTTTCAGCATCTTTCTTTCTTTTGATTTTCTGATGATATCCATAGACAATTTTACACTGGGTTATCTGTAAAAAAAACACCACTTTGCTAACTAACTATTTGCGGCAAACAAATAAATTCAATTCTTGATAAATTAAAGAAAAGGATAAATAAGTTTTTAATCTCTAAAAAGTGGATGAGTTTTGATTTTAGTCCATATAATTTTTTTTCCATATGTTTTGGTCCCTATAATTTCGAACATTCAAGAATAGGTCCCTCTACCACCAACTGTGCACCATTATCTGCTGACGTGACAAACGAAAGCTGTGTCAGCATTGTCACATGGCGTCCTATCTGTTTGTCACGTCAGCAGATAACGGTGCACAGTTGACGGTACGACTTTTCCTAAGCATTTGAATTTTTTTTTTATAAGCAAAAAATATATTGATATAAATACAAGTGGTACTTTTTTTTTATAAGCGAAAAAAAATATATTAATTAGAAGGGTCTTGCTAATGAGTGTTCTAAGGGCATTGTTTAAGGAATCGACAAAAGGAAAGTTTGTCTTGGAAAACTAAGTGAAACACTTTTTAATGTATTAAATACATCATTTTCCCATAGAAAATTTCTTTCATTGATTGTTTAAATAATGCTTTAAGGACACTCGTTAACATTCTCCTAATTAGAATAACAGGATACTCTAACCGGTATATATAGAACCAATACCAGTACACCACAATAAAGAAAGAACAAAAACCAATCATATATACACTAACAGCAGGAGGCAAGTATGCCAAGCTACATCCCAACAAAACAAAATATAAGGCTTACACCCTCACCAAATGAAAGCTTATTCTGCCAAAATCGCACCCCATATTAACATACTCTGTCTGATAAATTAGTAGCAGACCCAATTTTTGTTCTAGTTGGGATCAATCAGCAAAGGCATTGCAGTCCCCTTCTCTAGCAGCACTTCGTGAAGAACATATCAGCAGACACCTAATGTTTTTTACCATCACCACACTTTGCCTTGCAATTAGTAAGTAGTGACGAATTTAAAACAGCAGTCTTCCTATTCATACAACTTTGAACAACTCCTAGCCGACATGACCAACTTCCACCAAATAGAACTCCACTACTACAGAAGATAACTTAAGCCTAAATCTCACTCATACAACTATGATACTCTAACCCATATACAAGTAGCAAAAAAAAAGAGATAGACTGAATGTAAATATGATACTGCCTTTAAACCGTAGGCAATATAAGTATTAAAAAAGCCTTAACCCCATAAAAACAACACCAGAGAAACTAACCCTGTAACCATATAAAAAGGAAAATAAAAACCTCTAATCCATACCCACCGAAAAGAAAATTTACAAAAGAGAGAAGGCATTATCATGTACAACCAACCCAAAATCAAAACGGGCCAAGACAGTCCTGCATAACAATCTGCCAAAACCTATATATATAAAAAAAATTATAAGGACTAAAACCAAAACTCATACACTATTAAAGGGTTAAAAATTTATTTAAACCTTAAAAAAACAATCTATTTGAGATAGTATTTTTTTAGTGCAATACTCTTTATTATATATTTTCTATTTGAATAAAGTATAAACGTATATGAAGGTAGATAAAGCAATAAAGAAATATGTTGTCTCTGTTGATGAAGAACCACGTGAGTTTCTATCAAAAAAAAAAAAAAGAACCACGTAAGTCATGCGTGAGTATAAAGGGCATCTCCAATTTCTATTTTCAGTAGAAATTTATGCCAATTTTTTTGTGGATTTTTTTATAGAAATTTCTTGTGAATTTTTTTGTAATTTTTTTAAAAATGAGATTTTTTCTTATCGATTCAAATTTGTAAAAAAATTTGTAGGAAATTTTGACATTTCCTACGAATATTCTTACAAATTAAAATTTTTTGCAAATCGATCGGCTTTAATCTCATCCAAATCAATCCAAAAAAATTAGTTTTGATCCATTTTGTTTTTTTATCTGATTTCAATATTTTTATGGATCAAATTAGATTTTTTTGAGGATTTTAAAATTCGAAAAAAAAATTATCCACGAAGATATTACCTATTAACAAAATTCATAGAAAAATTATAAAAAATCTATTTCCTACAAATTTTTGTGTAAAATTCAAATATAATCAAAAAAAATTTAGTAGTGTTTGTATAGAAGTATCTCACTTCAAGCTATATTTTCTTGTGAATTGTGAGGAGCAGTAAATGAAGTCAAAAGCGGGTTCCTCTACACTATTGATGCGACAACATTTATTCAAAGGCATCTCATGCCAAAGGCCCCGGCTAATGATCGCTTCGTAAGGAACGTATTACGTATGCTTTCAAGGGAACGGCTATCGCTAAATGAGAATCCAAGTATTTGTTTTCATGTGCTCTTCTAATGAACCAAATCTTCCACAATCACCCACTACCAATGTAAACAGAGCAAATTAATGTGTCATCTGTCTCTGTTATACGTTTGGAAAACAAAGAACATCATAAGTTTATTTGGATCTTTATTTAGGCATATATATATATCAGCATTACATCAGGGTATGATGCCGGCTGATGATCATGTCATTGCGGGCTTTAGTCAGCCATATTTGTGCTCTAAACTTGTGCAATTGATTCTTCCTTTTCAAATTCTCACGCTTATTGATTTTCTTCTTTCATTATGAGTATTAATATTATAATAATAATGATAGGCATTAGTCTCCCATTAACGACTGAAATATCTTATCAATACAAAAAAAAAAAGAAAAGAATATTACAATAATGATACCCACTGCTATTTTTATTATATCAACTCACATCAATTTCTTTCTTCAGTAATAAAACAAGACAAACATATTTTAAGTACACACTCTTTTTTGTCAAAATAAGTAAAAATGTAATACAAGTATAAAATAAATGATGTGCTGCATTCATTTCTCTTAATTTTATCTAGGTTAACTAATCATTTAGTCCCTATATGTGATACTGATTTTGAATTTGGTCCTTATACGTAAAAAAATTTGAAATTGGTCCCTACATATACAATTATTTTTAATTTGGTCATTGCCGTTTATTGATGTTGTAACACCATCATGTGATAGGGACCAAATTCAAAATGATTGTCACATGTAGGGATCAAATTGAAAATGATTATTACATACAAGGATCGAATTCAAAATAAAAATTTGAATTTGGTCCCTACATGTGACAATCATTTTCAATTTGGTCCTTATACTTAAACTTCAATAAATGGCGTTATGACATCAATAAACGGCGAGGATTAAACTAAAAATAAATATACATATAAGAATCGATTTCAAAAAAATTTATATATAAGGACCAAATTCAAAATTAATATGACATACAAAAATTAAATAATTAGTCTAACCTTTTATCTATATCTCCTTCGATAGAATTGGTAGAAATAAGAACTCTATTTTGCCAACCCTTCTACGAGAATCTATGGAAAATTGTTGAACTGTTTCCTAATTAGATTTCGCATAACGCTTTTATACTCCACTGTTCATAGTCAGGGCTCAGGGCTCAAGGAATAGGAAAAATGTTATTTACATATTAAACTAATTACATTAAATTGCGTGCATTTTACTTGATTTGAAATAAAAATAGAGATAATATATAATAGAACGTGTTTTTATTTATTTTAGTGAAGATTCAAATTTATCCCTGAAAATTTTTGTGTATTAATTTTTAATCTCTGAAAAAATAAATTAATCATTTAATCCTTCAAATTTATAAATGCCGGACATAGTAGTCCCTAGGTTTAGTTCTGACATCCATTTACTTGTCTACATGTTTCTTTAATCATCCTATTTAACCCGTTAGTGATCCTGTGACCGATAATATTTTCACCGTGAAAAATGAATGAAAAGTAAAAAAAATATATAATTTTTCGATATTTCGGATTTTAAATTTGTTGTTTTTTCACTTTTATTCCTTTTCAACAAAAGAAATTTGTCATAAGGTAGGAATAGTAACAAATTAGATATGATGGTTAATGAGATACGTAGGTAAGTAAATAAACATTGGAACTAAACCTAGAGATTAATTTGTCTCGTATTTATAAATTTGAAGGACTAAATGATTAGTTTATTTTTTTTCAGGGACTAAAATTGGATCGCCAAAAATTTTCAAGGTTCAATTTGGATCATCACTCTATTTATTTTATTACTTCAAAATAATACAAAAAAAAATAATGTTCAAACATCATTACTCCAACAAAATATTTCTTTAAAGTGAATTTGTTCCTTAAGCAAACAAATAAGAATATATCCATCTTTAATTTGATAAAGTGCATAAAATTTTAACTCATTAATTAAATGATTTTAAGATGAATACACTTTTATTTATCCACTTTAAACTTTAAAGGAATTTTTTCCATTTTTCTTTCCCATATAACCACGTGACTAGAAGAAACAGACGTTAACTTAAACCTACACACCATTTTTCTATCAAAACCAGAAAACTTAAATATATACAAAAGATCTAGATACAAATAAGTTTGTCTGATCGGGACTTGTGGTTTTATTTTACAAGCGAAAGTAAGAAATTGCTCTTACTTGCAAGGTGAAGTTGGAGAACATTTTTGTTCAGACCGAATGACATGTTAAAATTTGTGCCATATACAAAAAGTTTAAGCATTCCAAGTTAAATTTGTCAGTCTAACATAACTCAAATATTGTCATGTTTGCAGATGCATATATTGTTTTACGCATAAACTATGTTGATAACAATGTTTTATTTTACGCTTGAACTATAACATGCATGTGCATCACATGTTTGTTAAATAAACAATATATTTATTAAACTGCTGTAGTCACACACTTAAATATTTATTCTATTTGATTTATTATTAATATTAATATATTTATGTTGAGATATTTTGAAAACGAATTAATTACAATTATATTTTATATTTAGTCTATTAAAATTTAGCATATCATAACATATGGTTTTTCGCTGCTATTGTTGCTCTTATGACATTCTTTCCTAATCTATTTATAATCCAAAAGTAATTATAAAGTTCTATTCATTAGCAAAAAAAAAAAAATGATGAACTGTACATCATTTACAATTTGGACGAAGTATAAAAAGAATAAAAAAAGAGAGTAAAAGACGTTTCAATGGTGAAACAAAAAATATTAAAACATTTTAAAACATTGAACAAACAATATGTTACTGATAATACCAATGTTTTCAGATTAATTGGTAATTGCTAATACTATTACTTATAAAAATGTAAAAAAAAAAAAAAAAAAAAAAAAAAAAAAAGCTAGATAATAATTATTTTAGTATTTTAAATCTAACTATGTGGGTTTTTTCCCTGATGGATGGATTAAGATAAACTCTCATGGCGCTTCTAAGGACAACCCAGGTGAGGCGGGTTGTGTCAGTCTTATCTGAGATGAAAGCGACATATGGATAGTGGGTTTTGGTACTCATAATGGTATATGTTCCTCTTACATAACTGAGTTAGGGGGCATTCTCAAGGGTTTAGAGGTGGCCTGGAATAAAGGTTTTCCAATGGTGATTCTTGAGTCTGACTCAACTGAGATGATTAATATGTTACACAAAAGATATCATTGTATGAGAAGGAACAAACTCGTGTTCGAATCTGTGATTGGATGGACAAAGATTGGCAACTGCGTTTTGTTCATACATATAGGGTAGGGAATGCATGCGTCGAGTAGATTGCAAATTGGAGCATCTCCCAGGAGCTTGGTTTTCATTTGCTAGAGATTCCCCCTAGAGGGATTAGTTCACTCCTTCATAATCATTTGTGTGGGGTTTCTATATCCGGTGGATTTTCTTTGTAGTTTTTTTCCTTTGCTTGGTCTTTAACCCAGCTGTACACAAAAAAAAATAAAAATCTAACTATGTCATAGAATTAAAATAAATATATACAATAAAAAAGGATAAAATTATATTTATTCAAACCGTAAAAGTTATACCGATGTGAAATAATATAAATAAAAAGTGTGATGACCCTAAAAATATTGGGCTTTTCCGGTTATGCGTCAGCGAAGTAGTACTAGTTAATTCAATGACACCAACTAGAAGCGAATGTAACCAAAAAGAAATTGAATGCCCGCACCCAGTGAACAAGATTCATTAGACATGGAGCATGACATGATCTTTTACGGGCCTGCACAAGAAATAGAAAGATTCAGCTCCATGATTAATTACTTCTATTTCCATATTCCATCTTCCTTTATGATATAGCTCCAGAATGATAAATTTTTCACCCGATAATTCAGGGAGTTATACTTGGAGTTAGCCTGACATACTTAAATTCGACCGGCAGTAAAAAAAAATTGTTCCTGCACTTCTGGAAGAAACAGTCAACGATCCCACAGAATTAGCAGTGTTTATTTCTAACTCTGGGAATAGCTGTAGCTACTAACATTGAGTTCATCTATTAAGAAATTGGTATGATAAATATATTTTTCTTTGTTATGCGTGACACCTTCCTGTGTCCCGCAAGGCGAGACTAATCTGTTTTCATGCGAAGGGATCATTAAAGTTAATACACATCTTTTAAAAAAATATTTTTCATACATACGATAATGAAAATAAATGTCGATCAACGTATTTAAGGAACTCAATTAGATACTATCTCTCTTGAACCTTGTTGGTTGTATAATAAGTATATTTGCAAACGTTTATTTTATAGAGAATAATTTTATTCTTTGAATGTTATTTTAGAGAATTTTTTCTTATAAATTACTTTAAATGTAAAATAAGTTTATTCAAACCTACGCTATAAAGAAATCAACTTTTTCTAGCCAACAAAGTAGGCAGTGTTTATAGTAAAGTAAGTACTAAAACATGTGGTACATCGGGAAGGCATAAAAAATCAGCATTAGATATATTATTAATTTAATTCTACGATTTAGATTTCATGCTTCAAATTTTTTTCACTTTTACCTGTAGCCAAAAAAGTTCAAATGATAACTTCATCCTTACTCCAGTCATCCCATCTCGTTAGAATCCGGCAACCATTCAAATCCACAACCACCACCAGAGCTGCCGCGTTCACGTCATCTTCTCCAACAACAACAAGATAACATGAAAACTTGTTGAAATATCAAAATTGAATCGAAATCAATCAAACAAAATAAAATCCCCTAAAGTCCGAGAAGAAACCCACCCTCACCCTAACTTTGCTGCTTCCTAACCTCCTACAAGTCCATCGTACAAGCCAAGGTCTCCTTTGAAATTTGGGACCTCACCGTCGTTGATGCCCAATTGAATACCAGTAGATATACATCGAAAGGGTTTGCAAAACCAATGCCCTCGAGAGGGAGTACGAGGAGCCGATCGATCCCATCGTTGACCTCTCAGATCCGGTCGCCCAATGCCACGCCGCGACCACCACGGTCCCACCATACTCCACCGTCAGTTCGACGTCTCCATCGAGATCAACAACTCTCGGGTCCTCGCTGCCACCCACGCCGCGTAGGGGTAGGGATGAGGTGGTGGTAGCAAGCAAGTGCATGGGATGGGGATGGGGATGGGGGTGGGGGTAGCCGGTTTGGTGGTGGTGAAAGAGTGGGGGGTAAAAATGAAATTTGAAAATTATTTTTTTGTTTGTAAAATTGGTTATTTTTATTTGTGATAATGTTAAGTCATTTTGGGTCTTCACTGTAGATGCCACCAACAAAGTCAGGGTATGTTTTAATGAACATTAATTTTTTGAAGAAAAGGAAAGAGAAAATTATTTTTCATTTCTAAACCAAGATAGTAATTAAATGTTTATAAATAACGAATATTGAAAATTTTATATGATGATTACCCTATCCTCAACGCTTCAACGCAAAGCCAGTGTCGCAAGTCGCATCTCACTAGTTGAACCTCGATTCAGGCTGCGGTTTAATTTCTAGTTTAGCTTTCCTTCAATACACTAATAAGTTTTTTGTTTTTTGTTTTTTGGAAAAATTTACACTAGTAGTTTATATTCATAGAATGATAGATTGCCATTTTCAAGCTCCTCTTCCAAAAACAAAAAATTAACAAACAGTGCATTTTATTTTTATTGAATATTGTACTAAATTTAATATTTATTTACTTTATTATTAATACACCATACTAGACTAGTGTTTTGGTATCAACCAAACCGAATCGCATATATAAAATTTAATTAGTGAGTTATTTCAGAGTCGGCTGAATTATTACCTTTTTATTTGTTGGTTTTTATTGGTGTCTTTTCCAGTATCCCCAATAATTTTAGGATAAATGTTATTTTGCCCAACCAGAATGTGTCACCTTAATTAAATGGGTCATGTTAGTTAATCAAGTCAAATGATTCTCACCTGATTGGGCTACCTAGGCAAGATAAAATTACTCTTGAGGTACCGAAAAATTCACCGGTTTAATTGTTATGCACTGTCAGTGTAAAATTTTTTACACTGTCAACCAGTCAGAAATCATGATTTGAATGACTTTTAAGGTAGTTAAGATAAGACTCAATCATTTTTACTGATTTAGTAATTTCTGATTGGTTGACTGAGTAAAAAAAACTTTACATCGTCGATACATAACAATTAAATCCTATTTTTAGTGTTCCAAACATAAAATTGATATATGTTAATTCGTAATATTTTAATTTTTACTAGATAATATATTATATTTATTGATATTATCTAGACTTACTTTTTAATGATTGTATTGATAAAAACCTGAATAATCCAATCCAAATTTAAATTATTTTCAATCAGATTGAATTAATTCTAAATTGATATAGGAATCAATCCTGACCAAATCAAACCATAACCCCTACAAGCTTGTAACATAGATCGGTGGCCATATGCTGCTCACCACAGTTTTACTAACACCGCTATTGACACTATTTCACATCAGCAACGGCTACTGCCATCACCCACCGGCAACCGCGAACAAGATCGGGCAGCCACTGCCACCTCAGCCATCATCTACTGCCGACCAACCACCACCCCAGCATCTTTACATTTTTTAATAATTAAAAAATTGGTGATGTGAATATTTTAGGATTTGAAAATAGTGAAAATTGGTGGTGGGAAAATGACGTGATAAGATATTTTTCCAATACAGGAACATCGTAATCACCGTCCATAAATCGCTCCGCCGCAAATAAGCACAAGAACTAGGGGTCCTTTAAGCAGTGTGGGGCAAGGTAACAAGCATTACCCGCCCAATCACTCGCAATAAACAACAAGCATCACAGGAATGGTAGAAACCAAGTTGGTGTAGGACAAACCGGATGATGCATGGCTTATATAAACAACAAGGTACAATTACGATACTACCACAGCTATCACAGCCATTAACGAGTAGAAGTAAATTAGGTCATATTCAACAGAATTGAAAAACGTGCCCGTCTGCTAACACCTAACATGAATGACACAAACTGCCAACCGTTCAAACCCAACTTGATATTTTCTTCCCCCAAAAGAGCCATAAGCCACTCATCTGTGAAGTCCACATATAACGTTATCAGCAATAAGCAGAAAATACTGCGTTATTTTCAGTTACATCAACTACAAGCATAAACGGCCAAATAAACAAGAATCTAAGATTAACATAAGCAAACAAGAAGAAACAGGACAGGACCTTTCCCGGGTCTGTACAAGGAACGGAAGGATCAAATTCAGTCACCTAAGCTTGCCTTCTCTAATCCATCGCCCTTTCCTTCAACATCTTCTCTTTCTCCCATCACATAGACAGAGACTGGAGATTAGAGATAATAAATATCTATATGAATCCAAGATGCTCTAGATATAAGACCATAATCATGAGTCATATATTTCTCAAGCAACACTTATGATGCTATCTCCATTGTTGAAACAAGGCATTGCATGTAAAGCTGAATGTCTTGAGGATGTCTGCCTTTGATCAGGTGAGAATGATAGCCCAAGGGACAGTGTTGGCGGTTCAATAGTGGAACTCGAATTGGAGGCAATATCAGACACTGTAGTGGAAGCTTTAGGATTTGGAACAACTAGCTTGGTTGGCACATCGTGTTCCATAATGGTTCCTTGTCCCAGCAGCGTGAGTTCTTCCATTGGATTCCCAACACCCATAGGATATATCGGCATCATTGGAAATCCATTCATGTTGCTGCTACTGGTTTCAGTGGCTGCAGGGCACACATGCTGTGAATGAGACACACTATCTTGATTCTGGATCTGCTCTTCCTCCATTGGGACCTGACACAAAAGTTGTTTCAAGATCATGAAAATTCGTTTCTCCAATCCTCCAGTTTTAAAAAGTTTAACCTCTTGGCAAGTCAACGCAGGGAACCATAAAAACCTAAATCACCCCATTCTATTCTATTCCGTTAGACTTCTCTTCAATTATTATTACCAATAATAAGGATATAAAAACACGAAATAGCAGAAGCTTCATATCCATTTTGCTGTATCTTTTCTTTCTTTCTTTCTTATTTTGAATCCTTAATATAAACAACTGCTGAGAAAATTAAATGTCATTTTGTAGAACCATCAACACTATATTTATTTAGTACTCTATTTATTGATTAATTGAACATAATAAATTCAAAGCAAAAGACATAGTAGGTTGGTGAGGAAATTAATATAAAGGGAAATTTAATAAAAAAAACAATAAAGTAAGGAAGGATGAAATGATGGAAATTACGTACGGTGTCGGTGGTAATGTCAAAGAGGCTGGATCTACGGCGACGGCGATTGAGGTTGGTGCGGCGGAGAAAGTATTTCTGAGCATGACTTGCAACCTGGGTGGGGGTTCGGGTCTTGACGTAGTTCCTTGAGATTCCTCTCCAATCACCTTTCCCTACTTTCTGCAATCCCACCAAGAACAGCTTATGCTCTTCCTCCGTCCACGGAACCCCTATCATCATCATCACCATCAATACAACAAATCTCTATTTCAATTCATTTTAAGATTAACAAAAAACAAATACAAAAATCGGTAATCGATCGGAGATAGATTTTTATATATTGATTGATCGAATTCGAACCTCGCTTGCGCTCGCGGTCGCGGTGCTTGCCGGCGTTGAGAGGAACGACGTCGTCGGCGGAGGCGTAACCGGTGGCGAGAGCGTCTTTGTTATTGTTGGAGGAATCTTGAGGATGCACGTACTGTGAGAGATTGCTCATACTCACGCTCTTCCTCATCGAATCGACCACGACCCTAACACCGAACAGCATGATTTCGCCGGCAGGGACGACACCGTCGCCGGAGACGGCGGAGTCAGAGGCGTCGAAGGTGGGAGACATCGTCAGTGAGTGAGAAAGAAGGAATTGAAAGAGGGGATGGAGAGAAACGAGAATGGATGGGGCGTGGTGTTTAGTTTAATTAATATAACTCGGGAGACAGCGATGACGTGGCAACCATGTGGAGTTACAAATTAAATAAAAATTATAATTCATTTTTTGTGTGCTGTTTATTGCGTGGCGTGTTTTGGTCGCTTCATCTGTGCTGCCAATATGTGCTTTATCTTTTTCTTTAACCATTAATAATTACCGTAAATTTTTTTTTTTTAAATGCATTATCGGAACTATCTATCATTATTAATTGTGACCATCTTTGTCTGACATATTTGAATGAGGGATATTTCAAAATTTTAAGATAGTTAAAATGTAAATCAATTAAAATGTTTTATTTGAATTATTTTTATTTTAAAAATATTTTGTTTGGATAGAATAGTTCAAATTCTTTGTATTTAAAATTTTTTATTTGAATAAATGATTTTAATTTTATTTAATTATAAAATTTCATTTTTCAAAAAAAATTTAAAAATTTTGAGGAGTGGTGGATGGTCGGCGACGGTGGTCAGGAGACCAGTGATAGTGATTGACTGTGATGGATGATGGTTGAGATGAGAGAAATTTAAAATTCCCACCTATTTAGGTGGAATTTGAAATTCCCTCCTTTTTAACTAAAAGAAATAACCCATTAAATTCCAAGAATTTTAAATACTTCATAAAAAAACATCTATACAACATATTTCAATTCAAAGTATTTTAATTACCCTCTTAAAATACATTACCCTCTAACATCACCTCATCCAAACACAACCTAAGGGTAACTTTATCCATTCTGGGTGACCCAATTAGATGGTGAGAATGATATGACTTAAGTCACTAACATGACTCATTTAATTGAGGTGACGCATTCTGACTGGATAACATAACTTTTACACCAAAATTATTAGGGGTACTAGAAAAGACACCTTTTTAAGATAGTTAAGATAAGAATTGAACCTACCTTATAAAAAAAAGAGAAGATTTGAATATTTTTAAGGATATAATAATTTATGATTGGTTGATGATATAAAAAAATATTTACATTGATAATGTATATCAATTAAATTCAATTTTTAATCTAAGAACCTATGATTTCAAAATAATAATAGGATTTCATCGGGATGCACTATCGATGTAAAAAAAATTCACGTTGTCAATCAATCATAAATTATCATATTATTAAGAATGTATGACTCTTATTATAACTATATTAAAAATCACACATAGTTTACTTTTAGTAAATAATTCATAATAATATTTGTAAATAATTCAAATCCCAAGCATTAGTATTTACTATTTAGTTTTGCTAAAAAAAACTTGACAATCTTATGTCCACTATTAAAATCCAAATAGTTTACTTTTTACTCCCTCCCTTCCTTAATATAGGAATCTTTTGATAGATTTCTTACGTATTGTTTGTTTAGAGGGATTTTGGGGGAAGGGAACTGAGGAAGAGGGAAGTGGGAGAGAACTTCCCCACTTCCACCGTTTGTTTCCATATAAATTAAGGGGGGAGAGAAAATTTTTGTGTGGGTCCCACACAAAAAATTTTCTCTCCTCATTAGGCGAGAGTTCCATGAAAAAATAGAAAAAAAATTGAGTGGACAATTCTACCCTTTATTTTGTACTATACAAATATATTATTAGGGGTAAATTTGTCTTTTTAACAAAAAATTTCTTTTCTTTCTCTTCTATTTCTTTCAATCCAAACAACTTAAAAATCTATTCATTTTCTACTCATTCTCTCTTCTCTATTACTTCTCTCCTTCGTACTTCTTTCTTTCCTACTTCTCTCTTTACTCAAACAAAGCGTTAGTCTCAATTTATAAGATCCTTTTCAAGTTATTATGTTGCATTAATTATTTTTTACTGAATTGCCCTTATTTAATTTACGTTTTTTTTACTCAATAAACAATATAATAAATGATAGGACTCTTTCTCTTTCTTATGAGTGTAATAAATTTAAGGGCAATTTGAAAAATTGTATATAAATTTAATGTTATTAATTAGAATAAACAACTTTCTTAAGGGACGTGAATTGATTAAAAGGTTCCTATATTAAAAGATGGAGGGAGTAATTAATAATGGGACGAAAGTTTCATAATTTAATTTTAATACACTTTCTGGTAAAAGATATTTTATGTTGTCATTAAATTATGTATTGCTATGCAATTAAAAATATTTAATTCTCACAATAATTATACAAATGATTTAATAGATATACATTGTTATTGTAAAGATTTTTTACATTCTTAAACAATCATAAATTGTCAAACATAAAAATTGATTGACTCTTATTATAACTACCTTAAAAGTCATACGTAAGATGATATGTAACCGGTTGACAATGTTAAAAAAACAAGATATATTTTTCTTTCTAGGAGATATATTTTCAACTTGGGGAAAAAATATAGGTCTCGCTAATGAGTGTCATAAGGACACTGATTTAGGAATCAACTAAAGTAAAGTTTGTATTAGGAAATTGAGTGTAACGTTTTTCAAAATATTAAATACATAATTTTCTTATACTTTTTTTTGGGTCTTGCTAATAAGTGTTATTAGGACATTGGTCAAGGAATCCAATAAAAGCACGTTTTCATTTAAAAACTAAATAAAATACTTCCTCCTTCTTATTTTACTTGTCTCATTTGGTTATGTACACTTCTTCTAAAGGTACAAGTAATTTGAGACAATGCAATATTCGAAATGAGACAAGTAAAATGAAACGAAGGAAATACTTCTTAAAATATTAAATACATCACTTCCCAATAAAACTTTTTTTTCTTGATTCCTTCATCAGTACCCTAAAGACACTCGTTAACATTTTTTTTTTCTGATTCCTTAGCACTCGTTAATATTCTCCAAAAAATATAGATTTCATTTTTCTTTCTTATTCATTGCGGTTAACACTGTTAATGTAAAGTTTTTATACTGTCAACAAACTATGATTTATGATTGTTCTACAGTATAAAAATTGTACACTCACATAGATATTAATTAAATTCTTTAACCATATTTGTTAAAAAAAAATGAAATTAAAAATAAAAATTTAATCTTTTAAATATACCTCAAAATCATGAGCATTCTTTAATAATAAAACCTTTGTCATATGCCTTAAACCAAATACGAGGAATAGAATATAATATAGAGTTAATTGATATATATATATATATTTTTTTCATAAGTAATTGTTATACATTGTTAATATAAGTATTTTTTTATATTATTAATCAATTAATATATATTATTATTTAATTTTTATTTTTAAAATTCATTCATATTATATTTATGATTTATTAACGGTGTAAAATTTTTACATTAATAATACATATTAATCAAATTCAAATAATATACCCAAAATATAAGATTTAAATAAAAAGTAAATGAGATTAAGGAATTTGATTCTCATCTTTAGAGTAAACATTCAGAAAGGTCATTGATAAAAATATACAGTGATATTTTTGTTCTTGAAAAATAGAAAATATTAATTTAATCATTAAGAATGTAAAATATATATCAAATTAATCATTTTTATGATAATTTTTTAAAGATATTTTAATCTTTATCAAAAATTATTTTCTTCGGTATTTTATATTCTTCACGATGAAATTGGTATGACTTAAAGTAAATAAATGTGGCAAAAGCAAATCTTCCCATAACTATCGGTAAAAAATAAAAAACAAAAAATAAAAAGGAAAGGAGACTTTGCAACCAATCCTGGCCTCTTATAAGGCATCGATTTAATGAAAAGGGAAGGCAGTGCATTGTGGACTCACAGCCAAAGTGCATGTGTCATCAAATCATTGGCTTACAGCAATAATTGTGTTATTTAAATATAAAAATCTGGATATCGTGTATGATATCATATCTTTTTATCTTTATCTCTCATTTATTTTTATCTTTTTTGTATATATATATTTTAAAAATACATCTAAAAAGCAAAGAAACACATAATGTTATCCCTATTTAAATGTTCAAAAAAATTCATTTTTCATACAACAAAGTAATATGACGAAAACCGAAAAACTAAGAATTTGATTATTCTAAATTAAGTGAAACTCTAAAGTGAAAAAATAAGATATTATATATTCATAAATCATTTAATATATTAATATTTTTATATAATTAATCAAATTAATAATGAATAATTATTTACTTTCTAGGTTTATAGTTTTAGTTAATTTAGAGCAACTAAATCCAAAAAAAACTCCCACTCCCTCCCGACCTGCACGCTCTTTCAAGCATCCGTACGTTATGCTACACAGAACCTAGGATCAAGAACGGTATTTTATGGATTTTGCCATTTTGTATTAAAAAGCTAAATATTGACCAACATATAGAGTAACTTCGAAGTTATGACAGATTAAGTCCTTGGAGCACACAACTGCGGTGCGAAATGCAATTAATTAATAAAGTAATATTTTTTTATTTTTTTGGTGCTCAATAAAGTAATATTTATGTCATCGACTTTTATATTTAAATTTTTTTTTTTATAAAGGAGTAAAAGCTTAAAACAAAAACAATTAAAAATCGAAAGGAACTACTAGGGGTACAGACACCCTAGATAAATCATATCCAACTAAACTAGCAAGCTCCCTAGAAAGACTATCAATGACATGAACCCTTGGTAGACACTCAAATTTGCAAGCCAATTAGCACATTCTATAAGTGTGAGAAAAAGCAAGCTTCTAATCCTTAGAGAACCATTCACGAATACGGCTCCCCGCCCGAGATGTTGTTACACTTCAAAGGTGATGGTCCTACACACAAGGATAAAGGTGCTTAATGGTATTTGAACCCCCTATACATAAAGTTTGCACATAAGAAAGTAAGATTGTTTGGTTCACCAATTGAATCATACTTCTTCGTTATTTATACACTGTTCTTTTTATGATAATAGTCCAAACTTTTAATTTTGTTGGAAGTCTCATATTGTGTGACTTTTTTTCCGGGATGCTGTTTATATATTTGTCGGATAACTTCACTTAACACCAATTGATTTTAAGTTGGAATCTAACATGATATCAGAGTCAGTGTCCATCTTCCAGTGTTTCCGTTGTTTGTCTTCTGTTCCGTTAGGGATACTGTCTATTCCGTCAGGCATCTGTGAAAAAGGTGGTATTGAAAGTCTCACATCGTCTGACAATTCTTTCGGGATGCGGTTTATATATCTATTGGGCAACTTCACTTAACACCAATTGATTTTAGGTTGGAATCTAACAAATTTAATTTGTTATTACTCTTTTTTCAATTATAAAAAGATCACATTTTAAGTTTAAATCATGCCTAGTTAAGTTGTGAGAGATCAATGTCATTTCATCCCAACGTTGTTGGGTGTCAAGATGATGGTTAATACTGCTCATTTCTTTTTAATGTTTTTTTTATATGAAAACAACAGAATTTGACTCACACCCCTATTGTGTGTATATATATATATATATATATATATATATAAAAGATCAAGAAAAAATAGTTTCATCATCATCTATGAAAGGCCAAACCACTTGCATTAGATATTTTCACATAGAAAATGATATTAACATTCTTAATTACTACATGATATTTACGTACTAAGTTCCTATATCAATTTCAGAAGCAAGTTCAGTCTGAAATAACCAAGCTAGACGTACGTAATTAACAACTGAGATGTTCAACCACAAATAGGAATCCTAAGATTGAAGTACGATTATATTGTCCAACTTGAGCTGCAGGAGACAAGCTCACAGTACTAGCAACAATTTCTAATCCCACTACGGGAACCCCCAACACATGGGCTCCTCATCACCTTATCTTCTTTTCTCAAAACTGAAGCACAAAGGATTAGGGGGCCACATGCAAGCATGGAAACTAAATCTTAAATCTTTATCTATCAGATCAATGGTCAACCTTACATTGTTTCATCAACTTGGCTTTAAACTACATATTTTTTAAATTTTTATATGCCCATTAACCTGATATTAAATGAAACCCACCTGATCGCCACCCTAATTTTTTTTTTCCTTAGATTAGTACTACTTGCATACGATTAAAATAAATTAACATTTACCCCTAGTTTTTATTTTATAATGTTGGTTGTTTAATCATAGAATAGGGGAAAGAACAGAATTTTTTAGTTGTTATGATAGTGATAATGAAAAGGATTGCATTATATTCATTGTTTATGTGAAAAGGAATACAAGATGGTATGCGCACCGGTGGCTTTGTCAACATTTTTCTTTAATATTATTGTAAAGGAGATCCGGGGGAGATTTTTTTTTCGTTCTCTCTCGACACAGGATTACACCTTTTTCCCTATGTGCAATATAAAAAGATACAGTAATGTATGATATATATGATGATCGATTCATTGGTAGTTGCCGTTCGTGGTGGGGTGCTACTCGGAATGGAGGATATATAACTCTCAGATAAGGCTTTGTGGGGTTCCACACTTCCACTATCGCATTTTGTTCTTTCCATCTCATACTCCTTATATTTGTACATCAGCCACAATTTTTGACTTGCATCACGCGGAGTGATTAAATGTTGTACTCTCTATTACAAAGTGACAACTAGAAAAAGAGTAAAGGTCCGATTGGTTCCTAAAAAATTTGTGGGGATCCATTTTAGTCTTTGAAAAAAAATAATTTAAGGACCTGTTTGGATAAACGATTTAATTAAGCGCTTATAGGATAAACGCTTATGTATAAACTATTTCTATAATCAAAGAGAAAATATAGTCAAACTGTTTTTATATAAATTATAAGTTGTTTTCATAAACTATCCTGGAGAGCTTATCAAAATAAGCTAAAAACAGCTTATGGACATATCATAAGCTGTTTTCATAAGCTCTTCCAAACACTCTAACAAGCGCTTATGTCAATAGATAAGCCCAAATAAGCTGTTTATAAACCAATCAAAACAGGCTCTAACCATTTCGTCTCTCAAATTTACAAACCCGAGACAAATTTGTTCCTAGGTTTAGTTCCGACGTCCATTTACTTGTTTATGTGTCCCATTAACCATCCTATCTAATTTGTTAGTGATCCTGCGTGGCTTATGACGAATTTCTTTTATGAAAAACGAATAAAAAGTGAAAAAACATGAACAATTTTAAAATCTAAATACATGAAAATTATGCACTTTTTTCACTTTTCATTCATTTTTCATGGTGGAAATTTGTCATAGGTCACGCAGGACTACTAACGGGCAAAGTATGATGGTTAATGGGACACATAGACAAGTAAATAGACGTCAAAATTAAACCTAGGGACTAATGTGTCTCACGTTTGAAATTTTGAGGGACTAAATAATTAATTTATTATTTTTTATGAATAAAAGTAAATTCCAAAAAAATTTTAGGGACTAGGGTCAAAAATACATCCGGTAAGGGTTTTATTTCCCTTCTCTACAGGGAATTCCATTCCTTTCAAATATCCATTTTTCCTTCTTGATCTCTTTTTTTTCTCTGTCACGTTTGACAAGGTCGTGGACAATGGACTTGTGAGGAGAATCTAGGATCCTATTGATATTAATGTTTCATATTTCATTCAGCCATATATAATAATTTTCTAATTATTTTAAACAAAGAGTAGAGCAAACATCCACGATGTCACAGGTCTCAAGCTTGATAAGCCAAAATGGATGTTTGGATTCAATTTTGTACCGGATATAAATAGTTTGAGAGATATAAAATTAATTTTGACACATTTGAATGTTCTCGGATAGAATTGTTTTTGTCTCTAAAAGGGATTATAATTTAAAGTTAGGATTTGAAGTTTTAACCTCCAAACATGATTTTTAATCTTAAATTTATTATTTAACTCACTTTTATATGAATGTATCCAAATATAAATTACTTAACTTCAAACTCAATTCTATTGAATTTTATTCTATAAAATCAATTCTATCTAAAATCATATTTCTCAAACGTTCATTCAAACAAACACATAATACATTCAAACAAACACATAATAAAACACAGTCTGTTTGGTATAATTTTTTCTTTTACACTGTCTTTGCTTTTTAGCTGAAAATTAATTGGAAGCAAAGAAAAAAGAGAGAAAGAAAATAGGAGAAAAAAGAATTTTTTTCACATTTTGTTATCTTACAAAAAGGATAGGAAAGAAACGTGGCCCCATTCAAAAGGCATTTCCTCCCAATTTGGAAAGAAAAGAGAAGGAAGAAACAAGATTTGGATAAAAAGATGTAAACATTCGTGACCTATTTGTTATATCTCATTTTTACTTAAGGATATTTATATATTATTAAACAAATATGATTTTTTTCCTCATACTATCTACATAATCAAACAAAAGTAACGAAATTTTTTAGTTTTCTTTTTTTTTATTTTCTCTTATATCAAATAACTAAAAAATTATTTCATTTTCTACTCTTTTTCTCTCATTCTCTTTTTTTTTCCTTCCACTTCATCCCTCTCACTTTCCCTCCTAAACCAAACAAGGTGTTAATGTGTGAAGCTTTTTTCACACTAGTGAGTGTTAACAACTTTAGTGTCTAACATGGAAGTTGTTTCCCTTTCCAATTACTTTTTCACCACCATAAGGTATTTTTTTTGGATGCGATCAGAAAATGAGAGGGAAAAAATGGAAAGAAAGAAATAAAGAAGAGAAAAAGATTTTTCTCTTCTATTGTTTGGATGAAGAGAAAACGCAGAGAAAAAAATGGAACAAATTTGATATATATTATTTTAGAAGGAAAATTTCGGTCACTAAATTTTAATATTTCTTCCCTAAATTGGAGTTGGAAACCGCCTCTAATAAGAGTTGAGGTCCTCTCCATTTATCCTCTCCATTTTTATGATTTTAGGAATATAAATATGATAATTTGACATTAATTGAGGTTCAAATATTCTTTATACATCCCAAAACTATAATAAAAAAACTTTTCATTTATCATAAGAAATGGAGAAGATCTCATTAACTCTCCCTTCATTTCTCTCTCTTTTTTTTTTTTTTTTTTTTTTTGCATCTTATTAGAGAAGGAAAATTTCCGTCTCTAAATTTTAATATTCCGCCTCCAAGTGTTAGACCAATATTCCGCCTCTCAAATCTCCCCCTCCAGTTTTATTCGCATTTGAGGCGAGAAAATTTCTAGGTGAGTCTCATCAATTTTTTTAACTCTTCTCTATATTTTCTTACCAGACCCAAAAACTACATGATATGATTTCATTAATTTTTTTTGACATATGTTTTCCTGCCATCCACTTTCACTCAAACCAAACAAAAGTTAAACTCTTCATGTTACGAATACATTCAATTGTGCGATCAACCTTATTTGATCTATGTCCAGAAATTAATAAAAATATTATAACTTGTTTATTTAAATTTTTAAAAATTATTTAATCAAAATATAAAAATTGTTTTTTAAAAAGTTAAGTAAAGACTCAATTAAGTGTCCAACAATTTTTGAAGTATCACTTTTCATCCCCGAGAAAAAAAACTCATCGAATAATCTTCAAGAATGATAAAAGAAGGACATTTTAGTCCATCCATTTGTTTCCATTCAGAACATGTCATTAGAGTGTTGATGTGTATCGTTAGTATGTCAATTTTTCAGACAATAAACCCTATATGCATAATAGACCATGAGAATAATTATCATTGATCCAATAAAGTCTTCAACTATTATTTAAATAACTCAATTTACTCTCTGATAATTTCTATCGTTTGACGCATTAGTCCTTACATGTTACAAGCAACGCACCACATGCTTCGGATATACCACACCAGATGTACCAACACAGGTCATATGAACGAGTTTAATAGACTCCTGAACATACCGACGATATATATCAATACTTTAACGTTATGTTTAGGATAGAGACAAACGGATGGACTACCGTGTTCCTCTTTTATCATTGTCAAAGATTATTCAATGAATTATTTTTTCTCAGAAACGAAAAGTGATACCTCAAACATTATTAGGGATTATAACGAGCTTTCACTCTAAAAAGTTTTTTAAAATGCTCACAATATATGAACAGATCGAATTATGGACACTAAACTATAAAGTCTTGTTTGCTTTTTTTTTTTTTTTTTTGTTACGAAGATATTTTAAGGCACTTGTGATACTGTTAACGATTACGATTTTATTTAAATTTTATTAAATAATATTTTAAATTCCATTTTTAATTATATTTTTTAAATATGTTATTCACGTGTTATATTTTGAGATACATAAGAATTTGGATTTAATTAGTATAACGTCATTTTAAAGTTTTTTTTATACCATCAATTAATTAGAAATTGACATATCTATAAAAGTGATTGACTCTTATTTTAACTAATTTAAAAATCACTCATATCATAATTTTTAATTGATTGATAATATAAAAATCCTTACACTGAAGATACATATGAATTAAACTCCTTCTAAGAATTTATCCTTTGTATATCATAAAATTTATTACCAACCATAAACAATTACACTACAATCATTTAAAACTTTCTAGATGATTAGAATTTTATGCAATAATTTACGAAATGTTTGGTTTGTATTTTCGTTTCTTTTTTTTATTTTTTATTATTAATTCCTGTTTTTATTTTTTATTTCTATTTCCTGAAAAAAAAATTATTTTCAAATTTTGAAAACATGTTTGTTTTGACCTCCTATTTTTTATTTTCATTTCCTATTTTAAAAAATTTGGGAAATAAATAATGGAAACAACTTTTTTGTTTCCATATTTGGGCGTAATTTAAGAAATGTTTTCAGCGTAATTTTTTTCATTAAACTAAAACAAACATATTTTCAAGTTCATTTTCTATTTTCACTAAAAATAAAAACATAAATTAATTAATAGGAAATGACCAAACCAAACATGTTATAATTGATATAAATAAAGGCTATTTTTTCTGATATCCATAATTTTGAGATAAAAGTTATACTGTTTAATCTGAATGTAACACCTCAATTAAATGGATCATGTCAATATCATATAAAATCAAGTTCTCATCATTTGATCGAGTCACCTAGAAATGATATCGTGAGCTATTAATTCGAGAATTCACCTAAAGTAAATTTTCTAAAAGTTGAGGTCTAAAAGTTAAAACATCAACTTTTTCTGGTTAACGCGTCAATCTCGTGCTCTTATTATTCAATCCAACAATGGGACCAGACCCCACCCTCCTCCCTTTTCCAGGTTGCTTTTGCATATTTAAGCATGAGATAGGAAGATCTCTATAGATGGGTGATGAATCTACACGGCAGTGTCCGTTAATAATCAAAGGTGGTTTCTTAGTTGCAAAGAAAATGATTTACGTACATGGTTTGACCCCAGTAATATGCCTGTAACATGCACATTCATATAGCAACCCAAAATATATCAATTTTTCCTTCCAAAAAACATGGGTGTCTGACCGCAAAGCAAAAACAAAGCAATGTGCTTAATTAATTCAGTTATTTTTTTTTTCTATGGCGGCTTAATTTTTAGATTGTAATCTTATATATGTCTAATATATGAAAAAGATATTACTGAAAGAGATAAAATTTACTTCGATAATCTCTATATTTTAAAAATGATTAATATTCGGCTATCAGTCGGAATACCTTTGTGCACGCAAAAATCTATATGTCCTTCAGTTCCTTTTGTTTTAAAGAAAAAGAGGTTTTAATATAAGAGAATTGATGGAGATATTTTTCCAATAATTTTGCCATCCATTATTCTAATGGTTAAGTAATAAAAAAAGACAAGTTTTTAGTGAAAAAGCAAATATATAATTTCTTATTTTATTAAATACATAACTTCAACACCAAATCTCAATAATTTTTTTTTATGAGTTTAATTGCTATACACTATTACACTGACAACCAATCAGAAATCATGGTGTATGTAACTTTTAAGGTATTTAGGATAAGAGTCAAATATTTTAACTTATGTGACAAATTCTGATTGGTTGTCTGTGTAAAAAATCTTTACACTGACAATGTATACCAATTAAATTCTTTTTTTATTTCTTAACCATTACCTTAAGAATAATATATACCAAAATCGTTTTTCTAATCATATATGCAAAAACTTGTGAGCAATAAAGATATACCAAAAGGAAAGATAAAATCAAATTAACAATGAGGAAAGTGGGATTGCGGATTTTTCCTGTCATGAAGGTGCGGAAAGCATCACCTTGACTGAGTTGTTGGCTGTTACGCACGACCTTATTTTTACCATTTAAGTTATGCCAAGTAATTAATAGCGTATCAAGCTTAAGTCACAACTTCCATATCGTATCAAGATCTAGATTTAAACTCAATGTACCCATCCAAAATCTAAGTAGAATTTTGAGTTCTTCAACTGCATTTAGTTACAAATAATGTGGAGTAAGGTTACCATGACAGAATTTAGGTCTGGTGTATATATGAAACACATGGGAAAAAAGAAATCCAAATTTTGATTTGCAAGACCCATTGCCAAATTGCAGCTCTTGCAAGTCTTTGACTTATCCTGTTCGAAGTAGGTCTCATGTCACTCTCAGGCAAATTATACACTGGATAAGCCATACAGGTATTAATAAATTTTATTATACCTTCGTTAATAAATAATTCAAGGGTCCTTAGTCAGGACGGCCGAAAGCGGCCCAACCAAAGGCTTCAAAAAAATTTCTAGCCTTAAGGTTGCGATCATGACAAAAGAAAAAAAACAAACGGAGACAATATCAGAACGTTTTTTTTTTTTTGTGGGAGGGGATACAGTAGGATAATCAAATATACATACATTTATTTCACATCTTTCCAGCAATAGAAATGGTTAGGCTGTTATGCAGAAAAAAATTGATAAGAGGAACTATTCCCCACCACTCCTAAAACAAAAGGTAAAAAAAATATTATACTTTGTTAGAGAAATTTATGTAACCTTAATCCTTTCCTCTGTATTCAACTGCTGACTTGTTGTGAGTCCGTCAACTATGATCAGGAATCGGTTTCAAAAGTCATAAATATATGACTAATATTATTAGCACGTAAACATTTTAAAAAATGATCATTAGGAAAATCATTATAATTTTTTGAATAAAGGTCCATACTGGTTCTCGACAAAAAGATACGGTGACATTTTGATCTATAAGAAATACAAAATATCAATATGATCCTTAAGAATATAAAATGCAGATCAAATTAGTCTATGAGATAGGAACATCTCAAGGAAAAAAAAACTAATTTAACTCGCATTTTACATTCTTAAAAATCATATTGGTACTCCCTTCGATCTTTATTATAAGTGACAAATGACAACTTTTTTTGGATCCAAAATATATGACATATATTTTGACAAATATTAAATTAAACTAATTTAACTCGCATTTTACATTCTTAAAAATCATATTGGTACTCCCTTCGATCTTTATTATAAGTGACAAATGACAACTTTTTTTGGGTCCAAAATATATGACATATATTTTGACAAATATTAAATTCTCATTTCCAATTTTACCCTTATTTATAATAGGGTTTATATTTACGAGATAATATCAACTTTCTATACAAATAAGTTTGTTCATTAATTATAAGAGATAATTTTGTAAATTTATATAAATATTAATTACAAATAGGTTATTTTAATGCATTTTCTTGATTTGTGTGTTTTAGGGTTTTGTCTTTTATATATAAGACCGAATGGAGTATTATGCATTTTTCAGAAATCAAAGTATCATCGTATTTTTCGTCGAGGATGAGTATGAACCTTTATTTTAATTTTTTTTATTGGTGTTTCTTAAGCAGAATCAGGAAATCAAGTACACAGGTAAATATCGGTGCCAACAGCCAACTGAGCTTCTTCAGATACCTCGAGAATATATATACCAAAATTTTGGCGACCTGAAAGCCAGCCTACTTTAATGTAACAAACATGTGCGGTGTGCCCCAAACTCCAATCAACCTAAACAGGGCGTGGGAAAGTAATGAATGTAATTTCTATGTTACTCTAATCTAAACTGCACTTGTTAGAAGCTCTGTTCTCGTACTATCGGTTCTAGAATCACCATCATTAGCTTTACCACTTTGCACAGCAGATTTGGAATTGGATGTTATAGCTCCTGCAGTAGTTAGTGCGGTATTACTTAAAGATATTAATCTATCCTTTTTTGTTCTATTCGAAGATGATTCAGTGCCCGACAGAATTCGCCTCAGTTGTGACTGCTGACAGACAATGCGACCTTTGTTCCATGCAGGGAAAGTAAAGGACGATGAGACATTTTCCTGCAGGAATGAAAAGGCAGCCTTTGCAATAGGAAAATCTTGGGCGACTGTGCTTTTCTCCATTCGACCCCGCCTGATTAATGGGAAAATTTATTGAAGTTAGAAAGCTCTAACTAGTGATCTAAATCATGCAGACCAATGCACTTTCCATCTATTCATAATCAACGTGGATCGGATGCAAACCTGTTATTATTCACCATTGTTACACCCATACGTCTAACAATGATGATTTAACCCAGGCGTGTGGGGCAGAAAATAAATAAGATAATGAATAGTTTATAGAGGCAAAAGCAACCTACACCACGACAACTGTTGCAAGCTCTGGAAGATCATCTCCAGTCATGAACATCTCCTGCATATTGTTCAGCCAAATTGAGAGTGCTGTTAATGCGCCACCCTCCCACATCCTGCAAGATAATTAAGCTTTAGGTTTAACATAATTCCTTAAAGTAAAAACTTCATAGAACCCCCTCATTTCAGGTTAAGGATAATAGACTTCTCAATTTTCAATTTTAGAAACTAAGCCCCTTGAAAATTGAATAAAAGGTTTCAACAGTCACTTTTTATCCATTTTGTTACTCGTTTCATCCGCAATATCATTCTTCCACTTAGATTTCTTCAACTACCAATTCATCCATTGATTCCTCAGTTAGGGAAATTCATAAGTAGGAACTAAAATCTCCAAAAAATAAGCATTCTACATGAACGTAAATTAGCTATGGAGACCTTTTCTGAAATTGAAGAGGCTAATTCCTGAATTGAAAGTTGAAGATTTTAATTGTCAATGTACCAACATTGAGTAGGTTTTGTATGCGTTTTCCTTTATTAAATAATATGAGTTTAGAAAGAATAGATTGCCAATATACCTGTGTACATCCACAGACCACACAAGTTTATTTTTACGGAAAAGTTCAGGGAAAAGCCCTCGCTTTGATGCTTCATTGAGCACTCTTGCAGCCCTCTCTCTCTGGCACATCCACCAAAGAGCTTCTAATAGTGCGTTGTAGAACCTCACTCCCAATCCACACCCTTCAGAATTGAGTTTGTCAAACACATACTCTACAATCTGCCAATTAGATTCATCATCATAATCTCCCTTGATCATGTTTCCAATCACTTGATGAATATCTGACACCCTCGTTGTGATCATCTCATCAATTAGATTATATGCATCATTTGACCTGAAACCAAGTTAGAGAGGTAAGCTTAAATATAAAACATAAACAAAGCATCAGAAGTAAAATGCAATCAATAGGTGATCAAAGTTAAACCAAAGGTGAAGAGTGAGTTTGGCTTTTACCTTACACAAGAATCAGCTAGAAAATTGAAAAGAAAAACAAGTAAAAAAGAAGGTTCCCCATTTACCATAAAGTGAGGAAGACTACTACACAAGATCTAATCAGCAATTGGGCATACAAAGGCTTCCCTTGCTTCTAAAAATGTTCCACAGTTGTTAAAATTGCATCACAAATAAATTTTGTTTAGTTAGACCCTGACGTAGGATTGATATCCATACTTGATTTTATTTATTTTGGTTACAAAGGAGGTCTATGACCAAGTGTGGGAATGGGGATGATAGACAAACGAGAAGACAAAACTGCTTGGCTAGGATTTGATCCCGTGATCAAGTAGTCCCAAAGGGACTTGGTGGCTTGGTGCCACTTGAGCTAAGGCTCCTGGGCAATTGTATATTTTAAATTGCCAAAACAGGTTATTGGACATTCACTCACTTACTAGAACACCATTACTCATTAAGTAGAGTTCAATGAATACGAGCACACTAGAAAATAATGGTATAACATGTATCCATTGTGAGCTTGGATGCAAATCAAGTTTTTACATTATAAGTTCCTCAAAGCCATTTTACCATCTTTTCTGGGGACCAGCGCTAGAATTTGATTGAAAATTGCCTTTCAGTAAATCAAATAATCAATAGTAAGCATTAATAAAATTTAGCATATAATTGACACCACACCACTAGAACAATGCACGATAATTCTCTCCCCAAAAAAGTGAAAAATGTAAAGATGTTGAATAATAAGGTAGAAACCACAGCAGAAACTTCAGAGTCTACTGAACATTATTGTTAGAATATCTGAAATATCTCATAATATCTTATCTTATTTTAGGGATAATTGTGTTATCTTATTTTTAGGAATTTTATCTTTTTAGGAGTCTTATCTTATCTTTAGTAAGTTATTTGTTTCCTTATTTAATTAGAATTAGGAGTCTTGTATTAGTATAAATAAGAATATTAAGTGTGTCTTATGTATCATATCATCATCACATCATATCAACATCATTCTTATATTATTCAGAATCTAATTCTCTTTTTTTCCTCTTCCCTTACCTCAAACCCTCCAACTCAACAATTACAAAGCAAACAGGCAATTGTAAGCAAATCAGAGCAAAATAAAAATCTAAAAATGATCGTGAGAACACAAAATGAACCATATTATAAAAATATAAAAAACTTCAAGATCAAACTCCTAACCATCCAATCATGTAATTTTTTTGTTAACTGCACCTGGTGTTAGTAACATGAGCTTATGCAATATTCTTTTGTTGAAAAAATGAGAAAAAGCAGTCATGCTTTAATGCAGAAAATGTGCCAAAAAATCCTTACACTGAAACTTTCCTTCTTATGTGCATGATTTTGTGTTACATGTGTCATTACTCAACTGTTATTTTATCCAATATTTAGTTCAATTATTTTCACAGTCCTATTAATGGAGCATGCTTAAGATCATTGATTGGTATCTGTAACCACCCAATTATTATAAATTCAAACTTAAATCAGAACGTAGAACTGCAATGTTTTTAAAATAACAGAAAAAGCACTGCACTATAAATGAGAGAATGCTGACCTGTCATTCTTTGCGTAAAGAGCCAGCATCATGCAGTAGCACATGACACTGGGCATTATTCCAGAAGCTTTAATTTCTTGGAACTGCTCCTCACTCTCATCAACAAGACCTGCAGAGCAGTATAAACTTAAAACTGCTTCAAGTGTCAGCTCATTAGGATCACAGTTTTCCTTTTCCATCTCAACATAAGCTTTTACAGCCTCTTCATACTGACCTCCTTGCCTAAAAGCTTCAATCACACCATTGAACGAATGCACATTCCGTGATAAACCAGACTCACCCATCCTCAGTAAAATTGCTCCTGCTTCCTTGTACAATCCCCCCCTTGCAAATGCATGAATGAGTGAATTGTAGGTCGCAACAGTTGGGTTGCTTCCCACTTCATTCATGGTGTTAAATGCAACCAGAGCCTCTTCATACAGTGCAGCCTGCCCATATGCTTCAATTACCCCAGTGTAAGCCTTGGAACTTGGCACTATTCCTTTTTCATTCATATGAAGTAATATTTTCTTGGCATCTTCGTAGAGCCCTCCCTTCCCACAAGCGAATATCAAACCCTCATAGGTCTCCATGTTAGGCTCAATATTCTCCTCCACCATATCATGAAACAAAGTAACTACCTCCTTAAAATATCCACCCTCCCCAAAGACCTGTATGAGAATGTTATAAGTACCAGCATCAGGGTCAGTGTTGCTCACTTTCATTTCAAGAAAAAGATCACGAACATCGTCATACCTCCCATGCTTTCCATACAAATTCAACAAAATACTATAGGTTACCGCATTTGGCACACACCCTGCTGCCTGCATTTGCCGAAATACATCCATTGCCTCTTTGATGGACCCCAACTCTGCATAGGCCTCTAATAGCACATTATAAGAGGCAATATCCGGCAAATTACCCTCTGACTCCATTTCCCTAAGAAGCTCTGAAACATTGTCAAGTTTCTTCAACTTACCAAATGTCTCCACAAGATAACTATAAGTCATCATATCAGGTACTATCCCACCTTCATTCATAGTTCTAAAAACCATTTCAGCTTCATCACCTAATCCCCTATGAGCACAAGCACTAAGCAATGTATTATAAGTAATAACATCTGGCAGTATCCCTTCATGCCTCATTTCAGCAAACAACCCTAATAACCCCTCCCAATCCAAACCACCTCTAGCACAAGCATTTATAACAGTATTATAAGTCAATATACTCGGCGAAACCCTCTCCTGCTTCATTCCATCAAGGAGCTCAAGGGAAGTCTCAAATTGACCGTTTCGGCCATAGGCATTGATCACCGCGGTGTAAGCGAAGACGCTGCGTGGCACGCCTTGGCTAGGCATTTCGTCAAACACCTCGCGGCACTTATCGAGCAATCCTTCTCTGCCCAACAGAGTGATCATGATGGTGTAGATGTGTTCGTTTGGCTTGCACCATATCTGGCGCTGCATGTACTTGAAGAGACGCAGAGATCGCTGCCAATCTCCGCGCTGAGCGAACTCCTTGAAGACGAGGGCGAAATCGTTGAGGGAGAGCTTGTTCTTGAAGCCATCGAGGCACCGAGCGATGCTTCCTCTTGGAGGCAGGCTGCTCAGCTTGTTGATTAGGGTTTCCACATCGTAGCTATACTTTCCTTTCTCTACGGTCACCGACGGGTTACCGAGGACGAGTTCGCGGGATTTGGCGCGGGTTTCGAAATGGAATCTCCGGCGGGGTAGGAGTTGCCGGAGGTTAAGGTTGTTGTGGTTGTTAGGGTATAGGAACGTGGCGGAGAAAAGGGAAGGGTTGGGCAGGGAAATAGAGGGTGAAAGGGTCATTTTCTGCAACATTCAGAAATTGAGAAAAGGATAACGCAATAACAACATCGATGTTGTTGGATACGGATTCAGATTTGAAAAAAGTATTGTAATTCGGTTTGTTTTCTTGTTTCGCTGTGTTTTGTTGTTCAGTTTGTGAGTGGGAGAAGTAGATAGGGGTGAGGAGGAGGAGGAGGAGGAGGAAGAAGAAAGGCAACTAAGCTCTCAAACAGACTTCAGAAAAAGGACACGTGGCGTTCCTTGTGGATAACGGACACGGAGAGACAAAAACAACAAAATGGAAAATGAAATTAGAGTGAGTAATCGGGTTATTTTACCCAACGGGTTGCGGGCCACGATGAATCTTGAAATACGATTCTTTTCATCCGGGTCTGGTCCTCCGGGAGTAATCGGCGCTAACGGATTTTTAAACATGTTCAAGCGGGAGACAGACATATCAAGCCCCGAGCGATCCGGATCGCCTGCAGGAAACTCACGCATTTGGCCATTTGCCAATCATGCTTCCATTTACTTTTCTTACACTCTCATCCTTAATTCGTTTTGTCCAAATAAATAACAGTGAAAGATAAAGATAAACTACTTCATGGAATCTACGCCCCCACTTTTGAGTTTTCATGGATTAGGATTTTTTTGTAATGAGCTTAATTTTATCTTCCTCTACTTGTATTCTTTGGGATAAAATAAATTAAGGGTTGAAAATATGAGAGAAATAATTACACAATTGCGTGAATTTTCTATCGCAGGCAATTTGGATCCAATTTTCATGATTTCATCCTATTGTTTTTTTTGGTACATCCCTACAGTTATTAACTTATTATGCATAAAAAGATTTTTAAATTTAATTGAAAATATAAATAAATATAGAAAATAATAATTGCCTAAATTTTTTTTTACTTTTTTTTATACTTTAATTAGATGTACCTGCTTTAAATTTAAAGTATAACGTGACTGGGTCGAATCTATAAATAAGAGATTAATTGCCCTCACAAGACAATTTTTTTAAAATGAATACACTTAATAATTTTGCCTTTGCCTTCGTACAAATTTAGATGTCATCCTCACATATCAAATCATCACCACTTATCTTGGTATGAGAGAAAACTTCTTTTGTAATATATTATCTTTTGCCTAATAAATTGTTTCTTATTTCTTACCAATTGGATACAAGTTTTATATTAAAATCGAACGAGGTTATATCTCGTATGTTTTATATTATTTTTTATCGCTTATTTTATTTATAATATTTTTCATTTGTAAAATTATTTATAAATTATTTTCTTACGCTTACTAATCAACATTTTTGGATCCCTCAATGATAACGTCACATCAATTTAAAAAAATAACAAATAATTTCTAATAAAAATGTAATTGAAAAACAGCAAAAGGTACATGTTCTATTGAATAAGAAAATGGAGTTCTAAACATTATTATTATTATTATTATTATTATTATTATTATTTATCAAGACAACAACAAGCTTTTTAAAACCGTATAGAGTGAATCTAGTAACACATGTGATACAAGCTTTTTGACCAAACTGAAACAATTTTAGAAATAATTTACCAATTTAGGATTCTTTTAAAATTATTTATCAGTTTGGTGTTGTAACTGTTGTTTCGCCATGTGGGCTAGCGTCTTTTACTGGGTTGTTTATGTCATGATAAAATCCTATAATGAGAGTGATATATTGAGAAAGCGTTACAGCTTATGTGTGTGTGGTTCTTATAAAGTGAAAGTAAAGAGCTTATGTTTTTAATTAGATCGAGCTTGCATGTATAATGCTGTGGACTGTGGTTAATTATAATGGAAAACTTTGAGGGGGCTTGGGGACTGAAATTAAGTAATATGGTTCGGCTAAATCAATGAGTTTCTTAGGTCATTTTTTCCGCCATGTACTATATTACTTTGCAATGTGTTACGCATTCATTTGATTTGTTTCAAATATACTTGAGCACATAGTAATATGCATACCAATTGCAATTATGACAAATAGTGGGTCAATTTTGTAGAACACATAAACCTCTTACTGCCGGTAAAATAGCAAGGTGTATTATGCACATTAAACTTATTTGGTGCATAGTAAAAACCCTGTAAACGTTTCCTGCTTGGGTTGAAAGAGGTGGACTATGGAATGAAGATGGAAGATGCAACTTGCAAGTGTGGATTGGACTGAAGCAATGGACCACCGATTTTCTTGGGTGTGAAAGAAAAACCGTTTATAAACACCGAAATAGAGGCTACCCTGTCCCGCTGCCCTCCGTGGGCCCCCAAACACCGCCGCCCAACTGTCCAACCACACTTCTCAATGCAACCTTTTATCCCAAAAAACAGCAAAACTAATAATATTGCTTAATTGTAATTTCAGTAGGAAGATTCTATCTTATTCCTTGGATATCATACCCTTGTCTATATGGTCTAATCAAATGATGAGAACTTAATCCCATATAATATTCACATGACTCAATTAATTGAGGTGACGTATTCTAATTGGACATAGGATACCCAAACCCTTTATTTTTTAAGGGTATCATAGCAACACCCATTTCATTATTGGTGTTGCGGACCCGTGTCTAAAAGATATTAGTTAAGAAATCAATAAAAGAAAATTTTATATTAGAAAACTAAGTATAATGCATTTCAATATATTAAATATATTATTTTTTAATATAAATTTTTTTTTCTTAATTTCTTAAATAATACCTACTCGTTAGCATTCTTCGTACATTATTTATTGTCGTTTGTAACTTTGAATCAACAGAAATGTAGTAAACAAAAAGGTTTATGCTAACGAGTATGCAAGAAAAACAAACTTTTACTGAAAAACTAAATATATATCTTCTTCAATTATTAAATATATCAATTTTCAATGAAAATTTTACTTTTTTATTCTTTAACTAATACTCTTAGGACACTCGTTACCATTCTTCAAAAAAATAAGCCAGATTACTGCTGTAACATCCTAAAATTTCATTATAATTATTTTAATAAAAATATTAAATTGTTATGAGGTTTAATATGGAAAACAGTTAGTAAAGGAATTAATTGGAATTGTTTAGTGATTAAAGAATGCAAAATTAATAATTGAAATAGAAATAATGAAGCTACAGGGAGTTGGGTTTTTTTTACAATTACAATTGATAAAAAATATGGAGAGTTTACGTTGCTAACAAACTCAAGGTGCCAAAATTCAAAAGCACTGTGTGTGATACTAGATGCTTATCAAATAGATAATTGGTTTTAGTAAAATCCAAATCTTGCGGGTAACAAAATTCAGTTTGAATTTTGAATAGTGAAGCAAGGCTATCATTAGCATATTAGAATAAAGAAAAATAACCACCCATGGTTATCAGGTTATCGAATAGAAATTTGGCTAAGCCAAATTAGAATTCACGGGCACAGGGGTGTGAAAGATTTAAATTAGAATTCTTTAGTGAAGAAACAAAAGCAAGGAGGCCCACTTAATTGTGAATTGGAGCCAAATATAAGGCACCGCAAGTCTGTAAGGGTTTAGAAAACACCAAAACCTCATGTAATATTGAATAGAAGTAGCGCCGTCAGCAAGATAAAAGTAGGGATAGCGCAGTAGGACTGTACGCAGCAGAGAAAGAGTGTGCTTGCTTTATGTGATAGAAGAAGAAGCTCTATTAATAGGATTCCTTATAGGAAACGGGTAGAACTTTTTGGAGGTTCTTTAAAATGTGAGTAGAAATACTTTTTCTCACCCTTTCCATGGTGCAATTTGTCTTGGGGTTTGGGTTATGCTATAAAAACACGTTTTTTTAGAAAATAATCCTGATTTGGTCAAACCCTGATTTTATAAATTTGGGGGTTTTCCTTCTAAGGTGTTTCTGCTGTTAATTAAATATTTATTATTGAGATCGATGATATGATTTATATGATACATACGTGATTTGGTTGAATTGACATGCTATAAATGTACTATTTGATGATAATTGTGATATTGACATGATTCAATAACTGTTAATATGTTGAATGCTGTCTGCTGCAATACCGCCTATGATAGGGGTATCGAAAGTAACACTGCCAATGAATTGGGGTGTCGAAATATGAAATACCGCCATGATGGGGTATCGAAAGTAACATCGCCACACGTTGGGATGTCGAAATGAGTAATACCACCAGTGTACAATGGTTGGTATCGAAATGTGTAATGTCACTAAAGAGAAGGTGACATCGAAATACCTTCATGAGTAAGGTAGGCAATGGGACGCCATTGTTATGTGTAGTTTGAAAGTCATATGGCCTATAATTATGTTGAGGATATTTGATATGTATATTAAGTTATGATATATTTGTTTATGATGTGCTGCTGAATGTTTATGGTCATTATTTGAGTATATAGTATTTATTTAATTATTTTGAAAATAGCGGGTACCATGGTTAGTTTTTCCGGTTACCGCACCGGCTGAGAACAACGCTTTTGTGAAAACCTTTTATAAATGTATTTCTATTCATTGGGATTATAAATCTCATTAGTAGTGTTGTTTTCAGAAACCGAGGACGACCCTGTTGAGCAGCCAGACGCTTGAGGATTTTGTTCTAGTAGTAGCTTGGGTTAGTGTGTCATGGCATATGCCAGGAGGACTTTTAATACCGTTTATTTATTTATTTATGCGAGTTGTAATAGACGCCCAGTTATTTGGTTTAAAACTTATTATGTATTTTTGTTTGTTGGATTGGTATAAACAATTATTTTGGATTAATATTATATTATGAACTTATTCAGTATTTATTAAGGAATTTTTTTTTATTACCTTGTTTTATTTAAATTATTATCTTGGGTTACTAATGTAACGAGGGGCGTTACATTTTTGGTATCAGAGCAGTTCAATCCTAAATTGGACTGTGGTATTGGGTTGTTTTTCAAAAATCAAATATGGGCGCATAGGGCTGCTTGCTAGAGTTATATATGCTGCATGCTATTCTTTGAGATTTTGGACCTGATCAACCCAATGTTTGATTGGTGGTGTGCAGATTTATGGCTACTAACAGGCGTGGGGCTAACGCTAATGATGCACTTGCAGCAGTTCTGGCTGAAATGACCAGAGTCATGCAAGAGCAGACGGAGACACTCCGTCAGATGAGGGACAACGGGAACGTGCATAACGTTGGAGCAGTTGCAGCTCAGGATCCACAGTACATGGGACTGTCAGAGTTTAGAAAGAACGATCCACCAACCTTCCGAGGTACTACTGATCCGGTTGAGGCAGAAGAGTGGTTGCTGAAATTAGAGAAGATTTTTCGAGTTATGAGGTGCGCTGATCCACGGAAAGTGGATTTCGCCACCTATATGCTGGAGTCTGATGCGGAGCACTGGTGGAATTGTGCTAGGGGTGGTTTGCTAGCCATAGACGCTCAAATCACATGGGACAGATTCAAGGAAGTTTTCTTGGAGAAGTACTTTCCTCATAGTGTTCGCATTCAGAAGGAAACAGAGTTCCTGCAGCTCCGTCAGGGAGACATGTCTATTGCTGAATATGTTGCTAAGTTTGAAAGCTTGGCAAGGTTCTCTCGGTACTTGAGGGACAATCCTTTGGACGACTGGAAGGCAATCAAATTTGAGCAAGGTTTGAAGCCAGAGATGCAACATTTTATTGGGATCTTGGAGATTCGGGACTACCCCACCTTGGTAAACAAGTGTAGGGTAGCTGAGCAGAAGATGCAAGCTTTAGAGATGGAGAAGCCAAAGGAGAAGAGCTCTGTTGAAGGCAAGAAATTTCATAGCAAAGGGGGTAATTTTCTGAAGAGCCTGCGACCAGTGCCTACCATCTCAAAGGGTAAGCAGGTCCAAGGAGCTCAAACATATAAGGGAGATGGATGTTTCAGATGTGGTTGGAACCACGGGGATCGCGCATGCCCCGCGGCGCAAGTCTCCTGCAATAAATGTGGAAAGATGGGACACTTTGCTAGAGTCTGCAAGGGAGGAGGACAATCTCAGACCAGACCCCAGAGCCAAGGAAGAGTTTTCACCATCCAAGGAGAGGAAGTGAAGGAGTCTGACGGTTTGATCCAAGGTATGGGTTTTATTAAAGATAGAAAAGTTATGATATTGTTTGATTCAGGAGCAACCCATTCTTTCATATCTCTTAGTTGTGTTAAGAATTTAGAGTTACCTGTTTCTAAACTACCTTTTGATTTGTGTGTTTCTACCCCTGCAAAAGATAAATTGGTAACTTCTATTGCCTGTTTGAAATGTTCTTTGATATACCAAGACTTGTCTTATGATGTTGATTTGATATGCTTACCTATGTCGGGTCTAGATGTCATACTTGGTATGGATTGGTTGTCACATAATAATGCTGTTATCAATTGTTCTTCTCGAACCATTTCTTTTCTTCCACAACCAATGTCTGTTGACCCTTCTGTGTCAGATTGCTTTCTGTCTGCTGTATCTTGCCACAAGAACTTAGTTGAGGGGGCTCAGGGATACATACTTCTCTTTTCTGCTAGGATAAAGGCTGAAAGTGATATAGCGGCATTGCCTGTTGTATGCGAGTTTTTAGACGTGTTTCCTAAAGAAGTCTCTAGTTTACCACCGAGTAGGGAGGTCGAGTTTAACATAGATCTTAGGCCTGGTAGTGGACCTGTTTCAGTAGCACCCTATAGAATGGCACCTCTAGAGTTGAGTGAGCTTAAGAAACAAATAGAGGAGTTGTTAGATAAGGGATTCATTAGGCCGAGTGTGTCACCTTGGGGAGCGCCGGTTCTTTTGGTAAAGAAGAAAGATGGCAGTATGAGGTTGTGCGTTGACTATAGGCAGCTAAACAAAGTGACCATAAAGAATAAGTACCCTTTACCTAGGATAGATGACCTGTTAGATCAGCTGAGGGGAGCGACAGTGTTTTCCAAAATAGATTTAAGATCGGGGTACCATCAGATTAGAGTGAGGAGTGAGGACATCTCTAAGACGGCCTTTAGAACAAGGTATGGGCACTATGAGTACGTAGTGATGCCTTTCGGAGTGACGAACGCTCCAGCCGTTTTCATGGACTACATGAATCGGATCTTTAGACCCTTCTTAGATAAGTTTGTGGTGGTGTTCATAGATGATATCTTGATATACTCTAGAACACCTATGGAGCATAAGGAGCATCTGAGGGTAGTGTTACAAATCTTAAGGGATGAGCAGTTGTACGCTAAGCCAGAGAAGTGTGAGTTTTGGTTAGATGAGGTGAAGTTTCTGGGACATACCATTTCTAAGAGTGGTGTAGCAGTCGATTCTTCTAAAGTAGATGCAGTGCTAGAGTGGGAACCACCTAAGACGGTAACTGAAGTAAGGAGTTTTCTAGGATTAGCTGGTTACTATAGGAAGTTTATAGAAGGTTTTTCTAGACTAGCGTTACCTTTAACCCAGTTGACTAGGAAAGGAAAATCTTTTGTGTGGGACCAGGAATGTGAGGAAAACTTCCTAGAGCTTAAGAAGAGATTAGTGACAGCTCCTGTCTTGACCATACCAGACCCTTTAGTGAGTTTTGTGGTTTATTGCGATGCGTCTAAGAATGGTTTAGGGTGTGTTTTAATGCAAGAAGGCAAGGTTGTAGCTTATGCATCTAGGCAGCTGAGAACCCATGAGGTAAATTATCCTACACATGACCTTGAGTTGGCAGCAGTAGTTTTTGCTCTTAAAATTTGGAGGCACTATTTATATGGTGCTAAGTTTGAGGTTTTTAGTGACCATAAGAGCCTTAGGTACCTGTTTGACCAAAAGGAATTGAATATGAGGCAGAGGAGGTGGATGGAATTCCTTAAAGACTATGATTTTGAATTGAAGTACCACCCAGGGAAGGCTAATGTAGTGGCCGATGCTCTTAGTAGGAAGACCATACACATGTCTAGTTTAATGGTGCAGGAGATGAATCTGTTAGAGGAGTTTAGAGACTTGAATCTTGATGTGTCTTTGAGTGCTTTGAGTTTGAGGTTGAATAGATTGGAAATTCATAGCGACCTTAGGGAAGAGATTAAGCGTAAACAACTTCTAAATCAAGAATTATTATCCTTGTTGGGACAAGAGAGTTATGAGTTGTCTGCTGATGGCTTAGTAAAGTTTAAGGGTAGGATCGTTGTTCCTAAGGAGGGGAGCCTTAGAGAAAAAGTGTTAGAGGAAGCCCATAAGGGAAAATTCACCATACATCCAGGGATAACTAAGATGTACCAGGACCTTAAAAAGATGTATTGGTGGTCAGGAATGAAAAAGGATGTGGCCATTTTTGTGTCTAAGTGTTTAGTATGCCAAAAGGTTAAGATAGAACACCAAAAACCTCCAGGTTTATTGCAACCTTTAGAAATTCCGGAGTGGAAGTGGGAGAAAATATCCATGGATTTTGTAATGGGGTTACCTAGGACTCGTTTGGGTTTAGATGCCATATGGGTAATAGTGGATAGGTTGACCAAGTCTGCTCACTTCTTGCCAATTAAGGCAACTTATAGCTTGGATAAGTTGGCAGACTTGTATATCAAGGAAATAGTCAAACTTCATGGTATACCCACCTCTATAGTGTCAGATAGAGACCCCAGGTTTACCTCTAGATTTTGGAGAGCTTTTCAACAAGCCTTTGGTTCTAAGTTGAGTTTTAGCACAGCCTATCACCCCCAGACGGATGGTCAGTCGGAGAGGACCATTCAGACCCTTGAGGACATGCTTAGAGCGTGTGTTTTAGATGAAGGTGGTTGTTGGGATAAATTTTTACCCCTCATAGAGTTTGCGTATAACAACAGTTATCACGCTAGCATAGGCATGGCACCCTACGAAGCTCTTTATGGAAGAAAGTGTAGATCCCCTTTGTGTTGGTGCGAGGTAGGTGAGAAAACATTGATAGGACCTGACTTAGTTCAGCAAACCACAAATAAGATTGAGTTGATTAGGGAGAGAATGCGTACTGCGCAGAGCAGGCAGAAGAGCTATGCCGATAAGAGGAGAAAGCCTTTAGAATTCCAAGAAGGAGAGCATGTATTTTTGAGGGTTACTCCTAAGACTGGGGTGGGAAGATCCATGAAAGTCAGAAAGCTAAATCCGCGATTCCTTGGTCCTTTTCAAATTCTAAAAAGAGTCGGGTCTGTTGCTTACCAATTGGCTCTTCCACCTTTGTTGTCCAACCTTCATGATGTCTTTCATGTATCGCAACTCAGAAAATATGTACATGATGAGTCTCATATAATAACTCCCGAGTCAATACAATTAAGAGATAACTTGGTCTTTAAGCCCAAACCTAGTCAGATCGTTGACAAGAGCACTAAGACTCTGCGGAACAAGACAATTCCTTTGGTAAAGGTGGTTTGGGAAGGATTAACTCCTGAGGAGGCTACTTGGGAACTTGAAGAGGATATAATGCGTCAGTATCCAGATCTCGCTAACTAAGGTACATTAACTCTTAATGTTGATATTTGTGTTATATGTTAGATGGATTGCTAGAGTATGTTATTAATTTCGGGGACGAAATTCTTAAAGGAGGGGAGAAAATGTAACATCCTAAAATTTCATTATAATTATTTTAATAAAAATATTAAATTGTTATGAGGTTTAATATGGAAAACAGTTAGTAAAGGAATTAATTGGAATTGTTTAGTGATTAAAGAATGCAAAATTAATAATTGAAATAGAAATAATGAAGCTACAGGGAGTTGGGTTTTTTTTACAATTACAATTGATAAAAAATATGGAGAGTTTACGTTGCTAACAAACTCAAGGTGCCAAAATTCAAAAGCACTGTGTGTGATACTAGATGCTTATCAAATAGATAATTGGTTTTAGTAAAATCCAAATCTTGCGGGTAACAAAATTCAGTTTGAATTTTGAATAGTGAAGCAAGGCTATCATTAGCATATTAGAATAAAGAAAAATAACCACCCATGGTTATCAGGTTATCGAATAGAAATTTGGCTAAGCCAAATTAGAATTCACGGGCACAGGGGTGTGAAAGATTTAAATTAGAATTCTTTAGTGAAGAAACAAAAGCAAGGAGGCCCACTTAATTGTGAATTGGAGCCAAATATAAGGCACCGCAAGTCTGTAAGGGTTTAGAAAACACCAAAACCTCATGTAATATTGAATAGAAGTAGCGCCGTCAGCAAGATAAAAGTAGGGATAGCGCAGTAGGACTGTACGCAGCAGAGAAAGAGTGTGCTTGCTTTATGTGATAGAAGAAGAAGCTCTATTAATAGGATTCCTTATAGGAAACGGGTAGAACTTTTTGGAGGTTCTTTAAAATGTGAGTAGAAATACTTTTTCTCACCCTTTCCATGGTGCAATTTGTCTTGGGGTTTGGGTTATGCTATAAAAACACGTTTTTTTAGAAAATAATCCTGATTTGGTCAAACCCTGATTTTATAAATTTGGGGGTTTTCCTTCTAAGGTGTTTCTGCTGTTAATTAAATATTTATTATTGAGATCGATGATATGATTTATATGATACATACGTGATTTGGTTGAATTGACATGCTATAAATGTACTATTTGATGATAATTGTGATATTGACATGATTCAATAACTGTTAATATGTTGAATGCTGTCTGCTGCAATACCGCCTATGATAGGGGTATCGAAAGTAACACTGCCAATGAATTGGGGTGTCGAAATATGAAATACCGCCATGATGGGGTATCGAAAGTAACATCGCCACACGTTGGGATGTCGAAATGAGTAATACCACCAGTGTACAATGGTTGGTATCGAAATGTGTAATGTCACTAAAGAGAAGGTGACATCGAAATACCTTCATGAGTAAGGTAGGCAATGGGACGCCATTGTTATGTGTAGTTTGAAAGTCATATGGCCTATAATTATGTTGAGGATATTTGATATGTATATTAAGTTATGATATATTTGTTTATGATGTGCTGCTGAATGTTTATGGTCATTATTTGAGTATATAGTATTTATTTAATTATTTTGAAAATAGCGGGTACCATGGTTAGTTTTTCCGGTTACCGCACCGGCTGAGAACAACGCTTTTGTGAAAACCTTTTATAAATGTATTTCTATTCATTGGGATTATAAATCTCATTAGTAGTGTTGTTTTCAGAAACCGAGGACGACCCTGTTGAGCAGCCAGACGCTTGAGGATTTTGTTCTAGTAGTAGCTTGGGTTAGTGTGTCATGGCATATGCCAGGAGGACTTTTAATACCGTTTATTTATTTATTTATGCGAGTTGTAATAGACGCCCAGTTATTTGGTTTAAAACTTATTATGTATTTTTGTTTGTTGGATTGGTATAAACAATTATTTTGGATTAATATTATATTATGAACTTATTCAGTATTTATTAAGGAATTTTTTTTTATTACCTTGTTTTATTTAAATTATTATCTTGGGTTACTAATGTAACGAGGGGCGTTACAACTGCCTCTTTTTAGCAAAAGATATATATCTTAGAAAATAAAGGAAACTTAGGCCATGTTTACATTTCCGTTTCAAACTTAAGTTTGACCAACGAAATTTTTTTCTCTTTTGATGTTGGATGATTTTTTTTTACAAAAGTGTCGCTGCTAACTTAAGTTTGCAGTTGTAAATGAAAATCCAAACATGCACTTAGTCTTTGGGTTTTTTCTCTTTAAATTTAAATTCTTTTTATCAATTTTATGGTTTTTAATAAATATTATTATTTGGAAAAAAAACCTTTTTATTATTTGATAATATTTTTTGATTGACGATTTTCTATTGTTATTTCATTAGATGAAATGAGAATGAAAAATTGAAAAAAAAAAATCATTTAATAATGAATGCTTTAAAATAAATTAATAAAAGGCAAATACGTGAATAAGAAATGATCAATTTTATAAAACGGGTGGATTGTGTCATAATATCAAGTTCACAAATGTCATAAAGCTTTCGGTCAAAAAAAATGTCATAAGCCGATGTTTTACAATTAAGAGCATGTTTGGGAAAGATAGATTTTTCCCATTTCAGCTGTTTTTTGGCTAAAAAGCTGTTTCATACATAATCTATCATGTTTGGCAATTAGCTTAAATTTATAAAAAAGCTTTTTTTGGGGGAAAAAAGTTGTTTTATATCATCTAATTTGTTTTAGCTTAAGATTGTTATGATTTGATTATTTCTTATTCTCAAAACTCTCTTCCCTATTTACCCCTACAAAACTAACTTCCAAATAAATATTATTAAATTATACAAATAACTTCATACCCTTTTTCGTAATTTATTATATAAAAAGCGATTTTTTTAGACCATCCAAACGAAAAAGATTATCTTGAAATCACTTTTCAGCAAACAGATCCAAACAAAAATAGATTCTGATTATAATCGATTATCACAATAATCGATTATTCATAAATCGATTATCAGCATAATCTTTTTTTTTTCAGCTTTCCCAAACACACCCTAAGAGGGTCCAAAATATTCATCTTGTTTTGCTATTTTGTCTCAATTTTTTAAGGTAACTGTGATGGGTTTGAATTTGAATTCTAAAAATTATATCTAATGTGCTTCCGGGTTGAATTATGCTTCGGAACATTCTAACTCAGTTTTTACTGTCACACATTTTTTAAAACATATTTTTTTTTTTTATAACCAGGTATAAGTAATCAAAATTCTTGACTTAAGTTAGTATACTTTTTGCATATCATAATGGCATATTTATATGGATGTTATTTGTATTAAAACATATATTTTAAATACATATTGTCATTTACGATTGATTAACAGTATATAAAATCTTATATGACAATATATGATTGGTTGATAGTATAAAATTTTTTTACACTGTTAGGACATACCAATTAGTGAAATGAACCAAAGAAAGTGGATTTTTAGTAATGCAATATTTTGTGTTTTTCCTTTTTAAAAATATGAAATATAATAAAATAAAATAAAATAAATTGAGATTTGCAATATTTTGTGTTTTTCCTTTTTAAAAATATGAAATATAATAAAATAAAATAAAATAAATGGAGATTATCTTCCATTATCATTGTACATGTTTAGTAGCCTTTAAATTTTAAGAAATTTTTACTCTTTTCTTAGAGAGTTTTTGATTATTTAAATATAAAATAAGTTAATTTAAATACACATTTATATGTGTAACATAACTTTGTGAGTTATAATTGTTTTTAGTTTGAATACTAGTCGAGTTATATAGTGTAAGAGTATTATCTATATACAAAATATCTATTAGGATTTAAAATTTGAGTTTAATTGGTATGTATAGTTAGTATACAAATTTTTACACTATCAATCAATTACAAATCATGATATGAGTAATTGCTAAGATAGTTAAAACAATAATAAATTTTTTTTAATGATACGTCAATTTATAATTGATTGACAGCATCTAAAATCTAACCAATGACAATGCATATCAATCAAATCGTTAAAGTTTCAAAATAGGATATTGTTTTCCGGAAATAATTAATAAATAATATATAATTACAAATCAAGAATAACAACTAAAATCTTTTTTCACCATGGGAGGTGAGGTGGAGTCCATTAATCAAATAATGACATAATATTCTATCATAAATTATGATTATAAACAAATTATTTATATCGAAGTTTTTCTTAATGATTTTGCTGATCGTTTCTTTGTTTCTTTTGTCTTTGGTGATTGAGTTATTCTACTTATGGTCTCCTTTCCTTATGGAGGATTTTACTGATCGTTTGCACACATGTCTGGAACATCAAATACCAAATTCTAATATCTTCTTTATAATAGGTGTTACATCATTTTTTAAAAAATTTAAAATAAAAATTAAATATTTAAAATTCAGCATATAAACAAATAAAAAACGATAACCTAATCATACAACCAATTGACTGTTCAGCAAAGTAGTGATATACCGTCTTAAAAAACATGTGTGCTGGAGAAAATTCCCATGGCATAAATAAATAAATTATAGACTAAAAGACCAAATTAGTCTCTCACAAAAATGTGGTCCTACTTTTAATCTCTTAGAAAAATAAATTAACTATTTAGTATCTCAGAATTACAAACCAGAGACACGTTAGTCTCTTCGTTACTCTTCGTCCAGTAATGTCTGTTAACGTGCTGAGGTAACCCGTTAACAAGCTGATGTGTATCGTTAGTAATATTCTGGCATGGAAAATGGCCGAAAATGAATAAAACGTGACAACCATTTTAATGCTTAAAGTCCTAAATGCCCAGAAACGACGTAGTTTAAATGCTTATCTTTCTTCTTTCTCCATCACCATTTTAAATCCTAACTCCATTGAAGAACCTTGCTGGTTGACTCTGGTGATTTCTTTGTGAAGGGAAAATTTTGTTTTTGTGCATGCAATCCCCCAAAAAAAAACTTTAGTGACCCAAATTGATCCCTAATAAACTACTCAGAACCCAAATAAGTCCTTGCACGCACCAATATGCATCAGTATACCACTATGATCAACTATGCACCATAATGTCACTATGAACAACTTGCACCAAAACAACATGAACAAAAATACAGTAAACAGTTAACTCACACGAGTCTTCATAGGCTATTGTTGGATAGCTTTTGCTATTGATAAGCGGCCCAATACTCTTAGTTGTTGTTTGGCGGAATGAAATGTTTATAGGTCGCATTCAATGCTTCCATTGTCAATCATTGATGCACATGGTCTTTAGGCCTGTCCTTTTTAAATGTTATTGCTGCAATTGCATGAGCACAAGGCATCCCAGTCAATATAGAGGGAAGTTGCCACCTGTATAACAAAAAAGACTTGATAAGCTGAAGGTAAAAACCAACAGGTGGACACCTACCTAGACAAGTGATTTAGAGAAATGAGAAATTTGAAGTACATTAGCATATGTCAGAGGTTGGGATTAGCCTAACCCAACATACTTGCACATGCCAACATTAACAGTTTACTAGGATACCTTGTGCTAATGCAATTGCAGCAATAACATTTAAAAAGGAAATGTCTGAAGACCATGTGCATCAATGATTGACAATAGAAACATTGAATGCGACCTATGAACATTTCATTCCGCCAGACAACAACCAAGAGTATTGAGAAGCTTATCAATAGGAAAAGCTATCCAACAACAACCTATGAACACCCATGCGAGTTAATTACTTACTGTATCTTTGTTCATATTGTTTTGGTGCAAGTTGTTCATATTGGCTGGTGCATAGTTGTTCATAGTGCCATATGGTGCATAAGTTGTTCATGGTGGCATACTGGTTCGTGCAAGAACTTATTTGGGCCTCAAGTAATTTATTAGGGACCAATTCAGGTCACTAAAGTTTTTTTTTGTGGAATTGAAAGCGCAAAAACAAATTCATCCCTCTACAGAAAAATCACCAGGTCAACCAACAAGGTCCTTCAATGGTGTTAGAAATTTAAATTGGTGATGGAGAAAGAAGAAAGAGAAGCATTTAAACGACATCATTTTTGGCCATTTAGAGATTTAAGCATTAAAATGACTTTCACGTTTTATCAATTTTCAGCCACTTTTGGTGCTAGAATATCATTAACGTGACACCTCAACACGTTAACGAACGTTACTAGACGGAGAGTAATAAAGTGATTAACGTGTCTCTGATTTATAATTCTGAAAAATTAAATAATTAATTTATTATTCTATGAGACCAAAAATGGAATCACGTTTTTTGTGAGGGGTCAATTCTGGGCTTTAATGTAAATAAATTATATGAATTTTGTATCGTGAAGCCGAAAACGAAACGTAGGAGTTAAATTAAGGAGCCATGCGTTGATCCACGTTAGCATATGAGATGGAGCGGGCGGACCCCACCCGACGGGTTAATTGTGGAATATGAAAATGTTGAAATGAGAGATAGGATAGTGACCGCGCCCTGGTTTTACGGTTTGTGATTGCGACGTGGTAAAACAGGTAATAACGCAGATGGTGAGGGCAATCTTGTAATTAGGGAGTTGGGACTTTCACTTCCTAACAGACAGCTACTTGTGAGAGAAGAGGAGAAAAACAGAAACAAACTCCCATAACATAATAACATAACATAACATAACATAACCCCCTTCCTTACCTTCTTCTCTTTCCCTTGTTGGTCCGAAAACCCAACCACCACCTCACACACATCCTTATTCTGATGCATTAGACAACAATGGAAGATTCCGAGGTAAACCGTTAACCCTTCCCTTTCCCAACTGCTTCTTCCGCCGCCAACCCCGCCTTTTCCTTTTTTAATATAATTTTTCTGTTTGAGGAAAATTGAGTCTTTTTTTTTGGGTTTATGGGGAATGGTTCAATGGGGTTGATTCTATGTTGGGTGTTTCATCGGTTTTGGTGTTTTGGGTTTTGATTTGGTTTTTTGGGTGTTTGTTTTTTTGATCAGAAATTGATGGCCTTGAAGAAGGCCTACGCTGATATCATACTCAACACGGCCAAGGAGGCTGCGGCTCGCATCATGGTGTCGGAGAGAAAAGCCATGCGCTTTCAGCAGGAGCTTGTTTCCACCAAAGAAGAAGCGCTTCGAATGCTTCTCAGGCTCAAACAAACTTTGGATTCTAAGGTGTAACAATCATTCTCAAATGGGGCTGTTTAATCATCTTCTTTTTAAAAGAAAAAAAGAAAAATATTTTTGCTTTTGCCTTTTCTTGTTATGGTTGGTGTGTGTTTGATTCGGAGATTTTACCCTACTTGTGTTTTCATGACGTGGATTACTGGATTTCGTGTGTGTTTTTAATTGATTATCAAATTTTCAAGCTTCCCATTTCATTGGGTTAGTTTTTTTTGAAAGGATTGTCGGCTAATTGCTCGGATCATTTTTATGGACTTCATGGTAAGAATTCCAATCAAATTCGAGTGGTAGTATGCACCCTTGGAATGGATGGGCAGAAAAAGAAGGGCCTGGCTGAATTCAGATAATGAATATGGGTTATTTTCTTTGTGGAGTTGTTAAAATACCTTGCATTCACTTAAAATGTGAGATACCTTTATAATGGTTTTGCTTGAATTGCAGTTTTGTTTAGTTTAACTTGTCCTTCCATTAATTTAATATCATCAATGTGAGGCATCTTAGTTATCCATTGTCTAAGAATTCTTCAGAAAATCATTGTACTGTAATTGTCTCTTGATTTTTCCATCCCATGGAAGGGTTCATTAACACATAGATTGCTATCGTTTTTGAAATGAAGGGTTGTGTCTAACAGAATTGGTACTAGGAACAATAAGGAATGACAATATTTTGATATGATGTTCGAAGTAAACATTAAGGAATACAACCAATATATATTCAAGAAAGTATATGGTATATTTATGACTCAGTGTAGAGGGAGGGATCAACTAGCATTTCGCAATTGTCTAACTCTCCATCAATTTATGCATAAGTCTGGTTCGGGGTAGGGTCCGACTTGATGATGAATGTAGACATGAAATGATAGCTGGATGCTTTCCATGTTGTATATTTTACATGCTAGTCTTGTTCCTGAATAGGGGAATCATATAAAGAAATATATGTATTATTTTTTTTTCAACTTTTGAGCCCAAATTCAACTGTCTCAGTTTCAACATTGAGAGCTTAGTACCATTATAGCTCATACTGACCATAGCTATAATTTAATATGCCATCCTAGCAACTTCTACAGCTGAACCCAAGCAGTGGAGTCCTTCTAGTTATATCATTTCCAAGGTCTTGTCTCTTATCTCCTGTTTTGTCTGATTTATGGCTATTTTTCAGGTTAAGGAAGCAGAGTTGACATCATTAAGTCAGCAGAATAAGATTGACGAGCTTGAAGCACAGCTCCAGGAAGCTGAGGAAATAGTTAGAGACCTAAGGGCAGAGTTGAGAGAAGCACAGACTGAGCTGGAGAATTTGACAAACCACCAGATGCATCCCCCAATTGAACAAAACACAGGGGGCGAAGTTGCAACTCAGGAAAATTGTTTGCAGGAGAACAGACTTGATCCTTATGATGGATCTGTGCATCCCGTACCTGGTTCACAGGTTGAATTAGTCTCAATTTCTGACCCTAGTAATCCAAATGTGAATGGAACAAATGATAGCAGCAATTTCTGTGTGTCACATGATCATACAAACAACTGCTACATTCATAACCCAGATTTTGCATCCATAGTCATTAGGAGGAAAGAGCCTGAGCTCTACAGAAATGGATGCACTCAGAGAATACGTGCATTTGAAAGGAGCCTTTTTGATGGGAATATGGCTGTTTCAGGAAATTTAGATAATGTACACGATGAAACTTTAGTAAGAGTACATGAAGAAGGTAAAGCAATGCCTGTAACAACTAATGCCAACGCTGATACTCTTTGTGAAAAGGAGAAACCAGATGAACTTAAAGCGGTGAAAGCAGATGCTGACCTTGTCAAACTCGCTCTTCGTAAAAAAAGGAGAATTAATATAAGGACGGCTCTTAGATCTAGATTACATTCTGACCAGGTGAGGAAAACAAATAAAGCGTCATATCTTTCTGCTGCCAAAGTTTCTCCATGTGTATTGGATAACAATGACCTTTCAAGGGTGGAATCTTCTATGGAATGTGAAAATGAAACTCAGAAGGATCTAGTAAGGGTACATAAAGAAGGTAAAGCAATGCCTGTATCAACTAATGTCAACGCTGATACTCTTTGTGAAAAGGAAAAACCAGATGAACTTAAAGCGGTGAAAGCAGATGCCAACCTTGTCAAAATCCCTCTTCATAAATTAAGGAGAAGTAATATAAGGAAGGCTCGTAGATCTAGATTACATTCTGACCAGGTTAGGAAAACAAATAAAGCATCATATCTTTCTGATGCCAAAGGTTCTCTATGTGTATTGGATAACAATGACCCCTCAAGGGTGGAATCTCTTATGGAATGTGAAAATGAAGCTGAGAAGGATCCAGTAAGGGTACATAAAGAAGGTAAAGCAATGCCTGTATCAACCAATGCCAACGCCGATACTCTTTGTGAAAAGGAGAAACCAGATGAACTGAAAGCGGTGAAAGCAGATGCTGACCTTGTCAAAGTCCCTGTTGGTAAAATAAGTAGACTCATTATAAGATTACATCCTGACGAGGTTAGGAAAACAAATAAAGGATTGCATCTTTCTGATTCCAAAGGTTCTCCATGTGTATTGGATAACAAGGACTCCTCAAGGGTGAATTCTTCTATGGTACGTGAAAATGAAGCTCAAAAGGATCTAATGTCTCCTTTTGCTAAAGTTCCTCAAGAAAAAACTGCAATAATTGAGCAATTAGGATCTCATGATGATATTGAAAAGGGGGAAGCATTTCTTAATGTTTGCAGTGCTTTGAGCAAAATTAAAGATGATGACGAATTGCTTGATAAATCAGATTTGACAAGACAAGTGAGTTTTTCCACTGAAAGTTCAGAGGTTCCAGCTTGTAGAGCAGATGTTGAGGAAGCTAATGGGTCACCAGATAAACTGAATCCAAAAGTATCTGATTTAGACGAGAAGGTTTCTAGTCAATCTGCAAATGATAAGTTTCTCAAGTACACATTCCAGAGAAAGCGTAAGAAGGAGTCTGTTGGCAGCGCTGATGTAGATTGCTCTCTAGAAAATAGCAATTTAAAGAAGAAATGTGGAGAGAAGCAAAATGGCCATGTAGAGCCTCAAAAGTCTTGCCCAATGACTGAATCATCACGGGACAGCCGGCGACTAGCACAAGTCGCTCGTCAGGTTGGTGATATATATGCAAATGCTTGTTTTCCTCTTTCACTGTTTTGGGTATGCCTTTTTCTGTTTGCCTATCCATAAATCCAGGAGAAAGGATTACATGGCTTATGCTGTATATATCAGAAAGCTACCATTTATAAATCTACTATTCACTAATCCTGTCAAAAGAACAAGAGAAACAAGTTGGGGATCAGTGTATCTCCTTTTATGAAGGTTGTGCTTGTGATTTTATAGCTCAAGGAAACAAAATATAAATGAAAGATAACTATGGTAGCTTCTAAAGTAGATAATTGAAGAAAAAATCTCTTTTATACAAAAAGAGTTGAAAACTTGACATTCAGCAGCTCCTGGTGTCTTGGTGCTTTTATACGGGAAATTACCCTACCCATAAATTCCATAGATGTTGAAATTTTTGAAACTTTCACATGCCTTTAAGCTGGATATGTAGGGCTATACTTGTCTTTTTATGGTTATGGTTCTTTTGAAGGTTGCTTTAACTGATTGATTGTATAATATGTAGGGGTGAAAAAGTGCACGGAGACTTTCTTATTGATGTGTTCTACATTGGAAATTTGAAAATATTAAATCCCATCATGAGTTTAATAGTCAACACTCACCAGACTCACCACTGTGATGGAGTTAGTTCTTTTCACTATTATGCACAGTACAGGGGTATTAACATTGATTTATACAGACATGTGGCCAAACCATCATTATCCTTCCACATTATCTACGTAGGAAAGTTCTCAGGCACATAATTGTAATGTAAGCTACTGGGTCTTCCGGATGGATTAACATTAATATTTTTTTTCCCGAGTTGTCAATATCAAATGATATTTCAAGAAAAATAATCCATTGTAATAACTTCTATTTGTGATTATCATTGCAAGTTGAGAAAAAGGTCAATTTGGAATTATCTCCAGTTTTTTAGCTGCACCAAACATAAAAGGGCGACTCAGTGCACAAGGCTCCCATTTGGTGGGGTCTGGGGAGGGTAGATGTTCTCAGCCTTACCCCCACAAGTGCAAAGGCTTTTTCTAGGATTTGACCTTGTAACCTCTGGATCATAAGGCAACGACGTTATTGTTGCACGCCAAGGCTCACCCTCTCTTGCACCAAACATAAAACATTTTTCAAATTTGATTCTTGTTGCATTAAGATGGAAGAGATTTACGAGACACTATAATATTCCTATGTTTGGTGAAGAAAACTCATGAGTTGATGATCAGAACTCTATTCAAGTCCTTTTTGAACTGCCATTGAAGTCCCCAACTATTCCCCGATCCGTTCAATTCTCTCTTTCACCAGTGGCCCATCCCATTTTTCATGGCATTCCAATACAGGCAAACAGTCTTCTTATGAAGAACTATGAATTATTGTTGCATTGCATCCATAGGTTCTTTCTTGACTTCAGGAGTTCTGGTTGTTGCTAAAACATTTCTTCTTAATGGAAACATAGTTCTTTGGACTCGGATTGTTTATTCTGAAGATTAGGTGTCCTCTAGCATTTGTTGCTTAATATGCTACTTACTGATTTGTGCAATCTATTCATGTCCAGTATGTTAATTTCAAGTAAGCCTTTTACAGACTCCCCCAATGTTTGAATAGATGACTGTTCGTGAGTGCCATACCTTACCCATCAGGCATATATGGTACACTTACACTGCCTATGTTATTGCCAGATTATTGGAAACACAAGTTTTCATGTTGCACCCCCAACGTTTTTGTCTTAAAATTTGACCTATACCAAATGATACTTCTCCACCGAGACACTGACTTCAGTCTCTATTAACTTCCTGTACCCATGTGTTTCTCCTGGCACAGAGTTGTACTTTGTCAAATGCATGCTGATTTTTACTGATTGGTTTTTGACTTATGCTTTGGCTTGTTTATATGATTTTCATTAAAAAAAAAAGTCTTATATTCTCTAGAATCACGAATATGCTAGCTTGAATTTTTCACTTCATAATGGAAAAGCATATTAGATATCTGGACTTGTTATGCACTGCAATTTATGCTTTAATAAAAATAGTGTGTCCAGTCTCACCTAGATAATGTTATTTTGTGAGCATAACTCTTGTCTGTTTTAATCTTACTGCTATCTAAGTTTATATCAAATATCAAATACTTGCCTCTAGTTCTGACATACCTGATTGTAGGATTTTTTTATGTGTTTGGTATATTTGTCGAAGCAAGCTTCTCTGACTTTGAAATAAGTTTATCTAATTTCTAAAGGAGGAATTGGAATAAACGGAATATCAAATATAAATTATATTCCAGTTGTGTAAGTTTTACTATGGCATCACAAGGTTTGCTTGGTGGTAGTAGAAAGATGCTTGTGGTGGTTACCTAAAACTAGAGGGAAGAAGAACCTAACATATTTCTTCAATTTCGTTTGCAGCTCATATCTCTGTCTGAGAAGAAATGGTGGCACTAGATCCGTCTATTGCTGTAATGAGGAGATTGGGTGGAAGAGTATTTACAGTACAGTCCAATGCGGTAATGTTGCTGAAGATGGCGTTTAAAGGATGCTTTACGCTGGTAGAGCTCTGGAATGTGTTAATAATATATTACTATTATATCTACTTTTCTGTCATCTTTAGCAATTGCTAGCATAATATTCTATAAAACATAAATTAAATATGCTGTTGCTGCCCTTTTTTGGGGGTCATGTTTGCAGTACAAATTTTGCTGATTATATATTTATATTCCCGCCAATGATGTCTGCTTTTTCAATATTCTTATTCTTATCTTCCTAGTACAAACACCTTCACCTATGTTCACTTTAGCGTTGCTAATCTACCTTCGGATCCAAAAGTACGTTTGCTCTAAAAGGAATTCTATAGATATTTTGCTCGAAACGTACCTTTGTAGTTTCTCAACTGTAATTTTGTAAACCAAACATGCACGTCATAATCACCAAAATTAATTTCACTACATTTAGAATCACGTTTGGATGATTCAAAATCTTAATCAAACATACACTTTTAGGTTGGTTCGGTTGGAGATATTGAAAACAAATTTCAAAATCGATCCAACTTAATTTGACCTTAGTTGATTGATTCGGATTTTAATTTCCAACTCTAGTCAATCTGTCAATCTGACTGTATGAAGCTCTATATAAGATTTCAGTGGCCTTCAATTTATTTTTTCAGGAGATTATTCTCAACGCAAATATGAAAAAACAAATCTCGAGACACTTTTCAAAATCTATGTGAGAGGAGCTTTTGGACAATGTGATTTTTAAACGTGATTCTATGATGAAAAATTTAAAACAAAAAGGTACTTAAAAGGGCAACCGAATGATATAAACATGAAGACTTCTTTGAGAAAAAATAAAATAAAATACAAAGCCACATATAGGGTTGCACATGCTTTAGTCCGGGTGGCCCCATTTAACTATTGTTTTCATGATTATTATCGTGTTCCATCTCACTTAATTTCTAATGAAATGTTATGAAGTTATTCCAATAAAAAAAACTCGATATGTAAAATTTGTTTACTCTTGTACATAAGTTTTTGTATGTGAGACTTTATGTCTTCTTCACTCACCTCGTTTTAGTTCTCTCTTTTTTTCAATAAAAAAATTTAAGATGAGATGTTTTGTTATTGACAATTTTAATTGTTTATTTATACTTTTATTATTTATGAGTGAGGATCCAAATTAGTCATTGAAAATTTTCGAAGACCCACTTTTAGTCCCTGAAAAAAATAAATTAATCATTTAGTCCCTCAAATTTACAGAAGCGGGACACATTAGTCCTTAGGTTTAGTTCTGACGTCCATTTACTTACCTATGTGTCCCATTAATCATCCTATTTGGCCCGTTAGTAGTCCTGCGTGGCCTATGACGAATTTCCAAAGTAGAAACTGAATGAATAGTGAAAAAGAGCATAATTTGCAGGTATTTTGGATTTTAAATTTGTGTATGTTTTTTCCACTTTTCATTCGTCTTTCACAGAGGAAGTTCGTCATAGGTCATACAGGATCACTAACAAGTCATGTAGGATGGTTAATGGGACACGTAGACAAGTAAATGAACGTTATAACTAAACCTAGGAATTAATGTATCTCGCGTTTGTAAATTTAAGCAACTAAATAGTTAGTTTATTTTTTTCATGGATTAAAAGTGGGTCCTCGAAAATTTGCAGGGACCAATTTGAGTCTTCACTCTTAATTTATTATAGTTTTATAAATTAAAAAATTACAATTAATTAATTAATAAGAAGTATAAATAGAAAATATAGAGTGCTGATAGTATAGGTGTTCATGGGGTTAATTTGGTCCAAATTCATCCTAATATTTTGATATGGCCATTTGTTTGGATTTAAATTTAATCCAATCACGACTTGATAATGTATAAGATGTAATCGGAATAGCTTGATACATTGACACAATATATAAATTTAAATATTATGCATAAATTTTTTTTACTAATATTATGCATAGTTAAATCATAGATTTATAAAATATGAAATTAAAACTAAAGTATATTTTACAACATATATCTCAAATTAAATAATATCAATATAAATATACTATCATATTATGCAAAAACGTTATTGATTTAAGTTAAAAAGGCTTATTATTTATACCTAATTGTTTAAACATATAAATTTTAAATTTTAAACAAACTTGAGACAAATTATAATCCAAACCCCAAATTATAATCCAAAGCCAATTCAAAAAACACATCGAATCTAATTTCTAAAATTTAAATTCAGGGAAAAGTATATACATCTCCTCTAAACTTTAACTCATTTATAAATAAGTTTCAACTATTTTTTCTTTTCAATAAGTGGTTAAATATTATCAGTAAAATCAATCCTTGAACTATTTTTTTCGTCTCAATTAGCTCTTAAATTCCTACTATCACTAAAATCAATCATTTTGTTAACTCTTGGTTAGATCACTAACGGTGAATAAATCCAACGGTCCATTTCGCTTAAATCTAAATTGTTGATTGCATTTTTTTATTTTTTTTAAAAAAGAAAATAAGATCAAATATTAGGAGAGAGGAAAATATTAAGCATAGGTTATATATTTTACATTGCTAGTTTTAATTTATTAATCACACAACTTAGTTACTTGACATTTAACGGTAAACAAGTTACTAGGAGTGGAGTGTTTTTTAAATTAAGTTTGGGGTAGAACGTTTTTTATCAAAACTTCAATAAAGTGGAGTATAATTTTAGGAAAGAATAATAATAATAATAATATGATTTTATTTATTACTAGTATTTAAATTTAAATTAAATTGAAGGAGCAGCAGGGGAGAATATAAATTGTATTCGGAAACCCTAGTGGGGTTTGGAGAAAGAGAGAGGAGAAGAGAATGGGAATATCGGGTAAGGTTGGGGATTATGCTTTTAAGGCATTCACAGCCACGCTGGGGGTCGCCACCATTTACCTCACTGCCACTTTCTCCGTTAATGTTTACAGAGGACTTGCTTGGCACAATGCTCAAACGGTACTCTTCTTTTCTTCTCCCTTATATATATATATATATATATCTATATATGCCTTTCAAGTTTCATCGATGCTCTAAAAACCAACGATCGTCTGAGCTATTATTCAATTATTATTTGGATCGCAATTAGGTGGAGTTGGTATATCATTATTTGTTTGAGCGGTTTAGGGTTTGAATCGTGTTCTTCTTTTTCTATGATTGTACTTTACTACTGTGTTTGCTGGACGCCTATCAATCAATTAACTTCGAAATTTGTTGACTTCTTATTTACATGCTGTGGCTGTTCAATTCACTGCTGCTATGACCTAGGATATTATGTTTGTTTTTCCTTCATCATTTCTGTTTTGTGAAGTTCTAATTATTTTTCTGTTGATTCAAATTTTAATACGGATCTTGTAGTTTATTGGTGACGGGCATAAATGCTTATTTGTTGCTTAGTATACAGTGCTGTTATCCATTCAAATTATCGAGTCCTATACATTTCTCTGCAATGAGTTGTGTAATGATTGTTTTAGTTGAAATCTTGATTCCATGTCAAGTGTGCCATAGTTTACTTGGTTTGGATATGTTTGTTTTTTCAAATGCTGCCAAGTGCCAAAGTATAGGCTGCTATGTTTGGATAGGCAGCAATGGAAATGATAAAAAGACCTTGACCCATTGTTTGAGAGTTTTTAAGTAATGGAGTGGAATAGTCAATTGGTCAAGGATGTGAACCCAAATCACTCCATACTACTCAAACCTCTGGAATTTTCATACCCTTTAATTTGGGGGGCTTGGGATGGAGTGGAGTATACCCTTTGTAATTCACTTCACCTCATTGGTTACCATTGTACTCCCAAACAATGAAGTGAAATCTCCTTCCATTCCCTCATTAAAACTTCCAAACAGTGGAATTATATATTTTTGCCTTTTCACTCCACTCCATTCTAAATCACTTCATTACTAGCCATTCCACTCCACCTCCTCCAAAATTCGTAAACATAAAATGTCTTTGTGTTGGGTTAATGTTATGGATTTTGCTATGTTCCTGGATTTTACTGTCAAATTTCCTTGAGCTGAGATGTCTTTTTCTAATATTTGACCTTTTTTTTTGTGTGCAGAAACTTGACAAGCAAGATGCTGATGAGCAAAATCCATGATTTCATCATATTAGCCTCCTTGATCAACTTTTTAGGTTTCCAATCCTGTGGTGTAGAAACATAATGTGAGCTTCTTTCTTCAAATCTTTAATTTTATTGGCCGATAATTAAATGGCCCGTCGCGAGTCTTAATAGCTTGCTTACCTATAAAGATAGTGATCTTTTTTAGATTGTATCTATATACGTTACTGTTTATTTACCGTGTTATATGCCCGAAGATTTTCTGGAATCTGCTTTTGGACATATACGAGGGTAGATAATAGAATTGTATTGAGGATGTTGATCGGCAATTTCGCAATCTAGTTTATTTAAGATAATAATAAAAGAAAAGAGAGACAGGAAGACTCCATGGAGTAGTGTTGAAGAAGGACGGAGAATTTTCCATCAAGTATAAACTCTTTTTTTATCCCCTTCCAACGTACCAAACACACTGTATGGATTTCATTCACGTATTATAACATTTGTACAGCAAAAAGTTTCATCCTATTTTTTTATTTTTATTTTGTCCTTTAATCGATATTTTTTTGGGAATCGATATATATTTTGTTTTAGCTTTTAAGTTTAAAAAGTTAAAACAATATTTTTCTTTTCTTGTCTTTCTCTCTTTAATGATTTAAACACGGTTGTCAGTGGCAACTAGCAAGTAACATCTGGATGGCAAGAATCATTGTTAATTGAATTCTGGTATTCCTAGTGAGGCAAAACGATGTGGTTTGAGCCAAGCCTTTCTGGCGAAAAGAAAAACAAATATGCAGCGTTCACCTTTTCCATTATAGGCCCGTCGGGGTGACCTGTTTCTTGTGCCTCTAAAGGAATGCAGAAAAATAATTAGTGACCAATGAACACGGATGAAACTACAAATCACATCAGAAATCCTTAAACAAATTTATCCTCCATACAATTAAGTTTTCTTCCTTGGATCACCATACAACCCTCAAGATTTCATTTCTTCACCGTTTGACCCTAACTCGCATTCTATATTTGATTGGTGTTAACACGGGCTTCTACTATGAGCCATTCAAGTGTAAGGTGTATAAAACACCCTCCTATTTTACCACTAATAAGTGATTTATGGGTTTTTATAGAACAGAGCCCAAGTCCGCAACCACGAGCACCCACCGTATCCTCACCCATTCTCCACCCTAGTTCCATCTTCGATTGAAAATCAGATTACCAAAGTCAGAAAAATCAGAACACCAGAAAATGAACAAAAAAAGATCTCATAAATCAGATAACCCAGATCAAATTGTTTATTATCCAACAATAAATCAATATATCAAACTCATCAACGAAAAAATCTCATAATAATTACCTAAATCAAAAAATAAAAAAAATGTGAAATCACATCTTAAACCTATGAAGACATCCCATCATTGCGAGCGTCAGTCGTCGTCGATGGTACTTTGCCTCTGCGTCATCGGATCTGGTCCTGGCGAACGTTAATCTCGATGGTTTTGGAAAACGACATCAGAGAGAGAAAGGGAGTCGACCACGAGTGTTAGTCATCGGCGGCACCCAACTTTTGAGTCATCGATTCTGGAAAATTGTCATCAAAGGAGAGAGAGAAAGAGAGTGAAGAATGAGAGGGGAGAGAATTCGATCGTGGGAAACTTTGGAAATACCACAAACTTTTAAGAAAAAATTTTAATTGTTATTCAGTGTCGGTATAAAAATTTTTATACTGACAATCAATCAAATATCATCATATGTGATTTTTAAGGTAATTAGAATAAGAGTCAAACACTTTAACTTATGTGATAATTTTTGATTGATTGTCTGTGTAAAAAATCTTTACACTGACGGTATATATCAATTAAAAATCGGATCAAGCAATTTCAGGTTTCCAAACATTATTGGTCTTATTGATCGACGATCCTCCTTCAATGAACGTCGAAGGGTGCATGTCAAACAGCCCGTTAAAAGAGTTAATATGAAGTGTCTTCTTAATTATTATAGTCCAGACGGACTAACGTCCCATAAATTTTTTTATTTGGAGAATTAATTCTACACATATTTGATTATAAGCCTCTAGTTAGATATGACTTTTTTTTAATTCTTATAATTTTTCCAAAAAAAGGAGTTAACATTACTTTAAAAATTTAAAATAAATCTCAGAAAAAAATTTATATGCGAGAATAATTATTTGTTATTGTACGTCTAATACCAATCCATTTTTTTTAAGATGCACACAAAATTAGTGAAAGAATGCCTACTCTAATTCAAAGCCAGGCACTCAAAGAGCACTTACAAAAACTTGCAAATACCCATGTGACCCTTATTTCAGTCATAAGTGAAAGGTAACCAAGTGGGCTCATGCATTTTACTTCCCTAACATTGTTTGAAGGTGGAATTCTGATCATCCGGAATTTAAGCAAGCATGAACCCTCCCATTCTTTGAATCCACAACGTAAGATTCAAATCATTGGTAGTTCTTCATTATTCATAGACAAGTCCAACTGTCCGAGGGACCATCTAGAAAGCGCTGGGGATGTGTTTGCACATGAGAAACTTACTGGACCCTTTTCCTTTCAACTATTTCAGAAGAAGTCCAACCTAGACTTCATACTGGAAAAGTACCTTAAAGAAAAGGCAGATGAGAGGGCCGCAGAGAATAACAACATAGCAGCATTGTTATCCAATGATGAAATGCTATTGCCAGGAGCGCACGCTAGTGACCCCCCTTTAACATAACTGGAATGCAACGCAATAGTTTTAATCATACAACAAAAAATTAAGCAGCCTATCAACTCTATATACATATACAGTTCACCCTCTTTTAAAATAGCGTGGTATTTAGCCGTGAACTCACTCCAATCTGCTGTACTTGTCCAAGATTTATCATGAGCATGCAAATGAAATACTGCACTAAGATGCAGAATGTAAACAAATGAAATACTGCTGTTCCTGTCCAAGACTACATGAAGTATTTTCGAGTGGCACAACAAATTTATATTTATATATATTCTGATTATATCACAGTCACCCTTTCCCGATCAAGGGATCTTCCAGCAAAGCTGATAGAGAATCAAAAAGATCATATTTGCAGTCTAGATTGTGCAGCAAATCTGTCAGAAAGTAAGAAATACGGGAGGAAAAAAAAGGGCATACGAGTTAGAGGTTGCATTAGATGGTGTCATTAATCACAAAATTGCATGCGGATAAGCGATAGTGCCTACAGACTAAATGCCTTGTCTAGAGGCAATTAGAAAGCGAACCTGCTTTTTAAACTGGCTCTGATCTTCCAAAATCCCTTGAATTAGTATGAACCTCGGCCAGCGGATTAGTGATGAAGCCTCCATCAAGCCTGAATCTGTGGCTTGTCAACCTAGTTTCAGCATTCCTGTCAGCTTTGTAGTGCATGGCAGCAAGTGATGGGGTGCCACCAGATCTAGAGAACCGTGAGGATGAATACCTACCCTGTGTTTTCCTCCAGAATTTGGAGCTCAAAAACTCTGCTCCAGGTAGCAAGCAGCATGTGTTACCACGAGCATCAAAATTAGTCATCCTTCCATTTGATATAGCCAAATCATAACAGATTTCATCCAATGCCAACTCAAGGCCATGTACACGAGTCTCTAAAGAATGCATTCCATTTTGTGAGCTTCCAATAAATTTCTGTAAGATAAATGAGGGACCATGTTGGAGATGTTCATCATTAAAGGATTGGTCCACATGATACGTGTACATATATAAAAGAGATTAAAGGAAGTTTAAATAAACACAATGGAAGTATTAACCAACCTTCCTTCCAGAAATGAGCATTAAGAACAAACCTGCAGAAGATCAAGTAGACTCGACTGCTGCTTCTCAATTTGATGCAACTGGTCACGGATCAAAGATAAATCTTCACTCTCTTTGTCATTCCTTATGATATCTTTACTGACAGGAACCGAATCTTGACTCTCTTCATGATATGGAACCACACGAGATCCAGCCTTGGACCGACCAAACTTCTGTATTTTGTCGTCAGGATTTTCATTGAATAGAGCATGTTTCATTTCTGGCTTTAAAAACCTGCTTTTATCCTTTTTGCTTCTTTCCAAAACAGTTCCATCTGTCTCCTGAAGATCGCCCTGATCAGTCATGGCTGCAGAGGGAGCATTAGGCATAGCAATTTGAACATCCCAATTCTTCTGGTTTAATTTTCGCGAAACAACAGAACTCATCCTCTTGTTACTTAAAGCACTTGTATTCTTGGCATTGCTAGCAGATGAACTATCTGGTGGACTGAATCTGCTAGCAGGAGTAGATTTCTTCCGCAAATTCGCCATTACTGAACGAGGACTACATGAGTTTTGACAGGCCGGGGGATAGCGCCCATCACTTGCATTCTCTGAACCAAAAGCACCAACCCAGAAGGAGGTATGAAAAACAACCAAAGACAATTCAACCTAAACAGAGTAATCACTAATCACACAACCAGCCAGAGGCAGTGGCCGAAATTAATTCTGATTGTTTTTTTTTTTGATTTCCCGGAGTATCCTTCCACCGGATATGTGAGAGACTAATCTTCCAGGATACTATCAGGCACCTAAGTGAGAATCCCTCCCAAATGTGGTTTTTCCATACACATAAATCAAGGATCGAACTCAGAATCACTTGTTTAAAGGACCCAAGTCCCTTCCACTTGGACCAACACACATTGGTAATTCTGAATTTATTTAAGATGAAACAATCCCAGATGGACCATCAACTCCAACCTTGTTTTTTAATCCTTTATTTACCATGTTTCTATTTTAAGGCTCACAGTAAACAAAACACACTCCGTATTTCTATTTCTGTAAAGTGATATGACACATTGACACTTATTCATCTCAGATTCTCAATTGCAAAATGAAACAAAGAGTAGTTAGACAAAATTACATACCTTTTGAAGAAGATTGCGATTGAGGAGGTGGAGAATATTCATCCGAAACATCAGGAATCTGCTTCCACGCTTCCAACATCTGATTCATAACTTCCCGAACTACCTTTACCTAAACCAAACAACACCAAAACTCTCAATTTCACTTTCAAATTACCAAAAATAAACAACAACAGAGAGTGGAAATAAAAAACATATGTTTTCATTACCAAACCTTATCAAATCGTCGATTCTCAAAAACTTTCAAACATCCACCTTTGAATTCCGACAAGTAGTCCCTCTCCACGTTAGCCACCACCACCAACGCCTCCGCCCCAGCCTTCCTCGCCGCCCAATCGCCGCTGCTCAACGATTCCACCAAACAAGGAACCAAACTCCTCAACATTGCGTGGCTCGACGCGCCACCGGCATCAACGACGCTTCCGATCAGTGTCAGCAGCGCCGGCTTCGCCCTAAACTGCTCTCGCTTCAGCAGTTTCTCGAACCTCGGCAACAGCTTCGCCAGCCTGACCGGGTCCGGATCCGGAGCTCCATCAATCGCCGAAGCTAAACAAAGCGCCGCGCCGACCTGCGAGTTCGAGTCCTGTTCCGTGAACAGCGCCTCCGCCAACGGCTTCAGGAAGGTGGAGAACGGTTGCTTGGTGACGTGGCGCGACAATGCGGAAACGGAATTGACGCATGCGGATCGGACCGACGAGTCCGGATCTCGGAGGCGGCGGACGACGGCGGCAAGGATTTTGGAGAGGTAGGGAGAGAGCGAGTTGCCGTGCGTTTCGGAGAGAAACCCTAAGAGGTTCACGCATTGCTTGCGAACTAAGGACTTGTCGGAGGCATCGGTGGAGAGTATGCAAGATAGGAACGCCGACACGGTGGTCGGGTCGAGGTTCCGGACGATGGATTCGAGTTCGGTGGCGGCGAGGGAGTGAGTGTCGCGGTCGGAGAGTTTGGTGAGGCACGTGAAGACTCTCTGCTTTATGTTCTTCTGCTGCTGTGACGACATTGTGATTTGGATGGTGCCGGAGTTTCAGGTTGCGGCGGAGGAGTGGTTAGGACCGCGGCGGCGGAGCATGTAGAATTTCCGGTAACATTGCCGGAGCGCTGGCGACCGTTTTGTTTTTGGTTTTGTTTGTGTGGGAGTGGTAGAATGAGGGAGTAGCGGTTTTATGTGCAGTTGCGGACAGTGATGAGAGAAGGTGAAGATGAAAACGGCGAGTCGTTTTTATGATTATTTGAGCGAGCAGAGAGGCTAAACTACACTGTCGTTAGCTTGATAGGGTGGTTTGCTTTGGGGAGTTGTTTTTTTTATTTTTAATTCCCTTTTTTTTAACTCTACTCAAGAGCTCTGGTTGGGTTCGTTTTCATGGTGCTGACTTCTGACTTCTAAATATCTTAAATAAACATACCTAGGTGGTAATTCTTCTTGTTGTCCTAATTTGTTGGTTAAGTAATGATTTTAAAATTAATAATAAAATTGCTGCTGATTTATGATTGAACCCCATGTATATCAGATCGGAGAAATGCTTTTACACATATCAAATGTCATTTTTGTAAAAAATAATAGGTGTTTAGTTTTACATTTAAGAAATCAAATTTGTATTCAAAATCGATTTTATAAATCAGTTTGGAGTAATTTCTGATTTTGGATTTAAAAATTATATCAAGTTTTACTATCAACTCATTTTTAATTAAAACTCAGTTTTACAAACGTTAAATCTAAATGAATTTAACTTTGATTCATTTATCATTATTTTAAAAATCATGTGATATTTTTATGGATATATTAATTTTTACTGATGATAATAATATGATATTTTATTTTATTGATAATATAAAAAATCTATACTAAGAATAAATCAAAAGTGCATGTTGCAAAAAAAAAAAAATCAAATTTACATGTAAAAAAAAGACAATTAATCAAATTTGAATTGTGAAGTTAAACTGGCGTGTCATAATTAAAGGTGCATGGTAGGTAATTTAGTGCAAGTTTGATTTAGATTTTGGATGAACCAAAATCACGTTTGCTTTCAGTAAAAGTGATATTGTGATTCTGAAGATGTTTATTTTAAATTTAGCGTTCAATAAAAATCAATTTCGGGTTGAGTCGAATTAATTTTAAGAGAAGCAATAATTTTTAGCTTTCCCGTTGAAAATAATTGATGCTAGGTGTAGGACCCATAATATTCATTATATTTACACCTCAAAAGTAATTTTATACCATCATCCAAACAAAACCAATTTTTCTAAACTGACTTTTAAAATATCATTACCAAACACAAATTAATTTTTTTAAACTCAATTTTTTTAAAATTATTTCTTTCAAAATCAATTCCTTCGAAATCTAAATCAAACGGACACTTAAAGATCAAGGCATCTGATTTTTAAATATGTGAATTTAATTTTGATATATTGTTATTTTAAATATTTTATAAAATTAATGAACTATATATTATTATAGATGTGTTTTTTGAAATAATTATTATGAGAGTCAAATATTTTTATAAATGTGTCAATATATAATAAAATAACAATGTAAAAAACTTATATAGTGTAATAAAATTAGTATAAAATTTCTTTAAAATGAATTAGTTCGTAAAATAAATAAATAAGAGTATATTCACTTTTAAATTAATAATAAATAAGATTTTAATATACAATGAATTAAATGAATGATGAATATATTCTTATGGGATGATTTTATTATCCACAAAACTCCATGTATAGGATTTTTTTTCCTTTAAGTTAAGTCCCTGATATAATACACGAGGGGTTATGCTTCTATTTTTGCAATAACTTTTTCTTATTTTTACTCAACAACCATGCAAAAGGCCTTTCTAAATCCATCCACGTGTACAGTTGCTTATGTTTTGTTTTTTTTTGACGTATACAGTTGCTTGTTTAATGCTCGGGCAGTGGTATAGCGACCTAGCACCACAAAAAAATAAGTGAAATAATTTTTGAATATCATAAAAAGAATATTATATGTTATCTCTTTATTTTTGTGATATATTTTTGATATATGTATATATAAAAAAGATAAAAAATAAATAAAAAATATAGATAAATATATACTGTATGAGATAAGGTGTTTAAATTTTATTGTTCAAAAAACATCTCAAACAATAAAACGGATTGGCGAAAAACGGCAATGGCATTGGCATAATGGCAGCACTGTAATATTCAGGATTATGCACCGCAGCATAATTAAAGAGCCACAGAGAGGAAATTATTATGAGACACTTGAATGAGGCCTGCTGGCCTGTGAAGAAGATCAATTATGCATTGCTGGGAATAATCAATCATGGTTGATGAGTGATGACGTCTCCGGTGAAGTGTCAGGTGAAGGTGCAAAAATTTTACTTGATTTGGATGCTCTAAAATTAAGATAGGTAAATCTCATATTTTTATCTTCATCTTGCTCTTTATTTATTTTTTTCTCATATTTTTATTTTCTCATTTTTAAGCATTATTCTTTCTCTTTTATAAATACAAAATCATCGTAACATTTTCACCCTAAAATTAGAGGATTCAATTACTCCCCGATGCCTAATCGTACCATTGCTTTTATAAGGAGTAGGGATCCCTTTGTTTTAAATTCTTTATTATAAAATTACATTTCAGAATTATGACAGGAAAAAAAAAAATCAAATACATTTTGAAAAAGTACATCAAAATCCATTTTTTCACTTTTGCGGTAAAAATAATTTGAACCAATCAAACGCCAGTCGTGTTTGTTGTAAGGAATATTCATCAACCGATCCAAACCAATTCAAACCGTAAAAATCGAACAAAAAAAATTAAAAAACGAAAAAAAAAATCATTTTTTTCATTGGATTAGATCGGATTTCAGATTCCTTAGTGAAAACCGATCCGATCCAATCCAATCCAAACCGACATACTATATACATATGCTATTATTTTTGAAATTATAGTACTACTCATACTTAAACATTTTTTTTCATACTTTTATGAACGAACACCCTCATTCTCTTTAATACTTTTTGTTGGAATTGTCAAATATTAGATGTATTGAAATTTGTACGGTTATTCAAGTACCTAGGAATCAATAGTTATTCATGTTCTAGAAGATTTCATGCATGTACTTAGAAATTAAAATTACATTAATTCTAGTATATACAAGTTTAATGTTAGTCTTCGACGTAATATAACTATGTAACGATGTTTTAGTAAAAATCGAAACATCCAATCCAAATCAAACAACATTTGATTAGATTGGATCAAATTATTTTAAGGAAGTAAACTTATCTATTCCAAATCGCAAGTTGTTTCCATCTTTGGATCGGATGGTTTTTTGGCACAAAATCGATAGTGACGTAATTTGCTCAATATTGATCCAAGTGCCTTAGCGGTTTTAGCATGATATAATTTAGGGGTGACAAAACGGGTCAACTCGTCCTGACCCGCCATTGGTCAACAAAAAAAGGGGCAGGTGGGTTGACCCGCTTGGATAATGTGCGTTGAACCTCCAAACTCATCCCGTTTAGTGGTGAGTTGGCGGATTGACCCGCCAAAAACAAAAAAACTAAAAAATGGGTTAGCGGGTTGACCCACTAAAAAAAACTGAAAACAATTATAAAATATGGGGAAATAGGTATAAAACCCAAAATGAGTTGATGGGTCGACCCGCCCCGTCCCAACCTTGACCCATTTAAAAAAAACCCATTAAAAAGGATTAAAATATATAAATGTTTAAAAATAGGCGAGTTAATTGGTGGGTCCGCCTCTGACCCACTTTCTTGGTGGGTTAAACGGGATTCTGCCTCTGACCCGCTTTCTTTGTGGGTTAAGCGGGACGGATCAAAAACGGGTTGATGGTTGAGGACCCCAACCAACCTGCAAAAAATGACGGGTTAAACGGGTTGACCCGTGGATTACAACCCACTTTGCAATCCCTAATATAGTGATACCTAAAACTACATATTTTATTAATTACGTGTCTGAAATAAATACGCAAAACACATGGTCTAAGTGCTTTTTTCTTTTAATGAATCAGTTGTATATATTCCATTGTTTTTTTTGGTAAAATATATATTCCATTGTTAATTAAGGAGGATTAGGTTTATAAAAATCCTATATATCTTAAAGAGACTTTTTCTGAAATAATGTTAGTCAATTCCTATTTACCAAATTCTGAACCTTTTTTTGCAGACTGCTATCTATATTGAATGGTATATCATTATCATCGGTCGCAGATGACTTAGGATATAGCTCCGTGGTAAAAATCAGACAGGGTTAGCGATTATAAGGTCTTAGTTTCAATACCATTAATCAAACATGTATGTGTATACTAATGAATTTGCACTACAACTACAATAAAAGAGAGTGTACCGGTTTAACCAAAGATAGCAACGATGGTCATGGTCATTCGGTACGTTATTGTTGTCTAAGGTGAGTGACAAAGCAGCAGTTGTTAGGACCCTTGTCCTTTATTTGCCTAACAATTGTCATAAGTAGGTCGAATTAGCCATATCTTATCATAATAGCGTGCAAATATTATATTAAATATTGTACTTACTTAAGCACTACATAGTTATTATCATGGTGCAAAGATGATTCAATGTTGAACCTACTCACAGCGTGGGTCTCAACCTCCGCACCAACCTTTCTTCTATATACATACAAACAGTTGTAAAGAGCTTCAATTGACGGAAAAAGCGGGCCCATCAAGATTAGCCCAGTATGCGTTAGTTGGAACTATCATTTCATTATTCAGATCAAATAATGAACTGTGTGACAGACCGACAGGCATATATGCATATCATCTTCCTAAGGAAGGGAAAGGATAAGTCTCCCGGAAGCAGCTTAAGCCGTCAAAGTTCTAGTATATTAGAGCACCTCCAACGGAGGTGCTTAAGTTGCTTTTGCTTGTTAAGCATAGGTGCTTAATAGGAACTTGTCATTGGAGTTCATTGGAGTTGGGTGCTTGTGAAGCACGGTTCTTAAATGGAAATGTGGGCCTCATTTAGTAAAATTGTTGATAAAATGTAATGATGTGTGATTAATTGTGGGACTATTTAGTATTTTTTTTTGGAGGTACTGAATTGAAAAGATAAAATGCTGAAGTTGAAAAAAATAAAAGGGCGATGCTATGATACCTGTGGAAAATAGAGGGTTTGGGTATCATATGTCCAATCAGAATGCGTCACTTCAATTAAATTAGTCATATCAATATCACACGGGATTAAGTGTTCACCATCTGATTGAGTCACATAGACAAGAATATGTTATCCAAGGGGAATCATAGAATCTTCCAAAATAAAAATGAGTGATGTATAAATGTCGGACACACTTAAGAACCAAAAAAGTAAAAATATAGGATGTTGGGTTGTGAATACTCTTATACAGAGAAACCAATTTTAATCCTCGAAATTGTTCCGATCCCGTCTCGGTCTCGTTTCCTATTTTCCTTCTCTCCCTTTCATTTCGGTTCCTTTATGGGTAGTAATAGGTCTTCACTATATATTATTATCAATAATAATGATAATCATAATAAATTAAAAAAATGCCTTCAATGCAAGAAATGAATTTGACTCCTCTAAAATATGTGGAGCTCTAAAATGAGAAAGTAAGAAACTATTCATCCTTAGATCATCTAGTGGGTTGAGATCTCTATATAATTAATCAAATCAATGGTGGATAGTCTCCTACTTTCTCATTTTAAAGATTTACTCACTTAAAAAAAAGTCAAATCCGCAAGATATCGTCTTCTAGAAGTTCTTAATTATTGGATCTGAAATTGTGTTAGTTGGTATTATGCGAAATTTTTTGGGTCCCGTTTCATTCTCTACCCGAGCTGGTGGTATTGATGTGGATTGATCAGGTCAGTTAACTTCGCGTTGGTCGTTGATGGCAATCTACCATTTAATTAGAAGTAATGTGAGATATTTACAACTACACTCTAATGACATTTATTAATTTCGTTTTCTTCCCTAAAGCTATGTACTACCTTGTGATGGATATGCACGTCTAACTTTCAAACAAAAAGAACGAATTAAAACTTATTCAATAAAGTCCATATACAGCAAAGATATCTTGTCGCGAGCAATTGGCTAGCTAGATGATAAATGTGTCCGTGTTATTTAAAATCGCGAGGGATTGAAGGAAAAGGACCAGCCCTCTTTCAATTTGGTGAGCAGACTTGGTTTGCATTGTTATCCTGCACATATATGTACATGTATATCATCATATCCATATTGATGTATGAAAAACGGCCAAAAGTCATTTGTCGGTGTTTGTCTTTGTAATTGTGTCCATTATTGAACTATACAGGCTTACATGCCAAGATTGAGTTCACCAACCAATAGGTTAAGAATTGATTCTACAACAATTTAGATTATTGATTAATTGATTAAAAATAAATAAATAAATAAATCAATGACTGAAAACATTTTGAAGATTCATCCTTCACAAAAATTGAAAAATCATAGAATTTGCTAGGACTTTAAGTTTGTCATGACCCAACATTTTCCATGTTCTTTTATTATACAAACTAGGAGTGTAACGGGTCGGTTTGGTTTGGTTTTAGATGGGGAAAAAAATCTAAACCAATAAAAAATGGTTGTTCGGATTGGTTCGATTTTAAGCAATTTTTTCTACAAAACCTGAACCGAACCAAACCATTCAAGAACGGGTTGGTTCGGTTTGGACCCGAAACTATTAAATATTAAAAAATATATAAATATAAAATATATATATATATATATATATATATAAAATATTAAAATATATATAAAAAAATAAATTATAATAAATATTAACCTATTAAAATATTAAAATATATATAAATATTAAAATATAGTAATCGGTTTGGTTTGGTTTCAGAATCCTTGAACCCGAGAATCGAACCAATCACCATTGGATTGGTTTGGTACGGTTCGTTTGGACTCGAACATCAAAACGAATCAATTTAATTGATTCAATTTGAATTTTTGGATTCATCAGATTATTCGTTCGGGTCTTGCACCGCTAATACAAACCTCAGGATAGCTTTTGTGTTTATTAGCAACCGGAAAAGGGAGCTTCTAATATCTATATAGAAATTTCAATACCTAGGGAAATCCCTAAAATAACCTTTGTTGAAACGCGACACGTGTCCTTGATTGAGGTTATATTTGTCTTTTTCCTCTCCTATCACTTTTGGACACTCTCAACAAATCATTTTTTCCGCTTCTGATTAACTCATTTCTCTCTCATTCAAATTCAAACAATTTTGACTTTTCATCTCTGTTTCTCTCTCGGTTCATTTCTCTCCATTCTCCTGTTCTTCCCCTTCCAAACCTTCTCTTCTTCAATCTGTTGCGATATGCAAACCAACAACCTTCGCGAAGCCATTCTCTTCTTCATCTCTATCTCTCTCTCCAAACATTCCTGCTTACTTCCAAACCAACCATTCTAGCGAAGCCATCCTTATCTTCCGCAGAGTGCCCCACAAGAACACTATTTCTTGAAACGGCTTGATATCTGGGTATATAAAATACTGAATGCTTGGTGGGTTACTTCAACAATGTCGGCTTGATTTCTACTTTTTTTATGCTTCTTTTCTGAGTCATCGGCTTATTTTAAATGATAACCCATCTGATGAGTACCAGTGAAGGATCTTTTAAAAGTTCACCCCTCTGATGAGTATCAGAAAGGTGATCATTTAAAAGGTTCTTCACTGATACTCATCAGACGGGTGAACATTTAAAAGATCCCTTCACTGATAGTCATCAGACGGGTCCTTCACTGATAGTCATCAGACGGGTGAACATTTAAAAAGTTCTTCACAGATAGTTATCAGATGGGTGAACATTTAAAAGGTGCTTCACTGATACTCATTAGATGAGTGATTATTTAAAAGGTGCTTCACTGATATTCATCAGACAGGTGATTATTTAATAGGTCCTTCACTGATATTCATCAAACGGGTTCTTCACTGATACTCATCGGACGGGTTATCATTTAAAAGGTTCTTCACTGATAGTCATCAGACGGGTGAACATTTAAAAGGTCCTTCATTTAAAAATGTGTTTTGATAGGTAAGATTCTTATTTACAATATAATAACTCTTATAATTGATCAAATTAGCATATTTTTTGGTTCACTCATAACTGATACTAATTAGAACCCTTAATTAACAGATAAAGACGAATACAAAAATAAGGAAACTTAAAATTTCTAGGTTGAAGGACCCGTCAACTCATCAGACGGGTGAACCTTTTAAATGTTCACCCTTCTGATGAGTATCAGTGAAGGATCTTTTAAATGTTCACCCCTCTGATGAGTATCAGAGGGGTGAACATTTAAAAGATCCTTCACTGATACTCGCCAGACGGGTGAACATTTAAAAGATCATTCACTGATACTTATCGGACGAGTCCTTCACTGATAGTCATCAGATGAGTGATCATTTTAAAGGTCCCTTCACTGATACTCATCAGACGGGTGAACATGTAAAAGGCACTTCATTGATAGACATCAGACGGGTCAACATTTAAAATATCCTTCACTGATAGTCATCAGACGGGTCCTTCACTCATAGTCATCAGACGGGTGAACATTTAGACGGGTCCTTCACTAATCGTCATCAGACGGGTGAACATTTAAAGGTTCTTCACTGATAGTCATCAGAAGGGTGAACATTTAAAAGTTTCCTCACTGATACTCATCAGACGGGTGAACATTTTAAATGATAACCTGTCTGATGAGTATCAGTGAAGATCTTTTAAATGTTCACTCGTCTGATGACTATTAGATGGGTTATCATTTAAAAGGTTTTTCACTGTTAGTCATTAGAGGCGCGCACATTTAAAAGGTGCTTCACTCATAGTTATTAGACGGGTGAACATTTAAAAGGTGATTCACTCATAGTCAATAGACGCGTCCTTCACTCATAGTCATCAGACGGGTGAACATTTAAAAGGTGCTTTACTGATAGTCATCAGACAGGTCCTTCACTCATAGTCATCAGAAGGGTGATCATTTAAAAGGTTCTTCACTGATACTCATCAGACGGGTGAACATTTAGTCATCAAACGGGTTATCATTTAGTCATCACCCTTCTAATGAGGATCAGTGAAGAACCTTTTAAATGATCACCCTTCTAATGACTACCATTGAAGGACCCGTCTGATGAGTATCAATGAAGAATCTTTTAAATGTTCACTCATCAGACGGGTTATCATTTAAAAGGTTCTTCACTGATAGTCATCAGACGGGTGAACATTTAAAAGGTCCTTCATTTAAAAATGTGTTTTGATAGGTAAGATTCTTATTTACAATATAATAACTCTTATAATTGATCAAATTAGCATATTTTTTGGTTCACTCATAACTGATACTAATTAGAACCCTTAATTAACAGATAAAGACGAATACAAAAATAAGGAAACTTCAAATTTCTAAGTTGAAGGACCCGTCAACTCATCATACGGGTGAACCTTTTAAATGTTCACCCTTCTGATGAGTATCAGTGAAGGATCTTTTAAATGTTCACCCCTCTGATGAGTATCAGAAGGGTGATCATTTAAAAGATTCTTCACTGATACTCGCCAGACGGGTGAACATTTAAAAGATCCTTCACTGATACTTATCGGATGGAACCTTCACTGATAGTCATCAGATGGGTGATCATTTAAAAGGTCCCTTCACTGATATCATCAGACGGGTGAATATGTAAAATGTGCTTCACCGATAGTCATCAGACGGGTCAACATTTAAAAGATCCTTCACTGATAGTCATTAGACAGGTCCTTCACTCATAGTCATTAGACGAGCGAACATTTAAAAAGGTGCTTCAATGATAGTCATCAGACGGGTCCTTCACTGATCGTCATCAGACAGGTGAACATTTAAAAGGTTATTCACTGATAGTCATCAGACGGGTGAACATTTAAAAGGTGCTTCAATGATAGTCATCAGACAGGTCCTTCACTGATCATCATTAGACGGGTGAACATTTAAAAGGTTCTTCACTGATAGTCATCAGAAGGGTGAACATTTAAAAATTTCTTCACTGATACTCATCAGACGGGTGAACATTTTAAATGATAACCTGTCTGATGAGTATCAGTGAAGATCTTTTAAATGTTCACCCGTCTGATGACTATCAGACGGGTTATTATTTAAAAGGTTCTTCAATGTTAGTCATTAGACGGGTGCACATTTAAAAGGTGCTTCACTCATAGTTATTAGATGGGTGAACATTTAAAAGGTGCTTCACTCATAGTCATTAGACGGGACCTTCGCTCATAGTCGTCAGATGGGTGAACATTTAAAAGGTGCTTCACTGATAGTCATCGGACTGGTCCTTCACTCATAGTCATTAGAATGGTGATCATTTAAAAGGTTCTTCACTGATACTCATCAGACGGGTTATCATTTAGTCATCACCCTTCTGATGATGATCAATGAAGAACCTTTTAAATGATCACCATGTTGATGACTATCACTGAAGGACCCATCTGATGAGTATCAATGAAGAATCTTTTAAATGTTCACTCGTCTGATGACCATCAGTGAAGAACCTTTTAAATGTTCGCCCTTCTGATGATTATCAGTGAAGGACCCGTCTGATGAGTATCAGTGAAGCACTTTTTAAATGTTCACCCGTCTGATGAGTATCAGTGAAGCACCTTTTACAGTGAAGCACCTTTTACAGTGAAGCACCTTTTACATGTTCACCCGTCTGATGAGTATCAGTGAAGGACCCATCTGATGAGTATCAATGAAGGGGCCTTTTAAATGATCACCTATTTGATGACTATCAGTGAAGGACCCGTCTGATGAGTATCAATGATGGATCTTTTAAATGTTCACCCGTCTGATGAGTATCAGTGAAGAACCTTTTAAATGATCACCCTTCTGATACTCATCAGACGGGTGAACATTTAAAAGGTTCACCCGTCTGATGTGTTGATGGGTCCTTCAACCTACAAATTTGAAGTTTCCTTATTTTTGTATTCGTCTTTATCTGTTAATTAAGGATTCTAATTAGTATCACTTATGAGTGCACCAAAAAATATGCTAATTTGATCAATTATAAGAGTTATTATACTGTAAATAAGAATCTTACGTATCAAAACCCATTTTTATCCTATATACATTGGTCATTCTAACCAAAAAATGTCAAAATAATCTTTGTATGACCCGTCTGACAGGCAAAGAAGTTTACATATTACTTATTGCAAGAGACGCAATTGAATTCTGTGATCGATTATCTCCTCGCAACATTATGGATTGGACTACTGCCTGAAGATCTTCACCTATCTGATGACTATCAGTGAATAAATGATCACCCGTCTGATGACTATCACAGTAAAAAAATGTTCACCCGTCTGATGACTACAAGTATGATCATCTACTTGAGATGGGTGAACATTTCTTTTACTTTTATCGATATTAATCATCTTTTTTTTATTAATTACTTTGTAAATGTAATTGTATGCTTTATTAATATGTTAATATGGGTATACTATTTATTTTGTTGATCACTTCTTTCATACATAAAAAAAAACTCTTCATTTTCAATTTTAATTTTAGAAAAAATAATAGTACGCAACGCAACACGACCCATGCACGGGTACACAAGTAGTTGTTTATAAAGTTTTAGCAAATATTCCGTCCATTGCACAGGTTTTTTATTTTAATATTTATTTACATATTTTTTTATTAGTTAAAAAGTTAACATTATTTAATTTTGATTTAACATAATATATATATGCAATATATTATAACTTATAAATCTCAACGGATTGATTTGTTAATAATTAGTTTTAAAAAAAAAGTTTATATGAAAAATTATAAAGTTTATAACATTTTTCTTAAAATTGTAATAATTTGAATAAATATATGATAGCAAATAATTAGTATTTGAATTAAGTTTAAAAGGTAAAAATTTTGAATAAGATATGATAACAAATTATGTAGACAATCCGAAAATTAGTAAAAATAGTTATAAATATTTGTCTTGAGAAGTAAAAAAATAATGAAAAATAAGTCAAAATTTGATAATTATAAGATTAGTAATTAAATATAAATCTTTGTCCAGAAAAAAAGAAGATAAATAAATAGAAATAAGTAATTCAATAAATATGGAAAAAAATTGGTAACAATTTATTAGCATATTTGAAAATATATCTAAACAATAAAAATTTGATAAAGTATACTTGATGTAGGCGAAGTCACATAATTCGCTAAGAGGGGAGTATTTCTGGAAAGGGTTTCACGTTAAAAAATGAGTATTCTAATTTAATATATAAGGTTGATTCATGTGTAAATGGAGAAACGTCGGAACAAACCATCCCGACAGGGCTTATAAAAAAAAAAAAAAAACCTTCCAACACACCTTTTTCTCATTTGAGTGAGATTTGTTAAGATTTCAATTATAAGACATCAATTAATTAGGACAATATTGTCTCCTAAAATTTGTCAATACAATAAGACGGGTCAAGATATTTCCTTAAAGAGAAAAGGACGGGTCAAGTTATTACTATCATTATCATCTGCACTAAAAAAAAATTGAGAAGAAAAGCTCTCATTAACATCAACATAAGAAAAAAAAAGGGATGAGGGTCCTCTGCAGTTTTACATAAACTGCATAGCATCTGAACCCTTAAAATAATTTATTTTTATGATAAAAAAATGAAGTAAAATTTGATTAAAAAATTCTTAACCATCAGATTTCTGAACTGCACCTTGTGCAGTTCAAAATGAACCGTAAATGATCCACTCCGGAAAAACAAAAAAAACCTTCAATTTTCACTTTATAAGCTTGACTTCTATTAATTTATCAACCCAGTGTATGTGTTTCACATTCTTCTATTGTAGAATATTATTACAGATTAATTATATGTCCATGTATTTGGTCCCAAATGAGACAAATCCATGACTGACCCCAAGAATGTGTCCAAGTCAATTAAAGGATATATGTGCAGATTTTGGCTCCCACTTCATGTTATATGTCGATCAACTTAGTAGGAAATTGCACGTGGTAATGGGTTCGAAAGCGGAACAAGCTAAACTTGAGAATACGTACACCATATGTATACTCGAGAGAGGAGATGGACTTAGACGAGGAGGGGTTATCACATTTTGTTTTCTTCTGGATCTGTCATTTGGTCCTTCATTTCATTACCATGTGAAATTGTTGGGGGTGTATAAGAAATTTTTGGGGTGCAAATAGCAACACCCTTAGTTTTTAGGTGCAGGCCACATAACAGCCCAAACTAAAGCAACTGAGGGTTGTCTAATAGGCCATCCTTTTCGTTAACTCATTCAGCCCAATATTCTATTCTTTTTCCAATTTACCTCTGAGCGATCCACTTGTTTGATTGGCTAAAAGACAAGCCCATTTCATTTCAGGCCTAATGTATGAGTTGAGGGTGGGCAATGAGACCTGTAATTGGGCTGATTTAACTTTTTACAACAGGCATGTACAGATGTTCTCTCACTACTTGTTGGGTATATGGAAGTGTTATTTTCTTTTGGTTTATTTTTCAAAAAATTATGTTAATCTCTATTTAACTTAATTAAACTCATTTTTTTCCAGAAATTATACTAACATCTTTTGAGATTTATGTTGTAAGGAGTACAATAACAACATAAATCTCGAGGTAAACATAATAATAATAGACTAAATTACACTTTACTACCTTTAAGTTTATAAAATTAATAGCAAATTTCAAACTTGAGTATAAATTATACTTCATTCTATTAAAAATTGAGGAGAGAGATAATTTATGATGATGCTTGAGATTTGTTGTTATGATAATCTTTAATGTAGTAGGGTGTAATTTACTCGAACAAAATGGTGCTACAAGCCTACGGTTAACAAAGTTATGGAATTAGTAAAAGCTAAATATGCATATAAATGACATATTATTTGAAAGAGTAACTCATTTTTTTCAGCATATAAATCATAAATCATAAATCTCCATTTCATTAATTGATTTTGAAAATAAGAATATAAACTTGAAGAAATTATTGATTTTGACAATAATTGTAATTAACGCTTAATTGAGATGAGTAACAGTGCAGCAGAACATTAATAATTACTTAAGAAGAAACGTTTTTAAATTATTTTTTTGTGGAACAAGTACCCCCTAGCCATATTGGTGTTGCTTTGGTGGTGGAACTGGAACAATTCACCTCTAGATTCTTTTTATTACATAATTTGAATTTGAATTATTATTATTTTTCCGTGGAGGAGTTTTATCGATCTATTCTTGTGGGTGTGATTGAGTTAGTTTTCATTGCTAAAAACATATATAAGAGAAGAGTGACCTAAAAAATTTCCTCCGCTCTCATGTCAAGGAAATTAAACCATCTCAATATTATTATTACCCTACATTAATTAGGTTGTTACATACTAGTAATAGAGAAGCCACAGCCTTTGAATGCAATGATTGGGAATACATAACGGTGTATGGTATACCATACATATACGAAGCAAATAACATACTCCGTATATGCTACTAACACATGCTACGTACGGCTAGTTAATCAAATAAAAGAGTCTAATCCATATGAAACTCCAAATTCTAAAAATTTTGGTTGCCCTCATACGTTTGTCCGAATTGCCAATTAGGAGGAGTAACATTATCCAACTCTAACATTTTCCCATCACTAGTAGTCACCTGGAATGACAAGGCTTGTCCTACCAGATTAGTACTAGTAAGCCAATGTTGTCCCCAACTGTGTGACATAGGAAGCCAGTCACCGCGTTTAGAACCTTTGATCCTCACACTAGAAACATCTCCAGCATTGCCAACATTGTACAACAATACATGCAACCAATAAGGGTTCCCTGTAAGCTCAAACTTAAGACCCCCGGTTTTGATGCATGGAACACGACGATACTTTACCGGAATGATGCCAGCTTTGTATATGGCAATGGTGGTGAACATTTTCATAGACAAATCGAAGTGCTTTTGTGGAGGGTTGCACCAATTGTCATTAGGCTTCGAATAATTGGGAGGACAAAAATTTGTTGCAGTTATTTTGATGGAACCTGCATTTTTTATGCACCATTGAGGGTCATTCACACACTTGATCTCAAAACAAGAACCACAGGCGAGTCCATCGTGGAAAAGAGCAGTGCTTAGTGCTGCCGTTTCAAGCCCGTACCCTTGTTGGAAGAGGTCACCATAACCACAAGCACCCTCTGCATATCAAATATATTACCACAAACATTGAGATTAATAGCATACATATGATTAATCATCAAAATATCAAGTCTTTGATGAGAAAATTAATCATGCATGATTTCTTTTAACTGGGAAAGGGAGAGAGTTATATATATATATATATATATATATATATATATATATATAGACACTTACGCATGGTATCTCCACCCGCCATGTCACCATAGAAGGTTGCATGAGCATCATACCATGTGCCGTCAATGCCAGCTGACTTGGCTCTGACCAAGAGGGCCATGAAAAAGGCCAAAGGAATAAAACAGTATAACTTAGCCATGACTAAGGTAAAGGATAAAGAAAATATGAGATTCTATGTCAAGTTTATTGGTATTTAAAGGTGTGGGAGTAATACTAGCTATGGATATGCAGCTCGCCATTCATGTAATCAAAATGATATATGATTTGATTATTAATAGTGGATTGAAAACTTTATTTTTTTTTTTAAGCAAAGAAACTACATATTTATGTCAAATTTATTGGTATTTAAAGGTGAAGGAGTAATTCTAGCTATGGATATGCCACTAGCTATTCATGTAATCAAAACAAACATGATAGGATTTGGTTAGCTGATTGAAAACTTCCTTTTTTAAAAACAAAATCACATATTTGTACCACAATTAGTACATTTGTATTTATATTACCTTATATAATCCTATGACTATGGTAACACTAACAAAAACCGCTAATTAGTAATGTTAAACTATTGTCAGTCTCAACTTTAGGAAATTAAGAATTTGACAAATTATAATTACTTTTTCTTATATGACATAGGAAAAAGATTTTAGCATACATACTACTTACTTTATTACATAAGCTAATTCCCCTTTAATTTTGATAAATTACTTTATAACAGAATGACTGCAGATACATTCATACGGATATGATGTCTCGATGTCCCCCATCAATCAAATGTTAAAAATGAGTATAAATATTAATGAGTTGTGATTTTATTTTCTTAAGTGTCAAATTATTATTGGTGGGGGACAGAGAATGAGACAGGAAATTGGGACAGAAGATCTTCATCCCATTCATACATCTTCCAGTCTTTCTTTGAAATACATAAATTAAAAGTATTAACCTTCTTGATTTTTAAAAAGATCGATCTAATTTCTCTTTTTTCAAACCGCAATACGTTAAGATTTGAAGTTATAATTTCATACAACTTATTCAATTCCACCCTACTAATTTATACCGGCTTCTTTCGGCTCTTTATTTTTTAGATTGGAATCAGAATTACCGAGATGTTGCATAAATGACAGGGATTTGAAAATTGAAGTCTATGCTCTATATGCGTCTTTAAAGTTGAGATTTTATCTTCTTCTTTTTAAAAAAGAAAATCCGTTTCCTCTATTTTTTGAGAGATAAAAGCATTTGCAAATTTGGAATATTATGTAAAAGTAAACTACCCAATAATTTACCTACCCAAATGAGATTAAGCATGTTAGGTCTGCAAGATATGACGAATGTTTATATATGGATACTTTCAGTAAGAGACCTCTGGTTCAAACCTCGCCTTGTACAAAATAAAATTCTTGTGAGTGACCTCACCCATATTGCTCCATGCCACAGAGTGATAACTCACTTACTACCGTTAAATAAAAAAAAAACCCAATAACCAATACTCCCATCTCTTTTTTTGGTACATCCAATACTCCCATTTCTACCCAACCCTTAATAACACCATTTCCATTTTAAATTTAACACCCACTAACGTGGTTAAGACATGGTATTATATTTTTTTATTGTTTCCGAGGATATCCTCCGCGTTCAACTGCAGAGACAAATCCCACAAGTTATTGGACAATATTTAAGAGATGACATCTCCCAATAAGATATTCTCCATGCACAAGAGCCGGAGATCGAACCCCTAACCACTTGCTTAAGGGGCCCGATCTCGTTACCACTCGGACCAATCACATGTTGGTAGACATTGTATTATATTTGTAGTATTATCTTTTCATAAACTAATTTTCTTAAAATAATCATTGTTTTTCAAGTATTATTATAATAATTTTTAATTTAAATTTTGCTATATAATATTTTAAATTTAATTAAACGCATATTTTATTTTTAGTATATTGAGAACAATATTATCAGAGTACACAAAAAATTATCATCTTATATAGATTTGACTATTCCGGTTTTTTTTTTTTTGAAGATAGATTTGACAATTCTGTTGGTTTTATAAGAGTTAGTCGATACAAACTGGCCATGGCATTGTCATAGCCTCATAGGTTTTTTTTTTGAACAAAGCCTCATAGGTTATTGTTTTGTTTTTCCGGTCTTTAAAGATGTTTTACATCTTTTATGTGTGAAATTGATTTTTTCAGACATAGAGTTCTGTAATTCGATTACTCTCACAAAAAACGTTTTTAGGGCTTAAATATTTGTCTATTTTAGCGTACAATTTGCTTATTATTAACTTTTTTAAAGAAAAATAAATTAGCATGTAGTACTGTCACTGTATACTAAATTTTTCTAAATAATAGTTGAATGATAATCAATTACATATTATCACATCATAAAAAATATTTAACTTAAAATTCACACATGAAGTGATGCGTAATTGATTGATAATATAAAAAATTTTACTCCAAGAAAACACTTTGGTAGAAGGATTATTTTTAGTTTCACAGAAATCATAACTTATAAATCCTAATGGGACGTTTGTTTTAAGGTTTAGAATTGCATCCTATGAATAATTTCAAAGTTTGTTCCACCCACAAACAAAAAAATTTGAAAGTTTGCCTGATGTATAATGTATATTTCTCAAAATAAATGTAATTATCAAAATATCTCTCCGATATAAAAAGTTATCGAAATGTTAATTTTTAAATAAATTAATAAAAAATAAAATAAAAATACAAAAATAAAGATGATTATCATACTTATAATATAAAATAAATATTTTTATATTTTAATTTTTATACTTGCATATAATTCTTCTACCAAAAAAAGGAAAGAAATAAAGGTGTGAAACCATTGCGTGGGGCTGAGTATTATAAAAATTATTTGGAAAATTAGGAAATGAAGGAGCCTGCTACGCTTCTACAGAGACGTGGGGCATAGAGAGTGTAGAGGATTTATAATTGGCTTTAATTGGTATGTATGAATAATGTACACATTATTTACACTGTCAATCAATCATAATTTATTATATCAGTTAAAATATTTAATTCTTATTTTAATCATTTTAAAAGTCATTCATATCATGATTTCTGATTTTACACTGACAATACATAACACTTAAACTTTTTAAATTATAGGGCCAATTTTATATTTTTTTATAATAATATTAATTGGAATAGAATATACTCAACCTTAACAACATGTGGTTGGTCCGAGTGGTAACGAACTCGAGCACCTTAAACAAGTGGTAAATGATTCGATCCCTGACTCTTGCGTATGAAAAAAACCTGATTGGGAGAGGTCAGTCCTTAAATGTTGTCAAGTACCTCGAGAAATTAGTCTTCATAATTGTACGCGGAATATATCCTGGGAAATTAAAAAAAAAAATATATTCAACCATAGAGGTAAGAATAAAAGAGGGTAAAAACATAAACATATATTATTTTTCTCGGGAAAACTATTTCCTATGAATGTTTTTAAAAATATTTTAATTTTAAAATGAGTTTAATTGTTATATATTAATAATATAATTTTTTTTTATAGTGTTAGCCAACCATAAATTAAGATATAGATGACATTTAAGATAATTAAGATAAAAGTTAAATATTTTTAATGGTGTGACAATTTATGATTGATTGACACTATAAAAAATCTGTACACTATCAATATATACAAATTAAGTCCTTTTAAATTTTTTTATAGTATTTCTTAGTTTTTCAATTATTTTATATTTAAGAGTATATCTTAAAATAATATTAATATTATGAGGAAAGATGTATTTAAATCAAACATGACAATCAAAATTGTCAAGTAACATGCCTATGAATGCTTGAGGTCTACCAAATTTTTTTTAACATTCCTAAAAAGAGTTTAATTTATATACATTGATAATATAAAATTTTTTTACACCGAAATCAAATCACACATGGTTCTCGTAACTAATATAAAAATCATTTATACCATAATTGATAATCGATTGACAGCATAAAATACTTCACTTGTCAAACAATTAAACTCTTCCCAAAAAATAATGTCTGCGAGTGTGTTTGGGAAAACTGAAAAAATAGATTAGGCTGATAATCGATTATATGTATAATCGATTATTGTGATATTCGATTATAATCAGAATCTGTTTTTGTTCGGGTATGTTTGCTGAAAATCGATTTTAAGATAATCTATTTCGTTTGGGTGGTGCAAAAAAAACCATTTTTGCAGAGTAAATTGTGAAAAAAGGATATGAAATTATTTGTATAATTTAATAATACTTGTTTGAAAGTTAGTTTTAGAGAGATAAATATGAAAGAGAGTTTTGAGAATTAAAAATAATCAAATCACAATAATCTTAAGTTAAAACAAATTAGATAATATAAAATAGCCTTTTTCCCCCAAAAAAATTTTTTTTATAAATTTAAATTAATTATTAAACATGATAAATTAGATATAAAATAATTTTTTAACCAAAAAAATAACTAAAATGAAAAAATATATATTTTCCAAACATGCTCATATCATTTAAACTAAAAAAATCGGCCATTAAAAATTTGTTCGGTTTATATTTTATACACATGAGACGTGAATCTCATTTGTCCACAAGGGATACAGAGGAAAAGGCAAATGGCAAATGGATCTCATTGGCCAGAGGGGAAAAAAAACTTAAGCATGCATGTTACTAAATTAATATTCCGTACTATCTTTTTAACTGATTTGGATTCCTAGCCTATCTCTATCTCTTTTTAATTATATTTTTTTGAAAAAAATAAATAAAGGAATAAAAATATGAAACAAATAAATCTAATCATTATAGATGACATAAGTATGACAAATGAGTGAATTTGTTACTACAGTAAATCTGGATGCCTTTTTAACATGATATTAATTTAAATGAATACATATTAAAAAAATTGATTAATCTTATTTAATATTGTTAAAATATTCAATATATTACCTATAATAATATTAATAAAAAATTTCAATTTTTATAAATACATCCCATATTAAATTATTAAAAAATAAAATTGATATTAAGTGAAAGATATTTTAGAAATAATATCATTAAATTAAATGAAAGTAATTGATATTTATTTATATATTTGATAAAAAAAATTTGAAACTTTTTATTTATAATAATGATGGGAGGTGGTACCTTCGGAGAGAAATTAAGCCCTTGGCAAGTCCAAAATAAAAATATCTTTTATCTTACGAGAGACGAAACTAAGCTACAATTATTGCTGTAATTAATTAAAGCAACAGTCCAATTAATGAAAATCTCGTTTTGAAAACATAAAATAAAATACACTCGCGGATAACTACAAAGTCAACGACGTCGTTTCGCATTCCTCGTATCTATTTTTTCCCATGTGTCCTATATAACCTCGTTGTTCTTGAAATTTCTACAAATCCTGACGTCGAGTTCGTTGGGATTTGGGAAAAGAGGAGGGCGAATCGGTAATTGTGTACCCTATAAAAAAACCAACCCGGACCCTCGTCTTCTGTGGCAAAAAAAAAGTTGAAGGATCAGAGGAGTTTCCGTTATCCACTGTTATTCTCTATCAAAGATTTCTCTCTCTCTAGAATTCTCCATCATCTCTTCTTCTTCTTCTTCTTCTTCTTCTTAACAAATTAGGGTTTTTGCGAATCTCCTTTTTCTTTGATATCGGATCCAACATTTCAGCCATGGTTTACGATTCAAACACCACCGCTCCGATTCCTTCCGCCACAAACACCAAGAACCTTGGCAAGAAGAAGAGGGTATGATTTTCATTTTTGATTTTTGGTTGTATATGCTTTAAGCTCTGTTCTTATGTACCTATTCGTAATCCTCTATTGATCTCAGACCAACAGGTCCGCCAAATTGAAGCAGAATAAGATTGATGCGCGGCGCGAGCAGTGGCTATCTCAAGGTATGTGTATGCTTATATATATAATATATATAATATTATATAATATAATACCAATGTTTCAATTAATCTTCTCTCTCTATTTTTGGATGGGTGGGTTTCAGGTGCGATCAAGAACAAAGGGTGGAAGGACGGAGTGGACGATGATAGTCACGCGCCGCCACTGCCGGCCGGGAAACACAGCAAACGTTCGTTGGAGCAATTGGAGACGAGGCGGAGACGAGGCGAAGAGGAAGATGGATCGATTCATCAAGACAGCGATTCGGAATCACTGTCTAACAGTCCCACCTCTAATGATTCCGGGACAAATTTCACAGGAAGTAGCAGCAGCGGTAGCAGCAGAAGCAGTAGTTCTAGCAGTTGTTCCGGGAATATCACAGAAGAAGAGGAAGAAGAATGCTTGGATGATTGGGAGGCTATGGCAGATGCTTTAGCTGCCCATGATGACAAGCAGCATCAAAACCCTTGTTTGGATTCGCCCCTTCCACCAACGGGTTCTCCTTCTGGAGTGACTGATGGGTCGAATTCAGGAGCTCCGGATTGTAAACCCGAGAGTGAATCTGGCAATAGCAGAGCTTGGAGGGCTGATGATGCTTATCGCCCTCAGTGTTTGCCTAATTTGTCTAAGCAGCTCAGTATGCCGAATCCTGATCGCAATTGTGGTGGAGGGTCCCCCTGGACTCGCTCTGCTATGCCATCTTCATGTCCAATATGCTGTGAGGATCTCGATTTGACGGATTCGAGTTTTTTGCCTTGCCTGTGTGGGTACCGGCTTTGTCTCTTTTGCCACAAGAGGATCCTTGAGGAGGATGGTCGCTGTCCTGGGTGCAGGAAGCCCTACCAGTGTGAACCTTTTGAGACAGAGGCAACCGTGCTTGGAGGCAGCCTCACTCTTCGATTGGCCCGTTCTTGTAGCTTGATCGAAAGGTCTTGAGAGAATCTATGTTTTCAATGGGTTGTCGGTTGTGTATGCCGTGGTCTCTCCTTTTTTTCATTCCTGCATCGTCTGTATTTTAAATTGAAATGTCTAATTTTTCATTGGTCTAGTTGGTGTAGGGTGATGATCGGTTTTTTAGCATTGCGAAATCAACTTGTTTCTCATTTGATCTTATGGTACATGTGTTGGTGTAGAATACGCATGTTGGTATGTGAATACATAAGGTGGTATACAAATTCAATATTGAAAATGGTTACATCATATCGTGGCTTATTTCCAGTATGCTTCCAGTTCTACACATTTTGTGTACAGATTCTGTACTTCAAATTCTTGTACTTTTATGTTGAACATCATCATGTTTAATTGAACATATCATATTTGTTAGTGTGTACTGTGTAGATTTGGGTTTTGCTCGTGTTGCAGTCTATTATATTCGTTGTTTCTCTCTTTTATATTTGCGGTTATTGCGTTCTGAGGCTACTTACGATGCTGTCCTGCTTTCTCACTTCTCTTTTCTTTTCTCTTCATTTCAGATTTTCAATAACCATATACAATGCATTTTAGGGTACATGCTAATGATAATTAGCCAACATCTATATGGTTTTTCTCTAGTTTTAACTTTCTCTAGCCAACTCTCTTAAATCGGTTACTATTTCAGTTAATAATTGATTGTTAGCAAAGCTCATAAGACTTGATGTATACTGACAGCTGATTAAAATTCTTAATAAGTAAATCTTTAATCCTTCAACGAACTGGCCCGTGTTGTTTTTGACCATCAAGGGTGGTGTAGAAATACTCTGTTCGGTTTGCTTCTAGTCTTTCTTTATATGTGATGACAGTTCTGTTATGCAAAAATCCGAATTTGTTTGATACGGATGTCATTGTGTCTTTCCTTTGCTGGACCACCTTCTTGCACAAGTCAGATATATGCCTTTGTCAAAGCTTGATCCTTCTTTGCTCTATGTCCCCTTACTTAAAAAGGGTTCTGGTGATTTGCTTTTTTTTTTTTTTTTTAATGTGAGTTGACAATGTCAATACATTTTGTTTTAATTATTTGAAATACTCAAAGACATTTGGACATTTTTTTTTGTTCCCTGTTGATTCTCTTCTAGGAACCAAGATACTTGTGGTAAGTATAAATTTGAAGGCTGGTCAATAGGGTTTTCAAGCTTTTCAAGTTATGGGAATATCTTTATGGCACTGCTATATATGCTTCATTTAAGTTTGGTTCGGAGTCAGCCAATGAATAATTTGTCCTTCCTGTTTCCTTGAGTTCTGATAATTGGTGCTTGACTAATCATCATTGATTTCAATCAACTACCTCCGGATCACCGCCCTGAATCCCAGCATTCTCTCAGATTGGTACTTCTTTTAAGTTTCGTATGCATGAGTATTAGTTCTAGTTCAGAAAAATCGTTGTATTACCAAAAAACTTTTGACGAATTCTACATTAATATAATGGCTTCCCCCCCTTTTTGAGACCCACAGAATAAACAAGCACAATCATAATCTTGACGTATAATTATGTAATCATTTATAGAAGTGGCATGTTGTCAAATTTCTCTCTACAGTGTCAGGGAAGGTTATTTCATTAATATGAAAAATGCGTGTATGTTAAACTTAAAATATTCAAAAAAAATTAAGATCAGTAGTCTACTGATATGAAACTAAACGAAGATAAAGATGATGAATATCTTAGTAGTCTTAGGGTCTGCTTGGTTGAGAGGATGGAATGTAGGAAGGTGGAAATTTTGGACTGGAAATCACTTTCACTTGCTCGGTAGAATGAAAAAATGAGAAAGGTGGAGATTTACTGGGCTGATAATTGTAGATTTTGTGCCTCGCTTAAATTGTTTAGTAACCATGTGTTTCATCCGTGGTCATATTCCCTACTTGGTAACATACATGCTTTATACTAAAAGAATTCGCTGTTTTCCTGCAGTTACTAGTTTGGGGCTTCTTGTAATGTAGATAATGGAACTGATCACATAAGGTACTAATGATTGCATTGTGGTTTGGGTTGCACAATTTATACTTGCATTAAGCTCCTGCTCATTCAGATTTGGTCTCAAGAGAAGTATAAAACCTTTCGCTCTCTTCTCCCGAGATATAATAAAGGTTGATTATTATCCTCTGTTTGGTTGTGTTTTTCCAACAAAAAAATGGATGCAAAACAGCTGACGCTATTTTTTAAGCCTTTGAGATGTGGACAGTGATACATATACCATCATCAAGTTGCTTTGCTAGTGGTGGGTGTGTCATTTAAATAAGTTCTGGGTGACGATGTTTCAAAAGGAGCAGAAGAGTGGGAACGTTAGTGTTGATTGTTCAATCAGTGTGAAAAGCAACAGCAGTTGCTGAAATTCCGCTTTGCAAAAAGAAAACCCTTGGGCTATTGGAGTGGAAACAGAGACAAGAAAGCTATTGGAGTAAGTTCGGTACAGGAAGTCCAAGAAACCACTGCTTTTACTACTTTCCTTGTTGCCTGCTTGTTCTGTATACTTAAACTTAATTCGATGTATATGGAAATACATGAGGCTTTGTCTACTAAGATGTGCATGATGTACACTCTACCACACCAATAATAACTGTCCTTTTATTATTGAAAAAAGCTCATATAAAGTGAGCAAAAGCGTAAAGTGTAATAGTAAGGGTGTATCTATCCTTAATTAGTTAAAGTAGGTTGAAATCTTAATGCACTTGAACTAATCAAGGATGAATACACTCTTACTTTCCCACTTTACACTTTTGTTCATTTTAAAGGAGCCTAATCCTTTATTATTATGTTGCATGAAGCATCTGGCGTGGTGTTTGTTATTGGGTGTTAACCAATGTCCTAAAGATTTTTATCAAGGAATTCCTCTGAGTTATTTTTTTATTTGTAGTAAGTTTGCTCGGAGAGTTTACAGGATGTTCTTCACATTCATCTCAGTTTTGGAAACAGGAAGGTGGGTAAGATTTAATGAATATATGCCTGGTTTGTAGCGGTTTGGAGCGTATGCTTATAGCAATCTATAGGTTTTTTAATTGAAGATAATTATCCACGGCCAACAGAGAATTTTCTGTTGTGTCTTAGCTATTGTGATGTTCCTCTACTTAATATTCCAGTTAGTTCTATTTGAAGAAATTGAAGCACTTTCTTCTCATTTTCTCCCTCTTTCTCTTCTGTGTTCTCGAGAGATGTCTCATTTTCTTATGCTTGTGTAATCGTTCATTTTCTTCATCTCGACATAACCATTTTTTTCTTCATCTCAACATAACTCTAGACCATTGCCAACTGTTAATGCATTTTGTAACCAAACACACACTCGGTTGCTGTAATTGACCATGTATTGGCTAGGCTTATGTTGGTAGCCACAAGACCATTGCCAACTGTTAATGCATTTTGTATTTCGAAATCTAGGTTGTAGGCAGCCTGGCTTTTGTAACCAGTCTGTGATTCGTCGGACCCTATCAATGGTTACTGGAGAAGAGACTGGTGCTGCAAGTTACTCTCAAGTAGCTTGTCGTAGTTGATTTTCTTGCTGTTATCACACATTGCGTGAAAACCGAGCCTTGTGATATTTAATGAAGTTTCCAACTGTTTGTGGTTATCAAGGGACAGTCTGTAATATCTAGTTATGTGTTTTTCGTGAGGGCATTTCAGAAATCCTTTGATTTTTAATTTTGTGCTATTAAAAAACAATTTTATTTTTCTTGGTTGAGTAACTATAATGTATTATAAAATAAACAAAGTGTCTCTTTGAGTAAGCATAAGCTCAATTGGTTAAGATGCTGGACATGAATTATAAGTATGCAAGTTCAAACGCCTGTAATACGCGTCGCCCTTTTCCCATTCTCTCCTCCCTCTTTCCATGTAAGGCTTCTTTTAAATCTCTCCTTAGACAAAAAAAAAAAGAAAGAAAAACAAAGTTTATCTTTCTTGTTAAATGAGACTTGGTAAAATCTTTCAGTGAACCTAACTGGCAGGATTGTTCTTACATGAAAAACTAATTGTTTGAATGAATTGAAATTGTATTATTTTAACTGAATTTTGATTTGGAGAAAAGGAAAGAATGTAACAATATATATATTAGGGTCTTGCTGACCAATATTCTAAGGTATTGGTTGAGGAATCAAGAAATGATAAGTTTTCGTTGGGAATTTAAGTACACTACTTCTTGGTATGATAAATACATCATTTTTCAATGAAAACTTATCTCTTTTAACTCCCTAACCAATGCTTCAAGGGCACTGATTAGCATTTTCCTATATATTAAAGGTTAAGGAATTTAAAATAGAAATTTTGAATGAAAAATATCAGCATTGGTTTGCGAAACTCATTGTAAAACCAATGCATTGTGGCGGTCTGGCTGACACGAGTGTTTTAGGGAAACAGATGCGGGAATAAGTAGAAACAATATAATACATGTCATGTTGTTGGTATGGTTATTTCCACAATCGAGGGAGGGAGGAGTTTAATGAGGAAGTTGGTTTAAAGTTTGACTGCTTCTTTGCGTTCTTGTATTTATTCACATTTCTTCATTGTCACCAGAAACAAACAAATCCTATGCCTAATAGCAAGCAATGGAGATGGCTTTGGCGCTTGCACATACCACAAAGGTGCAAGATCTTTCTATGGTTGGCCTTGAACGAAAGGCTCCCTACAAATGCTTCCAAATCAGCCCCTCATATTGCAGATTCTGCATCATCATCATCTTGTCCCTTTTGCCATGCCCAGGAGACACTGCTTCATATGTTGCGTGGTTGCCCTCGAGCCACGAGCGTGTGGGTTCATCTTGTAGCTCCTCATCACCAACAAGGCTTTTTCTCTTGCTCTTTATGGGACTGGATGGTCACTTATCTTCAGCAGCCATGGTCCAGTGTTAATTCTAACAAGATGGATAAAGATCATAAGGATGGTATTTTATTCGCTGCTACGGTTTGGTTATTATGGAAGGATAGAAAAACATGTGTACCTGATGGAAGCAGTTTTTCCTCTGATAGATTGCTTCATCATATGGGTGCTCTAGCTGATGATTATGGGAGAGTTCTTGCATTGGAACATTCAACACCTAACCCTGCTCTACGCTATGTTTCATGGTGTTTCTATTGGAACCAACCTCCTTCGCAGCATCAGTTGAGATTGGTGGCAGATAGTTCACATCCCAAGTTGTAACTTATCATGGTTTTGCCTCTTCTACGCCACAGAAACACTATTCATGAAAATGAAATATGTTAAATGCTTGTATACTAACGTTGAGAGTTTCTAAGGTGTATCATTACAAGTGGAATTAATAAAAATCAATTGATGCTGTATCGTGCTTTGCTAGCAGCTATATCGGCTGTTGGATATAGAGTTACCCCACTACCATACTGTAGTAGACTTGCTTCCTACTACCTAATCAATTTTTATTGCAGGGACAACTTCTTTCCTTGTTCCTGTAGAAAATTTCTTTTAATTGGCAGTCATATTGTTACTGGCTATAAAATGAATACGAAGATAAAAACGTTTTAGTTCCGCTATTTACTTATTTTGTTATCCTTACTTTGCTTTAAGTTATAATTATGTTCTTTTCATACATGTTCAAAGTTCGTCGAAGTTAAATATCATATATACCAAATATGACATATGTTCTGAGCAGGTTTTAGGGATGACATATCTGACTTGATTTGAAGTGGTAGTTGAAGGCAGCTTCTTCTGTGTGTGATGGCTCTCAAGTTGAGAGAAAGGTTGGCAGCTGCTTAAGTAGCATTTGGTAGACGTGTCCCAACAAAATATATGAATTATATTCTATGTTGTGTTTTATAAATATAACAGTACATAAGATTAAAAAAGTGGACTATTTTAGTTTCATTGAAAATGGTGGAACCAAGGAGAATAGAACAAGATATCCTTTTCCATCCAATTCCATCCTTGTGTCCAATAGATGAGAATCTGTTGTCTTATTTTGATGTATTATATCTTGTCTCCACCATTAATATCTTGTCACATGTCCTATTTTTTTTAAAATTATAAGAAATTTCAACTTATGTCACAAGATATTATTGATGAAGACATGATGTGATACATCAAAATGAGACACACGATGAGCCCCTTGTCCAATGCTACCTAAGCATATGACAAGGAGGAAGGTTGCGTACCTGATGTATTTATAGTGTTAGAGGTGGCCTGAGAACTTGATTTGGACCCTTAGTAATGGGTCGCTCATATTGGATATGGACTCGTATTTCTGGTCCAGAACAACATCCAAGAACTAAACCCTCCAATAAAAAAATTGCAACCAAATTGATATAAATAAACCTGACTTCAAAAATCATCATCTGATTGACTGTAAGATGTTGCTCCTGACATACTTTGACAGAAAATGTAAATCAAAGTTTGGGAATCTGAGTGGCACCCTGTTTGATGGTAAAAGAGGCGGTGTTGATACAGCTTCTCCTCCCACAGTCTTCTTTTCTAGCTTCCATTTTAAGTTCTATGCAAACATCAGCTACCATGTTAACAAAATCTTCGACAAAAGTAAACGGTTGAAAGGGGTTTGCCATATTGCCTTTGGACCCTCCTGCTAGATAATACTTGTAGGTTTTCTTCACATGCAACTTTGTGTCTATGGTGGTATCTAGCAAGAGCTAATTTTTGGAAGTAAAAGAAAATCCCAGCAATAAGTAGCATAGGCGCACCTGTAGTAGCCACAGCCATTTCAACTGCATGACTAGGGACCGACATTGAGGTGGGAAGATTCAAGTGTTTTTTCGAGACATTTTAATGGACCTTTAGGTGATCACAGGCAATACATATACATGTAGACTATGGACAGCAGGTTGAAGGAATGTAGAGAAAGAACAAAGGAGAACAAAAATAGAACATGAACAGTGACATGACAAGAAATACCTTCCTTTTCATTGTGTCTAGCTGCGGCCGCTAACAATTTTAATGAGGTAGTGTCATTGGTAAATTTGTATTACTTTGTCTGAGGGCTTATGCCATATCAGTAGGAGCATAAATTGCCCTTAAAATGATAAATCCAAATTGATGCCCAATGGAATCATATATTGGAGAAGACCTTTTTTGGATGGTGAGTTATAATTGTTCTTTTTGTTTATGGTGGATGTAATGGTTGAGCTGTCCAACCTCGAATTATATTGTCGTTGTTAATCCCCTTGTCTCTTGCCGTTGAGCTGTCCTATTTTCTTTTGGTGGTTGCAGTATTAAATTTGCATCAGAGATTAAAGACTCCTGGTCTTGGCCTTGGCCTCGGCCTCAAGTCTAGGAGAAAAATAGAAACTTGTTTAACTCATGTCATACTCTTGGCCTTTATGACTTGATTGTTCCCCCAATTCTTCGTACGATCGTGGCATCCCAGGTTTTATGTCTATTCATATTTTATAAGATTGAGAGACTTTGGATAATTACAGTATGACCAAAATCTGTGAAGAAACATAGAACAACAGGGATTCACGAAGTTGCACTAAAAAATGTTAGTCAAAATATTGCCCTTTTTCATTTTTAATAAATTTCTTCTGTACAGAAGCAAAATCAGCAAAAAGAGGCCAAAAATTAGTGATTCTAACGTTGCCTCTTGCTAATTGTCAACAATATGTATAGAGCGGTGAACAAATGCAAAATACACTACAGGCTTCAGTATACGAACATTGGTGTATCAAAAATGGAGGCATGTAGGACACTACTCAATCTCTGATCGCAATCTAGACTTCTTGGAGGACAATGTGGATGGTGATAGTGGTGAAAGTACTGATAATGATGGATCTCTTGGATGAGTCACTGATGAAAACGGAGTAGATAGAGATGGATTGCAATCATCAGATTGCTTTCTTTTTTGTGATATTTTCTCTCCATCCTTCACTTCACCTCTGATAATGAAATCTCTTAAGCGTCTTACATCTGACAACTTGACAGGCTTCAAAAGAAACTCCTCTGCTCCTTCCTCCAAGCACCTGCTAATTATTAGAGATAAACTATTAAGAAGCATGTCTAGAAATACTGGCAAAGAAACAGCAGGACAAAAATTTCATATAGTGATTTTCACTATTGCTAGGCAGAGAATGTGATGCAATAATTTCTTCAAATTTAGTTAAATTAATAAGAGGTTTATATCACCGCTAGCGCTAAACATAATACGAATGAATGCTTTGTAGTTGTTAATAAAATGTACAACTATGTGGCAATTATAATGACAATAGGTGCTACCATGCGGATAAGGTCCTTGTATAATCAGTTGATCGTTAGGCAAATGAGAATCTGGATTTCATCAAGCATAAATCATGGTGAAAAGCCAGAACTAACATGTTCCCCTATGCTTGAAGTCCAACCCTCTAAAATTATGAGAATTTGGATCAACTCTGTCTATTAGTCAAATGCTTTCACATTATTCCTAGCAAAACAAGTAACACCGGAGTATTGATGTCACAAACCTATTATAGGTAAGGGAATTGGCTTGTTATTGTGGAAATTTTGCTTCAAAGTTTAATGCTGTTGTATTGTTTCCACAACAGTCAACACTCAAAAGGTGTTGCCAGCCTAGGCCAAAGTGGCATTCTACGATTCCGTAGCATCTTCCACGATCTTGTCTCCCTAATCCACGACCTTCAACACTCTTAACTCCTCCATATTATCAATTCAATATTTGGGGTACACACAAGGAGTTATTCTCTGATTCGGTAGTAGATTATGTACAACTTTACCGTAGAGAAATTTTGTAAGAACCAGCTTAGAATTAGGATTGAAATTCAAGTTTAGATAGGATTTTCAATAATGAAGCCCAGATACACGCATACAGGGATACAAATTTTTTTTTGAAATTCAGGATACGATACGTTAAAGAAAAATTTATAGAAGAACATAAATTTTGTAAACATAAATTTTTATATACATGCAGAATATTTGTAAAGAAAGAAACATTGATCATTTCTCCTTAATGTATAACTATGATGATCATAATTTACAAAAAGATATTTTTGATCATAATAACAAAAAAATGTAATTTCTACTTATATCATAATATGTTCTTTCCCCTATTTCAGAATATCAATTAAAGCATCTTTAGTAGAACTCAAAACAAGTCTTGACTCTATATAATATAGCCAACAATTCAAAAGCATCTTTACTAACTTATTATCTAATACTAATTGATTCAGTCTCCGCTCCCTCATTACCCGTCATCTAGAAAAAGCATAACTTCTAAGTTTGGTTCATCAAAAAAACAACTTTGCCAAAGAGATAATTCTTAGATACGTATCTGAAAGTATCCTACAAGTATCGAATAACAAAATAAAAAATAAGGGATACTTCTTGAGTACGTATCCGAAAGTATCCCATGAGTATCGGCGTCGAATACGGATACGACACGGATACGTTTCCATTTTTGAAGTATGCAGGCTTCATAAATTTTCATCATTCATATCAAAATAATGAAAATATGCATGTTTTTCAAATGAAAAATGTGATTGCAGATGAAATATAATCGCAATCCTCGATTTTCTGGAGAGATTTAACACGCTATTATCTCGAAGCAAGGTTACAATAAAAAAACAATCTCCAAAATGTAAAAGTTTAACAGGAAAATTGATTATTTCGTTTAAGAGTTGAGCAAAAACAATATTCTTCATAAAACCATACTATTTTAGGCAAGAGGTTACCTATCAATTCGAGTCAAGATATTCTCCGATGACATGATCACCACTGGAATCTCTCTAAAAATAGATGACTCCTGCTGAAATTAACACAAGGTAGTAAAGGTTAAGAGAATCAATTTCCTCGTGTACTGTACATCATTAGCAGCCAGTTATTTATCTATGTTGAAATAAAAACCCTTGAAAAGAAGGGGGGGAAAAATAAAATACGGACCTTGATCTTCTTGAGTAGTTCATATCCTGTCATCCCGGGCATGGAATAATCGGTGATTATCATATTAACCTTCACACTCTGTTACCATAAGATTTCAATCAATCAATCAACAACAACTCCATCTAACAATTTAACAAACATCCAAAAAAACGGTTAAGATTTGCTTACATCAAACCCAAAGGAGGTTTTCTCTCCGTCCAAACCCAAATATTGAAGAGCTCTGCTTCCACTTTCTACAACCGTCACTGCAAAACAATTCCAGCTTCAGAATTCATAATCCAGAAATCAGAAATCAGAATGAATAATAATGATAATACTCAATGTTTGTTTGTCTGTTACCTTTGCAAGATGAAATCTTTAGCAAGCGTTCAATGACCTTGCGATCGACGAAGCTGTCATCCACAGCAAGAACATGCAGTTCCCCTGCACCGGAAGGTGATTCCTCAAACATTTCCGACAAATTCTGCCTGAAAACCTCGCCGGCGGTAGCCATGACCAATGTAAGTGTGTTAAACTCAAATCAAAATATGGGAGTAAATTGAAAATGAGAATGCGAATGGAAGGGGGAGAGGCGTAAAAATGAAGAGGCGGGTGGGTGTTATGTATTTATTTATTTATTAGATTAGATTAGATTAGATGGTAATAAAGACAGAAGAGAAATGAATAAAGGTGAGAGATTCGGAGGATCCAAATCCTGAGAGATCTTTGCAAATCAAATCCAGCCTCCACTTGTCTCTTCTCCTGTCAATTTCAATACCTTTCTTTTATTTTAGAGTAGAGGTCAAATTAATAAAAATTCACTTCTATATTTTGATTTTGAGAAATAAAAAATATTAATTAGATATTTAAAAATATAAAATAAAAATTAAAATAATTTTTGTCTAGAATTAAAATATTTTTAAAATTTATTTTAAAAATGATTAATTTGATTCGTATTTTATATTTTAAGAATCAAATTAATATTTTTATTATTCAGATATTAAAATATCATCATTTTTTTTTTGTCAAGAATTGATTTTGACCTTTAATCTTTATTTATGCATATGCATATGCATTTCATTTAATTAATTAATCAAGTGTATCGTTGGTCATGGGTCACCCAACCACATGCATTTTGATTTCATTTAATTAATTAATTAATTGTATGGTAATCGTTGGTCAGGGTCACACAAGCCTAACGTATATTCTTTGTTGCCGCCGGTTCACCATATCCGGGTTTTGACTTTGCATCAAGCCATTAGTTTTCAAGTTGAACTTCAACAACCTTTTTGTTCTTTTTGGGGAGGGGCTTATTATATTAGTGCGTTATGTATGGTAACAAGTAAGGAGGAATTGAACCTTATCCTGCATCTCTGAGAAGTTTGCTAATTGTGTGTTTGGTATAACGAACACATGCTTACCTCTAAATGTGTGTTCGAAATAGAATCAATAATTAGTTGTTGCGGGTGCAAACATAGCTAACCCAAACATGTTGTAGGTGCACACATTTGAATTTATCTTGGAATTACTCAAACGTTCGCTTGAATGAAAACAATAAATTATTGTTTTCAAGTCTGAAAAATATATTTTTATGTTTAATATTTTTTCAAACGTAAATCCAAACACAGTACATTATGTACTATTTCAAATGATCATAACGCTGAAGTCTCCTTATAGTCATACTCACATTGGTTGACTTTGGTTGCGCGTTTCATAGACCTTGTGACATTTGCTTCAAGATGGCCCAAACCCTTATAAAAGCTTGTAATGTTTAGAGGGGTGGTATGAATGACTTCACTCAATCAATTTGTAAAGTTCAAAATTGATGATCGTGCATGTTTTAAATTCTATTGCGAATGTTCCAAATAGGCGTTTGAATAATAGTCTTTGCTCAAACGCTCGTTTGGATTTTCCTAAGAGAAAATCAAACACATACTTTACATTTGGTAACCCGACTAGAGTTGGGTACGATAGCTTGTTTAAAGCTCCTTTGGTGAAACATATAGGACATACTCATTCCGGACCAATATATAAGCAATAAAACATAATTTCATATGTATTAAGAAAATTAGTTATATTAGTTTAATTAGTTTAATTATATTAATTGAGTAAAAAATAAGTTATAGTTATAACTAAACTATCCTTTTTAGGGAGTGTATAATGCTCTTGAAAGTTGTGTCTTATGAGTGTATAATGCTGTTGAAAAAATAAAAATAAAAATTAACCAAAAGGTATTTTTGACACAGTGACATTAAATAGGGTTAATCTGATTGACTTTTGCTTATATTTAAGTTCAATAAATTTAGATATTTTTTTATTTATATTTAGATCGACAGGAAATATTTGTTTTTCGTTTGTTCAATTCCAAACCGACATTTATTAAAAGGAACAATCCATACAACACTTTTACGTGTACTCAATGGTTGACAAATATGCAAAGTGGCATATTCTCTTTGGACGCATGGACTCGGGATTGTGGGAGATTAGGGTTATATGGTTTAGGATTTAGGGATTTGGTTTGGGTTATTGTCTCGGGTTTAGGCTTGAGATTGCGGGGGCTTTATATTTGCTTCATCATTGTGTCTTTACAACTCACATTTATGACTCTATTATTAAAGATATTAGACTTTTCATATACAATAATTGGGTCAGTCATGTCTTTTGTAAAAAAAAAAAGGGAGTACAAATGTTCTAACCTAAATGAGTTTGGCTATAGGTTGGATTTGCTTAATTTTATTGAACGATACAAGAGGTGTTTTCTTGATATACAATTAATTTCTTGTTTTATCTTTAATTTTGTGAATTGTCAAATTTTTTTTTTTTTTATTATACAAATCTATTAATGTTTCAATAGTTCTAGAAACTTAATATTTCAAGTTTTAAAATATATTCGATATGATTATATTTTAAAACCTTTTAAAAGTAAATTACATATGAAATAGAATAAAATAACTGTTATAACTGTTACATATGAGAAAATCCTAACCGTTAACTGAATTCAATGATTGTTATAATTTCTAAATATTTAATTATTTATGGCAATGCAACAACATCTATGTGTATGAAGAAAATCTAATTAAGAAAGATTAACTATTAAATATCGTCCAGTACCTCGTGAGATTAGTCTCCACATTGCGCACAGAGGATACCCTAGGAAAAAAACAACATCCATGTTATTTTTTAGTGTTTAAAATTCAAAATAAATAATCAAATATGGAGAATGCTAATTAGTATTGTTAGATCAACTCCAATGGGTTGCCCTAGTGGAGTTGCTTAACTTCAGTTTTTATAGATCCTATTATCCTACTTCACCAATTTTTACTTTATATTACTTTAAGTAATTATACACTCTAATGATGCAACTCTTAAAATTTTACTAAATGGGTCGCACATGTTATCCCACATCCATGTTATTTTTTAGTGTTTAAAATTCAAAATAAGTAATCAAATATGGAGAATGCTAATTAGTGTCGTTAGAGCATCTCCAATGATACAACCCATTAGAATTGCTTAAATTCAGTTTTTATAGGTCCTATCATGCTACTTCACCAATTTTTACTTTATACTACTTTAAGTAAGTATACACTCTAATGATGCCAATCTTAAAATTTCACTAAATGGGTCTCACATGTTATGCCACATTTTTATTTACAATTATTTTTGTTTTAATTTAAAATATTAATTTATTTGTGTGAGCTGCTTAACATTGTGGTTTTCTCTTTTTTTTTTTCTATTGGTGGTCCTTATATAAGAACTAGTTGCTTATAAAAGCAAACATTCTTACATGTGGTATTGGGAAAAAACCCAAAGTCCCACATTGACTAGAGATAGAGTCTCATAAGAGCTTATAAAATTTGGGCAATCCTCACCTCTTGAGTTAACTTTTGGGGTTGAGTTAGACCCAAATCTAATATGGTATCAAAGCTATCCTAGATCCATTGGGTCACCCACCATAGTATCCACGCACCAAGCCCAATAGTGCTGGGCGTGAGGGAGTGTATTGGGAAAAAACCCAAAGTTCCACATTGACTAGAGATAATGCCTAAGAAGAGCTTATAAAACTTGGGCAATCCTCACCTCTTGAGCTAGCTTTTGGGATTGAGTTAGGCCCAAATCTAATATGTGGCATTCACATCAGATGGCTTCAATGATGCAACCAACTAAGAACTTGTCCTTAATTTCAAGAATTTGTTACGCAACTCTCATTGGAGTTACTCTTAGAGGACTGGTTAAGGAATCAAAAGAAAAAAAATTATGGGGAAATTATGTATTTAATATTTTAAGAAGGTATATATTTAGCTTTTCAATAAAACTTACTTTTTTATGGATTTCTTAACTAGTGTTCTTATATCACTCCTTAGCAAGGGCCATCAATATTTAGTTAGACATTAATTATTTTTAAATTTTTAAATATTTATTATTATGATATAAATATTTAATGATTTAATGAATAATTAATAAGATCGTATTAAGAACACTGATTAAGAAATAAAAAAGTAAGTTTATATTGAAAAATTAAATACAATAATTTTTAGTATATTAAATATATAATTTTAAGAGTTTAATTGTTATGCACTTTCTCTGTAAAGTTTTTTACATTATCAACTAATCTAAAATCATGATATGGGTGACTTTTGTGGCAAATATTTTAGCTTATGTGACAATTTTTAATTGGTTGTCTGTGTAAAAAATCTTTAGACTGACAGTTCATATCAATTAAATCTTATTTTTAATACAAAATTATTTTTTGGTGAATTCTATGGTATTCTAAGGGTAACTTTATCTTATCTAGATAGCTCAATCCAATGGTAAGAATTACTTGTCTTGACTCACTAACATGATTCATTTTATTGAGATGACACATTCTAATTAAATAAGATAATTTTTATCTCATAATTATTGAGAATATCATAATTATTGAGAATATCAGGCAAGTCACCTTCTTGTTTTTATTCTACACGAAGGTATCATAAAATTTTCTATTAACTTTTTAACAGTTCTAAAAGTCACCGATTTTGTTTGGTGGCAAAAGAATAATAGATTTGTGTTATAATTATGTGTCATATATGCGGGTGGATTTAATTAATATGTATTATTTGTGTAAAAAATTTTACGTTATTAATCAATTAAAAATTATTACATAATCTAAAATGTTGATGTATTTTTCGATATCCCTAATAATTTTGGAGTAAAAATTATCCTACCTAATCAGAATGTGCCACCTGAATTAAATTAGTCATGTTAATGGGTCAAGTCAAATAATTTTCACCATTTGATTGGATCACCTAAACAGGATAAATTACACTTGAGGTATTAGAGAATTAACATAAAATGTTTAACATTTATCATAACTATTTTAAAAAACATTCATACCATAAATTTTGATTTGTTATCAGTATAAAAATTTACACTGATAAAATTTACACTGATAATACATTACAATTAAACTTTATTCTAATTAGCCAAGAAATATTATCTCTCAACTCTAATTATTGAATATTTAAATCAATGCGTATTTGCTAACCAGCACGGGAATCAAATTACTATTTCTTTACGTGATGATGTTTTTTCCAATGAGATCAAGTATTAGACATGTATTTTTCTTATTTGAAAGGAGCACCACAAATAACTATATAACTGCATCTAAATTTTGTTCAGTTAAAAATCTCACTTCTCAATATATAAACTATACTACTTCGTTGTAAAAACTTGTATTTTCAATTCCCAAAATCAATGGACCAATGAAAATGTATGAATCTACAAGATAGGATCGTGATACTTGTTCATCGGGCTAAACTGAACACCATGTTTGATGTCAGGTGGGCGTGGTTTCGGTTTGGCGGCAGCGCGTAGTTGAATGGAGTTATTGGACCGTACAGGATCATGTCTGAGGATGATGCAGTGGCAGGTGGATTTGGATCTCTTATGTTGAAGTTCAATCGGAGAGAGTCATATAGGACGATTTCATTATTAGATCTCACTTATATATTTATAAGAATATATTTGGATATATAGCTTATTTAAGTATTTATGTAATAATTTTTTTTTAAATAAGTTAAAAATAGCTTATTTTCATAAGCTTCTCTAACAAGCTTATGAAAATAAGTTAAAAACAGCTTATAAAAAAATCATAAACTATTTTCATAAATTATTTATATTAATTTAATTTCATAAGTTATTCACATAAGCTCTATAAGCTCTTCCAAATATATCCTAAATAAGATTCATCAATCAGATTTAATGATGAGATCCTCAACCTAACCCCGTTATATTAAATTCCAAGACCAGATGATCAAATCCATGGCAGGGAATAGCGACTAATCTACCTGATAATTGGATAAATAAATGTTTGGATTTCTGTGATTATTTTTTAGTAAGGGCCCTCTGACCCTCACGAGAATTTCTCCTCCTCCTCCTCCATTTGCGTGAATGGAGATCTCACTCAGGTTTAAACTTTTAATTAATAATAATATATAATTAAGTCATGAATTTAGAGCTTATTTGATAAAATTAATTATTAGTGGATAAATTAACTGATAGCGGATAATTTATAACGGATAGCAGATAAGGTAGCTGATAGCGGATGGCGAATAAACTAGCTTATTTTCTGTGGAATTATTTGGTAAAACTAACGATTGATCTAGCTGAAAAATATAAAATGACATAAAAGGATATTTTCATTAATGATTTTATAGAAAAGAGAGAGAAGACGATAAAAGTAAAATTAAATGAAGATAATAAGGATAAAAGTGAAGAAAAAAATGAAACGCTATAAGCTATAAGCTCAAACGCTACTTCAAGTAGCATCTGGAAAAATGTTATAAGCTCGTACCAGCGACGTTTACCAAACGGAGCTACTTTCTCATCCGCTATAAATTCGTAAAAGTAACATGCCAAACAGACTCTTAATTTCTTACGTTCCACCTTTACCTTATCTGCCATTTCATGCTCCAATCTCGATGTGATTTGCAACACTCCAATTTTTACACTTTCTAAGACCAGTAAACTATATAAATGAATTTATATTTTTATCTGTATTTTAAAAAATGATTTTGGGAAAACTAAAATCATATTCATGCTCTGTATAATCATAGGAGTCTACGGTTAAATTTTAGACCGGAAACTCAAACGGAGCTCGGTCTATATTTTACGGATGGTAGTGTTTTACTACTATAAAGACATTTTTTGACTAACGGTCAGAACCATTAGTCTAAGAATTTGATCCTCTACCTTCTTGCTAAAATGTGTCCTGACGTCCAAAAATAAAATTAATATATTATATCCGGACCGAAAATCGATCGGGGAGACATTTCAAGCCGTATTAAGGTTTTTCGAGAACCTTGAGTCGATAATTTTCATACCAAGGTTGTGTTAAGTCATCTAAGAACTAATACCAGTGTCGTGAGGATTTTCAAAATGTCGGGACGTGAAATGACCAAATTTTCCATGATTATTTTTACTAATTTCTTTTTTTACCATTTTACCTTGACTTAAGTCTTAAGAAAGCTTAAGAAAAATATCTCCACTCATCCTCACCCTCACTCACTCGGCCAAACCCTCCCAACCTCATCCGTCACCCTTTTCTCTTCTTTCTCTCTTTCTCTCCACAAAAAAACTCCATTGTTGGAGACTTAGAGCTTGAGTTTTGTGAAGCAATCTTCACTAACTTTGAAGGAGAAACTCCTAAGAGGTAGCTCACCATCTCTATCTCTCCCAATCTCTCCTTTATCTCCTCCAATTTTTCAAGATCATGGAAGTTGGGGTTTTTGCCCCTAAATCTTCAAAAATCCATGAAAAATTGTAGAAAAATCCTTTTTATACCAAACCAATTTCTATAGCCTAGGTTCATGACACACTTGCATGATCCAAGAGCTTAGAGTCAAGAAATCTCTCTAGGCTATTTTACCATAAAGAGGCCGAGACCCTTTTTTTGTGTAGGGTAGGGTTTTGATTGGTTTTTGATGTTTTGAGTGGGTATCTAGGGTTATCTAACTTAATTAGGGTGGTATCCAAGAGATGAGAATTTTTGGAGCACCCTAGCTATTTTTAAGGTCAAAGGGCCGAACCCTAGGGGTAGTGAAATAGGAGAAATCTTTGTATTTTTGAGTTAATACCTTGATTGATTGTGTGTGTGTAGTGTAACATTCTAAAGTTTCAATATAATTAATTTAATAAAAATATTAAGCTATTATAAGGTTTAGTGTAAAAAATTATTAATATAAAAGCTTGTTGGAAATATTTAGTTATTACAAATATGCAAGATTTAAAAGAAAATAATATTTTAAATTATAAAAAAGAAGAATCGTGAGGCCCACGAGGAAAGAAGTTGCACTTCATCATTCAATTATAATTTTAGCTTTGGTCAAATAGGCTCTAGTGCAACTCACGTGTAGCAAACTTCATGATTAGAATAATAGAGTTGGTTTCATAATAAAAATCTATTAGGGTCCGTAATATTATAAAATAGAAAACGAGATTGGTTTTGAAACCCATCTCACTAGCGCCACTGACAGCAAAAGAAGCCAGGAAACTGAGAAACTAATAAAGAAAAAGAATAACACTGATTCAAGAACGTTAGCAAGAGGAGATTAGGGGCCCGTTTGGTGGTCAGGATAAGGGAGGCAGGATAGGATAAGCTATCATGTCCTGTTTTAATCTATAGTTTGGTGAACCAGCAGGATAAGATAAGCTTATCCTGTTAGCTTATCCTATCCTGTTACTTAGTTATAATTCTATCCTAAGGGTGGAGCTGGGTTAGAACCAACAGGATAGGATAAGAAAATGTTTTCTTTTATCTTTTACCTTTAATATTGTTATTATTTAATTATGGTTTCAAACCTAATTAGTCAACCTTATTACTAATTAAAATATGTGGTTTAATTAACAATTTTTATAAAAAGTGAAAAAAAGTTAACTTTTTATAATTTAAAAAAATGGACTAATTTATAATTAAAAAGCCGAAAATATATATTATTAAATATTTTTTAATTTAAATGTATAAAACAACCACATAATATTAAAATTTATTTTTGAAAAAAAATGTAATTTTGATATAAGGATAATTTTATCATTTGTAGATATTTTATATCATATCCTGTCATTATCTGATGCACATCAAACATTGAACAGGATAAGAGCTTATCATGCTCATATCCTATCCTATCCTTATCCAGCTCTCATATCCTATCCATTCTTATCCTATCCTGACCACCAAACGAGCCCTAGGATTCTTACTGAAATGCTAGGATTTATTTTAAATAATATATTTGAAGCTTTTGGAGGTCTTTAAAAGGTGAATAGAAATACTCTTTCTCATCCTTTCCATGGTACAAATTGTCTTGGGGTATGGATTATGCTTTCAAAATACTTTTTTTGGAAAATAATCCTGATTTGGTCAAATCCTGATTTTACAAAATTAGGGGTATTTCTTTTAAGGTGTTTCTGCTGTCAATTAAATGTTTATTATTGAGATTGATGCCATGATATATATGATACATACGAGATTTGGTTGAATTGACATGCTATATATGCACTATTTGATGATATTTGTGATATTGACATGATTTAATAACTGTTAATATGTTGAATGTTGTCTGCTGCAATACCGCCTATGATATGGGTATCGAAAGTAACACTGCTAATTAATTGGGATGTCGAAAATAACTATTAATATGTTGAATGTTGTTTGCTGCAATACCGCCTATGATAGGGATATCGAAAGTAACACTGCCAATGAATTGGGGTGTCGAAATATGAAATACCGCTATAATGGGGTATCGAAAGTAACGTCGTCACACGTTGGAATGTCGAAATGAGTAATACCACCAGTTTACAATGGTTGGTATCGAAATGAGTAATGTCACTGAAGAGAAGGTGACATCGAAATACCTTCATGAGCAAGGTAGGCAATGGGACGCTATTGTTATGTGCAGTTTGAAAGTCATATGACGTATGAGGATATTTGAGATTATTTGATATATGAGATCTTGTCATACTTGATTCATGATGTATAAGTGATGACTATTTGCTGCCAATAATAATTTATATTATTATTATTATTTTATTGTACACTATTTTGAAAATAGCGGATACTATGGACAGTTTTTCCGATCACAGCACTGGCTGAGAACAATGCTTTGGTGAAAAACTTTTAAAAATGTATTTCTGTTCACAGGGATTTTATATCTCATTAGTAGTATTATTTTCAGAGCCTGAGGACGTCCTTGTTGAGCAGTCAGATGTTTTGAAGACTATCTCTTTAGTTTTAGAGCTTGGTTAGTATTGTACGACATATGTCAGGAGGACCTTTATTATCTTTTAGTTATTTTCTTATGCGAGATGTTATAGACGCCCTGTTTTGAGGTTTTGAAACTGATTATGTTATTTTGGTTTTGAATTAATATAAACAATTATTTTGGATTAATATTATATTAAATATTTATTCAGTATTTATTTAAGAAAAATTTTATTTTCCTAGTTTTATTTAAATTATTAATTTGGGTTACTAATGTAACGAATGACGTTACATGTAATAATCGGCAGATAGTCGAGCGAGGTTTTGGATCAATCAGGCGATTGTTGCTTACCTTTGGAACTACAAGAGATAAGGGGATAAACATGAGGAATTCCAATTCCGACAGCTATATGCTGCATTAGTGTGTTTGTGATGTAAATAAATGTCTGTATCTGATTATTGGTGGAGTGATTTATTTATTGCTGTTGATTTGACTATTCATGATATAACTGCTGATGTATGTGGATACATGGTATAATTGTTGAATAAATGTATGAATGTATCGTGTGTCCTAATGCGAGATTTAAGGTATTAGAGGACCTAATATCGATTAAGATCCGACATCGTGTAACATAAAAGCTTTAAAAGCTTAAGATGTGGAATGGAGAAAAATAATAATGTTTTATTGTTTTTCAAAGTTAATTTAAGAGAAAATAATTAATTATCTCTTTTGAAATAAAATAATAATAAATAGCTGCTTTTAAGGAAAAGTTGCGAAACTATGAAAATGTGTTTTTAATAACGAAAAACGATATTTTTAAAATAAATAGTGTTTTAGAAAACTTTATTAGTTTTTAAATTAATAAAGTTAACCGTTTGAGCAAAAGCGTTTTAAGAAATGTGATTTTCAAATTATTTGGTTTTATCCAAAGAAAAAGGTTTTTACAAGCTGTATTTCAAGATTTGTGTTTTACCGAAAAACAACGAAAGGAAAAGAAATGGTCTTTAGACCAAGTTTTGTTTTATGGAAAATCGATCCCGAGGACTTTGTGTAAGTGTCGGAGATTTGGGTTTTTGATTTTTGAGTTTTCGAGGAAAAGTGGTTTTCAACTTAGAAACTAGAAATTGAGACGTCGGGGGTTCTAGGGTTCTGCAGAAATACGTGAATCAAGGATCCGTGTTAGTTGTGGTCCTGTCAGCTTAGGGACGATCTTTGTGGTCCTATAAGCTTGAGGATGTTTTATGCTCTTGAATCCAAAACTCTAAATTGGTGCATCGGTTAGGGATGTTTTGGGTTCGAACTGTTTTGGACTAGATGTCCTGTTTTGAGAAAAATGCTGTTAAGGCTTAAAGAGTCTAAGATATTGTAGTGGTTGTTAGCGTTGATGCTATAACGAGGAAATATTGATGCGACAAAGATCAATTATCGAAAACTAAATAGTTTTCTCATGCATTTTATGTGGGGCAGACATGCCGTGAAAATGGAGGACCTTGATGATAGGAAACCCCGTGATGACTATAAGTCATTATGTGTCATTGTACCTTAATGGGCAATGGATAAAATCCATATAATGTAAAGCATTTGTACAATGTGATATGGTAATGAAATCCATGTAGAGTGAAGCGTTATGCCCTGTGTGGATAGTGTGATATGGTACCAAAGTCCATGTAATGTGAAGCGTTATGCCTGGATTGGATAACGTGACATAGTAAATAAGTCCATATAATGTGAAGCGTTGTGCCTGGATTGGACAACGTGGTGTGGTAATGAAATCCATATGAGGTGAAGCATTGTACCCTCTGTTGGTCAGTGTGATATGGTAATTATGGTGTGCCTTGATTGGCAGTCGAGTTTGATCAGCTCATTCATTTGATGATGGAATTTTCCGGAAATCTAGAATTGAATATTAGTTGAAATATATGGAAGTGTTCATGCATACGTTTAGAGAATAACGTTGATTGTGGGGTATGAGACCCTTGTGTTTTTACTGTTAGTACATGGATATATATGTTGTACTATTTGATGCATGATGATATTTGGTGAGATATATTTGTATGAATCTGCTGTTTGTATTTGGGTTCATATATTGGTGTCTCACCTTTGTCTGTACGTGTTGGACACCCTGTTGTGTTTTTGGATATACATACAGATATTTTGTTAGCAGTTCTTTGGGTCGTTCTAGCTTGAGAGCTAGAGGTTGACAACGAAGAGGTGTGGATTGGTGACGACGTGACCCTATCCTTTTGGTATGACTGATGTCGGGGTAGCGTATTTTGTTATCAGTATACATTCTTTTGTCAGGCCAACTTAGGTTTATTTTGAAGTAGTTACTTTTGGATTGGTCTGTTATCGGCTCCTGATGGCCGTGCGGTAGACTGATGGATTTTACTGGATGATGTTTACTTTTATATATATATATATATATATATATATGTATAATCGTGAGTATGCCAATGTTATTGTGAGTATATGTTCTTTAATATTATAAGAAGAAAAAAATCTATCACAATTTTCATAATAAGTAAGATATGAGTAAAGAAAATTTTTTCCGAAAGCAAACGAGCAAATCATTTTTCCTACTTTATAGTGTTTGGGATTACGAAAGTGACATCCGAGTAGGAGGGGTGTTATATGATTTATTATAAACAGCTTTGTTGTATATTCCATTGTCCACAGGAATACAAAAAAAAAAATATTATGAAAAATTAAATACATTGTTCATTCATATATTAAATATTGATCCAAGTGAAAAGAGCAGATCATGATACTGAGTTCGATCCTTGGATCCATTTGTATATATATGAAAATGCAATTAGGAGAAGTCCCTCATTGACATCTAAGGTATCTTAATATATTAGTCTCTCACCTATCAAGTGAGAAAAGAAACAAAAAAAATATTTATTCATTTTGTTATTCCTTAATCATTGTTATAGGTGCAATGAGTAACAAAATTGTATTAAAAAATAAAAGTCTTGTTAACCAATATTTTGATGCCACTAGTTAAGAAATAAAAAAAAGACTAATTTTCATCGAAAAACTAAATATATCACTTTATATTAAATACATTATTTTCTAATAAAAACTTTGATTTTTTTAATCTATTAACCAACATCTTAAGGAGACCGGTTATGATTATCAAAAAACAAATATAAACTCCTTAATCCACGGCTAGTCCTAATATACTTTTTTTTTTTTTTACCACATATAAAATACATAAAATATAGAATAAAACCTATATGTTTTATTTCATCTTACTCTAACACATTTATTAAATGTTATATTAATTCTGATGAATCTCTAACACGAGGTTTTCTCCCAAAAAAAAAAAAAAAGACTCTAACACGAGGATGGATAATAAAACAAAAGAGTATTAGTTCTGATTAAAAAAAGGAGAGGGAGAATGTATTAGAATAAATATATTGTTAACTTTGCACTATGATTAAAATCTGATAAAAATATATAGCTTTAAACTGTGTTGTTTTTTTACAAAGATGTGGCACCAATTTAATCTTTCATAAAAAAATATAGAAAATTAGTCTTACCAGAAAAAAAAAAAATTATAGCCTTAAACTGTGTTGTTTTTTTATAAACCATTACTATATTTTTTTTAAAATTTTTAATTAGTTTTAAAATTTAATTAATATCCCAAAATTATAATAAATTTATTTTAAAGAAAAAATATTTTTATTTATTTTTTAAATAATAAAATATATCAGAAATTAAATTTTATTAAAACAATTAATAAAATTTTCGGAAATAATATTAATATTGATAGGATGTTGTCACGCAATATCATTTTTAATAAATTAATATACTCAGAAGAATCTGTTAAAGCATTAATTAAAGAAAATTTGTTAGTTTGTGATAACGATTACAAAATAATCAAAGTTCAGTGAGGTTGCATGATCTTTAATTATAAAGAAAAAAAAAAAGAAAGAAAGAAATGTTAGGTACCAATAAGTAGCTCTCGCATTACTAGTATAAAAAGATATGTAGTGGAATCAGAGTATAATAAAAAGACAAAATAAAATCAACTCTAATAAACTCTAGCACCCAAAAAAATATGTGAGAGTAGTATTGCTAAAAAGTGTACCTTTATTTTTTTTGGTTGAATAAGATATATCTTTATATTTTTGGTTCTGAGCCCACTGTAATTAGGGCCTTTGGTTCCCCAATGGATCCATTGGGATGTCCCCACAGCTTCGACCATTTGGACCGATTATGAGACTAATTCCCGATTCGACAGCGACAGACGTCTAGTGTTTTACACACGGGATTAGGCTGTGTCCCAACTGGCCGACTTCAGGAATCGAATTTGCGTTCTCTTCCTTGGGAAGAGTCACGTTACCAACTCTCCCAACACCAAGTTGGTAGATATATCATTATATAGAGATATAGATATTGTAACTGGTATAAGAAAATAAATATGAATGTTTTAAAAAGAAAAAAATCAAATGTATATAAGAACAAAGGACAGGACCGACTGTGATATGGCCCAGCAAAATGGATGGCCATGGACCGTGAAAGCTCCAACATATTCCACCGGCTATCAACTATCAACAACATCCCCATCCAGTGAGATTTTATATATAACAAATCCAACAGGTGAGATTTTGTGAGATTTTATATAACAAATCAATCCAACAGGTGAGATCTTGTGGACCACGAACTATTATTGTATGCTTTTGGTTCAATTGCTTCATGTGGTTTAGCAAACAATCAAAGGGAAAAGACAAAAAAAAAAAAAAAAATCATATATGCCTTATTATTGTATGCTTTTGGTTCAATTGATACATATATTGCTTAGCAAACAATGAAAGGGAAAAGACAAAAAAAATAATCATATATGCCTTATAGGTCTAACTTTCTCAAAACACAAAATATTTTTTTAATAAGAGATAAAATTTAAACAATGAAATTGTTAAGTGAAAGATACACTAGTGCAAAATATGGATTCTACAACAGGTTTCTAGATCGGTTGAAAAGGAACCGATTTAAAAAAAGAGGCGGTGGCAATTTTGAAAATAAGTTCAAAATTATTTACATCGGTTCATAAAGAAACCGATGTATAAAACATTTAACATCGGTTAAATATTTCAACCGATGAATACAATTTAAATAAAAAACTATTTATTTATTCCCGCCAAGTATATACATCGGTTATTACACAACCGATCTCATTAGTAAACTTTCAAACTCGGTTATTTTACAACCGATCTCATTATTAAACTTTCAACATCGGTTCTATTAACTAACCGATTTCAAATCTTCATTAAACCCATTTCTCCAACGTTAATCTTTCATATCTTTCCCTCCTCACTGTTTGCCCTCTCTCTCGTTTGCTCCTTCTCCTTCATCCTTCACCACCGTAACCTAGCACCATCCTTCTCCTTCTCCTCACATTTCGTTGCTGCTCCTTCATCGCTGATACACTGCCCACGGCTCCTTCATCCTTCATCCTTCATCACCTCTCTCTCGTTTGCTCCTTCTCCTTCATCCTTCACCCTCTCCTCTGAACCTTTGTACCAAACTTTGCCCACGGCTTCACCTCTGAGGTGAGTTTGTTTACATTTATTTTTTCGTTTTTGGCTTTAGGTTTTATGATATTATAGTTTATTCGTAATGGCTTTATTTTTTCATTTCGTTTTTGGCTTATAGTTTATTTTCAATTCTACTTAGGACAAGGCAGCACCTGTTGCTACTCCAGAAAAGCCACCTGAAGAAGATCTGAATCCATTCTTGATATTCCCTAACCTGAGGAAAATTTGAAGGTACGTATCTAATATCCTTATTTTGATTATTAATTGCTTCCCCATTCTATTCTGTTGAACCCAATGCTTCACTCTGTTAGTGTGCTCATGTCATATGGAGTCGTTTCCAGTCTTGCTCATGACATTTATATGAGTGTTTCCATGCAGTGGTCTGCTTAGTAAACTGAGTGAAACTTCCATACAGTTCTCTTTCTTTCTCTCTACATTTTTGTTGTTGTCTGCTACCTGTTACTTTGGTTTTGCTATGTAACTTGATTAGTTTTACAGTATGCATATGGCATGTAACTTGATTAGTTTTACAATATCGCATGTAACTTGGCAGGAAATCCATACGTGACATTCTAATGAAGAAAAACACTTCTCCTTCTGATTAGATTTTCTTATGAAATTAAAAGGAGAAAGGAAGAGAAAAAGTATTAATGTATTAGTTTTACTATTTGCTGCTTTAACTTAGGGATTAATTGGACTGTTGGATTATCTTTTAGTGTTAATAAATTAGCAAAACCTTAGTTTCCCGTTTGAGATTCAATATTAATGAGCATATGTGTACTTTATTAAGGTACTACTCATTGTATTGAATCTTGAATTGTCCAAGTTGGACAGTTTGGGGAAAAACTTATTCTTCATTTGGTTAATACTTATTCCTTAATTCTCATATCTTATACTTGAAGAAATTTCTGTCTGCTGCATTTCCTTTTGTTCTCCGGGTGCACACTTTGTCGCGGTGGATGTCACCGCGGTCAAGTCGTGTACGTCGGAGACCAATGGGAAATGCTGCCGAAATTTCGTTAAGTATGGGCATGAAAGTTAAGGACTAATTGTTAACTGAGTGTTGAAGAAGTTTCTTCTCGAATGGGATAGGGCCATACCCTGTGATAAAAAGGAGTTGAAGATCTTGGACTAAGTGAAGTTGGTGTTGTTGTAGTTATGGATCGTAATTGGATCGATGCTAGACGCACAAGTCATGAGTATGAGAATGGAGTGGAAGAGTTTTTAGAATTTGCTAAAAGAAATGTTCCCGATAGTAATGGAAGGTTTTATTGTCCTTGTGTTAATTGTTTGAATGAGAGACGACTGGAAGCTGAGAAAATACGAGAGCATCTTATTTGTGAAGGGATATGTAAGAGTTATACAAGATGGATATGGCATGGTGAATTGTTAGACAAACCAAGTGTGTCCCAAAGAGAGGAGGTTGATGACGTAGATATGGACGATCGACTAGAGGACATGATCCGCGATATTGGACAAGAGTCATTTCAACGAGCAAATGTGTATGATACTTTGTGCAGTGATGCAGATAAGCCTTTGTATCCTGGGTGCTCTAATTTCACACGGTTGTCAGCGGTGTTAAGATTGGTAGTTGTGAAGGCGAGAAATGGGTGGAGTGATAAAAGCTTCACCGAATTGCTTGAGTTGTTGAAAGAGATGCTTCCAGAAGGTAACACATTGCCGAACCGTAACTATGAGGCGAAGAAGATATTGTGTCCGATGGGTATGGAGTATAAGAAAATACATGCATGTCCTAATGATTGCATATTGTATAGGAATGACTTTGAAAAGATGCACGAGTGTCCAAGGTGTGGGGTATCACGCTACAAAGTGAACGATGGTGATTCAAATTGTGATGTGATCACAAAGGGTCCTCCTGCGAAGGTGTTATGGTATCTTCCATGCATTCCAAGGTTCAAGCGATTGTTCGCTAATGTAAATGACGCAAAAAACATTAGGTGGCATGCAGATGAGAGAAAATGTGATGGACAGCTTCGCCATCCGGCTGATTCTTTGCAATGGAAGAGAATTGATAGTTTATTTCCGGATTTCGCCAATGAGAAAAGAAACCTTAGGCTTGGACTTGCTACCGATGGCATGAATCCGTATGGCACCTTAAGTAGTATTCATAGTTCATGGCCTGTTCTCCTGGTAATTTATAACCTACCTCCTTGGTTGTGCATGAAGCGCAAATACATTATGTTATCTATGATGATTTCGGGCCCAAAACAACCAGGAAATGACTTAGATGTTTATCTAAGTCCCTTGATTGAAGACTTGAGAAAGCTGTGGGTGGAAGGCGTTGATCTGTTTGACGGGTATTGCAATGAGACTTTCAAGATGCGTGCCATGTTATTTTGCACCATCAATGACTTTCCAGCATACGGGAACTTGTCCGGATATAGTGTTAAGGGCCATAAAGCATGCCCTGTATGTGAAGAAGGCACATGCTACCATCAACTACAACATGGAAGGAAGACAGTTTACCTTGGGCATCGAAGATTTCTCACACCTGATCACCCGTATCGTAGATTGAGAAAAGCTTTTAATGGATGCCAGGAGAATGAAATTGCTCCGACGGCCTTAACCGGAGATCAAGTTTATCAACGGGTTAAGGACATGGATATTATCTTTGGAAAGACCCATAAGAAGGTTACTGAGAAAAACATATGGAAGAAGCGGTCGATCTTCTTTGATCTTCCATACTGGTGCAAACTTGATGTAAGACATTGTATTGATGTGATGCATGTGGAGAAAAATGTGTGTGATAGTGTAGTCGGGACGCTTCTTAACATTCAAGGCAAGACAAAGGATGGTGTCAATGCTCGTTTAGATCAAGTTGCGATGGGCATACGAGAGCAGTTAGCTCCACAATCAGTAGGGGTTAAGCGGACTTATTTGCCCCCAGCATGTCATACTTTATCAAAAAAAGAGAAAAAAAGTTTTTGTGAGTGTCTGCGGGGCGTCAAAGTGCCACAGGGTTACTCTTCATGTAATTGTTCACTTACATATGTTTTTCTATATTTACAATTGAAATAACTTAATTGTGTTTACTTGTGTACTAATGCTTTACCTCTATTGTTTAGGATGATGGAAAAGATCATCGACCCAAAAGGCCTAGGTCGGATCCGAGAAAACTTGTGGCGTCTGGTTCATCGAAGGTATTCATATAATCATTCAATAAGTTAAGTTTTTTTTTTATTTACAATTGAAATAACCTAACCGTGTTTACTAATGTTCTATATTTGCTGTTTAGGGTATTGACAAGGATGTTGAACTTGATGCTCTGGAACGTCTCGCATTAGCTGCCGTGAAACTTGGGAAGGAGTCCGCTTTTATAAATTTGGAACACGATGGCAAGCCCGACACTTTCTATATCCCCCAGAGGGACATTATGGAGATATGCATTGATAGTGAAATGCTTTGCATGACAGTTGCCTCATTATGGTGCACGTAAGTTATGTTATTTCAACTAATTAATTTGTAAGTTAACTAATTAAGTTTTTAACTATTATAACTAATATTTATTTCAATATCTTAGGTATCTGCATCGCCTGTGTATTAATAGGGGTAACCTCCATCTTTATGGATTCCTTGACCCTCAACTAATTCAGGGTGAGACACTTAGGTCAGATGAGATTACTGCGTACATGCGACGTGTGCTTGATGAAGGCAAAAAACAGTTCTACCTAGCACCTTACCTCCATCTGTAAGTACAAGTTTTACTAGTGATTTATCATTATCTGTGACTTGTCTCTAACTGTTTCCAAATGCAGTAAACATTGGCAATTATTGATCATTTGTCGTGGTATGAGTGTTGTGGTCTTCTTTTGTTCGTTGGGAAGGAAGCCGACAAAAGAAATCAAGCTTATTGTTGAAACGTAAGCTTTTAATTAATTTAATTTGTACTACATTTGCTTTATTAATTACTCTGAAATATATAACATACTTTAAATTCATATTTTCTTAATTATGATAGAGCTATGAACGCAAGTCGTGTTTTGGATGGTGGTAGGCCTAGGCCTATTAGGTGGATTTACCCTAATGTAAGTAGTTTATTCATTAGTACCCGAGATTCAATTGCAGTGTAAAATAGTTACTATTATGTTTTTACTCATTATATATTCAAATTGTGTATTCATTTGTAGTGTCATAGGCAACGTGGCGGCTGGGAGTGCGGATATTATGTCATGAAGTGGATGTTCAACATTGTCTCCGCGAGTATTACAGATCGATGGAAGGAGGTAATTAACTAATAACATTTGTAAATAGTTATAGATTAATTATGTATAGTTATAGTTGATTAGTTATAATTAATGTGCAGATTTTCGACAATCCGGAAGCATTTTCTGAAGAGGACATTAAGGACATCAAGGAGCGTTGGGCAAACTTCTTTCTTGAGATGACTTCTGAACATTAATTTATATATGGATGACATTTTATTTCTTTAATTTGTTTAATTTGTTATATTTCTTTGTTGTTTCTTTGTTATGTATTAATTTAATTAATTAGTTTGAATTTATTACATTATATAATTAGTTGAGTTTGTTGAATCAAAAGCTGACTTTTGCATAATCAATAAAGTATAGTTTGGCTTATTACTTAGTATATATAGTGATTTGGATTCTGTTATTGTTGGGATTCTATTTTGGCTGGGATTGTTCTGGTTGTACATATATGAAACAGGGTTAAGGATTGTCACTGGTTTAAAACAAAGTATTAAAAAAAAAATGGACTATCAACATCGGTTACAATAGAGAACCGATGTTGAAATATCAATTTCAATCGGTTCTGAGTTACAACCGATGTGACAATATACTTTCAACATCGGTTACACTACCAAACCGATGTTGACTTTTAACTTTCAACATCGGTTCTATATTATAACCGATGTTAAAAGATCTTTTTCAATAATTATTAATCTGTTGAATGAGAACTTTCAAAATCGGTTTTGTTTATAACCGATGTTGAAAGTTAACTTTCAACATCGGTTAAAAACCGATGTTAAAAGGTCTTACATTCTACATCATCTGTTTCTACATCGGTTCCATAACCGATTTAGAATGATATTTTTAACCGATGTTAAACATGTTTATTGCACTGGTGATAATTTATATAAAAGTCATATTTGTAAGTTTTGACAACTATTATTTCTTATATTAGGAGGCGGAAAAACATTCTATTTGCGAATATATTAACCTCTATCTATTAAATTTGAGTTTTCACCAAAAAATTTGAGTTTTCACTCTTAAACATGAGATAGTATCCTTAATTACTTTCATCTTCAGTAAATTACGTGAGTTCACTAATATTAAATATATTATTTATTTATATTTATTTTTTTAATTTTATTAGTTATTTTTTGTATTATTTTGATTTAATATATTTCATATGCATGCCAATTAATTGTATTATTATTATTTTATATGATTTTTTTTACTGGTTTATTTTATATGACTTCAATTTAGCATTCTGCACAATTGAATATAACAATTAACTACTTATCTTTTTTATTGGTTGAATTTTTTTTTCAAACATATCAAAGTCCTTTTGTAACCTTTTAATATTTTTTTTTGAAGCATTGTAACATTTTATTTATTACTTATAATTAACAAAATCCAATATGTAGGGCCCAATCCTTTTTATTACACCCAATCAACATATCCATTCAGTATTATCATAATTGGTTTCACGTTCCTTTTTTATCCCACAGGAAAGTTGGAAATCATAATTTTCTCATTTTCCTTAAAAAGAATTACAAGACTGTCACTCCTAACGTGAAAATGGGAACGTGATAATATTGTTCCAAACAGATTAATAGTATACTCCAATATATTCACTAATAGAAATTTTCTGGTAACATGTGGATTTTTCACAAAAATTTTCAGGAAACAGGTTTCCTATAGTTTTTTCTATCAATTTTTGTTTATAGGTTATATCTTTGTGGATAATTTTTTCCTGTGAATTTTAAAACCCGCAGGAAATTTCCTGCAAATTTTCTTGAAAAAAATTTAAATTCGAAGGAAAATTTGTAGGAAATGTCAAAATTTCCTACAAATTTTTCAACAAATTTGAATCTACAAGAAAAAAACCTTATTTTTAAAAAAATTACAGAAAAATTCGTAGGAAATTCCTGGAGAAAAAATTCGCAGGAAAATCCATAAGTAATTCATGAATTTCTAGTAGTATATCATTAATGTTTTCTTGTAAGAAGCAAATAGTTGGCCAAAGTTCAATTTTATCCTTGTCATTAAAAGAAATTAAAACAAAAAGGTTGAAAAACAAAACAATTTTAAGATTAAAAGAATTTCAGATAATTTTAGTTCATGATTTTGACCAATAGCCTATTGAGATATATTTATATTTAACGATACTATATATTCAAACTTAAGTTATTTTATCTATATTTGATGATTTATGTTTAATCTCTTTGTTTTTTAAATCTATGATATGAAAATTTTATATTATACGATTCTCTATCACTGTATTGTTAAAGGAGATAGTATAATTCAGTTAAACCAAGAGGAGATAGTATAATCTATATTTTTTACTGCATTTATTTATTTATTTAAAAGTTGTTTCTCTTAAAATTCACCATATAATTTATCATCATATATTTAAAAAATAAAGGTAGGACACTCTTTATATAATCTAAATCGCAACATAATATTACTAATTATTTATCATATATAGGAATTAATGAATGCAATTTTTATATAGGATTTGACTAATCTATAAACTTTAAAATTTACCACATAACATTTTTAAAAAATGATTTTTAACAAATCAAATTGTTTAAATTTATATATATCATGTTAAATTATAATTTCATACATATTAAAATAATATATTAATAAGTAATAATTAAACACATATCAAATTTTTTAAAAAATGTATGCATGCATTACACAAACTATTAACTAATTATACTTTTGCTTCAAAAAAAAAAACTAATTATACTTTATATTTTTTAAAACAATGTTACTTTAGAGCTTTTATTTATTCTTTTTCCAACTCGGTTCAAACAGGTCAGATTTTGATTGATCCTTCATCTACATTGTTCAATTTTAAATTTTTTTACAATAACATTAACAGGTGGGAATATAGACAAATTTTCAAATAGTTTATTTAGTCATAAACTTTGTTTTGTTGCAAGGTTTGTCTATTCCAGGAAATGTGGACTTGGAAATGAGATATTCTCATGTTTAATACAAGTTTTAAAATGATATTTTTGGGTATGATTGATTCCTAAAAAAGTTATATTCTCAAGTTTACCCTCATTTTCATTCCCATCATGAGAGGTGAGTATACTATTTTTCCATGGTACGAGAATGAAAATAAACTTGCAAGAAAATAAAATAACAATCAATAACTTCTACTTTCACATTTTCCCACTTTTTTCCTATGTTTTTGAAAAAATATTCCTAAGAATAATAAATAATAAACAAACATGTTTAGAATTTACTTAGGAATAACATTCTTGATCATAACATTTCCAGAAATGTCACTCCTAACCTAAGAATGTAATAAGATACCTCGAAACAAACATCTCTAAAAGAAGAAGGTCCCGGCCGGGTTTATTTTTTTATTTTTTTGGGTTTATAACGGTGCTCAAAGAACTAACAATCACAAAAACTAATGCATCCATATATGGGTATTAAGAATCTATGTTCCTATTTTACATTTTTTTAATAATCTAGTCGACAATAATAAATGATTTGAATTGGACTTCGCCTTTTATGTTATGACCAAGCTCAATCCAAACGATGTTCCAGGAGATCTTACTTCTTTGCTTCTGCAACTAGGTCAAAAAGTATACGTTACCTGCAAAAAACACTATAATACCCAAATTAATTATTACATCCAGTAGTAAGGTTGAAGTATGATTAGTAAGACGAATACTTGTAGCCGAGACTTCATGTGTACAAGGGAGCATTTCATAAGGAGGGGCGAAAATCTCATGTAATGGTTGATAAGATTGGGGGTGAGGATCTAAGTTGAATCACATGAGAGTTCAGCTGACTCGGCTCTAATCTGTCATATTGGACCGCTTGGGTCATCTAGAAAAATAAATTACTAAAAAAGCTGCTCAAATAATTATTTGTATAAATTATATAAATTAATTATGACCAAGTATAATTTAACTTAATGTATTATCTATCACATACAACCAACCAAATATGGGGATGTTTGGCACTGAGTTTGGAAAGTTAAAACTAAGTTTTAAATTTTTTTTTTTAATATGTTTGTCATATTCAAATATCAATTATTTATAGTTGAATAACAAAGAGAAAATTTGTAAATTAGGGTATGTTTAGGTAAGATTATAATCGAAGGAAACCACTTTTATTTTGGAAAAAAATTTGTTTTGGATTTAAGTTGATATAGTTAACAAACCTGATTAAATTATAAAAAAATATTTTCATGATAAAAAAAAAATTATTTTTGAAGAAATTATAAGTTTGAAGCTTATTTAAAAAGTTGTTATATTATTTTGAAATCAATAACATTCTACCAATTTGACTTTATAAAACTAACTATCAAACAAATATTATTAAATTATACAAATAACTTTATACATTTTTATAATTTCTTTTATAAAATGATTTTTTTCACACAATTAACCCAAAATAAATGAATTATCTTAAAATTGATTTTCAATAAATACATTAAAACATAAAACTAATTATACTATAATCAGTTATACCAATAATTAGTTATTGGACGAATCCAAACATACAATTAGTTTTCAAATACACCGAGTATAGTTCGGGGTGAACGGAAAAATGACGTTTCATCAACTATACGACATATCACCTACCAAAGATCATGAATCATGTGGGGGCCAGGGGTGCATTTGGATAAATAGTTTAATTAAACGCTTATTCAATAACCTTATTTCAAATATGTTAAAAACAACTTATTTTCATAAACTTCTCTGACAAACTTAAGGAAATAAGCTAAAAAGAGCTTATAGGAAGATCATAAACTATTTGCATAAGTTATTTTCATAAGCCGAAATAAGTTTTCTATAAGCTCTTTCAAACGCACCTTAAGTCTAGTAGTCCGGATCAAGTCAACGTGAATATATGGGATAAGTTGTAATGCACGAAATGCAACTTTATAATTTTAGGAGATAATTATTTTTAAGGAATATTTTATTAATGTTATTTTGAATATAATCTTTATATATAAAAATAAGATAGTCTATGGGTAATTTTGTAGATTGTCTTGGGGCAACTTAGTTAAGTCAATAATAATTATCATTAAGGGGCAATTTGGTAAATTCAATAATTATTATTAGACTTAATTGCACTGTTGGTCCTTCATGTATCACGATTGTGCAATTTTAGTCCCTCGGGTTCTAAATGCGCCAATTGGGTCCCCTAAGTATCATGATTGTTGGTCCCCCTGGTTTCAATTGAGCCAATTGGGTCTCCCAGATATCACGATTGTGTAATTTTGGTCCTCAAGTATCATGATTGTGCAATTTTGGTCCCCCAAATATCACGATAGTGCAATTTTTAACGTCAATAACCTACGAAGGACATGTGGGACTAATTTGGTACTTAATGAGACCAATTTTTTAGCTTACGTGTCATTCCTATGTAGCACTTCGTGATGTGCATTTGACTGTTTAAGTGTGTGAGATGTTAATGATGTTGTATTAGAATATCCCATAAACTGTCAAGTTGACATCACTAAATGCCAAATCAGTCCCACGTGGGCGACGTAGGCTACTGCCATTAAAAATTACACTATCGTGATACTTGGAGGACCAATATTGCATAATTGTGATACCTGGGGGACCTAATTGGCGTAATTGAAATCCGAGGAACCAAAATTGCACCATCGGGATACTTGAGGGAACCAATTGGCGCAATTAAAACCTGGGGGACTAAAATTGCACAATCGTAATACCCGATGGACCAAAAGTACAATTAAGCCAAGAATTAATATTTTTAAAAATATTAAAGTTGGTAAATAAAACCAATATAAAAATAAGCTATCTTTATATATAAAAGTAAGATAGTTTAGGATTAATTAGGGATAATTTTGTAAGTTGTATTTAGGGCAATTATTAAATTTTTTTTAAATCTTAAAATAAGCAAATAAAACCAACATAAAGGTAAGGTATTCTTTTTCTCAAGGAATTCATGCGGATTTTTTGTGATTAAATTTTTTGATGTTTTAAGTTAAATTTTGAAAATGTTTCTTTATATCACAGGAACGATTAATTTTCTTATCACTTTCTATTATAACAAAATATTAAACTGTCAATAATTTTTTATTTTGCTATTATTTTAAATTTACAAACAAAATTTATCATTCCAAAAAATATATAAATATATTTATTAAGCATTATTTATGTGTCCATTGCACGAGTCAATCATTTAGTTAAATTAAAGGTTAAAGAAGGTTATATACTTTTAGCCTTGAAGTATGGACTCTCTCGTGCTTGGGATTGGGGTTTCAAGAAGGTTATATGTGAAACGGATGCAATGGAGGCTGTGCAAATTTTGCAGAATACGCAGCTCCATGGGTGTCATAGCTATGCTCGGTTGATTGATCAGATCTCTGCCTTTCTCCAGCGTCCTTGGTCAGTCACGTTGAATCATGTTTTTAGAGAAGCCAACACTTGCGCTGATCACTTGGCTAGGCATAGAGCTAGGTTCTGCATGAGATGGCATAACTGGATGGATGCTCCTTCGTCTTTGGAAGCTTATCTGTTGAAGGATAAGCTTGGCTGCATTCCCGCGGGCTAGTCCTTTCTTTTTGTTGTTTTTCTTTTTTCATCTATGTAACCAAAAAAAAAAAAAAAAAAAGCTTAATTGCGTTCCCTAACTTTTTTAATTATGCGATTTTGATCCCTATAAAATTTTAATTGCACTTTTAGTTTCTCATCTTTTTCAATTGTGCGATTTTGCTCCCTCAAGAAATTTAATTACACTTTCCATCTCTTAATTTTGTGAAATTGTGCAAAATTAGTCCTTGTATGGACCAAAATAAATTCTTTCATTACACAATTTCACAAAGTTGAGGGATGAAAAGTGTAATTAAATTTCTTGAGGGACCAAAATCGCACAATTGAAAAAGATGAGGAACTAAAAGTGTAATTAAAATTTTTGAGAAACCAAAATCGCACAATTTAAAAAGTTGAGGGACTAAAAGTATAATTAAGCCCAAAAAAAAAAAAAAAAGTTAAATTAAGGGGAACATATGTGTGATCTTGTTAGGAGTGCAATAGAGCCCATTTATTTAAGCTTTTTTTTCTTAAAAAACATTTTTTATATAAAATTCCACTTCTATTATTTAAATGCTTGCTTGATTAGAATTTTACTAAAAACACTTATCTAAAAAATTTGTTGAAATTCGACTTTTAAAGAAGCTGAAAATTTCAGCCTCTTATAAAAAAGATTTTACCAAATTTTTTTTTAGAGATTCACTTTTTTTAAATCTAAATAAACATCAGATTAATTGATTTAGAAAAGACAAAACTCCAAGTGTGTTAAATGAACCAAAATCAGTTGATTCTAGTTGGAATTTTTATGTTAGTCAAACACGAATTAAACGGAAGGGAATATTAGGACATGTTTGGTTGTATTTTTATTTCTTATTTTCGTTTTCTAAAAATTATTTTCATTTTTATTTTTGAAAAATTTGAAAATATGTGTATTTTAACCTCGTAATTTCATTTACTATTTTCTATTTTCGAAGTTTGAAATGAAAATGATGTTTTTTTTTCTTCACCTTTTGGTCATATTTTGAAAATATTTTTAGAAATAATGGGCTCGTTAGATTTACTGGTTAACCGGTAAAACTTGGTGGAGCATCCAACTAAGAGCATCTTCAATAGTTCAACTCATTCGAGTTGCTTAATTTCTTTTGGGTTTTACCATTCGAGTAATAATTTAAACAACTTTATATTATAATGACGTAACTCTTAAAAGTTCATCAAATGAGTTTCAAAAATTATTCAAAAAATATACTAAATTTATTTTAACTAATTTCTGTATTTTTATTGATGGTTCTTATATAAAGATTAATTGGATATCAAAGCAACTATTCTTATATGTTAAGTTCAGATCAACTCGCTCCAATAATGCAATTCAACCCGTCTTTAATTAAGCAAAGCAACTCCCATTGTTGTTGTTCTCTTCAAGCCTAATTTGGATTAACATTTAGCCCAAGTATAATACAACTCAATAAATAAACACAAATGAATAATGTTGTTAAAAAAAAAAAAGATTAAATATCACTTTTGATCTCATATCTTTTTTTAAATTTTCTTTTTGGTCCCTTCTTTTATTATTTTTTTCGATTTGGTTCCTTATTTTTATTTTTTGTTTCAATATGATTTTTTTCCTTTAAATTATGAAATAGAGAGGATTATATTGATATAACTTTTGTTAAATAAGGGGTCATTTCGAAATAAAAAAATAAAAGATGGATCATATCAAAATAAAAAAAAGGATCATATAGATTTAATTTTTGTAGAATATGAGATCATTTAAAAACAAAAAATAAAAAAGAAACTATATTGATATGACTCTATAAAATAAAAGATAAAATAAAAAAATAAAAAATAAAAAATCAAAACGAAAAATAAAATAAAAATAACGGAGTAACACGGCATGTAGCCGTAAAACAGAATTATTGTCCCTTGTTAGCGTCTTCGTTATTGAACGTTATTATTATTGAGATTGAGATGGGTGAAGAACTGAAGATTGAAGAATAAGAAATGGAAGAAGAAAAGGCGGCTGCATACTACGAGGAGCTGACCCGAAAGGGCGAAGGAGCAGCGAGGTTCAAGCAAGGTCTCGGCTTTTCCAACTCCGCATCAAACGACGACGTTCCGAAACTTGGGTCAGCACTTGCTTCCTCCTCCTCCTCTTCCTTCCTCTCCAAATTCGTCAAAGCGTCGAGCCCGTCCAAGGCATCGGAGTCTGAGAAGCAAGCAGCAGAGCTGCAATCCATTCAAAACAAGCTAAAGAAGAAACCCCTTTCCGAATCTAGGGTTTCGGAGAGAAGTAGAAGGCGAAGCAGGAGCAGAGAGAGATATAGGGAAAAGGGTAAGGAATCGAGGAGGCGAAGCAGGAGTAGAGATGGAGAGAGACATGGGCATAGAGATAGGAGAAGCAGAAGCAGAAGCGATTCGGATGGTGAAAGGCGGCGAAGGGGGAGAGACAGAGGCAGACGGAGAAGTAGAAGCGTTTCCCCTCGGAGGTCGGAGAAGAATAGGAGTGATAGAGGGAAACTGAGTGAAATGGGGAAGGGAAAGAATGCTGAGGTTGATTATGCCAAACTAATTCAAGGTTATGACAACATGGTACGTATGTGAACACCCCTTGGATGATGTTAATAATTAGTGTCTTCAAACCCTATCATGTTTGGAGAAAACTTAGGTACTTTACATTCAATGAGAATATGATATGTTACGGCTCATCAATGAAAATATAGGTACTTTAAGTGCTGTTATTTGATGAGAATAGGACGTATGTAACCACTCATCTATGAAAATATAATATATATGTAACAACTATCATACATGTCCTATTTCCATTATATTATTTCCATTAGATAACAGCACCTAGAGTACTTACGAAACTGCACCTAATTTTTGTCCATTAAGGTTAAACTCTTTCGTGGGCTTGAGAGACGTTAATAAGCTTAACTTGAAATTTTCAAGTGTTATGAGTATGACCTTTTATATCTCTGCTATTCTCTGCAGTCATCTGCTGAAAGAGTCAAAGCCAAGATGAGGCATCAGCTTTCTGAAACTGGTAGGTCAATGGATCCTCAGGGCACTACTTTTTGAATTAACAGCTTTGTGCCAAACATTCTGTTATAAATAACTTTATTGCTTTATGAAGCACTGAACTCATTGACACTGGTATTAGTTAAATTTTTTAATCTTTTTCTCCGTGATGAACAAGTTTATGAATGATTTTCAAAGAGTTTACTATGTGAATCTACGTAGAAAACTTGATTCTTGTAATGAATTCATGTCTGATCTTCTTGTAGTATGATCATTTGGTATCAGAAACTGATTTACATCATGTTTGGTTCACATTTTTACCAGCACAGCCACCCATTACAATGCACTTTTTCTCTCAGCAACAATTTAGCTAAAACAAAATGGCTTTTAGGTTGCTACTATCTAGTGAGATATATCTGCCTTAGGATTATGAAAAAATGTCTTAAATATTTCATGCTTGAAGCATGGATGGAAATTTTGGTTCCCAATTATGTTTGCCAAATGAGATGGTTTATCCATATTGTTGTAATTTTCTTTTCTGCAATACTTTTAAATGCAGCTGCACAGGACTCAGAGAAAGGTGAGGGCTGGGAGCGATTTGAGTTCAACAAGGATGCCCCCCTTGATGATGAGGAAATTGAAGGTCAGTCTTGTTTGACAATATTGTTTTTCTAAATTAATTCATGGGAAATCTTTCCCTTGTCTACTCATGAATTTTTCAATTTAGGCCTTTTTTTAGTTCCTTTTTGAAGCTACAAGTGCAATTTGTTTTTGTTAGCTGGTTGTTCTCCATTCTTGGGAAGAATCACCAAAATACTCTTACATCTTTTACATTTTTCATTTATATATAGATATTTTTTTTTTCTCGGTCCTTTTGTTTTCCTGGTAATGAAATTAACATAGTTGTCAGATTAGTGTGAATGTTTCACGCATCTTTGTTGAGTGGAAGTTTAAGTAATGCCTTGTTAATTTATCTCAATATTGAGTGCTGTAATTATATGCTTGTTAATAATTATACTTGTCAGTTAATTGTTTGCATGTGCTTACTAAATAGTTTATACTTTTACATCATTGAATGGTGATCTTTCCAGCTATATTTGCTTGTAATTGTGAATGAGTAGAGTGATGGTGGATTTGGCTTGAACTTAATACAACTGATCGTGCATGCCAACCTATATGCAGTTGCTGAAGATGATGCATCATTAGTCAAACACATTGGGCAGAGTTTCCGGTTCTCTGCTGTAAAGGTGTCTCCCTCATGTCAATTTAGTTTCTTGTTGATGTATCATGTACATGCCTGATATATGTTTGGAAGATTAAATATAAATTGAATTCATATTATTATGAAGGCAAAAAGGGAGGAACAGATCCAAGCTGCTCACGAGGAAGCTATGTTTGGTGCCTCAGCACTTCTGCCTCCCATCAGTACAGACAGCGAGGCTGAAAAGGAGAATGAGAAGGAAGATGATAAAAAAGACCTTGTTACAAGCCTCCTAAGTGAAACAGTAAGTGATTTATATGCTACACTGCGCATTGGTAAGCATGACAAATAATTTAAGTAATCCTTATATTTGGTTTCAGGTGCTGGCCAAGCGTAAAGGCTCTTGGCGTGATCGGGTTCGTGAGGCATAGAATTTCCACTTTGAAGTCGATATTGCTGATTTGAAAAGCTGGCCAACTGTCACTTGGACTTCAGAGCATAAAACCTTTCAATTTTGCAGCTGGAATTACTGTCCATTATGGTTTTCTATATGTGTGAGGTGGGCTTTAACCATGTAAACAGCTTGATGTTCGAAACCCGTATCTGTTTCTTATTCAACTGCCATTCTTTTGAAGCATATATATATATATATATATCATTAGTGAGGTAGGCTGTGTGCCACTGTGCTAGTGCCACTGCTTATCATCTCAAAAGAGGAAGCGGGATGTCTGAAATGCTTTTTGTCTTTAGTGTCCTGTCAGTTACAGAATTCAATTTTGAAGGTGTACCTTCCGAATAAGTGGTTGTAGACTTGTAGTGCATTTGTAAATGTAATTAAACTGAGTGGGCGGGAAAAAATATTTTCCCTTTATGTCTATGGTAAAAAAAAAAATCTTGCTGGTTAGTAAAGGGTGTCATTTCAATTCTTGCCCATTTCAATTCTTGCTCACACTTCTATTCTCTCACTTTTGAAATGATGTCCATGTTATTAATGTATACCAAACATTAATTTTTAAAGAACCATATGGCTCTGAGTTTTTTCATCACGTCGGGAACATGTTGGATCTTTATTTTGTTAATCCAAAATTAAAATTGTAGTGTTTTTTTTTTTTTTAATTTGAAAAATGGATAAAATTAATACTTTAAAGGTTATTAAAATTTTGCATTTTCTCGTAAATCGACTTCAAAGACTAGTTTTCCAAATAAAAAATATTTTTCAAAGTTTTTCTATTTAAATAAATTTTGATGGTGACTTTCATTTTGCCTTTTCTTTTTTGCTAACCTTGTGATGGCTCTAGTAACTGAGATCAAATATATAATTAATTCAGGTAACAACCACTACATCATGGTTGAATGTTTAATCATTAACTCGTTGGTTGAACCAATGTCCCCGTGAGTCGCGTTTAAGGGTGTGTTTGGGTAAAAGTTTATTTTTTTATAATTTGAATGGATAAATGCTTATTTGATAAGATTTTTTTGAAATAAGCTTAAAAAGCTTATTTTCATAAATCTGACAACCTTATTGAAATAGACTGAAAAGAAGTTATGAAAAAATAATAAATTATTTTCTTAAGTTATTTTTAGAAGTTTAAATAAGCTCTCTATAAATTTCGCGTCTCTTAAATATGATAAACATGTTAGAGATTTAAATCCTAGAGTCATTATTACTTAGATGAGTCTTTTACCTAACTATCGTTCTAGATTAGCAATTGTATGAATAATTGGTTAAAGAATAAAAAGAATTATTTTATTTTTTTGGTATACTAAGATATAGATTCTGAAAAAGATTATCTCAGCAGTTGTGTCTATATAAATTTATATACTTTTTCCCCAGTACAACGTATATATTGATAAAAAATGTATATCGGATTATTTTGGATTGTGCACCCACAAATTAGAAATTTAATATTATGATTTATGACGAGAAGAAAAATGAGACAGGAAAGAAACAAAAATGAAGATGAACTCGGAATAAATTATTTTGCCGCTGAAACAAAATTGCATCATACCGTGGGCGTAATGTAAATACCATGTCCATGTACAGTTGTGCTTCATTTCGTCTCCCTAAAATAAAGCATAGAAAAGTAATAAATAATGATAACCACGTAAAGTTGCTCCATTGAAGTCTCATTTTGACTCACCCTTGATATCGATGGCTAATCAATGGCTTAGGACTGAGGTACGTTCCCATTTGATACTTAATCATTATATTTCAGTTACCTTACTTCAGTTATCGTTTCTCGTACGTGTTTCACTGCTCCTGATCATTCTGGGTCTCTATTTAATATTTACGCATGCTTAATTATTATAGGTATACCCATTGTTGGCGGCTGTCGGAGTTGCTGTTGGACTGTGCGGGTTGCAGCTGGTTCGCAATATCTGCATGAACCCTGGAGTCAGGTATCTGATCTCTCTGTCTCACTTCTTTGTGGCAACTTTTGATCTTTGGAATGGTTGATTTTTTGTATTCTAAAAACCAGGGATGCCTTTTTTTTGGACGAGACAATTTGAATGATCAGGGGTTTGGGGGTTAAGATCTTATATAGATATTGCTCTTAGTTCAGATCCTCACTTCTTACTTTGACTGATTATTACCCGAGTCAATTGTTTCTTGATTGATTGAGACTCAAGACTCAATAGTGTTACAGGAGGATAACTATTGATAGAGTCATTCAATTTGAGTCTATGGAGTAGAGAGAAGGAATTTGAACTTATAAATCATTCACATATAGATGGTTAAAAACACTATGTTTATGTATTACGAGAATATTGTTAGAATTTTTGGGTCACACATATAATGTTTAAATGTATTAGGTCATTATTTAATTAACCAAAATTAAAGTTGGCTATTTAATATAAGATTTATGATTGAGGGCATAATATTGTCATGAAAAGTTATTGTACAGATACCATAAGCAATATTCTAATTTGATGAGGGACCAAATTAGAAATAGGGAGAGTAACTGATCATCAGTTACATAAAATGGGTTATGGTCCCCATTTGTAGAGCAACTACAGAAGAACAATTTCTGTTCTATTTTCTCTTCATCCCCATCAGAAGAGAATCAAGAAAGCAAACCTAAGACGCTCTGCAATTGAAAGATCAAATACCCGTTGTAAATCTCATCACCTTCATCGATTCTCAATGGCAATTTCAAGTACGCTTTCGCATTTTGTTTTCATCATGAATTGATATGGGGTTCATAAGGATTGATTTAGGATTGTGCTATATCTTTACTTATTTGATTATACCCATATATAACCAAATAACTAAAGATACAACAGAATCCTAAATCAATCCTTATGAACCTCATACCAATTCATGATGGGAGCAGAATGCGGAAGCATACTTGAATTGCCATTGGGAATCGATGAAGGTGATGAGATTGACAACGGATATTTGATCTTTTAATTGTAGATCGCCTTAGGTTTGCTTTCTTGATTCTCTTCTAATGAGGATGAAGAGAGAATAAAACAAAAATTGTTTTTCTACGGTTGCTCTACAAATGGGGACCATAACCCATTTTATGTAACTGATGATGAGTTACTTTCCCTATTCAATATTTCTAATTTGGCCCATGGTCAAATTAGAATATTATTTATGATATCTACACAATAACTTTTCATGACAATTATGCCCTTAACCATAAACCTTATATTAAATATTATTTACATATAAACATTATTTAACGGTCATAACACATTTAAACATTATTTACATGTGTGACCCAAAAATTCTAACAAATGCTGCAGTAATTCAGTAAAAACATTATGGATGACATGATATATAAATGTTGGGAAAACATAAAAATTATTAACATAGAATTAACACAATAAAGAATTATAGGCGGCAATTAAGTATGCAACTACATAAAAATGAAATAAATATAAATCAATTTATCGATTTTGGCCGAGACATGCAAAAGTACTGGACTTAAGAGTATTTTGTCACCACGAGTAAATTGCTCAATGCAGTTAGTCTCAAGGTTAATACTAGGGGTGTTCATCAACCGATCCAAACCAATTCAAACTGCAAAAACCGAACCGAAAACTGAATAAACCGAAAACTGAAAAACCGAAAACCGAATTCATTGGATTGGATTGGATTTCGGATCTAGTGAAAACAACCAATCCAATAATCCAATAAACCGATACTATATACATATACTATTATTAAATTATAGTACTACTCATACTTAAGCATTGTCATACTTTTATGAACGAACACTCTCATTGTTGGAATTGTCAAATACTAGATGTATGGGAATGTGTATAGTTATTCATGTACCTAGGAATCAATAGTTATTCATTTACTAGAAGATTTTATTCATGTACTTAGGAACTAGAACTACATTAATTCTAGTATATATAGATTTAATGTTGGTTTTCGACTTAATATAACTATGTAACGATGTATCGGTAAAAATCGAATTATCCAATCCAATCCAAACCGCATTTGATTGGATTGGATTGGATCGGATTTTTTTAAGTAAGCAAACCGATCCAATCCAAACCGCAAGTTATTTTCATCTTTGGATCGGATGATTTTTGGCTCAAAATCGATCCAATCCAATCCGCGAACACCCCTAGTTAATACCTTCTCGGATACAATAGCTACACCTTGCTAGCACTACACTTAAATTAGTAAGTGTACAAGAACAGCTATTTGGATGCTGAAGAAACTAGAGAACACTAATAAATTCACACTTTAATTTTTCCCAACTCTTCGCCCAATCCATGAAGAGCCCAAACGTGCGTGTAAGCTGAGTAGCTAACAGTGTGTGTAGTAGTGTTTTGGGCGTGAAGGAGTAACTGAGAAAGGGAACTTTTGAGCAGAAGAACAATATAAAATTAAGGAGTGGTAGGAGAGAGTAAAAGACACAGAGCAAGGGAGAAGGTGTGTATATCTCTATCACATGAAAAAATGAAGCTCTCCTTCACCGATTGGAAAAAAACAAACTCTTTTACGCTTTTTTTTTCTTGCTTTTATGAAAGCTGGGTGCTTCAGAAAAATGGAGTATGCAAACCAATCAGTTTTTTAAGCAACATATTAAAAATAAAACCTAAAAAACAGGAGATAAAGGATAATGCCTTTATCTTCCTTTATCTTTTGTAAAAAAAAAGGATAATGCCAAAACTGATTATACGACTTGACCTTTTACTTAGTCATAGAATAAAATAAAATAATAGAATTTCACTACTCTAAAGTAAAAAACTCTCTAAAATGAAAAAGTAAAAATATATTTACTATTAGATCATTTTTAGTGGGTCAAGATCTTTATACATTTATCAAATTAATGATAAATACATTCTTACTTTCTCATTTTAGAGGAACCAAATATAAAATAATACCATAACTTTAAAATAGACGACAAAATTATATAAATATTTGATTTTAAAATAAATAATCAAAAATAAATTATTAATAATATAACAATAAATACATGTCATTTTATATTAAATTGATGGTAAGACCTCATAGTCAATTTTTGAAGTCTTCATCACTTGAGTTATCTAAAATCTGTTATTATATAACAAAATTTATGCAAAGTATGGATTGCTGTCAAACAAGATAAACTATACGAATTTCTTTTACATCATTTTTTTTAGGTTAAATATCATTTTTGTTCTTTTATTTTTATTTTATTTTTTATTTTGGCCCCTAATTTATTATTTTTTTGGATTTGGTCTCTTATTTTATAAAGTTATACTAATGTTGTCCCTCTTTTATTTTTTGTTTCGAAATGGTCCCTTATTTTGTAAAAATTAAACCTATGTGGTCATTTTTTTTGTTCCGATATAGTTTCTCTTTTATTTTTTTGTTTCGAAATGGTCCCTTATTTTACAATAGTTATATCAATATGGTCCTTTCCATATCACAATTTAAAGGAAAAAGATCATATTGAAACCAAAAATAAAGATAAAGGGACCAAATCGAAAATAATAATAAAAGAGAGATCAAAATGAAAATTTAAAAAAAATAAGGGATCAAAAGTGATATTTAACCTTTTTTTTAAAATTTTTTTATCAGAAGCAAAAGGCTAGAAGGTTATATTCGACATATCCTCATCATGGCATCTGAATAGAAATACATTAAAATTAGAAGTTAATATAAAATGCTTTTTCAGTCAAAAAAAAATAGAAAATGCTTTTCGGCATTTTATTTAATAATTATTTCGATGTTTAATATACGACGACATTTGATTTTCGTTTCTATGTATTTCCCCTGCAAATGAAATAGGGTGAGCAAGGAAAACAGAGGCGCAGGAGTGCTGGAGAACTTTGCTGCGGGAGAAAAGTATTCCGAGCATGTATTGAGGAAGTTTGTACGCAACAAAGAGCCAGAGATTACGCCCTCCATCAACAGCTTCTTCTCAGACGAAAGTCGCAACTAAGTTGCTTTAATTAATTAACCAGAACTCCATTTGAGAACGAACGAGACATACACTTTACGGTATGGGAAAATGCAGAAAGATATTCTCTAACATTTTTTTTTTCAATATATTCTAATGTGGATCCAATAAAATTCAAGTGGGATCCACATGAATTAATAGGACCTACACTAATTTTAATTAATAAGAAAAAAAATATGTTAAAAAAAGAATATTAAATAATATGTTGATAGCAATCCTCTCATGTTCTATTATGTTTTTTTGTGGATATACACTCTATTATGTTAAGAACAGTTGTTGTGCATTTAAACAGTTGGTTGTGCATTTAAATAAAAGGTGTTGGATCTCTCAAGCTGATCCGCATGTAAGCGTGGGGAAGAATATTAATTTCAAAATCCAAACTTAGAGAGATATAAAAGTAAATTAGAGAGATATAAAAAATAAACTAGTTTTAAAATCTATCATCCTCTTGTGAAACAGAATAATGTTATTTCTCCTTCTCTTTGTCAATCGTTTCGCTTTCAACTCTTAATCATAATCAATATTTAATTAAAAACTCTCCTCTTCCTTCCCCTCGTCTCCTTTGAATCAAAGATAACCTTAGGTGCAATTCCAATTATAGTTATGATACTATTTTTCAATGAGATGAATATATACATGTGTAATAACTCATCAATGAAAAATAATATGTTTATTGTTACATACATACATATGTCTTAGAGTGCGTTTGAAAAAACTTATAAAGAACTAATAATTTATGATATTTTTATAAGCTATTTTTAGTTTATTTCAATAAGCTTATCAGAGAAGCTTATGAAAATAGGTTATTTTTCACTTATTTGAAAATAACTTATTAAGTAAGAGTTTAATTAAGTTGTTTATTCAAACACGTCCTTATTCTCATTGAAAACAACACCGCAAATACTTAGAGCATCTCCAATGCCAAATAATTAAGGAACCCTTTTTTGGTTCTTAAATGGACCCCACAGTGCCACATTAGATTTAAGCAACTCATCCATTTTTTGCTCCAATACTAAGAATCACTCATTGGTTCTTAACTAACTTTTAGTGGGTCCCACAATGAACCCCACATCTTAATATTTTTATTTAAATTTATTTTTATTCTGAATTAAATATTAATTCATATATATTTAAATAAAAAAATTAAAAACCCGAAAAATAAAAATATTAGGAAATATTACAAATTTATTTTATTTATCATAAAACGTGAAAATGATGAAAAATACATAACATTACATAAAGATAATAAATTAATTTTCGTTATTCTCACGTCCGAAACGTTCCCAAATATGCTCCACCAAATCCGCCTGAAGTTGTCGATGAAGTTGTCTTTCACGAAGATGTGCTCTCCTTTGCAAATATGTTGCAAAATTGGGATGATGCCCATTAGATACTTCAGTTGTTGAGACGTCATTGTCTACATGATCATAATCAAAATTATCACTATATGTGTGTCGTTCGTCTTCAACAATCATGTTATGTAATATGATGCATGCATATATTGTATACTTGATTGTATCCATGTGCCAAGCACGTGCTGGACCACGTATAATCGCGAATCGAGATTGGAGCACCCCAAACGCTCGCTTGACATCCTTTCTTGTTGATTCTTGTCATTGGGCAAATAATTGTTTGTTTTCTCCTTGTGGCATTAGGATGGTCTTGACAAACGTAACCCACTCAGGATAAATACCATCTGCTAGATAGTACCCCACATTATATGGGGTTATATTCACCATATACTGCATTGTGGGAGTTTGTCCTTCCAAAACGTCATTAAACACATTTGACTGGGTTAACACATTAATGTCATTGTTTGAACCCGCAATGCCAAAAAATGCATGCCAAATCCATAAGTCTTGTGATGCCACTGCTTCAAGCATGATCGTGGGTTTGCCATGATCACCTCGAGAAAATTGGCCCTTCCATGCAACCGGACAATTTTTCCATTCCCAGTGTATACAATCAATGGAACCCAACATACCTGGAAAACCACGTGCCTCCCCCATTTGTAGTAGGCATTCAAAGTCATCATTGTCGGGCCTTCTCAGGTACTCAGCCCCAAAAATCTCATTCACACCCCTTACGAATCTCTCTAAGCATTCCACTGCAGTGCTTTCGCCAATTCTAACATATTCATCTACACTGTCAGCGGGTGATCCATATGCCAGTATACGAATAGCGGCAGTGCACTTCTGCAACGGTGAAAGCCCCCTCCTACCAACTGCATCAATCCTCATTTGGAAATACTCATCATGGGGGCCAAGGGCTTCTACAACACGAAGAAATACATGCATTCGCATTCGAAACCTTCGTCGAAATTGAGCCTCTGTGTATACTGGATTTTCAGAGAAGTAGTCACTGAACAGTCGATTATGTCCTTCTTCACGACTCCGATTTACCACTGTTCTTCTTCGTCTGTGCCTAGTGGTGTTGTTGGATTGTTGTTGGCTTTCTAGTACTAACCTTATGACTTCTTCTTCAGTGTTGTCCTCAAGTTGCTCATCTACGATTTGGTTCCAGAGTGTATCAAAGGCGTATGAATTATTTGGATCCATTATAAGATGATTGAATCGTGTAAGAATGAGAAAAGATTGCACAATTTGATGAGAAGATGAGAGAATGAGAAAAGATTGCACAATTTGATAAGAAGTTGAGAGAATGAGAAAATATTGCACTAATTGAAGAGTATATATAGTGAGCAACACAACGGCTAGTTTCTCATAACGGCTACTTTTTCCTAATGGCTAGTTTTTCATAACGGCTACTTTCTCATAACGGCTACTTTTTCCTAACTGCTAGTTTGTGCCTAATAAAGTCACAATACAGTTCATGATCTTGGATTTGTCTCTCTGACATCGTAGATGTATCCTTTAAAAGGATTTCGTATAACTTGATTGCATTATTTGTCTGCTTTTCCTCAGCTATCTTTGCCATGATAGAGTTTTTCTCCTTCACAGCTTCTTCCATGCCAGTAAGGTCGATAATTTTAGAAGACATCTCTGCTGCTTTTGCTTTGTTCTTCCTTTTTGCTGCCTTTTGTCCTATTGGGCGAACCACTGGTGATGCAGGATCATAATCGCAATTTGTTGGTGTTTCTGGGTTGGAAGATGATGAGTATGCCCCAGAAGCATAAATCTTTGTTCTTTTTAAAGAACTTTCCATGGATTTTGCTGTCCATTTAGGCTCATCCTTCAACAAACACCATGCATGCTCAAATTTGAATGTCTCGCCTTCATCTTGTGAAAAAATAGCATGTGCAGCCGCCATGATGTCCTTCTTAGAGCTTCCGCTTTTCCTCCTTTGGACAGCTTGCTTATAATAGCCGACGAACTTTTGGATAGCATAATTCAACTTATGCCACCGAGATTTCAGTTGAGCTTTTTCCCTCTTTTCAAAATTCCCACGGTACTCGTTATAACCTTATTTAATTCTCAACCAAAAACTATCTCCTTTTGGTCAACGCCTATAACTGAATCCTTTCAGACGTTGAGCCATGCTTGAATGAGTTGTGTATCTTCTTGCATTGTAAATCTGACTCGTTTTTTTTGAAGCATAATCCCCTTCTACTTCGTCGAGAGTGATGCCTTCTAGGCCGACTTGTGTAGAAAATTGTGGAACTTGTGAATCGGACATAGATCGTGTTGGTGTTTGAGGAATCTCATTAGTGGACTCCACACCACTAGTAGCTATAGGAGGCCTATAAAACATGAGAAGGAATGGAGAATTTTGAGAAATTTGGCAAGGTGGAGGAGGTTGAGGATAATAAAATGGAGAATATTCACTAGCAGGGAGAGGATGAAGATAATAAAATGGGGGATTTTGAGGACTTTCACTGGTGGGAGGAGGATGAGGATAATAAAATGGGATGAGGGATTTTGAGAACTTTCACTAGTGGGAGGAGGATGAGGATAACAAAATGGAGGATTTTGAGGACTCTCATTACTAGGAGGGGATGAGGATAATATAATGAAGGATTTTGAGCATAATTGGCATCCATTTGACAATAATATAGTGAAATTATAGAATTGTAGATGTGGAGAAGATGGGTAAAAAATGTATGTATTATCTCCGATGTATAGATGAATGAAATTTTTATTAACATTAGATTTTATTACCGTTGGATTTATTACCGTTACATATTTCTCACTACTGTGCCTCGCCTCTCTATTATCAACCATAGATAAAAAAATTGAGATGAAAACACTCCAGAATGTTCTTTATCTCTCACCTCTCTATCCTCTCCATTACCCAGCACCCTCTCAATCTTGCCTCAAAGCTTCTCAGTCTCTCGGTCTCCCTCTCCATGTCGCATCTCAACCTTTCCCTCTCCTTCAAAGCCTCTCGGTCTCAAGCCTCTCGGTCTCCCTCTCAATCTCGCATCTCAACCTCTACCTCTCCCTCAAAGCCTCTCGGTCTCCCTCCCTCTAACTCTCGGTCTCCTTCCCCTATCTCAAACCCTCTCAGCCTCTCAACCTCCCTCCCTCAGACTCTGGGTCTCCCTCCCTTTGACTCTTGGTCGCCGGAATCTCCCATTTTTTCCATTCTCTTGGTCGCATGTCGTCGGAATCTCAGGCTCATCCTTCTCAATCGACTATCTCCCTTCATCCCTTACTTCTCTCCCTCTCAGGCTCATCTCCCTCATCAGTGGAGACCTCCATCCAAATCGTTGTCCCTCCTCCTCCAGATGTGCGTCCATGCGAGCAGAGCAGCAACCAGTTTCAGAAGGGGCTGTGACGGTGGTTCCGGCGACATGCATGTATTTTCTGGCGACATACATTTAAAGTTGTAATTTTTATGATCTTTTGCCTTCAGTTTTGTTTTATTTTTCAATTTTTTTGTTGGATCTGTATATTTCACCTTTGATCTGTATGCCTATTCTCATCTCCATTTCTGTTAATGTCGTTTTTTTTCCCTCCATTTGCCTGGATGATGTTGTTTTTTGGTTGATGTTTCACAAAAAAATTGTTTTTTAATGATAAGCAACCGTTCCTTATAAGGAACGGTACTTAAGTTTAACCAATTTCAGATTTAAGGAACTGTCACTGAGGCAAGCTCCAATGCCAAAAATTTATAAGCACCCTTTCCTTAAATTTAAGGAACCTGCGTTGGAGTTGCTCTTAGAGTGTGTTTGAGAAAGCTGAAAAAATAGATTATGCTGATACTCAATTATATGTATAATCGATTATTGTGATAATTGATTACAATCAGAATCTGTTTTTGTTTGGGTACGTTTGTTGAAAAGAAATTTTAAGATAATCTATTTCGTTTGGGTGGTGGAAAAAATCAAATTTATATGGTAAATTACAAAAAAAGGTATGAAATTATTTGTATAATTTCATAATATTTGTTTAAAAGTTAGTTTTGTAGGGGCAAATAAGAAAGAGAGTTTTGAGAATGAAAAATAATCAAATCACAACAATTTTAAGCCAAAACAAATTAGATGACATAAAACAACTTTTTTTTCTCAAAAAAAGCTTTTTTTTATAAATTTAAGTTAATTACCAAACATGATAGATTATATATGAAAAAAAAAAAACACCTGAAATTGAAAAAAATTATATATCCTAAACATGTTATTAAAAGAACAACACCAAAGCTTTTCCTTTAAATAAAAATAAAAATAAACGGTAATTTCATAAAACATAACAAAATAAAATAAAATAAAATAAAATGGTGATTGATAGAGAAATTGCCGCTTAAGCGAAGCATTTTAAAAAAGCAGAAAGAGAATCCCTCCAAATCGCAATCTGGAAAACGTAATTAAATTAAAAACCCCTCCATTGATAGGCAAACGCTCGCTACTAGCCAATTTTAAAAATTGTGACCCCGCCATTTCACACACACTCCTATTTGTTAATTCTCAACGGTCCCATCTGGATCTCCTCCTTGTTGTGTTGTGTTGTGTTGTGCTGTGGAATTCATTCTCAACGCTCTTTCTCTTCTCTTCCCTCCAAATTCCAATTCCTAACCGCACCCAAACTCACTCAGATCAGATCCATTCATGTCTTCATCTTGTGATCGTCCTTCTTCCAGGCCCCACACATATAATCGCAAGCAAAAATCTCTCGGCCTCTTATGCACCAAGTATACTACTACTACTACTACTACTACTACTACTAATACTACTATTCCATTCCCTTTTATTCAATTTCAATTTCAATTTAATTAAAATGCGCATTCTGCAGTTTCTTGAGCTTGTATAATCGAGACGGGGTTCACTTGATCGGCCTCGACGATGCCGCTTCCAGATTAGGTGTCGAGAGAAGACGGATCTATGATATTGTTAACGTCCTCGAGAGTATCGGCGTGCTTGCAAGAAAGGCCAAGAATCAATACACTTGGAAAGGCTTTGCCGCTATTCCTGCTGCTTTAAACGACCTTAAGGTACCTACTTTTTATTTTAAAGTAAATCCCAATCAATTAGGTTATGCACGAACTCGATTCAACGTTTGTCAATAATTTTCCAGTTTGTGATTGTTTTCTAGGACGAGGGTTTAAAGGAGAATTTCAATGCTTTTGACGGCGCCAACGACAATTCAAAAGTCAGTAGTGTTTCCGTGTATCCAATTGCCTTCAATATTTTAATTTTATTTTTCAGAATAATTACTAGGTTAATTAATTGTTGTTAACCATATGTTTAGGTGTCGGATGACGAGGATGATGAAGAAACCTTATCCAATACTTGTAGTCAGAATGACAAGTCCACTCCTCATTCTGATCTTCCCAAATCTCTGAAGAATGGTAACTTCATTAACAAATAGTTTAACAGTTTAACATACCCTATCTGTTTAATTTTTTTATGGTTCATATGGCTTATCCTATATTCCAATTAAGAATGCTATTATGAATTTGAGGGAACTACAAAATTTTATTCAATTTCCAATTTTGGACGGATCTATTTTGGATTTAAATGTTATGGAAGTAAGTATTTTAAATTTTATTTACACTGCCAAACAATGATGAATTATTACATTATTAAAAATGTTTTACTAACCGTAAAAGTCTCAATTTTTGCTTTGATAAATGTATCAAAATTAAATTTTTTTTTTGTTGGGTGGGAAGGGGGTGTTGTAATTGGTGATAATAAGTTTTGTTGGTTTGTGAAATAGCTGTGATAAACACAGGAACTTTGAAATGTGAAACATTAACGAATGTAGTTTCCGAAGATGACGTGTTCATAATTAAGAAATTTTAAGTTTTACACTGTTTCTATGATGTTTTGCAGACAATCGAAGGGAAAAGTCTCTGGCGCTACTTACTCAGAATTTTGTCAAGCTCTTTGTCTGCTCTAATGTGAGGATGGATTACCATAAGTTTGTTCGTCATTTCAAGTTGATGCATCTTTTTTATTTAGCTACGTAATAGAGTTGATCTTAATATGTTAAAAATTTGATCAAACTACAGGTCGAATTGATCTCCCTTGATGACGCAGCAAAGTTGTTGCTTGGAGATGCCCATAATTCATCCACAATGAGAAGTAAGTAGTACTATAATTTGAGCGGTGCTATTTGGTTCGAAAGTATACAGTATGAAAAAGCAACGAATTTGTTGAAACCAATCAAATACATGTATAACCATTCACAGTGATTAAAAACTGAAAAAGATTGCATACGTGTTAGAGTAATATGCATTCGTTGGACTTCATACGAAATATTTTCGTACTGAAGATCATTACCCCTATAATTTAAATAAATTTGTTTGTTAAGCGTGAAACGTTTTCACTTATACTCTCTATTTTGGCTTTTCAGCAAAAGTCAGACGCCTGTATGACATTGCAAATGTGCTATCCTCAATCAACCTAATTGAGAAGGTATTACTCGCTAAAGCTTTAATCTCCTTTTTTAATGTATTTTTTGAAAATTTAGCATGAAATAGGAGTAATGACAGTGAGTGCTTCACATATCCTCTTCTTTGTATCGATTTGTTTAATAAATTTGTGCAAACTTGGCATATTCTTGCCGTAAGCTTACTATGATTCTACAAATTGATGCAGACCCATACGATAGATACAAGAAAACCAGCATTCAGGTGGCTGGGTTTGGAAGGAAAGAGATGGAGTGAATCACTTCACAATTCCAATGTCAACGATTCCAGGAAAAGGGTGTTTGGAAATGATGTCACAAACATCAGTTTCAAGAGGAATAAAGTGGATGCATACATGAACGGAGACTTAAGCCAGAACCCTAAGAAGCAAAAAGAACTGGAAAATGATAGTGGTCTGGGTCATGTACATAAAAGCAATTTAAAACAAGGCACAAAACAGACTTCAAGCAGCTTTCAGTTTGGTCCTTTCGCTCCAGCCTATGTGCACAAAGTTGGAGCTTCTGAGAATAATAACGTGAAGCAGGTGCATGATTGGGACAGTCTCGCAACCGCCCATCGTCCTCAGTATCAAAACGAAGGTAATAAATATTTTCATCTTTGCATTACACAGTGATATATGAAATTTTGTTTTGCAATGCTTATTCATCCATTGTTCTATTTTCCTTAAGGTGATTGTTTGGTAGTTCTTTGATGCCAATTCTTCAGTTAGGCACTAGGCAGATTGATTATAGGCCTCGTTTAAACTCTATCATTGAGTGGCTTGAATACTGATACATTGCTGAATATTCAACTAATCTGGTGTTCGATTAACTTTTGATGCAGCTTTGAAAGAACTCTTTTCCCATTACATGGAAGCATGGAAATCGTGGTACTCTGAAGTTGCTGGCAAGAAGCCCATACAAATTTTGTAACTCATGTCCTGCATGGTCAAATAAGTAGTATAGCTTTCTCTGTGGGGATATCCATTGTCCGATGCATGTTCTCCATGCGCCAGCTTACTAGAGCCACCATTTACGGATTTTTCAACCGTGATGCATAAGATCAATTTAGGCAGTTCTTGCAGATTCTTGATCACACTAATTTATTATAGTTCAACTATTCAAGTGATGTCTGGGTGTCAGTGCCTTGCCCTACAGTATTGTCCCTTTAGTAACTTTACTGATTGGTTTGATCGGATTGGAAAAAGCAAAATTTGATATTCAAATTGATTGAGGTTCGATTAGTTTGAGTTGAATCAAAATCAATCTGGCTACTTAATTCAATTTGTATTTTATAGATTTATTCGAGTTGGATAGCTTTGCTCAACTCAAACTAGGTCTGTGATGACCCCTAGAATTTTCAGCCATGTGCATTGTAAGAAGCACTTGCACAAACTTTTTTCACACAATAGAAAAAGTGTGTAAAGAGGTTTGATTTCAATTAAATTTCAGAAAACGAAAGTGTGTTCAGATGAGCCATACCAAAATTTTAAAAAGTTACGTACGGAATCAAAATACGTCAGTTTAATTTCCATTGTTTGGAAATTAATCGTGAAATTGAAATTTCAGCAAAAAATTATTACAACAACAAATTTTATTACATTAAGGGTGTGTTTGGGAAAGCTGGAAAAAAAAGATTATGCTGATAATCGATTTATGAATAATCGATTATTATGATAATCGATTATAATCAGAATCTATTTTTGTTTGGGTCTGTTTGCTGAAAAGCGATTTCAAGATAATCTTTTTTGTTTGGATGGTCTAAAAAAATCACTTTTTACATAGTAAATTACGAAAAAGGGTATGAAGTTATTTGTATAATTTAATAATATTTATTTGGAAGTTAGTTTTGCAGGGGTAAATAGGGAAGAGAGTTTTGAGAATGAGAAATAATCAAATCATAACAATCTTAAGCTAAAATAAATTAGATGACATAAAACAGCTTTTTTCCCCCAAAAAAAGCTTTTTTATAAATTTAAGCTATTTGCCAAACATGATAGATTATATATGAAACAGCTTTTTAGCCAAAAAACAGCTGAAATGGGAAAAATCTAGTTTTCCCAAACAAGCACTAAGTCTTCCCCACGACTATATCATAATCATAATTTGGTATCATTCACACCTTATTCGATGTCAGTTTATACAACACCTATCACAGCTTTGAAGGAGACTGGTACCAGCCCCAAGGTTCATCAGAGATGTGCCGAGTGACTTGCTTCACACTCAAGTAGTTATCAAGTCCCCTGAAATTTTATTTTAAAAAAATCAGAGCCAGATGCTCAAATAAGATAGACTTAGCAAACGTTTATTTTTCAGATTTGACAATAACAGTGCTGGAGGTATGCTTTGTCTATTGCCGATTGTCCAAGAGTTTATTGTATTGTCTCCCCGACATAGTTCACTCTTTATGCCAGCTTCAAACCAAAGGAACATACAAATTGGGATAAACTCACCCAACCAGCAAGCCACTAGGGAAACTAGCATGAGATTTTATTCTTGTTAACTACGGACTATCATTAATATTATTAATTGGCAAATGTTAACCACTGCCATCAAGACCCTTATTAGCGTAGATTGGTGAAAGCATCACAAATCCCCATGATTTATAATTACTCTAACTCTACAGTGCAAAGGCTTCACTAGTGCCACTATCTGTTGACAACTTCTGATATGTTTGGTTCAGATAGTTTCTACCGCAAACGTAAGAATTTGCCGTCCCGAGGCAATTTTTCTAAAAGCTTCAAATTGTAGCTTTTGCTCAACGTTGGTTTGAACGCGGGTTTGCGTTCATATATATTTAAACCAAACGGGCATTTCATTGACTGTTAGATTGAATTTGGTTGCACAGTCCAATAGTCAATAAACTGCCAACAGGGTATGATACTAGTGCATTCAACCATCAACAGACTTCACTTCACAATCATGGGTTTCTTTTGCATGTTAGGATGTTGAGATCGCCTCTTATTTGGGGGGAGGGGATTTAAAAAAAAAAAAAAAAAAGAAAGGCATTCAAGGTAACTCTCGGACAGATTTAGGAAATAAGGGTCATACCATTCTCCTAATTCACGACCAAAACCACTGCGTTTGGTGCCTCCCCATGGGGCTTGAGTGAAGCATGGTTGAGAGCAATTTACCCATACAATTCCAGCCTTAAATGCCTGCAATGAAGCAAGATATTATAGAAACAACCCGGTTATTGTTATTTTCTATGATAATAATCTGTCTCACCTTAGTTATGCGCTCACATCTTTCTAGATCATTTGATATTACAGCAGAACCTAAGCCATAGCTGTGACAGATCAAAGTATACAACTTAGATATCAATCCACAAATAAAGAAAAAACAGTTTGCGAAGTAAGTATCAATTTGTAGAAAATCATCAACTCACATGGTGTCATTTGCTAGATCAATAGCTTCTTCCTCAGTACTAAATGTTTTTACACAGAGAACAGGTCCAAATACTTCTTCTCTCCAGATTTGCATGTTGGTAGTCACATCAGTTATGATGGTTGGTTCAACAAAGAATCCCTTCTTTAGATGCTGTTATCAAATTTGCAAAAACATTCAATTCTCACAACTGCAGAAATACATGACTGATCACTTTACAGAGAACGTATGATCATACCTCTGGGCGAGACCCACCAGTCAAAATTGTTGCACCCTCACTCTTAGCGTTTGAGATAAACTTCAATATTTTTTCATACTGAACCATATAATCTTAATATTAGATATTGCATAATCTTTGTTCAAGACAAACAAATGCTTATATCAATAAAATGTTGAGTTACAATACAAGACCAGAAAGAAAGCTAAATCATGGGAAGTTCGGAACTACATATACAATGTTCAGGATCAAAATCTTCAAAAAGAAAATATAGGCAACCATCCAATAATGATTTTATGAAATTTTCATATTACTGCATACTATGTGTACGTTTATCATAATCACTATTCGCTAATGATATCATATCATACCTTTTCATTTTAAATATTGAAGAAGCCATTTGAGCATTGAACATACAAAAACATACCTATCCCTCAGTTTAGTAACTTCAGGTTAAAAAAGGAGTAGGAAGTAAGTTAAGCAAATGTCTAGTATATACATAAATGAGAAGTGGCAAATGTACCTGTCCTTCACTAACAACAGGGCCTAGCCTGCAACCTTCCTCCAAGGGATCTGAAATTTTGATGTTTTTGGTCCATTTCACAAGCCTATTCAAAAATTCTGTTGCAATACTTTCCTGAAACGATAAAGGTATCTTAATTAGATTTTGACTTTTCAGCGAATGAGTGCAGGTAGAATTCCTACATAGCTGTCTATCATAAAATTTCTAGCACAATTGAAATTGATATGGCCAACCCCATATAATATGTAGAAAAAAGAAGAGGAAAAAACAAACAAAAAAAAGCTGCAAATACTTGTTTGCGAACACAAACATCTGCGATGGAAGGAGTAGGCCATTTAGATCTATCTATTACACGTACATGTACAATAAGGCGGGAAGTTGCAGTGCATATCTGACCATTTACCCAGAAACAGCCAAAGAGGGTCCATTCAGCAGCTGTTCAAGTCATGGAGAAAGGATCAACAAATATTAAATTGTATATTAGCATCTGTTTAAATCATGCAGTATGTTTTAAATACCAAAATTTCCTAATCCACAATCAGTATTTAATGAAATTTGATTCCACAAAGCAAGAAAATACGGGTTGGCCATAACTAAATAGTTATACTGGAGAAGCACTGACCCTTATCAAGGTCAATATCCTCAAAAACAACAATTGGGCTTTTTCCACCGAGCTCTAGAGAAACAGGCTGCCAAGAAACCACACATCTGATATCACATGAACTCATGAAGAAAAGATGATGAAAATGTGTGGTTCCTATCTCGTACTCTGTGTGTGTCTTTTCTTCATTCTATCAAAAGAGAAGGACAACAAGAACTACGCATAATTTGCAGATAATACTGCTTAAAAATACCTTGACTAGCTGAGCTGCAGCTGTCATAATCTTGGTCCCAGTTGCAGAGCTTCCAGTAAAAGCAATCTGTTGGAAAAGTTAGAAGTTGGCCATAATGTGATAGTAGCTTTGCAAACTCAAAGACATCTTAGTAACAAAACTTGCAAGACATAGAACAAGAAATAGGCCTTGTTTGGATTTGCTTTAAAAAAAAAGGCTTCTATGATGTAGAATTAGAAGCAGAAACTATTTTGTGTTTGGATGAGTGAAAGGTTCAACTGGTTCAAGGGGAAAAGGAAAAGAATTTACAAAGAATGCCCTGGTTTGTATTGATGTGGCAGGTTCGAGAATGCCAATCTCCAATTACAAATGAGTCAAAAAACTGCCTCTAACTTCCTTCCAATTCCTATTTATAATTCTGTTTCACTAACAGAATTAGTTACACAGCTGTTATTAGCTGTAACTACCCCTCTAATTACATCAATTAGGCCTTATTTCCCTCTCTATCCCTCCTAACAAATACCCTCTTAACTGCTGGTCTGCTAACAATGAGCTTTAAAATAAAGGGCTTTTATGAGATTTGTTGTAGGGACGTTATTGTCGAATAAAACATGATTGGTCCTCTCTCTCTCTCTTCTACTGCATCTCTATTTTTTAGAAACTAGAGATTTTAACTTCTTAAAAAAGCACCAAAATGTGCTTTTTTTTGCTGCTTTTGCTTTTTTTTTCTAAAAGCTCATCCAAACACTCATATTTTTTAAAAGCACTATTATTTTCAAGATAAGTGCTTTTTCTATAAAAAAAAAAAAAAAAAACCCATCCAAACGGGCTCATAGTCCCTTATAGTTTCAATTCAACTAAGACACTAATGGCAATTGAACCTTGTCTACATCAGGATGGGATGCTAAAGGAGCACCAGCTTCAGGACCTAATCCAGTGAGAACATTTAATACACCTCGAGGAAGGCCCACTTCTCTGCATATTTCAGCCAGCTCCAAACAGGTCCTGAAATTATATATGATACAGCATGAGAAACCAACATAACGAAGAAGCGAAATTGCAACAGTTGAAGAGAACATACATGGATGCCAATTCAGATGGCTTCAATATTGCAGCACAACCAGCAGCTAGAGCTGGAGCAACCTTCCATGTCGCTATTAACAGAGGATAGTTCCTAAACATCATATAATTGGCCATCGAAAGCACCCAATTAGCCATGGATAGCATTGTTACACTGACAAGTTTGGCCATGTGCATGCATAGGCAGATGAAGATCCCATAGGAGTATATCTTATGAATGAGAAACAGAATCTAATTGTATCATCATGCGATATAAGGTTTGGCACAAATTTTGGGATGCTACATACACATGTGTTGGGCGTAAATTGAAAATTTATTACGCCGACAAGAAAGAGGAAATGTGAGGTGCCTAAGTTTGGAATTGAAGGTTCCATTCTGATTTGTAACAGTTTGACGACCAGTAGTCCGACGACCTTTGTTGAAGAAGGTTTGAAGTTGACAAAAATGTATGACGTTTTGAAGTTGACCAAATATGAGGGTACCAAGTCTCAAGTCAACAGATGTTATATCGACGTAAACAAATGAAGACGTTAGAATACAAGAAGTTGTCAAGTAAAAGCACACATGGAAACTATTAAGTTTGGATTTGATGAAGCCATCTACATCAACATGTCAGTTTGAAGACAGTTATGAAATTTGAAAGACGTGGTTGTAGTTTGCTAAGAGATTTAGAAGGTTATGGCTGTCAAATTGTTAAGTTTAAGACATGACATATCTGCCATATACGTGTCAATTAGTTAAGTAGACAATTATTCCTATGATTTTTCTATAAATACTAGGAATTACAATGTAATAAGGGTTGGAAAAACTTAAGAAACATCCTACACATCTCAATCACACAACAGGTTGACGGATTGAAATCAATTACTCCTTCCACCTTGTCATTTTCAATACAACTTTGGTTCCATTCCTATCTTTTTATCATTTTTCTGCATTTTTATACTTCAGTAGTTCATCTTTCTGCACTTTTATTTTCAAAGTTCTACATTTACTTGTAAATTTACTTTCAATCCTTTTATCGTTCCAGTATTTTACATTCATAGTTCTTCACTTTTCGGTTCTGATTCTTTCACCAAATTTCTTTTGCGTTGTTTATGCATTTAAAGTGCTTATCATTAAACTTATTTTCAAAAACATTTATTATGGTAAATGTTATTTGACGAAAGTCCTGTACATTATTGCATGAAATATGAAATTGACTTTCTGTCAATTTTGGTTTCTTAGAATACATCTTTCAAAACAACACTTCACAGCGAGATTACCGTATAACTCAAAGCCCACATTCATTTGATCATCTTTATTTGTTGTCGGATTTAGTGTATACCAAAAAACCACGTAAACAACATGCCATATCAAATTTGGAAACCCCCTGGACTAAGGATTGATGAGCACAAAATCAGGTGGGCATACAAAACCTTGAATTACAATATAAGCAAATATTTAACTGCATATAAGTTGAAGCAGTTACTAAATTAATGAAAAAGGTAGGGAAAAAAAAGCAATACTTTTAAATTTACTATAATAGCAACAAATGAAATGATGGAGTATAGAATTAGGATGATCATTGATTCACAGAACCATGCAATCACTAAGCCTGCCAACGTGGTTAAAAAATTCGCATATGCAATTAGCAAGAAGCATGAAGAAGAGTACCATGGTGTGATCAAAGCAACAACCCCAATGGGCTCCTTAAGAACATAACTCCTGAAGGTCTCCAAGGGAAGAGAAACAGGAGCCTTTTGGTTTGCATCCAATTTTTCAGCAAGGTCAGCATAGTAATCAAAGCAACCAGCAACATCATCCTACATTAAAAATTCACAGACACATAGTAAGCAAATAACCAAGCATGTCAAATTGAACAAGTTTTATTTATATTTTTATGGTTTAATATGTGACAGGTTACCATGTCCCACGCGGCTTCATCGAGTGGTTTTCCACAATCAATGGCTTCAAGTTTCGAAAGTTCCGATTTTTTCTCAGTAATCTGTGAGAATAAAGTAAGGTATGAAGAAAGAATGAAGTGGGTATAGGTGAATAAAATGAAATAGCAGTAAAGATAGAACCTTGGCAGCGATGGCACGGAGATAGCGAGCACGAACGGAACCAGAAGCGGAAGCCCAATCAGTGCCTTTGTTACGGGACAAGGCTGCTTTTGCAGCAGCGACAGCGAGGTCAACATCTTCCTTAGTGGCTGCTGGGATATCCCCTGAATCACACAACAGAATCAAGCTATGTTATGTGAAGTGCTGAGTGAGTGAGTGGGATATATATGTATTAAAAAGGAATCAATTTGAATGAAAAAGAACCAATGATCTGTTGGGTGGAGGGGTTGATGATTGGAATTCGTTTGCTTAGGACTGGTACTTTCCACTCTCCATCTATGAATAGCTGTCTATTCGGTATTCGGGTTGCCATTTTGTCACTCACACACAGCACACACTCTATCTCTCTGAATTATTGCATGCAATGAAATTGATTCTGTCTTGAAATAGGGTCACCTGTTTAAGTAGTAGGTAATCAAGTTGAGGTCACCGAATTCCTCAATGCATCGGGAATGCAATCAACCAGTAATAAATTGGTTCAACTCGGTCCGTTTTCATTCCCAGCTGGAAGTTGGTGGAGACAAACTTTACCATTACATCATGCCACTTACTGGATACATACATGAAAAATGTATATACATATATATATCTTTAATATAAAATTTACGAATTTGATATATATCCATTTATACGGTTCCATCAAGAGGCCAATAGCCAGACAGAATCCATGACCTGTGTTTTATACGTGGAGGTTCACTGAGGCTAATTAATTCCATCTTCGATTTTTTACAATCTACTCCTGCTTTGGTTATTATTTTATTTTATGTCTCATTCTCTACCCCTCCAATGAGGGGAGAGGATCTCAGTCGGTGATAAATAGGCCATTATGCAGAAATGTTGGTGTCAGTGAAGTTCAATCTATATGGCAGTTCCCTTTCACAACTTTCCTGTTTAAATAAATTATTATTAGAAAATGCATTGCAAAATTCACAGTTAGAGATACGTTCAAACTTTTTTCTGTGAAGAAATGGATCAATCATTTCATATCAACAAGAAATATAATGAATTTATGTGCCACTAGCTGTTTCCTAACTACATTTAGTTATATTCGTCTAGAAGTTCGAATTTATTCATGAATCAGCATACAATCAGTTTAAAAAATTATGTAAACAGAGAGGAAGAACTACGAACTAGAGATGAAGAAGATTGAAGGCACTAACAACAGAAATGTAATCTATGTTTTTCCCTCCCTTTTTTTAAAAGTTAAAAAATAAAATATAAAAACATAATGGAATCAAAGGTTCAGAATAAAGGTAGAAGCGAAATAAACCACCGGATTCGATTAATGTTAGTGAACTTGCAGTTAAATAAATGATCAATTTCATTAATATTTAAGTTTGAGGATTAATGGAGAATAATTAATAGTTGAGAACGTAGTTTTGCAAACGGATTAAAGTTTTGAGGATGTGTATGCAATTTTTTCTATTTTCCCCTATTTTTTAAATTTTTAATTTTGCTATTTAGATAAGTATAAGATCTGTGAAATAGAAATAGATGAATTTGAGCATGTTTTGGTAAAACTAGTTGTTAGCAGATAAGCTAGCTGATAATGTTAGCTTATAATGAATAACGGATGAGGTAGCTGATAGCGGATAAACTAGCTTATTTAGTGTGGAAGTGTTTGATAAACTAGCGGTTGAACTAGCTGAAAAATATAAGATGACATAAAAGAACATCTTCATTAATGATTTTACATAAAAGAGAGAGAAGAGGATGAATGTGAAATTAAATTAAGATAATATGGATAAAAGGGGGGAAATAAAACGTTATAAGCTATAAGCCCAAACGCTTGGAAAAAACGCTATAAGCTCGTGAAAAAATACTATAAATTCGTGATAGAGGCGCTTGTCAAACCGGGCTACTTTCGTATCCGCTATAAGTTATCCGCTATAAGCTCGCAAAAGGGACGTACCAAAGAGGCTCTAACTGCTTCAAAAATCTCTAGAGCTCCACTTCCGGTGCAAGTGCCAATAGAGTAATGATATTTGGACACAAAAATGATGTCCAATACCGTATAAAAGTATTTCTCCCCACTTATTTATTATTTTCTTCTCTCTTATTATGTATTTTATCACTCCTAAGACACACATAAGCTCTACAGTGTCCATACAAGATGTCCAAATATGTTTAGTGGTGCCAATAGGGGGCATATCCTCAAATCTAATTGCCATAATCTCTTCTACAGAAGATCCCACAACTAGTATTCCTTGGGTTTCCTTGTAATGTGTCATCCTCCTTTAATTTTAATTTAATCTAAAGCCCATAAGTGGATATTTTCGGCACACAAAGACCATAAATTTTATAGGATTTCAAGAGGGGAAAAAACACGGCCTTGATATCAAAATTTATATTTATTTTCAAAATTTATCAAATTATCTTAAATCTAATTAAACTAAGTAATTTTTACATGTACATAATTAAAATAAAAATAATTAATTCTTTTTTTTAATTAAGCAAACTCATCATTTTCATATAAACTTATTCAACAACACAAGAAGGGAATACCATTAAAAAGAAAGGAGCTAGCATATAAATTAGACACACTTGCTAAAGTATGGGCAACTAAGTTTATTTGTCTCCCAAAAAAACCTAACATGAAAATTAGGATAAGATTTTGCACTCTTGGATAAGACCTCCAAACTCAGTAAAGTCTATCTTTGAACCATTTATTCCATCAGCTACCATCTTGCAATCTGTCTCAAAAATAGCATTTTGCACGTGCAAAGATGTCAGCCACTGAAGAGCACGTAGAACAGCTATTGCTTCTCCTTCATGCACCAAGGGACAACCTTCAGACACAAAAGTTTTAGCTCCCAGAACCTAACCCGTACTATCACGAAGAAGTTCATTTATACATCAAGTCTATTTTCAAAATACTTGGTTATAAATATAAAATGCATTTATTTGTGCTTAATTTTAGTAAAACTATTTTTTAATTAAAAAACCCTTCTGATACATACAAAACTATTTACATAAAATTTTGAAAAAATTATTTTTTTAAAAAAATTAGTTTTAGGAGATGTTTAGTAAAAGACAGAGAAAATAAAAATAACTTTTTATAATTATATCTAAACACAAAATAATGATTTAATAATCTTTTATAATATATTATTTATTCATGTACAATGAACTAACCAAATTTTGTTTTTGAGCACATGCCAAAATTTTAATATTAGTTGTATAGATGAATGCCATTTGATTTGATTCTCGTCATGTCAAGTAACAATTGCTGTTTTATTTGATACCGACACAAGGTAGAGTGGTAGACGGCATCTGTTTATCTCCCACCTCCACCTTTTTCTTGCCGTCCAAACTATTTTCCTTCAACCATAAAGGGAGAAATTCTAAAATACACCAATATTATTTTGTAAAGTTTTATAATTTTAAATAATATTTTATTTTGAGTAAATTACCGTCTATCATCTTGAAATTTTTCAAAATAACAACAAATTGCAAACATGAACATAAATTACATACATTCCAATTTTTAGTGTTTACTAACCATTGACTTAATATTGTTAAGTCACAAAATTTAAAAATTATTTATATTTTGCTATTTAATATTTATACATTAAAAAAGGCTTTTAAAGATTAATATTAAATATCAACTTAGGTTATTCCAAGTGGAAAGGGCTTGAGTCCCTTAAGAAAGTGGTTAGGGATTCGAATCCTGACTCTTGAGAATGGAAAAAATCTAGTTGGGAGGGGATTACCCATCTTGTGTGCCTTCAGGTTCCCCGACAAAGATTAATCATTGTTAACGACGGTGGATACTTCGTATCTATCACATGGATACAAAAAAAAAAAAAGATTAATATTAAACTTTCATGTTTACAAAATAAAATTTAATTTTTAATTTGAAAACTAAAATTTACAATTTGAAAATCTTATAAAAAAAGGAACATAATTCATTGAGTATTTATTTTTTCAATCTATTATATATTTACTTTGATCAAATAGATGATTTTTGGATACACTCTAACGAATGATGAATATTGGACCTATATGTATCATGTGAAAAATATTTTTTTACTGTATCTTTGTTTTTTTAAGTCATTTAGCTTAACAACTTTTAAACAAATAGCATGCTTTTAATTATCCTGTATATAAAATATATGGATTATTATAATATTTGTTTTTAACAAAGATAATAAAAATATCGTTGACATAAGCATATTTGAGTACAAAAATGAAGATAAATGTGTCTCTATCTTCTAAATAGTTATAAAGATTTAGATAAATTTAAGTGTCCGTAAATACTTAATATATAAATTTATAAAAAAAAAAATAGTGTAAAATCAGAAAAATATGTAATACAATACATATATTCATATTACAATATTCTATATTGATCAAAAAAATATTACAATATTCTATGTGGTACATAAACAAAATAATGTGAAGTAAGAACTTGCCAAAAACCAACCAAATTATAGGATCAATAAAATAAATAGATCGAATACATAAATGTATTATATTATATATATTTTTGTTACATAATGACTATTATATTTTAATTATGTTTTAGATGAAAATAAATATAGACAAATCATAAAATTAATCATAACATTTGTCAAATTATACTCATTTAATTTGTATATCATAATTTAAAAAAATTATATTCAATCTTATACTCGATTATGTTTTTTTAAACAATATTTTTGTCATATTTATCCACAATAATTATTATAATAATTTATATTTTCTATAGATAAAATAATCAAAAATATGATATTTATTTAGAAATTGTTGAACTAAATGATTAAAAATATATATATATAATAATTTTTTTTTTCAAATAATTGATACAAGTTTTATATCCATTTTTATTAGTGTATACTATAAAAATATATGCTTGAGTAAAATAAATATATAATATATAAAGTACTAAAAAAATAATACTTAAATGAATCATATTTCTTTTTATAATATTTTCAAATTATATATTTCATTTTTTAATTAAAAATCAACTTTTTTTATGCAAACAGTATAAGATTAACATTTAAAAACCATTTTTAATATATAAATATCAAATAACCTATTATATATAAAATTTTTTATTTTTAAGTAACTTAATAATATTAAGTCAATGGTTAATCAACACTAAAAATGAGTTGAAGTGTAATTTATAGCCAAATTTAGGGTTTTTTATTTTAATACTCTTCAAGATAGTGAAGTGTAATTTACTCTTTTATTTTGTTAAATTTAATTATAATATACTTCAGTACAAATGTTTTTTATACTATCAATCAATCACATATTACCATATTATTAAAAATGTTTGAGTCTTATAATAACTATCTTTAAAGTCATACAAAAAAAGTTTTAATAGTGTAAGACACTTTCATTAATAATACATTAAAATTAAACTTTGTTTTTTTCACTCAAGTAACATGTATTATAATGTGCTATGCGTTATACATTTATATTTTTTGGTTGAAATCCACCGTAATTAAGGCCTTTGGCTCTCAGTGTGTCCACGAAGTATCCCACAAACTTTAGATCCTTTGGACCCGTTATGAGACTAATTTTCGTTCGGGTGTTTCGTCATAATTAAGGTTTTTTGTCCCTCCCCAAGGATGTGTTTTGTGGGATTCAAACCGAGATCCTCCTCCACAAGCCCATCATGCGCAACCGAGTCACACCCATTGGATTACGTGTTATACATTTAATCAAATGATACAATGTGTATAAAAATCTAGGAAGGGAAATTACCAGAAAATATAAGAGTGGTCACTCTTATTATTTACTATCATTTATGACACACTTTCAACCTGTATAAAATTCTAATAAGGGAAATGACCAGACAATATAAGAGTTATCACTCTTATTATTTAATATCATTTAGAGTTATAGGGGCATGTTAGCTGCCTTGACAATTTGCCCGGGATAAAGGATTGCATAGAGTCTGGCTAGAAAGCCATTCGTCAGTTTTTACAACACTAATTTATCATAAATTTACCTATCACAGCTTTGAAGGAGACTGGTACCAGCCCCAAGGTTCATCAGAGATATACTGAGTCACTTGCTTCACACTCAAGTAGTTATCAAGTCCCCTGAAATTTTTATTTAAAAAAAAAAAAATCAAACCCAGATGCTCAAATAAGATAGACTTGGACAACTTTTTTCAGATTTCACAATAAATAGAGGTGGAGGTAAGTTTTCTCTATTGCGATTATGCAAGAGTTTATTGTATTGTCTCCCCCACATAATTCTCTCTTTATGCCAGCTTCAAATCAAAGGAACATACAAATTGGGATTAACCCACCCAACCAGCAAGCCACTAGGGAAACTAGCATGGGATTTTATTCTAGTCAACTATATACAAGAGGACTATCATTAATATTATTAATTGGCAAATGTTAACCACTGCCATCAAGACCCTTATTAGTTATTAGTGTAGATTGGTGAAAGCATCACAAATCCCCATGATTTATAATTAATCTAACTCTACAGTGCAAAGGCTTTACTAGTGCCACTATCTGTTGACAACTTCATTGACTGTTAGATTGAATTTGGTTGCACAGTCCAATAGTCAATAAACTGCCAACAGGGTATGATACTAGTGCATTCAAGTATTCAACCATCCACAGACTTCACTTCACAATTATGGGTTTCTTTTGCATGTTAGGATGTTGAGATCGTCTCTTATTTGGGGGGAGGGGATAGAAAAAAAAAAAGGCATTGAAGGTAACTCTCGCACACATTTAGGAAATAAGGGCCATACCATACTCCTAATTCACGACCAAAACCGCTGCGTTTGGTGCCTCCCCATGGGGCTTGAGTGAAGCATGGTTGAGAGCAATTTATCCAGACAATTCCAGCCTTGAAAGCCTGCAATGAAGCAAGATAAACTATTCAATTATAGAAACAATCCAGTTATTTTCTTATTTTCTATGATAACCTAGGATCTGCCTCACCTTTGTTATGCGCTCACATCTTTCTAGATCATTTGATATTACAGCAGAACCTAAGCCATAGCTGTGAAAGATCAAATTATACAACTTAGATATCAATCCACAAATAAAGAAAAAATAAGTTCGCTGTAAGTTAATATCAATTTGTAGAAAATCATCAACTCACATGGTGTCATTTGCTAGATCAATAGCTTCTTCCTCAGTACTAAATGTTTTTACACAAAGAACAGGTCCAAAAACTTCTTCTCTCCAGATTTGCATGGAGGTAGTCACATCAGTTATGATGGTTGGTTCAACAAAGAATCCCTTCTTTAGATGCTGTTATCAAATTTGCAAAAACATTCAATTCTCACAACTGCAGAAATACATAACTGATCACTTTACAAAGAAAGTATGATCATACCTCTGGGCGAGACCCACCAGTGAAAATTGTTGCACCCTCGCTCTTAGCGTTTGAGATGAACTTCAATATTTTTTCATACTGAACCATATAATCTTAATATTAGATATTGCATAATCTTTGTTCAAGACAAACAAATGCTTATACCAATAAAATGTTTGCAGTTACAATACAAGACTAGAAAGAAAGCTAAATCATGGGAACTACATATAAAATGTTCAGGATCAAAATCATTAAAAAGAAAATATAGCCAACTAACCATCCAATAATGCTTTTATGAAATTTTATATTACTGCATACTACATGTAACTTTATCATAATCACTATTCACTAATGATATCATATCATACATTTTCATTTTACATATTGAAGAAGGCATTTGAACATCGGACATACAAAAACATACCTATCCGTTAGTTTAGTAACTTCAGGTTAAAAAAGGAGTAGGAAGTAAGTTAAGCAAATGTCTAGTATATACATAAATGAGAAGTGGCAAATGTACCTGTCCTTCACTAACAACAGGGCCCAGCCTGCAACCTTCCTCAAAGGGATCTGAAATTTTGATGTTTTTTATCCATTTCACAAGCCTATTCAAAAATTCTGTTGCAATACTTTCCTGAAACAATAAAGGTATCTTAATTTATTAGTTTTTGGGCTTTTCAGCGAATGAATGCTGGCAGCATTCCGACATAGTTGTCTGACAAAAAAAATCTACCACAATTGAAAATAATATGGCCATCCCCATATATGTAGAAAACAGAAGGAAAAAAAAGCTATAAATACTTGTTGTGAACACGCACATCTGTGATGGAAGGAGTAGGCCATTTAGATCAATCTATTAAACTTACATGTACAATAAGGCGGGAAGTTGCACTGCATATCTGACCATTTGTCCAGAAGCAGCCAAAGATGGTCCATTCAGCAGCTGTTCAAATCATGGGGAATGGATCAATAAATATTATTTAGCATCTGTTTAAATCATGTAATATGTTTTAAATACAAAAATTTACTCATCCACACTCCTTATTTAATGAATTTTGATTCCATGAAGCAAGAAAATACAGGTTGGCCATAATTAAATAACTATACTTGAGAAGCACTGACCCTTATCAAGGTCAACATCCTCAAAAACAACGATTGGGCTTTTTCCACCGAGCTCTAGTGAAACAGGCTGCCAAGAAACCACATATCTGATATTAAATGAACTCATGAAGAAAAGATGATGAAAATGTGCTGTTCCTATCTCATACTGTGTGTGTGTGTGTCTTTTCTTCATTCTAACTAAACAGAAGGACAATATGAAGTTATTAACTACACATAACTTGCAGATAATACTGCTTAAAATTACCTTGACCAGCTGAGCTGCAGCTGTCATAATCTTGGTCCCAGTTGCAGAGCTTCCAGTAAAAGCAATCTGTTGGAAAAGTAGAAGTCAGCCATAATGTGATAGTAGCTTTGCAAACTTAACGACATGGTCGTAACAATACTTGCAAGACATAGAACAAGATATAAGTATATAACCCTGTATAGTTTCAATTCAACTAAAAAACTAACGGCAATTGAACCTTGTCTACATCAGGATGGGATGCCAAAGCAGCACCAGCTTCAGGACCTAATCCAGTGAGAATGTTTAATACACCTTGAGGAAGGCCCACTTCTCTGCATATTTCAGCCAGCTCCAAACAGGTCCTAAAATTATATATGATACAATATGAGAAACCAATATGACGAAGAATCAAAATTGCAACAGTTGAAGAGAACATACACAGATGCCAATTCAGATGGCTTCAATATTGCAGCACAACCAGCAGCCAGAGCTGGAGCAACCTTCCATGTCGCCATTAACAGAGGATAGTTCCTAAAACAGCATTTAATTGGCCATTGAATGCACTCAATTAGCCATGGATAGCATTGTTACAGTGACAAATGTGGCCATGTACATGCATAGGCAGATGAAGCCCATGAAACTGTTCCTAATTGCATCATCATGTGATATAAGGTTTGGCACAAATTTTGTGATGCTACATACACATGCCATGTTAAATTTGGAAAGCCCTTGGACTAAGGATTGTTGAGCACAAAATCAGGTGGGCATACAAAACCTTGAATTACAATTATTAAGCAAACATATAACTGCATATAAGTTGAAGCAGTTACTAATTACTGGAAAAGGTAAAAAAAAAAAAAAAATACTTTTAAATTTACTGTAATAGCAACAAATGATGGAGTAGAAATTTAAGATGATCATTGATTATTTGATTCACTAAGCCTGCCAACATGGTTAAAAAGGAATGCATATGCAATTAGCATGAAGCATGAAGTATTACAACTGTATAGCTAGTTAGTTCTGTTATAGTTAGGTATAGTTAGTTAAGTTTGCTAACTACTGCTACTTTCATTCCTTCCTAACCTGGTTTGTATATATAGCAACACTACTGTAATAGTATGTAATTTTTCACATTTTCCATTAATCAAGCATTCATTCAGTTCAATATTCAATATGGTATCAGTAGTATAGAGATTGCATTTGCAATCCTTCTCTTTCCGCAAGACACTGTCCATCCGAGTCCAGATTCGTATCGAAGATCCTTGCCACCATGGATGACCTATCCAGCCCCTTCTTTCTGCATCCCTCCGACAGCCCTGGCCTCACCCTCGTGTCACAGCCCCTCACCGGCAACAACTTCAACTCAATGGCGCAGGGCCATGCACATGGCTCTCATTACCAAGAATAAGCTTGGCTTTGTTGATGGCTCAATTCTTCCTGCTTATGAGAAAGATGGCCCGCATCACCATTCTTGGTTGAGAAACAACATCATCGTAGGCTCTTGGTTAATCAACCCCATCTCCAAAGAAATCACTGCAACTGTGATTTTTCCCCTCCACCGCAGCCGACATATGGAATGATCTTAAAGAACGATTTCGGCAACACAATGGACCAAGAGTCTTCCAACTCAAGAAAGAACTCATTGGTTGCACTCAAGGTTCACTCAGAGTAAGCCAATATTTCACCAAGATCAAGACAATATGGGAAGAACTCAGCGAGTATCGTCCTGTGCACACCTACAACTGTTCATTGATCACATGCATATGGAGTATGTTTTAATTCTTCTCATGGGCCTCAATGAAAGTTTCAGTCAAACTCGAGGCCAAATTCTCCTCATGGACCCCATTCCGTCTATCGACCGAGTCTTCTTTTTTTTTTCTGTTTTAAACAGAGGTTGGGAGTGGCTCGGGCTCCTCTGATGCACAGCGAGCATATGCTGTCCAGCAATCATAGAAATACACAAAGAAAGACAGGCCTATGTGTGCTCACTGTTTCTTAGACACACCAAGGACAAGTGCTTCAAGATTCATAGTTATCCTCTTGGTCACAAGAAGAATCGTCAACCAACACCTTCGGTCCATCAAGTATTTGATTCTTTTCCTCAACAGACTGTTGGTGGTGAACCACAGATAGTCCCCAACAATATCAACAGATGATTGCCTTCCTTCAGGCCTAAATGTCACGAGCATCAATCCTTGACCCCGATCCGGTGGATAAATCCACTGTTGGTATGAGTTTTTTCATGCACACTGCACCTTCAATTAATCATCCTCACACATGGATTCTTGATTTGGGTGCTGCATCACATATCATATGTACCTTGCACAACTTTTCTTCACACACACCATTAACAAATAAATTTATCGTTTTGCCAAATAGCTCCAAAATATCTGTTACTGCAATAGGCAATGTATGCCTAGGACCCCATTTCACACTAACAAATGTCCTATTCATTCTTGATTTCAATGTCAATCTTATTTATGTGAGTGCTCTCCTACATAATTCTAACTACTCTATCTCTTTCCATGACAATTCTTTTCTTATCCATGACACCAGGCAGTTGAGGATGATTGGTAAGGGTAATCTCTGTCAAGGTATTTACATCTACCATGCACCTCTTGCACAGGTTCCTAATGCACTACACATTCCTGATACTCATTCTATCTGTCTGTACTGTAAACACCGCACATAGTCTTTTAGTTAGTCACAATAAAGCCAATCTTTGGCATGCTAGGTTAGGTCATCTGTCAGATACAATCTTGAAAATTATTAGCAATAAAATTCTTTTTTCTCTTCCTCATACTCAGTACTACTTACTACAATATATGCCATTTATCTAAACAAAAGAAATTATCTTTTGCATCACATAACAATTTTTCAAGCAACCCTTTTGATCTCATCCATTGTGAGATTTGGGGACCATATTGCAATCCCACATATGATGGAAAACGATACTTCTTGACCATAGTGGATGACTGTACGGGATTCACCTGGTTGTATCTGATGAGGCACAAAGCTGAAGCCTCCACATTGATACAACAATTCTTCCAAGTTGTCAAGACTTAATTTGACTGCACAATCAAGATTTTGAGATCTGATAATGCAAGAGAACTGGCTCTAACTGCCTTCTTGCAACAACTAGGCACTCAACATCAGTTCTCTTGCCCTTACAGACCTGAATAAAACTCAGTCGTGGAAAGAAAACATCAACATTTTCTCAATGTGGCCAGAGCACTCATGTTTCACTCGCGGGTGCGAAACTGTTTTTGGGGAGAATGTATTCAAAGTTCAAACTGCAGTGTTCCTCATCAACATAACACCATCTTAGGTTCTGCAAGACACATCTCCATATGAAATGTTGTACCATCAATCACCACCTTATTCAAGCCATAAAGTGTTTGGTTGTCTGTGCTATGCATCCACACTGCCTCCCCAAAGATCAAAATTCAGTCCTAGATCTATTGCTTGTGTGTTTATAGGCTACCCCTTAGGCTACAAAGGTTATAAGCTCTGTGACCTCACCACCAAAAAATTCCTCATATCAAGGGATGTGGTCTTCCATGAGTCAACCTTTCCCTTTCACACTCTGCCTGACCATACCTCAAATATAAGTACCTTCACAAATCATGTTATTCGCAATCCTGTAAATTACAGCCAAGACCATGATGCACATGCCCCTCCCATCACACCATCTGCTGCCTCATCCCAGTCAGCTTCCTCACACCCTCCAAACCCCAAGCTCAACCTCATAAGCACTCAACAAGGCCACATAGACCACATTCATACTTGCAGGACTACCTATACAATGTCACTCATCCCATCCAAAAACACCTCAAATACAATCACCTCTCTAAACCATACAAAGCTGATGTTCTACAAATCACTTAACATTTTTGAACCACAATATTATCACCAAGCTGTAAAATTCCAGGAATGGAGACAAGCTATAGCAGAAGAGTTGGCTGCCCTAGAAGCCAATAGTACCTGGATCATACAACCTCTTCCCCCGGGTAAGCAAACAATTGGCTGCAGGTGGCTTTCCAAGGTGAAATACAAGGCAAATGAGTCTTTAGATAGATATAAAGCTCAATTGGTAGCCAAGGGCTACACTCAACAAGCTGGGATAGACTTCCTAGACACATTCTCCCCAGTGGCAAAACTCACTGTTTGGGTGCTCCTCTCAATTGCAGCACATAAAATTGACATATGATGCAATTAGACATCAATAACGCTTTTTTAAATTGAGATCTAATGGAAGAAGTCTATATGCAGTTGCCTCTCGGGTATCCAACCAGGGGGGAGAACTTGGTCTACAAACTGTTGGATCGAGCGCTTACCACTAGGCCAAAAGCTATAGCTTTTAGTCAGGACGCAACCCTTTCTATTTAACCGTAACAGCCCAAGCGTCACGTGTCGACTGTGACTTGACCCCACTTGGGCCTCCGCCACGGGACAATTGATGTCACAACCCGGCAACAATCTCCCTGATAGGGACCTAGAATAAATAAGGTGTACGTGAGGAGAGAGAGAGGTGCAATGTAGGGGATTATGACCCAATGCAACTAACTGCTGAGCTGGTAGCAGAGAGGGTAAGGAGAGTGTGGGAGTCAGTTGTAAAATGGGTATATAGGGAAGGAATGGGAGGGGGGAGAGGGAGGCTGGAATTAGGACTTCGGACTTGGGAGAGCAGGTACTCTCTAATTGCTCAATATCTTTGTTTTCCATTTTTCTGTCTACCATTGTAATACAGCTTTTGTTATCCCTTTGATAACAGATCTGTTTTCTTCAATTAATACAAAATACTCTCAGTTTTCTTTCTTTAATTTCTGGGTTCCTAACATTGGTATCAAAGCTCTCGATCCCGGAGCTTGGTTAACACGCACCACAATGGATTCCAAAATTGAGAATCTGAAGCAAGTTTTTGATGAGATCAAGCAACTGCTACAGAGGAGGAATAGAGAATACTTCAAACGTCGATCTCGACGTGATCATGCTCCAAGTCGCCCCAGAAGAAGTGGAGGAAGAGTGGAGTCAGCCGCATATAAGGGAAATCAGTCTCACTCACTCGACAACAGTGAAATCAGCACTGATAGAAGGAGGGCAGAGTTGAAACGGCAATATGAAGAAGAAATCAGCACTTCGGACCAGGTATGTTGCAAGCGGCTCCCGGTGGTCGTGTTTGAAAAGATTGAGGAAAGGGGAGACAAAGAGATGAAGCTACCGCTGGACAACTTGCATCGCACTACCGGGGGTTGTCTGATGGTGGAGAATAGCGAATCGGAGATGGTTGTTTCTCTGGGGGCCAATAGGAGCATCGACAACCGCCGCGTAGGTGACGAAGTCGAAGAGAAGAAGAAGTCAAAAGAGGGACCAGAGTCGCCGTCCTTTCGCTTACCGCCGCCGCCGGAGCTGCCAGGCCGTGATACTCGTTGGGTGGTCAAAGGAACCTTTGCGGCTAAAGAGAATGGCAACGCTCTTGGGGGACCAGCTGGAGTCAAGGTAAGGTTAGCAATTCAGATATTGGGTCACTCATTTAACCTAGTGGGCCAAGCCCAACACGGAAAAGAGAGGACTAGAGTTCTGAAGTTTGTCTCTCACCTAAGAATTAGAAGGAATAACTCAGAAGAGGCTAAATTAGGGTTTGGTCCCAGCCTCACTGTTACACGGCCCATTAGGGTTGATTTCACTCCTAAAGCTCCAGCAGAAGAAACTCCAAAAGACCCACTGCCGCCGCCGCCTGAACCTCCAGACCCAAGCTCATCCATGGAGGTTACAACAATGGGGAGCAAACTAGGCAACGACGCACTCACTGAGTGAGAGATGCAGTCAACATTGATGAAACTATGGGTCTTGGAAGTTCTAACCGAGCTTCCTCCACCGGAGCCGTCGGATACAGTTCGTTGGGTGGTGGCTGAGAGGACCACTACAGCCAAGACAAGGACAAGAATGGCGGTCAAATTGCCCCACACCAGCCATTCTAATTCTAACTGTGAGAGGGATAAAAGAAGTGGGTCATGGGTGCAGAGTCGGTCATTGGGCCAAACTGCTACCCTAATTGGTCCGGCCCATAGTGATAAATGGTTCCAAACCCAAACAGCTTGTACCCAAGAAGAGGTTACTCTACTGTGGAAAAGAGCAGAGTTGCTTCACAAGGCTCTAGCAATACTAAAGGAGCAAAAGCGCCTATTGCCCAGTGCCTTGTTAAGGAGATTGCAAAGCCATCTAAGGAGGCAGATACAGTGGGTACAGATATTGATTGTGCTCTAGAACAATGGTTGCAGCTGCCCGTAATGTCTGTTAATTCCTGGATTCCCCTTCTACAACACAAAAATGCTTTGGAAGTTATTGAGAATAAGGTTAGTGAAAGCATTGAAGGCCAGGCACTGACTCAACATGATGAAACTTCTATGCCTGAAGATATTAATAAAGTGAAAGTTAATCAGGAGACTCCAAAGCTAGAAGGGGTTAGTGATGAGGAAACTTAGGAGGGAACAACTAAATCAGAGGATGGTGCTAAAGTGAAATTTGGTCAAGAAGAGGGCAACACTCTAAGTGCTTTAGAGAAATCATTTGCAGCGATGGGTTATCACTGGTTCTTCAATCCTAAAACTGTTGAGGTACAATCACCTTGGGCACTAGAAGTCCTTATCACTGGGACTGAATTGCATTTAGATGAGTGTTACTCTTTTCAACAATATTCTGCACCATGTGGTGTGTTTCTTTGGCGAAGTGATAATTCTAATTATTTCAACAAAAATGCAAACATCTTGGCTGACAAAATCTGCCAAGTTATGTTAAAGGAGGAGGATATGGACACAATTATTGCTAGAGCCGAACATGCTCATGTGAGGGACAGTTCACGACCTACCACAACTAGTAGTGCAAGAGGGGCTGCCAAAGATTTGGGAACTGGGCCATTATGCCTCAAGTAATGGTATCCTGGTGGATTATGGCAGCAATTACAAGATCATTCACAAGGCCTTCACCTTGAGGACAAGGTGAATCTTGAGGAGGGGACTGTTGATAGGGACCTAGAATAAATAAGGTGTACGTGAGGAGAGAGAGGTGCAATGTAGGGGATTATGACCCAATGCAACTAACTGCTGAGCTGGCAGCAGAGAGGGTAAGGAGAGTGTGGGAGTCAGTTGTAAAATGGGTATATAGCGAAGGAATGGGAGGGGGGAGAGGGAGGCTGGAATTAGGACTTCGGACTTGGGAGAGCAGGTACTCTCTAATTGCTCAATATCTTTGTTTTCCATTTTTCTGTCTACCATTGTAATACAGCTTTTGTTATCCCTTTGATAACAGATCTGTTTTCTTCAATTAATACAAAATACTCTCAGTTTTCTTTCTTTAATTTCTGGGTTCCTAACACTCCCCCTGAGCAATTGCTCCTGCTGGGAATCGAACATGTGACCTTGGCTCTGATACCAATTGTTGGATCGAGCGCTTACCACTAGGCCAAAAGCTATAGCTTTTAGTCAGGGCGCAACCCTTTCTACTTAACCGTAAGAGCCCAAGCGCCATGTGTCGACTGTGACTTGACCCCACTTGGGCCTCCGCCACAACCCAGCAACACAAACTCACTAAGTCCCTATATGGTCTTAGACAAGCATCTACAATGGTATCAGAAATTCTCCTCCAACATTACTGGACATGGTTTCACACAGTCCTCAGCTAACCATTCCCTCTTCACCATGGGTTATGGGTCCTCTTTAGTCATTCTACCAGTTTATGTAGATGACATCATCATTGCTAGACCAGACACCAACATGATCAAACAAACTCAGCACATGCTAGAAACCAGTTTCAAACTCAAGGTAATGGGAGACCTCAAGTATTTCCTAGGGCTAGAAATTGCCAAATCAAGCAAGGGCATTCACCTATGTCAAAGCAAATACACCCTTCAGCTACTAGAAGACACAGGGTTCATGGCTACAAAACCCCTACCACTGCCTATGCATCCCAACATTAGTCTTAACAGAACTGATGGAGGTCCTCATACAAATGTGTCAATGTACAGAAGGCTCATTGGTAGGCTTATGTAACTCACCATCTCCAAACCAGACATACATTTGCAGTGAACCGTCTCAATCAGTTTATGGCTGAACCTCGCAGCCCTCACTTGCAGGTCATTCACCACTTGTTACAGTACCTAAAATCCACTCTAGGACAAGGGATTCTATTTCCTGCTGCCTCGTCCATGAAGCTCTCTGCATTTGTTGATGCAGGTTGGGGGAGTTGTGTTGACACCCGCAAATCCACAACATGATTTGTTGTGTTTCTAGGCAACTCCCTTGTATCCCGGAAATCAAAGAAGCAGCCAACAGTGGCTCGATCATCAACTGAGGCAGAATACTGAGCCCTTGCCCGCCTCACCACTGAGCTACTTTGGATGAAACAATTGTTGAGATCTTTTGAAAGTCAACTGGAATTAGTTATGGTATTTTGTAATAGCAAGTCAGTAATACAACTGGCCAACAACCCCACATGTCATGAAAGGTCCAAACATGTGGACATTGACTGCCACTTCCGTAGAGAGCATATCAACACGGGTTTTCTCAACCTAATCCATGTCACCTCTCAACAACAGCTGGACGATCCACTCACCAAAGGTTGTTCCGAAGTCCATCTTTCATAACTTAATACCCAAGGTTGGGGTCCTTGCCATATACCTTCCAACTTGTGGGGGCGTATGACAACTGTATAATTAGTTAGTTCTGTTATAGTTAGTTAAGTTTGATAACTATTGCTACTATCATTCCTTCCTATCCTGGTTTGTATATATAGCAACACTACTGTAATAGTATGTAATTTTCACATTTTCCATTAATCAAGCATTCATTCAGTTCAATATTCAATATGAAGAAGAATACCATGGTGTGATCAATGCAACAACCCCAATGGGCTCCTTAAGAACATAACTCCTGAAGGTCTCCATGGGAAGAGAAACAGGAGCCTTTTGGTTTGCATCCAATTTTTCAGCAAGGTCAGCATAGTAATCAAAGCAACCAGCAACATCATCCTACATTAAAAAATCACAGAAACATAATAAGCAAACAAGCATGTCAAATCGAACTAGTTTTTTTTTTTTTAATTTCGTTTGGTTTAATATGTAACAGGTTACCATGTCCCACGCGGCTTCATCGAGTGGTTTTCCACAATCAATGGCTTCGAGTTTTGCAAGTTCAGACTTTTTCTCAGTAATCTGTGAGAGTGAAATAAGGTATGAAGAAAGAATGAAGTGGGTATGGGTGAATAAAATGAAATAGCAGTGAAAATAGAACCTTGGCAGCGATGGCACGGAGATAGCGAGCACGAACGGAGCCAGAAGCGGAAGCCCAATCAGTGCCTTTGTTACGGGACAAGGCTGCTTTTGCAGCAGCGACAGCGAGGTCAACATCTTCCTTAGTAGCTGCTGGGATATCCCCTGAATCACACAACAGAATCAAGCCATGTTATGTAAATTGCTGAGTAAGTGAGTGAGTGAGTGAGATATATATGTATTAAAAATGAATGAATTTGAAAGAAAAAGAACCAATGATCTGTTGGGTGGAGGGGTTGATGACTGGAATTCGTTTGTTTAGGACCGCAGCTTTCCACTCTCCATCTATGAATAGCTGTCTATTCGGTATTGGGGTTGCCATTTTGAGACACACACACAGCACACACTCTATCTCTCTGAATTATTGAAATGAAATTGATTCTGTCCGGAAATAGGGTCACCTGTTTAAGTAGTAGTGATTTGACTCTTGGTAATCAAGTTGAGGTTCAGTGAGGCTCGTTGATTACATCCATCCCCGTTTTTTTTTACTTATCTTTTGCTTTTTTTATTAAAAAGAGGGCAGAGTCCAAACAAATTTTTTATTTTTATTTTACATTGTGTATTCGAGTAAACATGCTTAAACTCTGAAGTGTCGGTCTCCAGTTCCAACACTAACATAAAAATATAATAACATTAAAACTTTTAAAGAAAAGTTTCATAGTTCTTTATCATCCTATCTAATTTAAGGGATTAGTCGTTCCAATTTTATGTGGAATATCTTAAAAAAAATACTCGTAGTTAAGCACATGTGAGATTGTCACTTTATTTTTATATTTTATTATTTTATTTTTTAATTATTTATATTTTAATTTTGCTATATAGATAAATATAAGAGATGTCAAATGGTCCAAATTTTTATCACTGTATACACTTTCGCTTTGTTTGGCAAAAATGGTTGATAAGCTAACTTATAGGTGATAGGCTAAGCTTATAGCTAATAGTTGAAAAGTTAGTTGATTGAATTTGAAATATTTGATAAAATTAGTTGTTAAACTAGCTTATAAATATAAAATGACATAAAAGGACAAGCATAGTAAAATGGGAATTTCATTAAATAAATGAGAATAAAAATGGGAGAAAAATCAATAAGTTATAAGCTATAAACCATAAGCTAAATAAAATAGTTTATGAAAAGCTATAAGCTAATGAGATATGTTTGTTTACCAAACACCTCTATTTCAATCAAATAAGCTTATAAATTAGACAAATAAGTTATAAACTAGCTTATTAGACTTGTCCAACACAACCGTTATTATTTATGTGCCAAAAAACAGAAGCAGATGAACACCTAGCTTTAAAATAGTTTTTTTCACGTTGTTGGCCAATCAACTATTTCACTGTTTTTTTTTGGGTATTTTGCGTAGAACTTATAGTTAGAATTTTTTTTTGGTGTAGAGTTAGAATTTGACATTATTTATGAGATTATCAAAACAATAAAATTAATTAAACTTGATTTAAGATAAATAATTTCGTTTTGCATTGAAACATTTACTTTAATAAAAATAGGGGTTAAAGCATAAAAAAAAAAAAATGAGAGAATTGCATTTATTTATGAAAGTATAAAGAGCAGGCCCTACATAAATAAAGAGAAATGATATTTGGACATCCAAATTCAAGAACATACACTGATACGGTATTTATCCTTTGTAAACAAAATGTAGGAGTGAACAGTATGTGTGATATTGTAAATATTAATGGCTTTGGGTCACATAGGATGTCAAATATGTTGTCCGTTTTGGATGTTCAAATAAAATTTCTGATAAATCAATCCAGCTAAGTTTCGTGGAGGATTCACACTTTAGACAAACTTAATTTTAGAGTAATTTTTTGATGGTTAATTAGTCGATCAACATAACATTTTTTCCGCGTGCCAGGTATGGGTGTAGGGGATCTTCGATCTCCCTGTTTCCACTCGTTTATCTTATACTCAAGTAGATGATGGTGATACTGAAGTTTGTTTCCTAACTTATTAATTATTATTAATAACAATAACATAAACTTTGTCTCCTGAAATTAGTTTAGTTGATCAGAAATATTAGTAATATATTTTTTAATATTCTCTCTTTAATATTTTTTTTTTATTGGTTGAAATTTATGTGGATCCTACAAAATTTAAATGAGACCCACATAAATTTGAACTAATAAAAAAGAGTGTGTTAAAAATAGAATATTAGAAAATATTATTAGCATTCTTCTTAGTTAATAATTACAAAACTATTGAAAAATCCGCTCGTTAACTGCCTCGGATTTCCTTGCAAGGTCTCATCCGCCTTTAACTTTTTGTGGTGTGCGTGTACCAAGGGCATTATCATGGTTTTGTTTCTTTCAACAAATCTTTTATTATATACTCGTAAGAAATCAAATCTATGATAATATATTTAAAAAACTCGTTTATCTATCAAATGGGTTGGGATTTGTTGGCCCAGGATTTTGCAAAAAAAAAAAAGACTTGATATCAAAATTTATATTAATTTATAAATTATCTTAAATTGGCTTAAATATAATTAAATTAAGTAATTTTACACGTGCTAATTTAAATAAAAGTAATTTCAATCAATTTTTGTATAACTTTTCAAATAAAGGAATTCGTTTATAAATCAAGTCTATTTTCAAAATACTTGGTTATAAATAAATATAAAATGCATTTATTTGTGCTTAATTTTAATAAAACATTTTTTCAATAAAAAAACCCTTCTGACAGATACATAACTATTTTTGAACAAAAACATATTTTTTAAAAAATAATAATTTTAGGAGATGTTTAATAAAAAACAGAGAAAATAAAAAAAAAATTTCCATAATTCTATCTAAACACAAAAGAATGATTTAATTATCTTTATAGTATATTATTTATTATTTATTCAAGTAGATATACAGTGAACTAACCAAATTTTGTTTTTGGGTATATGCCAAAAATTTAGTTTTAATTGTATACTATAGATCAATAGATGTATGCCATTTGATCTGATTCACGTGCATGTCATGTCAAGAAACAATTGCTGTTTTATTAGACACCGATACATGGTAGACGTCGCATCTATTTATCACCGACTGCCGTCCACACTTGTTTTTCCCCCAAGGAGGCATTTGATTGACAGCATTTTTTCCATCATGATTCCTGATATTCATATTCATATTAATGACAATTCATGGAAACGTTGAAAATGGGTTGGAGTTGGGGTGTTCACGTTCAAATTCATCTAAAACAAAATTGCAAATCCATTAAAAAAAATCGAAAATAAAACAAAATTAATATGTAATGAATTTTTTTAAAATTTGTTTTATGAAAATCGATTGGATCAGATTTTGGATTCATGTTTTTTAAACTGAACCTAATCAAATCAAATTATGTATATAAAATTTAATATATATTTATTATATTTTTGTATTATTGATTTTTTTTTTGATTTTTTTCCTAATAATTCTTATTAGTTTGATTTGACATAACTTTTTATTATTTTTATTGTTTCAAACATAAAAAACGATGTTCTGAAATTAGATGACTATGATTTTTATTTATTTTAGACATATTTTATGAAATGTAATTACATGAATGTATCAAACAAGTTTATATAGGTTTAAGATTTTGTTGAATTTAGAGTGCTTTTGTTTAAGATTATTTGATGATAAAAACCATTTTTTTTAAGTTAAAAAACATTTTTTGTGATTTTAATTATGTTTGTTTAAGATTTTTTAGGATATCATTTTAATAAAAAAATCATTTTTATGGTTAAAATGAGAAGCTATTCCGTTTAGCTTATCACTAAAATCTGATTCTATAGAGAAGAGAGAAGATATGTTTGTTACAAATTGTGAAACAATGATTTTCATATAATCTCTAAATTATTTTATATGAAAATCATTTTTTCATAAGCTGTAACAAACTGACCCTTAGCTTATAATCTTGATTCTTTGATTTAATATAAATATGTAATGATGTGTCCGTAAAAATCGAATCAACCAATCCAATTCAAACCGCATTTAATCGGATCGGGTCGGATTTTCTTAAGAATGCAGTCCAAACCAAACCGCATGTTTTAATTTTTTTGGATCGGATGACTTTTTATCTCAAAATCGATCCAGACTGATCCGCGAACACCTCTAGTTTAATATGCATCAAATATTCGTGTAAATGTTACTTAGAATTTTGATTTTTATATTTGGTTTAAACTTTGAAGACATCTTTCCTGATCATGTGGAGGGGTCGCAATTTGTATTTGTGAGTAGAATCCACGTGGGAATTACCTCGAATATGGCTCCGCGAGCAGGAAATTTCCCCCAACGAAGATAGCAACGAGGGAGAATCCCCCCAAAAAGACTTTGGAGGCGGGGACGAGGAATATGTTCCCCGTCCTGTGGGGTCCCCGATCCTGAAAAGATTACTAATATATGTGGGTGTATATATATATATATAATAAATTTTAAATACATATTATTTTATTAAATAAATAAAATATTATAAATATATGTGTAGTATTTAAGGTTGAACTTGTTGTAATGTCTTGGAGACTAGATAATGTTTTAACTTTAAATATTTAGGATTTGTGGTGTTTTTATTTTTTTTGAATCGTAGTCAAGTATATGTTTTTTTTATGAATTTTCAGGATCCTTGAACTCCCCACTGGATCTGTGGGAAAGAGGGATTCAGGAGAAAAACATTCTGTGACGGGGCCCAAGGATGGGGAGGAGAGTACTCCCCGCACCCGCCTTGTTGCCATCCCTGATCATGAGAGTGTTGTTTTCAAAAATATTCTTAAATACAAAAAATAATTGGAAAAATTAAAATAATATTAAAAAACTGCGTAGCACTATCTATTCATGCCTTGTTTGTATGCAAGATTTTTTTCTCCCAAAGAAAAATATATTTTACATAATATTAATATTACCCCTAGGAAACTAGGATATAATAGTCCTTTCAAATGACAAATTTTTTCCATGTATTTGGAAAATTAGGATTGTCACCTCTACCATGGGAATATTTTAGGGAAAAACATAGGAAAAAAATCATTCCTAAGAATGTGTTTTTTAATATATATATATATATATATATATATATATATATATATATATATGGAAACTTAGGATTTTGAAATTAAGATTCCTCGACGATTATTAGTTTGGAAAGTTTTATAATTTTTAATAATATTTTATTTTTTTGGAATTATTTGTAATGTACTTCATTATAAAAAGTTTTTATACGAACAATTAATCATATATATCAAATTATTAAAAAAATTTGATTTTAATAATAACTATCTCAAATTCATACAAAATAATATTTTATGATTGATCAACGATGTGACAAATATCATTAATATTATATCAAAATTAAACACTTTTTTATTTTACTAAGTAACATATATTATAATGTGCAACGTGTTATGCATTTAATCCTATGATACAAAAATCTAAGAAGGGATATGACCAGACAATATAGGAGTGGTCAATCTTATTATTTAATATCATTTATGATAAAACGCTTTCAAATTGTATAAAAATCTAAGAAGGGGAATGATCGCAAAATATAAAAGTTGTCCCTCTTATTATTTAATATCATTTAGAGTTATGGCGCATGTAAACTAACTTGACAATTTGCCCGGGATAAAAAGGATTGAATAACAGTCAACAAGTCCCATCATACTTGATAAATAGTTGTATTATGTTGTTAGGGATTTTTTTTGGTGAATAAAGAGAAATAGAAACGAAAAAAAACTAACAACCATCTATAGCAGAAACATTCTTAAACAATAAAGCACTCAAAAAGGAGGGAGCTTCTTCCCAAATCTTCATGTCCTGGCAGTAGCGAGCTCCAAAATGCGTAAGGGCATCCACGCAAGAGTTCACATCACGGTAAGTGTGTTGCCCTTTAACAGTCCAAGGGCGTGAAAGGAGAGCCCTTATACTAGCGACAAAAGAAAGCATAAGCATGAACCTGATAAGAACCATTGTTTTGTAGCAAAGAAACCACCTCAGCATTATCAGACTCCAACAAAATCTGCTTGTAGCTACGGTCCCAAGCCAAGAGAAGACCATGCTTTACAGCATGCAACTCAGCCAGTAAACAATCACCTATACCATATCAACACGTGGTTGGTCTGAGTGATAACGAGCTTGATCCCCTTAAACAAGTGGTCAGGGATTCGATTCCTGGCTCTTGTATATGAAGAAAACCTGATTAGGAGGGGACAACCCTTAAATGTCGTCCAGGTCCCCCGACAGAGATTAATCACTGTATACGACGATGGATACTTCGTACCAATAATATGGTTACCAAAAAAAACAATCACCTATGCCATCAAAACTAGAGAACCCAACAATCCAAGTTCCCAAGTTCGATTGCAAAAGACTACCAGAACCCATGATGGAAGTATTGACCACAAAGCTTCCATCCACATTTAGTTTTGCAAAGTCAGGGGGAGGGGGGTCCAAGTAGCAAACAAACGCCGGTGCGGATCCTTAACAGAGAGGAACAAGCAGGACCCATCATGAGTATTAAGAATTCTTCTAACCACGGAATTCACATCCCAAACATCATCATTAAAAAGCATGTTATTTTTCCATCTCCAAGCCTACCATAAACCAGCAAGAAACAAGTTAGCCATATTACTAAGAGCTAAGGTTTTTAGTCCAAACCGAAGCATCATCAGAAACTTATCTTATATATGGAAAAAACTTAATTGAGATAGACAATATTCACTTTGATAATTTCTAATCTCGAATGAAATCTTTTTTTATGAACCACCGTAATTAGGGTCTTTGGCTCTCCACTGATATCTCAGGTATTCCACAAGCTTCGACTTTTTGGACTAATTATGAGACTATTCTGTTGGCTGCTTAGAGCAGGTAATTAACCATTGGTTTTCGCAATCTCCCAACTAGAGTGTCCGTCACAACAATTCAAATATATATTTTTTTCCTTATAAGATCGAGATGCTTATCATTCGACCAACCTTTCATTGATCCTAGATGAAATCTTAGCATTAGTTTATACTAATATTAGCAATGAAGAGTAGGAACTTGGATGTGCGCATTATGGGTCCCTTTGGTTTAGATTTTGATAGAATTGATTTTGAAGGAATTGATTTTAAAAGAATTGATTTTAAAAAAGTTGAGTTTAAAAAAATTAATTTGTGTTTGATAATGATATTATAAAAGTCAATTTAGAAGAATTGATTTTGTTTGGATGATAATATAAAATCACGTTTGAGCTGTAAGTATAAAAAATATTGTGGGTCTCACACCTAGAATCAATTATTCTCAACAGGAAACTTAGAAATTATTGTTTCTCTTAAAATCAATTCTATTCAACCCGAAATTGATTTTATTGAACGCTAAATTTAAAACAAACACCTTCAGAATCTCAAAATCACTTTTACTGAAAATAAACATAACTTTAGACCATCCAAAATCTAAACCAAAGGAACATTTAATTATTGGTGATGTATTATTAAGTGATTGGGGGCAGCGGTCACTTGGCCCCACAGCACAATTCTTTTTAAATGATTAAACTTTCGATTTTGATCTCATATAAATTTAGATGTTTTCCCCCATATCTAAAATGATCATCATTTATATCAATATGTGATTGATTTGAATGATAAGGGATTCAAACATTTTAAGTAAGTGATTAGGGATTCGAATCCTGATTTTGTGTATGGAGAAAATCTGATTGGGAAGGAAGAACCCACCTTGTGTGCCTAACAGGTTTCCTGATGGAGATTAATTATTGCTAACAATGATAGATACTTTATACCTATGTCACGATTATCAAAAAAATCATCACCACTTATCTTGGTGAGAGAAAATGACTTTTACGATCCCTTATCTTTTGTTTCATATTGAAACTGAATCACGTTATATCATATATTTTATATCATTTTTTATCATTTATACATATTTATAATAATTTCCATTTGTATAATGTATGTATAAAGTGGTAAGTATTGTTTGCACTGTATCATGTTTTTAGAGAGGCTAATGTGTATGCAGACATCTTACCTAATATTGGCTGTGATTGTAGGGGTCATTTAGTGATTTATGAGTATCATCCTGTTGACATTTTTCACGAGTTAGGATGTGTTTAAGGAGAGTTTCTACTCCTAGACTTGCTGCTTTGTAATTTTTTTTGGGCTTAGGCCTCATTATTTACCAAAAAATATATTTTAAAATTAATTAAAAAAATGAATTATAAAATAAATATGCATAATTAAACTATAAATAAGATATGGATAATTTATTTATTTATATATATATATATATATATAATTTTAAAAAAAGTATATATTTAATAGAGTAGACTAGATTAATAAAATTTAAAAATGAGATAAATTTATGAATTTGAAATTAGGAATTAAAATATGAATTTTAAAAAAAATAAAGCAAATTACATTAATGCACCATATTTAAATTTATTAAAATAACAAAAAACCTCAAACTTAACTATAAATTACACTCTACGCCATTTTTTTAGTGTTGTCTAACTATTGACTTAATTAAGTTTAAAAATAAATTATTTATACTATGTTATTTGATATTTATATACTAAAAAGATTTTTAAAGATCAATCTTCTGCTTTCTTGTTTTTTATGTATAAGAACGATTATAATTCATTTCATTATTTATTTTTTACTTAATTATATATTTATTTTACTCAAATAAAATACATTTTGGTATATGCTCAAAAACAAATGGTGGGTTTATTCATGTTTGCTTTTATCTCTTTCTCTCTCCTCTTTCGCAACGTGAGAGGATGAATGAAAGGATCCCAATCCTTTTAAGGTTATATTTGGAAGAGCTTATAAAGAACTTATTTGAGCTTATAAAAATCGTTTATGAAAATAAACTTATATAAATAGTTTATGATCTTTTTATAAACTCTTTCTAGCTTATTTCCATAGTTTGTCATAGAAGCTTATAAAAATAAGTTGATTTTAGCTTTTTGAAAAATAAACTTATTTAATAAACATTTAATTAAGTTGTTTACCCAAATGATTCTTATTATATGGATTTTATTAATGTTGTGCTCGCATATGGGCCATGACATTTGTCAAGTTGGTTAAGATGACCCGTTCCCGCAGGATATGATTTATATCTTTTGTGCTAATTAACACAACGGGCCTCACTAATATTGGCCCACGGGCTATTAACACGCTCAAGTATGTTAATCTGTTACGAATATTACATAATGTGAAGTTTTATAAAATATTTACTTATATTTTTTTTATTAATTAATATAAGATTAATTTAAATTTATATATACTAATCCCAATGTTTACAACTTGTATTTGGTTCAATCACTTACAGTAGAACTTCGAAGATTACAAATCATTTCTATTTGCAGTGTTTGGTTCATACATCTTTTATGATTGTCAAGCCAGAGATGCTTGGTAAGACTCAACCGAAAGGCAATCTTTTACACTGAAAATATGGATGGACGTGTACACACACACACACACGTAGAAAAGTATAGATGAATCCTAATAATTAACATAACAAGCCTGGAAACAAAAAAATACAGAAGCAGCTATGTGGATCGTACATAGTACATACACACCAAGAATAAATTAATTCAAAGGCCAAACTGAAGACAGATACTAGCCTATACCAATCAAAGAAGAAAATAAAATAAAAAACCTATAGACAGTAGTAGTTTGATCTCAACCAATCTACTAAAAAGATATTTGAATAGATTAATTTAGTGCTTCTGTGTGGTTTTGGCATACTTGGTCTTGATCCAGTGGAGGCCAACGGAGGTACCATCCTTCAACTTTTTCATGCCGGTTGAGGCCACTGCTTTGGTCTTCCCAAGACCCTCCCCAAGTTTCTGCTTGTATTTCGTGGTGTTGTTGCTCTTCTTATTGGAACCAACCATCACAGGGTCTGGACCGTCGTCCCACTGGTCTGCCCATGAAGTTCCATAGGACTTGTTCCCCTCCATTTCTTCTGAGTTCTACTGCAAAAATCGCTTTATAATATGTATGGGATTGAATTGAGGGATTAGGAGTAGCAAGGTGATAGATATATGGGTGTTTCTAGCACGGGACCAATTCAATGCTTTTATAGTGATCCGCACTCTTACCGATAGTTGATCCAAAAAATCAACTATATATCCAAACGCGTGGGTTAATTAAGAAGGTTCTAATAACGCATGCATGTGGAAAAATCGTCTTCATGTATAATAATAATAATAATAATAGTTTATGCCATCATGTTCAACAGGATTTTAAAAAACTGGTCAAGATCATAACATTGTGATTTTGATTATTTTTGTATTATAATCGTAATTATGATTGAATCAATGGTATTTTTTATAATTATCCATAATAATGATACACATAATGTGATCATAACCGCAATTACAATTTAAAATATTGTGTTCAACTAATACGTCTAGAATTGGAAATATGGAATAATGGAAGCTTCTACTCCTAGAGAAGTTAGCTTATTTGACCAAGTTTAATTTAATACAATTAATTTCTGGAAGTTTTGGACCAACAGAGCCCAATCCAATCCACGGTTGTGTATGTTACTTTACTAGTATTATATTCCATGCCTTGGCGGCTCCTAGAAGCTTCGGGGGCCCGCCTCGGTGATTTCTACAGTCAAATTCAAAACAAAAAAGTCAAATTTGAGACAACACTCAATCCCTTACGCGTATGATCGAATCCCATTCCTTACCTGTTCACACAAGCAATGCATGATAAAGGGTAAATGGATGGACCTTGTCTTTATAACTGTTCGATATGAAGAAAATCAGATCAACGGACCAAAAATAACAACTGTAACCCGTGCATGGAATAACGGGTCAAGGTTTGGAGCTTGGACGAGAGCTCCAGCAAGAATGCACAACGTAGTAATAATCCCCACCATTGCACCCCTTATACCTATTACAGAAATAGTTGACCAAATGGATCTTGAAAATAAAATAAAAAAGTGTTGTCATCGAGAGTGCATGTGATTTTATCAAACTTAACGTGTGTACGTTTAGCGGTTGGAATAGACCAGACCGTTTGTTGGGATCCTAACCTGTTTAAGATTTGACTTGCTCTAACTCGTTTAATAAAAAGGTTAGGTCTAGATTTTACAAAAAACCTTTTTAATTAAACATGTTAGGCTTAGGCTTATGAAAAAGTATTTTAAGCCTGATAGGATGACCCATTTATAAATAATTATATTTATTAATAATAATATATAATGTTAAGTACTTTGTTAGTCTATTGACATATTTAAAAGTAGGCATGTTAGCCTATTTAAAGGTTTTATCTATTAGCCTATTTAATTTAAAGGTCTTATCTATCAGTCTGTCAATCTACTTAGAGATTGACGTATTTAAAGGATTTAATGCGAAATAAGCCTTTAAATAAACTTATTGGTCAGACCAAACTTCCAAAAAACCTAGGCCAAACCTTAAAAATGATCTATATCAGATAACATGTCACTTATATCATGTATTTTTACACATACAATCAATTATAAATTGTCATATCATTAAAAATATTTTTTTTGTAACCATGTTAATGGTACGAAATATCCATTATCGTAAGTAGTGACTAATCTCTGTCGGAGGACCTGGACGACACTTAAGTGTCACCCCTCCCAACCAGGTTTTATCTATACCCAAGAGCCATGAATCGAACCCCTTACACTTGCTTAAGGGGCCCAATCTCGTTACCACTCAGACCAATCACATGTTGGTCATCATTAAAAATGTTTGACTCCTATTCTAATTATCTTGGAAGTCACCCATACTATGATTTGTGATTCATTAACAATGTAATAACCTTTAGACTAAAAATACATACCAATTAAACTCTATTTTTATTCTTTGAGTGGAAACCGGTCCCAAATGCCACTAAAAGCTAACTTTTTTATTAGGCTTAATTTCACTTTTGGTCGTTCAACTTTTTCAAATATGTGATTTTGAACCATCGAAAATTTTAATTGCACATTTGGTCATCGAATTTGTTAAATTATGCAAAATCATTGCTTTTTAGGCTGTTTAGACTAATTTTGCATAACTTAAAAAATTAGAGAACTAAATGTGCAATTAAAATTTTCGAGAGATCAATGAAACGCATACTTGAAAAGGTTAAGAGATGAAAAGATTAAGCTTTATTATTATCGTTAATAATAATAGTAACAATAATAATAACAAATTTTGGTGTTTAAACCTAACTTTATATGGTAAAGTTATTTTCGATCTTATTTATTATATCGGGCAAGGTCTACGTGCAAAAATATTAAAATAATTATATTTATATATATTGTTTTAAAATACACACTTTCTTTCAATATTTTTTAAACTATTCATTTTTTCAACCCATGGAAGATCCACATTTGGGAAGCGGATTTCCTTTCTAATATTTTTTGTTTGGAAAGTTGGCATCCCGGTTGTCAACTTTTTTTGTTGGCTTTTTTTTTCTTTCAAAATCATGTTGGGAAGTCCGCATCCATTTGACGACTTTCCTTAATATATTTTTTATAAAAAATTTCTAAATTTAATAAGTTATTTTGATAATTACAAAAAAAGATACATAGAATGAGAGTGGTTTTTGAGAGACCGGCTCTACAATGGGTTGAAAAAAGATGTATAATTTTAAAAATAATGAAGGGAAGTGCATATTTTGAAAATTATTTCTTTTTGTTTTTTTTTTTTTAAAGATTTTTGCAAGTTCTGCTGGAATGGCTAAAGAATGAGCTGTCCAGATTGAGGGTGACAAAATGCACCGACAGTGGTGGACCTAGTGCAATTATTTTGGGTGGGGTAGTACGTTTAATTTTCAAATATACTTCCTCATATGGACTATGGAGTTTTTAAAATTTTTAGGATAGTCATTACTCATGACTCATGCTTTTTTTTTTTTTTTTTTATTAAAAAAAATATTTATTCATTCAAATTGATAAAATATATCGAAAACAACACAAATTCAACATCGCTAAAAATCGAAAATGATGAATCTGCGAATAAACTCTAGCATCCAGGTTAATAGCATAAAACGACAAAATGCCTACAAATATGACAAAATCAAAGTGATCGGAATACTCATTCCTCCGGATCTGTAACATTGACGCCCAAATCTTGATTGGATCTGTAATGGATCGAAGCTGATCTGTCAATCTGAACCAAACGAACACTACAATAAGATGGGAAACTAAGCAACATTGCACCAAGACGACAAATAAAATAATGTCGCACTTAGACGACGAAATCACGTAAAAATACGAAAGAAAAATCAGATCTATGTGGAAAAAGCATTTATTTAGATAAAAGGAGATAAAAAACGATATAGATGGATGATTCCAGGCCAAAAAATGGCTCAAAATCACTCCCCTCCGATGAATGACGAAGAAGTAGGAAAGAAGTAGAGGGAAGGTCGAGAGAGAGGTGGATAACTTTAGGTTTCTTTTCCGGGCGACGGCTAGGGTGAGCGACATTAGTAAGTCGCTCACCGTGGGAGACTTGTTGTAGCCGTCAGATTTTATGAAGAAAAAATTGGACAGGCTTGATGAAAACATGCAACCGGTTCTTTTGGTTTACTTTGAAATTGCCGACCACCTCTTCCCCTCTCCATCGACGATGACAAGCTACAAAACCTCAAGAACCTCAACTCCCTCCTTCTCAAAAAAACCTCCCAACGCAGGGAACATCAACTCAACCGTTCAATCCTTGGTTGTCGTTAACCACACTCTCAAGTCTTCACCCAACCGTCTAGCCATGCAAAATCAACTCTTAGAGTCTCGCCTCTCTAAACAAAAATGGGGTTTCTCTTTGCTTCATTGCTCGTAGAGAAAAACGACATGGAATACGCTGTTACTCAGAGAGGGTCTTAGGTTGCGTTTTTGGAGGGAGAAGTGGATGAACTCAAGAAGATTCTCGAAAATGAGAGGGTTCGGTTCAGTAGGGTGAATGCAAAGAGGGACTAGATGGAACACGATTTTGCTGGTCTTGTTGTTGATGCAAATGGGTTGAAGGAGAAGCTTCTAGAAACATAGAATAGAGAGAGGAAGCTTCTAGAAGAAGCAGAGCAGCTGAGGTTGGAAGGGGAGAAGTTAATGGAGGGAGGGTTTCAGAAAGGAGAGTATTGAAATCTTAAAGGAGACAAGTTTGCGAAATTGTTTTCATCCAACTTTCAATTTTCATTTTTGAATCTTTCCACCCGAAATTTTTTTCTTTCTTTTTCATTCAAATTGGGTCAAGTTCGAGTTTTTTTGCCTAATTAATATTTGTTGTATTTTGTGAAATTGTCATCTTTGCATTGAACTCAACTTTTGTGTAATTTAAAGTTCGGCTTTATTTTCTATTACACTTCTCAGAAGTGACGTTGGTGAGTTTGATTCATGGTGAGTTTTGGAAATGAAGAATAACAGTGATTTGGGGTTGGTATGTTGATGTCATTCTAAAGTTGGAAAATATGGGATCGGTACAAGTGTTTACAGGTGCTTCAAATATTGATTATTGCCTTGAAAGTTCTGGCGTTATTCGTGAAATTGTTCAGTTTGTTAATGAAGTTGGTCCAATCCCATTTGCATGCCCACTTCCTCGGTTTCCAGTCGTGAAAGAATGGGTGCTGACTCCGAGTTTTTCGCAAATAGGAGAAGAACCTCCTTGGAGCATATTCCTGCTTGGTTACCTGCATTTTACCTACTATAGCCTGTAAAATTAGCTCTCTCACAGTGAGAGACTTTCCAACCTCTCTCACCCTAGCAAAAGCCTTCTTTTCCGTGAGATTTTACTTCTCTCAATTTAAACTTGACCTGACTCATGTACACAAATATTTCTGGTATGATGTTATATATCAACCAATTTGATTGCTCATACTAGAACAAGTGGGGCACTATTTTATTATTATTATTATATATATTTTTTTTAAAAAAAAAATCAAACTATCAATTATCGAGTAGGTCGAGTAATTGATTTAAATTTTATAATTTAATTACACGGACCAAATTTCTCACATTTGACATATTATTACAGGTTAGCGTTAAATTTGTAAATCGGTCCCTGTCATTTTATTATGCAGTCATTATAAATTGCAAAAATTGTAACTTGGTCCTTATCTCTCCCCTTTGCATCTGGTGCTGGACCCATACCAGAAGGCGCGGCGGTGATAGTAAGGGACGGAACGCGGTGCTTCAACGGTGGAACGGAGCAGCAACGTTGTTGCAAGTTTGATGGACGGCGAGATGTGGTGGATCACAGAGTAGCACGACGGAGAGGACAAATCGCGATTTAGAGAAAAGCCATGATGGTGGTGATAGAGTCGCGTGCGGTGGTTAGATCTGGTAGGCGATGCGCGACGACTGGATCTAGTAACCGATTTACTATGTTGCTAGTAAGAGATTCACTAATATGCTAGTAACAGATTCACTAACATGGTGTAGGTAACCGATTCACGCATGATGTGGGTAACAGATTCACTCCCAACCGATTCAATTAAATCGAGATACAACAAATCAACGAACCCCCCCATCATCTCCTACCTCCAGCCAGGTTGACCCCTTTTTGCAGAAAATATTTTCCTTCAAACACAGAAACAAAACGCAACAAAAATAAAATGAAGATATCACGAAACAAAAACGCAACAAATCATAGATCGAGTTGTCGTGCGTCGCCTACCACATCTAGCCACCGCACGTGACTCTGTCACCACCACCATAGCTTTTCTCCAAATCGTGATTTGTCCTTTTCGCCGCGCTACTCTGTCAGCCATCACACCCAAATCTGCCACCCCTGAAGCTCGGCGGCCCAACAGAGATGCAACAACGTCGCCTCCCTCCCCCGTGGTCGAAGTGTTGTCCGTCGTTCTCGTCCGTCATCGCTGGGTCTTTTTTCTTACTAGTCTGCAAAGAGCAAGGACATTTTAATTTGCAAAAACCATTAATTAATAGTCATCCCAAATAAAAATCGTATTTCTATTGTTGCCCACGAATTTACCAGCTACCTGCTAAAAATCGTGGATCATGGGTGAAGGACCTATTCAGTGCCTCACCTTAGACGTCACCCTTAATTTAATGATATTACACAAAAAAAAAATGTGATAAGTTGATGGGTTGGATTATAAAATTGTCAGTGTGGGGAATTCAAAGCCGAGCAATGTTGATGTGCTTATTGATCTCACCTTCCCTTTTAATTGTTGAGTGAAGAACCTTTTTGGTCCCTGAAATTTTTTTGTGTTCCCAATTTAGTCCCTAACAAAAAAAAAATCCTTCATTAGTCCCCCAAATTTGCTTCCGTAACCCTTTTTAGTCTTTCCCGTCAGTCAATGGTGGTTGACCTCCGTTAAGTGGTTGACGTGTGACGTTATGTGTCTAGGTGTACACCTCTGTAACACGTTTGAAGATTCGCTTAGCGAAACTGAATTCGCTAAGCGAATTTGTCCTAGGTGATCAGACAGATGATCACAGATAGATGATCATAAACAGGTGATCTCACAGACGGGTTTTGAAGATTCGCTTAGCGAAACTGAATTCGCTAAGCGAATTTGTCACAGCAAATTAACCTAGACACATAACGTCACACGTCAGCCACTTAACAGAGGTCAACCAGCATTGACTGACGGAAAGGACTAAAAAGGGTTACAGAAGCAAATTTGGAGGACTAACGGACGCGTTTTTTTTTTGTTAGGAATTAAATTGAGAACACGAAAAAATTTCAAGGACCAAAAAAGGTCTTTACTCTTAATTGTTTTTTTTTCTTGTCTTGTTTTTCAATTGCCTACCCAGACCCCATCACTCTTTGGAATGGAATGTAAAAAACATTCCTCAATAATGCTTATCCCTCATGATTTACCCCTCCACCACCTCTCTCCCATTGCCAATTAATTAATACCAGCACTATCAACCTAATCTCATGACTCACGACTCACGACTCACGACTCACCACCCGTACCATCCCACTATCAACCACGTGTTGATGAATTTTTTTTCTTCCTAAAATGACTGTGTCGTTCTAAAAAAAATTCCAGATCCTTGAGAATATTGTCTCTTAACCAAGCCCCTAGCTACGTGAATGTAACATTTTTAATGCAATTCCAAAAAAATTGCATATTCCATTTCATGATTAAGAAAAACTGCCTTATTTTCTTTTCAACAATTTTGTAAGTTTCCACCTTTACCTGTTTACCCTTTGTTTATAATAAAACTTCCATTTTTCAATCCTTAATTTCCTTTTATTGACGAAGTGCATTCTTTCCCCATCTGTGCTATCTTTCCGTCTTTCCTCATCTGTCCTTTCCCCTCTATCAGCGTTTTTGGCACTCCGGCTCTCAGGCAAAGTACCAACTTTCTATCTTAAAATGTAGGGTTAAGATTCAAATTAGTCCCTAAATATTTTCAAGAACTCATTTTTAGTTTTTAAAATAAATAAATTAATTATTTAGTCCCTCAAATTTACAAATACTGGACACATTAGTCCCTAAGTTTAATTCAGACGTTCATTTACCTATCTATGTGTCTCATTAACCATCCTATTTGGTCTGTTAGTGGTCATACGTGGCTTATGACAAATTTTCACCGTGAAAAATGAATGAAAAGTGAAAAAAGTGTATAATTTTTCGATATTTTGGATTTTAAATTTGTGTATATTTTTTCACTTCTTATTCATTTTTCATAAAGAAAATTTGTCGGCTTTTTTACCAAACTAAGTTACTTTTTAAAACTATATATCAAATTGATTTGGTTCCCAAACTATTTACCAAAATACTCTTGTTTTGAATAAGAAAATATTTTTTGAGAGACGCTGGTTGGACCAACGTCACTCCTTTACACGTGGCACCCTCTAGTTGGGTGCCATTTATTTTTCCCGAAATTTTAAAAAATATATATATATATTTGCATGCAGCGCCACGTGGCCCCACCTGAGGGCGCCACGTGACCAGTCCCTGGCCATTTCTTTTACCTACCCCTCCCCTATATATAACCCCCCTGTCCCCCACTCCCCCAACACCCATCCTCAGCCTCCCTCCCCCCAATATCTCATATTTTACTCTCCCTTAACCCAACATTCATATATTTCTTCACACATCTCACTTCTTCTTCTACCACACTTTTCAACATTTTTTATTTTATTATTACTCTTTAATATTTATTAAGCGATTTATATTAATATTTACTTTACTATTACAATTTAGTATTGTGTAATTTATATTAATGTTGTTATAATTCTTGTCATGTTTATTAATATTGTGTAGTTTAGATTAATGTTATGATAATTTTTTTTGTCTTTATTTATTGTTATAATCATTCATATCTTGCTTCACACATCTCGCTTCTTCTTTTACTGTACTATTCAACATTATTTATTTTACTATAACTTTCATCTCACTTCTCATTCTATTACACTCTTCAACATTATTTATTTTACTATTACTCTTTAATATTTAGGTATACAATTTAATTATAATTGTTATTAGTATTATTATACAAATATTATTATTTGTTTTTTATTTTATTTATTATTATTATTAATGTTATTATTATTTTTTGTAAGTAAAATTATTATTGTTGTCATGATTAATAATTTTAATTTTGTCGTTAAATTAATGTTATTATTATTGTCTTTTTTATTGTTGTCATCACTAATATTAATTGTAGGTATGCAACATATCTCAGTCCCCGTTCTATTATACTGTCCAATATTATTTATTCTACTATTTTGTAATTAATGTTTTAACTTCTGTTTAATCCTATATTATTATTATTATTATTATTATTATTATTATTATATTAGTAGAATTATTATATTAATCGTATCAGTAGTCTTTTGCAATGAACATTAATGTTATTATTTTCATGACCTTCGGACCTACATAACCCACATTCGATTCCTTGTTTTATTGGCATGATTTTTGTATCCACTTCAAAAGTAATTCCATTTTCTCCTGAGAATACCCTCTCATTGTAGTAGACAAACAACATTACTTGACTCATAGTGCTGGGCCTACAATAATCAAACATAAAATAAATTAAATTAATATAATAATACTATTAAAAAATGCAATATTAAAAAAAATGTTGAATAATTATGATTAAACAAATAAAAAAGGCAATAATAATAACATTAATTAAATAACAATATTAAAAATATTAGGGATTACAAAAATAAATAAAGACAAAAAGAAAATAATAAAAATATTAATATAAATTACACAATAGTATAAAAAATAGAATTACTTTTGAAAAGGATACAAAAAACAAAAATAGAATAATCATAACATTAATGCATAACACTAAAAAAAACAATCATCATAGAAAATAAAAAATTAATTATAACCTAATTTGATTAAATAACAATATTAAAAATATTAGCAATGACAACAATAAATAAAAACAAAAATAAATAATCATAACATTAATGTTGATTACACAATAATAATAAAGTTAAAAAAAGCAGTATAACATTAGAAACAACAGTAATAATAACAAAAGACTACTGATACGATTAATATAATAATTCTACTAAAATAATAATAATAATAATAATAATAATAATAATAACAACAACAACAATATAGGACTAAACAGAAGTTAAAACATTAATTACAAAATAGTAGAATAAATAATATTGGACAATGTAATAGAACGGAGATTGAGATATATTGCATACCTACAATTAATATTAGTGATGACAACAACAAAAAATACAATAATAATAACATTAATTTAACGACAAAATTAAAATTATTAATCATGACAACAATAATAATTTTACTTACAAAAAATAATAATAACATTAATAATAATAATAATAATAATAAAAATAAAAAAAATAATATTAGTAGTATAATACTAATAACAATTATAATTAAATTGTATGCCTAAATATTAAAGAGTAATAGTAAAATAAATAATGTTGAAGAGTGTAATAAAAGGAGAAGTGAGATGAAAGTTATAGTAAAATAAATAATGTTGAATAGTACAGTAGAAGGAGAGGTGAGATGTGTGAAGCAAAATATGACTGATTATACAATAAATAAAGACAAAAAAAATTATCATAACATTAATCTAAACCACACAATATTAATAAACATGACAAGAATTATAACAACATTAATATAAATTACACAACACTAAACCGTAATAGTAAAGTAAATATTAATATAAATCGCTTACTAAATATTAAAGAATAATAATAAAATAAAAAATATTGAAGAGTGTGGTAGAAGAAGAAGTGAGATGTGAAGAAAGATATGAATGTTGGGTTAAGGGAGAGTAAAATATGAGATATTGGGGGGAGGGAGGTTGGGGATGGGTGTTGGGGGAATGGGGGACGGGGGGTGGGTGGGTTATATATAGGGGAGGGGTAGGTAAAAGGAGTGGCCAGGGACTGGTCACGTGGTGCCCTCAGGTGAGTGGCGCCACTGCATGCAAATTTATTTTATTTTATTTTAAAATTTTGGATAAAATAAATGGTACCCAACCAGCGTCATTCAAAAAATATTTTTTTTATTCAAAATAAGAGTATTTTGGTAAATAGTTTGGGAACCAAATCAATTTGGTATATAGTTCTAAAAAGTAACTTAGTTTGCTAAAAAAACCAAAATTTGTCATAGGTCACACATATATTTGGGGTTCAATTAGAGGGATGGGGATTTGTTGTTTCATTTTGGTGTATTATATATTTCTTCATCAATAATATTTTATCATATATTCTATCTTTTTTAAATTACAAGAAACCAATATGGTGTTGGGAGAGTTGGTAACGTGACTCTTCCCCGAGGAAATGGACGTAAGTTCGATTCTTGGAGTCGTCAATTTGGGAGCCAGTCCAACCCCGTGAGTAAAAAATCGGATGTCCATCGTTGCCGAACCGAGGATTAGTCTCATAACCGGTCCAAAAGATCAAAGCTGCGGGGACATTCTGGTGAATTTACTGGGGAGCCAAAGGCCCTAATTACGGTGGGTTCCAAACCAAAAAAAAAATTTACAAGAAATTTTATCTTATATGACAAAATTATATTGGTGAGGACAAAATATGATATACCAAAATGGAATAACAGATCACTATCCCAATTTGAGATAAGTTCAACCGCTCAACTAAAGCATCATATTAATTTGTTTAGAAATTTTTTATTTTGACAACATATTTGGACAATTTTCTTGGACATCGTATGTTTTTGAGTGAAGTTTGGAAACAATAGAGTAAAGAGAGAGATAATACAACAATAAAAAATATTGTAATGTATGTTTATACGGTGTGGGACAACTTTTGGTTGTCCAAATATCAAAGCTCGTTGTTTATGGTCCACCTCTCTTCCCTGTTGTCGATTTGTCAAGCTCGTTGGACCATACATGAGTAATGTAACACACTAATACTTTAATTAAGGCAAATCAGTCTCCCAAGAGTTTTATAGGAGTTACAAGGAAGATGTAATGTGTCAGACGAAATCGACCTTCAAATTATTATCGGTGGAAATTGAATGGAGGGTACAAATCAAATGGACACGACTCAAATCACTATTGGAACTGTTCCAATGGGAACCAAAGGGCACGGGAAATGGAAACATGGAGAGTCCAAATTAAATGATCGATGTCTAGTGATTATGGAGAAACTGATATTTAACAGCAAGAGATATGGAACAAGAAAACTCAATAAAGGGCTGAAATAACAATTGGCACTGCTCTAATAGTCAATGTCCATAGGTTTCAGGTCCGGCCCAATGATAAAATAAATGAAGCTCTTGTTTTAGGCCTCTCAAAATAAAATAATTTTTTTTTTAAAAAAAAAGTCCACTTTGTATTTTTTTTATATTAGCTTTGTGATATGTATAATATATCAACAAATATAAGTTAGTCCATCTGATATAAAAATTTACCATTAAGTTGAAGGTCCAGGGATCAACTCCTCATTGTGCATAAAATAATTAATTTTGGATAAAAAAATTATTGGATTAATTTTTTAAAAAGACCTCTCCATAAAATTTACTTTAGGTCTCGATAGATGTTGGACTGCCTGATACGTTCCAACCAGAGGTCCCTTCCCTACTATTATAAGGATTTAGGGGGTATCATGCCCGACTGCCCGTACGGAAACTAGAATGTGCACATTTTATTCCAAAAGAAAGGGCACATTTATACGAACAATCTGATAAAAATAAAAAAAAAAAAATGAAAACAACTAGACAAGCAGTGCATGCATGGATATACATATGGATCAAAGGTAGTGCAAGGTAAATAGTTTAAGTTAGTTGAGTTATCGTGGATTGGTTTGTAAGTAAGTGTTCTGGTGAAGTTTCTGTTTTTTGTGTTTGCTTCAAGTAGCTTCTTGCCCAATGGAAGTTTTTTGGTCTGGAAATTTTTGTGCAAGCATGTAGAAGGCCGCAGGATGTGCTCTGCTCTTAGCAGCCCCGGTTGAGGCTCCCCCTATGATCAACTCTCTTTTTTAATCCATCTTTGTAGCAGCTCAAGGACTTGGTAACAGTTAGCAAATACACTGGAATCTTTTTATTTGTTGCTGTGGATGGTTATCTTATAAGGATGGGGTTTTTCCTTTGACTTTCAAACTCATCTTATAAGGAAGGAGCTATGACTACATGGTTTCATTTTCATCTCAATATCAGCATCAGATGTAACGCTCTTTGGTGTCTCAATTTTTTTCTTTTGGTGTAGTATATCTGCTCAGGATTTTTCTTTTTTGCGGCTGATGTGGAGCAGGTTCTGTTTTGGATGTTTATTCTATCTGCTCAATTTTTCTCTTTTGGTGTAGTATATCTGTTTTGGATGACTACTAGGCTTGTGTAAAAATGCATACTGTAGTATTGTATTTACTTGGGTCTAGTTTTTGTTTTCTTTTGTTCTTGTATATAAGCTAGAATATCCTTTATACTCTAAATCAATATATTTTTTTCTTATAAAAAAAGTTTTATGGTCAAAATCAAGCATCTAAGACCCAATAGGTTAACCACACGCTTCAAGCCAAACATAGGACCGACACAAAAAGATATTGTTGGGCCGAGCATACCAGACCCAACAAGTTACAATAGACTAGTATAATTATAAGTTTATATTGAACACTAAGAATTTTCCTCCCTCTATAATCTCACTATCCTTTCTCTTACATGAAGCATATATATAAATTCATGCTCACGTCGATCCTAGCATATACCAGTGACAGATCCAGGACCCTGAGTCAGTGAGAGCAATCTATTTTCAAAAAAATTTAATAATAATTATTAGGACTAATTGTAATTTTGGTCTATGTAGTTTTACAAATGGGTGATTTTGGTCCCTGTAGTTTCAATTGCTCAAATCAAATCCCTCTAATTTCATAATCAAACAAATCAAATCTATGTAGTCTCAATTACTCAAATCAAGTCACTGTAGTTTCACAAACGGATGATTTTAGTCCCTCTAGTTTCATGAACGTGCCCTTTTAGCGTTTTTTAGCGGTTTTATTCGACTAATTATTTAAAACTAATCCTACACTAATTAATGCCTCGTCACAAAGGATTTGCCAAATCAACAATTCCTGTTAAGTATTGGATGATAGGTTGACAACGAGACCAGATTTGTTCGCTTTTGAAATTAGTGAGACTTGATTTGAGCAATTGAAAATATAGAGACCAAAATCATACAGTTATCACAAAATCCCCAATTTTGAGCATATCAAAATCCTAACCTATCAATATTTGAAATTAACCATCATCAAGAATTTTTTTTATAAAATTGACTTCACAAACATGTTACTCATTATCCTAATTGCATAATCAATCATTAAGGCTACAACAAGAAAAAGAAAACTAAGAATATAATATTTCTACTCAATGGATATACGATAGAAGACACTAATGTGAGTGCAAATATATCAACTATGAGATGCAAAATAAAAAAGCATAAGGTATTCACAAATGTTTTATGGTGTTGAGTGGGTACATTTGCACACCCTGATCTTCAAGTGGATCCGCCACTGGCATAGACTATATAGAGTCAACTTCTACGTACCCCACGTCAACCAAATAAAATAAGAAAAAGAAAAACAATTATAAATTTTCTTGAATCAAAATTCAACTATGAAGATTTAATTTGAAAATGCATGGTATCTTTCAGAGCCTAATCTTGCCCAAAAATAGGGAAGCTGATGTGAGAACATATATACTGGACGAGACAAAAATTAGACAAGCAGACTGGGATCCCTCCACTATTGGTGTAGCCCTTAGAACCTAATGTATTCTCTGTTGTTTTTCCCTATCTTTTTTCCACTACGTTGACATCATTAAGCTAAATCTTTCTTTGATAAAATGCTTGCTAAAGATGTGCTCCGCCAAACAAATGCCTACTTGCGCTGTGGCATCTAAAAATAATCAAAAGGAACTTTCGTGGCTTTCTTTTTTCTTTTTGGATTGATCTCTATATATGCTAGCCAGCTAGCCTTGCTTATTCTCAAACATATATTCATCGGCAATTATGTTATTTGAACATCAGATTTTGGATATTGTATGTGATATCATATATATATATTTTTATTTCTTACTTACTTTTTAACTTCATTGTATACACGTGTATCAAAAATACGTCAAAAAATCATAAGAATGCCGTATTATTGTTTCTTTTTATCGTTCAAAAATCATTTCTCAATGATTGGTCTTTGTCCATGGCCTAAACCGACAAATTATTTCATAGCTGTGTGTCTGTTTCTTTCATTCATATACATATACATATACATATACATTCATGACTAATCTGTGTAATTGATTACACGATTGCTCGATAGCCCCAACAGCTGCTTAGTAAAGATGATAGTAATCGGCCGGCCATCTGATCAATCTATCCATATCGTCACAGAATCATTTTTACAGATTGTTTTTTGTTGTTTGTTCATTCCCAGTCACGCCTAATAATTCAGGTGGAATTACAAATCACAACCTTGGATAATTAATTCACACAACTTGACACCGACCAAATTTTAACCGGGGAACTTACAGATGCTACCTAATTGCTCCCCGGAGCCAAGCCTACTAAGTTTTGAGTAATTTTATAAATATTTATACCTCTAGAAAATATAAGCTCTAATTCATACATAAAAAGTTATTGTTATTTATTAGAGAAATATTAGGCACTGGTTAATAAAATCCTTCTTGTTGTTGTTGTTATTATTATCGTTATTATTATAAAGGGGATATAAGGTTGTGGTGTGAGAGTTAATGAGTGAAGTGATAAGGAGGGGGAAGGTTCAACTTCCACCCACTAATATTTCTAACAAATCTAATAGATACTAACATTTTCCTTTAAAAAATTATTATTATTATTAGTATTATTATTATTATTGTTGTTGTTGTTGTTATTATTATTATTATAAAAAAAAGGATCTAATACCTTTGTATAAGAAAGGGAGAGCAGGTTACATTAGAGGTAAGGGGGTTTTGGTAGTGCTCTATCTTAGCTTGGTGGTTGTTTGATCATCGGTGGTTAAGGGTGTCTTTCCTTTCGTGGTCGACTTCTTATGTGGTTGAGATGGGTGAAGTACTTATAAAAACACTTCGATACTCAAGTAAGTATAGGAAAAAAAAGAAGGTAATAAGCGCCACTAAAGAATGAGTTGGTTCTGTACGTATATTACTTTGGATTAATGGTATTTATAGCTAGGGGACTTGAGAGGATGGTTCCCATAATCCCACCAATTGGGTGCCGGCATCATGACCCGTCCAATCTTTCTTGGCCACTTGCGTTCCAAGGGAGTATGCCACAAGGTCACGGCCAACCCAACATAACCACAGGCCTAAAGCATTCGATTGTCTTTATAATCAGTGACCAATTCAAAACATTAATGTGACTTTATATTGAAAAAGCCTTTTCAGTACATTAACCTGATTATTTGAGGTGATATCTTTTTTGCCTTCGACTGTTTTTATAATCAGTGACCAATCCAGTACAAAAATTCCAAAACCAAATTTTTTTATTTGAGGTGAGGTCTTTTTTGCTGGTGAACCTAATATAAGGACCTATTCAACATGCATTATGACAATTTTTAGGTTATTAAGTAAAAAAGAAAAAAAATTGCATAAAAAAAAGTAAAAAAAATTGAGGCCTAAAGCCCTTGCCTTAGTGGCTTGGGCTTTAGGCTGACCCTGCACAAGGTATTGTCTTGAGTCAACTTTGACAAAGGTAGAGGGCGGTTGATTAAGGCAGGCCTACGACGTAGGGTGGTCTTGGGTTGAGCTCTTCTTGATCTAGTCCTTTGATCGATCCACTGGATCATGGGTCCAAATATGCGGCCCAAAACAAGTAGTATTTAAATCCAAGATAAGGTGATCTTAAAAGTATTTGGTGTCATTCAGGAGCTTTTTGTGAGATGCAGGAGTTGTGCTCTCCCCTCTGTGGTTATTAGGATTGCGCTTGCCGCTGCGATGTACTTTAATTGGAGAGAGCGTATAATGCTTGGGTTTTCTTGTGTGGCTTGAGTACTTCTTATGCTATTTGTTTTCTCATTGCTCAGACTGTCCAAGATCGGCTCTTTGATACCATAGATTTCCTCTTTTTATTTGTAACCGTTGGTGATAAAACAAATGGCGATTACATATATCATCGCGCGTAGCGGCCTTAGTTTGTTTTGGGGCTTTGTTGCCTTTTGTGTTAGGCCTACATGCTGGTTGTTTCTTTTATTTGCTTCAAGTTTAGTGTTTTTGTAGTTTTGGACTTGTGTGCCTTTGTTATTTTTGACCTGCATGCCACTTTTTTTTGGGATATGCCTTTTGTAATATTGTAATTTTCCTTTTATTTATATTATTCTTACTTATCTAAAAAAACTTTTAATTTTCTTGAAAACGTTTGTTTATTTCTCCAAATTCTTTTTTCATCTTTTGCAGATATAGCCTGGATCAAATATGATATCTCGAGTTAGACCAGTAACCATTCGGGAGTGACCCCAGCTTTAATTAGGAAAGATATGGTTTACTTACCCACCTATATGAGGCTCCTTAGGTCTTAATAATTTCAAATCATCTCTCATTCTCGTGAAAGAAGCACGATACATCAAAGGACAAAATTTAAGACATGCTGATATTTAATAAAAACATAACATATATTATTTTTATACTTTAGTTATGAGATTTCTTTAAAATAAATTAAGAGGTTAAAAAATAATACACGTGTTTTATTTTTAATAAAGAATATCACAAGGAAAATTATTTAAATTTCGTCATACTCCAAAATGTCTGTTTAATTTTATTAGTATTAGATATATCTTAAGTTGCATCCTATAATTTTATTTTATTTTGTTTCTCTCCTAATTCAAGTGAAATATTATTAGAATTTGATAATATTAGTCTAATTGTATTAACAATGACTAATGCTGAAAATAAAAACATTTTTTTAACTAATTTTTTTTTTGTACCTTCTTTGGTACCCCAATAATTTTGGGGTAAAAGTTACCCTATCCTAACTACCCAAATAGAATACGTCACCTCAATTAAATGAATCATGTGAATGAATCAAATCAAATAGTTCTTATCATCTTTTTGGACCACCTAGGTAGGATAAAGTTATCCTAGGGATATCATAGAATTCAATATTTTTTTATGTTTTAAGTGAATATACATATATATATATATATATATATATATATATATAATGTCTATCTGTACCCTTATCTTATAGATTCTCATAGACGTAGTTCAATAATTAACGATATGTCACCCGAGTTAGCAGTAAAAGAAAGGTCAAGTAAGTAACCCTCCCGAGACACAGAAACGGTGGGGTGTGACCCACTCCGTGACTTGTGTTGTGTGTTTCGGGTCAGCTAGATGGATAAAAATCTTTTATTCCAATTTTTTATTATATATTTTATTTTTTATCAAAAATAATTCATCATTTAAGAGAATAAAATCACAACTTACTAATATTTGTTCTCATTCTCGACATTTAATTGATGGAAGATACTGAAATATCATTTTTTGAGATAACAGATTTTTATTCTAGCAAGACATGGCTTTTATAGAAGAAATTAATATATTTAATACATTAAAAATCCAATTAAAGACGTGGAGCGTTAATTAGTGCTTTCCTATGCGAAATATCAAGTGCAAAGCATACTTGCAGCTTTTGTTTGAGTCATGAAACAGTAGTAAGAAAAGAGTTAAGGAAGGAAGAGAGTTGCACCTTTTGGTTTTTCGGGACACTTCTATATGCAACTGCGGAGACTAATCTCTAGAGGTATTGGACTATATTTAAGGGTTGGCATCTCCCAATCAGGTTTTTTCCGTAAGTAAAAATCAATGATCGAACCTCTGGCCACTTTTTAAGGGGTCGGCCACTTTTTAAGGGGTCGGAGTTCGTTACCACTCGAACCAATCACAAGTTGTTATTTTTTTAAGTAATATAATAAGATAAATATACTTTTTAATATATAATTTTAATTTTTTAAATAAGTATGTACGTAAGAAATATGTAAAAATGAAATGGTATTTATTGATTGAGAAATGATATTTAACCAATGTTGCTTACCCATCAGGCCCCATATACCATCAGGATCAATCTCTCTCTCACTACATACTCATGAGACTCCTAGCTAAATCATTTTTCTTGTCCATGTATATGTATAATATTAGTTCAGTTTGGTTTCTGGTATACCATTTTTGCTCATCGATCTTACCATGTGAATCATGGAATACCACAGATTCAATATTAGCAGTGGCTCTTCATCTGACTCCAACCACCACCTTCAACCACGTTTAACTTCTCTGTCTTCAGAACCCAGCCTCCCATCAGTTCCTTCCCTTAACTCGCACTCTCATCATTACCAGAACCCTTCCACCACCACTCACAACTGCCTCACTACTCTCACAGCTAGCCACACATCCTACACATCCTCTCTAACCATTGCAGGCAAGTTCCTTTACACCGGTTCATCTGACAGAGAAATCAGATCATGGAACCGTACCCCTTTTCATCACTCTGAATTCCATCCTCAACAATCAACCACTTATAATAACATGGTAGTTGCTGGAAAGGGTGCTGTGAAGTCCCTAGTACTTCACTCCAACAAGCTTTTTAGTGCTCACCAAGACCATAAAATCCGGGTTTGGAAGATTCTCAACCATGAACGGCCTCACCAACAAAAGTACATCCGTTTAGCCACCCTCCCAACTTTTGGTGACCGTGTCTCAAAGATGTTGATCCCCAAGAACCATGTTCAGATTCGAAGGCACAAAAAATGCACATGGGTTCACCATGTTGACACGGTTTCTGCCTTGGCCTTGTCCAACGACGGCACCTTGCTGTATTCAGTTTCATGGGACCGCACAATCAAGATTTGGAGAACCAAAGACTTCACTTGTTTGGAATCAATAAACAACGCACATGATGATGCCATAAATGCAGTTGCAGTTTCAGATGATGGACATGTGTACACCGGATCAGCAGATACGAGAATTAAGGTTTGGAAGAAAGGAGAAGGTGAAAAGAAACACTCACTGGTGGATATGTTAGAGAAACACAAGTCCGGGATTAATGCTTTGGCTCTTAGCAGTGAAGGACATTCTTTGTTGTATTCGGGTGCATGTGATAGATCCATATTGGTTTGGGAGAAGGATAAAGATGATAAAATGGTGGTGGTGGGTGCGCTTAGGGGGCACACTAAGTCAATACTGTGTTTGGCTGTGGTGTCGGATTTGATATGCAGTGGTTCTGAGGATAAAACAATTCGAATTTGGAGAGGTGTAGTTGATCACAACAAAGATCAGTATTCTTGTTTAGCAGTTTTAGAAGGGCATAGAGGTCCAATTAAGAGCCTAACTGCAGTGGTTGAATATCATTGTGATCAGTCGGAAGCAACTTTTACTGTCTACAGTGGCAGTTTGGACTGTGACATTAAGGTTTGGCAGATTTTTGTTCCTGTTCTCATATAAATGTTAGGACGCTGCTTCCTTTTTCTCTTTTTAGCACATAAAAGGGACGATACTAAGCATTTCTTTTTATACCCTCATGTATACCTTTTTTTTTTACTAGTTTTGGATCCTTTTTCCTTGTAGGATAATTTATGTCTGTCTGTCATGTTCTCTAAAGAAAAAGAGAAGATATTTCATAAGAATTGTATAATAGACTTCTAAGCTAGTTAAGCAGCATATTCTTAGCTAAAAAGTGTGTGTGGTTGGGAAATGATACCGACAAATTTGTGTTTTTTTTGGTTTAGGGTATATTTTCAGGCTAATTTTTGTGTTGAGTAAAAGTTCCACCTTGGAATATTACATTAGGGGAATTAATTTCCCAAGATTCAAGCTTCCGCACTTCTTTATCCACTATGCCAAATACTTCTTACAAAGAATCTTTTATGAAAAATTATTAAGTTTTCACCAACACCCACGTACAACTGATATCCTAGCACTTATAATCAGACAAAAGCAATTTAGATTTTTTTAACAAGGACTACGCCGCCCCTTAATTTCTGCATACATCTTTTACATGCATAAAATATCTGTGTAAAATAGATATAGATTAGAAGTATGCACACCAAAGTACTGGGATAGCATCTAATGTCTAATAAAGGATATGAATTCTGATTGGTCAATTAATCATTAGATATTTAAATCAATTAACCAATCACAATCCATGACACAGGTAGAGGATGAGGGAGGAGGATCGGGGTATGTCAGGATCCCCCTAATTCTATTATGGCTTCATGTACTATCTTGTGTATGATTTGTTAGACACCCCTCAAATTAAATTTTTGTATATTCTATATCTTTGGTTTGGTTTGGCTCCCTTCATAATAAATTTATTTATGACTCCACCTTTGCGCACAAGGTTGCAACACACTTTGTGAGATAACAGATGTTATCCCAAAATACATACGTGACACAATGTAGATACATAAGGATTGTAGAAAGAGCTTAATATTGTAATCTAGATTGTAGTTTAATATTTAAAAACAACAAAAATGTTATAACATAAATGTCCAATGCATGTTCAGTATGAATACGACCAGCTTATTTTTTTTTTTAAGGTTTTACTCTCGTACGTGATCATCAACTTAACTTGGTCACTTAAGATATTTCTCTTATTTTTTTTATTAATGTAATAATTTATTTAATAAAAGTGTGAGCATATTAGTAGTCATTTTGAAACAAAATTGAAGGGATAATTTTGCCCCAAAAAAGTTATAATGTGATTCTCTCTTCTCTTTGAAAAAAAAGTTTTTCCTAGAAGCTAGAAAATTCAGCTTCTCCTAAAATTGTTTTTTAAGAATTGATTATTTTAATGAACCTAACCAAACAAACTTAAAAATTTTATAAGTGTCTTTTTTGAAAAATTATTTTGGAAAATAAAAATCCTAAACAAATGGGCGTTAATATATCTCTTGTTAGTTATATATTTTATGCTTCAAAAACTTTATTTGTACAATCGATAAATTGATGTACATATTTATCCAATGCAATCGGTTCATGTCAATTTTGACATATGATATCTTTTTGGTCATAGAGGCCTAGGTTTGTGTAAAATATTTGTATGGATATTTATTTTTCAGGAAATAAAGCGTATATGCGCATGCATGTATAGTATATTTAAAAGAAAATGAGAGATATATTAGATAGTAAAGTCGACTAATGACCATGATTGTTTGTTTTGTTTCATTGTACAAAATTGGTAATCCCAAAACTTTTGTTCCAATTTTCTAATGGTTTTGATAAAAATCATACAAATCTCGAGTAACCAATTAGCTAGGATGAGGATTAGTACACGAGAGAGATAGAAAATTATTACTTAAAACAATATTAATTCATCTCATTCTAATACTAAGGACATTGGTTAAGTAATAAAGAAGAGAAAATTTTCATTAGAAATTGATGAGTTTGATACTTTGAGGAGTGATAATTTAGTTTTCAATGAGAAATTGTTTTTTTATATTTCTTAACCACTGCTTAGCATGATCTTTTATGTAAAGTATTTTATGAAAACCGTGTAGTATTTATCTTTTTTCTTAATATGGAAGTGTTGATGACAGACAAGCTAGTCTCAATGATAGTTTAAGTAAATAATTTTCTGTTAATGGCTAAGTGCTGAGCTTTTATAAATCTTGTACATCCGAGTACGTGTACCATCACACTGAACTGTTCCCCACATTCTGAAACTTCCAAACAAGTTGCCATCAAACTTCCAACTTCAAAGCACTACTTAATGTAAAAAAACTGTTCTTTCATTTAAAGCACAAATAGACAAAACCAGCTTTGCATAAAGTCGCAAAAAAGCTAACCATTTCCTAAAGAACCATCAAAGAATAAAAATTTCACCTTTTCGATAAGTTTTTAATAGTTTTGTAAAAATAACTATTTTATTTGTAATCTACTCCTCAAAATTTATGTGATTTCTCTATAACATTTTCTTGATATAATTCTCAACTAAAATTTTATTTAATAACAAAAGTATTACAATTTATCACCATTGACTTTATGAACAATACAATTTTTCTCTTTAATTATCAAAATTCTATCATAAATATATTCACTGGAGAAATTTTAGAGATTTACCCTTTTTCTAGTACAATCATAGTTTAATAGGCAAGAGTTTCACACAAATGAGGAGTAGAAGCTTTAGCAGTTGATCACCCTCAATGTCATAAAGAATAGACTAATACAGTGTAATCACTGCAGAGACTAATCTTTAGAGATACTGGACGATATTTAAGGATTGATCTCATCCAACCAGATTTTCTCCGTACACAAGAACCAGGGATCAAACCTCGAACCATTTGCTTAAGGGGTCCAAGCTTGTTACCACTCGAACCAACCACATGTTGATATACAGTGTAGGCAATTGAAGAAACAAAGAAGATAGTGCATTCTTATATTCTTAAAAGAATTTAACCTCTTAAATATATAATTTTCATCATCGTCAATTTTCAATAAATGCAGTAGTTCATAATTAAATTAAACTTTTAAAAATTTTACATCAGCAATATATCACAATAAACTGAAGATAATAACTAATATGCATGGTCTATCATTTACGTGTAGAAAAATATTATTATGACGTTCACACATCCTGAAACAACTATGTTAATATAAAAAACAAGTTTAAGTTTTCATCTTTAGCATTTACACTTACACCCGTAATCCTATTTCACTAGTCCAAGGGAAAGCTAATTGCTAGTCACCAATTTATTTTGAAAGTTGAAAAAGTATATTACTTATTTTACGTGGGGATGTGATAAATAAGCTTGACGGCACATAATCTGTACCTACAAAAAGTGCACAAAGAGTTGATTTGACCCGATTTATATAGAGCTTAAAGTCGCATGCTTTTTTAAAATGCGCCCTTAACCAAGTAATTTTAAACAAATTTAACTAAAGGCGTTAAGAATCGATATGTACAAACCATTTGCCTCCGAATTCCAATTATAATACAAATGTGAAATGAATTCATGCTCTCTAACTACGAGACAAACATGACAATTGACACACCCTTGAGGGCGAGAGGATTTGGGTGTGGTGCAAGGACAGCTTGCAATTGCCATCTCGTTTTCCATCCAAAGGCAAAAATATTGCAAATTTTTGTATACATGCAGGGAGAGTAGCATCACTGGAAGATAAATTCTAGCAAGGTCACATAATAGCAAAAATTATAAAAACTTGCTCCATATGAGCCGAAAATCTGGCAACTGGTGCACATTCTATTGCTGCACACAACAAGGTCACTCTTGTAGCAACAGAAAAGGTTCATCCTCAGGTAATGCTTCACGTTGGATCGAGAGAAGTGATAGGGTTGGGTAGAAAAAATAACATAACAAAACCAACAGAATAAGCATTTACACAAGTTACAATGGTTCTTTAGCTGGTGTACCTGGATCACGGGGATATTTCATTGGGGTGAGACGATCCTTTAAACATACAACAGCAGTTCGCTGACCGTATGGACTTTGTGATTCCACTGAACATGACAACATTTAATGTAAATTCATTTCAATAAGCTAACTTATCTACTGAAAAAACAATTAATAGAAAAAAAAATACAAACTCTTCAATAAAATGAAGAACAACTTAATTGAAAAAATTAACTTTCTGGAAATGCCATGGAAGAACATACTCCACAAACCCTTGAAATCCAAATATTATCCAGCAGTTAGGGGAATCTTCTCATGTGCAAAAATAGATTCTAAAAGAATCAACAAGGAAGAAGCAAATATTGATGATCTAGGTGAATCAATTGTTTGTGGAATTTCAGGGGTATGGCTGTGTATTTGTGGTTTATGGTTGTTAGGATTCTCTTTAATCGGGGATTACTTATTACTTATTAGTGGTCTTTTGTTGGGGTACAGCACGGGGCTGAAGCCCAAAAGAGAAAAAAAATAACTAAAAACGAACCATGGGGTATGGAGACCCCCTTCATATCAGCTTGTAGAAACATAGCAAGTTCCCTAGGAGGAACTTCCCACACCTTTAGACAAAAATCATGGGACAAACTCCAGCTAGCCAACCAATCGGCCACAAAATTACTCCCTTAGACTATGGTTGAAAACCACTGTCAAGTCTTTGACTTGAGAATACACTCAATAAAGCTGTTATAGGGGTGTTTCTAGTTTTTAGAAGGAAGATGACAGCAGCCAAGTCACATTCAAGGACAAAAACTTTGTAGTTTTTAACAACTAGGAGACTAGGACTTTGCTATAGATTTATGATATCCGATCATGTTATCAATTACTTTCCTAAATAGAGACATTTTGAATCTCCATATGAAATTAAATAACAAATTTCTCCTCACTCAATTTTTCCTCTTATAATTACTTCTTTCAGCATTACTTCACTTCAAAGCTAAAAGTTCTATCAGCAGACACCTATGCACCTTGACACACAGGCACATTTTGCCCAACTTTTACAGTTTATTGATGCGCCTCCACAAGCCATTGAAGAATCAACAACCATAGCCAGTGCCACTAGCATTGGCTTAAAGCTTCCTACCTTTTTTCCAGTAAAAAATAGTCATCACTTGCTAAGCTCCATAACATGCAATCGAAGATGGTCGGAGGAGGGGGAATTAACAACAACAACCATGTCTTTTCTCACTAGGTGGGGTCGGCTACAAGGACCAAACAAGGAGGGGGAATCAAATAATTGAAAAAAGGAGTTAACATCTTGGTATGCACTTCTAAATGTTAAGTCTCCACCTTGCAGAAGGTAAAATTATGCTCATGAAAATGCAGCACATATTCTGGCCAAAAATGAAAAACAAACAACAAACAGCTTAAGTTTGTAATAAAACATATCAATTTTCATGAAGGCCAGAACATTATAACAAGGGAGCATATCAATTTCTCCCTTTCACAAAGAATATAAAAACCTATATTTGTAGGTATACAAATGCAAGTTTCATCTCAGAAAATTAAAAAAAAAAAAAAAAAAAAGGGGTTTGCTAACAAGTGCTCTTAGAGCACATGTTAATGAATCAGATATAGAAAGTTTTTATTGAAAAGTGGTGTAGTGATGTATCTAATATATTGGCGATTCAAAAGTTTTTCATTCCAATATTGATTCCTTAACTACTACTAGTGCCCTGGGGAGCGCACTTGTTAGCAAAACCATTAAAAAAATGAACTTCTATTAACTTAGTACAGATGTCTAAATCACCAAAGTTTAAAGGTTTCAAGCTATACCTGAGCATACTTGCAATAGAGATCCACCCATCTTCTGGATGGCACTTTCTGCTTTCTTAACTTCATCCTATCCAAATTCATCACATAGGATATTAATGGATGGTTCACAACTTCACATCTATGGGCTATGTACAAAGTAGCCAAAAATAATTCAGCATGATTTGAGATGTAATTATATTATTATAAAATGAAACAAATGGAAAATAATAAATGCAAAATTGAGAAATAATTAATTTATGTTAGTCTAGAATGAAGTTTTATATTAACCTTTAAATCTATAGACAAACAAGTTATTTGTCAGTATAATTTCAATATATTATTGGGTTGAATGTGCATTTTATATGTGGGAATAGAAAAGAAATATACAATCCATAGTCCAAACTTTTAATTCAAAGGGATAAAAATCAGCCTCCACCTTTTCTTTCTTTTCTCAATTCTATATTCCTGGAAAACTATTTAATCTTAACAGCTGCAGACTCTCACTGTGGGGCCATCAATTATAGGAGACAAAAACGAACAAGGAGCCCGATAGCCCATAGACAGCCTCTTGGGGCATTATATCATCAGAATCACACCCTGAAATGAACTCAAACTAGAGGATGCCTGGAAAAAATACTTGTTTGACACTTGGACCCTTTCCTACGGCTCAGCACAAGACCCATAAGTTATCCTTCAAGGTAATTCAATTGCAATCTATTGAACAGGAGCAAGCTAGTGGGTTGCTCAGTATATGGGCAAGATCAACGCAAATGAAACACATATCGGATGTATGATTTAGCATGACAGATACAATTTTTATTTTTGATAGAAAAGGCTAGGGAATAAAATTTTGTATCACATTTTCTGACATTTCTTGTTGGCAAGCAACCAAGCAAGCATCATTAAATACATAATATATTAATCCGCAGAAGATAATGATCAAGACTTAAAAATCAATATGTGACAGCTGTTACATACCTCAGGATCATGACCCTTGGCAGCAACAAACAATCCACCAACGCGAACCAACGGAAGACAATACTCAGCTGGAAATGCAATAACAACAAGCAAACACCAAAGCAGTAACAAATCATTGAGTGTTAAAGCAATGAAGAACTAAATCACAAAGACCTCAATATTACCCAATATTCTCATTTCTGCAACTGCCCTGGCCACTGCTATGTCAAATTGCTCTCTGAAACAAAGATTCTGCCCCAAATCCTGTCCTATGCACAGTACAAGACATATTTTCAGGCAGGAGAAGGTATGCGGCAATTGTGCCAAAATAAAAAGAGAACATAATATCAACGTGAGGATGTTTGACAGTGTTCCCTTTAAGATAAGCCTTCCATGTCATTTTACAGAGAAATTGCTTCCATAAATATTAACCATGGAAAACCTTGTTATTCTCCGCCTTTACTTTTTTTTTTTCCTTTTTATTTGCATTAATTAAGAAAGTTACCATGCAATACACTACAATGAAAACCGCTGTGAATTCAAAAAGAAAATGATATTGCCTTTCCAGTAATACAAGGGCATAAGAAACTGCATTTAAATTTCAACAAATACAACAAAAAAATCAAGTTTAAATTCTTATTTTCCAATAAAAAAAGGGAGTGTGTTTGTGCGTTTGTGTATGTTTTACCTCTGCTCTCCCTCTTACAATTTGAATGTTTGAGGAACCGATAACGCTGACAACATGCTCCAAGAAGACGCATCGCTTGTTCATAGAATCAACCAGCGTTACATCCCATTCTATTCCATTCCCATGCCAGTGAGTATTGTGAGTCAGCAATTTCAGATATATATATATATATATATATATATATATATATATATATATATATATATAGACATTACATGTGAACTCACCTGGACAAGCTATGGCCAAAACTACTCCGGGAAGGCCCGCACCACTTCCAACATCGACGAGGTTGAGCTTATCGCAGCAAGTGCCGCAGTGCGTAGGATAACAATCCCTCAATGGAGGCAAAATCGCAAGGGAATCCTCCACGTGCCTTTCCATAACTTCGTCAACATCTTTAACTGCGGTCAGATTCATGCGCTGCAATATGATCAATCAGATTACATCAACCGAGAGAGAGAATAGGAGAATGAATGAATGAATGAATGAATGGATACCTTGTTCCATTGAAGAAGAGCGTCAACGTAGAGATGAATCTGGTCTTTCTGGCGGGAAGTTAGGGTTCCGAAGTGGGAGAGAGTGGTGCTGCTTATGGATTTGTACTGACAGAGTGTTGTTGATTTCCGCGTCGTAAGGTGTTTGAGGAAAGTTCCACGAGAAAACTGCAAGTTGAAGATAACCATGCAGCGACTACTGTTACTAAGCACCATCATCGGGACCGTGCCTTTGCGCTTTACTTACAACTTACCAGTATCTTGTTATGCTTATAAACTTATGTTCTACGTCATGGGCTTATGGCCCATCAAGGTCCCATTGTTCTACCCTGACCCTTTTTCTTTTTAGGCCACCAACAACCTATTGAATACAGAATCCCAGTTTGTTAATGAATTATGAACCCAAGCTTTTAGTTGTTACACTTCAAGTCCAAACCGTTAGCAACCCAAAAACTTGGCTATGTCTGATTAAAAAAATAAATCAGTAAATACAAACAATCAAACAACACTCTTTGTGTAGACGTGTAGTCCATCAGCGTGAATTGTGAAAATGAACTGCAATATCAATTTACAAATGAGTAAACACTCAATTTGGTCCCTGAAATTATAGGGTCGTATCAATTTAGTCCCCCACATTAGCAATATTCCAAAATGATCCTTAGAATTCCAAAATGTAGCAAATGCATCCCTGACATTATTCATTTAGTTTCAAATGCATCCCTGTTAGTTTCAAATGCATCCCTGACATTACCAACTTAATGTCATTATAGTCCACGCAAATATCAACGAAAGGACGAATCTGATTAACTTTCTGCAATTCCAGGGATCATTTTGGAATATTGATAATGTGGGGGACTAAGTTGATACGATTCTACAATTTCAGAAACCAAATTGGGTATTTATTCATTTACAAATGTAAAATTCGTTTTGATGCAAGTACATTTTATCTTCGCCTTGTAATGCATGAAGGGGTTGCCTAAGTTGCAACTTTCCAAAATTGGTGGAAGCTTGCTCTTTTTTTTTGGACCAATAGGAGTATTTCATTTGTATATATATGATCCTCAAAATTTTGATCCGTCATAGTGTATTTTATTTTATATTGTATAATAAATTTGATATATTTGCATATTGACACTGTACATTGGTATATTGACATTATACATTGGTGTATTATACTGGATTTGTTTTGTTTGTATATTGTATTTAGATTTAATTTCTTGTTATTTATGTAATACATAAATATTTATTTTGTTAATTTTGTTTGCTTGTTCTTATGTATTTTATTAATAGAAATGAAAATGGAAGTATATGATTTCATAAAATCCAAAATACTTTCATTTAAAATATACAAATTTAGATAAATATAATTGCAAATACGAGACTGGAAAAGTACAATTAAATACAAATTAAGGTGGGTTGTGTTTGACCGGATCAAACGAATAAATAGGTTGTCAATTCTATTGGTTAATATGCATTGGGTCAAACTAATGCAAACTTCCTCCATTTTAAAAAATAGTGCAAAGTAGAAGCTTCCTGTAGTAATTTGTTTTGGTTATTTTCTTCTCAAGATTTTTGAAAACGATTTGTGAGGAAATCAACATAAATCAATAAAATAATAAATTTACCTGATATTATCGTAGATGAGAGGTAAACGTAAAACAATATATGAATAATAAAATTGTTTGCCACGAAGTACGACAATGGTTTGTCCTAAATAATATCTCCCGTAAAAATAAGGTGACATTTTTTATAAATATTAGTAAAAATATGTTAGCTAAAAAACTTTTGAAAATAAATCAAACACCATATTTATTTTCGTCCACAAAGTATTTCTCAATCCAGTCGTTAGTATCTTCTAATTATTTTACTTCTTGACGTTGTTTTATCAAGTCCCTATTTCCATTTTTGAAATGTCTGGAGTTTATTGAAGGAAAATCAAAATATGCAGGATCTTATTCAGATACCTAGCTACACGGATTAAATTATGAGTTTAATTGCTATGCATTGTCAGTGTAAAATTTTTTACACTGTCAATCAATCAGAAATCATATTATGAGTAACTTTTAAGGTATTTAAGATAAGAGTCAAACATTTTAGCTTATGTAATAATTTCTGATTGATTAACTGTGTAAAAAATCTTTACATTGACATCGACGGTATATATCAATTAAATCCTCAAATTATTCACAAGAAAACAACATAGAAACAAGTGACTATCATGGGCCTGGTTATTTTAAAATATTATTTAAAAAATTATTAGGTTTGCTAAAAGTTGCCTAAATCATCTATTTAAATAATTTCATAACTTCTGTAGCAATTTCACAGATCACTATAAGTTTGAGTACTTACAAACTATAAAAGTTGATTTTTGTATTACATAAAGTTATGTTATTTAAATATCAAGTTTTGAATATTGGAATAGATATTGTATATATTTATATAGAGTCTTAAGAAAGAGGGGAGGAGAGATTGGGTTGTTGGTCTCTCCAGGTTGAATTAATTAATTAACCTCTCTTTAAGAAATTAAGGACAAAGGGAACATAGCATAGTGAGCATACTGTGCACTTTATATGTTTTGGTTTAGACTATGTTTTGTGCCAAAAAGATTTGAATCTCAGAAAAAGAATTTCACTTTTATTCTAGAGTTTCGCTTTTAATTCCATCAAAGTATCAAACTAATTTGGTTTGCCACATTTTCCTCCACTCATAAGAGAAGAAAGTGGAAAAAAAGGCTGGCTCATGCGTTACTTTATCAGGGTCAAACCTAAAGTCATAAGCAGAGGTTTAGTTAGGTTTATTTTCAAAAACTAATTTGTCCTCTATGCTGAACATAGCAACCTACCAGCTAAGGGACAAAATTCTAAGGAATCAAAAAATGATGTTTTAATATCCTCACTAATTAAAGGTTGGGGATCTGCATAGATGTTAATGAGTTATTATTTTATTTTATTATGTGATGACAAATTATTATTGACAAGGGATTAAGAATGTGACAGAAAAATAGAACAAAAGATCTTCATCACCAGCTAAGATATATTAAGAGCTTTTTGGATGGTCAAGCCAATTTACAAGCTACAGTTGAGTAGAAAACTACAAAAAAGGACTCTAGAATTGGACCAACACAGACAAATTAATTTAAAAGAAAGACCCAAAGCTAGTCTTTACAAAAAAATATAGTGACATTTTAATTCCTGAAAAATGAAAAATATCAATTTGGATCTTTAAGAATGTGAATTGCAGCTCAAATTAATTCTTTTTAGAGTAAATTTTAGGGATGTTTTAGTCCCTATCAAAAACTATTTGATTTTCATTTTATATTTTTCGGGATCAAATCAATATATTATATTTTTCAGGAATCAAAATATCATCATATTTTTTTTGTCCAGGACCAACCCCGTTTCTTAATTGGCCAATTTTGTGAGGAAAAAAAACACTTGAAAAAGGAGGATAAATGGGATGGTTTTACGGCAACACATAGGAGAAATTTCTGAGACGTTAAAATAGTGAGCAAGAAAAGCAGGGGGTGGGGGCATGCGGCATAAATGATGAAAAGCAAGAAAGAAGGGGCAATATAAAAACAAAAAGAATTATGTAAAAGATGTTTTGCACACATATATATCAGATGGTTGAAGAGTGCGAGAATCAAGAAGTATCATCAGACCAGGTTTATGATACCGGACACAAATTCAAAGTATGCTTATCCGGGAATCTTTTCCTCTATCTCTGTAAACAATGAATATTGCTTTCAAGCCTCATAATGCAGGGAATAATATTATTATTGCATTATATAAATAGTAACTAACATTTTTGTCCCCATAAGTTGCTTTTGCAGAAGGACAGCCATTACATTCAGAAGGCCACATTTTCTATCTTAATTCTTTCTATGTGTCTTCCTCCTCTTAGCATGTTTAGCAATTATATTCTCTCAAACTCTGTCATCGTCAGTTCTTTTGATGACTTTGTCATTCTTTATTCTCATGGGTATATATATGTCTCTCTGTCCTGCCAAATTCCATCTTTAACTAAACCCTATAAAGCTTATAAGCATTTCATCCACTTCATATACAGTCACAAACAGCCTTTTACTGTTCTTGAATATAAAATTTGCTTATAATATGAAGAGTTTGTAAACCCTGAATAAAAAATGAAATAGAAATCAGCTACAAGTCTACACAACAATAATATAACCCAATTATTCTGCACTTATTCTAAAATAAACCAATACACACTAAGATAATTAAAAACTAGCTATATTAATGTATAGTGATCAAGGTTTTAAATTTGGGTTCGAATTCGTAATTGGGATTGCGACGTTTTAATTTTGACCGTCTTTAAAATCGCATCACGATCATAATTACGGTCACATTTTTTTCGTAATTATCCACAATAATAAAAAATACAACACGACTACGATCGAGACCGCAACCACAATTAAAAAACTTAGTAATAATACATGTAAGTGTGTTCGGAGGCGCCTTACTGCAAAGGTGCGTTTTCAATGACAATGTTGTAAAACAAATTGGATCATAAGTAAAAGGAAAAAAATGTTGATATCATTGTTGTTTGCAATTAGACCGGCCGGGCAATTCTTAAAATTGTGTATCAACAAAATGATATGATGCCACATGCAATTAATTAAATTTGATTGGATGTCACATTGTGGACAGCTAGAACAGTGGCAGGTGATAATTTCTCCATAGAAAATGAAATGGGGTCATATTTCCTTTTCCTCGCGAACAAGAGCTAGGGGCATAAAAAAGTTGGCACCACGGTTTTCGTGATAATTCTTTCTTTCTTCCCACAATAGAAAAGGAGAGAGAGAGAGAGAGCTATCAATTAGTACGTCTCTTTCTCTTTCTCAGAGAAATGGCACGAACTACCTTGGATTTTTCTTCAACCTTTCAACGCCATCACCCAACAGCAATCATCATGCCCTCACCCTCCTTACCCTTCTCTCTGACCCTCCTTAACCATCATCATTACACCCTCAAGGCTCCCACCTCTTATTCCTTTATCAGAAACATCATCATCATCATCATCCACCAACTTTTTTCTCATGGTCACGTTCACCTTCACCTTCATTACAAGCGCCACTCTTCACAGGCAAAACAAGCACAAGAAGAAGAAGAAGAAGAAGAAGACGAGGACGACGAAGACAAAGAAGGAAAAGATGCTGGTTTGCTTATGCTTATGAGAAAACCCTACTTTCATATCAAGCTAGCATAAGCAACTTTTATATATTGAGTTAAAAGGGTCGTCTAGTTAGCTTTTGCTACAAAGATCCAACAACTCAATTCTCGGGGAATCAAGCGTCTCGGTCCGACCCTTTTCTGTTTTGGCTATAAGTATATTCCATGTTACTGAGTAGCCTTTTTTCTTTCGTTATAATTTCATACCAATTTTTAGTTTGATTCGCAGAAGGATATTATGTTAATTAGCTTGCTTTATATATCACTGTCTTCTTTCCTATCTCCCTTCTCCTTTTCTCTTTCTCTTTCTGGGTGTGGAAGTGTTATTACTTATTGTGATTTATAATAAATCTTTGTCTAAAAAAGCTTGGTGCAATACATATTTCAACCTTTTTCCTGCTAAAAATTAATTTTGGTGTAGAAATTAAGGACAACGGGATATAATTTGTCTATATGAATGGTTTTCTTCTTTGATATAAGTACCGGCAGTCATAGTTCTGAGGAGAGTCTCGTTTCTGTAACATGTTGTCACTGTATCCATTGTATTGTCCGCAAAATATTATAATGATGCTCTTATTTGCTTTGCTGGGTGTACCTAGGGTTTGCTTGCAGTGTCATTTTCCTTTGAATTTTTTACACTAGTTTATGCTTCCTTCTGTGTATACTCTGGAAGATATGGTCTGAAAGGGAAAATATATATATGGATACAAAGACGCAAGAGTGTACCTCCGAATTCAAGGTTACGAATAAGATGAGCAAGGGAGACGTTACAGTATATAGTTGTCTGAAACCACTATGTGCTTGACTCAAAAAGTGATACTACTCCTAATTGATCAAGCAGAAAGTCATCAAGAGAACTTGACCAAAACTCCTTTTCGATCCATTGACATCTCTACATCTTCTACTCCTTGCTTTGATATTCTATGTCCATAACTCCATGTTTATCTATAACTTTATCTAACCTTGAAGTTTTCTTGCCTTTTGATATGCGTTGCACATCTAGTTCATTAATCGCATCATATATACGAACAGCAAGGCTAAAAAGATATTTCTTTCTTTTACATGTACATATGTATGCGGAAAAAAAGATAGAAATTAAAGAGCAATTCCTCAAAGACTCCGCATGCTTGGATGGAGGTATATAAAGTCCTAAGAATCATCGGTAAGGATTCATTTTCGACGTAACCAAGGGTGTATATCATCATTCATCAAACAAGAAAGAAACCATGAACATGCTTTTGTCATTTGTTTCATTACCAACTAGAAATTTTCAGCAATGTATATCGTAAAGAAGAAGAGGTAGATCTGATCATTTACTTCATGGCTCGATCGCAATATACTATCACTCCATCACAGCTAATTGGAAACCGAGTACTGTAGAAGCACATTTACTGGTAAAATAGCAAACCTTTCTTAGAGCCGTTTGGATGGACTTTTTTATGATAAAAAGCATTTATTTTTAAAATAAAAATGCTTCTAGAGAAAATGTGAGTGTTTGGATGGCTTTTAGAAAAAAGCAGAAGCAGTAAAAACAATACATTTTGATGTTTTTTTTAAGAAACTATAGTTTCTAGCTTCTAAGAAAAGCAGAAGCAATACAAGAGAGAAGGCATGGACCATTCATATTTTAGTGGACAATAATGTCCCCGCAAGAAATCTCATAAAAGTCATTTTTTTAAAAGTTTATCCAAACACAAAATAGCTTATGCTTCTATTAATGACTTTTGCTTCTACTTCTACATTATAGAAGCCCTTTTTAAAAGCCCATCCAAACATATGCCCTTATAGCAGGCCCACCATTTTGCTAGGGTTATTTGGTATTCTTTAGGTTTTCGTTATTTTGGGCTTAGGCCCCATCTATGTAACAAAAAAATTGAGTAAAAATACAAATTGGTTCTCGACAAAAAATTATGATGACATTTTGGTCCCTAATAAATGAAAAATACTAATTTGGTCCTCAAGAATATAAAATGCGGGTCAAATTGGTATGTGTCAGGAGCTAAAACATCCCTAAAAATTACCCTAAAAATGACCAATTGGATCCACATTTTAGATTCTTGATGACCAAAATGGTATTTTTATTTCTTAAGGACAAAAATATCACTGTGTTTTTTTGTCGAATACAAATTTGGGCATTTACTCCAAATATTGAAGGAAATGAACTTTAATTACCATCCTTCGATAAGACCATGTCAAAACAAAGCCAAATGTGGCATCTTGTCCAAATTTCATAAGATACTCCGCAAGAGAAAAAAGATGCTCCATAATTAAATTCATCCAAAGTATTACAAAGTGCACATTCTAGGTCTCCCCCTCCTCTATTATCCTCTTTCTTCTCAAATTTAGTATTGTAGGAATGCCATTTAATATAATCCTCCACGCAAGGCTTGTCACCTTTAGAGGAATAGTTTTAACCCAAAAAACTTTGAAGAAATTCCCATCAATGGGTGTGTCTATAGCCATGAATATGCTGATTTAGCGGAGTACACGTCGGAAGGATCCTTTTTCCAACTCCAACTACCATTTTGGACCTCCTTAATTGTTACCAAGCTAAGGCAATTCTTTAGTTCCTGAAAAAGTTCCTGCTCCCATACAAAGAGCTATCTTCTCCACCTCAAACACCAAACCCAACCCTTCCCCCTCTCCATTCTCTAACCTCACACACATTACCTTCTTTAATTTATGATATTGCAAACAATCTACTAAACGACTCACTCAATTTTCTTAATTCCCGCACCCAAACGTCATGCCAAAACCTCAACTCATCTCATCCCATCTCCCAACAACTCTACTACATCCCGCCTTAAACCAGCCCTTACAGAACCTTCCCCTTTTACTAATTTTCCCTAGATCTATCCACCAGGAGGACCCTTTGTTAAAGACACCCTCGATCCTCTCCACTAACCATTCTATTAGCTATTTCCCTCCCATATCTAGATTTCAACACTCTGCACCACAAAGCCTCTATCTGCATTTCCTAATTAGTGCAATGTTAAAGCCCTCTATAATTTTTATTCCTAATCCGCCCATCTCCCTTGACGTACACACCCTATCCTAAACTAAACCAAGTTTTACTCTTCCATCCTTCCAAACCTCCCTAAAGAAAGTTCCTTTGAATTCGAATAGGTGAATTTACAACAACTTTAGTGCTTTAAAAAATGAAAGGAAATATATGGGTAAGGAAAGGCAATCCAACCACCAAACTAAAGGAGAGATGCTTTCTTTTCCATTAGGATAGTCTTCCGAGCGTCAAATCAATGATAGGATTATATTCTCACCTCATGAAAATAATGCATTTCTACCCTCTTTGATGGGAATAAAAACCCACTAAAATGTGGAAATATCACTTCTCATCATCAACATCCTCTTAATACCATTCAAACTATTTGCAAGGCTCGTCTTTGTCACCATTCTCAACAAAACATTAAGAAACCCTCATTTATGCAACCAAATACATGGAACAAAACATCAAGAAAACCTCATCAATGCCCCAACTTACCATGTAGTGTTTGCACCCCCCCCCCCCCAAAAAAAAATCTCCTTCATAGGTTAGCAGTGGTGTTTGTAGTGCACACAATAACCCTATCCCCGCAATAAAAAAAATGGTTCCCAATGTTAGCCTTGACTGCTGCAATTCATGAATGAACATTGAGAATCCATGCTCATACTTTGATTTCTGTTCGAAACGCGCTTGCAATTTCAAGAACCATTTGTCTCTGTTCAAAAAGAAGACATGGTTGCTGGGAATGGTTTTGGGAACCGTGAACCCTAACCACCATTTCAAGGGGGAGAAAATGATCCACGATAGTTAAAAGACAAGTAAGATCATTTGTAACGGTGTTAGATGGAAACTAACGATTAGGATAATTATGTTAACTATATTATCAACATAGAGGACTTGACAAGAATAAAAGTCATGGGACCAAGTTGAACAAAACAATTTAGATAAGGGGCGGAAAAAACTAATTTTGCCTAAATATAATATATGCATGGTAGTAAACTCTTTTGTTCAAATAAAAGAGAGTTTTAAACTTTTTTAAATCAAAAGAAACCACATGTAACAAAACATTAATTTGACCTTGGTACATAATAACTAAGGAAAACTACCAACAAGGTCGAGCACAATTGGTAGATAGTTGATTTCCTTAAGCATGCTGTTGGAGGCAAATCTCACTTCAATGATCTCGATGTTTCGAAAGGGATTAGTCACCGACTATAAGAGAGAGGATACCCTTGTCCACACCCCAAAAAAATAACTAGGCTAAACTTCTTTAAAAGGAATGAGAAATGCTATATTCTCCCACCACCCCTTTTCACAAATTCCCGTAATTATTAAATAAAAAATATTAATATTTTTTATATGAGTTGACTTTTTATTATGTCAATGTAAATTTTTTGACACAATCAACCAATCATAAATTATCTTATGTTTGACTTTTAAGGTGGTTATGATAAGAATTAAACATTTTTAATTATGTTATAATTTATGATTGATGGATTGTGTAAAAAAATCTTTATACTGAGGCTGCATGTCAATTAAATACTTTTTATATTTTTAAAATATTGAATATATTTTATTATTTTATATAATATTATAAGAATTATTAAAAGAGTTTAATTGATATGCATTGTCAGTGTAAAATTTTTTACATTATCAATCAATCATAAATTATAATATAAATGATTTTTAAGATAATTAAAATAAATATTAAATAATTTAATAATTGATTGACAATATTAAAAAAATTTATAATTTATACTGATAAAGATATCAATTAAATACTTATTAAAAACATTGAAGTAGGATGCAGCAAAATTGAGGAAGAGTTGGTGTGTAGACGGGAGTGGTAGAAACGTAATAGATGAAGCCATGAAGGATTACAAAACAACATCAGTGAAGTGTGAATTGTGATTGAAGAGGTTGGCTTTATTCGAGAAGAGAAATAGAATGGAGAAGATCCGGAAAAGGAAGCAGGCGGAGCGTGATGAACTACAGCCAAATTCCAAGTGGGTTGGCGGTGGTCCAAAATCAGCTACAACCACAACCACGAACGACAAAGACCCATACCCGTATCACACTCGACCCACCCCACAAGAATGCCAAGCCCTACGAGACACTCTATTATCCCTCCACGGTATCCCCCCAGAATTAGCCAAGTACCGCAAACTACAATCACCAAACGACACCGTCCAATCAGAGACCGTTCTCGACGGTTTGCTCCGAACCGTGCTCTCTCAGAACACCACAGAATCCAATTCCCAAAAAGCCTTTGCTTCCCTCAAATCCTCCTTTCCTACTTGGGAACATGTACGTAACCTAACCTAACCTAACTAGCCACATTTTTGTTTTTCTTTTTATTTATTTTGAGAACATTGTGTCGTTTTGTGTGTTGAAGGTTCTTAGTGCTGAGTCGAAGGATGTGGAGAATGCCATTCGATGCGGAGGTCTGGCCCCAACTAAGGCTTCTTGTATTAAGAATGCGTTACGCCTCTTGCTTCAGAGAAGAGGCAAATTGTGCTTGGAGTATTTGCGACACTTGTCTGTTGATGAAATTAAGGCTGAACTTTCCCTTTTCAAAGGAATTGGTCCCAAAACAGTAATCTTCTTCTTCCTTATCTTTTTTTTTTTTTTTTTTTTTTTTTACCTTTTCATCCACCATTTGGGGAAATTAATGAAAATGAAAAGCACCTAGCTTGTTTCTTTATGGCATTGTTTCTTAGTAATTTGTTAAGCAACATTGGATTATTAATTCATAAAGGAAAATGTTTTAGTTTACTTCAAACTGTATTTGCTATTGCATTGCCCTATGCATGTTACTTAGTTTCGGGTCTTTGTTTGCCTCTGCTTAAACATTTTATTATAGTTCTTCCAGTTGCCTATTCGCTTTACAACAATTCACCAACAAACATTTAAGCTTTGCAGTCTTGCTAATTTGTCAGATATGTGGCAAGTGGTGAATGGATGCTACCAGCATTATGCTTTTCTCTTTTCATCCAGGATTTGGTCTTTACTAAATTTAATCTTTTAACCATATTGAAGGTTTGGAGGGGAGTTGTTTTTTCACATAAATGCCACTATTATTTGTTAGGATTAGTTCTGACTCTAAGGGCTTTCCAAAATATTGGATTAAGCAATAGATGCTACCTTATCTTGTATTTTCTTTGTAAATTGAATGACTGATGATAGCTCACAAAGTTACAATATTTCATTCCTGGCTATATGTAAACCTTTTGTTATGTTACTTTATGATTGCAATGCACCACATAATATGGAAGCTATTGCTGTAAGTATCTGAGTGCCTTTTCTTATTTCCCCCCTTTTCAAACAAAAATGCTCCAATATGGCTGTGAAGCTAATTTATTCATGAAAAATGAGATATAGCAGTTTGGTAAAAATTTGAACTTTGGCGCACAATGTTTTGTTCCATTCAGTTTTCTGTACCTGATCTCTTTTAAATTTTAATGTTACTTTCTTTGTTTCCCATTCAAAGGCCACTTTTGTCCAAGATTTTAAATTGATCTCCAGAATGGTATATAACTATATATTTTATCTACAAAAGAAATGCCAACCGTGAAAAAATGATAAACATTCACCTTCGCAGTTTGCTTTTATCAATGTTTGTTAAGAAGCTCTGCTTAGTGGAGCTTGATTATGTCACAGTATGATCATTGTGCAGTGGCATGTGTTTCCATATTTTTAACATCGTGTAGTACATGAAATAAGGGGTGAAGAGATTGGGACATGAGCAAACTGTTAACACAAAGCAGTTTGGTGTAGAGAAGGCAATATGTATTCTGTCCTACAGGCCTCCCAACATCCATTAATTCAAGTGCTTTTAGATGCTTCTGGCAGACTGCCTTTTAAGGAGCAACTTTACCACAAGAGAAAAAGGTGGAGGGGACAATAGGCTTAATTTGGATATCATGTAATTGTTATTAATGGTCAGGTCACAAGCTTGTAGGGTTAATTTGATTCTGACCTCCCTTGTAAAGCATACTTTATTCCCTTTATCAGAGAACCTCTCTTGGCCAGGAACTGAGTAAAATAATCAGCTTTTCTGTCACCATATTGCTTATTTTACAAAAATATCAAAAAAAATTTCCCCAAATCCCATGTTAGGACAGTATTTTCATTATTCTTTTGATGAAAAGGAGGAGAATTTTCAAATTGTGAATTAAGGAAGACTTTCCTTTCTATTTTGGGGATATTGTGGTACCTAGAAATTCAGACTCCTTCATTTTTAAGTGGAAATTGCTTTTTTCTTACAACGAAAAAATAACCGAATCATGTTTTTTGTTGGATATTTTCTGCTGTTAATACTACTTAAAAAACTAATAATAAAGGTTATTGTACTTTATTTCATCCTTAGTACTATCATGCCAAAATTTGTAACACTCATTCAATTGAACATAAATGTGCATGTCCTTTCCTCATTTGTGTTGGATTCTCTAAATTATGGAATTGATACCAGGTGGCTTGTGTGTTGATGTTCAATCTTCAGCAAGATGATTTTCCTGTGGACACTCACGTAAGTATGATTCAATCTTTCTTTTACAGCACTTGACTGCATTGGGTTATTTCTAACACTTGCATATTTATGAAGATATTTGAGATTGCAAAAACCATTGGTTGGGTACCAGCTGTTGCAGACAGAAACAAGACGTATCTTCATCTAAACCAAAGGATCCCAAATGAACTTAAGTTTGACCTGAATTGTCTTTTGTATACGCACGGGAAGCTCTGCCGTAAATGCACCAGTAAAAGGGGTAACCAGCAGCTTAAGAAATGTAATGATAATAACTCCTGTCCTTTACTGGATTACTATAAAGAGTCAGATTGAACTCTGATTTCTGCAAACAATTTACTTTCAATCATTGGATTCTCTAAGCGTCTACGGACCATACTATATAAATTATGGATAAAACTTCTCTAAAGTGAATTTAAGTATAGAGTAAGAAAATAAGGGTATTCCATTCTTGATTAGTTAAAGTAGGTTAAGATTTTAGTGCATTTTAACTAATTAAGAGTAAATATATCCTTATTTGCTTATTTTACACTCAAACTCGCTTTAGAGTGGTCTAAATCATAAATTATAGGCCCTATGATTTCTAACTGTATAGAATACTAGTTGTGTAAACTTAGGCAGGACGACAATTTTGAAAGGTTTATGTTACATACACAAAAAAGTTTTCACATAACCCTATACATTGCCACTCATTTCTGTTTATCTTTCCCTCTCTCCTTTTTCTTTCTAATTATCAATGGCTCACATCCTTGCCTGAGTTATATGATCCCCTTTTATGTTCAACCAACGTTTCCCCTTTTGAAACGTTAGTAGAAAGAAAAGCTCACATATTTGCTAGTGCATCAAACACTTGTCGGGATTGGGATTCTTGAGAATTGTAAGTAAGTTATGTAACATCTACTTGTGTTTTTAGAGAGATAAAGAGAACGTAGCCCATTAAGATTGAAGAGCACGGCATACAAATCCAATCAGACCAAAATTTTGGAGTTATCTTGCTTTGCTTTTAGGAAGCCTTTCAGACTTCTAAAATAATGTTTTAAGAACTGAATTGACGACATTTTGATGCACTAGCACATTGTAAAACAAATACATAAGCATGTTGTTTTACATTATTTTACATGTATCAGTTAGTTGATCAGTTAATTTTAGCGAACATTTTTAATTCAATTAGCTAGTTAGGGATCTTTTCGACTTTCAGCTAACTTTTTAGTGAGTTGTGCCAACGGAGTCCATGTCTAACATTAAACTTGTATCCTCATCTATTTATCCACTAGGTGTGTTTTAAATCAATCTGTGAACCAAAAAACTAATAATGGACAAATCATAATTGGAAAAATCAAATGTTTTGGTTGGATCGGTTTAACTCTTAATTCTTACCATTGCAACTAATCCAATATAAATTTGGGCATTGTTATAGTACCCTTGAAAATAGAGGGTTTGATGATTCATCTCAATTAAATGATTATGTCAGTATCACAGTGGATTAAATTCTTACAATCTGATTGTACCACATAGGCATGGATATGGTACCTAAAAGATATCATAGATTTTCCTTATAAATTAAAGGCAAAATAGGTTGATTGGTCCTATACGTTTATTTAAATTTTCACATCGGTCTCATAAGTTTTATTTTTTTCAAATTGGTCCTACACATTATGTTTCGTTTTCATGTTAGTCTTTTCGGTCAATTTTGACCTTATACCATCAAATCAAAAGCCACATGTAGCACTAATATCATAGTCACGTCGGGTCAAAACTAATGACGTTAGGTCGAAATTGACGGAAAGGATTAATGTGGAAATGAAATATAACGTGTAGGATCAATTTGAAAAAAATAAAACTTATGAGATCGATGTAAAAATTTAAATAAACGGATAGGACTAATCAATCTATTTTGCCTAAATTAAACCATACATTCTAATATTATCTATTTTTCTGAAATTGCAATAATAGCAATACTTTTCTAATGAGTATTCTATTCTACCCTAACCCCTTTTTTATTTTAAAATAATATGACTATTGTTATCTATCTTTTCACTTACAAGATAATTTATTTGAAGTATTAAATTATCATTTTAATTAACAAAATAAAAATAAATCAAAAATCAAAAATCGAATTATCCATCTAAATTGTAAAGCTTTTTTACAGAGACATCCAATCATAAATTGTCACGTCAGCACATTTATTTGACTCCTATCATAATTACCTTAAAAGTCATCTATATCATGATTGGTGATTGATTGACAGTATAAAAAACTTTACACTGTCCGTTCATAGAAATTAAATTCATTATATTATATTATAATTTATAATAACAAATAACAATGAATCCATCTAAGTGACACCATTGAGTCAAAAAAAAAAAAAAAATCAAAGTGACACCATAATTTATTTTCACGTTGGGATGACGAGTTTTTACCTTAAATCCCATGAAACTCAACCTCGAACAACCCAGTTACTTCCCATGTTGCAGCATTCACCAGATCTTAGCCGCTCCTCCTGGTTCACCGCTACGGCATAATCGACTCCTTTTCAATCAAACAAGTCCGCGAAACACAACTTCGGACATCGATAATCTTATCTTATGTTTCCTCGCAAATACTACTCATCATCATCATCATCATGCCTTCTGCTTCTCTTCCTCCTTCTACTTTCCACTTTCTCCGACCCTTCCATGTCACAATCACAATCCCCTTCCTCTGCCAAGAAGAAGCGCATGAGAGACAAAGTTCGCAATATGTATCCTCATCACCCATCCTCTTCTCAATCAATTACTTTTTTATTTCATAGTCTTTCTTCACATTTCAATCCTCAAATGATTTATCTTCCCATTTTCACCACTTTCTACCTTCTTACTTATTGCCTATTTGTTGCTCAAACAAATTTTGAATTTCCTAGGTTAGGAATATATTATGAAAAATGAGGATCTAATGTTCCATACAAGGTGTATAAAATAAAACATTTAGTATACAAATTTCGCATTGTGAAGTGAAATTTGTATATCAATTTAACTTCAATCCGTGAATTGCCCTGGAATCTGTATCCTTTGTGATTCTTTTTATACAATTTACTCCCCTCCCCCCCCCCCCCAAAAAAAAGTTTTATAGAACGTGCAATGAAATTGATAAGAATTGCCATAACCTTAGAAGTAGGTTACATAATATTTTGTTCAGTGCTTTTTGTCAGCAAATACTTGTCTGTCTTACTGTTTTTGTGCTACTCCTGTTTGTAGGTTTTACCATGCGTATGACAACTACATGACTTATGCATTTCCGGTCAGTTATTGTTATTCATTATTTGTTATTTATTATTATCATACACCCACTGTGCAATGTCAACATTGTCATATTCTTGCTTCCAGCATGATGAACTAAAGCCTCTCACTAAAACTTTCACCAACTCCCTAAGTGAGCTGGGAAATTTGAAGGTAAATGACATCTTTTTAAGAACATGGGAAGATAATTAGTTAGAGAAATGCTGAAGTAACAGTTTACTATTGCAGCTTGAGCACTTGCCTCATGACTACAGCGGCTCTGCCCTTACGCTTATTGAATCACTGTCTAGGTATATGGATCCGGCTACTACATGAATTATTAGTTTGTATAGTTCTGTTCTTATTCATTTTGGTCTTTTCCTTATGAATACATCTTGTTCTGTATCTTGTTGAACTGGAAAGTGGAAACTGATACCGCTTGTTCTTTCTCCTCTAGCCTTGTTATTATGGGCAACAATACTGAATTCGAGAGGGCAGTGATCTGGCTTTCTGAAAATCTAACATTTGATGTTGATGCACGCATAAATCTTTTTGAGGTAAATATCGGTTTTGGTTGAAATTATCGATTCAATAGCTTCGTGTAACATGACATCAGACTGCTCAAATTTTGAAAACCTGGTGGGACGGTGGCTTTAATTTATTTCCAAATGATATTGAATAACTTATTTATTTTAAACACTTGAAGTTCTAAGCACAGTAATGTTGTTTCCTTATCACTTGATTGTAATCATTCAGTGCAACATAAGAGTTCTTGGAGGACTTGTCTCTGCTCATTTACTTGCATCTGATTCTTCAAAGAAGTGGCTTCAAGTGGCTTACAAGAATCAGCTGCTAGTTCTGGCGGAAGATTTAGGCAAACGCTTTCTACCAGCATTCAATACGCCCACTGGATTGCCATATGCATGGATTAACTTAAAGGTACTGTATAAAACATTCTATGTCTGACATTTTGTAAATTTTTATTTAGATGTAGAGACATCACACTTACACTATATTTTCATTTAATTTGGTTGTATTTGAATGTTTAAAGATAGGTAATGATACCATTCCATACCCTAACAGTCAAAAGTTATCATTTTATCACTAATAATCAATTAAGAAGTTAGTAAAGGAAGAATCCTTCCACACGGTTTGAGCAGATGCCAAGGTGGAAAAGGAGTAAGGAGTGATCGTCACCCTTTGTAGTAAATAATTGTTTCTGTTAGAATATTAGGAATTTAGGATCGTTTTTGTTTTAGGAGTCTTATTATGTTAAGAGTGTTATTGGGTTAGGCTTGAACTAGTTGTACAACACTAATATCGACCTAGAATATTAGTATAAATAGTAGTATTAAGTTAGTGTCTTGTATCTCATCTCATCTCAACACAATACATCTTTATCTTCCATCTTTTCCCAATAACTTCAGCATGCTATCATGGTAGTATCAATACCATCCTCCGTGACATGGTCCTTTAACTATTCACTCTGGAGTTCCCAAAATATGAAACTCCTTTGTTTGATATTCTCTGCTTTACCTTCCCCTGGCTGTGTTCACTTTTCCAGCATGTTTTTTCTCCCTGCTGCAGCTGCTATCTTCAGTAATTGCCCTTTCCGTTGTCAAATTGACAAGCTGACTCTACCATTGGATTCAAAATTAACTAGTTTAGGGAACCATGAATTTGTAGGTTCATCAGCCCATCCACGTGTACCACCTCTCTCCAGCAGGCAGCCTCTATCACGTGCTGGCACGAGACGGTGCATCTTTCCTTCTTTTCGGCAAATTCCTTCAAAGATCAGCTCATCTTTGAAATAGACAGATGCAAACACTAGAAGGGGGGTTGAATGGTGTTTGACAAATTTATGCGGAATATAGAAACTTTTTCGCAAGCACAGACGGGTTGTAATAGACGAGTAAACACAGACAGGTCAATCAGACTGATAACTCGTCTGAAGGTTTTCACAGAAAACACACAATCATGCAAGATAAGAAAAGTTTTGATAAACACAATTATAAACCCCTTTAGTTAGATGATAGTTAAGACACAAAGTCAAATTAAAGAGTTAAGGGAAAGAGAGATCACTCAGCAGGTTTTATCCTGGTTCACCCCTTAACAATGAGGCTACGTCCAGTCCTTGGCAGCACCAAGTTTTCTCACTATAACCGATTTAGGTTACAGGACAGACAAATATTATTTTCACACCTAGCCTCTTCAGGCTCCAGACGAGTATTGTTTTCACACCTAGCCTTTCCAGGCTCCAGACAAGTATTATTTTCACACTTAGCCTCTTCAGGCTTAGACGGGTTTGTTTGAGAGAAGTTGTAAAAAGATTACACTTTGCAAGTCTTTCACAAGCACTCAGACGAGTGTATTAAATGTGAAGTTCTAAAAGACTGCGTAATAACTTCAAAATGATTGAAGAATAAATAATGAAAGAATGAAGATATAAATGCACAGAGTAATTGCTCTTGATTGCTTTTATTGTTCTCTTGTCTATATGCTTGAATCTTCGAAGTCTTCTTCATTAAATAGGCTTCAAAAAATTTAAAGCCGTTGGACACAAAGTCTGAAGTCTTTGGCTTCTTGCAGATCTTCAATAAATGCAATAGAGTCGTTCTGCTCAGCCATTAAAGCATAGGGAACTTCGCTTGTTCTCTTTCAGCAGAGTGATGCAGACTTCTGATATACCTTTGGTCTCAGCAGGTCTGTATACGTGCTTTTTGTTTGCAGAGGGAAGACTTTCCCTTTTGGTGTAAGATGCAGTTGTGTTCAGGCAAAACACTTTATTGAAGTTCTTTATCAGGGTCGAGACAGCTTTCATCCAATGTATTTTTAACGTTAGTCTTTAGACGGATGAGTAGCTTCATTAGACGGGTTGACTCTTTAACAAAGAGATGACGTCGGTTGCAAAATCTTTTAGACGAGTGAGTCTTACTTTGATCAGACGAGTGAACTTAGCTTAGTTCAGACGAGTGAACTTTAGTTAGTTCAGACGTGTGAACTTAAGTTAGTTTAGACGGGTGAACAGTTCATATAGACGCTTAATATTTTAATCTGCACACTAAGTAGACGAGTTAAATACCACAGACGGGTTCAATTAAATCATTGACTAACTGTTTTAATCTCATCAAAACTAAGGTAAATGCACATCAGACATTTGAAGACTCAACAATCTTCTCTATTGAGGTCTACCCCAACCCCTTGTGCTTCAGTTCTGCCACTAGAAGGGGCTGTTTAGTCTTGTTTCTGCTGTGTGTGGTCCTCTTTGTCTCTGTTTCTGTCCCATTTGGCCCTGGTCCTGCATGGGTTACTCTGCTCGCATCTGTTTGTCTCCATTCCTGTCTGTTTGGTTCTGTTAGGTCTTTTTGCTTGTGTTCCTGCATGAATTGCTGTATTCTGGCTGCTGTTTGGGCCTAATCTTGCATCTACTCGGTATGTTCTTGGCCCTGTTTGGGCTGTTGATTGAGCTGTTATGAGCCATTTGCAAGCCGATTCAAGACACATCCAATGTTTCACATTCCATACATGTTTTCCAAGGTTTATGGGTCTCCTGACTTCAATTTTGACAATATTCTTGTTGTTTGAAGCTTCCAAATGCTTTTTGATGAATTTGAAGAAGTGCGGACCTTGCTGCTTATGATTGCATGCCTGCTGTGAATATTTCAAATGATGTTTTTCTCTCCCGTTGTGCATCTTTCTGGCAACGTCTCTTGGCCGTGCAACATTCCAACTAGCTCTTCGGATTGTGCATAATTCCAGCCATCGTTCTTATTATGTTATATTTCCATCGCAATACTGGTTTTGTTATCTCTCCAGCAGTCCACAGTTTTTTGGGGTGCCTCATTTTGGTGTGTTGTCTCTCCAGCTATGTGGTTTATGGAGCCAATTATTTTTTGAAGTTATTTTCCTTGTTAAGTGTGTTTATTTGTAACAAGCTAAAAGCTTAGTAAGCTTCTTTAGTTTGAGAGATTATTATGTGTTAATTATGTTAGGAGTTTTGTTGTATTACACTATTACATGACCTAGATCATTAGTATAAAAAGGAGCATTATTTACTTATGGGTGGGGCAAGCTCTTCTATTCTGGTTCATGGTTTCTCTTGGCTGTATGGTTCAAGGTTAGTGTTTTGTTGTGTACTATCTCTTGTCTCTCATTTCTATCTGTTTCTTTATAATTTCAACAGTTTCAAATGAACGAAAGCAGTTAACTTCTACAGTTCCGTGTTAGATCATTAGTCAGGAACATGACATGATATGACTATATGCTATATTATTAGCAGTAATATTAATGGTAATATAGGAAGTATTTTATTTTATATATGTGTAGTGTCGAAGACTGTTAGCACTCTATAGATGTCTTTGCATTTGAACCATGTCACTTCAATTTTTGAGGCATATAAAATTTATAAATTATAGTGTATTGCTTTTTCTTTCTTTCTTTTGTTTTTCCCCCTTTAGAAGGATATATAACTCTGCACCAATGCAAAATATTCTGTGCACAGTATGGAGTAATGGAGAATGAGACTACAGAAACAAGCACTTCAGGGTGTGGTGAGAGGTCTAGCTTAGTGCTTCAAGACTAGGGTATAGTAAAATGAAATGTTTGGTTGCTTCTAATTTTCCATCTTTGTGCAGGTTCTCTGATTCTTGAAATGGGTGCTTTATCAAAAATGACTGGTGACCCCAGGTATGAATCTGTAGCCTTACGAGCTCTTCGTAAGCTATGGAGCATGCGGAGCTCATTGAATTTATTTGGAACCACACTGGATGTGGCAACTGGGGAATGGATTGAGTTTTCATCAGGAATTGGAGCCGGTAGGTTCACTCTGTACTAGGATGGTCTTTTTCATTCAGTTCATGAGATTACCTATCATATCAATTGCATGCTCACTGTCCATTGATTTTAAAAAAGAACTGTCTGCTGCTGCTGACAGTAATGATGTTTGATATGGTAGTTACATCTTACCTTACAAATGCTGATGGACTGACCTTGATGTTTCTTATGTTGGATTTTTTCTGGCTTATTCTAGGGGTTGATTCCTTCTACGAGTATCTACTTAAAGCCCATATCCTTTTTGGGAAGGAGGACTTTTGGAGAATGTTTCATTCTGCTTATCTTGCTGTGCAGAAATACTTCAGACATGGTCCTTGGTATCACCCCAACTGCAAACATGTTTAAGTTAACGTTTTCCAATCTTTAATAATATGTGTATCCAGTGCTTTAAAATTAAAGGTATTGGTGGAGCATATACTCAACAGTTTTAACCTGAGATAATTGTTCTAATGCAGGTACCATGAAGCTGATATGAGGACAGGAAGAGCAACTTATTGGCAGCTTACAAGCCTTCAAGCATTTTGGCCTGGCTTACAGGCAAGAAACTGGACGTAGATTTTACTCAAAATTTTGTTTGATTTAGACCTTTTTGAGTGAGTTGTGACTTATGGATACCAGGTTCTTATTGGAGATATTTTAGCTGCTAATTCATCACACCGTGAGTTCTTCCATATGTGGAAGAGATTTGGAGTGCTACCAGAGAGGTATTTTCTGCTTTTGCAAGTTTTGTGATAACATCGGTCTCATTGTATATAGCTGGCATCAGTTTTTGTTACTGCGGTCCTATATAATATTATCATGTTGAACGATAAATCCATGTAAAGGTATTTGTTGGACCATCAGATGCTTCACCCTACTGAAAAATATTATCCATTACGCCCTGAATTGGCTGAGTCAACATTCTACTTATACCAAGCAACTAAAGGTCTGATAGTTCTTCCATCTTTGAATTTTCAGTTTGATAATATGGTGGCTTTATGTTTGACTGCTTCTTGAATGTTATACTCGTAAGATGTTGCACTTGCAAAGACATTTCTAAATGGTAGAAAGGATCTCACACTCTAAATTTAAGAGGAAATGTATTGGCAATATTAAGCCAAAGAGCAATGCTCGCAACACACTATTTTCAATACACTTTTTGTTATTGGGTGAGTTTCACTTGGGACCTCCTAAATCACATGGGTGTACTCTCTTTTTAGTGGGTCCTACATGAAACTCGCCCAATAACAAAAACTGTGTTGAAAAGAGTATTAAAAAGAATGTTGTTAGCATTTCTCTAAGTTAAATGACCTGATTTAGAAAGGTACGCTTAGCACACCAAGAGGAAAGGAACGTGCAAACCTTAAGGTAACTTATATTTCTATCTAAGTGTTAGAATGATAGAATTGTTATCATGTTTAGGAGTTTTATTAGGCCTGGCTTGAACCATGTGTACTACACTAGTACCTCTCCTTTAAATAGGAGAATTAGGTTTAGTGTTTTGCATGAACACAGCATCATAACATCACGATTATTTAGAATTCTATTAATGAAATATATTCTCTCTTTTCTCTTTCCAATCTAATCTCTATATTTCTGCAAAGCAAATGTGTCTGACATTCTGATCGATAGTGATGATATTTCCATATTACTTCTTCACACCAACCTTTGTTAATTTCAGATCCATGGTATATTGATGTGGGTGAATCTATAATCAATTCCCTTATTTCATACACCAAAGTAGAAGGTGGGTTTGCAAGCATCAAGGATGTGACAACTATGCAATTGGAAGATCATCAACATAGTTTTTTTCTTGCTGAAACGTGAGATCTCCTGTCTTTCATCATGCAAGATTTAAAAATTGTGGGTGGGGACAAAAAATTGGAATTTCTCGCTCGTATAATTGCTTGACTCGAGATTTTCTATGACTAATGGTCCTTTGTTTTCTCCAGGTGCAAATATTTATATCTTCTATTTGATGATTCATTTTTACTTGATAATAATTACATATTTACCACCGAAGGTCACCCCCTTCCAGTACTAAGCACTTGGCATGAAAGGCTTCCGGAAACTTATATTCCAACTAATTGGACTTTCATGAAGGTATTTTAGTAATTTTCTGTAGTAAATTTAGTGAATGATTGATGAAATGGATTATGGATCCTCCAGTTATTTCTTTAAACTTTCGGTAATCGGTTCATTGAGATATTAGTATTGTAGACTTTCTTTATACCCAGCATGCCGATTTCAACTTCTTCCATCTCATTTGCATGTCTTTTTTAAAAAAAGAAAGACTTTTCTTGTCAGGGATGTTAGAATTTGTGGTCCACACAAACCCCTTGAAATTGAGAGTTACTTGTATTTATCTTCTTGTGCAGAGGCAACAAGCAGCAAATCGAATCAGTTCAATGTCTTTGCAAGTATGCCCTGCTATGACTTTAAATTCAGGTCTACATATTGAGAGTGCTTGCCACATCCCCGACAGTCGTAGTGATTACAGATGTTTGACTGATGAAGATTGTGGAGTTGATTCAACTACATGTAGACGAAGATCATGTAGCATGGCTGGTTATTGCGGACTATGGCTCTTATGATTGTTGTTTAACAGAATTCTCTATAGGAAATGAAATTAATTAGCACCCATTTAGTGCAACATGATTGGGATAAATTGGTAGGCACACATGCGTCGGTTTTGTTAAGGAAGTATTAGCTTTTATGTTCTAAGGCATGCATGCTTTGATAGAAATAAAGACGGGAGAAACGAGAACTGACTGTATTTTACCATCATATGTGCTTTTATTTGATTCGATACATTGAAAAAATTGTATTCCATTTTAGACCTATTGAGAATAGCTTGGTAGAAAAAGGTAAATCGAAGCTTGAACGATAAGACGAGTATATGGAGATAATAATGTTAATTTTAACTTTACAGTCTTTTTGTGGTAGTACTTATATACATTTTTTTTGGTAATATAACTTTACGTAGTCTGTGAAAATTGATTTTTGGATGAATTTGATTTTACAAAATTGGTTTTACTCCAAAGTGAGTTTGCTAATAGCATGTTTGAAACCATGGTAGCAATGCCTTGATGTGCATTTGAGAAGCAACTTTTGAGTGCTTTTGCGGTAAAAAAAAAGCACGCCAGGATAATCTGACACAGTATTAAACACATGTTAAGTTATTTATATTTGAATTTGAAACCATGGTAGCAATGCCTTGATGTGCATTTGAGAAGCAACTTTTAATTGCTTTTGCGGTAAAAAAAAAACACGTCAGGGTAGTCTGACACAGTACCAAACACATGTTAAGTTATTTATATTTGAATGTTTTTATTTGAAAAGTTAGTTTGGATACTTAATTTTGGATTTATTTTATTTGAATATTTTGAATATTATATTTGATATTGTATTTTATTTCTTTATATATATATATATATATTTCTTATTTATTTCTTTATATATATATATATATATATATATATATATATATAGATAGATGCATTCCAAAGATAACAAAAAGAAGTACTTTTATTGTCCCATCAATCAATTACCTATATAATAAAATCAACTCCTGCTGGAACACGTGTCAATCCTTCCTATAATATTTTCCCGCTCAAATCTCATCTCTTTGTTTTTTGTAGTATTTTTTTATTATTGTTGTTTTAGTATCATCACGTGCGTCTGCTATATCTGCTCATTTTGCTGTACGATGGGTCATATCCCAGCAAACCCCAGCAGACTCAACTTCCCTTTTTTGCCATTATTATTAAGATATTATTATTTTTCTCCAAAACCTTCAATTCAATTTTCACGGATGGTCTATTATTTCAAAATCAAAGTTTGTGCCTTCTCTTTCAGGACTATCCCCACGTACACCAGACCCAGGTTTTTCTTCATTTTTGACTTTGAAAGCTTTTTCCCCTTCCCTTTTATCCCCTTGCTTCGTTTTTCGATGAAAGCTTTGATTTTGCACTATGTCTGATATTTAAGGTAAATTTGTTTTCTTTGTTATACTACATTGATGTTGGATGTGAGGTTTTTCTTTCTTATGATTTTTGAAGTTATTATAATTTGGGGTTTTTACTCTTCGTGCACTTTTGTTGGACCACACTTTTGTTATTTCTGTGACAATGTTAGGCCAAATGTAATATATACAAAAAAAAAAAAAAAAAAACAATGAAGACTTTGGTGCTTTTGGATAAGAAGTTTATAAATACAACATGCTGATTTGTTAATCAGTAATGCAATTTCGTCATACCCTCTCCTAATTTTAATAGTAATGCAAAAAATACAGCAACTCTTCTATTAGTGATGTTATTATCTATTTTGATAGTTTCAGTAACATTGTACATGAGTTTTTACTATTTTGATAGTTTCTATTTTAGTTATTATTTGGATTGCACATGTGATTTGTGATATGACTTAGTCTACAACAAGCTATTGGGGGCATGTAAAATGAAAAGCAACTTCACTCCACCACTGACCATCGGTAAGCTATTGCTAGAGAGCAAGCTGAGAATAAGCAACTTGAAACAATGGTTGACATAAGAAACTAATGCTTACATGATCAGAGACAAAAAAATTATTTTGGTCTATAGCATTTTTATGCCTCTGGCAGATTTATGATATTTTTAGCATGTTTTTTGATTTCTAAAAGACTAAAACAACCCATTTGTTTGGCTCCATTTTTTGTTTTGTTTTTAACATGCCTTCTCTCTGTTTTTAACATGCCTTCTCTCTGTTATTCAAGATTTCTACTTATCCTTTCTATAGTAAGTTGCTATATAATTTTGACAGTGTGTTTTTGTTCAGATCATAACTGAGTTTTTAGTGGCACTACACTCACTTGGTAAATTCTACTTATGAGGTATAGAAAAATAATGGAGCCAAACAATTGTTTCTCATTAGTTATAGCAAAATAATGGATAAAAAACTATGTTTTCTTTACCAATGTTTCTCATGAAAATGAGGGATATTAGATGCTGCTTTGTTCTCACTTTTTAACTTCATGATATAGGAGGCTTAAATTCGGATGGAGAAGCAAACAACTGGGACTTTGTTGTAGGTATGCCACATGAGAACATTATATTTTAGTCTTGAATTGAGCTGGGCATGAACTAGCCCTCAGGCCTAACTTAAGAGATTTTGTTGGGCTTAAGGCTGAGGGTCAAACTTGAACCTCTTGGTGGTCTTCGATGCTTTATTGTTTGCTGCCCGCATTTTCCTCACTTAAGTGCAAATGTGTTGTGTGTTTGTTGAGTTCCTTTTTGTCTTGAAAACTACCAGTTTACCACTATAATTTCAGCTTCTGATAACAATTTGCTGAGCTTCTTTAACATAACCGTCTTATGGTTATTCAAGGTTTATCTTTCCTTTTCATAAATTGTTGGTGAATGAATGTGTAAGAGATGTATTTTCTTCTCTTTCAATGAGTGCAATATGCTGAGTTTTAGTGATATGTTTTTTGAGATTTTTTAAATAAATGCTGGGTAAATACCTTTCAACTAATTTATATATAGTGTATCAAAATAATTTTAACAATGTGCAACTTTTGTACACGACTATTGCATCACCATGAGCAACATATACCAATTGTTGCATTGCACTTTAATTTTGTCACTGTGCTTTATTCTTTGAAGATTCATTGAATGATGGATTAAAAAAATAGATTCTATTTTTATAGTTTATAATATTCTATTTGTTACTCTTAGCTAAATTTTACAATTGGTGGTTTGTGGTATACTTTCTTCTCATCCCTTTTGTTTAACCTTTCATCTCACCTCTTATCTTCTCTTGGTTTAGTAACAGTAGTGATTTTATTTTTCCTTGATCATCATTCAAGTTTTATGTCATGTGATCATTAAGTGTTCCATTATCATGCAAGTGTGTGCCTCATGATAGCGTTGTTGTCTCAAAGTGAGATCTTTAAGTTTAAGTGAGCAATAGTTGCAGTAGGCTGATATAATTCATGGAAAAGAAATTGGCCGATACTTAGTATAATGTTTGTGTTGACTTGCTCAGAAATTTTATTAAAGTCCAATAATTTCTTTTAATGATTTAATTTACCAATTATGTTATAATAACATTTGCATGGATTATCAGCATGATCGGTCTTAATAGAAGATTATGGCCGCTAAGAGGTCGGGGAGTTTAATTAGCCGTTGCTGAAATGTCCTCTTCCAAGCTCAAGGAAATCAACATTGAGAAATTTGATAGGAAGTTTCATTTTATTTAATGTTTTGTTAATTTTTTTTTTTTTTTGGGATAATTACTTTGAATTGAAATGTCTCTTTTAGGAGTCCTATTTCTATTTTGTTTTGTTTAATGTTTCAATTATTAAACTGAATATATGTTGCGGTGTTTTGTCATTTTTAAAACTACATTCTATTTATTGAATGTTCACATAAAATTTCATACGTTTCGAGATTACAGTTATAACATTTGCACATAAAAAATAGACAAAACTTAATCTCAATATACACATGTATGCATATCAACTTATTAGTATCTAATAACAATAAACTGGATGAATGAATTTAGTAGATGTTACCTTCTTAATATATACAAAGGTTGTTTACGAACATACGTAAAAACCAACGCGACTCGTGCGAATGCACGGGTACCGTGCTAGTTGTGGTTAAAAAAACCTTGCGAACAAAACTTTTCCTAATTTGGCCATGTATGTCTGTCTATTTTTGGCGCATTCAATCAGAGGTGTTTAAGATTTGTATTGTCCCACCAATTCTGTCCAAAATTAATTGCGACAGGGTTTAAATTTTAGAAACCAGACTCAGGTGTGTTTTTAGATAGGGTTCGAATTATAATTTGAATCATCCCAATCTGGTCCTGTATTCAACCTTTTAAATTTATATTTTTTTACAATTAGGTATAAATAATAAGATTTGTTGACTTAAATTAATTTGCATAACATGATGATATAACTAAATTGATATAAATTAAATTTTGATACATTGTCAACAAAATCATCTTATGTATGATTTTTAAGTCAGTTATAATAAAAGTCAAACATTTTTAATAATGTCACAATTTATGATTAATTGACAGTATAAATTTTTTTTACACTGACAATACATGCCAATTATCTCCAGTTGATATTATTTGTTTAAAATATATATTATAAAATATACCTTACTTTCACTTTCATACTTCTTTGAATATATGATTTAACTATTTATAATGTCCAAAATTATAAAATATATTAGCATACCGGATTGACCCAATTTTGTTCCAAACATTGTCGCGTAATGGTCGGATCGAATTCGAATCCAAACAAATAACCATATCAAAATATTGGATCAGGTTCAAGTCAAGATAAACCCGCCTCCACCCATTCCACGAATACTCTCATACATAGGGTCGATCAAACACATATTTATGCCTAAAGTGAACCCTGAGTCGTGACCTTTTTAAAGCATTGGATGCCTTTGCTTGGATGCTAATAAAACCTAGTTGAAAGCCTTTCATTTTTTTTAAAAAAAAAACTAGGGGAGACGAGATGCACTGCTGTAGTATTTCTTCTTTTTAATGAGAAAGAGAGAGTCATTGATGCAGAGGGAATCATTGATGCACTGATGCAATATTGCTACAAAGGGAGAAGAGAGACTGAGAGAGTCAATTAAGGGAAATGAGAAGGCAAATGTAAAAAAAAAAAAAAAAAACTGCCTAGCTATATAGTAAATAGTAACTAGTAAGTAAAAAAAATTGAGGCCCAAAGCCCTTTCTTCAGAAACTTTACCCTTGGGCCAGCACTGTTCATACAGTCAATAGTTTTTTGATTTTTGGTAAAGCTAATACGTTTTTATGCTCAAGCCAATAGATGTTTTTAAATTAACGTGAAAGCAATTATTTTACTTTTATTCTAATCATGGTTTGAGACGAAAATCTCTCTAATCCTACCCAAGTTTTATGATGAAACTTGATATATGCGTTCTCTAAACTATAATTTAGGGTAAGCAATGGATGTGTTTCGATTTTCGTTTGGGAGGATCGAAACTTAAGTTTGATCAAAAACTTATCTCATCCCGAATGAAAATTCAAACACACACATAACTTAATTATCTAAACTAGCTAAACATATTCCTTGTAGTTACGCTGATCTCAAGTTCAATTATACATGTGGGGTCTGTTTTGGTAAACGGCTTAATTAAGCGCTTCTAAGATAGGTGTTTATCATATAAGCGCTTATATATAAGCTATTTCTATAATCAAAGAGAAAATATAGTCAAACTGTTTTCATATAAGTTATAAGCTATTTTCATAAGCTATTATGGAAAGCTTATTAAAAGAAGTTGAAAACTGCTTATGGATATATCATAAGCTGTTTTCATAAGCTCTCCCAAATACTCTGACAAGCGCTTATGTCAGTAGATAAGCCAAAATAAATTGTTTATAAGTCAATCCAAACAGGCCCGTGGTTTATTGATAAAAGGGTCTTTGCATATGTTGCCCAATAAACTGCTTACTTTAAAGGAGAGGAGAATATTTTTTAATTCAATCCCTTAAAAATACAAGTATTATCATTTCAGTTTTTTGAAACTTTTTATTATTTTAGTTGTTTCTACTATTTGGTAAATAGCTTTCTATTAATAAATTGAAGTTTCTCCTTCATGTGTATGAAAAATAATTTACCATAAAAAAATAATATTGCGAGGGATTTTCGCTTATGCGTATGATAATAGTTCGAAAGATTAATCTTTCATGTATCTCATTGAGATGGTCAGAGAAACAAAAAAAAATAATATGAAAAGAGAATAAATTATAAATACATCTAATTATTGATTTAATGATTTAGGTAAAAATATAAAAATAAAAAATAAATTTAAACATTTAACAATTTGTCATTATTAATTATACGCACATTTAATGATTTAAAAATGATAAAATAAAGCGATAAATATATTTTATTAATCATTTAAAACTTTAAATATAAAGATACAGTTTAATTGTCATATATCGTCAGTGTAAAATTTTTTACACGGTCAACCAATCAGAAATCATGGTATAAGTGACTTTTAAGGTAGTTAAGATAAGAATCAAACATTTGCTTAAGTGACAATTTCTGATATGTTGACAGTGTAATTTTTTTTTATACTGAGAGTGCGTATCAAGTAAATTCATAATGATAAACATGCAATTTCGTATTATTATTATAAATATTTAGTTTTTATAATAATTATATTATTAATCACGTATATATTAATGTTTAATTTTTTTAAAATATAATTTTCTTTCCTTTAACATTACATGGAAATTAAATTTATTTGTACTCCCTTCAGATCTATATATAAACAAAAAAATTTAATTTTATATGTATTAAGAAAGTTAGTTATATTAGCTTAATTGTCTTGATTTATGTAAAAAAATAAGTTATAGTTACTAAACTATCCTTTTTTGAGAGAGTATAATGCTCTTGGAAATTATATATTGGGAGTGTATAATATTATTGGAAAAATAAAAAAATAACTAACCAAATGACATTTTTGAAACACTGACACTAAATATGATTGATTTGGTTTACTTATATTTATATTTAAGTCAAAAAAAATTAGATATTTTTTTTGCTAATATATAAGGTGGGAGCAAATATTAGGGATGGCAAAGTGGGTTGTGACCCGCGGGTCAACCCGCCAGAATTTGGTGGGGTGGGTTGGGGTTCTAAACCCACCAACCCACTTTGACCCGTCCCGCTTAACCCACCCAAAAATGGATTGGTGGCGGGACGGGTTGACCAGCCATATTAAAAAATAAATTTTTTTATTAATTTATTAATTATTTAATATTATTTAATTTAATTTAATTATTACTTGAAATTATTTCATGCTACAAAAATAATGTCTTTACTTTTGTAACACAAATTGTATGTTATAAGATAAGATTATTTTAATTTTTTAATAATAATTTAAGAAAGGATATGAAGATTGTCCAAAAAAAAGAAATATTATATGATTTTTTATTTATTTTTTTAGCGGGTCAACCCTTCAACCCGCCAACCTACCAATCCAAATTATATTTTTATGTGTTTGGCGAGCCAACCCGCCAACCCACCATTAGGTGAGGTGGGTTGGGGGTTCAACCCATATGTATAAAACGGATTGGCCCGTCCCACCTCATTTTGTATGGATTAATGACGGGACGGAATGGGTTGATCCACTTTACCATCCCTAACAAAGATACACCATACATAAAAACAGATATTGGCTCGCTGCGCTGTCGTGACTCGTGAGAACCAGCTGGAACATTGATACTGTTTTGCTGTCAAAAATTAGGAACGACAACTCAACTGGGCCAGCTTTTTGGTCGATGGTGGAACCTCCTAGATATTTTACCTTATTTGCAAGACATATTTACATTAATAGCATACTTCTTTTTTAATAATGATATATGTATGAACGATTCATCATTATGAATAGTGATTAATTTTTATTGAAAAATTTGTTAGACATATAAAGTAGATTTTTCTCTTTACATCAAGTTTTTTTTATATACAAGAATCAGGATTCAAATATTTAATTATTTATTTAAGATATTTGAATCTCTTACCATTCGAATCAATTATATGTTTGTAATTAATTACATACTTTAATAGACCAATATTTATTATAATGATTAATTAATGTTAAAAAATCAAATTTTATAATCAGGGTGTGTTTGGGAAAGCTGGAAAAAAAAGATTATGCTGATAATCGATTTATGAATAATCGATTATTGTGATAATCGATTATAATCAGAATCTATTTTTGTTTGGGTCTGTTTGCTGAAAAGCGATTTCAAGATAATCTTTTTCGTTTGGATGGTCTAAAAAAATCGCTTTTTACGTAGTAAATTACGAAAAAGGGTATGAAGTTATTTGTATAATTTAATAATATTTATTTGGAAGTTAGTTTTGTAGGGATAAATAGGGAAGAGAGTTTTGAGAATAAGAAATAATCAAATCATAACAATCTTAAGCTAAAACAAATTAGATGACATAAAACAGCTTTTTTCCCCCAAAAAAAGCTTTTTTATAAATTTAAGCTAATTGCCAAACATGATAGATTATATATGAAACAGCTTTTTAGCCAAAAAACAGCTGAAATGGGAAAAATCAAGCGTTCCCAAACAAGCACTAAGAGTCAACATAATAATCTCTCTCGAAATTATTATGAAATAAGCTTAATAATATATTAATATTTATATATTAAATTAAAGTATTTATTCAACTATATTTTTACCATCTATCCTCTCTACAATGACTTACAAACCGTCATCCACATTAAGAAATTTTTTAGTTTTTTATTTCTTAATAGATTTTGAAACTTATCAATCAATACTTATTACTATCAAGTCTTAGTGTTTGTTTGGGAATGTTGGATTTTTCCCATTTCAGCTATTTTTTGGCTAAAAAGCTATTTCATACATAATCAATCATGTTTGGCAACTAGCTTAAATTTATAAAAAAACTTTTTTTGGGGGAAAAAAACTATTTTATGTCATCTAATTTGTTTTAGCTTAAGATTGTTATGATTTGATTATTTCTTATTCTCAAAATTCTCTTCCCTATTTATCTCTACAAAACTAACTTCCAAATAAATATTATTAAATTATACAAATAACTTCATACCCCTTTTTCATAATTTACTATGTAAAAAGCTATTTTTTTAGACCATCCAAACGAAAAAGATTATCTTGAAATCGTTTTTTAGCAAACAGACCCAAACAAAAATAGATTCTGATTATAATCGATTATCACAATAATTGATTATTCATAAATCGATTATCAGCATAATCTTTTTTTTCCAGCTTTCCCAAACACACTCTTAATATCATTTATCCACCAAAAAAATCTTCGTATCATTTAATTATTTTTAGGATATATTTTTAAATTTACTATTAATAATTATTACTATCAAATATGATGATCATTAATTTAATTTAATTTAATTATTTTTATTTTTAATACAAAATTTATAAAATAAAAATATCAACCCTTATATTTTTTGGTAATAAAAATACATTATTTTAAGAGTGATTAAATTTTTTATACTATTCTCATTTATAGAATGATAAATTTTACTATAATTTTAGATATTCATAATATTTATTTATAATATATATTTAAAATAAAAATTAACCCTTAATAATTTATAGCCTATTTTAGAATATTTATTTATTTTATTATATTTTCTAAATATAATATCGATGTAATGTACAAAATTTACTAATTTGAAAAATATATTGTAAAAAATTTCTGATTCTTGCAAATGAAAAAAAATATGATTGAAAGAGGATTATTCACCTTATATGCATTTAGTTCTTCAGTAGAAATTAGTCACTGTTAACTATAATAAATATTTTATATCTATCACACTGATAAGAAAAAAAAAAATATTGTAAAAAATTAAATATAAGAACAGCTAAGAATTTGTGGATATTTTACTTGTTAGCACTAGCAAGCAGTCTGTTGAAGTTTTGCTTTTGGAGCACGTTTTGGTCAGTGCTATGTACGGAAGGTTTATGATTCTCTCTTCTTCCATTATTGCTGATACAGATCCTGGTGATAGCTTGTAAGCTAGTACTATCACACTCACACCCACTTGATTGGGACCGGGGTTTTGTTTGCGCGACCGAATATGTTTTTACGCTAAATTTTTTTTTCATAAATCATTATAATTAGGATTTTTGTTCTCTAACGACATTTTAGAATATTCTCTCAAACTTATGACATTAATTTTCGATTATTATTTAAAGTAGGAAATTAATCCTTGATTATCATAATTTCCAATTTAGAATGTTTGTAGTCAGATTTTGAACTTGTGTTTTTCTTTTTATAGAATCGAGATACTTATTATTTGATCAACTCTTAATTGATTTTAAGTGTATTTTTTATGTAATTATATAAAAGAAAAAGATAAATATAAAACTACTAAAAAATATCACAGTTCTTGACTAAATCTATTAATAAATTTTTTATATTTATTTTTCTTTCATACATAATCATAACAAAAAAATCCACTCACCCGTTAGCTATTCTCATTTATCTAGGTGATTAATTTAAGGAGAATATTAAGAGTTCTTAAGGTAGTTGTTAAAAAAGAGCAAAAAAAAAAAAAAAAAAAAAAAAAAAAAATTTTTTATTGAATATTGATGTTTTTAATATTTGAAGATGTGATATTCTTAAGTTTTTAATGTAAAGTTACTTTTTTTATTTTCTTAAAGACTATCCTTAGGACATTTCTTAGCATGATCTTTAATTTAACGAGATAATAAGGATTAGAAATGAGTAAATACTTAATTTGATCGCTGAAATTATAGGATTGTACCAACTTAGTCTTCCATATTATCGATATTCTAAAATGATCCTTTGAATTACAAAATGTAGCAAATGTATCTCTGATATTATTCACTTAGTTTCAAATGCATCCCTAATATTATCAATTTAATATCATTATAATCTATATAAATATGAACAAATGGACAAATCTAATTAATTTTTTATAATTTTAAATATTATTTTAAAATATTAATAATATAAAAAATTAAGTTAATACAATTACACAATTTGAGAGAATAAATGGAGGTATTCCTCGATTAGAAATTCAGAATCGGTGTGGAGCACAGTAGTGTTTACAGCCTACATCCAGCTGTCTCCAATCGATGCTCTCGTCCCAACAACTTTGGGTTCTTATCCTTTCTCCACTTGTCCCACATATGAGCATTTTATTTGGATGCATGCAACCAAGTTGGACTAATTTGACCATATTCTTGTCCTCTGCAGCAAAAGCTGCGTTAGAGTGTGACATTTTGTGCAGCATCCCTCGTATGTAAAATCCAGAAAACAAAATATTGACGTGATAAATACGTTTTGTTTTTGTTTTTATTTTTATTAAAAAAATATTCATCCATTTAAATTAATAAAATATATTAAAAATAATACAAATTCAATATTATTAAAAATCGAAAATGATTAATCTGTGAATAAATTCACAGTACTCATATTAATAGCATAAAATAACAAAATGTCTATAAATGTAACAATTAAAGTGATCGAAATATTCATGCCTCCAGATCTATAACGTTGACGCCCAAATCTTGATTGAATCTATAATGGATCGAAGCTGATCTGTCAAAGTGTAAAAAACTTTACAATAACAGTGTATAGCAATTAAACTCTTAATTTAATCATCTACTCCCTCCACTCAATTATAAGCAAAATTAACTAACTTTATACTTATTAAAGAAGTAAGTTAATTATTTTGATTTATGTAAAAATTGATTTATAATTACTAAATTATTCTGACATTAATTGTCTTAAAAAAAATAAAAAGAGAATTAATTAATAATATTTTAAAAATACTAATATTAAATAGAATTAACGTTCTTGAATTTTATTTATATTTGAATCTATAAAATATATATATATATATATATATTTTGTTTATAGTTGTGTCGGGAGAGAGTATTTATCAAATTATACAACATTGTTTCTCCGGCCTCCACTTTGCATGCTTAGTTGGCGTCGTAATTATTAATATATATCTTAAAATATTTATGAGTTTCACAACTAACATAAATTCTATTCAATCGTAATTATCAATTCTATTCAATTTTTTTCTTTTGGTACAAACAATTCTATTCAATTTAAATTCTGTTGAAATTCATTCTAATGACTCGAACTTAATTTTTCTTACCATAATTTATACACCCAAAACAGTTACATTTTCAAGAATGTTAAGAAGTATCCTGGATTTTAGAAAAACAAATTTTTATGTGAAAGTAATATATTTATTATTCTAAAAAATAATATATTAGATTTTTCCATCAAAATTTGTTTGTTTGAAATTTGTTAATCAGTATTTTTAGTGCACTAATTACCAGAGCAGCGCAAGATCCAAAAACGACGGGAAAATGGAGCGCGCGTGGATCAAACTATTGTACAGAACCGACTCCCACTATGGCAGACATTTTGGCACGAATGACATATAAGTGTTCTGGCATTTGGTACAATAAAATCCATAAATCCTAAATAATAAAGATATATGCCTATAATAATATGACAAACCCAGGTCTTTTGGTAATTTCGAGTTGCCAGCTAATAAGTTTAGAGTATCGTTATTGCCTATATAAATGGTAGTATGTGAAGTGTTATAGTCACCGACTCATTGAGCACTGTTGGTTGAGATTGAAGTTCATCCTACAACTAGAATCTTAACCCTTTGCGTGCTTTTTGGTTGCCTCCTGCAATGGCATTACGTGTACTTCTTGTTTTTGGGATGTTGCTGCTTGTGTGCCTTACTGAGGTTACACTAATAGACGCTACCTACCTTCATTTTGCATATATATCAACTTATTAAGGGCTATGCTCCTAGTCCTTTGTTAAGGTAGTTTATCTACTTCATGTTGCGAGTGATTTTCATTTTTTCTTGTCTTGGTGTTTTGTCATGCAGGTTTCATCTGATCTGAAGATGGAAAAGGAAGAAGATGAAGAACTGTTCCTTCTTGATGAGCCGGTATGCATTTTTATTCATTATTTTTGAAGAATAATATTATTATAAAATTACCTTTATATGATTTGCTGCAGTGCTTTGCTATATAACCGTGTATGTAATATTATAATACTCTTGCTGGAATTTTTTTCAGCTTATTGTGAGAGATGGGAACAGAAGGCTAATGCAAGAAATTGGTAAGCAGTAACAAAAAAAATACATTGATTATACTTTTGGTAGGTTATTTTTGTTTGTGAGGCTTTCAAGTTTTAAGCAGGGAGTAGTAATACTATAATGAGTGTCTATTTTTCATTTTCATTATTGGATAACCACACCATTAAACGAAGGATTACTGAAAAATGAAAGAAAGAAATAAGTAGTTATGAATGTGATGTTGCAGATTGCGGGGGATTATGCAAGTCGAGGTGCAGTGTACATTCGAGGCCCAACTTGTGCCATAGGGCATGTGGGACTTGCTGTGTGAGGTGCAAGTGTGTCCCACCTGGTACCTCCGGCAATAGGGAGCTCTGCGGGACTTGCTATACTGATATGACAACCCATGGCAACAAGACTAAATGCCCTTAGATCCAAACAAGCCCATGGCCCATGGGCCCAACTGGATTGGTCTCCTTTCCCCTCCCCCACCAAGGAACAGCTGTTGTGTGTTTTGTTATGTACACCTTCCTATTCGTAGGTTTATTAGTTAATTAAATGTGTTCTAGTTTGTGCCTCTTTGGTTTGGTATGGTTTGAGTCAAGTGTATATATAGACTTTGTTCTTGGTTTTGCGTAAAATATAAATATGATGGATTGCCTTTCTTTCTACTTCGTGTCCTTCCATCGATTGTTATCTGTTATAGTCACCTTCGAAGTTGGAAAACACTATACATATATATCATGTTCTGTGCGCCTGCCAACAAGTAGAACCATGTGAAAAACACCAATATTCACTATTGACATAATTAAATATAAATTAAAGTAATAATTTCGTCCTGGATTCTTTATTTAGTTTCTAGATATAAAAAAATTGAAAATGAGTCTCTACATGTGTAAACGTTAGCAAATGTGATCCCTATAAAGGTTAGCAAATTCGTTCCTGTCATTAGCAAATTGATCATTATACGTGACATAAATTTTTTATTTGATTCCTAAATCTGAAAAAAAAATAAATAAATTGATTCTTATATGTGTAATCAATAGTAAAGTCTCTATCGTCTATCAAGGAATTCGAACCCAATTAAAATATCTTTTCATATTTGAATATTTTTGATATATTATATCAATCTATTTTTTCTATTGAAAGTAAAAATTGTATAATTTAGTCTGTAAATGATTTTATATTCTTAAAATTATCTAAGTAGACTCTCAATAGCATAAATAAATTGACATAATATATAAAAAACAATCAATAAGAAGAGAATTTTTAGTTGGGTTCGAGCTCATTGACAGATGATAAGGACAAAATTATTATCAATTACAAATATAAGGATGAATTGAAATTTTTTTTTGAAGTTTAGAGACAAAATCAAAAATTTATGTTACGTATAAGGATTAATTTGCTGACAGAAGGAACGAATTTGCTAACGTTTGTACGTATAGAGACCGAATTTGCTAATGTTTATACATGTAGGGACTCATTTTTAAATTTTTTGCATATAGGAATAAATGAAATATGTGTCATGTATAGGGATCAAATTATTATTTTAACCTTAAACATATATTCACGTGGAGGTGGAGCTAGCACTCGTTGATAAGGAGAAATGTTTACCGTTATATGATTTTTTTTTTTTTTTAAATTTATCATAATTAGGACATTTGATTTTTCGGTGGGAGTATCTCATAAGTTGAGATTCTTTTGACTTATTTTGAGATTAATTTTTGCTTGCATGTTTAGTTACATTATTGTTTTTCAGTGTTTTACGGGATTTGAAAGTAGCTCCTCTTCACAAGTTGAGCTTGTACAATAAATGGAACCACACACATTGGGTTTTACATCAACGATGGTTCAATCGGTTAGGCTCGGTGGGCATTGTGGATTAATGATGCAGCAGCTTGTAATCCCAATAGTGGAGGTGGTCGTGGCTATGTGAAACTAGCCTCACATGGGCTTTCGCTCAAATCCCATAACTCAACGGGCCTGGTCCCATCAATTTGATGCCCTCGCTTGGACCACAATCTGGGGCTAGTCTGCTCGGCACTGTTACATGCCATTTTATATTGTTCATTATATACTAAATGATTTTTCATATAACTAGTTTAAAAAAAATAAGCTAATCAAATAACTATTATGTATCTAGAGCTGTCAAAATGGGTTAGAACCCGTGAGCCAATCCGGCTCAACCCGGCTCACCGGTGGGTTGGGTTGCAAAAAATCTGGCTCATTTAAATCCCGGGTCATTTTGACCCGGCCCACCGAACTCGTGGGTTGGGTGGGTTCAACCCGTGGTGAGCCGGATTGGCCCGCGGGTTGAGACATTTGAAAAAAAAAAAAACAAGGCCCAAAATGCAACGTATCAATGTGTCTGTAAAGTCAGTAAAGAAAAACTCAAAAGAGACCTAAGTCAGATTTTTTTGTGCAGTTTCCTTTTTTTTTCGTGAAAACCCTTGTCCTATTAAGCAGCATGTATGTTTAAGTTAAGGATTTGGAATTATTTTAAAAAAAATTTTTTTTTTTTACTTTTTTTACTTTTTTTATTTTTTCAATTATAGGTAAGTCAACCCGCATAACCCACCAACCCGTGGTGGGCCGGGCCGGGTTGCTTATTTCCTAGCTCACCAAAATATGCGTCGGGTTGGGTTAGCCCGTTTTTTCCCCAACCCATGGTGGGCCAACCCGGGTGGGCCGGGTTGGCCCGTTTTGACAGTTCTATATGTATCAGCAGGAGAATGATGTCTTTTATTAATTAGTGTATTTGATTTATTTTTATTTATTAAAACTAAAGTATCTTATAGTCATATAATAAGTATAATTAATAATTAATAATTTATAGGTTTATTTACTTTAATAATTTTAGAGTTTAATTGCTATTCACTGACAATGTAAAAGATTTTTATACAGACAATCAATCATCAATCATGGTATGAATGACTTTTAAGGCAGTTAGGAAAAGAGTCAATTTTTTTTACTGATATGACAACTTATGATTGAATGTCTGTGTAAAAATGTTTTACACTGTCAGTGTATAACAATTAAACTCATAATTTTAAACAAAAAATTAATAATTTAGATAAACAAAAATGAAAAATTTAAACAGAGGATCTCTTTTATACAATAGCATAGATTTGATTAAGATATGTGATTTAAGGTAGTTTATATTTATAATGATTTGGAAAGAAGTGTAAAAGAAATGTTGTGTGTGTAAAGAAAAAAAAAACATCTTTGTATGAATACAATTTAAAAAGTAATTTAGACAAACAGTATGAAAAATTACCACGGGTCTAATGTGTTTATGGGTTTGCTGTTAGGATTTAAGTGTAAGAAAAAACATTTTGGAAAAATAATCTTTGATCTTTCGCGTGCAACGATACTTTGGAAAAAAACATGAAGAAGAGTTTGTAAATCGATCCTTATATGTGTAAACGTTTGAAATTTCATCTCTGCTGTCAGCCAAGTTTTCAAAGGTGTTATTAACGATCTTACATGGATAGAGACGATACTCTCCTTGTTGGCATCTTATATGTAGCTTGTTAAACTAAGTAGTTGGTTCCTATATGTAACTAGAGTTTTTCATTTTGTTCCTATACTTAAAAAGTTTGGAAGTCGGTCCCTACATATATAAACGTTTGCAATTTTGTCCTTGCCGTCAATCAGGTTTCCAACGGTGTTACTAAAGATCCTACGTGGACAAACGGAGACCTAATACAAGCGTACCGGATCGATGCAAATAATAAAAGAAACAATGAATAATCGTATATTGGTCTCGGAGATTAAAGACCAACTACAAATTCACAAATTCAATTAGCATTTAAACTAATGAATTAATGTGGAAAGAATTAAATATTTAATTACGAGCGCAAATAAATTTTTGGTTTAATTAACTAGAAAGCAATATCAAACGATAAACAATTACTAAGAAAAAATTCTAGGGATTTGATTTGACCTACGTTATTTCACTTTGTTTCAATCATCATTATCCTTCCTAATGTTCTATCAACCCCTTTTGTTAGTCAAGAATCCTAATTTATTCAAAAGTCTCTCTCAACCACTATGAGAAAATATTCTCTAATTACTAACCCAATATATTCCTATGCGAATTGATTAATTGAGAGTTCATTACGTTGGCATGCAGTATTATTAGTGTGTTCGTTTCCGTGAGATGCTTACCAAAGTAAAAGAAGGAAGAGGTGCGTGAAGAATTAAAGTGAAGTACTATTAGTGTGTCATTATGTTGGCATGTAGTACTACTGTGTGTTCTAGTTTGTGCCTCTTTGGTTGGGTATGGTTTGAGTCAAGTGTACATATAGACTTTGTTCTTGGTTTGCGTAAAATATAAATATGATGGGTTACGTTTCCTTTCCTTTCTAGTTTGTGTCCTTCCATCGATTGTTATCTGTTATATATAGATCCTTCAAAGTTGGAAAACACTACACATACCATGTGCTGTGCGCCTACAAACAAATAGAAACATACGAAAAACACCTATATTTCTGAAAATCGCTATTGACATAATTAAACATATATTCACGTGGAGGTGGAGCAGGCACTCCTTGACATGGAGAAATCTTTATCGCTACATGATATGTTATATTGTCCATTTTATACTAAATGAAATTTCATATAACTAGTTTAAATAGTTTACAAAAAAAACTAATCAAATAACTATTGAGAATCATGTCTTTTATTAATTAGTGCATCAGATGTGTTTTTATTTATAATATTTATATTTACTTTTAAAATTTTAAACAAATAATTAATAATTTTAGATAAACAGAAAAATCAAATGTAAATAGTAGAGGATCTCTTTGATACAACACCATAGATCTAGATTAAGATATGTGATTTAAGGTAGTTTATAAATCAGAAGTGTAGTACTAGTAAGTGTTTGTAAAAATCGAAATACCATATTTGTATGAATAAAATTTAAAAAGTCTTTTAGACAAATGTATGCAATTTCGTCTCAGTCGTCATATGGATGTCAAACGATCCATATAGACAAGTGGAAACTTGATACAAGTTTATTGGATCGAACTTGGTACATATTTATTAGATTGATGCAATGCAAGTAATAAAAGAGACGATGAATAATCACATATCGTAAGAGATGATGAATAATTAGATATCGTTCTTAGGGAGTAAAGACCAACTACCAATTCACATCTGCTACTATTTAAGCTAGTGAATTAATTGAGAAAGAATTCAGTATTTAACTACAAGCACCATTATGAAAAGAAGTTAACCACTATTTTTATGAATTTTTTATTTAATTAATTATAAAGTAATATTAAAAGATAAACAACTCTATGAGAAAACTCCAAAGATCCAATTTCATTAACGTTACTTCAGTTTGGTTCAGTTATCATTATTCATCTTGTTGTTTTATCAACCCTTTTTGCCAAGCAAGAATCTTAATTTATACAAAAGTCTTTTTCAAGCACTAAAAGAAAATATTCCCTAATTACTAATCCACTATATTCTTATATGAATTAATTAATTGATAAATCATTAAGTTCTATGATTCTTATCCAAGTTTACATAGAGCACACAATATATTCCTATCCGTATTTACTATATGGTTTTATCTCAAGACCCTAAACACATAAATCATCTCTCGATCTCATTATGATTAGTCAAACATCTGGTGGAAATATAGTGAGTTAGTAATCAAGGAGTATTTTTTTAGTATTTGAGATAGGCTTTTGAATTAATTATGGTTCTTAGTTGGCAAAAGGTGTTAATAGAACATTAAGAAGGATGTTGATAATTGAACCAAATCAAAGTAACCTAAATGAAATCGGATCCCTAAAGCTACTCTCAGTGATTGTTTATCGTTTAATATTGCTTCCTAGTTAATTAAACCTTATTTTCAGTTTCCTTTTAAAATTTCATTCTTAGTTAAATACTGAACTCTTTCTAAATTAAATCATTAGTTTAAATAGTAGTTGAATTTGTGAATTGGTAGTTAGCCTTCAATCCCCGAGAACGATATTCAGGTATTCACCATTTCTTTTATTACTTGCATCGACCTATCTAGTACACTTGTATCCGATCTCTGTTTGTCCACGTATGATTTTTAGTAACACCATTGGAAACTTGGCTGACAACAAATAAAAAATTACAAACATTTGTATATGTAGGGACTGATTTCAAAACTTTTTAAGTGTAGGGACTAAATTAAAAAATTCGTGTTGCATTTAGGGACCAATTAAGTGATTTAACGAGCAATGTAGGATGCAACAAAGATTGTATTTGTCCACGCATGATCGTTAGTAGCGCCGTTGAAAACATGGCTGACGATAAGGACGAAATTGCAAACGTTTACACATGTAGGGACCAATTTCCAAACTTTTTAGGTATAAGGAGCAGCAAATTAAAAATCCAGGCACAATAGGTTGATTGGTCCTATACGTTTTTTTTTTTCACTTTAATCTTATACGTTATGTTTCATCACCACATTAGTCATAAAACTGACGTTGTCAATAAAAAATTGACGGAAAGACTAATATGGAAGATAGAATATAACGTATAGGACCAATATGGAAAAAAAAAAATATATGTTCCTTTTCATTGCTTCTCATTTTGATCCTATATGTTATGATATGTCTTTCACGTTAGTCCTAAAACTAACATCGTCATGTAAGAATTGACGGAACATAATATATAGGACCTATTTGAAAAAAGTAAAACGTATAGAATCAATGTGAAAAGGGGGAAAAAAAAAAACCGGGACGAATCAAACTAATTTATCTAAGAATCAGGTTAGGTACCCACACCAACTATATAGTCTAACTTTTTTAAAATAACGTTAAGCATGCACTTGCACGTTTATTGTATAATTTTTTATTATTTAATTATTTTTTTTTTTTTTGTACTTAAGTAATATGATCGGAGATGTAAGTCTTAAGTTGTGTAAGAAATATTATTATTAATTTTTAAACAAAGATGTTCAAGTAAAACAATGTTGAATGGATAGTGCGTAAAAAATTTAGTATGTAAAATCATTTAAAATGAATATAAATAAATTAAAGCAATGTGTAATTAAATACTAAATATGATGACATAAGAAATTAAAATTTGATACATATGGTAGGAAACTGCATAGGTCACATGATAGTAACATTACTTGTCGCAGAAATTACATTGACTAAACAAAGTTGGGAACAAAAGAGACACGCGTGTATGTTAATGGTGAAGGTTTAAACAATATATGTGAGATTATAAGTTTAAACTTCTTAATGTTATTATTAAAAAAAAATAAAAATAAAGGGGGGAGACCATGAAGTCATGAACTTCCTCTTTGGGGCGGTGGTCTCAGGTGAGCATGGACTCTTATTTTGTTCATTTCGGAGCATTTTGGAATTGTGGGTCCATCTCACACCGGCCCAGCACACAATATGACGTCCATGGGCCTGCCCTTTCCTGTTGTCTCACCGACTGGGAAACTTATCACTTTGTTTTTTTACATGTAATAACAACATAATCATATGAATAATAATTTTCTTAAGACATAATCGCAGAAGTGATGAATTGTTGAATCTTGTCCCTTTGAGTCAGCGTTGGTTAAGATGTGGGACATGAATTATGAGTACGCGGGTTCAAATTTCTGCAATGCACTCCTTTCCACTCCTTTCTTCCCTATCCCCTCCCCTATAAAGTTTCTTATAAGTCTTCCCTTAGACAAAAAAAAATTGTTGAATCTTTAAAATTCAAGTGTACTCAAAGGGATTATTTACAACAAGTCAAAAGTTAAATAAGATAATTGCCGTTTAACCTCAAAAAGTAACAATATCAAGATAACTAAACACTTTAAATTTGTAACCAAATAATAACAAATGGAAAAACAAAATTAAATCAGACTCCATGCACCTAATTGGATGGAGGTTTAGGGTTTTAGGTTTAAGGAAAAAATTAGTAAAAGAACAATAACTCTTACTCTTCTTTAGATGATTTTTAGTGAGAGAACGAGGGGATCTAAAAAATATTGAGTGTTATACTTTTATTGTAAAGTTTATGACATTATCTACCTCATATACTATTATAAGTTGACTTTTAGTGTGGTTATTGTGATATGACAGTTAGGACTATCAATTCGGACTAACTGATTATGGATCAATACATTTTCGTATTGGGTTCCGTTGGACTAATTTAGTCGTGGATTGATAATTTGCTAACTCAGCTAAGCCCTTTTGTGGTTTGTGGGCCAAATGGTCTGTCTCATTGTCCCTTTTTTTTTGGAAAAATTTACTTTGAAACCTGATAAAATGAAATATACGAAAAATAAATAACTTTAAAAAAAATAAACTCAGAAAGCGAACTTCCTACAATATTGACTAAAATATACTTTTGTTATTTTAATTTATTTTTTGATTTCAATTTGATCATTTTGTCATTTTGTCTTACATACACCAACGTTGGATCACTCATTTATATTTTTAAGTTATAATAGACACTTACACCAATGTTATAATAAACACTTACATTATTTTATTCATGGATAAAATATATTCAATGTCATTTTATCTCTTATATACCAACATCATAATAAACACTTAAATTATTCATCTACCACTCATTTATATTTTTAAGTTCCTCTAATATAAAATCAATTTGCTAGCCATGACCATATCCATATGTTGTCACTAGTGAATAATCACGTAAAACAATGAAGTGTTATATTTTTTTTATAACCATGTTATGGGTAAAGAGTATCCACTACCTTTAGCAGTGACTAATCTCAATCGGGAAACCTGTTAGGCACACAATATGAGTTTTTCCCTCCCAACCAGGTTTTCTCCGATGAAGTAGTATATTACACAATACATGTCAAGACAACATTAAGTAATAGAAATAAAAAAGAAATAAATAAAAAACAGGGCAACGAGCTGGCCTAGCCCATTACAGGCCAGCTAATATCTGAGGTGGGCTAGGTTGGGCCAAAACAATACCGAGTTTAAGTACCAGATTTAAATTTACTCAATCCATACTTTATACTGGGTCAATCAAGTTCGTCCATGAAGCTAGATTCATTTTGACACTCATAATGACAGTACATAATTAAATGTTAGTGTAAAAAACTTTTACACAAAAAATACACTAAAATTAAATTATAAACTATTTCCCTATGAACTAGGGGATAAAGGGGTAGAGATTATTACTTTGTAATTAAATAGTTATAATTCTCGTATGTATTTTATGCTTGTATTATAATTTATAAGACTAGCATATCATCCTAGCAAGCAGAGAAATATTAAAAAAAAGAAAATAGCGTAATATTATATATATGTAAATAAAAGTGATTTTAAATAATGAACGATAATTCGTTGTCTACTTTTTGAAAAATATAAATTTTAATTTAGTAAATAATTAAAAATTTAAAAGTATTAAAAGTATAATAAATTAATTTCAAAGAAAATGTTATTGGAAGTAGAAAAATTAAAGCAAGTATTGCGAACAAAATAAATCATTAATATAATAGTTTATTAAGATTGAGAAATTTCAAATAACAATTAGAGGTGAGAATAGACCAGATCGTTCGTCGGGGGCCTATGGCCTAATCTATTTAAGGCCTACCTAGGCCTAACCTATTTAACAAAAAGGCCAGACAATGCTTTTTAAAAAGCCTATATAACTAAAGTGGTCAGGCCAAGACTTTAAAAAAAGCCTATTAAGCCTATCAGGCCGGCTTATTTAATACACACATATATAATATATAATTTAATTTAATATATAATACTATAATATATTATTTATAATATTTATAACATTTGAAAGTAAAGGTCTATTGACCCATTTAAATGTAGAAATCTACTTGCATATTTATTTGTGAAGGCCTAACGACCTACTTATCAGTATAGACCTACCAATCTCTTTATCATTAGAGGCTTACAAACCTATTCACAAGTGAAGGCCTATGACCTATTTATAGGTGGAGACATATTTAAAGATCTTGTTGAAAAATAGGCTTTAAATAGACTTTCAAGCCAGGTCAGACTTTTTGACTTATATCAGGCTAATAGGCCAGCCTCAGGCCTTGAGATTGGAACACAGGTCAGGCTCAGCCTTGTCAGGACCCAGCTCGACCTAGCCTATTCCCACCCATAATCATAATCACGCAAACTAGATTTTTGATATAATAAATTTTACTAAAATCAAATATCAAAATAAAATTTCAAATGGCAAAGTAAAGTTTTTACACAACAAATTCAAACAATTACTTTTGTATATGGTGATTGACACGGTAAGAACTACATTTTTGTAACTTATTTCTTCCTTCCACTATTTTTCCTTTAGCTATCAAAGAAAAGCTAAATCCCCAATTCTCCTCCAGATTTACTTTTTTCCTCCATCCTCCCTATTCTTCCTTTCTCTTTCCACGTCTTCCCCTCTTTCAAACATAGCCCTTAAGACCTCACAAGGCATAAGTAACTCCTCGGGCACTAACCTAATTATTTAACAATTCCAATTATGGAAAAATAAGAATGTATTTGGATAAACAACTTAATTAAGTATCTATTTAATAAACTTTTTTTTAAAATAAGCTAAAAATAGCTTATTTTCGTAAACTTCTCTGACAAGCTTATGAAAATAAGTTAAAAAAAGCTTATGAAAATACCATAAACTATTTTTATAAACTATTTGTATAAGTTTCTTTTCATAAGCTATTTTCATAAGCTTTCTGTAAACTCTTCCAAACGCACCTAAGTATCATTCATATAATGATACCCCTGCCATTACCTGATAGCTATATGAAAAAATTGACTATTCAAAACTTTCCTATTTTATTTATAAGGGATGCTTTAAGTAATAGAGTTTGATTGAGGTACATTATTGGTGTAAAGTTTTTAATACTATCAACTAATCATAAATCATTACATGTGTGAATTTTAAGAAAATTATGATAAGAGACAAATATTTTTTAATAATGTGATTGGTAGATGTTGTAAAAAATATTTACACTGATAATGTATACCAATTAAATCTTAAATAATAAAGAAGTTTAAACAAATGATTAATAACTTGAATAAGGTTCCTCAAAAGAGAATTTATCTCTCACATAAGTAAGTAAAGAAGTATCCACAATTGATATAAAAAAATACATAGAAATATCAACTCACTAAATGATCTAAAAATAAATATACATATACTTGTTCACTTTGATGACAAATTTACTTTATAGAAATTTTATGCTGATAAATTATATAATGTTAGGATTCAACCACTTGTAAAAAATGACATCTTTAATATTTTAAGGGACATATAAACTCACACACACAAAAATAATTCACAAAAAAGAACTAATGAAAAAAAACATTTTTGCGTTTTTTTTCTTCTAAAAAATATATTCATTCATTCAAATTGATAAAATACATCAAAAATAACACAAATTCAACACCGCTAAAAATCGAAAAGGATGAATCGGTGAACAAATTTACAACACCCAGGTTAATAGCATAAAGCGGTAAAATGCCTACAAATGTGACAAAATCAAAGTGACCGGAATATCCATGCCTCCAGATCTGTAATATTAACGTCCAAGTCTTGATTGAATCTGTAATGGATCGAAGCTGATCTGTCAATCTGAACTAAACGAACACCGCAACAAGACTGGAAGCCAAACAACGTCGCACAAAGACGACGAACAAAACAACGCCACACTTAGACAACGAAATCACAGAAAAACAAGAAAGAAAAACCAGATCTATGTGGAAAAATCACTTATTTAGATAAAAGGAGAGAAAAAAGGATATAGAAGGATGATTCCGGGCAAAAAAAAATGTCCCAAAACCACTTCCTTCGATGAATGAGGAAGAAGAAATAAATGAGTAGTGAGAAGATTGAGAGAGATAAGCAGCTCTAGATTTTACATTTCTGAGTTTTTATATTCATCATATAAAAGATTGCTGCAAGCCTGCAAGGCTAGCTTATGGAAATGGATTGAGTGACTATCATTTGTGATGACTTTGTTGACTTTAGGTATTTTTTGGAGAGAGAAATGTGAGAGAGAAAAATGAAATAAAATAAGAGAATGTGTGTTAAATGAGAGAGAAAAAAAAAAGATATCAAAGATATCCTTATAAAAGTCATTCAATCCATACCCCAACCGGAAATGTTAAACTTATTCCAACCACCAGTTGGAGCAAAGGGCAATGGCGCGCGTGAAGCACAAGTACAATAAAAATGAAAAAGACACTAAACAGCTTATGCTTGAAGGCAATAAATTGAAGGGGAAAAACGAAGCTTCGATTCTTCAATAGAATCAACACAACCATACAGGGGATATCAGATAGACAGACTATTGGTTACTACGTAATATCATTCAATTACACGAGTCATGTAAGTCGTGTTAATTATTAGCCCATTTGATGCTTCGATCGATACTCAACGTTTGGTTTAATTTGGACCAGAGTACACGTGTCTTGTGGAATCAATAATCTTCGGTTGTCACATCGCTACTCCCTAAGCTAACTGCATGTAGCAATTTGTCGTGTAATACCTAAGTTTAAGTACTCAGTTGGTCCTGAATAACTCAAAATTTTTTAAATAGGTTTTTGAACTAAAACTTCTTTTAATTAAGTCTCTTAACTAAAAAAATCTACAGTGAATCTACCATTAAGGTGATTGACATGAAACAGGACATAGATTTGTTTCTCCTCCAATTTAATAACAAATTCGTTCTCCTTCATCTGAAGAGTCATGCGGTTACACCTTTTCTCCCCTCTCGTATTAGTGCTTGTCATTTAATAGTTTTGTCCATTTTCTATTTTCTATATAATAGCAGCCACAAATTATTAAATGTTAGAAACAAAATAAGTGGTCCAAACAGAAATCAAAAGCTAAACTTCAATACATAATAGTAACAATCATGTGGGTAACAAACCTTGACAAAAATTACAAAATTGGTCCCATATTATAATCAAATAAACCTAATACATAATGGTTCAATACATTAAAAAGTAGTCTGATATTTCATCGACAGAAACCAAAAGATAAAATTTCAAAACGTGTGGTCTGCAGTGACCATTGAACTTGTGGTCTTTGTGTATCTAATCATTGATTAGTGATAAGAAGAACGGTTAGGCAGTTAAGAATTCATATTTAAATTATATTTTTTTTTTGACGAATCATGTTTAAATTATATTAAAACTATAATTTGCTTGCTAAAGAATAAACTTTGAATTTAAATTCAAATCATGTTATTGTTGTAAATAAATGAATTAATGAAATATTGATCAGGTGAGTTTATTTTCATTGTTATACATGTACATACTTCGGAACCCTACCTATTTATCTCGTGGTATAACAAATTTTAACTCATAATTATGAGTTTAATCTTGATATATTGTTGTTAGTATAAAAAATTTATATTGATAATCAATTGTATCATCTATGTATAACATTTAAGGTAGTTATTATAAAAGTTAAACATTTCTAATGATATAATAATATATAACAGTATATAATTGATTAAATAGTATAAAAATTTTACACTGATTGTAAATTATAATTAAAATCCCATGATTATACCCTTTTCCTAAACCAATAAAATTCTTAAAGTTTGGTTTGGGAAACTTTATCGATTTCTTTTGGATAAAAAATAATAAATTTTTTAATTTTAAGGAAATTAATGAGAATATGCTACTCAAGCAATTTTCAAAAACTTTGGGACCATACATCAACTATCCTAGCTATTTTCTTTTTGGTATCCCAACAGGTTGAAAGTTGAAACATCTTAGCATCATGTTAGTGAATGTAAAAAATTTTACATTGACAATATATTAAAATTAAACTCATATAAATAAGTGTTAAACATGTGTGAAAATAAAGAGTTTGATTTTGATATACAGACAGTGTAAAAACTTTATACCGTCAACTAATCACAAATCATCATATGTGAATTTTAAGGTATTTATTATAAAAGTTTAAGATTTTTCATGAAATGTCAATTTATAAATAATTCTCGGGAATGTTATAAGTATTAGTCAAACACTTTTTTAATAAACACAGGGGAATAAGATTCCGTTAATTATTTTCCTACGAATAATTTTTGAAATGATGAAACAAATGCCACCAAATTTTTTTTTTTTGGGGGCATATACATCATCTTTCAAAATATCATGACTGAAAAAAATGTTATTGGGAAGGAGTTAAACTCACTTTCTAATTATCACTTCACTTCTTAATTTTTCCACCTCAACCAACAAGCTAACCACCACTAAATATTTTATTATCTTTGTAAATATTGTGATTCACGTGGTATATTGGCTTTTTATTTATGGGTAAAAGAGCCACCAAATTCAGTGGTATGTTGTTATTAAAGCATCTTTAGTGGGGGGTATATAGATTCTTTAAGGATAAAATATTATTATAATATGTCATATATGATTTTGGGTTTCTTAAATTTAAAATGAATTCTTTATCTAAGGAGCCTAAAAAAAAGAGTTCCATAACATTTAAATATTATTTTTTTTGCAATTGATAGTGTAAAGGTGAGAAAGAGAATGTGAAATGTTGAATGGAGCGAAAAGTTAAGAAACTTGATAATAAAAACCCTTATTGGAGTAAAAATTGAGTGGGTATCATAAATTTGAGTTGATATATATAAACCCATTAAAAATTTAAAATGAATGCCTTAAAATTTTGCTATTGAAGATGCCGTTAATGCGAGAAGTTCCAAGCTTTTGTCCAATGCCTCTGTTGTCCCATTTAAATGAATGAAATGTCCTGTGTGATCGAAGACAATTGATGAAACGGGGACTCTTATTGCGGTGGCTTGCTATGATCTTAGACGGAGAGGTAAAATCTGAATAAGCTGAAACACTGGGGGTACCCAGGAAGATTCGTGAAATATAAAAAAAAGTTGATGATTACCTTATAGAATGATGAACAAGACAACTTGTACTTACTGTTTGCACTATATATCTTCGTTCTTTTATCATTCAACAAATGTCCCGCTTGAGAAAACGGGTGTCGTATTAATCAGATCTCAGTTGCTGTCCGTTTGAATAAGTAATGAAAATTTGATTATTTTAATAATTGATTATATATATAATCATTATTATTATAATTAATTATAATAAAATTAATTTTATTTTTAAATATATTTACTAAAAAATGATTATTAAATAATTTATTTTATTTGATTTTTGTAAAAAAGATTATTTATATATAGCAAAATATTAAAAAAGATACCAAATTATTTATATAATTTAATAATATTTATTTGTTAACTAATTTTATAAGAATGAAATAGGAAGAATATTATTGATTTCAAAATAATTTAACTGCTTTTTAAATAAATTTCAAACTTTTTTAAAAATAATTTTTCTTATAAAAATAATTATTTTATAATTTAATCAGTTTACCTAAACATATAATTTTTATTGAAAATAACTTCTATCATAAAAAACTTTTATCATGAAAAACAATTATTTGGATAACCATTGATCTTATCCAAATACTCTCTAAAATAGTTCATTGTTACGTAATGATAATCGCAGGATGACGGGATTTCATCGAGTTATACGTTGAGATTATTGAGATGGTAAAATAGGAAAAGGAAATTATTATAAAAGATAAAAATCATTTTCCTGTGTTTGGTACATCGTGGTTCATATCACTTCATCTTTTTGTGATTTCTGAGTTTATGCTATTTATTTATTTCAAACTTTAGCAGAACTAGTTGAAAATTGAATTTGTTTTTTCTTTTAATTTATAAAAAGTCTATTCAAATTAATTTAACACATTCATGATTTTAATCGGAAAAGTTTGTGTTTAGTTCCATCGTGGAGGCATCCCAAAATTGCATTTGCTCCATTTTAAACATGATTTTAATAAAAATATAGATGTTTAATTATTATTAGGCAAAATTGATTTTATTTTTGAACGTGATTCCAATACAAGCTACATAAAGTAACTTTTGCATTAGGTTGAAAAAGTTACACTGTTTTTTATATCAAACTGCTTTTAAAATTAAAACATTTAAACATAAATCACTTCACTTCAAACTCAATTGTAATCTAATTAATTTCATTCAAAATCATATTTATTAAACGTTTATCCAAACACATATTTAGTTGAAAAGGCAAAGCAAATTGTTTGGACCAATAAAATATTTGATTTGACTGCTTTAAAGTGAGTAAATAATAAAGTAAGTAACTTCAATCGTTTATGAAAAAATTAAAAGTTTATTTTTTATCACATATATTGTTATACATATACATTTAATATCAATTATTGATTTTTTTTATGAACGATTAATATTACTTACAACAAATTGAGATTCAAAAATACAGATGGGGTTTGCAGTTTGCACACGTTGAAGGGGGTTAGTGAGTGGGACCAGTCTTACTGAGTCGCATAACGCGCTTTGCATGGACCCCACCCTCGCCACTGGACTCGCGACGCAAAGGTTGAGTCTGACGGTGTCCTTCCCTCCCTCCCTTCCTGTTAAGTCATGCTCATCCTCCTAAGTCCTAACCTACTCCCTCCTTAGAGAGAGAGAGAGAGAGAGAAAGAGAGTGATTAAGCTATGCCATTAATATTGGTTGAATCCAAAGGTAGGAGGAGGAGGAGAGAAGCATCCCAGACGCAAACAAACTCAGATAATGGTTAGAAACATGACACACCAAAGTGAAACCAATTAAGTAGTACGAAAAAGAAGGAAGGAAAGAAGCACGCCTCCTTTTTTATTTTATTTAGAGTTAAACAGGGCAGGGGTGAGTTAGTTTGTTGTCGTGTACCGTTATTTCCTTATTCGGTTTGGGGATACTAGTGCTGTATATATATATATATTGTCCTTGTTTGTTGATGTTGGTGGAAATTGAATGACCACTCCCAACAACAAAACCACCGCTTAGCCTTCTGCTTCTTTTTGTGTTGTTTGGGCCATGTCGAACAAGAGGCGCCCCGAAGACGGCAAGCCCAAATCCGATTCTGGCAGTCCAGAAGATAAGCGTAGAAAGGCTCCAGCGTTCACCAGGTCATCTATCTGTCTCTTCTTCTTTTCCCACTCGCTTATGCTATTAGCTGTAGGGTTTGTTGAGTCACTGGAATTGGCAATGAATCTGCATTGCTCCTCTGAAATTTCATTCTGATTAATTGATGTTCCCTTTGCTTTCACTAGGACTACTCAATTGCATTTTCTAGTATATATATATATATATATATATATATATATATAGAGAGAGAGAGAGAGAGAGAGAGAGAGAGAGAGAGAGCAAAATCAACCTGGGCTGTTATTTCTTTATGTTGATTGAAACAATCACCCCATACCTGGATTGCTCCACACGGTACATAATGGACTCTCCATGAATCTATGTTGCCGAGGACAATTGGTGTCAGCTTTTACAGTTGTATGTACCTAAGGGATGAAGGAAATTTGTGCCTAATTAACCCCCTTTTCTCATATAATTTAAGTTGGCATGCGTAATTTTATACTAAAAAACACCATTGTCATTGTTAGTATTATTATTTTGGGGCTACTCATTAAATTTGGTTATGTAGTATATTTGATACACCGAACTGTTGAGTTTGTTTTTTGACATTTTACTTTGGTTATAATGAATAATATTTAGTGTGGTGCGGGAGGTGATGAAGCTACAATCCGTCAGGAATTTGCTGGAGCCAATTCTAGAGCCCTTGGTTCGTCGAGTGGTATGAAATCCCTTTTTTTATTTCTCATGATGGGCTCATTACATTTATATTTCTGGAATTCGATCTTTTTTCTCTGTTTATGATGTTTCATGGAGATAGGATGATGTTCACTTTTAGGATTTCTTCACCGTCTATGGACCTGGTTCTTACATCTTAGAATAATTGAATTCATTAAGTTAGATAATTCAAGTATTGCTCGTTAGTTACCACCACGCTTTGCAGGCTGCAGACAACTTGTGTTGCATCCACTTTATGGTGGCTATTGTTTTGGCCTGATACCAGGTTTCCTTCCGCTTTGTGGCCAACTGCAGACTGCTTGCTAACTAACCCTTTGTCCATATAAAATAACTGCTCGTTTTGTTCTTCCTTCTCCAGCCATAGGTACTACTTCTGTGATTGGACTTCAATCATGTCATGTCGCAGAAGAAAAACTTACAAACTAAAGGAAATACTTTATAGATTATACTTCATTACTTCTTTCAAACCCTGTGATTGGCTTCTATTATTAGATATACCGAAATAAGTCTGGGATACTCTCCTAGTCTCGTAAAGGAACATGCTGCTCCACGCTTGTCTATAAATAAAATGAAAAATAAGGACAGTATCTGCATCACCAACCTTGGTTGAATGTGAGCTAACTCACTGGTCCCTACATCACCAACCTTGCTTCTTGTTGGGCTCTGACTCAGACAATATCTGCATAAATTTGTTTTGGTGCAAGATTTGCCGATGATAAGCATATGTGCTGAGTTACTTGAATAAAATACCAGAGATTTCTGGTTAAGCATTTCATAATCTAGTCTTGCTTCGTATTATTTTTGTGATATTGTGAGATAAATGAACCAACAAAATAAAGTTGTGTTCATATTGTGTTATGGGTGTTAAATCAAGTAATGCTGCAAAATTTATTTCCCTTTCTAGATTAGCGGTTTTAGAAATAATTGGATACATGATTTTTGAACTGAAATCCTATGTTGGTTATCTGGTGTAGCATGTTCGCATTTTGGTACTGTGTATGTTAGTTCCACTTTTATTGATAGTTGATGTCAGATACCAATCAAATATGTGACGTCTTTACAGGTTAGGGAGGAAGTTGAATTGGCCCTAAGGAAGCATTTAACCAGCATGAAACAGTAAGAAATGCCAATCTGCAGATAATTTAAATTCCAGTGCCTCGAACCCGGGGCTGCTTATGCAGCAAAGGGAATGGATTTGGAAAAATAAAAGAAGCTTAACTGAATGCTTTGAAATTGTCTAGCTTGACTCTAGTTGTTTCTCATGCATCTTTTTTATTTCTTTTCAGGACCAGTGGAAAGGAGATGCATACTACTGAATCAAGAAGCTTGCTGCTGCAGTTTGAAAATAGCATTTCTCTTCCTGTCTTTACTGGAGCTCGAATTGAAGGAGAGGACGGTTCTAACTTAAGGATAGGTTTGGTTGATGCTCTAACAGGGAAGGTTGTTAGTTCAGGATCTGAATCTTTAGCTAAGGTGGAAATTGTAGTCCTTGAGGGTGATTTTGAAGATGAAAGTGACATTTGGATGCCTGAAGATTTCAAGAGCAATATTGTGAGAGAGAGGGAAGGGAAAAAGCCCCTCCTTACAGGAGATGTAATTTTATATCTTAAAGATGGGATTGGTATGGTGGGTGAAATTTCATTTACAGATAATTCAAGCTGGACAAGGAGCCGTAGGTTCAGGCTTGGGGCAAGAGTTGTGGATAACTTCGATGGTATCAGAATAAGAGAAGCAAAGACAGAGTCATTTATAGTGAGGGATCACCGAGGAGAATGTGAGTATTTATATATAACCCTTTTCTGCTTAGATCTATCAAGATCTAATGTTTGCAGATGCTATCAGAGTTGACTTTTCAGACTATTTTTGAACCCTGTAGACATCAGAGATGGAGTATAAGATATGGAAGAATGAGAAACAAAGAACACTACAAAACAAACGTGATTTACATGAAAATGTTGGATTTGCTTGACTAACCTTCTTTTATGTGGAAAGTATAGTAAATTGCTGCTTACTGGTTGTGAACTTTTCTCATTCCATAACTATGTCATTTTCTTGGTGTAAATGAATGAATTATTTATCTTTCTTTTTTTTTCCCCCGTTTTTTTAGTAATTGAAACCCTGAAAAATTGAGTCCCTTTATCACTGTAAATATAATATAACATATTTGAGCTTTTCAAGTCACTTGTGAATACAAGAGATGGATCAAACTTGGTTTCAATGTCTGACTTTTGGCTGCAGTGTACAAGAAGCACCACCCTCCTAATTTGTTTGATGAAGTTTGGAGACTGGAAAAGATAGGCAAGGATGGAGCTTTTCACAAGCGTTTGAATCGGGAAAAGATCCATACTGTCAAAGATTTTCTCACACTTCTCAATCTGGATCCAGCAAAGCTTCGCAGTGTAATGATTAATTAAGTAGTATTGTAATATCTCTTGGTCTACATACTTTTTTTTTGCAGCAACAAGTCAATAAACCTCGGCATTTTGTTTGAGTGTCTTTTACTTCCGAATTGTTCTGAAAGATCTTGTCATTTAAAAGATTTTAGAAAAAAAATTTTCACAGTACAGTTTAATTGTCCACTGGTTGCATCAAAGCATATAGTTAACTTTTGTATTATTAAGTCAGACACCCCCATGGTAATGGATTCATACATCAATGAGGACACCCTATACTATTCTTATCACAGGCATATTTGGGCTATATGGGATAAACATTATAAAAGACATTTTTGATCTTATTCTCATATAAATCTATACAACTCCTTCAGTTAACCAAAGTTCTGTATGATAAGCATTCTCGTCATTTCTGGAAATGGACAACAACTTAGTTTCTCCATGGCAAATAAATAAATTCATTGCTTTGAAATGTGCAGATACTGGGCACAGGTATGTCTGCAAAGATATGGGAAGTAACTGTGGAGCATGCTCGAACTTGTGCACTCGACTCGACGAGGTACCTGTACTTCCCTCCTCATTCTCAACAGAAAACTGGTGTGGTCTTCAATACTGTGGGACAATTGACAGGACTGCTCTCTGAATGCGAGTATGTCCCCGTAGATAAGCTGTCAGAAGCTGAAAAGGCATTCTTCTCTCACATCTACTACTTTCTTTGTTCTCTCCTTCCTTTTCTTATTTCTCGTTAATACTTACCAATATGAATTTCTGCCATCAGGCTGAAGCGCAAAGCTGGGTTATTTCTGCATTCAAACCAGGGGAGAATATTTCCTCTTTTGAAGATGAAGCCTCTCTTATGGATGGGTCTTCAAACTTAACGAATGTACTCCACTCCCCAAGCTCACCCGGGACTGAGGGATCCAGTGCCAACAAGCTTCTGGCTGCCGAAAAGACTGAAGGAGGATTCAATTATGCACAAGCAAGTGCCTCTTCTCTGGATATCATGTCATCCATTTATTCTGCTGGTGGAACTAGTGGCTTGGATGACTATTGTTTGCCTAATTTTGACAGCATGGACCTTGGATATGGTCATACTCTTAGTTTTCCTGTCCAACTCACCAACTCTTTGATCTGTGACACAGATCCAATGGCCCATGTTTTTAGTGATGCAGATCATCTGCAATTTTTTGATACTGATCTTCAATCTCAGTGCCACATTGGAGCAGATTTACGGAGTGCTGTCGATGGCTTCATGCTGGCACGTACATCCAATGCCATTGGTAAAGCTCAGAGGAGATGGAGAAAGCTGTTTAACGTCCTAAAATGGTTCATGGTGTGGAAACAAGAAAGATACGGGTAACAGGTTGTGAAGAACATGAAGGTCCAGTTACTGTACATTATGTTCATGAATGCAGCCAAAAAGGAAAAAAAAAACCCTGTTCAGTTTATAGAGAAAAACTACTATGGTGAGTGTTGCTATTGGCATTCTTAATTGTTTATTCACATTCCTCATTAGCCACTCATAATTTTTTAAAAATAAAAACTAAAATTTTGATTAATAATTAAGAATGGAGTGTGAATAGGCATTTGGGAGTGTTAATAGCCTAACTCTTTATGGCTTCTCTTAGATGTAAATACTTCTTCTATGCTTGGCTCTTATAGCTTGCCAGAGGTAATAGAATTGCTCATCCTTTTTGTTGTCGGAAATTAAGTTGTAAATACTTGTATTTTACAGTCAGGAGAGGATTTCCGATTGTTGGCAGATGCTTAGTCTAGTAGTATTAATAGTTATATTCATAAGATCTTCATGATCTATTGGCCATTATTCTGGATCATAATTTTGTAAGCATGCTTTAGCCAGTAAAATCAGTTTCTACCTGTGTTGCTGCCCCTGTTAAAACTTCATCCATATTTTTTTTTTTTTGGCAAATGCTAACCGGTGTCTTTAGGACAATAGTTGAGGAGTTAAAGATAAAAACTTTGTATTGAAAGTGGTGTATTTAATACATGAAATATTGAAAAGTTATATTTTCCAATAAAATTTATCTAATTTTGGATTCCTTAAACAATTTTCTTAATTAATGAACGGTTTTGTAGTTGATATATTATGGAAATAGGATGAAGTTTTTGCTTTTGTGTGGGAATATGGAATTTTTAAACTTAGTTTTTTGGGTTTGGGGAGAGATTAAAAAACTAATTAAAATTTACTAGATCCTGTAAAAATTATTTGAACCAATACAAAAGTTTTAGATATATTTAGTATATTATATTAATTTTTATTGATAAAATTTTAATATAAATTCATTCTTACTGTATAAATAATTTTTTTTTCATAAATTTTTATTATTATATTCGGTATATTGAAGCATTATAGAATGAAATCATAATTATAAGCAAATAAAATAAATGAAGAAACGAAACATCTATGAAAAACGATCTTCCTCACATTTCTATATAAAAATGTTAAATTGTTTTCTTCAAAATGAGAGTATGAAATAAAATCATTATTCAATATTTTTTACGTATCAAACAACGAAATCATTAATAGTGTAAAAAAAACTAAGAAACCATTATCCATACATAATAGAGATTGAAATGACATAACGAGTTGTGCACTTGTGCTGTTAGTCTGCAACAGACGTTTTCAATGCTCACATTCATGTTTTGTGCTCCCATGCTCACAACACAAGATATGAAATCATTGATTAATACATTAAAATTTAAAATTGAAGGGGGATAGTGCATTACTTATGTTAAAGGACTCAGTTAGCTAAGTTTGTTAGAGTAGTTTAGTTAGTTAACACTGTTGCAACTACTCTAGTTAACAAGCTATATTAGTTCTATATAAACACTAATTCAGGATGAATGCAACGCATTTTCGATCCCTTTTTCTTCTAACATGGTATCAGTTTACAATCATCCGCTAAAATCTTTCTTTTCTTCCTTCTTCTAAAATATCCAATACCTTGTAAAGCCTTTCATGGCTTCCACAATTGATCTTCTGCAAGACCCCTCTTCCAATGCTTACTACATCCATCCCAACGAGAATCCATCTCTCGTTCTGGTTTCTCCAATTCTTGAAGGGCCAAATAATCACTCATGGTCCCGAGTTATGGCCATGTCTCTTCAAATGAAGAATCAGCTCACTGTTTCTAGATCATCCTCGGAAGTAGAATATAGAACACTAGCCTTTGCAACCTGCGAAATTCAGTGGATCCTCTACGTTCTAAAAGATTTACAACAGCCTCTCACACTTCCCATTGCCCCATATCGTGACAACCAGTTCGCGATTCACATTGCTAACAATCCAACATTCCATTAACCTACGAAACACATTGAATTGGACTGCCATTTGGTGCGTGACAAGGTTCAATCTGGCATGTTGCATCTCATGCATGTTCCCTCATCAACCCAGTTGGCAGATCTCCATACCAAGGCTTTGGACCCTGTACCTTTTCATTCCTTGGTGTCCAAGCTGGGCATGAAAGACATTCATGCTCCAGCTTATGGGGGGAATGTTAAAGGACTCCATTAGTTAAGTTTGTAGAGTAGTTTAGTTAGTTAACACTGATGTAACTACTCTAGTTAACAAGCTATATCAGTTGTACATAAACATTGATTCATGATGAATGAAAGTAAGTAACAATTTATTTTATCCCTTTCTCTTCTAACAACTTATAACTTATTAAACATCTTTAGATAAAAATTTGCAAATTACAAACTTGGTCATGTACTGAAAGGATATGGTTTCAATCATCAGCCAGATCATCTGTGTTTAAGTTTTTTGTAATTATCCAGAACTCTCCATTTCGGCGCCTATATTGTAGATAGCAAGATGCTGCCATGTGCATATTGTTATTGTGTGCATGCCATATATTAAAGCTAATGGTGTTATAGAATAAAATATACTTGCAGTATACTTGGTGCATCAATGAATGTATTCTTTGCAAAAGCATTTGTTTATATTGCAACAAAATTCCTTAAGTACTTAGTTCAACCAATATGGCTTAATTTGTAGCTCTTGTACAGTTCAGATGAATTGTCAACAATCAAGATCATGCAAGTCACACGAAGTTTGAGTGCGAAATCTGTATGCTTGCAATAATTAGTTATCATCATTAATAAAGAGAATATTCTTACTGTCTACTTTGTATTTTATTATAAATATTTTGCAACCTTCAATTAGGATGGATGTTTATTTAAAATCTTTTTTTTTATGGTACCCATGTATATAGGTGCGAAGTATCCACTGTCGTTAACAGTAACTAATCTCCGTCGGGGAACCTGAAGGCACACAAGGTGGGTAATCTCCTCCCAACCAGATTTTTTCCATTCGCAAGAGCTAGGATTTGAACCCCGAACTACTTGCTTAAGGGGCCTAAGCCCTTACGTTTAAAATCTTAATAAATATCTTTAAACTTCTTTAAACTCACTTGGACCAAGCTAAGTTGGTATTTAAAATCTTCTTTTAGTAACTTTTGAAACATTCTTTAAATTGTTGATTAATTATTATGCAGATTATATTTTGTCCACTGGTCTTAATTAGGCTATGATAGTATATACGAGTCTATGAGACTCTCAACAATATCGTTAAATTTATTTCAATTAAGATTTTGATAACTAAATTTTCACGTTTCCTTCTGGAGAGGTTTTATTAGAACTAAGAAGAATAAGAAATGGGAATTTGATATTTTTGTGACACAACCTTCACATGTTTAACTCATTTAAACTGTTTATGAAACTAATCCTTCTCCAACCACCAGAGCACAAGGATTATGTCGTCGCCATGCCCAAAATGAAATTTGAATTTTTATAAGCAAACGGGAGAAATTTTGAATTGAGGAGGTGCTTGCTGGTGATTGAATTCGCCAATTGTGCATGCACCCTACTGTTTTGAATCTTAAACAAAAAAGAAAGGAAATGAAAATTAAAGCCAAGCATAAGCATGTAGCTGCCTGCTTCTACTCATCTTCTTGTGTTTGGTCACCCATGCTTCTTCATTGATGGGTAAATTTTTTAAGATTAATAAGATATGGTCATTGGTCAATGGAAGTTTGATAAATATGTCTCATTGGTCAATGAGACAAAATAAAATCATTTACAATTTCAGCTGTATGAAAATTAATTGTTTTAATTTATTGTTGATTGGTAACCCATGTCATGTGTTGGTACAAGTTGAAGATGTTCAAGTTCCCTTGAGCATGGAGTCAGTTCCATCTCTGGATTAAAAAACACAGTGGAGAAGGTCCACTTAGGCAGCTGGCAGGCAGTACCCTATCTCACAATATTATGGGAAACCAAACAATTAGACTGTTTATTATTATTAATTATTGTTATGTGTCTCTAATTTAAGTCTTAAATGTAGACCCATGAACATGATCACCAATGTTAGTTTCCCCAACAAAGCAACCAAGCAAGAGCGTGTTCCTCTTGCTCAATCAGTCATCCAAGTGAGATTTTTTTAAATTCTTCATTTGGAGATGGTAACATTTGCAGGCACTACCCAGAAGTGCAAAGTATGTGAAAACAAAGTCTATTGGGTGGAACAGCTCAATGCTGACAACAAGGTCTACCACAAATCTTGCTTCAGATGTCACCACTGCAAGGGTACCCTCAAGGTCAGACCAAACACACCAGAGGACCTTCAGATGCTTTTTAATTCACTTTTCTCTCTTTTTATGAATGCTGCCTTTCATCTTTTACCTCCATACTCACTAAATCCAAATTTTCATTTTATCAGTTTGATCCCCGGTTTAGATTATTCACTTGGTTCTTTTCTTGCCTTTTTTCCTTCTTTTTTTTTTTTGAATTGATCAATGATAATTTTTATGACAGTGCATGGTCATTTTTGTAGATATTTAAGAAATCCCATTTGAATGAGAAAGCACACCACTTATCTAACTGCTGTTCTGTGATATTTGAGTATGGGATGCATATTGAATGACACTTAATCATTTCCATGCCTGTCCAGCTAAGTCATTAATTTTAGATTTTTCCCCCTAACTTTGAGTATGTAAGCCAGTGACCCGCTGTTTTGATGAAAGATTAGGATTATGTGACAACTTTCTGGTTGTTGCTTTCATAATTTTGAAATAAAGAAACATTGTCTTATGCCTATATCCTTAATCTTCCTTTTCCTTATGCATCCTTGCAGCTGAGTAATTATTGTTCCTTTGAGGGCGTTCTGTATTGTAAGCCTCATTTTGATCAACTTTTTAAGATGACTGGCAGCTTGGACAAAAGTTTTGAAGGTGAATTGCTGCTATATATGTAGTTGTCTCTTATGCATAAGTACTTCTTTAAGTTCTAACACACACTCAGTTCATCTTATTAATTTCCAAGTTCCTTTTTTTTCCCTCCTTTCACATCTGACTGTAATATTTCTTGCTTATAGGTATTACAAGAATTGCTAGAGTCGAAAGATCTGGTGATCAGGTTTTTAAACATCGTTAATACACAAAATATTCCTCTTCATTCTTAGGAAGTTAGGATTCTTATTTAGTGCATGTAAAAGAAAGTTTTTTCTGGATTTGGATCCTCGTGTGTCATTTTTTCTCTCATGTAGTTATATGAAGAAGAGAGATAGACACAAAGGTATTTTATTAGTGGCCCAATCAAGATTTGTGAAATTTCATTTATAATTTGTGTGTCTATCTCTTTTTTCCACATAATCACATGAGAGAAAAAAATAACATGACACGATCCAAATTCGTTGTTGCTACTTGTCTGTTTGATTGCCTGGGCACATAGTAACTTGTGCCTAAGAATTCTACAGGTCCAAACCAACAGCAAGGTCTCAAGATTGTTTGCTGGAACTCAGGAAAAATGTGTTGGTTGCAAGAAAACAGTGTACCCTATTGAAAAGGTATCTCACTATTTTTAGCAAACTTCTCTTCATATGTAGTGAAGATAAACAGGATATATAACTAAACTACTTAACAACAACTTAGATCTACTAGGACAATTAAGTATCCTAGATCATACAATGTTATATACATTTTGTTGGGGTCCAAACTACCTCCATTTAACTGATGGCACAGCCACTGTTCTTTTTTCAGGTGGCTGTTGATGGCAAATCTTACCATAAGGCTTGCTTCAGGTGCACCCATGGAGGTTGTGTAATCAGCCCATCAAATTATGTGGCCCATGAACATCGTCTTTATTGTAGGCACCACCATACTCAGCTCTTCAAGCAGAAGGGTAACTTCAGTCAATTTGACAAGCATGAAAATGTTCAAGGAATGGCTGAGAACACAACATCTGAGTAATCCTATGCACCTTTCACGTAACAGTGGCAATACCAGTCCAGATGATGACTCTTTTTTAGCTAGGCATCAAATGGCACTGTTACAATACCCAGTTCTATCTGTGTTATATATGTGTAATAATATTTGTGAGGCAAGCATGTAACGAGAACTTTGATTTTGTGGCAAATTTTTTTGAGGTTGAGAATTTAGAAGTTATTAGCATGTTGCTTGGCCTATTATTAGGCCCATTGCATCTGCTTGGAAGCTTCATAATGTTATTTCTCATCTCTGTAATCAAATTTAGTCCCCGGCAAATGTTTGAGGTTTTCACTTTAAAATTTTCGAGAGCTGTAGAAGTAGTATAACAAAGTTCTTCATAGTTGAGAGTGAGCATGACCTAACTTCAGGAAGTACGAACACTTCCAAATAGTAATTATATCCAGGTCTAGCACATCCACATCAGACACTTCACGAACACTATCGGGCAATCCTATTCTACAGTTTTTTACATTTACTTTTTGAATTATTATATGATTTTAAATGGAAATGTCATAATAATTAGATAAATGTTATTTATAATGCTTTATGCTAACTTTTAAAATATTATTTCTCTTTTAATAGATTTTTTGTTTTTGTATTTTTATGTTAGCCTTAATTTTTTTATCAGTATATGTTAGCCTTATATTAATTTATATCTTATATCATAGTTTTGTTGTGTCCTATAATTTTTATATTTCGCGTGTTTATGTCATATCATATCCGTGTCCCGTACATGCCTGTAAACATATAAAAATGTTTAAGGTTGATGCCACAACCGATAAGGATAGACTCAACAAAAGGTCGTTGGCGTTTGAATCGATCCTATTAGGCTTTGACGATTTGTTGGCAGGTTATCAGTAACCTTGGGATGGCCAGACCTAAGAAAGGTTTAGTAAGCCCACCACACTGTGCTGATTTTTGACCGAAGTAACACACTTTTAAAGACTAATTACAAATTTGACATTATTTTAAAATTATTTACCCAAATAACTTCATTTTTAGCAAGCTAGTTTTTTTCCAAGTAAAAAAAAAGCAAACAACTACATGGATGACACTAATCCTTATGGATCATGAAAGACACCACGTGGACTAACGTCGTCGTTTTTTTTTTTATTATAAAAAAATTGTCAACCGTATGATACAGGTTGATTGGCCCAAGGAATTTAAAAAAAAAATAAGTTTCTTGCACCGCGTGGCACGGTATGGCGAAAGCCGTCATTGCAGTTAATGCTACGGAAGGTGTTATGCACAATAGCGCCTTTAACAGGAAGTATCATGTGACACATTCCATGGGTCTTCTTGATATGCACAACTTAACTAACTATCAATTGTGTTGGATCTTGTTGGCAGAACCGATTCTTATTTCTTAAGCAATCCAGTTGGAGATGCTCTGAGCAATGTATGGTTGAATTTGCTTGCAACAAAGATCATCATTTCTTTGCAACCCATGAAATTAAAAAGGAAAAGAAAAAACAACAGAAACATCCACATCCTCTTTTTCACCAATTTAACTTTTATACTTAGCGAATGAGAAATGATTTTTGGACGATAAAATGGGATAATAATATGTTGTCTTTTTGTTTTTTAATGTATTTTTGAATTGCGTGTATACAAAGAAGATAAAAAGTAAGCGAAAGATAGAGATAGATATATACAATATCACATACAATATCCAAAATTTGATATTTAAATAACACCGTTCTTAACAAATACACTAGTTATATCATATACATGTATGTAGTATTATTGTGGATGTGGAACTGTGCTGTGCATGAGAAAATATAATTATAAGCTGATGAACCAAACATAGGTGCAATCTGGAAAGAGAAAAAGCATGTTTTGCTCGAATATCTATGCGTATCCTTCATGATTGTTCATCACACAGACGGAAAAAGGAAGGGGGGAAATAGACAAACAAAAAAGCAAGAAGCAAAGAACGCAGTGGCTGATGTTATAGATTTTTTAAACACTGAGAAAAGCACTTGAGGGAAAATAAAGTTAAAGAAGCCAAAGCTTGGTGGGCCGTGTGGAAGGAATTCTATGTTCTCTCTCTATGATGGAATCTGGAGACCCCTCGTGCAGTGCAACTAACTTTCATGCGTAGGAAGTGCACGAGTGGTGAGCTGGTTGCAGTTGTCCTATTCTATAGTTTTTTATTTATCTGACTTGAAACCATTATCTTTTTAAGTCAGTAAAACAAAACAAATTAAAAAGGACAACAAAAAAAAAGGATCTTTTGCTTTACTAGCTATAGACAGTAGGAAAGTTGTGATACGAATAATTCAAATATGCAATGGGCCCTGAGAGAAATTCTTCTGCTTCTAATGCAACAAAAAATATCCCTGGGGTGTCATATATGTCTCTAAAATGATGAAGTGCACAGGCACATTGATTGAAAGTGTTCTAAAGTGAACCTTGTGTCTCATCTTCATTCTCATTAATTGATCCTTTACTTTTCATTGGGACTCCACCTATTTATCTTACCACTTGTTTCTTCAAATTGATTAAGGGTTATTCTTATAATTTTAGAAATACACATATAATTGAAGACAACCAAACCCTTGCCCCATCTGAACTGTTTGTTGGCGCATCAACTAAATAATGTATTTTCTATGTAACATGCATGCCTCATGTAGTTTTTTTGGTTTTGTATCGAATAAGAGAGACCTTGTTACGTTGATGATTCAACTAAAGAAATACTAGTGGTAATAATATTAAGAGTAAAGATCCAAATTGGTCCTTGACAACAAAACACAGTGATATTTTGGTCCCTGAGAAATGAAAATATCAATTTGATCCTCAAAAATGTAAAATGCAGGTCAAATTGATCCATTTTAGGATAATTTTTATGGACATTTTAGTCTCTGTCAAAAATTATTTTGACCCGCATTTTACATTCTTGAGGACCAAATTAATATTTTTCATTTCTCAGGGACCAAAAAGCATGTCACCGTGATTTTTTGTGGAGAATCAATTTGAGTCTTTAGTCTAATATTAATTTGCACACCTATTTTTGAAATTATTTTTTACACTATTTTGTTTTCATACACATAAATTTAAAAATTATTAGGATTTAATTGGTATGCACTGTCAGGATAAATTTTTTTTACAATGTCAATCAATCAAAAATTGTCACATAAGCTAAAATGTTTGATATTTATCCTAACTACTTAAAAAGTCATTCATATCATGATTTTTGATTAATTGACAATATAAAAAATTTTATACTTACAATACATAATAATTAAACTCAAATTATTCTAGAAATTGGTGATCGATTTTTGTATGAAAGTTGGAACGTTGTTCGAATTACATAACTGCAAATATCGCATCGTTCACTCACCTTTGGTTGAGTAAATAAATCATATTGTTGGTAGCATAAAATGATTGAGCGTGCTTTATGCCTCAGTTTTATTTTTTATTTTTAGATTTAACAGGCCGTAGATCTGGGGAAAATCGAACCAAATTATTAGTATTTAAACTATATATACCCTTACATTCTGGTGGTCAAGTTGTTCTTTTCTTGAAATAAAAAAAAAATAAGACCCACCTATATAAATATATAGTTCGTCAGTGAACCTTTTCCTGCTTTCTTATCTTAGTGCATAATACTTTAAACGATAAAGCTACAAATATCTTTAATATCCATGATTTGCTAAAACCTTGTGCGACAGTTCTCAGAGATATATTATTTCAGTTTGATCAATTATGACCATATATTTTGATCTTTGCTAATTATTAATTAATAATAATTATTCGTGTGACGTCGATGTGTTAATTGTTTTGAGCCATATTTTAAATTAAAAAAAAAATCACAGGGAATTCGTGATAATGAAGCCTGATTTCACTAGCTAGAGAGTAATATCTGAATACATTGATTGATGTCCGATATATATGTCAACCTTTACTATACACAATTATGATGCATGAACCCAGTTGTTCAACTGAAGAGAATTTTACAATCTCTGATCACGTTGTTTCTGGCCTCCCTGAATGTACTATATTTAATTTCCACAGATCTAAACAATTAATCATGGAAGGATTTGTTTTTGGTGGTTTGAGTGCTCGATCAGTTGCTCCTCTGTCCCTCACATGTAAAACACAGATCAGCTAGCTAGCTTGATGCTTCTGAGATACTTTGTAAAGAGGGTTGCCATGTTCTTGACTTAGCTGTGGCGCTAGCAGCATTAGCTGATGCTGTTGTCCTTGACCCATGTCTTTCAGGTTTGGTTTCCTGAAAATCATGCATATAGAAATAAGAATTACATTGGGTGAAACCACCAATTACACATTTTGCAGTGATCAGAGCTCCCTCTCTCTCTCTCTCTCTCTCTCTCTAGCTGTCCCTTCTTGAATAAAATCCACTAGTATAATCCCTTGCAATTAAATAAATATATATAAAACCCAATACATATTTGGTTTCATGTAAATTTTGTAATATACTCTAAGCCACATACACGAGGGTAAATGGGTGAAGAAAAGGAAAACTATGAAGTACCCAGTTCCCAATCAAACTAGTCAAGCCTTAATTAGTATTAGTAGTATAAATAACATATTCTGAATCATTTTGCAAAATCAACTCTTTATTATTAAATAATATATATGATTAAATTTACTGTTTATAAAAATGATGTTCCTTGACTAAAAGTTGATTGACAAAAAATAAGCACCACTCAAGTTGGTCATGGACAATATTAAGAAAATCTCTGGCTGAAAACAATGATAACTGATGAATTACTTGGAACTTGGAAGTAAAAAGAGTAAAATCCACATTTTGGTTGAGATTTAATTACCTGGTTGTTCTCCGGCTCAGACCTCCTTGCTGCTTTGTTAATCTCCAACAAATGTTTTTCCTTCACCTGATCTGACTTTTGTGCTGATTCTGACAAGTTTCTCTTCATCTTTGCTTCTTTCTTTGCCCACAGACCCTTCATAACCTCTGCACCCAAAAAGCACATAAAGGCTCAAATTAATTAGTAAGAAAGCATAAAAAATTATAAGAGTAAAGAACAACAGAGAAAAAGGGTCAAGCTCAAAGTGGCAACTAACTAACTAACCTTGAGCTGAGATGAGTCTATAAACTTGGCCAAGCACAAGCGTATCTGTTGGCTTGAGAAGCTTGATGCGGGTTAGGCGAACCGGGTTGGTGTTATTATCACTCTTTTTTGGACAATTTTCATTGTCCTTGGATGTGCACAATGTGGTGGAGATAAGGAGAGCAACATAGTGACCAGGATTGGTCTTCATCACTTCACTGGCACTCACAGGACAATACAACCTTTCTACTTTCCCATTGGGTTGTTGTATCACTAGAGTTGCTGTATCAATGGCTTGACAATTTCCCATTATCTCCTTTTTCTCTCTCTATGATCTCTATCTCTCACACAGCAAGATCGAAGAGAATGACGAGGAAGCTGGAAGGAACGTTGAAGTACTTTATCACAAAACTTAGAGCAGTCACTCAATCCCCCCGGTCACAAGTTTTCAAGGGGCAACCAAACTGATATTTATCTTATATTCTATTATGCTATGCACATGTGGACGCTTATAAATAAATAATAATTAATACTTAATATATGGTTTTGAATAATGCTTTTTATGCATTACTTGGTATACATGACATTCCCTCACATTATATAGCAGAATTTGAATATAAATGTAAAAAAAATGAAGTAGACTTATTGGTAAAAATTATATAGATATATATAAAGTGATATATGTATGCATAATTGGGATTATATTGAGATTTTAACGTGCAAAAATGATTTGTAGATTAAAAAGGAGGAGTAGAAAAGAAACGTTTTTGCAAAAGATGGAATGGAACCCAAAATGGGGTGCACCAGTTTGGACCAAGACAGCAAAGGTGAAAAAGGAATGAAACTATTATCCAACATGGATGATGGATGGACATGGGAAACAGGGGATTGGAGGAGTGAAGAAACAAACTAAGAGGGGTACTTGTTAGCTTAGATGATACGATGTGATGTGCTCTTGTGAATGTAATAAATATCATCTTACCACTTTTTACACTTTAACCTTAATAATTTATCATTTATTTATGGTTGTTTACAAAGTAAAAGCCTTTTTATCCATGATCATAAAGTATATGTAAAAAAAATGTAAAAAAAAAAAAGTCTGGTCATGAGAAAATCAGAATTCTTCAAGATACGTGTTTAAAATATATGTAAAATTGAGTTTTAATCCACTTAATTTTAAAAATTTAGATATAACTCAAAGTGAGTTCGTAGCAAAGTGATTTCGGTTTGAATTTTTTTAAAAATATTTTTAATAGAATAAAATTTTTGAATTACTTAAATATATTCAATTTTTGACAAGATTACTGTGGTTAGGGTAGTATTTGAACATCCGTAACTAAATTTTTGACCAACCAAAAAGTAAAAATTTACTACTCCTCTTTTAATTAAGGTTGAGGCATCAGTTAATTATTAATTTTGACACTATAAAACCATAATTTAAAGGTTCCCAGATAACTTGATCCCAAACACATGACATTACATTCCCATGGTGTAGAGTCCTCACTCCTCAGGAAAATGAAGTTGTCCCTGTTCACACGGTAAAATTCCCATGGGGGTCACCCACTGACCTAAGACATGTCTCTGAAATGAATTCTTTTATATTCAAGGTTTTAGATTTTAAAACTCTGACAAAGACGTAGAACAGCCCCCACTAAGTTGGTTCGACCAATTTGATTAAAAGTCACTTTCAAAACAGAGTTTTATTAACTTTTTTTTCCTTTCTTAAAACATTCTCTTAATATTTTTAAATGTTTAATAAAAAGTATATATTCAATAAAAAATATATATTTAAGTTCTTAAAAATATAACTATCCTTTAATATTTCCTTATTTTACAATTAGGTTAAATTTTAAGAAAATTAATAATGAGAATTTAAAATTATTCTTAACTACAAAATATGGCTTAGAAAGTCACGCACTAGAATTAAGGTGTTCACATTTTTTGGGTGGTACGATGTTAAAGAAAAAAGTTATGCAAACTAGACCAAATGCTTTCATGATATTGTGAAATTATCAATTTATTTTCAATTGACGAATCAAATCAAATAAATCTTATTTAGTTTAGTTTGGTTGAGAATCATGAGATCAATATTAGTTTCTTATCAAACACTTAAAAAACACAAATCCAATGTTTTTTTTTTTTTTCTTTCCATGGCCCAATTAACGACAAACTTACCTTGAATTCTTAAGAGTGAAGATTCAAATTGATCCCCCAAAAATTTTGGGGACCCACTTTTAATTTCTAAAAAATAAGGATTTAATTTGAATATATATAATCGGTGCAAAATATTTTTAATTTATCATTCAATTGTGTATTATCACATTATTAAAAGAGTTTAATTGTTATGTACTATCAGTGTAAAGACTTTTACACTGACAACCAATCAAAAATCATGGTGTGTGTGACTTTTAAGATAGTTAGGATAAGAGTCAATCACTTTACCTTATATGACAATTTCTAATTGGTTGTCTGTGTAAAAAATCTTTACACTGACAGTATATACTAATTAAATCCTTATTAAAAATATCTGACTTTTTTGGTAAAAAATATATTTGGCTTTCATAAATACTATGTCAAATACTCGCTCTGATCCCTAATATAAGAAACAAATGATCAAAATCATCAAGATCAAAGAAATACATTGGAATCTTTTGATTTCATTTCATACTCCTATAAATTTAAATTTTATTCTATAAATGTCCTTATATTAATTACTTCTAATATTTTCCCTCATAATAAATAAGGGTATAATTGAAATTTAACATTAAATACATTTAAAAATGGATCAATGTTTCTTATAAATAGACCAAGAAAAAATATCGTTTTGTTTCTTATATTAGGGATCGAAGAGAATATCATATATGTGATTATCTGTGGTTAGTTAATGATATAAAAATCTTTACATTAACAATACATCACAGTCAAACACTATAAATCATAAATCAGGTTTAAATTTTTTATTACTGTAATGTAGCCTCTTTATTGTATGCTAATTTTTTGTAGACATGATAATGCTACTTCAGTGTTAATAAAAAAAGTTATATGCAAAGTTAATAAATTCTAGTGTCATATGCTAATCATTTAATAACATTAATTATATCAAAATTTATGACAATGCTAATAATAAATAAATTATTGTATAAAAAAAAGATTTAATTAGTATATACTGGCAGTGTAAAATTTTTTTACATTGTCAATCAATCATAACTTGTCGTATTAGCTAAAATCATTGACTCCAATCCTAACTACCGTAAAAGTCATACATATCATGATTTTTGATTGATTGACAGTATAAAAAAGTTTATACTAACATTGCATAACAATTAAACTCTAAAAAAGAACAAAGAAAGCTTATAAGAAATAAAAGTAGCGCTAAATTAATTAGATCCTTTTTGTTTTTAAACTTTAAAGAATGTAATATTAGTTCTCTCAAAAAAAAAATGTAATAATAGTTATATAGGTCAATTTTTAAGGTCTGATCTGACCTACTTCAAAGTTTGGCCTAGCCTGAAAGCCTATTTAAAAGCTTGTTTTTCAACAAGACCTTTAAATATGCCTTCACCTATAAATATGTTATAGGCTTTTACTTGTAAATAGACTTGTAAGCCTCTAATAATAAAGAAGTTGGTAGGCCTATACTGATACATAGGCTGTTAGGTCTTCACAAATAAATATGCAAGTAGACCTCGACATTTTAATGGGCCAATAGGCCTTTACTTTGAAATGCTATAAATATTAAAATAATATATAATATATTATAGTATTATATAGTAAATTATATATTATAGATATGTGTACGTATGTTAAATATGTCGGCCTGATAGGCCTAATAGGCTTTTTTTAAAGCCTTAGTCTAGCCTCTTTAGCTATATAGGTTTTTTAAAAAGTCTTGACCTGACCTTTTTTTTAAATAGGCTAGGCCAGACTAGGCCTTAAATAGGCTAAGCCATAGGCCCCCGATGAGCTGCATGGCCTATTCTCACCCTTAACCACGGGGCATTGCACATAATTAAAGGTATATAGCATGCCGACATTTTAATCTCAATGCTTTAATTTGAACATAAAAAAATTGATAACATTTCACATGGTAAATGCAGTTCAAAAATATAGTTAATAAAGTGTTAAATTTGATTAATGGATATACAAGGTATCGGAACTCATTAACCATCCGCTGAACTTCATTAATCACGATTTTGAATATTATTAATCACGATTTTCAGGTGTTCAAAATTTTGAACTTCACATGCATAATTGAACACCTGAAATTTGTGATTAATAGCGTTCAAAACCGTGTTTAATGAAGTTCAGTGGATGGGTAATGAGTTACAACACTTTATATATCCATTAAACAAACTCTACACTTCATCAACCATGTTGATGAACTGTATTAACCATGTAAAATGTTGTTGATTTTTGTTGTCAAATTTTTTATATTATATTCAAAAAAACATTTCTCTTTTAATATTGGAAAGTAATGCATGTCAAAGATCATTAATTTCATCAGTTTTGTTATTGGGTTTAATTGTTATCTATTGTCAGAGTAAAAAATTTTATACTGTCAATCAATTAAAAATCGTGGTATAAGTGACTTTTAAGGTAATTAGGATAAGAATCAAACAGTTTAGCTGATATGGCAATTTATGATTAATTGACAATGTAAAATTTTTTTATACTGATAATATATACCAGTTAAATCATTTGTTTTTTAGGAAAGAATTTGATATCACCGGAAACATTCAAGGGTAGAATGAGCTTAGTGAAAACCTAGAGCCATCTTTCTCTCAACCTTCCCTCTACTCCTCTCTTCCTTCTTCCTCATCCACTGGAGGGGGTGGTTTTGGGCCATTTTTTGGCCTGGAATCATCCCTCGACATCGTTTTTTTCTTTCCTTTTATCTAAATAAGTGGTTTTTCCACATAGATCTAGTTTTTCTTTCGTGTTTTTCTGTGATTTCGTCGTCTCTGTGCGGCGTTGTTTTGTTCGTCATTTTGGTGCGGCGTTGTTTGGTTTCCCGTCTTGTTGCGGTGTTCGTTTGGTTTAGATTGACAGATCAGTTTTGATCCATTACAGATTCAATCAAGACTTGGACGTCAACGTTACAGATCCGAAGGCATGGATATTCCGGTCACTTTGATTTTGTCATATTTGTAGGTATTTTGTCGTTTTATGCTATTAACATGGGTGCTGTGAGTTTATTCGCAGATTCATCCTTTTAGATTTTTAGCGATGTTGAATTTATGTTGTTTTCGATATATTTTACCAATTTGAATTAATGAAAATATTTTTTAGTCAAAAAAAAATATAATGACCGCAAATGAATTTTTTTTTGATAAAATATAATATCACGTATCTTTAAAGAATTAATTTAATGTTTTATAAATTAATTATTAACATAATATTACATACACCTCCGAACTATAAAAATAAATATTTATTCATATGTATATTCATGTTATCAAATTCTTGCTACTTTTTAATAGAAAAAAAAAATCTGGCTACTTTTCTGCTGTATGTTTTTTTGTACCATTTGCTTGATAACAACTAACAAGAGTGGATTGAAAAGAAAGAAAGAGAGATTAGCAGTGAAAGATACATATACAATCAGCCGCGACTAGCTATGCCACATGTTTGACAGCTACTACTAGTCCACCACCATTGTCAATCATCACCAAATATTTGGATTGCATGAAAATTCCAACACTTGTTTTGAGACTATATATATTCTGCATGTTCTTTCATAATCACGCTACTAGAATGAGAATATGCATAATTACAAGATCAGGGTAGATCAATAATAATAAGTTTTGAAAACAAAAAAAAAAAAACATAATAGTGGAGTTCATTTTCAGTTTGAGGATGAAAGGGCAGGCCAACTTGGCGTGGAATTCATGGAATACGATTCACTTTCAAGATGCCTTGGTGGTGAAATGGTAGACACGCGAGACTCAAAATCTCGTGCTAAAGAGCGTGGAGGTTCGAGTCCTCTTGCAAGGCATGTAGAGCTCTTTGGGCCTGCCGCTTTCTCAATCGAGAAACTGTCAAGATTAGCCTACTGAACGATTCTTTCTTTTATTTAATTAATAATAAGATTTTTCCTACTGAATGATTTATCTTCTTATCTATGTAATTTCAGGATGGATTTTCGTTGAAGAGTTCTCTCTGTCCTTCCGTCCCCCCAATTAGCTAGTTGTCCCGTCCGTTGTCCAATCCCTCACTTCTTTTGTGATAGTCCATTAGTAGTCTCTACTGAGCAATGTGGAGCATTATTATTTCCCTGGACCACAAAGTAGAGAGAGGGAGGAGCGGGTTCTTATCTCTTAAATGATCCTAGTTTCCGTGAGTGGTGTAGAATGAATGAATTGATGAATGAGATTTCAGAAAATTCTCCTGAGTAAATATCTAATTTGGTCCCTGAAATTATAGAGTCGTATCAACTTAGTCCCTCATATTATCAATATTTCAAAATGATCCCTAGAATTACAGAAAGTTAATCAGATTCGTCCCTCCGTTGATATTTGCATGGACTATGATGACATTAAGTTGGTAATGTCAGGGATGCATTTGAAACTAAGTGAATAATGTCAGTGATGCATTTGCTACATTTTGAAATTTCAAGGATCATTTTGGAATATTGATAATGTGGGGGACTAAGTTGATACGACCCTACAATTTCAGGAACCAAATTGAATATTTACTCAAATTTTTCCTCAAGAAAAAGAGACATAGCATGATTAGGAGATTCAAGGCGGCGTGTGACTAGTGAAAGTTGTTGTGTTGGCCTGCCTGGCTCTGTGTTTGGAATTGGATGATTGAAAACGTGAAGGAGGTTGTTTCCTTGTGGGGCTGATCACCACCGTTGCATACAGCACGTAATCAGTGCGTGTCGTCGCGTGCGATGCACAGCACCCTCTCCTTTTACTTCGCCGTTTACGACTACGTTGCAAAAGAAGAAGCATCCGATTTTGAAGAAAGGGTCCCAAGCGGGCCTTTCTCAATTCTCATTCATTCAAGGCCCACCCAAATTGACCTCACTCCCTCTATTTCTGTTAGCTCCTCCCAGTTCCTATAAGAAATCTATATTTAATTAAATTATTATTCCTTTTATTTATTAAATATAATAACTTTGCTGGTGGCCTCTCTCTGTACCTAAAATTGATTTAATTACTCTCTTTATGGCTACGGGGTTTACTTACGAAGGAGCTTAAGAAACTTACTCTGTGCCACGTCTTTCGCTACACAAATCAACACGCATATCTTCATAGTTCATACTTCATAATCATATATGCTTATATAAATAATTTTTTTCTTCTAAATGAGATTATCTCTAAAATGTAAAAGTAATTATGCCTTCACTTTAAATTTAATAAATCCTATTAAATAATTAAGCATACTTGTATCTTTCCACTTTACATATAACTTCATTTCCAAGGAGTTTTTCTTTCAAAATTATCATGGATCATAACCATCCCATACTTTAATAATATTCAGGCCTAGAGTACTTATTCTTGAACGTAAGTCATTTTTCATAACCTTGTCCTTCTTTAGTAAACTGCGTGCATGATGTCAACTACATTACACAATTTTTTTGATTATTTTTAACTTTCAAAATTCAAATCTACTAATTAATAGTTATTACAACTAAATTTGCATACTATTTATTTTATTTTCATTTAATTCTTTTCTCTTTAATTTAGAAAGAAAAATATTCACACTTATATATTAAATTAGAGTATACTCTATTAAAAGTAGATAAATCTCTTTGTTCACTCTTATATATAGAATGACAGATGTCATTCTTTTTTTTTTAATTAAAAAAGATAATAGTCATTCAACTTGGTAAAATATATAGAAAACAACACAAATTCAACATCGCTAAATATCGAAAAGGATGAATCTGCGAACAAACTCACAGCACACAAGTTAATAACATAAAATGACAAAATGCCTACTAATGTGACAAAATCAAAGTGACCGGAATACCCATGCCTCCGGATCTGTAACGTTGACGCCCAAATCTTGATTGAATCTGTAATGGATCGAAGTTGATCTGCCAATCTGAACCAAACAAACATCGCAATAAGACGGGAAACCAAACAACGTCGTACCAAGACGACGAACAAAACAACGCCACACTCAATGACGAAATCACGGAAAAACACGAAAGAAAATCAGATCTCTGTAAAAAAATCACTTATTTAGATAAAATGAAAGAAAAACGATGTAGAAGGGTGATTTCAGACCAAAAAACGATGTGAGGGATTAATCTCCTGGGATATGGTCACACACCTAAATGGGGCCTTAGTAGATTCTACTTGAAATAATATATATATATATATATATATATATATATATATATATATATATATATATATAGTAGTATAATTATAAACTACAAAGTAACAATTTTTTTTACTCCAAGTTAAGAGCTCAATTCAAAACGTTTTTTTTTTATTAAGGAAGGAGAGCCCCAACTACGGGGAAAACAAACCCTAGGCAAATCTTGCAGAAGCAAGTTTTCAGACCCATGAGGTGGATGATCCAACAAATGTACTCAATTAAGACAAAGAATGAGAATATATACCAAGTAAGTAGCCAATCATGTTTCCTTTCCGAAGTCCATACATGATTCTGCAGTCCCAATTCTGATGGAAAAGACAGATAATTTCTCGCCCCTTGAAGTAGGGCTGGTTGCAAGGATGCCACTGATATAGTTTAGTATGCATAAAAAATTGTTTAGCCACTTTATCTTTCACTATTTGTTTGTGGGAAAAAAAGAAAAAGTGAAATGCATTAAACAATTTCCCGATTCTCTTTGTTCTATACTTTCTTAAAGAAAGATATTTTATAAATTACTATAAAGGATATAATAATGGATTTTTTTTTTTAATCTCTTGGTGCCTGTGGAGATGTATTCGTTAATTTAAAGAATTGAAATTTTTAATTGTCGTTAATGTTATATCATGAAAAAAATTAAGATTATGGTTTGTTTTGGTAGGCAGATAGCTTACAAATTTGAACTACAGTTGGGCCCTTGCAGTCAAGGTTTCCCAATTGTGTTTTTTTTATATAGACACATCTGTATCTCGAATTCAGCATTACATATTTAAGGATTTTGAGTTTCTTCAACTCAGACCAACTAACACTAGTGAACTGACACTGGTGAATATGGTTTATATATAAGTGTAAGGTGCGAAAATATGATGAGTTTATAATTTTGATATACTATTAGGGTAAAAAAAAAATAGTGTCAACCAATCATACATATTCATGTGTGACTTTTAAAATAATTATTATAACAATCAAATATTTTTAATGACTTGATAGTATATGATTAGTTGACAATACAAAAAATCTTTATGCATACAGTGTATTATAATTAAATCCATACATTATTTAGGATAAGACTCTTTAAAAATGAAATTATTTGTAAAGTCACTAAAGAAAAATTGTACACCTTCAAATCATTTATTACATTGTAATCAAAATGTAATTTAGAATATATATATGTGTATATATTATTTACTTACTTTCTTATTGAGAATTCCAAGTGTAGATGAAGAAGTCTCACGTACATTGGGAAGAAGTTAAAGGCTATATAAGTACTTGAAAAGAGTCATAGACCTAATGCCTTAAGGTTTTTGGTCAAGATGTAGTGTCAAACTCACTCATGTTGCTCTTTACTTAGCTCATGAAATAATATCACAAGCCATGACTGAAGATCTTTCCCGATTCCTAACAAATGGTATCAAAGGGACCCAAGTGTGGGATCCTTTGTGTTCATATAAGTGTGAAGAAAAACATGTAAGACACGATCTGGAAGCGGAATGTAAGTGTAAGACGTGAATGAAGAAGCATCAAAAGTCGGACCATATATAAGATGTGAATGAAAAGGTCTCACATTAGGAAGAAGTAGACAAGTAGAATGTTATATAAGTTGAAAAGACCCTATATCTAATGCTTTATCGTTTTGGGTCAATATAGGGTGTCAAACCCACTTATATGATTTTTCAAGTAGCCCATAAAGAAATATCACTTCTCATGGAAGAAGATCTCCTTGCACTCACCTAATCCTAACAATTAATAAGTTCACTTTCAAATAAATCTTATCATATTGTTGAGGACTTTAATTTTTATCCACTATCAGTATAAAATTTTGTATATTGTCAATCAATCATAAATTATTCTATGTGTGAATTTTAAGATCGTTATGATAAGAGTAACATATTTTTAATTATATGACAACTTATGCTTAGTTGACAGTGTAAATTTTTAAGTTATGAAATGTTATTTTTAATTCAAGAGTTTTTTTGATTGAAACTTCTTCATTCAAGAGTTAAAAATAATATAAACTAAAAATAATTTACTTTTTATAAACTTATTTGATAAACTTATTGAAATAAGATAAATAATTAATAGAGAAATCCTAAACTTTAGTTAAAAAAAAGAAATCATAAACTATATTTATAAGTTATTTTAATAAACTTATATAATAAAATATCTTATAAATCCAAATAAAATTCTCTGCAACCTCTTCCAAACTCATTCTAATAAAATTCTAAATAAAGAATTATAAGTTTTCAATATTTTACTGCAGAATACAAAGAAGAGAAGGTTTTCCAAATGCAATGCATGATGACATATTGACATAACGGAGTGGAGATATTATTAAGGTGTGTGGGTGAACATTATAAGGATCTGTGGTCGGTAGTTGAAATTGACAACAAAATAATATCTTGAAATTATATCAGGCGGTAAAGCCAGCATCGTATCAGATATGTTTTTTCTGACAAGATCATATCCTGTCTTTCAGGTCTCAACTCTTAAGTCTTATATTATTACGGATGGTAATGGATAGAATATGGATAAGATATTATATTATTTGTTTTTATATTTGTGTTTTAAAAAAATATTCGTTCTTATCTTCATATTCGCGTGGATAGCAATCTTGATACCCGTATCCTCATCCGTTGGATACTTAAGTATTCGTACCCGCACCCATTATCCGCACTTTTTATATAAGAAATTTGTGGATTTTGAAAATAAGATAAGTAAATATGATATACCCAAAGGTTTTCGATTGATATAATTTTTATATTATTCATTTTAAACAATAAAATAACTTATTTTGTACTTACATAAAGTTACGTTCCACATAATAAATATCTTGCATGCCAAACTAAAAATGCAACCCGTAAATATGAAATGTATGAAATGCAAAGGTTCAAATACAAAACGTCAAATAATCAATCTCCAAAACATTAATTAAATATTGCAATAAAAAATGATACATTGCACTAAAAGGAGTGTTAGTAAAAAAAAAAAAAGAAATGCTATTGAATTGCAGAAAAAATAATATTAATGCCTTCTTTTTATTTTATTTGCCAAAGCTTGAGGATTATCATTATTGTCAGGTTTGTTCACAAGACAGAGAAAAACACGTCGAGATTATTGTAAATATTAAGATACTAAATAGAGAAGGAAAACATAGCAACCTAGGCATTTCCATAGGAGATGATTTGATCATATTAATCAAGAAGTAACATACAAAGTATAGGCGACAATGAAACTAGCCAAGTGAAACTGACGATGAAGCTCTAGTTTTTATTTTTTATTTTTTTAATGTAATATATTATAATTAAGGCATGATGAAGTAACATATAAAGTTTAGACGACGATGAAGCTAGCTAAGTGAAACTGACGATGAAGCTTTGGAATTAACAATGAACCTCTAGTTTTTTTTAAAATTTTTTAATGTAATATATTATAATTATGTATATAGAAAATAAATATATAAAAAAATAAATAGATATAAATAGTGCAGGTATGGGGTGGGGTGGGTACTAGAGTACCCGTACCCGCACCCATCCCCATTAATTTTTGCGGGTAATTATCCGTACCCGTACCCATACCCATTAAGCGGATAATTACCCTATCCGTCATGTGTAATTTTTATGGGTACTCATTGGGTCCAATACCCATTGCGATCCCTATATATTGCTGACAAAATCACGTGGCTCCCACCTCTATTCTCAATATATTTTTTTCTTTACGAGAAAATAGTATAAACACTCTTAAGTCTTAACTTTTTACCCGTTTTTTTTATATACAAAAAAGTCGTAATTTGTATATATGATTAATGTAAAGATTTTTTATATTGTTAATCAATATAAAATTATGATATAAGTTAAAATATTTGATTTTTATTGTAACTATCTCATATCATGATTTCTGATTAGTTAATAATATAAAAAATTTTATATTAACAATACATAACAATATAAATTTTTTTATATTAACCGTGCATAATAATTAGATTCAAAAAGATTTACAGTCTTATAATAAAAAAAAAAAATTACAGTCTTACATTTTTATAAAATACAACAATTATACGTATATATTTTAATATAATATGAGAGTCAATTTTGATATAAGATTTGAGTTACTTATTGAAATATTTCTTTTTAAATGAAAAAATCATCTATTAAATACACAATTTTTCACATTAAATAAGTTATTCTTTTGTTTGGCATTGCAAAGAGTTTTCCTAAGCTTGTGAGCTAGCAATCTCCTTTTCACAGACACAGAGTGATCCATGCATATTCATCTTAATTCTTAATTTCAAGTATTGAATTTAAGGGTTGCCATGCTGATGGGGAGAGAATGCTCGTGCCTTTGTGAAGAAGATAATATTTCTTAAGCACGAAAGTTTTGCTGAGAAATTTTGGGTGAGAAGTGGTGCTTTCATAGAATCGAAAATTGTTAATGTACGAACTGAATGTGCTAACTTAGTAGGAAAATTATTGTAGGAAATTATGATGTCCCAGGTCCCTTCTTCTTCCTGACGTGTGTAAAAGAAATTATTTATCAATTAAACTCTCAAAGATTTCTCAAATTAACTATGTACCCCCCACACACAAATCGTTTATATATGAACTATGCAAATAATATACAGGCAAATTTTGGGTGTGCATCTTTCTGTGAACGATTAGTCAGTTTTTGCGCCTTAACTAGAGGTTTCAGCTTTTGGGATCAATTTTTGGAGGCTCATGTTATTGATATTTTAATTAACTGCTCTACCCAATATCAGCAATGACGGAGACAACTCCTGTGGTCGGTGGATACTTCAGTTTTTTTTTTGTTGAATTGATCGGTGGGTACTGCACAACAGCTTTTGAAAACAAATATATCATAAAATAATACCGCTGACAAATCAACACTAATAATGAATTGTGTACTCTCTTGAGCCTTATGCTTTGATCTCCCAGCTCCTTTTACATGAAAACAAATTTCTATATTAGGAAAGTCAATGTGTGAATGTAATGAGGGCAAATCACCGTTAGCAAAGATGTTAATGTAATTTTTTATTATTATTTTATCATCCTTAGATTTTTCAAATTTAAAAAATATATCCCATCTTCTCTTTCAGTCTTCTTTACGTCTCCTTCTCCTTCAATCTCTCACCTCCTCCCTCAATCTCTCACCTCCAGCAGAAGTTGATTCCCTTGTGGGGGAGATGGATCTTGCATCTGCTGTAACACCACATCTAGCACCCAAATTCAATTTGTCTTCCCCACTGTCCTTTTTTAGAGTCTCTCATAATCTATTTTCATGACCAGTATCATCACAATCAAGACAATGGTGACAATTCAAATCTACAGTTTGCTCACTTTGAATTCTAATTACTGAGTCAAATAATTCGGAACAGGGGCTGAATAATTGTAACCCTCTGGTGATAAAATACCAATAAAAAACGTCAAATAAATAAATCACATAAAAGATAAAAGAGAGAAATCCCCAAAAATTCAAACCCACCAACATCCTTCCACTCGTGGTTCTTGGAAGTCATTAAACCATATATAAGCTTAGCCATCTCAATGTCCATGTCCGATGAACACGATTTCGATGTCTTAGTAACAACTCCAATTGCTTTCTGCAACATTGGAAGAGGACGAGGCAGGGATCAAGCGAGTCACGGTGGACGAATCGATGACTGACTCGTGGTGGCAGTGGAGCTATGCGCAACAGAGATGGAGGAGAGATCGAACTAACTCGGACCCCTTCACCCTCAAACCAACCCAAACTCAGATCCACCCTTCTTTCCCTCCTTCAGAAACGTTAGTCGCTGTTATGAAGAAGAGAGAGAGCGGAGGCGGCACTTTCGCAGCAAGCGCAGTGGCGTCGGAGGAGGAGTGGTTGAAGATGGAGCTGTAGTCATCAAATTTGCGCTTGGAGGAGTGGTTGAGTGATGAACGCAATCGACGGTGGCTAAGGAGAGAGATGGCGGGCAGCAGAGGAGAGAGAAAATGGAGTGAGAAAGAAAATAGAAGAGAGGGTTAAAAAGTAAATTTTGATTTTTTGCAAACAAGGACCTATTAGGTCTTTCATGGTGGGAGACATGACATGGTCTCCCTCCCTAGAAGCTGCCTGTAATGAGTTGGGAAAAACAAAAAGATTTGAACCATTAGAAATTCTCATTCATTATCTTTTCTAATTTGCGGCCCCTGGTTAGAGATATAAACCCATTTCATGAAATTAATGATATATTGATATTTCTTTTTGTTCTATTCGGGCTCAGTCCTGCTTGGCACAAACGGAAAGTATTGTCTCTTCTATGAGTCCTCCTAGCGGAGTGTGGAGATTGGTACCTGCAAAAGTAGTATCCTAAAACGTCCAAGTAAGCATGTGAAAGAAGGATAGCAAAAAGTGTAAAGAGATGAATGAATAGTGACTCCAATGAATGAATATCCACATGGTCTGCTAGAAATGCATGAGATCATTCTCATATGACCGTACTCAGCCTGCTACCACTACCAGGCATGACTGATTGTGTGAAGGGGTCAAGCTGCATGTCATGCAGGCACAATATCAGTGGCAGGCTCCACCCTGTAGTGGAGGTACAAGATGGCACGACACGTGATAGAATAGGTGAGAGTGCAAAGTGCATGCTAGAATAAATCCCTAATTTGATCCTTAAAATTATAAATTATAAGATCGTATCAACTTGATGCTTAACATTTTCGAAATTCTAAAAACATCCCTAAAATTATCAAACGTTAATCAATCAAATCTCTCCGTCAGAGACCAAGTTGATACCAACCTTACAATTTCAAAGACCAAATTAACAACCTTACAAACTCAGGACCAAATTGAAGATTTACTCGTGCATGGTAGGACTACTAACTTGTCAAGGCCAATTTGAAGGCCAGGTTGAGTCAAGCCTGGTCAGCCTTCTGTACCAAGCCCATTGACCAGGTCTAGAACACTTTTGCAATCCTTTTGGCAGAATTCATTCGTGATCCCAAATCCCCATTATATATTATTTATCATCAAATGCAAAATCAATGTATATAACAAATTTCAAAAATAAAATTGGGTCTATGATAAAATTATTTATATTATCTGTGAACAAAAGAAACACTATATCGTGGCAACTAAGATTTATACTTGTAAAATTTAAATAAATGAGGTTAAATAGAAGTAAATAAAATGCAGTGTATGAAGTAAATAAAGAATCAAGTGAACGTGATGAAAATAATTGATTGATAAATAAAACATGCACATTACTACCATGAATCCACTTTTCCAGTAAAGCATTTACAGAAACAAAGCAATAAAATAAATGTTATACAATATTCTATAGCAAAGGAGGCTAGATTCATATAGCTATAGCCTGTAATAGGGTCCAATCTAATATTAGAACAATATCAAATCACGACCTTTTAGAGACTATGGTGAAGCAATATTCGCTTTTGATGGAGCCACCTTATAGTTATGGTCCTTCCTTTGCACAATTACACAGATGGAAAGTATTTGTTGAGATTGAAAGGCAATGAATAGAACTCCTCACTTCTTGTGTCACCTTTGAAGGACCGGTACTTATCCCACCAGTGTTTCCCTCTGTCTTTCCGAATAGCACCTTCTTTCTTATGTAGTGTGTTGTCCAGGAAATATGCCACAACACCCGCAACAAACGCCTTTGATTGGAATGGCACATTGATTATATCATTAAACTGCAGGTGCATAAAAAAAATTCAGTGTAAGTGAACTCATCACGAAAGCTAAGAACAAACTCAAGGTTTTATATATCATATCCTAGTTCCATACCCATCTTGCTCCGGTGTGGACTGGACCAAAATTATTGATTGCTGTGTACTCATTGAAGTACTGGGCCACAGACAAGCCCAGGAAGATAGAGAAGCCTAATACAAACTTTGTTCTAAAACTGTTGAGGTTGCAGAACTGAAGAAAACTAAGACCTCCAGCACCTACAAATGATGAATGAAAATGGAAACATTACATGATGTTCATTGTAAGTATCAAAATAAATAAAAAGTCTGAATATGTCTGAGTATATCTTAAATCAGACATACCAACATAAGCAAAGAACAAGCAATACAGAGCAGCAAAAATGGAAGGTGGAATGGACGCAAAAACTGCTCCAAATTTACCTACACAACAAAGAAAAATTAGCAAATGTTGAAGGGAAGAAAATGCACTAGAATAAGGCAAACTAGGTGTACAAATTACAAACATTGCACTGATTTTCATGCTTCAACTCACCGAGAATTGAAAAGAAAATCATAAACCCAGCAGATATTTGCACAACTCTTCGACTGCCAACTCGAGTCAAAGCCAAAAGACCAGCATTTTCTCTATATATGCCAACCAAAAAAATTTCTTTCATCAGCAAGAAAGTTGTTTCCTCTCAATTAAAGCAGAGTTTACGAACAGAATGATTTCGGCCTTACACAGATACAGAGGATCCATTGCCAGTTCCAAACAATCCTGATAACAGAATGCCAACTCCCTGAAGAGCAGAAATAAAATGCTCATTCATCAGTATTATCAATTATGACTTTGCCACCTGGCACGTACTTTATTTATAAACACGCAAATAGAATTTATTTGGGGATATTTAAATGTAGAAGTACTAGCTATCTTTGTACCTGCCAACCAATACCCCGACTGAGAATAGATGGTGGTAATGGTGTTGCACTTGCAAACCGATAAACAGCAATAAAAGCTCCACTGGACTGCTTGTAACAAACAAAAAAAGTGGGTATCTAATTTAATTCTAGTGAAGCAATATTATTCATTGAAAAATGCAAAAGGGCAACAATAAAAGCCATATGATCCCAACATATTGTCGTGCACATGATAACACTATTATGTGCAGGCTGAATTTCCGTACCATTAGATGTTAATGTTATTTTCCTCATGTGAATTGCATAAAACGACGTCATAACTAGTGCATTGGTCCAACTTAGCTGATAAAAGAAAAATGTAATTAGACCAATATCCCTCATTTAGTGCAGCTACATCTTATTATCCTTACAGTCATTCATTAATATAGCAGCCAGTGTCTCCATTCTAATTTATGAATAGATAGTAGTTAGTTAGTTGACAGCTGTACTGGGTTAGTGGTCATAAGTGAGTTACAGGGAGAAGGGAGGGATTATCGATTGTATTGGAAAGGAGAGGGAAGTAAGGTAGAGTTTCAGGTCTCTTGAATACCTGGAGTGGAGAGAAAGAGAGTTCTGTAAGCAGTGTTCAACACTCGTAATCAGTGTTCATATCAATAAATACCATATTTATCATTCAATCTGGTCCAGTTCTACTATAATCATTTTCACACTGACTGCTAAATTTCTCTTATAAAGCCATTATATAGATTAAGCTATTAACATTATCAATATGGTTCCCAGTCTACCATTACCATTCAAGAAAACAAAATCAGCATTTTTTGACGAAAGTCAAACTACTGATAAAACTTTTCTTAGGGTTAAAAACCTGAGTTCAGCATAAGATTCTTAAAATTAAAAAAGCAAAAGTCATCCATGATGCTAAGCTACTACATTTGTAAAATTTATAAAAGCAGGAAAATTTCACTAAAGGCCAATTGTTGCCAAGAAAAGTGATATGCTGTCCTAAAAGTCTAGCTGCAATGCCCCGATAAAATTCCCAGAAGACCAAAGAAAATTATGAATATAGAAGCTAATAGAATAATTATTGGATAGGAAGAGAAATACCAATTAATAAACAAGAAGGAATTATTGTTCCAACTTAAAAAGAAATTGAGAGGATCTAAAGAAAGAAATTACCTCTACAAGAGCAACGAAGGATGCCATCATCATGGCAAAGGCTTCACCTGCATCAAATGAAGGCGCTCCCCATTGAAAGGGATATGGAACTCGTATCCTGCAAACCAAAAACTCATAACAAATTCTTTCCCATAAGTTTCAACTCACAAAGCTATGCAATTAAATCTTATTGAAGAATATCAATTGTGCCATGCTCAAAGGTTGAAGAATGGCGAATGTGACATATGCACCAGAAAATGATTTGATGATTCATAATTTCTAATTCGCGACACAATCAACAGCCTCTTGCGTAAGAGTAGCCTCTCCAGAATTTTGATACAGCATTGGACTCAACAGGTTACAGATGAGATTTTGGAACAAAAGGTCATACAAAATTTGGCAACAGAAAATAGGAAGAAAAAGAAAGTAATCCTATGGCTATACAAAAGTCACCATGAGATTCTTCACACTCGAAACTGAGATATGCAATTTCACTAAATCATCTAACAGGCTTATTTAAAAAAAAAAACTAAATCACCTAACAGGAATCTCTCTCTCCAGTTAGCCACAATTCCACAAAGCACCACTCTCTTTAAAATAGTATATGTAAATGGAATTATGGAAATAATAAGAATAAAGCCCCATAATACCCGCCCCCTTTTGCAAAGAGCACCATTTTTAAATTTTATGAAGCAAACCAATGGACATAATCCAACAGTAGGAATTTTTCTAGCACACACTTCATCCACATCTCAAAGGTTCAAACTTATATGTTTAAATAATATATATCATAAAATGAGAGTGAATAAGGACATTTGAGTTTTTGTAAACAAATAGTCAGTTTCCAAATAAAAAAACACCTTTGAGAGTAAATAGTTGATGAAATCCCATAACTAACCATGGAGCACCATTTATTAGGCCAGCACGATCAGTCCGGCAAGATATCTGTGTTTTATGTGCAGCATTCTTGTAGGCCCCTCCAACAGTGAGTATATAAGCATATAACCACACAATAGCAATTGTAAATAAAACAGCAAAACGGTCAAAGACATGTTTTCCTGAATGTAGCACATGGGGTACGAACTGCATGACAACCATTAGCCGTTAACAAACTCAGTTTCATAGAAACTATCATGCCAGAAAAGTAAAAAAATCAAGAGAAAAAATGAACTGAGATCATGTTGCTAAGATTAGAAATGTAGACACTGTTGTATGACATTTTAAAGAACTCTACCTGTGAAACAAAAACCAGCAATATGAGCTCCGGCAGTCCAATCTCTACACATTTAGCAACCTACACCAAAGCCAGGAATCAATATTGAATTTTTTTATCAATTAACTTTGAACATGAGCAATTTAAATGTAACATAAGGGTTACCCCAGGGAAGCCTAACTCGTACAGCCCAAAACCAACAAGAGATACCAAAGGAACTGCTGAAAGTGGACTTAAGAACCTGAAGAAATAAGTTGAACTTAACAATAATACACTCAATTACAAGAATATTTAGTTCTTTTATGCAATGCACAAATAACTCAAGCATAGTACTTCAAACATCAATTCAGCCTGGAGAAACAACTGACAACGAGCATACGTGGCAAATACATTAATAAATCTGGCTTACACTTCAGTTTAAACACTTTTGAGTCTTACATAAAGACCAAGAAAGTATGATGCAGCAACTTACTAAGAACCTGAGACCAACCTTGCAACATTACGCCATAGGCCACTAAAGCCTAGTACTATTTGAAGAGTTGAAGCAACAATAAGTGCACCCTGGGTTGCCCGCATTATCCTCTTGAATTTCTGAATAAAAAATAAAGCCAAAAAGCAGGTGAATAAAGTGATCAAACAATTCCATCAAATAAGCACCAAAATCTAATGTTTTATAATTCTGCTTCTTTAACTGAATTTTATGCTCTCTCTTTTGTCAACGAAAAGTTTACGTGGGAGGAAAGTTGTCCATTTCAAGGTTCAGGTCTGCCACAAACCTCAACCAGTTGACCCAATCCTCATTAGTAAACTTATGCTCTTATTATCTCCAACATAATTAAGGATTGCATGGTTGCTAGTCTTCAGATGACACTTCTGGCATAAAATTGCTAAAAGTTGATAATAGATTATATAAATCATGTGGTATTCTCTGTTTGGACTACATGTCATTTCATTACAATGTAAAATAAAATAGCAAGCATATCAGACATGCATAATTTAATGTAGCAAGTTATAACTGATCACAAGACCTCTATTGGATCTGGCTCATCACTGAATCGACCAGCAAGAATAATTGAGATTGTCGTAGGAACAAAGGTATAAGACCCTCCAATTACTGCAGGCAATCGAGTTCCAAACAGTGTTTGCAACAATGTGTTAATTCCAGCTACAAAGAGTATTGTCTGGATAACTTTTGCTTTCTCCTCCTGCAAAAAATGGACTTTTAATTTAATATTCTTTTCTTTTTTATATAATATTTGGCTAGGAGAAAAATGCAACTTCAATCACGTGGTCATATATCCATTTCAAAATTATTCAACATTAAATTCAAAAACTATTTCTTTAAGTATATTTGATCCGTTAATGCTTACATTGCCACCTCCCATCTGGGGAACAAGAGCCGTGGGAATTAGCACAGTTGTACCGAGCATCACAATATAATGTTGAAAACCAAGAAGTATGGCCTCGGCTGCATCAGAATGTCCCCAAATTTCTCATCAAATCAAATCAATGAAGAAGAAGAAAATTAAACCACTTAGCCTGACGACAAGATGTCCCATTTGATTTAACCAAATAATGGACATTCTTTAATCAGAAGTTCTTGACTGCATGGCCTCAGTGGTGTTATAAAACATAAAATGATCCAAAATTCAACAATATGAATCATAGTTTTTTTTTTTAAAAGGAACCATTTTATTACCTAGTGAAATATTTAAAAAGACTACATCAGGGCCAGAGTTAAAAGTAGTAATCAAAATGGTTTGTAAAGTACCCACTTTGGATCTGGAAATAAGTAGAAAGAACCTCAATATGAATGCAGAATTACAATAGAGAAGGGAAAACAATAGGTTTAAAAGAATTTCAATCAAATGGAAATAGGACTTCAAATTAGTTCCAATCGTAGAAGAAGTAAAAATAATTCGGTTGTCACTTGCATAAACCAGAACAAAGCCCTCTGACAAACAAAATGATTCATGATTTGAAAATGCAAAACCATGAAACAAGAATCATGAACTAAACGACCCAGAACTCTTTTTTTTCCCCTGAATTTTGCTCCCCTTATTTCCTCCACCTGGTTAAGAATATTTTCTTTTTAAATGGAATATTTTTGGCCAAGCGACAATGTGGAAACTAAAAAACTAAAAGGAAAGGATTTATAGAAAGCCACTTTTGACAAATGGAATAAATTAGCAAGTGGGAACAAATAAAGTTACCATAAACATGCTTTTAAATATAGCATATTTGGTAAGAAGAATGAGATGTATCAAGCGAGATACTCACGCCATGGAGGAGGACTAGTAATGCAGTAAGAAACATTGGGTAATTGATCCTTCGGTGGGTGTGGTTGAGGCTCATCTGCCTTTGGGGCTGGAGCTCCTCCCCCTCCTCCTCCTCCTGCCATCACTGCTTCCTAACTTTGACACACTTTGAAAAATAACAGATTGCAAGAATGAATCAAAACTCAACTCTGAGAACAACCTTCAAAAATGAGAATATTATTACAAGACTCAGCTACTAAACAAAGAAGAATGAATATAAAGGGAAAAAGAAAAACGAGTTTGGCTAATAAGAGCAGAAAACGATAGCTTAACTGAGAGTACTGAGAGTAGAGACTTCCCTTCCAGAAAGTAATAATAATAATAATAATAATTCCAATAATTGCAAGCAAAAATAAAGATGGAGAAAGAAAAAGAAAGGACCTTTTAACGATGTTTCAGTAAGCGAAGAAAAAATCAAGTGAGGGGACTTGAAGTCAAAAACTGATGAGGTGACCCACCACACAACACCGTTGAGTGAAAAAAGAAGAGAGAAGTGAAGAGCGATAGAGGGTGGTGTTGTGTTAACTTATGGGGGAGTGTGTGAAGAGTGAAGAGAGGTTGGAGTAAAGCAGACTCCTCCCCTCCAAAGGCGAATCCAGAATGAGGAAGCAAAAGCAGACGAACAAGAATCTCTCTCCTTCTTCACTTTCTCTTTTTCTACCACAAACTCCACCTCTTTCCTTTCTCTCTCCTCTCTCCCCGTATATAAACTTTTTTCTTTTGGGCATTGCTCCCATACCCATAGTCATTTTGAAGGGCATCTGTACCTTCATTATTTGTATCATCAAAATTTTGACACATATATAAAATTGTTAGGTCATTTATTATAAGTATTTTATTAAGTGATTAGTTTTTCGTATATGTAAAATTGTCAAGTCATTTAATCTAGGTCCATTCGTGGGATATTCTTTTTTTTTTTATCAATTAAAAAAAATTAAAAAACCTTGAAATGATTTGGTCATTTTTCTTATGACTATATCCGAATAATATTTGGTAAAAATCCAGTATTAGACACTATTCTAGAAACACTCAATATTATCAGTATCATTCTATTCCCTAAGGAAAATCACAGAGAAATAAATGACATAACCAATTGTTCTATTATAACTGAAATTTCTACAACTCTAAAATATGTTATTTCTACAACTCATCAACATAAAACATGCATTCCTATGGGAAACTAACCACTTAGGAAAACACTTATAACAAATGACCTGACAATTTTACATATGTATCAAAATTTTAGTGGTTCAAATAATAAGGACATCGGTACCCTTCAAAATGAATGAACACCGGAACAATGTCTTTTTTTTATGACAATGTAAATGAATATTGAAGGTAAACTATTGAGCTATAATATGTTGGAGTTTTGGTGTATTTTTGAGATATATATATATATACTTAAGAAGATAAAAAGTAAGTGAAAGATAAAAATAAACACATATGATATCATATACGGTATTCATATTTTGATATTCAAATAACACAACTCAATATGTTGTTGCACATCTCTCCTCTTATTTGCTTTCAAACAAACATTTTTCCATTTATTGTTGTTTTCTCTTCCTTATTTTTATTTTCGATAAATAATGTATCACATTCTTAAAATTATATTAGTTTTATTTTTCATTAACAAACTTTATTTTATAATAATTAATTTTTCTAAGTTTAGCAAAAAGTATAAAATTATATTCTCTGTCTATATTAATAGTAACATTTTGTATGTATTTGAAAATAAATATTTAAACATTACGTTGAAAAATTTATATATTTTTCATGTGTATATTTTTGTTATTAAATTTGACAAAAAAATATACTTTTTACTAAAATTAAGAAAAGTTATACTTAGTAGGCTATGATTTTTTTGGGATTTCTGTACTCGTGTTGTCTTTTTTTTATTGTTAGTTGCTTTTGTTTTTGGGCCTTAGCCCTTTTTAAAAAAAAAGTAGATAAATTCTATAAAAGTACTATATAATTTACCGTTCTGTTCTTCCTTTCTGTGTTGTTATTCGGTAGAAAGTAGGGCGGCTTGCCTCTGTGCCACGAAGAGGAAAGGCAAAGGCTGGGTTGGGTTCAGTGATGGCTATGGTTGTTGAATATTACTTTCTCTCGACTCAATTATAAATAAAATTAATTAATTTTATATTTATTAAAAAAATAAATAAATTATTTTAATTTATATAAAAATTAAATTATAATTATTAAATTATTCTCACAATAGTTATTTTGAAATAATAAAAAAAGAATTAATTAAGAATATTTTTAAAATACTGATATTAAATAAAATTAATTTTATTAAATTTTATTTATATTTGAATTTATAAAATATAAATATTTTTTTTTATTTATAATTGAATCAGAAGGGAATGAAGAATAATAACAATGTACCATTCATTAATTTAAATAATTATTCAAACGTAAGAGAGAGAATGGGGACATAAAGTAGCTCGTCTAAACGACACGTGAATGAGAGCGGGACGGTAGGAGGGGTGAAGACAAGATTGGCTTAAGTTGAATTTAATTGATTTGATTATAATAATCGTAATAAAATTACATCAACTTGTTTAGTTGATATAATATATATAAATTTAAATATTATATAGTTAAATCATAAAAAGTTTAGAAATTAAAATTAATGTATATTTTATAGTATATTTTTAAACAAATAATATAAATAAATATAGTATAATGTTTTACAAAAGGTTATTAATTTAAATAAAAAAATTATTGCTTATACTTAGTTATAAAAAAATAAAAAAATTGAGAAAATAAGTGATATCAAATTAGGTTAGGATGATCTCTAACATAACGGAATTCACCCCATATTAGATTTAATTTCTAAAATTTGAAGTCGTGTAATTAACTTTGAGGGAGAAAGGGATTAATCTTAAACAACCGTATGGTGAATGCATCCATTACTTTAACAATAGTCTTGATCCTTCCTACTAACTTGTTTTATAAGTTAATTGTGATAGATTTTAGTTATAAAACTTAGATCAAGTGTGTTTTTGGATAAAGACCAAGTTATGATTCGTATCATGTCAACTTTGTCCAGTGTCATGTATTATTCTAAAATTTAAATTGTTTTTTTAACCAAAAAAATATTTTTTTTATAATTTGATATATATATAATATATATATAAATATAATTAATAAGACTTTTTGATTATATAATAATGCATTTATATTGATATTTTTTTTAAATTATATATTATAAAACATACTTTAATTTTAAATTTTCACTTCTTTAATTTTATGATAATTTCTAAATTTATATATTATAGTTATAATAATAATAATAATAATAATAATATGTTTAAAAAAATTTAACTAGAACTATTTACTGTAGTATTAATAATTATTGGGTCTCGTTAACGAGTGATATAAGGATATTATTTAAGGAATCAACAAAAAAAATTTTGTCTTATGAAAATAAGTGAGATATTTTTCAATATATTAAATATATCATTTTTTCATATAAAATTTTTTTTATTAATTTTTTAAATAATATCTTAAAGACACTTATTAACCTTCTGCATAATTATTTAAAAGACTTCGAAATCTGAATAAAAAAAAGTGATGAATTTTGAAAGTGGAAGGGAGGTTGTATTACTATTGAGCATATTAGGGAGAGTGAGAGGAAAGAAGATCACGTGGAAGGGAAATTGGGGGCGCCCAAATCAGTGAACCACCGAACCATGGAATTGGTTTGAAGCTAAACCTAAAGCAGTGAAAGTGTGAAACCAAAGCATAACAGAGGAGAAAAAGAAGACAGCCGACAAATGCTCTTGTCCCAATATATGTTCGCTTCGCTTGGCTGTCCCTTATTCACTTCCAACTGGCATCCTATCAATTTATATCCCCTTCTCGTCTTTCTACGTACTTCTCACCGAAAAAAAAAAGTTTTTCCTTTTATACTACTGCAATCAATAAAAAAAAAAAAATTATATTAAAAAATTAAATATAATATATTTGAATATATTAAATATATTATTTCTTGATATAAGATTTTCTTTTCTTGTTTCGTTAATTAAATGGATTTTATTAACGAGTGTTTTAAAAATATTTATTAAAAAATTAATAAAAATAAATTTTTATTGAAAAGTTAGTATACAATTTTTTAAAACATTAAATACATTATTTTTTTATAAAAGTTTTTTTTTTTGATTTCTTAATCAATATTCTTAAATTATTCATTAACATTCTTTTAATTAAATTTATATTTTAAAGTTTTAATAAACAATGGACGTAAAATGTGTGTTAAAAAATTCTTTATTGTTTTGTGGAGATGGAAAGTCAAAATGATACAGGGAAAGCAAAAGCCAAGCACATACTTCCACATAAAACGCAACCGAAAATGAAAGCCATCAAAAAAGCTATAGGTCGTCTGTAACAGCGCACTCGCATAAAATTTCGTCACTTTACTGTCCACATCTTATGTGTAAGGTCTTCGAAAATTTCGTGGCACACACTCATAATTTCAATGTGTGACAAAAGGAGAGTTTTAGCAACTTCATGCTGTATATTTATCTCATAATTTTTTTATAAAATAATATATTTTTTATCACTTCATCAAATTACTTTTTATTTTTAATATACAAATAATTACTCTACTGCATAAGGTAGATTTTGAACATGGGGCAGGCAAGAGAAGAGTGACCACAACAAAGTAAAAAAGACACATCACTTTATGTGTGAAGTCTTTAAAATTTAATGAATCCCATTACATTTTTAGCTTTAGCATTAAAATAGGAGTGAGAAGTATCTATATGTGGATCCATCTGAAATATATTGAAAGAAAGCAATAAAATTAACTACACGCAGTTGTAGCAAAAAGCATCTTTGTGAAAATTCTTACTGCAAACGCTATTTTCATGACAGTAACATATGCATCGGCCATTAATTGTTTCAGCAGCAGCAGGCATGCACGGAGTGTAATAACGTCTTGAAGTTGAAACGACAACACAATTTGTTTCTCTTTCCACATGACGCGCTTTAAATCACAAGTTTCATGTGCTCTTTAAATTAGCGAGTGGAGAGTTCTAAACAAGTTCATCTTAACCTCAGATCAATAACAGTGATATGCTCGTGTCTAAAGCAATCTCCACACCACTTTTCCCCACAACAACTGAATCCCTCTCATTATGAATCACCTTTGCAAAGTTATACATATGATTGCAAATATTCTTGATAGCAGTTTACAAATGATGAGAGTATCATTGTAAGATTCACAAAATCCTTTTTTTCTCTTCATTTTTATAGCAAATATTAACCGTGTTTTATGGGTATTGATTGAGGAATTAAAGATATAAACTTTATATTAAAAGTGATGTATTCAATATATTAAATATGTAAAAGTTATATTTTTTAATAAAAAAAATTTATCTTTAAATTCCTTAAATAATATCATTAGGACAATTGTTAACAACACCATCGTTTTTATTTCGTCAGGCGAGAGGCTATAAGGAATATAATTTGCCTTGTTGCCTCTGTGGTTGTCATTTGTAAACATGATGACAAATGAGTGCACCGACGTACTTTGCAAAAAGTCAGTGGAAGAGCAAGCTCCTTTTTCTACTTATTAGTCTCGAACATAATGATTTTAGGAGCGTTATTCTTGTTAGGATTTAAGTTCTCTTAGTATACCAAAAAAAAGTCCTCTTATTCCAGTGTAAATAACCATTTTAATGACTTACGTAATCATCTTTCCATGAATGATCATTGAGGTTTGAGTTATATTTAGGCTTAATTGTACTTTTTGTCCCCCAATTTTTTTAATTATACGATTTTGGTCCATCAAAAATTTTAATTACGCTTTTATCCCTCAACTTTTTCGATTGTTGAGATTTTTGTCCCTCAAGAAATTTAATTGCACTTTTCATCCCTTACTTTTGTGAAATTGTGTAAAATTAGTCCTTGTAGGGATCAAAATAAAGGCTTTCATTGCACAATTTCATAAAGTTGAGGGATGAAAAGTGCAATTAAATTTCTTGAGAGACCAAAATCGCACAATTGAAAAAGTTGAGGGACAAAAGTGCAATTAAAATTTTTGAGGGACCAAAATCGCATAATTTAAAAAGCTGAGGGATTAAAAATACAATTAAGCCTTATATTTATTATTTTAATATGGTATCTAATATTTCCGTCAAACAAAAAAAAAAATGGTATCTAATATTAATATGATTCTAACGTTAGGCCACATGTGGATATTTAATCGGTCAATCCTATAAATTTCACGATCCTCTACTGCTGAATATAAAAAATTAATGTTTTATTAACTGATAAACTTATAAAATTGTATAGTATTATTTATATATTTATCTGTTTTTCATTTAAATCTACGAACAAGTATCATAAAAATATTATTGTGGACTAATGTTAGCTTAGAATGACGCAGAATATAATCCACATGTAGGGAAAATGTATTTAGTATCATTTTGCAAAGGATGTGAGTTTTTTTTTTTTTTTTGACGGTGCATGCATACCCATCCAAAATAGGTCAAGGGGTCGAATAATCTAATGGGATCAGATTCTGGTTATTAATTAGAAAAACAAAAATGTCTTTCAACTAATTGATTGTTACAAGCCAAATTAAACTGAGGCAGGTTTGCGAAGGTAAGCCTTGCTATTTTTTATAGTCAGAAATCTAACTAGTAGTTAAGACATAAGATTGAGGAGTGCTTAATGAGATGTCCAACACTTCCTGATTTGAAGCGGGACTTACCTTTTTCAAACAATACTATATAAAAACGTAATGAAATTTTCATTTTACATCTGCAAGAAACGACTAGCACATTGTGATGATGCAAACAAAGCTAAGTTTGCTATGATCCTTTGGAGCTTATGGCACAGAAGAAATGAAAAACTTTGGGAAGGAAAGGCTTTTTCTTCTGATTAGGTAGTTAGGCGAGCAATGACCTTCCTTAATGATTGGGACAGAGCTAGACAAAATTCTAACAAGGTCTCTGATGTTCCACAGCAACAATATGAGGTTTCTTGGTCTCCTCCTCCAGCTGGGACTCTAAAATGCAATCTTGATGCTGGCTTTTTCAAACACCAAGGCAATACTTCTTTGAGCATGTGTCTTCGTGATTCACAGGGCTCTTTCATTGCTGCTAGGACAGTAATACTCCCGCAATGTCTTCTTGATGCATAAGGAGAGGCTTCGGGTTTGTTACATGCAATCTCTTCAATGGACTAATAACAGCCTTGGCTTGAATAATGGATCGCAAAGTTGTGGCTGATTTAGTAAACTTTCCAAAGGATGGTTTTTCAGAGTTGGGTGCTATTATTAAGGAGTGTCGTGTTTATTTTTCTTATTTTTCAAACCAGAATGTGAGGTTTATTATGCGACAAGCGAATCAAATAGTCCATTGCTTAGCTAGAGCGACCTCCTTCTTGGCTAGTCCCTATTTTTATCAATTACTACATCGTATTGCTTCTTTGATTCTAAATGAAATGTAATGATTTCTCTTTGTAAAAAAAAAACTAATACTATGCATTGTTTTTTATATGTGTAACTTTAATTTATATTAGCTCACATCATCTATGTCATATTGAAAGATCAGTTGGACATATTATTGGTCACACAACTTGTCTCCATTGGAGAAAATGAAAAAAAAGGTGTTATAATTGAAGCTTGGGAGTAAAGTTATTGAATTTGAGCTCCCTCTAAGATTGTCCTTTTCCTAACCTTATTTGTATCTGTATATATAATAAACATCACCATTCTCTTGTGTCAAAGTCATATAGGCGGATTATTATATTTATGGGATAATCACAAAGATGGGTATTAATATAATGAAGTAGTTGGAATTAGCAAATCTTAATCAAAGGATTGTGTTAACCCAAAAGAGATGGTGACGGCCGGTGGAAAAGATTCAGCAGTATCCAAAAGAATGATCGAGAATGTTGTTGTGGGTAATCAATCAGAAATAAAAAGGTTGGTGATGAGCCAAGAGAAAGAAGACAAGGGACACACAACGTGGCCGTTGCCATCAGTTTCGCCAGGGAAAGCCCAAATATATAAACTCAAAGGTTGGGATCATGATGGTAGAATATAGATATGGTATTATAATATTCGTTCTCATATCCACATTTTAAAAAATATTTGTCCCCGTCCTCATATCCACATAGATAGTAACCTTGATATCCGTACCCTCACCTGCTGGGTATCTAAGTACCCGTACTCATTATCCATACTTTATATAAGAAATTTGAGGATTTTGAAAATAAGATAAGTAAATATGATATACCCAAAGATTTTTGATTGATATAATTTTTATATTATTCAATTTAAACAGTAAAATAACTTATTTTTGTACTAACATAAAGTTATATTCCACATAGTAAATGTCTTGCATACCAAACTAAAAATGCAATCCATAGATTTAATAATCAATTTGTAAACATGAAAGGTATGAAATGCAAAGTTTCAAATACAAAACGTCAAATAAACAATCTCCAAAACATTAATTAAATATTACAATAAAAGATGATACATTACACTAAAAGGAGTGATAGTAAAAAAAAAAAAAGAATGCTATTGAATTGCAGAAAAAACAATATTAATGCATCCTTTTTATTTCATTTGCCAATGCTTGATAATTATCATTATTGTCAGATTTGTTTACAAGACAGAGAAAAACATGTCGAGATTATTGTAAATATTAAGATACTAAATAGAGAAGGAAAACATAGCAACCCAAGAATTTTCATAGGAGATGATTTGGTCATATTAATCAAGAAATGACATACAAAGTATAAGCGATAATGAAGCTAGCCAAGTGAAACTGACGATGACACTCTAGTTTTTTTTTTAATTTTTTTAATGTAATATATTATAATTAAAGCATGATGAAGTAACATATAAAGTATAGACGACGATGAAGCTAGTTTAGTGGAACTGACGATGACGCTTTGGAACTGATAATGAAGCTCTAGTTTTTTTTAATTTTTTTAATGTAGTATATTATAATTATGTATATAGAATATATATATATATATATATATATAGTGCGGGTATGGGACAGGGTGGGTACTAGAATATCCGCACCCGCACCCATTCCCTTTAACTTTTGTGAGTAATTACCCGCACCCATACCCATTAAGCAGGTAATTGCCCTACCCATCATGGATAATTTTTACGGGTACCCATTGGATCCGACATCTATCGCCATCCCTACTCACAGCCTCTCTTCCATGCAAGGGTCACCAGATCACAATGATCTCTCAGTCTTGGAAACATGAGATATGAGACCTGTTTAAATTGACTTATAAATAGCTTATTTAGGCTTATCTACTAGCATAAACGCTTGTCAGAGTGTTTAGGAGAGCTTAAGAAATAACTTATGTTGATAAACTCTTCAGAATAACTTATGAAAGTAGCTTATAACTTATATTAAAATAATTTGACTATATTTTCTCTGTGATCTTACAATACTAGATGCCCATAAGTGATGAGAATCACATGCCTATATTGGATGCGGATGTATAATTCTATATTTATGTATGCTTGTATATATACGATATTAGTGTGACAAACACTTAACTATGATCCTTAACATTACGAGACTGGCATAAAGGTCACATTTGGGATGGGAAGGAAACCAATGTAGAAACTAGAGATGAAAGGGCCTCAACCATTTTATCGCCTTCATTAGGTTGAATTGGGCTTGCACTTATATAATTTTCTTGATTTATTTATTTTTTTGTTTAAATATGTTCTGCTAATTTTTTATCCCATTACTTGTTTTTGTCTCCATTTTTAAATTTGTTAATTTTAATTCTTCAATTTATGTACATGTAATGTTGTTTTTATAGTACTTTCAAAAAAAAAAATTTGATGCTCTAAATGATAACCTGTCAAATGAATAATATGGACACAACTTTTAGCGTAACAAACCCATCTTCAATAAAATGATTTAGAAGCAATATCACTATACGAGCAATTTAGGTGTGCTTAATGAATTGAAAAACTAAAATGAACCAATTAAAAAGGAAAGTGTATATCAGCATATATTAAAAAAAAAAAGGAAAGTGTATACTAAAAACATAAAGACGAATAAAACAAAGCCAATCAAAAAACAAAAACATAAAGACGAATAGCCTAGAACTTAACCCAAAAACTTCTAATGAAATTTTAGCACAATTATTAGGTTTAACATAATAAGTGAGAACATGAAACTTAAAATAATTTAGAAACATTGAAAAATAACTTTAGTATATAATTAATTTATAATAAATGTTTCTAAATTGTTTTTTTTACACTAAGCCCCATTGAACTTAGATGATGCCTCACCCCCACAAGGTGCTTGATGGAGGCCCCAAAAAGAGGAGAAAGGAAAAAGATGAGAGTTATATAGAGGAATCAAATTCCCAATTAACACTCTGAAGCGGTCTGAGGCAAAGGCTTATGGACAAAATTAGACAAAAAGAGTAGCTATCATAATAAGGGATGTAAGTAGATCTAGTCTAATCCGCGAATCCGATAATCTGAATCGATCCAAATCAAATTTAGCGGTTTGGATCGGATCATCAGATCAAATCACATAAAAAAAGTAAAGTTCATTCACCTTTGATTTGAGTATCGGATTTGGAAAATGAGATCCGATTCGACCCGAATCGAACACAATAAAAATATTTTTTACTTATTAAATTAATACATTATTAAGTCTCAGATCAGAAGGCCTAAACCTAATCGCACAACACATTCAACATCCTGCCTTTGTCCTCTGCCATATGTTTCTCTTCCACTTCGTCCTGACTGTGCGCCATCCACTGTCCGATGTTCGCCCTCTGTCGTTCCTCTTCCACTTCATCCTAACTGTCGGCGTACCACCACCACAAGCACCAGCTTAAAGATTTATGTATTCTCATGCACCTCCGCCCTTCGTTTTCCCAGTTTCCCTTTCTCCTTCTGAACCCTAAGCCAATAGAGAACCACCATAAAGCAAGCAACCCCCGTCAAGGATCTCTGCGAGCAGCGCTATCCATCCACACGACCAAGTCATTACCTCCGCGAGCACGACCCTATCATCACCTCCGCAGGCAGCGCCCACCACGAATCCCACCACTCAAGCATCGCCCATCGCAAGACCCATCGCCACGATCCGCCGCATCCTTTCACGCGTCCACTGTCCAGTCACGCGACTCCTCTGCTTTCTCCCTCCAGATCTTTTTCTTCCTCCCTTTCGTGCGACCCCCTTTACTTTCTCCTTCCAGATCTTCTTCTTTCTCCCCTTCGCACGACCTATTTGCTTTCTCCCTCCAGATCTTTTTCTTCCTCCCCTTCGTGCGACCCCTTTTACTTTCTCCTTCCAGATCTTCTTCTTTCTCCCCTTCGCACAACCTATTTGCTTTCTCCCTCACAGATCTCCTTCTTCCTCTCATTTTCTCGTTCGTCTATTTTTTTTTTTTTTTAAAACATCAGATAAACCCGACGATCCTACCTGAATCGATCCGATTGTAATCAGATCGGTTCGGATTCGTTGCCCAAATTCGACCAAATCTAAACCCGATCAAATTTGATTGGCTCGAATGCTGAAATGTCTCAAATTTGATTCGACCCGATTACACCCCTAATCATAATATGCAGAATTTAATAGACCAATCTGTATAGATAAACAAAAGTGTGGTGTGATTGTTAAAATTCTAGAGCTAGCTCTTAAAATCTTACAAGTTCATGATCTTAGGTCAAAATAACGAATTAACCTGTATATAATATTGATCTCTTGTTGATAAAGTCTAATAAACCCAAATAAATTATGATAAATCATTAAATTATTGATTCTACTAACGAGTTAACAAGCCTATATTTATCTTTGTTTAGGTCTCAAAATATAACTTTTTGGTCACCGTTGTTGAATACTTGGTTGAATTACTATCATGTTGCAATATTTATTGGATTTATAGAGCTAATTTTTACGTTTGCAGTATTACTTGTATTTTTATTAAGATATGAAATAAAGTGAGTGCTCGACTAAAAATCATATAATAGTTGGGTCAAACATTGAGTTATATTTATAATTTGTTACTTTTATTTGCTTTGTTATGAAGTTAGAATACTGAATATTAATTTTGGATAAATCTTTAAAGTATGCTTAGGTACTAAAATATGTTTCTAAATGATTTTTTTGAGATATGTAAACTCTTGTAGGCTTACTAGAGTAGTTCACGATTCGAGATTATTAGGATTTCATGAGTTTACTTGAATTCGATTTTACCAACCTTGAAGTGCAGATTAAGTTAGTAAAATTTAAGCTTAAACTTAATTTAGACCGCTGTGGCCGAGCTCGACCTAGTAACTTGGCCTCTTTGTGTTGGCTTAATCACTGATGTAAATTTTAATTATATTTTTAACATAACAAAGAGGATACTACCATTTCTTTGTTTTGAAAAAATAAAGTCAATTGACATCTTGATTACTTCTCTAATTTATTTTTTATTGACCCCAAAATTGAGTAGCACAAATTTCACATTATTTATTTATTTAGACTTTTAGATGATTAAAGGTCTGCTTGTTTGGGATTCTAAAAAAATATTCTCTACAAACGTTTTTGCAGAAACGTTTTTGTGAAAAGCTGAATTTCAACCTTTTCTCATATAAGCATTTTTAATAAAGTCCAATCAAATATGTATATAATTATCAATAGTAGTTTTTTATTAATTTTTTTTAAGAAAAAGTCTAAACAAACATAACCTAAATTCATTATTTTCTTGAAAAATAAAAAGAGCTGACAAGCGGATAATCCAACCAATAACTCTCAATCTAAAATATTAACTCTAACTAGGCCCAGCTAAAAAAAAATGCTTTGACCCGATATGTATCGGCCCATTATGGTACAACTGGTACAATTCAATTGACAGCTTTAGAGATGGATCATGGTTTAGTTTTGTGGTACTTGGCATGCTTTGCTCTAACAAGGATTATGATAACAAGAATTTTATAAACAGTAACAATGAGATTTAAACTTATAACCACGTTGTCCCTTTGAGTTAACTTAGATGTTGTGATTACCAAATCCACGTCCATTTATCCTGGACGTGGAAGCTGCTCCATAGCAATTTCAAATTTAATTATCATTGTGCCACTGCATTTATACACTCCAGTACCAAACACAGCATTAGATTTTTGAATCATTCCCTACTGCACTCCACTTCTCATTCCCTCCTCTTATGAGCCTCCCCTTGGACCAAAAAAACTTATAACACATCCAAACTTCAAACCACTAACTACTTACCCAATTATAATGACTTAGAATAAAAGGAATACATATATATATATATATATATATATATATATATATATATATATATATATATATATAGGAATTAGGAATTTTCTATAAAGTGGATAATACTATTTTATAAATTTTTTTTCTATAAAGTGAATAAGGGAAAATGGATTAGCTATTGAAATAATAATGTTTGGAACTTCAATTCACTAAATAATTTAAATATAAGCTTACTTATTCATTTAAAAGACAAACTTATTTAAAAAAATAATTTTTCTGCTGCAATATTACATATCACGTTCATCTTGCCGAATAAATTAACAATTTCGCACGAGGAAGAAAAAATCAATGCATAATTAATACTATGAAAACAATGAGTGCATAATTAATTGGGTTAAGATTTTAATACACCTTAACTAATCAATGATGGTGATATACCTTTACTTTCTCAATTTACACTTTTATTCACTTTAGAGAAGCCTAATCCCTATTATGGTATGCACTCGAGCATTGTGATCATTCGATGAATTAAAATGCCAAACGATTTGTGCTTTACAACTAAGAAAGAAGAATTAGGCTTCTTTAACGTGAAAAAAATGTAAAGTGATAAAGTAAGGTTCATTCTTAATAAATTAAAGTGGGTTAAAATTTCAATATACTTTAACTAATAAAGGGTGAATACATCTTAATTACTCACATTGCATTCTTACTCAGGGTAGATGAGCTTCATTAAAAAAAAATGAGAATGCTAAACAATAACATCCAAATTACAAATTGATTTTGAGTGAGAAAACTCTGGTTTCATTTGTAAACTAAAATCACTCAAGGCCCCAGTTTTTTATTTCTTATTTAATTATATTTGATGATGAGTGAGACCGCTTTCTGATAGAATTTAATGCAATATAAATTATCGGCAAGAAGCTGAGGAGTTATTAGGTGGAGCAGTTGGAAGCTGAATCATAAAATTTCCTGCCAGATAACCAGAAATAAAGGAGGGAAAAAACAACGTTTTGTTTTGTAATAGTCGGGGCCAGAGGCCCAAAAGAGGAAAATTTCACATCAACACTTTATTACTTGCGGTAATAGGTGTTGGAGCAATGGAAGACAACCTTAAGTGTTAGGTTGCCCATCATATGCTTTCATGTGAACTGTGTAACCACAAATTACAACCCTGCCCTTGGAAAATGACAGCAAATTAATATTATAATATTTTATTTTATATGAATTGAAGAGTGAAGCAATCAGGGTTCACCACCTAAACCCACAGGTCCAGGTACAAGGTGAGGCAGCAATAAAGAGCAAAAACAGAATTAGAAAGTGGGACTGTGGGAGAACATGAACATAAATAAAGCAAAGTAATAATGATGAAAAACAAAAAAAAACACAAACAAACAAAATAAGTGGTATGTGTCAGAGAGAGAGAGAGAGAGAGAGAGAGAATTAATGAGTGAATCAGTTCGGATAAGAGATAGAACTGAAAATTGTAAAATCAAAGTCAAAAAGGGGACAGACAAATACTCGTGACTCCCAACACCAATAACGGACCAATCCCCACTCACATTCGCCTCACCTGCCTGTGACGTTATCATTCTCTCTGCCCGAACTGCCCGATCTGCCCTGCCCGTCCTTCTCAACCCAATCACCAAGTACACCCTTTACTTTTCGACTTTCTCTCTATCTTCTCTCTCTAAAATTCGTCCCACTTCCCTCTCGCAACATCGAAAGGCGGCTACCAAAATCTGCTTCTGATTCTCGCGGTGTACAGAAATCCGAAATTCCGATTCGCGTTCGATTTCGGGTTCTCCGTGCATTATTAGGGTTTCCGAATTCCCTTTTTTTTCTTGGTTTTGGAGGAGGATGGTGGTGGAATTAGGGTTTTGGGTGGATCTAGGGTTCGGCGGAGGTTGAAGCGGTGCGTTTTGAAGTGCGTGGTTGGGGAATTAAGTTGGGATTGATAGTACTCGTTGGTGGTGAAGTTGGGATTGGGGAAAATGCAAGGCTATGCATGGACGTGGTGGTAAGGAGAGGAAAATAATTCGGCACATGTGGAAATCCCCCACACGTGGCAACCCGATTGTGAACGCTGCTATTGCTGCTGATTCTTCTGCTTCTTCTTCGTCTTCGTTGTCAGTGAAATCGTTCTATAAGGTATCTCTCAATGCTCTTTTGTTTTCTGGAACAGTTTTGGAGCAATTGATTGTATTGGAAGGTTTTTGTGCACTCTATGCTATATGACTTGGTCAATCAAAATACGAATAAAATGAAAAGGACCAAATTTTTAGAATTGATGTTAAATAATTAAGCTGATTGATGTGAATTGGGGAATGCTACAAATTTGTTCATCAGATGCCGTAGTTTGAAGAGAGACGATTTCCCCCCTTTGTTTCTGTGTGCCGTGCAGGTAGAATTTATACTTTTCAGAGGTCTTCCTATCTGCAGCTATTAAATCACCTGGTTCAGTGCATATAGAGTTAGCATAAAAATTAAAGCCATTTCATATGTTGTAATGGTACCATTACATGATACCATACGATACACAAATACGACCATTTTTGAAAAAAATTAAGATACGGGTATGACAATATCTATTAAATAAAATATTTATATTTATATATGTAAAAAAGTTAGAAGTATCACCCCAATCTAAGTCCCTTGCATTTTGAAACCCATTTGTTGAGGACAAAAATCTGCTATTCTGTTATATAATTTGGGGAGGGCAGGATTGCATGAGTGAGAATATGCTTTAAGAGGGTAATTAGTGAGAAGGGGACTTGAATTCATATCTTGAATTTCTCGAGTAATGGTATTCCAAAGGTAGTATAAAAAAATTGGAATACACCAAAAAATATGGATGCAACAATATTGCACGAGTATCGGTATGGGATATGAATTCATTATGGATACATCACTGATTTTGGAGTTTACATGCACCATAGGTTTCATATATTTGAATCTTTAACTAGCAAAATTGTATTTCATATATGGAGTTTTTTTGCTACCCTTCTAATCCGCTGCAAAATTAGTTTTTCTAGTTTTTTTTTTTTACTTCATCTTCGGGGTTGCTTTTTCAGCTTCGTGGTTCTCTTTCTGTATTAAAATAAGTTTTTTTTTGTTTCCTTATAAATTTGATTGCTTTCATGGGATTTTTTGTTTTGCTCTATTCATCTTTTTGGTGCTTCATGAGTGGATTGTTTGAACGTTTTTTTAGAAAACATTAAACTCTCCTTGTTTTCTTGGATGCACTTATTATTCTATGTCAAAAGAAGAATGTTGTTAAAAGAATCAATGCAAATGCTGTTTTTGATTACAGTTGTCTATCCTAAAGGGAATTGGAAGCTTTCTAAATTTAATCATAAGAAATGGCAGAGAAATTATATTTCATAGCATGCGAATTGGTATTTTGGTGCAGTATTATAATGATGATAGTTGTAGCATGAGAATTTCCTGAGTTTTTTTACAAGAAATTTTCGCCTCCCTTATTCTGTGGAATCGAGTTGTTTTCTTGGCTTCAAACATGTTTTTTTAAGGGGGATTAGATAACTCTTTTTAGCTAAAGTTCTTCTCTTTTGTTTTTTTATATTCTCTAGTATTTTACGGTTGTTCAAGGAGTGTTTTCAGTCGTCCTTTATTTCATTATTTCTCTTCTTTCTTTAAATGCATTCTTATAATGATGGTATCTAAAATCCGGTCTTAATATATTGCTCAAAAAGCAAAACCGACGGTGATTTTGTATTCCTTGATCATTAATGGTTTGCTGAGCATCATCTTTATTTTTTAAATCATAGGATGGTCGCAGAATTAGTGCTGGTGGCTGTGCTCTCTTCAAACCACTTCAAGATTTTCCACTTTTTGTCGGAATAATTCGTTGTGTAACAGTGGGTAAAGAGAATAAATTAAAGTTAGGTGTGATTTGGCTTTATTGGCCCTTTGAAGTAAGACTTGGCAAGGGTGTGCTGTTGGAGACTGCTCCAAACGAAATTTTCTACTCCTTCCATAAGGATGAGATCTTGTTGCATCGCTGCTTCGTCCTTGTAAAGTTGCATTTCTTCCTAAAGGTGTTGAGCTTCCATCTGCGATTTCCTCATTTGTTGTAGGGGAGTTTATGACGTTGCGGGCAAGTGTTTATGGTGGCTGAGTGATCAGGATTATATTAATGTAAGTTTCTAACATCTTCTGTTGCATTCTATAATATTTTTTTTTTTTTTACTTTTTTTATGGTGCTTAACATTTGCCCCATTATTTTGTCCACAACACCCCAGGATTGTCAAGAAGAATTAGATAAACTACCAGAAATGCATGCAACAGTGCCGTCAGGCAGTCGTTCTGCTAAGCCAATGAGTAGTCCAACATCAGAATCACATTTAAAATCTGGTTTAGATAGCATCCAGAACAGTGTTTCTCCCATTCGTTCTCAAGTTAAGGGTAGGAAAAGGGAGAGGGTAGATCAAGGGCCAGAGTTTGTGAAGCGAGAACGTTCAACAAAATATGACGATGGAGATTCTTGTAATTTCAAGCAGGATGCAATTTTAAAGACAGAGATTGCCAAAATTACAGAAAAGGGAGGGCTTGTTGATACTGAAGCGGTTGAGAAATTAGTGCAGCTGATGATTCCTGATAGAAATGAGAAAAATATTGATTTAGCTAGCCGGTCATTGCTTGCAACTGTTATTGCAGCAACAGATAAATTTGATTGCCTTAATCGATTTGTGCAGCTGAGGGGTTTGCCTATATTTGATGAATGGCTTCAAGAGGCTCATAAAGGGAAGATTGGTGATGGTGATAAACCTGTTGAGGAATTTCTCTTGGTATTACTTCGGGCACTTGATAAGCTTCCCGTAAATCTTCAGGCTTTACAAGCGTGTAACATTGGTAAATCTGTGAATCATTTGCGTACTCATAAACACTCAGAAATTCAGAAGAAAGCTAGGTGCTTAGTTGACACATGGAAGAAACGTGTTGAAGCTGAAATGATTAAAAACGATGCAAAGTCTGGTTCAGGTCAGACTATCCCCTTTCCTGCCAGACAACGCCTTTCTGAAGCTGCTCAAGGTGGGAATAGACATTCAGGTGGGTCATTTGATGTTGCCATGAAGAGCTCAGTCACAAACCTTTCTGCATCCAAAAATGCCTCTGTGAAGATTGTTGGGGGAGAGAATACTAGTAGATCTGCAGCTACATCTGCATCCCCAGGGTTTGCGAAATCAGTGCCCTCACCGGCATCTGCAACTGCAAACTCAAAGGATGGACAGCCCCGTGTTACCGCTCTTAGTGGCTCCCCTGATCTTCCTATGGCAAATGCAAGGGATGAGAAAAGTAGCAGTTCTAGTCAATCTCACAACAACAGTCAATCTTATTCTAGCGACCATGCTAAAGCTGGGGGTCTTTATGGAAAGGAGGATGCGAGGAGCTCTACTGCAATGAGTGTTAATAAGGTTTCAGGTGGATCTTCACGGCACCGAAAATCTATTAATGGATTTTCTGGTTCAACCCCATCTGGAGGGCACATGGAAACTGGGTTAAGCAGAAATTCCCACGTGCACAAAAATTTAACTTCAGAGAAAATATCTCAATCTGGATTAATGGAAAAGGCACTTGATGGAACTTCTCTTGAGGGGCATACCCCCAAACTGATTGTTAAGATCCGAAAGCGAGGCTGTAGTCCTGCTCAAAGTGCTAGTGCAGGTTCTTTTGATGATCCTTCAATCATGAACAGTCGAGCTTCATCTCCTGTCCTTTCAGAGAAGCATGATCATATTGATCGCTGTTCAAAGGACAAGAGTGATTCTTACCAAGAAAATATTGGCTCAGATATTAATACTGAATCCTGGCAGAGTAACGACTTCAAAGATATATTGACTGGGTCCGAGGAGGGTGATGGGTCACCAGCAGCTATTACTGATGAAGAACATTGTAGGACTGGTGATGATTGTAAGAAAATATTAGATGTATCAAAGGCCGCTTCCTCATCATCTGGGAATGAAAATAAAGCCAGGAATTTGCAGGATGCTTCTTGTAGCTCCATAAATGCTTTAATTGAAGGTGTTCAGTACTCTGAGGCTGATGATGTTGGAATGAATCTTCTTGCTAGTGTGGCTGCTGGAGAGATCTCCAAATCTGAATTGGTATTGCCAACAGGATCCCCTAAAAAAAATTTCATGCCTGTTGAACAATCATGCGCAGGTGATGCAGTAGTCAAATCCTCTGAAGATTATCCAATTCAGGATGAGTATTACTCAAATGATGGTGAACATAAGAAGCAGGATTCTATATCTGGTTATTTAGGGACAAATGATGATAATTCTGGTTTTATGGTATCTGGAGGGAAAGCTGCAGGAGAGCGCAGTATGGATATTAATTCATCAAGAATGGATATGCAGGTTACTGAAACTTGTTTAGAAAACAAAGGGAAATTAAATGAAAGACCAGGGGGTACTTCAATTGATGGCTTTCCTGAAAGCACCGTTCAAGAAGCCAGAGATAGTGACTCTAGCAAGCAGCGCAAGGAAAAGAAGGTCGATAGGGTAGTGAATGCAGGAGGAAATATTGATGCTAAGGTCAGTGATGTTGCAGAAGATGAGGCAGAAACAGTTGAAAAATCTTCACACACCTCTGCAGAAGTTGATGTGAAGGATGATAACTGTACCATTGAGGGATTAAGCAGCGGCAGAGATACAACTCTGAAGTCTCCCTCCATTCTTGTGCAGTTCGACTCGGTAAAAGGAACATATGAGAATGTACCCCGTTCATCTGGTTATTGTATCGATAATGTTCATGAAGACCTAAATGAACGAGAATCTGAAAGAAATAATGATATGGCTTCTCAGAACATTCCTAGTCAGTCTAAAAAGCAAAGAAATGAGAGGGAAAGTGATACTGTTACAGTGATTGAAAATAGAGGTTTATGTTCAGGTGTGACGGGCCTTGCTGCTGAGTATGTGGAGGAGAATTCAGGAACAAAAGAAGTTCATGACCAAGATGTTGGACAGGTACTGAACAAAGCTTTGCCTAGCATTCCTTCACTGGAAATGGATCAGCGTTTGGGTCCCAAAGGTTCAAAATTGGCTGCTATGGAAGCAGAGGAAGTGGAGGAATGCACCTCTACCACTGCAGATGCTTCTTCCATGTCTGCTGCTGGTGTCTCAGATGTGGATGCAAAAGTTGATTTTGATTTAAATGAAGGGTTCAATGCAGATGATGGAAAATGTGGTGAGTTCAACAGCATTGCCATGCCTGGATGTGCACCTGCTGCACGATTAATCAGTCCTTTTCCATTTCCTGCTTCATCTATGTCTTTTGTTATTCCCTCATTTACAGTGGCTGCCGCTGCAAAGGGGCCTTTTATGCCACCTGAAGATTTATTGAAAAATAAAGAGGAGCTTGGTTGGAAGGGATCAGCCGCCACTAGCGCATTCCGGCCAGCTGAGCCCAGGAAAGTTATGGAAATGCCTCATGGTATGCCAAATACCACTATTCTTAAAGCTGCAGCTACAAAGCAGAGTCGCGCACCGTTTGATATTGACTTGAATGTGGCTGATGAAAGAATACTTGATGATATTTCTTCTCAAACTTGTGCTCGCCTGACAGATTGTGTATCTAGTGCAGGCAATGTTCATGATCCAAATACAAATAAATCAAGGGGCTCACCTCCCTGTTTCTCTGGAGGGCTTGGTCTTGACTTGAACCTAGTGGACCAAGCTTCTGATGTGAGCAATTGCTTCACGAGCAATAGTCATAAAATGGATGTACCCCTTCTGCCGGTGAAATCCTCAACCGGTGGTCCTCCAAATAGAGAGGTGAGTGTCTGCCGGGATTTTGATCTGAACAATGGACCTGCTGTTGATGAAGTCACGACTGAACCATCGATGTCCGCTCAACTTGTTAGGAGCAGTGTGCCATCTCAACTACCTGTTTCTGGACTTCGAATGAGTAATGCGGAAGTAGGGAACTTTTCGTCATGGTTTCCTTCCACTGGGAACACTTATTCAGCTGTAACAATATCTTCAATTATGCCTGACAGAGGGGATCAGTCCTTTTCAGTTGTTGCCCCTAATGGGCCACAAAGGATGTTTGGTCCTGCAACTGGTGGCAACCCATTTGGACCTGATGTTTATAGGGGGACAGTTTTGCCATCTCCTGCAGTGCCATATCCATCTGCACCAATTCAATATCCCGTCTTCCCTTTTAATTCCAGCTTTCCTCTTCCATCAGTGTCATTTTCTGGTGGAACGACCAATGTAGATTCAACTTCAGCAGGGAGGCTTTGCTTCCCTGCAGTACATTCACAGCTAATAGGGCCTGGCGGTACTGTTTCATCCCATTATCCCAGGTCTTATGCTGTTAGCCTCCCAGATGGTAGCAATAGTAGTAGTTCTGAGAACAGTAGGAAATGGGCAAGGCAGGGTTTAGATCTTAATGCTGGACCTGGCAGTTCAGACATAGAGGTGAGAGATGAGAGTTCACCTCTTGTACCAAGGCAACTTTCTGTTGCCAGTTCACAGTTCCAGTTGGGTGGTGGTGGTGTTAAGAGGAAGGAGCCTGGGGGCTGGGATGGCTACAAGCAATCATCATGGCAGTAACAAAATTTGTACTCACAATCTGAGAACCCAGAAATGCTTGTAAGCGTTTAGTTTTGTATATTCAACTGTTGTTTGTAACATGTAGGCATTCAAGGAGGATATTTGAAAATATATCCTTTGTTGTGCTGATGTAATTCAGAGGAGGGGGAGATAATTTTTTCGTAAAGAAAAGAATATATATCTAAATGGTAATAAGTGTTATTGCAGTTTCTTTGAGTTTTCTGCCCCCTCCATTTAATTCTTCTTGCTAGTTTTCAAACTGCATTGTTCTTTTTTATTTCCCTTTGTTGCTTCGCAATTAAATGTTGTGATGCCGCTTAAAATTTATTTGTTTTTATACTCTGACCATCAATCCCATAGTTAATCAACGTATCTTGAAAGAAATCTTGTTGGGGCGAACAGATGTTTGCTTCTTCGACATTTTCTACGAGGTTGTAGGTCAGTTTTCTCTTTGTAGTAGATACCACCCTAACTGTTGGACGGCTTGCATTTTGGTTAAAATAACAAATAAGTTAGCACAAGGTTGATAAGTTAATTTTTAGGTTATAATTTTTAGTTGATAATTGAAAAATTAGTTGATCGAATTTTAAGTGTTTAGTAAAATTAGTGGTTGAATTAACGTATAAATATAAAATAATAAAAAGGACATTTATATGATTTTTGTACAAATTATTTTTAAATTCTAATTAAAGTTTTATAATTAGAAAATTTATTTTTAATTTTATTTTTAAATACTTATATTAAATAATATAAATGAAATATTATGTTTATATAATTTTTTATTTAAATTTTATTTAATAAGAGGTTGGATAAAGTAGGACTGGTCAAAGAACTTTGGGAGCTGTGATTTTCTTCCTCTTTTGTGGTTGATATAATTAATCTTGTATCCCTGTTTCCATATGTTATTATTTTACTCTAATTCTCGTTTCATCTGCCAAGTATTTTTCTGATACTTGCAATGGGTTGTAATTGCTAATCTTAAAATATTCATTGTTACTGGATTTCAGATTTTTGTAAAGTCGCTTTTGATTTTGGCATTGCATTTGATGTTTTTGGTGACGGATCTCAGGGGCTCGCTCGTATGAAGTTTCCCTAGTCATTAGATTATAAATTTTAAAAGCATGACCCTTGCAGATTCTGCCAAATATTTAAGTTCTAGCAAACATCAAATAAGTTCTGGAATTACTAGTCCTTGTGTCATGAACGCCAGCAATTATATTCTAATCTACTGTAGAACACTGACCAGTCTGCTTTTAACACTTGTTACTGTCATTTTCTGAAACTTAACATGTGGTTTCCAAATATTTCAAGCTACTTCCGGATATGTATGACATTAATTTGTATGTATATATCGTTTTGCCTTATCTGTTGTGGAAATGTGAAATATGAAAAGTTTAAAAATGTAAAATGAATTTTTTTTTTCCCACTTTTTTTGGTTTAGTTTTTTTGGTGCGGAACATGAAAAAGACAAAAGTTTGTTTTGTTTAGTTTAACTTTGATTCACAGTGAATATAAATTTTTTTTAGACTGTCATCTAATAAAAAAAAAATTAGACTTGGTAGGATTTGGTTGGGATAGTCAACTTTTGGACATGGAAATGTAAGTATAAAAGTTTCTCCTTCCACCTGACACGACTAACCGATAGCTGCTTGGGTGAAATAAGCAACCATCACCAAACATGATTACGGGTCCGTTTGTTTTAGATTCTACGAAACAAAATCACATTGGGAGAAAGTTTTTCTCATATAGCTTTTCAAATAATTGTCTCGAGAAGTGTTATTTTCACGTTTGTGTTGAAAATAATCTTTAACCAAACGGACACTACGTAGATAAGTAAATATACATCTATACATGTGAAAATTTCTTCAGTTGTGATTCATCTATTTCTTGAATGATACTTAAATTCACGTATCAAGTAGGTCGTATCAAAAGAAAAAAAAAAATAATAACTCGCCAAAAAAAATGGCTTTGATTATCCTTTCCTTACAAGAACAAAAGTTTAATATTTCCTCTTGACATAAACCTATCTAGAAATTAAAAACAATGAAATACTTGCAAACCTCGAGCCAAATGACCCGGTCACTTTCGAAATCTCTACAGAATGATAGATAACACACTTCCCCCATTGCAGGTAAAAAGCCTTTGGATGAAATACGGATGAGTTGTTTCATTTAAGACGAACAATATTCCTTCCACACATAACATTTCTGCAATTTAATGGAAACGGATTAAACCCAAGAAAAATTGTCTTAACCAGACACACACAAACAGAAATATAATAACTTATATTCTTTGGGTGTGTATCAGAGGATAATTTTGATTGCAGTGCCAGACAGACAATATGAATTCAACAACCACTTAATGACCATATATCCCTTTTCAAAACTAAAGAGTGTTTTTTCACATGCAGGTGTTACGAGAGGGGACTCAGGACTGTCATTGGGATGTCAACAAAAATGTAAGATTGACAAAAAAATCTGATAATATGAGAGAATGCGGTATGCATGCAAAACCATGCAAAATCTAATAAGTATGGAGAAAGTGTACTGACAAAAAACATCCTCGACGTGGTTTCTTCTTCTTCTCTTGCTGCTTTTGTGGGGGCTTGATGACCACCTTGATCGCAGCATCAAAAACCGACTTGACATTCTGCAAATGCATTAAGAATAGGATCATTTGCTGCAGAATTTTTTAGACAACAGGTAGTATTTATCTGCAAAAATGAGAAAAGACTATCTTTTGAAGCAACACTGAGACTGCGATAGATCATTTACCACCAAATATCATGTAGAGACTGCACTAAAAGCTTAGCTTTATTATAGATATTTCAATTCCTAGCAATCACTAGGGCCAAATAGCATCTTTTTCATATTGTCTCAAGAGAACTACCTAGAGCAAGTGAAAGTAACATATAGAAATAACCACTTTCGGTCAAGACAAAAGGATGGTCCTTGTGCATAATTGATTTGAGTTTTGGCCCCAACTTCCAAACACCAACCATACTTACAGCAACAGAGCCTTATCTATATCCAACTAGGTGAGATCAATTACATGGATCAATGGCGCCATTCGAATTCACCAAAAGCAAGATCTTTTTTTTAATCATTTCTTCTAAAGCTATATTAGGTCTTCCTCTACCCCTTTTAAACGAAGAATCTTTCATTTGACCCTTTTTTCTCACTGGAGCCTAATTTTAAAATAAAATATTCCCACGGTCTTGCATTCCTTAGTGCAATAAGTCTCATGTCTGGAGTATGTTTTACCTAATAAGGCACTGCTAAACAATCCAGTATAATGCTTCTTAAGTAGGGAGTTAAGTTAGTTTTCTATAGAAGAGAATGTGAGGTATTTCTTTTTAAATGGCTTGAGACATTGAAGTGTTGTACGAATAAAATGGTTGTATAAACACACCTGCTGAGTTTTTGAGCTGCACTCGATATAATAGGCAGCTCCTATCAGTTTCCGCAGTTCTTCGCCCTGGTTATGAACAAAAATCAACAGTTACAATAAATACTGCCTATTGAACTCTGTTCACAGCTAATAAGGGAAGATATTGTACTTGCTCTGAAGTCACAGGCACCAGACCAGGGTGATCAGCCAAATAGTGCTTGTCTTGTCGGAGATCTACATGGTCAACATAAATGTAGTATTACATGCAGAAGTGCAAAACATTTCACATTGAACTGATTAACTCCCATACATGAATGACAGATGTCCCCAATAAAAGAAATCTACTCAATTGAAGCATTAACCATTTCTTTTAAGTCTACTAATTTGCTATTGCACCAAGGATTGAAGAGAAATATCATCTACAAAGAGAGGCTACAAAACTAGATAAGGTTCATTTTGGGACAGACTTTAATTAAGTCAAAAATAGCAAAACTGTTGAAGCGATATGGGTGGCCAGCAGTATTACACGAGGAACAGCAGAGATTGTGAAATTTGTTCGTAATCATAATATGAAGTTATCGGAAGTAATCAATGAATCAATAACAAATTGAGGAGATAACCACATTAACTGTTTACATACTTGATTGTGATTACGCTGCTCATTATTTACATAATTAGTCTCTCTCCCGTCATCCTACTGTGTGGCAATTTACAGTTGATAGCCAAGATTCTGCATTAAGAAGCCTAACTAAATTTGATTAATTTATCATCCTTCTTGTAATATTGCTATGAGGTTTCTCCTCGTGGTCCAATTTCCCTTTATTTTCGTTTTGGTAAAAAAAAGTTCAAAACATCATGTGTACTTCACATAAATGGCACCCTTTTGAAATTTTTGTGATAAATGAGTTTGTGAAGTTTAAAAAAGTATATTAGTTTCCCTCAAAACTTTTTGTAAGTTTTTAATGAATTATTATGTTGTACTAGACATCGTGTAATTCTTTGCCAAATGAGCACATATGTTTCAGCATAACAAAATGACAGTCTAAAGAATCTAATTTATCTATACAGGCCGGTTGCTATTGTTCTAGCATCAAAAGAGAATAGATGAGTTATAGTTGGAGAGGTCTCATTCAAAGCGCATTTGGGTAATGCCTTACGGATAATTTGGCAAAAAAAGAACATCCACATTCAGAAGATAAAATGGTATTGGGTTGAAACAAGTATTTAAGACCAGTGCTTGATGACTTACCCAATTTGGTTCCAACTAGTACCACTGGTACACCAGGAGCAAAATGCTGGAGTTCAGGGATCCACTGCTCAGCATATACAAAATTAGAAAACCAAAGAGAAATCTACAAGACATGTGAAAGTACTAACACAGAAACACAAATATACCTTCTTTAACACATTCTCATAGCTCGCGCAACTAACTAAAGAGAAAGCCAAGACAAAGACATCTGCCCCCCTGTAGCTCAAAGGCCTAAGCCTGTTGTAATCCTCTTGCCCTAAAGAACACATTGGAAGCAAATGGAACATAACAACCTTTGCCATTTGACATCACAAAATTCTTTCAGGCACATAAGAAATTAAGTTCCAGACATTTTCCCTCCGGTTATTATGATCACAGATAATTATTATTAAATAAATATATAAATATTGTTCTTTCTGTCTGTATAACTGAAAATAGTACTACAACAATTAACAATTCCGTGTAAATATACCAGCAGTGTCCCAGAGGCCTAAATTGACAGTGGTGCCTTCAACGACCACATTTGCACTGAAATTATCAAATACCGTTGGAATATAGTCCTGATAGGAACAACCCAGATGACAAAGTTAGCTTCTTCCAACCAGAATTGAATTAAAGTCTTCCTCTTTTTTCAACTCGCACAAATACATAAAAGAGACATTGATTTCATGAAAGACCTCAAGAAAAACTGAACCATAAAGTGAAAAGTATGATATAAATGACAGCGAAAAAACAAAGAATGAGACAGATATTCATGACAGCAAAGAATTCATTGATACCGTGGGGAATTTGTTGCTTGTGTAGCAAATTAGCATGCAGGTTTTGCCTACAGCTCCATCACCAACGGTCACACACTTGATGAACCTTGAAGCAGTTGCAGCCATTGGAACAAACACCAAAAGAAGAAGAAGAAGCTCTTCTCAAAAAGGGTATGTTTTGTTTAATTTGACAGGTTGAAAGCTTGAAGCTTTTTGAGTGATTCAGAGAGAGAGAGAGAGATTGTGACACTTTCACATGATTCTCACTCATTCACTCCTTTCTTGCTAGCTGTTGCTGCATCTTTTTTATTTTCGGCTTGGAAAATCAATTTTTTTGTTATTTAATAAAGTTAAAATATTAAATTAACAGAAATATAGTTATTAGTTCAAATTAAATAATGGGTTGGTTAACCCACTCTTAAATCGTGTGGATAGATTTATTTCAAAAAATTTTTTTATCAGGGGAGGGGTTGAAGTTAGTTAGGGTGCATTTATATATAACTAACACCATGGTGACTCTTGTGGCCATGTCTTGCCATAGTGATTAATATTTACAAACTTCTTCTAATTATATTTTAAAGTTTAGGGGAAGATGGAAGGAAGATTATTCCATTAATGAAACTTGTGATTGGTTCAGTTTAACGGATTCACTCAATTTGTGGAATGTTGGGGCCATGATCACTAAAAAAATTTAATTTTTATTTTTTTATATAAAATATATCTTTAGTCATTTTGATTTTTTTCTTGTAACATATTTTGATTTGGTTCTGTTAGTATGAGCCGTTTTTTTGGTGCTCTGTTAGTATGAGCATTTATTATAACAAAACCAATAAACCGAATATGATAAAGTTAAAATTCATTTATATCTTTTATTATATGAATAATATAAAGCAAAAAGAAGTCAATATTTATCGGCTATGGTAGCATAAAGATTCATTCAGTGAGTAAAGGCTAAAAGAGTTGTGCCTCGGTGCTTGCTTTATGGGGAGAAAATGATAGGGGACGACGCATTATTACAGGCATTAACAGGGTTAGTTGAATGCTTAAGTAAACATTAAGCAACATGAATGATAAAAGGGAACAGCCCACAAAAGGATCAAGGAACACGCTATGCACACAGCACAATTCACTACCCTTCCACGGTATTGACCACAAAATCCGGTTGAGGTTTTTTTTTTCACTATCTTTGTGTTTTATGTTTCTCAATACTCGATAGTGGTTGACGCATCATTGTTAATTCTTTTACCTATTTTAATTCCAAACACAGATGATGCTTTAATTGAGGTAATTTAAGATGCTTATGCTTGAATGTTAATCTTTATTATTATAATAATGATTATTGTTTTTGGTATTCTCTAACATAGTGTTTGATCGGAAAGAAATGAATGAGAGACGAGAGAAATGATATTTTTTTAAAGAGTAAAGACTCATTTAAGTCCTCAACAATTTTTGAAGTACCTCATTTGGTCTCTGAGGAAAAAAACTCACCAAATAATTCTCGAGAATGACAAAAGATAGACATTTTAGTGCCTCTATTTGTTTTCATCCCGAACACGTCATTAGAGTGTTGATGTGTATCGTTAGTATGTCAGGTGCTCAGATAATAATCCCTACATGCATATTAGACCATGAAAATAATTATTAGACCATTTTAACGCTATGTTTAGGAAGTAGACAAACAGAGGGGCTGACATGTCCCTCTTTTGTCATTGTCAGGGACTATTCGTTGAGTTATTTTTCTCAGGGACGAAAAGTGGTACCTCAAACATTGTTAGGGACTAAAATGGGCCTTCACTATTTTTAAAATTTTTCATATTTGGTTCAACTTTTTGGAGGAGAAAGAAGATAATGGTGGGGAGCAAAATGATGGAATTATATGATAATTCTATTAATCATAGATCATTCATAGATACAAGATTATAACATATTATACATATTACATTCAAGAGATAATTCAAGAATGTGTACCTGGCACCAAATAAGGATTCATCTTACTGTTATTGATTTGATGTCAAGAGGAGATGTGTGATACAAAGAAGCGAGAGAATGTGAGAGATCAGAGTGTGAGAGTGAACTACTTTATTTCCTGGAGCTATGATCAGTATATCATGACTGTTTAATGGGGAGACAATATTTATAGACTCCAAATGAGAGCAAGGACTTCTCAACAGGCTTCTAAGTGAAAGGCTCAACCCATCATAAGCCGGTCATAAGGTTAAACTCAATACTATATCATCACATATATCAAGGTCTGTTTAGATTGGCTTATAAACAGTTTATTTGGGCTTATCTACTGGCAAAAACGATTGTCAGAGTGTTTGAGAGGGCTTAATGAAACAACTTATGACATGTTCATAAGCTGTTTTTAGCTTATTTTGATAAGCTCTCCAGGATAGCTTATGAAAACAGCTTATAACTTATATGAAAACTGTCTAATTATATTTTCTCTTTGATTATAAAAATAGCTTATACATAAGAACATCTCCAATGGTAAAATTTTAAGAAACCCATTTTAAGTTTTTAAGTGGGTCTATGTATGCCAACTCAAATTTATGACACCCACTCAATTTTCACTCCAATGGGGGTTTCTATTGTCAAGTTCTTTAACTTCTCCCTCCTTTCAATATCCCACATTCTCTTTCCCACCTTTACACTATCAAATGAAAAAAAATAATATTTAAATGCTATGAAACTCTCTTTTTAGGTTCCTTAGATAAAGGAACCCATTTTAAATTTAAGGAACCCAAAATCATATGTGACATATTATAATAATATTTTATTCTTAAGGAACCCTTATGGAACTTCCACTAAAGATGCTCTAAGAGCTTATATGATAGGCGTTTATCCTATAAGTGCTTAATTAAGCCATTTACCCAAACACGTCCCAAGTGCTTTAATATCAACAAATGACCATAATTAATATATATTACAATAATTCCTAATAATTGATTAATGTCAATCCATATAATCGATTAATTAAAATAATTAATATAACACAAATTCTCTCTTAATTCAATTTTGGCTCCCCTCCAATATTGGGGGGATTAGGAAGAGAGAGGAGGAATTTTAAAACAATTTACATGTATTGACTAAAATATCTTTATTTGTGTATTTTGAATTAAATAATTATAAGGGTGTAAAAATAAATTAGTTTTAAAATCTCTCACTTCCTCTCTCGAACCAAACATGAAAAGTGTTACCTTTCCTTTCCTGCATTGAAATTTCTCCCTCTCCTTCTCTCAATTAAACATAATAGCTAATTAAAATCTCTCTCCTATCTTCCTATGAACAAAACATAGCAAACCAGCTTGTTTGGAGCATGAAATGAGGCTTTCCCCCGTTAAAGAATGCGTTTGATGAAAATGGGTTAAGAGAAGTGCTGCAGGGATAATATAAGATTACTTTTTTCTTTTAAAAAAAATATAATTAACATATATAATTATTGAATATTATATTTGCTAAAAAATAATATAGAATGTAGTAAGAAAAGTGAAAAAAATAATATTATAAGATAAGTAATAACTTTCATGTATAAATAAATATAAATTTTATAAAAATTCAAAAACGTATTTCAAAACGAAATTAATACATAATTGATGTTTTCAACAATTGTATATTAAAATAATTTTTTTCAATAGCTAGCAATTTTCTTTCAAATTTTGATTTTTTAAATATTATTTTAAATATAAGTGTTTGTGTGTAAACTAATTTAATTTTAGAGTAAAAGCCGATTTAAGTCCCCAATAATTTTTGAGGTATCAAATTTCGTCCTAGAAAAAAAACTCATCAAATAGTCCCCGAGAATGACAAAAAAGGGACATTTTAATCCCTTCATTTGTTTCCATCCTGAACACGTTATGAGAGTATCGATGTGTATCGGTATCGTTGGTATACCAGGTGCCTAAGCAACAGTCCCTACATATATAATAGATCATGAGAATAATTATGCATTGACCCAATTAAGTCCTCAACTATTATTTAAGTAACCCAATTTAGTCCCTGACAATTTCTATCGTTGGATACATTAGTCCCTACATGTTAGAAGTAACACATCAGATGCACCACATCAAATGCATCAATGCAAGTCATATGGACGAGTTTAATAGACACTTGGGCACACTAACGGTATACATCATCACTCTAACGCTATCTTTAGGATGGAGATAAATGGAGGGATTGACGTGTCCCTCTTTTATCATTGTTAGGGACAATTCGATGAGTTTTTTTCTCAGGTACGAAAAGTGGTACCTCAAACATTGCTAGGGACTAAATGAGCCTTTACTATTAATTTTAAAATTCGGTTTTTGATTAAAATTTAATGTGATTTATTTTGTAAAATACTTTAATTTTTTTCAAATTAGATATTGTACATTTTATCTTTTCTATTTTAAGTTGATTATAAAATAAAAATATTAAATATTATCATACATTTTATTAAAAAATAATATTAAAATTAAATACTTATAATAATTAAAACAAGTCTCAACTACTCTCTTCCTTTCTTAAATTGACGCTTAGTTTGGATAGGAAAGAAATAAGGAGGAAAGAAGTAGGAGAGAAATAGAAGATAGATAGATTTTTAGATTGTTTGAATTGAAAGAAGTAAGAGAGAAGTAGAAAAAAAAAAGAAAAGCTATGTTTTTTGTAAAGACATATTTATCGTTAGTAACATATTTTCATAGTGAAAATAAAAAAAATATTTGATTTGTCTTTTCACAATTTTTTCCTCCCTCTCTCCTATATATTCTATCGGCACATGTGAAGAGATTATTTTTTGCTGTGAGTCCCACAAAAAATTTCTTTTGGTTGTGAGTCCCACAAAAATTTCTCTCTTCCCTCACTTCTCTCCCTAACCAAATTGAAGTCCTAATTCTTTCTCTGAGTTCTATCTTCACGAGTTCTTTCTCTTCAAAATCAATCGAATCAAACCATAGCTAAGACATTCATTTTTTGATTCAAGAGATTTATTGGTTTAAGAGAGATTTATTTATATCTTTGAAGTGCAGTTGTTTCGGCAAAAAAGATATTGATTTTTTGGTCGAAAAGAGTTGGTATAGATTATTACCAAATAAAAATTAATATATATATATATATATAACTGGTATGCATAGTTAGTGTAAAAAAATTTATATTGTCAACCAATTATAAATTTTAACATCATTAAAAATGTTTGTTCTTATCATAACTACATTAGAAGTAATACATACGACAATGTATCAAAACTACAAAATATATGCCCTTGAGTCAGCTCACTTAGTTAAACTGCAGGACAAGAACTATGAATGTATGGGTTCAAACCCCGCAATGCACTTCACCCCTTCCCAATATAGGAATTATATAATTCATTACTATAATAAAAGAAAAAAGAAAAATGTTGCATTGCCGAGAAGAATTGCCCAAAAAGTTGAGGATGGTGGAGTGACAAGTGGAGCAAGAAGAGAAGGAAGAATAGCGCCAACAAAGTAAGAAAAAAGTTATGCAAGTAGGTTGAAGATTTATTTGGGGATTCATCAAACTCCACAAGGTGAGAAGGAATGTAAAAAGTTTTATGTTAGGGTGTTTCTACTCAGAAGAGTTTGAATGATCATCTTCCAATGATAGCATGGAGTGAGAGGATACCTCAGATGATATAGAAGGGAATGATGAGGAAGAAGACCTTTTTCAAGCTGATGAGGCCGACATTATTAGGAATGGGAGTATAAGGAATAAGACAGTGTGGAGAACACTTCCTTTACAATTGAGGTGGATGATAGAGGTTATCCAAGTATTACTACCAACGACTTTGAGGATGAACAATTGTGGAAACCATGGAAGTAGACCTTCATTATTAAACTACTAGGTAAAACGGATTAGCTACGTCATAATGAAGAAGAATATATATAGAGGTAGCCAAGACCATGAGTGGTTTTGTTCATATGGTTAATGTGTGCAATGGATTTTTCTTTGAAATTTAACTCTTATATGAAGATTATGGGTTTGCATTGAAATGTGGCTTATGGCTGGTCTTTGATCATTAATACCCCAGGTGAGGAAATGAGTACCTACGTTTAAAAGTGTGTTTGGATTGGCGTTGGGTTCAACGCCAATGACATTCTAGATTGGCGTTGAAAAATCACGTCGGCCATTGAACTTAAGTTGTCGTTGAACTCAATCCAACTCCAAATACATTCTAAGTCTTATATAGAGGGCGTAACCAACTGCATAGTTATTTCGATGAGGTTGTCTGGCCTGGCTATATATATATGATAAGAAAGTAGTGTTGCTCTAAATTGTTAATCACATTAATTACCTATGTGGCCATAATATTGTGGTTACATTCACTATTGCATCGCCTCACAATTGCATTATGATTCTAACTTATAATATGGATCTTAACCCATGGAACAATAGTTCGAAGAGAAGTTTGAGAGATTTTATATATACATAAAGGTAGACCTATAGACCAACCACTTTTGTCTCAGTATTATCACAATGGGAAACATATGATCATCAAATATGAAGGGATTGCATTTGTACCCAAGTCATTTAGTTGCTATAATTGTCCAGAATGCTCAATGAGTACTGGTATTATGACATATCTCAATCACCAACATCCAAAGAATACTTAGTTCATGTTTTCCAATGAAAGGATGTTCCTCGTCTGCATCAACTTGTTGGCATCTCCAGAGATCGATTAACAGGAGAGCTAATTTTGAAAATTTTATTGAGGAAATGCATATGCTTTGAAGTGGAACATTAACAACTATATGCTACCTCCACAAATTAATAGAGAGGGAGCGATCTGAATGTTCCAAGTACTCATATTTGTCCTCCCCATAAGAGCACCGAACGGAGAGGGTATGAAAAGGGGCACCAAGAGTAAGAGAAAAACGGACCAACATTTGCAGTTCAAGCCAAACAATATGTTGAGTTGCTATGAGCGACCCAATTTTAGTGCAAACACCATTGTGGGTGCAAATATACAATTGCAGTTTGTAAATGTTAAGCCACATGTGCTATCATTTGATTATTGGATTGTCAATGTTACGTGCTAGATTAGGCTTAACCAAGAATTTCTTTGACATAGGATCTACGATATTGATACTTTTGGTTTATTTCCAACTTGTTATAAACTCGTATTGGGCATGTGTTTTAAACATGCCAAATGATATGAAGATTAATGCACATGGACAAAGCCTATGTTTGGTGCACATGAACCACACGGAAGAGTAGGTAGGTTGTAGTTTTTACGGATTTTGTGTTACAAAAGTGTCATTCCTAATGCGATTTCATGGCTACCAAAATGGAACTAAACATATATAAAGTAGATGAATAAAATATACTTCAAACATCGTAGAGAATAACGTTATTTGTTTTAGCTAAAATACAAGTAATTTTATTCAAAAGAGATAGCATAGGTGCAAGAAATGATTGTTTTATTTTTAAATTTTATCATCATTACTTATAATAATAAATCTTGTTTTTGTTTAAATTGATTACCCTTAAATTTTTATCCTTAATTTTATAGATATGCTATTTGATACGAATGCTAGGGTACAAAATTCACCAATTAACTTTTTTAACCAATCCAACGAGTCTATTACCATACAAAGGAGTAAAACCATTTTTAACTTTTCCCATATAAAACTTTGCATGAATTGCGTACAATACTCTATTTCATACTCTTTAGCATTTCTCTTAATTTTATTAGTGTGACAACCAACGTTAAAAAAAATTAAGAATATAAATATTATTTTAGGGTCATTAATGATTAGTAAATAATATTATTAATTAATCTTAAATTTATTATACCTAATGAAATTTACGTGTAACATTTTTTAAAAGGACAAAACTTAAATACAGTATCTTCGGTCTTGTGGTATTGTTCTCCTGTAATAAAGTGACATGTGTACTATTTTTTCCAACTTAGCAACTATGTCACTTGACACTGTTAATTAATTTTTCTCTGTTAACTTTTTTATATTTTTTTATTCATTCTCCCACGTTCTTTCCCCACCTACCTTCACCTCTCCACTGTGACCCTTTGCTCCCCTCTTTGCAAGATAGTTCGCTGCAAAGTTACCTTTTCTCATCATATGCCCAAATTCCACCACCCAATTCCTCTATTGTAGAAGATCGATGTCCCAAAGTAGAGCTTCATACCGATGATAGCGTGACGGAGACCAGAGTTTCAGAAGATGCAGTGCATCCATGGAGTCGTAGAAGAAAAAGAAGTTTCCAACTCCTTCCTCCCATGGCCCATGATGACCTGTTCCCCTGGTTCACCCCCTCCTTGTGTGTATTCTGTTCGTGCGAAATAGAGAAGAGCGTTTGGGAACATGAAGCAAGATGGGAAAAAAGAAAAGAAGATATGTGAAAAAAATGGGACCTAAAAATTGAGAATTGAGATTAAAAAAAACATAAGCAACTTTTTAGTTTCTAAAGAGATGAAAAAGGGAGAGTTTGGGGTGGGCGTGGGGGTGGGAGAAAGAAAGAATAAAAAAAAAAGAAAAAAGGAAAAGAAAGTTAACAGAGAAAAATGTGGGTAACCATGTCAATTAAAATGGTTGCTGAATTGAAAAAAAGTAATACATGTGTTCCTTTATAATAGGTGAACAGTAATAAAAGAATTTAAGGAATCCAATGTAAGTTTTGTCCTTTTTAAAATACAAGATAAGTGTGTGTTTAAAAACCCTATTTAAGGACCTTGAAATGATTTTGTCAAAAGTTACGATGAATAGTTATCTCGGTGGAGAAGTCTTTATGCTAATATACGCCCTTTATATTATATGATGAATGGATATATACATAATATCCATTTATGGCAAATTCTTTTAATTAACCGTGTTTTTTTTTATTTCAAATAACATTATTTTTAAATTAATTATTAAAATATCATCCTTTTTATTCCCTTTAAAAAGTCTCCCTCCATTCTCAACTTCTAAATTAGATTTGATTTTTTTTTTATTTTATCCTGTTGGGAAGTCAGGTATAGCAAGCACGACTTCTTAACGGGAGTTTTTAATTTTTTTTGTTTTTCATTTAATTTTAATTATTTAAATTAACTTAATTTTTTATATTAATTTACTACTCCGATCTTCTCAAATTTTTTGATCAAATATATTAGCAAATTTTAACTACTTTCATTCTATTAAATAGGAATAATATCATTAAATAGGATGAAAGTAGTTGAAATTTACTGATATATTTGATCAAAAAATTTGGAAAGATCAGAGTAATAAATTAATATAAAAAATTAAATTAATTTAAATAATTAAAATTAAATGAAAAACACAAAAAAAATTAAAAACCCACGTTGAGAAGTCGTGGTTGCTATACCCGATTTCCCAACAAGGTAAAAAAAAAAAATCAAATCTAATTTAGAAATTGGGATTGGAGGGAGACTTTTCAAAGGAAATAAAAAGGATAATATTTTAATATTTAATTTGAAACCAGTGTTATTTAGATAAATAAATAAAAAAATAGTGTTAATTAAAAGGATTTGCCATCCATTAATTTCTGAAAATTACATATAAATCCATTTATCATGGATATATGTTTGAAAAAAGAGTATATAAAAGGATGGGACAGATAGAGAGAATGTTTTGATTATTTTAATGAAATCTACGGCTAGGTTCAAAATGAGTGAGAGAACCAGACAAGAACAAGAATAGATTTGGTCTGTCCAGCCTGCTTCCTCATTTCTGAGTTCTCTGCTTAACATTCACTCACACCACTTTCACTCTCAGTTTCAGATAATAACAATAATAACCCAAAGATGGGAGATAACAAACGCAAGAGAGGACGCAAACCCAAAAACCCCGCCCCCGAAACCCTAGACTTCCCCCCCACCATCACCGCCCCTAATGCCACCGCCACCACCTCCATGGACGACGTCTTCTCAGTCGGAAACGTCGAGCTCATCGACAACCCCGCCTCGCCCCACCTCCGCCGCCGCCGTGGCCGACCCAAGAAGCTCCCCAACCACTCCGACAAGCCCGCCCCAGGCTACCGGGCGCCGTCTCGCTCGCCCCACTATCGACAACAGCGGCGAGATTGGGGCGGTGGCGGTGGCGATGGAAGCGGACCCCGTGTGGGAGAGCGTATCTCCTCGGGTGTTGCCGGCGATGGACTCGGTGGTGAAGGTTTTCTGCGTTCACACGGAACCCAATTTCTCGCTTCCGTGGCAGAGAAAGAGACAGTACAGCTCGAGCAGCAGTGGGTTCGTGATTGGTGGGAGGAGGGTTCTCACCAATGCGCATTCGGTGGAGCATTACACACAGGTCAAGCTCAAGAAACGTGGCTCTGATACAAAGTACTTGGCCACTGTCCTCGCCATTGGAACCGAGTGTGACATTGGTAACCTAACCTATCCTCTTCCCTTCTTGCACTACATCTATGCCTAACCAAATTTGTTCCTTTATTAATGGGATAGTGCATACTAGTTTTCGGGAAGCTATCATTATTCATTAGAGTTCCGTTATACATTTTTTTTCTTTAAGGTTTGCTTAATTATTGCACAACTTCAACTTTGTGCACCTTGTTTTGTCTCTGAAGATTCAAATATTGAATCATTCTGTGTAGAGTTGTACAAGATATTGGAATGTCCGGCATAATTAATTTGTGCAATTTATTAACTTGGAATGTTTTAAAAGGAGGAACAGAATTGTAAGACAATAATAATAGTGAAGAATACAGCTATTATATTAAACCAGGGTATCAATCCTGGATAGCGACGTGTAGCGGCCGACCCCAAAAATGCTATAGCAGGATAGCCGCAATTTTAGGCCAGTAGTGAGAACTGAGAAGGAAGGAGGGAGGATATTAGAAAGAAGTTGGACAACGAGAGTGGCCGGAAAATGTAGAACCATGGCCAGAAACAAGGAACAGTCCGGAAACCATCAACTCTGGCCGGAAACTCGCCGTAGATGAGAGTGAGAACTGAGAGAGACGAAAGTGAGAGATGAGAGACAGAGATGAAAGTGTGTACGAAGGGATTTCCAATTTTAATTTTTTTTTTACCCGAAAACCCGAAATTACCCCCAAAGACCAAAAGTGGCATCCAACGTTCAAATCCAAGGGCAAAAATGGAATTTCGTCCCATTTCGGAATAGCGGCCCAGATGTGCACGAATTGCTGCAATTTACGACCGTTGCAACTCCAAAATGCTATATGAATTCAAATTAATGCATTTGATTTTACACTTGCAGCCATGCTTACAGTTGATGATGATGAGTTCTGGCAAGGGATGTCACCTGTAGAGTTTGGGGATTTGCCCACACTTCAAGACGCGGTCACCGTTGTGGGCTACCCAATTGGTGGAGACACTATTTCTGTGACCAGTGGCGTTGTATCGCGCATTGAGATTCTATCTTATGTCCATGGTTCCACCGAACTTCTAGGTTTACAGGTCAGGTTGCAATGATTGATCTAGAAACCTTTAAAATTCAGCCTTCTTCATTTAATATATCCTGATTTTTCCTCACCAAGGTCGTTTTTGCAGATAGATGCTGCTATAAATTCTGGCAATTCTGGTGGGCCTGCATTTAATGATAAAGGAAACTGTGTGGGGATTGCATTTCAGTCCCTCAAGCATGAAGATGTGGAGAACATAGGTTATGTCATTCCAACCCCAGTTATCATGCATTTTATCCGGGATTATGAGAAGAACGGAAGATATACTGGTACTTTGATTGCTATGTACTAAGATGTAGATTTCACTTTTACAAGCTGTTACATGAGCATGGTAAATTTTTTTTAGTATTGTAGTTTTATGTACTATGACCGTTCTTTTACAATCTGCTGCTAGGCTTTCCTATTCTTGGGGTTGAGTGGCAGAAAATGGAAAATCCTGATCTGCGAACGGCAATGGGCATGAGATCTGATCAGAAAGGTGTGCGTATCAGAAGAATTGATCCTACTGCTCCAGAATCTAAGGTTTTGAAACCATCGGATGTTATCCTTAGCTTTGATGGGGTTGATATTGCCAATGATGGAACAGGTGAGTGGTTATCTTTAAGTTTCATTGTACATTTATTCATGGTATCTAGCTTTTATTTGTTTAGGTGCACTTTGTTTAGCTTCTAAAAAAATCATTTGAGAGGACTTATTATTTCTTTTATGATAGCAACTATGATAGAAGAAAGTATTGGTAAACGTGTGACCTCTTTTAGTCACAAAGACAGCATTGGTTGAGCATGTCACAGCTCCACAGCCTGTCTCTTAAATTAAGTTATTTATGTAAACTACCAGTTCTGTGACTAATAAAGTGCCTTGCAAATGTCAACACTCATAAACTATTAAGCACGAACACTCCTCCTCCTTAAGGTGTCGAAGTGTCGGACACTTCTCTGACACCTGTACGTCACGTGTCAAACACAGCTTACCGGGTGTCCAATCAAAGAATTATTTTTTGTCGGCTTGGATGCACGCCGGACACCTATGAGTACAGCTTGGACACTTGGCCAATGTTAGAATTGTAACAATGGTGATAGAGAAGAAAAAGAGAGAAGAGAGGTAGAAGAAAATGAATATTCTTGTCTTATAAAACTTGATCCAATAGTACAGAGAGAGCATATACATATAGTGTGATCGGTAGAGTCCTTGAGAAGCCAAGGCCCAACTACCTGAACTAACTGCTAACAGCCTAACTGACTGGCTGACTCAGCAGAGTCAGTAATCCAGTGTGCACAGCACTAGGATAGTTCACATATACTCTAATATACCCCCTTATAAGTTGAAGGTGGGTTTTACAACACTGAGCAACACTACAACACTAATATACCCCCTTATAAGTCTAAGGTGGGTTTACAATACTGAGTTTATCAAGAACACCAAGGTTGGTTCTCAGTTGTTCAAATCTGGCCTGAGACAATGGTTTAGTGAGAAGATCTGCAACCTGATCTAATCCAGGGATGTGGCAGACTAAGAGAGACTTGCTGATGACTCTCTCCCGGACAAAGAAGAGATCAAGTTCCATGTGCTTTGTTCTGGAGTGAAGAACTGGGTTATGGGAGAGAGAAACTGTGCTCAGATTATCACACCATATCACTGGTTGGAGAGTGTCAACCTTGAGCTCCTTGAGCAGAGACTGCAGCCAGAGAACCTCTGTGGTAGTGGCAGCAAGGCTTCGGTACTCTGCCTCTGTGCTGGACCTGGCCACTAAGGGTTGTTTTCTTGACCACCATGACACTAGATTTGGTCCTAGGTAGACACAGGAGCCTGATGTTGATCTTCTGTCATCCAAGTCAGCTGCCCAATCGGCATCATTGAAGCCCTGCAGGGTGAGAGGTTGTGTCGTAGGAGCCGGTTTGAGAACTAGGCCATGTGTAGAAGTCCCTTGTAGATACCTTAGAATCCGTTTAACAGCTTTCCAATGCTCCTCCAAAGGCTGAGACAGAAACTGACAAACTTTACTAACACTGAAGCAAATTTCAGGCGTAGTGATGGTGGCATATTGTAGGGCCCCCACTATAGATCTGTAGAGAGTTGGTTCTGCCATGTAATTTGCACCAGTTTTTGTGAGTTTGCTATTACTGATCATGGGTGTGGGCATGCTTTTTGCTTCTGCCATGTGAGCTTTGGACAAGAGATCTTTAATGTATTTGGTTTGGGAAAGAATGAGACCACCATTGGGCAATTTCTTCACTTCTATGCCAAGAAAATAGTCAAGTTCTCCTAGCTGCTTTAGTGCAAACTCAGCATTCAGTTTGGAGATGAGGTCTGTAATTCTCTGAGGAGATGAGCCAGTTACAATTATGTCATCGACATACACTAAGACATAGGTGGAATGGCCTGACCTGCTATGAATGAATAGTGAGGGATCACATTTACTTGACTGAAAACCAAACTGAAATAGGGCTTTAGTTAGCCTTTCAAACCAAGCCCTGGGGGCCTGTTTGAGGCCATATATGGCCTTGTTGAGTAGGCACACCAGGCCTGGTTGTTGATTGTGAAAGCCAACAGGCTGATCCATGTAGACTTCCTCCTCCAAAACACCATTGAGGAACGCATTATTAACATCAAGCTGCTGTATGGACCAACTATGAGTTACTGCTAAGGTCAGAAGCACTCTAACAGTGACTGGTTTAACCACGGGACTGAAGGTTTCAGTATAATCACAACCATGTTTTTGATGAAACCCCTTGGCAACCAGCCTAGCTTTGTATTTGTTGATAGTGCCATCAGAATTTTCTTTGATCCGGAAAACCCACTTGCAGCCAATGGACTGCCTGTTAGGAGGCAGAGGAACCAATGTCCAGGTGTGGTTTGCCATTAGAGCATCATATTCTAGTTGCATGGCTTCTTTCCATTTGGGAACGGTTAGGGCCTCCTTTGGAGAGGTGGGTTCCACATGGGTTAGCAACACTGTAGGAGGAGCTCCCTTATTTAGCACTGAAACCTTAGACCTAATGATCATAGGATAAGTGTTTGTGGGTTGAGGAGTAGGAGAGACCGACGGACTGGATGGATAAAGAGGTGTGAGACCAGGTCAAGGAAGGAAGAGGTGTCCGAAGGAGAATGAGTGGGAGAAGGAGACGGATGGACTATATGGAGGGGCTGAGCTGGTGGGACAGGGTTATGACAGGGGACAGGGCCCTAAGGGATCGATGCGGGACTAGTGAAGGGAGAACTCAAAGGATTGAGAGAGGGGCTGGCAGCAGTGCCAAAAATTGGGAAGGCTGGAGCACTGGAAGGACTGACAAGAGAAGCTGAGTTGTTACTAGAGACAGGGTCAGTGTTGTACCAGGGTTGCTGGACAACTGTGAGAGGCATAGGGCATGTGAAATCAGGTTGGGAGGCAGGCTGCACAACTGGTGTGTGTGCAGTAGCAAAGGGAAAGAGATGTTCATTAAACTGTACATCTTTGGAGATATACAGTCGTCCCTCCTTGGAGAGGCACTTGTATCCTTTATGAGTGGAGGAGTACCCTAGAAATGTGCACTCACACGACCTAAATTCTAGTTTATTTTTGTTGTAGGGTCTAAGGCATGGATAGCAAGCACACCCAAAGACCCTAAGGAAGGAGTAGTCAGGAATAGTGTTATAGAGGATAGAGAAAGGAGTTTGATTGTGAAGAGTAGGAGTGGGCAATCGGTTTATGAGGTAAGTTGCAGTTTGAAAAGCATGATCCCAAAATTTCATTGGGAGGGAGGCTTGAGCAAGGAGAGCAAGGCCTGTCTCCACGATGTGCCTATGCTTCCTCTCCACACTCCCATTCTGATGGTGAGTGTGGGGGCAGATAACTCTGTGATGGATGCCTAAGGCATTGAGAAACTTGGTGAAGGGGCGAAATTCCCCTCCCCAATCAGTTTGAACAGTTTTAATGGATGCTTGAAATTGCACCTTAACAAGTTCCTTAAATTGTTGGAAGATGGTTAGAGTTTCAGATTTTTGTTATAAAGAAAAATCCAAGTGAACTTGGAACAAGCATCTACAATGGATAGGTAGTAAGAGTGCCCAGTGGATGATATAACAGGGGCAGGACCCCACAAATCAAGAAACAAGCAGTGCAAAAATCAAACACTTGTTTATTAGTATGAGGAACATTACATTGGTGTAAAATTTGTTTTACAGCATTGTTGTTGGCATGCCCTAGCCTACAGTGCCACACAAAGTGGGATAATGGCACTTTATTACACGGAGCACTGTCCTTAGGAACATTACAGCTAGAATTAGTGTTATTACAAACCGAACTGGACACAGCATTCATTGGAATTGAAGAGTTACAAGAGGCACTTAAGCAGATAGGAAGACTAGAGAGACTAGAGGCAGCTGCTAAGGCGTGCTTGGCAGCTACAGGGAATTTGGAGAACACATATAGACCATAAGAGGTGATAGACCCTTCTAGGAGAAGCCTTCTATTGTCCTGAGATTTAACATAGCAAACATGAGGAAGAAATTCAAAGAAAACATTATTATCGTGGGAGAACTTACTGACACTTAACAGATTTTTGGTGATAGTTGGGACATAGAGTAAATCATTAAGTTTAAGATGAACAGTGCTATCAAAGGAAGATCTAACAGTTGTAGTACCAACAGCATGAATTTTGAGACCAAAACCGTTACCCATAAAGATGTGACTGGAGCCACATTGATCTGTCTGAGTGCTCAAGTTTGTTGGGTCTGCAGTGATGTGATGCGTAGCTCCACTATCCGCATACCAAAAATTAGGATCTGAACCAGAGTTGGAGGCAACCATGGCCATAGGAGTGGGTGCTTGCTGAGTAGCAGGAGGTTGAGTGGAATTGGTTGTGTGCCAAGGTAGGGAGATCAGGGGCTGAGGAGCAGGGGGCTAAGCAGGTGGTGCAGCTTGATGAAATTGTACAGATGGTGTTTGTGAGGACGACTGTGCAAAGCCATTAAAGTTTCCCTGACCAGAATTCTGACCTCTGCCATAACCATACGAGTTGCCATAGTAGTTCTGCCCTCTGCCTGGTGATATTGCGAACCGAATCCACCCTGCTGTGCTTGAACAAACTGAGCACCATTGTGCTGACCTCTGCCCGGGTTGTATTGTGTGGCATCATCATAGCGATAGTAGCAATCAGCAGCGGTGTGGTTGTTCCTATTGCAGATTTGACAGGATCCATAGCCACCAAACCGACCTCGACCACTGCGGCCACGTCCTCGAAATCCACCTCGACCACCTCTTCCACCTCGGTAACCATTTTCAGAGTGAAAACCGGCATTAGATTGCTGATAGATCTCATGAGAAGAAAAATTGGAAGGAGGTGGAGGTGTAGAAGAGTACGGTACCTGAGGTGAGGCTTGTGTGGAAGAAGCGGTTTGAGCAACATTAACCGAGAATGCATCCGCTGATACCTTGGGTTTTGACCTTTCTAATCGAGATTCACGGGAAAGTAGCAAGGATTCAATCTCTGCAATGGAGTAGGGCTCAACACGGCTTTCAATTGTAGGAAACACAATGTGATATTCTTCTGGCAACCCTTCAAGAATCGACTCAACATGTTCTTGGTGCATGATAGGATTACCAATCGAGATCAATGCATCCACAATCGCCTTGATGTGAAGAAGATACTCAGAAATCGTTCTATCTCCCTTCACCATATGGCGAAGTTTGGCGCGCAATAGAGTGCTTCGCGCTTTGGTCTGAAAGTTGAAGTGGCTATGGAGCTCATCCCATAGCTGCCACGCGTGTGTGCAACCGACAACACGCACATGAATTGAATCGGCAATCGAGTTCAACAACCAAATGAACAAGTGTTGATCCTGAGCTTCCCGCGCTAAGTACTCAGGATTAGGTGTTTCGGTGAGGCGATCTTCATCGGAGCGAAACCTTGGAGGGATCCGTGGACAAACAAATCGCTCGAGGCGATTAGCGCGAATCACTGCTTCGACAATTTGTTTCCAGTGAAGAAAATTCTTATCCGTAAGTTTGGTGGTTACTACAGCAGAAAGGTTTGGGAGTGGCGCCACCGCCGGGACAGGTGGCGGAGGTGGTGGCGGTGGGTCGTCGGGAAATGCGGAAGTCATGGCCGAGTCAAGCTCGTGATACCATGTTAGAATTGTAACAATGGTGATAAGAGAAGAAAAAGAGAGAAGAGAGGTAGAAGAAACTGAATATTCTTGTCTTATAAAACTTGATCCAATAGTTCAAGAGAGCATATACATATAGTGTGATCAGTAGAGTCCTTGAGAAGCCAAGGCCCAACTACCTGAACTAAGTGCTAACAGCCTAACTGACTGGCTGACTCAGCAGAGTCAGTAATCCAGTGTGCACAGCACTGGGATAGTTCACATATACTCTAATAGCCAACACCCCAAAATGGGTTGATACTTGAAGGACAGCTCTTTTAAAATAACTTCAAAAAATTTGTCTTTTTTAAATAACTTTCACAAAACTCTTAGATAGGTTAGATCTTTTCTTAATTTTTTGGTTGTACATGAATAGATAGATATGGGAATTCTGTAAAAAAAGAAAAGAAAAGAAAAGACATGAGAAAGAGGAGAAACAAAACTCTGCCGCCTCTCATACGTCATAATACATTATACATTACATGATCACTTCTAGATCTTATAATTATGGTTGTGGAAGTCGAAATAGTAGGATTGTATGCTTACATGTTTGGAAGGCTGGAGCAATCCTGATCCCAGCAACAAACTTGTTTTGCTAGGATTGTTGTGGGACTGTGTTTCTGCATATAGAATCGGTAGGATCATGCGGTGCTTCCGATCCCAGCTAATCCACCATAGGCTTGTCCCAAACATAGCAAAACCCCGAAGAATCCCACCCCCACCCAAAATTAACCCAGACACACCTGTTTGCTATGATAAAGCCACCCAGAAAAATCCATCAGCTGCTGCGACTAAAGCTAAACAAGCAAAATCCTTCCACCATGTCTGGCGGAAAAACTGTTCAATTCCTCCAAAACCCTAGTTGCCATTTCAGATAGAAGCTGCGATAATGGGTTAAGCTGCGAAATCCATTCTGAACTGTCTACAGCCACAATCCGGACTGATGGGAGGCAGAGATCGGGAGAGACAGTGATAGAATCAGGATGGGAGAGATGGCCTGGCTCCCACTTACTGAAGTACTCCGTTCCGGTTTTTTTTGTTTTATCTTGTGACAATGGGCCAATAAATTGAGATTATGGGTATTATAACAAATAATTGGTCATAATATGACCTAAGCTCATATTAATTATTATACTAAAAGTAGAAATGAAAAATAAACTGATAAGAAAAATAGAAAATACAAATAAAAGACAACTATAGAATATTTTGAATTAGAATTTATTTAAATAGTTATGACTTTAAAGTTATTATGTTTACTTGTGTTATTTTTAATGTACTTACATATTTTTAATATAATTTTATATTAGAGGTAGGATCTTCCGTGCCGTGTTGCTGTCTCACGTTTTACGTTTTTACCTCTTATGTTTGATCCTACGTAGGATCTACGAGTTTGACAGCATTGCTTATTATGCAGTTTAATGGTGAAGTCTTATGTTGGTGCTCTGTTCTCTGTGTGTGTTTAGGTAGCAATAGTGGGATTTTGTTTGTGTTAATTAACCAGCTGCCAGTATGATATGTATGAACAGTTTGAGCTTAACAATATGTCATATAATGCTTTACTCTCCTTCTGTGTTTTTTCAGTTCCATTTCGCCATGGGGAACGCATCGGTTTCAGTTATCTCATATCCCAGAAATATGCTGGGGATAATGCAGCAATCAAAGTATTGCGAAATTCAGATATTTTCAAATTTGACATTAAACTTGATAGTCACAAAAGGCTCATTCCAGCACACAGCAAGGGCAAGCCTCCCTCATATTATATTATTGCCGGATTTGTTTTCACAGCTGTTTCAGTTCCATATCTTCGTTCTGAGGTTTGTGATTAATCCAGCATCTGTATGCTTTCATTATTCAGTTTCAGTTATTGGGTGTCTAGCTGATGCTGTTGGTTTTTACTATTGCTTATATTATATGTTGTTCTTTCTATGTTTCTTCCTCCAAGTGGTTTTTAAATGTCTGATACTTCTGCGTTCTGGATAATCGTCATCTGACTTGACAACTTGAACTCGTTCATATCTGCCCGAAATGGGAAAACAATCATTATTACCGCATGAAACTTAACAAAAGTGGTTTTTATTTTGAGGAGATTATTGAGATATTTAGAAGTTAATTATTTGTGACATTTAAAATGTTTTCACTAGTCCAGTCAAAAAACAAAAACAAAAATTTACACTAGTGATATAGTGAACTGTGCTGGTAAATTTATAACATGGTTTTCATAGACAAGTGAATAGCATGGATCAGCTGTCATATCAATATAAATTATGAAATTATGTTCTGCTACATGCTGCATTTATATGGTTCATAATGTGTCATAGGCTCTATGGAAGTGGATGTGGTCCTGTATAAAAATTGGAGCCGGTGGTTAAGTTGATTTACAATAAAAACTGATGCATTTAGTTCTGTTCACTATGTATTTCCATGTTTTAGACTATCGAGTGATTTGTAGGGTTTTGAATTTTGAAATTCTACTATTGTATAATGGTTTCACTTTTAGGTGTCATGGCATGAGCAGTGTATATTACACCTTTTCTCTTGCAGCTTTATGATTTATTTTTTTGGCTTTAGTTAGTAAATTCGTTAATACAATCTGTGTTTGCTAAGCTTTCTCATGGAGCCATGCATTTCCACTCGTTTTTCCATGTGTGAACAGTATGGAAAGGATTATGAGTTCGAAGCTCCTGTCAAGCTTTTGGATAAGCTGATGCATTCAATGCCACAATCACCAGATGAACAACTTGTTGTGGTCTCTCAGGTACGCTCTGTCCTTCAGTCTTACTGATGCTTTTCTTCTTTGCAAGTCTGATTATCTCTTTGATACATTAAAGGTGCTGGTGGCTGATATCAACATCGGATATGAAGATATTGTTAACACCCAGGTTGATAGTGGCTATGTTCCTTTTTTTTATCTTTTTTTTTTTTTGCTTTCTTTTCTGATAGTATGTTGGCTTAACCACTTAATTTTTTACTGCCTTCTATTCTATGTTTGTGAAGGTCCTTGCTTTCAATGGTAAGCCTGTGAAAAATCTTAAGAGCCTGGCTACTATGGTAGAGAGCTGGGATGATGAATATCTAAAATTTGATCTAGATTATGATCAGGTGCCCTCTCTATCCCTCCCTCTGTTTTAAGTGCTTCTGTGAAACATGGCATTGGCATTTTTATTAACTAATCATCTCCTATGCAGATAGTGGTTCTTCGCACAAAGACTGCAAAAGCAGCTACTCTGGATATTCTTGCAACACATTGCATTCCATCAGCAATATCTGATGATCTTAAGTCATGATTTGGATCATAATGTTGGTAGATTCTGCATCTACATTTTTGTTTAATGCGCGGCACATTTTCTGTCTACACCATCGGGTTAAGAAAGATGCAGATGCGTAGGACTGTAGGCTGGACTTAGCCTTTTGTTTTTCGTTGTTAGATTGATTCCCTACATGGTATTAGGAGTTATGGTATGTTTCAGTTAAGTGCTACCTCCCTGGAGACTGATGTCTCCGTGTTTTTTGCAAGGGAAGATAGCAAAGCAGGATTTATCTTACTTTACATTTCCCTTTTTGAATTTTGACTTTTGACTTTTGAGGGAACTGTGAGCACTGTATAGACTATAGAGTTTTCCATTACTTTCACCAATGTGATTTCTTTGACTTACAAAATTGAACTATAGATTGGTAAAAGTCTTTCCTAAGAATAAAAAGATCTTTAATGTCTCTGTTGAGTTGAATAGATTAACGAAGATGAACTAGTAGAGTGGTAAATGTTTATGCTAAAACATTAGTTTCAGGGTGGCCATAGTAGAGGACTCTCTTGTGCTGATGAGGATGATAGTCTATCAACTTTGAGGCCTTTTAACATTTTCCTCTTTGGACTGTGCCCACTGTAATGTGTAAACTTCAAAAGCGATTGCCAGTGCGCCAATGGCACTGAAATTACAATAGAGACAAAGAAAAGTAGGTGTGCTGAGGAAATTCCACACAAAACTAATATCGTTTTTGTAGTTGCCTTCGGTGCAATCTATTGTTGACATTCGATGTCAAATTCAATTATCCAGTCCAGGTAAACAACATAGCAAATGATATCATCCAAGTGATAAGAGTTAGCTGCCAACATGGAGTGTTAAGTGTAACACCAAGGAACAAAACACTCGTAAAGGCAGCAATGGCAATCCCCACAGCCACAGGAAACAAAGCATTTAACATAAGGAAACAACTACCGCTCACAAAATGCAAGTTCATATTTGAGAGGCTGAGAATAACAAGGGAGTAATTATGGTCCCACTCGGTAGGACCTCATTTATGCAATTGGACTTCATGTTCTCTTATAAGTTTTTTTAATTTTTATATTTAGATTATTTATGAATTTAATTGATATGTAATGTCAATGTAAAGATTTTTTACACTGTCAACCAATCATAATTGTCATATCGTTATAAATGTTTGAATCTTAACATAACTAATTTAAAAGTCACATATAAAATGATTTGTGATTGATTGACAGTGTATGAAAATTAAACTCATTATTTATTAACTAAATATTTTAACACTTATACAAATTATAATTTAACATGATATACATATATAATACGTTATGAATATACAATATGTTATAAAATATTTTTGGTTCAAATGTTGGCAAAGCCCCGAAAAATAAAAGACCTTCAGAGCTATGGCATGAGCAAAAGAAGCGCCTAGTTATAAGATCTGGAAACAACAGTTCGCAACATTCTTTTGGAGGATTGTTCAAATAGTGAAGACCGAAGTCCACAGAGTGAGCGTAATTAGCCAAAAATCAGCAACCTGGTCGCCCTCACTCAAGCCATGAGTAATGCAAACCTCCCAAGCTCTAAACATGCTATAAATTTAAATTGTTTAATTTGTTAACTTTATGTAAAAAATTACGAAGTTTACATATCAGTCAAAATATGTATAAAAATTGCATGTATTAATTCTTGTATACGATGAATAATTATGTTATATTATGATTGTGATTGTATAAAAATAGCCATGTCGTTAGTGGCTAAATATATCGCAATAATTTGAAAATATATACTTGATATACGTGAAGTTAGTTGATTCATCGAGGAGAAGATTATCTCAGAAAATGCCTTACATTCAAGAGTGAGGACTCAAAACTAATATACATGGGTCGATTGGTTTGGCTATCGGAACTTTAATCCTCTTACGTCATGTGGAAATGAAAATGAGTTGAATAATTCATCAATTATTCGAGTTCTACTTGTTAGATGCTTTACTAAGGTCATTTGTTTAACCAAATAAATGACCTTAAGTTTAAATTTAGGCTCAATTATGTAAATGAGACAAAATCAAGTTTTATAGGTTTGCTATATAAGGTTATTGATAACTTATGTATATATATATATATATATATAAAGTTTAACGGATATACACTGACAGTATAAAAAAGTTTTATACAGTCATCCAATCATATTTCACCATATAGATGTTTATTGAGATATTTTAGGAAATAATATAACAAAGTGACACAATAGTAAAATATGATTGGATGACCGTGTAAAATTTTTTTAAACTGTCAGTGCATATCCATTAAACTCATATGTGTGTGTGTGTTTGTGCAAGCACATTAGTTACTGATTTATTTTGTATAGGCAGTTAAAATTAATTTTAAAAAAATGTAATTTTTGATATGAAAAACATAAATACTAATAATCATAATAATAATTTACTAGTTGTTATTATTAACTAAAAACATTTATATGAAGGTTACACGTTTTTTTTTTATGTAATGAATTATAAATAAAATATGATTTTATTTTTATTTATAGATTTTTACTCTCTTTTTTATTAGCATATTAAATATTAGGTATAATTATTCAATTGGGTACTCGGGATAGCAAATCTGTCATTGAATCATGAAATTGAATGGAATATTTGTGAGTTCCTCCAAGTTGGACACACATATCACCAATTTGTACATAATTATTGAGAATTTGGGACATCTAATCAAGTAATCAATAAGAAATTTTGATGCATACACATGAGTATGATTACAAACTCAGCAGCAATTTTTGGGTGATTACTTAAGTAATTTCCAATAATGATGCACAAATTGCTGATATGAGTGTCCAGCTTAGAGGGATTAACAGATACTTTGTTCAAATTCACGGTTCAATAATAGATTTGTTATCCCCGGGATTCAATTGAAAATTTTATATATGTTAAAGGACCCAATTAAAAACTTGTTTAGTTTAGGGACCCACTTGAAAATTCCCAAATAATTTAGGGACCAACTAAATAGTTTTTTTGGTGATGAAAAGGGGTTAGACCCAAGAATAAGCAAGCTAAAAGTCTCTAGGAAACCAAATACAAGAGGCATCTGCTAAGAAACTAAGTGAGACAAGTCTAAACTTTAAATGAATTTAAACTAAATGAATTTAAATATTTGAAAGGTAGATTTGATAAAGGAAATAAATAGATAAGTTATAAACAAACTAAATGAGACAAATCTAAGCTTTAAAAATTTGTATCATTTAAATAGAGGAGACAAATTAAGAAGTTTTTCATTCAAATATTTGGCTTCCTTCAACTCATTTACACTCATAAAGTCATGTAGCAATTTTAATTTTCTGGTAACATGTACCTAAGCTGTAATATTAAGAATTTAAAACGTATCCATTTCTTTATTCTTTAATCAAGTAAAAATATTTAATAAAAAAAGTATTAAATGCTCTTTAATCAACATTGGCAAACAAAACCCTATAATTTATGCCTAGTTTTTTTAATATGTATGGCTAAAATACTATTTTTGTCCTTTATCTTATTTTTTAGTTTAACTTTAATCTCTTAAGTTTAAAAAGTTTCAGTTTGGTTGTGTTTCAGTGATAGCAAGTTAGTCTTTTTCGTCGGATTTCCGTCAAGCTCTAAAAAATCTCGTCTAAAACTAGAAAAACTCGTCGGAAACTATAATAACTTATTGGAAACCAGAAAACTCCACCATTACATCAACCAAGGAGTCTTAGATCCTGCAAAGATGGCTCCCTCCCTCAAGCCCTCAATCTCCTCAACACCTTGAACAACAACACCTCTTCCCATCACTGCTTCGGGAAATGGGAGATGAGAGAGAAAGAAAGAGAGAGAGAGAGAGAAGGGGAAGAATTTTTCAATTTCCGACGAGATTTTTCAGAATCCCGTTGAAAATCTGACGGAAAAGACTAACTTGCTATCACTGAGATCGAAATAGGGACCAAACTAAAACTTTTTAAATTTAAGAGACCAATGTTAAACTAAAAAAAAATAAGATAGAGGATCAACTACATATTTTAGTTTGTCAAAAAAAATCAATAAATATAATATCATGTAATATGGACTTAGATTTTATGAACCCAAAGCATGATGTGGGTCTGATAACCCAATTGGGTCTTTTTTTTTTTTTCAGAAATGAAAAAAGTTGGTCGAATTAATGAAAATATTGGATTGGTAGTGGGCTTGAGCAGCCACGAGGCAAACTACAAGACACGAGCACAACACGTGTCCATAGGCATTTGCATCCTAATAAATTTCGTGGCTGCAATTTTCATTTTGGTTCCCACGGCCGGCCACGGGGTTTAACCTCGCATCGCATCGCATCGCATCGCATCGATTTTATTGATCAAGAAAGAAAGAAAAGATGGGCAGTTCGGAACCCAGTTTGGAAGAATTCCTTGAAGAGAAGAAGCGCATCAGGAACCCTTTCGTCCCCGTTGGTATTATTCATCTTAATCACAACTCTATTTTCAACTTTTCCCTTTTCTTCTTCTTCTTCTTATTATTATTTAGCTTTCATTTCACACACTCAATATAATTAATTCTTCATTTGTTTTCTACGCTTTATATTTATTTATATTCAAATTCCCTTTTCACATATCTTTAACTCCTTGAATTTATATATCGATGTCATTCTGTAGAATTTTTTTGATTTCTTTGGGGGGTTTTATTTATTTATTTAGTTTTTCCCAACATTTTTTACTGAAAGGGAAAAGGGCATGGGATTGAGAAAGATGTATAGATTTGCCTGTTTTAGTAGCCATCTTGGTTAATTGCCTGGTCAGTACTTTTTGAAAAACTAGTGCAAGATGTTTGCTGAGGTTGCTGAATTGAATGTTATGCATAAAGCTTGAATTTACCAACTTTGGGTGTGATCAATCAAGTTACTAGGTTGCTCTGTTGCTGACCATTGGAGGTTAATGTATTTAGGGTGTGTGTGGATAAATAATTTAATTAAGCGTTTATTCAATAAGTTTTTTCTTCAAATAAGTTAAAAACAGCTTATTTTTTAAGCTTCTCTAACAAGCTTATGGAAATAAGCTAAAAAGAGCTTATAGGAATATCATAAACTATTTTCATAAACGATTTGCGTAAGTTTATTTTATAAGTTATTCTCATAAGCCTAGATAAGTTCTCTATAAGCTCTTTCAAATATACCCTTAGGAAATAAATCGTGTAACTTAGGTGGCCTATCGTTTGTTTTCTGTTTTTATTTTAAGTTGATATGTTTCATTAATAATTGCAAAATATTTCCTGTTTTCAAACTTTTGTGAAGCAAATCGTTAAACAAGATTGAAATTGTGATGGGCAAAGGGTATCATGGTGGCATTCTGATAGGATTTTATCTTTCTAACGAACACCATCTTTCACCTTGCATGTTAATACGAAAGTAAATTTGTCTCCTTTTGCATTTACAAAGGAAGAAAAAAGGATTTTGATAATTTCAAATTTAAATGGTTTTATGCAATGGAGTAGGAATTGGCAATGATGGAACACATCATTTTTCATTGTTTGGTGATTGGAGATGATTAATCTTAATGATTTTATTTTGTTTTGGTGATTGGAGCTGGTTCTTCTTAATTCTTATTAGTGCCTCTCTTGTCTTGTCATTGAACTTTTTTTGGTTAGTGTCCTCGGATTAACTTTGCTGTGTTTATTTCAGGTGCACTTATTACTGCTTGTGTGTTAACGGCTGGCTTAATAAGTTTTAGACAAGGTAATTCTCACTTAGGCCAGAAGTTAATGAGGGCTCGTGTGGTTGTCCAAGGTGCTACAGTGGCGCTCATGGTTGGCACTGCCTACCATTATGGAGACAATCCTTGGGGTTCGGGTTAAACTCATTTATTTTTTATTGGTTTTAGTTTTATTTATGTGATGTGGAATTTGGTCATTTGAGGACCAAAATCGTTGCTAACATCTTACTTTTGAAGCTTATTCTTCTTACAGCGCATAACCGATGAATTCTTATGAATGTACTTTAATATTATAGTTCTTTTAATAAAACAAGCAATTCTCAGTTGATTGGTGCTATATGGAGGAAGCAGAATTGAATTAGGGGGTTACACTGCATGAGAATCATCATCCTCATGGAAGTGAGGTTTTCAAACCTATTGATAATATCACAAGTCACAACACAATATGTCGGACTTTAAGTTAAACAGTAAAAGACAAAAGGAAAAGAAAGGGGGAAAAAGTACTAGTAAAATATAAAAAATAATAAATAAAGGAAACTTGGCAAAACTGTGAGCGTTTTGAGTTTTAGCAAAAAAAAATCTTAAATCACACTTCTCAATATTCTTCTTCAGTTTTAGACAAGGCTATACTCACTTATGCCATAAGAGAATGGGGGCTACTGTGGTGAGAAATCCTTGGTGATTGAGTTAAACTTTGAAATTGCCTTGCTTGGTTTCTTGTTGACTTTTCTCTCGTTTGTGTGATGTGGAGTTGACCAAATGCTCGTAACATCTTTTGATACTTTTTTTACAACGAATTAACAGTTGAGTTCTTATCAATGTACTTTGATATTTAGTTTGAGAGAGACTGCATTCACAAGTAGTTTTAATGAAAGTCCAAAACATATACTAGTTGCCAAACTAATTACGCTTTGTGAAATTGTGATCTAAGCATTATGTGATTTTGTTATTATTTTCTCGCCTGTAATGTTTGCCCATAATTCATCTCCTTTATGGACCGCAGAAATAATTGGACATGATGAGCACATTGTGTGCTCATACACAATTTCCAAAATTGTTGATCTTTTCTTTTACTCCATCCGTCTGGTTTTATACAATCCGTTATTTGCAGGATTTTTTTTTTTTTATTTTTCAGGATATCCTATGTGAACAACTGTGGAGACTAATCTCACGAGATACTAGACGACATTGAATGACTGATCTCTCCCAACCAGGTTTTCTCCATAAGTAAGAGTCAATGATCTAACTTCTGACCACTTACTTAAAAAGTTTGAGTCTGTTACCATTCGAATTAATCACATTTTAGTCAAATAATGGGATTTGATGAGATCATATATTTACAAGATGGTTTATAGTATAGTCTGGTATTTTTTTTCTCTTTTGGCCCTTCATTCTTTTTAAAAAAATAAATAAAAAATTTATTTAAATTATCAAATAAAAATAATTAATTAATTTAACAGTCAAAGTTAAAAATATTAGTCCTCAATCTTTTAGAAGTTTTTTAAATAATTGGTGTCATTAATATAATGTTGTATTACCTCAAGTTTTTAAAATAAGTGTTTCTTTATTCATTATGAAAAGGGATTGGGAGGATTCTCTTCAACATAGCTTGAGAGAAGGGAATTTCAGCGGCGATTGCTTAGCTAAATGTGGTGCTCGTGGGGAGCTGCCTCTGGAGCTGCCTGATCGTCCGCTTTTGGAGCTCGTTGCTCACCTTCGACCAGATGAAGCTAGAGTACGTTTGTCATCGCAAAAACTTCAATTATTAGCTCCTTCGATGCGCATTTGCCTTTAGTTTTTTGTCTTTTCCTTCTTTTGTCTTTATATTTTTTATCCTGTATAAAAAAAAAAACATCATGGATTCATTTAGATGATCATATTTTTCTCTAAAATGACAAATATGTACTCTTTTATTCTAATATGTGCTTATTTAATATTAGTAGGTCATATATTATTCAATAATAGATACTTTTTTAGATATTTTTTCTTTATAAAGCGTTTAATAAGGACTATATTATGGATATAAAAATGGAAGTTAACCATAAATATTTTTAAAAGCTTTTATAAATGTGCCAACTTATTTTAAAAGAAAAAAATTATAGTGATTAAATTGAAAATAATACACAATTTAAAAACAAATATTCAATTTAACAAAATATAAAATAATAAAATCATATTATTTTAAATGAATTTAAAAAAAGGCTTAATTGCACTTTTGGTCCCTCAGGTATCACGATTGTGCAATTTTGGTCCCCCGGATTTTAATTGCGCCAATTGGGTCCTCCAAGTATCACGATTGTGCAATTTTGGTCTCCCATGTTTCATTTGCGCTAATTGGGTCCCTCACGTATCATAATTTGCAATTTTGATCCCCCAAGTATCACGATTGTACAATTTTGGTCCTCCAAGTATCACGATTGTGCGACTTTTAACATCAATAGCCTACGAAGCACATGTGCAACTGATTTGGCACTTAATGAGACTAGTTTGGCAGCTTACGTGTCATTCTTATGTGACACTTAATGATGTGCATTTAATCATTAAATTGTGTGAGATGTCAATGATGTCTTATAAGAATGTCCCGTAAACTGTCAAGTTGACTTCACTAAGTGTCAAATCAGCCTCACGTGTCCTATGTAGGCTACTGATGTTAAAAATTGCACAATCGTGATAATTGGGGGACCAAAATTGCACAATCATGATACGTGGGGGACTCAATTGTCGTAATTGAAACTTGAGGGACCAAAATTGCACAATCGTGATATTTGGAGGACCCAATTGGCGCAATTAAAACCCGGGGGACCAAAATTGCACAATCGTGATATCTGGGGGACCAAAAATGCAATTAAGCCTTAAAAAAAATTAAATCAAGGGTGAGTTTATTTAAGAGGGATGGAGTAATTATCAGTAAGCAGAAAAATGGAGAAACTTGTTTGCCACGTTGCCATAACCTTTTGGTTACACGTGGTATGTCCCACTTCGACATCCATCTCCGTCTGTCCGTCTGACACCCACTCCCTATATATCTGTTCCTCCGCATTTTGCACTTTCATTCTCTCTCTCTCTCTCTTTCTCTCTCATTCTGTCCTTTCTTTCTCTCTTTCTTCCTTTCAATTCAATTTACTCTCTCATCACAAACACATCATCGCCAAACGCCATAAGGGTTTCAGTTTCAGGCAAGCCACCCATTCTTTTCCCACAAATTTTAGTGTCACTTCTACGATACCAATCTTGATTCCCTCTCTTATCTTCTCTTGCTCTTGATTTTTTAGTATTTTGAAACATACTTAAATATTGCACCTTTCTTTTTCTCTATTCTTGGTGAATTGGGTCAACCGTAGATCCTTACATCATAACATGTATGATTTTTTAGTAAAATGGGTCGGTACTTTCTGTGTTGGTATTGCTTAAAATTAATCACAGCACAGATGCCTTTTCTCATTTATAAAAAAATTGCCTCTCTTTGCCGCATTGGTTCCTCGGAAGTTGATCAAAGTAAAATAAGAAATTCTGGGTATTTATCTGGGTTTGGAATGGACGTAGTCGTCTGCAAAAGATTTTAACTTTAATATATTTGTACTTGGTGCCAAATGATGAAGCATGTAGTTGTGCCACATTGTGTATCACATTTTTTATAGCTCTGCTGCAATATTTCTTTAGCTTATGAGACCCTTTCGTGTTCTCCTTTGGAGTTTGGACCTATTCAAATACACTGAAGAATGAAAAATTTTGTCCATTTTTTGTTCACATAATTGCTTGTCTCACTGTAAAAGAAATTTTCACCATTTGATGCCCTTCTTCAGGACTAAGTTTATATTATTATTGGCGTTTACTCTCTACTATTTTCCATACGATATATGTCTTTGTTTACTGATATGGTTTCTTTTTATGGATGAATTCAGGCACATCTGTTAATTCTGGTTTTAACATCAAATCTAATAATCTATTCCAAGGTTTCTTATACTTGGCTTTTCTGCTTTTTTATCTCATTCTCATATATTAGCATATTGTGAATCTTTGTGGGCAAAATTATGTGTTAGTTTGATATGAAGACACACTGCAAAAGATGTATGAAGATATATCAACAAGTTCCCCTCCTCTTTTAATTTAGTGGAAAACTGTTGAGCGTATGGGCTGCACATTGGAAGTGGCTTTTGTTTTTAAACCTTCGGTTGTGATGAAGATGGGAACAAATATGTACATCTGGTAAAAACTAACTTTTCTTATTTGTCCTTATATCAGGTTGAAATAAGGATTCGTTATAATCAAAATGTCATCTCCAAGCAAGAGAAGAGAAATGGATGTAATGAAATTGTAAGTAGATTGTTTTGCTGTATTTGATAGTTAAATTCTTTTAAACTGTTCTTGAATTAATTTGTGTAGCCTTCTTTTGTAAGTTTATGGAAATCAGTATATTTTCAAAATTGGTTGGATTTTTTTTAGTTGGAATTTGTTTTGACTACTGATATGGTATAGAAGCACTTCTGGCACATGGATATGGTTATTTCTGTTGAGGTATCATTTGATATTCAACCCAAGTTTATTGTTTAATTTTCCAAAAGTTTGGCAGTTAGACTTATAGGAGCTTATAAAAAAAATTAGACTTATAGGGAGGAATTTGTAGTTTTTCTCACGTGTGGAGATTCATATATGGTTTGGGGCCTGTTTAAAAACTAAACTTCAATCTTACAGAAGGACCTAGACCACTTGTGCAAAGTGATACTGCCATTACCCATGGAAGAAACCAAGATTATGACTTGACAGTTTATATCACGAAAAATCATGTAAGTGCTGTTTTTAAGCCAACCGAATTCATCACAGCACAATATGTCAAACATATAAACCAACAGTAAAACCCAAAAAAGAATGCAACCTTATGATTTTACTCCAATGCATCATATTTTGGAGTAATCTGATTTTTTGTCATGACACAGCTGTCACCCTTCTTCATGGGGAAAAAACAGAGGCATCTGCAGGTTAACAAGAAAAATAGAAGTGGTGACTTAGTCTTAGTATGCAGAGGAAAAGAAGTTAAACTTAATTGAAAATTACCTTGCTTAGCCTTAGTCTGTTGGCAGTTTCTCTAAGAATGTCATCCCAAAAAAAAGTGGTGACTGGCAGCAATCTTGGGTAATCTTTGCAATTGAGTTGTGTGTGTTTTGTTGTTTTATGAAGGTGCTACTGGGCTGATGCTGAGGCATAAGGCTTTTGCCCTCCTTCACAACACCGTGGTGGCTTTTCTGGTGTAATATCATCATTCTGCCCTGTGATAACATCAAAACAGTGCTTGTTTTGATGATTTTATTTTCTAGTGAAATCTTCGTTTTAAGCTGAATGATTAAAATTAAACTGCAACAATGTAATACTTTGTCAAAGTAAGTTCTCATTATAAAACTATCTCCTTGTCCTCCACTTTCCTTTTCTTCCTCCCAAAAAATAAACCAATCTTAATCACATCCTATGCTCTCCAAACTTAATTGTGGATCTATTTATTTTTTCAGTTATGATATACATTTCCTTTTGCACATCAGGCAACCTTTGTCAGTTCTCTAATGGGGTATAAGTTGTAGATTGAGTGATGGTGCCATGTTGGTCCTATGGTAGCAATACCATTTGGGCATATTCTTGTTACCTAAATAAAGGATGTTATGGAGAAAGGTGTGGTATTGATGCAATATGGTGCTTGCTAAGGCATCATGCCATCATGGTGGAATGGTGGGTGTTGTTGTAGATGCTTGGTCAGAGAGTGCAGACAAAGTTTGAATTAGTTGCTAAATTTATGGCTAGAATAGCATGGTTGAAATTGCTAACAATGATTGATAATGAAGGCATATGGCAGACTTAATTTAGAATATGTACCTAAACAAAAATATCAAGTAACATTTGTATGCTTCAATCGCATTGCTAAAATAGCGAGGCTTATGAATTATGTGAGTTTCTATTAGGACCCGGAAAACAAATGACCAAGGCTTGGAATTTTGAGGGACTCGATGTTGATAAAACAATCCTGAATAAAGTACCATCATCGGTATAGAGTTATAAAGCATATGCTAGTACTAATTTGTAGATGCATGCTCATAGTAGTCCCCTGTTGTATCTTTTAGGTTAACTCAGACTATCACTCAGCATATTATTTGCATCTTACCCAGTTTTTTTTTTATATATATAAATATATAAAGGCACACTAACACTTGCTTTGCAAAATTCTTCGTAGTCATATTTCTAAAATATTCCTTCCTTTTTTACAGGATGATGAGTGATTATACAGTGGAGACGATAAATGATGGGCTCAATGAATTCAATGTGGAGTTTCACGGTCCAAAAGAAAGTACTGATGACATTCTAGAGCTAACTTAGCCATTTGTTTGATGAAACTGCACATGTATATGAAGAATGGATTACTAATTGAATGCTTGCGTAAATTAGATGAAGATTTTCCTTTTCCTTTCCCCTTTCTCAAGGCCAAAAAAGGAGGGGCAAACAACCTTAATAAGGAGTTTCTCTTTCTCTATTAGCATAAATTTCCTTCTAATATTTGCATGTTTTACCTCCTTTTTTAGCTTGAATATTGGTTTCCTTATCTTTAAAAGGGATGTAAGTGCCACGATTAGTCACTCATCTTTAAGCTATTTGGTTGTTCCTTGATTTATTACATTTATGTGATTGTTGCAGGCCTTTATGAAGGTGGAGTTTGGAAAATTCGTGTTGAGCTTCCTGATGCTTATCCATACAAATCCCCCTCTATCGGCTTTGTGAACAAAATTTTTCACCCAAACGTTGACGAGTTGTGAGCACTTGATATGTTATTAATCAATCTTTTTTTTTTGGTTGAGGGGGAATTTTCTTGTGTACAATGTAGTTTGTGCACTGGTTCGAGTTGGCAGTTGACTTAATACTATTAGATTTGGGTCCCATTTACAGTACTTGTCATATGAAGTGCTTAATATTCATTATTTGTAGTTTTTCACTCAAAATCTCAATTGCTTTTTGCCATTGCTTTGGAATTTTGTAGAAGAGGGAAATGAAATTTCTTTAAAGTATTTAGTCACAGCAACAACCTATTGACAGGAGTTTGTGCCTGCATGCATCATGGCTGATTCTGCTTTGTACATTTCATCAACTGCAGATCTGGCTCTGTATGCTTGGATGTCATTAACCAATCATGGAGTCCAATGTTCGGTAATTCAGTTATAGGCTGTTCATAGTAAAAGTTTGAAATATCCAGCATCTAAAGATTCTATTGTTTTGTCATATTCTTGTGTATGTACACAGACTTGTCGATACATAATTATGGGTGTGACATTTAACGGGATTTTGCAGAATGTCCGCCTTCATTAATGGCCACTCTCCTTATCCTGTTAATCTGATTTGCTTGTATTTGTTTTTTATAGATGACCAAGGTTTCTGTTTTTTCAGATCTTCTAAATGTCTTTGAAGTTTTTCTTCCACAACTCTTGCTTTATCCAAATGCTTCAGATCCTCTCAATGGTGATGCAGCATCATTAATGATGAAGGATAAAAAACTGTATGACGAAAAAGTTAGAGGTGAGCATATGTTTGTTATGGGTACTTTTTCTGATAATTTAAGACCAAATCTTGTTATGGTTTTGCTATTTGAGTCCATGACCCCACTGCATTGACTCAGATTTTGCAGCATTGCCTACAAATTTTACATGAATGGCTTAATTTATTGGGCTGAACCTTACCTTGATTTTGGTCCTTCACTGAGTATAATTGTCTTGTGATGACAAAACCGCCCTTGTTCTCTAGACCCGTGCCTAACACTCTCTTGCTCTCTTGAGTTTGCATTTCCCCCTATTTTCTCTCAACACCAACACTAATGACGTTATATCATGCAATGCTTTACTATTATATATTTTAGGCAAAATTGATTGATTGGTCCTATACGTTTATTTAATTTTTCACATCGGTACTATAAGTTTTTTTTTTTCTTTCAAATTGGCCCCATATGTTATGTTTTATTTTCACGTTAGTCCTTTTCGTCAATTTTGACTTAACGCCGTCAAATAAAGAGACACGTGCCGCCCTAATATCGTGTCACGTAAGCTTAAAACTAACGACGTTAGGTCGAAATTGACGGAAAGGACTAACGTGAAAATGGAATGTAACGTGCAGGATCAATTTAAAAAAAAATAAAAAATTTATAGGACCGATGTGAAAAATTAAATAAATGTATATGACCAATCAATCTATTTTGTCTATATTTTAATCAGAGGCTGAATTATTCAAACAATATGATAGTTTCTGTACTCAAGAGTGCTCCATATATATCTGAATATTATGATTTTTAAAAATAAAAGAAAATTCTGGTCGTTAGTGAATGGAGGCTATTTTATGATGACAAAAGATATGTAAAACATTGCTCTGGTCTTTGTGGGGACAGAGTACTGTGAACGGTACGCTAAGAAGGAAAACATTACCAACTCTACAGCTGATGAGGATAGTGATGAGGAGGACATCAGTGAAGAGGGAAGTGGGTCAAGTGATGATGACATTCCTGGCCACGCGGATCCTTAAATGGGTTTAATGGTCTTGGATTTCAACCTTTTGAAGGTCCATGTAACACCAATCATAGCACTATTACATGTTTAGTTGTTCAATTATAAGACGTAGGATTATATAATAATATTTTTTGTGCCTGTAAAATTGCAATTCTTATTCGTGTACTGAATTGATTAGAGTATATTCAGTAGATAGAAATTGAAAATAATATCCATATGTGAATTTCCAAGTTGTTATTACCACCCTTCCTTTTCATGATCAAGATGTTATCTGTGGATCTGTAGGGTATATATATTTTTTTTTCCTTTGGTACAGGTAAATTTTAGTTACTTTGGTTTTATAATCCTACACCTAAAAAAGAACTGCAAACTATAGTTTGTCATTTATTTAGTTGGAAATTTTTTTTTCTAATCTCTAAATATAACACTTCCACAGGACACGGTATCCGATGTCTCGTCTATTATTTTATGTACATGTCAGAAACAAATATATATGAATATTTTATACAAAAATTTCATAACAAAAGGTTATCATGTATCAAATTTAACTTATAAAGGGATATACATTGAAGTTGTTTTGAAATTCACATGGGTGTTCTTTTTTTTGATATCATATTAGGTGTTTTTGTTTTGTTTTTCATAGGTGAGAGATTAATCTTTTGAGATACGGTCACATGCATAAGTGGGGATATCTTCAAACGATATTTTTTTCATACACATGAATTAATAGTATTGTATACTTAGCTTTTTAATAAAAATTTATTTTTTATAGATTTTTTAATTGTATGTATGCTATGGCCGTGATTAACAAGACACTTGTGGAAAACAAGGAATGCCAAAAGATACATATTAAAATATTCGGTTGTCACTTATGACTCACAAGCATCGGATTCATGACTCATGAGCACAAACAGAGACAGTTCTGTTAAATTTGCTTAATTGCCAAAAAGCTTGCAAAGCTGGGCAACAACTCTTGGTGTATTCTGTGTACCAATGTACTATATTCTAATTAAGTTTCACCAATGTAATTTAGACGTCAACCTGTTTTTTGGTTGGTTATGATTTTTGCAACCTTTTTTTAGGGCCAATATTGGCTTTCAAGGAATATGAAGAAAGAGGCATCTTACATTTCCTCGAGTCGCCATTTTCTCTAAGGGTGGCCTTGGAAAAATGATATGTTGTAACGGCCGGACTGTTTTAAGGATTGACGACTGTCCCCACAAACCAACACGGATCTTTTCAGCGTGCTTTGTCCTCACTCACATACTTTTTGGGAAACTTTCCAAAAGGTCACCCATCCCAGAAGATGCATCTTGTTGGTATAGGTAGTACCAATCAATTCTTATAAATCTTCCTTCAACTGTATAGTCTCATACCTGCACAGCCTCAGGATCCCTCTCATTCTGGTGTGAATCGACTCAGTCATGTATCCCTCCGCCTAGAAGCCTGCCAGGAGCCGCTCCTTGTCCGTGTCTCATGCACCGACGATCACTCCCCGCCCTCGTCAGTCCCGGGTGTTACATGCCCACCAGCTTTCGCTTAGTTCATCCCCGAACCACACCGTACTGGGAGAGGTCCGCTCTGATACCATTTGTAACGGCCTGGACTGCTTTAAGGATTGCCGACTGTCCCCACAAACTAACACGGGTCTTTTCAGCGTGCTTTGTCCTCACTCACACGCTTTTTGGAAAACTTCCCAGAAGGTCACCTATCCCAGAATTACTCCAAGTTAAGCACGCTTAACTTTGGAGTTCTTAGGTGATAGGCTACAGAAAAGAAGATGCATCTTGTTGGTATAAGTAGTACCAATCAATTCTTATAAGCCTTCCTTCAACTGTACAGTCCCATACCTGCACAGCCTCAGGACCCCTCTCATTCCGGTGTGAATCGGTTCATTCATGTATCTCTCCGTCTAGAAACCTGTCAGGAGCCGCTCCTTGTCTGTGCCTCATGCACCGGCGATCACTCCCTGCCTTCGTCAGCCCCGGGTGTTGCATATGTTTAATTTGCTATGCTTGAAAATTCAAAAGCTAAGAACATCCATGAATGGTAAGAATAAGATATTTTAACCCTCTTATTGAGCTCATTGTCAATATGTTATTTTCTTAAAAATTATTGATTATAACCATAGTAGGAACAAATCTTGACAGCTCCTGCTGGTATCCATCCAGTTATTTTTTATTTTATTTTATAATTGAATTGTCTGCTTATAATCATATATATACCATCGTAAATTGGTGTGTGTATCCAATATTTGGACTGTAAACCAACGTAAACTGAGTTGTTAGACCATCGAACTTTTTTCCATTTTCTTTTTGCATGCCTTCATAATTTTATTATTATACACAAACTAAATAACATTTTTCAATAATATATATATATTAACCGTTTAAGTATGGTATATTATCATAATTCATCATATTTTATTTTTGTTTATCATATTAAAATATTATAGAAAAGTATACCAAAATATTCATAAGATATTGGTTTGAGTATATATGTATAAATTCATCAATATTATTATTTTAAATACAATTGTTTAATTAATTTAATATGAAATGTATTTATAATTACTTAACATATCACGTTAGGTCCAATAACTACATATTTACAAGTCCTCCAAATCTTACTGTATTCGTAACTACGAGAGATCAATAAAAAAATGTTGCACCGATTATGGACTACTACCAGCCAAGCTTAGCATTGGCATAATGGCAATAAAAAATTAAGAGTAAAACCCTCACAAACTGTGACCCTTTAGGGGATGGAAGCCAATTGAGAAAGACATGACACTCACCATTTGTGACCCTTTCAAGAAGCCGGCAGCCAAAGTTGTTTTTACTTTCCTATTGTCAATCTTATCTCATAATACTGCATAAGATTGTTGTTTTATCAGCCAATTGGCAAATGTAATGTAATGTCTCTAAATGACAATGCCACAGTTGATTATAGAAGTGTTCTGCTAATTTCACTTTTCTGATCATTCAAAACCACTTCAAACAAGGAAACCAAAAATATAGAGCCACTTCAGTGGTACAGGAACCCAACACTTCTGCTGCAAAGATGGGTCTAAACCCCATCTGGGTACCCTTCATTGTCATCTTTTTGTTCTTTCCAAAGACATATTCAGAGGATGAAGTGGTGAAGCAGGCACTAGTCAGATTCATGGACCAACTTGCAGTAGGGAATCCACAAAGGGATGCCAAGTACTGGGGTTGGAACTTTGCTTCAGATCCCTGCACTGGTAATTGGTATGGTGTGAGCTGCTCAGAGGAGGGGAATGTGAAGGCTATAGTTCTTGATGAATCCAGCTTAAGTGGGACTTTAGACTTCAGTTCTCTTTGCAGGGCAAAGTCTCTTCAAATCCTTAGCCTAAATAAAAACAGTGTACATGGATTTATAGCAAAGGATATAGGAGCTTGCAAGTCCTTGACTCGTTTGTATTTAAGTGAGAACAACTTCTCTGGTGATCTTCCAACTACTCTTGGAGGACTAGCCAATCTAAAGTGGCTTCATATTGCAAGCAACAAATTCACTGGAGAGCTTCCTAGTATGATTCATGTTCCAGGGTTGATATCCTTTCTTGCTGAAAACAACAAATTCACTGGTGAAATTCCTGATTTTGACTTCTCCAAACTTTGGGAGTTTAATGTCTCCAACAACAATTTGCAGGGTCCAATTCCTGATGTCAGAGGCAAGTTTCATGTAGACAGCTTTTCTGGCAATCCTAATTTATGTGGAAATCCACTTCCAAAGGCCTGCCCCCCCACTCCTCCGAAGAAAGAAAGAAAATTGTTCAATGATGGTTTGGTTATTTATTCAGGTTATGTAGTTCTTGGTGTAATTATCCTTCTTTTCTTAGTCTACAAATTGATAAGGAAATTCAAGACCAAAGAAGAACCATTAGTCGTTGAAAAGAAGGAAGGGACACATGAAACTAGTGGTGAAAAGCCTAGAGAAGTTTCCTTTGAAACTAAGAGTGGCATTGGGATGAGATCCGAGTATTCAATGACATCCCTTGAAAGTGAAATGAATACATCAACTCTTGCTGTTCTTTCAAGCCCGGCATCAGGGGCATTGCGATTTGAAGACTTGCTCAGAGCTCCAGCTGAATTGGTGGGGAGAGGAAAGCATGGAAGCCTCTACAAGGTGATGCTAGACAATGGGGTGTTTTTGGCAGTCAAGAGGATCATGGATTGGGGAATTTCAAATCAAGATTTTGAGAGAAGAATGTGCAAGATTAGCCAAGTGAAGCATCCACATGTACTGCCACCCGTTGTATATTATTGCTCCCCGGAAGAGAAGCTGCTAGCATATGAATACATGGAGAATGGGAGTCTCTTCAAGATGCTCTGGGGTAAGTTGTTAAGTAAGGTGTCATTGCATCCATTTGGGTACTAGTTCCTAGGTAAGTAGTCTTCACCAAATGGATGTGCTTTTATACCAGTATATAACAGCAACTATAACCTAATACTATGAGGATGAAAACCAAAATTTGCTTACATGTCAAATATCTAAATGATGACTGATGACATCTACCACATTGCACATAATTAGTTTTTTAAGTAAGAAGCTCATTGCCTTTTGTGAGACATATATCTTGATCTTCTGATTTTTTCTTCAGGGCTATCATTTTCAACATGCATGGTAGAATTTGAATTTGCATTGAAATGTAGTCTTAATGAATTCATCTAACCAAATGTTTTTGTGCACCTTAAATGGTATGTCAGGGTCCCGAATTGGCAAATCTTTTGACTGGGGTAGCAGACTTAGTGTTGCTACTAAAATAGCTGAGGCTTTGGCATATATGCATGAGGAGCTTGGTGAAAATGGAATAGCTCATGGTAACTTAAAATCAAGCAACATTTTGTTTGGCAAGAATATGGATCCATGCATAAGCGAATATGGTCTGATGGTGATTGAAAATCAAGCTCAAAGTGCCTTTTCTCGCACAAAAAGTCAGAAAAGTAGCAGTGTGACTGCTATTCGTGCGTATAGCACCTTCAAAGTTGATGTATATGCCTTTGGTGTGATACTTCTGGAACTGTTGACAGGAAAAGTAGTTCAAGAAAACAATGGACTCGATCTGGCTAATTGGGTAAATTCAGTGGTCAGAGAGGAATGGACTGTTGAAGTATTTGATAAGTCCTTAATCTCACAAGGTGCTAGTGAAGCGAGGATGGTGAACTTGTTGCAGGTGGCATTAAAATGCATAAATCCTTCTCCAACTGAAAGACCAAGCATGAATGTAGTTGCAGCGATGACAATTACTTTGAAAGAGGAAGAAGAAAGATCCATAAACTTCGACCCATGAGCAAGAGCAAGAGTTTAGTTATACACTTCTATTTCTATATGTGACATCATAGAAGACTTCCCTTTCAGGAAGTCTCCTTGTCAATCCAAACTTTCTCTAATTTTTATTAGTTTCAACTTTCAAGCAGATCTTGATCCGTATCCATTTGTATGAAAAAAATATTAAAAATCAAAAGATTTCTTGTCATTTCAATTATTAGAAGTATCTATTATTCTCTAGGGACTAGTTTTATTTATATTGTCCAGTGTCCACTTCACAGCTTACCTCTCATCATTGTGTGCAAGTCGAAACAAAGATTTTGTTGCTTTTACAGAATCTCATTCCTGGCAAGTCGAAACAAACTCCAAGTAACCCCTATAAAGATTATGCTAATTAATAAGAATGTGAGAAATCGATTGAAGAACTCAAATGAGTTTTGAACTTGGGTGTTTGTAGCAATCCTTACTCTTCCATCAAACTCAAGTTATTTGCCTGTCTCTTCGGTCATCAAGATTCAATAATTATGTGGCTAATAAGAGCAGATAATTCTGAAGAAATAAAGTAGAAGTGTTTTTTAAATAAATAGGATTATTTGTTCACAACAATCACATTTTGCCTAGGTTGGGCAGGAAACAACTAAACTGAAAGGCATTAGTCAAAAAGAAGAAACAAAAGGAAAAGTAGGAACAAATAATTGATTAAATTAATGTATTATTATATACATAAAATGCTGGTAACAAATTCTTTAGCATATACTAAATAATACCCTAATCACATAAAAATATTAATATTAAATAAAAAATATAAGTTGAAAGTTCCATGTGAGGACAAAGAATAACTCTATGTTGGATTGCTGCAGCTTATGTCACGTTTTGGCATCGTACAAAATACAAACACCTGCATGATAATAATATTTAAATTTGAAATATGGCAAATTTCATTTTTTTTCTGTTGACCTTTGTACCCTTTGCACCATCCTCGAGGTCGGAATGGCACTGAGAGAGGTGAAGATTCTAGGAGGAGAGGGCAATGCGATGCACTTTAGAAGAGGGATCTTCGGCGCGAACCAACAAGCAGAGGAGAGCGGTGGCGGGCAAATCGTCATGCGTTTCTTTCCAACATGGAAAAGAAGAAGAAACATCTTCATGACCAGAAAAATGATCAAATAATGAAAGGCACCTAAAAATAAATATTGAACTTTTCGTGACCACTTCTTCTATAAAGATTTATAGGGACTTACAAATAAATTTCACCTTTCCATGTTAATTAACCAGTTTTACTATCAGTTCTAGGTAATAATAGTATTTATTACGATTGATTTCATTCATCAGAAAGGACAACGATACAAAAGTTGAGAACCACTGGTGCACCCCAATTACCATAAAGCGGTCACAAGTTGAATCATTTCATATGAATATGTGATCTTTAACTCCTTACTTAAATTCTGCTTTCCTAAACCAATAGAGGGTAAAAGTAATAAAAAAAAAAAAAAAAACAGAAAATGGGACAAAAATAAGGACAGCCAACTATTTTAGGAGCATCTCCAACAGGAATGATCTATGAATGAGCATTACCTTCAACGTTTTTGGGTGACAGGGTTAGGATAGTGAAGTACTTTAGGCTACTACTTTGTCTACTCCTGATGAAGTGACGATGCATTTTTAACAAATATTTTTAACTTCAAAGGGAAATAAAAATTTTGTGCCACTTTTCCCCCAGTATGATGCTTTGGTTTGTCCCGGAAGATGATTGATTTGTTTGACTTAGAGAGCGGGATTTTAGGCATTATTTATTTAAGCAATAACAGCTGAATACCTGAACCGAACCCATCTTTCTCACTTGCTGGTAGGTGTGGAGTCTGAGCACCATTCATTTTAGTGGCACACCTACTTTGGACAGACAAAATTATAGGTTTAATTTAGTTGCCAAGGATACGGGTCCCTACCAGATGCCTTTGTCTTTGGGGTCTCTGTAATGTGACCACCACCTCCAAACATGTGAAAATTTGACTACAGGGGAGGGGAGGGGAGGGAAGGCTCGCCGCTCGTGAATTTATCACCCTGGATCTATTATGATTTAGTAGCAACATTAATTAATCATTTCAAACATGGCCCAAATACATGTGTGATGATATCTCATATATCACAACACGCTGGTCTGATAAGATAATCTGGACCAAATATAATAATAAGAAGAAGAAAAATGACAGCACGCATAAATTTACACGGTTTAATTCGGGAGATACAGTGTAATACCTTATTATATAAATAAAAGAAAAATAGAAAAAACAATTTTCAAGCCTCGAACTTGCCCAACCAAAACTCATAATAGAAACACTCAAAACTCACGGGTTCCTTTAAACCCTTGATGTTGCGTAACATCCAAGAAAGAGGGAAGACTTTTTTTTTTTTTTTTCATTTTATTCTCAGCCATCAGCTAGGAATAGTTATTTTGCTGCGATCATGCCAAGATTGACGTCAAAAGGCGTGATTTACCGACCATGTTACTGGCTCATTATTGCTTGAAATGATTTTGATCGGGACCTGTTTCAAAAAACAAACGATGCAACACATACACACTGAAAAAATGATATGAGCCTATGTTTGTGTGGTGATACTTTCCCATTAAGCTTTGTTCAGTAGTTTTTACGTTGAAACGCGATTTTGTCTTTTTTCTAGGCCGCATAAATTCTCCTCAGTAGCTTTTACGGTGAAATGCGATTTTGTTTCTTTTCACCGTAACTCCAAATATACATGGAGAGTTTTACATTAATGATTCTCTGGTGTTTTTTTTTTTTTTTTTGTCTTTGAAGGAAAAAAGATAAAAAAATATATTTATTAGTTGATCCTATCAAAATTTGTGAATTTCTTTTCATAACTTTTATATATATCTATTTATCTATCTGTCTATTTCACTTCATCATATGACAAAATAATTACATTGCAGAGATCCATTCCCATGAAATTGTAGAGGTCAATATCATTTGATTTTTTTTTTGGGTCTTGTAACCTTCTTGTTAACTTACAACTCAAAATGATATGAAACATAAGTCACTATTGGAGATAGTTTGGATAACTTGTATAAGGTCATAATATGTTCAAACCTGGTTATTATCACCATAAAAAATTGAAATAGGTGGACATCCTAGGAGGAGGCGTGGGGCACAATTTTTTCAATCAGCAAGACAAGCGCCAAAGTGAAATAGTGCCTTCAAGTTATAATAACATGTCATTATTAATCAAAACACTAGTTTCCTATTTCTAGCTACTCTTGCTTTTTCCTCCATTACAATATTAATCAAATCAAACATTGTTTCTGAGGGACTTCTGGTGCAAAACTAATTCTAACAACTTTACATAGTCAATACCACTGATGGATTCAATCAAAAGGTAGGATAGGCTCTTCAATCTATTACTTCTCATTGATTTCCTTATAAGCCCTCCTTCTCTCTTTCGTCTTCAGATATCAGTGACTAGTGCCAAAATTTCCTTACTACAAAATCTGCATTATTTTCTGATGCTTCTCTTTTTTTAGAGCACAGTGACTCAGTCGCACTGGAATCTTGTATTTTCCTTATAATTTATTCTCACGATCTTTGTTGATTTGTTCCCTTCTATAAACTCAATTCTAGAAAATGCTACCTGGTGTTGGAGAGTATCTATGTATGAAGAATTGAGTTATCATCAAGCAAACCAAAAAAGTAGATTAGTTTCCAGAATATCCATCTGCCAAAATGCGCGGCATTCTACTTGAAGCTCCGCACTCATCTCCTCAATCTCTCATATCTCCATTCCAAACTCCTTATGAGTATGATGGTAATGTTAGTAATGAGAAAGAAGCAACACCTTCATCTTCATCTTCATCTTCATCTCTTAGCAATATCAGTCCACTAATCTTGTTGGTTATAATAGTTCTAGCAGTTATCTTCTTCCTCTATGGACTTATCCATTTGGTTCTATGGTTTCTGATGAAAAGGCCAACCTCTTCATCTCTTTACAATTCCAATAGATTCCCAGAAGCCAACCGTTCCCGTTCTCTTCAAAGGCAGCTTCAACAGCTCTTCCGCTTGCATGATTCAGGTCTAGACCAAGCTCTCATAGATGCTCTTCCTATTTTCTACTACCAAGACTTGTTGGGTTTGAAGGAACCATTTGATTGTGCTGTGTGTCTATGTGAATTTTCAGACCAGGACAAGCTGAGGTTGCTTCCCATGTGCAGCCATGCCTTTCACATGAATTGCCTTGACACATGGCTTCTCTCAAATTCTACATGTCCTCTTTGTAGAGCAACAGCAACTCTCTCCAGCTCTGGTTGCTCCTTGGAGAATCCAATATTGAATATTGACTATTCTTGGGTTCAGCTAAATAGGGTCATAGTCACAGGTGAGGAAGACAATGGGGGTTCACATAGTCAAAGACAAGTAACCACAGAAGAACAAGTTGATGGGAAAAGGGTGTTTTCAGTGAGACTTGGAACATTTAGAAATAATGGATTGAGGGGTGGAGAGATAGTAGAGAATAGTAGTTGTAGTTTAGATGTGAGGAGATGTTACTCTATGGGTTCATATCAGTATGTGGTTCCTGATTCAAATCTGCAAGTGGTCTTATCACAATCTCATTATGACAAAGGTGGTGAAGAAGGTGAGGTGAGGAGGGACTACCTATCGGATGTTACAGAAAATGGGAATTTGGATGGAAAGAGGATAGGCAACAGAAAAATAGGTGAGAGCTTCTCTGTTTCAAAGATCTGGCTTTGGTCCAAGAAAAGCAAGTATCATAGTTCTTCTTCTAATGCCGCATTCCCTTGATTTCTTACTGTAACAATGCTAGAGCTAAATATATGATGCAGCTCAATTTAATATCCAGAATTGTAGGACAGTTTCCAATACCATTTCATAAAATTTCTCATCATACCATCAACATGCACAGATTTATGCTAGTTGATATTTGGTTGTGTTTCTTCTTCGCTCTTTTATTTTGTCCCCCGACTCACCATATGGATTCCATTGAACTAGATTGAAAAGCGGGTACTAGCATCAATGGCATAAGCAGGATGATGTCATTCTGGATCACTGAGATGAGAAAGAAGTATTTATAACATATTCCATGAATAAAATTGTCTAACTAACAATATCCTAAAATATGTCTACTAGAGGAGAAGGTCAAGCACATTGTCACGGGAAACATTGCCTGAACTTTAAAATTGGGACATCTTGTTTCTTTACTCTCTATTTTTGAAATAAAAATATATAAGAAAGATAAAAAAAGCAAAAAGAAATACAAATAAAACTATACAATATCAAATATGATATTCAAAAGCACCCGAACGAAGACTAATCTTATAACGGGTTCAAAGAATCTAAGCTTGTAGGATATTTCGTGGACCCATTAAGAAATCAAGGACCCTAATTACGATGAATTCCAATAAAAAAAAATGACATTCAAAACTTGTATTCAAATAACACCACTCTATTGTCACTATCTCCAATGGTCATAATATAAATTTGCACACTAACTTATTTGAACTGGATTATTTGTACAATTAAAATATACTTTCAAGCAACACTTTTACTTACCAGCATACGATATATTTATTTATCCCAAAATACAAAATATATTAATTCACAGTCACACTCACATCAATCTTTCTTATCGATATGGGTATCCTAACTCATGTGCTCAAAAAAAAAAAACGTATCAAACTTAATTTGTTGGACATTTGAGATTAATAATTGCTCCTATTCGCTGGAGGTTGAAGTTTATATCTATACTAGAGTATAATCTCATAAGACCAATTAAATCTCTTATGATTTCTCATTTATAGAATAATTCATGTCATTCGTAATTTTTTATTTTCTAATATCTAAATTTTAAATTTAAATGTTTTCTCCTTTAATTTGTAGTTTTTAGATGACCATATATATATATATACCATATATATATATATATATTAGTTATAATTTTAAATATTCTTTAATTATCCTTCTTTATTTTATTTTTTTTTATAAATTTAAAAATATCAATAGAAAGTACAAAAACTTACCGGTTATTAGGGTGGCAAAAAAGCTCGGTCTCCATTCCCACGTGTTTTTAACCCAGCAAACATAAAACAAGGTGGGTTCAACCAATTTTAATTAAGTGGGTTGAGGCATCTAATCCATCCTATTTAGCGATGGACCGATGGTTGATTTGTGAAGTATAAAAAAAAATTGCGTTGGCGGGTTGGGATCCAACCTAACCCGTCCAAAATCGGATTAAATGGGCTGATCGAATGGATGGAAGCCGTTGCCACCCCTACTAATTATTATTAATTACTAATTACTAATTACTAATACTAGTGAAATAAAAGGGGGAGAAAGGAGGGCGTAAAAGAGAAGCGAATGGTGTGGGGAGTAGTGAGGAGTGAGTGTCCCTCAAACCTAGCTATAAGGGGGATTGAATTGAATTGAATTGAATTGAATTGAGAAAGTTGATACACTTTTCTACACTCCCTTACATGGCAATGGCAATGGCAATGGCAATGGAGGAGAGACGCGACATAGCTACAGTTCGGTTCTCCAACATACCTCATTCGGCCACGGCCAAAGAATTCCTCCAATTCCTGGAATCCACGTTCGGTCCGTCCTCTGTGTTCGCCCTCGAAATATGGACGGACCACAAGAACTGGAAGTCCCGCGGCTCCGGGCGTGTCCAGTTCGAGAGCTTGCACTCGAAAGAGAAAGCCCTCGAAAACCAGCTGGTGTTCAACTCACACATCCTCCGAGTCTCCGAAACCTACGACGACATCATCTCCCGCCCTCCCCTTCCCCGATACAGGGTCGACAACGGTGCCTTGTATGCGGGTTTCATGTCTGGGGATGACTGCATGACTGTTTTGGAGTCCTGGGAAGGGGTCAGAGGTTGGGTCTTACCCGACAGGAAAAGGCTCGACTTCTGGGTGGCCCATGCTGGACACTCTTACAAACTAGAAATCATGTTTGAGGACATCTTGGAAGCTAATGGCTATTGTTTGGGAGATGCCAAACTCAATACCCTCCTCTTAAACGTACATTCTCCTTCAATTATTCACTTCTTTTTTATGCAGCCAGAAACCCTTGTCCTTGTGTTCCACCTCTGTATCTGCTTTGTTAAGTCTATGAATGCCTATTGGAAAGGTTGTAAATTGTGAATTATTATTGTGACACACTCTTGCAAGTTGCCAATAGTAAGAATACAACAACATAAAAGCTTCTATCATTTAACAAGTTTCATGCTATTGGAGAACCTCTTATGCATATCATCCTTCTAGTGTCCGAATGAACTTATTAGCACCTAATATTTTGCTCACAAACTAGCAATTTTATATGGTTTGTCTATGCACTCACTTTGCTGCTCCATTTATATGGGGTTCTGATTTATTAATTATTATTCTATACTATAATTGCAATCTGCAGCATGTCGGAAATCACTAGTTCTTATCATTGTTGGTTTCTAGATATTAGAACACTTGCAATCTTTCTTATTCCTAAGTTACATGATCCCTTTTTTGACCCTTTCAAAATTGCTTGCCTCTTCTCTTGTCAGCTGAAATATGGGCCAAGGATCTATCAGAAAAAAGACGGGCCAAATATAAGAGCAAAATTTAATGCTGATAGGTACCATTTTTGTAAGGAGGATTTTGAATTTCTTTGGGTACGCACCACAGACTTCTCAGCTATTAAGTCAATTGGACACTCTACATCATTTTGTTGGGAAATTGAGGAAGAATCATTAGCTTCAGATATTTTTCAAAGCTTCCCACTCTACAGAGAAAATTTGAAAGATCTAACTCTGGAAGACGGGGAAGAATTCTGTTCTTCAACACAAACAGTTCCACTTGTAAAGTGTGGTTCAGATTCTAAGTTACCATACGAGATTCTTTTCCAACTCAATTCCCTTGTTCATACCCAGAAAATTAGTCTTGCTTCAGTTGATAATGATTTGATTGACTTGTTAGGAAGCCTGGACGAAGAAACTAAAGCCACGATTTTTCAGAAATTGCAAAAGCTGAATTCCACTTGTTATCAGCCCCTAAAATTTGTAAAGACTCAATTACATGTGTTAAATAGCAAGGGTAAACGTCTTCTGCCTTCATCACAGAAAAGGTTGACAGATAATAACATAATGAGTTGTCATAGAGCTTTGATTACACCGTCGAAGATTTATTGCCTTGGTCCTGAGCTTGAAACCTCAAATCATGTGGTAAAGCATTTTGCCACATATGCTTCAGACTTCATGAGGGTTACTTTTGTTGAAGAGGATTGGAGTAAGCTTCCAACTAATGCAGTATCAATTCGTATGCAAAAGGGGATCTTTTCAAAGCCTTTTAGAACTGAAATATATAAGCGGATATTGACTATTCTTCGAGATGGGATTGTTATTGGATCAAAGAGATTTGAGTTTCTGGCCTTCTCTGCTAGTCAACTGCGATCAAATTCTGTTTGGTTGTTTGCTTCTAATGACAATGTGAAAGCAGCAGATATCAGAGAATGGATGGGATGCTTCAACAATATTCGCAGTGTTTCTAAATGTGCAGCGAGGATGGGTCAGTTGTTCAGCTCGTCCATGCAAACTATTGAAGTGCCTGCTCAAGATGTGGAGATTATTCCAGATATTGAAGTTACCACTGATGGTGTAAACTACTGTTTCTCAGATGGTATTGGAAAAATTTCTCAATCTTTTGCAAGACAAGTTGCTCAAAAGCTTAAATTGGATCAGAGTCGGATTCCATCAGCCTTCCAAATTCGGTATGGTGGATATAAAGGTGTCATTGCTGTTGATCGCCATTCCTTTAGGAAGTTATCATTGCGTAGCAGTATGCTTAAATTTGAATCCAAAAACAGGATGCTTTGTGTCACTAAATGGAGTGAGTCAATGCCTTGCTTTCTCAATCGAGAGATTATATCCCTGTTGTCTACCTTAGGGGTAAAAGATGAGGTGCTTTTGGCAATGCAACAGGAACAATTGAATTTGCTGGGTAAGATGTTGACTGATAGTGAGGCGGCTTTGGATGTTTTGGAAAGTTTAAGTGGAGCTGATTCCAAAAGCATTCTAGTGAAGATGTTGCATGCATATTATGAGCCGAACAGTGAGCCTTACCTATCGATGATGCTTAAGGCTCATTACGCATACCAGTTATCTGATTTGAAAAGTAGATGCCGAATATTTGTTCCCAAGGGTCGGGTCTTAGTAGGTTGCTTGGATGAAACTGGCCTTTTGAATTATGGCCAAGTATTTGTTCGCATAACTGTGAAAAAAACCAAGCAACAATTTGAAGATGAAAGCTTAAGGAAAGTGGATAGCGATGATAGCACTCAAATAATAGTGGGGAAGGTGGTGGTCACAAAAAATCCTTGTCTTCACCCAGGAGACATAAGAGTCGTTGATGCTATTTACAATGAAGAATTAGAGGAGAAGGGTTTGAGGGATTGCCTTGTCTTTCCAAAAAAGGGACATAGGTACGTATATAATGAAGCATTTGATTGTAATTATTTGTTTTATTCATGGTAGAATTACTACATTTTTTCACTTTTGTTTTTGGTCCTAGTGTGTTGTTATTAACTACTATGAGTCATTAATCGTGTGCTAACAAAAGAAGGGGACATGGTTTGGGGGAAGAGAGATAAAAGGTGATGTTGTCAGCTAGGCAATCACTTGTCATTTAGAAATCAGAACATTCAACATCTACTTGCTAGATGCTATCATTGTCTTCCGGGAAAAAAACTTCATTCCTACTGTTTCAAGAATTTGGTGTCATTAGTCAATTTTTTTTTTGCCATCTAACGGGGCCAGTCTTTTCTAGTTTGATAGCTGTTTTGGCTTCCCTTAAGTTCTGCTGCCACCCTTGTCTAAAAGCAGTTCCTTATATTCATCGTCTAGTGCACATTTGGTAGTGATATTATATTTTCTATAGTTTAGCCTTATTAGTTATAAAACCATTTATGATGGATCTTTTACCTAACAACTTAAGCTTTTAGGAGAGTTGGTATGTGACATGGAATCAAGGTCTCTATGACCAAGTAGCCAGGAGTTTGATCCTTGCCAATTCTATTCTTCTAAATAACTTGAATTCCAACACAAGGTGGAATGGGCCTGTGTATGATCCATGCTTTAGGCCCAAAAGTCCTTGTGTGAGGGAGCATGTTACATATAAACCTATTCATGAACTTTCACCTAATACCTTAAGTTTTTAGGAGCATTCCTTGAAATGCCTTATTGTCCACACAGGTTTTCATTGACCAAGAGAAATGCAGAATGAAGACATCAGTTTTGAAATTGTTTCATTAGTGTTAGATTTATTTGTAATTTTGAATTTAGGGTTTTTGGTTCTGCATCCTTGAGCCCAATACTAAAAATAATATTTATTTAATTATTTGTACCTTGTTAACTGCAAAATGGAGGAAAAAAAATTATTCATTACATTATCTAAATGTCAGTAAAAATTATATTGTTTATTCAATTAAATTTGTCCTATATACACATACTTGTAGAATTAGATGCACGGTGGTTCAAATCTTAGCCTTAGTAATTTCTTAAGGTTAGGCCATGAGGAATTTTCTTATGAATGCTCTAGTCTTGGTGTTGTTGGATGCAAGCTGGCTTGGACACGCACCACCTAACTTCTATGTAACGGAAAAAAAAGTTTGTATACATATATTAAATGTATGGTATATATGCGTACCATATTAGGTGAGCATACCTTATTATTGTGAGAAATGATGATAGTGAATCTTGACTGTTGGATCTTATTTTAATGGTCAAGAATAGAAAATAAATGCACATGACTTTTGTTAGTGGTTATGTGATCTTTAATTAACTTTTAATCTTGACCATCTATGTATGGTTGTATGGTCAATATTTGCTTCTCCCATCTTAAAATACAAAATGTTCTCACTAAATATGCCCCATATATATACATATATTTATGCACACATATTAATATTTTTGGGCCGATTTTTTTCCCAAGGCCAAGCTCAACCTGGATTTCAAACCAGCTCTAAAATTTTGTCCGAGGCTGGTCCTCCGGCATAACTTTGGAGTCCCAAACCCTAGTTTTTTAAGGGCTGGTTGAACTGGACCTTTTAACCCACCTCGGTTCTACGTCAAAAACTCATTATCATTGATGTTTATTTTAAAAAAACATTTTCTTATATTGATGTTTATTGCTGCTAATACTTCTGGTGGGCCAACAGGCCTCATCCGAATGAATGCTCTGGGGGTGATCTTGATGGAGATTTATTTTTCATAAGCTGGGACAAAGAACTGATACCATGTCAAACTGAGGCCCCAATGGACTACACTGGAAGAAGGCCTCGTGTTATGGACCATAAGGTCACATTAGAGGTAATTTTTGACAGTTACATTATTTTTTTTTAACATTGATAAATGTGAAACTGCTCCCTTAATTATTTGTTATCACGTGTGTGGGTAGGAAATCCATCAATTTTTTGTTGATTACATGATCAATGATACTTTGGGTGCTATCTCTACCGCACATCTTGTTCATGCTGACCGTGAACCAGATAAGGCCAGGAGTAAAAAATGTCTGGAGTTGGCAGAGCTTCATTCCATGGCTGTTGACTTTGCAAAGACTGGAGCACCTGCTGAAATGCCTAGAGTTTTGAAACCAAGAGAGTTCCCAGACTTCATGGAGAGGGTGGACAAGCCTATGTATATCTCCAATGGGGTACTAGGAAAACTTTATCGGGCCATAATTGAGTCAAAATTGCAACTAAGATCAAACTTTATCTGGTCGGAGAAGGTTGCTGAAGAAGCATATGATCATGATCTTGAAGTTAGTGGTTTTGAGGTCTTCCTTGAGACTGCATCAAGTCACAAAGAAATGTATGCACAAAAGATGAGCAGTTTAATGAACTTCTATGGTGCAGAGAGTGAGGATGAAATGCTGACCGGTAACTTGCAAAACCGAGCTTCATATTTGCAGCGTGATAACCGGAGATATGGAGATATGAAGGATCGGATTCTGATCGCAGTCAAGAATCTTCAGCATGAAGCTAAAGAATGGTTTGAAACTAGTTGCCAACCGCCTGAATATCAACATTTGGCATCTGCATGGTATCATGTGACCTATCACCCGAGATATTTTCACGAAAGCTCCAGTTTTTTAAGCTTTCCATGGATAGTTGGTGACATTTTATTGCATATTAAGTCTGCAAACCGTAGGTGATTTACTTTTTGATCTTTTATAACATTACTGATGGACATGCTACAATATAGAAGAAAGTAATTGGTATGTACTGTCAGTATAATATTTTTTACACTGTCAATCAATCAAAAATCATGTTATGAAAAACTTTCAAGTTAGTTAGGATAAGAGTCAAAAAAATTTAAGGATGTGTTAATTTCTGATAGATTAACAGTATAAAAAAATTTATCCTGATAGTGTATATCAATTAATTACTATAAATTAATGTTATCATTTCCTTGTATCGAAGGACTCACTAACTTTTAAAACATTATTCCTCTCTTTTAATTGAACATTTGTGTTTTTATGTTAATTTTGTATTATAGCTGTTTCATATTCTATAATCTAGAAATTTTAAAATTTACGGTTTCTTTGTATTTGTGTGGTGCTGCCGAATACGTGTCTCGTGTTTAGGGGTGGAAATAGGTCAGGTCGTTCGTCGAGGGCCTACGGCCTAGCCTATTTAAGGCCTAACTTGACCTAGCATATTTAACAAAAAGGTCAGGTTAAGGCTTTTTAAAAAGCCTATATAGCTAGAAAGGTCAGGCTAAGACTTCAAAAAATAAAGCCTATTAAGCATATCAAGACGGCCTATTTAACACAAATACATATAGATAATATATAATATCATAATATATTATTTATAATATTTATAACATTTAAAAGTAAAGGCCTATTGAGTCATTTAAATAGAGAGATCTACTTGTATATTTATTTGTGAAGACCTAACAACCTATTTATCAGTATATGCCTACTAACCTCCTTTATCATTATAGGTTTACAAGTCTATTTACAAATGAAGGATAATGACTTATTTATATGTGGAGACATATTTGATGGTCTTGTTGAAAAGTAAGCTTTTAAATAGCTTCCAGATCAGGTCAGGGTTTGAAGTAGGTCAGGCTATATCTTATAAATTGGTCTATATCAGGCTAATAGGTCAGGCTCAAGCCTTAAGGTTAGAACACAGATCAGGTTTAGGCTTGTCAGGATTTAGCTCGGCCTAACTTATTTCCATCCCTGCTCTAGTTGTGTCCCTCCTTCCTTCGTTTTAATACTCCATGCAATGTTTTTTATGACGCCATTTTGTCGTGGATGAATGAAATGTATGTTGATTGAAGACGGGACCTTGTGTTTATCTACGGATTTTCTTTCGGAGTTATTTGTGGGTGTTATGGTATATGTGATGCTGATGACATTGGGGGCCCATAATACCATAGCCTAATAGATAAACTCATATTTCAGTAAATACATAAATAAAAAAGTTATTGCCTATAGACATCAAAAACATAGAACGCAATAATAACTCACATTCTTTTACTTCATTTTCACTTAAATACTTTCATCACATTACATGTATGTCTTGATCGTTTTGATTTACGCTCCTTGTCGTATCTAGCGTAGTTATTAAGTAATGTTCACAATAATACTTTATTCTTTTCATAAGAACCAACCCAAATCTAAGTAAGAAATATTTTTAGCTTCAACAAGAACATAAACATTTTTTGTTTCACTCTAAACAAACACTTGAATCATATTATAACCTTGGATAAAACTCCTTTAAAGTGACAAAAAATATAAAGTTAAAAAATAATGATATATCCACCATTGATTAGTTAAAGTGTATTGAGATCTTAACCCATTTTAACTAATCAATGATATATACACCCTTACTTTCTCACTTTACACTTTTACTCATTTTAAAGAAGTTTAATCATATAATCTTACCACTACATCTGTTTAAATCACCATTATATAACTCCAGTCAAGGCTTTATACATTCATCTTTACCCTTTTTCGTTTCATAACCTCATAGCCTATAAACATAATCCACAATCATGTTCCTCTCCTTTTATGTTACTATTTTACAGTAATTAAAATAAGTCTTGTACGAACTTATAACACATTCTCACACTCATCAGTCACACTCGATCTTTAACGTGACGACTTATTTTAATTTATTCGAATTGTTTAAGCACATCAATACTTATTATTTACACTCTTTTAATATTCTCATGTTATAAATAATTAATAACATGATAAACAAATTTTGACTTTTCCGCTATATTTTATTTAAATAAATATATCTTATGTCATTTTTGATGGGTTTTAGAAAAGGGGTGAGATGGGATTGCAAAGGGTGGTTTTTTCATATTGCTCCCTAATAAAGGAGCAACATAGAAGCACGTCCGGAGCCAAGGGATTTACTTCTTTAATAAAAAATAATTAAATGATTTTAATCACTCAATCAATCTAGTTGATTATTGACAAAAAAAAAGAATTTTAAAATTAATTTAAAAGACTATTTCAGGTGACCATATCTATGCTTTAACATATCATTTTTTTTTAAAGCTATAAAAGTTACACATAAAATGTGTTGATTTTTATACTTAAATCTAATCAGATTACTTGTACAAACATCAATATGAATTGTATTGATATGTTCACTTAAGACAATTAGTGAAGGAGAGGATGTTTGAATGAGTGGATCCTCCTCCTGACATTCAGCAACTACTTCTATTCCTCGATTATTCAGTTGAAACTTAAACTTTAGGTCATAAAATAAAGGCAAAATAGATTGATTGATTCTATACGTTTATTTAATTTTTCACATCGGTTTCATAAGTTTTTTTTTTCAAATTAGCCCTACACGTTATATTCCATTTCCACGTTAGTACTTTTCGTCAATTTCGACCTAACATCGTTAGTTTTGAGCTGACGTGATCATGATATTAATGCGACACGTGGCTCTTGATCTGACGCCGTAAAGTCGAAATTGATGGAAATGACTAACGTGAAAACGAAACATAACGTGTAGGACTAATTTTAAAAAAAAAAACTTATAGAATCGATGTGAAAAAATAAATAAACATATATGATTAATTAATCTATTTTGCCTAAAAGAAAATATATTTACTTTAATCATGGAGGCCGAGATATTAGGTACACCATTAAAATCATTTAAGAAATAACTCAATCTGATGGATGTACATATTGATTTAAAATATCTTTGCCTAGAAAACGGAATATAAATAGAATAATGCTAACCAATGTTTTTAGCATATTGGTTAAAAAATCAAAAGAAGAAAAAACTTATTGGAAATGAGTGTATTTAATATTTTGAGAAGTTAGATTTTAATTTTTCAATACAAACTTACTTTATATAAATTCTTTAACCAATACTTTTAGGATACTAATTAATAAGACCCATTTAAATATAAATTTTTCTATCATATACAAACTTTCACATGTTAAAAAATCAATAACAATAATTCTCTATTAAAAAATATTACATTCAATATATTAAAAAATTAAAAATATAATTTTTCATAAATTTTTTTATATATTAATTTCATACCATGTACAAGTTTACATAACATGTGCAAACTTAGAAAAACCTTTAAATATTTCGGGCCGAAAGTAGTAGTCTACTCCCCCCAGTTGATGAATTCATGAAAATGACATATTTATAAAAGTGAAGATACACGGAAGAAAATACCCGACATTGACAGGCAGGCAATTCATTACACGTAACACCATTTTATTGAATGCAAATTTGCAATAGGCAATAGCCAATTAGCCACCAAGCCCCACCTCCCCATCCATCCATAATAATTAAACGTGAATTTTCAGGTAATCGATAGGTAAAACCATCTACTTGATCATTTCAATTAAATAAATTATATTAATAGATCATGTAAAATAGTTTTTGGATCAATTAAATAAGGTAAAATTTATCTTGGAGGTAACAAAGAATTCTCCATAATTAAAAAGAGAAAAAAATGGGGAATTGGAAGAGAAGCTTTCTCCCTTCTGACGCTATAAATTAATCACGAGTGTGTTCCACTTCCAATCATAATAAGAGACAAGGAATCAATTATGAATTGTGATACACTCACTCACTCACTCACTCATTATATACAAATATTACCATATGACCCTTCCAAATCTCACCAGCCAATTATCTGGTGGTATAAAAAGAAATAAAGTAAAAGTAAATAATTACTGATATGATGAAATGGGCAATCAAAATGATAGTCACGTTGCAATGCTACCCACCACTCAGTCACCCTCGTGTCCAGCTCATGACGTGCACATTCCACCGACCGCACTCACCTTTACTCACACCAAAACGACAACGTCCTCCTTACCCTTCTCCTCCTCCTCCTCCTCCGTCGAAACTGTCTTCACGTTCGGAACAGCATAGCGCGTAGAGAAATTCCGAAAACCATCATAAGCGTCGTGTTGAAAATCCCCGTTTTGGCCCTCGTCGAAGTTCAAGGCGTAACTGGAAGCATCGTACTGGTAGTTTTTGGACATGCGCTTACAGTTACGGTTACGGTTGAATCTCCGAATGAAGGTCTTCCACCTTGGACCCGCCACGATCTCCGACCACTCCCGGAATTTCTTGAGGGCTCTGAAGCCACGCGACCACCAACGGTCACCGGTGAGGGTGGAGGATTCATGAAACGAGCTGGAGCGAACGCGCTCCCACCATGAGGATCGACGTCGTGGAGCGAAGCAGCAGAAGACGGTGCCGGCGTTACTGTCTTGTCCCGTAAGTGCAGATTCAAGCTCCATCTACTATGTCACCGGTGGGTGATGTGTCACTCTGTTATTGGGTACGTAATCTGTGTGGTAAGTAAAATGAAGATGGGGAGAAGAGGAGAGTCTCAGTGAGCTATAAATATAAATAAGTTAGTAACACTTGAGGGCCGGGCCGGGCCGGTGTTTTTATTATTATTATTATTTTGGTTTTATTTTTTATTTTATTTTATTATTTGTGAATTAATTTATTTTTAACATTATCCTCCTCGGCTCTCCTATTATTATATGCTGTATGACACTACAACAACAAAGAAGCTAACGACTAACGAGCGCCCACAGAAAATAAACAACACAACACACGTCACTCACACGGGTATCTCACTACACGTCTTTCAGGTCCGGCCACCTCCCAAGTCTCCACTCAATTAATTGAACTTTTTTAGAAAAAAGAGTGAAATTCACCCAATCATCATAACATAAAGCACCAAATATTATCTCACTCCTCTAATCACCTTGATTTAGGATATTCATGGCACCGGTTTAGCTTCACCCTAACCTGACTTGATATTCAGCTAGAGTCATTTGCTTGGATCCAAATTCAACCCATTCATAACCCGATAATGTTGGACACAAAATCAGATCAACCCAATTTATTGACATAATGTATAAAATTGAATATTATACATAACTAAATCATATGTTTAGAAAAGTATGAAACTAAAACTATGACATATTTTATAATATAAATTTCAAAACAATTAATAATATCAATATATTTTCCAGTTAAGCAAAAAATTATTGATTTAAGTCAAGAAGTCTTATCACGTATATAAAATTGTAAAAAAAATATAATTTTCAAAAGAATGTGAGATTTTCATGAATGGATTGAATTTTTTAAATACATTTTTAATAGATCAAAATGGATTGATAGATTATTTTTGAATCGTCTATTATAATCCAATTCAATATTCATCCATCCGTCTATATCAAGTTGGATTTAGTCTTACCCAAATATAACCCAAATCAAGGATATAATTTCTAAAATCAAAACCTGTCGCAATAAGCGAGACAGATTCGTGGGACAGGACTGATTTTGAACACAGACCTTGATTAATTTTCTCTAGATCACCTTAGCAAGCCAACAAAGATTTAATATATTTCTTTACGACAAATTGTAAAGATATCTCATATGTTTAAGCCTGTTAACCACCCAATTTGATTATACAAAAAACGAGAGATGACCTTGACCAGTCATAAATATTACTTGGATGTAAAAGAATATAACTATGACTTAGAGCAACAACACCATTAGAATCAATATCCATCCGTATTTGCTTGTACCACAACTCCCAGAAAAACTCTGACTTATGAAGCACACCTCAAAACTCCACTGAAGTTGTAGAGATAATTCTTAGCTTCGTCGAAAAACAACCCCAACACGGTACCGATAGCATCATAAATAATACCATCACATATCGCTTTACTATCCTCAACCGTCAACCTCTGTCCGAATTCGAACATACCTACCATATTAGAAGACTTCACCAAGCACGCTGTTAAAGCCACCAAATACACCGATGGATGAGATTCTATCAATTACAATTGTATACCCCTCCACTCTTAACTAAAACCAAGTCATAAGATCTCCACGATTCAAATCATTTATGGAGAATAGCTTCATCTCAAACTTTTATGTGAACCACAATGCCAAACAAATTGTTCCATTGAAGTCCTTCAATCAGCTAACTTGTTACTAAGATTTCTCAATAACCAATCCTGAATATCACGATGAAAAAATGATCATGGACTTTGTTAAAAAAGGCTCCTCCAAAAATAATGGGAACTTGGGCAATCACAATGCAAAGCAAAGTCCACAAAGACCCAGTTGCAACGCTGACTAATAAGTTAGCAAATAAATAGCACCAAAATCTACGTTCATTATTCAAAATACTATTACTTGATAAGAGTCGAGGATAAATTCTTCTCCTCAACTATGCTAATCCCCAACTATGTAGTTATCTGCAGTCTTATGAAACAAAACTCCGTCGGTACTAGGTGCCTCCTCAGCAAAAACATCCTACCCACTCAGATAGTTAGGTAGAGCTTAACACCAGCCCATCATGACTGGATTGACTCTATGGAAACAACATAAGCGAGCTACTATTATTGATCGTCTTATTGGCCCTACGCAAGACTGTAATTGTAACATTTTATAATAATATTTTGTTTCTGAACAAATTTTAGAGTAATATATCAACATAAGAATTAAAAGTAAAATCACTATTTTAGAACAATAATACAAGAACAAATGAGCCTTATTATTTAAAGTAATACTTTAAAATATAAAGTTTAATTCATTTAGCATCCAAAACCATTGAATGTATTAAAAAACGTTTAACTTTTTTAAGAAAAATGATTTAATTGTTATGTAATGCTTTTGTACAAATTTTACAATGTCAGCCAATTATGGATTGTCACATCATTAAAAATGTTTTAACTCTTATAATAATTATCTTAAAAATCACACATTGAATGATTTGTGATTGGTTGATAATGTAAAAACCTTATACTAAAGTGTATCAAAATTAAACTTGTAAGAAAAAAACACAGGTACCAAATACTGAGATGGTAGCATCACAACGAGGCCGCCCATCCATCACAACGAAGCAACGTTGAGTTCATTCCCTTTAAGGTTTAGTTATCAGAAAGCAGGGTAAGTGGTATTGATATTGATATGGAAAACGCCAACCACAGCAATGCAAAGTTGATGATTTCCTCCCAAAACAAAACACAGCTGATACAGAATTAATTTAATTCTTGACGTAAATACTTTTCCATAATTAAGTTTCTCGACTCTGTAATTCTTTCTCTTTCATCTTAATAAATTTCTTCTTTTATGAAAAAAAAAAACATGCTGTAACATAAATCTCCAATTTCAATTATGGGCCTCACATATGCTGAAAATTATGCCAATGATTCATGGCCAACCACGAGATGGTATTGAGTCTAATGACTTTGTTTTGATACCATTGCTACAAAAGTTGAGATGATTCAAACACAGAATCTATTAAAAGCAGGGACACGGTCACGGATACAAGATATGGCACAATAATATTGTCACAACTCACTCAAGTCTAAATACACGTCCAGTATGTCTTCGACACCAATGCAGCATTTTCTTTTTAAAATATAATTCTTGTTATTATGGATAAATAAAATTTTATATTTACAACTAAATACAAATTTTACAGTTCGAAAATTGTCAACCATGGTGCGATAGTTTGAACAGAAAACCCCCTCCCCCCAATTGCTGCAAAAGTTGAGATGATTCAAACACAAACTGTAAAAAGCAGGGGCATGGATACAAGACACGACACAATAATATTATGACACAACTCACTCAAGTCTAAATACACGTCAAGCATGTCTTGGACACCAATACAGCATTTTCTTTTTAAAATATACATTCTTGTTATTATGGATAAACAAAATTTTATATTTACAACTAAATACAAATTTTATAGTTCAAAAATTGTCAACTATGGTGTGATAGTTTCAACATAAGCCCCCCCCCCCCCCCCAATAAAATATTCTTCACATCAATGTTACATTATACTTTCACATCATTATCACACTCTTCAAACCCTAATGACACACTCATTATCCATGGATAGCTTACCATTACCACAATCTCACTTTTCAGTATCCACCTAGTTTCCAGATTTTAGCATCATAACTTGTGAACATAAGTTCAGGTATAAGGAAATGAAACGATCCCTACACCAATATAACCCGTAATACCAATTTGGTGCCACAGTTCTAATTTGAAGGCACCATCATCATGTGAAGGTAGTGATTGACCCACACCACTCTTAATGCCATAAAGATCACGCTCTCTTTTTCCTCCTCCAATCATCTAAAAAGTTATCATCTGATGATAACTGGGCAGTGGGCAGATAAGGGAAGGGCACAGTAAAATCTATGGCTCTGCTCTATTACAGTTAGATTTTAGCTCTCCCAAACCCAATTTAAGAATGGTGAAACAGACAACAGTTTCTTGACTGTGATGTGTAAAGGTCAGAATAGTAAAGGAATAGAGACACTTAGTATTGTGAATGTGAATGTGAATAACTTCTTTATTGATGATAGGTAACTGTAATACAATTAGACTGCATATAAGGCACTACTGTGATAAGTGCAGTAAACACTAGCACTGACTTAACAAGGATCGAGTACAGAAAGGGAAATGCAATAGTAACAGAGAAGAAGGATATTCAGAGAAGGAGAGCAGAGGCCAGAGGGGAGGGAACAATTCTTTCTCAAATTTAGCATACCCCAATCATTTCCTTCCTTTCCCTTATAACCCCAAGTCAGTAGAATATTTTCGGTTGCTTTTCTGCCTCGCTTTCCCCTTCTCACTTCCTGATATTTTAAAGCAATAGCCATCTGTCCTATTTCCTCAACTGATTCTGTTATGCTAGGTGTATTGCCCCATGTGCCATTTTGGGTCATAACATGATGTTTCTCAATTAAAAGGTAACATGAAACTACATTTTTTATGAGTAATTTCACCTATTACATTGCTTCTTGGGGGGCGTGGGGCGTGGGGGGGCGTGGGCGGGGGGGGGGGGGGGGGGGGGGGGGGGAGGTAAAAAAAGGACAAAAATATGGTTAAACTAACTAGCACAAAAAATAACAGTAGCTAAATGACTTGATAAGTTCACAGCATACAAAAAATATTAACTGCAATGAAAATGTAAGAACAAACAGAAGTTATATATCTTCAATTAACACATAAGTAATATCTTCTTCATATAGTGACATTCACTAATTCACAACTAGTGATCTAGTACTGATCAGATTGACTCAAAAACTATAAGCAATTAATACATAAGTGATTAAGAAGTATTTTCAGCAACAAACACAAACAGAAGACTACAGAAAGTTCAACTCACAGTCACATTGGCAGTGCATCCCCAAGCTTACCACCGTGAAGGGTCCAAAAAATGTCACCTGCAGCGTCTGATGTGCCATTATCAATAGCAATAGCAGCAAAGATTGCTCGAAACGCACCGCAAACCACAGTAGGTACAGAAGAATTGGTCTTTGGGGAAACCCTAAGCACCTTGTCCAAGCCCAACCGCAATCCATCCACAGCACAGGAAGATTCCACATTGGAGATTTGAGACAATTGGTGGTTCAGCTCTTTGGAAGAAACATCGATGTCTTTTGAAAGACAGTGAAAGGACACAGATGTTTGAATGATGTTGGCACCCAAAATGCTCAAAGCTTTGTTGTTCTCCTCTGAGAAGGAAGCATGTGTCATAGCACGACGAAGAAGACCAATGCTCTTGAAGCTATACCTGATGAATATAAATATAAATGTTAGGCTATATTTGGGAGCTTTGAAGGAGATAGAGTGCAAAGATAAAAATATGAATGCGGATTCCCTGCAGTCAAGGATTACTTGCTTTCACGCATTCATCTTAATCTATGGTCAAGATCTCATACAGACATTTTTGCATTAATATATTTGTCATATACAAAAATTAATCTACGGTCAAGATCTCATGCAGTTATTTTTTTATCGCAGAGAATCCATTTCCGTAGAAATATAACATCCCATTATTTGGAAGTTCTAAGGAGGGAATGGAAGGAGTGGAGTCACTTTATTGTTTGGAGGTCACAATGATAATTAATGGAAGTGGTTTACACTTCATTCCATCCCAAACCCCCCAAATTGGAGGGTATGAGGGTTTGAGGGCTATGGAATGGTTTGGGTTCCCATCCACAATCCACTCCACACTTGAAACAACGTGATAAGGCTTTTTACACTTCATTTCATTACCAACTACTTCACTCCATCTATCCATCCAAACATTAATATAGCAACAATTTTATAAATAAAAAGAAATGAAATAAAATTGAGTAGGAACAAAGAAGAAAAAAGTAAAGGATAAACCCTAGTTGTTTCTGCAGGGTTTCGAGAGCCGATGCAAACGGAGAGAATGATTTGAAGTGAAGTACAGTTGTAGGTTGTCCCTGAACAGCAAAACAAAAAATAAAGACGGTATGGATTTGGTGATCGCGGAGGAAAAAGGGGCGATGGAGCAGAAGCTGACCTGAACGTGGGGAAGGATCACAATGAGTAACACAACGAAGATGGCGGAGCCACGAGAGGATGGCATCATGGAGGTCGCTGCTGCCTCTTCTCACTACTACTCTTTGGCGACAAGTCTCAAGGAGTCAAGGTGGTGATGGTGAGGTCCTTTGAGTTTCCAGTGAAAACTGTTTCCCACGTTAAACGACAACACGTTTCGTCCAGGAATCTGTCGTCTTTCTTTTGGGTAATAATCTATCGTCTTTTTTCGCCCGTTTATTTTAAATTATTTTGTGAAAAGATTATTTTTTAAAGATTTTCTATCAATTTATTTTAGCTTTTAAAAATAATTAGAATCCGAAATCTGGTTAAAATGAAAAGTTATTTTGAATATCTTTTCATAAGAAGAAGATGCATAAAAGAGAGAGTGACTGTTCAAATAAATAATTATTATAACAGTAAACAAATATAATTTAATTTATGTTTTAATTAAAAATCTCAAAAAAATAATTATATTGAATTATTAAATATCAGCAAATAGTTGTCTTCCTACGGGATCATAAATGAGTAATTATTAATATCCGCAGTTTACATACGGAGGATATCCTAGAAAACAAAAAAAATGTTTAGAGTAAAGGTCTAAATTGATCCTTGACAAAAATATATGGTTACATTTTGGTCCCTCAGAAATAAAAAATACCTATTTGATCCTCAAGAATGTAAAATGCGGGTCAAATTAGTCTTTAACAAGGACTAAAATGTCCCTGAAAATTATCTTAAAAAGGACTAATTTGACCCGCATTTTACATTCTTAAGGATCAAATTGATATTTTCATTTCTTAGAAACCAAAATGTCACCGTGTTTTATTGTCAGGTATCAATTTGGGTCTTTACTAAAAAAAGAGTAAAGGTTCATTTAAGACCCCAACAATTTTTGAAGTGCCACTTTTTATCCATGAGAAAAAAAACTCATCAAATAGTCCCCGAGAATGATAAAAGAGAGACAATTTAGTCCCTTCATTTGTTTTCATCCTGAACAAGTCATTAGAATGTTGATGTGTATCGTTAGTATGTCAGGTGTCCAGGCAATAGTCCTACATGCATAATAGACCATGAGAATAATTATGCATTGAATCAATTAAGTCCATTACTATTATTTAAGTAACCCAATTTAGTCCCTGACAATTATATCGTGGGACAACATGTTACAAGCAACATACCATATGCACCAGATGCACCAACATAGGTCATATGGACGAGTTTAATTAATGGACACCTGGACACATTGAAGGTATATATCAGAGCTCTAATATTATGTTTAGGATGAAAATAAATGGAAGGACTGACGTGTCCCTCTTTTGTCATTATCAGAGACTATTCGGTGAATTTTTTTTTTTCAGAAACGAAAAGTAGTATTTCAAATATTATTACTGACTGGAACGGGTGTTTACTCTATACAATATAAGTAGGAAGGAGTTTGAGGTCGTGGAGGTCAAAAAAAAGGAGTTCAATCGTTCTCACAGTTAATCAAATTAAATAAAAAAAAATACGGCATGTCACATAATACTGATAATAGAAAAGGAAAAAATAACTATATTCGAACAATTAGGGTAAAGTATTTATGATTTGATCTTTCATGTATGAACTGTAACTGGTTCAACTTTAGAAACAACGGATTCTCATCCAGCCATTCTGAACATATGAATATCATTCAGTATCAAAGGTGCTTTTATACATGATCTATTCGACCCCCAGATAACAATCAAAACAAGCCACTCTAATCAATGGCTCTGTATTTGAAACTGCTTCTTTGAAGCTTCCCTGTGTATTATTGAGCTAAAAAACAACTATCAAAACATGTTGGTGCCTAGCCAGGTAAAGTTTGCATTTCAAGCAACATTCTCAAAACAGACTTCTGCTTGTCCAGAAGAGCTTTCTTCAGAACCTCTTGATTTAGGCCCTGAAACGGTACCAAGAGCTTGAAGTAACCTCATCACATCCGCGGTATCATCTAAGTAGTATCTAGCTTTACTTGGTTTTTGACCAACAGTGCATGCAATGATTTCTGGTGCCAGAGAAGAGGTTCCACTATAACCTTTGTTTAATAAGCTCTCAAACATATCCTCGTCAGACCTATCATCTCCAATACACAGCACAAAATCTGGCGATTTCCCGTTCCTGGTCATTGTAGACAAAACTTCTTCGGCAACTAAACCTTCCCCTGTCATGTTGATTGGCCAATATTACAACTTTTGAGTACAATAATAGGTAGACAAACAAAGAGATAGGACTATAGGTATACCTGTAACTTGACTTCAATAATATGATTTCCTTTCGTAACAACTACAGGTCCATTTGCAAGTACACTTTCAAGGTGATCCAACAGCTGCTTGGCTTGCCAAGATCCAAAATCAGGATCCGCGTCATAATAGTGCCATACCAATGCACTCTCATTGGTCTCGATATAGGAGCCATCTGTTGCCTCATTATACAATCTCATCACAGGTTCAGCGATGCTTTTCCATGAAAAATTTGTACCCGTATGACTCCTTTCCCAAGTTGATTGCTGACCGTACCTGTGGCAAAAGACCAAAGGCTTAATTGCACTTTTGGTCCTCCAGGTATCACGATTGTGTAATTTTGGTCCCCCGGGTTTTAATTGCGTCAATTGGGTCCTCCAAGTATCACGATTGTGCAATTTTGGTCCCCCAAGTTTCAATTGTGTCAATTGGGTCCCCCACATATCATGATTGTGCAATTTTGGTCCCCGGATTATCACGATTGTGCAATTTTTAACGTCAGTAGCCAACATAGGACACGTGGGATTGATTTAACACTTAGTGAAGTCAACTTGACAGTTTACAGGACATTCTTATAAGACATCATTGACATCTCACATAATTTAATAATGAAATGCATATCATTAAGTGTTACATAGGAACGACACGTAAGCTGTCAAACTAGTCTCATTAAGTGTCAAATCAGTCGCACATGTGCTTCATAGGCTATTGATGTTAAAAGTTGCACAATCATGATCCTCGGAGGATCAAAATTGCACGATCGTGATACTTGAGGGACCAAAATTGCACAATCATGATATGTGGGGAACCCAATTGGCACAATTAAAACTTGGGGGACCAAAATTGCACAATTGTGATACTTGGAGGATTCAATTGGCGCAATTAAAACCCGGGGGACCAAAATTGCACAATCATGATACTTGAGGGACCAAAAGTGCAATTAAGCCAAGACCAAACAAAATATATCATCAGGTCAGAGAAATTGCCAGGAACATAAAAACCAACTACACCAGAATAAATAAAAGCTCTCATCCCATACATGCATGTACCAAAAGGTGAATATAACTCTTCATATCATAATAAGCCAATGCTATAATCCTTGGCAAAACCACAATTTCTTTGTTTTTCTTCTTTCTTATACTTGTAAGGGGGAATTCAGGAATGATAGCAATTAAATAAAGATGTTATTAGCTTTTTGACCCACTTTTTCGGGGGCTTAAAAGCTACTTTAAAGTTTAAGTTAAAAATAAGTGTTTTAAAAGCATGTTTAGGATAACTTATTTTTCTTAGAAAAAGCATTTTTTCCTTAAAAAAATTTTGTTTTGAAATTATTCTAATATAGAAAAAAAGTAGTTTCCAAGAAAGTTACAAATTTGAAGCTTATTTGAAAAAAGTTTTTGATTATTTTGAAACCAATCATATTTTCTCATTTTATCTTATATAACTAACTATCAAACAAATATTATTGTTCTATACAAACAACTTCATATATTTTTTATTTGTAATTTACTATATAAAAGTATTTTTTTATATCATCCCAATAAATAGATTATCTTAAAATCGCCTTTTAACAAGTATACCCAAACAAAAACTAAATTCTCATTATAATTGATTATTACAATAAATATATAATCGATTATTGAAGTAAATATCTTAAAATCGCTTTGTTTGATAATTTATGTTGGGTTAAACGACAATCATAGGGGGAAAGAGAGGGGGAGGGAGGAGGGAGGAGGGAGGAAGGGAGAAAGGAGAGAGATAGAGGGAGGGAGGAGAGAGAGAGAGAGAAATGTGAATGCATAAGATGAAAAAAAAATAAGGATTAAAAATCGTGGGAAATCTCATGTGTTAGGGTGCGACTTTTGGTTACTAAAAAAATAACTAAAAAGTCATAGAAAGTCCCACAAAATCCACTTTAGAAAATAATCCATCAAAATCAGGAAGTTTTTGAATATCACAAGACTTTTTTTACTTGTAAAAAATCTTGATTGAATACCACTAGATTTAGATTCCCTTTTTAAAAATCCTAATAGTCTTGATTGAATATCACAAAACTTATTTAGATTACTTAAAAATCTCGATTGAATACCACAAATTTTTTTTATCATAAAACAATCTTTTAAAATCCTTTAAAATCTCAATCCAATACATCGTCCTAAACTGAATTCATGAACAAGAAAAAACTGGTGTGGTATTTTGGTCATAATCTAATTAAGTAACTATATGGTTTCTATTTATGAGGGAGGTACAAATAAAAATAAAAAAAACAACTAACAATACAATAATTGGTGTCATTTTTACCTTATGTGGAACGAGTGGTAACAGAAACCGGTGACAAGTATTCAAAAGAAGCAATATTGTTACATAAACCACCCACCCTACACTTTTGAGACAGCTAGTCAGTGAAACTGCTAAAACCTATGTGTTGGTAGCTACATCCAATCTATTTGTCTCTGTCTCTCTGGATTTTCATATCTGTTGAGAGTATTAGTATTGATTGTTGGAGGTGATTGGAGAGCATGCCAGGCCCTGGTCCTCACCTGATGTATGCCATGGGGTCTGGCTTGGCTCTAACCAGCATCACCAACGGCAGGTTCAGCCCCCACCACACGCTAACCTACACAGTCAACGCCTTCTTTGGACCAGATATTGGTTCCTTCTCCGAATGGCTTGGCTCCCTCCTTGGTGACCCTGCTGATTATGTTGGATCTGCCCTTGCCAATCTCGTCCACCATCCCTTTTATTACATCCTTATCTTGGGTCTTCCTCTCTCTTTTCTCTACTCTTGGATATCATCCTATCTTCTTCAAACACACCTTCTTGATTCTGTTTCCAGGGTGATTCAGTCACTCTACCTCACCTCACTATTACTTACTTATACTTTGGATTCTATTTATGCTTACTTTCCTTTCTTTAAATCACTAACTTGTATTCTTGACTGGTCTGGATTTTTGTGTGCCTTTCAGATCTGTAAGAAATATAAATGATGAAAATGAATGCATAAATTAATACACGCCTCTTGGAAATTCCCCTAAGCCTTACTATACAGATTTTACTCAATCAAGCTTGAGTCAGTTTGGTAGGGAGTAAAAAATTCATTTTATTTTTCTCTAGATTACGTTACATAATGCAACTTTTTTTATACATTGAAAAACCATGCCAAGGAAATAAATTGAAGTGAAAATAAAATAAACGAAGATAATGTTACATTTAAATAAACAACTAGCTGCTATTCAAATGCCTATAATCTTGGGAAGTTTAAGTTTGAGAAGTTGACTGAGCAATATTCTTGACACTTTCCATGTCGTTAACTAATTTAGTTTCATCATGTTGCAGGTACCCCTCACAAGGATGCAATGCTTTTTGTTGATATCAGCTGGCTCTTTTACTCACTTCTTTCTAGATGATCTATTTGAGGTAATATGTAAACAACATTCACTATGTTGCCAACCTTTTTGCGTTTGTTTCTTCAAATTTGCTGCTTTATCTTGAATAATGTTAAAGGAAGCAAAAAATATGGTTTTCACTCATCAATTACATTAGTGAAATCAACCCAATAGCTCAAGTGGTACCAAGTTGGTCCTCTCGGTAACTGCTTGATCACCGAATCCAATCTCACCTAGGCAACTTCGAATACATGCACTTTAGCCTACCATTCCCTTCCCAGTCTCCACATAGGTCTTAGACCTCCTATGTTAAAAAAAAAGTGTAATCAATGATTTAAGTATAGCTGATATTGCGTGGCATGTTTTATTTGTCTATTTGAAAAGGAACTATTGTTGCATGGGGCTTATTATTTCCTTCATTATAAATTGATGTAATTTTTATTTCACAACTTCCCTTTGATTTTTTGTCGTCACTTGTTAGGAAACATGGTAGAGCCCATAGAAGAAGGAAGAATAATTAAGAGAGAAAAGTATGAAATGTAGAATTGATTGAATAGAGAAAAATGATTACAAATGAGTATATCAAGCCTTTATATAGGCTAACGATCTAACAACTAATTAATAACAAACTAACTAATCTCTCCAACTAAATATATATCTAATAGCCCCTCACAAGCTGGAAGTGCTAGCACTTCAAGCTTGGGAATGAACAACAATCAAGAAATGATTAACAAGCAAGAAATGAATCTAAAAAAAAAATACAAGCTGTAATTACATCGGCTAATCAAGAAAAAAAAATCTGAAAAATGAAAATGATATAGGTAACGACCGAAGTTCATAGATCTGAGAAGTCTTCGACCATCCTTTGGGCCTCGTCGATCTTCTTCCAGCGTCTCCACGGACTCGCTCCAAAAGCAAATGAATTTTGCCAGAATGAACATTGGCAAAAAATATGAATCTTTATATGAAATAAATCGACTTGATGTAATTTACATCAGTCATAAGTCGCTCTAAAAGTGACATTTTTTTTTAAGCTTCCAAATATCAATACCAATTTTTGGCAAACGCTTAACCACCATCATGGGCAGAAATAAGAAAAATTTTGAACGCTTAACCATCATCATTGACAGAAGCAAGAAACAAAAATTTAGTGGTGAAACTTGAACAATATACTAAACCAAGAATATTGATATATCTAATATCAATTGTGACCTTGATTAGTTGCCATCATGCCAAACTGCTATTTGCTTCTGATATCTGTGTGTTGATCACCTATACATTGATGTAGTTTAAATGCATATTAAGTCCGAATCCTTGCCTTTTTGTTACTTGAGGTCTGTGAGATTTACATACCGTGGAGCATAAACAGGATGCATAAACTGCAAACTCATAACAATACTGATACATCGAGAAAAAAACTTCAAATTTGGCCATCACATATTGGACAAAGGTGTTCCTGCTACCTTGCAGCAATTCAGCATGTATATTAATTAGGCCAACTAGGGGGATGTTAGGCTGTTTGCACTTTCTGTTTTCCTCTTTAATGCTATGTTTCATGTATTGTTGAAGTAAAACTAGCTTTTGAAGTTCTTCATTCCTAGCATTTAAAAGTATACTTCTATTGGCTATTATTTTTACGGAAACTAAGGCAGCAACTTGGAACTGAGATGAATTTTACTGGTTTGCAAGTTATGTAGTGGTGTCCAAAGGAAGTTCAAATGTTACAGCCACTTTTTTCATAACTCGTCCTGAAAATTTACTCTTGTGTTGCCAACTGATATGACTACACAATATCTTCAAAATCATGTAGGAGAATGGGAAAACAACCACATACACTTGGATTTTGAGCACTGGCTGGTGGCAAGGTCGAGCACCCGTTAACCCAGATGCTGTTGTTGTAGTTGGCTTCCTAATGGCTTGCTTAATTGGCGGTTTTTTTTACCTCAACAGGTATTTGTTTTTTTTGCAACTTTCAATGTTAACTACCTAGTTATATTGTAGACACAGCATGGTTTGACATATGTTATTTCTCCTTCATTGCTGTGCGCAGAGCAAATGCCACAAACTCCATAAAGAAAAGGTCACATCAATCAATGCTACTTACCCTGTCTGTAGCTTCCTTATACTGCTTATGGTGTGCAATCCAGATATACTGGATCAATCCTCGTCGTCCAGCAGTTGGTGAAGAGGCTGATCTTGGTGTTCTTGTGTTTTTAGCTGTATATTTCTTTCTTCCTTACGGTTTGTGTGTGAAGTCCATGTACACAAAAGAGATTGACACCAATCAAATTCCTCTTTAAATAGTGTTTACCCTGTCAGGGATATGTTCTGCTTTTGCCAATCCAATCTAGTTGTGAGGGTAGTAAGAATCTTGCCGCCAGTACGTAGCTTATATAATCACTCACCAAGCGTATGTGATGTGAAGCATCCATTTCTTGTTATTGGTAGAATTGGAATTTTTTGACCTTTCAGGTTATTGCCGTGCTTGTATAAATGTACCATAGCGTCTGTATCTTGTTGTGAACGTGAAGTGACTGAAAGTAAAAGTTTGATATTTGAACTCCGGTCACAATGTACTTGCAAACTGTTCTGTTAATAACATTTAATTTGTCTGGATAAATCTGAAATTCTGGCAACATGTTTAATCTTAAACAAATATTTATGAACTTATATTTTGTAATTAGTTGTGGAAAGTTTGGTTTGCATTCTAAAGCTAGGTCAAACCACCAACCTTAGTGAGGATTTATAGAACTCCTACCAAAAGATCAATTAGGTGAGTCAGCCCTCATTGACAGGATTTCTGGTTGTTCTGGCTGTAGATTCACTCCCAAGGTCATTAATTTCCTTAACCTTGGTCCTTACAGTGAATGTTCTGGGATCCCTTTATACGCTCATTAATTAATTAATTGCAATACAGGATTAATAACTAAGAAATAATTTAACAAGTTATCAACTTCTCATCCTTATAATAGTTCTGCTTGGGCAGCCTTTCGCCCATAAATATGAAGAACGACAGTACAAAAGTTAACCGCAATGCTCAAAACTATTGAGTTCTTCATCAATATCTTTTGGGATCAATAACCTTTTCTACAAAAGGAGGAGGCAGATTGCAGCAGCACGGATCTGTAGTAACCAAGCATAGCCTTATAAATTAACTGGTATCTACCAAAAAAAACACTTAAAAATTGAGAGCTTGGCATTAAGCTGACATCAATAGTATCCCAACACATCTATATAATGCCAAGCATCGCAATTTTCAAATTAAACAATGTCTGTATTTAGTGTTGTGTTGGGCTCAAGGATTGATTTATAATAATATAAATTAAATAATATTGCACTATGAGAATAAACATTAAAGTAGATCCGATAGAGTAATATCTACGAACTCAGGCAACGTAGCGACAATGAATGTGTACAAAACATAGAAAAAAGAAAATCAAATTTTAACGTGAAAAATCCTCCAACGTAGAGGGGAAAAATCTCACCCACTAACAAAATACTAACATTAACATTAACATTTGCCTATAAAAAAAAAAGGAGAGAAAACCATGGGATAAATTCCAAAAAATGTTCCATCATATTAAAGGATAATTACAATATCATCTCCACTCGCTCTCACACGAGAAGCACAAATATAGTTGGTGAGACCATCTCTTTTATTCAAATACTACAATATTTATAATTCCAGTAGATAACAAAAATCTTTGGTGTATTTTCCCTCACATTGTACTCTTTAGAATTTACTCATTTTCCATATTGTTTTCTCTAACAGTAACAGAAGCTACTTGTTTTCTATGCTTCTTGCTCTCTAAATGAGCAAAACTATCTTTTGGGCGAATTAAGATTCCTTACCGTAGCCTATCTTTATCGCTCTCTATTTGTATCTTTTGTTATTTTTTTGGACAAAACAAATCAAGGACCGAGAGTATAAAACAAGTAAATCTAATGGTCATAGATTACACAACAACGACAAATGCGTGTATTTGTTAAGGCAGTGAATTGAGATCCTTCAAATTATTGACGGCCACGCTTAGTACACAACAATTCTTATCCAACCACATGTTCCGAGTATGGACAAAGTGGCATCCACAAAATGACGGTCTTTTCATTGCTTTCTTTTCTATATTGATAATAATAACTTACGTTTGAAGACAAATAATGCAACCATTTTTTGTGTTTTTATTGAAAAGCTCTTTTATCATCAAACAAGAACAAGAAGCAGCAGGCAACAACCTTTGACTTCGAGATACTTGCTTTAGCTATGGCAGCTCGCAGACTTTCCTGGCTGCTCTCTCGCTCTCTGTTTGCTTCCTCTTCTTCTGGAGCTGCTTCTCTGCTTCACTCATCACTAGGTGTTCACCCCAATTTCCTCCTTATATTTTGTTAATTCTTGTTGTTTAATGAGTTTTCTACCCCTCTATCAAATAATGTACCTTTTTGCAAATCAAACACACCATTACCCTTAGTTTCTCTTACCGTGTATGTGTAGGATGAGACTACTGCCACAACCAATATAATATCTATATTTCCTGCTGACCAATAAACTTTTTTTTTAAATAAAATTATGAGTAGTTAACGATGAGTATATATAAACAGTTGGTAGTGTAAATAGTTCAGTGTAGCATGTATGTTGATGTTTGTATTAAATGCAGTGTTGAAAACAGATTATCATAATGTCGTCTTCAATTCATTGCATAAAACTTCCACATGATTTTTGTGTTTCCCCCAGGGAAAAAGTCTGAAGGGTGGAGAAACATCAAGAGATTCAGCACGGCTGCTGCTGTTGAGGAACTAGTCACTCCACAAGTTCAAATAAGTTACACACAGCATCTGATAAATGGGCAATTTGTGGATGCTGCATCAGGTATATGTCTAGTTTGGACTAGGTTTGTTACTTGTTTGTGTTACTTTCCCAGTTGCAAAATCATAGGTGGACCTTATCTGCATATTTCTTTTGGTCTCAGGGAAAACTTTTCCAACCTATGACCCGCGCACAGCAGAAGTGATTGCTCATGTTTCTGAAGGCGATGCTGAAGACATAAACCGTGCAGTGTCAGCAGCTCGAAAGGCCTTTGATGAAGGGCCTTGGCCTAAAATGTCTGCTTATGTATGCATTTCCTGAGTGTCACTCCCTTTCTTGCACAATCTTCAATTTATTTATGATAATGATGGTTTATTCATAACTCATTCAGGAAAGAAGTCGGATATTGCTGCGCTTTGCTGATTTGGTTGAGAAGCACAGCGATGAGCTTGCTGTGCTGGAGACATGGAACAATGGAAAGCCTTATGAACAGTCTGCTAAGTCTGAATTACCATTGTTTGTGCGTTTATTTCACTATTATGCTGGTAGGATCAGTATACTAAAATTAGATATTCATTATGTTAATCCAACATATATATTTTTTAAAAAAAATTATGTTAACACCCCCTCATCCAAACAACAACAATTGTTTTGTTTACAGGTTGGGCAGATAAAATTCATGGACTGACAGTACCAGCTGATGGAAATTATCATGTGCAGACATTGCATGAACCAATTGGTGTTGCAGGGCAAATTATACCTTGGAACTTTCCACTAATTATGTTTGCTTGGAAAGTTGGACCAGCTCTAGCATGTGGTAATACCATCGTCCTGAAGACTGCTGAGCAAACACCACTGACGGCTCTCTATGTAGCAAAACTATTTCATGAGGTCAGTTCATAAGCTATGCTCTCTCTTATGCATGGACACAGTCACACAGCTAGTCCCAGTCATCAACACATCAACTGAACACTTGTTAGTTGAGCTCATCATTGCATGATTTACATCTATGTCTCCTGAACCGTTGCTTCGGTGATACTAATATCAACTTCTTACCTAGAAAAAAGTTCAATTTTGATGTAAAGTTTTTTATATTATTAATCAATCATACATTATTACATGTGACTTTTGAAATAATTTTTACCGGAGTTAAATATTTTAAATAATGTGGCAATGCATGATTAGATTTGACATTAAATCCAAAAGGTAAAAAGAAAAACCAATGATACAATTACAAAGTCACATGTGCAATATTGGGAAAAACCCAAGTCCCACATTGACTAGAGAAAGAGCCTCATAAGAGCTTATAAAGCATGGGCAATCCTCACCTCTTGTGCTAGCTTTTGAGGTTGAGTTAGGCCCAAATCTAATATGGTATCAAAGCCTATCCTAGATCCATTAAAGGGCCGCCCACCATATTATCCACGCACCAAGCCCAATAGTGCTGGGCGTGAGGGGTATATTGGGAAAAACCCAAGTCCCACATTGACTAGAGATAGAGCCTCATAAGAGCTTATAAAGCTTGGGCAATCCTCACCTCTTGAGCTAGCTTTATGAGCTAGTTTTTTGGGTCGAGTTAGGCTCAAATCTAATATTCAATTCGCAGACTGGGTCTGTCTGCATCGGGCTGCATTTCTTTAATAACAAAGATATCTATCTACTTAGATACATTTTATGAACTTAAAATTTGGGCAAGAAACAGATATATTCATAGCCATAGTTTGCCTTGTCAAAGTCTACTTAGTATGTGAACTTTTGACAATGCTCATTTATGGCACAGAAAAGTGTTCACGGGATGTTTGTCCTATTATTTGTCTGTCATGTCATTTTCTTTTTCTTGTACCACTAAATTTTGGATTGTTCAATAGTTATGGAATAATGTTCCAGTAGCTGTAAAAACAGTTACAGAATGTTTTGATATGTGATGGCAGTGATGTCAATTGTCAAACAATTACTCTGGCCTTTTGACTTCATAAGTTAACCTCAATTTGTGCTGACACGCTGATTTAATTAGTTAGGTTGGACTATTTCAGTCGTATTTGTGTTTCACACGGGCTTAACTTGTAATGTTCACCCTTTTTGGCAGGCTGGTCTTCCCCCAGGTGTTTTGAATGTAGTTTCTGGGTATGGTCCAACTGCTGGTGCAGCTCTTGCAAGTCATGTGAATGTGGACAAGGTATTTTGGGAACCAAGCATCTTAGACTGCTTTTATATAGTATAGAGTTTTGTAAAGCATCGAGATTGAACCTGGCCTGATGTTAAAGATCCTTTTATTCTAATCTCGAGGGTCCAGGCTGCTAAATATGTTTAGGATATTGTCATAATGCATTATATTTGTGAGCATGATTGGTCTAAATCCCATGTAAGTCTGTTTCACGTTTTATCAGATGAAGATGATAGTAGTTCTTATTCATGCCTTACTGTATGAGATGTTGGTCATAAAAATTGATAAGGGGAAAGAAAGCAAGACACATTATCTTGAAGGCGGTTCTGTATCAAAAATAGGTTGGCTAGTAATCTGTCATGGTATTTTGGGACCCCCTAAATATTTTTTCTGATTTGTTTGCTTATTGCCAGCTGTTCATGACAAATGACTTCATTAATATCTACTAGGGACATTAACCGATACTAGCTTTTAGTTCCTAGCATGGTTTAATTGCTCATCTTTCCCTAAAATTTTATAAGGTTTCAGCACAAGGTTTGGGTTGTTTTTTGCTATATCCACTTTCCAATCCCAAAGAGCTTTCATAAGTGGGAGTATGTTACGAATTTTAAATGAAAATCATTCCCAGACTTTCTCCTTCCAGCTTAGTTTTTTGGGGCATTTGGTTCTTGACAATAACAAACAGATAGCTTATTGTGTATAATTCTATATCCTTTAGCTTACCCTTTACATAGTAATATTCTGGTAAAATTCAACCTTTTATATCAATAATATCTTATCAAAGTTGGAGTTATTTTCTTCTATTTTTGCAGCTAGCATTCACGGGATCAACAGATACTGGAAAAATTGTACTTGAATTGGCTGCAAGAAGCAATCTTAAGCCTGTGACATTGGAGCTTGGAGGGAAATCACCTTTCATAGTATGTGAGGATGCTGACATTGACAAGGCTGTTGAACAAGCACATTTTGCTCTTTTCTTTAATCAGGTTTGTTCAAACAGTTTCCACCACTTTCTTGAACCTGAACATGCAGATGGCAAGAAGAAGCTTATGCCATATGTTGGATGCTTTCTAGGGACAATGCTGCTGTGCTGGGTCTCGCACCTTTGTACATGAGCGTATCTATGATGAGTTCTTGGAGAAATCAAAGAAACGTGCTTTGAGTCGTGTTGTTGGCGATCCATTCAAGAAGGGTGTTGAACAAGGTCCTCAGGTATTTTTTATCTTTGATAAAACACCACATTCTTGATCATACTCTGACGTAATAAAATAACACTGTTTTGTGCCCCTTGCCAAAAATCGCAGATTGACGTGGAACAATTTGAGAAAGTCCGTAGGTACATAAAGTCTGGAATTGAAAGCAATGCCACCCTTGAATGTGGGGGTGACAGATTGGGCTCAAAAGGCTTCTTTATCCAGCCTACTGTCTTTTCAAATGTTCAGGTATTAATTATTTGCCACAAGTGATTTGTAGATTTTGGAGCATTTTCTAACACATGCTACCAATGATTAGGATGATATGTTGATAGCAAAAGATGAAATCTTTGGCCCAGTTCAGTCGATCTTGAAATTCAAGTGAGTGATATTTGAATCCTCGCTTCCTTGGTTACTTTGCTAAGACTATGTTTGGGAGTTTTAGGAAGATGAAGTGAAGAGGTTAATAATGAAATTGTTTAAAATGAAGTGAAGTGAAAAAGTAAAAATATATTACTTAATTTTTTGGAAGTTTTAATGAAGGAATGAAGGGAGATTTCACTCCATTGTTTGGGAGTATAATGGTAATTAATGGAGTTAAGTGAATTACAAAGGATATAAAGTGGTTTACACTCCATTCTATCCCAAACCCCAAATTGGAGTGTAGGAAAATTTGAGGGTTTGAATGGTTTGAAGCAGTTTGGGTTCCCATCCTTAACCATTTCATTCCATTATTTAAAAACTCTCAAACAATTGATCATAGTCTTTTTACCACTTCGATTCATTACTAATCACTCCACTCCATCCATCTAAGATGTAATTCTGTTCTGAACTGAAATTTTCAGTCAAATAAATCCATATGTATGTTAATGATAAACTGGTATTGCAACATTTGATTAAATCTTTTTTCCTGCAAATGTGTGGTTTTTAATCCCATTCAGGGTGGATCTTTCTAATTGACTTGATTTCATCACCATTTGCAAGTGGCCCATATGAAAAAAGAGAACACGGTTTTGTAAAGTCACAATGCAAAATGGTGTCAAACATGAATGACAAAAAACAGGCATATATGAATGTAGCATTGTGGGATTTTTTTAATATTGTTTGGTTTATGATAGGGACATTGATGAAGTAATAAGACGGGCAAATGCAACACGTTATGGTCTAGCTGCAGGTGTGTTCACTAAGAATGTGAACACGGCCAACACCTTGATGCGGGCACTGAGAGTTGGAACTGTATGGATTAATTGCTTTGATGTATTTGATGCTGCAATTCCTTTTGGAGGGTACAAGATGAGCGGAATGGGAAGGGAGAAAGGAATCTACAGTCTTCACAACTACCTGCAGGTGAAAGCTGTTGTTCAGCCATTGAAAAATCCTGCGTGGCTGTAATTAAATAGTTAAACTTTTCTAGTTTTTGTTCTTTTGTTCTCTTCAACAATAAACAGTGATGATACACAAAAGTCTATTATGAATTGTCTTGACTTGGCTTTGATCGATGAAGTCCAAAGTGTCTCATATAGTTATTAAATATATATTGCTCGGATAGCTACAAATAGTTGCCCCAAAAGTACTCTAGCAAAGGACTGGAGCCCTTCTTTTTTCAGGGCTTACCTTCGCTGAGGGGATTACAATTTCCAATCAAGAAGTAGACCACCACCAACCAGTTATGCCAGCTTCCATGCGAGGTGGATGAACTTGGGATGTTGAATAGTTGTAGGAGCACGCAATTGCTATATGCCTACAACATCAAATTATGACCCAGATTCTTTTTATTGTATAATAATAATCTATAATGTATGATGTAGTGTGTGCATCATATGATTCATGACAAGTCATGAGAGTAAGGGGACATTCACTCTATGCTGCTTTGATTTGTCGAGCTCAATTATTTCTGTTAAAAAGGAATTATTGAGAGTTACAATTATTGCAAATTGATCTTTTATGCAGTTGTACTTAAAGAGATTTAGACTTTTAATTTTTAATTTTATAAAGAATACCCAAATAGGTAATTAATTTATTAAGGTTTATCTTTAAAAGAAAGTAAAATATCAGCTAAATAATGATGTAGATAATTTTTATACAAAATGTGTCATTATAGATTAGGCCTACTGAAAAAGATACTAAAACCCTTTCAAATTCAAAGCTACGGTGGGATTCTCCTTCGAATAATTGTTGATACCGAATGCTTCAGTGTGAAGCTTCGGATTTAGCTGGACCAAGTCATCCATGCAAGTCTTAAATTTGAACGACAAAGTGGATAGGTGTGAAATACTAGTCGCATGTTAGTAGTTTTTTTTTTTTTCTAATAATAATAATAATAATTCCGTTTGGTGTCGTCGTGGCAACACAAGAAGCAAAGCGTGGAGCAATGTTTGATGACTATAATATTAAGCGAAAATTACATTAAGCTTCTTCAGGTTTTATTTATTTATACTGGACACTTTTTTATTGAAAATAATAAACAACGTCGTTGTCTATTACAAATAAAAATTCTAAAAAAATTATTTCATTTATAATATTTTAAAATTTATTAGAATATATGGTATGCTTTTTTTAACATTCAATTATCAGTTGTACTTATTTATCTAACCTTTTTTTTTTGAATTCGTTTATCTAACCTAATAAGTGAATATCACATCTTATTATGATTGTCAAACTCATTTTAAATTATTTTAAATACTAATTATACTTATTTACCAACTCTAATAAAACAAACATTTTAAATAAAATATTTATAAATTAATACATTTATCAATTATACTTATTTACCTATCATAATATATGTGAAGGGATGGCACATCTTATTTATCTGATATAATAAATAAATACTCTAAAAACATATGCTTATTTACAATATTTCTAATAATAATCATAATCAATTATGTATTATTATATTATTTAATATAAATATTAGTTATATATCTATTTATCTATCTATCTATATATTATAATATAATTGCGAATAATAAATTTTTTTATAATATAAAAATATTATTTTATTTTATTATTATCCTAAGAATCCACATTTTTTCATTTTTTTCTTTTTATTCTGAGGACAGATCTTTATGTTTATAAAAAAAAAATGTGGAAAATTATATATGTTTTTCAATGATTTTTTATTCAAATTATTTTAATTATTTATTTGTTTGTTTTCCTTTTTTAGGATAAATATTTATAAAAAAATAATAATATGGAATTGTATATATTTTTCAATGATTTTTTATAGTCATTATTTTAATTATTTACTATATCATTTGCTTATTTCCATTTAATGCTTTTTTTTTTACGGAAACACATTTAATTCATTTCAATAGAAATAGTTTCAACAATACAAATAGGAGTAGAATGGTAAAAATGAGGAGAAGCAAAAGATGTAGCCGCCCTAGCTAACTTATGAGCAACAACATTGGCTTGTCTCCTGATAAACTCAACTGACTAGTTAGAAAAAGATAAAAGAAACTGCTTGCAATTTGAAATAATAGCTCCAAATTCAGAAAAGTCGTGTTTGTCCGAGGCAATACTATCAACCACCTTCTTACAATCGACCTCAAAAACAATATTATCCAAGTTCAACAATTTTACCCATTGAAGGGCACATAAAAGTGCCAAAGCTTCCCCTTCACAAATCTGGAAAATAGGAGCTGTCCAAGTTGTTAGAGCCGCCACAAAATGACCAAGATCATTTCTCAAACAACACCCCATGCAAGATAAGCCAATAGAGTGGTGAAAAGCTGCATGTACATTACATTTCATAACTCCCAAAGATGGCTTGCACCATGAAGCCCGCGGCTGAGCAGCATATGGTACAACGTCATGATCCAAAGCTCTTGAAGCAGCGTTCCAATCAAGTTGCACCTGGTAACCTCTAGCAATCACAATTGAAGGTTCCTCAATGATAGCATCCTAAACACAAATATTACGCCTTCTCCAAAGGCTCCAACAAATCATGGCAAAAGTGGACTGTTGATCTTTATCCAGCTCATTGCACACCAGGACAAAGAGCTCCATAAATGAATCAGCTCTATCCATGTTGTGTTGTAGCCAGTCACCGAAATTGGTTAAATTCCAACAAGACAAAGCAGCTGGACAACTTACCAACGCATGCGAAACATTCTCAAGCCCATCAATGCACAAATCACAATTTTCTGGACACTCAATGACCCGCCTCTACAAAGCAACTTTAACTAGAATAATATTTCGATAGGCTTGTCACATAAAGATCTTAATTTTTCTGGGTATAGGTAACTCCCTGCAGTTACCACAGGCAATTAAATCACTATTGTCAACAATACTATATCATTTAATGCTATATCATTTAATTGTGTATCATTCATGCCTATATATTAAATTAAAGTACACTCTCTTTTAATAGTGGTTAAATCTCTTAGGTTAACCAACATGGTGTGACACGAGTGGCAGAAACTCGGGCTCCTTAAGCATGTGGTCAGGGGTTCGATCCCTACCCGGTGTATATGAAAAAACATTTGTTGGGGGAGGACAGCCCCTTAAATGAACATCAGTTTCCTCGCTGGAATAGCCTTCGTTGTTACGTGCGGGATACCCTGATTTAGACACACAAAAAATCTCTTATGTTACTCTCATTTATAGAATGACACATGTCATTATTAATTTATTTTATTTTATTTATATTTAATTTTTAAAATTATTTATGCATATATATTTTTAAATAAAAATATATTCTGTTTTAATCTATATTTGTTAAATCCTGCATGAATTAACTATGTATATATCATTTATAATTTTAAATATACTTTCATATGTTTTTATTTTATTTTAATATTTTTTAAACTTAAAACCTCGTGCACGAGATAATTACTAGTTGATAGTTAATTACTATTTTTTAATATTTTTATAAACTTAATAGTTAATAAATATTTATACCAATTCAGCTCAGTATTATACCAATTAGAGTATCAAGAAACTTTCCTATTACATTTCTCCCATTGGAGCGGTGCAATTAATTTGAAAGTAGCCAAAAGAATTTCTAATCAAATTGCAATATTGGGAAAAATGTCATTTCGGTGGATCACATCAAACAACAAAAGTCCTTTAAGAAATTAAGAGAAGCCACTTTGGATTTGTATGTGCTTATTGCTTAACCTGTCTGTCCATTGTGGACCTTACTACATATGACTATTTTAGTATTTAGTTATTACCTTTCAGAATAGCAGCTCCCAGCTAGCATATGTTAATCAAAATTATTTTAATTTGGTTTTGTGAAGATGTACCATAAACAAAATTAAATTATTTTCTTTAAGTTGAGCTTCTTGTCAGTTTTTGGTGCAAATGGCTCAGCCAAAGAGATGAATATGACTTCCACTTTCTTTCTCTTTATTTTAATTTTGATTTGCGCGCAGGGGTAGCAGTATTCCTTGTCATACAATTAGATTTTTTTTTTCTCCGTTAAGATAATTATGATCTAGAATGAAAACGCGTTAGATTGGGCATTATACGATTGGTCCACGTGAAGCGTATTGCTTTTTCGTCTATATCATAATTCGACGAGCAATGATTCAAGAAGCCATGGCATGTTCTATCAAAATATAAAAAAGAAGCCATGGCATGGATTTGTGACCACAAATAAGATTGCAGTGGGAAAATACGGACTCTGAAATGGGTAAATCAGCTATGCTAATGCAAGAGATAAGGACCCTTTGCATTCATGTTTGACCGATGAAATTATAATCCTCAATTTTCTTCTGCTTTTGCATGTAGACCCTGTTTGCTTTTGCTTTTTGCCATAACCTCGTATTTTGTTTATTTACATATTGGACCGTATGGTCAAACTGAAACCTAGGGGCAAAGTTAGAAACAATATTTTGGGGAGTGCCGACTACCATCCATCTTATATGTTAAGGCGCCTTAATTTATCTTAAATTCTATTCGTTTATATATTATTAAGTAAGATTTTATGGTATTTCACGGGGATCATATTTTTTTTTATGTGAAATAATCAGATAATGAGATAACACATTATAATTAAATATAAGTACATAAACTTTTTATTTTCCAAATGTATCCTAACAACATCCTATTATCAAATATAATTATTTATACTTATAGATGAACAAGGACCGTGGGTGCTGTGGGGAGGTAAGGCCTTGCTTTGGGTTTGAGGGGAATCTACAGCGGTTGATTTTGTTTTTTGATTTTGTGTGAATGAATTCTTCTTTCGTCTTCTCCTGATTTTGCTAAAAATAGAGAGAATGACTATGGTTACGATTAGTTTGTCCGTGGTTTGGTGATAGTAGCCGGGATTGTGAGTGACGGTGGTGGATAGTGGTGACAGAAGCTGGAATCCATGGCTGATTGGGTGAAATCTATGACTAATGGAAGAAAGGACCAACCATTACGTGACGAAATAATTAAGCTTTAATTTTTTTGGTGTTCAATTAAGCTTTTATTTAGATGTACTAGTATAATAGTGTGTTTAATATAGTACAGTAGTAGTAATGAAACTTTTAAGTTTTAAATGATGGAGTAAATAGATTGCAATAACTTATCCCCGAGGCTAGACTGCAAAAATGTCCAAGTTCCCCGAAACACACGTCGGCGTTCGATTTATCCACCTGTCAGGTCGGTTTATTCATCACATCAAGGTCCCACTGTCTCTCCTTCTGTTACTACGTACTTTAGGTCCTTACCTTCCCAAGTCCAAATCTCCAAGTAACAAACAACCCAAAAATAAAACGACTTTAAAATTTAAAATAAAAAGAATGACCATCTTACATATACACGTGTCCCTTTTAAAAAGAGTTTCCTTATTTATTTAAATATCAAATAAGATTTATCATAAAATTTATTTTGATTTTATAGATAAATAAATATACGATACTACTTAATTTCCCTCATCTAAAAATATAATAACGGTTGTGAAATCCAGTACTAAAACAGAAACATGATCCTTTTAGCACTGATCAAACAAATATCTATGTCTCACTTATTCTAGGTCATAGTCAACTCACACGCACATACAATGCCACGTGTTGATAAAATTCTCCAGTCAGCACAACACCGCACTCCCTTCCTATAATACTTACTGATTGGATTGGAGCATCCAACTCGCACGAAAAACAGGATTCCATCTCTTTGTTTTATTACTATTTGCTTTGTTGGGTTCAATGAGTTGCAACAATTCCAACGAAAGGGATCGCCGTATTCTATCATTCCCGGCGGTCCACCCATGCGAAGGTATATCTCCGGCGACCCTTCTCCCTTCTCTAATCACTCTCTCACAAAACATATGCAACTACCAACCTCACTTCTTCCCCACCCAAAAACGAAACGCAAGAGAAACCATGCGCCAACTCGGTATCCTTCTCATATTCCTCCACGAAATTCAAGACCGTCCCCTTCTTCTCCCTCACTCCATCATCCTCTGCTTCTCCGAGCTTCACTTCACCTTCCAAAAAATCCACTTCTTGATGCAAGATTGTACCCGCGAAGGTGCACGCCTCTTGATGCTGGCGAAATCCCACTACGTTGCCTCTCAGTTCAGGTCCCTTATTCGTGCCTCCGCCACTGCCCTCGACGTTTTGCCTCTCCATAAGATTGAAGTTTGCGATGAAGTGAAAGAGTTAGTTGAATTAGTAACCAAGCAAGCGAGGAAAGCAAAGATGGAAATTGACCCCAACGACGAACGTGAAACTAAACGACTTCATTCGGTTTTGCGTCAGTTTGAGAGGGGAATCGAACCGGACGTGAATGCCATGCAAGGAATCCTCAACTACCTCGAAATCAAAACATGGTCTGATTGTAACAAAGAGATACAACTCTTAGAAAACGAAATTACCTTGGAGTATGTTGATTGTGAAGAGAGAGAGGTTCCATTGTTGAGCAGCTTGGTGGGGTTCATGAACTACTCTAGGGTAGTCATATTCGAAACCCTAGACTTATTCCCATTCGGTAATACTGATCAATCATCGGAAGCAAGGTTCAGCACAGAGATGATAACATGCGTGAATCTAGAAGATTTGCGGTGCCCGATTTCCCTCGAACTCATGACGGATCCAGTTACAGTCTCAACGGGTCAAACCTACGATCGAGTCTCCATTAAGAAATGGCTCAAAGCTGGGAACATGATATGTCCCAAAACAGGGGAGAAGCTAACAAACACAGAGTTAGTCCCAAACGCAACGCTCAAAAGGCTTATCCAACAGTTCTGCGTGGACAACGGTATTTCACTATCCAAGTCGCGTAACAATAGCCGTGACATAACGAGGACTATTGTGCCTGGTAGTTCAGGAGCAGCGCATGCCATGCAATTCCTCTCGTGGTTTCTTACTCGTAGGCTCGTGTTTGGAACAGAGGAGCAGAAAAAGAAAGCAGCTTATGAGATTCGCGTGCTTGGAAGGTCCAATATTTTCAACAGGGCGTGCTTGATTGAAGTTGGCACCGTGCCCCCTTTGCTTGATCTTTTGTCAACTAATGATATGTCCACGCAAGAGAATGCAATCTCTGCTCTGTTGAAACTCTCCAAACACGCCAAGGGACCCGAAAATATAGTACAAAGTAATGGCCTAATACCAATTCTTATGGTTCTCAAAAAAGGGCTTACCCTAGAAGTTCGTCAAATTGCAGCAGCTATAATATTTTATCTTTCTTCGGTGAAACAATACAGAAAATTAATAGGAGAAAACCCAGATGTGATTCCGGGTTTAGTAGAGTTGGTCAAGGAAGGAACAACCTGTGGGAAAAAGAATGCTGTTGTTGCGATATTTGGGCTGCTTTTGCTTCCTAGGAATCATCAAAGGGTGCTGGCTTCAGATGCTGTTCCTGCGCTCCTTGCTATTTTGGCTTCCTCCGACAAACATGAACTTATGACTGAATGTTTAGCCGTTCTTGCTGTGCTGGCTGAGAATGTGGATGGAGCACGTGCTATATTTCAAGCCTCTGCGTTGCCGTTAATCACTAGGATGTTGCAATCTGTAACATCGCGTGCAGGGAAAGAACACTCTGCTTCGATTTTGCTGTCACTGTGCGTCAATGTTGGTGCTGAGGTAGTAAGTGTGCTAGCTAACGACACATCGCTAATGCCTTCGCTGTATTCACTTCTTACGGATGGTACTTCTCATGCGGCCAAGAAAGCACGCTTCCTCATTAAAGTTCTACATGATTTCAACGAAACAAGAGCTTCTGGATTGAAGGGTTCCTCAGTTCCACAGGAACGTTCCCTTCACGTTTGGTGAAAGGGTTTGATTTGAACTTTGAACCCTTTCTTTCTTTTTGGTTTACTCTGGGTACTTAGATACTTTGTTGTGTAAATAGTGTAACGTTAGTCCCTCTTGCCAAATTTGAGATTTGTGAAATTAGCTCCATGTTTTTTTACTCCGCGAGCTAATTTCAATAAGTGAGCTTTAGCTTACATTGGAAAATTTTGTATACCTATTTAATCTTTATAGTTATCAATTAAATGGTGTGAAATTTGATGAACAACTCATTTTCTGGATTGCCTCAAGTTTCTTTTCATTTTCGAATTTGCCAAAGACTGGACACATTTCAGAAACGTTGAATCGTTTCTACGAATAATGTTGAATTAAGAGAACCGCGGTCCTCGTGGGGTGGGGTGGGGTGGGGCGGAAGAAAATCAACGCCCTTGTTAGTTAAACAGCCCCTGACCCTACGGGGAAAAACACCCATACCTTAAAAAACAAAACACCCTTGACTTAGAAAACTTAGAAACCAATCGAAATTGGTTTATGGTTTCAGAAGCTGGGTGGCAACTGGATATCTATTCAATCATTTGTATCTAATCCATTTAAACCGGTCTAATTATTATATTATCTATTTATAAATTGAACTCATGAAAATGCAAAATTCTCACCCAAATATACTAAGTTCAGTTTCACCTAAAGGTAAAAAAAAAAAAGTCCCACTGCCAGCAGAGCATGTAAAAAAATGATATGTAAAAACAGATCCTCTAGCAACATTTTCCATTGAAACCATAATACTGTAAAAGAATGTTGCTGTACTGATTCAAAAAATGCTTTGTAAAAAAAATTCCTACTACCAGCAGACCATGTAAAAAATGCTACAACACTGATTCAAAAAATGTTATGTAAAAAAATTCCTACTACCATCAAATCATGTAAAAAAATTACTCCAGCAACATTTTTCATTGAACCATAACATTGTAAAAAAAACCTTGAAACCTTAACACTGAACAAACACTTGCTAGACTCAAACATAGAAGAAAGGGGGGAAGAGAGTGACAGCAGCAACCTTGTCCCTTACCTTGAAGCTGACGGTGGCGACCGGTTGGAAGAGGAAGAGAGTGAGCGACGAGAGAGTGAGACGCGACAGAGAGAGAGTGAGACAGAGAGCCGAGCAGAGAGGGAGACACGACGGAGAAATAATGAGACGGCGTGAGCAAAGCCGAGCAGGGGCGGCGGCGACAGCGGCTAGGGTTCCAGAGCTGGCTGGGTTGCGGCTATGGTTTCTAAGTTTCTTAGTTTCCAAATTTGGAGAAATGACTCAAATGAGGTGTGAGAATGTGAGAATGAGACTTGGTCTGAGTGAGTGAATGTTATTTGTTATTTTACTATATTAGTTTTTTTTTTTAAATGACTTAAAAATACTAAAATAGACATGTATGTATAATATAATATATAGATATAATAAGGGTAATTTAGTAATCCTCTCGGGGCGGGGGTGTAATCCCCGTCCCCATCCCCGCGGGGAAAAATTCCCCTCCCGCGGGGCCCCGAATGGGGTAGTCCCTGCGGGGATCCCCGTGCTCGGGTGGAAATTGCCATATCTAACGTTAATAGCTTCCTTTTAAACATCTTTTGAATTAGTGCTACTTGCATTTTCATATATATTGTTGGGAAATTTCATAGGCGGATGGTCATATGGTTGTTAACTATCTTCATTCAGGTGATGTTTATCCATCCATTTGTGTTCAATACATTTGAATCAAATAAGGATCCTCCATACCTACCTTTTTTGTAATTCCTTTCCAATATGCTTTTATGCTTTATCTTTTTTTTTTTCTCCGTGCTTGATTATTAATTTGTTCCAGCTTTATGTTACTCTATTTTTTTCATAAAAGTTTAGAAATAAAAATAATGATTGATATAACAACAGGATAATTTCATTAACTTTAATTGTTTCTATTTTTTGTGCCTGTGTTGCTTACTACACTACTACTATGCTAATGCTAGCATGAAAGTTCTGAAATAAGATTTATGATTGACCTAAAATAAGGATAAATTCATGAATGTTATTGTCCTAACTATGCTTGCTACACTATTACAACTTCTGTCATGCATGTTGGTATGTGTGTGTGTTAGCTTCCTATGCATTTATGCCATTAGTTCCTTTTTAAAGATTGATGAGAATTTGTAAACTGTTTTGCATAGAGCTGGTTGTGATGGAAATCTTCCTTTTTCTAAATTCATAAATTTTCCTATCCCACATTCACTTTGAATCTTCCTCATTTTTCATCTCCCTTCTCTATTTTTTTTTTTGTAAGTCAGCTTATCTCCTTTAGCTTACTGATCTCAATGATATGCATTAAGTGAAACCAGTAGGATATGGGTAAAATGAGCAAGCATACTGATATTACTTTTAACCTTCTGATTTAAGATCTTGATTTACTTCCTCAATGCATATACAGGATCTCATTTCATCAAGGATAAAATGCTATTTTTCTTTTTAACATTTTTTGGTTTGTGGTTTATTTGGGCCTGTATGTGTAAACAAAAATTTACGGTGGTTCCATTCAGTGATGCCAATTCTGGGTTTGAGTAATATTACAAATGATTTTAATAACTTCCATGTGTGTTTCTGTTGTTGATTGATAAACCAAAATGTTCACCTAAAGTAGGATTGATGTTAATCTAAATTAGTGTTTGGGTTGTGGTTGTATGGCAGGGACTCAATCTTCCACATCCTCATTTGCCATTTCTCCTTAGGTTCAAAATGTTATTACACATGTTTCACTTAAAATGCACACAGTTTAGCTACTAACGATACTAATATTTGTTTTGCTCATGTAATGGGTCCTTCAAATCTTATTCCAAAATAATCATTCTAAACTTGCATCACCTACTCTGCTATCCCGAACTATGATTGTGGAGAGTGAAAGACCTTTCATTTGTGCTGATAATGGTGCATTGGTGGAAGAATCTATTAGACGGTTTCAACCTTATAAAAAGTATGTATTTATGCTTATATCTTTATCTTATTTGAATGTTATCATTTCAAGTGTTTGGATGTACTTTATTCATTGTCCGTTTTTACTACGTAGATTGGATTTGACAAATAATAGCAACCCTACTATATAGGTCATCACGTCCTCTTGAATATGGATTATAACCAATTCTATGTTCTAGAGATAATTGTCTTTAAAAAGGAATAAGTGAAATGGCTTTATTAATTAGGGAAATTCCTTTGAGTGATAATCCTTGGCAAATTTCATTTTGGGACTCATTGCATGATAAAGTATCTAAGAACTTTGATAATTGGAATGGTGTTTTTGACTCTTTAGGTGGTCAGCGGTCATATATTATTATATTCAGTCATGTTTTCCTCTTTCTCATTAGATCAGTGTTCTCCTTGATTTTCTGGATAGGTCTTTAATTATTCACAAATAGATGTGCAGTCTATAGATCAAGGTTTGTAATTTTGACAAGTGGCAGTGAATTAGGTCCTGCCATCTGATTTTAATATTAATAGAATTGAAGAAGAAGATTTATTGAATAATACTTTTCTTATATGTTCCTTAATGAAATACAACAGGAGTATTTATAGCAGAGATACATCATGATTAACTATGATCATATCCATCCAGTATAGCATAACAGAATGATAGCAATAAAGAAACTAATTTATTCATCTATTACCCCCTCTCAAGCTGGAGAGCAAATATTTAGCAATCCGAGCTTGGAAATAAAAGTCTTGAATGGAGCTGGATCCAAAGCCTTGGTAAAAATATCTGCTAATTGATGTGCAGAAAGCAATAAGTAGTAAATGAAAGAGATTTGCTTGTAACTTCTCACGAACAATATGACAATCCAATTCTATGTGTTTGGTTCGCTCATGAAAAGATGAGTTAGCAGCAATATGGCGTGCCGACTGACTATCGCAACAAAGCAAAGCTGGAGTATGTAATGGAAGATGGAAATCACGAAACAAATAAGTGACCCACTGAAGTTCACAAACAGTGGTAGCCAATGCACGATACTCTGCTTCGGATGATGAGCATGAAACGATAGGCTGTTTCTTGGATCTCCATGAAATTAGAGAATCATCTAGAAAAATGCAGTAACCAGTAACAGATTTGCGTGTGTCAGGGCAGCATGCCCAATCAGAGTCGCTAAAGGCTTTTAATTGAAGGTCGAACTTGCTGGAGTAGAATAACCAATGGTCAGGACAGCTTTTGATATATTTCAGCACTCGAATGGCAGCTTCCTGATGTATAGTTGTTGGATTGGCCATAAACCGACTCAATTGCTGCTCACAAACAGTGGTAGCCAATGCACGATACTCTGCTTCAGATGATGAGCGTGAGACGGTAGGTTGTTTCTTGGATCTCCATGAAATTAGAGAATCACATAGAAAAATGCAGTAACCAGTAACAGATTTGCGTGTGACGGGTCAGCATGCCCAATCAGAGTCGCTAAAGGCTTTTAATTGAAGGTCGAACTTGCTGGAGTAGAATAACCCATGAGCAGGACAGCTTTTGATATATTTCAGCACTCGAATGGCAGCTTCCTGATGTATAGTTGTTGGATTGGCCATGAATCGACTCAATTGCTGCTCACAAACATTGGTAGCCAATTCACGATACTCTGCTTCGGATGATGAGCGTGAGATGGTATAGTTGTTGGATTGGCCATGAATCGACTCAATTGCTGCACAGAAAAAGAAATATCAACACAGGTAGTTGTCAAATATAAAAACTTACCTATCAATCTTATATAAGAAGTTGGATCAGGAAGAAATGTTTCTCCATGATGTGTTAATCTGGTTCCTTTAGCCATAGGAGTTGTTACCGGTTTGGAGGCAAGTAACCCACATTCAGAAAGTATGTCTAAGGCATACTTTCATTGGGAGATATGAAGACCATTCTTTGATCTAGCAATTTCCAATCCTAAGAAATATTTGAGATTGCCCAAATCCTTGATTTTGAACTTATGATTGAGATCAGTTTTGATATTATTGATTGCATCCAAATCATTTCCTGCAAGAATTAAGTCATCCACATAGACCAAAAGTGCAGTAAAAGATTGATGAGAATGTTTAATAAATAATGAGTAATCAGATTAAGATTGACAATATCCCTTTGAAACAAGGAAAGAAGAGAGACTTGCAAACCATTGTCGGCTGGACTGTTTGAGTCCATAAATGGACTTTAAGAGCCTGCATACTTGATGAGGCTTAGAGCTAGTGAGTCCAAGAGGTAAGGGCATATAGACCTCTTCCTCCAAATTGCCATGTAGGAAGGCATTGTGAACATCAAGTTGTTTCAAGTGCCAATCTTGAGCTGATGCAATGGCAAGGAGAGTCCGAATGGTTGTTAGCTTGGCCACTGGTGAATAGGTTTCAAAGTAGTCAAGGCCTTCCACTTGATTAAATCCTTTGGCAACCAATCGTGCCTTATATCTCTCAATGATCCCATCAACCTTATATTTTATTCGATAGACCCATTTACAGCCAATGGGAGTTTTGCCTTCGAGTGGTGTTGTAAGAGTCCAAGTGGTATTCTGAGTTAAAGCATCAAGTTCTGAGTTCATTGCCTTTATCCAATGGTCATGTTGAATGGCTTGCTTATAAGTTGTTGGTTCAACATTAGCAGAGATTGATAAAGTGAAATGGAGATGGGAAGGGGGTAGCCTGGAGTAAGAGAGAATAGAGGACAAAGGATATGTAATATTGGCAAGATGAGCAAATGATGAGGAGATAGCATTGCAATGATTATCTTGAAGATATGTTGGTAATTTCTTTATTCTATCAGACTTTCTTAAAGGTAGGGCAGCAAGTGGTGATGGTGTAGGAATAGAAACAGGCAGTAATGGAGTAGTATGTGAGTGCTGAAAGTGAAATAGTGGTGTTAGCAGAGTTAAAACAGTTTGTTCATCAAACAAAAAAGGGGAATCAGGGCATAGAAATTCTGAATCATGAGTAACAATGGATGAGGGAAGAGGATATGGAAAAATAGTTTCATAGAATATAGCATGCCTAGAAACAAAGGTTCCACTTATATGTAAATCATAAAGTAAGAAGCCCTTTGGAGAAACGAGGACCGAACCTAGGTTCTCGTCGGGATGAAGGTAATATGGACTTGTTGGATTTTGAGATGGATCAGCTGGTGGTTGGTTGTTGCCATTGCCATCACCATTTGTATTGCTGCCATGGTGGTCAGGGCTTGAGGTGATAGGAGCAACAATAATTGAGAAAGAAAATATGAAAGCGGAAGCTATGTATCAAGCAAAAAACCTGATACCGTAATAGAATTGAAGAAGAAGATTCACTGAATAATACTTTTCTTATATGTTTCTTAATGAAATACAACAAGAGTATTTATAGCTGAGATATATCATGATCAACTATGATCATATCCATCCAATATAGCATAACAGAATGATAACAATAAAGAAACTAAAATAACTACCTTAAAAGAATTAACTAACTGAACTAATTTATTCATCTATTAAATATTAATGTGTGTTATGAATTTCAACTTTATGTAGCTCTAGGTTCGTGGGTGAACTTCTATGGAAACATTAGAAAAGTATTGTATCATTGGTAAGAATCCTCTGCCACTCATAATTCTAAGCATCTTTCTTTTGCGATGGTTAATGTATGAATCATGTTGAATATAAGTTGTAGCTTTCGTGTGCTCCTATTTCAAATTAGCTTTTGACTATCTGCATTGCAAACTTACAAACCTTCAAGAACTTGAGAAATTTTCTAACAAAGTTCTTGAATTTACTATATTATATGAAGTTGTGAATTTCATTATAATTCATGACTTCTAATTTAATTATATTACACTTAATTGTGCCAAACTTGAAATTGAGTCTTACGAACTTTTCGTGATAAATTCCATTGTGCAGGAAATAATGGTAAGAGAAATGCTAGCAACACACTGTTTAACACTCCCCTTCCAACACACTCCCTCCTATTGGTTGAAATTCATGTGGGTCCTGCAGAATTCAAGTGGGACCTGCATGAATTAGTGGGACCCATTTGAATTTTAACCAGTAGAAGAGAGTGTGTTGGAAAGAGAGTATTAAAGAGTGTGTTGATAGCACTCCTCATAATGGTAAAAGAAATGCTAGCAACACACTCTTTAACACTCTCCTTCCAACACACTCCCTACTATTGGTTGAAATTCATGTGGATCCTACATAATTCAAGTGGTAATTATCATGCTTCTGGAACGGTAAATTAAGCAGAGTACTCATACTGTTAAAGTCCAGCCCATTGAAGTTCCTTCTATACCAGCTGATGAACTAAAAGAAGTTACATATAACTTTGGGCAAAATTCTCTCATTGGAGAGAGATCCTATGGAAGAGTATACTATGACACTCTCAAAAGTGGGCAGGCCGCGACATACTGATTCTTTATTATAATTAATAGGTAAATAGGTAGATTGATCCTATACGTTTATTTAATTTTTCATATCGGTCCCATATGTTTTTTTTTTTCCAATTTATCGTACACGTTTCATTCCGTTTCGACGTTAGTCCTTTCCGTCAATTTTGACCTAACGCTGTTAGTTTTGAGCTAACGTGGCACGATATTAATGCGACACATGTCTTTTTATTTGACGGCGTTAGGTCGAATTTGACTGAAAAGACTAACGTGAAAACGGAATGAAACGTGTAAGACCAATTTGAAAAAAAAAAATATGGGACCGATGTGAAAAATTAAATAAACGTATAGGACCAATTTACCTATTTTGCCTAATTAATATTGTGTATTGGTGCCGTGCACTCAACTTGGATTCACCAGCATTTCGGAAGAATTTTCACTCATCATTATTGTAATTTTGAGTCCAAAACACCAACATGATATTTTATTTCAAAAACTATACAAATTTAATTCGTTATTTTTTACATTTAACAATAACTATCCACACAAAATAATATAAACTCACATAATACATTCGTACATCGTACAGATACAACATTAGTTTAACTTAAGTTATTGAAAAGAGATAATATCAAATAATCTCTTTAATGATGAGAGAGATTAATAAATGAAGATAGAAATATACCTACATAATTATAAAATTCATTAAATATTTTTCATTTAAGATATTTTATGAATATTTAATAGTTAAAAATATTAGTCAAAATTTTATAACCATCTATATAAAACCTTTTATTATGTTAGTATACTTTTTTTTGCCATATTGAGGGCTGGGTTAGAGGAAGTTATAATAGAATAATATTTTTATATTAAAATAATTAATAATTTGCCTTATAAGACTTTCTATTCTACTCACTCACTTATAATATATATTAAATTTCATTAATCGTTTGAGTGCCCGATGGATACCATCCCAAAAGTTCGTTTGACCATTCAAAATCTAGTTGCTACAATAATCAGAGGTGTGTAGTATCAAAAGTATGTCCAATAAAATCAATTTTGCGTGGGTAGAATTGATTTAACAAGAATTTCTAACTTTTTCGTTAAGTTGAATTTATTCTAGGTGTGAGAATTGTGCAGTTCTTTATACTTACACCTCAAGAGTGATTTTAATTTATCATTCCAATAAAATCAATTCTTCTAAAATCATTTTTAAAATATTATTACCAAACACAAATCAATTTTTGTAACCTCAAATTTTTTAAAATCAATTCTTTTAATATTTATTCCTTCAAAATTAATTCTACCAAAATTTTAAACAATCGAACCCTGAAACGTTTCAAATAATTGCTTTTTTACATCTTACTATAGATAAACCATATGGTTGCAGAAGTCCTATAAAAGGTGCTAGAGGCTAGAGTCCGAATCATATCGTATCGTAAGAAGTGCTTCTCAAATTTAAAGCAAGCGGATAAAAAAAGGCTTCAACCAAAGTTGCACAAGTTCTTGTCATTGTTTTGATCATGGTGTTGACACTAGCTGAGATTGGAAAAGCCTACATTGATGTCAAGAATGAAGAACCAAAGGCGTGATATCAAAAGTGCATAGGGCAATGTCCAACAGAGGGAGGTTTGGTTAAGGAGTGCATCCTAAATTGCATCAGATGTGATGTCCTTCTGTGTTTTTAGGGTACTAAAGTCCATCACCAAAGATATGAAGAACCAGTTAAATGTAAATACTCTGATTGCATGAGAGCATGCGCGAGCCAGGATTGCTCTGCGTTTTGTTGGAAAAAGTAATATGGAACATCCTATTAGAGTATTTTATTTCATATCAACAACCATAATACATTTATGAAATAAATTTTAATTTTATTTATGTTATGATGGTTTTTCTTATATGTTTTTTTTTTTCATGTTGAAGCTCTTCACCAATAAAGTTATGTGATGGAACTAGTGGTGAAACGCGACTTAAATTCAATTAAATGAAAATGGTTGAGATAGCAGGCCATCAATCTTCCCTTACATATCATTAGGGTGATTTGAACCCATAACCTCACACTAATATTACATGTTTGATCGAATGTTTATCACTAGGCCAAAAACTATAATTATTAGAAAGTGCCAAAAGTTGAGATATTAAGCCCATAAATTCTAAGAGTGCTACACGGAAAAGGACGTTCAATAACGCTTCCGTGAGGCATTTAATAGCGCTTATAAGTGCTATTTATCTTCGCTCTATTAAAGAGAGTAACCTAAGATAGCGTTTATGAAGCACTGTCGATGAGAAACATACGATAGTGCTTCCTACAACAAGTGTTATCTTAACTAAGATAGTGATTCGTAGAAGAAGTGGTCTGACGGTCCGGTCCGAGTTTAATAATACTACATTCAAGATAATTTATTGAAGAGAAAAAATATATGATAATATCTTTAATGATGAGAGAGAATAATAGATAAAGAGAGAAATGTACCTATTTAATTATAAAATTCATTAAATATTATACATATAAGATATTTTTATGAATATTTAATAATTAAAAAATATTGCAAATTTTATAACTTTCTATATAAAACCTTTTATTATATTAGTGTAATATTTTTTTTTGGCATATCAAGGGGTGGTTGAAAGGAACTTATAATAGAATAATATTTTTATATGAAAATAATTAAATATTGGTCAAATAAGTCTTCCTTAATCTACTCACTCACTTATAATATATATTAAATTTTAATAACCGCTTGAGTTCTTTTGTATATCACCTTAAAAATATGTTTGACCAGCAAAATCATGTTTAACTAGCCAAAATCTAGTTGTTACAGTAATCGGAGATGTTTCGTTTGAAAGTGTGTCCAGTAAAATCAACATCGGGGGGACTAGAATTGATTTTTGTCCCGAATTGATTTTTGTAGAATCAAGAATTTCTAAAGTTTTCGTTGGTTAGAATTGATTCTAGGTGTAAGACTAAAAAAATTCCTTAATTATATTTACACCTCAATATTGATTTTATTTTATCATCCAAACAAAATCAATTTTTCTAAACTCATTTTCAAAATATCATTATCAAATACAACAATCTTTGTAAGCACAATTTTTTTAAAATCAATTCTTTTAATACCAATTCTTTCAAAATTAATTCTATAAAATCGAAAACAAAGTTACCTAAAAATGTTTCAAATAATTGTGTTTTTACATCTTACTATAGACGTATCGTCTAGTTGCACCAATCCTATAAAAAGTGCTAGAGACTAGAGTCCTGTTGCTGCAGATGTCAAACATGAAGAGGAAATAAGGCTGAGTCGAGATCTAAGTTGCTCTCTTTAAGACGTTTCACAACTCTGCTTGAAACGTGCGGCAGTGTAGTGCTCAGTCGTTCCTAGGTTAAAACCGCCCACCAAAAGTGTATGTTCTCTTTGAACTGAAGAGAACCACCAATCTAACACCCCAAGACACACTATAGTGCTCGAAAAACAGTAAGGGGACAAAGAAAGTTTTTTAGAGATCTCTAATCTGTAGCACAGAAGTTCTATATTTGCACTGCTCAACAAAACCACGTTTTATATGTAAAAGGAGATAAAACCAGAAAATTAAATATCATTAAACATATTAATGGCTTCACAACAGCTAAAAAAACGTACATAAAACCAACGATCAAAACGTTTACATCGATGTACAATACTAATACATCGATCTATTAAAATAAAATCTCAAAGAAAATCGATTTAAAAGGCCTTTACATCAATGTAACATCACTCTCCATCAATGTACCAAAAAAGAAGAAATATTTACATTGATGTACCAAACTTGTACATGGATGTACATCTCAGTTTTTAACAAAACAAACAACGATCCCTCACTTGTCTTCTTAAAAGCTTTTCATCAAGCAATAAAGCATAACAAGATAAGATGGTGCATAAGCAATGATGTCCGTAGACTTGAACCATTAATAGTGAAGAAGCTTTTGATTATACTAGAGTGACACGTAGGCTTGAACTCTATCTCCAACAACATTACACACAACCTTTCAGGATGTAGTCTAAAAGCCTGTGCATTACGGCCATACACGTATATAGTAAATGCTCTAGAGAATTTTGCCCATAATTCTAGAGAAAGCGACCTCACTTCCATGTTCACATAGATAATTCTATCAAGAGTACTCCTATAGCTAGCACTAGCGGAAAATATGCAATACACGACAGGATTTAACATCTGTTAATTTAAAATGGATGTTAAAAAAAATGTGGTGGCAATACCGTAATTAATTTGTTCACTAAATGCACTTTTAACGTCCGTTAGTGGAATAACAGACCTTAAAAGTATAGCAAAGACTTTTAACGTCTGTTATTCATTGAAATGTGGACTGGTTTGTAGAATTCTAGATGTAATTCTACACACATACACACACACACACACACACACACACATATATATATATATATATATATATATATATATATATATATATATATATATATATATATATATATATATATGATGAGTACTGAGTTGAGTATATATGATGAATCTGGACTTGTTAGAATTCTGGATGTATGAATATTGTGTGTTTGTATAATTTTGCAGGGAGCTAGGAAAAGGATTATGAATAAAACTGGAATTTTTTTTTTTAAAAAAAAAGAATAGTTTTAATGTCTGTTATTCAAATACAGATGTTAAAAGTTAACTTAATTTGAGCAGTGACCTAAATGCGGTGGCAGTATCGCAATTAATTTGTTCACAAAATGCACTTTTAACATCGGTTAGTGGAATAACAGACGTTAAAAGTAAAGCAAAGACTTTTAACGTCTGTTATTCGAGTAACAGACATTAAAAGTCATTAAAATATTGACTTTTAATGTCTGTCATTCAAATAACAGACATTAAAAGTTGTTTTCAAAGACTTTTAACGTCTGTTATTTCTTTTAACGCCTGTTATTCAAATAACAGACGTTAAAAGTTGTTTCTAAAACTTTTCGAACGTAAAGTCCCGCGTGCCCTCGTCATTCTCCTCCAACGTCTCTCTCTCTCTCTCTCTCTCTCTCTCTCTCAAAATCATTTTCCCTCGAGACCCTCCTTTTCCCTCTGCCCACCTTCGCACCACCATCGTCTTCGTCGCTTCAAGCCACCATCGGTCTCCGTCGGGCCTCAAGGTATGCTTCTTGTAACCTTTCTCTTCTCCCTCTCCCTTTTCTCCTTTCTCTTCCCTCATTCTCTTCTCTCATTTAGGTCACTGCTCCTCTCCGTCGTCACTCTTCCAACCACCGTCTCCTCTTCCATTCGGTCCAACTTCTAAAGGTAAGCTTCCATTAAAATCTCTTATTTCACATTTAGATTTTGCTTAGGTTTGGTTCTGGTTTGATTTTGTTTTGCTTTCGTTTGCTGTTTTGCTTAGGTTTGACTCTGGTTTGCTTTTGTTTTGCTTAGGTTTGGTTCTGGTTTACTTTTGTTTTGCTTTTGGTTTGCTGGTTTACTTCTGTTTAATTTGCTTGCTTCTGGCTGTCTTTCGAATTCTCATTTAGGTTTTGCTTCTGTTTGAAATGGTTTTCATTTAGGTAAAAGGCGTTAAATAGCTATGTTTAAAATAGCTTTGTTTCTATTTCTGAAATGATTTTACTTCTAAAAGTAGTGTAGAACACTGTTTTGCTTCTACATGCAGACCTTAACGGAGACAAACTGGAAAGAGATATATCTTGCACCGTAATGAACTTGTGCAGACTTTCAAAGACTTGAGGGAGTGCTTTGAAACCTTCTTTTTTAATTATATTGCAGAGAAAAATGTAAATAATGTAGATCCTGGATACTTAGAAGATATTCAGCTTGTGTATATAATTGAATTGTGGACTTGTTTGTAGAATTCTGGATGTCATTCTGCATGTATATATATATATATATGATGAGTAGTGAGCTGAGTATATATGTTGAATCAGGACTTCTTTGAGTATATTATATATATATTGAAAATTCTGGATTCTCTACAGGGAGCTGGGAAAGAGATTAGGAATAAAACCAGAATTTAAAAAAAAAAAATAGTTTTAACGTCTGTTATTCAAATAACAGACGTTAAACTTTTAACGTCGGTTATTCAAACAACGGACGTTAAAAGTTAACTTTTAATGTTGGTTAGTAACAGACGTCGGTTGTATAAACGTCGGTTAACTTTTAACTTCGGCTGTATAAACGTCGGGTGTTCAACCGACATAAAAACCAAATTTTAACATACCCAACTCCATATAGAGTATATAACTCATTAAGAATTAATCATTGATTCAACCTTTCAACACTACAAGGTATCATGCTCTAAACAAATGAATAGGACTTAAAAAGATTTATCATAGCATGATTCTCACATCTCTTTATAAGTTGTTATTATCCTTTGAACTTATTTCTTGGGATCTCCAGCCCATAGTTTGGGTTACCCTCATAGAAAACAATTCAATCTATGGCCACTAGTCTTATTCGTTTTGAGATTTTAAAAAAAATTCTCTCTTGCTAATTCTGTCTTCAAAGGATCAGTCAAATTTTCTTCAGAGAAAAACTCTCAAAACCATGCTTTGCTTGTGACATATTTGTCGTATCTTACCGTTATAATAACAATTCTGAATATAGAAACAAAAGAAACTATTACTAAGATATAGATTTCTAAGATTGAGAAATTCCAAAGCACGACCATGTAAACTAAATTTTACATGTAGCAAATTTCCATGAAGCTAAATGTCAAAAAAGAATACCAAATGGCAAAGCCAATTTCCATATGATAAATTCAAAGAGACAATTCTTTTAATATATGACTAGCATATCATCCCTTGCTAGGAATATTAAAGAAAAAAATATTATGCATACTTAAATAAAAGTAATTTTTAAATAATTCACAATAAATTTGGTAGTTTTTTAAAAAAAAATATAACTTTAATTTAGTATATAATAAAAAATTAAAATTTAGAAATAATTGGAGTAAAATAATTCAAAAGAGACTGTCATTAGATATAGAAAAAAAACATTGAAAACTAAAGAAGTCATTATCCAGATAGGTAACTACGATCGAAGAATTTGAAATCTTGGCATTGTAGACAAAAAAAATTCATATCACAAATTTTGATGGAGCCGAATGTCTAATCTAAATTCCAAATGGAAAAGTCAATCTTCCATGGCAAATTCAACAAGACAATTCATTTTATGTATAATATAGATATTGATTGATTTAATGTCATGTAAATTGAAGACATAATACTTAATAATAAAACTCATAATGATTATCTACTCGGTCAAGGCATTAGATCAATGGTTCACTGGTTGAAAAGAAAGAACAAGTATATATCAAATTTAAAAAATTAATAAAAAAGATTTGAATAAATAATATATTTGTCAGAAATATACTAAGCAAAAGCTCTAACATAATGCCACACCAGGTTGGGGCGCTAGCAAGACATGGGATCATGGAGAGCATTTTCCATGTGAGGTGCGCGCGTGAGTGTGTTTTGAATAGCATGAATGCAACATGCCTTAGTCAATGTGAGATCACTTGGGCAGTTCAACCTTTTGAATCGGACCATAGGTCCAGTTTCCGATTGAACCGGTCCGGATTTAATAACACTACATTCAACTTAAGTTATTTAAAAGAGAGAATATGAAAAAATATCTTTAATGATGAGAGAGATTAATAAATGAAGAAAGAAAATATATCTATTTAATTATAAAATTCACTAAATTCATTAAATATTATACATTTAAGATATTTTTTGAATATTGAATAGTTAAAAATATTAGTCAAAATTTTATAATCATCTATATAACACCTTTTATTATGTTAGTATAAATTTTTTTTTGCCATATCGAGGGGTGGGTGAGGGGCGGTTATAGTAGAATAATATTTTTGTATGAAAATAATTAAATATTAGACTAATAAGATTTCCTAAATCTACTCACTCACTTATTATAAATATTAAATTTCATTAATCGCTTGAGTGTCCGTTTGGATACCACCCCAAAAATCCGTTTGACCATTCAATATCTGGTTGCTACAGTAACCAGAGGTGTTTAGTTTCAAAAATGTGTCCAATAAAATCAATATTGGATGGGTAGAATTGATTTTAAAAGAAGCAATAATTTCTATCTTTTTTGTTGAGTTGAATTGATTCTAGGTGTGAGACCTGTAAAGTTATTTATATTTACACCTTAAAAGTGATTTTACTTTATCATCCAAATAAAATCAATTCTTCTAAATTCATTTTTAAAATATCATTACCAAACACAAATCGATTTTTATAACCTCAAGTTTTTCAAAATCATTTCTTTTAATATTTATTCCTCCAAAATTAATTCTAGCAAAATCTAAAACAAACGGATCCTGAAACGTTTCAAATAATTGCTTTTTTTACATCTTGCTATAGACATATCATATGGTTGTATCAGTGCTATAAAAAGTGCTAGAGGCTATAGTCTGAATCACATCGTATCGTAAGAAGAGCTTCTCAAAATTGAAGCAAGCAGATAAAAAATGGCTTCAACAAAAGTTACACAAGTTCTTGTCGTTGTTTTGATCATGGTGTTGGCACTAGCTGGGATGGGAAAAGCCCATATTGGCGTGAAGAATGAAGACCCAAAGGTGTGCTATCAAAATTGCATTGGGCATTGTCCGATAGACCCAGTTTTGCATAGACGGTGCATCCTGAGTTGCATCAGGGTATGCTTTCCTTCTGGGTTTGGGGTGATGTCCATCACCAAAGGTATGAAGAACCAGCTAAATGTAACTCCGACTGCATGAAAGCTTGCGTTGGCCAGGATTGCTTTGCATTTTGTTGGAAAAAAGTACTATGAATCATCCTATTAAAGTATTTTATTTCATATCAACACCCATAATACATTTATAAAATAAATTTTAATTTTATTTATGTTATGATGGTGTTTTCTATGTTTTTATTTCTTTTCATGCTGAAGCTCTTCACCAATAAAGTTATGTGCTGGAATTAGTGGCGAAACACAACTTAAATTCAATTATATGAAAATGGTTGCGATAATAGACCATCAATACTCCCAGCGCATGTCATTAGGGAGATTTGAACCCATAACCTCACTCTAATATTACATGTTGGATCGGATGTTTATTACTATGCCAAAAACTATAATTATTAGCAAGAGGGCAACTTTGTGCTTATGATAGTGCTTCCTACAAGAAGCGTTATATTAACGAAGATAACGCTTCCCAGCTAGAAGATGTGGTCCGATGGGTTAGTCCGGTCCAGGTTTAGCAACACTACATTTATTATAATTTATTGAAGAAAGAGAATATCTGATAATATCTTTAATGATGAGAGAATAATAGATAAACAGAGAAAATGTACCTATTTAATTATAAAATTCATTAAATATTATACATTTAAGATATTTTTACGAATATTTAATACTTAAAAATTTGTTAAAATTTTATAAACTTCTATATAAAACTTTTTATTATGTTAGTGTAATATTTTTTTGGCATATCGAGGGGTGGTTGAGAGGAAGTTATAATAGAATAATATTTTTATATGAAAATAATTAAATGTTGGTCAAATAAGTCTTCCTTAATCTACTCACTCACTTATAATATATAACAATCGCTTGAATTTTGTTGTGGATATCATCCAAAAAACCCGTTTGACAAATAAAATCACGTTTAACGAGCCAAAATCCAGTTGCTACAGTTACAGAAGAGGTTTGGTCTCAAAAGCTTATAAAATAAAATCAGCTTCGGGGTGGCTAGAATTGATTTTAGGGCGGCAAGAATTGATTTTAAGAGAATCAAGGATTTCTAGCTTTTCTGTTGGCTAGAATTGATTCTAGGTGTGAGACCCACAAAATTCCTTATAATTACACCTCAATAGTGATTTTACTTTATCATCTAAACAAAATCAATATTTCTAAACTCACTTTCAAAATATTATTACTAAAGACACAACAATTTTTATAACCATTTTTTTTAAAATTATTTCTTTTAATATCAATTCTTTCAATATTAATTCTATCAAAATCTGAAACAAAGTGATCTGAAATGTTCCAAATCATTGCGCTTTTATATCGTACTACAAACGTATCGTATGGTTGCACTAGTCCTATAAAAGGTGCTAGAGACTAGAGTCATATTGCTGCAAATGTCGAACAGGAATAAAAAATAAGGCCGAGCGGGATCTAGGTCGTTCTCTTTAAGACATTTCGCAACTTTCCTTGAAATGTGCAGCAGTGTACTGCCCCGTCATCCCCAGGATAAAACTGCTCACCAAAAGTTTATGTTCTCCCTGCACGGAAGAGAACCACCAAACTAATGCCCAACACACGCTATATTGCCCATCGTCTCTGGGATAAAACAACCCACCAAAAATGTATATTTCTGGGTGTAGTTTAAAAGCCCGTGCATTATGGCAATACACGTATATAGTAAATGCTCTAGAGAATTTTGTCCATAATTCTAGAGAAAGCGACCTCACTTCCACATTCACATAGATGAGTCTATCAAGAGTACTTATGTAGCTAGGTACCCAACTCTATATAGAGTATATAACTCATTAAGAATAAATCATTGATTCAACCTTTCAACACTACACGGTATCATGCTCTAAGCAAATGAATAGGACTTAAAAAGATTTATCACAGCATGATTCTCACATCTCTTTATAAATTGTTATTACCCTTTGAACCTATTTCTTGGGATCTTCAGTCCATAGATTGTTTTACACTCATAGGAGACAATTCAATCTATGGGCACTAGTTTTATTCCTTTTGAGATTTTAAAAACAGTATCTCTTGCTAATATCGTTGTCAAAGGATTAGCCAAATTTTTTTCAGGCCTCACATCCATTCTCACAGCTCCAGTAAAGAGAAACTTTTTAAACCGTGTAATGCTTGCGACGTATTTATCGCATGTTACCGTTATAATAACAATTCTGAATATAGAAACAAAAGAAACTATTACTAAGATAGATGCCTAAGATTGAGAAATTCCAAACTATGACCATGTAAACTAAATTTTACATGTCACAAATTTCAATGAAGCTAAATGTGAAAACAGAATACCAAATGGCAAAGCCAACTTCCATATGACAAATTCAAAGAGACATTCTTTTAATATATAACTAGCATATCATTCTTTGCTAGGAATATTAAAGAAAAAAAATATTATGCATACTTAAATAAAAGTAATTTTTAAATAATTCACAATAAATTTTATTGTTGTTTTAAAAAATATAACTTTAATTTAGTATATAGTAAGAAATTAAAATTTAGAAATATTTGTAGTAAAATAATTTAAAAGAGAATGTCATGAGGAACAATTAAAAAAACATTGAAAACTAAAGAAGTCATTATCAAGATAGGTAACTACGACCGAAGAATTTCAAATCTTGGACATGTAGACAAAAAATTTCATATCACAAATTTTGATGGAGTCAAATGTCTAATCTAAATTCCAAATGACAAAGTCAACCTTCCATGGCAAATTCAACAAGACAATTCATTTTATGTATAATATAGATATTGATTGATTTAATGTCGTGTAAATTGAAGACAGAATACTTAATAATGTCTTGTACTATAACACTCCCTCTTGGTGTCACATTTCGTAACCCAAATATCTTTTTCCTTGTTAACTAAAAACTTTTTCAAAAATAACTCACTAGAGTAGTTGCAGAAATCTGATATCAAATGAAATTTTTAATAGCCAGATGAAACAAATTGAAACTTATCATCTATAAAAGTAATTCAACTTTGCTATAAGGTGTATATCCTTTTCAATCTCTTAATACACAACATCCTTAGCTACAGCAGAAAGACTTGACTTAAACATTATAAATCCTAATAGTTGGTCTGATAAAAGAACTCTAAGGACAATAGAGCGTACTACCTAGCATACATAGTACCAAAGGGACTGGGCCTCGTAAGGAGAAAGGACACTGGAAGAGAAGCTGGTCATAGTGATGTTGAATGCTTCTTCTTTAAGGAGAAAGGACACTGGAAGAGAAACTGCAAGAAATATCTTAATTGTTTGAAAACCAAGAAACAAGGTAAGACATTAATGGAAAATGTTTTCATGATTTCTTTAACTGTCACTGATTCTTCAACATGGGTATTAGATACCAATAGTAGTTTAACATCTACAATATGTTGTAGGGGCCGAAGATAACTAGACGGTTGAAGAAAGAAGAAATCAATCTTGAAGTACGGAATGGAGCAAATGTTATCGCCTTAGTTTAGGATTGGTTTCTATAATAATGCTCAGTGGTAAAGTACTAGTGTTGGATGATTGTTATTATGTTCCGAAATGTTTTTTTTGCAAATATAATTTCAATTTCTACATTGGACAAGCAAGGTTTTCGCATTATTTTCAATTATAACATTTGCTAAATTTATCATGATGATAATTTATATGGGAACGACTATCTCCAACGCGGCATTTATGTCTTACCTGATGTGAATTATAATTCAGTTATACATGTTTCTTCTAGTTAATAAATGGTTAATGAGTCAATCAAAATATTTATTGAATATTCATAGGTTTAGCGAATGAAATATATTTGGACGCACAATCAACCGGATAATAAATAACATCTTTCGATTAAAATTTTAACTTCAAATTTCTCATTGTATAGCACTTTTCATTTACAAATACGAAAAAGGTGACGACTAACATGAGGGATAAAATAAGTCCCTTATGAGTGACAGAGCATCATATACCGTTAGATATAATAATTTAATAAGTGAGTGGCTGAGATCTTCCTAATGCAACCTGCTATTCCAGTCATCCACAAATTTTTCAAAATGACCCCAACACTTAACCAAAATGCCACATATAAAAAAAAAAAAATCCTATCATGTGAAGTTGCACAAACAGTATCACAAGAAATTCACAACCCATAGAGTGTGACTCCATGAACACTGTTATGCTACATCTCCATGAACACTGCTATGCTACATGAAAGCTTCATTTATTAATGAATCCACCATTTTTATTTGAGAAGCCAAATGTTTTTCTGTTCCATTAAGAGGGCACAGGAAGCCTCAAGATCCATGTGCCATTCTCTACCGTCTTACCTCCTCAACCTCTTCCCTGTCTCACCATCTTTTTTCCAACCTCAAGTCTCTAATCACTCATTTGCCGCACAACAAATCCCTCAGCACAACCCTTACCCAAACCCCCAACCAACCCCTTTTACTTCTAAACTCCAAGTTGATTCTTTTTCTCCATCACCGCCGCCATAAGCACCACCCCATTATCATCAAGCTTCACTACTCCAATCTTGCATCGTTGCCAATGCGTTAAGACCCGAAAAACAGCTCCATGCTCCTTTCTTCCAACTGGGTATCGCTTACAATCAAGACTTGGCCACTAAACTGGTCAATTTGTTTAGCGTCTTTGACTCTCTACAGAATGTCCATCAACTGTTCGATAGAATTCCCAATTGAAAATTTTATATAAGTTCATGGACCTACCTAATTAGAAATTTTTTTAGTTTAGGGACCTAATTGCAAAATTCTCAAATAGTTAGGCCCAACTCAATAATTAAACCTTAAATATATAATTTAATATTTACTATTTATTATATTTTAATATCTATTATTCAAGTAACTCATTCGCTAAGTGATTCACTAACATGTTAGTAACGGATTCACTAAGATGCTAGTAATCGATTCACTAACATGATAGTAACATATTCACTAACATGCTAGTAACCGATTCACTAACATGTTAGTTTTGAGAAGTTGATACAAGCTTCCTGGTGTAGGTAATCGATTCACTCACAACAAAAATAATCGATTCACGCGTGATTAGGGATGTAAATGAGGCGGGGTGGGTACGGGTAGAAGCTCCCCGCGACCCGCCTCATGGGATGAACTTTCTATCCGTTCCTGCCTCATATCCGTGCGGGTACCCGTCTTGTGGGTTTCAAACAAATTTATCAATATTTGCGGGTATCCACGGATATTCAAACACCTCACAAAATTATTGAATATTACATTAAATTTTTTATTCAAACACCCCTATCTTGGCATCATTCACACATAGTTTAATAAACCAAACAAACAATAATCCGTAGCAAAACAATAGACCATTCATTAACAGGAATTGTTTGACATCATTCACGCTAATTTTCACTAATAGTAACCGTATAAAAACAAAAGCATTCATTCTCAACAAATAAAAACCAAACAAACAATAATCAAGCATTTTGTTTATATATGTACAGGGTATTTTAGTAATTTTACTTTAGCGGATAACATGGGTATGGATAGTACACTATCCGGCCCCGCCCTATTAATAAACGGGTAGAGAAAATACTCGTTTATTTTACCCGCGAATACCCATTAAGGTATCCATTAATTTTCTACCCGTTGCGGATCTTATTTGTGCATATCCGTGGATACGGATAAAATTTACATCCCTACGCATGATGTGGATATCCCATGTCCACTTGCTATAGCTTGTCATTCGACACCCTCATGGGGTGTGGGACTGTTTTTACACCCTCATCACCAAACAAAGATTTTGTGTGCAGAATTTAATTTAGCTCTTAATTCGTATAGTGTTACATAAAAAAAATTCAAGAAGATTTATCTTTTTTATTGTGAGAAAGTAAATATGTTTTTAATAAATAAAAATATGCAAAATTTGTTGCTTGTTTTTTGATTTTTTTTCTTTCAATAATTTATTAATATTACCCTTTTTATGTCCTTTACATTATTTTTTGTGTGCTATTAATCTGATTTTTTTTTTAATAAGACTCCACTAAAGTGACTTTATCTCTAAAACAAGCAATTAAGACCCATTTACACGGATTTGATAAAGTGTTTAAAAATTTCAACCTTTTAAATGATATAACAATAAATACATCTTTATTTGTTCATTTTAGAGACGAACTCACTTTTAAGAGTGTTTTATTAATTTTTTTCCTTCATACTAACTTTCACTAAACTAAAATCGTTTTTTCACAAATTGTCATCTTTTTCGTAGTCGAAAATTTTGATACATTGTTATTGTAAAGTTTTTTATACTATTAATCAATCACAATTCATATGTGTAACTTTTAAGGTAGTTATGAAAATAATCAAATATCTTTAATGATGTACTAGTAATAATTTATGATTGGTTAAATGTGTAATTAAATCTATAAAGTTTTCATTTACAATGAAAAGTAGATTTCAATAATGCATTTGTGTATTTAATATACTTGAAGGAATAATAATATAATATTATAACGAAATAACAATTTGTGTCTTAGTACCAAAAAAAGAAATAATAATTTGTGTATTTAATTTTTCAACGCATCATTTTTTTATTCCTTCACCAGTTTCCTAATTTTATTGCAATGAGAATGACATCACATTTAAACGACGTCGTTTATTGTCGTTGGCTTCTACTCGGTACTCACCGCCGTTACTCTTTCTTTTCTAAACCCTAATCATCGGAAACTTTTCTAATTTTGTGTTTTAGGGTTTTCGTGAGATTCAGGTTTATCCAATGGCAACCGAACCCAAACCAGCCTCCGAAGACGTTAAGATCGATCTCTTCGAAGACGATGATGAGTTTGAAGAGTTCGAAATGAACGAAGGTAATTCCAAATCATCTCTTTCCAATCGTTATTGCAATCTATTTCTTCTTCTGCTTCTTCCGATTCAACTTTGTCGGATACTGTTCTTGTATTACTTATCGATCAAATTATTGTCTTAAACTCTTAAATGATTATCATTCCAAAATATTATTTACCCCCTATGTATGTCTCTCTCTCTCTCTCATGGCTCAATGCTCATGAATAGTTAGTTGAATTATTGATCCTGTCACTCATTGGGCATTAACACATTGAAGGATCATCACTCATGTCATGATGTTGGTTTTGTGAAATTTCGATACCAGAAGAACTATCTCTGCACTTAACATCATTCTTCTTTTTATATATAGTTAAACCTACTATTTGAAAATCCTTTGGTATTACTGAGTGCTTATCTAACTTTATTTGCTTCTGGGACTAGAAAAAATTGGAGCTTGCATAATTCTGCCATTGTTGCTTTTGTTCCTGTTTGTTTTTGCAATTTTTGTTTATTTGTTGTTATGCAAATTACAGAGTTGGAGGAGGAGGAGGAGAAGGAGGAGGAAGGGAAAGAGGTAACTCAGCAGTGGGAAGATGATTGGGATGACGATGATGTTAGTGATGATTTCTCTCTTCAGCTGAGGAGGGAGCTGGAGGGTAATGCTAATGCTGAGGAGAAATAAACCAACAGCTGCTCATCGTTGCTCCCATTTTACATATGCAATGTATATGACTTGAGGTATTGAGCTCAAGGTGTTTTTTCCTCAGGATCTTTGTTGCCTGCCAAAGAAATGAAAACTTTGCCTAGTTAGTATGGAATGTAAGATAAAAAACATTAGGACATCATGCCCTTTCTGCTCTTTTCAAAAAGAACATCTGTGTACAAGATGTTGGATGCTTGTACTTAAACTGAATTTTCTCTCGGTTTAAAATTTGTGTTACTCCGTCAAATTATTGTGGCATATTATCATTTTGGAGTTGGTTGGTTGTTCTTTTTCTGTCAACAATTTTGGTCAAATTTGCACTTGACTTACATGTTATCCTCTTTTCTTGTCGATCAGTGGTTCCAAAGACCCAAACTGATCTGACTGGATGCAATTGTGATTTGTGTGCATCTTCAATCCCAGAGGATTGGATGCAATGTCATTATGTCAAGGTAAATGATGTTCATAGCAAGAACAAAATTAGCATGGTTTAGCGACACTACCAAACTAGGGGAAAAATTATGTGTGAAATTCGGTGCTTATAGTATGAAATTTAGTCATAAATATGTTGTTGAGATGAATATATTTTTGGTAAGTGATTACCAAAAGGCTTTTATAATTGATGTAGGAAAAGAAAGTTCTTTTAAGCTACATTCTGTAATTAGTCAGAGGCGGAGCTGAAGGAATATTTGGAGTTCACCATGTAATCAAGCGTCTGCTTTCTCTTATAAGATTCTCAGATTTGGTTTCGTTTATGCATATGTTGGAATGAGTAGGGAGATAGGGGAACGGAGGATAAAAGATTGATTTAATCCCTTGCTTGGAAGATTTTTAAAGAAAGAAAGGGTGGGGAAAGTGTTTCCCCTCCTTGCTTGCTCTAGGGATGGCTAAGTTTTTATTCATGTCTAAATGCTAACCTCATTTTCCAGTCACCCCAAGCTAAACTAGGGAGATCAAATAAGGGAAAATTATTATCCCAACTACATTTATGATGGGATAAAGCCCCTTTAAAGTGACTTTGTCTTTAAACTAAGTTATGAATGTAGATTTGTGTATCTAGCATTGTTTTAATGTAAAGTGCATTGTGATTTTGGTTAACTAAAGTTTAATAGTGGATGTCTTTTATTCAATTTAAAGAAAAATTCACTTTATAATTCGTTACATACAAGTAGGGGGAAGCTTTGAGTGGTTAACTATTTTCCTTCTTTTCTTCCTTATTTTTAGAGGTTGCAACCTGTACGCTAATACAATGCTCTGTTTGGCTATTTCTTCACTGTTAGATTAATCTTTTAGGTAATGCAAAGGTTTTATAGTTTAGTTGTCAAGCTCTCAAGGAGGCGTGCTTGCGCATTTACTACCTTTTGGGTTTGGGTTTTGAGTAGCTCATTCTTCTAAATGAGGAATTCTAACAATACATTCTTTAAGACTCTCTTTTCAACACTCTATTTTCTATTGGTTGAAATTAGTCTGGGTCCCACTAATTCATGTGGGTATCACTTGAATTTTGTAGGACTCACACGAATTTCAACCAATAGGAAAGACTGTGTTGGAAAGAGAGTGTTAGATAATATGTTGTTAGCATTTCTCTCTTCTAAATATACAAAATTGATATGGAGAGTGCTATTCTCCGAGAGTTATTTAATATCGTTTGATACAAAAATTAACAACAGAAAATTCTTATGGTACGACCTTTAAAAAACATCTTTTTGGTGTCATAAAATTTGGTTTCTCTCCTTTTTTTTTTTCCTCTCATGTTATGAGAGAGAAAAACAAAAAATCTAGTTTTAATGGGCTCCACACATAAGAACAAATTTGTTTTTGTGTCTTTCTCTCTCATAACATAAGAGAAAAAAGGAGAGAATAAAAAGAGATCATCTAAATCCATAAATTTTGTTCTGTATTAGCGTTAGATCACTGTAATTATCCTAAAACAATCAAGGAAATTGCTTAATGTAGGTGACATCACTTGACTTACCAAAGAGGAAAGAGATTGTGGAGAATGACTTACCAAAAATGAGTATACAATCATGAGTTATAACAATTAATTAATGAAATTATCGTAACTACCATAGTTATAGTAATTATAAATATTTGTTCCGAAAAAGAAGAAAAATAAAAGAAAAAGTAAGTAAACAAATTTAAAAATGCATTTGAAAATGACACACAACACCCTAATGAAGGCAATAGTGTGCGGATTGGTTGGCTAATGCTAGCTTAGATGCAACTTCGTTTGGTACGATGGAGCTAGAATCACCTTTTGGAGAGCTTTCCACTTTGTTGGATTGTGATGCTTTTGGGTCTTCATACCCCGTTTAGTTGTTTATTCTTAGTTTGTTTTTTGTTTTTTTGGGACTTTGCCCTCCTATGTACACCAAAAAAGAAGAGTCAAGTTGTGGAGAATTACTCACCTTTAAGTTTCAATAATTCTAATTTAATATATAGGGGTTGATAACTATTATTAGTAGGGGAAGTATTAGTAACACACTCTCTAATACTCTATTTCTAATACACTCTCTCCTATTGATTGAAATTCATATGGGTCCTACTAATTCATGTAGGTCCCACTTGAATTTTGTAGGACCCACATGAATTTCAACCAATAGAAAAGAGGATGTTGAAAAGAGGGTGTTAGAGAGTGTGTAGCTAGCATTTTTCTTACTAGTAGATTTAAAAATATATTAAAAAAATTAATAATTGCTTAATATATGTGATAGAGTGAATATTCTAATTTTTTTTTTATACATAAGAGGGGCCAGAGGCACAAAGCAAAAAGAACAACCAAACTCTGAAGGATAATGCATCAACTATACTCTTAAAACCGGGAGTAATATATTTCAGAAAAGAGTGACAATGCATAAATTAATCCATCAAAATAATCAAAACCACATATTTTTATGTTTGTGGCTAGCACCAGTATAATGCAGTCGGTTAGATTAGATGGTTCCGTAGAAAGAGAGCCTGCTTGCGGTTATGACGCAAGTTCACTAATCACCACTTCAAACTAACTTTGTTGTGGTCAAGAATTAAAGGCACAGAACCCAAAATTAGTCAAGTGTCGTGACACCTATATTTGGCACATACAGAACTACAAGTATTAAAAATGTACTTAGTAAATAATTTTCATTTTACTTTCTTCTTAATTAGTTTTCACCATTTTTCTTGAGTTTCTTCTTTGGATACTGCAACCATGGTTAACACTGGTGCAATAAGAACCGCCGTTGGAGTAATTGGTTAGTCCCGGAAAACCAAAGGGCTTTGCCTTTGTGTTGTTCCATCTTTCTTTTAACAATTCCATGTTGTAAATATATTTTTCTAAAGAAAGAACAAGTAGCTGAAATTCTTAGATCATGTGACTTCCTTTTAAATATTTTTACGGTAGTCAATTTAATATAATAGAAATAGAAATGCGAGTATATAAGCTCAAAACTAACTCCATCTGGCCATTTTCATTTGCAGGAAATGTCATCTCTTTTTGTTTATTCTTATCTCCAGCGTAAATCTGTCTCCTTTTTTATGTTTGGGTTAGAGTTTGTAAGAAGTAAACATACGTTTGCTCCCAAAACAACAACACTATTTTTTTTTCCCCTCAAACGTGTTTTCGGGAGTAAATGTACGTTTGCAAATTCACATAATGATGTATGGGTTAACACTCTTGACAATGACAAATATTTCTGATTTGCAGACCTACATTTATGAAAATAATTAAGGCAAAATCAGTGCAAGATTTCAGGCCAGATCCGTATGTGGTCACTATACTGAATTGTGCAATGTGGGCATTCTATGGAATGCCCTTCGTAAGTAAAAATAACACTCTTGTCCTCACAATTAATGCTATTGGCTTCGTCATTGAGATCATCTACACTGTCATCTTCTTCATATACTCAACCTGGAGTAAGCGTGTCAGAAACAGCTCAAACTAAAACCTCTTTATTCTTTAGCCAACTGTAATTGTTTTGTCCTTATTGCTAATTGGATTGGCTGGATTTAACAAATTTCAGAGGAAGATCATTCTGATCCTTGTGGTCGAAGTCATCTTCGTTGTCCTAGTGGTATTTTTAGTCATGTACTTTGTTGAGAGCCTCAAAGAAAGAAAGACGATTGTTGGAGTTATATGCATAATCTTCAACATTGCTATGTATGCTTCACCCTTGACTGTCATGGTACGTTTGTATTTGTTTGTTATCGTATGTTTGGTTTGTATTTTCATTTTTTGTTTTTATTTTTTGAAAATTATTTTTATTTTCAAATTAATTTGAAAATATGTTTGTTCTGATTTATTATTTTCTATTTTCATTTCTTATTTTAAAAAATTTGGAAACGAAACACTAAAAACAAATTTTTTTTATTTCCAAATTTGGACTCAATTCAAGAAATATTTTCAGTGAAAACATTTTCATCAAACTTAATCAAACACATTTTAATGTCTATTTTCTATTTTCACTGAAAATGAAAGTAGGAAATGACAGAAAATCGCCAAACCAAACATGCATTTATTTTTCATTTCTACCTTTTGTTTTTGGTTTTATTTTCAATTTACATAATAATTACTTATGCTCCCTATTGATTTTTCTTTTTTTTTCTTTTTAATTTTGACCAAATTATATATATAAAAAAATGAGCAGCGTCAAGTAATTCAAACGAAGAGTGTGAAGTACATGCCTTTCTTACTTTCACTGACTAACTTCGCCAATGGAATCATCTGGGTGATTTATGCACTGCTTAAATGGGATCCATTTGTTGTGGTAATTTAATATTTGTTATTATTAAATTTATTTCTTGTTTGTTTTATGGATCTACATTCTATTTAACCTTGCCTTTTTTTGTTTGAACTAGTTATTCGATTAAGCTTTAAAATCAATTTAGTGACTTTTTTTAGGCATTTTTACTTTGCCATCCTATTGTTCATATCATTTTATCATATCTTCAAATGGTTATCAAACTAAATTCCCTTTTGAAAAATAAAAAATAAAAATGTTAACTGTTTTAAGAAGATATATATTTTAGAATTTATCCATGATGTGTTGTCAATATTAATTTTTTTACACTATCAATCAATCATATATTATTAAACCATTAAAAGTATGATTCTTATTATAAACTACCTTAAAAGTCAGACATATAATGCAATGATATGTGATTAGGTGATTGTATAAAAAAACTTTATCAAAATTAAACTTTACATTATATATAGCTAATATATATTATGAGTAATGTTAGGTAAGTCACATAGGGGATTATGTACTATTGATATTGATGAATAAAAAGAAGAGAGAGAAAGAGAAAGAGAAAGAGAAAGAGAAAGATAATAGTGATAAAAGTTGTGTGAGGTATGTGATCAACATTTTATATGCAAGCAAAGTTATTGATATATATTTCCTCCGTCTCATGTTACTTGTCCCATTTTGAATATTTCATTGTCTCAAATTACTTGTCCCTTTAGAAAATTAAGAAGTATTAATTGCTTTGTTTTCAAAACTACCCTTTTCAAATGGTGGTTGGTGAGAGAAGGTGTGTAATTATAGCTATATACAACTACACAATTTAAATAAGGGTATTTTAGGCAAAGATGGTCATTTTATCATAACAATTAGTAAACTTAATCATTTTTTTAAGAGTTGTGCATAATCAAATGGGACAAGTAATATGAGACGGAGGAAGTATTAGGGAAATGCTAATCAGGGCATTGGTTAAGAAATTAAAAGGATAAGATTTCATGGGGAAATGATATAATCAATGTATTGAGAATTGTGATTTTCTTTGTTTTTATTCCTTAACTAGTAATCTTAAGACATTAGTTAGCAACATCCTATATATTTATTCTGTTACAAATTATTATTTGGGTAAAGTTGCCTTAAGGTTTGTGCGTTAAGGCAGTACCAAAAATAAGAAAAAATAATGAGGGAGAGAATGAGCATACCTTTACGAAAAGTGGGAGTGAGATATTTACAGGCTTAAAAATGTAATCGTTTTGGGCCCTAGGTATTGGATTGCGGGCCCGACTAATCTGAGAAACGAAGATTTTTTTTTTTTTTTTACGAGAAATGAGTTATTTTAGGTGATTGTGGTTACTAATTAAATCTTTGAATGCCAGATTCCTAATGCCTTGGGAACAATTTCTGGGTTGGTCCAGCTCATTCTCTATGCCGTTTACTATCGAACAACCAACTGGGACGAAGAAGAAAGCCCGCACGTATGATTTCTGCATCCATTTTTTTTTTTTTTTGACTTTGAGAAAGACAGAGAAAGTTAAGGGGAAAAGTTGTTCACGACACCGAGGCCTCTTGTAGAATAGTTGAAATGAAATCACTGCATTAATCTCTTGTAGGGTACTTGAAATCATTACAGATTTACAGTGGTTGTTTATATATGATGTATGTGCTCATTTGAGCTTGCCTATATTTATAGTAAAATAGAGTATTATGTAATGTTTTAAAAACCGGACCGGTCATTAAACAAATCAATTGTGATCCACCCGTGATCGAATCAGTTGTAATTAAATATATATTTAACTATTTCTCATCTCTTTCATTCTTTAAGAGTAGAATTAGACTTTTATGAACAATCCAATAGTAATTTTATTGTCCTTTTTTTATGAAAGTGTAACTAAAGAGAAATGGTGTGAATTGTGAAACATCGATTTTGATTGTATTGTCGCTCCATTCTATATTGATACCAAGTACGACCAAGTAAACCACTCAAACGTGATTGCTCCACCACCACCTTCGGAAATTATTACAATTTTTCAAGTGAACATAGTGAAAGAGATTAGAGATTAGAGATTAGAATACCAAGCACACGGATCCAAATTTAATCACATCAATTATTATTGCAAGTTTGCAGCAGTATGATGAAGATCCTGCTATGAGATTTACAAGGCCAATCCGGTAACATTGCCAAGCTGAAACTAATACCCATACCCACATAACCCAAACCAAGGGGAAGAAAAAAAGGTAAGAGTAAAAGAAAATCAGAGGTACAGCTTTACATATCCAAATCATTGAATGACATGTCACCAGTTCCTCCTACCTATACCCGAACTGTATATTCCTCTCATCTTGGTATCATGTTTTCTTTCCTCACCATAGATACAAATTGATTCTTCAAATACTAGTGAAAAATCACTATAACCCAGTTGTTTGCTGGACTAAAGAATAAAACCTCAAGGCCCTCTACACTTGCGGAAGCAAAGACAACCCTGCTGCTGATCAGAAGGGATCATACCCCCACCTTTGGATGTGTCAATGGCCTCCAGCATGGAAACTACCTCATCCATCTCCGGTCGCTTATCAGGAGTCGCATCCCAGCATTTCTTCATTACATTTGCTAGAGAACTTGGGCAACATCTTGGTATTTCTGGTCTCAGATTCTAAAATCCCAACAAAAAATAATAAAATCATTATAGTGGATTCGTTGACAGTGAAGAATCCACAGTGACAAACATGTACTTTTAAAGTGAGACAGTCAATCACAACACAAGCAAATATACCTGGCGAACAACGGCGGAAGTAATTTCTGAGAAACTTAGGTCAGGATATGGCATGTCACAACAATATATCTCCCATAAACAGATACCAAAACTGTACACATCACATTTCCTGTTATAGGGGTTGCCATTTAGAACCTGTTGGATAAATAAAGAATGAAGTCAATTACTTGAGCTTTCTCTTTGATCAAATTAAAAACTTCTCAACAACCACCACCAAGCCTTTTTCCACTAGTTGGGGTCAGTTACATGGATCAACCACGTGATAGGCCCCGTCATGGGTCTCCCATGAGAGTGTAACAATGAAGGGAGGTCTGTTGCTAGTGTGGGTGTGGGGGGGGGGGGGGGGGATTCTGTTAGCAGCAGGAGATTGGAGCGAGGGTGCTGGAGAGAGGCTTTATATGATGGGAATGAGGGAGGGGGAGGGGGGCATCGAATCATCTTGGATATCGGGTTCGCTGAAACAGAGAATTCCTCTCTGATCAGTCTGGTTTAGTCAACTATTTGGCTACTTTTCTGTTTCTGCATTATTGTAAGGAGCAGTGCTCCATTTTCCTTCTATTTTCATTACAAGTTTATCTAGTTCCTAACACAACGCTATAACGTTCTATCGTAAATTATGTCTATAGTTTTTCTTGGTCCCCCTCTACCTTTAGTGATTGGGCTACCTTCCATCTAATCTACTCTCCTTGCCAGGGCTTCTTCAGGTTTTCTCCACACATGGCTGAACCACCTCAACCCTAAATTGAAAACTTCTATCTCATCTTTTTCTTTTCTTATTCGCACGCTATTTGCTGCCACATTAAGGTCATCTTTATGCTAGTACAATATTTTCTAATTTGTGAAGGTTTTTACAAGGTACTGACTACACACCTCTGGAGCCATGTAACCAAGAGTGCCAGTCTCCCCAGTCATATCATTAGGATTTGATGCCTCAACACGTGCAACCCCAAAATCAGCAATTTTAACTGTGCGCGTCTTATCCAACAGCATGTTCTCTGTCTTTACATCTCTATGGACTATCTTCTGAGAGTGAAGATAACTCAGCCTGCAAAACCAAGTGAATTCAAGTTGAGTAGTTATATATACAAAATACGGGACAGTTACTGTTCCCAACTTGCTAAACCATAATTAAAATAGATAAATACCCTCTAGCAAGATCAAGTGCCAGCTGGATGACAACTTTAAAAGCTAACTTCCTCTTCCTGTTCTTTATCAGGAAAGTTTTCAGCGTACCTCCAAGAAGATACTCCACAACAACACAACACACATTGCTTGGCATGCTAATTAGACCATTGTCAGTTTGTATCTGTAATTCTGAGGACCCCATTGTTGCCCCTATAAACTAAATAAGGAAAAAGTAAATAGTTTAAGAAACAAAGGAAGAAAAACACTTGCAGAAAAGTGCATAAGACCCTTTGAAAAGAGAAAGAAAAATTTAACCACAAGATAGAACAGGAAAGAGAAAATGACATCAAGAAAGGAGCATAGGGGCATCTTGATTATCCTTGTTCTCTATACCTGCAAATGCATCTTTTGTCCAAGAAAAGAGTAGGACAAACACCAGGACATCCCAGCATACTAAATGAAAGGATTCAAATGTGATGAAGATACAGACATCGTTTTGTGCAGTCAGAAAAATGTTGAAGTTCATTTAGAGGAGAAAATGTTAATAGACATATCAATTATTCCTAAGAACAGATTCACCATAAATTATAGAAATATGAAGACTAGAAGCTTAGATTTCAATAATGTTGGTAATCTGCTTTATTTATTTACAAGCCTTGTTCAACAGAAACACTGAAACAGGGATGCTGAACCAAATAGGAAATGCCTATTCATATGTTTGCATCCTCCAATGTGAAAAACTAGTTCAAGTTTAGACCACTCTGAAGTTGCAACAAATGATGTATAAAATGAAACTATATCTAACATGACTCTTTTTCATATGAAGCTATCAGTATTCATTCTTAAATAAACAGAGTATCCAAACAGACTAACATGATAGAGATTAGAGTTCTATAGTTTTATTGGAAAGGTGCGGTCAAGTTACTTGTCCTATATTCAACTTGTAATGGATAGGCTACAGTCTGTAGATATCTCCTCAAAACATCCTTTTTTTAATAAGAAATAAATAAATAAAATTCCAAATCTGTGAAAATGCGTCCGAGTAAGGATCATGGGAGAACTCATGAAATCAAACTCCATATCTTCTTAATAAGGTAATAGTATATGCAACCAATGCTGCAAGCTTTGCAATGATATTTCTGTGAAGTTTCTCATGAATTCAAGACTCTGATTAATCTATTCCAACTTAAGTATCACAAAAATCTCATCTCATATCACCCCTTATCATCAAAATTATTCTAATGTTTATATATATATATAGATATATATTCATAATAGTATTAACTTCTATATTACTTCCATAAAAGACTTGAATTTCTTATAATTCACAGATAATAATTTCTAGAATACCATTACAGCAGGCAACCTGCACACCTCATGCTCTTAAATGAATGTGCATGAAAATAAAAATAAAAATATCATAAAAATGGCCCTCAAAATAGAAAAAAGAAACCCTACTCCACAATAGCAAGCAAATCTAGTTGAACGTAAGTGAAGGGAGTGCAGAAAAGGGAGATGGGAAGGTGGGGATGACTTATTTGAGAAGGAAATCCCTGAAAACTACATAACTTGGTATCCTGACCTTAAGCATTAATTATCAAAAGGCGTAAATACTTGACACCCTTGAAAGACATTATATGCAACAACAAGGAAAGTATAAAAATGAAAGGAGGAACACATAGTACTTATATAGGAGGAGTGAATAGCATTCTCTTCTGAAAATGACACCCTCAGCTGATAATCTAAGTTCATAGGACCTTAGAAGGCAGGGCCCAAAATGAAATAAAATAATATGCAAACAATATTAGCATATACTACATGCCTACATTAAAATTAAAAGAAAAGAAATTGAAATTAACCTTAGTGACATTGGGATGATCAAGTTTATGCCAAACAGCAACTTCCTGTATAAACGCTGACCTCAGGGAAGCAACTTCAGCTTCGGTTCTTTGGCCTTCTTCACCCCAGTCCAGCAATTTAACTGAGCATTAATTAAGCAAACACGGTTAACAGTGGTCACTGAAAGCAGAAAAGGAAAACAGAAATTCTACCAAAACAATATTAATGACCAACCAAACAATAACATCGTATATTTAATTATATTCACCGCACCATAAGACCAAGAACACCGACTAGGATCACATGAAACTCAAAACGCAAAAAAAAAAAAAAAAAAAAAAAAAAAATCATCCAAAGTATTATTATTATTATTCCAATAAATTCAACTCCGCTCCGTGATATCAGTCATGGACTGCATATGATTGGATCAAAAAAACGACCCATCACTAAATCACTGTAAAAGTCAACTCTTTTTTAAGAAAATCCAGACGAGTAAGGGAACTGGCTGAAGAAATTAAGAATTTTTTTTTTTATAATAATTGCATCAATTGAGGTTTATTTATTTAATTAAAATGACAAACCCATCAGTTGAAAATAATTAAAAAAAACTTATTTGTGAAGAACAAAGGGAAGAAAAAAAAGATGAAAATCATGGAGGAAACAAAATATAATTTAAAATAAACTCCTCCTACTTTAACCTTGGTGGGAGAGTAATTAAGCATCTGAATCTGATGAGTAAAATTGATCCCCAAAGATTAAAAGCAAAGAAACATAAAACTGACCAGCAACATCTTGGGCATCATAGACACCACGGTGGACTGTGCCAAAAGTGCCACGAGCTATAACACTCTTGATGATCAGTTTAGAAGGATCAATCTCCCATTCCTGCCTTTGCTTCTTGAAGGCAGTTCTGAATTTAGTGGCAGTGGCAGCAGTAGGAGAAGTCGTGGCACTGGTGTGACCATGAACATGAACATGACCACCACCGTCCTCCTCCTCTATCTGCTTTTTCTTGTCCATGATCAACACCTTGTTCAGATGCCTCTCCAGCTGGTCATCTATGCTCTTCAGATCAATCTGATCTGCCCTCACAAACCCATCACTGCTTTCCTTCATCTTCTTCGACCTGTCTTTTCTCTCTGTATATGATGATTATGGTCCTAGTGTCAAAAACAGAGAAAAATGAGAATTTTTGAGTTGTGGGTGTTTCAATTGATGTTTTTGTGTTGTTACTTCTTCATCATCTTCTTCTTCTCTTGCTCTTTTCCTCATCCATGTTGTGGGCACATGGAATTGCCTGCTCATAACGTGTGCCTCTGACCCACTTGCCTCTTCTCCTCCTCCCTCTTTCCATATTTATTTTATTTGTATTTTATTTATTACTCCATAATTTGCATATTTCCCCTATTTTTTTAATTAAATAGTTGACCAAATGAACATCATTAATAACTTCATCCCCGGGCTTTTGGGAAATTCAGTTCTCACTTCTTCTTCTCACCCCATCTTCTTGTAGGAGAGATGAAATATAATTATTCACTGGCATCGCGATGCCGCTATTAGCTTCACACGTGTCCTACTCAAACAGGAAAACAACATCTAAAGTCTAAACTCTCTAATGTTGGACTTCCGTTATTTCTGTCATTGTATATATTTGTATTTGTATTTGTATTTGATACCCCTTTTTTTTTTTTTGAGTAAATATTTAATTTGATCTCTAAAATTATAAGGTTGTATCAACTTAATCTTTCATATTATCAATATTTCAAAATGATCCCTGAAATTGCAGAAAGTTAATCAGATTTGTCCCTCCGCTGATATTTGTATGAACTATAATGACATTAAATTGATAATATCAGGGATTTATTTGAAACTAAGTGAATAATTTCAGAGATACATTTGCTATATTTTATAATTTTAAGGATTATTTTAAAATATTGATAATATGAAGATTAAATTAATACGATTTTATATTTTCAAGAATCAAATTGGGTATTTGATACCTTGACCAGTCTGTAACATTTGACTTGTATTGATATACGCTATATTTATCGGAAAAAACTCTTAAAATGATATTAAATAAAGGAGGGTATATTGATCAAAAAAATAAAGGAGGGTATATCTTGATTAATTAAAATCTATTGAGATTCAACTTAATTTGCTGAGGGTATATCTTTTAAATGAAAATAAAATTAATGATGGATGGTGAATATAAAAAAAAAAAATAATTTATATTGATATAAATCGATCACTCCTCATATATGAGAGGACCAACTTATAGCAAAATAAATTTACAACTCTTACATTCAATCTCAAACTTTGATGTAGTGTAAATTTGATAATACATAATTACTCACGAAAAAGCTCACGCGACTTCGACTTTCTCCTTTCTCCCATTTCTCTATCCCCAAATTCCCCCCTTTAGGCTCTCATTTTCTCTTCTCTCGATGCAACCTTGTTCCTCACATAATGGAACTCTCTTCAATCTCTAACCATGGTAGCCAATGACAAGAGCAACGATGTTTGTCCAAATCATGTTATGTTGTACCACTGAGAACTGACCAAACAGTGAACTTTGAAGAAAGAGATAAGAGTTGAATGAGAGTAATAATTCAGAGTGCAATTGGTGGATAAATGTCTATCGTTTATTAACTTGGCTTCAAATGTCCACATGTGTGGGATTTCACCTCAATTGTCATCCATTGAGATTAGATCTTGACCATGGTAGAACGATTTTGCATTCTCTACTTTTTGGAAAAACAAGATGTGGTCTTGTTGAATAGAGAAAAACATAATTTTTTTTTTAAATGTAATTAGTAAACCTTACACTCATATATGATGGATCTTTCTTTTAAAAAATTGTATCTTTTTCTTATCAATAGGATCATATCAGGCTCTTCTAAAACATAAGGTGATCTATTTTCGATTGAGGCTTCTATTAGCTTTGATGTATAATTTTGCCTTTGACGATTTAGCATTCATATGAGTTTAAGATTAGTTAAGATTTATCTTATAAGGTAAAAAGATTGGTTATGATTTTGCTTTTGACGGTTTAGCATTCATTACACTGACTTCCCTTAGCGGGTAAGCATAATTTTTAAAATAGAAGATGTATCGAATATTATAAACCTAAACTTAAAAAAATCATTGTAATTTTTCCTTAAAATTTTATTTTACAAAGGATTTGTTTGACAAAAATAACTGATAAACTAGTTTATAGTTGATAAAGTAATTTTTAGCTTATAACTGAAAAGTTAGTTTATTGATAAAATTAAGTGTTGAACTAGATTAAAAATATAAAATAATATAAAAAGATTTATTTATATGATTTTTATATAATTTTTTTAAATTCTAATTAAAGGTTTAATCAGAACAAAATTTTTAATTAATTATTTTATTTTTAAATATTTTTATTAAATCATATAAAAAAATAATATGTTTATATGATTTTTCTATATAAATTTTATTTTACGAGGTAAAATCAAACAAAGTAAGAATTTCATTAAAATAATAAAAATAAAAATAATGAGGTTAAAGTAATATTTTGGTCTTTATAGGTGACACCGATTCTTCATTTAGTCCCTATACGTAAAAAATTATTAAAAAGGTCCTCATATGTGCAATCGTTACCCATATGGTCCTTCCGTTATGTTATCTTCTCTAATGATCCGTTAATTACTGCGCATAGGGACTAAATGAAGAATTTGTGCCACGTATAGGGACCCAATAATTTAGGTCAAAGTAATAATCTAGTCCCTGTACGTGACACAAATTCTTCATTTAGTCCTTATACGTAGTAGTTAATGGATCATTAAGACGACAACATAACAGGAGGGACAAAATGGGTGACGATTGCACATATGAGGACCTTTTTAATAACTTTTTACGTATAAGGATTAAATGAAGAATCGGTGTCACCTATAGGACTAAAATATTATTTTAACCAAATAATAAAAAAGTTAATAATTGGCTTAATTGCACTTTTGGTCCCCCAGGTATGACATTTGTGCAATTTTGGTCCCCCAGATTTTAATTGCACAAATTGAGTCCCCCAAGTTTCCTAGATGTTACAATCAAGTCCTTCCGTCCATTTTCCTTCCAATTTTTAACGGTTGACCGCGTTGACCGTCAATCAATCCTACTCAGCTTGCTGACATGGCAAGTCTTTACTACTCAGCTTATTTAAAAAATTAAAAAAAATAAAAAAAGAAATTCCACTGCACGTGGGAATGGATTTTGGGGCAATTTTTTGCCCGTTGGAACCCTATCGTCTTCTCTTCTCCATATTCACTGCATCGAAGGAACCCTAAGTCTCTCCATTTTCTCTGATTCTTCTTCCTACCACGCCGACATGGGAGGTGGTAGCGAAATTTCCAAAGCATCTGCATCCTTCATCGAGAAAGGCGGAGAACGCCTCCAATGCTATTGTAAGCTGGAATCCCCACTAGTGACCTCCTTCACTAACAGAAATCCAGGCCGTAGGTTTAATGGTTGCGGTCGTTACAAGGTAATCTTGTATGGGTTTGGTTTAATTTCAACATTGTTTTGATTCCCATGTTAATATTCCAATTTGCATAGGTGGATGGCAAGAAGGGATGCGAATTCTTCCAATGGGTTGACGAACCAGTGAAGGATCATGAGAAGAAAATCATCAGGGGTCTACTGAGGAGGATTGATGCAATGAAGACTAGGGAGAGATTTTTATTGGGGGTGTTATTGGGGGTGATTGGGTTTCTGATTTGCTTAGTTGTTGTTTTAGTTGCTGTGATTCTAACAAAATAGGCTTAGTTTAGGGAGGGTGAGTGTAATATATTGTTGCAGCTATTCAATGTATTTTGTTCATCTAAATGGCAGTGTAATGAACTTTCTTGCAGTAATGAATCAATCTCTTGTTCTGGTTAACACTCTCTGTTTTAGTTTTAGTGTTTTGCTTTCACATAAGACTGATATGGTATGAAAACTGAAACTGAAATAACAATAGCTGATATAACACAAGTCTGATTCATTGAGCTGGAAATTGAAATAAGTTGTCAATTACAAACATACTTAACCAAAATACAAAATGTCACTAAGCTGAACAAGACTCATTGGCATGCTTGAGCCACTAAACTGAACAAGACTCATTGGCATGCTTGAGCATCATTGACATACAAAAGAAACTGACACATAAGACTTGTCCCAAAACAGTCTGAAACATCAGACGAACAAAATGGCACCCAATCCCTCATTGGCATGCTTGAGACTCTTGTGTGGCCATTGCTTCTCTTTCTTTCCTCTTAAATCCCCTTTTTCTTTGCACACCCGAAGGCTGACTCATTTGATGAACCTCATGTTGTGGTTGACTGGCCTCTGGCTGGCTTCCTTGATGAATCTCAGATTGTGCTTGACTAGCCACTTGCTCTGGTTGCTGAACATGTGTGTGTGTCTACAAAAAAATGGCACATTGTTATTGGTAGTCACTAACTTAACCAACAAGAAAAAGTAATGGCACACTGTTATTTGTAGTCACTACCTTGTTTCCACCCTTAGGGATAACCCTATCAGCTGCTGTCTTCCCTTTGCATGTCCTAGAGTTATGTCCCAAAGTCCCACATCTCTTGCATCTCACAGTTGCCTGGTTCCTTCTTAGTCGATGAGGGTTTTTAGGTTCATCATTGGCCCTTCTTCTCTGCTTTTTTGGCCTTCCTGGTGCCCTCCTCATGTAAGGAGGGTTGATAGGTTCAGCATCAACTATGGGCCACAGTTTTGGCCCATTGTTGGGCAACATTATGAAATCATATGTTGCCAAAAAAGTTGTTTTTCTGCATCAGTAGGGAAGTCATTAGTATCTTAAATAACAAAAATAGAAAGCACTAAAGAGTTAGAATTTACTTGTAATAGGTATGAACATATTCCTCTGGAATGTGGTTGTTAAACCACATGCAAGCAACACCATGGCAACATGGGATTCCAGTTAAATCCCATCTCCTACAAGAGCAAGTCTTGTCATTCAAGTTTACCACATACTTGTCAATACTGTTAGACACCTCAAACACTGCATAGCCTACATCTCCACACCAAAGAGGTGACCAACCATCAGCTTCCTTTTTGGCTTTTTCTAACTTTTGTTGTATCATGGGACATATATCACCCCTATACCTCAACATCAAATCTCTCTGTTTTACTATCCTCTCTGTCATGTAAAATTTCAATCCCTCAACAAGCGAAATGATAGGTTTATCCCTATGCTCTAGAATAGCCCTGTTAAAAGCTTCACACATGTTGTTGACTTGCAAGTCACAACATGTGTGGGTGCTGTATCCTGCCCTTGTCCACATAGATGGTGGTACCTCACACATGTCTTTCCATGCATCCTCATTCAACCTTCTAATGTTCTCCATGGCCTTGATAAACTCAGGCATGGTATTTGCTCTAGCTGCTGCCCAAAGAGCATCCTTCATGAAGTCACCAGGATATTTCTTCCTCCAATTACCATATAGATGCTTCACACACAACCTATGCTCTACACCTTCATCCATGCTCTGCAATGTAGGAACCAATCCCTGCACACAATGTAGGAACCTAGGTCAATTGTTTAAGGAACATAAATAAAATGAGGAAACAAACTAACACAACTAGATAATGTTACCTTCTGTTGATCCGAAATGAAGGACCATCTTTTCTGCTCAATTCCATTCAAATCTTCAATCAATAAGTTAAGAAACCATGTCCAGGAATCCTTAGTTTCAGCTTCAACAATGGCAAATGCTATTGGTAGCATCTGATTATTGCCATCCTTTCCAACAGCAGTTAACAGTTGGCCACCATATTGTCCCTTCAGGAAGCACCCATCAAGCCCAATTAAGGGCTTACAGGTTGTCACAAATGCATACTTGCATGCATTAAAACAGGCATACATTCTCTGAAAAACAGGACCACTCACACCCAAGACACTTTTAATTATCACAGTGCTATTAGGGTTACTCCTCAGCAACTCCTCTCCATAACTTCTAAGATGTTTGTATTGCTCAGCTTTAGCACCCTGAATCATTTCTAAGGATCTTCTCTGTGCCCTATAACACTTAAACCTACTTAAGACTACACCCCACCTAGTCTTAGCCTCTTCTTGCAAAGCCTTCACCTTAATGTTTGGTGTGTGCCTCAGAATAGGAATGAATTTTTTTGCCATCCATCTAGTTTTAGCTTGTCTATTCCTCGCAGTCATATGGCATGTGTGGGCAGGTTCCAAACTAACTACCTGAAAATAAGTCTCTTGGCTAGACTTACTCACCCTGAGATAGAAGGGACAACCTTCCACACACTTCACTACTATCCTCTTCTTGTCATTCTTTTTAAAGTACACATTTTTTTTTGCTATCATAGCATACTCCTTCACAGCTGCCCTTACAAGATCAGCAGATGTAAAAATCTGCCCAAGTTCAAACTTAACAGGTTCCCCTTCCTCTGGTAATTTGAACTTGGGATATTTCTTGGCCTCTCCATCTTCATCTTCACTTGTGTATGGGCTATCTAGATCTTCTGAGTCTCCATCTTCATCCTCAAAGTCATCAAAATCAGTTGGTTCTGGGTTCCTTGATGTAGTGGCAGCAGCTCCAGATCCAATCACGCCCTCACCACCACCATTTACTTGTGACCCTCCTACTGGTTGGGAACCATTTGGGTTGACAGTTTCCTCTGGAAGTACAGTGGTCCAGTCCCATTGTTCATCATAGTCACTATCATCTAGTGATATGTCATCCCCACTGTCCAAGTCCTCTTCTCCATGGCCATCATACTCCTCATCTACACTGTCCACGTCCTCTTCTCCCTGGCCAGTATCTCCATCACAGCCAAGATCTCCATGTTCTGCACTTTCTACATGTTGTCCAAAACCCTCAACATGTTCTCCATCACCCTGAACCACTTGCACATCAGAATCTTCACTCTCAACTTCTGCTACATAAACAGGGTTGTCAATTAGATGCTCCACATAAACATCCACTTTACTATGGCCTCTGACGTCATTGATAAACTGAATAACTTGTTGGTCATTAATCAGTTTGACAAGTCCATTTGAAAAGTCTTTACCTGGAACCCTATACCACAGACACTTGTAAGATGCATATCCAATAGATCTCACTAATTTCCCCAATTCAATTGAAGAAATTTGATCCACGTCCCACCCATGTTCCATCTCATACAACTGCCCCCTTATATAGTCATGCTCTGGGACAGAAACAAAAATGCCTCCATGGTGGAACCGAATGATAATCTCGTGGTCCACAGTAGGCCTGTGTGGAAAGCAACACAGAAACAAACCCCATAACATTCAATACGCTACAACAAATATTAAATACCCAGCAACCTTTCCAAATGTAACAGCAAAAGTAACAATACAAAAGTAAAGCAAACCTGAACGTGTAGTTGTCAGGTAATTTTTGCCCACCCCAAGCTTGTGGGTCCTCTCTGCCATAGCCCTTGTCGTCACATGAAACTTTATGCCTCGGGTCCATACCTTGCCACCAATGAGATTCCCTTCCAACTGTGTGGTCCCAATAAGGGTTGACCGATTTCGATTTCTTCCTCCTTCCCAACTTCGATCGTGTTCGTCTGATGCCTTCGTACCTTTGATCTTGTTCGTTTGATGTTGTTGATATTTGAAAGTTTGTGCTATTGTCCTTCAGGTACCCAGTAACCCAAGGGGCAAAAAATTGCCCCAAAATCCATTCCTACGTGCAACACGTGAAGTGGAATTTCTTTTTTATTTTTTTTTAATTTTTTAAATAAGCTGAGTAGTAAAGACTTGCCATGTCAGCAAGCTGAGTAGGATTGATTGACGGTCAACACGGTCAACCGTTAAAAATTGGAAGGAAAATGGACGGAAGGACTTGATTGTAACATCTAGGAAACTTGAGGGACTCGATTTGTGCAATTAAAATCTGGGGGACCAAAATTACACAAATGTCATACCTGGGGGACCAAAAGTGCAATTAAGCCTTAATAATTTATAAACGAAATAAGATAAATTTGTTTACGTTGTTGTTGACCGGCCAAACAGAACTAAAGTGAAAAACGCGTTTTCCAGGATCGTGGTTTGGGGGATGGTGCTACTGGTGATATGATAAGGTTGTAGTTAAACCTCCGCCATTAAAAATGCGAGGGGTAAGAAAATGTTAGCACCAAATCACGCGCATCAAACCCTTTCTCTTTCTCTGCCACCACAACCACAACCACAACCACAGCCGTCGTGTTTTCATCCTAACCTCCTCCGTCGCCACCTCCTCACTGCTGCAGCACTCACAATCTCCTTCAATTTCAATGTCCCTTTTACAACCATGTCAGAGCCGGTAGCCGGTGCCCGCGGCCTCTTCCAGATGCCCCCACCTCGCCTTACCAACCGGTAATCCCTTAAACTCTCTAATGGGTTATGCATGCTGTCTGTCTCTTTGTAAGACACTTTACAATGTTATATATACAGCAACGTATACAAGGAGAACAATTCTCATTATAAAAAGGTAACACTCTACGTCCATGGTCTAAATTAAAAGTTGTTCAGTCACTAGTACGAGGGTTTTAAAATGAGGTCCTGGTCCGCAGTTGAGAGTTAACGCTGCCACTTTGTGGTTTTAATAGTCTTTGAAATTGCATCATGACCGTAATTGAGGCCGTATCTTTCTGTAATTGTCCGTAATAGTGGTAAACGCAACATAACCACGACTGTGATTTAGAACCTTGGTGACTGCATTAACACTTTAAAAGTGTACATTCAAGATTCAATGTTCTCCACATTTACATAGCTTAGTTTGAGCATGCAAACTTATTGTTAACTTGGTGGTGTGTGGTGGCAAGGTATTTTCTGGTGAGGGCTGGGGAATCAGAGTTCGAGGGCATGGGAGTGATAAATACAAACCCGGTGGCCAAGACTTCTGTGGATAGCGGGTTATCTGAGAGAGGGAAGAAGCAAGCGCTAAGAGCAGCTTTTGATTTGAAAGAAATGAATGCTTGTGATAAGAGCTGTTGGATCTGGCCTGCTATCACTCAAAGAGCTTACCAGACTGCTGAGATTATTGCTGCTGTTAATGCAGTTAGTCGAAGGTTTCATTTGCTTTTCTCTTTTCAACTTACAACATGTTTTTTGTTGGTATTGAAAAGTATTCACCCCCACCCCCTTTCACAATGGCTTCATTGTTTGATTCTGAAGAGCAATCTAGCACAATAATTTTTTCAAGATTTTTTTTTTCTTTGGGTTTGGTTTTTATTAGGGACAGGCTATGCACCCCAATTCCCAAAAGCTGAGCATACTTGTCAATTTCTTTGATTTCAGTTATATAGTCCCAGAATACAGCTTTCTGGATGCCCGTGGATTAGGTGCTTATGAAGGAAAAAACTTGGAATCGGTTTCAGAAGTATGATTCTCTCTGTGCTGTTCTCTTTAACACTTCAGCTATATTATATAGCATAGCTAAATTGCATTTTAATTTTCTTGAAGTTTAATTTTTTTTAAGACATCAACAAAAATGTGGTAACAATTTATCAAATAAGAGAGATTCTTAGTTGTATAAAACATGTTAAATAAATCCTGTCAATTTGTCACAACTTATATTCTTCACTCTCGTTCTGGTGAGCATCTCCAGCTTAGTGGGATTTGTACAATGATGTTATGACTTAAGAATGTAAAATGCTACAGATGTATGCATTAGATGGTATATCTCCAAACAACAAACCTCCTCCTGTTGATGACGGAACTCCAAATGAGAGTGTTGCAGATGTTTTTGTTCGTGTAACACAACTCATGTCAATTCTTGAAACTCAGTACTCTGGTGACACAGTTGTTATAGTTTCGCCAGATTCTGACAATTTGACAATCCTTCAGGCTGGTTTGATAGGACTCGACTTGCGAAGGTAACTGATTATAATGTGTACTTGTGTATGATTTCCATTATGGCTTCAATTTGGAAATTAAGGTTGTTCATTTGGTTACTTGGTTCTAGATCACATTTTGGTTATTGTTCTTTTCAAAATTCAGGCACAGGGAACTGTCTTTTGCTCCCGGTGAAGTCCGCTTTGTTGACACCAATGACATTCCTACTTACAAGCAGCCTGCATCTGCTGTATATAAATGTATGAACCCACCGAATTGTAACTAGTTGTTTTCTAAGCTATTGCAGAACAGTGGATGTTGAGGAATGGTTCAAGTTGTAACTACATCTGTTTGATAATATCTTGTCATGATTTATCAAAAACGAAAATCTTTTCATATTGACAGCCAGATCTTTCAAACTAATAGTATACATGCATATTTTTGTTGTAGCTCACAAGACTACGAAATCCATGATTCCTATTTATTGGGAAAAAATGATCTTTGTTTCATTTAAAGCTGTAAAGCAAAATCATCCAAAATACTAAAACTCCGTATACTTTGAGAATCACTGGGTTCGTGAAACAAAAAAGGTTAACCAATCCATATATATATATATATATATATATATATATATATATATATATATATATATATATATATATGGGAAGAATGAATAATTTGCTCCTGCATCATGGTTAAATGCATAATGGAGAATTAAGTAACTGGTAGAGTATAGACTCAGTTCAAAATAAAACTTCTCTTAAAGTACATGTAGTATTGAGAAAACACAAAATAAGTAATGGAGAATGGAGGAAACTCAAAATGCATAATCAGCATTCAGAAGAAAATCTGAACAATCTTACTAGAAAGCATATGAATGAAGCTCTTCTAATTCAGAAAGTCATCTGAAACCAGCATGGTAAAGAGCTACTCATCAGCAATGTCTTAGCAGCAGCAGAAGAAGCCATCGTTACTGCACAAAGATAGAAAGCATATCTTGAGAAGAAAGTGATAGGGCTGAAGGCCCAGACCAGGACCAGATTTTGGACTTGGACCCAAAGAGACCCAAGATTTAGAAGGTTTGTGTGAGAATATGGTGGTTTCAAATTATTGGCAGAGTTACCCGAGAAAACAAATGTTTTAGTTCCCGGAATTACAAATACCATAGGTCTAGTAATAACATTCACACATAATTCAATATTCAAGATAAAACTTTTCACTGAAAAAGATTTTTTAAAGACAAACTCCATAAAATAATTAGTGCAGTCCAATGTGAGTCACAGTTTCAGAAAGGAAACAAAGGAAATCTATTCGAGTAGGGATCCTCTCCATTACTAAAGTTTTAGGATAATAAATATATGGAAGGACTACATATATGTGTATAATACACATTTATTTGGATAAAAACTTTGGAAATGGACAAAATGGAGAGGATCTTTTTCCGATCTATTCCTATGTGTCTCAGTGTCTATATAAATATTTTAAAAGCTATAAGTGACAACTGACAACACAATTAGCTAACAAAACATATTAGAGCTTTGTCTGCTAATTCGAAAGATAAAATACTAAGAGTTTGTTCATAACCTTGGATGCTAACACGCTTAGTATCTTAACATATTGGTTTATGCACTGAAGCATGCATGAATATGCTTCAGGAACGAAGTTAACAGCAGTACAGAATGTTGAGTTGTTTTCTTTTTTACCATTACAGAATTCAACCTGGAAGTCGTATCTCACTTGTCCAACTTATATGCATTTAGTTTTTCTTTTTCTGATTAATAATTATAAAAATGAGTCGTGCATGAGATGGACGACTTTGGTTAGATATCTCGTACATCTCATGTAAGACTTACCTCAACGGCGTAATTTTTTTTAAAAACTACATTAATTCCGTATTTTCCCAAGGAAATTGCACTCTACTAGGGTAAAAAAGTCTTATTAGGAGAAACTATGTTGGACACCTTGAAAGCAGGGCTGGCCCTTGGATAAAGCTGCTAAAGCAACAGCTTTAAGCCCCCCAAAAGTCTTAAATTTTACATATATAAATATTAGTTTTAGGTCTCAATATTTTTCTTAATTATAAAAAGGCCTCACTCGAAATATTTTTATTAATTTTAAAAAAACCTTACTCAAAATTCACTTTAGGCCTCAATATATGTTGGTGTCCTTCTTGAAAGTAACAATTTATTGCTAACATAACCTTACTTAAATGATATTAAAAATTTGCATCCACTCCAACTTACCTTTATTAAGGAACCAAAAAATAAAAAAAACATTAGAGAAAAATATTTTTTTTCATAAATTCATACTTCCAAACTTTTGTAAGACTTTGGTGGAATCACAATACAGTCAACATTACATTAGCCAATATTGTACCCATGGTATGCAGTATTGCACTGTGAGTTTGACCACCTTCTCCCTCCAAACCAGAAATATTATCAACCATTCAATCAGAGGACGTGCTAAGTGAGAAGAAACGCAACGAAATATGTCCTCCATACTAACCAAATATAGCATTATTCCTCCATTTTTCCGCGGGTGCGAGAACTGCATGAAAATCAGCAAATTTTTGTACCCTTTCGGCATTAAGTCATTGAGTGGGTGGGATTGAATGCCTTATTAATAAAGCGTGCAGTTTTCTTTCTCTGTGATTAATGTCTTTATTATATTGTCATTCTTCCATTTTGTGGACCATACACTGCTGTCACTACATCATAGTCAACTCTTCAGATAAGTTGAACTAGCTAGGCCTTTAAACTCTGGAATGTTTGTGGTGAAAATATAATTTGATGGTAGGTTTTCTTGTTTATTATATGGCAACGGTGGGTATTGAATGGGATAGGAGCTTGTAGTGTGCTCTGACTATTGAATTTTGAGAGTGATTGATTATGACTCTTATATGGTTTGGAGTTAGAACCTAGTCATACCACAGAGATTAGGCCATGGTCGGTACGTTATCAAACTAAATGTGGCAAAACCAAGCTTTTAGTGCATGCATGTGATCTTGCTTCAGCTTAAAACAAGCAAAGTTAGGAACATTGTGGGCTAGAATAATATCTTGTCTTGACAATGTCAAATTTTTCTATTACAGTAAGATGAATATGATATTTGAAAGATGTTTACTTTTGTGGTGTGGGCTAAGTTGCACCCTAAAAAATGAGGAGCAAATTGCTCCTTAAAATTACTTCAACTTGGGGCAATAAAAGTGCTACATAGGCAACACTTTTTCCCTTTGAAAAATTAACCGGTCAAACGTATATTTTTGGGTCAAATATATATAACAATTTGTATTTGCACTTTAGTCCCTCTTATTTTCGTATTTTCACCAAAAATATTTTTGGTTCCTCTTATATTTTTTTTGGTAATTAACTTGAATCATTCATTAGGTGGTGGGGTTGATGGGTGGGTTTCGGTAACTTTGATAAAAAGAGCATAAACAATTGATAAAAAAAATATAATTTTATATTTGTTAAAATTAATAAATTGATTTTGTTACCAAAAAAAATTAATAAGTTGATTTTGCAAATAAAAAATTACAAAGACTTGAATTACAAATACATAAACTATGGACTGCTTTTTGACTAGTTTGAAAAAGTGAAAAGTATTGACTTTTCAACTAATGACAAATGACATATTTAGTGGTCTAGATTGCCCAAAATTATAAGGTGCATGGTGCATCATTTTTATGAAGGTACAATACAGAAGACACTTGTTTTTGTTAGGGACTTGAATCCGGAAGAGATGTATTTCAATGGACTTAATCAATAACTAAATAAGATTAATAAGGCTGACACCATATCTCAATTCAAAATCAACATTTGATTGATCGGTCCTTCCATTTTATCCAAGGTGAAACTTCATCACTTACACTTCATAATCTACCCACACTTTGGAATTTTCAATAGTTCTAATTGTGCAACCCAAGGCCATTACCAGGGTTTTACTTTCTACAAATTAAAAGTATCTTTGTAACTATAAAATAGCTGTTTGAACCAGGAACAAACAACTCATGTTTGGTGGCATCTAGCATGAGGACTCTAAAGAAGTGCTACACCGGTGTAGCAAGAAAGTAACCTAGGATAGCAAGTGTTTCAGGTAAAAAAATTATTTTATTTTTTTTTCAAAACCTATCTTTACCTCTATTCCCATCCCTTTACCTCTACTTCGAATTGGCCAGCGAAGATGTTCCCACCCCTCACCACCACCACCACCACCACCACCATGGCTCTGCAATTCCATTTTAGATCATGAGGTTTTAGTTAAATTTTTCGAGAGCTATGTCTTAGAATAATTTGCTAGGCTTCAGGTTATCTTGCATGGCTGTACTTTTTAATTTTTCAATGAGATCAAGATCTGGAGAAAGTATTTGAGCTCTCAAATATATGAGCCCAAATACATCATTATTGAATTGTGAAAATATATTTTCCTTTGATTTTGAGCAAAAGATTTGGTCATCGTGTTGTATATAGTTAAATTATTGTAACATTGAACCAATAATTTTTCCACTTCTCCGACCAGACACGATGGAACAGAGGTGTCATTTCTGTTTGAAGGTTAGGGAGGGGTAGGTGGTGTTCGAAGCCACTACATGTTTCTCGCCTGGAATAGCAAGATGGTGGTGACTGGGGCGGTGGTGGTCGTTGCGGAGGAGACGGCGGTGGCTGGTGGTGGTGGTGGTGGCCGGAATCCCTGTTGTAATTTGACCGGTGATGTTGGGGATCTGATGGGATGAGAGTAAGTATATTGTTATAAATTGATTTTTTTATACTTGTATCGTAGATAGCAAGTTACAAAATTTTTTTGGAAGCTAAAATCTGGATCGTTTAATATTATATTATTATATCCGACGACAACTACAGTGGTACACTGATGTAGCATGATTTTGAAGGCTTCATGTTAGACTCCACCCATATTTTTTGTCGCTAAAAAATTAACAACAAAAAGAAAAATTACAAGACATATATGCAGAAAAAAATGGGACATAAAATTTTAATATTTTCTAGATAGGTAGCTAGAATATTTTTGTTGAAACTTATGGAAGAATAAGTTAACATTGTTAATAATGTTAAAGAAAGTTAACTTTGTTAATAACTTAGATTGAATAAATAGTCCTTACAACTTTAACTTATCCAATATATATCCTTGATTTTTTTCAAACATTTAGGTTGGGTTTGAGAACGAAAATGAAAAGAAACAATATAAAGAGAAAGAGTCAGGGTAGACAGAAAGTAACGAATAAAAAGTGAATTTAAAAATTTGTTTAATATATAAGAAATATGAAAGAAAGTAAAGAGAAAAAAATGAATTTTTTAATAAAAAATAATGGCCATATTATATTCTTATTAAATTCAAACGGAGCACAGCAAACGATGGATACTCCGTACCAATAATATGATTATTAAAAAAAAAATCTATTTTCTCATATATTTTTATTAAAATTTTGTAAAAGCATATTAATACAATTAACATCAAATGCCAGTTATATAACTATTATGATCCTAATTTCGATAAACAGTTTATTTAAATGTTTATATTAAAAGATTTTACATGAAAAATTTTTATATGATAAATTCATTTTAAATTAAGTTATTTTGTATTTAGAATTATACTTCAAGAAACATTTTTAAATGTGCAAAACAACTTTTAGTCATGTTGAATATAAGCTTCCGCACATCATTATAAAATTTTTTACATTATTAATCAATCACAAATTATAATATAGTTGATTTATAAAAATATTCAACAGTATTGTGAATGAAATATTTACGAGAGAAAAAAAGCAAAAGGGAAAAAGAAAAAGGAAAAGAAAAAAGAGAGGAGTGAGAATTATTATTCTAAGGAAGAAATGACCGCAGTATATATACATATAGCAATAGCAACAAGTAGCAAGTAAAAGTAAAGGTGTTGCGGTGGAGAGTGACACGTTTTGAACATAAAGCATTGAAATCCATCCCAGTCAATGATGATTGTTATAGGCGGTGGCTTTGTTTTTGTTAGTTCATCCTCTCCTCTCTTCTCTTCTCTTCTCTTCTCACTACTTTCCTATTCATGCATCCCTACTTCGTATTGGTGAGGACCACCATCCTTCAACACTATTCCGCTTCATTCTTCTAGGGTTTTTGTTTTCCATATCTTTTACTTTTACTCTCAGGTTCACCCATGGCCATCAGAGGTGTCGATTTTAAGTGGTTGGTCTCAATTCTCAATCCATTCTCTATTTTATTCATTCATTCATTCCTGTGATCTGATTATAGTACTAGTAACTATTTGTATTGTATCCCTAATTTGATTCAATGCTATGCAACTCCCTCTCCCTCCTTGCAGGTATGATGGGTTTTTCTTGTCCATGCTCGCTACCAGCGTGTATCCTTTCACCATTCTGCTTCTCATTTTTCCTATCATTCTGCATTTTCAATTGCTACATACATCGTTCCTTCCTTTTCCCCCCGTATCGTAACTTTATCTCAACTAGTGTTATGGCAATTTTAAAATATAAAAATAAAAAACGAAATTTCCGCTACCCGATATAAGGAAAGGTCTGTTGTTTGCTTTGTTTGATGTACTTTGGAAACAGAAAACAGAATCCGAAACAATTTTGCAATTATTAATGAAAAGAGGAAATGAATGAAGAAATGGAAATCTGTTTCGTGTTTTCATTTGTTGTATTTATTAATAATTGCAAAAATACAACAATTCAGCACCAAGTCACCAGTATAGCTCCTCTCTCTCCCTCTCTCTTATATATTACGAAATGTGTGTTCTTTAACCGTTTGACTTGTAGAGTTATAGTCGCAATTAATTGGAAGAGGTACCATTCTTGTCTATACCCCTTGCACATATGGATTATGGTGGGTTTCTTTCATTCTTCTTCATCCCTTTTCAGATCGCTATGTATTGCTATTTTTCTTCGTAAGATAAGGTTGTCCCGTAAATAAAATCCCTTTTCTTTTCTTTCACTGGTGTTCAGGTTGACTACACTGCTGTGTTTATTTTCCGGCTTCTGATGTTTGTTGATAATGGCCTTGCTGCGGGAATGGGTTTGTATGGCCTTCCATCCTTCAACTTTCCCTTTTTTTGTTGACTATTTCATAGAAATATTTATGTTATTTTCTTCCATTTTTTCCAAGTTGGATAAAGAGAATTTACATGGGGTGTTTCACCATTCTCATATGCTTCCTGGAATCTATCTAGTTGAAACGTTAGATATATCTGAGTCGGCGAAGACCTGCATTTTAGTAACTAAGGTTCTTTATTCTTGAGATAGTATGGATAGCACTAAGTTTTACACGACAGAAATTTGTTGAGGCAGTATAGCGTGTTTGTTTTTCCGTTTCATTTTTGCAAACGTACGTTTCATCAAAGCAACTATTTGTTGCTTTTGCTTTGAACGTAGGTTTGAAGCTTCCAAAACGTAAAAACAAATATGCTGATAGTCATTTGCCTGAATTACACAGTGCAGCAATGCCTGGAATGGGGGGATTGGGCGCACGGCTTAAGGTTAAAACAACATTATGGAAGAAAAGGACATAAAGTATATGGAAAATATAAATGGACTATGGTCGATATGGCCCGCGGTTGTATGGAAAGATATTTTTTGTATGTGAAATTCCAGAAAATGAAGTTTCTGGGTTTCATTCGACTTAATTTTACTTGGCTGTTAAGCATTGAAGTGCAAAATCATGTATGGTCATTTTGCTTTCATGACTGACTTCGTTGATTCATAATATTAAACTCAACTAAAATGGTTCTGAATTTTTTTGTATTGCATCAAGCAAATGAAGTCAATTGATGATTTAATTCGTCAGATCCCAGTACTCATTCAGTCACTTCTCTTCCCCCCTTTTCTATGCCTGTAGAGATTTTGGGTGGCAGCAGAGATATGCTCGTTTCTGTGGAAGAGTAGTAGTCCTTTCAATTCTTGTGGTGCTTCTCTATCCATTTCTTTGGGCATGGACCATAACTGGTACACTGTGGTTCAGCCGCGACAAGAACTGCGTATGATTTATTTTATTTAATCTTCAGTGCTACTCTTCTGAAACAAGTTTATGATGCATAATGAAAATAATTTACCCGCAGTTGCCTGAAGAGGGTCAGAAATGGGGCTTCCTCATCTGGTTACTTTTTAGCTACTGTGGACTCCTTTGCATTGCTTGCATGTCACTTGGGAAGGTTAGTGGTGTTCTATTGTTACCCATATGACTTGTTTTCATTTGCAAAATCTCTTCTTGTTCTGCTTGTCCTGGTGTGTTTGTTGCTGAACAATCTATTAAGTATCTACTCTGCAAATATCTGCAGAATGCTATTCTCCTTCAATGTATCTTATCTAGATTGGCGGTCTTATTTTGGTTTGTTTAACTCTTTGCAGTGGTTGACACGAAGACAAGCACACTTATTACGTGCCCAACAGGGTATCCCTGTATCTGAATATGGGGTAAGTTTTACATTTACTGTATCATATATTACAGTATTGTTACTTGTGTCATGGAAACTCCATCTTTTGATAGCATGATACTGCTGTTTGGGACCAGATAAGGGAATTTCTAAACAATGCCCTGTACGATATGGAAAATATTTTTCTTGTTTTTTCCCCTTTGCAAGTTGTTGGTCAATATTAAGTATTACCTTGAATTTGTAGTTGTTGCTGTCAATATTTGTTATTGTTCAGAATAACGTACTCTGACATGGTATTGAAGCTAGCTCATCAGTTGGTACAATCCTTTTCTTATGACTATACTATGAGTCTATGTTATTTTGTTTATTTTCTCTTGTTTTGATTTAGGGAACCATGCCATAATTTTCATATTATGAAATTAAACTAATACGGCTACTCTGAACCTGGCAAATTGTCTTGTTAGAGACTGCTTAGTAACATGATAGATTCTTTTGTTTTATGCAAATTTTCTATATTATATAATATAATCTGCTTTCTTTCATTGTCAGCTTTATGGTTGGTTGTTTTGATTGTTCTGTTTATGGGGTTGATTGATGTATTTAGCAGTAATCATGTTCTTAGAAATCTTAATATATATTCATTTCTGTTTGATTATCTATACTATAGAACTATTAGATTGTAACAATCGCTATTTTCATTTTTTTAGGTTCTAGTTGATATGATCCGAGTGCCTGATTGGGCATTTGAAGCTGCAGGTCAAGAAACAAGGGGCATGGGCCAAGATACTGCTGCATATCATCCAGGACTTTACCTAACTCCAGCTCAGGTAGTTTTACCTGATGTTTCTAGACACCTTGATTGCATATTAGAACTCATGTAGCAGCACGTCATGTTTTTCTTTGTCAAGCAGAGCGAACTGTATTGTCACATACAATAATGAAATATATTGCTCGAGCTTTTCTCGTGAATTTATCATACTGTTCTCTTCTGTGTTTTTGGACAATGTTTTGGTTATGATTATTGAGGACATGATTTGTGATAGAACACAATAGCGTCGTCTGATCCATGTAGCCGACCCCACCTAGTGGGAAAAGGTTTTTTTTTATTGTTGTTGTTGGTTATGATTATTATGTCTTATATTTAGATCTCTTATTGAAATTCGTTTTGTATATTTATTGTCTGTTTCTCTTCTGATGGTTTCTTGTCTGGGTTGGGTACAGAGAGAAGCAGTTGAAGCTTTAATTCAGGAACTCCCAAAGTTCAGGTTAAAGGCTGTTCCTACCGATTGCAGTGAATGCCCCATCTGCTTAGAAGAGTTCTATGTAGGGAATGAGGTATACTTTTACCTAATTATGGTTCTACAACAAGTCATGCCATGCTGTTCACTGTCTATGCCAAAAAGCGTGCTTTTTTTTTTTTATATTATTTAAATGGTCGATGGACCTTTTTGTGCCATTTGACAATATATGAAATGAGATGCAATAGTTAAAGATATTTTTATATTCCATCAGTCACATTGCTTGGAATCATTCCTGTGTGTTCTCATCTTTAAGCTCTTTGTCTAACCTCACGAATTCTCCGTGCCCTGCACTTTCAAGAAAGTTGAGATGAATGTGTTTTAAGAGCAATTCAATTTAGTTTCTAACTTACTGTAATGCAGGTCCGTGGCCTGCCTTGCGCCCACAATTTTCATGTTGAATGCATTGATGAGTGGCTTAGGCTGAATGTGAAATGTCCTCGTTGTCGTTGCTCGGTATTTCCAAATCTTGATCTTAGTGCTCTATCCAATCTCCGTCCTGATTCCGAAAGATCTTCTGCCAGTGTTGTGACAACAACCAGATATGTGAGAGGCCAACCTTCTAGTCAAAGCTACAGGTTAAGATTACAGGGTCTTCTCCGCCCAGTGCGTGCTGAAATTGCAGGACCAGTTGGTGACACGGACAATGCTTTGGAAAATGCTGAGAATGGCGATGTAACTGTTGTTAGTCGAAATGTATCAAGTGGAGACCAAGTCTCTTCTGTCGAATGCATGCCTGTCAGTCTTTCCTCTGCACAAAATTAAGCTTCCTTCTGCATTGTTTGTGAACTTACGTTATATCTCTAATGCATTCCAGAGAAGTTGAAGGATGCATATCCATATCTGGCCGTTCTGTAAAAATAGTTCACGTTCTAACAAGTTGATCCATAAAGAAATGGATCAATATCTTTTTTGCTTAGCTAACATAGATTAGAGCTGCAAATGTTGGAAGTCTTCAATGTTTTAATAAATTGTGAACATAGTTTAAAATTCTAATCATGTGTTGATTTCTGTTTTTGCTACTTGGGGTAAGATTTTCTTTTGCTTATGGGGAACGATGTAGGGTTATTGATGTCATAATAGAAGTTTTATACTCTTATGTTGTTTTATTTTTGTTATGGTACTATTCACCTCTCTTTTTTTGGTGAGATGGTGCTATACAGTTATTTAGTATCATTGTATCATTTTTGTATCATTGTATCATTTTTGTTGTGTAAGTGCATGTTAAGAACTTACTGATGCACAGAATCAGTGTTCAGTTTGGAACGTGGGACATGTTTGCATAAGGTATTGGATAGCTTCTTTGCCACCCTCCCGTCCCAACTGGTAACTCTCGATATATTTGGCATCCTTAAAATTTGGTATGAAAGTAGGAATGAAATTTGGGTACAACATGCCGAGTCTTCTGTCGACTTTTTCTTTTTGGTGCAAACTATAATGTCTATTTTATTTATTTATTTAGGACATTTGTGATGGTGACGCTGGTGTTCCTGAAAAAAGTGTGGGGATGGGAGGGGGAGGAAAGCCAAAATTAAAATGCAAGCAAAACAATCTAGATGGGATTTGATCACGTGATCACAAATAATCACTAGTGGAAGGTTGGACGCAGTTAGTATTTTTAACTATTTATGATTGTGGGCTTTTGCTAGGGTGGGTATGTGAGACATATCTCTCACCATGCAACATCATCAGCTGTTGCTGGATTCATCGGTATCCCATATTTATATCATACACCTTCCACACCAGATTATTATTCTCCTCAACTCCTCCACAGCCCCTCCCCTAGTCCCTCATGTTCACAGCGATGTCATCCCAACAACATCTCCCTTCTTCGGTGTCGGTCTCTGTCTGCCACACCGACGAGCACTATCCACCCCCTTCGGGAACCTCCGTCACTGCCGAAGTCTTCCACCTCCCGAGGAAGTAAATGGCGTCGTCATCCTCCAGAAAAGACACAGGGAGAGGATTGAAACCTCCCTTCAATAAAACAAATCAAAAACACATAAAAGGGATGAATTAGAATCCACAATCCAACACCCCTACCATAAGCCATCACCACTTTCATAATCAAAAACCAAAGAAATAAGAAGGAAAAAACATATCAAAATCTTGTTTCAAGCAGCCCCATCGTGCTCCACCATCTCTGTCAAGCAACACCACCAGTCGCCATCGTCACCACGCATAAGTGGTCCCTTCCAACCAATCGTTGGTCTCCTCTGTCACAACAAAGCTACCCACGACCCGGATCTGCGTCCCATCTCTGTTCAGCTATGTCCGCTGTCGTTCACCCCGACACCACCGCATAGCCACCGCCGCGATCTGTCTTACACCGTGCGCCGCCTAGCCAGAACCAGGCGTTCTCCTCAGCTCTGTCTAACCGCTCCGCCATCGTCGTAAACTTGTCTCAATTGCACCGCACCCGGGCCCTTCACGGACCTACCAGTACCGTCATGTCCCAGAAGGTACCCAATCTGCGTGCGTGGGGATGGGGGTAGGGGGCGATGGGTTGGGGTGGGGTGGGGTGAGAGATAGAAGGGGAGAATAGATTGCATAGTGTGTGTGCATGGTATAATCTAGTGGAACAGATTAATCCAATGGGGCTAAAAGGTGATGCATCATGGGAGACTTATGAAGATAGCTCACCCTAGAATCAGCCTATGATTGTGGCTCTAGTATTTTTCTTTTTTATTTCTCATGTTTAAGTGGATTCGCTCTCTTAATCCTTTGGTTATACGTGGTGCACTGAATTTCTTTAAAATAGTTGGGGTCATAATTTCTAGTATATGCAATTCGTGGCGGGAAGTAAAGCCTCTGTAATCTACTCTTTATTTTGGTGCTAAAATGAAACTTCAGTTTTTGCCCATTCAATGAAATGTGTTGTAAAGGCACAACCTGGTGTTTCCTCGATTATGTTAAGACAATGACAAATAGGGTTAACAATCATGGTACCAGCCACTCGAATAGATATGATATGAAATTTTAGCTAATAGTTAGAAGACAACTGCGAAGTTGAAGGACGAAACAAGAGCACATAGTTAGGATTAGGGATGGCAAAAGGGATCCCTCATGCCGATATTTTTTTCCATCATAGTTCACTTATCATTAACATTTTTGTATATAAATATGTTAGAATAATGTTATTTACACATGTATATCTCACGCTTATCTAATAATGGTTGGTTCCAATGGAAGTGAACTGTGACCTCAGACGACCTTCACCTACAATGTCAGGGTTCAAATCCTGGAGTCGTTACAGTGAGGAGGATCTTACCTAATCATCACCCTCGACCGAGAGTTGGTCTCACAGCTTGTCCATGATATCCAGCCAAAGACAAAAAAAAAATATCATCTCACATTTACATATTTCTACATACTAATACTATGACTCTGCATCTAATAATACTTTTTATTCTCACAAATAGTTGTGTTGGAGTAGTTTTTACCTTGAATTTTCAATTTTTATCTACTTTGTTTCATTGGATTATTGAAAGAATTTATGTTGAGAACTAAAAATGTATTCAACGATTAAAAACTGAAGAATTATTTAATTATATATGTTACAATTACAAGCTTAAACATTGGAAAATTTTTGTGCGTGTATATAATAAGAACGATACCAACATAGATATTAGCACACAAATATAACTAATTGAAAAGAGAAATAATCCTTGAAAATCAAAATAAGGACAACAATGTGGTGTCCTTTTATTTTTTTTTATGTATTTTTAAAATATATGTATACAAAAAAGATAATAAGTATGTGAGAAATAGACATAAACATATATAATATCCAAAATTTGATATTCGTATAACACAACTGAATTGAAAAGTTGTAAGTCATGATACATATAACAAGTGGAATACTTATAGTGAGAACACTTTGCATTTCAACAAAGTGAAAATAATAAATCTTGATTACCATATATGGATGATCAAGATTAAAAATTACTTGATCGTCGCATGACTACTAAAAAAAGTTACGCATATTTATCTTTTAATCGTAATCATTCAAATAAAGCCTAATGATCAAATTCCATTATTCTCACTTTTTAAAATACAAATTGTTCTCACATGATATTGTCCCTATAACATATAAAACTAATATAATATTAACAAAAAAAAAATGCAAATCTTCAATTAGAAATTGGATGGAGATACCAATATCTCAAAAATCGGTCTTATTTATTATTTATCTAATAATTATTATTTATACTCATTTTTATAATTATTAATCAACTATTCTTTTGTTTTAGAAATAATAATGAGTGGACAATCAATTATAAAGAATGAACAAAAATGGTTATGAAAAAAATCATTTCTCCAAATTTAATCGATTCAACTAATTAAATCGTAATCAAAATATATCCGTGGTTGAATAAATTGATTAACTTTTAAAATATTAGGCAAAACGTATTAGACATATCATGTAATGTAAAGGGGAGGTCCCAACTAAATAGGATTTTATCCGATATGTAAAGATTTTTTAAATTTTCAATCAATCTCACGTCATTATTATTAAGATTATTATTATTATTATTTTTGGTGAATGGGTCGTTGTGACTGAGACTTTTTTTAAGAATATCATCGTTAAATTAACAATAAACTTATCCGCAGGAGGAGGAGGAGAGGAACCGCCGCAGATTCTATCATCACTCACTCACTCACTCACTGTGTTTGTTCTGTTGAATTCATTCAGCATAGTCATAATAGTCATACAAACAAACAAACAAACACATGGTGGTGATGGTGGCGCCAGGCATCTCTACTCTCCCCCAACTTGGACCCTCCCCTTGTTTGGAGCCCCACCCTTACCCTATTTCAATTCATCCAGTTCCAATTATCGGTTTCGTTCAAACCATCAGAAACAGCAGAAGGAACCGCAACCTGTGTTGCCGTTGTTCTCACTCTTCCCTCGACCACTGGGATTGGAATCGATGGACCCGCCATTTCTCTCAAGTTGAACACGCCGAGGGCCTCGCCTCTCTTCTTCACGTATTTTATATTCAAACTCCTTTCTTCATTCATTTCAATTTCAACCTAATTTATTACTCCAATACTTTTAATATAAATTTCTGATTATTTTCAATTCTATGACTATGCCTATCAGTTTCAACTTGAAGATGCTATTGAAATGGAAGACTTTCGAGAAGCGGCACGCTTGAAAATTGCTATAACGGAAGCAACATCCAACGATACTGTTGCTGAAATTATGTCTCAGTTGAAGGTCACATTACATTTTCTCTGAATTTATAGTTTAGTCTATGCTTTCCTGCTTTATTTATCTCTAGAGATGTATTTTGTCTTGTAGAATGCCATAGATGAGGAACGCTACCATGATGCTTCAAGATTATGTAGATACACTGGAAGTGGACTGGTAAGAATTGTTTCTAGTTACTACTTCTCACATGCCATGGTTCAAAAGCATTACTCTTGTTTTTTTATTCCCCCAACAACTATGTAGCTTCCTTTCTTTCTTTTCTACCTTATCTACTTAAATCATGTAATTTCCAACATATGGATCGCCCCCATTTGGAATGTTAGCTTTTAAATGGTATAAATTTAGTGATGGTTGAGTATTGATTATGGTACTGGTGGCGTCGGATGTAGTTTTGTGAATGACACTTAGTTGATGTCCATTAACCAGTTTTACCATTATGTGCAGGTGGGTTGGTGGGCAGGATACTCAAAATCAAAAGATTCGGATGACCCCTTTGGTAGAATAATACACATAAGTCCTTGTATGGGTAGATTTGTTGGCAGGAGTTACAGTCCAAGGTATGATCTTTCTAGTTTCTATTTTGTCCTCTGGTAATTGGGGAGTGCTGCTCATTTCTGCTTGCCACAGACAGTTGATCACAGCCTCTCCTGGGACTCCGATATTTGAAATTTATGTGGTAAAAAATGCTGATGGCACATATCATATGCAGGTAATATTCAAATTTACCATCTAAATTATGCTTGTTTGTTTGTGGCTTATCAATACACAAGGGGGGAAAGAAGTCTTATTTCAAATAGAATTTTATGGGACATGGGCTGTTTTTGGATTTTTCTCAAATCTGGAAGAAAAAACTTTTATTCACGACCAACTTATTTATCAAAATAGGATTTAACTTTGGGGGTACTAATGCAAATGTTCAGTGAGTAAACTGAATATAAAATGAACTATGAAACATATTTTTTAGGACGAATGTGAGCATTGTTTCAAGCTTTTGTTTTCTTTTTCCCGTTGGCATGTCTTTACCGAGAGTCACATGTGTTTGATATCTTCCTGCTTTTGTATCATTTCTTTACTACATGCTTATGCCATTATATCTGTCAACACTTAACAGGTAGTTTATTTGCGTCGAGCCAAAGGAATTTCAATGAGTAACCCTCCATCTTTACCTGGTATAAGCCCATCAAAACCTGAGGTAGAGAATGTATCTTCAGAAGAGATGCAGGAACACAAAGAGAAGGTTGAGAAAAATGATGAGAAAAACAATAATATCGAGGCAGCAACTGCAGACGGCGTTAAAAGTGTAATAAATTTTCTTAAAGAAAAAATTCCAGGATTGAAACTGAAAGTTATGAACATTAATGTTGAAGAGGAAGGGGCAGAGGATAACGATTCTATTAAGCAATTGATGCAGGAAGATAGTAATAAAACAAGCTCTAGTGAAAATACTAAAGAGGAAGTTAGTAATCTGGATGAACCTGATGAGGTCACTTTAGAAGCAGATAGTGATTCCTCAGAAGAAGAAAAGGATTTGGATATGAAGCTTTTTGTTGGTGGAGTTGTACACAATAATGACGACACTCCTGTCAAGGATGAATTTATGCGCCTTCCAGCCGAAATAAAAGATATAGAAAAAGATTCTTTTGTATTGCATATTCCTAGGAGAAACATAGATTATGATACTGCAGAACATAAAGTGCCCAATATCAAAATGGCAGCTCTAGCAGCACAAGGAGTCTCAGAGCTTATGCCTTCTGATGTTGCCAAGGCATTTTGGAGTTCTGATCAAGTCTCTTCCAAGGTGAGATTGAGATGAGACATTTAATTACCATTAAAAAATAAAATTTGTATTTATTATGTTTATTCTGTTAAGTCCACTTAGTAAGAATTAGGAGATACGCGGTATGATGATTTTATTGGTGATAAAATCATGTTGACTAAAGTTTTGAGTGAATTTGACTAACATCCCCTCGGGTTTATGAAACCTATGCAGTCACCCTCTCTAGTTTCAGAAATTACATTTTGTGATATTAAATTTCATCTGTATGTGTCATGAAAAGTCAATTACACAGTATTTATTTGCGTAGTAATATGAACTAGAGGAGTACTGTGTAGGTTCCTAAACCTTAGGGGAGGTTAGTTTAATTTACTCATTGTTTTTATTGATTTTTACTTCATTTATTTTAAAAGGTAAGAATTTTCCAGTAGAATGTTTAAGTTTCACTTTATTAGTGTTTGTTTTTTTTCACCCTGTGTAGTTATGTTCTTATATTTTGAAATCGTCTAATTTTAGCATCTTGGTTATCATTGCCAATTGCATATGTACAAAATGATTTTCATTTCTCCAAAATGATGGGGCTGGTAGTATAATGTTGGAATCTGGTCCCATTCATATTCATCTTAAAATTACTCAAGAAAGATGAGAGAATGGTTTATTCCCCTCAGCCCATTCCAGCTGCAATATTATTCTTTTCTTGACAATAACTGACCAATGCTTCTCTTGACTTAGGTTTCAAAAAGGGTGCGCGAAATGGTCAAACTTGCTATCAGTCAAGCACAGAGAAGAAGTAAATTATCTGAGTATACATCTTTCAGTCGGATTACCAGTTCCAGAGGGGATTTAGATCCTTTTGATGGTGAGGTTGCTTATCCTTGTGTCAATTATGTTCTTTAGAATTTGAGCAAAGAACAGCTTGAAGAATGAACTCTGCTGCTTGTTGAAATGTAGGACTCTATGTTGGTGCATTTGGCCCTTATGGCGCTGAAGTTATTCAATTGAAGCGAAAATTTGGACACTGGAATTGTGTGGACAGTGAAAACAATACTTCAGATATAGAGTTCTTTGAATATGTAGAGGCAGTGAAGTTGACCGGGGATCTTAATGTTCCAGCTGGCCAGGTTTATGTATTTTCAACCTCTTGGTCCTTATTGTAATATCAGAGTTTTATAATATTTATGTATACGAGGAAATCTTGAGTTTAATTTTTGGTATTCAGGTGACATTTCGTGCTAAAATTGGCGGTGGCAATCGCAACACCAACCGTGGGAGGTATCCCAATGAACTAGGAGTGGTAATTGCACTATAGAATTGGATGCTTCTCTCTCTCTCTCTCTCTCTCTGTTTTGTGTGTGTCTGCGTATTCATATGTGTGTATGTATGCTTATTTGTAAATCTCACTCCAAGCCATCATGGCAGATGGTTTCGATAGGCTTTCTCATTTTCCACATTTTTTTTCTTGGCTTACTTCGTTAATTTCTTACCCGTGTTTTTTTTTTTTTTTGCCACTTTATGTTGTCTCTTTTGGAGTTGCATTATTTTGGTGTGTTTGGACTATTGTGGACATGTGCAAAATTGATCTTAAATACTGCACACTCCTCTATTAATAGGATGCACGTTATAAAGGCCAAGGGAGAACAGCAGACTTTGGATTTCGAAATCCAAAATGGGTTGATGGTGAATTACTCCTACTTAATGGCAAGGTAAAATGGGTGATCAGATATGTTGTAGCATTTCTTTTTTTCAAATGTACGGGCATGGTTATTGGTCTCTACTAATGGATCTGTTTTCGCAATTTCTTTTGACATTTTCCCGCTCTCCTGTTGTCATATATATAGGGCATTGGACCACATATGAAAGGTGCAGATATCGGTTTCCTTTATGTTGTGCCCGAGCAAAGTTTTATTGTCCTATTCAACCGGTTGAAACTACCAGAATGAGCCATAGTTCCCTAATCCAGTCTAATTTCTTTCTTCTATGACATCGGGCAGGGCATCGAGGATTCTGCCACTGGTAAAGAGAATACTATTTGTTACATTTTTAAGGTGATAACTTTTTTACCCAGAATGCAGGCACTTGTATTTATTATTTATTTTTTAAAAATTTCTAGCTTCTCAATCCTTTCATGAGTTTAAAATTCTTTTGTTCCTTTTTTATTCTCTTCCCTATCACCTTGTGTATACTGCCTTTGTTGACAGACAAAATTGTGTGACATTCTTTCCTTTACAAAGACATGAAATAATAGTAAAAGTTATATGCTTCTTATGCTCTCTTCAAGAGGAAAGAATATGGTCATGGTGTCGTCTGCTCATAAAGTGGCTCAAGATAAGTTTGGGAGAAAGATGCTTTTCACAGCCATTGTAGGTAGATTCCTGTATAAACCTATGTGCTTTTGGTGGTGGGGAGAGAGATAAAAGGTGTCTTGTGAGAAGTAAGACAACGGCTTAATCACTTAGCAGGTTGCTTCCCATAGTTTGTTTTTTAATGAATGTCATTAAAACGCGTAGGAGGAACCTTTCCAATAGACGTGTCTGAAGGAATTTTTGCCTTTATTATTGGTACACTAAAGATAGCCCACTCATGAAAGAATTCTAATGACTTTTCTTCATTATAAAAGCCTGTTGGGATCTAAAATGGACCCACTTGGATTTTTTGCATTTATTTTACTTTTCAATTATCTAATATGATCGTAGCTATCAAAGAATCATAGACTCAATCAAATTATTGAGTGAGGGTAAGTTGCATGTGACACAAATATAAAGCGGTCATACTCATTTCCCCTATATGATTCCTTTATGCTTTGTTTGGATTAGGATAGAGAGAAGAGAAAATAAGTAGAAAATGGATAGATTTTTAAGTTATTTGGATTAAGAGAAGTAGGAAAGAAAGAAAAGTTTAGTTTTCTCTTCACTCGTTTGGTTGGATAGAAAAGTGAAAAGAAAGAAAATGAGATTTGGTTAGAAAGATATATTTGTCCTTAATAATATAATATAATAGAATATAATATAATAATATTTTTAATAAAACAATGGTGGATTGATTCCATCGCTTTTTTTTAAAAAAATTCCTTCTAAGTGGAACATAGATGCATTACCTCCCTTTTGGTTAAAAACACGTTAATTGCAAAGGGTATAAATGGAACCCACATAAAAAAGTGTATTCTCTCATCAAAATCTCGCCTTCAATGGAAAGAAATTAAAATGTGTGGGATCCGCCAAATATTTTTCTTTCTTACCTATTTCTCCTCTCTCCCAAACAACTAAAAACCATATTTTCTCCCTCACTTCCCTCCTCTCTACTTCCCTCTCTCCTGTTTCTATTCAACCAAACATAACATTAAAGTGATTTTGTTTCCAAATGAGCAAGGGTGTCACCTCGGTTGATTTGGTAAAGTGGTTTTAAATCTTAATCCATTAGATAATTGAATGGTAGATACACCTTTACTTGCTCAAGGCAAGTTCACTTTAGAGTAATTTTTTCCCATATCCCCATTATTGTTAAAAACTTAAATGTTAAGCCTTGTTTAGCCCCTGTTTATTTTCCTGCGAGGAAATATAAAGTTGTCCAGTATGGTTTGGTGTTGTTGGATTCCAAGAACTTCAAATTGAGGGAATATAAAACAAGAAACGTATTCTAAATTCACAAGGTATTGACATCATATCTAAATAAGCAACACCAATGTCATAATCATTGTGTGGTCGCAAACTTTATTTATTTTTTTCACACATCTATAGCATTAGTATTATAGTATATATTTCTTTTCTTTTTTCATATTATTTCTTGATCGAAATTGGACTTGTTTGCTTGCATTTTGGGCTTTATGTTTCTAGTAGACGTTCAGTCAAATTTGCTACATGGTTGTTGCTAACTAGTTTTGTGTAATTCCATTTTTATGCAGTGTATATATATATAAATAAGGAGAATGCTGGTTAAAGAATCAAAATTAACAAAATTTTCATTATAACTGATTTATTTAATGATTTAAGAAGTGTCATGTTTAGCTTTTTAATGAAAACTTGTTTTTATTGAATTCTTTAATCAACGCCTTTAGGACATTGATTAGCAAAGCCCTATAAATAAATAAATGAATACCCCTTTTACCGTTGTTTTTATATCACGTTGCAATGTTTATCCGTCTATATTTTGTATTAAAAGATAACCAAGATAATTACAAGGCCTCTTTCGGACTTTGGGTACGTTAATACTCCCTCCGATCTTGAATATGTGAGATAAAACTCTAATTCATCAAGATCAAGGAAAATTATTGAAATCAATTCATTTTAAATTTTAGTTCACAAATGCCTCTATTTAATTACTTTTAATTCAACTAGTTTATTTATTCCTAAATCCAAGCACCATGTTATCTGTCCAATGAGTGTGCCTTTTGGTGCAATGTGTGTGTCTTTTGGTGTCTCTCATGGCAAAAAAACTGCTCCCTATAATTAGTAGTAAGCTAAACCAAAGTACTTCCATGGGAAATTGTTGAGTCTCTTTAATATGAATTTTACAATAAATAAGAATAGAAATAAAATTTAGCTTAAAAATTGGTCAATGTTTCTTAAAAATTGGTCAATTTGGGTATCAAAAATGCTCTTTATGCTGAGTTGTGTGGTGCTATTCTAGCTATTGAGATAGCTTTCAAGAAAGGTTGGGTGAATTTCTGGTTAGATTGTGATTCTCAGCTAGTAATTTTGGCATTTAAGAACTGTAGCATTGTTCCTTATTCTTTGAGAAATAGATGGCTTAATTGTATAGCTTTAACAAAGCAAGTGAGGTGTAATTGTTCTCATATTTATAGGGAGGGAAATGAGTGTGCTGACAAGTTAGCATCTTATGGTATTTCTATAAATGGTCTAATTTGGTGGGATCTCATTCCTTTCTTTTTTTTTTTTTTTGAGGATTTTTTCAATAATAGGAATGGGTTTCCTACTTATAGGTTTAGATAATTCTTTCATGGGTAAGGTATGATGTCCCCCCATGTTTTTTGTATTCTTTTCTTTATTTTTAATGAGATTTTGGTGTACCGCAGATGATTGATAAAGATAGGGGTGCTAATCTAGTTGGGATTTCTGTCTTTATAATGATGTTTTTGCATGCCATAGTTTATATAAAAAAAAATTAATAATATAAAAAAGTTACATATGACAAACAAACATCAGTTTGGAACCAAAAAGTAAGGAATTAAGAATGATGTTTCCTTCCCTTATGGAATTGCTAAGGGTGCTAAGCAACCAGATCCAAGTAAGTGAAAGTATGAGTATGAAGTAACATAGAATCTGAACGAATCACTTCACTTGATGAGTATAGTTTTGTATATAATGGGCAAAGCCGACTTTTTTTATTTTAGTAAAATATCAATTTAGTTTGTAAAATTGTCATAATCAATTATATTAGTCCTCAACTTTATAAAAAAAATTAGTCACTGGCCATGGCAAATTATCAATCAATTGGTCAAGGACGAATGTTTTTTATTTTAAATTTGAAGACTAATACAACCGACCTAAAATATTAGGAACTGAATTGATGTTATAAATGATGTTGTTTCAAGCCTTCTTTGTCCGGTAGATGTTAAGATTATGTTTGGGAGGATGGAATGAAGGGATTAATAATGAAATGGGATGGTTAAAAGAACTTAATTCATTATTTGGAAGTTTAATAAATAATGGAATGGAATTGTTTAAGATGATAATCCAAATCATTTCATCTCATCCAATTTTTATATCCTCCAAATTAGAGGGTTTAAAATTCTCATATTAAATTTCTAAATAATGAAATAATATATTTTTACCTCTTCATTCCATTTCATCACTATCAATTTCATTATTAATCATTTCACACCATCTCCTTCAAAAACTCTGGGAGATAACGTAAGTTTGCGATTGACGTATCATGTGACATTCCAACTCGCACTAACATAAGATAAGAGATCAAATTGACGGTGGATTATCAAAATTATAAATTTTCTTTTTCATAAAATTATAGATTAATATGACCTAGCATAACAATTTCAAGGTATTTTACTCCAAATTTTTTCCTCTCTGCACTCCACGAATCAAATCATCCCATTTCTACTAGACTATATCTGATTGGATGGGTATATCGTAAAATCCATATCCTTGTCACAACATAACACCCTCAAGAGAAGAATCGAACCCACGTGGCATGGTCGAACACTGAAAAACATGAAGCTAAAAACCCCTACTCCCCCAAACCCACTGTGTTTTCTTCGTTTTTTAATTTAACTTGTTCTCCGTTTTCCCACCACCAAAAAACACACACGGCACACACACACTCTTCTTCTTTATTCCGCTATATTTTTCTTCCCTTTAAAATCCGATATTCTAATTTAACGGAAAACGCGGTTGCCGGCACTGCTCTACACAACCATGAAAAAATCGTCGTCGAGAAACGCCGAGTCGACGACTCAGTTAAACTCGCCTCACACACCTCTCCGAGTTGGATCTTCTCCTCGATCGGACGCCGGCGACCCACACTCTCCTCCTCTCACATTTCACTCGCCGGAAAACTCACCGGTAAATCATCAGACAGATAACTCCAGGGCCATCACAATCACCGACAATACCCCGCAACACTCTCCCTCTCCCTTTCCATCGCCCTTACCTGCTTCCGACTTCCATATTCCGCCGGAAAATGCTCCGCCAGATTTCGTGATGAACCGGGCGGTGAGAGAGGAGCCTCCGCCGTCCGCCACGAATTTTGGGCGACCGGTGAGCGGCGGAAGACGAGGGCGTGAAGAGGGCGGTGGGAGGTGGAGAGGGAGGGCGGTGGGGATGGCGAGGAAGGCAGCGTTAGGGTTTCGGTTGAGCGAGGTGGTGCTGTGTTTGATTTCGTTTTCGGTGATGGCTGCTGATAAGACTCAAGGTTGGAGTGGTGACTCCTTTGATCGCTACAAAGAGTACAGGTTTTCTATTTTCTTTCCCCTTTCTCTATTCACTTCGAAATTTTCAAGTTTCCTAGTTTGAATTTGTTGAATCGCAATTTTTCTTTTTGAAAACAAATCAAAGAAAAATCCTAAGTGATACGAAAACTAATTTGGGTCAGCGCATTGGTCAATTTTTATAATTTCATTGTTGAAAGTTGAAACCTAGTTTGACTTAATGGGATGCTCTGCTTTGCTGTTGTTGAATCGATGTTTGAATTTCTGGATGCAAATTAATTGCAATGCAGAATTTGGTACTACTCCACTTGTTATTGGATTATAGGTTTCAGTTTTTTATTTTCCCAAATTTCTCTTTATCTTAGTATAGACTGTATTGATGGTAAAGGTGGTTGATTATGGCAGGTATTGTTTGTCAGTAAATGTTATAGCATTTGCATACGCCGGGTTTCAAGCATGTGATCTCGTCTACCAACTAGTCGCGGGGAAACCCATAATCAATCACCACCTGCGCTATCACTTTGATTTCTTCATGGATCAGGTAAAGTTATTTTTTTTTTCCCCCTTAAAAAGTACCTTTACTTGGTTAGCATGATCCTACTTTTTATTATGTCTTCAGAACATTTATTATAAGGGTCTTGCTAATCCTACAAGGGCAGGGTATTGCTTAAGAAATTCATAGAGAGCAAGCTTTTATTAGAAAGTCAAGCCACATATTATATAACTTGTCAAACAATTAAATACATCACTTCCCAATAAAAAATTTCTTCTTTTGATTCCTTAACCATTATTAGTAGTACCTAACATTCTCCTTATTATAATAGCCTCCATATCAGTAGTATTCACTTCCATGATTGAATCTTCACTAATTTGCATTAACTTCTATGCGTTTTTTATTTGGTGAAAACTTAGCATTTTTGTGATGAATTGATGGATAGGTGCTGGCATATCTTCTAATATCAGCATCATCATCTGCAGCCACCCGGGTTGACGACTGGCAATCAAATTGGGGAAAAGATGAGTTCACAGAGATGGCCAGTGCTTCAGTTGGATTGTCCTTCCTTGCTTTTATTGCCTTTGCTATTAGCTCACTCCTCTCCGGCTACAAACTCTCTACTCTCTACCCGTAGCAGCATATTAACCTTATACGACTTGTCTGTCTATACCTGCTCTCGCTTTCCTTTTTCTTCTTCTGTGAAGGAATGCATTCAAGAAAATGTTGATGCCCGTGAATATTTTTATTGTACAGACAGACTTGTATACATACACTATACTTGCAGGATATTATTGTTCATCTTACAATTGATAGGGTAGAAAAGGAGAATTTTGGTTTCTTTAAAATAAAAAGAGTTAATTTTAAGCTTCGTATGAAAATCATTTTACACATCAAACTTTTGTTTTAATTACCAATTGGAAGCACTGCAAATCCATAAATGAGGCGAGGCATATATACCGATTCAAGTTGAAACCCGACAAAATGATTAATTCTTAGAGCTGTTTTCCTTGATGGGTCAGTTCAAACGGTCACAACACTTGAATATAAAGGAATAAGTTATAAGTAAAGTTAAACGTGGGTATGAGTGAGTATGAGGTGGGTGGGTTCTTCGAGCATCAAGAGAAAGGGGCAGAGGGCATTCATACCGTATGGATCATATCCAAGCTAGAATGGTGTTGCCTAATTTGAGGATGTGGACATGAAGTGCATATTTGGTTCAGCGTTTGTAAGTTTCAAACGTATGTTTGAAACAAAGTATCTATAAAGTTTTTTTGGGACAAACATACGTTTGTTACGTTAAATCAAACATGTCCGAAGTTGTAGAGCTTGGGATATAGTTGTAACCTTCATGCTTAGGCATGGCAGGGTGACAAAACCTACGTTGAGTTGGGTTCCTCCTATCAGCAAGCTTAGGCTATGGACTGTGAGAATCAAAGGGAGAAACGTAGAGAATGCGTGAATTGTGAACAGAAAAGGGAGAGAAAAGGTAATTACTATGAGTCGAATGGAGGAGAAAGAATTTTAATACTCAATCGAAATGATAAAAAAAATTAAAATTCTTTTGTATAATATCTATGAATTTCTCATTTATATACATACGGAAGGCATTGTCTTCTCCTCTCAACGACCACCTCAGGTATTGGATCCCTTGAAGCCGCCGGACGACGATGGCGGGGGGCCACATACCAATGGCCATACTTGCTCATTTCGGGATAAGCTCATGGGAAACAAAAAAGCTCAACCACCACGGGAAAAGGTGGACCTTGTGGAGAAGGGGTTGGTAAAAATAGATTATGAAGGAGGTGACAGACTGCTACCTATAGTCACCATTGATGACACTATGTTCCAGGAGTTGTGTGAACCATGGAAAGAGGCGTTGGTGATAAAACTTCTAGGGAAAACGGTGGGGTATAAAACCATGCTTCACAAACTTGCTGCTACTTGGACGTTGACGAGAGGCTTTGACCTAATGGATGTAGATAACGGATTCTACATGGTCAAGTTTGATATGGAAGAAGATAGGAACAAAGTGATAGGAGGAGGGCCATGGATGGTCTTTGATCATTATCTTGCTGTCTCTACTTGGAGTGCTGACTTTGTTTCCTCCTCAGCCAAGATTGAGAAAACACTAGTATGGGTGAGATTCCCTGGAATGAACCTTGTGTACTACGATGAAAACCTCCTTCTAGCAATGGCTTCAGCCATAGGGCGACCAGTCAAGATTGATAGACACACTCTGACGGTGGATAGAGGTCATTTTGCTCGGGTTTGTGTGGAAATCGACCTAGACAAACCGGTTGTGGGCACCATTAATGTCAGAGGGACTTGGCATAAGGTAGTATACGAAGGTCTCCACGTAATATGCAGTAGGTGTGGCTGCTATGGCCATGTCTCTCGAAATTGCTCGGAACCAGAGGCGGAGGTGGCACCTGACGCGGTGGCCGGTGATGGTAGCGGTTGCTCCAACAAAAATGGAAATAGCATTAATGACCAATTAATCTCCAGGGACAATGGACTTATTTTCGCGATCAATAATGGTGCAATTAAGACACCAAAGCCTAGCAACAAACACGGAGAGTGGCTTACCGTTCCTACTAAGCGTAGACCAAAACAAGTGGGCCTCACCATGAAAGTAGGAGCAAATCAGGGCCGAGGCACTAATGATTCTTCCAATCGCTTCTCAGCATTGAATGCAAACGGGAGTGGGGCCAAACATACTTCAGTAGCGATCCCTGAGCAACATGCTAAAGCTGGAGCTCTTGTGGGTCAAGGTACCTCAAAAATGTGGTACAAAAAACGGCCCAGGATATCGCCCGCTTCAAATGAAAACGGTAAACAAATAATTACTGCTGACCAGTCATTGAATTCGCAGGTTGTTATGGGATCTGACAGGAAGCCAACGGCAAAATTCGATACGAATCCTTCTCTGTCCGTTACCACGACCAACCAAGATTTTACTATCATCAATGGGAAACGTATATTCAATATTGGCAATGGAGCAAACTCCGCTTCAATGTTCAAGCACGTTGAAGGGAATCGTTACACTCTCTATGCGGATGAAGAGGACCAACAGTATCCAAAGGCCCACAATGCTCATGATCTTGGCCTAGGGGGTATTGGGCAAGCGGTCATCAACAATTTGGCCGACCCATCTACATCTACTTCTCTTATTACTTCTTCTAATGTGGGCCACAACGAGCTTACAAATGGACCAAAAGAGACCCGTGAGGAAAACAATGTGGTGGACGCCAATGATGACATGGTCACTGAAGCAACGTAATCACTTGGTTTACGTCCTCCCTCTTCAAGACTGGTTTTTAATGTCTAGTTTTTCTGAGTTAAGTATCCTTAGCTGGAACATCCGGGGTGCCATCAAGCGCGACGGTCGTCGCCATACCCGCAGGATTATTCGCAATTATCAACCTACTCTAGTTGTTATTATGGAGACTCACTGCCCTTTCTCTAAGGCATCCTCTTTCTGGGACAACCTTGGCTACGTGGCTTGTGCTATTTCTGAAGCTGCTGGTCATGCTGGTGGCATCTGGCTACTGAAGAATAAGGCATGCACATATAATATTGCTGTGGTGGATATTTATTTTCAAACTGTTACTATTTCTCTTTCTCATCTTCCCAGGACCTGGTTTTTCTCCGGTGTTTATGCTAGTCCCAAACTGGCAAATAAAGACCTGTTATGGAGTTATCTCAAAGGCCTTCGCCCATGTATTACTGGTCCCTGGTTACTTATGGGCGACTTTAATGATATTCTCCTCCCTTCGGAAGTGCGTGGTGGGGCTTTCTACCCGAATAGAGCCTCTAACTTCACTGAAACAATGGAAAAGTGCGGCCTTCTTGACCTGGGAGCCTCCGGTAGTAGCTTCACTTGGTGCAAAAAGGAACAAGGCACCCAGGTAGTGTCTAAACGGCTGGATAGGGCCCTTGCGGATTGTGAGTGGCGAAATCTCTTCCCTGAGGCTTATGTGGAAAACCTTGTCAGATCTCATTCCGACCACCGGCCTATTCTCCTTAGACGGTCAGGTTTTATCCCAGAAAGAAGCTCTCGCCCTTTTCGCTTTCAAGCGGCCTGGTTGACTCCCAAAGACTTCCCTTCTGTTGTTACCAATGCCTGGGTCAGAGGGAATCACCAGGTCCCCATCAGTCTTGAGCAAGTCAGGTTAGACGCCAAAGAATTCAATGAAGAAGTCTTTGGTAATATTTTCCAGAAAAAAAGGTATGTTGAAAACCAATTGCGGTATATTCAAAGGAAACTGGAGACTGTTGACTCAGCTAGACTCTCCCTTGAAGAGGCTCAACTTCAACGAGAGTATAATGGCATTCTCAAACAGGAAGAGATTCTCTGGTATCAAAAATCTAGAGAGAAATGGGTGAAGATGGGGGACCGCAACACCAAATTCTTCCATACTCAAACAGTTATCCGGAGGAAGCGTAACAAAATTCAGGGTCTATTTCTTGATGATGGTCACTGGTGCACTGATGATGATAGGCTCCAAAGAGAAGCCATATCCTATTATCAGAATCTTTTCCAGGTAGACCCCTCCACAACTCCGGGTAGCCTAATTGTTGATTTGCTTCCAACTCTTTGTGATGCAGGTAAGAATGACTTAACCTCCCATATGTTGAAGGAGGAGGTTAGGAGGGCGGTGTTTTCAATGAAGTCTTATAAAGCACCAGGGCCGGATGGGTTCCAACCGATATTCTTTAAACACTTCTGGCATATAGTGGGGGATGATCTTTGGAACCTAGTGAAGTTGTCTTTCTCCACTGGACATATTGATGAATCACTTGTTGAGACACTTCTAGTCCTTATCCCCAAAGAGGACAACCCCACCAGTTTGCAGAAGTATCGCCCTATTAGCTTATGCAACATGGTGTTTAAGGTCATAACAAAAGTTCTGGTGAATCGCCTCAGGCCTTTCTTGAGCGATCTGATAGGCCCTCTCCAGAGTAGTTTCCTTCCAAAAAGGGGCACGACTGATAACGCCATCCTTGCTCGTGAAGCAGTTCACTATATGCATCGCTCTAAAGCTAAGAAAGGTACCATTGCTTACAAAATTGACTTTGAGAAGGCTTATGACAGAATTAATTGGGATTTTCTCCAATTGACTCTTCACGAGTTTGACATCCCTACCTGCACTATCCAGTTGATTATGCAATGTGTGAGGTCTAGTAAGCTCGCTATTTTATGGAATGGGGCCAAAACAGACTACTTCAATCCCTCCAGGGGTCTCAGGCAGGGAGATCCCCTGTCTCCATATCTTTTTGTAATGTGCATGGAAAAGTTAGCCCTTAGCATTCAGAACAAGGTGAATATTGGAGCCTGGAAGCCTGTTCATATCTCCTAGGGTAGCCCTGGCCTTTCCCATCTCCTCTTCGCTGATGATGTGTTACTCTTTTGTGAAGCCAACCCTCAACAGGTCCAGGTGGTCATGGATACACTTGATGATTTTTGTCAAGCTTCTGGCTTACGAGTAAATCTTCTTAAATCTAAAGCTATGTGCTCCAGGATGGTACCGGCTGTTAGAAAACAAGCTCTCAGGAACGCCTCCTCAATTCACTTTGTTGACAACTTAGGTACCTACTTGGGGTTTCCTCTGACCCAAGGGAGAGTCACAAAGGGTGATTACCATCATATTATTGAGAAGGTCCAACGGCGTTTAGCAACTTGGAAAGGTAATCTTTTAAATAAAGCCGGAAGGGCTTGCCTTGCTAAATCTGTGACTACATCTATACCGGTTTATTCTATGCAAGTCCAACACCTTCCCCAAAGTGTTTGCAATAATTTGGATAAGATTACTAGAAGCTTTATTTGGGGTGGCAATGGTAACTCCCGTGCGTGGAGTCTTGTGAATTGGCATACAGTGACTTCACCAAAAAAAGTTGGAGGCCTGGGCATTCGGGAGGCCCACCTAACTAATTTGGCTCTCCTAGGGAAATTAGTCTGGAGCTTGATCCATGACAGAGAGAAGCTGTGGGTCAAAGTGCTAACCCACAAGTATTTGGGCCATGATTCCATTTGGGCCGCGAAACACACCACAAATGCATCAACCACTTGGAGAAGCATCATGCTCGCGGTCGAAGCTCTGTGCGAGGGTTTTCAGTTCCGAATTGGGAACGGTGACTCCCCACTCTGGTCCACAGACTGGATTGGCATAGGCTGCCCTTCAAAATTCGTTGATTTCGTCAATATTAGTGATACTGTCATTTGCCTGAAGGATGTGTGTGGGGATGATTTATGGAATTTTGATAGTCTCATGACCGTTGTTCCCCCAGAGCTTCTGCAACACTTCACTCGCCATCACCCTCCTGTTCGCCTTAGTGAGTCAGTACCGGATGGTTGGATTTGGAGTGGAGCCTCCACAGGAGTCTATTCCAGTAACTCTGCCTATCATTGGCTTCTCCGTCGTCATCGCAATTGGGATCCACAGTTAGACTTGGCGTGGATTTGGAAACTGGGAGCACCAGCTAAGATTCAACACTTCGTGTGGCTGGGTTTGCACAATGCTCTTCCTACAAATCAATTCCGGCATCAAAGTAACATGGCCCAAAACCCTCTCTGTCAGAGATGCTCCCCTTCTGCAGAGGATATTCTCCATTGCCTTAGGGATTGCCCTCACTCGAAAGAAATTTGGCTTCGGCTGGGTGTTGGAAACCTCCCGGATTTCTTTCAAATCTCTGAGCCTCATGACTGGATTACTAATTTTGCCCGTGGTGCCTCCTCTACTATTTTTCTTGCTGCTGTTTGATGGGTATGGCGCTGGAGAACTAACATGGTGTTTGGTGACGAGCTATGGGATGTGGCCGGTGTGATTCGTAACATCCGCATTTCTCATGACGAATTCCTTGATCACTACCCTTGCAAGGGCAGTGTGACTCCCTCTTATCGGTTAATGGCTCGCTGGACGGCTCCTCCCTCTGGCTGGGTCAAGTTAAACACCGATGGCAGCTTCATAGAGAGCTCGGGATGCATTGGCTATGGAGGTCTCATTCGCTCTGAGGCTGGCGATTGGATTACAGGTTTCTCTTGTTTTGAGGACAAAGGGGAGCCCCTCCTAGCAGAGCTGTTTGGCATTGCTCATGGCCTAGAGATTGCAATTGGTATGGGTTACAGTCAGATTCTGTGTGAGTCTGATTCCCTGGATGCCGTTACCGCTATTAACAACAGAGATGCCCAGTATTTTCATCCTTATGCATCGATCATTGCCAACATCACTCAAATGCTTGATAAGGAGAACACTATTCAAGTTTCCCATATGTTCCGTGAGTCCAACTGTTGTGCGGATTTTCTAGCTAAAGAAGGCGTGCGTTGTGGCATCAATCGCAAGATTTGGCATGCTCCCCCCCTGTGGCTTGGGCTCCCTCTTGTTGAGGGATAGCATTGGCCCCCCTGTTTAGTTCCTTTGTTCTTTTTCCCTTTCTTTTCCTTTGTATTACACCAAAAAAATACGGGTGTATCCTGTATGACCCCTACTTCAGCTTGCGGATTAGACTTCTTTCGTTGGTATTGAAATTGGACTCTCTTTATATATATGGTGGACTATGTTAAATATTAATGGCCGAAAAAAAGAGGTCTGTATTGATTGAACTAGATCTCTTCTATTATGGTGCCATATAATGAAAATGATTGTTCAATAGTTTTGAATATTTATTTTCCTATTCTAAGAGCTAAAGAATATTCTCTTCTTTTATTTAATTGGTCAGTCATCAATGGGGAGAACAACAAGCCAGCCAAACAGTAATGAAATAACAAATACTCAAAAAAAGTTTCATTAATAGAAGAGAAAATAAATGCCAAAAGAACATAATTATAAACTTGTACGTAAAAAAACTATAAAAATGTTATATAGTTCGATACCTGTTGCATCCAAAAAGCCAGTTAACATTAAGAATGAACAAGGTTGGCAAACGCTGATGTAGAGTGTTCATGTCTGAAACCAACAACCACACGTTCTTCTTTCTTTGACAGTATATCTCTTGCCGGAACCCAGTGGGGTTTTTTTTGCCCTCTATAAGACAGGCCAATCCACGTGCCATAACCGATAATAAGTAACAAGTGCTCGTGAATCAAAAACAACTCAAAAACAAAAGTACAAACCCACAATAAATGCATTACTATATATAATTAGGGAAGGTCACACTTTTTAGAATAAAATAAATAAATATATATATATATATATATATATATATATATATATATATATATATATATATATATATATATATATATTGGCGGACTACACTATAATGAGAGTGTGTAAGTACACCCTCTCATTTAAAAAATATTACAAAATAAAATCTTTTTTTTGACAAAAAATTACAAGTAAAATATTAATTTTTTATGTTTTACCTTCTCTATTTTTATATTATGCCCCCACTCCATCGGGATCCTGAATACGCCATGCGAATCCAGCAAAGATGCGTGAACTGCTATGGTCGCCGGTTCTGAAGGATGCACCAGCTATCAAGCTTCGGTCTTCACCGATCACACACACATGGTGGTGGATAAGGTTAGGCTCCTCTAACCAATAGGTTGATGATTGATGCTCCTACAATCTAAATCATTGATTAATCGATTAAAAAATTGAAAGATTAAAAAATAAATAAATCAATAAATGAAAACATGTGGAGATAGAAGCGGAGACAGAAATTTCATATGAGGGATGTCAAGACCAAATATACAATACATAAAATAATAATAAAAAATTAACTGATATGTACAAGTAAATTATATGAGACAAATTTGATATATGATTAACTATTTAATATAACATAAATTATTCAAATAGATTTATTACGGGTGCCAGAACGGGCCAACCCGTCCCGTCATTGACCCGCTTAAAACGGGGCGAGGCGGGTTGACCCGCTTGAACAAAATGGGTTAGACCTCCTAACCCACCCCGTTTAGTGGTGGGTTGACCCGCCAAAAACAAAAAACTAGAAAAATAGGTTGGCCGGTTGACCCGTCAAAAAATTAAAAAATTAAATTAAAAACAATTATAAAATATAGAAATTAGGAATAAAAAACGAAAATGGGTTGGCGGATCAACCCGCCCCGCCCCGCCTCCAAAATATTAAAATAGTAAAAAACTAATTTATATATATATATATATATATATATATATATATATATATATATATCCCACCCCGCCCGAGCGGGTCAAAACGAGTTGGTGGTTTGAAAACCCCAACCCAACCCATCGAAACCCAACCCATTTTGCCACCCCTAAGATTTATAATCAACTTATGTACATACCTAAAACGTTCACTTCTTTAATTAAGTCAAGTTTTTTAAGGAAAAAATTCAATAATTTAATTGGTATGAACTATCAGTGTAAAAAAAAAAGTTACACCGATAACTAATCATATATTGTCACATCATTACAAATTTTTTGACTCTTATCATAACTACTTAAAAATCACACATATGATGATTTATGATTGATTAACAATTGGCAATATAAAAAAGTTTACACTTATAAATTTTTTTACACTTATCAAAATTAACTGGCTTAATGAAGTTTTTGGTCGCTAGAAATATAAGGCTTTTTGGTTTTAGTCCCAATTGTTTCCTTTGTTTTGGTGTCTGTAACTTTTAAATTTTTGTTTTTGGTCCCTGTCATGCCAAATAAATGTAATAAAAAAAATAATTAGTTTGCCACATGTCACTGCTAACATGGACTTCCATCTGCGACGTCAGTAGTTAACGTTTGGATTTGACGGCAGGGACCAAAAACAAAAATTTGAAAAGTTACATATACCAAAAGCATAGCAAACAAAATATAGGGACTAAAACCAAAAAGTCCTACATTTTCAGGGACTAAAAACTTCATTAAGCCAAATTAATAACTATACTTTAAGGTTAAAATTAGCAACGGTAAAACGAGCCTGATCCGTTGGGTCAATGTCATGACCCGAATTTCGTAGCCATGACAGGCCGAAAGGGAAAGTTTATCCTTTCCTTTTCTCAGCCTCTTAAGCATACTAATTCGTCTCATCTAAAGTATAAAGAAATATCATTCAATAATATATCATAAAATTGAATAATATAATCAGAGTCAAACCAAAACATAACATAAATTACAAAATCCTGCTTACACTTGATACAACTTAAAACCTATAGGTTCAAACCCTTCAAATTGTCCACATGACATCCAAGGCTTCTTGGCGGCGTCGCACATACCTGCAGCTGAAATGTTAAAAGTGGGGTGAGTCCACTAACTTAGTGAGGGATTTTCCCCCCAAACACATACAATCATACATAATCAAGTGCGAAAAAATAAAGTCACACAAACATGCAAAATTCTAGCTCAAACAAATAAATAACAAGCCACAACCATTTATTCATATGCAAGTATATTCCCAAAAGCAAACAAATTACCATATGGACATCTTGTCCCTCAATAGAGTACTTGTGGAATGACTTGCACATAAATCTTTTTTTTTAACTCATGTTCTCGCTCGTAAGGGGAAATATAGCATAAACATTTTCATATTGAGTCTTTGGGGTTCCTAATAGGGTTGCTCACTAAGGTTCCCCACCTCGATAGTTTTAATTTTGTATCCCGGATATACTACCCCCTCTGGCCATCAATATCTCTTCTTAACTCTGGGGTTGCTCACTAAGGTCCCCAACCTCGACGGTTTTAGCTTATATACCGGAGATACCGTCCCCTCCGATCAGATACCCAAAGATTCATAAGTCGAAAACCATGTCAATCCATTCCACTAAGTACTTTCCATATAATTCACAAATTGAACATAGACATGGATTCACACCCTTCAACATTATCAAAATAGGCAAGACTAACACTCATCATAATATCCAAATCCAAATATCCTTAATTCCAACATAAAGAGAAACAATATATATTATCCAAAACACATGAAATCAACTATTCCATATTCACAAGTCTTTATCAACATCTCAAATAATCATTTAATTTACAAAATGTGCTCAACCACAACATCAATTAATAATCCAGAATAATCCAATATCATCTCAATAATTAAGTTAAGCACTTCTTAATTAAAGACAAAACATAACACAAGATCACCCATATCATACTTCAATAAGCTTTCAATTTTTATATTAATAACGTGAACATAATTCAATTATAGGAATACAAACCATCATTAATACTAATCCATTAAATAATACATCAAACAATATTTCCAGTATTATAAAATAAGAGAGTAATCTGTAAATAGGCAACAACTTTATAAACCTTTATCATCACAATCATCTCATAGTCATACCAACACAACTCATAGTAGTAACTTATAGTCTACCTAGTTATAATTTTCCTTCACAACAATAAATCACACCCTTACTTAAATCTCATTGTCCACTTTGATAAGGCATCATATACATCTTTTTTTTTTTTTCATTATAACTCCTTTTTTTTTCTGTACTTCATTTCCTAAAAAAAAAAAAAATAAATTTATCATGCTTTTATATATCAACTCATGCATATATATATATATATATATATATATATAAACAAAAACTACGTTTATAATAATCTAAACAAAAGCTACATCAATATAATATTATAGACAAATATATATATATATATATATATATATATATATATATATATATATATATATATATATATATACAACACCATTTTTTTGTATGGCCGTAAGTCCATCTATTTTGTTTTTGGCTGGCCTTGCACCTCAAATTTCAAATATATATAAAAAGAAAACATTCTGTTTTGTTATTTTTAATTTGGTATATTCACTGTATTTTAAAGTGGTTGCTAATAGTGAAATTATATTGTTTCAAAAAAAAAAAATAGTGAAATTATATCTATATATTGGAAGACATTTCTATCGCCTACTCTTACTGCATAAAAATGGTAATTATATATTCAAGGAAAGCCAGGGTTCTAAATTTTTAACTTTGGCAGCATTATAAATCTACATAGGCCATTGTACCAAATCTTTTTCTTTGGCTGGATTATGCCTCCAATTACCCGGATACAGCGGCACTTTCACAAATCAAAAAGGCCAGGGTTCATTCCACAATTGAAGCACCGCCCAAAAAAAATTTACAATATATCTATTTGTATATCAAACAAGAAATATCTTAGTTGCTAACAAAATCATGTTTCAAAGCAAACCCACAATATTTCATGGAGATGCAATATCCCTCATTGCAAAGAAATCGGTCCTGATACGAAAAGAACAGAGACAACATATAGATATGTATATACCGAGTACACGCATGGAATATAGCACAACATTGAGTACCTGGATTGGTGGCAAGCTTCAATAATAGCAAAAATTCATGAACAATAAATTTAGTTTAACACGATTAAACACACCTTTATCATTTTTTTTTTTCAAATCAAAACTCATAAACAAATTATTTCAAACACCAAAAATAATACAATCCCTCACCTCATAGAAGATTCTTAGCTTTGAGTTTTCAAGGAATCCAAGATAAGAAAGAGAAACCAGAGTTCCAAGCATCAACCCCTTCTTTTTGCTTCTCCTCTTCTCCAAAAAAAATCTAAGACAGTGGACAATAATGACCTTCACTAAAAGAGCATTATGAGCAACATCCAAAAATTAACATTATCTGAGTAACTAAATTTTAATTAACTTGTTAAGAGTATATCAAGTTAAGCACTACCTGATTGATATCTTAATATCATAAATTAATTATTGGATATCATACAATAAATTAATTATCACTTGATATATTATTTATCGGCACAATCACAATTATTAAAATATGCAGATATAACAGTTAGACACCACAATTTTTATATCTTACAATCCTTATTTAATTCTCTAAAGAAAATCGAACAACATTTTTAGATTATTATATACTTTTTTTTTATAAAAAAAATTATAGAAAAAAATATCATATAACCTTTATACAAAGAAAAACTTTAAAACTTATTAGATATGATATCATTTAAATCTTATAATTAAAATTATTAAAATTACAGGACATTACAATCGACCCGTTTAATCCCCAATTTTTTGTAGGCTTCGTTTGGTTGGGTGTAGTAACCCACCAACCCACTTAACCCGCTAGTGAAAAAGTTCATGGCAGATTAACCAGTTGGATTACTATTTTGTTTGTTTTTTTTTTCTAAAGTCGAAGGTACCAACCCAACCCAATCCAAACCTAACCTAATCCTAATTCCTCGTTTCTAAAACAGTGAAACAGCTCAACAAGTTAGTGCCTGTTTTGGTTTAGATTTTGGATCTTCAAGTTTGCTTTCAGTAAAAGTGATTTTTGAATTTTGAAAGTGTTTGTTTTAAATTTAGCTTTCAATAAAATCAATTTTAAGTTGGGTAGAATTGATTTTAAGATAAGCAAGAATTTACAGCTTTCCCGTTGAGAATAATTGATTTTAGGTGTGAGATTTATAATATTCTTTATATTTATACCTCAAAATTGATTTTACTCTATCATCCAAATAAAACTAATTCTTCTAAACTGATCTTTAAATTATCATTACCAAACACAAATTAAATTTTCTAAAATCAATTCCTTCAAAATCAATTCTTTCAAAATCAATTCTATCAAATTTTAAACCCAAAAAAGAACCCTACATAATATAAATCTAAAAATTTGAAGTTGAAGGCCGACTGACCACAGCCTCATTTTCCAAATCGACTGTTCACTACGTGAACCAATCCTCCGTGGATTACTCTCTAAGTAAAAATGTTTCAAAAATTTTGATCAAATATATAAATAAATTTTAATTATTTTTATCTTATTTAATGATATTATTTTTAAAATATTTTTAATTTAATAATAATTTTATTTTTTAATAACTCAATATGGGATATATTTAATAAAAATTAAAATTTTTTATGAAAATTATTTTAGATAATAGACTTAATTTTTTAATAACATTAAATAAAATTAATAAATTTTTTTAATTTATATTTTATTTAAATTTTGTTTATAATAAAAATGGGAGCGAATATCACATTCACGCTCCTATTACGTCTTATCTCTTTGCGCAATCCAACTAGTAGCTTGGCAAATTGGGATTTGCAATCTTGAGGAGAAAGGAGAAAGTTATGTTACAGAGCTTTTATTCACTGAAATGATATTTTGACGTCAAGATAACAACAGGGAGCACTATATTTTGAGAGGTGTTTTGAAGTAATAAATTAAAAGGAAAGAAAGAGAAAATTAATAAATAAGTATTGTATCGTATAAATATACGATGTTGGATAATAATTTTATTATTTAAGTATCACAACTCTTTATTTATGATGCTATTTTGAATCTAAACATTTTTTAAAAAAAAAAAAGTTAAAGTAATAATTTAGTCCCTATACGGATACATATTATTTATTTAATCCCTAAAAATAAAAAAAATTGGAAATGAATCCCTACAGTTGTAAACGTTAACAAATTTGGTCCTTACATATGTAAACGTTAGCAAACTTGTCCATGCCATCAGTAAATTAGTCCTTATACATGGTACAAATTTTTTATTTGATCCCTAAACTTCAAAAAAAATTAAATTGGTCCCTGTATGTGCAATCGATAATAATTTTGTCCCTATCGTCTGCCAAGGAGCTCGGATCCAACTAAAAATTCTTTTCATATTGATTATTTTTTATATATTATATCAATCTATTTCTTCTATTGAGAGTCAACTTGAATAATTTCAGAATAAAATCATTTATGGACCAAATTATACAACTTTTATTCTCAATAGGAGAAATAGATTGATATAATATATAAAAAATATTCAATACGAAAAGAATGTTTAGTTGAATCCGAGTTCTTGGATAAATGGCATGGACAAAATTATTATCGATTGCATATATAAGAACTGATTTAATTTTTTTTTTTTTTTAGGTTTAAGGACCAAATCAAAATTTTGTGTTACGTATAAGGACCAATTTGCTGACGACAAAGACGAATTTGCTAACGTTTGCACATATAGGGACTAAATTTGCTAATGTTTACATATGTAGAGACTCATTTCCAAATTTTTACATATAAGAACTAAATGAAGAACTCGTATTATGTATAAGGATCAAATTATTACTTTAACAAAAAAAATGATCATAAGGAGAGGTATGTACCATGTAGCATAAGAAGTGGAATGTGATGAACACCTTTTCTACTTTAAAATATGAGTTTAATTGATATATATCATTAATGAAAAATCTTTTAGACTGTCAATCAATCATAAATATTAGTATTAGTGATTTTTAAAATAATTAGGAATAAAAATCAAATATTTTTACTAATATTTTAATATATCATTGATATTTGGTTGATGATATAAAAAATTATTTCAGTATATCACAATTAAATCCTTAAATCATAATTTCTGTTTTTATTTTTTCTATATTTTTCATTTTTTTTATTATTAAAACAGGTGCTGAAAGCCTGAAACGGGGTATCCTATTTTGGCGTGGGGTGGATTACGTGCTTTGCCTATGCTATTTAAAATTGATGGAAAAGAGTAAACTAAAGGGAAGGTGAGTTAGAGACCGTACACGGAAGAGGACCATTACCATACGGCTTGTGAGTCACAGACACACCGAACGTGACGCCCACACCAACTCTACTCGCGTGCCTGTTTCGGTTTCTGTTGGTCTCTACATAGTTCTTGAAGTAAAACATTTTTCCGGTTCCGTGTTTGGGAAACTGACTAAAATGCCCCTACCTGGTGGCAACCAAATATTTGTGTAATTTGTCGGTGGAGATATAATGGAGTTTGCCATGCTAGATCCGGAAGCAACGTTGGTGGAGCTTAGCAATATATTTTTTAATATAATATCTTCAATACATTTTCTTTATATCAGATTCATATAAAATTTATTTAATAATAAAAAATATATTAAAAAAAGTGTAATAAAGATTAAAGAATGAATTGTTAATATTATTATATCCATCATATCATATAATTATATAATATTATTGAAGCCTGATGACGGGGTCAAAGTGAACTCACCTCAGACAAGTTTACTGGCTCAGAGCTTTTCTCTCTTTACCAAATACTAATAACATATCGATTAGGACCTTGAGCCAACACTCCCAAAAACCCACCCCTCTCCAATCACCAAATAAAAAAAAAATGAAAAAAAGCTATTACTTTGGTGAGAATATTTTAAGATTGATATTATATTATCGTGTTGTTAATTAGAGATACCAGTTAAGGAATTTAAAAACATAAATTTTTATGAAAAAATTAAATATACAACTTCTTAACTTAATAAATACATTATCTTTTCATAAAAACTTGTTTTTTAATTAAAAAAATCTTAGTGTCTTGTTAATTATCTAAAATATAAATATTAAACAAAACTATATTTTATATATATATATATATATATTGTTTTTAAGTTTACTAAATTATAGTTTTAGTTGTAAACAATTTTTCATATCAAATGCTAGTTGAGTTTCGAGCTTAATCATTTCTTATCATTCTATACTAAAAGAAATCATTTCTTATCAACTCCATGATATTTTAACTATTTTCAACCCTAAATGCATCTAAATATCCGAAGTACAAGTTAATTTCAATTGACTTGCTCATAAAAAAGGGTGAATGCTAAATTAAAGATTATAAAAAAACGTAAGTTTTCATTATATAAATAAGTGATATTTATAGTTTTTTAATAAAATTTATATTTCCAATGAAAAAAATACATATATAATAACTCACCTATGAATATATATCACATGTACATAACAACGTTAAAAATAGTATAAAAAATATTTAAAAAATAACATATAAGTTTTGTCCATAAAAAAATATATCTTTACGATAAAAGTAAAATAAAAGAAAATAGTAGTTGAGATTGAGAAGAATTGTGATATTTAAACAAACAAAATTATTTTTTAACACCATATATTTATACAATACAACACTTATTTATTATTTTATGTTCTTTCCCTTTGATCCATTACTTTAAAACATCACCCAGAATAAGCTGTCCCATATTTGTTATCCTATTTGGATCTCAAAATATGATTTCTGGACTGAGAAATGTTGCAAAATGCAATCCCCACAGCGAGGCAGAGAGCAATGCAGGGTTGGGGCAGGAAACAAAATAGAAAAGGAGAGGGAGGTACTGTGATAAATTGAAGGAAATGCTGTGGCAGTGGAGTGGGGAATGGGGATAAATGTAAAAGGAAGGAAGGTAAGGTAGGTGTCGTTATCAACTTCTCCCTCCCCGGTATGTCTCTTCAGACTTCAAAGTTATAGGTTGGCACAGGGAACGTAGATAGACATACACACTATAGTGTATGGTATACTACTCCTAATACAGTGTTACTGTACTCCCTCTCTCTCTATCTATGTATCTCTCTAATTAGAGAGAGAGAGAGAGAGAGAGAGAGGAGGCAAAGGGCCACCTCGTCCCTCTGCTCCTACTTCTACTTTTCTACTACTAACCCACTCTCTCATTCCTCTTCCTTCTTAAACTTCAAATCGCTTCGGCCTCTCTTCACTTCCAAACTTATCTCTGCCTTCTAAACATTTTTCTTTCATTAAAACCCCTCCATAGTGAACTGAACTCTTCATCGGTCTTATGTTCCTTTCTTTTCTTTTTAATTTAATTATCTTAGATTTTTATTTAGTATTTAATAAGAAAAAGGTCCAATTTTCAGTTTTCTTCTCTTTCTCTCTTTTATCCTCCTCGGAGCCACAGAGACTCTCTCACTGTTCTCGTTTCGGGTGGTGTCAGTAAGGGAACGAAATGCAAAAGATCATTGTGAGAAATATTCACAATTTGCTTAGCTCAGCAACTATTATAATCAAGGTTTTCCCAGCTGGGTATTCTGCATTTCTTTTAAAACTTTAGCCTGTTTTGTGGGATGTGCATTGGGTTCAAGGATCGATCTTTTGTGGTGTGGGGTTGAAAATTTGATAGCATGAAGAACTTTTACTGGTTTAAAGAAATGTCAAACAACGTTAAATCAGGGAGAAGGCTTTCTTTAGGGGAATACAAGAGAGCAATATCATGGTCCAAGTACCTGGTATCCTCAGGGGGTGCCATAAAGGGAGAAGGAGAAGAGGAATGGAGTGCAGACATGTCTCAGTTATTTATTGGCTCCAAATTTGCTTCTGGCAGACATAGCAGGATCTACAGAGGCATCTACAAGCATATGCATGTCGCTATTAAGCTTGTGAGTCAACCGGAGGAGGATGAGGATTTGGCTGCTTTGCTTGAGCAGCACTTTATTTCTGAGGTTGCTTTGCTCTTTCGATTGCGCCATCCAAATATCATTACTGTAAGTATCACTATTTAATTTTGCATGGAATATACTAACTTTGATGTTCCTTACTATTAATTTCCATTTATCGTATATTCATTTCGGAAAAGTGAGTTTGAGGGTAAAGTACTGAGAAAGTAAAGATGCATTCACATATAAATGATTTAGTGGGTTGAGATCTCTATACATTTTAACAAATGATGGGTGAATATACCATTACTTTCTTGCTTTATACTTAACCTCACTTTAGAGGATACTTATTCTTCATTTCGAGCAGACCTTGTCATTGTTTTTTACTTTACACTTAGAAGGGTTTCATTCTTTACCGTAAATTACAGCCCTTAACTTTTGTATGGTTCAATGGGATTAAGGCCATCTTGCTGTTACTTCCTGTCCCATTTTTGCCACTATTATCTTGCTATACTAACTTGATACTGTGAAATTTCTTGGATGAAGTACTGAAAAGAGGAATCAATTATTAGCAAAAAGGAATTATGCAGTAAAGATGAATCTAATACATTTGCGGCTATTATTCCGGAATATGTTTTGTGGATGTTGTTCCTGATCAAGTAAGGCCTGAGCCAGAGATGTTTTAGGTTGTGAATTCATTCTATTTAAAGTTGATAATGTGGCAATGTGGCCTGTTAAATGAGTGCTAGCAGAAGCAGTTGCTGCGGAGACTAGAGTTGCTATTTAGATAGGAGAATGCATTATGTGTAAACTTTTGTATCTGCTGAATAATAATGAATAGAGTTTCTATTTTAGATAGGAGAATGCATTATGTGTAAACTTTTGTATCTGCTGAATAATAATGAATAGAGTTGCTATTTTAGATAGGAGAATGCATTATGTGTAAACTTTTGTATCTGCTGAATAATAATGAAATTAAACATGTTCCCACAACTATTGACTTGTGTTGTTCGTGCAGTTTGTTGGAGCTTGCAAGAAACCTCCTGTGTTTTGTATAATTACAGAATATTTGGCTGGGGGCTCACTGAGAAAATACCTGCAGCAGCAAGGACCACATTCACTTCCTCTCCAACTTGTTCTGAAATTAGCCCTCGACATTGCACGGGGGATGCAATATCTTCATTCTCAGGGTGTACTTCATAGGGATCTCAAATCAGAAAACCTGTTATTGGGGGAAGATATGTGTGTAAAAGTGGCAGATTTTGGGATTTCTTGCCTAGAATCCCAGTGTGGTAGTGCAAAAGGATTTACAGGAACTTACCGTTGGATGGCACCTGAAATGATCAAACAAAAGCGTCATACCAAGAAAGTAGATGTCTATAGTTTCGCCCTAGTTCTTTGGGAGATTTTAACAGGACTGACACCATTTCACAACATGACACCAGAGCAGGCAGCATTTGCAGTCTCCCACAAGGTATTGAATTGGAATTTACTTAATTAATCTTGGGGAACATATTCTTATTGCATTGCATGGATATGTAACATGATCAATCTACTTTTTTACCTCTAAAAAACTATGTGAGCTATTATATGAATATGCTGAGATTGGCTTGCACAAAGCTTGAATCTCTGTTTTAATTGTTCGTCATATCCTTTCATTCAACATGTTTAACCCAATATGTATTAACTTCTTGTCAAAATCTTTTGTATACTTTGTGACGTTGCTAGGTGGATTAAGATATTAAATTGCAAAGTAAATTTTACAGATATCGCATTTATATACATATATGTTTGCATGTTCAGTTTTATTGCCTGCTGTAATTTGGGTAGGTCCCCTTCATGACTAATGTGACCCGTATCCTTCTCAAACGTGTGGACGTGGTGGGCAACTATCATTCATTGTCTATCATAATATGATCTTTACAGAGCATGTGAGTATGTTTATGATAGCCTTGCTTATCAAAGCAAGACACCTCATCAACAATATTATATTACACCTAGGGTAGGCTTTTTAATTTTTGCCTGACATCCATATGATTCTTAGGGAATGTTATGGTAACTATATTCTTTTTCTAGGGCACAATATCTAGAGTGAGTTGTCAATCATTTCATCTGCTATTATTTATTTTTAAAATATTTATTTTGAAATCAATATTCAATGAATATTTGACAAACACCTCACTAGGGTACCATAGAAATTCCCTGGTTCTTAAGCTTTTTACAACATTCAGGATTCCATATCTGCTACTCTTGCTACCACCCCCGCCTTCTCCTACATGCAAAGAACATCATAACGTTGTATCAAACCAATATAACGTTTCACGTGTATTGTTTTTGCATATGCTGCAATATCCTAGATATATACTTCGGGTTGCTGTATAAAATACTAAATAACTGAATATGGGTTATGTTGCTATTTTTCGATAGGACTAAGGTTCTGAGTTGTGATATCAATCTCCTTGATTCTATTTGAAATTATAGTGGGGCTACTTCAATGTCTATTGTTTTTGTTCACTTCTAGCAACTCAATTTGGTGGATTTTGTGCAGAATGCAAGGCCTCCTTTACCATCTAACTGTCCACTGGCATTTACCCATCTCATCAGCAGATGCTGGTCAAGCAATCCAGATAAGCGGCCACATTTTCATGAGATAGTCTCCATCTTGGAGAGCTATACTGAATCACTTGAGCGGGATCCTGAATTTTTCTTTACTGACAAACCACGTCCAAGTAATATAATTCTGAGATGCTTACCGAAATGTAATGCTGGCCATAAATCTGCTTCTTGCAAAGCTTAGGATCATCTTTCCAATTATGTGACATGAAGAATTGTATTATACTCAATCCCATCCCATGAACCACAAATATGTTCAATTAATAAATACAACCCTCTTATCTAATTTGTCATTTGTTGTATGTACTTGGGAGATAGATTCTCAGGGACAATGGTTCCAATTTGATCATTCTTTCTCATGTGCTCTAAACTAAAAGTTTCATATTTTAGAAAATAGTAAGTACTCATTTTTTGTTTATATGAGTAAATACTCATTTTGGTTCTCTGAAAGTATACATGCATAACATGGGTGAATGGTTCTCCATTTATATATAAAGTAGTAGAGAGACCCGTGTTAAGCACTAGCCCATAAGAGAAAGACATTTTAATCATAATGATAAGGTATAAGTTCAGATATAATTCAGCCATTAATCATAATCATTTTCGACCAACAAGTTTGGAACCAATGAGAAATATCAGATAACTCAAATGCTTAGCTATGGTAATATGTGTATCTTGAACCCAGATTTCGAAGATAAGCCACTATTCTTTGCTTAACTAACATAGATTAGAGCTGCAAATGTTGTTGTAAGTCTTGATTGTTTTAATAAAGGTTTAATTACTTCACAGGTCCTTGAACTATTTGGGAATTTTTAAATAGGTTCATAAACTAAAAAAATTTGTAATTGGGTCTCCGAATTTTGATATATTTTATAATTGGGTACCTGCACTTTAAACGTTTGTAATCAGGTCCCTGAACTTGTTAATAGTTTGTAATAAAGTCCCTGAGATATTAGGCATTTTTAAAATCTTTGCTATTGTGGTGATTCAATGGTTTTATTAACTTCCAAAATCGATAAGAAACCTCGAAAGAAATTTATACGGTGCTTTAATTATAAGGTTTTTCTCCTACCCCAAGGACCTAATTACAAATTATTTACAAGTTAGGGGACCTAATTACAAACGTTTAAAGTGCAGAGACCCAATTACAAAGTATTTAGAAGTTCAGGGATCCATTTACAAAAAAATTTAGTTTGGGGACTTATTTAAAAATTCCCAAATAGTTCGGGGACCAAGTGAATAATTAAACCTTTAATAAATTGTGAACATAGTTTAAAATTCTAAGTATGTGTTGTATTCTGTTTTTGCCTTTTTATTTCTTACTTGGGGTAAGATTTTGTTTTGCTTGTTTTATGGGGAGCGATGTAGGGCTATTGATGTCATAATAGAAATTTTATACACTTATTTTATTTATTGTTATGGTGCTATTGACCTATGTTTTTTAATGAGATGATGCTTGCTATACACTTTGATTTAGTATCGTCGTATCATTTTATTGTATAAGGACCAACTGATGTACAGAATCAATCAGTGGTCAGTTTAGAACGTGGGACATGTTTTGCATAAGGAATTGGATAGCTAGCTCTTTTGCCACCCTCCCGTCCCAACACCTCAGTCTTAATAGAAGAACCTGTGTGGTGACCGGTGGGTCTCTCTCTCATAACGCAATCCTAACCATCCAAAATCCAAAGGTCGTCGTGAATCTAAATCACTCTCCTACCAAAATCTCAATCTCCCAAACCATACCATACCATACCATACCATACCACTGGCAGTTGGAATTTCAAATCCATTAATAATTCTTTGAGTTTCTTGCCTGAAGAGTTCCACCGGCGAGACCTTCGAGGTGGATGAAGCGGTGGCTTTCAAATCGCAGACTATCAATGATCTTTTCGATGGCAATGGCGCTGACACAGTAATCCCTCTCTCCCAAGTCACCGGCCCCATTCTTGCCAATACTGCGAGAAGCACGAGACCAACGCGGATGAGCTCGACTTGTGGGACCGAAATTTCGTCTATGGGATTAACAAGGCAACACTCTTTGATCTCCTTCTGGTCAGTTCTCATTCTTTTCTTTTCTCCCAGGCTACCGGTTCTTTCTTGCTTAGTATTTTGGGTGTAGTGATTTAATTTTAGGTTATGAGATTGCGAAATTTTAACTAGGTAATTTTTGCAGGCTGCTGACTATCTTTGTATCCAAGACCTGCTCAACCTCACTTGTGATCGTGTAGCACTTCGTATCTTTGCGCTTACTCCCCAGGAAATTAGGACGTACTATAGCACCAGGGAAGAATGAGTTCACTCACATCACATACATGTTACATTGGTAATCTATAGGTTTATGTCCTTTCTTTAGCGGATTGGATTGTGTGGTTTGTGCCCTAGAATGTGCTTGTAATGTTTGTTTGTAACTAGCAGACAGATTGCCTCACATCACTCACATCACATATATGGATTCTTAGATCCTCTTTCCATTGACAATTTGATGCAACAGCATTCTGTGTTTGTGTCAGCATCCCCAATTACAAGAAACGATAGCTGTTTTAGATTATGATATAATTGATTAAGAATAATTAATTTTAAAAGAATTGATTTTAAAAAAATTGAGTTTAAAAAAATTGATTTATATTTGATAATGATATTTTAAAAGTAGGTTCATAAGAATTAATTTCGTTTGGATGATAAAAGTATAATCACTTTTGATGTGTAAATATAAAGAATTTTGTGGGTCTCATACCCAAAATTAATTTTATTCAACCTAAAAGCTAAGAATTCTTGCTTCCATCAAAATCAATTCTACCCATCCCAGAATCAATTCTATCCACCACGATTTTGACACCCAAATACAAAAAGAGTAATTTTCACTTTTAGTGGCCTTGTTTTTAATTCTAGAATTGATTCTGACCTTTCCGGAATCTAAACCAAAAGGGGACTTAATGTTTCAAACAATTGAATTTCAATTCGGCAATCCTTTTTATTTAATATTATTTTATTTTATTTAATAAAAATAAAGACAAATACATAAAAAAAAAATTATTTTTGAGATGATAAATAATTTAATGTTAAATTAATAATTGGGATTTATATATGACATTGATTATTCATTTAGTCTCTATAAGTAAAAAATTTGGAAATGATCACCTACATAAGTAAATGGTAGCAAAGTTGGTTCCTATATATGCAAACGTTAGCAAATTCGTTGCTGTCGTCAACACATTGGTTCTTATATGTGTAATTGATAATAAATTTGTCTCTATCGTCTACCAAGGAACTCGGACCCAACTAAAGATTCTTTTCGTATTGGTAATTTTTTATATATTATATCGATCTATTTTTTTTAGAGTGAACTTGGATAATTTTCAAAATATAAAATCATTTATGGTTTTTTATTTGAATTACAAAAAAATAAACTTTGGACTAAGATGAATTGTAAAAATATTGTATTATTAATCTTGAAAAGTCGGTAAGTTTTAGTAAGTATTCTGATATTAATCGTCTTGAGTTGGTTCAACCGCTAATTTTATTAAAAGTGTTAAACTATGCATATTCTAACAAAGAAATCAATACCCGATTAAAAAGTATTAAACTATATCAACAGGGTAGATTTTTTTCCAAATATTCATGCATATTACTTATAGAATATTATGTGGGTCGACGTATGCTTTATGTTTCTAGAATTTTGATCATAACCACTTTCTATAGCGCACTAGTCAAAGAATCAAAAAAGTAATTTTGTATTAGAAATAATATATTTAATAATATTACTCGATTTAAAATTTTTTCCAGAGGGACCAAATCAAAAAATTATATCATGTAAGAACGAATTTGTTGACGATAGAGACGAATTTGCTAACATTTACACATATAGGGGACGTATTTGCTAACGTTTATGCATGTAAGACTCATTTCCAAATTTTTATGTATGAGGACTAAATAAAGAATCTGTCACGTATAGGGATAAAATTATTACTTTAACGATAACTTTAAATAAATTCAAGAATTACAAGTACTAAATATTTTAAATTAAATAACATAGATATAAAAATAGAATCTATATAAAAAAAACATACAAACATGTCTTTTCATGCCATTTATAATTTTGAATTAGTTCAACCGCTAATTTTATCAAACACTTCAAATCCAATAAGTTAGTTTATTCACTATCAGTTAGTTTATCCGCTATCAACTATAAACTCATTTCCTATCAACTAGGTTATTCGTTTTTTGCTAACTTTTACTAAATAGAGCTTAAGAGTATCATTGTTTTGGGAAATTACTGCCTATCCTCTTTAACTTTTATCACGTGCCACTAAACTCTTCCTAAACTTTTGGTTTAAAGTAAACACGCTAAATTTCGTTAAGTTATACTTCCCCAAGTAAAGGAAAAACAAAATTGTATAACCAACTTAAAATCGTGACTAATTTGCTCAAAACTATAATTCGTATAAATGCTAATGCTGGATACACCAATTTTTCTCAACAAATTTGCTGTACTTTCTACTTTATATTATATTTAACATTCTCTTTTAATCATGAAGACTTAAAATTGAATAGTCCTAAAAAAAGACTAAAAACTGAATTCTTGTATTAAAACTGAACAATTTTTACTAACTCCAGGTAAAAATGTTTTAGTTCTTGCTACAACTACATATCAAGGCTATGCTTAAATTTTTTTCAGTATGTCTTAATCATAGTGTCATGAAAGATTCTACCACGTCAAGCGGAAGACACCGTCCAGAATATGTTAAACTATAGAACATGTATAGAAAAATAATGTAAATCTATTACTAATTGAGCAAAATTGATTATGAAAACAGAATAATAATCTGTTTGGTTGCACGTTTGCCAACCACGTTCGCCGCGATTTTTCTGAAGCTACTAATAGTAGCTTTCACTGTGGGCATTGTTCCCACCGTGATTCCAAACATATGCTAAATGATAGTGGAACCCAACCATGGAGAGTCAAAAGGTGAAACAACATGAAAAGGACTTTTTATCCCCACGGTGCATCCCCCTCAAGCTGAGAATAATCTCTCAGGTAACTTATGACCCGTAAATATGTCTGTGGACGGGTGGGGCTTCTAAACTCTTGACCACTTCCAACCAAGGTTTGTCTATCATAAAGAAGGAAATTTTTGACATATAGGCCACAAATAAAATAGGATTCTCTAAAGGTATAACATTAAAGTTCTTATATTTAATTTTCTTCTTGACATCAAAATTTTGTAAACTCTTGGCTGTTGAATTTTGAATATTTAGCATATCACTATCTTCTGGTTCCACGGGCAACCCAAAGTCAATCAAGCACATTGCCCTGAAGATAGAACAATTTTCAAACATGAGAAATAAATATTTCAAACAAAAAAAAAGTATACACGTCATAAATCTAATATTTTCATAGTTTCTATTTAGAGCCAGTAATGATTAACTATCAGTGTATCACAATTCTGAAACCAACTGAAGTGTATCACATTTACGAAAATATTAATCTGGTTGTGATTGTGAACAATGTTTTCAGAACCGGTTCCCGATTAAACCAGTCTGGCTGCCTGGTCCAGTTCTAAACGGTGGTTGTGAAAGATAACAGAATATATTTTTTTGGGGAGGTGGGAGGGGTGGGAGCTATTGTAGAAGCAATTTTAAAGGGATTTTGAATTTCATTCGTTACAAAAAAAACAAAAAAAAAAAAAAAAGTGCATGACATGTAAAAAAACATAAACCACTAGTTTCAAATTAATAAACCATTCGCCTCATACCAAAAACAATTATGTTGCATATGACATGTACTTCTCTCATTTAATGTTTGCCCACTTCATTAATGCAAAATGTCAATTTTATATTTGAAAAGAACGTACCTGGAGCTATAAACAACAACTGAAGATGAAGTTGACGAGGGTGGGAATGAAAGCCCAATAACTTCACCCGGAAATTCCTGGTATCTCCTGGGAAGAACATGTGTGTTCCGATTTGACCATTCTCCCAACTTCTTGGCCTCTACGTCAAATGCATACACTTTATTTGAGGAAGTTGTAACAATCAGTACATTGCTGTTCTGGGGCGGAAATCCACCAGCTGTAACAGAGGCATCCTCTAATCTTGAAATGAACCAGTGCTGCCTGTTGCACAAAAAGGTTCCAATCACTACAAACCCCCACGATTAAAACTTTCTGAAGGTTCTCTCATGCGAGTCTCCCTAAAAGTTTGTCTATTTTATTTTTAACTTTTTTAAGCATTAAAAGGATGTACTAGCTACCTGCACAGAGCAACTACAGTAATAGACGTCCTGAAGTAAAAAGAAAAGGTTAAGCAAATTAGAGACAACACCTTAGTATCTCCAAGTTGAATACATATATATCTCCAAAGCAATTAACGGCTGCCAACCACTGCCTATCAGAACTGCTAAACAATTTTGTTATGGGAGGCTCAGTAGAAGGTAATTCCTCATCTTGCAACTCACGGCGGGGTGTAAAAGTATGCACTAGTTCTGAGCTGCCCACATCCACAACCTATAGCATTCAAAAGTGAAGAGCATCAATAGAACAAACTACAGAGTTTTTTATCCAATGATTATGATATTTTAATCCAAAAATGAAGATGAAGTATATAGCTAGCTTACATATATCCTTCTATCATGCCCAGCTACTATTAACCAAGAGGAGTCATGAGTAAAAATCATAGAATGGGCAAATGGTAATCTTTGAGGAAGTTTTTTTCTACCAACATTCCATGTAGTTTTCCCAACTTCACACCTCAATTCAACGAGACTAGGCTTCAAATGATCGGAGTACGCAACAAACACCCCCAAATTAGAAATTGTGCTGCAAATTATCTTTTGAGAACAAATTATCTTTTGAGAAGCCTGATTCTTGACTCGGGCAAGCATTTCAGCATTTGCATGGCCTCCAGCTGTGTGAACATTTCTGAATGGTAGCGAATGAATATCTAACCAATGCGAAGACTGGACTAAAAGCATTGACGATTGATTGAAGGCAGTATTAAGCACTAGTTGAATAGGTGTTCTTTGAGGCGCAGGACAGATATCATGAGGAGAAAACTTAGTGAATTCTTTCACAGGGTATGCAAAGAGTTTTGTGTCATCTCCTGCTGAGATAAGCATGGGAACCCCCATGTGGGCCCACTTATGGTAACTGAAATCCATGGGTTTTTCTTCACGTCGAACTCTTTTAATCTTCTCATCTGGCAAAGAATCTGCTAAACACAAGTGCATGGCTAAGGAACAGAAATGGCAAATGCATTCATAACTAAAGATCTCATTTACATGCATCTTGGTTGATATAGTGCCCAATATGACAATTTTTTTTACTGAAAATAAACACTTTTTCTACATAGAAAAACATTTTTGGTTAAGCTAAAAAGTTGACCTTCTGAACATAGCAGCAAAAATAGCTTTCAGCTTTTTATTTAAAAAAATTGAAATTTCAACTTTTTTAAAAATGCTTTGCTTATGCCCTAGGGTTTTGCATAATAAGCTCATCCAAACATGCTAATACAATTTTCACAGAATAAATAACAAAAAAATTAGAAACAATAGAACTTTCAAACAGACCTTCTTCAACTATTGGTACAGCAACAGTCAAAGCCCTGACATCATGGGTATGAGCCCTTACATATTGAACATAGATCCATCTCTTCATCATTATTGGAGAATTGACATCGTCAGATGATATTGACTGACTAGACAGCTTATAAAGAATAACCTTCATAAAAAATAAACTAAACAAACATTATTATAATGCACTTGGTTAACACACTAACCATGGGATTATATGGAACCTTAAGGAAAAATAGAACAGCAGAAAATAATTTGATGAATAAAGAATAACAATATGACAATACTTGGACTTGTAGATAACACATAATGACATACTTCTTGAGAATATATAAAAGCAGAAGAATTCAATAAATGAGATACACTGATATGTGAGATATGATAGACAACGGACCTCCACTAAGAGCAATTCAAGATACAGAGACAATCACATTTGAAACATAGGGATGAAACAGCATATATTATATAACTATAGATATTTTAACCCAAAAAAAAGAGGCACAGAAAACAAACCAGAGTGAAAAAACTCAACGTATTGCCAGCAAACAACCTTATTACTTTTCAATTACATGGCTAATATACACGGTAATTATGCCTCTAAAATACTAGTAGTAACCACTGTAAGTTGCTATAAATAGAAATAGAAATACATAATAATGTTAAATGGAATTAATTAACAATGTTTCATGTATTGGTCAAACATTAACAATGATAAGACAGTATGAAACATGCTAAACTCAATACTTACAGACTCAGTCATGGTAAAATACTGAAGTATACTTTAAAGGATTCTAACCATCTCACAACAGCATCCCGTATGTAAAAAGTTCTATGTTGTGTAATTGTGTGAATATTACCACTGCTTTTAACTTTTATTGACAAAAATAAAAACCATAAATTAACCCAGATATTATAGTTGTCTTCAATTCTTGGAATCCATCACACAAATTCTCGTCACCATTAATCCTATGTAAGAGGGTAGAACTACCTCTCTAGTAATCCATTTCAACAATCTTCTCTTTATCACTTCTATTTCAAGTTCCAACTTATGATTTTTGGTTTCCCTATTATGCTCAATCACTGTATTATTTAACTTTTTTAACTCTTTCACTCTTTGCAACATTGCATTCTTATATGCACATTACCGAAGTACCAAAATCCAAACCATCATACAAGTTCCCATGTGGTAACACTTCAGGCAAATTAATTCAAACTTCAAAGAAAAAAGTGCCCAAAAAATAGGAAGTCATTATTTGAAATTAAAATAAGTAATAAGTACTAGAACTAAGTGTTATCAATAGCAGATTGCAGACCACAGCAGAAAGCCAAAATTCCACCATACAATATGGTGGGTAGCATTGCGGGCAAATAGCGGCGGAAGCATGGTGTTTGAAAAGAAATCAGCTATATAAACAGATATGGCAGATGTATATATAGAACCATAATGACACTATACTATATATACAGAATCCAGTACAGCTATATATACAAAACCATAACACTATAGATAGAAAAAATCATCTATAAAAATTAGCTATATATAAAGAAAAAATCATACAGACAAAAACACCAAATGTAACAGTTGCAACATAATGTAAAAGCCATAGAGAAAGTGAACTATATACACATCCATTTCACTCTATCATGACAGAACACTTTGTTAAACATCTGTGTGTTACGTAACTTGTGTTACATTAACAGGAAAAAAACCTCAAAATATCAGAATTAAAATAATGAAAAGAACTGAAAAATGGGTGCCTTACTTGTGTAACACTGGGAAAGAAACAAAAAAGCATTACACAAATAACACACTAACAGAGAAACAAACAGAAAGACCGAGAATCGGAAACAGAGAAACAGAAATACTGAGAAACGGAGCAAAAGAGGCATCAGAAAGCACCTCCTAAAACACAGAGATGTCGCACTTGCCGAAGACAGGAGTCGCACTCATGCCAGAGGGAGTGAGTCATGCCAGAAATGTCGCTAGAGATGGTGGGCTAGTGGAGCCAAAACCAAAGACGACAGAGAGAGAGAGAGTGACAAAAAGAGTAGATATGCCGAAGAAAGGGTGAACGGGGTTAGGGATTTACTAATCTGATCCCTAAAACCCAAAACACCCTAAAAAATGCCAGAACCGCCTTGAAACGCCATGGCGGTGTTGCCCTCAAAGTTCAAACTGGGAAAAACCGCAATGCCATGGCTGGCAAATCGCGTTTTGCCCAGAATTCGCCCCGCCATGGCGGTGTGACGCCGCCATGGGTGCAATTCAACAACACTGCTACAACTTTAACTAAAATATATTGGAATTGTGAGATAATTTATAAATATATTACACTACTAATTACTAATGTAAAAAAAAATTGCCAAACAGCTGACAGAGTTTTGTGAAACCGAATTGAAGCAAAAAAAATCATTAACAGCCCATTGCAATGTAAAAAAGTTTAGTTACTTTGGTTCATAAGGATTCAACAAATTATTCAATTCCATACCTGGCCATCAGAACCAGCAGAGAACACCCTATCATGACTAGGTGCCGCTGCTAGAGCATTTGCATCTCCCTTGTGTAATGAATAAGCTTGCAAGAGTGTTCCATGTTGGCTGTCCCAAAACTGGACACTACCGCTGCTGTCTGCACTAACAAGTGTCCCAGACCTAAAATAATAACTAACCAATCAGTAACAAAGGTTGTGAATATGAAGTGCAGAAGTATTGATATCAACAAAATGATGCCTCTACTGTCACCTTAAGGAAAGCAATGACCATATACAAAGTTCTTGTCCACTGCCCCAACCTCCAAGTCCAGCCGTAATCCTATAGACTTCATGACCCGACATAACATCCCAGCATCGTATTAACCTGTGAGGAGATAAAGAGAAGAAACATGTGTAAGTATATTTAACTATGTATTAATGATAAAAAAAAAAATTAAAAAAAAGTGGATTATGCTGTATCTGCTTAATCTATTGCAGAATCAAACATATAAACTTGCACTCTAGCAAAAGAACAAAGGAGAAAAATTCCCTGTAATTTTAAAAGTGACACAAGACGCCGGTAGTGACTCAATGATCACTGATCAATCACAACATTAATATGTACCCGTCACTACTGCCTGAATATATGTAGTTAGCATCTTCACTCCAAGTCACACTTAAAACTCGTCCTGAAAACAATACCACAAAACATTCTCTTAATAGGAATCAACAAATCAAGCACAACAGACAGAAATCTTGCAGCAAGCCAGACAGTTCAGGGAAAAAAATCTCACCTTTGACTCGAGGCAAGGATTTCTCATACATAAATTCGTCCGCATCAGAGACGGCATAAATTCTCACACAACCATCACCATAACCAATCGCTACACGTGGATACTCAAGAACAGATTGCTTGACAGTACCAGGCGAGTCAGAGTCTTCATCGCTTTCACTGTTCTCAGGTTCATCAGGATCGTTGAATTTACTAACGTATCCATTCCCCAAATGACCACCCTTTGTCTCAGCATTTATAACACCACTCTTAGGCAGTGTCACAGCCATTTTCCAGATTGAGACATCATCTGAATCTAGCACTGTCTGTAAGCACAATAAATATAGTTAAGTCATGAAATAACTAATTGGCAACAACAATCAATAAACAAAGAATGAATGCACTGGCCTTTAAGAACATTCTTTCAACAACAACATAATAATAATAAAAATAAATAGGTTTAACTAATGCTGTCATCGCTATACATACCGCAGATTTTGAATTTAGTGCAGTAGTGCTCATACATATACAAATTGGAAAATGGTCCACATGGGTTAGGTTAACAAAACAGTCCCTGCTGTCACCACATTGATCCTTATAAGTGACACCTTCCAGCAAATGGGAGGTTAGGTATAGGGAACAAATCAAAAAAAATGTATAACATTTAAGGACCGATTTGCAAACGATAGGGACAAATTTGCTAAGTTTGCAAATTTAGGGACTGATTTTAAATTTTTTAGATATGGGACTAAATTCAAAATGGCCATTACATATGGGGACCAAAAGAATAGTTAAAACTAATAAATATTACACTGGTATTTTATAAAAAATAAATAAATAAACAAATGCTACACTGATAAGTACCTAGAAGACATTAAGTACTAGCAGACAATACAAAAACACTTGAGAGTTTGCAAGTTTTAGTTTAGTTACATGATAAACAAATGAGTGATGTCGAAATGAAAATGCAAAATGAGGAAAGGAAAGGAAAAGGGTTATAGAAAGATAGGTACGGTTTGTGTCAAGTGGAAAAGATCCCACTTAGAAACGGATCCATCTAAGTTAGATGAGAATAAACGACCGAAAGTGGAACCACCGTTGCACCAAATAAGTGAAGAAACTGTTTTATTAGGGTCACCGTGAATGGTTAGTTGACAATGCCAACCGATGGAACCGGGAGAGACGAGCCAGAGCTCGAGGGAACCATCTTCGCGAGCCGCGGCGACATGTAAGCCATCGACGCTGGTGGCTAAAGCTATGACAGGTGAAGGCCTCCAATCAATTGATATTGAACTACTAATCTGGTAGAGTTCATCAATACTTTTGTTGTTACGTAGGACCAAGCACCTGCACCGCACAACTCCCATGCCTGTCTGTGAATTGAGAAAATAGGGTAGAGATCGTAGATAGAGAGAATAGGGATTCAGAAACAGAATGTTCTGAAGCCGGCCATGATATTGATTAGGTTTTTGTTAAGGTTTATTAGGCGCGGGAGGATCCTATATACCTTCCGCACGGGTGGTGGTATAAGTCAGGCCGGGATATGACGGCCTATTATGATAGTACACTATTTAATAAAAAGTATCACGCCAAACATTTTTAAAAAACCTGTATAATTAAAGAAGTGAAATGATTAAAGCTTCAAAAAATATATATTCTGTTCACATGGGGCACATGATGCGTGACTTAAATAGTAAAGTGACCCATGTGAAGCACGAGTATATATTACTTATGAACATTTTTATAAAATATTTTACGTTTTATGCATACTAGCGGCAAGACAGGTGCCTGTCTGACCGCGTCATTTTTTCGTTTATTTGTGTGTATTTTTGGTTGGCATTTTATTTGTTATTTTGACGTTCTGAATAAACATGTATGCTTGATCCATTTTACTATTGTGTGACTATAGAACATTGTGGTTGTCATTCTATTTGTTATTTTGACGTTCTAAATAAACGTGATTCATGATAAAACAATCGGGCATTGCAAAGTGTACATATACTTGGGGGTGGCAAATTGGAATTCAAAATTCTCGAAGTAATTAGAAAATTCCTAGCGCTATTATGTGTTGGACGAAAATTACATTGCAAATCTGCGTGTAAAAAGTTACATACCTCATATTAAACATCATCAAATGTAACAGAATTTTAAACATGCATACCACTCTCTAAGTTATATTACATATATGGTTTTTTAATAATGATTACTCATGTATAATATTTTATAGCATGTATAATAAATCAAAATTAGCAATTATGAATTTAAATTTGCACAATAATAAGAATGAGAGTTTTTTTTTATATATATAACTACATATTAATATATGTATGTACTTAATTTTTATACTTACTATTTGCAGGTTCATTACTTTCTCTAACGCTTGTTACAACTTTATTGTACTGTGTTCCTTGAAACATTGTTGATGCAAAAGTATGATCTGCATGATTAAGTATTTTTGTTTAATTTAAAAGTTAAACAAAAAATATCAAAAAATGTATTTCTCTCAGACATAAAAATAAAAATGAAAAATTTCCCTGGTTAAATAGATTTTTGTTTGAATAATTTAATTTTGTTATTGTAAATTTATTTGATAAATTATTTTTTACTATTTCACCAAATAGTTTGGATGTAGGTTTATACATGTATAAAATGTAATAGGAGAGACAATTTTTTTTTGGATAGTAATTTCGAAATTTAAATAGTCACAATAATAAGAATGAGAATTTTTTTTTATAGATAAATACATATATTAATATATGTAACTACTTAAATATCTTTCTACTCACCATGTGCATGTTCATTACTAATGCATAATATTTGATAGCATGTATAATAAATCAAAATTAGCAATTATGAATTTAAATCTACACAATAATAAGAATGAGAATCTCCTTTTTATATATATTACCACATATATTTATATATGTATGCACTTAATTTTTGTACTTATCATGTCCAGGTTCATTACTTTGTATAACGCTTGTTCCAGCTTCATTGTAATGTGTTCCTTGAAACCTTGTTGATGCAAAATTATGATCTGCATGATTAAGTATTATAGAAATAACTTTTAATTAGACCAAAAATATTAAAAAATGTATTTATAGAGACATAAACATGAGAATTACAAATATCCCTTGTTAAATAGATTTTTGTTGATATAAATTATTTTTGTGTTTATAAATATTTTTGAAAATTTTTTTTATTACTATTTGACCTATACTAATAATATTTTGCAGTAAGGTTTAATAGCAGTCACAAAAATATAGAATTTAGTAATTATGAAATTTAAATTTTCACAATAATAAGAATGAGAAATCTATATTTTTATATATAACTGCATATAATAATATATGTAACTACTTAAATATCTTTCTACTTACCACATGCAAGTTCATTATTTTGTCTAACTCTTGTTCCGGCTTCATTGTCATGTATTCCTTGAACCTTGTTGATGCAAAATTTTGATCTGCATGATTAAGTTAAAAAATTGGAAGAAATTCTAAAAGGCGTATGTTTTGAGACATAAAAAATGAGAATGGGAAATATCCCTTTTTAAATAGAATTTTGTCCGAATAAATTAGTATTGTGTTTATAAATTTCTTAGAAAAATGATTTATTACTATTTGAAAGTTATGTAGATATTACTGTATTATTTTGTTAATTAAGTGTATAAATATGAAAGTAATGTTAAATAAATTTGTGTTAGAGTATTCCAAATTAATTTTTACATTTTAATCAAAAGACCAACTTTATATATAAATTTATTCGAAGATAATAAAGCAACAAAGGAAGCAAATAAATGGGAAAAAAGTATCATCATCGATATATGTAAAATATTCAGTTACCTGTATTATACTGTTGATTATTTGATGACCGTGCCAAATGTCGTATAGATGTCAATCTCATTCCATTTTGCAAATTTGTATTTGTCGTGAATGATGTTTGATCCATGGTCATTCTTTGTCTTCTATTTCTATAATTTTCTCGCCTTTTAGCTAAATCTTCTTGTCTTTGTGTCATGATCATTCTATGTCTTCTAGTTCTATAATAATTTTGCCTCCGTAGCTCCTGGCGATGCTCTTTTGATTGTTGATTATTAATATCTTTCATATTGATATATTACCTGTTGACGTATATGCATCATATATTTACCATTATAATGTTTAAACATATATTATTAGAGTAGTAAAGATAAGTAAAAAGGCAAGAAATGTATACAATAACATACTTTTGAAATAAAATTTATTTCAATCACTTATTTGGTATATTTCATTTTGGAGATACCAGTACAGACATGCATTTGAATAAATTAATATTACACAACACATGAAACGCAACAATAATAATAATAATTCTAAGAAATAAAGAGGAACCAAATAATGCACATAGCCTGTATAAAAAACATAGGTGCTTATTTACACACATAGGTAGATATCAGAAATCAGAAAAAGAAACAAAGTGAGAAGGAAAGTGAAGCAAATATTTGTTATTGACCAAATAATGCACATAGCCTCTATAAAAAAATATAGGTGCTTATTTACATACATAGGTAGATAACAGAAATAAGAAAAAGAAACAAAGTGAGAAGGAAAGTGAAGCAAATATAAAGAATGTGAAAATCCATTTAAATCCATTTAAAAGATCGTGAAACAAAGGATATTGAATGTATAAGTCACCCATCGATAAAACGTATAAAGTCTAAAGTCACATTGTAAAGGTCGATATATTTGTTACAAAAAATATTTTTAGTAAACAAAATCCCTAAAACAAACTCAGAAGACCAGGGACACATTCTTTGGTATACACTCACTAACGCGGTGGACTCTGCTGCTTGACTGCTTCGGTGGTGTAGTGGACGCTTATGCTTGACTGCTCCAGTGAGGTACGCGCTTGTTTGAAGTGTAATTGGTGGTGAGCGGCTTCTTCTTGACACAGTGGTGCGATTATCTTCTTCACGGTGCAGTGATGCTTTAAGCCTGTGAGTGTTGGGTTCGCAGTGATGGAGCTTGAAGTCTTTCCCAGGATGACGGTGCTGTCTTGACTGAACGATGATTGGAGTAAGGAGATCTAAAATGTAACGATGAAGACGAAATGGCAAACACAAAAATTTAAAAAATTAAACTTTTTACATGTTTTTATTGTTTCTATAATTCTTTCAATTTCAATTGATTGAACCGAGAGAATAACATAGTTTCAATAAAAGGAAGATATTAATAGTGAAAAAGATGTGGAAAGAAGAGAGATGGTTGGAATTTAAACTCACTGGAAGATGTTCTTGCAGGCTCAAATGATGGTGATCCTTTTACTCTTTCTGGGTATGAATGAGGACCTTAAAGCAAAGTATTGTGTTATTGAGTTTGCTTAGTGCTTAAAACAAATTTATTACGGAAAGTAAATGATTGTTATTGGTGAATGACTTACATAATGAAGTTGGTGAATGAGATTTATAAAACTGATGAGGAATTCAAATTTTGAAAATTGATATTCAGTTTCTTAATTTGTGATAGAGTTAGTTTTTTCTTCTTCTCAACAAATGAATATAATTTGTTGTTTTTAGTTGTTTAGATAGGATTTGTTGTTATGGTTAGTTTTAAACTCTTTTAAATCTGGAACCACCTTCAAAACTGCACCGCAAGGAATGTATGTAGTGCTAAGTTATTAGGGGCATATTTGGGATTTTAAAAATTGTTAACCAAAAATTTTTAAAATTCAAACATTCCCTTTATCTATTAGTATAGATAAAACATTTCTAATAATTTGTATTAGGAATCATCTATCAGTAATTATAAAAAAATTGATTTATTTTTGACGAAAATTTGAGGATAAAAAATACCTTGTACGGGACTACTGTTATCAAGGATGAAGTCAGACTTGGATGATGAGATGGATCAACTATAAAAATTAATGTTCATCCAACAAATATATATGTATCAAAATTCATACAAAATATTTATAATTATATGTTCCAAAACGTTAATTACATTAATAATCTATCAAAACACACGTCTCTCATGCATGTCACGAAAATCATCTATAATTGAATCTACACTAAACTTTTCAGCAATTTTCTTTTCAATGTATACTAGCAGACAGTCAGTCAAAAATTCATCTTCGACCTTGTTACGAAGTGTCGTCTTGACTATATTCATAGTTGGAAAAAAAAATCAATCTATAGTAGCAGTAGAAACTGGAAGTGTGAAAATAAGAGTTATCACTCTATACACAAGAGAATAAACTTCCGTTTTTCTAGTTTTTAATGACATAGATCAGAAATAGTTTCAATGATCCAAATTCAGGATTTTGCCTCACATGATATTATTAAACTATGAGTTTAATTGTTATTCACTGTCGGTGTAATATTCTTTACATTATCAATAAATCAGAAATCATGATATAAGTGACTTTTAAAGTAATTAGGATAAGAGTCGAACATTTTAACTAATGTGGCAAGTTATGATTGATTGACAGTGTAAAAAATCTTTACACTGACAGTGCATACAAATTAAATCCTTAAACTATCCTCTTGATAAATTGTTATGCATGCTAAAATTAAAATTAATTTTGTAATAATATAATCATGTGTATTATTATTAGGATTTAATTAGAACGCACTATTAATATAAAAGTTATACTAACAACCAATCGTACATTGTCACAACATTAAAATGTTTGACTCTTATTCTAATTACCTTAAAAGTTACACATGACTACATGAGGTGATATATGATTAATTGACAATGTGAAAAATTCACACTCATGACAATGGATCAATATTAAACAACAACAATTACTAGTACTACTATTATTATTATTACAAATTATTTTGATGGCAAATTTATCATAATATCACTGTTTCAATTTTTATTTTTCAAACTACCACCCTTTCTAAATTATATACGAAACTACCACCATTTTCAATAACATTGAGAAGTCCCATTTGGTGGCCACAACTTCTTAACATGATTTGGGGAAATTTTTTTGTCACACCCAGTTGGGAAGTCTGGTTCTTCAACCACGACTTCTCAACGTGGATTTTAATTTGGAGAAATTTTTTTGTCACACCCAGTGAGGAAGTCTAGTTCTTCACCCGTCTAAGCCTTCGTTCGTCTGATGACTTTCACCCGTCTAATGAAACTTTCACCCGTCTAAGCTTTCATGTTTTCACCCGTCTAAGCCTTCGATCGTCTGATGACTTTCACCCGTCTAACCTTTCAACCTTCTAATGAAGCTTTCACCCATCTAAGCTTTCATGCTTTCACCGTCTAAGCTTAGACGGGTGAAAGCTTCATTAGATGGTTGAAAGCTTAAACGGGTGAAAGTCATCAGACGAATGAAGGCTTAGACGGGTGAAAGCATGAAAGCTTATACGGATGAAGAACCAGACTTCCCAACTGAGTGTGACAAAAAATTTTCCCCACATTAAAACCCACGTTGACAAGTCGTTGAAGAACCAGAATTCCCAACTAGTTGTGACAATTTTTTTTTCCAAATCATGTTGAGAAGTCGCGCCCTCCAAATGCGACTTCTCAATGGAATTTGGAAATGGTGGTAGTTTGGTATATAATTTGAAAAGGGTGATAGTTTTGAAAATAAAATTTGAAATAGTGATATATAAAAAAATTTGCCTAGTTTTGATATTATAATATCACTAATTACTGATTAAAAAAACCAACTAGGTCTAAGGGCCAACGCCCTTGTAAACTTGAACCTAAATCCGTCCCCGACTATTATACATATTTATTTAATAGTATAGATTTTAATATCTTTAAATTAGAAAATTTTTAATTTAGATTTGTATATCTTTAATTATAATAATGTTTTTATACGTCATACCAAATATTATTAAACTTAACTCACTAATCAAAAAATTAAAAGAAGAAATTCTTAATTTTAAAGTTTGAAACCAAAATATATTAGAATGTAGACCGAATTAGTTTTTTTTTGAATGAGCTAACTTTATTTTCAAATAAAATTATTAATTATATAATTAATGTATAAATGATCAGTGGAACATTCTAAATTTATTTTACTAAATCACTTGCACCCAAATAATTATAATTTTTAATTTATCCCATTTATATTTTTTAAAAATAAAAGCATGGGATTGATTCTACATAAATTAGTATATATTCATTTGATCGCTTGATTTTTATATTAATTATAAAGTAGAAATGATTATATTAATTGTTCAAAATGCATATATTGCAATCAATTAAAGTTAATATAAATAATAAATTGTAAAAATAAAAACATGCTTATGATTGAATCAAATTTTAAGGGGCAAAAATAAGTACAAGCATATCATATATAAGGTGAGACTTACCACTTAAAAAATTAAGAAACAAAAATAATTTGATTAAAAGGCTTAATTACACTTTTGGTCCCATATTATTAATCATGTGCGATTTTGATCCATATAGTTTTTTCTAGCACATTTGGTCCCCCTATATTTTTAATGTTGCAAATTCGGTCCTCCCGTCCGATGTACGTCAATTTTTCAAAGATCAACATAGAGAAGACACAACTCTAAGCGCATAGAACCTCTAATAGAGCTTCTCCCTCCTCTTCGCTTCAACATGATTCAATGATTGCTCTCTGCCATTTATCGGTTTCGTTCCTCATTTACGAGACCTTTTTTTGTTCTACCACAAGACCCTTTAACATAGAAGCTCAAGCTGAGGTTCTATTCTATTAAAGCAGTGGTTATTCTCTATTGATCATTGAAAATTTGATGAATATTAGACTGAAGGACTAAATTTGCAACGTTGAAAAAATAGGGGACCAAATATGCTCAAAAAAACTATAACAACCAAAATCGTATATGATCAATAATAAAAGGACCAAAAATGTAATTAAGTCTTAAACTAGATGTTAAATAAAATAATATAACATGAAGTAATAAATAATAGATAAGGAAATTTAAATAATACACGTTTCGTCTCATTTTATCTGTCATATTTGAAATATTGGCTTATCTCAAATTAATTGTCACTTTAGAATGTCAAAGAGTATTAATCAAATTTTTTTAAATAATACCTTTATCTCGGAACCAAGTATAATTAATGATTTTTTAAGATGTGTGTATTATATTAAATGACAAATAAAATGAGATAGAGGGAGTATGAATTATTCATATTTTAAAACTAAAAAATTTAAAATGATTATGAATATATTAATTGATTGATTTTGTTAAATTTATTGTTTTTTATTTATAGTAACAGTAACATGAATTATTTTTCAAAATTTGTAGACTAACTGATCGCGTTTTGAAATTATGATTTTAAATATGATCTCTAATAAGTAAAAACATATAAATTATTAGTTTATTGAAATAATTTTATTTTTATTACTAAAAATAATAAAATAAAGAATTATTTTTACACAAAAAATAATAAATGTGATGGCAGTACCCAAAAAGTAAAATCTTGCTTTATAATAGAGTATTATGATTATGATTAATATTATTATTACTATTATACATATATTATATTATTTAATTTATTTGAATTTTATTGAAGGTAATAAATATTGATTCTAGAAATTTGGATATTTTTCTTACAATTTCTTTATTTTTTTTATATATCAAATGCTTACTTATATGAAATGATTACAATTTCTCTATTCTTTTATATATCAAATGATTTCTTTAGCAGGAATGTTCCTTTGGTTGAGCAAAACCATTTGACTGAGATGTTGGGTATTCGTATGGTATCGTGCACAGGAAATTACTTAGGCCTTCCATCCATGATTGGTAAAATGTTGTATTTGCACCTTGGGTTTTATATAGGCCATTCATGAGATTTTGATGTCCTATGCGAACTCAGAAATTGATATCCTATTTTTTTTTTATATATATATATATATATATATATATATTTTGATTATTAAAAATGCACAAAAAGATGTAAAAAATTAGTCATTAATTGTTTTAATACAACCTCCAGTATCGAAACAAAATATTATCGAAGAAAAAGAAAATATTACATTAGCAAACTATAATAGAATTATAGCAAAAACAGTTATACTTATATCTATCAACTCGAACATGTTGCAACAACAACCCCACACCAACAGTACCATCCTCCACTAATAGCAAATGATTCACAAGGGCCGAAGAAAGAAATTGATGCCCTATTAATCTTTGAATATTGTTCTCCTTGCATTTTCTGCTGCAAAATCATTAATAATTTGTTTGTTGTCAAAGATCTTTAAAAAATCATTGTCACTAGAGAGAATAACTTTCTGGTGAGTTACGTGAAGCACCGGGGAGAATAATTATTACAATCACAATGATGCTCCCTAATTCCTCCAAAACAATCACAAATTCACAATAAAGTGGATGAAGCAATGCACCACTGCCAATAGAGATACGTGAGGCGCAAGGACTGAGGTTTGAGGTCAGAGCGTCAAGCAGAGTGAGAGACGCAGTTTGCAAACGTGAGTCAGTGAGTGAGGGAGAGTGAGCGAGTCTTTTGGCATTTTTTTTAATAAAAAATTATTAAAGTAAGTGAGAGAAAAACCTCAAAAACGGATAGAGATACGTGAGCGAAGGAAAAACGAATAATCTTTTATGTGGCTCTTAATTTTCTTTTCTTTTTCTAAATTATTAAAATAAGTACGAAAAAGATTGGGTCTTGAATTATAAAACAATTGGCCCTTAAGTTTCAAATATAAAATTTTTTTATATAAAATTTGTATTTTAATATATACATATAAACTAAGAAAAAAAATTGTTTGGTGCCCCTAAAAATGGGGTCCCGTGCAGTCGCACCACCAAATCATGCTTAGGGCCACCACTGGTTTTATAGATGTTGTATTTACATATACAGTATAATTTTATTTTATTAAAAGAAATATTCATTGTAAATGTAACTTCCTTTCATCTCCTTTTCGGAATGGATTCAATGACTTTGATATTTGGCACCTTTGATTCCTTTAGGCATTTCTCTCTCATTTGACAGACTCTCTCATCTTATCTCATTTTTATCTCTTATCTTTTTCTCTCCAAAAATATCTAAAGGCACCAATGATACCAAATCTCAAAGTCATATTGAATCCAAATCCTTTCACTCCCTATCATCCCCTCCAGTAAATTGTCATCGTGTGAAATAACCACTTACCACCTGACGATTGTTGAGATTATACAATTACACATCTCCTTTAAATTAAAGTAACGGTGTGTTTAGAGGAGCTTATGAGAATAACTTATGAAAATAAACTTATGCAAATAGTTTATAAAAATAGTTTATGATATTTCTATAAGCTCTTTTTAGCTTATTTCCATAAGCTTGTCAGAAAAACTTATAAAAATAAGATATTTTTAATTTATTTAAAAAAGAAATTATTAAATAAATACTTAATTAAATTATTTACCCAAACGCACGATGAATCCTATATTAGGAGAGGTAACAGTTACCCACCGTATATCACTAAAAGCCCCGAACAGAGCAATCTTATTTTAAGGGCCCTAACTAAAACTGCCCCTACATGCTCCCACTGGCCGCCGTCCGCACAAAAACCTAACCATACAACAAGCCGCTCCAAAAATATCGTCAGCCAGACTCCATCCCCCACAAACCGTCGTTGATGTTGGCATCACTCAGTCTTTGTTTTTGGTTCACTTTGGTTTTGTTTATTTTGGTGTGCACTGATGCTCTGTTGAAGTAAGGTTGCTTCTGATACCTTCCATCCCCCAAAATGATTTAATCGTTTTCCTACCCTAAGCAAGACGATCCCGCCAATGCCAAAACAGATGCAACGATTATAAACAACTGAACACCATATTTTTGCATTTTATTTTCATTAACAAAAAGGAATAATAGGACAAAAAAGACAAACAAAAAATCAACTTCAAATACCAAAAAAAAAAAAAAAATCTATACTTGCAAATACAACAAAATACCAACTCAAAATGCAAATACAAGAAAGATGGAATATATTTGACCAGCAGAAAGTACTATGACCTGGTAAAACACTTAATGACAAATGGCTAGTTCAGATTCACCTATAAGGAGGGTGCACAGTTGCATCAGTTTTTTGGTGATGCAACTTAGACAACACCGATAAACAAATGAGTGATGTCCAAATGAAATGCAAAATGTGGAAAGAAAAGCAAAACGGTTATAGAAAAATAGGTGCCGTTTGTTTCAACTGGAAAAGATCCCACTTAGAAACTGAACCATCTATGTTAGATGAGAATAAACGACCAAATTTTTAAATTAATGTTTATCACTTTTAATCCAATCGTAAGGCAACATCTAAGTTGCACCTTCCTAAAATTGGTGTAAGGGGGATGCTTGTTTTGGACACATAAGGTTTTGAAAAGTCAAAGTGTATTCATTTTATAGTGTATAAGAAATTTGATGTATTTTCACATTGAGCCTATATATTGGTATATTGACACTGTATACTGATATATAGTACTATATTTTTTTTTGTGAGCTGTATTTGTTTTTTTTATTTTTTTTGTAATATAAAATTTTAATTTTTGTCAATTTCCTAATATTTGAGGATGAAGGATAGAGTATCAGATGAAAAAAAAAATAATCATTTTCTTTGTGAATATACAAAAGATCAAAATGCAAATACATAAATTGGTATTTGCTTTGACTGGGTATAAAAGAAAAATCTTAACTAAATGTCATGTTGGCATTTCTATTGGTAGAAAGGGGTTTGGTCAAAATGGTGCATGGTGCACCATTTTTTAAAAGGTGCAAGCTAGAAGCACCCTTGTTTATCATGCTTGGAAACTCAAGTGTTTTTGTATTGTTTTGGAATGGATGTTAATGTTAATACTAATAGAAACATCCACTTGGACACTCCACGTACTCATTCTGATACTGGCTCTACCCCGGACGTATGAGTGGTCATCGCCAATCTCAATGTTGAGCTGGCGACAAAGGACAAGATATACCACTTAATTAGAGGGTAAACTAGAGAGGACATGATGGGCAATGGAGCAGACACAGAGGGATATGCATGTGTTGTTCCAGCACTTAGGATATAGGCCCGAGTTCTCCAATGTTGTTCCCCAGGATGATGCACATGCTGATCTGGATGCCGATGGTGAGGCCAATGACAGCTGGATCCCCCCTCAATACATTGATATTACATTTTGTACTATCACTATTGCAACACCCTTTCCCGAGTGTCACATTCCCAAACGTTTATAAGGCCAAAAATATTTATTAATGCGGAAAATACGATTTTTTTTTCTTTTCATAAAGATGTAATGAGATTAGTAAAGGTAAATAATAATAATAAATGAACTTAGGTTCACCATGCATTTCTAGAACATACATACTGTATTATAATACAGAAACAGAAAACAGAAACAGAAATAACAACATTACTATATAAAGACATTAAAATACTGAAGAATTAAAAAAACGTGAAAATCGGGGCGTTACAACTATTATATTACATTTTTTTTATTTCTTTTTGGATTAGATATTAGTGTATTAGACGTTTGGATATATATATATATATATATATATATATATGATCATTTATACTGTTTTATTTTAGTTGAGCATAATTTTATGCAACTTATCTCAGTTTTGTATGAATAAGCAAGTTGGTAATTCTATAAAAAAAAATATTTAAAAAAGTATACATTTAGCGACCGAAAAGAATTCGAAGAATTCAATCACTAAATTGGTCATAGTGGGATTAGCGACCGCAACATAGTTCGGTCGCTAGTTTGGTTAAATTTGATAATAATGGATTAGTGACGGCAGCGGTCGCCAATATCAACCAAATATATTTGTCGCTATTTGGTGGCTAATATGGTCCCCATAGCATGTTTCTGGATCAACTTAGCGACTGTTTTATTAATATTTAGTGACCGATATTTTCTATAGCTATTAACGACGGGATGTGAAATTCGGTAGCTAAACAAGTTAGGTATCAACACTTTAGCTACCGACGTCACATGATAGCCAATTTCGTCGCTAGTTATGTTAGCGACCGATTTATTGAGTTTAGTGATTGAAAACGTTGGCTGTTAAACACATGTTTTTTAGTAGTGACGTATTAGCATCATTTTTCTCCATATATAACTTCATCCATTTTGTTTTCATCTATTTCTTCGCCATCAATTTCTTCTTTCCTTTATGTCATATTACCTTCATATATGCTCAGTTATGACATTATATGTATAAAAAAATATACGACAATACAAACAGTAATATTTTTTTTTTTTTGTAAAATCATGATAAATATTTAGTATTTACTTGATCTTAGCGTATGAATTGAAACTAGAAAAAATATTAGCAACACATTCTCTAACACTCTCTTTTTAACATACTTTCTCCTATTGGTTGAAATTCATGTAGGCCCTACAAAATTTAACTGGGACCTACATGAATTAGTGAGACCTAAAAGAAGTAAGGAAGCAAAAAAAAAAAAAGAAATCCATTTGCATGCTATGTTTTCCTTTTTTTTTCTCTTCAAATTAATAAATGGTTGGACGCCCACATTGAATTTTAACACTATTAAGAAAAGAAATAAATTTAAAAGTGCTTGAGTATTTGAAAGGTGTACTCTTAAGTCTTAACTAATTTAACACCGATAATTTAAAACAATCCATGATTTATAGTACTTTTCTTGTTTAATTCTTTACTACATCAAGAACTTGAGATACCTATGTAAAAAAAAAAAAACTTGATATACTTTCACAGTTTCACTTCCTCCCATAAAAACCTTCCTCACAATTCATTCATCCTTTCCAGTCTGCTGTAATTGTTTTTATATAGATTTAAAGGGCCTAATCTATTATGGATGAAGCTTGCTTGTCATTATTTTATACCAAAGCTCATATCATAGGTGTTTATTACTTGATCGTTGATGCACTGTTTTTTGTCCTAAAATTAGTTGCTATCGCAAATGTTACTGCTGTTTGTGCACTTCGTGTGGCAGAATAAAGGAGGAAGAACGTCCGCGTGATTTCGTTGCAGCTGCTGAAGATATGGTATATTTAACATTCACTCTCGAACAACCAAACAAACACTCACGCGCCTTCTTTATGCCAAAAATCATTCAAATACGTGAAACTCTCTCTCTCTCTCTTTGTCTCAAACGCACGCGCCACGACCCTTTTGCTGTGTGAGAGTAAGGTTTTTTTTTTTTTTTTTGAGACCGCCAGGCTTAACGAACGCTGCATGCATGCAAGCATAGCAGCGTCACTTGGTCTGTCTATATATATATATATATGCACCAAACAAAGCATTATTGTGAAGTAGAATTTAATTGTATAAAGAAATTAAAGAAACATAGGAGGTTCTTTCCCGCTCGGCTAACCGCTTTCTCTGTTATTCGTCTCTCTCTCTCTCTCTCTGTCTCTCTCACCTCAAGAACATTAATGGATGAGAATCAGGTGATTGAATTAAGCGTGCGTAATGACTTGGAATTCACTACATCATACAACCAATACCTAGGTGGTGGGGTAGCGAACCCACCCTTGGCTGAATGCTATGCTTTCAATGTCCATGAATCTGTGTCTCTTGGGGTCTATACTCGTCTAAGAAATGAAATGATCATCAGAAATATTATGGGTACTGCTATGTCTTTAGCATATATCACGAACCCACGTTTATACCAAGATGAAGATGTAGTAGTATTTCCAGGAAATCCAGGAATGGCATTGGAAATTGAAGTTCAATTCTTTGAATGGCCCGAAGAAGAGGAAGAAGAAGAAGAGGAGGAGGAGGAGGAGTAAGGTACTTTTCAATTTACTTTGTTTTCACCATTTTTCTTGAGTTTCGCGTCTTCTGTGTAATCTGCAGTACCTGAAACTGTTTCGCATTTATTTTCTCAGTATAATTTTACTTCTAGGTTATGTTCTTAGATTTTCCAATGGCTAGGAGTACAACCATTTCTGTCACAGATAAGATAACCCTCTTCATATGTTTGATAATTTTTGTGATGCTGTTCCTAAGTCTGTAAAGAAGAAAGATTGGCTTCTGTTTTGGCATGCGGTGATTTTGTCCAATTGGGAACTAAGAAATGCTGCCCCTTCGTTTTCAGATTGGTGCTTTGAACCAACTAGGGCATGTTGTGTTCTTAGTTCTTCTGTGTTGTATCCTCGCTGCTCTGCTGAAGATGAAGTTGCTGTGATGTCCGATATGATCATCATCAAACATCCTTTTTTTCTGCATCATGGCTCTGTCAAAGTTCAAATGCCAATTTCCAGCCTTGATTATTCATTGCTTAATTGGGAGGTTATTTGCGTATGTGAGTGGTGATGTATTCTCTTCAGAAAACCTGTTGGAATGAAGAATATTTATATTCTTCCTATATGTTTTAATTGATTACCGATGGACCTGCATACATAGGATTTGGTTATATTGGCTAGTGAATGTTTGTAGGGTCTTGAAACTGAGAAAGCTCTAACAATTGCATCATTGTCCCTTGCCTTTCCATCTGTTATTTAGTGCCACCCCTTTCATTCCTTAACAGAAAATTATCTGGTTATCTATGGAATATTAATTTCAATTAGTTGATGCAACCTAGATCTTGCAAAAAATAACTGAAGAACAGAAAATCTAAGGTGATGATTTTGTTATGATTGTCATTATTTGAGTTCTCACCATTTTTTGATTGGATACTCGCATAAATTTTGTCCACTAATAAGCTATGATTGACTGCTCTATCTACTTACATTTTCTTGATTTGAACATGCTTTGATTTTGCAGGGCTTCTTCAAGCAGGTGTTGATGATAAGGTCTTGATCTGTGATACAACTACAAATTGGGCCAACTACCTCAACAAGGCCCAAGGTAGATCGAGAGGCCTTGCCAGCATCATGCCTCACCTTAGCTTTTACGGATTTTCATTTCTGTTGCCATTTCCATTTTGTTAGCATCATTGTAATCACAACTATACACTCGACACTAGATCCATGTAACTAGAAAACCAACTCAGCTTTAAGATGAGTATCAATCAATGAAAATGGTAGAAAAGAAAGTTGTTAAATATGTTTTTTTGTGAACTACAATGGTTGCTGGTTGCATGCAAAATTCATTCCATTGGGATGCCATGAACCTGTTTGTTCAAATGGCTAGAATGGGTTGCAAGCCAGATGCATTTGGTTACTATCAATTCTCACTTCACGTGGTTCACTTCAGGCTCTAGAAAAGGGAAGACTGTACTATCAAATCCAATATTGATAATGATGATTAATTTTGTGAAAAATGGTTTGATTGACATGTATGCGAAATGTGATTCCTTGACTGATGCAAGAAAAATCTTCGACCACATTGCTGCTATTAATGTTGGTGCAAGCAACACCTTATCATGTTCATGACAATAAACTGTTAATGTGTGTTTATAATTACAAATGGAAAGCTTGTGAAGAAATAACAATAACATAACTTCAGTTTACTTCTATTTTATGATACCAAATGCTTTAACTTTGCGTAGCGTATTAAAACTCCTTTGTTTTATTAAAAATGTGGAGTATTTGTAAAATTTGACTTGGTTGTCCAAGATTATATGGTACTTCCCCTCAAAATATATGCTTTATGTCTGAAACACCAAAAATAAAACAATCATACCTTTCTCTCCTTTGTTTTTTTTGGTGTTGACCTTTCTCTCCTTTGTCATGATAAAAAAGACAAATTCTACCGTACCCATGAAAATAGAAGGGTTTTGGTACAGTTTCTAAATGGGCCAATAGATGAATGATCTTCCATTTAAAGAATTCAGGTTAAACATTTGCTATTTAACATTAAAACTTTTACTTATTGCAACTAAGTACCTAAATAGTTAAATATTTTTATGATTTAAATTTTAGATTTCTAATTACTCAATTTCTAAAAGATCCATTGAACCCAATTCCCCCTTCTTCTCTACTCTTGTTGTGAAACTCTATCTTCTTGAAACAACACTCCTATCTTGTTGAACCCAATTCCCTCTTTTTCTCCATCTCTTGTTGAACCCTAATTCTCCCAAATCACCCTTTCTCTACCTTCGTCGGTTAGGTAGATCTTTCTCCCAAATCACCCTTCTTATCTGCCTCCTTAGATTCAGTAGAATTTTCTCCCAAATCACCCTTTTTATCCAAAGTTGAAGTGAAGCGCGGTGCTCCTATTGGAGAGTGACAACAGTGTATTTTCGAAAGTTGCAGATATTTGATTCGAAAGTGCGGTGCCCTTGGTATTTGGTTCGAAAGTTGCAGCATGAATCGGTGCAAACACAGCTTGGCTAAGGTTGCTGTCAAAGCTGTTCTTGCTGTTGTTGATCTAGAGGAAGAAACTATTTTTGATGTGTAGTGCCCCTTGGTGTATTTTTGACATCAGGTACTGTTTTTATTGGTTTGTGTTTAGATGTGTAAATGTCCATCTCTGCTTTACTTTCTTTACTCTTCCCTGCCACTGGGAAACCTTCTTTTCAAATCCCCTGAATGTGTTTTGGGTTCAATACCAGGAAGCTCAGCCTCCATATCTGGGTTCACAATAATTATGAAGCAAATGGGGCTTAATTTTTTATTTATTACTACTTCATCTCTGTTTGTTTGATTTAATATTTTCAGTATTTTAGTCAAAAAATTCTGAACATCATTTGCTTCTTCAATCAAACATGCCTTGCCCTCTATCAATAATAATAAGGGAGAAGAACAGGAGAAAAGGTGAACATGTTCCAGAAAATTTTAACGTTAATCTAAATTTATCGAAGGTAAAATGTATTTCATTTGAATGACTAAATTGCAATATCCAAAACTTTGACCACTAATTAATAAAAGGAAAAGATGGCATCAATAAAAAAAAGATCAAACTCAATTATTGGTCACTTTAAAAACTGTTCTGAAACCCTTATATTTTTTAGAGTACGGTAGCAATCCCCGATAAAAATATAATAAAAAAGTATGAAACGGGCAGGATACAAGAGAGGAGAATTAGTACAAGTTTAAAACTTGAATAACAGTATACGAGGAGGAAAACTATATGCTTTAGCAAGTTGGGCTAGCCATAGAAGGACAAAAATAATATAGCGGCCAAAAGTGTGTAACGCAAGGTCCTTACAAACAGTATATGTTGCATAAAAAATATGTTACGTAACATGTGACAGTTTGGCCGAGTGGTCTAAGGCGCCAGATTTAGGCTCTGGTCCGAAAGGGCGTGGGTTCAAATCCCACAGCTGTCAATATCTTCATTTTTTCAAACTTTTTATTACTTGGGTCATCAATGAGCATGTTTCTAAGGGGCACAATCGTCAGTATGCCAGATTGAAATACGGGGACACCACGTGGCATTCTAGCGCTGGTTTGATAAATAGAAATAGCAAAACAAACAGAAACAGAAGGAACAACAACAGTTGCAGGTTGCGCGCGGTTGGTTTGGGAAGAAGTACCCTTCCTTTCTCCTTCTTCCCTTTTTTTTGACATTCCATTCCAACTCTGCAAAACCAAAACCTTCATCATTTGTTTTTTCAATCATTATTATTCCCCATTCTGCCCGAATCCTTCTCTTCTCTTCAACTCTCTTTGTTTTATATTTCATTCTCACCAAAGAATGGTGGAATTTTTCCTTTCCTAACTCTTCCCATATATACAAATTCACATCCATTCCTTGGTTTGGTGCTCATTGTTAAGGAAGGTATAACGTCCCTTTTATCTTCATGTTATAATTTATTATCTTTCATGCCTCCCATTCCCAAGAAGAGGAAGGGACAAAATGGAACATACATATTCGCTTTATGGTGGTTTTCTGATATTTTCTTTATTTATTTTTTGGGTTACATATGGGTTTGTGTGTTTTTAATTAATTTTGTACAGATTGGTTGCGTATATGTGTAAAATTGTTTGGCTTTTTTCTGACTTATTTCTAACTTATCCTAGGATCTCCATATCAAATGAATTGTCATTTTCCCTGACAGGAGGGAAAATAGAACGAGCCAAAGATGAAAAATTTTGCCTCTTGCAATTTGGAATTATGTGGTTTTATGCCTTCAGATTTATGCTTGTGCTTTGAAGTCATATTGCCTTGGTAACATGGTATCTTCGTTAGTTGAATAGTATATAGTTACCATTTACCAGGTTCATGGTACTTTAAATACGCGTAGGTGGTTGTCACTTTTTACTATATAATTATAAGACTTTCTTAATTTACACCGTGAAGTACCATGAATTGGTAAACAATTTGCAAGGTTACTAAGAGAATCCGGTAACTATGCATCAATTTAACACGTGAACACATGCGCCATCTCTAATGTTGTTGATTGGGTTTACGGGGCTTCAAGTACATTCTTCTTGCTTTGCATGACTTCCAGTTATCTTATAACACTTGTTTTTTCTTGACTAGTATTTATTTTGTAAATAATCTGTTTGGTGGTTCTGGTTCCTAGAGAATCAAAGATGCCAGGAATTGGATTTCATGGTAAAGGGGGAGTAAAAAGAAAGAATGTGATTGTGAACCCTTTCCCTTCTAAGCAAACCTCAACTGCAATCAAGTCCCCAAGGAGTCCCTTGAGTCCACAAAGACGCCAAAGTGATGGTTCAGATTTTTCTGTTGATGGGGTGGTTGACACACCTACTGAGGGGCTTTATGAAAATGTCCTTGACATGCAAGGTTCAGATCGATCACCCTCAAGACAAAGTTTTGGATCTAGTAGTGAAGCATCTCTTAGAATGGGTGGTTCACCCAATGATAAGAAGTTGGATAAGGTGTCTAAGATTCAGTCTTCAACTACAAGTTCCGTTTTTTCAAGAAAATCTGACAAAGCATCACACACACAGTTGGGCCTTGAAACATCATCAAAATTAAGACTCAAGGGAAACAGTCCTCCTGCAAAACCTCCTGTTGATAGGAAGAAAAACGATAACCCTTTGAGGAAACAAAATACAGGTGTTACTCCCGTGAAAAAATCAAAGTATTCTTTTGTTGGAAAATCAGTGTCACTAAATAGGGTTGAGAATTCGACTGTACCAGCATTAGATAAGCCTGAGTTGGGACCTGTTTTACTAAAGCAAGCGAGGGACCTGATTTCATCAGGAGATAATCCTCAGAAAGCTCTTGAATTAGCTCTTCAAGCAATGAAATTGTTTGAGAAGGGTGCTAAGGGGAAGCCCAATTTGGAGCTGGTTATGTGTTTACATGTTACTGCAGCAATATATTGCATCTTGGGCCAATATAAAGAAGCAATTTCAATTCTTGAGCACTCAATTGAGATTCCTGTTGTTGAGGATGGCCAACAATGTGCCCTTGCTAAATTTGCCAGTCACATGCAAATGGGAGATGCCTACGCGATGCTAGGCCAGCTTGAGAATTCAATTATATGCTACACCGCAGGGTTGGAATTACAAAAGCAGGTTTTGGGAGAAACAGACCCAAGAGTTGGTGAAACTTGTCGTTATGTGGCTGAAGCTAATATTCAAGCATTGCAATTTGATGAGGCGGAGAGGCTATGCCAAATGGCTCTTGACATTCATAGAGCAAATGGTTCACCACAATCTCTTGAAGAGGCAGCTGATAGGAGGTTGATGGGCCTTATATGTGAAAATAAGGGAAATCATGAAGCAGCCTTGGAGCATCTTGTTTTAGCTAGCATAGCAATGATAGCAAATGGCCAGGAAGTGGAAGTGGCAACTGTTGACTGCAGCATTGGAGACACATTTTTATCTCTGGCTCGATATGATGAAGCCACTTTAGCATATCAGAAAGCGCTAACCGTTTTCAAGGCCAACAAAGGAGAGAATCATCCTGCTGTGGGATCGGTCTTTGTACGTCTGGCTGACTTGTATAGCAGGACATGGAAGATAAGGGACTCAAAATCATATTGTGAGAGTGCACTTACAATCTATGAGAATCCAGTGCCCGGGGTCCCGCCCGAGGAGATTGCTAGTGGTCTTATGAATGTTTCAGCTATCTATGAGTCAATGAATGAGCTTGAACAGGCACTCAAGTTACTCCACAAGGCACTAGAGATATATACTGATGCCCCTGGTCAGCAAAGCAAAATAGCAGGAATTGAAGCTCAGATGGGGGTCATGCACTACACGTTGGGGAACTATACCGAATCTTACAACGCCTTCAAGAATGCTATCTCAAAGCTTCGTGCTATTGGAGAGAAGAAATCAGTCTTCTTTGGTATTGTTCTTAATCAAACAGGGCTTGCCTGTGTGCAGCGTTATGCCTTAAGTGAGGCTACGGAATTATTTGAAGAAGCGAGGATTATTTTGGAACAAGAGTATGGGCCATATCACCCTGAAACACTTGGGGTATATAGCAATCTTGCTGGCACATATGATGCACTTGGCAGGTATCCACCCTTTGTGTTTCATTTTATGGTTATATCCTCTTCTATTTGCAAATCTTCTTTCACTAAAAGAGCATTTGCTTCCCTTTCGAGTTACTGTGGCATTATCCAAAGCAGGCTAGTAAGTTGTTGATGATGTTGCATATTACTAGGTCATATATCAAGTGCCACTATTATTGATAATGAGTATAATGTCTACGGTTGATTTTGTAGTGAAGAATTAGTCTGCTAGGTTTGAATTGCATACTTTACCCTGTATGGCAGAAAATTGGCGACTTGAACAAAGACAAATTAAGAAGAGGAAACAAAAACATTATCCTATTCTCAAGAAAAAGAAGAGGACCCAGATTCAGAAAATAACAATTATTAACAATTCCTATTGCTTCTTTATGACTTTTGAATTTTAAGATTGGACTACCTAAGAAATTGTTGTGTGAAAGTTATTTTACTCATGCGCTTTGATCTTCCATTTCAGGGTGGATGACGCTATTGAAACTCTGGAGTGCATTGTTGATGTGAGGGAGGAAAAGCTTGGGACAGCAAATCCTGATGTTGTTGATGAGAAGAGAAGGTTGGATGAGTTGTTGAAGGAAACAGGTAGAGTTCGGACCAGAAAAGTCAGGTCACTTGAGAACCTTTTGATGCCAATGGTCGCACTATAAAAAAACTTGTCATCAAGGCCTGATAAGGATATGGCTAGCTAACTCCATGCTTTACTGGAGTTCTAGAAATGGAGCAAAAGAAGAGCAAGGTAAAAAGCACGAGATAAAGAACAGGTCGTGGCCATATGTTAGTTTATGGGTGTAATATGAAATTATTGAAGAGTTTAATAATTTATTGGTAAATCACCAACTTAGTCACTCAAATTATTCTCAACTTACAATTTAGTTGCTAAATTTATAAAACTTGTATTAAGTTAATCATTCTTTGGGAAAAAAAAATGAGAAAAAATTACAAAAGACTAAGATTCCGTTTGTTTAGACTTTCTTCATAAAAAAAGTGACATTCACATGCTTGTTTGGTTGAGTTTTTACTTTAAAGCAGAAGCTGAAGAAAAAAAGCCGAAATTTAGCTTTTATGATAAATTTATACTTTTCAATTTATCAAAAAAATAACTTCTTTACAAAATTCACTTTCTTAGAGTATCTTAGAATTACTTTTTTGAAGTCTGAACAGATGAACCATGAATTGGTATGAGTTTTATAAATGTAAAGATTAACTTGTACATGATTTAAAGATTACATACTTCTCCTTATTAGAAACTGGTTTCGCTTAGCATTCAGACTAGATAGTTGACACGCCATAAAAACGGAGTGCATCTTGGAGGTTTAAAGAACAGAAATAAGTTAAACTAGCAAAATTGGGTTCGGTTTCTGTTACCACCAATAATTTTGGCAGTTACTTGACCATGAATATCATAAACATTCTTTGCATTGTGTAACAGAAGCACAACATAGGCAATTGATATTTCTGACACTTCCCCCACAGAATTAACAGTGATGATATGTGGTGTAAAATTAGCACCAACTGAGCATGCAACCCATCAGTTTTGTTCTAGTATAAAACAACATACAGAGTACAAAGCAACAATTTTAGAGGGTAAGCGCCTTATAACAGATAGTCAAAGGAAAACAACTCAAAAGATTTAGCTATAAAACTGAATGTCATTTTCACTATTTGCAAACAACAACTTTATAACTCTGCATCAGATTTGTCAAATAAATTATACATTAAATATACTTCTTCTATTTTAAGTGTTTGTACAAGTTGTAATAGTTGCAATGACAAGGCCATGCTTAAATTCAAGAACTTGTCCATGTAAGGAGAACTTTGCTAATGCTACCTTATCTAGTTCGTTGGGCACTCCAAACCCCTGCAGGAAATCACATGAACAAGATGCTAATAGCAATAAATACACCCAACCAAATACGATTAGCAATCAATCTAAATTGGTCTCCAACTAGCTGCAACATAAACAGATAAAGGCAAACCATTATTTATAACCTTTTCATGTTAGAAGTAGTAGCAGCATTGCACGATGGTAGAATCAATTTTAGAGTTATGTATAGGCAATCGAGATGAAAATATCACATAATGTGAGTATAAATCACTTGCACATGAGTTGATACATCATTGGATGAAACACCAATGTGAACCACAAACTTGGAATTTCCACCTAAAGCTTACTCAAGCAACAATAACAATTACTATTCGAGGAAATTGGAATCACATCAGCTTATAAATCGAATTTTTTTTTGTTAGAAAATAAATGAATATGCGTTATGCGAGTGATGAGAGATGTGCATAGTTTTGGGATTTCCGCATGTTTCGTTTCGTACCCGAACGACAACAGCAACAAAATATGGAGTGCATCGATAATGAAAAAAAAAAAAAATGGAGTGCATCTATTTATCCCCACATTTGTCCAGAGAATAAAATTCTTTTAACCAACCAAATGTTGAGAGATTTGGTAATGTGACTCTCTCCTTCCTTTAAGGAAAAATACGCAAGTTCGATTCATGGGATCGTCCGTTTGGGAGACAGCCCAACCCATGTGCAAAAAATCGGATGTTCGTCGTTGTCAAACCGGGAATTAGTCCTATAGTCGATCCAAAAGGTTGAAGCTGTTGGGATATCCCGATGGATCCACTAGAAGCCAAAAATTCTAATGGTTCCGAACGAAATAAAATTCTTTTAAAATAAATAAATAAAAATATATCTATCATTGAATTTTAAATTTTTGCTTGAAAACAGGCAAATGCTAACAAGTGATATTGCTTAAAAAAATCAAATATAGAAATTTTTTTTTTATTTATTAAACGAAACATCAAAGCCAATAGTTAGCACCAACATGTGATTGGTATGAGTGGTAAGGGATTCAGACATCTTAAGCAAGTGCTGAAGAGGTTTAAATCCTGACTTTTATGTATAGAGAAAATTTGATTGGGATGAGAGAACCTATCTTTTATGTGCAGCAGGTTCCATGACTGAAATTAATCTCTAGTCACATGGTGGATAGGAAATTTTTTTTTTTTTTTTTTTTTTTGACAATGGGTAGGAAAAGTTTAAAATAGTCTATTTGGGATTTGGAGGATATATGATATGCGTGGGGAAGAGCAACTAAACTAAAGTCACTTCATCCTCATCTTCTTCACTCACTCTACTCCATCGCTTCCGCATACAAAAGCATGTCCACCCAATCGCCACCTCCTCCCACCGCTTCCGATGATAACCAAGGTTTTTATTTCTGTCTCTTCTTCTTCTGATTAATTACTCATTTACTCTGACTCTCTCAATTCAATTCGAAGGTTTTCACTCAATAATCGGTATTTTTATCCATTTCACCTTTCTTAGTTATTAACGATCTCTGTAGCATCGATAATTGTCTCGGCAGCTAGATCGGAGGCTTTTGCTGATTCAACTTTTCACTTATTCAATAACTTTATTCTTTTTGCTTTCTTGTCTTCCTCTCATGTGCGACATATTTATTACATTCACATGCTACAAAGTATATCTTAGAATATCTTTAATTGATTTTTGGAATATATTATGAAATTAATTAGTCCAAGCAATCTTTGGAATTATATTAGGCTTAGGAGTGTAGTAGTAGTATTAGTTTGGATCGCATTGTTCCTATCATTTTTATTCTCAATTTACCGCTGTCTCTCTCTCTTTTCATTATTCCCTCGCCCTAAACATAATTGTTCAACTGTATATACTATCCATTACTTTACGATAATAATTTTTATATTTTTCGTGAGATCCTCCTGTCCCTGTTAGCCGTCACACTATTATGTTATTAACTTATAATAATTTTGTACATTTCTCATACATTATATTCTGTATCTCAATTCTCTCCTCCGGGCACTCAGCAAGCCTTGACATGATGTGTCCGGCCGGCACACCACAGTTATACCTTTTGGTCCCTCGCCAAGCCTTCTCCGCTCTTCAAAGTCTTACTGGCGGAGGAGCTCCTTTGTGGGGCAGCTGCCCCCGCCCGTCAAAATTTTGGTGTGCTCAAGTTCTGAATAGTTCAACATGCTTTCCGAATGTTTTCAGCTTGCTGTGGCCGAAAGCAACCAAGCATGGTTTTAAATTGCGGTTGCATTGTGGGTACTGTAATGCGGGTTGCTGCTATGAAATTTTTTTAAGTTTGCAACCTTGAAATTTAAATTTTAAATGGAATGCCACAATGTTGCAGTTGTTGTTTTGCAGTTTTATTGTGGCTTTTTTGTGAATGGAAATCAAAAATTGCGGTGTGATGTAGTTGCAGACACTCCCGCAACTTCAATATCACATACTTTATCCTAAGTCTCGAAGGTGGACAATTACCGACTGCTTAGAAAAACTTATAGTGAGGCCAAAGTGTTATCCAATGACTTGCATGGGTGTCTTATAAGGGGTTTGTGAGGATAAAGTTTGTGCAAGCATCATTTGCCAAATTTAGAAATTCATTGTATCTTTTGAGAAGCAAACTAATTGTAACATTCTAAGACATGTTTAACCAGAGGGAGAGGCAGCGGGGTTATAAAAATGAAATCCAAAAAAGTCATCCCTTATCCGCTTTCTTTTTTGTACTTTCTCCATTTATAATTATTTGTTTCCCTTGTCACTTAGTCAATAAAAAGAGAACTGCAATTGTATTGAGAGTAAATAAAAAAGTAATTATTTGTTCTCACTGATTACGTAATTGTTTATCCTGAGAAAGATATTGCTGAAAAATTTACCAACAAGACACTTATACCCTTTGGGTGCACTACTAGTAATTTCTAACTTAACCAACAAGACACTTATACCCTTTAGCTTCCTTCATCATTTTATTGTATTGCTTGCTATTGGATTTGATAGCAGAATGTTTCAGTTTTTCAGATAAGTTGTGAGTTACGTTGCTTTCAGTATGAGAAATTTTTTGCGTATTCCCTTTTTTTTGGTTCAGGTGCTGAAATTGTGCAACCAACAAATGCCACTCAGCAAAATGCCAAAGAGGAGCCTGATAAACAAAATTCAACTACATCAGTCTTTGTCAACTCACAACCATTGCGGGAAGAACAAGTTCAGAATGCTGTGAAATTTTTATCACACCCAAAAGTTAGAGGTTCCCCTGTCATCTACAGGCGATCATTTCTGGAGAAGAAGGGCCTTACGAAGGAAGAGATAGATGAAGCCTTTCAGCGTGTGCCAGTAAGCTAGTTTTTTTTTTTTTATCAGTCACTCAATTTCCTAGACTACTCTTTTTATTGTGCATATACAAACAACCAATTGATTGTCAGTTTATCACTTGTTTTAATCCTTACCTTTGGTTCAAATCACAGGATTCACCTCCAAGTGTGCAGACAGCTGGTGTAAATCAAGGTGAGGTGTCTAATATTGAAGTTACAGTATGGTTTTCTGTGATCTCCTTTTCACCTTTGGATTGTGTTAAACTTCTAGTGAAATCTCCATTTAATTTTGTTTTCAATTGAACTGGATTGGTTCCTGCTTCAGTTACATTTTGAACGTGGCTTATTGTAATACTAACAGATGGACAATTGAAGACATCATCAAACATTCAACAACAAACCCAACCACAAACTTTACATCCGGGTGTACCTGCTTCTAGTGGTGCCAATACTTCATCGCAAACCTTATCACGCTTCAGATTTCACTGGTACCATGCCCTTATTGCAGTTGGGTTACTGGCTGCTTCAGGTGCTGGAACAGCTATAATAATTAAGGTATTTACAAATTACAACCAATTGTTCTGCATGATACCATCCGAATTGGTGTCTTAATAGATTAGGGGCATATTGCTGTTTATGTTCATTATGTTATTGACATTTTTTATCCTTTCTTGTACTTAGTATCTTGCTATATGCACAAGTTGTATCACATTGTGGTTTGATCCTCACTGAACTTTAGAAGCATGCTCCATGTTTTAGAATTCCATTCTTCCTCGGTTAAAATCTTGGATCCGCAAGGTTGTCTTAGAAGAAGATGATGAACAATTAAAGAAAACAGACAGAAAAACAACGCTAGCTGAAGAAGCTGCACAAGCTGCAAAATCAGCTGCAGCTGCAGCTGCAGATGTGGCTAGAGCAAGCCAAGAAATGCTGACTTCAAAAGTTGAAGGTGCATATAACAGAAATTTAATTTGCATGCTATAAAATATATTTGATTTGTTTTAATTCTCCTACTTTTCCTGGATGCCTTTTATTTCTGAGAAATGACTGTAGTTGTTGCTGCATCTGGTTTTATACTTTGCAGAGAGGAAATACTTTGTGGAAGTTGTGAGCCTTTTAGATAAGCAAGTACAAGAAATGAAGTTAATGACTAATGCAGTAAGAAGATTGGAAGGTAATTGAGCACAACCATTTACTCTATTAGGCTAAGATGAGAAGTTTCCAATGCTTTGAAGTTTGAATATTTTATAAAGGGTTTGATTTATGATTTGCTAATAGTGCTTGAATATTTGTCAAAAATGCATGTGGTTGTGTAATTGGCAAACTTGTGTATTTATAACCCATTGACATTTGACAAAATTGATGTGCATTGTAACTATTCTAACTGGATTTCTAGCTTCATACCGTGTCAGGAAGCTCAGTTATTCCCTTGAACTCGAATTTCATACAATCTTTTGAGGCTCCCTGATAAATTTTAGTTGCTTTTTTACCTAGAATTTTTAAGTTCGTATGTTGTTTCAAATTCTGGTACAAAATATAGCTTTTAATGGAGTTTGTGTCTCAGGGCAAGAAGATCTCCAGATAACTCAAACAAGTTCGAAGGTCAGATATAAATAGACTTAGATGGGGAATGTCTTATCATCTTAAATGAAATTTTGCCACATCTTTTATGATGCTCATTTGAGTTGTCTGGAATAAGTTTTGACTTGTGACAAGTGTAATTTTTTTAAATATATGCAGCAACTGATTGCAAATGGCAAGGCGGACTATGACTTGCGTTCAGGTTGTTACATGTTATTTAAATCTAATTTAAATTAGTTTTATTTTCTGAATTATTACATATAGTTAGAATGTCATGTGCAGTGAGATCTTTATCCCCACCTGCAACTGTTGAACCATCAAATGCTCCTCATCCAAAGTCATATATGGAGGTAGTAATTATGTAACTTTTATAATTCTCTTTTTTGGTCTCCTCCCCCCCCCCCCCAGCGTGTGCTGCGGGTCCTGCTTTTATTTTTGGGTCATATCTCAATGATTTTTCAATCATGTATAAAAGATCGCTATTATAATAATCAGAAGATAATAGTTACGGGTTAAATACTTTGGGATTTGACTATGGATCATAACTTTTCTATTGTGGCCAATGTCTTTCTGAATTGTGCTTCTGAAAGTGCCCAAGTCAGCACAGCTAATTGGGTGTGCATGATTAGGATCTTCAACTGGGAAGATGAAATTTCAATTTTGTTATTGGCATTGGTTATTACAAGCTTGAAGCGCTAGTAAGAAGAATAAATAGGGTGGAGGATAACCCAATAGTTAGATGCTTTTCTGGGAACTCCTGTCCATCATATTCATAAACATGAAAACAGAAACTTGATTAGTTGATTAAGAGATGCTATTCTTGTTCAGATTGCAATCCTAGGCTCATGCTATTCCCTGCAACACCTAGAAGTTTTGAGAAAACCCTCACAGGCTTGAACTTAGTATTTCCTTGCTTTCTGCAAACTTTCTCTGTCAGCTTGCCCATAACATTTTCGGTGATGGGATCTGAAATTACCAATTGTTTAAACATTGATTCTAGTGGTAATGCAATAAATTTACCTATAGATTTTAACCCGGTTTACCCTGTACTACAAATTTGAGAAGTCATTTTTTTGACAATGCCCATTAAGCAGCAAACACTTCTCAAGGGCTTTCATGTTGGACCTGCAATGTTGAAAACCTTGAATAGATACACTTACAGCAATGTTCTGATGAAAACCTCGACAGGTTGAACTGGTCAATCCAGTCTGAGTTACCTGACCAGTCTTTTGGGAAACTGTTTTATATTTGCAATCTTTCTGCCAGTAAACGCATTCACTTTCAAAAGGGCGTTCCCTCGACTTGATGATTTGTTTTGTTTGTCATGTGGATAAGGTTATAAGGATGCAAAGATCTGAAAGTTTTCTGATACCCAGCTGCACGTGTAGTACATGAAAGTGTACACTGCCTTAGTTTTGACAACTGCATAGTAGTAATTAATGAACTACTTATATTTTCTTCATATTTGATGGAATAGATGCATAGTGTTATTTGTCTTCCTTAATACTTGTAAGGTTATGTTTGATTTACAATTATTTTTTGCAGATAATGACGATGATCCAAAGAGGGGAGAAGCCTTCTAACATTAGAGTAAAACCTTCATGCTTTTAATCTGGATACATTTAGTTGCACACCTAAATCATACCCTAATTTGTGCACCATCGATTGAATTTTATTTTTTTATTGAAGTTGAAGTTATTAAAGTTTGATATGTGAGGAGAGGTGTTACTGTGGAGTAAAAGATTATGGTTTGCAAATTAGATTATTCTTCTACATTGGGTTTGTCAATTTTATGTGGCCACCGTTACTTTTATTAAACACTTGGTTTAATGCAGGACATCAATGATTTACCCCCAAACCCTAGTCAGCAGCCATCAAATCCTCGCTTTGTTCCTAGATCCAAGGTTTATTACAAAGAGCTTGCTTTGCATTTCCTAAAAATTTTAGGTTTATGAAGTTTTTTTTATTTGACTAGGTTATATATGCCCCCATTTTTTGAACTTTATTTTGGTTCATCTTCGAAGAGTTTCTGTCGATAAACTCATTTGCAGCGTGATGGTTTCTAGGTTTTAGTAGTCTGATTACTGATCATATTTGTGAAGATGATACGTCCTGCAACTGGATCATCAAGGAAAAGACAGTTGAACTAGTGATAAATTTCATTTCTAGATTCTGTTTTAAGAAGATCGTAATATTTAATCAACATAAACTTTTAACTGGATTCTATAGCAACTTTATAATTATCCACTGTTTGCAAACGTCAAGTTAAAACTTTAGAATAGGTCTAAATAGGTCCTTATTTTCGTAAGAAATGAACAACAGTGTGTGGGACTATGATTTTTATACAGGGCCAGTACATCTTGTATTAAAGATAGGAAAAAGGATTTGATGTAAGTGGAAAAAGGAGTAATTTGTATGTTACATCTGTTAAGATACATAGGCTAAATGGGAGGTTATCCTGTTTTTACTCTGAAAAATATATGCACTGAGTTATATTGTGGCTTCTAATTAACCCATAAGAATGGTATGAAGTTGAGTGGTTAGTTTTCTTTTCATGAAACAGTAATTTATGCATAATTCTTAACATTCTTTTCTCAGTGGTATTATTTTATACGAATCTGATTATTTGCTTCAACTTCTCCCTGTAGCCTTGGGAGGTTGGTCAGGTGCAAAACTCGTCTACCCAAGTTCTTCAGTCTCAAGTAAATGGTGAAGAGTTGAATGTCAAGGTCCAAGATACCACTCAATTAAATAATGACCCAGTGCCCTGGTGGCAGAGGAAAAATGTCAGAATCAGAGAGATTGATAATGAAAATGAGTATAATGGAGCACCTTATGCGGCTGCTTCCAGTCAGCAGCCAGTCCAACGTGTATGGGTTCCCCCTCAACCACCCCCGATAGCAATGCCAGAGGCTGCCGAAGCAATCCGACGTCCAAAGCCCGCGGTCCAAAAGGATCAACCGTTGGATAATCAGTCGATAGCTCCTCCTTCAGACATCTCTGATGAGGTTCATAGGATCCCACAACCATCGGAATCTGAAGTTGCAATCGAGGGCAGCAGTGTCAGCTCACTTCTCAGCTCTGGTGAGATACGAGAAGACCATGATATTACATATGAAGAGAAATGAAGGTGAATCATATTCCACCATCATACAAACATGAAGTTGGAAATAGAACTCGAAGTAGTCTCAAAATTCTAGATAAGCTTGGAATAATATTTGTTAATAATCACTCTTATCCTGTACTTTGAACTGGGAGTCAATACAAGATGCAAATGCACGGTTCCTTTTATGGAAGAATATTTACAAGAAATAGTGTTTTTGATGGTATGCATTATGCATTATTTTAGGTTTGATGATATATGGCAGTTTTGCAGTGAGGACCTGGGACTGCACAGAGTGGTATAATACAGGTACAAGTTTATATAGGATACAATGAGACGGGTTCAGCCGGACCATTCTTTCGAACCTGAACCCGACTCAGTCATTGTCCGATGATGAGCGGGTTGGAGTAACATAATATAGTAAAGGTCTAAATTGGTCTTTGATAAAAAAATATGGTGATATTTTGGTCATTGAAAAATGAAAATATCAATTTAGTCCTTGAAAATGCAAAATGTGGGTCAAATTAGTCATTCTTACAGTAATTTTTAGGGACATTTTAGTTCCTATTATGGATTATTTTAATCCGTATTTTATATTTTTGATAATCAAATTGATATTTTTCATATCTCAGGGATCAAATTGTCATCGTATTTTTTTGTCGATGATCAATTTGGACCTTTACTCATATATAAATTAAATTAAAAGTAGGAAAACCTGAAACTAAATTGATAAAATTGCTACATGGTTATAATGAACTGAGCGTAAGCATCTATAAAATGAAAGGCAAAATTATATTTTTGGCCCGTTATGTCAATTGTTTTGTTCAATTTGGTCCCTTAACTTTTTTTGTAACAAACTAGTTCCTTATGTTTACAAACGTTAACAATATTAGCCTAAGTGTTACTTTTCATTCAACTTAATAACCGTGTCCGTTAACTCCTCAACTGGACGTATTAAGTGTTTGGTGATCTAGTCGTTGTCATTGGAGGCTTATGAGTTATCTTCCTTCCCCATAAATGGTGACTTAGAGTTCATGGTTCCTAATATTCTTCCCTACAATCATGGCTATAAAGCTTGGTTTACATCTACCTTACTCAAACAGCGATCTGAAGTTGTCAAAAAGAAGTCGTTTTGGCCAAGCAACCAAGTCATCACCATGTCAGCGTCATGTTGGATACTTAATGGACACGTATGATCATTTGAGGCGATGTTTACTAATATTTAGGCGAACGTTCTAAATGTTTGTAAACATAAGAGACTTATTTGTCACAAAAAAATGTTAAGGGACCAAAATAAAAAAAACAATTCAGATAAGAGACCAAAAGAATAATTTTGCCCAAATGAAATGATACTTTAGGTAGGAAACATGATAACCATAAACCAAAATCTCATATTCTCGTTTATATAGGACTTAGGGGCTCATATAAGACAGTCTAGTTCTGCAGAGCAATCCTGCTGTTGCTGCAATTAGAAGCACAATGCAATTAGAAGCACAATTTAAAATTTACTCAAAGATGAACGACGATATGGACTTTTAGGGTATATGCATGTCTAATTTAAAAATAGTAGTCGTCAAAACTTTTTTTTACGTATTTTCAGACTAATCAATCCCAGTTTAATTATTGAAATATTAAACTAAACCTAATATAATATAATAGCTTTAATTAGTATTGGTCTGCCTCGTGGTGGTGCGTAGTGGTGAGTTCGGGTTCCTTAAGCAAGTGATCAGGAATTCGATTCCTGACTCTTATGTATGAAATAAAACCTGATTAGGAAGGAGCATCCTATCTTGAGTGTGTCTTCAAATCCTACGAAGGAGATTAGTCTCGATGAACAATTTGGGATATTCCTTACGATCATATACGAATCCAAAAAAATAGCTTTAATTAGGAGTGTGCACCGGTTCGACTTTGGAACATTCTTTAACCTTATTTGCTCATCAAATCAATGAGTTGAGTTGAAAATTGTTTTCATTCAACGGGATCCGCTCAATAGTAGGTTAGATTGGACTTTGTTAGACTTGTTATGCTTATTTAGGACCTATTGTAACGAACACTTAGAGAGATTTATTAGATTTGTTTAACTCCTTAACATTTCTAACAAATCTAAGAAATACTAACATTTGTCTATAAAAAAAAAAATCATAAACAACAAACCACATTAATAAATTGAAGTCAATGTCATTACATATAACATATGAATTGACTGTAGCAAAACAAAAACATATGAATTGACATAATCATTGTGATCCGTTGAACATTTTTTGCAATGGTCACATAAATGTTTCCCGAGTTTCTATTTTCTTGGTCACATTCTTAACACCATTGTGATGCTTACACCTAAACGTAATTGAAACTACGAAAAAGTCAGGGTTAAAAGTAACTCAAAATGCATCAAGGCTAAAAGATTTATTTAAAAAAATAATAACCTGTTTAGGTGGGTTGGATTTGTGTAGATTAGCATTTTATTAATCCGCTATCAACCAATACCTTGCGGGATCCAATTTAATTCACATTTTCTAGGTTGGATCGTAGGTTCACTCATTGACTCAACCCACCAAACACCCTCAAGTTATGTTTGAAAGTTTTGAAGGAGATAAAGTAGAATGATTAGTAATTAGTAATTAAGTAGAGTGGAGAGGTAAAAAAGTACACCACTTCATTATTTGGAAGTTTAATGAGGGAATATCAAACCCCCCAATTTGGAGGGTATAAAAATTAAGGGTTTGGATGTGATAGAGTGATTTGGGTTATTATCTTAAACCATCTCACTTCATTACTTACTAAACTTTCAAACAATATGCTAAGTCCTTTTATAGTGTGTTTGGAAAACTCATTTACACCCGCAGAATCACGTCCAAGACGCCGTCAGACGCGCGTCCAGTCCTTTCAAACCATAAAACCAAACATGTATTTAGTCATTCCACTTCATTACTGATCACTCAACTTCATCCTCCCAGACATAACCTTAGATTTAATGCTGGAAAGATTTTTGTAGCGAAAAAATATTAAAAAAATAAAGCTTCACAAGAAAGGATCAGGACTTAAGTGTATCAATTTCAGAGCAGGTAATTATTGAAACAGCCTCTTAATTGCAACAATATCCAAATAATTAATCTCAAACCAGTAGTTAAGATAATATTTGATGTCAGACATATTTTAATATTTTTAAAAAAATGATATGAAAATAAAAGTTTTTCATATTAAACACAAAAAATAAAAAAAACATTCATCTGGCATAAAAGATATTTAAAAATAAAGTTTGTGAATAAAAATTAAAAATTTTATTTTCATACATGATGGAAACAAAGAAATATTCTTAGACATGGTTGAAAATATAGTATACCTAAAAATTATAATACATTTCATCAAACACGCCACCTAAGAGTAATGCTTACCAGGTCAAAGAAATAAGCGCATGTCAGATTTCATTAATACGAGGCATTTTGTTGGTCAAACACTCCAACCTGATAGATTTAATACAAGAGAAATTTTGTTATTTTATATTTAAGCTTGGCTTGACTGGACTTTGAATTAAAAAATTTCGACAAGATGTGTGTCTATTTCAAGTTTCATGCCATGCAATTCATTGCTAAGTTTATTTCCTCATTTTTTTTTTTTATAGAATTTCATAATTTTGACCGTGAGAGGTATGTAAATTGTCAAAATTAAAATATAGATGCAAATAACTATTTTAAATTGTCATACCATCACGAAAGACTTTCAATATTCTCACAATAACAAGGTGCCCTCCCTTGATATATAATATGATTATATATATAGGAATAAATCTTGAGTAATGAATCATGTATGAATGATGAAAATTAAAACTCTATTTAATAAGACATATAAGCGAATTTATAATTTATTTGACTATCTTATAAATTTGATTGATTAAAGTAATGATATTTAGTAAATAAGTTTATCATATTAATTTATAATTTTTTCCAACACTATTTTAAATAAAGTTTCAGCTTATAACTCATTAATTTTTCCGAACTTCTGGCTATCAAACATAACCTATCATGTGTCACTTCTCAACTCGTGCTTTCTCGGTTTCGTAGTTGCTTATAATTAGGGTCAGAACATTTTTAAAACTAAATTTCATGATTAAGAGTTTTTTAATCATGTCTCTTTAAAAACACGTATCTAGGAATTAAAACATAAATAAATAAATGCAGTTAATGTTTAAAAATCTAGAAGCTTCAATATTTTCTTATCTTATTTAACTAATTACGATACTTTAATGAAATATTATAAATGTTTCTTAAATATATCATTGAGCAACTTCACTTAGAGTTGTTTAATTAGTTTTCAAAAATAAAAATTGGTATTAACGCTTGTTGGTCCAAAGGACAAGAAATATGAATTTTTTTTTTTTTTTTACACAAGATCTTGAGTTCGAGTATTGAAAATGAAAAATAGGGGTTGGAAAAACTTTGCCCCCTTAAATGGATCTTTCCAGCTCGACTAGGATTAGACGGAGTCCAATGTGATTCCCGGATACTGAGGGTTCATACCAAAAAATAAAAAATGATTCTTGTTGGGTTGCAGCATTATCGTAAGATAATATAATATCCACATGTAAGGATAATTGCTTATAAAAACAATTGATTCTTAAATAATAACCTAATAAAAATTCATAAAAAAGAGAGAGGTAACTTGTGAGACTCATTTAGTGAACTCTCTAAAGTTGCATCGTTGAAGTAAAGAGTTATTTAAAATAGTATAAAGTAAAAAAATGATGATATGATATGACGAGACTTATAAAGGGGGAGTTAAGCAACTCCAATGAGTTGTCCAACAAGGGAATACATTGGCAAAACACCTAAAATTGGAAAACAACAAGTCACCTAATTAATATGGAAATTGAATAATTTTATATCCTAATCTTTCTAATAATCTTCTCATTATTTAAAGAAAAAAAAGAATTAAATGCCATGTAAGTTCTTATTACAATAAATGGATTGGATTCTTTCTCCTTTTGGAAGAACAAGATATGGTTTTGTTGGAGAGAGAAAGTCAAACCTTTTGAATTGTAATAAGTGGATCCTACAACCATACATGGTACGCACTTGTATGAAAAATTTGTGTCTTTCTCTCTTCAACAAGATTATATATTGTGCTTGCAAACTAGTAGGGGTGGTCATGGGTCTAGTAGACCCGGTAACCAGATCAATCAGACCCAACCCAACCTAGATTTTGTGGGTTGTTTCGGATGATTGGGCAGGGTAAAAACACATAGAACCTATAGGGCCCGTTTGGTGGTCAGGATAAGGGAGGCAGGATAGGATAAGCTATCCTATCCTGTTTTAATCTGTAGTTTGGTGAACCAGCAGGATAGGATAAGCTTATCCTGTTAGCTTATCCTATCCTGTTACTTAGTTATAATTTTATCCTGAGGGTGGAGCTGGGTTAGAACCAACAGGATAGGATAAGAAAATGCTTTCTTTTATCTCTTACCTTTAATATTGTTATTATTTAATTACGGTTTCAAACCTAATTAGTCAACCTTAATACTAATTAAAATATGTGGTTTAATTAACAATTTTTATAAAAAGTGAAAAAAAAGCTAATTTTTTATAATTTTAAAAAATGGACTAATTTATAATTAAAAAGCCAAAAATATATGTTATTAAATATTTTTTTAATTTAAATGTATAAAACAACCACGTAATATTAAAATTTATTTTTGAAAAAAAATGTAATTTTGATATAAGGATAATTTTATCATTTGTGGATATTTTATATTATATCCTGTCATTATCTGATGCACATCAAACATTGGACAGGATAAGAGCTTATCATGCTCATATCCTATCCTATCCTTATCCAGCTCTCATATCCTATCCATCCTTATCCTATCCTGACCACCAAACGAGCCCATAGAGTATGGGTTGGGTATTGAGTTTCAGATTTTCAAACCCACTAAATCCAACCCAACTCGGTACACTACATTAATGATTAAATTTGGTTTATTTTTCATATACTCACTTAGTCCCTCACGATTCATAAACAATACACAATAGTCTTTACTTTTCAGCTTCACTCTTCTACTCTTCTCTGTTCTCTCATCTTTCTCACGGCACCAGCGACGATGGTGACTAGAGATCAACGACGACCGCAACCAAGGTTGTCAAAATCGTAAGATCTTACGAGTAAAATCGCGATCTTGACAATTGTCGGCAACAACCAGAAAATGAACATCCGTATGTTTTATGTCAGACCGGAGAACCCAAATCCAGGTTAAATGGTGTTATTTTTTACATTGAGTATATAACATTAATAATAAATATTTACATAGTAATTAACATTAAATAAAATACAGATATTTAAACATATAGAAAATATTAAATATTTCTTTCTTTAAGTAATTATAAACATTTAATACAAGGTAAAGTATTAATTACTATTTAATTAGTGTTCCCGTACAAAAACTAAAAATATAGTCATTTAATATCTCAAATTAAAATTTAAAAAATTAGTATTCATTTTTTAAATAATAAATATTTCTCGAGCACGAATTGTAGAGACCATTGATAATATGATACTAAAATGAATATTTTAAAAAATATTTAATTTTGATATACTAATCATATAAAGTTTTTAAATGTCTCGTACCGATGTCGTGATCATTGAATACAACCAATCAAATGTTTAATAATTATTAAAATAACAATTTAAAGAGCATAAAAAAATTCAAAATTCAAAAAGATATTAAAGCCGTAACAAAAATTATTTTAAATGTATCTTAAGATTTTGATTGGTAAAGCTCAATGGACACATGTCTAAACAATATTTACTAAAAGTTTTTATACTATCAACTAAATATAAATCATGTATGATTTTTAAAATAGTTATAATAAAAATTAAATATTTTTAATGATATGATTATTTATATTTGATTGATAATGTAAAAATATCCCCACATATTGGATTCAAGAAAATCGTTAAAAAAAAAAAGAAAAAAAAAGAAATTCATCGAACATGTAACCGAGTCCAAAGTTCAATGCCGGAATAACTTCAGTGTACTTGTATTATTGAGTATTACTTTAATGCCGAAATACTCTTAACTCTGAGTGCAAATAACCCAACTATCTAGTTAACAATTAACCGGGACTAAACCAGAATATTAGAGTGGAGGACGAGTGCTGATTCCACACTTTGCCCACTCGTCCTGTCTGTATTTCGTCCTCACTGTGTGTTCGTGTTAAGAATAATATTTATATTTCTTTATGGACTACCAAATACAATTTCTAATATCAATATTTTTGATTTATCCAAGTCATAAGAAATTTGAATACCTTAAATAAATAATCAGAGATTTGAATCCTGATTCTTACGTATGAAAAAAACCTGATTAAGAGGGAATATCCATCTTGTATACCCAATAGATTTCTAATCACGGTTAATAATGATAGATACTTCATATCGATTAACGGACAAAAAATACAATTCCTAATAAAAATATTATATATTAATATATGTACGAGTGAATAATATATGGCATGATTAAAAAAAATGTAGACATCTGAATGTGCTATCTGAATAATCAAAAACCATTAAATTGCAAGTTACCCACTTTCCATTTCTATTTTCCTTCCCCTTTCCAATTTTCCATTCACAATTGTACTGTATGATAATAATAGAAAAAAATAAACGCAGCTCTCAGAAACCACATCCATTGTTGGCTATAAACTAAGCCATTTGAAGCACCCAAGACAAAGAGTCTCCACAATCTCTTATTCAAACTGAAGTTGGGTTCATCTTGTTTTCTGTAATGGCTCTCAATTTGCTGTCTCCAGCTGAAGTCAAGTCCATTTTTTTCACTGATCCCTTCAAGTCCAACAGCCTCACTGCAAAATTCCCAGGTTCTTTCTTTTCCTCATCTCTTAATTCTCCCTATGGTCCCTTCCTCCTGTCTGCTGGAAAAATTTAAAAGTCAACAACTTCATGGAGTACCCCCCCCCCACTTGCTTTTGTTGAATCATATTCTCTTCGCTTTGATTTTTCCTTAAATATATGCTCTTCCTCCCTTGTTTTTTTTTTATTTTTTTTGTAATTTTTGCTGTTGATGCTGATAAGAATATGCTGTTATGAGTTTTGTATAAAGCATTATTGAGTATTATATTGATGCTGCAAGTGTTATATACTATGATGTTTTGTTTTGTGAAAGACTATCTATCATGTTCTGTTTTAATGTCAATTGCATACAACATAGTAGGTTTTGGTCTTTGACCTATTGGGGGTGATGGTTATGGTTAGGTAAAACTCACTCCATGATTTGAACCCTTTACTTACTTTCATGATCATTTGATTTTCAGGTAGTTTTGCTTTGAAAAGAAAAGATGGTAGAGCAACAGCTGGAAGACGAGTTTATTGCTCTGCACAGGCATCACCACCACCACCAGCCTGGCCAGGACGAGCGATCCTAGAACCAGGTCACAAGACTTGGGAGGGCCCAAAACCCATCTCCATTGTGGGGTGTACAGGTTCAATTGGAACTCAGGTATCGTGGAGGTGGAATCTCCCTCTAACTGTCTAACATGACTAGCTGTAATATAATAATGTGTTGGAATGATAAACAATCTAAAGCAGATGCTGGCTGGACTTGCAATAATAATTTGCATTTCCAGTGCTTCGGTACTCCCGTTACAAATCTTTAAAATGAATATGAGTTTTTTTGGGGCCGTTGATCAATATATGACTAGAAAATAGTTGATTGTTTACTCCTTGCAGATGTAGCTTGACTTGCCTTTCTCTCTTATTCTTTGATGTAGTGCATCTTTTTCCCTTTATGCTTTTGTAGACACTAGATATTGTGGCTGAGAATCCAGATAAGTTTAAAGTTGTAGCACTTGCAGCTGGTTCAAACATTACTCTTCTTGCAGATCAGGTAAATAACTCATTCCAAGCATGTAGCGGAACTCTGGATTGATTTGTCTCTCTATCTATGACCAGCATTATGTTAAATCTGAAATTTCTTGACCTTAGTGGACTGACTTTATTTATTCACTCCCTTCAGTATACTACCCCCCCACCACCACCACAAAAAAAAAGTAATCTTTTTTATAATTATGTTGCACAGGTAAAGAGATTTAAGCCTCAACTTGTTGCTGTTAGAAACGAGTCCCTAATTGCGGAACTTGAAGAGGCTTTGAATGATGTTGAACGAAAACCTGAGATCATCCCTGGAGAGCAGGGAGTCATTGAGGTGGACATCTGGTTTGTTCATATGATGTAATTTGTCTTAGAGAGCCAATATTGATTTTCATATGCTACATCTTATATATTCTCAGGTTGCTCGTCACCCAGATGCAGTCAGTGTAGTCACAGGAATAGTAGGCTGTGCAGGACTCAAGGTAACTTTTTTTTACCCGTATTTTTGGCCCTTCTTGGTAGCTGTTAGAATATATGATCCTATCTTATCTTAGAGTACATCATATCTTATGATAAGAGTATCTCGAATTATCTCATAGGATTAGGTTCTTATCACGTAGTTATTATCATAATTAGTTTCCTTATTCAATTAGGATTAGGAGTCTTGTATCCCTATAAATAGGGGTTAGTGCTTAAACTTTTTGAACAACCAAATCATAATCAATGATCAATCATAATCATATTTTGGAGTCTTCATTCTTTTTCTTCTTTTTCTCTATCTAAACCCATAACTTCAACATGGTATCAAAACTTATCCTAGATCCATGAAAGGGCCGCCCACCATATTATCAACGCACCAAGCCCAATAGTGCCGGGCGTGAGGGGGTGTATTGGGAAAAACTGAAGTCCCACATTGACTAGAGATAGAGCCTCAAGAGCTTATAAAGCTTGGACAATCCTCACCTCTTGAGATAGCTTTTGAGGTTGAGTTAGGCCCAAATCTAATAGTAGCCAATCTATTTGCTTTGCTATATAACCAGGTCTTCTGTGTCATGCATCTACATATCTTTTAATATTAATTTCCTTGATCACGTCTGACAAACAACTAAGACTTATCCCACTAAGTGGAAAATAGTGAGACATGCTTATTAATTTTATTTTTGGGCATTGATTGTTTGAAAGAAGAATGATCCATTAAAGCTTGAAAGTTCATGGATATGATAATATAGCCTTTGTACTGGAAACAACGGTTAGAGAAGAGACAAAACAGAAGGAATAAAGGAAGAAAAAAAATATAAGAGAATTGCATACAATGGCCCATACCCTGCTGCATGAACCCAGTAATTTTTTTCAGTTGCAACTCTCGGCGGATTAGTCACAGAGAAACGACACTAAATTAAAGATGGTATTCGTTATCACTTATCAGACAACAGATGTTAGACAGCTGAAATACCTCTCATTATTTTATTAGCCAACAGTTGCTGCGATAGAAGCAGGGAAAGACATAGCTTTGGCTAACAAAGAGACACTGATTGCTGGAGGTCCTTTTGTTCTTCCGCTTGCTCAAAAGCATAACATAAAAATACTTCCTGCTGATTCAGAACATTCTGCCATTTTTCAGGTACAAAAGCACATAATCTATTAAAAATATGCATGTTCAATAAGATCAGTGGACTCTAGATATGCCCATGTCATTTATTACTCATATTATTATCTGGCCTCAGCTTCTTTTTTGTTTAACTCAAGCAAATTATTTTATCAAACTGCTCCACTTGTTGCTGTGAAAACTTAAAGGATTCTTCACTTCAGTGTATCCAGGGGTTGTCAGAGGGTGCGCTTAGGCGAATTATTTTAACTGCATCTGGAGGTGCTTTCAGGTGTGTAAAATAAACCTGACGTGTCTGCACTTTTGCTGTTTTGCATGTTTAAAAGATTCAAGGTTTGGCTTCTCCATATTTTCTTTGTATGTCATTTTTTTTCCTGAAATGGAAACTGAAAGGGAATATATTACACTCTAAACTTTCTCACGTATGTCTGAATTCCTGGTTGCTGTCAACTTATCATAACAAAATTGAGATCAGTTGAATCAAATTCTTTGATCATGGAAAACCTTGAATTGTTCCTCTCTTAGTTCTGTTTCCAGGCTCTATATAATCGACCCGAGTTTAACTAACATCCTCTTGGTGATTGACAGGGATTGGCCTGTTGATAAACTAAAAGATGTTAAAGTTTCTGATGCATTAAAACATCCCAACTGGAATATGGGAAAAAAGATAACTGTGGACTCTGCTACCCTTTTCAATAAGGTTTGTTTCTTTCGGATGTTAATATATTGTATGAAATGTGAATCTGTATAATTATGTGTATGAACTTCCTATCTATAAAGTAAATTTTTTGTACTTCGCAGGGTCTAGAAGTAATTGAAGCACATTACTTGTTTGGAGCTGATTATGATGATATTGAGATTGTCATTCATCCACAATCAATCATACATTCAATGGTTGAAACACAGGTTTATCCCTTATACTATGTTGTGTTGGATGCTCTTGTTAATAGCCATATATTCAGATGCATACAGATGATGATCAATAGCACTTACAAGTTCCCATCGCTTGGCTAAATTAGCAAAGGCATTTGGTGGGCTTGTGTTGTCTTTAGTTCAAATATATTAATATGGAAAAAGGAAAAGCAGAAAGGAGGCAGATGTCATTAAATATTGTTTAATATTTATCTAGTACTAAATTATTTCTTAATTCCAGGATTCATCTGTTCTGGCACAGTTGGGGTGGCCTGATATGCGGTTGCCAATCCTCTATACATTATCATGGCCTGACAGAATTTACTGTTCTGAAGTAACCTGGCCTCGCCTTGATCTTTGCAAGTACTATCTTTTTTCCCTGTAGCTTACACATTACAACTCCATCGATTTTCTGTACTCCATACTGAAGAAAATAGATTGTTCCACTTAACATCAAAATTTTAAATTTTGAGGCCTGTTAAATGGAACTTTATAAAGTCTAAGATGAATAATCAAATGAATGGATGATCGGATAATTTCATTTTCTTTTCCATTTTAGCTCCTTGCAAAGCTTCCAGCAGGGAGTATATTTCATTCTTCATGCCGTATAATGTAGATTGGAGTTTCAGAATGATGTGATGGCATTGTCATCTTTTCAACCTCCCCCTCCCCTGTCCTTTCTCTACATTTTTGGATTGGATCAAATCTAGTAGCTTACTGCAAGTTTAGTCCTGTGAATACTGTGAAGGAATACTAAGCTGGGTGCATTATATGTTTCATATGGGTTAATTCTCAAGCAGCATCTTGAGAAAGGCATAAACTATGATCCTATAATTTCCATTTCTCTGTGTTCTTTACATCATGAAATTTTATCATGTATGATGAATCATGTAATTAAATTAAAACTGGCATAGAAAATTTCTTGTTAGTTTGTTTGACAGAGCCAACTTTGAAATGTGATTATGCAGGCTTGGTTCACTAACATTTAAAGCTCCTGACAATATTAAATATCCATCCATGAATCTTGCCTATGCTGCTGGCCGTGCTGGAGGCACCATGACAGGAGTTCTTAGTGCAGCAAATGAGAAAGCTGTAGAAATGTTTATTGACGAAAAGTAAGAATTTCGCTCTATATTTATATCTTTACATGTAGTTTTCTACCTCATTGGAGTTGTTCTTACGTTAATTGGGTGGCCAAGGTGGGGATGGAGGAAGTGAGTCTATAGTTACATTACATCCAAGGCTCGCATCGTGCTTGCCAGTTGCCACCTGATGAGGATGTAGCATGACTATAATATGACCATTTGGATAGTCATGCAAATTGCCACTATTTGATGGTAACGAAAATAATATATGATGAGCCGACAAGCTGCACAAATTGTTTATCCTTAGGAGAGTAAAAAATACTAATAAGTTATGCATTTAAAAAATGGATTTAATTGGTATACACTGTCAGTGTAAAGATTTTTTACACAGACAACCAATTAGAAATTGCCACATAAGGTAAAGTGATTGACTCTTGTCCTAACTACCTTAAAAGTCACACACACCATGATTTTTGATTGGTTGTCAGTGTAAAAATCTTTACACTGACAGTGCATAGCAATTAAACTCTTAAAAAATACTGTAGTTATGAAACAATCTTTAAAAAAAAATTACCTCCATCCCACCATAACCTCAACATGATTACCTATAAAATACATGCACCAATATGTGGCCATTACCTGCATTTTTCAGTTCTGTTACAATCTAAAGAAACACAGACACGGACACAACTTTGAATCACATATGAAGTGTCTCATCAGGAATTGTGTCAGTTTATACCATGTCATTCTGAAGCTGTCTGATGCATGCGTGCAGCTCCTCTTTTGAAGTGTCCGTGCTTCATAGGCTACAATAGGTGTCTTCTTGTCAATGTAAATTGAGTTCTCCTCTGACTGGCTGTTTTGCTGTTTCCAGGATTAGCTATTTGGATATTTTCAAGGTTGTGGAGCTAACATGTGAGAAGCATCAAAATGAAATGGTAACATCGCCTTCCCTTGATGAAATTATTCACTATGATCGGTGGGCACGAAAATATGCTGCTAGTCTGCAAAGTTCGTCGAGCTTCACTCCTATTCCTGCATGAGACTGATTTAAGAACTGCGGGATGTGCTTCATTCATGTCATGCCAACTGCTATCCTATTTCACCATAATTTTTTTGGGCATTGAACAAAGTTGTATATTTGTCTACAATGTAGCATGATACATTCCCCAGATTTTGAATAAAAAAGGCATTTTTTATGGAATGTTTAGATTTTATTTAATTGATCTTATAGTTTTATTGCAATTTCATTGAAAATCACTTGCCTGTATTCAAAGTTTTTAACCGTCACTAGGAGCCTGGGAATTTCACCATTGAATGCGTCCAACTTATATTTTTCTTCCCCAAATATGGATAATATATCGAATAACTGCTGTCTATTTTCTTGAGTTCATTCATTTTTGGTGGAACTGCAATGGAAGGAAAGGTGTTACAGAAATTATTTATTGCCCCTTCCTCTGACGGATTTGCTTTTCTTGTCTCCCTACATTCTCTCTGTTTATTTTATTCATCATAACATGGGGTACTTTTATAGCATGTTTTCTCTTCTTGCATTGAACAAACTAATTGATTATGCTAACTTCTATATATCTATATTATCTATCTTGTGTGTTCACAATTCACACTTCATAGTGGCTGTCCTTACAGTTAAACTAACACCTCCAGAAATACTTGCTTCATCTGTAAGACTTTTGAACTGTTTTTGTTGTCACAAGCATTTTCATGAAACGCGTGACGCAGAAGCCCAAAGCTTTGATTGCAGCAGCCAGTCACATTTAGGATAGGATAATCCTGTTGTATACAATGGCCATAAGAAGGTCGCTGTACTATATTCTCATCAAGGAATATAAAATCTTGAGCTTTCACCATCAAGGCGTCATTTGGGGTTTGACATTCACCATCGCTAACTAAGAAATCAATCTATAAAAATGTTTTTATTGGAAATCACAGTTTTTTAACTTTTAACATACATCATTTTCTTTTTCGTTTGATTCCTTAATATTTCCCTTATTTAAATTAATTAATTAATTAAAAGATCTTGCTAATGAGTGTCCTAAGGGTATTAGTTAAAGAATCAACAAATGAAAAACTTATACTTAAAACCTTTTAATATATTAAATAAATACACTATTTTTTCATATAAAATTTCATTTCTTTATTAATTAAACAATGTCTTAAAGACATTCGTTAGCATTTTCCTTAATTAAATTCAGTAATCGATATCTTATTAAGAACAAAATTCTGCTGTCCCAAAAAATGATGTCGCAGTATCTCACAACAATCAAAAGCTGAGGATATACATACATGTTAATGAGTTATGATTTTTTATTAAATGATAAATTATCGTTGATGGAGGACAGAAAATGTGAGAGAAAAATAGAATGGAAGATTTTCATCCTCTTATTAAAGGGTCGAATCTCATATCCCAAATCAATTGGTGGGTGGGACGCATTAGTTAATAGAAGAGATGAGCAAGGCGAGGACATAAATAACTTTGTCTGCCACCAACGTAGAAGAATACGCATTAGTGGGCCGTGCACTTCTTCAATTGTAATTTGTAAGCTGCAACTTGTAATTGGACATAGCTATGACCCATTCACATTTCACAAAGAATCCTGCCCAAGGAACCCAATATAACATTTGTACAATAAAAGCCCCAATATATAAGGCTAAAATATAAAGTTAATGGTAACAAGTGTTCTAATGACATTGATTAAGGAATCAAAAAGGGCATTGGTTAGCAAGATTCAAAATATAATGAATCCTCTTTAACAAGTTATTGGCTGAAAATATGTTTAAATTTAACAATTTGATATTTTTTAATTTAATAAATCCTATATATTAACTCTAGCATTTTTTTTACATACATGGAGCTTAAATTGACACTAGTCTACATAATATAATAAATTCATAGCATATGAAAATATTCTAGAATTAACTTATAATAATTAAAGGAAATTATATGCATTTTGGCCTATATAAAAAGCATTGCATCTTGGTACTTACCCATATTATCCTAATGGTATACTGTAAGTCTATAACACAATTTAGTCAAAAAAAAAAAGTCTATAACACAATTTTTACGAGGTACTGAAAAAAGTACATAAAAGAAAAAGTTTAATTGGTATGTATTTGTGAGTGTAAAGATTTTTTACACTATCAACCAATCGGGAATTGACACATCAGTAAAGATGTTTAACTCTTATCATAATTGTCTTACCTTAAAAGTCATTCATATTATGATGATTTTTAATTGGTTGACATTGTAAAAAAACTTGACACTAAAAGTACATACTAATTAAACTCATAGAAATTGGATAAGATTCTCATCTCTTATAATATAGTTTTCAAATGGGAATGATAACTTTTGAAAAACTTATATTTTTCTTTCCTTTGTGATTTTTTTAAACCAAAGTTCAACCTCATTTAGTGGATTGAACTAAAAGGAACAAAGAGAATAAGAAAGAGTTGAGTGGCCCGCTAGGACATAATAAAGATATATATGGAGAATGCTATGTTAAGGAATAAAAAAAAGAGAGGTCTTTTTTAATCAATATCTTAAGGGTACTGGTTAAGGAACCAATAATAATTAAGTTTTTATTGAAAATATAAGTGTCTAACATCTCAAAATATTAAATACACCACTTCCTAATAAAAAATTTATTCTTCTAATTCCTTAATCAATGCTCTTAGGACACTGATTAACATTCTTCTAAAAAAAGAAAATTTTCATTGAAAGTGATATATTCAATTATTTAAGAAGTGTTATATTGAATTTTCCAATGAAAACTTACATTTATTGGATTCTTTAACTAGTATCTTAAAGAATTAAAAAAATATAAGGTTTTATTGAAAAACTAAATATTACACTTCTCAAAACATTAATTACTTCATGTTACATTTTTCATTCCTTAGGACATTAATTCATAATGTATAAAACTTTTTGTTATCAATTAATTATAAAATGTTATTTTAAATTATATTAAATACAAGTAAATTAAAATTACTCACTACAGTAATATAATACTTTTGAGTTTAATAATAGTAAAAATTGACAGTCAATTTAGCTAAAGAATATAAATTCAATTATCAAATTACAAAATTCATCTCATCTCTTTATATCGACTCTTCAATTAACTTGGTATATGGAAATGTGCACCAAACAAGATACATGGAAATGGCCGAAGCGAAAATAGTATGGCACAATATATAATATCATACTACCAAAAACGGCATATTATATAGTATGGCATAGTATTTTTATTCTATCAAACACGTTATTCGATGTTATCATCGTCAACCCAAAAATCCACTTGGCTTGCTATTGTTATTTCCTTTTGTTAGAAAAGTGCGGAAAAAGTTGGTGCAGCTGCAGCATAATGAAATCGTATAAAATTCTAATATGTTAAAATATGGTGTTTCGGTGTTTCCTATCAATCAAAGATTGGGAATGTGTATGGATATTAATAAGTTATGCTTTTATTTTATTAAGTGATAAATTATTATTGATGAGAGACAGAAAATGTAACAGGAAAGTGAGACAGAAGATCTTCATCCAATGATATAATTAGAAAAATAGGAAAATGGTTTTCAGCACTTGTTTTTTTTTTTTTTTTTGGTACAAAATACACTTGTTTTTAATACCTAAAATAAATACGTACTGTAAATTAATATAAATATGTGTAAGTATATAAACATATTATATTTCGAGGCGGATGTATATAAATATGAAAGATGTGCCAGTTGGGATTAAAAAAAAGAACATTCAATAGAACAACGTACATTATAAAATGAAAGGGCTGTTTTCTTTATGAATTGTATTGAAACATTTGGATTGCTGAAGTCTACAAAAGTATTTCCTGTAAGTTACAGTTTAAAACAGTCAAAAGATTTCTTCTTGAAAAACATGGATTAATGATTGAGTATTTATTTTATTTTTTAATTTTTGGCAGTACGGTAGATAATGTTTCTAACGTAAGAACATGCCTGTATTGAATATTCTCGGAAGATAATACACAATTTTTTTTTGAATAAAGATAATACACATTATTCTTCTCCAAAAATATATAGCTACTAATAAGTCGTATATATACCTTTTCATTTCAAATGTAAATTTTTTTTTTTTTTTTTAGTTAGAACAAGACAGATCTATCAAGAAATGAAAGAGAGAGAAAAAAGAAGAAGAGGTAAGAGGAGTCTATAATATTTCGGTGACAGTTTACTTTCATTTGTTAGGACTAACCTAATTTCGGACGAATGATTATTTTTTTTTTGTGGTGCATTAAGGTTATCTCCAACCAATGGTTAAGACTAATTCTTTGCAAGGCGTAGAGATCATCAAAGCGAGTTTTGCCTGTTTCAATAAAACTTTTTTCATACACACGACAATAATGAAACCTCTAACAACATGTTTAAGGAACTCAATTGTTTATCAACCGTCACGAATGATTGCTTTATTTTTGAAGATGAATGATAATTGATAAGCTACATCATGAGAAACTCATTGAACGTTATATATTATTATCTTTCATAGCTATATCAAATTTATATTTTTTGAGACACAGGCCTAGATTAATTGCAGTAACTAATTTTTGTTGGCCAAAATATTTGTATGCCTTGTAATTTTATTCTTTGGGTATTTTCTTGGCCAAATATTTTTTTTCTTTCTTCTTTGGGGTTTTATTATTTCGCTTAAGCTATTCATTATAAGCTAACAAATTGATCTTGTCAAACAAAGCCTAAACCTTATTCTTCTTTGTCGTTTTTCGTATTTCTTTTCTTTCATGCATGTTTTTATATTTGTTTTTCGGTAATAAATTAAAAATTTAAAATGAATAGAAGTTGTCTCATGTCAAGATCAAAGCCTGTAGGAATCAAAATATTTTTATTTACTGTTGTATGTAAGCGTATGATGAGAATTGCCATGGATTCGTGATAACAATAACTTGATGAGAATTGTCATTTGACAGTTAGTGACCTTTTTGATGCCTACTAATTAAGGACGGTTGGAATGAGATGCTTATTTCGAGTATGATGGAGGAATCAGATGTGAAGGCAATCTTAAGTATTCCACCACCTAATGGGCTCACGCAGGATAGGAGAATATGGTCTATGAGTAAGAATGGGCCGGGACTACACGGTGCGGTCTGCGCATCGTTGCTTCATGGAGAGAGTCTTAGACATATTTGTTCTACATGTAGCGGGTAACTGGAACATGCTTTGGAGGATTCAAGTGCCACACCGCATCAAACATTTTTTTTGGAGATTGTCTCGTAAATGTGTACCCGGCCACCAGACTAAGGCTACAGGCGCGTGGAATAAATTGTCTAGGTATATGTCTTTTTTGGAAAAACAAATCCAGAGAATGAATTGCATATATTTCTTACTTGTGACGTTAGTAAAGCATGTTGGCTGGACATTGGTTTATGGCAAGTAATTAAGCCATTGTTAAGGTTATGGCAACTTTGATTATCTTTTCTAGAAGGTTTATTACCAACTAAATGAGCAGCAGCGAAGCATGTTTTCTATGATTTTATGGGGTATTTGGAAGGCGCGTAATGATAAGGTTTGGGAAAACAAAATAGCAACTCCCCACGAGGTAACATATAGAGCAAAAAATATGCTTTATGAATGGCTACATATGTCTAGTTTGCAACGTAACAGGGGTGGTATGGTGCATGATACAGGGTGTAATACATGGGTTCTTCCTCCTATGGGATATGTAAAATGTAATGTAGATGCTGCTTTTTTCAACCATGGCATGCTCTTTGGAGTTGGCTTATGTGTTAGGGATGAAGTTGGTCACTTTTTGGGGGCTCATTCTGCATGGTTTATGGGTTGCCCTAAGGTGCATGAAGGAGAGGGGCTGGGTCTCAGTTGCTATTCAATGGCTTCATTCTATGGGCTTTGATCGTGTGGTTGTGGAAATGGATTATAAAATGGTGATTAATGGTTTAAAGAGCAAAGAGAAGGATCATTCTGAGTTTGGTGTAATTCTCAATCAGTGCAATTATCTCCTAAACATTAATCCGACCTATCAAATTAAGCTTATTAGGAGACAAGTTAATCTAATAGCTCATGCTTTAGCAAAGGCTTCTATTTTTATATGCTAGTTCGGTAGCTCATGTACTTTTAATGTTATTCCTCATTATATTACGGAACAAGTTTATTTGAAAATGATATGAGTTTACTTGCTTCAAAAAAAAAAAAAAACATATAATTTAAAATAATATTTTGTGGTAATACAATTTTATATTAGTTATAATTTTAAATATTATTATTGTTATATTGAAGTTAATCAACACAAGACTGAGACATTAGAAAGAACAGAGCTGCATCCACATCACGTCTTGACAATTCTAATTCTAATTTTCAAATGAAAGTAAGGGTAAGGATGTGAAAGGAATGACTTCGCACACTTAGCCTGCCAGCCAGAAGGTATCTCCATTCGTACCATCTTCTCATATTCTTGATAGGAATGTTCTAATCTTCGGAGCCTTGGATTTTCCAGTTCCACAATATCCTTCTCAACTATTCTCGCTTCCTTTAGGACCCTTGTTTTATCACTAATAAGTACTACCGTAATTGTTAATTTGTTATCCTCAATGGAACTGTAACATTGTCAAGCTTCTTATCGAGGCTAGGCTATTAGGGCCCGTTTGGTGGTCAGGATAAGGGAGGCAGGATAAGATAAGCTATCCTGTCCTGTTTTAATCTGTAGTTTGGTGAACCAGCAGGATAGGATAAGTTTATCCTGTTAGCTTATCCTATCCTGTTACTTAGTTATAATTCTATCCTGAGGGTGGAGCTGGGTTAGAACCAACAGGATAGGATAAGAAAATGCTTTCTTTTATCTCTTACCTTTAATATTGTTATTATTTAATTAAGGTTTCAAACCTAATTAGTCAACCTTAATACTAATTAAAATATGTGGTTTAATTAACAATTTTTATAAAAAGTGAAAAAAAAAGTTAATTTTTTATAATTTAAAAAAATGGACTAATTTATAATTAAAAAGCCAAAAATATATATTATTAAATATTTTTTAATTTAAATGTATAAAACAACCACGTAATATTAAAATTTATTTTTGAAAAAAAATGTAATTTTGATATAAGGATAATTTTATCATTTGTGGATATTTTATATCATATCCTGTCATTATCTGATGCACATCAAACATTGGACAGGATAAGAGCTTATCATGCTCATATCCTATCCTATCCTTATCCAGCTCTCATATCCTATCCATCCTTATCCTATCCTGACCACCAAACGAGCCCTTAAGGTCTTTGAAGGCAAAAAGAAAGCAAAAATACCTTTAACAATTGCCATTTGCCACCTTGTTCTGCGGTAGTTTGTCTGGTACAAATGAACTGTATGTGCGTGTTTCATGTTTAGGCTTCATTAACGGTCCCCCATTTCCCAGTTCAGTAAAGTAATTGCAATAGTAAAGTTTGTTGTATTTATGGCAGTTAGTTTAGTGTTAAAAAAGAGAAGTGATTCTAAGGTTTTTTTTTTTTTTTTTGTTTAACTTAAAAAAAGTGATTTCCAGTTACTTTAATTCAGCTTCTGCTTTTTAATAAAAGCTCTACCTACCAAATAAACACGTAGTCAGGACTAATTTTTATTTAAAAAAAAAAAAAATCATTTTTTATGAGAAAAGCCTAAAACAAACGGGCCTTAAGATATCTTTTAAAAATACTTTTTAATGAAAAATGATATTTTGAGAAGCTGAAATATATACTTCTCATAAAACCTGAATTTAAGTTTTTTCAAGGTTAATTGAAGTGGCTCAAAATAGGTTACAAGTTAGTTATAAAATCAGCTTTTTCAGTTTTAGTTAGGGTGTTTTTGTATCACCGTTTGGAACGCACGTCTACCCACCACATCTTTTTTCTCCTTACAAGTTTAATGACAAAACATTCACAGAATTGTCACTACAAATGTACTTTTGCCTCATCTAACAGAAATCCAAACATTTGCTTAGTTGTTTTGGGCACATCTTTTTTTTTTGGTGGATGTTGCTGGCCACATCTATCTATAACTATGGATGACAAAGAATAGAATAATCTTCAAAGGTGAGAGGAGCACAATTTCAGAAATGTTTACCGGAATTAAATTTAGTGCGTGGAGCTGGTTCAAAGCTAGAGCAGAACGGAGGTGCAGGGTTGAATGGTCGGATTGATTTAACTGCCCAGTGGGTTGTCTATCTATGTTGTAGTCCCATAATGTTACTTGTGATGTTTAAACTAATTGTATGTCACTTTTTAGGCGGGGGAGAAGCAATGGGCTAGGTCCGTTTTTTCCCATTGTTGTACACTTCTTATATTGTGCGAGGTACTCTTTTTCCTCCTTGAGTCTTTTTCCCAATGGGTTTTGGCTCAGGGAGGTTTTGAGGAGGCTCTCCCCCTTCCCATTGTACTGTTTGGGCACGTCTTGTGCTCGGTATCAATGAATCTTTTGCTTATCTTAAAAAAAACTAATTGAAGCTGATTGGTATTCAAAAGAGCTGGCTTGTGATTGATTGTTTTGACTTATATATAAGTTGCCATTTCGTGAGGCATCTTAGATTAGTTTTACTTCGGATAATTAGATTGTGTAAAAATGAGAAAGCATTTGAGAGATCAGGGAAGAGAAAAAACAGAGAGGAAAGAAAGGCTCAGATTTTTTTTGTTGTATGAGTGTGCAATGAGAATAAAGAACTGAGTGAAATTTCTGTTGTAAAGACTTGATCTTGATTGCATTAATCACAGTGAAAGCTGCTATCTCCCATATATGTAGGCCACATTGGCTGAATCTCATAAATATGGTATTCTTCTTCTTTTTACTTTGTGTTGTACTGCTTTATTTGTTATGTTGTGTTAGTATTGTTGTGGTGTTCTTGTTTGAATTGGTTTTGCAGCTTTGAAACTCTTACATCCAACTTGTGTTTTATAATAAAAACCAACCGAACAAGTATATTAATGTTAGAAGTGATTTTTTATAAAAAAATTACTTTTTTATGGAAAAAATTTAAACAAATGGGCCTTTTTTTCTCTCTACTTATTGCCATGTAAATCTCTTGCACAACAAAATAAACTGATTTTATGTAAAAATTAATATATGAATTAGATAATTACATTATTTTATTTTGATGCTAGGAGTAACCTTACACAGTGATTCCAGTTTGTTTAGTTAATCAAGACAAAACCCCTTTGGGTGGTCAAGTCTAGGGTATTTACCTCCTAGCTATTTCTTCCAAAAAGCAAAGCAAGGTATATCTCTTTCACTTTCACTAATGCTTTCCACTGTCTATAGAAAGTTTTGTTCCCTGGTATAGCCAAGAAAAAAAATGCACAAAGGACAAGACAGGAAGACCGCAGAGTCATCCAAGATTGAGAGCATATTTGGTAAAACTAACTGTTCGTGGATAAGCTAGCGGATAGTGGATGAGATAGCTGATAGTGGATGGTGGATAAGCTAGCTTATTTTGTATGAAAGTGTTTGGTAAAACTAACGGTTAAACTAGCTGAAAAATATAAAATGATATAAAAGGATATCTTCATTAATGATTTTACATAAAAGAGAGAGAAGAGGATAAAGGTAGAATTAAATTAAGATAATAAAGATAAAAGTGAAAAAAAAATGAAACGCTATAAGCTATAAGCTCAAACGCTACTTCAAGTAGCGTCTGAAAAAAACGTTATAAGCTCGTGACAGAAACGCTTGCCAAATAGAACTACTTTCTCATCCGCTATAAACTCGCAGAAGGGACGTACCAAACACGCTATCAGACCAATGACCATTTAGAGGAGGTGGAGATCATATATGGCTATATGCAATGTGTGGGGAAATGTAAGACAATTACAAGACACGAAAATAATTGATATATATAATTATCAATTATATATATTAATATAAAAAGTTTTAAGGTTAATATTATATAAATTAGAAAATAAATTTAATTATAAATGGTATACTTTTTATATATTGAGTATTATTTATATAACATCACTTTTGAAATTAGAAACAAACCACGCTGCTTTGTCTTGCTTTGCTTTTATTTTTCCAAACATTCCATAGACTTGGTCTGCCTTTTCTCACTAGTTTATTTAGGAGTTGGTAAAGCTCGTATTTCACTACGAGGAGATGGCACAAGAGGAAAAGTATTGTCCCGCACTTACGGTTTTGGTTCAAATCTATTCACAAAGAGTAGGTTTATCTAAATTCTGAAACAGTAAAAACAAGGTTTTTTTCTAAAAAAAAAAATCGCTGTAAATTTTATATACGCTTTCAGTTTTTACAATTTAGAGAAAGAAATCCTAAACAAAGTAAAATGTTCATTCATTCAAGAAGGGCTTTGAACTTAAGTTAGAGTTGCAATTGCTATTAGGTAATGCAATACGTTTGAGCTAGAGTAGTGGTATTAGAATAATTGAGTCTAACTTCACTTTAAAAATTAGTTCATAGAAGGAGGTTTGTTCAAGTATTATAAATGATTTTTTGCTCATATTTCCAATCAATGTGAAATTTTTTTATTCTCCAACATGTCCCCCTCAAGTCCATCTGGCTTGACCCAGTTGCGACTTGTTTATTTTTTTTTCTTCAGCATGGCTTGTACTTCAAGTTTTTGAGCCTCAGAGACCTTAGGTCTTTGTTCATTTTTATTGCATAGACTTGTGTGTTTTTTTTCCAGTCTCAGAGGCAACAGGTCTAATAATAATTTTTTTACTCGAGCCTTTTTTTTATTTTATTATATTTTTTCATTACTTTTTTTAAATATTTTTTTATAAAGTCAGTGGACCTATACGCTCTAATATCATATTAGAATAATTGGGTCTAACTCCACTCTAAAAGCTAGCTCATAGAGGGAGATTTGTCCAAGTATTATAAATGACTCTTTGTTATTTCTAATCAATATGTGAGACTTATTTATTCTCCAACAAGAGCAGCGCCGTACCTGGATAGTCGACGGTCGCAACCCTCCTCTGTGATGGTTGGTTACAGTAGCAGAGCAAGTGGGGTAGCTAAAACGATATTTCGACATCCATATAATCAATATTTGGTGTCTTACTTTAGTCGTCACCCAATACTATCTTATCACATCAGTTAAAAATTTCATGTAATATTAAAAAGTGAACTGATGTGATAAGATAGTATTCGGAACAGGATGTCTATATTAAAGTGAGATAACATATCTTCTTTCTAAGCAAATATTCTAGATTAGTATATGAGATAGCTTGGATTCTTACCAAAGCAACTAGGTCAAAGTATATAGGAGATGGTTGAGTAATTATGATCGTAGCCGAGCATTCAAGGAGGGAGGATTTGACGGCCATAACGGTCCTCATGGGGTGAAAAGGCAGGGGTGGAACCAGATCAATTATTTATTATTCAACCATTTATTATGGTTAAAAAAGAAAATCTCTTCATTTTACTTGCCACTGTACTGTAACATGACAAATTGAATCATGTACCTTTGTTACATGTAATCTTCCAACCTTTCCTGCTCCATCCAAGAAAACACATGTCTTCATGCCCCTCTTACGCACATGTTTGATAACACCTGGGTTCACAATTCTTTCAGAGATGGAGATAATTGAACAGTCGTGGATAGCCCCGTTGTGACAATCTCTGGTGAAGCAAAAGCTGAAATTCTAAGGAAATTCCAAAGTTTTAAACAATTTGATGCCGTCGAAGTTACTTCAGACCATTACTTCATTTTTTGAATATTCTCTGTGTAAGTTCTATTCTTAATTATTTGATTTATTGAAGAGTTGTTTTGTCAATCACTTACGGTAGTAGCTTTAAAATATGGGTTTGTATTCTTATATGTTGTTCATGGTGTTTGGATCCGTGTTGTGATGTCTTCATGCAATTTATTGGTGGCTGATTTATTCAAAATATATGTTCATGGTTGTATCACATACTTTGACTATAATATGATTATTTCCATTACCGTGTAAGTAGATTCGCCATTGATCCTGTTAATACTATTGCATTTTGCTTTCAAATCAAGCATTTGTCTTTTTAGTCACAATTTATTTTATATTTTTCTTTTTCCCATTACTTGAATCTTCTCAAAACAGAAGTTATTTGCTCCAATACGAAGTGCAATCAGAGTTCATAAGTTCATAAGTTCCCTTTACTTTATTTTTGGTATATTTTTTAGTTGTTTGGTTGGCTAATTAGTACCTTTTGTGCTTAGGCCAAGTAATTGCTTTTAGACTCAGAAAAATCAAACCTGAAGCCAAATGACAAGCTAATATATTTTTAGCCACATTATATTTTTTCCGGTGTTTGTCTCATCTACATTCCATTATATTGGAAGAAATTTATCATTGTTGAGGGATCATCAATAGGAAGAATTTAACTGCATCTTTGGACTATTTATGATTACTCTGTAACCTTAAAGCCTCCATATCTGGGAAGTGTTGTTTTTGTATGTGTTTTCTTCCTCTATCATTGATGATGTTACAAATATTGACTTAACCTTGCATGTAGAAGTTAAGAATTATAGCTTTTAGCTTTCATTTAAACCTTTTTTTGTTCAACTGTAATGGTTCTCTCTTTTATATGCTCATCATGTTTCCTTCTTAACCTTCAACCAGCTTTTGTCATAACTGGGCAAAGAAAGGAGCTTGAAGCAAATAAACAAGTGGGTCTTTGAATTTGTTTTTCTTTTTTATTTTGGTTATGTTTGACTATGTAATGTAAACTTGGGTGAAAGACCTTGATTTTATCTTAAACGGGTTTCATTGTTTAGTTCAGTGTATCCAAAGGTGAAGGTAAGAAATGAACCACAATCTTTTAGTGAGTTAATTGTTGATTTTACTTTGCCTTTTAGCTTGCTTTCTTGTGTATCCTGTTACTATTTCTAGAGCCAAAAGCCAAGCAGGTTTTGATGTTCCATGATGCTTGGACACATATTCAGTTGGTTGGTGGTTTGGGTTCACTGGCTGGCTCTTGGCAGGTGAAGCACCAGCTATGAAATAATAGTTCACTGTTAGATACAAAATCAGGAAGGAAAAATTTATGGTGCGGAATGTTATCCAGGAGTTAAATGGACTAAATGTATATAATACTTGACAAAATTCACATTACATTTCTAAATATCACATAGATCCATTATCAACACGAGGTTGGATTTCTGAAAAGTAATATAAAGGGAATTTCAGTTAAAGGCGCTTCCCAATAAAATCAAGACTGGGCTCATTTCATCTATTCTATATGATTCAAATTTCAAGAGATGTCTGTGTAGAGACATCGTAATTCAAGCCTTCAATTTTGAATGTTAAAAGTTCATGTCATACACACCACATTGCATAGCGGGCCACTGCTTCAAGTCTTTGCTCTGGAGGCAGTTCCTTTGAAAGCTTGACCTGTTTGACGGAGTACAAGTTTTCCAAGCATGGTGGAGAGTAGAATGCCAACATGACCAGGGTATCAGAAAAGCACCTTGGAAGATACTACAAGCATTTGGGCAAGTTACCAACTAGATTTGTATAACTTGCCCTTTTATACTTAATGTTGAGCTTGACTGTATGTTTTAGGATAAAGGCATAAAGTTGTGTTGAGCACATGTGCTTGATCTTGAGCACCTTGGAAGATACTCCAAATTTAAAAAATTCAAACTTAGATTTGTATAACTTGCCCTTTATACTTAATGTTGAGCTTGACTGTATGTTTAATAGCCACAAGTCCACAACAATTTTAGGCTGATTCATAACCTGAAGGTCATTTAAGTCTCCCTAACGAAATCCTTTTACATAAAGACTAGCACAATGGACCATGGCCATGTACACATATAAAAGAGGCCTACAATCTAAAGCTGTACTAAGAAAATTAAGTGTTATCAATAAAGTGAAGAAAAAATTACATCAATTAGGATAAAGAAACAATTTGTAATTCAAGCCACAGAAACCCAAGTTTTTGCCTCATAAAAGTGAGTGGGCAAAAATTGAGGATCAATAGTGCCTATGGAATATGTGAAATGAAACAGAAATTAAAGAGAAATGTTAACGATGGGGTTTATTTCAGTTCAATTTTGCTGTCTTTTGACACTCTTTTATTCAGTTTTTAACTATTGAGATTTCTTACTACCATTTTAATAATGGTGGATTACAATTCTATAAAGTGAAAACATATAAGTGAACTTGCATCCTATATCTAACTATTAATTAGATGAAATATCTATATCATATAACTGTGCAAGAAAAAAATCCTACAAAGGGTGTTGTGCATAGTTAGGTCCATCTGGTATTTAGGGTGTGTTTGGATAAACAATTTAATTAAGAGTTTATCTAATAAGTACTTTTTTAAATAAACTAAAAACAACTTATTTTTATAAGTTTCTCTGATAAGTTTATAAAAATAAGTTAAAAGGAGCTTATTAGAAGATCATAAATTATTTTCATAAAATATTTGCATAGATTTTTTTTCATAAACTATTCTCATAATCACTCTATAAATTTTTCAAAACGTACCCTCGATCGAAATTTAAAATAATTGATATATGGTGCAGAATGACAACTTGCAAAGAGGTACTTTATTCTTCGTGTTTGTGTTATTTGAAAGTATCAAAATAGAAAAGTATGCAATTTGATTTAAGGTGGGCCACTTTTATTTTTAGAGTTTAATTGTTATACACTGACAGTGTAAAACATTTTTATACAGACATCCAATCATAAGTTGTTACATCAGTAAAAAAATTTGACTCTCATCTCAACTACCTTAAAAGGTATTCATATCATAATTGGTGATTAATTATCTGTGTAAAAATGTTTTACATTGTTAGTGTGTCGCTACGTTTTTTATACCTATTTCCTTTCTGATATAGGTGGATGGAATTATTTCTTATTTTTATTTGATCAACTCCATGTTTGAATACACTTTGATGGTCTCATCTCTTTGAGAGGACAACTTGAAAAGAGAATTAAATCCAAGTATCATTCTCTCATAGTGTTTTTTTCCATTCTCGAGCAACTTAATTAAATCCTTCTTATTAGTTCCATGATAAATTTTGTAGATATTGATTGTGATGTTAGGTTCGGATTTAGAAATTCAATTTTGAATTTTTATTCAGTCTTTAATTATATCTTAATTATGGTAGTATAATTATGATATCAATAAATTTAATATTTTTGTTTTACTCAATAAAATAATAATATAAATATATTTTAAAATGAAAATAGTAATTATAGTTAGTAGTTGAATTAAATATTATAATAATCCATTTTAAAGGAAAATTTATCCGACTCACGGGTCAATAATGCTAGTTCATATAAATATTAGTTATTCATCCACTGTCTCTATATATTTGTTATAATATAGTAATAAATAATAAAATCTTTTGCTTATAATACAAAAATATTATATATATATTTTTTTATATATAGAAATATTAGTTATCTAGATTTTTATTTCATTTTTTATTGTTAGGACAAAGACTTTTTTTAAAATAAAAAATGGAATAATTTTATATTCTTTTCAATTATTTTTAATAAAAATTATCTTAATTATTTATTATACCATTTATTTTTTCCATTTAATTCCTTTCTTGTTTAGGAAAGAGATTTTATAAAAATGTGATCCTTTCTGAAGTTATTGTATATCATTTCAATGGTTCTTAATAGTCATTACTTTAATTATTTATTATATTATTTACTTATTTGTATTTAATACTATGACTAAATCCCCAGGTGGGTCTCTAAAATTGTAACATCGTATCAACTTAGTTCATGACATTTTCGAAATTCCAAAAACATCTCTGAAGTTCTCAAATGTTAATCAATCTAGTCCCTCTGTCGGGGACCAAATTAATACTAACCTTATAATTTTAAAGACCAAATTAGGTACATGGATCAAATTGATATGACTTTATAATTTTAGGGACCAAATTGAAGATTTTCTCTTAATATTATATCATCAACTTTTATATATTGCAATTAGAATACTTCCTAACAATTGCTTAAAATAATTTTTAAAAAGAAGTTGCCTCTCTCTCAACCTTCTCTCTTCCTTCTTCCTCACGCCGGAGGGGGGTTGTTTTGGGTCATTTTTTTGGCCTGGAATCACCCATCTACATCGTTTTTCTCTCCTTTTATCTAAATAAGTGATTTTTTCCACATAAATCTGGTTTTTCTTTGTCATCTAAGTACGGCGTTGTTTTGTTCGTCATCTTGGTGCGGCGTTGTTTGGTTTCTCGTCTTGTTGCGGTGTTCGTTTGGTTCAGATTGACATATCAGCTTCGATCCATTACAGATTCAATAATAACTTAGGCGTCAACGTTACAGATCCGGAGGCATAGATAGTCTGATCACTTTGATTTTGTCACATTTGTAGGCATTTTGCCTTTTTATGTTATTAAACTGGGTGTTGTGAGTTTGTTCACAAATTCATCCTTTTAGGTTTTTAGCGATGTTGAATTTGTGTTGTTTTCGATGTATTTTATCAATTTGAATGAATAAATATCTTTTTTAATATAAAAAAAACTTTTATATATTAAATTAAATCATTCCGGTTAAAAGTGATTAATTTTTTTCTTTTGTTTTACATTTTTTTATATTTTTCTAAAACTTAATTGCACCCATGTAATGCCAACGCCCGAGGGGATACGGATGTTTTGTCCTGTTTTGATATATCACATCATAACATCATATCCTAACTAATAATATCTTATCATATAAATTAAAATTTTATTTAATATTAAAATAATAAAATATATAATAAAATATTATTAATTAAAACATAATTAATTTGATACATCAAAATAAAACGAAAGATCCGCATGCCTGACTGATACTTGTTAATTACATTTTACATATATCCCATCGCTGTGTCTCGCTCTCCATTCCCATATATATCTATTGGCTCCCTGCTCCAATAACTGCGCCAGTCCCCAAATGTAAAGTGATTTATCCATCCACAAATACGTGCTCACTACACTACCCATACCATTATTACCACCATTACTTTAACTTTGGCATATATCATGGAAGTCTTCGCCGTGTGAGACCCACACGATTTCTTTCCATGAAAATGCAGAACACAGTACATGCTCTGCCTGCCAACTTATCCATGCAGCCTGCAGGCGCAACCACCCACATCATCCTATTCCTTCGTCGGTTAATTCTCCCAATATCAAAACACTAGTTATTCTATTATCTATTAGTATCTTATTCAGATAGAAAGTGAAGGATATATATATATATATATATATATATATATTTTTGTTTAGAACCCGCTATAAGGAAGAAAGGATCATACATCAATAGGATCGTACTAACTAACGAGTATCCTAATAATAAAAAAAATAATAATAATTTTATATTAAAAAATTAAATATTTTATTTTTTTTTAATATTAAATATATTAATTTTTAATAAAAAATTTATTTTCTTACTTCGGTAAGGAATGTTCCAACGTTCTCCTATATTATATCATCATCTTAATCTACACTAATTCCAGTAAGAAAGATATTCAAATCCGAACTAACACCAGGCATACAATAATAAAAAGAAATTCTAGAAGAGAAGAACCATCCACTATAATTACATTACAATAATAAAAGGATAAAGCCGTTGAATTGGAATTCAATAAAAGATGATCAAAGTATAATTTAATTTGAGCCAACAAAATAAATGTAGTAGCTTTAAATTGGGTTTGAAATTTCAAAAGGATTGCAGATTCGCGTCACTGAAAAAGAACGAGTTTCCTCATGCTCCGGGGCTTGCCCTTGGCCACAGCGCAACCATTTCCGGCGGTGGAGGTGGGAGTCAGGAAGAGGAGGCTCTCCTTCTTCCCATCACTACTGTTGGTCCGAAATAAGAGGTCCCGAAGCTTCCACCGCTTGGATGACGATGACCCCATGGAATTGGCCTTGTTCTTGTTGTTAGCCGGTGGGGTCCACACGCAGTATGTCTCCGGGGCCAGGCCGTTGAGGTCGTCTGCTTCGGATGTTGAAGAGGAACACGACCTTGCCTCTCGCTCTTCCTGGAACATGAGGTTCCTGAGAGATAAACGACGAGGGGGAGTTTGGATATTGTTGGTGGTGGGAATGGGAATGGGAATGGGAATGGGAATGGAGGAAACGCAAACGACGCCGTTGAGGAGATTGCGGTCGAAGAGGGGGTAAGTGGGCCTGATCTGGCCGTTGTAGAAAATGTCGTCGGCGGATACCAGAGAGGAGTTGAGGTCTCCGGAAACGAAAGCGAACTCGAAATCATCGTCGTTGTCGTTGGGGTTAACGTTAAGTTGTTGTTGTTGTTGTTCTTCTTCTTCCCAGGACTGGTGAGAATGATGAGGGTCGGTGCGGAGATCGTGAATGACTCTGGCGGCAATCTGAAGGAGGGTTTCAGAAGAGTAGCTGCTGAAACTGGGAGTGGAATTAGATGATGATGATGATGATGACAGCTGGCGCTGGGGCTGAGGCTCCATCACTCTCACTCATGCACTTACTTACTTTTCTTTCTTCTATCTATATTCATTCCACAACGTCAACGTGAACAAACAAAGAAGATACTCCACGAAATGCGGGCAAGTGAAGGAAGTATCTGGGGAGATATATACACTCGGACTGCGCCTGCCGCTCTGCTCCTCACATTTTTCCTCTACTTTTCTATGCACTTTCAAATTTTTAATACAACAAAATCACTCCATTATTATTATTATTATTATTATTATACTTTAGGAATTTGCTAAGTCACACATACTCATTTTTTAGAAGTAATAAGTTAACAAGTTAACTAAAAAATTGTTAAATACATTCAAAGGTATAGTTTGCAAACGTACTCCTTCTAAAGAATGAGTGGGTATGTGTTAATAATCCCATATATGATTTGTTAACGTACACCTACTGATGTTTTAGAAAGAATACATTAACAAGTTATAACTAAAAAATTGTCAAATATATCTGGAGGTGTAGCTTGTTAACGTATTCTTTCTAAAAAATGAATGAGTATACGTTAACAAATCGTTATACTTTATTAACCATATATAAATATTTAGTCAATATAATAACTTGTATTTATGTAATTAATGGTATCAGTGATAAATCATTGATAATATATGTTGTTAATTGAATATTTGTACTTTGCTAATTAAATGTAAAAGAATGATGTATAAAACTGTTGCGCATGAGAATTAATATTGAATACTCTCCCTCTTCCTTGTATAATTGTACAAGGAATGGGATACCCTAATATATAATTGAGAAAAGTGGCAAATTGGGTGTTACTGAGGTGGTCCTAAGGTTGTGAGTATGAGAGCACAAAAACTGAAATGGGCAACCTCCTTCACTCCAGCCTACCTTAAAACGTTTGGTAGTGTACATCCCAAAAAAACATATGATAGGTAGTTGCGTGTGCGTCAGGCATGTAGTCTAGCAGATAATTACACTCACTTTATTTCTAGAAAGTTCGATTAAATCTTAGTTTTTTTTGTTAATAATTAAACAGAGGAGAATTTTCTATCATATTTTCTGTCTGTTCCCACAAATAAAGATTTATCACTTAATAAAATAAAATTATAATTCATTAACATCTATGCACATTCTTAACCTTTGATTGATGAGGAGTACCGAAACATCATTTTTTGAGATATCAGAATTTTATTGTAGTTAAGCATATCAAAGAAGAGTGATTTTTGTACGATGAAGTAATCATTAGATACTTAGTCAAAAAAAAAAAGTAATCATTACAACCAATCAAAAAAATTAGTATAACTATAAAATAATCTTAGTAACAGACTTTGTTATCTTTTTAAATTATTACTTTAATGATTAATGAGTATTTGATTTTTTTTTTTTTTGATGATCAAATAGGTATTTGATTGATAATGTGTATTGAATATTATGCTTATACAAGGTTTATTTTATTATAGAATAAAAATTCTACGTTTTTATAATAATATATGAATCTTATTAATTAGAAATAATTGCAAGCATATGAAATATATTAATATTAATCTTTGCAATGGCTTACATAAATTTTATAAACAATTTAATTTCTATACACCGACAGTGTAAAACTTTTTGACACAGATTTCTAATCATAAATTGTCACCTAGGTAATTTTTTTTTTTACTTTTATTCTAATTATCCTAAAAGTCATCCATATTATGATTGGTGATTGTTGTGCATAACAATTAAACTCTTTCATAAATCTGCTTTCAATGTTTTATTTTAAAAAACATTTTACTGAAGTTAGATGAATGGAATTTTATTTTCTTTTTAACAAATGAATGGAATGTTATTAAATCTTACTTAAGGGCACATATTCATATTTGGATTGTCGTTTGGAGTCCATGAAAGTGCGTTTGGAGGTTTTGAACGCAACTTGGGCAATTTTATTGATGTTAGAGAGCTATAATTGTAGATTGAGTTTGGAGTGCAAACCTCAGTTAGGGCCAAAGCATAAAATTGATGTTTTTACGTTTGCGTTTTCTGTTGGGAAATTAATGAAACTCTTAAATTTTAACATCTACTCACTAAGAAAAATGCTTTTGGTTAGTATCACCTAAACAAGCTTCATTTTATCAAATACACTTTTGAGATAAAAGTATCCAAACATAAATCATTTTACAATAAACTCACTTTTAACCAAACTTAAATTTGCAAAATGAAATTGAATCAAATTAAGTTTGCAAACTTTAATCCAAACACACACTATGTCATTAACAAACAAACCCTTAAATTGAAAGTGGCGGATGGTGGAAGAGTTTGGGGCTCATCAATAATAATTATAGAAGAATGTTAACCAGTGTTCAGATACTGGTTAAGGAATCAAAAAGAGAAAATTTTTATTTGGAATTGATGCATTTGATATTTTGAAGAGTGTTAAACTTAATTTTTCAATAAAATTTTTTTTTTATTCTTTAATCAATGTCCTTAAAATATTAATTAGCATGATCTATAATCATATTATTAATGACAATATATTAGAATTGGGCAAGGAAGGACTAAGGATCTGATTGGGCGCCGCTACTATCGCTTCGGTCCCCTTTATGAGTCATTAATTAACAATATGCTGCGAACCCAAAAGCAACGACGTTCACGGATTGTAAGGACAATCCGTGTGTGTTTGGTCGACCTAGAATCATTATTTTAATAATCAATTATATGAATGATCGATTATTGTTATAGAGTTTGTTTGACACGTTTTTTTTGTAAGCTTATAATAAATAACTTACAGTAGATGAGAAAGTAGCTCCGTTTGACAAGCGCCTCTGACACGAGTTTATAGCATTTTACACGAGCTTATATTGTTTTTTTCATACGCTACTTGAAGTAGCGTTTGACCTTATATTTTATAGCATTTCATTTCCCCCCATTTTTATTTTTATTATCTTAATTTAATTCTACCTTTATCCTTTTTTTCTCTTTTATGTAAAATCATTAATAAAAATGTCATCTTATATCATTTTATATTTTTTAGCTAGTTCAACTGCTAGTTTTACCAAACACTTCTACAGAAAATAAGTTAGCTTATCCGCTATCCACTATCAACTACCTCATTCGCTATCTGCTATAGGGAGTGGATCCTCTGAGGGAGTTAGGTTTTTAATCTCCATCATTCAATTACCATATCCTCCATTTTAAACACACACACTATCTCCTTCAACATATTAGATAAGGGGTTGAGATTCAACATGAGAAAAAATAACATGAGGGGATCTATTCCCCCGCTATAAGCTATCCGTTATCAGCTAGCTTATCCGCTAACAGCTAATTTTAACAAACAGGCTCATAATCGATTATAATAGAATCAGTTTTATGTTTGGATATGTTTGCTAAAAATCGATTATAACATAATTTATTTTGTTAGGATTGTCTAAAAAAATCACTTATATGTAATAAATTACTAAAAAAGGTATAAAATTATTTATATAATTTAATAGTATTTGTTTGGTAGTTAGTTTTGTAGGGGTGAAATAAGAAGAATGGTATTGGTTTCAAAATAATCGAACAACTTTTTAAATAAGTTTAAAACTTCTAGCTTATTTAAAAATAGTTTTTTCTCATAAAAATAATTGTTTTGAAATTTAATCAATTTACGGAAAAACAACTTTTATCATGAAAAACAGCTGTAAATCTTACCCAAAGAGCGTGTTTGGGAATGCTAGAAAAAATAGATTATGCTGATAATCGATTATTGTGATAATCGATTATAATCAGAATCTGTTTTTGTTTGGATATGTTTGCTGAAAAGGAATTTTAAAATAATCTATTTCGTCTGGGTGATGCAAAAAAAATCACTTTTACATAGTAAATTACGAAAAAAGGTATAAAGTTATTTGTATAATTTAATAATATTTGTTTGGAAGAGAGTTTTGAGAATGAAAAATAATTAAATCACGATAATTTTAAGCTAAAAAAATTATATGATATAAAACAATTTTTTTCTTTTTTTTTAAAGTTAAGCTAATTACTAAACATGATAGATTATGTATGAAACAACTTTTTAGCCAAAAAAACAGCTGAAGAGCATATTTGGGAAAGGTGGATTAATTGGGTTTCAGCTGTTTTGGATGAAAAAAGTTGTTTTTGAAATAATCTTTCTTATTTGACACTTTGCTTAAATTTATAAAAAAAAAACTTTTTTTGGGGAAAAAAAGCGATTTTACGTAATCTAATTTGTTTTAACTTAAGATTGTTGTGATTTGATTATTTTTCATTCTCAAATTTTTTTTCCCTATTTACCTCTTCAAAACTAACTTCCAAATAAATATTATTAAATTATACAAATAACTTCATATCCTTTTTCGTAATTTATTATGTAAAAGTGATTTTTTTGCATTATCCAAATGAAATAAATTATCTTAAAATCACTTTTCAACAAACATAAACAAACAAAAATAGATTCTGATTATAATTGATTATCACAATAATCGATTATTAGTACAATCTATTTTTTTCAGTTTTTCCAAACACACTTGAAATAGAAAAAATTAATCTTTCCAAAATATGATCTTAGATGGGTGATAATCAATGTATACCTTCACTTTCTTTTCATCCTGCCACCTAATACATCATGAGTCTTATTAATGATTGGCCTAAAGGCATCGGTTAAGGAATCAATAAAAAGAAAATTTATATTTGAAAACTAAGTGTAATACTTTTTAAAATATTAAAATACATTATTTTTTTCATACAAAATTTCCTTCTTGATTCCTTAAATAATGCCCTAAAAATACTTGTTAACATTTTCCATACATTATTTACCTTTATATTGACCATAGTCCATAAATGTAAGAGAAGGGAAGGTAAACACACCACAGCGACGACATTCCATTGCAAACCACCATCAGAATGAATTCCTGCTATTTGTGGACTTGCCATAAATAATAATGGCTTTGGTTCAACAACAGTACTAATATGTTCGTGAAGATTTATGAATGTAGTTTGTGATTAACTGATTATTAGTTAATTCATTCGCGCGCAGAGCACACTGCAATCTAAACAAGTATTTAATATTAAATTTAATAAACATGACAATGTATTCTAACTTTTAGAGTCTCGTAATAAATTCACTAATTCAAACTTTTTGATATCAAAATATAATTCTTAATTCTTAATATAAAACACACACGGAGTGCCTAATGTTTTCCACAAGCTCAAATATCAGTTTTATTTTGTGAATTAAAGGTGTCTTTCAATCGATAATCAGAGATTGATCTCTCTTTCAAGGTAAAGAGATTATGAAAGGGGGATACAATCTCTCTCAATAAAGTTTTTTTTATACACATGATAGAATCGAAATTTTGATAATATATTTAAAGAATCCAACTATCCATCAATTATGTTTGTGTTGTTGGTTGGGCTTTAAAATCTTACTATTATGTGTCATGTACCAGATCCATTGAAATTGATCATACAACTCAGCATTGATTCGGCCAAAATCTCTAAAAAAGAGGTCAAGATAAATGAAGTAAATGATTAATTAAAAATCTTCCTATTATCTTTCCTTCAAGATGGAACTGCTATTAATAATGCGGTGAATGTTTGATTTGGAGAATGTTTTATTTTCAAGTATATTATATTTTTGAGAATCTCATCCTAAAAATGTTTTTTTTCCACCTTCACGGCCTCACACATGATAATAGAATTTGCAGGTTTCAGTCACAAATTTTTTTCTTAAACATCTTTTATGTTTGAGAATGATTTTTTATCTTTAGTATTGTTCATACAAGAACTAAAATGTTCCGAGTAGTCTTATGAGGGCTTTCGAAACTTGTAGAGAGAGTATGTGAAAAATAGCCTATCCTCTCCTCTACAACGGGTCTTCTATTTATAGGCCTCTTTTGTAACGGATATCATTAAGGTCATTAATTCTTTGGGCGAGAATCTCTCATTGCCCATAACTATTAGACAATGCCTTAAATGTCCTAGTCCATTTTTCTCTCCGGCTTAATTGTCATGAGCAGAGAATCCTTGGAGTTGCTCAATACTCATTAAGTTATGGTCGATAGACTCCTTCTTGGGTCGGACTCGTTGTGTAATCGGCCCAGTTACATGAACTTCCTGACCCAATAAGCGAGTATTAAAGGCTTACTTGTGGGTTGATGACTTCTTAAACCATATAAGAACAAGTATAAAACATAAGAAAAAATTATTCTCACCCTACTTTCACATAAATGTCAAAATGTATCTGATACTACCAAAGACCACCTAGGAGTTATCCCTCCCTCGTCGTGCAGGAAGAAGTGGAGTGTCCTCCTACTAGCATGTGAAATGGATTCTCGGGGTAATTAAGTCAATAAGACATGTTAGACTAAGGTCAGCCATTGGCTTAATGGACCTTGAGGCTAGCGAAAGGAGGTCAGCCCATATACCCTGGTTTTGGGCCGTCACTCAAATTCAACATCATAGTCAATCATAGAATAGGCTGCTTTATATTTGGCCCCGGGGGACAACATGGATAAAGAATAAAGTGAAATTTCCAAACACATAAAATAATACAAGTTGGTACAGTTTTGGAAGAAAATTTGGAGTATTATTGCCTTTGTGCAATACGAAGAAAATATTGGGTTTTGCCTAACCTTAGGCAAGTTGAGGGGACGAAGTTGACGGATATAACACTTTGTTTATTGCTTCAGAAAATTAATATTCCAAAACAATATAAATCTTTGGCTTAAGCCTCTAATTAACGTGCGCCGGATAAAACAAGGAAACTTGGCTAAATATCCCAAAAGGGTACAGAAAGATCATACATATGAAGTTGGGTGAGGAGACTCGGGGAGAGGACTGCACCTTCCCTGGCCTCCTGAGTTGTATGATGTTAACAACAAATATGGCGATTTTCTATGATGGTTTGGCCTAGTCTGATTGGCTGAGAACTTTTACGATTATTTTCACGTCATTTTGCCATGCCAAATTGCCAAGGTGAGCTTACCAGTATAAACCACACACTAAACAACCTATCAATTTTATTTTATTTTTTATTAAATACGTATCACCTTAGTTATCTCTGAAAGCAAATTTTCAATCAACAAAATAACGTGAGTTCTCGCCCATAACGGGAAAATAAATAGCAAGAAGGCCAAGGAGTAGAAGAGGAGATAACTTTGTCTAGCATTTCTCCGATTGCAATTTTTCATTTTCCTCCTCTTTTTGTGCTGTTAAACCAAAACTAACAAATTACAACACAAATTCGTAAACAATAACTAGGTACGGCAATAATACCAAAAAAAAAAAAAAAGAATTTAATTTAGAGTAAATCATCATTTTGGTCCCTAAAAGTGTGAGGCGTTGTCAATTCAGTCTCTGAAAGCAGTTAAATTATAAAAAAGCCTCAATGTTAATTTAGTCTCTCAAGTTAATTCCTGCCGTTATCCCAGTCAAGGATCAATTTGACTAAAGAAATTAACATTGAGGGACTAACTTGAGAGACTAAATAAACATTGAGGTACTTTTTCATAATTTAACTGCTTTCAGGGACTGAACTGACAACGTCTCACACTTTCAGAAACCAAAACGATGATTTACTTTTTAATTTATATACAGTCAAAACCAATCATAAACTTTCACATTAGTAAAAATGTTTAACTCCTATCCTAACTACTTTAAAAACTATTCATATAACCAACATGTGATTGGTCCAAGTAGTAACGAGCTCGGACCTCTTAAGCAAGTGGTCAGGGATTCGATTCCTGACTCTTGTGTATGGAGAAAACCTGATTGGGAGAGGGCAAACCTTAGGTGTCGTCCATATCCCTTTTTTATTGGTCGACAGTGTAAAAATTTTTCCACTATTATTGCATAGCAATTGAACTCAAAAATATAATAGGTGAAGTAGGGAATAAAATCAAATACCAAAGTTTAATTTTGTTCAAATACATAACTTTCTTTAACATCTCTTATTGAAGCCTTCACCAACCTTTTATATGACAAAATCACATCAACCAAGCTTTTTGTATTCTTCTACATCCACTTAAGAAGTGCTACAATATAAAATTTTCTTATATATCTCTAATCGTATTTTCTCTTATATTTCAGTCATCCACCTTAGCACACTCTTATCTGCAACTCGTCTTTCTTTTCTCATTCGCTGCCCTACTACAAAGAAAATATATGAAACAAATTTACATTAAATTTTGTAAGACGGTATATTGAAGTCATTCGATATGTTCATGATAAGCGTATTATTCACGAGGGTATACATTCCAACGTCTATGTTGTAACTAGAAAGAAACCTTCAGCTACACTATACTCAATGTCAAAAGAAAACGCGTATCACCAAGGGAAAAATTCTGTTTCATATGCCACACTGCTTTTCAAGCAGTAGTTGTATCCCCAATCTAAGTTTGGTTACCAAGTTAGTCAGAGCATTATGTCAACTCCAGTATTATACTCTCTTCCTTTATCAACAATAAGGACTCATATGAAGGACATCATTCCGTCCACGTTGGTGGTCGTCCGGTTGCCATTCTTTGATCTTGTTTGCTTTAAGCTTGCGGGTATTTTCTGGAAGACATAATCAAACTCAAGTTAGATTAGAAAATCAATACATCCAAATGAAACACAAAAAAAGGGGACAAGGAAACATGAAAAATACAGCTCATACTGTCGAAGGTTTTATCTCAAAGATTGCAGATAACATCTAACGCTTGCAATTTGATTAGCCTATATGACCCAGTTTAGCACTCGTTCTAAAAGAACACTACACACATAAAGGAGACAACAGAATCATGTGGACCACATCTAAACCTACTATGGTTTCAATTTCGGAATCAACTTCACATTTCTATCTTTCTAGAGGATGAAATATAAACTTTAAAGCCAAGAAGAAGAAGGTAGTAGAAAAACTCATTTAACACCACTCACGTGTGACTAAAGCCAAATAAATTCACGCTAGCAAAAACCACATCATACGATGAACTAGGCTCAGTAATGAGTAATGACACAGGCACCCGCTCTCTATATATGAATATTTAAAATAAATTTATTCAATAATCAATCACTATTTAAAAATTAAATCATTATCTCGTATAAACTAGCGAGAATAATCAATATAGTTGATTTTATTGATAGTTATATTAAGGATATTGTTACCAGGCTACCAGCCCATGGACCTAATCCAGTGGGCCGACCAGATCCGGCCCAACCAAACCTTCCGGAGTCAACCACAGACTAGCAGTATCAGCTTGCCACCTATTGCACTACCCTGCATCCCCTTTGCCATGCTGCAGAATGGCGTAGGCCAGGCTCCATACCTGTTCGACACCCCACACGATTGGTCATCATGATAGAGAAGATGATCCCATGCATTTATGAAGGACCAACCGCCTATAAATACGAGCACACCCAAGGGGTATCACACTTACTATTCACTAATTCACTAATTACTCTAATGTTATCCTGCTTTCTTCTCCTTCATGCACTTAATTGGACGTCAGAGTGCCTTTGCAAGTACCACCCCACTCCACTCCACCGCTATTGAAGGAGGACTTGGGGTGGACCACCACTCAGCATCCGATCCGAGCTAGGGTTAGGAGCTTGGATAGAACATATCCCAAACCCGCACCTGCCCGGTCCTACCACAAGGTGAGTTCCATGCAGGTGGCACCCAAGGGTAAGGTTCTATTGCCAAGCCTACATGAGCAGGCCAAATCATGTTCTTACGCAATCATCATTTAATATTTAACAATAATGTTAAACTAATTCCAAGTTCCAATAACGACCTCTTTCTCTTCGAAGCTAAATTCACTTCCAGGTTTGGCATAATAATCCAGAAGTAGGAAGAACATGGAGCCACATTCACATCCAGCTTAGATCTGGATCAAATTTCATATTTCCATGAATATAGAATCCCATTTTCTTATTTCCTGTTCCTACCATATTTGGTAGGAGGCCCACTCCAAGGTTGTGGCCCAACAACCAGAAAGGCCCAATACCCCAAGAAGACATAAAGAGCCCGAGATCACATGCCTGAGTTCCTTACCTCGGGCTTCATTGATAGAGCGCTCGAGTATTTGCTCCCTCAGTCGGCTTGAGGGCGCCCGAGAAGGCCGAACAACAATGAAAGACACTAACCTGGATACGTGAGCAGAATCTTCTAGAAGGCCACATAAGGCAGGCCTGTGAGGCATGACCTCAGTATGGAAAGCGCCCCTCCGCATATTGCGCTACGACCTGGCAAGGGCCCCACCAACGCAACAGAATCACCCCCATGCCACTTGGGAGGCTATAAAAGGGAGGCTAGGCCAGAAGAGGAAAGTTGGATGATAATTGAAACTGAGAAATAGAAATAGAGAGAGAGAGAGAACGCTCCGTAACTTGAGCACATTATAACTCTATTGTTCTAGCAAGAACATTTTCCAAATACAATGGAAGGTAAAAATTGACTCAGACCCACTGATTCAGCAATAACCAGCAAAAATATGTACATATAAAAGCACTTAGGAGAAGCAGAGAGAGTCAGTTAGGGCATACTTATTGCTATTGTTACACAATTTTTCTGATACAGCATTTCAAAACCTCAATATCTTTTACTTGCAAAAATCTGTAACCCTGCTTTATGATATATTTTCCCCGACTCATATAACATTAGTTTATAACGGTTCAAAAAGAACTCTTGGGTTTGTAGTGAATGCACCGCAATTCAAAGAATGATGACTCGACATTTAAATTCAGAAAGCATACTACATGACATCTTGTCTTGGTGCAACTTGAATTGAACAAATAACCGTATAATAAATTTCAATCTACAAGAGCAGTATGTCCAATGTTCGTCACTTTGTAGACAAGCAAAAGTGCCACCAAGACATCCTTAAAAAAGAGATTAGATGTACCTTCGCTCTGAAAGATTTGATGACCCCAACCAGCAACTTATCCCCAGCTATTACTCTCACTTTTTGTATCAGTTCCTGTCGTGAAATCTTCTTTTCCTGTTAAACAGAGGAAGTTCAATAAAAGTGACAACAATGATTTCATCTAAAGATGATAATGGACTTTTTCAAAACTCCAGAAGCAAGTTAGAATGACTTACTTTATAATCTTTGTGGTACTTGGAAATCAAGGCAATATCAGGTGAAGGCAAAGTGTTGGAAAGCACAGAAATTAGAGCTGGGAATGGCATCCAAGGCGAAGACGGTCTCAAAGGTTGTTCAATCTTCACAAGCCCTAAAAAATTGAACATATGCAAAAGCTCATAACAGTATATCTCAATTGATGAAACACAAAATCACCAGATAACATAGTAAAAAAAGCACATAAACACCAAACAAAATCAAATAACTAAACACAAACCTTTGAAGGAAGGAACCCTGAAACTTAAAACGTATTCAGGCAAGACATGAGTGTTGATCCTGCTACTCCAAACAATGTACTCCTTGGGAGATAAAACACTTTCCACCGCCCCAGAATCATACTCTTCAGAACTGGGACGGCATTGTTCAGAAACAGAATGCACGAGCTCCGTCCTCCCCAAGATAACACGACACAGCAACAAGTGCCTTACACCGTCTTTGTCAACACCACACCTTTTCACACTGATAAATTCAATTTCACAATTAAGAAGACTTAGTAATGATTAAATTAATTAATTAAATAAATAAAATTGACGCGTACCTTTCGAGAGGAGAATCATCTGGAGAGAGACGCAGTCCATTATTCAGATTCTTCCCACCAAAACCGTGTTCAACAATCTCACCAATCTCTTCCTTACCCGAAGCTCCATACCAAGCATACTTCACGTTGGGATTTCCATCGCGCAATTTGGCCATCGCGCGCATGAAAATCTGAAAGGATTGAACCCGTGCTTGCGCCATCACGCTAGAACAAGAATTCCTATGAATCGCAACGACGTCGGTTTTCAACCCGTGCGAACCCAAACACCGAACGAATCTGTCATGGATGAGATCGCGAGCCCTGTGACCTTCGCCGAGTCTATCGAACCTTTCGTCGAACATCTGGCGCTGAACGGTGTCGCCGCCGGAAACGCCGCTCTCGGAATCGGAAACAACAGAATCTTCGTCGGCGGCGTAATCGTAAACCGACTTCTCAGACGCTTGGTCGATGGAACAGTAAATCGGTCGCTCCATAATGCCAAAAGAAGATCTTTCGTATTGAAAAGGTTTGATAAGGAAACGAAAGTGAATGAATTAATGAATGATGGATGAAAAATGAAAACTAGTGAGAAAGAAAGAATAGGTTTGTATGTTTAGAAGTTCATTTGATTTGATACTGACAGAAATAGAAAAAACTTGGAGTGGAAGAAAAGGGGAAAGGGGGGAAAACACAAATACAACGGTTCAGTAATGAATTAGATTAGAAGCAAGAGTGTGATGGAGAATCTATAATAATAGTAGGAAGAAAAAGGAAAGAGTAATAGAGAAGAAAGTGTTAGTGAAAGGTGTTTTAAAAATAAACGGAAACCGCCATGTATGAATAGAAGGTGGATTTTGCGAGAGGCGGTGCCCATGGTAGGCGCTAACTGTTTCTTTTGTTTCTAAACAGCTACCCAGACACTCGTCAAATTACAATTTTGCCCATTCTTACTGAGCGGTTTTGTTCACGAATACGTGGATGGTGCCTTTGTTTTTTGACCTTATCATACGTGTATCCTTGGCCAATAAGGCAAAGGTCAAACTTTCAAGGACTTTATTATATTACTTGTGCCTCACACGTTCCATTAAGTGATATTTGGATCCTATATTTAAGATTGATTCTTCATTTATTGCTCATATATAAAAAATTACTAAAAAGATTTTTATACATACATTTGTTACCAATTTAGTCCTTAACCGTTAAAATTTCAAGGTGAATTTTATTAAATTACAATGAATTAAGGTGGATTTTGCTAAATTACAAGACTTTCAAGATAATTTTACTAAATTATAAGGTATTTTCACTGGTGTTAAGGACTAAATTGGTAACAAATATAGGTATAGAGACATTTTTAATAATTTTTTATGTATAGAAATTAAATAGAGAATCAGGCACAAGTATAAGGATCAAAATATCACTTAAATCTCTATATTTTTAAGAATCTTTTTAACAAGTATTTTTAAGATATTATTTGAATAATTCAAAAATAAAAAAAATTTATTGAAAAATATAACATTTACCTTTTATAATTATACTATATTTCAAGGATAACATACATAAAAAATATGGTTATGGTAATGTCATGCCAGTTGTCAGCCATAGAAGCTTTTTATGTCACTATTGATTACTATAAATGCAAATATCTTATCTATTCTATTTATATTTTTTTTTGTAAGAACTTTTTTTCGTGCTTCAAGTTAAATTTGTTCATGTCTTATTATTTCCTAGGTATAGACTTTTGAGAATTTTTATGGCACCCTAAAAAATTCAAGGGTTTTGGAAGAATTTAGTCTTAATCAATAGGTGAATAGTAATGCATTTAATGAATTCAAGTCAAACTTTTTTTTAATATGAAAACTTTTGCTTTTATAAATTAGTTCCTAATAATTAAATAAGTTGTTTACCTTTAAAATTAAAAAAAAAAAACACATGTATTGTTATTTTGCAAAAATTAGATCCTTGACCATCGTGAACCCTAAGTGCCCCTTCACCTCAACTTCGGTCGTCTCCATCTCTATAGTTCGTTTGTTTCCAATTCTTCTCTAGTTCGTTCGTTCATCCCACTTCTCCCATCGACACCTGTATCGCATCCCACTTCGTCAATGTATTTTGGGTAGTTTCGGTGATTCTCGGTTCTCTGTTCGTTCTTTTGTTTCTCCAGTCAGTCCCGTAGTTGCTACTGTTGCGGCATTGTCTTTTCACCGCCGATGTTACCCAGAGAGAAGAAGATGGATCTCAGTTCTTTTTCTAATTTTATTTAATCCAAAAATATTTAATTTAAGTTTTAGATAAATCATATTTTTTAATTTCTGATAATTAATATTTTAATTTACCCAAGTAAAAAAACTTTTAATGAAGGACTAAATTAAAAAATAAGTTTGACATATTGAATAATAAATTAAATAACATTAATTTATTAAATACAAATTATTCATCTGTTGGTCCAAAACAAAATTTTTCCAAAACCTTTGAATTATCTAGGGTACCCTAACAGCTCCCTAGACTTTTTTACTACATGTTAAGTAAGATTAAACTTGTATTTGTAGAGAAAGACAACTTTAATATCATGAGCAAATATTCATAAACAGATCATAAAAATAAGAAGGATAATAATAAATATTCTAAAAAATTGATCTTCGAATATAATAATCATAAAATGATAATCAGAATAAAAAATTATAATACTTATAGTTTAGAGAGTAGTCAATTCTTCAAAAGGAGTGATTTTTTTTTTAAATCATTGAAAAGGAGTGATTAGTATAAATTTGTATAGAAAATTACATATAAACTGTTGGTGCTATTTTTGATTAGCTAAAAGAAACAAATATCTAGCAAACCTGGTACTCATGGCATTAATTAGCGTGAAGAAAGCTGATCATCCTTGTAGGGGTTTCTGTCAACACAACCAAGTGATCATACATTGGAAGCTCCTTGCTTTGCTCCGAGGTCAACACACTTATTTTCCTCAGAAAGAGTGTGGACAAGATGCACTTATAGGCGGTTTCTACGATGGGAGACCCTATTACGTCTCTCATTGTGAGAGACCAAAAAGAGGGGCATATAAACAAAAATTTAATATATATCTTGCAAATCATGTTTTTGACTAGAAAAAGTATATTATTTAATAAAAATGGTTTTGCTATGATTTAAGAAAAATATATTGTTATTAACGAGGTTGGTTCAACTAGTAGGATTGAATTATGAAAAAAAAAGGTTTTCTATTCTTTTGATTTAAGGGAAGGCTCATAAGAGACCTTACATAGGGAAGAAAGACAGGAAAAAGGAAAGGTAAAGGGACACATCGTATTAATTATAGGTTTGTACCCATACACTAACAATTTTATATTCCACAGTTTAAGCAATTGAGCTAACTCAAGGGAGGAAATTGTATTCTACATGTCTCAAAAGTCTAAACACTCCTCACATTTTAATTTTTATCATGTTTTTCTAATTTATCCTCATTAAAGATTGCTAATTAAACAAAAGTCAAAAATACTTTATTTTATATTTTAGTTTTCTATATTTATGCTTCAAACTAATTAATCCAATAGTGGTTGGTCATAGTGGAAGTGAATGCGACTTCAAGCGAACTTCACCTGTAATGATAGTGGTTTGAATTCTGGAGTCGTCGTTCTGGGGGAGGACTTTACCTAACTACCACTTTTGTGTGAGATTTTGAATTTTTTATGGATTTCGATTTTTCAAAAACGTGATAGTGTTTCGATGCAAGATTTAATATTAATAGACTGTGTTAAAATTAATTTGTATGTTTATCATTCATTTTTGTTCTTGATAGAGTAGATTTGAGCTAATCCCTTAGTTTGTAAAATTATTCTTTACTTACAATTTAATGTTTAATTTTGATATACCATGCTATAAAGTTACACTGTCAACCAAAATCTACTCAGCCTCCTCCGTGAATGCAAATCAATGCTTCAATTGAAGAAACTTCATGCTCTTGTCATCTCCTTCGACTTATCTGAACTTGACCCATTTACATTCAAAATTATTTGCTCTTCTGCTCAGTCCAATTCAGGAGATGTGCCGGGGAGGGGGAGGGGTGTGAGAGGAAGGGTATTTTGGAAGAAAAAAAAATGAAGAGGTGCAAAAAGAAAAAGATGGGGTGCAAAAAGTAACTGACATTAGTTTTGGTACATTTAGCTCAATAGTTTCTTTAAGCCACGCCCAAAACTTAGATGTCGAACTGTGGGCTTTGTGAAGGGCACTTTCAAGATTATTAAGGACATCCCTCATGATCAGTGTATTTATCGAAATATTTCCTTAATTTTTTTTTTTTGTCATTTGGTTCACTCGCAAATATATTATTTATGAGTGGGAAAACTGTTTGCACTCACGTAAATATAGTATTTGCGAGTATATTATACTCTCAAATACTATATTTGCGAATTAGTTATTTTCTGAGAATTACTCACTTGCAAATATGATATTTGCGAGTAAAGCAAGTACTCACAAATATCATATTTGCGACTGTGCAATTTTTTAAAAAAAAATCACTCACAAATAAGGTATTTACGAGTGAAGAAAAATTTTTCACACTCGCAAATACCTTATTTGCGACAACACAAATCAACAAATATTTCGTAATTACCTAAATTGTGAGTGAAGAGGATATTTGCGAAAATACTATACTTGTTTGCGAGATTCCAGAAAAAAATTACCAACTCTCTAAAATTGATAATCTGCGAGGGTAAGAATGGGAGGATAAAAAAATATTGAGTTTTAAGGATTTTTTGGTGGGGATATTTTGATCAATACACTATTCATGAAGATGTCCTTAATAATTTGGGGATGTCCTTACCAAACCCTCAACTCTTTTGTTGAGTCCGCATAAAGAACAAATTAGTCCAGATGGACCTACTCATTTTGCTTCCAATAATCTTTTCAGTCGGGCCATCATTTTTGGACCCTTTTTTAAGGCTGGACCTTCAAGAAAGTAGGCCGACCAGGCCTATTTAACAACACTATTGTATGAGACCCGATTTTAAAAGGACAAATAGTAGAAACTAGAGGTGTTCGCGGATTGGATTGGATCGGTTTTGAGCCAAAAAAAACTATCCGATCCAAAGATGAAAACAACTTGCGGTTTGGATTGGATCAGTTTACTTACTTAAAAAAATCTGACCCAATCCAATCCAATCAAATGCGGTTTGGATTGGATTGGATAATTCGGTTTTTACCGATACATCGTTACATAGTTATATTAAGTCGAAAACCAACATTATATCTAGAATTAATGTAGTTCTAGTTCCTAAATACAGGCATAAAATCTTCTAGTAAATGAATAACTATTGATTCCTAGGTACATGAATAACTATACACATTCCAATACATCTAGTATTTGACAGAGAATGAGAGTGTCGTTCATAAAAGTATGAAAAACAATTAATGCTTAAGTATGAGTAGTAATATAATTTAAAAAATAATAGTATATGTATAGTAGGTCGGTTTGGATTGGATTGGATTGGTTTTCATTAGGGGATCCGAAATCCGATCCAATCCAATGAAAAAAAGCGATTTTTTCGGTTTTTATTCGGATTAATTGGTTTGGATCGGTTGATGAACACCCCTAGTAGAAACTGGCACGCGCGGGCCAGTTATTATTTTATTATTTATAATACTAATCTTTGTTGCAAGATTAAAGGTGAATTTGGAAGAGCTTAAAAGAGCTTTATAAGAACAGTTTATGAAAATAAACTTAAATAATTAGTTTATGAAAATAGTTTATAATATTCGTATAAGGTCTTTTTAGCTTATTTCAACAAGCTTGTAAGAGAAGCTTATGAAAATAAGCTGTTTTTAGCTTATTTAAAAAAAAGCTTATTGAATAAGCGCTTAATTAAGCTGTATACCCAAACACACCCTAAATATATTTTAGGGCCATGTTAACAAGTGCCCTAAGGACACTCTTTAAGAAAACCAAAAAAAGCAACTTTGCATTGGAAAACTAAATATATCACCTCTTCAAATATTAAATATATCAATTTCCAATGAAAAAATTCTTTTCATACTTCATAACAAGTGCCCTAAGGGCTTTCGTTAGCATTCTCCTATATTTTAATATGAGTTTAATTGTTATGCAATGTCAATGTAACTTTCTTACACTGTCAATCAATCACAAATCATGATATGAGTGACTTGTAAGGTGGTTAGGATAAAAGTCAAACAATTTTACTATTGTGGTAAATTATAATTGATTGACAGTTTAAATTTTTTTTACACAGACAATATATATATACTAATTAAATCCTTTTAATATTTATTTGTTTCAATCTGATATAAATTTTGTGGTGTTATATATATATATATATATATATAACCCGCAAGCAATTAATCAGTGGATAACTAAAAAAATTAGTTTGGCGAACTTTTGATTAAAGAGAAAGTTGAATTCACCCGTAAAACGAAATTAAAAAATAATTTACTCAAACATATACTAGTAGATAGAAGAAAAGATTGCTACAGATATCAGATACTGGATATCAAACGCTACGAATGATGAACACATTCAAGTATAAAGTAAAATCATGGGATTCTTCTGACTGAAACTATAAGCTAATGATATTCATTAAACATGTTTCACGCGCTGCAGAGAAGGAACATTTTCAGTTTAAAGTTTTTTGTGCTCCTCCATAAGTAGTTAAATCATCCTGTTTTCCATCATCAGGTTCGTACTGTTATCCATAAAAATTTAGTTAACAAACCATTTCCAAATGGCAAGCAATTAGAAGTTCCAAGCAACAGTTAATGCAGAAGTCCAGTATCTTTATAACCCTGACAGTCCATCATCTGCATTATTGTCACTCAACTGTGGAGAACAAAAAGGAAACCGCAGGAGGCATCAGAACCATTTCCAGCTAGCCATTAATTAGTATGCATAATACTCCTATATAAATGAAAAGAACTACAGGCAAATCAAACACACTACTAGTATTTCAGAATGGAATAATAAATCGATACTTCCACTTGTTAAAACTACTCCATTAAATATTAACATTCCCGATAGCTGTAATAATTAATAGTTTAATGGTGTACTGTAACAGCACGTCTGTACGTGTGTTGAAGCAGAGGTGCATCCTCCCTCCCGTCCTTGTTATATGTAAAAAAAATCTTAAAATTTTTAATCAAATATATAAATAAATTTTAATTATTTTCATCCTATTTAATGACATTGTTTCTAAAATATCTTTTCATTTAATATCAATTTTGTTTTTCAATAACTCAATGTGGGATGTATTTAATAAAAATTGAAGTTTTCTATGAAGATTACTTTAGGTAATATCCTTAATTTTTTAACAATATTAAATGAGATTAACCAACTTCCTTAATATATATTCTATTTAAATTTTGCTTATAATAGAGATCGGAGTAATATGAGTCAACTGCTGAATAACTCTCATGCAGTGAAAACATCATGCTTAGGAAAATTGCGTTTCAATTTTCAAAATTGTGGTACCAAGTAATAATTCAAAGGTTCTTACTAACGAGTGTCCTAAGGACATTGTTTAAGAATCAATAAAAGGAAAGTTTGTCTTCGAAAATTAAGTGAAACACTTTTCAATATATTAAATACATCATTTTCCTATACAAAATTTTCTTTATTGATTCCTTAAACAATGCTCTAAGGATACTCGTTAGCATTTTACATCAAATTAATACCCTCAACTTAAAGTAGTAGTGGTTCAAAGTTTCCAAGGGACAGTAAAGGAAGTGTTGCATCAGATGAATGACATTGAAGGAAGCTTATTAAGACACACTAATGCAGTAACTTGAATGAAGTTGAAGAAAGGTTAATTGACAGGTTTGAATTGTGGTCGGAAAATAAATCCAACAATTAGCCATAAACGAATTACCAATGACCTACAACCCACTACGTCACATTAGGGAATAATTGACGCTACCTTCACCAGCATTCCCCGTGAAACGCTAGAAAATATAAGGCGGAAGAGTATTCCCAACGCTTTCTTAAGGAAGCGCTAGTAAATTGGGAGACTTTACCAGTGTTTTCTTAAGAAAGCGTTGGGAATACTCTTATTATAGGAATTGTCAGCGCTTTCTAAAGAGAGCGCTGATAAAGGTGTAGAACCTTTACAAGCGCTTTCTTAAGAAAGCGCTGGGAATACTCTTATTATGGGAATTGTCAGCGTTATCTAAAGAGAGCGCTGACAAAGGTGTAGAACCTTTACTAGCGCTTTCTTTAGAAAGCGCTGACAATGTCCTTTTTCTAATATTTCAATTTCCTACCTACAGGTTACTTTTCAATTTCAATCTAATCTCGCGCGCCTAGAGCTCCGTATTCCTTCTCGCGATCCTCACCGCCCCACCGTCGTTCTGCTCGTACACCACCGCGACCTTAAGCCCCTCACCGTGCCACCATCGTCCTACTCACAGCATCAAAAGGACCACCGCATCACTATCGTCTTGCTCGCTGCACCAAAAGAACCACCGCGACCCTCAAACCTTCCCTAATTTCCTGCCATTCTTCCTTCGCGTAACCTCCTGCTCGCTGCTCTCTCTTCTCGCTGCCATTGTTGCTTCCACTGCGAGGGTTCACTCCTCTCTGCTTGGGTTCTCAACTTCTACCATTTGTTCTTTTGAGTTTCTCTTTGTGAGTTTCTCCCTTTTTTAATTTTGAGTTTTGAGTTTCTCAACTACTGCCATTGTTCTTTTGATTTTGATTATTAGAAATCCCTTTTTTGTTCTTTTTTATGCTTGAAATTTTGGTTGTTTCTCAACTACCACCCAATGCTTTTGATTTTGATTATTAGCAAATTTGAGTTTCTCAACTACTGCCATAGTTTTCTCACCTATTATACATTCATTATGCTTGTGTCAATTTATTTCACCTGTTTAGTTTTGAATCATCTGTATCTTAATTGTTTGTTTTGCTTGTGTTGATTTTGCAAATTGTTTTGGTTTGCAGGGGAAATAGATAAAACAAATGTAAATATATAAAAAAAAATAAGAGAATTGCCAGCGCTCCCTTGAAAAAGCGCTGGTAAAGGTGCACAATTGTCAGCGCTTCCTTGGAAAAGCGCTGGCAATTGTACACCTTTGCCAGCGCTTTCTTGAAAAAGCGCTGGCAATTGTGAACCTTTGCTAGCGCTTTTCCAAGGGAGCGCTGACAATTTTACACCTTTACTAGCGCTTTTTCAAGCTCTAACGAACTTTTCCCCCCTTTTGCTAGCGGATAGATAACTAACGCCCGAAAACGCTAGCGAAGGCCTAAAAAAAACGCTGATAAAGCCCTTTTCTGTTGTAGTGACACTTCCACAGTTCACACTAGCGAAAAGATGAGGAGTACTTGTTCAAGCGTGTTTGTATGTCCACATTTTCATTTTTTACTTAAGATATTAAATTTAACATTTAATAATTTTTGTAAATGCTTTAGCAAAGTATGGTTATAGTAGTTAAATAAATTTTTATGCTCATAGTTCTTTATTTCGGTATTCTTCTCAATTCTTCATAGATCGTTCATCATCAACAAATCCTTGGTTTTTAAAAAAAAATACAAAATAACTCAAACAATGTCATGTATAAGTTTGATAATTAAATTGAATATTGTAATTAATAATAGTTAATAGTTAATTTAAGAACAGAATAGAGCTTGAAGATTGCAAATATTTTGTTTTGCATGAAATTTCCTATTTTAGAAAATTTCAAAATTTAAATTTATTATCATCAATTAAACTAGTTTTTTTTGTGTGCACAAATTGCAAAATTAATAAGATACTTTGCACCTTTTCAAGCTTTTAAAGTCTAATCCACGTACTTGAAACAAGGTTTAGTGTATATAAGTTATAATTTATTCTGTAATGAAATCATATGGCAAAACCCTCTTTTACTCCTTCAAAGATACAAACGTCACCACTTTAATCCCCTAAAAAATTGAAACTGAAATAATTATCCTCTTAATGATAGAAAGTAACATTAAAATTGTTTTTTTTTTGTATATGGACTGTGACACTAAGAGACCAAATCCATATAATTCTCTATGATCGACTAAATTAGTGTTACTCTACATAATTGAAAGATAATGTTAAATTTTAAAAAATATCAAAGCTATTCACATGTATATTTTAATGACTAATGTATTGTTTAGTTTATCGTTGCAAACGTATATTTGGATCAAACATACGTTTAATTCTTTTGTGTCAAAAGAACTTTATAAATATTTTTCTCAAACGTACGTTTTCAATTTCTCAATGCATATTTGATTTATGGTTGAGAATCTGTAAACGTACTTTTAGTTCAAAGTATCATTTTATTGCTTAGGGACAAACGTTCGTTAGAAGCCCAAAAATATATTTACAACAGTAAATCGAACATAACATCAATCATGCACTAATACTTAAAGGGGTGGCTAGGTATTCGGCTGAGTTATGGCTAGCTAGGTAGATAACAAATCAGGGGACAAAAGCCAACATGACACATTTATAGTGCCAGTGGTGCTGGGTAAAGATCCTGTCCAGTGTCCACCCGCTGCCCCATAGATTCGCCCATCTATCTATATAAAAACAAAATCCTCAAATTCGAACTCTCGAATTATTTCAGACATTATCATTCCCCTGCCTTGACTTTACTTCCTTCACCCATTTCCCTGCGCCGCAGTCACCGTGGGCAGTGTCGCGCATGCGCATACATATTACACACGCCAGCTAATTAACTATTGAAGTTTTATTTGCATATCTGCATAATTAAGGTGAGGGTAAGGCATATACTTAAGCACATGAACCAAAACTGCCAGATACGTAAATCTCTTCACATGCATTACAGGAATTAATTAAACAATGTGGATTAATTATACAGAACATGATTTGCAGTTGCAATATGCAGTTCACTCATTTACTTCGGAGTTCACGCTAGGCACTAGCCCTAAACTATGTATCGTGCTCTTATATGGCTTTGGAGGAGCTATATGTGGGGCTATATAAAGGGTACTGTTGGGGGCATTTTAAGCTGGTTTATGATTGCATCATTTCCGTACATGTTTCGAAGGAAAACTCAAGGATGAATGAATAACTTTCATGGTGGGGCTGATCCCTTGTATTGGACCCAAAGTACCAGATTGACTGCGCCCATTACGAGGGATAAGTGCTCGAATTTTTGACCAACATCATAACGTGGACCACACACACACATTACATATACTCCTCTCAATTCAATTATAAACAAACAAAAAAATGATCAAATATAATAGACTTGAATATAAATAAATATTAACTAATCTATTCATATTTAATGTTGTTTTTTTAAAAACACCTTTAAGTTATTAATTTATTAATGTCGTGAGCATCATTATGATTAAGGATAGTTTAGTAAATATATTTACTTTTTTTACATGAAATCAAAAAAATTAAATACATTTAACTACAATTCTTAATCAGTATGTAAGTAGTTATTTTTGTTTATAATTGAGTCGGAAGGAAGTAGCTTATTAAACAATTGGAAGGCTAATCATTTATACTATCTCGCAAATGATATATTCTTACAAACTTCTCATTAAGGTAAACTGTTGGAACAAAGTGTCATCAAACTACTTGCGTATGTAAAAAAATTGTGAAGATAAAATCCCTGTTAATATATCATTGGTTAGAATACTATTATATTATGGATTATGTTTTTTTTTGGAATTTTAATAAAATTTAATGGTTTTTAGGGTTTTTAAAATCTGTGATTAATTTTTTTAATTAACTAATTGTGTTGGATGTTAATTATATAATAACAAAATGTTTTATGGGTTTATTATTTATTTTTTAGAATTTTAATTAAATTTAATGGTTTTAGGACTTAGGTTTTAGGGTTTAAAAATGTGTGAATTAATTTTTTTAATCCACTAATTCTATTAGATATTAATTATATGATAACAATGATCAATAATGCAATAGTAAACATTAATTAAAATTTATTACAAAAAACTATAACAATAACTCGTACACTGAAATTTGTAGTACCTGAATTCTACGCTACGATTGCGTAGATGTTCCAGCACGGTGAGGACAATTCTTCCTTGTATGCCCTGGTTGTCGACAAAGTCCACAACATTTTGGGTGACCCCTTTCCCTGAGGTCTATCTCAGTACGAATGAGAGTAGACTGTGGACGACTCCGTGAATCTCTTTGCATGTTTGGATTGTGGCACACCTCAACTCCATCATATTGTGGCCAATATGCTTTGTTGGGCATCACGTCGCTGGAGCTGATGAGGAACAGCTACATCGACGCTGTTCACGCCGTAACCAACAACCTTCAAGATGTGGAACTTGACACCATTTAGGAGATTATTTTTTGTGTACTTATCATTATTGTGTTTTTTTTTAATTAATTTGCCTTTTTTTCATAAGTAATGATATAATAAAAAAAATTAGATTTTTGGTTCTAAATTAAAATTAATGTATTTTAATAACATTGTTGATCATATTAATCATACAATTAACATTCAACACAATTAGTTAATTAAAAAATTAATCACAGATTTTAAAAACCTTAAACCCTTAAAACCATTAAATTTTATCAAAATTCCAAAAAAAATAAATTAAAAAACCAAAAAAATCATTAAATTTTACTAAAATTCAAAAAAAAAATTCCCTAACAGAAGTCGGGTTGGCTAAACCCAAAAAATTGGCACTTTGAGAAGTCGGGTTGGCCAAGCCCGACTTCATATACATAAAATTAAAAATAAAAAGTTAAAGGCGAGAAGTTGGGAATAGCTAGAGGGGGGATTCTCAAAGGAAAAAAAAAGGGATATCTGGGTGTTTTTTTTTTTTTTGGTTATTCCCAAAAAATTTCCCACATACCTTATAGATATCAATTAATTTTTACTTTTTATTCGGGAGAAACTGGTTTTCAGTTATTTGTTTTTTCTGCACACGCGAGAATGATGTGCCATCGAGCTTCGATCCATGCACGGAACAGTGGCTCACAAAGACAATTTGGGATTAGCTAATAATTAAAGAAGATTTTATGGCACTCCTTGGATAATTTATCCCTAACTACTTATGTGGTCCAATCAAATGATGAGAATTTAGTCTCATGTGACATTCATATGACTCATTTAATTGAGGTGACGAATTCTGATTGGACATAGAATACTCAAACCCTCTATTTTACAAGGATACCATAGCAACTTCCATAATTAAAAATAGCTATCATGTTTTAAAATAAAAAGCAAACATCAATACTTAACACCATGATATGGATTGTATTTCAGTGACTTCGGTTACGCCTTTTCTAATAAAATAATTATTTATAAAAAAAAATACTTATCACCATGAGAGAGAACATTAATTATTTTTTCTTTGATCAACAGTACCAAGAGAAAAATTGATTTTGGTTTAATGATTAATTGATACATAATTACATATGGTGTCGGTAGATATTTGTTCAAAAACATTATTTTTGTAGAACATTTCTGTAATTAAAAAGGCAAAACGAGGGTGGTATATATGTTCTATATACTCAAATAACTAATACCTATTATTAACCAAAAGGAAAAGGGAAAAAAATCATAAGATGAAGGCAAAGAGGAGTATCTAATTCCAAGGGCAAAAAGCTTACAAAATTTTGGAAGAAAAAATTCATCCTAAAAAAAAATCCCGCTTTAAATATTTTAATTTTTAGAAAAACTCCAGCTTTTAAATTTGTGCGATGACTTGGCTTTTTCTGGACTTTCATTTTATTTTTAAAGAAAAGAAAAGAGAAAACAAATAAAATAAGCAATACAGGTGCATCAGTAAAGATACGTCGCTTGAGAATGAAGATTGTTGGCAGTTTTTAAGTTTTTTTTCGATCTCAAAAGGAGATACTTATTTTTAATTTACCCCTACTGATGTACAAAGGCATATTCATGGATGTCAGTATACACATGGCAAAAAGCCAAGAACTCTAACAGCATTATTGAATTTGTAATCATATACGTACGTACAGAAACCTTTAGTAGTGGACATGGATGAAGTGAAGTTATATTTTTTCTAGTAAGTCAAAAGAATATCCACTACTTTGTCTCTTTTATTGCTGATAGCTTTCATCTGAATACGATATTACTTGCACACTCGCACAAAAAAAACGATGTAACTATATACATGTAATTGCCATGTCATTTGATAGATTTTATATTTTAAAAATACTGAATTCATGATAAATATTAAAAATATTTAATAATGGATAGTAAATAAAAGTATCATTGCAATCCTTATATATACGAAAGTAAATTAGTAAATTTGGATCATTAAATTATACATATGATCAAGATTAAAAGTTAGTTAATATTCACGTGATCATTTAAAAAAGTCATATGACTTTATGTTCTAATTTTGATTATTTGTGTGATCCAAAGATTGAGAATAACCCCTCTCACTCTGATGTAAAAATACTCCCCTCACACACACACACACACACACACACATATATATATATATATATATATATATATATGTGAGATGTATCAAGTGATCATAGCTAGGACTATTATTATATAAGAGTGAACGGAGTGGATCTAGGTATTTGGATAACACATAAATGATCAAAATTAGAACATATAAAGTCATGTGAGTTTTTAAGTGATCACATGACGACATTCTCATATAAAAATTCTTCAGATTAGTCGGTTATTGTGGAAGTGAATTGCAACCCCAGACGACATTCACCTGCAATGTTAGATGTTCAGAATCCTGGAATCGCCATTATGGGGAGGGCTTTATCTAACCACCACCCTCAGTCCGAGGATTAGTCTCATAGCTTACCTGTTGAGATATCCGATCAAATAAAAAAAAAATTGAAGACTTGTGTGCTTGGAATTAGATGTCCGAAGAATAACTGTCCTACCTACGGATGAAGATTTTCTATCTTAATTTTCAATTACATTCTCTGTCCACCATCAATAACAATTTGACACTTAAAAAAATAAAATCATAACTCATCAATATTTGTATTCATTCCCAATATTTGATTAATGAAAGATACCGAGACATCATTTTTTAGTACTGCATAATTTTATTCCCTAGCTAATTAGTGTTTCTGGTTCTAACTGACTAACCGTTTCATCTTTACGTGACCCTTCTTTTCACCTACAGGCAACAACCACCTAAGGATCATTGCTCCCTGGAGTTGTTAATAGTTGAAACTTGAAAGTGTTTGGTTAATTAATTGCACAACAGAAGCTAACAAAGTAACAGGGACCTAGGTAGAACGATGACATACACTCATCTGAGCAATGATAAGATGCTTATGATTGAAACAATAATCCATCTTTGCACTAAAGCAGATAGAAAATGACCATCCAATGAAAATTGGAAGACATCCACAGCACATACACTCATTACAAGAAGGAAACCTATCAACTGGGTCAGGTGTAAGGTCTACGCGGGTTACGTGGGCACACAACTCACACTTTATTCACCTGACACAGCGTGTACTTTGGATCCTGTAGTGTAGTGACTGGGTTGTGTTACTCATGCCAACTAAATGTTCTTTCTCTCCTTGAAATCTTTGTCTTGAATAAAGCTACCTTCCTTGTTGCTCTTTCAGGTGTCACCCTTCTGATTGAAGCTTGTCGATCAGTTTATTCCCCAAAACCCGCCTAGTCTTGGAATATCGCTTTGAAGTTTGAATTTAACTATGGTTAATTAATTTGAAACAACAATAACGAGATAGGCCTTTTATATTAATTACTTAAGTTGTTGTCATTGTCATAATTAAGGAAGATCATTAGATGAAAATAACATTAATACATTTTAATACATTTACGTACATATAATATATGTATATTTTTATGATTTGATTGTAATTAATTTATCTTATACTATAATTTTTATATACTTTCACTTTTTACCAGATCAACATAGATGGGAGAGGTGTATAAAATTGAGATATGATTAGCATTCTTTAAAAGAAAATTACAATGCAAGGATGGCATGGAATAAGAACTTCGATTTTTGAGTATGGGAAGGGGGTTAGTGTCAAGGTAAAGAAAAATAAAGAAATAGGCACGTGAGGAGCACGGAGGGAGCGTGAGGGCGCGTGTGCGAATATATCCCTTGCTTGTTGGAGGAGGTAGAGTGGGGTCCACTTGATTAGGACCCGCAAGTAGAGTGAACTTTGGATATGCGTTCTTTATCGGCGACCCAAATATTCTCAGCTTCTGTCACTTCAGACAAGGACTAGTGTGACGTTCTTTATCTTGCTTGCCCCTATTGCTGACATTCAGAACTAGCCCCTCCTCTAATGCACCCAACCACATCAACGGCTGTGCTTCTCTCATATCAACCGCCACTGCTGACTGTGACCAAATCGAACCGTCCATTTTGCTAATGAATAATTGGTCAAGCTGAGATAAGCCATGGGGTCACCATAGAGAGACAGCACAAGACCCCACTATTGGTTGTCACCGAGGGGTTAACGCTCTATCCTAGTGCACTACAACTTGGAAAGCTTCATCAATGCTTTAAAGGTAGCATTGATTAATACATTTTAACAAGAAATTATTAAAAAATGATGAGTAAAGAATCCAAACTGCTCCTCTAAAAAAAAAAAAATGATATTATTTTGATCCATAAAAAATAAAAAATATCAATTTAATCATTAAAAATATAAAATAAAGATAAAAATCATTCTCGATAGGGACTAAAATATTTCTAAAAGAACTAATTTGATCTGTATTTTACATTCTTAAGGACTAAATTGATATTTTCATTTCTCAAGAATCAAAATATCACCGTATTTTTTTTGTTAAGGACCAATTTGGACATTTACTCAAAAATGATATATTTAACATATTATAAAATAATATATTTAATTTTTAATAAAAAATTGTATTTTATTAATTTCTTAATCCATATTATTAGAAAATTATTTATTTATTAATTTCTTAAGGATTTTGCTATGTTCTAAGGGTATTGAATAAAAATAAAATAGTAGAAACTTTGTATTGAGAATTGTAACTTTTAAACTTTGAAAAAATTGAATACACTATTTCCAATACATAATTTCTATCTTTGTTTCCTTAATCAATACCTTTAGGTAGCGTTTAATATAAGTTTTATTTTAATATTCCTGGGAATGTGAGCATGGGAATAAAAATTTCTCATGTTTGATACAAGATTTAAAAAATTATTTCCAATAATAAAATATATTCAGGAATACAATTAGTGAATCTCTATTTCCCAAGTATTTAGGTAGGAGAAAGAAACATTCATGAGAATGAGATTTCTAAAAAATCCTGATAATGAAACATCCCATGAACCAAAGACTACCTTAAGAGCACCCGTTCGCCTTTCTCATTTCTTAATCCATATACTTAATTAATTATTATAATTATTTATCAATTAAGTTTAATATAATAACAACTTGAAAGAATTTCTCCTTATATATATATATATATACTGTCCCGTCCCAACTCCCCAGTAACACACACTGTCACTGTGTCACATATCTACATATATACTACCATACTGTAACCCAAAACATATCTCGCGGAACACTTACACATTCATTCGATCTTCACCCCTCAGTACTATCCTCTTCATCACCTAACACAATTCCTAGCTAGCTCTCTCTCTCCATTCTCGATCTGTTCAATGCTGATCACACAGTACAACTAGGTTGGGGCACTTAATTAGATAAACATACTGCTCCATCAGAAGGGGCCGGAGAAGGCCACATTAATTAATTTCTCCCAGCGCGCTGGAACTTGCTTGTTAATGGGTTTCTCCTCTCTCCACGTCTGCATGGAATCATCAGATCATTGGCTGCAGGTATGCCATACATATAATATGTGTGTGTGTGAGAGAGAGAGAAATTGTACACTATCACTGCCTCTAATTTTCTAAATTCATACTCTCAAATGGCTTCCATGATCGAGAAGTATATTGATACTTATGTGTACAAATTTAATTTGATGTGGTCATGGGGGTTATATATGAATTTAAACTCCATATATTAATTAAGTCCTAGCTCATACTTCTCGCACACTAATGAATATCAGTGAACATAGAGTTTTAGCTGAAGGTTTATAATTATAGTCATGAACGTTTGAAAGTACTATGCTGCTATATCTCAATTAGTTATGAATCCCGAATAATAATATGTACTATGTAGTAGTATAGTGTCACGTTGCACTCTGCAATATTATCTGTTTCTGCATTCTTTTAAATTCGATAGAACTATGTTATGCTATATATTCAAAAGGGGAAAAAATGGAAAAAGCCAAGGGAAAGAAAATTTAGAAGGAGGAGATGCAGACGATTAATAAAAGAAAAGGACAGAATCCAAAATGACAAATTTGATAAGTAACACATTTTCACCAACAAGTGATCTTGATATATATTCGCACATGATTTTCCTTTTAGAAAATGCTCAGTTACCAGTGTTTAAAACTTGAAATCAATTGATGAAAAATTCCCATTCCTCATATTTAGTCAATTCAAAAAAACTATCAGCCATTTATTTCTCTTTTTTTGTGTAATTAATTTGAGTATAACAATAGTGAGTGATCGAGTGAGACTATCATTTTCGTAGTACGATATATTCACTTGTCTTGTCTCATCATCTAAAATGTCAGGGCACAATTCAGGAGGAGTCCGGGATAGATTCTTGTTCACCATCTGCAGATATGCTTACATGCTCAAGGTCCATGATGGAGAAGGGACTAAAACCCCCACAGGACCAAGCACTGATCAAGTGCCCCAGGTGTGATTCAACCCACACCAAGTTCTGCTACTACAACAACTACAGTCTCTCCCAGCCCAGGTACTTTTGCAAGACATGCAGAAGGTACTGGACCAAAGGAGGCACTCTTAGGAACATCCCAGTTGGTGGTGGTTGCAGAAAGAACAAGAAAGTTTCTACCAAGAAACCCAATGGCCAATCAGCCATTAATCAAAATCAAACACAGCCAGGTGTGGTACCTTCTAATTACCATCACAACCCCAAAGATCTTCAGCTTCCTTTCCCAGCTGATGTGCAATTTTCCCACCTCAACAATTTACTTGGTGCTAATGCTGGGGCACTGGGAAACCCTAATTTTATGGAGAGCAAGTATAATAATAATAATAATAATAATAATAATAATAATAATAATATGGGTATGGTAGAGAACCCTAGGCCTAGTGATTTCATGGTTGTGAGTTCTAGGAATTTTGATTTTTTTGGGAATAGTGATATGGGTGTGATGGGTGTTGGGCTTGGAGATCATGTGAATGGTTACAATGGGTTAATGCCAACAAATAATTATCAAGGTCTTTGCTTTGGAGGCATGTCCCTTGATGGGAACAATGGTGGAACTTACCAAATGGACACGTGTCAGAGATTGATGTTGCCGTATGATAACCAAAATGGTTCAATTGATGATGTGAAGCCAAACCCTAAGCTATTGTCCCTTGAATGGCAAGACCAAGGATGTTCTGATGCTGGAAAAGAGCAGTTTGGATATCCTAACGGTCCAGGATCATGGAATGGCGTGATGAACGGCTATGGATCTTCCACAAAAAACCCTTTGGTCTAAAACTAATTAATCTCACTATTCATTCGTGATGATCAACGGCTATAAGCTTACTCTGGGCTTGGTTATAATTTAGTAAATCACGTCCTCATATATATTAGTATTATGTTATTATGTTATACATAAGATAAAGTCTTTTTTAGGAGGGTTCCTTATATTTTTCTTTGTAGTGTTTCTTACTTAGTACTTTCTTTCTTGCCAAGTCGGTCTTCAGTTTCTATTAACTTAACAAAAAGAGTGTGAATGAGAAGCTTCGGTGTCCAAATCTACTACTGCCTCGGTGCTTACCTTTTGATTTATATATTCATGTCTTTGTGCAGCACATATATATATATATATCTGAAAGCTTTAGGATTTTGTCGTAACATCGAGGATGATACGGTAGTTCTTTTCCAGTTAAAGAAATGCAGCAGTACTATATTTTCTTTATGAAGCTCTTATCTCTATGTTTGTGGAGGTTATTATTATATGCCCTTATTTAATCACTAATGAATAATGATCGATCCGACTTTATTTGAGTAATATTTCTCAAGGGACTAAGAATTCTCAAGGGGCGGGACTTCGGTTATCCAGAGATTGATTTGTGAATATTCTTTAACACTTAGGGTCCATGTTCAAGAAGTTGAATATTTAATTTTGTAAAAAAAAAAAAAAAAAAGAAATTGAATATTTAAAATAAAAATAAAAGATAAATACAAGAGCATTTTTATAAAATTAAAATTTGATTGATGCAAAAAAAAAAAAAAAATAATAATAGAACAATAAAAGTGAAGTGTAAATCACTTTTTTGATATAATTTGTTTAAAATCAATGAAACATCTTTTAATTGCACTTCAATAGCACGCTAGATGTTTTTCACGAGTTGTAACTCTCCTCATAATTATCTTAAAAGTCGCATATGAGTAATAGAAATATAATTAATTGACGTGTAAAAAAAATTATACTTACAATATATTAAAATTACTCTTTTGAAAAAGATGATGGTTAGCATTTAAAATTAGTAGGAATCTTGAAAATAACTTGAAATTTTGTTTGGTTTGTAACGTATATTCTTGAGAATATATTGCAAAATTATCAATACACTCCTGCTATATAAAATGATTTAAATATCAATTTTTTCAATGCAATTGAAGAAAATGAAATAAAAATATAAAATGAATTGTGTTTTATCTCAATATTTTGTAGAGTAAAATAGCTACTAAAAAAATGAAAAATGAAAAGAGAATGAAAACAGAGACCATTTTGATTGACAAAATGAAAACCGTTAAAACAGAACGAAAATTGTTCCATTTTAGATCGGTGGTGACAAGACCATGAAAACAAAAAACTTGTGGTGAGGGTGGGAGGTGGGTTCAAAGGGTGGGTAAATGGGTATTTTTTAATATTTTTGTACGTTAATTTTTATTTGCACTACATGCGAATAGTAGATTCCCCCGTGGGAATAACTTATCTACACGTGAGAAAAGTATGATCTTGAAATATTTGATACCTTGGGAAAAAAAATTTAAAACCTATACCAAACATTGGAATCCTTTATTCCCAAATCGTTATTCTCAAGAATATTTTTTATGACTTGAAACAAACACAGTCTTAGCTTCAAATTTTGAAGTTGTTGCCACCGTATATAAATCCTGTAAACTTTAGGAATGATAGTAGTACAAAATTTATTCTAGCAAACCTGTCATTAACTTTAAAGCAAATTCATCTGAATTAAGAAAAAAAGTTATAGTTGAGCCGAAGTCTTATCCAATTATTAAATTCACATTAACCTTTCAAAAAAGCTATAGTTGTACCAAATTGTGATCCAATTATTTTCATGAGACTGGAAAGAGTTCCAGAGAATTATATGCAATTATTATGTTACTGTATACTTTATGTGGGATACCTTTATTGTAGGACTCCCTTTTTTGTTATCTACACCCAACGGTCCTATATATAAAAAAACATTTGACAATATCATCAAAACTAAAGAAATGTATTGAAATCTGTTGATTTCATTTAATACTCCTATAAATTTAAATTTTATTTCATAAATGTTCTTATATTAATTACTCCTAATTCACTAACTTAATTATTTCTAATATTTTCATAATAAATAAGGATATAATTGAAATTTAATATTAAATTCATTTAAAAATGAGTCAATATTTCTTATAAATAGGTCCAAGAAAAAATTCCTTTTTGTTTCTTATATATAGGACCGGAAGGAGTATCTTTTAAGAAAAAAATTGTTCCTTTTTACTTGTTTTAGAAAATAGAAAATGAAGTGTTAGTTTTTCTAATTTTATCCTTAGTATTAATAAGTGGACTAATGCTAAATGCACACACATCGTCTCATCTCATATATATAATTTTTACTATTTGGTTATATATTTTCTATATCCACACTTCGATTTTGATCCCGCATTGTCTTTTATAGACCCACATTTTGATAACAGGGATTGGGATTTGGTAGCTTGACCATATCCCGGGAGATTAATGGGAAACCACACAAAATATATTAGTGCACAATGTGACAAAAAATGTAGCGTCAAATTTGAACACAGTATTGTGCTCCCAGAAGTTTCATATCTAGATCCCCTCGAAGGATGCTGATCGTACATAGAAGCTTTCATTTAGCAGGCTCGTACTTGCAAACACAATCGTAGATGTTTCCTTTAACCAAATTTTCAGCCAATCTCTGGTTTTTCACCATTGCAAGCTGCCAAAAATAGAAAAGAAAAGAAGAGGAAGGGGAAGAAATGTGTCAAACGAGCCACTCAGACCTAATTGTTTCTGATCAACACAATGGCATGCAGGCAGGGCACAGAAATAGACTTCATTAAAAATTTAAAGCAAATTAACAGTGCAGCTTACATTAAAATTGAACACATAATAGTTACAAAAATAAAATACTACATCCGTGACATCAGTAAAGAAAAAGATAAGAATGTCATTAGCAATGATAGAAGAAACAATTACCACGAGATGTATTAATACTGAGTTGTAGCCTTGCAGGTAAGTCAACTCACAACAATGTACAAGAAGGTTGCCTATGATGATTTGATCCAGTACAGCAGAGACATATGCACATATAGAAAGATTTGAAAAATATGGGTGTGCTTAAAATAACGAGAAGTCATAAGGATAATGGGTAGAAAAAACATGTGCGTATAATCACAGATATGGCCTAGTGAGAAACACAATCCAATCGATGAATCCTAATGAGCTCAAGAACCCAAGTAACCCAAGACGGTTGAGTTTTCAACACAAGGCAATCATCATAGGAAGGAGAACAAGAAAGCTTAAAGAAATATCAGCGTAGTAACTCCAGACCGAAACACAATGATGAAAAGTATAAAGCGGATATAAACAAGACGACCATACCTTCAAGGCATCGCACTTGAACCGAGCATTGAGGTTAGTATGAAGAGCTCTACCCATCCCTTCTAAAATTATCTGATGAATAAAGAAAGCTTAATTAGAATATGCTACTCCTTGATTTTCTTAAATTCATAATTACCAAATAAACAGAATGGTCCTCCCACCAAATCTGCATCTTTAGCAGCTGCAGCCAGCTCAGAGCTGACCTGTCTTAAGTCTATACATGGACTGCCACACCCGTTCTCAACAACCATCAAGGTAACAAAAGACATATTTTCTTTAGAACTGTCCAAGGTATTAGTCATTGCATCCACAAGCAAGCCTCCAGATTCCGCAGCTCGCCTTAAAATGTCACAGTGCTGTAAGCTAGAAGAATTAGTTCAACTGGTTTAACTAATGTGTAATCATCATTGATACCGTGCTTATGGTGAAATAAACAAATTGACATCAAGCACAAGGTCAATAACATCGGGATCTTCCAAACAACACTTTAATCAGATACCACAATGTATACCTTTTTAATTTGCCAAAAATACCACAATATATACTTGACGCTGAACAAATGTTCTCTAGTCCTTTTTGCAATTACAGTGAATGCTAGACTACTTTATCATTCAAATTATAAAGGTAGGAAGGTCTTCAATAAAAAAAAAAAAAAAAAACTATTAAATTTTATAAATTCATGCAGCAGTTTATTTGATTTTTAGAATACACTAAATTAAAGGGAAGGTCATGAAGTGAATAAGGAAGAAACTATTAGAACAAAACTCAGGGCAAAGATACAACATGTACTGAAACTTCCATTAAATGCACGACAATAGGGAGGTGTGTTTCACATAGCATAATTGCATGCCAAGTTTATTTGCAAGGGGATTTTTTATTGGGACTTAGCAAGCATGGCATTTTCCATCAAGGGGAAAACACAAAAAGATAGGTAACTGATTGACTGTAAAGACATTCAGAAGAATTTTACTAGGGGCTCCTAGCATCACAAATATTACAGAGACCATCAAAGTAAAATTCATGAAAATTCACAAACCTTAGCAGCCTCAGCAACAATGTCAGGGAGCTCTGTTGCCGTCACATCATTTAAAGCAGGAAGGGAGTTTGCAACCAGAACCACCTGCATTTATCCATTATTATCATGTTCACGTCACTCAACACATAGGCATAGGAACAAGTGACTCTGACTGCATAGCAGCCAAACCAACACAAATAAATCACACTTTACTTGATGCTAGCAGAGTCACAATTTTAATTGACGTATGAAATCATAATGCTTGCGCACAAAAAACCATAGGACTTTTATTTTTGGCAGGAGGGGGGCTGGGGTAGTCAGGAATCGGGCATATTTAATGAGATTGTCAGCTACCAATGGATTTTGATAAGATTGTGTTAATTTTTATTGAGGGGACAACATAGTCGTAGAACATCTTTACTCAACCAAAACACTAATTATTAAAATCATGAATAGTTGAAATTCAAATCAAACAATTTCTTACAAGGGCTTTAGCCCAATATAGTAACTTCAAATTTTCTTTAACAAAACAACTGAACTCACTTCAGTTCCACGACGGAGGAGCTCCCGTGCCAGGGGAAGCATCCCTAGAACAACGTCAGCACCTGAATTATCCACAAACAGTAAAGCTCTTCTATGTGGGGGTGGTTTCTTGTCCCCAGTCCCTAACATTCTCTCTTTAAAGGCATCAAAATCATCCACCTAGATGACATAAAGTTAGCTTAGTATTCAACTATGAACCATGATAAATAAATTCAGAATTCATGTACCCTCATCAATGGATATGTTTAACTCCACCTACCCTCCAAGGTCTCTGCATTTTATTGCGACTCATTCTGTAAATTTCAATAATAGTTCCTTTATGATAGAGATCCACACATGCACGAGATCCCCAGTCAAAAATGTTTGCAGCAAGAACACCTTCAATTAGAGTAAGTAGTCTAGTTTCCTGAAACAAATAAGGCTTTCAGATTACCTGAAAACATGATTTATGAAAACCTAGGGTGGCTTAGGCATGCTGCCGAACTAAAAGGACCACTGCATATTTGTGACAAGACTGTGCTTATACTCAAGATGACATCAAAATGAAACTCATAGTGTTACTTTTACTCACTTTCCTTATACATCAAACACACATTTGCTTTGAAAAGGAATAACATATTAATTGCATATACCAGTCATGCGTACTACTCGAGAAAGAATTAATATTTACTCTTCCCAGCATGTTAAATTCAGAGGATTACGGTAATAGTTATGCTTGGACAATACCTCATCCAGACTATCAAGCTCCATCAACAAGTCAGGTAAAACAGCAAGTGATGCCTCATTTTCCCTATGATATATATACACACAAATAACGGATTTAAGTGATAAATAGTAAGAAATTGTCAGAAGAATATAGGTCTAAAGATGACATGCACTTATGTTCAAATTGACAGCAGGAATGTTTTCTTCTTATTTGCCTTTATATTCAATTGTACATCTAAAGCTTGTGCCTTTTATGATGACTTCAGACAAACTATAAACATTTTAAAATCTAAGTTTTCATGTCTCCTCTGGTCATGATGGCTACGACCAGAGTTGGGTACAGGAAAGACAAATTACTCTTAACATTTTTGTGGGAGAATTACAGTGAAAGAAACCCTAACAAACAAATTTCCAATAAAGTGTCATTTAGCGTATAGAATTAGGCTTGTAATTGAGCTTTGAAATTGGAATTGGATCTCCCAATTCCAATTATTTTGTTTGGTGTGCCCAGTAGAATTGGTCTTCTAAATTCTCCAATTTCATTGAATTGGAAAATAACTTTTTTTTATATTATGTTCAATTCTTAAACTAGACCCTAAGAATTACTAATTCCAAGTTGCCGTCGCTGCCATCGACACCACCATCACCGAGGCCGCCGCTGCCACTACTGCCAATTTTAGGGATTGAACTAAGAATTATAATTCTACGCCCTAATTCTTTGCACAACCCAAACATAGAATTTATAATTATTAACCAATTCCAATTCTAACAAAATTGGAAATGAAATTAAAATTTTAAAATTCTAAACTATAAATCCAATTCCATCGTCCAAACGGACCCCGAGAGAACTTTTGTTTATTACAAAAAAACTCATTAAGACAAAGTACAGATTACAGAAGCACGAGAAAGCAGGATAATAAAGCCTCCAAGATAAAAAAAAGGATATCTAGGTTTCTGAATGGGTTTATAGAGTTTAGAAGGAGATTTAGATTTCTAACTGGGCATGCCATTGGTGTTGTTCCTATTGAGTACCACTGTCCAAGTTTACAATTTGACCTTAGAAGGAGATTTGGATTTCCAGATTGCTTGCAAGAAAGAACCTCGCCCAAATAGGAGAACAAGAAACTTCAAAAAGTTTACACAGACAAGAAGACTCAACAGTCCTTATTCTCCCCTTCTTTTCAATTCTACAGTGGAAATAAAAAATTAACAGTATATCCTTCAATAACCATTCAATAGTAAATTGCTTCGTTAAATTTGCAGATGTAACATAGTGGGTCACAAGGCAATTAGTTACATCTAGAGTCCAAGTAAAGATTTCATCTATACAACTCAATGAAGATAGAACATAATTACCTCTGCTTTATGCTTATATAGGCATCCGCAAAATGAAATTCTCTCAAGCACTCTTCCCTCATTTCTAATAGCTTGGCCAAGCCTAACTTCCCATATGCAGCAGGCTCCTCCATCAACCTATTCAGTTGGTGTGGAAGTTGATCATTCAAAAAAAAAAAAGTATGCTAACTAAAATCAGTAAATTTTAAATACTTATTAAGCTAAATAAATACTGTAACAGCAACAGCGGTACAAAACTGATCCAAACGGAACTTAAATTTAAGAGCTTTATGTTTCAGCTAGACATACATGCCACGACCTACAGGAGTATGCGGTTTTGAGACTGGTAAAGAAATTGAAGCCTTAAAATTGCATTATGACACAACAGAGAAAAATAACTTATCCACAACTAAAAAAAAGATAGAGAGAGAGAGAGAACGAAAAGGACCATAGATGGAAATTCGATCACATGGTTGATCATCTGAAGACAACCAAAAATGTTTAGAATGCCATTGAGGGAGTATGAAAGCAGAAGAAAAGTTTAAACTCATTGTGATCATGTAGAAAAATTGGGATTTTACCAGTAAGGAGGACTAACCATCAAGAAATGAATAGCAGGTCATGGATTAAAAACATATAATTCCCACAACCCATCATCTTACATGCTTAATAAACTAGGTCCTTTTCTCCACAGCCTTTCATTGGAGGAAAAGTTACATACTATAAAATTAAGAATGTGGGAGTGACAGAGTAGAGAGAGATGAAAGGAGGCTAAGGTTGTGATTTCTAGTCCATCTATTTTGAAATGATCAGTATCTATATCCCAGGTACGCGCAAGACAGTTCTTTTCAAAAGCAGTGTCAGGGAGTTCGGCAAATAAAGTTGCTTCTCATAGACATATAAGTAGTTTCTCACCACCACAGTTCTCTACAGTTGTTTCTTTTTGTTGATTTGCGTTTCTCAAAAACCGTCAAATACACTGAAGAAGGGCTTGACTCAAATTATTTTTAATAAGTTAAAACTAATCAAATTCACTGACTATAAAAAGATCGAATACAAATGGTGTTTACAGAAAGTTAAATAATGCAATTGATTAACCATAAAACAATTAGATAGTCTTGAATGGTACTTACAGGTAAGTCTGCATCAGGATAAGCAAATAGATAGCCATGCTTCAATAATGGCATTAAGCCATGAAAACAGGAATCTCATGTAGGGGTGTTCATCAACCGATCCAAACCAATTCAAACCGCAAAAACCGAACCGAAAAACCGAATTTTTTTTCATTGGATTGGATCGGATTTCGGATCCCCTAGTGAAAACCAATCCAATCCAATCCAAACCGACCTACTATATACATATACTATTATTTTTTAAATTATAGTACTACTCATACTAAACATTGGAACGAATACTTCATTCTCTTTAATATAATTGTCAAATACAGATGTATTGGAATGTATATAGTTATTCATGTACCTAGGAATCAATAGTTATTCAACTAAAGATTTTATGCATCAGGCTAAACTACATTAATTCTAGTATATATAGGCACTTAATATAACATGTAACGAACCGTAAAAACCGAATTATCCAATTCAATCCGCATTTGATTGGATTGATTGGATCATAAGTAAGCAAGATCCAATCCAAACCGCAATGTTTTCATCTTTGGATCTTGGAAAACCGATCCAATCCAATCTGCGAACACCCCTAATCTCATGTCAATATTACCTTGCCAGGTGGGCAGAAAATGCACGAGCAAAAGCATCACCTCTTCTTTTGGCATCATCAGCCCCACCTTCACTTGCTACAGCCTACAATATTTTACTTGAGAACCTCAAAATCATAAACTTCCTTAGAAAATAATGTCAAACTATTCCCCCTCCCCACAACACTATGCATTCATGCTTCAAACAAGGTGGACAAGGCAGTAAAAAAAAAAACAATAAACCATATAAGCACATGGTTTCTATCCAACCATCAATAAGGTCAGTGCATTACAACATAAGACTTCTACAAAAGCAACTACAATATGCATGCACTCCATCTGATTGCCAAGAAACCTGTGAAAGTAGCTTATATGACATTAGAGTAGTGTACATTATGTTAACTCTGTTAGTAGAATAGAATATTCTGTTAGGACCAGTTAGATTTTGTCATGTCCTAGCTGAGTTTCTATGAGAGGCTTCAGGTGTAAGTGTATAAATACCTAGGTGTAGCCCCCGTTCAGATCTAGAAATCAATAACAGAATTACAGTTACAACAGTTTTCTCTCTCTCTCTCTCTCTCTCTATAACGTATTATGATATTTAACAGGAATAAAATCCCAATCACTGAATATAATTTATGTTCATAATCCACAGCAAGCTCTCTCCCTCCCGGTTTTTGAGTAAAGTGTTTCTCTGATTCTGAGACTAACAACCATTTATTTTTACACTGAAAAGGACAAGCTGCTAGATATATGTGGTGAAGCCTCTTCGGTCTTTCATAACCAGTAAGCTTTGAGCACTATATGTTGTGTCAGTTGAGAGATCTTGGACGAGTAAAGAGGGAAATGTTCTTTGCCATTTGGCAGTTTGCAATATATGTCATTATTTGGTGCATATACTTGGAGATGAAAGCCATGTTTTTAGAGTAATTTTTTGTTTTTGCCTCTTTTATGGATAAAGTGACCGTGGCCTCTTTATGGTGCTAACGGTTGTCAGGTTTTCTATAGAGATTTCTATATCGGACATGCAGAGAGACTTGCAAGCTTTGCTTTCTTGATATTTCCTTTTTGTTTGCCCTGACGTTTATGTTTTTCGGTTTCTTTAAAGAGGACAACTTATCCTCTGTTTTGTACTTCACTTTCTTTCTAATGTTTTATAAAAAAAAATATAAAAATATATAGGCATAGTCTTATCTTTCATATTATCTTTCGTATATATAAAGATGATTATGATTATAACATATCACAAGCAGAAGCTAGTGTTATCTTTCATGCCTTAATTTCTTATCATGTGCATGGACGTGTCTAATTGTATAGCGCTTGCAACATATGAAGAGACACCCAAGCATGTGCACAGATGCTAGGTGTTTCAAGACAACATGATTACCTTGTCCACAAGATCTGGTAAGTGCTCTGACAAAATTGTGAGCCAATACCTACATCAGATGTAAATTTTGCATTAGCCACGGGAGCAAAACATTAGAAACAATTGAAGCCTTAATTGACAATTAAGTCAAATTTTGTTAACACTTTATAATAATGTACTTACTCTAATTCACTGCGATCTGAGAGATCAATAGTATTAGGCTCATACCTGTTGAAACACAATTTATGTTTAAAAAATAAAATACTGATAACAGACAATCACCTTATAAAAGTATACTTGTTAAAGTAACGTGAAACACTTTGATGAATAAGTAAGCAAACTACAGTAAATTAAATATAAAGTCTATATATATATAACTCTGTATTGCCATCTTTGACAATTTAAATTACCCAAACATAACAACACGAGCAGTTGAATATATTTTTAGTTTCACAAAAGCCACCATTTTGAGTAATCATGCATACATTTTTGGGTCTGCTAATAATGGAAACACTTCCAAAGTCGGTACTAGATGGAGAACACCAACATTTAGAGCAGTAGCATCAGATCGCAGAACACTTCCTTTTGACAAAGGAACTTCAAAACCCCCAAGTCCAGTAGTTCCAGGAGGAGTCATCGGCACAGGCGCAGTGATCTCAGTTCCCTTCTGAAGAAACTTCTCCATCCATGAAATCTGCATTGGAACTGCTAAAATCAGAGTGAAACGTGATAAATAAAAACATAATATTCCCTAACAGATTTGACCTGCTTCCCAACATAAGGAAAAGAACTGTAAAATCACTCTAGATGGCATATTGGTGTCCTGAACATCTAAAAGACTTCGCTTGAAATGATGCCATCAATCCAACAAGAATTCAAAGCCAATAACAAGGTTTAGCTAACATGCTCATTTGCTGCATATGCATACTTGTCAGGTACAATGTAACCACTGCTCCTTCTATACATTCTAATTCAAAGTTTGTCAACATTTACTGTTTGATTGCTTATTTTATCCAAAAGCTTCAAAACAAATCACAGCACAGGAAAGTGGTGTACTTCAGAAGCATAACAAAACATGGACCTCTTACTACATTACTACAGTATTATTAACACAGGATAGCCGAACCACTAATGAAAGGAAAGAAATGCCAATCAAACTAATATACCCACCACATAAATGGTAACAACCAGAAATTTTCTAGGGGTTTAACAGAACAATAACCAAGTTTAATATATAAAGGAATGTTTTACAAGTTCAACTTGTTAGAAATATTTACAAACTATCAAGGATGCAATCACAGTTTACAATCATGTACTTCCTTTCTTTTTCACTTTATAATAACTTTCTCCATATTTAAAGGTTTTTTCATTATTCATTTCTAGATTCCACACTTTTTGTCTTTAGCTGGTATTGAATATGATTCCTTCCAGTGGATGACATGACAAATTATTCCAGAGAATCTCACTAGTGGAGTTACTTTAGCAATTTAAATATAGAAACTTCAAGAGAAACCCAACATAAAAAATGGGACCTTGTTGATGGTGATGAAATTGAAAACGATAAAAAACAAACCATTCTTTTTAGTTATTAAATAAATTGGCTTCTGAGATACACCATAACTAAGAAGTTAAGTAAACATATTTAATTAGTTCATTTATCTCAAGCAGGGAACGAGCACACATCAGACTTTTCCAATTCTCTCACTTGCCTTCTCATTCAAATCCCTAAGTGGTGGGCCATGAATCTTGCCCCCTGTATATGGAGCACCCATTGGGAATCTTTCAACTAACTGGTGCACCATGAGGTCATCTAAACCATGCTTTTCATAGCTCATAAATGCACCTACAGCTCCCAGAAATCCTTCATGTCGCAAGAACATTGCTTGTGCAGCCCCTTTAGACCTAAATGACAAATATACGAATCTCAACACAACATAATAATTAAATTAAAAGATATAATTTTTTTTAAAAGAACATGCCAAACCATTAGGCAATTTATGTACCAGAAATGAATTGCAAAAGAAATAGCGTCCATGGTATAGGCATGACCCCTTATAAAAAATCCTCCAAAAAAGATACGCTTCAAGTCAAATTGCAATGCATTCAAGTAAGATATCTACACAGGAGAGATAAAAAGAACACAATTGGTCAAGGTACTCAGTGGAAGAACAAATAGTGGAACAGAACATGAAAACTACTGTAGGAAGATAATCCTTATAATGCCACAAAGCATGATCCAGAACTAGTGTCATAGATCGTTTTCATTGCTTAGAGATGTGTCTCCATTTTTTTAAGTTGTATTCGGATCTCAAGACTTTTTCTTGCTGGAAAATCTCTAAAGAAAAGAATTTCAAAATCAGCACATTATATTTTAAATCTTAACCGGAAAAAAAAGGTTCACAACTTCTAAACGTTGCTAACATAAAATGAATAGCTATTTACAACAAAAATGAAACATTTATTAAATACCTGTGGAAAAGTTCTAAAAAGGATATATTGTTTGATTCATATACATATTATTTAAAGTGAAATTTGACAAGATTCAATTAACTAAACACAGAGAACTGCATATTTTTACATGTCTAATTTATCCAACAGATACTCCAGAGATTTTAAATAATGAATTTATTAACATGAATAAGCTGAATGAAACATTAGAATCATCAACCAATATGTTTCAAGGACTGTGCACACTTTTCCATCTAGACTTTATTGATATAGGAAAAAAGTTGGATAAAATTACAATTCTCAGCACACCTGGCCTATATTGTATGAAATCATTCGTAGAAGAGAGAGTGATATGTCTTCAGGACTGTAATCTTCAAGCTCCTTTTTCTCTGATGTAGCCTTGCCGAAACTTGAAGCAATGGTGCTAGCCGATAGGCCAATCTAGGATTATTTAATACCGGTGAATACTAATTCATGTTGATTGATTAAAAAAAAAATCAAATAGTTCATATCAATCTAACCCATATATGAAGTTAATTTGGAGCAATTTTTTTGTCTATTGGATGAATATCTATATGGAATATGATCAACCGCAAAATTTACCTTAGAATAGTCCATACCACCATAAATGTCTCCGACAAGCATGTCAATAGTTCTATTATCTCCTTTTGACTCAGGTCAAGCAACTCATCAAAGCTGGAATTCATTTCAACAAACCCTTTGGCAATAGTTCAAATATAACAGTAGATCAAGGAAAAAAAGGAAAGGAGTCATCCGAAAACAACAACCTCTGGCACTTTGTTAACAGTCTTCCCAAGCCCCAATAAGTACCACCACCAACATTTGTCCCACTAACCCTCTCAAATTTTCCATCCCATCAACCTACGTCAACCCAGAGTCCTAGATTAAAACTATAGATTACCACCTGAGTGTCTTTATGAAACATAAACCAAAGATATAGGAAATTTAATAAAATGAGGAAACAAGACAAATATACCTTGATCATACTAACACCAGATCCAATATTAACTAGAAGATAAGGAAACAAATCATTAGGATCAATTTGAACAAACTCTTTCTGGCCCTCCATGTGCGTAAAAGCTTCATGACGAATTGCCTACTAAGAAGTGGTAGAACATCTAATTAGCAATTATTGATAGTGAAAAATAAAAACTACGGATAAGTCAGCAAGAATGAATTCATCACATAGAACCCTTCATATGTTCCAAAGGATAGAACTTGTTTTCTTTCAACAGAGAAGGGCGAACATAGATCTAAATCAGATCTTGGTTAACAGCAAGAAACATATAATGCAAAAAGGAAACAAAAGTAAAAAACAACTGTCAGCTATGGCTATATGAAAATTTATGTGGCACATTAAACTTTAAGCATATTCCTTCAACCAATTCACCAATAAAATGAAGCATCAATGATTATATATAAACTTTATATAATGGCTGTCCACTGCACTCTAATGGAAGTAATAGCATGCTGATCTCAATTCTTAAACAAGGGGAATACAGTATAATCTTACTAAAGAAGTAAAGTCAGACAAATATGTTTTCTTTCTTTAATGCATGAGAAGTAGACTTGCACAAACATTTCAATTCAAAAGATGCAAGGATTTGCCACTATCAAGATGATTCTTAAACAAAATACAAAAACAGATAATGTCAAAAAATGAATCCACCTTAAGCAAGAAATTTGCTCCTGTTACAAGACACGCCATTTCATCTTCTTTGTCAAGACTAACTCCGAGTCTTTCTTTGAAAAGGTCGGCAAATTTGTATGCTCCACCACCGGTAGCCTATGTCACAAAATGAGTGCATTAATGGAATTAACACAGAACAAGCAGTAAATAATTACAAAATTACCTATAATCACAGCTTTCCAAAGTAAATTGTTACAATTTACAAACAATACCAGTAACATATAACACAAATGGAAACATCCTTAATGTTGTTTTTATACAAAAGGGAAGAGAGACTAATTATCATTTTTGCAATAATTTCTTTCAAATGTGGTATGCCGGACATAGATTATAGCCCCATGCATGCAAGCTAAACAAAAATAACTGATAATTTGGAGATTTGATATAACCCTACAACAAGAGAAAATTAGAACCCAGCTTCTGGAAAAAGGTAAAAAATAGTCAGAGAATCAACGTTACCTTAATTATGGCATTCCGGTCAGCCACATCATCAGAATACTGTGATTCCCATCCTATGAGATAGAAATCCTATGATCATTAATTCATTAAGTTGTGAAAGTAGTTGAATTAACATATAGGGACCAACAAAATTTTGAAATGATATTTAATTAATGCATGCAGTACTGTTTTAGTAATCGAATGTGGTAAGAAGAGATGGATAGAAGAAGTAAACTGAACAAGACAGTAATATCACCATAGTGAAGCTGCTTTGAATAAATGAATTCTAAGCATTCATTAATCTTGCTTGTCTCAAACTTCACAAAATGAAGTCTCCCACCAAGAATACGATAGCTTCTCCTGTTACCATTGGGAAGTCCCAATCGATCCTTCCCACTTCTCATCCTTTTATCATTCCCTGATTGGTCTTCATGTCTTGAAAAGTACACCAATTTTATCAGAGATCCTGCCCATTATAATTAGAATAATCTTAAGTTTCAGGCATATTTCTAATGCTACCAACCTTTTCTCTGAAATTAACTAATATGCAATTGAAGAGTCACACTCACACTTCGTTGAATATATGAAGCAAAATGAAAAACCAAACAAAAAAGGAGAAACTGCTATAGGTACCACCATAGGGGTTCAAGTAAGAAATATAAACTTAATTACTGAATCCTCTTTTCTTTAAGAAATATAAAGTGGTAATACCTCCAAGGTCAAGAGCAAGGTGAGATATATCGTCAGATTGATTGGGTAACAAAATAGTGGGATACTTGTCCTCTCCATTTGCTTCAATTTCTGCTTTGCTGAGATCCAGCTGAGGCCTGTGAATTGAAGAATTGCTACCTGTGGGTCCCATATCTTTGTTCCTCTTCCCCTCAATCACCCCTCCTGCTCCTTCCAATAATTTTATCATCATCTACCAACCCCCCCATTTATACAACATCCACTCCACTCAACTACCTTCATCACAATCCTATTCCAATCCTACAAACAAACAAACCCTTTTTTTTTACCCCTTCCTAGATTCTTGTAAAAAAAGTTATTATTAATTAATTAATTAATTAAAAGAACAAATGAGATAAGTGAAGCCATTTTATGCTAATTTAATAAATTATTATAAAGTATTCTGGTTGAATTTCACAACCCACTTTTTAGTTTTTACCATTAGGTGGGTCGATTACATAAGATGAAATCATGACTTCTCTTTGCGTTATGTTGAAAAATGATAAAACGCAACGCATGAGTTCGTTTTAAGAGATGTCAATGGAATGTTGACCCTTGAATGACGGAGATGAAATAAGTAAGCTTCATTGTGGACAAAAGATAAAAACCGCATAATTGCTCAAATGAGATTTACCAACACAATGCAATGCACAAAAAGTCCTAAAGTCAACACCAAGTTTAGAGGAAGAAAAAGTGGCAAAGGAGTAGAGGGAATGAAGACAAAAGAAAAAACTAACGGTAGTTAACATGAACCAAGCCGTCATTGCGACCGCCTTCGAACGATGGATGTACAACGAAACAAATATATGCAAATCCCACTTTGGTGGACACTCTAATTCATGTGTACCGGAGGAGACGGACTACAGTGATTATTAATGGTGCATGCTTAAATATATGTATGCAAATATATCACTTCAAGTTTAACTACGAATAAAGGGAAATCTCAAATCCTCAAATTCAAGAGTATGAAAATGGGAGGGATTAAGTGAGATAGAGTGGGTTGAGTTATCATTATTAATCATCTCACGTTATTACTCAAGAAACTCCCAAACAATAAGTTAATGTCATTTTACTTCATCCGTTTGGATGCCGTGATATTAGAGGGTAATGTATTTTAAGAAGGTAATAGAAATATGTTAAATTATGTATTTTAAGAAGGTAATTGAAATATTTTGAATGGAAATATGTTGTTGGAATGTTTTATTATGAAGTATTTAAAATTCTTGGAATTTAATGAGATATTTGTTTTAGTTTAAAAGGAGGGAATTTCAAATTCCACCTAAATAGGTGGGAATTCTAAATTCCTCTCATCTCAACCATCATCCATTACAGCCAACCACCGCCGCCTGCCGCCGGACGATCATCGGATCGCCGCTGGCCAGTCACCACCGCCGCCTCAAAAATTTTAAATTTTTGAAAAATAAATTTTTATAATTGAATGAAATTAAAATCAATTATCCATTTATCCAGACAAAGAATTTTAAATACAAGGAATTTGAATTACTCAATCCAAACAAAGTATTTTCAAAATGAATATAATTCAAATGAAGCATTTCAATTGTCTTGTATTTTAAATACCCTGGAATTTTGAAATACCCCACCCAAACACAACCTTAGGGTTCGTTTAGGAGTTTGAAGGGGAAGGAGAAGACATTTTGAGAGTTTTTTAAAAGAAAGAATGATGTACATAAATTTTAAAAGCCCTCCAAAACCCTTCACTAATTCATTTTTTTATTTTCCCAAATTGGGGGATTTTGATTCTTTTGTTGAAAAATAACTCTTATGTAAGATGAGAGACGATCCTCCCTTCTTCATCCCTTTCCACCTCCCTTTCACCTCAAATCCCACATCTCCCTTCCCCTCCAAACTCCCACACAAACCCTTAAGACTCCTCTATTTTTCACCATTTTTCTCTTGCGTTTGTGTTTATGCTTGGATTTTAATTAAATGTAAGGACCGATAATGAGATGAGGGAAAAGTATCGGCCAAAAAGAATACATACCCTCTCTTTCCCTTCAAACAAGCAGAATAGTATTAATGTTTTGGATTTTTTGGTGGTGTGCATCTCCAAAAAATTGACGCATTTCAAGACAATAGAGTAGAGATCATCGACGTGCCACGTTGATCTCAACAAAACATTTTTCATACACATGACATGAATTCAATCATTGATAACATAACATGTCTATCTACCAATTGTGTTATATCTTGTTGATTTATCTATTTTTCATTTAATTGATATGCACTATAAGTGTAAAAAAAAAAAAATCAGAGTCAATTAATCATAGATTCTCATATAATTAAAAATATTCGATTCTGATCATAACTAATTTAAAAGTCATATCCACTAACTTTTTTCGGTGAAGTAGGAAACTAAATACAGAACAAAGAAACAAAATATTACAAAGTGAGGCCTATTATGAAGCATGTCCCGAAGCCCAGAGGATCGTGCCAAAGCCTTCGCCTGTTGCGCGAGCGAGCACCCGATTTGGCGAGGAAATCTACGTTGGTATTAGCCTCACGATATACAAGCTCAAGCTTCACATTGCAATTCCGGTTTAGGAGCTCCAGAATTTGAACAACTGTTTCAACAAACACATGAAAGTTAGCTATATTCCCATTTCTCAAAAGGTTGGCTACTTCTACGACATCGTTTCACATACCAATTTCCCGAAGCCTAAATCCTAAGCAAGAGAGACCATGTCTCATGGCCAAGATCTCAGCTAGTACGACCTCTCCATGACCATTGTAAGCAGAGAAACCCGCAATCCAATTACCCTTTTTCAGATCTAATCAGACCACAAGAACCCATGTCCATAGAGGACTCATAAATGCTGCCATCTACATTAAGCTTTACCCAACCGAACGAGGGAGTGCTCCAATGCCTCTGATCAGGATGATATTTGATTAACCATGTAAAAAACTTTATCATAATAATATATCAAAATTAAACTATATAATTTTTACGGGGAGTTGGAACCGGGAGAGTGATTAGGGCACGAATCGCGAATCGAGACGTTAGTGTGCCGTCTCGTGCTGCAACGGCGGCCCACAACCACCGTCATGCGACTATCTTCTTCGTGCAACACCTTCATTAGCCGCGAGCGCAAATATTCTCCACCCCGCCGCCATGAGTTCGCGTGAAGGGAGTCTCAATGAGGCAGATGGGGAATGCGAACCCAGATCTGCATCCTCCACCTCAGGCCGCCGCTTAACGCCTTCGCTGTGTGCGCCTAGATTCTCTACCACCCTCCATTGTTGTGTCGATAGTAGTGGAGCATGGAAGTGAGTGGTTGGACGGTGGGGGCAGGGTGGGATGGGGTGCATGGGTTGGGAGTGTACGGGTACAATTGTCATCCAATTTTTTTGTTACTTGTATTACTATGTAAAAATAATAATTTTTAACCGTTTAATTAATTTAAGAATATATCTGGTGGCTAAAAACTGGTTCACGACCATGGACCACATTGTGTAGTGCTTCACCTACCCTAAACGTGTCTCAGGATTTTTTGTTACTTATAAAAAATATTGATTGAATATCATTAGATTTGTACATCCTCTTTAAATAATTCTAATAATCTTGATTGAATATCACAAGATTTTTTTAAATTACTTAAAAGTCTTGATTGAATATCATAATATTTTTTTATTACAAAAAAGCTTTTAAAATCTCAATCCAATAAGGGAATGAAATCTCTAATGTTGCAATCCTCACTATTAAAACATTGATATCCCTTTTTAATTTATAGGCAAGATATGTTGATTAGTCCTGTACGTTTATTTAAATTTTCACATCGATCCTATAAGTTTTATTTTTTTCCAAATTGGTCCTACACGTTATGTTTCGTTTCCACGTTAGTCATTTTCGTCAATTTCGACCTTACAACGTCAGATCAAAAGCCACGTGTAGCACTAATATCATAATCACGTCAGGTCAAAACTGATGGCGTCGGGTCAAAATTGACGGAAATGACTAATATGGAAACGAAATACAACGTGTATGACTAATTTGAAAAAAATAAAACTTATGAGACCAATGTGAAAATTTAAATAAACGTATAGGACTAATAAACCTATTTTACCTAATTTATATTTTGATGTTTCTCTTTTTTCTTTACAAATAATAATTCAGATTTAACTGAACTCTCATGGTACATGATATAATCAATTCTCATTCAATACACCCGTTTAGGGGTTATTTGGGTGAGATTAAATTTTCTCAAAATAACTGAAAGTATTAAAAATCCTTATTTTTGTGTAAAGCTCTTATGTTTGGTTCCTTAGATGAAACGAGAGAAACAACTTTTCATTTTGCAAAAACTGCTGTCAGTTTTTGCCATCTCATAAAAAAGAAGAAAGAGGAAAAAATATTAAAATTTTTATTTTTATTACAAAAATATTAATAAATAAGATAAAAAAAATATAATTAAAAAAGCTAATAAGTTAAAAAAATCGAACATTATTAATCTAAACAAATAATTTCATATTTTTTTAATTTTTTTATATAAAAATGATTTTTTTATACAATCCAAATGAAACAGATTATTTTTAAATCATTTTTTAATAAATATATCCACATAAAAAATTAAATCTATTATAATCTATTAAAGTAATAATTGATTATACATATAATCAAATATTAAAATAACCTATTTTTCATAATGGATCAAAACACATGGGATATTTAAAAACACAAGGGCTCATCACAAAAAAAAAAAAAAAAAACGAGGGCTGCTAGTAGAGAAAATTTAAAAAAAAATAATACCAAAACCCTGGTCCTTAAACCCTAGCTTTATCGGCAGGGAAGAAAAAACCTAAATACCCGAATTGGATTATCGGTGACACACTAGAACGATGGAACCCCTTCGGTTGAAAACAAGCTACCGTTGTGTTCCCGCTCTCCAGCAGTTCTACACCGGCGGACCCTTCGCCGTCTCATCCGACGGCTCCTTCATCGCCTGCGCTTGTGCCGACTCCATCAAGATCGTCGATTCCGCCAATGCATCAATAAGGTCCACCCTCGACGGCGATTCCGAATCAGTAACCGCCTTGGCTCTCTCCCCAGACGATAACCTTCTCTTCTCTTCTAGCCACAGCCGCCAAATCAGAGTTTGGGATTTATCTACCCTCAAATGCGTGCGCTCTTGGAAGGTAAATTTTGAAAATCAGATTAAATTCCAATTGAATTTGAAAGTCCCTAATTGTGTGTTAATGGTGTTGTGTAGGGTCATGATGGTCCGGTTATGTGTATGGCGTGCCACCCTTCTGGAGGATTGCTTGCTACCGGGGGAGCTGATAGGAAGGTCCTTGTTTGGGATGTGGATGGTGGATTCTGCACTCATTACTATAAAGGTCACGGTGGCGTTGTTTCTTGTGTTATTTTCCATCCCGATCCGGAGAAACAACTTGTGAGTACCAAGCTTAATGCTTTGCTTTTATTGCATCGGCATGCATTGTGCATTTGTGCATTTTGGTGACGGTATGAAATGACTTAATATATAAATCACTTGATACTTGATAGGTTCATACAAGAGAATTACATTATAATCATGGACCATTGGTATATGAATTGCACGTTAAATAAACAGAGTGATTTTTGCAATGTAAAAAATCAGTGTAATAAACAGGTGATTGATGATGGCAGGGACAGGAGGAGTGTACTTTTGATTAGTGGTTATGCAATATGTTTTCTCGTTAGAAGATGGATGTGAGAACAGTTCACATTTTAAGAATGTGAGAACAATAAATCTTGACCATACAACCCTATCTGGATGGTTAAGATTAAAAGTTGTTTGGTAGTCACACGACCGCTTAAAAAAGTCACATGCATTTATCTTATAATCTTTACCATTCAAATAAGATCCAATGGATTCACTGTGCTCCCATTCTTAAAATACAAATTGTTCTCACTATATGTACATATATATGTGTGTGCATTGCAACTCATGATTTCTGAAGCACATGAAGATGGATGGTATTGTAATGTAAGAAATTGGAGGGGCTTGATAAAGCTCAAGTAAGAAAATTGATATGATTGTTAATTGTTTGTTTCTCGTCCTTTTAATGCTCAAATGTGACTTTTATTTCTCTCTATATGCTATTCCATATTTTCAACTATTTTCATTTGTTGATTATACCTTTCTTCGTATCTTTGACTGATCATGATGAGATTGATTTCCACAGCTTTTTTCTGGCAGCGATGATGGTGGTGATCATGCGACCGTGAGAGTTTGGGATGTTTCCAAGACCAAGAAAAAGAACTGCATTGCAACACTAGATAATCATCGCTCAGCAGTGACTTCTTTGGCAGTATCTGAGGATGGATGTACATTGCTTAGTGCTGGAAGAGACAAGGCAGGCTCTATAAGGCTCCATCTTACATTTTGTTTTAATTTACTTTTGATACAAGTCGTGCATGATGAGCTTGTTCTATCCTTTCTTCTCTTTTTATTCATTTATTCATTTTTGAAATTTTTGAGTTTGTTCTTTTATCTCTTCTCTGGGGCTAGAAGCAGAAGAGTCTCATTAAAATATACAGAACTCCTTTTGATTATTAAGTGCTCTAAGTATTAATCTTTCTCTTGGAATTTTGAGTGAGATGAACCCTTAATTTACGTGATGCATGATTTGTATGGAAGAAACTTTAATTTGTATGCAAACTGTCATGAATTTAGTCTACTAAATTGACAAATTGGTGGGTGGATTATTGGCAGGTTGTAACATTGTGGGACCTTCATGATTATAGCAATAAGAAGACTGTGATCACAAATGAGGCAGTTGAAGCCGTTTGTGTGATTGGTGCTGGGAGTCCTTTTGCTTCATCTTTGGATTCATATCGGCAAAATGCAAAAAAACTACCTGGTTCTCAAGCATTCTATTTTGTTACTGTTGGTGAACGAGGCATTGTGCGTATATGGAGTTCTGAAGGGTAATATATAAGGATTAGTTATACTTGGCTGAATTAACTTGCCACACTTAAATTTGCAATGTAAATACTTTATGCTGATTAAAATTGAAGGACCTCAATTTTTACAAATTGAGTCAATCAAGATGGAACCTGTGCGCTGTCTCAATAGTTTTTTTGTATTGACAGTGCAGTTTGCATGTTTGAGCAAAAGGCTTCAGATGTTACAGCCAGCATAGACGAGGATGGCTCACGAAGGGGTTTTACTTCTGCTGTCATGCTTGCCTCAGATCAAGGGTTGCTTTGTGTGACTGCAGATCAGCAATTTCTGTGTTACTCTCTGGAATTCACTGAAGAGTTGTTGAAGTTAAATCTAACCAAAAGACTTGTAGGATATAATGAAGAGGTTGTGGATATGAAGTTTATAGGGGAGGATGAAAAATTTCTTGCTCTTGCTACAAATCTTGAACAGGTAAGAAGATGCTCATTTGTATCTAGAGATCAGTAAACTGTTGTGATTCAAGTAGAATTGACTTTTTTAGCAAACCAGTCGATTTAAACCTATCACAGCTTTTTTAGATAAAGTGATAAACATGTTTTATTTTTGTCCAAATATTAATCCAATCACAGCTTCTTAATGAATCAAATCTAAGTGATTCAGCGTATCATTGATAAAGTAAAGAATAGGAACATAAAAGAAAAGTAGTATAAGAAATGAAATCTTAGTCAATAGTATGTTGCAAAAACTGGCACAATATCACGCAAGCAAGATATGTCCTAATTTTTTGAACTTCCAAAATTATATTCAATCATAAGTGTACAATTATAGAAATAAATGGAGGATAAATGTGAGAGAAAAAATTGATGCCCCTGTTACTGAGATGTGAATGATTGATGGATGCAAAGATTTCAGCATTTCATTCACTACCCTTCAATAAGTTGTGTTTTTTCCCATTCTTTAGTCCAGCAAGTGTGGTGTTTAAGGTTTTGGTCTCTAATGTCTAACTCTACTTGGAGCTTTGCAGGTTCGGGTTTATGACCTTGCATCTATGTCATGTTCCTATGTCTTAGCTGGCCATACTGAAATTGTTCTATGCCTTGACACCTGTGTGTCAAGTTCTGGGAAATCACTGATAGTAACTGGAAGTAAAGACAACAGTGTATGTTGTTATCATCTAGTTCTCTATTAAATTCGTAATATGCTTCGGTGCACTGTGTTCAAGTCTTATGCATAGTAAAATTTTGCATGTCCACCCGCTGTATAGGTTAGGTTGTGGGAATCAGAAAGCAGGAGCTGCATTGGAGTTGGTATAGGTCACATGGGAGCTGTTGGAGCCATTGCCTTTTCGAAGAGAAAGCAAGACTTCTTTGTTAGTGGTAGTAGGTGAGTGTTGATGCATTTATTTCTATTTATATTCTTAAAAGCAATAATTTGTTTACCTTTTTACTCTCCATAAGTTCCTGCATTTCGGATTTTCTTTATGTGGATTTTCTTATGCTTAATCTTTTAATCACAAAGGTAATTGCTGTAAAATGAAGCATTAACATTGTAACAAGAAATGTGTTATACTATGGCGTTTATATCAATCATCAAGTGATAATGTTATAGTGGAGGAAGAGGATAAATATTTTTCACCGCAACATATTGCTTAAAGTATTCTCTTTTCACCGTTATAGTTACAAGTTACAACTCTGGTTCCCAGAATAGCATTTAATTTAGCACTAATAAGAAATCTTGACGTCAACTAGTTAGAAAGTAGTATTTTCAAGAATCCTTTTGCTGCTAACGTTGATTGCTGTCTGTTGTCCTGCTAACTTCAAGTCGTAATCTTTTACTGTCACTGCTACGGTGATTATTTGATTTTACATGTTGAAAAAAAATGTCACGGTTGACCTTATATCTGGTGGTGTTCTCTTTTTTAAAGATAATGGAAAGTGGAAATGCCAGCAAACTTCTTGTTTTTTCTGCTATATGAACTGAATCTTGTATTATGCTACTGAGTTTACTTTTGAATTCTTTATTCAAATGTATTTCTTACCAATCTGTGGCAATGTTTATCAGTGATCATACTCTTAAGGTGTGGAGTATTGATGGTCTCTCAAGCAATATGACAGTGCCGGTTAATTTAAAAGCAAAAGCAGTTGTTGCAGCTCATGATAAAGATATCAATTCTGTAGCTGTTGCTCCAAATGATAGTTTAGTATGTAGTGGTTCCCAGGTTGGTATTATGTATGAGTTCCAGATTTTTTTGGCCTTTTAAATGAAGTCTAATTATAAGTTGCAGAAAAAGGGACTTCCATCTTAGTTGTTTGTTGCTGTTTATGATTATTGTTCTGGATGAAGAAAAGAAAAGCCAATAATTACTTTCACTGGCTTTTTTTTCTTTACTTTTACTTTTTTTGTTGGAAAAATATATACTATTTCCACTCTAGTTACCATTATTATTATTTTCCTGAACATTTCTCTCATCAGGATCGCACAGCTTGCGTATGGAGACTTCCAGATCTTGTATCAGTAGTTGTACTTAAAGGGCATAAAAGGGGAATTTGGTCTGTAGAATTTTCTCCTGTTGATCAATGTGTCATAACAGCATCTGGTGATAAGACAATAAGGATATGGGCTATATCAGATGGCTCATGTTTGAAGACATTTGAAGGACACACTTCAAGTGTGTTAAGAGCATTGTTTGTTACTCGTGGAACACAAATTGTTTCCTGTGGTATGAGGCTATCTGTAGCTGATTTTGTTCTTTCTAAAATTTTGATTGTGTGATGAACTTAATCAATGTTTCAGGTGCTGATGGTTTAGTAAAGCTGTGGACGGTAAAAACTAATGAATGTGTTGCCACTTATGATCATCATGAAGACAAGGTATCATTTGATCCTATGTTATATTCTTTATCTGTTTTTTTTAGGAATGCTAGCAATACACTCCCTTAACACACACTCTTATTAGGCCACACATCATATTCTCTTTAAAGTATGACTTAAACATAGGAGAGACTGAGATGTAGTCCAATAAAAACGTGTGTAAAATAGTGTGTTGCTAGGTGCACACCAAAAAAATAGTGTAGCATTCTTTTCTTTTTTTTTAATAATTTTTTTAATGTAATATAATATTTACTTTTGCTGACAAGATTTGGCCTGCAGGTTTGGGCCTTGGCTGTAAGTAGGAAGACAGAAATGCTTGCAACTGGTGGCAGTGATGCTGTTGTCAATCTCTGGTTTGATTCCACTGCAGCTGAAAAAGAAGAAGCTTTCCATAAAGAGGTGAGTTGGGCCAATCGTACATATTTTGTGCCTTGTAGTACAAGTACAACAACATAGCCTTTTCCCAGTTGGTTGGGTTAGCTACATGGATCTATTGATGCTATTGTATTCTATCATAAACCATGTCTTAATGCCATTTATATTTAAGTCTTTTTTAATGCCATTGTACTCATCCAACGCAACATCCTCATCTATGCAACATTGAGCTTATGCTGGCTTTTTGTGCCATGTAGTATGGAGTCTAAACCAGGGGGCACATTTCATGGTTATTTATGATGTATTGATTGCTAAAATTCTTTCTACAATTATTCTCCATTACATAATACACAATTTTTTATGTTACTGTTTCTATGAATTTAAGACAAACAATCAAGAATTAAGATCAGTCACAATGTAGGAACTCAGCTGTGTGAATCATCAGTCAAAATCAGATGTTTAATCATCAAACATTTGTGCATCTTGCTCTTTTTTGTTTCTTATCTCAACCTCCTTGCAAAAAGCAGAATATCCAATATCTAAAGTTTCAAAGGATATTTTTAATGGAAAATTGACTGCAACACCTCAATGCCATCTTAAATTGGATGATCATGGTTGTTTGTACATTTTATTTTATGTTGCAAGACTCAAATCTTATTATACTCATATAACAAAGTGGTAATGGGTGGTGCGGGGGGTTGGATCATAAATCGCCAAGTCTTTCCAACCATTTAACATTACATGTATTGTACTCTGGGTTTGATTTGCTGAGTATAGTGATGTAAGTTAATGGTAATTAATCTTTGCAATAGTCTCTTAATGACTTAGGTATTATAAAGTCTATTATATATAGTTTCACAAGTGAAATGACCTTGGCTTTAAATCAATGAAGCACAATGACAGAGCCAGACAACCCCTCATGTAGGCATTTTTCTTCTAGATTATGTTTTCAGTCATGGATTGTGGGATTTATTCAAGAAATGTTGTCTACAAAGATCTATTTCTCAAGATAAAATGACTGAGTCCAGATATATGTTTTGTTGCATATGTGTAATTTTTAGGATATTTTTGAAAAGAAATACTCTACCAAATCACGTGCCCCGAGTATTAGAAAAACAATGTGATTTCTATTGTTGATGCAGGAAATGGCGGTTTTGAAAGGTCAAGAGTTAGAGAATGCTGTCTCAGATGCTGAATTTAGTAAAGCAATCCAAATTGCATTTGAACTGCGAAGGCCCCGTAGGATTTTTGAGTTACTTGCAGAACTTTGCAGGTTAGCAGTAATTTAATTTGTTGGATGAATCTTATTGGCTTGCAGTTGACTGAGTTTTCTTCAGGAAGCAAGGGGCTGAAGAGCATATAGACAAAGCCCTTAAGGCCTTGGGCAATGACGAGCTTCGTTTATTATTTGGCTATGTTCGAGAATGGAATACAAAACCAAAGCTCTGTTATGTTTCACAATTTGTGCTTTTCAGAGTTTTCAATATCTTTCCTCCAACAGATATTGTTCAGGTGCTTTTTTTTTAACCCTTTTATAAGAGGCTTCATGCAACCGATTGGTCATCTCCTGCATTTTGTGAATCTTTATGACTGAATTGCTTGGGCTGATTATTGAATATGGTTCTGGACTTCTTACGTTTCTTGTTTTACTTTCTGTTCGGGAGACTTTTTATGCTGCTTGAGGTATGTAGTTAAACTTTAATATTGATTGTGTTTATTGCTGGTCAGATTGTATTTTCGTATTAGTGCAAATGATAAATTCTTTTAGAAATATATTAATTAGAACTACGACAAACTCAATGTTGATATCCCATAAACTGATGCTAATGTAACTCCGGCACTAAGACAAACTCTACGTTGATATAAGAAAAAGTGATATAAATTGAATTATATAGAATGAGAACTTTTAATCCAATTTTAGATTTTGAAAACAGATATTTTATATTAGATTTAGAAGTCATTCATTGGTTTAACAAAGTTTTACGCTGGTGTCAAAGTATTTTGGCCTATGTGTTTGTTGAGTAAATTTCTCTCTTCGTTTGTTATTTTTTACATCGTTTATCAATTGCAAGTTTTGGTGAAACGAAAAAATATTTCCTGTTTGACGGACATTTTTATGGGATTTTCAGATTAAAGGGATTGGTGAACTTCTTGAAGGTCTTATCCCATATAGTCAGAGGCACTTTGGCAGGATAGACAGACTTGTAAGAAGCACATTTTTGTTAGACTACATTCTTTCAGGAATGTCAGTTATTGAACCAGAAACTCAACAGACAGAATCAAAGGCAGGGTTTTCATTGCAGTCTCAAATCGACAATCCAGACAAAGAAGATGGCATCGAGGAGAAGGATCATTCTCAGGAAAATGCTCCGTCAAAGAAAAGGAAATCAAACAAATCAAGACATGGTTCCCATAAGAAAGTCAAGGATGTAGCTTACAACAAGGTCGAATCTATACCATTGCAAGCATAGGATTGGTGCTCTCATCCTCTTATAGTCTTATATACATTTATGTTTATTGATCAACGGAAGAGCTGTTTTGGTTCATTCAATTTTGAAATCTCGCTGTCATTTAAGAATATGTAAGCAGAAATATCGCTGTCATTTGAGCTGTAATTGTATCAGTATTTTCTTTCTTTCTTGTAGATTAGTTTTAAAATCCTACTCTCAATGTGAAATAGAAGTGTTTCGTCAGGTAGCCAACAAAAGAAAATTGTTATCATTGAAAGGCAGAAGCGCTGTCAACTTCACAGCACGAATACAACAGTTTATTCTTACTCTAATTTGAAGCAATCCCGGCACATTTGTCCCACAACCCATTCTTATCATGTTCAATTTGTTGTTCATTTTTTGTCATCTTGAATTTATGAAATGAGCAAAAACCTCTGTATTCCAAAAGAGTATAATATTTCTAGTAATGCAATATATTCTTCTAACGCACTTTTCAACATATCTTTTATTATTAGATGGATTTTATGTAGGACTTATTAAATAAAGAGTGGATTTATGTGATTTAGTGGGTTCCGTATAAAATAAAATTCACTTAATAATAAAGGATGTGTTAAAGAGTGTATTGCGAGTATTTATCTAATATTTCCTTTTATGTTATGAGGATAAATATAATGCATTAAATGATAAATACTAGTCGAAAAATCAGATTGATGTAAAGTTGCCAAATGTAGCTTACTTAGTTTATCACTATTTAAAGTTGCCTAAAAATGACAAAATATATTCCAACATTAACCCCTTACACCAAAAAATGTTAATTTTTACATAAGCTGTTGTGTTGTCTTCTACAACCACTTTAAACGGATATCTTGTATAGAATTCATCTACTCTCTTTTTCAGCCGAATGGGAAAGACTAAGGAGAATGATAACCAATAGGACACTACTTAGGAATCAAAAAAGGCAGGTTTTTATGAAAGACTGATGTATTTATTACACAGAAAAAGTGTTATATTTAATGTCTCAATACAAATTTTTCTTTTATGAAATGATAAATACTAGTAGAAAAATCAAAATGATGTAAAGTTGCCTAATGTAGCTTACTTAATTTTATATTATTATTGGGAGAATAATTTACTATTTGCTTTAGTCTTCATATATATATTCCTCTGACGAAAAAACGCTACTCCTAAGAAATCTTCATTTGCATCGCCACACTGCAACAGCAGAGAACAGAATTCCCAGAAAAACAACAGACATGTCTGAAGTAGCATCTCATTCTGAGAGACATCGTGTAGGCTACGCTCTCGAACCGAAGAAAGTTGAAAGCTTCATTCGACAGTCTCTCATAGATTACACCAACCAACACGGCATCGATCTGGTACAAATCGATCTCACAACACCCTTACTACAACAGGGCCCTTTCGATTGCATCATCCACAAAATCTACACCCAACAATGGATCAAACAGTTACACGACTTCTCAGCTAAACACCCAAATACCCTCATCATCGATAGCCCCGAGCTGATAGATCGCCTTCACAATCGAGTTTCCATGCTCGAGGCCGTGACCCACTTGCAAATTCCTCAAGAAAATGCCACTGTCGGGGTTCCCAAGCAAGTTCTATTGAACGAATCGAAACCCTTCAATTTCAATGACGATGATAAAGGAATCGAAGAAGAACTGGGTTTGAAATTCCCCGTCATCGTAAAGCCCTTGATGGCTAACGGCACCGCCACTAGTCACGAACTGTGTTTGGTCTTCGACCCTGAAGGGCTCAACGCGTTCAGCAATGATCCAATAGTGCTGCAAGAGTTTGTGAATCACGGTGGAGTTGTGTTCAAGATTTACGTTGCTGGGCATCACGTGATTTGCGTAAAGCGCAAGTCTTTGCCTGATATATCCGAGGAGAAGCTCAAAACGCTGAATGGGTCGGTGCCGTTTTCTCAAATATCGAACTTGAGAAACGAGGAAGGTGGTGATGATTGCTACGTTGAGAAAGCTGAAATGCCTCCTCAGAGTTTGGTAACTGAGTTGGGAAGGGCATTGAGGGAGGCCTTGGGACTTAACCTTTTCAACGTTGATGTGATTAGAGATGGTAAAGATCGTACAAGGTACCTCGTTATTGATATCAATTACTTTCCGGGGTACGCAAAATTGCCATCTTATGAAGCCTTTATCACCAATTTTTTGTTGGAGGTTGTACACTCCAACACTGCCTAGGTGAGTTACAAGCCAATGCATCATGTTGTTACACTATTGTCCAATCGTTTTTGTTAATTGGTATGCCTTGATATTTCACCTAATGTATTTGATTGGATATTAATCATTTGAAGTTCCGCAAGTCTCAAACCCAATATGAACGTGGTTTAATATTATGAGATTTTTTTTTTTTGTAATCATAAAAAATTTATATCAGGGGAAGACGCGCGCCTTCTTATAAGATCAGGAAAATCCATCAACTCCAACGAGGAATTAAAGTGCAATTTACATATCATTTACCAACAGTACAAATCTGAAAATTGAACTCAAGTTATCGCGAGTACGAGTGGAAGACTCAACCAAATGTATCAACCCCTATTACCTATATTATGATATAATTTTGAATGCATTGCATTTTTCATTTGCTCTCTTAATAAGAATGGTATTAGGCATGACAATGAGTAGGATATGAATAGGGTACTATAATATCTGTCCCCATATCCGCGTTTTAAAAAAATACCCGTATCCGAACTCATACCCACGAGGATAGTAACTTAAGTACCCATATCCTTATCCGTTGGGTACTTAAGTATCCATACCCGTACCCATTAATCGCTGGATAATTATCTTATCCATCATAAATAATTTTTACGGATATCCACCGGATAAAATACCCATTATCATCATAAATGGTATAAATCCTTCAGCACTCCGAAAATCCACTCATCCGGTCATTTGGCAACATATTTTTGGAAAATGAAAAAAATATTTACTCGCTTCGGACTATAGAAGGATAAATCGTGGAATAGCATTTACTATGGCTCGATGATCCCATCAATTCAGAGTTGCTTCAGAATCTGGTTCTACGCGTTTGTGCCTTTTGAGTAAGCTTTATTCTACAATAAATTGGTAATCACCATTAAAATTTATTCGAATATAACCTAAAAAAAGAATAAAAATTTATGCCATGTTGAGTCCACTTCACTGAACAATTACACATCCCTCATGTGGTTGTTGACATTATGTACCAACCATCGTCTACAGTCCTCTTCCGGTTATAGCATGCTCCCTACACTCGATTACTTACTCTTAATCCACGCCCTTCCAAGACCACGACATATCTTCCATACTGACTGATGGCCTTCATGTTTTCATCGTAATTGTTAAGAGTCAAATTACAGACAAATTACCCCACCCCACCCCCACCCCAAAAAAAAAAAACAAAGATGAATTGCAGACGAGCATATTATTGTGGAAAAAAGATTGTGAAATTATCATACTGTTCATTGTATGGTGGAACTCCCAAACATTCCCAACCTGATTTATTGTATGAGTACATAGTATATAATAATAATACAAACTGAACTCTCAACGCCAAAACACGATCCAACTTCAACTAAGTACAGTACAAACCACAGCCAGCGCCACAAGTAGTTACTTCACATAATGAGAATACAAAGTAGCCGACTAACTCCAACTGCAAAACGTCTGACGTGAAGGTGTGTTCTAACGATGTACAACTTATTAACAGCATTAGAAAACCAACCAAATGGTTGTTTTCATAATCATTTTAGACAATGAAGAAATCAAGCAGTGGCAGCCTTCTCTGCAGCTGTTGCCTCTCCGCTAGCAGTTGCCTTAGCACGCTTAACTTCATAGTCTTTAACAGCAGCTTTAATAGCATCTTCAGCAAGCATGCTGCAGTGAAGCTTAACGGGTGGAAGTGAAAGATGCTTTGCAATTTCACTGCAGGACATCGAATATTTGTCACTTGGGAAACTCAAAACAGCATAGCAGAACCATTAATCATGAAAGCATAACCAAAGCTAGAATCATCAGGCAGAACTAAACTCCTAGGGATGGTACGTGCCATAGGAACAAAGATATAAATAATTCAGAACTACTCCATAAGCAGATATTAGAGTGATCAGCACCTAGGAAGGAGATGATATATATCAAATAACAAAACATGTTCCAACATTAACCCATTACAGCAAAAAATGTTAATTTTTACACAAGCTGTTGTGTTGTCTTCTACAACAACTTTAAACAGATATCTTGTATAGAATTTTCATCGAATCTCTTCTTCAGCCAAATGGGAGAGTAATAGAGATAAGGATCTAAAACAAATGACATTCCCAGAACTTTGTCCATGTCCGTGATAAAAGAGGGTGAGCCTTGGGGCAAGGTTGTTACCTTGCCACCTGCGTCACGGGTTCAAATCCTGGAAACAATCTATTCGCTTGCAGGGGTAAGGCTGCCTACATCTACTCTCCCAGACCCCACCAGTTGGGAGCCTCGTGTACTTTTTTTTTTTTGTCCATGTCCATGATTATTGCATATGCTGGTAACAGGATATTTTGGTTACTTTTGTGAAGAACCAATATCCTCAAATGCATAATTATATGTGCACGGTGCACCCAATCAGACAAAAAAAAAAATTACATAAAGTGAGTGATTTTATGAACACTACCCTTAGACATATCATGTTTCAAATGAACTAGATAGAGAAAGAGACGAATTGAAAAAGAAAAGCACAATTGCATCAGCGTGTTAAATAAAGGGAGATACTAACGTGTTTTTAATAGTCAAAACTTCCTCCATCTGCTTTCCCTTTACCCATTCAGTAGCTGAAAATAAAGAAAGTGGCTGAATTAAACAAACCAAATAGGAACCCTAAAAAGAGAATAAGAAACCGTAATTACCAACAGAGGAAGAAGCAATGGCGGAGCCACAGCCGAAAGTCTTGAAGCGAGCATCGAGGATCTTTCCGGTGTTTTCGTCAACCTTGATCTGCAGTTTCATCACATCGCCACACGCCGGTGCTCCCACCAACCCTGTGCCCACGCTGGGGTCATTCTTATCGAACGACCCAACGTTGCGGGGGTTGTCGTAGTGATCCACAACCCTTTCGTGGTAAAATCGCGGCGGAACCCTAACGGCCGGAGACGGCGCTGGCGTTCCCAAAAGCCTCTTTGCAGCGAGCCTCAGCATTTTTGTGTTTCGGATACGAGCAGTGCAGAAGCCACGAAATTTGGAAGGAAATAAATAATAAATAGCATTTTGTAATTAATTAATTAATTAATATTTCTTCTTTTCCAGATTGGGTGACGTGGAGGGTGGCTCGGACCTTCTCTTCTCTCTCCTACGTGTACGTTCCATAACCATCGATTTCTTTCGCGTTGTCCCTCACCCTCTCTATCGAGCATATCGATATCATTGATCATTATGATATGACACTGACGGTAAAAATAAATTGAAAATATATGAGCAAGGGGGATTAACCTATTTTATAAATAAAATTTCAATTAACCGACCCTCTAAACAATTTGTTTTAGATTAATATAATATGTTTCACACACCAAACTAAATTATAAAATAATTGTTTTTACGAGTAAATGATTTTTAAATAAGTTAAAAATTTATAATTTATTTAAAAAGTTAGTATTCATTTGCTTCCTTTGCTGATTCCCGTTTTTATTTTCTGGTTTTTTATTTTGTTTATGTTTTAAATGTTTATACAAGAAATTAAAAGCAAAGTAAACAGATTCAAGAAATTTGATTTTTACAAAATGATTTTTTTTATAAGATTCAAAATTTTAGTTCATCTAAAAATCATTTTTTTCCTTGTAAAAGTAGTTTTTCTCAACAAAATAAATACAAAAAGGGCGGAAGCCCAAAAAAATAAAAAAAACTACATATAAACTAAATGGAATAAAGAAGCCCACACATAAAAAAAATTTGAGTAGTATTAACAACATACTCTCTTATCAATATATTCACTTCTATTAATTAAAATTCATGTACATTTTATTAATTTATGTGAATCCCATTTGAATATTTTATAGAACCCACCTAAATTTCAATTAATAAAATTTATTATTATTATTATTATAGGTTTAAAAAAGAAGTTTGTGTGTTACTGACACCGTTGACCGACGAATGGTTGTGAGTAGTGAAGATGGGATCACGGGGGATGAGGGCAGAGATTGTGTTGTTCGGTGATTCAATAACTCAACAATCATTCGGAGAGGGTGGATGGGGTGCCGCACTTGCCAATGCCTATTCTCGCCAAGTATTCCCTTTTTCTTACATTCTTTCTTAATTATAACCATTTCATATTTCCTATAATTCCTATAATAATAATAATAACTAATAAAAATCTTTGCTTTGTTGATGCTGAACTGCAAAGGCTGATGTACTTGTTCGTGGGTATGGTGGATACAACACTAGGTGGGCTCTCTTCTTATTGCGTCACATTTTCCCTCTGGTATGCTTCCACCCTCTGGTACAACCTCTATTCTAACTCCTCCTTTCACTTGTTATAACTCTAATCAACTAAAAAAGGAGCAATCCATTGGACCAGACTCACAAGCGGATAGGTTGTTTTCATGATTTGAATCCGTGACCTCCAGGTCATAAGACAACAACTTTACCCTTGCGTCAAGACTCACCTTTAACTCAAATCCAGTGGTCAATGTGAAATTTTGATCCTATATTTGAACGATAGATTAGAGCCCTTCCTTATTTTTGAAAAATTGCTCTATCAATTTTGAGGTCCAAGTGTTTAGTTGTGTGGGTGCCTTCTTTTTCAGGAATCGCCTAAACCTCCATTGGCTACCACAATTTTCTTTGGTGCTAATGATGCTGCTTTGTTGGGTAGAACCAATGAAAGGCAACATGTACCTGTTGAAGAGTACAAAGAAAATCTCAGAAAAATCGTTCTACATTTGAAGGTATCAAAATGTTGTTTCTTAATTGCCTGTTCTACATTTTAACCCCAATCCAATTTTTATATGCATCATCTGGTAGACTGTGTCACATTGGATTATGATTGATGGGGTATAACCTCGGGTCCACATTTGATACTTTTTTCATCCACCCATCTCATCTACTATTTTAGATTTCCCAGCTAATGGCTGGTTGAACTGCCTACTCAAGGCGGAAATTTTGGATCAGTGATGGCCCTGCTTGATCAAATGCACTGAAATGGCCTTCAAGAAGATTAAGAATATCTGAATTGGTTCACTAGCTCGGTACTTTTTGGAGTCTTAAGTATTTTTATTCTATTTATTGTAATTTTAGAGACATTTTCTTCTTTTATATGAATATAGTCTTCGTTTTCTGGAGTGTTCTGTCAACAAAATTTGAATATTTTAAGCACTTTGTGCTATTATTCTCTAATATTAGTCTAATGATTCCAATGATTTTCTATCGTATTCCTTGTGCTTTTAAAGGCACATGATTTCTTCCACACTTTGTTGTTTTGCTTCTTTGTCAACTTCTGCTTTGGGTTAAGGAGCACCTTATTCTTTGTTGCTTTAATACTTCCATTAAGTGCCAGTTCTATTATCTATTATTAATTTTAACTGATAATTTGGTTTCAGGAATGCTCACCAACTATGCAAATTGTGCTTATTACTCCACCTCCAGTTTGTGAGGAAGGGCGTCTAGCATATGCAAAGTATGATAAATTTCTCATCTCTATTTAGATTCAGTATTCATAATCTGCATTCTTTTATGTTCACTGTCTTATTGTACAATTATGTATTTGGCTACACAACACACCCTCAATTCATAGTGTTCATAGTTACTATGATTATATAATCAAAGAAAAGTTTTGTCGCAGCTAAACCTCCATTGATGTGGGGTTACTTCTATAGTGATTAATGCGGCACTGCTGTATCTAAACCTTCAGGAATGTTACAGTATCACCTTATTGCATTTGTATTATTTGGTTACTTTTTGGGTTTAAGACTTGCAGTCCATGAAATTTAAATATTCTGGCACAGCAGTAGAATGTAAGCGTACATTGGTTCATTCAGCAGGTGTTAATTTCATGTCTGAGAAGTTTTTGTCGCGTCTTGCAGAACTTTATATGGTGAGAATGCTACGAAGTTGCCAGAAAGAACAAATGAAGCAACTGGTCAATATGCAAAGGCTTGTATTGAGATAGCGAAGGAAACGGGTGTGTGGTATGTCAATCTATGGTCCAAGATGCAAGAATCAGTTGGCTGGCAAAAGAAATTTTTGAGGTTTGTTACAACCTAGCCTTGAGAAATATTGACCATGATATATATTTGACCCCGTTCTCCTGTTAAAGGCAGCATGGATTAACTTTGACTAAGTCCTCTTATAATGTGAATGTGATCTTGTTCTCTTGTTAAGGCATCATTGGTTAGCTTTTATATTAGTCAAAGTAATGACAAATAAACTGATTTCTTCTATCTATATATGAAAATTAATTTTAAGTTTGAGATTTATTGTGTCTGGGCATCATTTCGGGGCTATTTAATTTATGCAAAGGTTATATGTGCCTTTTTTCGTAAAAAAATTATGGGAGTGAGATTACCCCTATTAAGGGTCATGTAACATTGATGTTTTACTATTACAGTGATGGGTTGCACCTGAAATCCGAAGGAAATGCAGTAGTCTACCAAGAAGTGATAAAGGTGTTCAATAAAGCAGGGCTCTCTGCTGATAAAATGCCATTAGATTTCCCTCACCACTCAAAAATTGATGACAAAAATCCTGAGAGCGCTTTCCAGCATTTGTGATATTATATTGTGGTAGGGCATTTTGGTCTAGTCTTTCAATGTCATCCTCTGTTCTTTTCTTTTTTGTGCAATACTCTGTTTTAGGGACCTATGATTTCCTTCCCGAACCATAATTGCTTGTCTTGAGGGTTGCTCCAGCATCTATAGTTGTGTTAGTCTGTTAGACTTAAGGATGTTATGTTTGTCTGAGTAAGTAAACAATAAGAAGAATGAAATAAAAAGGTTTTGATATTATGTTTTGATTTTTCAGTATTCGTTTGGTATGAGTGATTTTGAGAAGAAAGAAACCCATAAGGTAGAAATAGAGGAGAGAACATCCAACTCTCCCGTTTGGTTTACAAGAGAGATAGAGAGGAGAGAGAAAAAAATGGGTGGGGCCCACCCAAATTTTTTTTCTCCTCCAGGCAGCGAAGAAAGACCGAAGAGAAGACCCATCATTTTAACTCATTCCAAGTTTGCCCTTCACACAAAATAGTAGTATCTATCTGAGAAACACTCTCACGTTCTCTGCATCCAACCCCTTCTCCTCATCGATCCTCCCCAGCAGCAACCGGAAGACGCACGTCGCCGGCTGGATGGGTCTTTATTATCTTTTTTCTTTTGGAATAGGATTTTTATCTTCTTCCTCTTGATCTTCAACAAACAAATTTGATCTGGGAACCATAAAATCCTCCTCATAAATCAATGATTTTTCTGCCATCTCATAACCACATTCTGATATAAAATCTGGAAAAGAAAAAATGGCAATTGGATGGATGTGCTTCTTGCACTCCAAAAATGTCACACACATTATCTCCTTTTGATATTTCAAGCCACTGGATGCTTCCACCAGTGACCCATAAAAAAGTGTATTGTGTATTACCGTTCTGTTATTTATAAACATATTTAAATTTTAATAATATTTAAGATAATAATTCATATTTATAACTTTCTTTATTTTATTTCAAAATATACAATACCTTAATCCACCTCCAGCTAAATCAAATCCTTTGAATATTATTTACAAATGAGCACCATTACAGAGTCAAAGGAAGGGGGGACAGAGTGATGCTATACAACTATATTGTATATATTTTTAAAAGAAAAATATTTACTTAAATTTAAATTAAATTCATATTTTAGTAAAAATTTAATTTATTGATTGATTTCACCAAAATATAATTAATTATTGATTTTAAAAATAATATATTATTAAAAACACAATTCTTCACTTTTTTAATCAATATATAATTTAACTTTACAATAAAATTATATTAATATATTAATGTTATCGGGCATTATGGTCTATTCAAGAAAAACTTATTTTCTTTCTTTTCCTTTTCTATCCAACCAAACAAGTAGGAGAGAAGACTCACACATCTTTCTCTCATATTTCTCTCTTCTTTCTCTCATACCAAACAATCTAAAAATTCACCCTTTTTCTCACCTAACTCTTTCTCCCCTCTTTCTTTCTCCTCTCTTTCTCTCTTCTCATTTTCTTCTTTCAAACCAAACAAAGTGGTAAAAAACTACTTTGAAATATTTCATCTAACGTGAGAAAGTTTGAGATAATTTTTTGTTGAAATTAATGAATTGAACTCTAATTTTTTCGTCATAGGTGCGAGCAAACCCAATTTTTTAGACGTAGAATAGAACCGTTAATGGTCTCTTCTAAATTCCCACATTGGCATTAACTAGAAATGAAATAAGTTCATTTTTTGTAACGTAGTTTACAAATCAAATAAGAAAAATTATAGGATTGATAAAACATTATATACACACGCATTATTGAATTATAGTTGTTAAGTTAATTTAATTTTATATATCATAGGTTTTTATGCGTACCTTTGCTAAGAAAAACAAAGATAGAAATGTTTTATTGTAAAGTAGTATATTTAGGGTAATTTTTTTTTTACTGTATTCTAGTTTTTTCGTTTTCGAAACTATTTTGAAAAATAATTTATAAGAACTGCATTTGAGAAGATAGAAAGGGAAAAACATGTTTGATAATACTATTTTAAAAACTATTTTGAAAATTAGAGAAGAAAGAATATGCTTTTAAAGAAAAAAATAGAAAACTCGTTTGATTTATAATTTTTTTAGGATTTAATTAGTATATACTGTCAGTATAAATATTTTTTACACTGTCAATTAATCAGAATTTGTCACATAAGTAAAATGTTTGACTTTTATCCTAACTACTTGAAAAGTCACCCATACAATGGTTTCTAATTGGTTGACAGTGTAAAAAACTTTACACTGACAGTGCATAACAATTAAACTCATTTTATGATTTTGTTGATTATGTAAAAGAATTTGGATATATTTTAGGAGATAAAATGTATAAGACCAAAACAAATGGTATTACAAGTCATTTTAAATATTTTTTCCTAAAATAGATACAAAATAATATTTCCTAAAAAAATTTATCTTTTAATTTCGGAATCATGACACTGGTTAATATTTGTGCTTTCATACAGTGGTAGTTTAGTATGAAATTTTATTTGGAAATAGGTGAATGCATAAATTGAAACCGATTTAATTGATATACACTGACAGTCTAAAGATTTTTTATACTGTCAATCAATCATAATTTATCACATCAGTTAAAATATTTGACTCTTATCCTAACTATTTTAAAAATCATTTGTATCATAATTTCTAGTTAATTGACAGTATAAAAAAATTTTATACCGAATATACATATAAATTAAAGTCAATTGAAACCTAACTAGTACCAAATATTTTTCTATGATATGATATTAAGTATTAACTATTGACCTTTGTCCTTAGTGTCTGTATTGAGTGTCATTGTTCAACGGATGAAGATATTTCCTTTTGTTCAGTAGTACCGTACGGTATGTATTTACTGCATTAAGGTTGTAATTAATTTAAACTGAAACAAACAAATAAATTTCTTATTAAAGCTTTCGGAGAAGGGTCATACTAACGAGTGTTTTAAAGGTATTGATTAAGGAATCCAAGAAAAGCAAATTTTCATTGAAAATCTAAATATACCACTTCTTCAAATATTAAATATATCAATTCCCAATGAAAATTTTCTTTTCTTACTTTCTTAATGAGTGTAAGAAAAGAAAGTTTTCATTAAGAATTAATATATTTAATATTTAAAGAAGTAATATATTTAATTTTTCAATGCAAAGTTATTTTTTTAATTTTCTTAAAGAATTCCGCTAAGACATTTGTTAGCATTCGTTAGCATGATGGAAAGCTCAATTAACGCAATCTTTATTGCGTCCTTCAGACATGTTTCCTTACACAGTGACACAGATCCTTTACTCCCGAAGATAACTGACATGTTACTTCTTTATCCAGGGACTTATTATCCAATTTTACCCTTTAACCCCTTCCCAAATTAGCCAGAAGTTACAAGAAAAACCGAGAACGAATACAAAAGAATAAATCTCATTCAAAGATTGTGTTCCTGGAAAACATAGATGTATTATTATGTCTTCTGAAACACTTGAAACCCAGAAGTGCAAATATGTTACACATTGCTGCGTTTTTAAGACTACAAATATTAGCATAAAGTTTTACAGAATCTGTGGAATAAAAGCTAACAAGAGTGTCATCCTTATTTATTGTTTATTGTTGTTTATGTTGGATGAAAACTTGAATTTCTTTTTTTCTAGACTCAATCAAACATTTAACTACTATCTTTATTTTTCATAAAATATGTAACAGTACTAGTACTATTTTTTCATGTATTGTTACTACGATTTATTTTATCCTCCTTTTTTCTGGATTGTAGCCAATCTCCGCAGTTCTCTTCGATGTTGTGCTCGCAAAGCATAAGAGTAACTCAGTGAGAACTGAGTCCAAGTTCCATCTCTGTATCATCCTTCTAAAAATGCTCCAAGAGTATGCAATTGAAATAAATTAATGGTAATAACTAAAAGTGGTGTGTGTATATATTAATTATAATATGGCTGCCAAGGACTTAGACATCAATACTTTGATTAACCTGAGACATCATCTCCACCAAATCCATCTCCTTCTTAACTTCAGTCCCCACCATCTCTTGTGGCATCTGATCTGTCTCAAAGTGATGCTCATCAACATTAACAACTAGCATGCCTCCTTGTTTTCCCTCCATGTCAGAAGCACATTGCATTTTTCCATCAAAATCTTTCTCATGATCCATAGTAGGAGCACATGGCATGTCATCTAGCAAAGAATCAATACTACACCCCTCTTGAAACAAATTATCATCGAAACAAAAATCCGGGACCTCATTAAACTCATAATTTGGCACCAAGCGGTCATTGGGACAAACTTGATCTGCAGTCTGTGGCTGAGGAGCTGCTGCTGCTTTACTTGTGCTAGTGTTGTTTCTCATGGCATTGGCATTGGCATTAGCATTAGCAGAAGATCTTCTTCTATAGTCTATTGGTGGGTTTTGGTCCAAGTTCAAGCTCTTGATATATTCCTGCAGAAGAGAACCTCTAGGGTACTTTGAGCGGCATTTTCTTTTGGAATATTGCCTTCTCTTGGTTGCATTCCAATGGTTTTTGATTGAGTTCTCAGTTCTTCCTGGCAATCTTTTTGCAATCTCTGCCCACTTATTTCCTATCTCTGCATGAGCTTGGATCAGTATCTTATCCTCTTCATCAGTCCATAGGTCCTTCTGCAAAATGGCAGAAAAGTTGAATAGAAGGCATTATTTTATATATAAATAAAAAGTATCATATCATGTGAAAGCATTGTCTCATTATTATTTAATCATTAATGTGCTTTTGTACTGCCTATATGTAATTTGAAAAATGATAAATCAGCTAAAAAATTTCTGTCAAAATTTTTGCTTGAATGATTTGGCGTGCTTATCGAATGGATGAATGTTTCCTATCATTTTATTCCATCCAACAACTATTCTTGTATTTTGTAGCATTACTCATGTAATTTATATTATAGTATCATAAATAAATTGGAACCTTAATGTCAGGCCTTAGATGGTTATGCCATCGTTCTCTGCACTGTTTGCCAATTCTGCCAGGCAAAGTCTGAGCGATATGAGACCACTTCCTCACTCCGTATTGTTCTACCAGTTGAATCAGCAATCTGTTTGTGAAAGCAGTCAAAGCACATGTATGTGTTTTTTAACCGAAACGTGCAAAATTCCAAAATGTGAAGCAAAAAATAAAATGTAAAAAAATTGAATAGCCATGAAAAACGACATGATTTAATACATTCCATGTAATAATTATTCACCTGTCTTCATCTTCAGTCCATTGCCCCTTCACTATATTGGATTTCTTCCTAACTTTAAATGTCCTTCTAGTGGCTTGAAATGCCTTATTGTTTTTATTCAAGCCAGCTCTTTTGTAATAATTTGCTGGGGATATGCATGAAACTTCATCCGGTACAACAAAGTTCAAAGGCTTGGTTTCTAGAGGATTAAAGGGCAAATAACTTTGGTTTGCAACCATCATATCCTGTTGATTCCTCCTAGGGAGGTTCAAGCTATAGCCTTCATTTTGGAAATTATCCATAACATGAGCATGGCTACTACTATTATTCTCAACAAAAGGCTTGCACTCATAAACATCAAAATCTGCCTGTGAACACCCACAGTTTATATTAACAAAAGGATCAAAATTTGGAGTTTGGACCCCAAAAACTGTATTGGATGAGGAGCCATTAAGATGATGAAACTGATCAATATGGTGAAAGTCTTGCAGGAAACCCTGCGAGGAAGGAGCCCCAAAAGGAAGCTCATCTTTCATGCTGGGTTTCAAGTAGTTTTCTTGCAAATGCATTGGCTGTGAAGCATAGTTTTCTCTGAGATTTGTCTCAAGGTCCATGTCAGAAGGAGTAACAGAAATATTGTACTGTTTCAAGCCATCTCGTTTGTGTTCCTTAAAAGGAGAGAGTGAGAATGCATTCATTACAGGGCAATTGATATGAAGCATCAAATGGCCAGGATTGCTTCTCATATTGAAACTTGTCAATAAGGTTTACATCCTATTAAGATTTTTTATTTTATTTTGATGCCTATGTTGGTAACTGCCATTAAGATAAATACAGTTCAAGTATAACATTGCCGTTATGTCATTTACATAGCTAACCATTATTATGGTCAAACCTTCGTCTGTGAGTTGATTTTATGCTGTGGTATGAGAAGGCAGTAGTGGATGAAGGCTACAAGTCCACAAGGATACACATTGAGAAATTGACTAATAATAATTAGTGCATTTATTTCTTTATTTTTATTTCCGTTTGGTAACATAGGTTAGTACTAATTACTAATGTAACATATCATTTACTTCGGTCAGTGTGTAACCTTCACTTAGGATGAAATACTATTGGGCCAAATTTGAAGGTTTGCAAACAGGGGACTAGCAATTTCACTACTTTGCTGGCTTGATGATCTGAATTGACTGTATAACTTGTGCTTGCTACTATTACCTTTTTCGCTCTTTTGCTGGCTTGATGATCTGCAAGACTAAGCATTTTGTTTGTTAATCTTGTAATTGGTGGAGGGAAAAAAAATCTGTGACTTGAAATGTAAATAGCTAATGAAATTTAAGTATAAAATTTACTTAAAGAAATTCAGCGTTAATTTTGAGTTAAGCTTGAATAGGTTGCAACTAAACATTGCCACAATTATCTACCAAAAAAAAAAACATTGCCACATTTGGAAAAACTTATATATTCGGAAAACACAGTACTTAGTCCAATAAAAACGTAACACCTGAACTGAATATATAATTATAAAGGTTGTCGAATTAAATTTAGTTTGGTAAATCGTGAATAAAATAGCTGTATCAGAATTTTCCTACAATTGACTTCCCTCCTCCCCAAAACAAATTAGGCATACCTGAAAAGTCTTATAGTAGCCGGCCAGAGTTAAAAACTTCATTTATTTAATTTTCATTAAACGTTGCAATGAAGATAATAGTAAAGGGTTGTTCATAGTAAAATTGAGCGTTAAATGGAAACAAAATCTCCTAAAAAAATTAATTTCCTTCAAAATATCATACATTTCTTTTGGATATATTTTGTATGTTGTTTAATGTAACGGCACTGAATCACCCAATATAAGCAAAATTAGAGTGTGGCTGTATAGAAAATGAGATAAAATCAACTGTAAAGGGACAGTAAAAACAGTATAAATGTAAAATGATGTGTATAAAGGTATATTTAATATATTTTAACATATAAGCACATGATATTGTACATTTTAAAAAAATATGGACGTGATATATGAAAAAAAATTCATGGAGCAGCACCATTAGGCGTCACTCAGACATAAATAATGAAATTCACAAGGTAACTAAAAAACCGAAAAGTAAAGGGGTAAATAAAAGTAACCCTCAATCCCTATCAAACATGTAAAGAAATTCAGAAATGTAACTAGTGTCTAGTGGACTGGACTTGTTATGCAACTAGGAAAATTTTACAATTGAAAAAGTTAAGTTGTCTTCGGCTTAATACGCTTCACCCTGGAATAGAGGAAAACACCGGCAAGAGCTATAGCAGTCCCTGCAGGCAGAGAAATAAGCACATAAAAATCTCAGCAATAGGCATGTAGAAATATGGTTAAGAAAACTTCAAAATAAAGATCTTCAAATGATTCCAGTTGGAACCAGAAAGAAGCAATCTTACCAAGTGCGTTAACAGGTGAGACAGGTGTTTGGAAGAATAAGACAGAGCTAGCGATGACTACAACCCGCTTCACACAATTTCCCACAGAGTGGGTAACAGGTGATACCCTCTGCAGTATCATATAAGAAACCTGCACAGACCATTCAACAATGAATGCAGCTCATTCCAACATTCATGTGCTCTCCATAAGACTCTCAGAAAACATAGCACAAAAATTACCCTTCTCAACTGGCATCACATAAAATACAAGCAAATACAGTATCTCATAGCATATTTGTCATACTATTACTGCCTATGAGCTTCAAAATGAATCTTAACCAAAGTACCAAACATTCTAAATAGAGGCTTTAGTTTGGTACAACCATGAGAGATGTTAAAAAGGATTTCACATAAAATAACTTTTTTTTTCTTCCAATAAGTAACAATTACTGATGTTTAAATCTAATTCTCACGAGATAAAATAATGAATTAAGGGGGACAACAATTGTGCATAGAAGAGGAAAACTCACTTGCTGATATGCATGGAAACAGAGTGCAGCAAGAAGAGATCTGATGTAAACTTCTCTAACATTTAATCCCTGTCAAGAAAGATGATGTGATAACTGATTAGTAGCCTCAACACCACAATGAAAACCAGATTGTGATGAGAATGCTAACAGCAATCCTGTCAATTTCATCCATCAAGATACTCACAGCGGCTTGCACGTAAGCAGGGGTAAATTTAGCACCCTCCATGAAGATAGTTACGGGTGCTGATAACAAGAAAGACATAACTGTTATTATTGAGAAGAGGGTTATGTTGTCCATAGATTCCTGAAAAGAACAAAATGCTGGTTATTTTCCGCTTGCTTAAGAAGAAAAATGTAAGATAAGAGTGCCTGAAATGGCACTCTATAAGCAAAAAAAATCATTATCAACAATGAAATAAAATGCAAAACTGTGGGACGTGTTCGGTGATCATATTACCTCATTCTTAACCATGACCTTTTTGCTAAGAACATTACGAGATTGATTTGTCAAATTGGAAGCCATTGCACTCCAAAATCCAGCCCTATTCAGTATTTCACAGAAAGAGCCACATATTAGAATTCAAATGACCAAATAATGTGTTCTCTTCTTTTCCCCTGGAAGGAATAAGATATGCAGGAGACCTTACCAATTGAAAGAGGCCTCCGTGACAGACGCCAATGCCACCCCACCAACAATAGGCATAATGGAAGCAATCACCCATGCGGTAGGCATCTGTAAGAAAGTTAAACAAGGGATCAAGATTGGAAAAAATCAATTTAAAAATTACAATATATTAAATGTTGAAACAATAATGTCGATTTATGCTTTCTTAAAAAAAATGCTTACCACATACAAAAGTAATAATAGACAACTGAGTGAGAAATATACCAATATGGTACTGATCATCAAATTTATTCAAAAGAAACAATAGTACCTACTGAGACAGGATAAAAGCAGCCACCAAGAAAACATTGACACTTCAAAATAGTTTTCTTACTGTTATAGATACTACATTGACCCTCCTAGTTTATATACTACAATTTTTTAATTTTATATTTTGATTTGTTATGCAAACATGGGTGAGATATATTGTATCTACAATGAATAATGCTAACTTTTGAATCATTAATGTATATGTTTTCATTATCTTTCTAAGATTTATGCTAGAAATGACTGCGTAGTAATGTTTTTGGTCTACTTAAAGCATAGCTGATGATGTTAAGACATGTGTTTTAATCTCAATCTTACAATAAATCATGCAAGGTTTCAGCAATATCTAGTTTTGTTACCTCTCCAAGAAACATAGCAGAAAGTATGACTGAAAAGAAAGGCTCCATTGCTTTGATTGTATGAGTGAAAGACACAGCTACCTTTCCAAGACTCATATTAGTGAAAAGATTCCCTAGAGTATGTACCAAAGCTAGTGGCAATATTGCTGCAAACTGCCAGCCAAGAAATTAGCAAAAACAGAAAACAGAGCAAATATAGGACACAAAAGATAGTTAAGTACAGATGAAAAGACCTGGGCACCACTGATTTGAGGCCTCTTATAGAGATTAAAACCCCACATAAATGCTACAATGACAGTCCCGACAGCAAATTGAACTGCAGTGATAGTTAATGGGAAAGGGTACACCTTCAAGACCTGTGAAAAAAGAACAGTATATTAGAACTGAAGCTTGTATATGAGAAAATGAAAATTATGATCGTATTAGTCGTTTTCTTGATAGATAGATATATGAATTATGTTTGTTGAGCATCAAAATAAGGAGAACATACAGTGTCTCTTTCCTACTGTAAATATAAAGAACATAAAAAAAATAAGTCGTTTGTACTACTTTTTAAACGAAAATCATTCAGAAGACATTGAGGGAATCATGCAGTGATGGCGGTGACAGTAGGATATAATGACAGTAGGGAATTCAGATCGGAAAAATAGAGATACTACTGTGTACGAAAAAGGTTTGTTGGAAGAGTCAAAACACATTTTAATAAACTCTATGCCTCAAAAGGAAATAGTGTCCGACTATCCATTGGAATACCAGCGTGCAGACACAAAAAATATATACATATACTATCTTCAAACTTGATGTTGAAATAAATATACACTGTTGTAGACTGAGTGAATAGGCTAGTAATGTACTAACTAACAGAATTGACAACTGTCAACTATCCTAACTAATTAACTGTCATAGCTGTCATCATAACAGGAAACGAATTTGACTCATTATCACAATGAAGTTATAATCTGTAGTATAGTATGTATAAGGTTAATAAAAAATAAGAGGTAAGTTATGGAAGGAGAGGTTAGAATTAGAATGATGACCTGTTTGTTGTAGATATTGAAGTAGATGTTGAAGATGAACCACATGCCAAACAAGGCTCCAAGCTCCAGAGTTGTGAACAGACTGCCGGAGTCAGAGGTGGTGTCGCCGGCGCTCTCCGGCACGGAGGTAGCTCTGGCCTCGAAGCGATTGAGGGATGTGGAGGGCGTGAGTTTGAAAGAAGAAGAAGAAGAAGCAAAAGAGCAGGGTCGCAGAGGGAAAGAGGAAGAGACATTTACGTTGGTTTTGGAAGCAGAGAAACGTGGTGTACGAGGTTTGTGGAGAGAGAGAAAGAGGGAAGGGGAAAGAGTGAAAGCGGAGCTCTGCATGTTGGAGATCTGAAAGGAAACCCGAAAGAGAAACTGAAAGAGCGTGTTGGTGTGTTCGTTGGGGTCGGGGTGTCCGTACTGTCCTCTCCGTCCACCGCACGTAAGGTCAGGGAGGCAGTTTTAAAGGTGCAGCATCATTGCAAACCTAAAAGGTGATCATCATAATGAATGAAGAAATGGCGGAAGACAAATCAAAGAACAACATGAATCTGGACACTTAAATGTCGGATATTCTATTCTATGAGAGACGCCATCATCTCTCTCTCTCTCTCTAAAACTCTATTCACGTGGTACGTGCGATATATGTCTCTTCATTTGATCGTGTTTCGTCGAAATTGACGAAAATGATTAATGTGAAAACGGAATAAAACGTGTAAAATCAATTTGAAGAAAAAAAAACTATGGAATCGATATGAAAAATTAAATAAATATATTGGATCAATCAAAGAGACGCTATCATCTCTCTCTATAACTTTTTTTCCGACCTACTTTCTCTTATTTGTTAAAATTCATTTAGGTTCTATTATAGAATTCAAATGGGATCCACTTGAATTATTGAGACCCAATTGAATTTTAACTAATAAAAAAAAATGTGTTAAAATAGGAATGTTAAAAAATGTGTTGGTAAGACTCTTCTCAATTTTATACATAGATATTTGTACTCCCAGCCACTGATACTCATTCTGCCTTTCCAAACTTGTCTTTATAGGAGAGTCGTGTCAAATTTGATTATTTTGAAGAAAAAAAGAAAGAAAGAAATGTCATTTAGGATAAATAAGTTAGTGTGTTTGTAAGCACTTCCTAAAGTGATATTATATGAAATTAATTTTATAAAATTGATTAGATTATAAATATTTTGAATTTAATTTATTTTTGTTTGACTGTTTTAATTTTAAAAGCAAATTTGATATAATATTTAGTTTAAATTTTTCAACCCATCACAAAAGTTACTTTCTGATGGTTATATAGTCCAACTCAAGTTTGAAGGCAAAATCAAATTTATTTGACAATAATCAAACACCTCTAATTTTACTAAAATCATGTTTGATAGAGGGCAAAATCAATTTTGGTACTCTTTACCATGGAACCAAACACACACTTAGAGTGCGTTTGAATAAACAATTTAATTAAGTGCTTATTCAATAAACGCTTATCAACATATGATTAAGTGCATATATGATAAGATAAGTCAAAATAAATGAGTAAATCCCTAATTTGGTCCCTGAAATTGTAAGGCTGTATCAATTTGATTTCTATGCCAACTTGGTCCCTGAAATTGTAAGGTTTGTATCAATTTGGTCCCTGACAGAGGGATTAGATTGATTAACGTTTAACAACTTCAGGGATGTTTTTGAAATTTCGAAAATATCAGGGATCAATTTTTTTTAGTTTCTCAAGGTATCCTCCATGCGCAACTGCAAAGACTAATCCCTCGAGGTAATGGACGACATTTAAGGGTTGACCTCTCCCAACCAGGTTTTCTCCTTAGCAAGAGCCAGGGATCAAACCCTTAACCACTTGCTTAAGGGGTCCAAGCTCGTTACCACTCGGACCAACCACATGTTGGTATATCAGGGACTAATTTAATACAACCTTATAATTTTAGGGATCAAATTGGAGATTTAATCTCAAATAAACTATTTATAATCTTTTCCAAGTGCCACCTTAGTTAAGCATTAATCACTCTATTAGCCATGTCACTTAATAGAGGATAACTAATGGTACGAGTTAAGACCAAAATTTTTTAATTTACAGGGACCAAAACCAACAAAAAATGAATGCAGGGTCTAAAACCAAAACGCACCTACTTTTCAGGGTCTAAAATGTTCATTAAACCTTTTTATTTATTTACATAAAATGTAGAACATATGAACTACATTTAGGTTGTTTGTTTTAGATTCTTGAAATCACATTCAAGAATCTCGTTGACCAAAAGCTTGAACTACCTAAAATGCACGCAAACCACCAAGAGCCTACTTGCTTGAACTACCTAAAATTAGGGATGATAATGGATAATGGATCTGATGAGTACCAGCAAAATGGACACATGATGGGTAAGGTAACTATCCGCTTAATGAGTATGTATATGGATAATTAGCCGTAAAATTTAATAGGGATGGATGCGAGTACGACTACTCTAATACCCACATTGTCCCATACTACACATGCACAATAGTGTGCGTGCGCATACATACATGCATACATATATAATATTAAATTAAAAAATAAAAAGAACATACTTTATTAAATTTATAGTTTAAAATTAATTTTGTTGTGATCATTATATGATATTTATTAACATTATTATTTACATATAGTATATTGCATTTGTATTAATATTTAGTAGATTATTTTGCATAATAGGTTTGTGTGTAGAAGGTCAACACACCGCTGAAGCTCTTTCAAAGGTCTTAATAGAATGCATAGTAGATTGAAATATTGATAGAAAATTGTCCACCATCACTTTGCGTTGGATAAATGCAGAACTTTCTTCGGTTGTTGTTTAATAAACTTGACTCTTTTACTTTTATGTTTGATGGTCAATTATTTCATATGAAGTGTTGTGTATATGTTCTGAATTTAATTGCTCAAGATGGTTTGAGGGTTCTTGAAGATGACACAGAGAAGGGTAGGAATAGTGTTGTTATTTTGGACAGTCACACCTAAAAGAAAATAAAGTTTTAGGGAAGCAACACTTCAAATAAAAGTTTCCATCACGGATTCACGAAGAATCTCATTCCTGATTACAAAACTAGATGGAATTCTTCTTATTAAATGGTTGTTGTTGCATTAACTTACAAAGATGTTTTTATTCATTTGAAAACAAGAGAACATTTGTATACATGTTTGCCCACAATGGATGAGTGATAAATTGCAAAAGAATTTTGTAGTAGGTTGGAAGTTTCGTTGTGTAACTGAGATTTTTCAAATACACAATATCCCACAACAAATATATTCCTCCCTTTGATTTGTGAAATAAAGCCCTCTTTGAAGCAATCCCATACTTGCTATTAGAAATATGCTATTAGAAATATGTTGTATTTTAATTTAGTTAAATAGTTTTGTTTGTAATGTTCGATGAATAAGTTTGGATGATCTTTGAATAATTTTTCAACTATGTTATAATTGTATTTTTAATCCATGTTATTTTTTTTATTGATTTTTTATAATTAATTAAAGGGCAGATAATAAATATAAGTATGAATACTTAAATACATAATAAATAAAGATACGAATATTAAAGTTACTACTCATACGAATATGAGTCCGGATACAAGAATTTTTTTTGAAAACGCGGCTATGAAAATAAGTAGTATATATTCTACTCAAACTGTACGCATTGATATCCTTACCTAAAATACATAACCCTATAACCTTTTCTACTTCAATATAATGGTCGTAGTGTTATTAATTATTTTATTTACTCACTTATTATTTTATTTTTTTGGTTTCTCAAGTTATATTTCTATATCATATTATTGGTGGCAGTGTTATTTATTTGTTCACTAAAGTTGTTGCAAAAAATGAAAAAGTTTTCAAAAGTTTGTAACTATTAGGAAAATTAAATTACATTTTTTTAAACACTAAATTAAACTACATTTATTAAAAATTTATAATGTTATTACACTATTAATTCTTTCTTTCAGTTGCCAACGGAGATTGACACAAGTGATGGTGAGTCTGGTGACCTTGTGTCCCTTAACCAAGTGGCTGAGGTTCGAATCTTAACTCATGTATAGAGGGAATTTTCATTGAGAGGGAATTTCCCTCTTTCAGGTGTCATTCACTCCCTCGTAAGAAATTAGTCCCCACTTTCGACGGGGATACTCTTGGTCGAGGACCAAAAAACAAATTTTTGTTTCAGTTAGTAATATCAATAGTAAAGTTAAAAAATAATTAATGACTCACTAATATTTTTGAAATAGAACATAATTTGAAAAAACAAAATTATAAAATAAACACTTAAAATTAAACGGAGATAAAATATAAAGCTATATAAATTGAGCAAATATTGCATTACAGTACAAGAAATTATATGGTATATGTACACCAGCAATAAAGGTGCGTTTGAAAGAGCTTATGAAGAACTTATGAGAATAATTTATGGAATTAAACTTGTATAAATAATTTATAAAAATAGTTTATGATCTTTTCATAAGCTGTTTTTAGTTTATTTCCATAAACTTATCAGAGAAGCTTATGAAAATAAGCTATTTTTAGCTTATTTAAAAAAAAATTATTGCATAAGTGCTTAAATAAGCTGTATATCCAAGCACACCATAAATATATCGGGTTAAATTAGTTTTACTTAATTTCTTAGTAGGTTCTAATAATTAAAAGTTTTTAATTAAGTCTTTATATTTAGAAAAAATTAACTAGGTTTTCATATTTTAATAGATTTTTTATTTAATCTCGCCCAATAATAAAACTTGAGTTTAATTGTTATACACTGTCAGTGTAAAATTTTTTATACTGTCAATCAATTAAAATTCAGGGTATGGATGACTTTTAAGATAGTTAGTATAAGAGTCAAACATTTTAATTTATGTGACAATTTCTGATTAGTTGACTGTGTAAAATATCTTTATACTGATAGTACATATCAATTAAATCCATAAAACTTTTGTAATTAAGTTGCTAAAATGTGTATTATAAATGATCTAATTAAGTTTTTAAGTTATGAATTTATTTAAAAATTGAGGAAAGTTGTAAAGACCAAACAATTAATTTAACTATACAGGACTCTGTTTAACAACGCAAAATAGATTGATTGGTCCTATATATTTATTTAAATTTTCATATCGGTCCCATAAGTTTTATTTTTTCAAATTGATTCTACACGTTATGTTTCGTTTTTACGTTAGTCCTTTCCGTTAATTCCGATCATATGATGTCAGATCAAAAATCACATATAACATTAATATCATAATCACGTCAAAACTGACGACGTTCAGTTCAAAATAATAAATTCGTTTTTACGTTAGTCCTTTCCGTTAATTCCGATCATATGATGTCAGATCAAAAATCACATATAACATTAATATCATAATCACGTCAAAACTGACGACGTTCAGTTCAAAATAATAAAAATAACTAATATAAAAACAAAATATAACATATAAAATTTACGTAACCCAAATTAAAATATATCATTTCAATTAAATTCGTCGTATTAATTAATGATAATGTCCGATGGTTCTTGTCATCCCATGGAAGAACCATCTAAACGCGTGAGAATATCGACACGTGTATCGTTTCATTTCCACAGACAACAAAAATCGGACAGGTTTCTGGCTTCAGATACTATCTGACATAGCTAGCCGGCTACATTTTTTTTGCAATTTAGTCGTTTCTCCATAATACCCTCCGCACAATGACTAATTTATCACTGAATTAATTTAAATAAAACTTTAAAACTAAAAACATGTACCAAAAAAAAAATAATAGAAAGATGTATAGGCAATGCGGTCTAAAGAAAAACAAAATACTAATTATTCTCCTCATGATAATGTTTACAAAATTAAAACTAGTATAAAAGGCGTAAAAAAGTGTACTATTATTATTTATAAATTTGGTTTAGAATAAATATTTAATTTGGTTTAGTATAATGGGTAAATATGGTAAGTTAGCAGGTTATTGTTAGTGGTACAAGGGTGCATAGCAATTGGGAAAGCAGTATTAGTATGCAGTGTTGTGAGTGGGTGCTACTGATAGGAGTGTGAATTGAATGGATGGGTATATGATGTTAAAGGTGGGAGTGCAATAGAAACAGGATTGGTGTTGGAAAATGCAGTCTTTAAGTATAAGTCTCAAGTTGGTGGGTATGGGAAGGGATTACAGCAGGAGAAGGAGTGGGATCATCGTAGCGTGTGCTCCCGACAGCAGTGTTCCATCCTCCAACACCGCCTCGTTTCTGTCTCGTACCCACACCCATGCTCTCTTGAAGCACCAAATGGAGGTAGCTGCCAAATCTGAGGTAATTACTCTTGTTCATTTCAAATTGCAACAAACAACATAATAATAGGTAAAGAAGAGGGTTTGAATTGATGCTGTATCCTATTCTATGCTATTATATAGGATTACAAAGAAGCAGCAAGGATTCGAGACTCCCTCAAGTTATTTGAAGACGAGGAGCCTGTTTTTCGTCTCACCAGGCTCATGAAGGAAGCTATTGCTGATCAGAGGTTCCAGGTCTCTATTTTCTTTTCATGTGCTCTCATTGTATTTCACTAGAGAAAGAGTAGCCTCTTCGCACCATTAGCCACAAACAAAATCAAAACCTACTAGTTTAACAGAAATTTTTAAGACATTTATCTTACCATGTACTAGTATTGTGTGTGTGCGCGCCCCACCGTAGCTATAAGATTAAAAATGCAGTTAAAATAGGAGACAATAATAACATATATTGTTGATGTGATACACATTTAATAGTTTAGAGTAGAAGAGAGGTCCTTACTCTGAGATTACCTAAGAATAAAATTTCTCCTAGTTCTATTTTGATGGATTGTTAGTATAAATTTGTATATACTATCAATGATCATGGGTTGCCACATCATGAGTATTGTTTGACTTGTTTAGTAATTGCTATCATACCCAAACTACTTAAGAGATACAACTCTTTCGGTGAAACAACATTATGTGATTGGACGATAATGTAAAAAGTTGTACGCGCTGACATTGGAGCAAAATTAGATCCAAAACTTTAATACTTGTTAGACAGGAAAGCATGATGATTGGGTTTCATTTTTTGAATGGTTGCTTTTGAAGGATTGAAAGGATTTTGCGGAAGAAAGATCGAGGGCTTATGTGCTCAAGTTCTGCTTGGTTATACTTTGAATTTTGTGTGAGGTCCATGTGTTTTGAAACTTTAAATTTATGCTATTATGTAACTTAATAACACTTCAAGAGCTCTTGCGATTCTACGCTTAACCTAACACCCGCACACCTGGTGGCTGGTTTGAAATTTGTATTGTCTTACTCATTCTTTACAAGAAGAGGAAATATTTAACAAAGAACCCTAGTAAGAAATCTATACCATAAATAGAACCAGGTAAACATTTAAACTTGAATCTCATTCCAAAAATAAGGGGATATGATGCTTTAAGTGTGAAGAAGAACAAGATTGACATTTATAAATATTTAAACTAAAATTATGGAGGCCTCCAAAGGAGGACCCCACCAAAAATAGGGGTATGTTGTTTTAAGTGACGAGCATACGGTATTCTTTAGTAAAAGGCGAAAGAATAGTTCGCTCTGTGCTCACCACACAGCTCCATGGCTTTAATATGGCCAAACCCTTCCTTTTTATACTGATAGCATTTGAGTTCTCTGGCTTCTCTACTTGATGTGGGCTTTGAACAGTTGTACTGATTCCCATTCACACACTTTGACCTGGCACTTTAGAAAATAAAATGCAGAATTGTGATTGGTGATTAAATAAAGAGAATAGATTCATGAGCTGAAATATATAGAGAAGGCAAAGAACGCAAGCCTATCCCACAAGAGATATCTATGGCTTTTATTGTTCAATCAAATATACCGTATTCCAGTAGAAGAGCACAATTCTAAGTGCCTTACCCTCCTTTCTACTCCCAAAACCTCAACAGGTAAATATCAGTTTCAAGTTAAGCAGACAAATACAATCTTCCCTACAACCCCAAAATCTTTCTTCTCAGCTGCCACCAAGCTTACCTCCTAAAGCAAAACACAATAACTATTTGTTACAGAACAACAATGAACACAAATATCAGGAGAAAGATCCTTAAGAGGCTTAACATATGTAAGACTTCAACAAATCGTTAGTGTTAATCTTATAATAGAACAGTCTTAATAAAAAGCCTTAGAGGAAACAATGGTATCTTTTAAGCACATGAGCACTAATTCTGTTAAAAAGTAATATCACAGTTTTTTCGCAGCGCCTAAACATCCTTTATTGATACCATAGAAAGCTAAGTTGTAATCACAAGAGCCATTGCAATTCATACATAAAACAATGTGGCAAATTCTAAAATGCAGACATCCTCTTCCAAAGAACTGATTAAAGGTTCAACCGTTCAAGCTTATTGTTGTCTTCTTCCTTCCCATTATTCCTGCAAGGCCCTGACAGCAATCAAATTGGTTTCATAAGTGGCAAATTAGGCTTTTATAGCCAGAAAATTAACTAGAAACAAACTTTAGTAGACCCTTGTTTCATAGGGATTTGAATATAATACTGCCACCTAATAATACTGCCACAGCAAAGTTGTGAATTGAACTAACTACTTTTTCTTGGTCAGTCTGTATGTTTCATTAGGTGGAGTAATTCTTTTATTTTTAATTACTTATCAATTTCAATCTTGCTTGTTACAAACCAAGTAGTCAGAATTGGAAAAAAAAGAAAAAAAAAAGGCCAAACGCAAACAAATTAGAAGATCACAATGGTTTTATACATTTTTCAAACCCTAAATTATCGCTTCCATTTTGTTGTTGGTGTGTCTTTATTTTGCTCCATCCTCCTATTCAGTGAAATAAGTGAAAGTAGATGTGATATGCTCAAATCATAGGAGCCCAGCTTTCTGTTTAGCTGTCTTGAAATCCAAGTAGGGTGCAGATCTTATGAGTAGGTCAGTATGCCATTGACTTAGTTCATGCCATTTGTTCCTGAATTTGGAACTCTTAAACAAGTTAATTTCTGCTTTTGCCTGGGGTTTCTACCAGCAGGATAATAATGATAACAGTTGTATGGATTATGGCTTGATAACAAACATAGTTCTGTTTTCTGTTCAGATTTGCACTTCGAAAACTAAAAAAAAAAAACAATCAGACTTGGATATATGCTAGATAAGTTGGCATCTTTCATCAGTTAGGCAGTTTTTGACTTGCACTATGAATATATTATATTAAATTTATTATATCAGTTCATAATTATGAAAAAAAAGATCCAAAAACCATGTTTACAAGAAAAGGAAATATTTGACAAAGAACACGAGTAAGAAAAGAGAGACAGGACCATGTAGACATTTGTATATATTTAAACTAGAAATTAGAGTCCTACAGAAAAGAACCAGATTGACATTTGTAACAAATATTTAAAGTAGAACTATGGAGTCCTCCAAAGGAGAACCCTCCAAAAATAGGGGTATGCTGCTTTAAGTGGTGAGCCAAGCACACAATATTCTTTAGTAAAAGGCGAAAGAATAGTTCGCTCTGCGATTCTATGAAGGGTTTGGCTGGTTTGAAATTTACGCTGCTTTCAAAATTTGTTGGATTATGGTTGTTTCTATATAATTCAATGTTTCAAAATTTTCAAGCTTCAGCTCAACTATTAAATGTATTGATTAGCACATTTCTCGTCTTTCAGAACACCACATTCATTGTTATTTTTTTTTTCCTTCTATCAGAGCAGCACACCTCACATCTTTCATCTTGAATTGACAAAATGTGATATCTCCATGTTTGCGTTCTAAGATATGATTCTCTTGTAAATTCACATTTTGATACCCTTTCTTCCTTTTGTTTCCAGGATGCAGCTAGATATCGTGACGAGATAAAAAAAATTGCTCCACATTCTCTTTTAAAATGTTCAAGTGATGCTACAACATTGGTATGACAACTACCTTCAGTGAAATACTTATGTCTTTTATATAGTTCTTTCTTAATGTAATCTTTCTTTAACACCGCGATAGATTTGGCCCATTTGAATTGCCCATGAGGTTAATCCCCGTTTGACCTTAGGAGCACGAGGGTTATGCGGTCTCGCCACAAGAGCTGCTTCCCTAAGATGCGAACTTGCATCCTCGTCCCAATGGGTCGAGGTTGCTTACTGCCTCAACCCCACCCTTTGTGGGTTTTCTTGATGTAATCTTTCTCAAGGGAAATATAATTAACCAAGAAATAACTTCCCTTTTTTAAACAGGGTTTTAAAGTTGATTGCATATGGTAGAATAATTAGTTCAATGTCATGTCTTCAGAAATGCAAAGGTTTAGTATCTCTTTTTGAAAGTCAATTGGACTCTGGGTTGAGGCATTTGTCTGGGATAATTTACTCTGGATTCCGGAAGTTCCAGAATACCCCTCTTACAAAGTTATTTCAATTTTCTTTTCTTTTCTGGTAGAAACTGTTTGTCTTCTAATTTGGTTTGTAATGATTTTTCAATTTTCAATGAAAATATATTTGTTTTCCTTCAAATTCCTCAAAAAAATGTATTATGAATTCTTTTTTCATCTGAGACATCACGCAAAATATGAACTCTTAACATTTAATTTCAACTTATTCAGGGAATCAAGGTTCAAGTTAGGAGTGTATATATAGACAGCAGAAGTCAGCCTTCAAAGGGGCTATACTTCTTTGCATATAGAATAAGAATTACCAATAACTCAGACCACCCTGTTCAACTTCTTAGAAGGCATTGGATTATAACTGATGCTAATGGGAAAACGGAAAATGTCTGGTGAGTTAATCATCCTTCTCTTTGCTATTTTGTTGTGTTATGCTTCCAATGTGTTTTTCTTTTTTTCCTTGGATTCAAGTTCAACTTAACTTCTGTACTTTATTTTCCGTATGACAGGGGGATTGGGGTTGTTGGTGAACAGCCAACAATACTTCCAGGGACTAGTTTTGAATACTCTTCAGCATGCCCGTTAAGCACACCAAGTGGTAGAATGGTAAGACAGTTTATTTGGATTCTTTTTTTTTTTTTTTTTTGTGTGTTAGTGTTACTATTTCCTAGTTCTTTCATCAACTTAGATATTGTTGCTTTGGTCAGTTGACATTAATGGTTACTAAGAGTTGGTTTGAGATTCAATGGTATGGGTATTATGCAATCAGACGGAAATATAACCACGGAGAAGGATAGAAGCACCGGATTTCCTCCTTCCCTTTATTTATATATTCTCTTAAGAATATTAATTAATTTGTTTCAATCAAATAAAAAAAATTGTATACTTAAACCGTCAACATGACACAGCTTAATTTCTGTAAAAGCTCTTATCTAGTAAAACCCATAGTAGATCTACTTCGGAAATAGATATATAATGACATTAATTTTGACTAGGTGCAACACTGCCATGATTTCAAACCAAACAACTATCATTATTTGCATAATCAACAAATCTTACCATAGAAAAAAAGAAAAAGAAAAGCAAAAGTAAAAGCCTTATTGAAGCCCATGTTCTACATGCTTTAATTATGATTTATATGATTCGTTGCATTCTATTCTTCATTAGAATGAGTTGGTATCACGATTTTAACCATGCAACACTGACAGTTTTTTCATCAGAGTAGAAACTGCTTAAAAGGGTGGATAATTGTACTTGAGACCCTCAATTTTTTAGATTCGTTGGTTGCATCTGCTTGTTTGATTTAAGACTGATTTCAACTTTCAAGTATGTCTATATGCCCCTCCTTCATATTCGTATCCTATATAAAACCGGGTGTCTTAAGTCTCGTTATTTGTATTATAATGCAGGAAGGTGACTTTGAGATGATACATGTTGATAGAGCAAGCTCCCGATCATTTAATGTGGCCATTGCACCTTTTTCTCTCTCCCTGCTTGGAGATGATGGTCATACTATTTGAGATATAACTGCAGCATCACCTTCTCAGGTTGTATTCTCACAACCATGCTGAGGAAGTATGGCAGGCTATTTGCTTTATTATTTAATTGTAAATTGTGAAATATCCTATTGTTGCTAATAAATGATCATTGATCAGCAAATATTTGTCCATGCATATGTATTTTTGGAATGATGTGTAATAAAACTCAAGAAAGAAATCAATATTTAGAGATATAGATTATAGACAGTTCAAATTGTGTTCTGTTTCCAACCCCAACTTATTGTGTGTTTGGATATACATTGAAGCCGTGGTGCGTTATATTATGTGAGAAGCAACAAATTGTTGCTTGTGGATTGAGGTCCGTTTGGGAGCGCACCAATGGAAATAACTTTGAGCAAACCATGAAGCTGAAGTAGATGCTACTTTGCGTTGCTCGCAGTAGCATAGTTTCTTATTATGATTCTAAATGTTATCTAGTTATGGACTTATGGTCATCGCATTTAGATTACAAGTTAGAGTCGTGTGCTATTATGGTCTTACAATAAACATGTGATTATATATATTTTTGAAAATTGGGCTTTTATAATCTTGAGCGTAGGGCCAACCCAAAGGAAGGTGAGGCCTAAAGCTAGGTGAGGTCTCAGAATGAAATAATCATGGGATGAAGTCTTATATGTGTAATTTTTGTTAGATATCAAAATGGAGGTGAGATCATAAAATTAATGGGTTATGTACGGGATTAAGTGAGGTGGGCTGGGGTCTAAAACAAAGGCTTGTGTAGCCTTACCAACCGGTCTCCCCTTGACTGTTGAGTTTTTGGGTGAATGATGATATTCACACACAATTACACTAACACAATTTTTATCCTCTAATTATATTTGGTTTTATTAGTTTCTTGTGTACTGAACTTTAATTTTGTCATCTATACTCGACCTGCTGTGTTTATTTTGATGGGAAATAGCTTAAATTAATTTTTTTTATTTATTTTAATTTATTCAAGTTGGTTCCTCTATTTTAAAAATGTTTAAGTTGATTTTTTATTTGTCATAAGTTAATTAATTTAATCCTTTTTGTTAAGTTTCACCGTTAAGTTACGAATAAATTATTTTTTTGGTCCTTCATTTATTTATTCAACTTGATACATATATTTTATTCGATCTTTTATTTATTTTAATTTATTAAATTTAATTATAAAATTTAATAGAAATGATTAAATTATATAACGATTGATACATAAGAAATTAATTTGGATATTTTTAAAATAGAAGGACAAAACGAATAATTTAGCCCGGCAAATATCATCTGAATTGCGTGGGGATTAAATTACGTCACGAAACCTGCCCCAACAAAAAAATCTGCCGTGCCAAGTGAATTGCGTCTCTCTTTTTGCTAAATGCTAACAAATGCGATAGGGATGAAATATTCAAAAGCCCATTCATGTCTTGTCTCGCTGACGTGCCAGCTCCTATTTGAGGAGTTTGGAAAGTCTAAATGATTATTATATCAACAAGTACAACAGGCTTGAATGCTTGATTGGTTTGTTTTTTTTGTTTTTTTTTTTTTTGGCTATAACATAGGGGTATCAATTTGTGTGAAAGTTGAGGAATCGAGCCACAAATAAATTTGTCATTATTGTGGCTAATTTTAGCTACTTAAGATTATCTTTTTTTTTTTTTTTTTTTTGTTATTGACCAACTATTTTTCACAATTTGTAACAACCGGATTGCTATTCAAAATTTTCAGAATTGAGGACTCTTTTCACAAATTAATACGAATCTTTTCTGTTTGTTTTGTTTTCATTCATACATCCCTAATACATGTTTTGCTTGAAGCATAATAAATGTCGTTTGTGAAGACTCTTTTTGGTATATATTTCTAAAGAATAGTCTAGTATGTAACATCTCAACTTATGATCATGTTAATGGATTAGTTTAGTATTTATGCATTCCATATAGTGTGACTCTGCCTTAAAAATCTGTTTTAGTATTTATACATTCCATAGTATGACTTTGCCTTAAAATCGGCTTATGGAAAACAATAATTTTATTTTAATTTATTTAACTACATGCACTCTGTATTAGAAATGTTTTATTTTGTTGCGAAAATTTTCTAGTTATTTTCATACGTCGATAAACATTAAGATAATTTAATTAATGAAATAAATATCAAATTTATCAGTTGAGGGTGTTACATTAGGTGATATCGTCGGTATTATAGGATTATTTCTTGAACGCTGATAAAGTTAGAATACCCTTATAAAAATTGTCTTTTCTAATATTTGAACTTTAATCTCCTTCATCTCCATGAGAAGGCATTTCTCTTTCAATTCTTATTTGTTACATATAACTCTTTGTTCTTTAGTTCGTAAAATATCAAAGGAAAAAGGAAAAAATTAAGTATACCAATAATAATGATACTGAAAAATTACGTAATAAGTTTTTAATATAATTTCATCAATGAAGAGTTTCAGGTATACTAAATTGATGAAGAAAGAGATGGCTTCTCTTATTATTAGATCTGAATGTAGAGCATTAGTGTACCCAAAAAAATGTAGGGCATTATTCTGGTAATCATTTTTTTCCATACCCAATGTGAGTTGTTCATTATTTTATTAGCCATAATTTATATTTAATAGAATTTTAAATATTTATTTTTATAATTTAGGATTTATTTATTATAATTTTGATTGGCTACATGCTGAAGGACATGTCCCATGGCTATGGACAAGTATAGTTTTTTTTAGTTTCTCATATTATCCTGCGTGTAATTGTGAAGACTAATCCCTCGAGCTGAGTAGGATCACAAGGACGACAAAGCTTTCCCTCAAAAATTTTAATGTTACGACATTCTCAGGACTCGAAGTCAAACTCAATACCACTGATTAAGTTGAAAGAGACTCGTGTCATCTCATCCGAACGCTTTTGGGTTGTGATAAGAATAGTTAATAGAATGACTTTCTTTTTATTTTTATTTCTTTATTTTTTACTAACTAGCAGCGTAAATATTTTCAATTTTACACAACCTTTTTGTTTATAAATACTTCAAAAATATATATTGATATACTAATGTAATGACAGAGTCATGGTTATTTTATTTTGTAAACAGCAATTAAATTTAAGAATAATACTACATGGTGCGAAGCCTTTTTCATAAAACGGCCCATACGAACTGCAAAAACATAAAAACAAGGCTTGCGTTTTACATTAATTTTTATAATGAAAATTAAAAAAGAAAACCTGAATATAAGAAGTGGTGCATTCCTCGCAATCCACGAAATTTATTTCGTGTTGAATAGCACCGCTTTAAATTTAATTGGATGTTCTTTTTCTACGATCGATTTAATTTGAAGTTAAGTTTTTGTTTAAAAAATATTACTAGTTAAACAGTTGAGTGTATGTTTGATTAAAATTATTCTCAGCTTAAACATAAAAATAACACTTCCCAACATAATTATTTTGAAACCTATGCAGAAAAGTTATCTCTCAACATGATTTTATCTTATCAAATCTAAAACAAACAGGCTTTAACAAATTTAATTGCGTGTCTATATGAAGTCTAAAAATAAAATAATTACTCTAGGTGGTTGAATCAAGCTAGCAACTAAGTAGGGCCAAATGAGCATAAAATGATTCTAAGAATAGGATTCATAACCAGCAACGAAGCAAGTCAATAAGAAGTTAGAACCTGTAGACGATGCCGAAAAGTTATGATTTGATTGAATAACTAAGGCTAGGTTTACAGCCATAAAATTGTTGGAGGCCATGTCCTTGTCCCTCCTCCTACTTGTTCGTCGCCAATCAGTGTGATTGAAAATTAACTATATAATAATAATAATAATAATAATAATAATAATAATTAACTAGTAAAGTAACTCCAGCAGTCGACCCAAGCATTACTTTAATCGTGCTAAATCTTAGAACGTCCAAATCACAGATCACTCGTATGAATTGATGAATTTTGGTTCCTACGAACCAGCATTTTTGTTAAAATGTATAATAGTAAACATGTAATTGATTCACCCTCGTACCTCTTTGTAGCCACTATGATAAAAAAAATAAAAATTGACTGTAAAAAACTTATAATTAAGTTTTTCATATAATCTTTTTGTATTAAATCAGTTCTTTTTTGTTTTCCCGAATACCAACCCTTAAAATAAGAACTTGATCAGAAGCTTTTACGTTCACAATTTTCTCACTTATGCCTGGCAAGTCACACGAATATCGTCTCTCTTTTGGAAGTCCAATTGCATTGGGTTGGGTTCATTCATATAAACACACCTCTCTCCTCTTCCTGCTGATCATGTGAACTAAAACGCCCAATAGCTACTCTACGGAGGTGCATGCACTGCAACTTGAGGCTTAGATGCTTAATTAGCACTCTCATTCCATTGTCACTGAACATGAAAGGTATGTCTCTCTCTACCCGCAACAATTTGAGTGTGTTGGAATGCCTTTTTCGCAATTATTAATAAATAAGAATTATAATGGTCTTCAGATAATCTTTTTCCTTTGGACTTTGGACTAATATTGTTTTGGTATATCCGGTATTTACTGGCATCAAAATTGCAAAGAACCCTAGAGTTTTCGGTTCTGTAAAACAATTACTTTCAAAGATTTTTAAGTTGTTGAATGTTTAGGGTTTATTGGCATCAATATTGTTGAATGTTTACTTTCAAACAATTACTTGTCAAAAAAAAAAGTTGTTGAATGTTAACTAAAGCCACGTGGTTAATGGTATAGCTTGTTAGTCAATCAAATATGAGTGATTTTTTTTTTAATTGAAGGATTTATATTTTTATAAGGTGTATACCTCCTAAATAAGAGTATTTATGAAATTGGCTCGTCCTCATTACCCGTCCTTGAAGTAAATTGGACAAGGTTCAAGTTTTTAAAATTTGACCCGACATTTTTTAGGGTCGGGTTTGGGTAACGCTTCAAGTTGGTTTGGCATGGTATAATATTTTAAAATTTATATGTTTTCTTGAAAGTTAGTGATAGATTATAATTAAGACTCTTAGATATGAATTAATATATTTTACCTAACATAATAATTTTTTGGCTAAAACGCACTTTTCATCCCGTTACTTTTTCATTTTGGCAAAATTCGTCCCCCTAATTTTTTTGAGCGATTTTAATCCCCTACATTTTTCTAAAATTGTAATTTTCGTCCCTCCGTCTAATTCCCGTCAAAAAACTAACAGAACATGCCTACCAGACAAACGTTTTACCACGTGGCTTGTCCAGCTGGCACTAAAAAGTTGGCAAAAATGCACTTATCATCCCTCTAGTTTTACACTTTGACGAAATTTGTCCCCTTAGTTTTTTTGGAGTAATTTTAGTCCTCCCATTTTTCTAACATTGCAATGTTCGTCCCACTAATTTTTACTTTAGTGAAATTCTTCCCCTTACATTTTTTAGTAATTTTAGTGTTGACATTTTTCTAACATTACAATGTTTGCCCATCTATTCATAAAACTAACAGAACATGCTTACGTGCCAAACGTTTTGTCACATGGTTTATCCAATACTAAAATAATAAAAATCATTAAGCAATATTTAAAATAATATCATAATAATTTGTGTACCAAGCAAGCCTGAATTCTAATTAATTAAGTAATATTTGAAAAATTGTAATAATATTTTATTTTAGTATTTATTATAAATTTTTAAATTTTTATGGATATATATATATATATATATATATATATGAGGAGGGATCAAGTTATTCCAAAAGTAACTTTAAGAGAGTTACTCTCAATCTCATCCATCCATTTATTTTAATCCAACAAAGGTCATGTGGCTTCTTTAATGAATTAATATAGATCCATTGGATTGGAATAAATGGATGGATGAGATTGAGAGTAACTCTTTTAAAGTTACTCTTAGAGTAACTTGATCCTCTCTCTCTCTCTCTCTCTCTCTCTCTCTCTCTCTCTCTCTCTCTCTCTATATATATATATATATATATATATATATATATATATATATTATGAATATTTATTATCGATGAATTAAGTTTGTTTGATAAGCGAAATGCATCTCTTTGGAGCGTCAACTTTGTTTTCATCAATGGAGATTTATCAATGAAACAATCATAAGTTGGCTATCAATGAATGTACAATTGGTGGATTTTGACTGCATTTGTCTCAACACGCAAACTCTGATAAAAGAGTTCAAAGGAAGAAGATGAGATAGTGAATCTACATATGACCATTTTTTTAAATTTATAATAAAACATAAATTATTATTATTATTATATTATTTTAGATAGCCACGTGACAATATATTTGCTACGTAGGCACAGGGACGGATGCAGGTGTAGGAAATTGGGGGCAATTGCCCCCACTAAGTAAAAAAATATAATTACTAAATGTTGAATAATTTAATGTTGCCCCCACTAAAAAATAAATGTTACCCCCACTGGAAGATAAATGTTGCTTTCATTGCTTTGCAATCCTACTCTTTATAATACTTTTTCATTTTTTTGTGAACAATCAAGTGTACATTCATATAAGATGAATACTAGAATAATTGTTTGGTCATATACATAGAGAAAAATATTTTTTATAGTATTGAAAATGAAAAAATATACAACAATTTCAAAATATGATAATGATGTCATTATTTTATCGCTTATGCATTTATACATTATTTATAAAAATATTTATAGTATATGATTTTGTCCCCACTAATCAAAATTTCTGGATCCATCCTTGCGTAATCATATCCCACTAAAAAAATTAGGGGGACGGATTTCACCAAATTGAAAACTAGGGGGACGAACATTATAATGTTATAAAAATGTGAGGACTAAAATAGCTAAAAAAATAGGGAGACGAATTTCACCAAAGTGGAAAAGTAGAGGGACGAAAAGTAGATTTTAACCAATTTTTGGGGCCAGCCGGACAAACCAAGTGGCAAACGTTTTGCTATATAGACACGTTCCATTAGTTTTCTAACGGGAATTAGACGGAGGAATGAAAATTGTAATTTTAGAAAAATGTAGGAACTAAAATTATTCAAAAAAAACTAATGGGACGAATTTCGCTAAAATGAAAAATTATAGGGATAAAAAGTGCATTTTAACTTAATATTTTGTATTGATATAACTTTATTTTGACTTAATATTGATATAACTTATTTTGTAATATATTAGTTTCATACTTAAATTATTTTTATAATTTAACTATACATAACTTCCAATTTAATTAATACATTATATATATATATATATATATAATTTACTCTAAGAGTAACTTTAAGAGAGTTACTCTAATCCAACAAAGGTCATGTGACTTCTTTAATGAATTAATATAAATCCATTGGATTAGAATAAATGGATGGATGAAATTGAGAGTAACTTTCTTAAAATTATTATTGAAAGTTACTTTTGAAGTAAGTGAATTATATATATATATATATATATATATATATATATATATATATATATAGTCGCGTCAAATACCAATCCCTATTACTCATTAGACGATGACCAGGTCGGGTTTAGATAAAAAACATATTGGGTGGGGTTCTAGTTGAGTTAAATCCAACCCACAAACACCTTCACTCGTAAAGAAGACCAATAACTAACAAATTTTTTTCCTTTTTAAATCTACAAGTTCATTAAACACCCTACGAATGAAGGGGGAAAAACTAAATGTTGAACTCCTTAGAACTTCCCAAACTTCAACAATCACACATTTGGTATGCCGGAACACATTCTCAATTTAAAACTTTGGAGAATGCTAACCATCAGTGTTTTTAGAGCACACTAATTAAGAAATAAATAAAAAAATTTATGGAAAAATAGTGTATTTAGGTTTTGTTTGATAAAAATAGTTTATAGGCTAGTTTTTAGTTAAAATGCTAGTTGATTGAATTTGAATTATTGGATACGATTAGTTGTTGAACTAGCTCATAAATATAAAAAGATATATTTATATGATTTTATATAAATTCATTTGAAATTCTAACTAAAGCTTTGTAATTAGAATATTATTTTTATTTTTTAAATATTTTATTAAATAATATAAATGAAATGACATTTTTATATGACCTTTCTAGATAAGTTTTATTTTAGAAGGTAGAGGCCATGTAAAATAGGAATTTCATTGAAATGATAAGGATAAAATGAGAAAAAAGTTAATAAGTTATAAACTAAATAAAATAACTTATAAACAAAAGCTATAAACTAATGAGATAAACTTGTTTACCACCCAACATCTCTACTTAATTTGGTCAAACAAGCTTATAAGATAGTCACATAAGTTATAAGCTGACTTATTGGATTTGTCAAACAGAACCTAATAACATTTTAGTTTACATCTTATTAACTTTTATCTCATTTTTAACCTTGTTATTTTAAGAAAATTCATACTTTACCCTTATTATTTTAATTTTTTTTCTCATTTTTACACTTAAAATCTACAAATCTGTATTTATAAATAAATTCCCATGTCAAAAAATATTAGAGAATATATTTTGAGTTTAATTGTTATACACTGTCAGTGTAAATTACACTGACAACCAATCAAAAATCATGGTGTGTGTGACTTTTAAGGTAGTTAGGATAAAAGTCCAATACTTTAGTTTATGTGGCAAATTCTGATTGGTTGTCTGTGTAAAAAATCTTTACACTGACAATATATACTAATTAAATCCATATATTTTTGTCTACAAAACAAAAATAAAATTTATGTAAAAAAATCATATAAACATGTCATTTTATTTTTAGCATCTCATTTCATTTAATAAAAATAAAGGTATTAAAGTTTTTAAAATTAATAATTATTTTAAAATAAATTAAATAAAAATATAATTTATATAAAACAATATAAACATCTCCTTTTATGTCACTTTATATTTATAAGTTAGTTCAACAATTAATTTTATCAAACACTTCAAATTCAATCAATTAGTTTTTACAAATATAAGCTTTTAGCTAAAAAGTAGTTTTTCAATTATTAGCTAGCTTTTCAACTTTTAGCTAGCTTATCAGTCATTTTTGTCAAAGAGAGTCTTAAAATAGCGTATGAAAAAAAGTTATGAGCTAATGAGATAAATTTATTTATCAAACACATTTACTTTGATAAAACAACCTTATAAACTAGTCAAATAAGTTATAAGCTAACTTATTTGGTTTACCAAGCCATAATCAATTATTGATTTATGAAATTATATATAAATTCAAACTTCATTGTATCTGTTATTAATTAAAGAAAAAAAAGGGAAAAAGAAAACATAAGTCCGCTGTTTCTCCCACCTTTACCAATATTTAAAAGATAAGTATTTGGTTCGCCTTAATTTGTTCTCCCGTCCTCCCCATACCTCATATCAATTTTAATATATATATATATATATATATATATATATATATATATATATATATATATATATATATATATATATATATATATATAGACTAAATCACATAGATTAATAAAAAATAATAAATAAAAGAAAGAGAGTAGTAATTATATCAAATTAATCTTATTAATCATTAATGTTTAACTATTATCATAAATACAAAATGAAATATTTAAGAATATAATTGATAAAAAAATATTTAACATTACGCTGAAAATATAAAATAATCTATATTTTCAGATAATTTTTTTCTCTAAATATATATAATGAAACCAAAGGAATATTTATTATTATATGAATAACCGAAGCGTGTTTCACAATTCAAATCCAAAACTTGCTTGCAAAATCTGCCATCTTCCAGTTGGCAAGCGTTAGAACTTGTAACCTTCCAGTTGTAGCCACCGACCAACTCCAAGTCAAGGTAGTCTCCACCACGGGGCCCATTCAATTCAATGTCGCAAAGGAAAGTAGCATCAGTTTTGTGCTTTAACTGAAAACCACCCGATGGCCATGATGGTTGTTCTGTTCTCCCATGCATAAGGATAACATAACAACCTTATTCATTCCCAAATCAGCCTTTTCATGATTGCAAATGTGTCCCAAATAATATGAGCCTCCCAAATACACATTATCCATATCATGAATTTGGGCGCTAGAAATTTGGGCGCTTCTAGTTTGTACCTTTTAAAAAATAATATAGTAATCATGTTCCAAATCATTGGTATCATACAAGCATGGCATCCCATCTCTTAATTAAAAGCATCTATTTTCATTTTTAAAAATAATTTTTAACAGTAGTAGGGATACTATATTATGACCATATGGTTATGACTGAAATACCAATATATCATATTATGAGACAAAATAGATATATAGTATAAGAACGTAAGAGAAACATCAAATGAGTATATGTTAAAGTGCTCAAATATCAATTTGTTTATTGAGTAAATGTCCAAATTGATCTATGCAAATTTTTGGGGATTCACTTTTAATCCCTGAAAAAAAATTAATCATTTAATCTCTTAAAATTTACAAACGCAAGACAAATTAGTCCCTAGGTTTAATTCTGACGTTCATTTACTTGTCTATGTATGCCATTAACCGTCCTATCTGATTTGTTAGTGGTCCTGCGTGACCTATGACAAAATTTCATTGTGAAAAAGAATAAAAAGTGAAAAAAAAACATACGTAATTTTAAAATCCAAATACCTGAAAATTATGCACTTTTCTCACTTATCATTCATTTTTCATAGTGAAAATTCGTCATAAGCCATGCAAGATCACTAACAGGTGAAATATGATGGTTAATGAGATACGTAAGCAAGTTAATGGACGTCGGAACTAAACCTAGAGACTAATTTATCCCATGTTTATAAATTTGAAAAATTAAATGATTAATTTATTTTTTTCAGGGATTAAAAATAGATCCTCAAAAATTTGAAGGGAATAATTTGAGTCTACCCTCTCGTCTCTTTCTATCTCTTTTTTGGCCTTTGTCATCTCCTACCTTTTATGTTAGTTGGCACTTTATTTCTTTCTCAGCAAGTCATGACTCACGCGAGGCAAAACCATTCTTGGAATACATGAAGCATCTCCACTCCAACTATTCCAATACAAAATCCAATACAATTGTACCCTCTCTCTGGTCCCTTTCATCTGTCCCCCCTCCCACCATAATATTTTTTAAAAAAAAAAGTAAAATAAGATTGTTAACCCGAAGAAAGGTTCACAGAAACACGCATGTCTTTTGGGTTTGGAATAATTTAAAATTTGCATGGGAATGTGGTGATCAAGACCACAATCAGATTTTGGTTGGATAACAAGAAAAGTAAAGAGAAGAAGCTTATGCTCAAAGCACACCATCCTTATCTTTTCGCTGTCTCTCTCTCTCTCTATATAACACTTTAGTGGTTTTCTATATACAAAGCAAAGAAGCAAAGCATCTCCTCTTCTCGCACCTCCACACTCTGCATTGCTTTCTCTTGCAAATTTCAACCTTTTCTTTGCTTACGGTACATAGCTGCCTCTTTTTTTCTTTATAGACCGATTAATATACTAGTAATATTGTCGGTTGTGTCTTTCTGTGCAAAAATCTACCCAAAGTTTGGAATCTCTACGTTATCTGATAGTTAATCCATTAATTAATGTGGTCAAAATGGGTCATCAAGTTCAACTTTTTGGTTCTTCCTGTCCCCAAATTTTTTCAGCTGTTCCCATTTTGAAATGCATGACAAACCCATATGTACTTTTCCATTAAGCACCACTTTTGTTCATTTTCATCGTATAAAATGGTTCTCCCTTATTCTTGTGGTTCATTTATATATGGTCTAGTTCAGTGTATTTGATTAGACCCATTTCAAAGTTTCAATCTTGTCTTCTGGGTTCTCGGCTTTGATTAAGATCATTAAGAAATATTAGATTTGTTCATTCTTCAATAGCATTTGTTTGCTGACATTTTTTTGGGGAAGGGGAACCATAACAAGTTAACAACACCACCCCCACGTACCTTCACCATTATACAGTGATAAAATCTGAAGTAACGCCATGAGCTTTGTAACAGGCTCTCCCAAAAGCACTTGGCAACCCATCATGACTTCAGATACAACCGTCCGAAGTTACTGGCTAAACTGGAGGGTTTTGCTTTGTGCCATCTGGCTCCTCCTTTCAGCAATCTTTTCATCATTGCTTATATGGAAGTATGAAGTTCTAAGAAAACCAGTAAGAAATGGTAACAACATGGAAGCCCGGAAAGAAACAACACCAACTTTGTATGAGGATGAAACTTGGATGCCTTGCTTAAAAGGAATTCACCCTGTCTGGCTTCTTGCTTTTAGAGTTTTTGCATTTATTGTGCTTTTGATGCTTCTCATTGTCACTTCTACTGTTGACGGAGGAAGCATTTTCTACTTTTACACTCAGTAAGTTCACATTCCCTATTGAATTTCACATCAAGTTTTGCATGCTATTGCAAATGGATTAATGGACATTATATGGATAGGGTCTCTGTGCATATATGTTTAAGACTATGTGTGCGTACAGTTCTGTTTTCTTTCTAAGCAACATCTTACATTGTGAAGCCTATTTCACCTCTTACTGTATTGAATTAAGCACACCAGGTTCTTCTTTCCTAGCATTTGATTATTGATTTTTCTGGTTTTCGGTTTTGTTTTTGGGGTTTTGAAACAGGTGGACTTTTACTTCAATCACCATTTATTTTGGGGTAAGTAACTACTATAAAGGGCCTAATATATGTTTTTTCATTAGTTATGTTACTATGTCTATAATCTACTTTATAATCTCTATTTTCTAATATACACTTGTCATTGTGTGTGATGTTGTAGCTAGGATCTTTGCTCTCCATGTATGGATGTTACCAACATCATAAGAAAGCCAGTGGTGATAAGGTTGACAATGTGGATGGAGAGGCAGAGCAAGGAACTTGTGATGCTCCTTCACTCCCACAGAGTTCTAATCCATCCAACCATGAGAAAGGCTTAGGAGCTCCAGAAGAACATCTTGTTCGCCAACCTGCTGGCACTTGGGGTTATATCTTTCAAATAATATTTCAGGTGCCCTTTTTCTTTCTCTGTATTCTTCAAATAGAAGAGTTATAACTGTGATGAGCTCAGTTTTTAGTACGAAGTCCTCTTTTTTCACCCATCATTAAAATTTTCAACCTAACATCTTAGTAATGACTAATGAGATGGCATTCTTCTTTTCCTGCATAATGTAAAAATTTGCTAATTTTCTCTTTTCTTTCAGTTCTATGCTATTAAAAGTGGCGGGTAGTATAGCCTTTCCTTTGGCTGCATAATTGACTTTCGTTTCTTCACCTGTGAATAGATGAATGCAGGTGCTGTAACGCTCACAGATTGTGTATTTTGGTTCATAATTGTTCCGATTCTAACCATCAAAGATTACAACATAAATTTTGTAAGTATCATTTATGAGCTATTTGTGAATTTTCTTTTATAACTTTCACACTCAGCAATTAGCATAGATAGTTTGTCTACCTGTGTTCCTGCTCTTACCAAAAAACGGGGAGACTTCAAAGCTCTCATGTTAAATTCTCATTTGGCAGCTTACCATCAATATGCACACCATCAATGCTGTTTTTCTGCTAGGCGATACAGCTCTAAATTGCCTGGTGAGTTTCTGCATTTAGTTCAATTTAATTGTTCACTTCTAATGCACATGAATTTGCGAATTCTTACCTTTATTTTATTTTTCTCTCCAGCGATTCCCTTGGTTTCGAATAGGGTACTTTTGCCTGTGGACAGTCACATATGTGATATTCCAGTGGATTGTTCATGCTTTCGTTAAACTCTGGTATAAATCTCATTTTTTTTTATATCAACCACCGTGAAAACATCATCATATATTGTCTAATATAAGTTCATTGTCCTGAGAAAACAGGTGGCCATATCAATTTCTTGACTTGTCATCCCCCTATGCTCCACTATGGTATGTAGTTCTTTTTCTTTGCCATCATATTCTGCTAGCTTGTCCATCTTTCTGCTAGGAAATTTCTTTTTTTCTTCCAATCCCAATAAAAAATCTTGCTTCTCATTCCGTTCATATTTTTCTAGTTCATGATATTTTGTTGACCCTTTTTCTATGGCTTGTAATTGATTTTTAGGTACTTTTCGGTGGCATTACTGCATATTCCATGCTATGGCGTCTTCGCTTTGATAATGAAATTGAAACACACTGTGCTGTCAACGCGGTACCCTGACTCGTATCGATGTGTCACATGACTTTGGCTTAGTAGCTGGGAGTAAACTAGCTTCGATTTTCTGAAGAATATCAATTTTATCACGAAAGAGGGAATAGAAGGAACAAGGAAAAAAATAGTCATCCATAAAAAAAAAAAAAAGGAAAAAATAGTCAGATTATACGGTGAAATGTGGATTCATATATTGAGCAAGTATACAGTAAAGTATGTTGCTGTTTTTTTTTTCTTTTTGGACATTATAGCAGTTGAGCAGGGAGAATTTGGCTTACCCCAAAAAAAAAAAAACTTGCACAAAAAAAAAAGCAAGGAGAATTTGGCAGTTACTTTCGGCCAACACTTCTTCATGTAAATAATTAACCAGACATTCTAAGAACTAATCTGATTAAGCGCTGATTCAATGATTCTTGGATTATCTTTTACTCCTAAATATATGCATTTATTACCAAAAAAAATGTGCATGCATTGTGATTTCTAACTAGCCATTATTTTGAAAAGCAAGTTTCATTCTGAATGGTTTATTCGCATTCATATAATTTTCAGATCGAATATTAAATTACCCCAAATGTGATTCAAACACATTCTGATTACATCCCTAAGTATACTCTATAACTTTTTATACATGTGTTCACTTCTTAAGGCGTTAGGTATATTGGATTTTTCGTTTTCTAAATGAGGAAATTTGCAATCTTAATTGTTTATTTACGCTTCTAGTTAATTAATCTCAATTTTACTAAAACTAAAATCAAATCATGATTTTTTAACAAGACATAGGGATGGACAAATTGGTATGACAATAGCCCCATCCTCTTTTTATATAGGCTTCAACTCACATATATTTTTTAAAACATCAGGTTTTTTCGTCATTGGTAAGGCCCCAAATTGGTCATGAAAATAATATTGAGATACAATTGATCCTGGAAAATAAAAAATCTCAATATGATTCTTAAAGATGTTAAATGTAATTATTTTTAGGACAAATTTTAGGACACTTTAGTTTTTATCATAGTTTCTTTTAGCTAACATTTGAGACTTTTGATGATCAGTTGAAATTTTTTATTTTTCAAAAACAAAAAATGTTTTCATATTTTTTTTTTTTTGAGGATCAACTTAGCTCTTTACTTTTGAATGAGAGAGGACTATGTAACACCTCGATTTTCTTAATCTCTTTAATTAATCAGTAATTAAGTAATTATATTTTATTGGAGGGTCTAGAAACTTTAATAAATTATTCCGAGGCCATAGTCACACTCTACGCCATCGTAGGAGACTATGGTTAAGTTTTGGGCCGAAAACTCAAACGGAACCCGATTTATGTTTTTTCGAATGATAGTGTTTTTCTACTATCATGACCTCATTTTGACTAACTGTCAGAACCATTAGTCTTAAAATTCAATCCTCTATCTTTTTGCTAAAATGTGTCCTGACGTCCAAAAATATAAATAATATTTTATATTCGGACTGAAAATCGATCGGGTGGACGATTCGAGTTGTCTTAGGGTTTTTCGAGAACCTTGAGCCAATAATTTTCATACCAGGGCTATGTTAAATTATTTGGGGACTCCTATCAGTGTCGTGAGGATTTTTCAAAATGTCGGGATATGAATTGACCAAATTGCCCTTGATTAGTTTTTACTAATTACCTTTTTTCACTTTACCTTAACTTAAGTCTTAAGTTTACTTAAGATAATATCCAATCTCTCACACTCCCATCCCCACAATTTTCGACCAGCCCTCCCCCTCCAGAAAACATCTCCTTCTTTCTCTTCTTTCACTCTTTTCTCTTCTTTCTCTTTTCTCTCCATAGAACTCCATTTTTGGAGCTTGAGAACTTGAATTTTTGTGAAGCTTCTTCACTAGTTTTTGAAGTAGATCATCCTAGGAGGTAACTCACCATCTCTATCTCTCTCAATCTCTCTTTATTCTCCTTTAATTTCCATGATCATAGAAGTTAGGGTTTTGTCCCAAAAATATTCAAAAATCCATGATAAATTGTAGGAAAGTCATTTTGATACCAAACCAGTTTCTATGGTGTAACATCTTAAAATTAAAAATAATTGGAGATAATAACGTTAGAGAAATTAGATAATTTTTGGGAGGCTTAGACTGCATGTTTTGGGCCTTTGAATTAATTAGAAAAGATAAAAGATAATTAAAATCTGCAACAATAACAGAACTCTATCTAGACTTTATCTAAAACTTATTTAATAACAAACTCTAACTACACTCTATCTAAAACTTATTCAAAGACTCTATCTAAAACTTAATTCAAAACTCAGTCTCTATGTCAGGATGCGTTAAAAATAGGTTTAAAAATAGGGAATCAGTGCAACACTATAGATATACCTTCTTATAACACCATAGTGCGGCTAGGAACCTTTTTTTGCACCCTAAAACATCTTAGTAACGGCTGTGGAGCATCTTCATGCTTGGGAGATGGGGTTGCAACAAGCAATGAGTTTGGAAGGAGAACAACAACAACAACAACAACAACAACAAGAAGAAGAAGAAGAAGAAGAAGAAGAAGAAGAAGAAGAAGATGAAGAAGGAGAAGGAGAAGGGGATTCAAGACTGAGGAAGGCGACATCTAGGATTCGCCATAGGGTACGCTTTAAAATTCTTGGAGGTCTTCAAGAGGTGAGTAGAAATATTATTTCTCACCCTTTTCATGGTGCAAATTGATTTGGGGTTTGGGTTATATTTTCAAAATGCGTTTTTGGAAAATAATCATGCATTTGGTCAAATCCTGATTTTACAAATTTGGGGGTTTTCCTTCTAAGGTGTTCCTGCTGTTAATTAAATGGTTATTATTGAAATTGATGCTATGATATATATGATACATACGTGATTTGGTTGAATTGATATGTTATATATGCACTATTTGATGATATTTGTGATATTGGCATGATTCAATAACAGTTAATATGTTGGATTTTGTTTGCTGCAATACCGCCTATGATAGGGGTATCGAAAGTAACACTGCCAATGATTTGGGGTGTCGAAATATGAAATACCTCCATGATGGGGTATCGAAAGTAACATCGCCACACGTTGGGATGTCGAAATGAGTAATACCACCAGTGTACAATGGTTGGTATCGAAATGAGTAATGTCACTGAAGAGAAGGTGACATCGAAATACCTTCATGAGTAAGGTAGGCAATGGGACGCCATTGTTATGTGCAGTTTGAAAGTCATATGACATATGAAAATATTTGAGATTGTTTGATATATGAGATTTTGTCATATTTGATTTATGATGTATTAATGATGATTGTTACTGTCAATAATAATTTATATTATTATTATTATTTTACTATACATTATTTTGAAAATAGCGGGTACCATGGATAGTTTTTCTGGTTACCGCACCGGCTGAGAACAATGCTTTTGTGAAAACCCTTTAAACTGTATTTCTGTTCACTGAGATTTTATATCTCATTAGTAGTATTGTTTTCAGAGCCTGAGGATGTCCCTGTTGAGCAGCCAGACGTTTTGAAGACTATCTCTTTAGCTTTAGAGCTTGGTTAGTATTGTATGGCATATGCCAGGAGGACCTTTATTATCTTTTAGTTATTTTCTTATGCGAGATGTTATAAACGTCCTGTTTTGAAGTTTTGAAACTGATTATGTTATTCGGTTTTTGAATTAATGTAAACAATTATTTTGGACTAATATTATATTAAGTATTTATTCAGTGTTTATTTAAGAAAAAATTTTATTTTTCCTGATTTTATTTAAATTATTAATTTGGGTTACTAATGTAACGAAGGGCGTTACATATGGCCTAGGTTCATGGCATACTTGTATGGTCCAAGAGCTTAGAGTCAATAAATCTCTCTAGGGTATTTAACCATAGAGGGGTCGAAACCCCCTATTATGCAGGGTAGGGTTTTTGGTTGATTTTTGATGTTTTGACTTGATATCTAGGGCTATCACATTTAGTTAGGGTGCTGTCAAAGAAATGAGGATTTTTGGAGCTCCTTAGCTATTTTTCATTCAATAGGGCCGAACCCTAGGAGTAGTGCAGTAGGAGAAATCTTTACTTTTTGAGCTAATGCCTTCATTGATTATGCTTAGAGATACCTAAGGATCATTGATCCAAAAGTTAGGAATTGTTCGACATCCCTAGCCTAATTAATTAAATAGGGGCAGTAGCTAATCCTAAGGAATTAGGGAGCTTTTGATTTAACTGTATTGATTTCTGGTTGTGTTTTATTGTATAGAATTGGACAGGATTCGAACATCCGACAGCGCAGCCGACTGACAGCTGCGGAGTAGTAGCCGGAGCTGCTCGAGGAAATCACTAAGGTGGGGAGAAATAACTAATTTCGTCGGGAAGGCAAGCTTAGTATAGAATATATATATCTGTGTAGGGGAACCCTAAAACCCTACTAGAGGTTGAGCCCTGGATAAAGTGCCTAGACCCTAGGTGTATGTAATTTTGGGCTATCGCCGCTAAGTTGATATTATGAATGATGAGACTGATTGAGGTTGATTGTGTTGAATTATTTAATTGATTACCTGTTGATTTTGTTTTGGTGAACTGTGTGTTTGATGAATTATTGCCTGAATTTATGATGATAACTGTACTGGAAAGATCTTCTGTTGCGATGTTTATTGTGATTTGTTGGTTGAGTGTTGATGAGAGTATGGTGAGCGATGATGTTGTTCGGGTTGATATCGTTGTGGTCCCGACCGTGGAGCTGTGACTCGTAGACGTAAGGTGTCGTGATGCTGATGCTGATGTGATGTTGATGATGATGTGATGTTGATGTTGATGACTGATGTTGACGTTGATGTGATGCGATGTGTCGTGGTCGTGGATGAGTGTTTAGGCGTGAGGTTCCGATATCAACCTGCGATGGATGTTTGTTGCATTTTCATAACATTTCATACCACAACATTTGATCCCAAAGGGGAATGTCCAATTGGGGACGTTACGTAAAATACCGAGGCGGGATATGATGTGATGTGATGTAATGTAATCCCGACGGGGATGTCCAATTGGGGACGTGATGTATCGACCGACATGCATATAGGGAAGACAACATATATATAGGGACTAGTATCTCTCCTATAGGCTTATTCGAGAGAACGATGTTTGAGATGATTGTGATGGGTGACTTAAGAGATGGATGAGGTTGTGTTATATATGTTATCCGTGTTGTGTGATGTATATATATATGCTGTACTGATGCCCCTTTCCTATATTGATGAATTATGTTTCTTATCTCCCTTTATTTTTCTATATGTGTCACTTTATTTAATGGGAAGATCCCGAAGAGGAACCAGCTGCCGAGGAACTGGACGGCATTCCATACGAGCCTGACGCCAGATGACGGGCTACGGACCCTAGTTTCGAGAGGTTGGGCAGTGATCGTGATTAGTCGGAGAGCTGTTTCTCGGCCTATCTTTCGTATTGTTATTTTGGTTTGTAACAATATACTCTGTATGTACTGCTTTACTACTGTAACCCTACTGTTAGGGCAATGATGTATGTGATATATTTCTTTATATTTAAAGTTGTGTACTCTGAAGCGTAGCGTGCCGTTTATTGTTTTGCTTCCGCGCTAAATTTATAATAGAATATATTATAATTAAATTCTTTTAAAATTTGATATTTAAATAGCAGTGAAATAATAATTACTGACAGTTGTTTTTATAAGCACGTCAAAACGCACAGTATAGTCCACGTCAAATTTTGGCTGGACTAAAACCCTAAACCCATTCATTACTAGTTATTAGTACTGAAAAGAAAATAACACAGAGAGACACGAAGCACCCAGCCATGGCGAAACCCATCGAAGCCGGCATCGAAGCCCTACAGCGCCTGAAAGCGACGGATCCACCGATATGGATCGCTCCGAACCCGGCTCTGTCTGAAACCGCTCGTTCTGCATCGCAGTACCTTTTCTCCACCCTCAGACCCTTCTCCCAAAAATCGCCACTGGACCACCTCCTTGTCGACGGCTTCGACGCCGAACAGATATGGCAGCAAATAGACCTCCAGTCACAGCCTCTCCTGTCCTCTCTTCGCCGCCGTCTGAAGCATCTGGCAAAAAATCCTGAAGAGATTGACCAGCTAAAGGTTGCTTCGGAAGGTTTAAAGAAGAAGGAGGAGAAGAAGAAGAAGGAGGAGAAGAAGAAGAAGCAAGATGTGTCGGACGAAGAAAGCGACGGTTTTGACGAGGAATTGGATGAAGCTGACGAAGACGAGGATGAAGAAGGTGTAGAAGAAGAAGAAGAAGAAGAAGAAGAAGAGGATGAAGGCGGAGAGAGCGGGGAAAGCGAGAGCGAGCAGGAGAATGGTGAAGGTGGTGGAATTGAGGATAAATTCTTGAAAATAGATGAATTGTCTAAGTACTTAGAGGAGGAAGAGAATTTGGAGAATGGTGAGGTAGACAAGAAAGGTGAGAAGGATGAGGATGAAGACACTGAAGATGATGAGGAAAGTGATGAGGTTAGAGTGCTCTGTGATATAGTTTGATCACTTTTTTTTAATGGTCAAGATATTTGTTGCCTTTATGAATTTTCCCCCCTTTTTAATTCTGTCTGCAAAATGAATGTTGACAAGGTTCTGTGTTTGTTTGTTTTTTTGGTTATTAACTAATTGGTTTCTGACTCACTCATTCTATATTTATCTAGGCTGGTGGTTTTGGGATTGACGGTGATGAAGATGAAGAAGCAGAGGACATGGAAACTGCAAGGTGTTTGTTCTTGTCTTTCCGTAATGCAACCAAAAGAAAAAAAGATTCGGATATTCATCCATCTTATGCTTGCAACTTAAGTTATTGACTTATTGGTTATATTGCTAATTCTATAATTTCACTTATGGGTCAAAGAAATGTACAAATAAAAGCTCTAGATTGCTTCTTTTTCAGTTTGCTTAATGATCTATGTTCCGCATATAACTATAGATACATAACACTCTCGCAATAAGGTGGGATAATGATATCAAAGCATTACTGGCAGGGGTCCAGGCATATGGTAGTACATATAGAATTGTGATTTTAATGTTAAACACTTGTCATGTGCCAAAATGATGTGCATAGTCTTCTTTCTTCATTTTTTTTAAAAATTTATTTTCAATTTAAGCTTTCCAGAAGCGGAAGAGCTTATCCTTTTTAATGTTACATTGAGTTTAGGATTCCCTCTATGGTTCTTCTTGAATATTGTATTTGGCTCAGTGATCTTTCCGTTTTCTTGAAGCTTTACCGTGTTTGTTTTCTTGCTATTTATTATATTAGTTATTGTGTGGGTTGGTTTCTTGTGCTATATTTACTTTAGCATTCTTCCTTAAAATGTTTTCACCACTCATATATTATGTAACTGGCTGGGTGCTGCTCTGCTCTTGATTACATAACTCCTTGTAATTTCTTACTAATTTAGATGTTTTTCTTTATGTATGCTGGGTTCATTTTTTGGTCTGTTGCTTTCAGGTATGAAGACTTCTTTGGAGCTAAAAAGGAAAGGGTCTCAAAAAACAAAGTTCGGTTGCTTCACGAATCTGAAGATTCTGGGGATGAAGATGACATGGAATTTGACGAACAGGTATTACATTATTTCTATGTTATAAATATTTGACCACCAAGAAAATTTACTTTTAAAATATGAAATTTCATATTCTATTTTTTACTCATATATGCAGAAGAAAGGGAATGCTTCTACCCATGAAAAGAAATTGGAAAAAATTCAATCAAAGATAGAGCTGATGGAGAAAGCTAACTTAGAGCCAAAAACTTGGACTATGCAGGGTGAGGTAATACAATGGTCCCTTATTTGTCTTACCTGACTTATTTGTGAGTTGCATTTGTAGGCCCTCTTTGCTATTCTGCTAAGGTTTAATTATTGGTTTTCAATTTTATGAAAGGTAACTGCTGCAAAGAGACCCAAAAATAGTGCATTGGAAGTTGATCTGGACTTCGAGCACAATGTAAGACCTGCTCCAGTCATCACTGAGGAGGTTACTGCTTCAATTGAGGATATGATCTTGAAAAGAATCATTGAGGTAGATTACTGTGCTGAGCTGACATGGTTTTAGATGTACACTATAATGCACCATGTTAGTTAAACAAGGGTTGAGGCTGATACATATATGTATGTAACTATATATGATAATATGTACTATTTCTTTAAAAATCTGGATGCGTTAAGCTGATTATTGAGTGACTACCAAGTAATGCATGAGATTTGAATACACATGCACACAAAAATTATGTTTCTAATTTAAATTTATCTTTATTATAGGGGCGTTTTAATGATGTCCAAAGGGCGCCTAAATTGCCATCAAAAGCTCCTCGGGAAGTTAAAGAGTTGGTAAACCTTTATTTACTGAAATAAATAGATTTTGAGGTTCAACTTCTTGTCTAGTTATATTTGTAATGTAGCTAACTTGCACAAGTCATTTCCGTGATGAATGCAGGATGATAATAAAAGCAAGCAAGGACTTGCAGATATTTATGAGGTCTGTATTTCTTGACCATGTGTTGTAACATTGGAAACCCTCTTCAAACTCTAGTCTATTTCTTTCCCTTTACTAAATTTCAATTCTCAATGTATCATCATAAATATTGTCCTCTACTTGTGATTTACCTTGATTATTTTTTATTGTGGACAGCAAGAATATGTTCAGAAGAAAGACCCCAATTCTGCCCCATTGTCATTCAATGATGAATTGCATAAAGAGGTGCAAGTCTTGGTTGCTTTGTTTCTACTTCTTTTACTCTGCAAACTCTTACTCATTTGTTATATTTTTAATTTCCTCACGGATGATACAACACTGGCTCAGTGTCTCTCAATCAGGCTGTGTAGGCAGTGTAGCCATCCTTTTACACTTTTTATTATACACTGAATCTTGTGCATTTGTGATCAGGCAAGCATGCTGTTTAAGAAACTCAGTCCGAAGCTGGATGCCCTTTCGCATTTCAACTTTGCTCCAAAACCTGTATGACATCAATTTTTCATGTTTTCTTGATAGACAATATGCATGACACACGTAGTTTTTTCTGTCTCCTTATTTGCCTTGTATTGAACTGGACAGGTTATAGAGGACATGTCTATTCAAGCTAATGTGCCTGCTCTGACAATGGAAGAAGTAAAGAGCTATTATCCTCTCAATTTTAATGTCTGCTTCTCCGAGTTATCAGTTACTCACAATGTTATATACCTTCTATTTGTAGATTGCACCTGTGGCTGTTTCAGATGCAGCTATGCTGGCTCCTGAGGAGATTTTTGATGGCAAGGGTGTTATTAAGGAAGAAGCAGAGCTTACACAGGCAGAGAGGAAAAGGAGGAGAGCTAATAAGAAAAGAAAATTCAAAGGTATGATTGGTTTTGCAATGGAGATTATCTGCCTATTGACTGGTCCATGACGCCATACAGATGTTGGTGTTTAATACTTCCATACATGTCTATATGCATAGTTGAATATGATAGTTTTAGAAGGAAAGCTACCCGGCATTTTCTTTTGTGCCTCAGTGCCTGTTATATTGTCTGTGGGTCAGACAGAGTCTCTTCATTTGCTTTTCGTTATTAACTAACAATTTTTATGGTTACAGATGTGGCAGTAAAGAAGGAAAAGAAGCCGCGAGAGGGTCCATTTCCTAGCCAAGTTAACGGTAATTCCTTCATATCCTCTCTTAGCTATATGAAACATTACATTAACCCCACTTCTATTTTTAATGTCCCATACACGTTAATTTCCCATTTCCTCTTTAGTTTTTCTTGACGATTGTCAGGGAGGTCGGCGATATTTGGATATTTACATTGTTTCAATTTTTTTTCCTGACTCAGCTTTCATTAAGTTTCTGTAGAAGATGCTCATCTGTGAGTGGAGCTTTTCTGCTTTTCCCATCATAGCTCCCGCCTAGGCAAGCAGAATATTGAAATTTTAGTTAGACATTCTATCCCCTAGATAGGTAGACTCAACTGGTAATTGATTGTGGTCTCAATTACTGACAAATTGATCCTGACTAAAGAAATATTTTACTGAGACCGTTTCTACCTGGATTTAGACTCTACCTTTGTCTGGTTAAAACTCCGAGTATCTTATATATGATGACCCAACTAAAATCTTTTTCTGTCAAGTGCATATTGTTGTAACCAATTGAGGTGAGGTGGCTGCTAACTGTGGAATGAGTCTAGCCAGATGTAGTCTATTTTTTCTCTCCAAAATATAACATGGCAGCTTCTCACCTTGAATGCCCCTTGATCTTTGCAGGTTAAGAACAATGCAATATTTTATAGGATTTATTTATAGAAGCTGCACAACTAACAACATATTGAGTTCAAGAGGAGCCCTGGCATAAAGAAGTTAAATAGAAACAATGGTGGAGGATTTCTTGTTGTCAACCATGATAAATGAGCAAGCTCGTCCTATGTGTTGCAGTTGCAGATGAAGAGGAGGAACTTGAATGCTCTATGCAGTTGGCTATCACCGTCGATCCTTGAATTCTTGGTTTCAAAATTCAGTCGGTTTATTTCCTTGGACTGCTATTCATTATAACAGCGTGGTGGTATGTTTCACTGCAATTTTTGTATTATTTAAATTTAAATAACAGCTAATATGTTGTACTGGTCTGGTTGCGTCTTTAAATCTCCGAACTTGGAGAAATAAAAGAAAATTGTTGGAAATTTTTTGTATGCTTTCATTTATAAAACTTTTGGAAGCTTGTAAATTTTGATTCTCTTGAATTCCTAGAGCAAGGCACTTTGTCTATTTTCGCTGTGCAGTACAGTTTGGATAGGAAAAGCTGTTTGCCAAGCAAAGCAGTTCTTTAAATTTAATGGTTTGTCTTGGAGGCATAAACCCAACAAGAAAACAGGACTGATTAAAATAAACGATAAGCCTGAGTGAACTGCCCCATTGTAAACAGGAAACTTGTTGCATCCAGATAGGCGCATCAGCAAAGTGGCATTTAAATTTAGGGTTTGGATGATTACATTTTAAAATCGAAAAAAAGTTAAGATAATCAAAATTGTAAGAAAATATTTATTTATTTACAAAGCAACAGGCCCAGCACAAATCTGAGGCATGCAGATTTCTTGGGCAACTGTTCTAACAGAACCAGTGCGTGGTTACTTTATGAACCACGGGACTAGAAAAAATGAAATGTAAAAACAGAACCAATCTAAAGGCATGCATAGTACTTCTAGCGACCAAGACTGACGTGATAGATGGATAACAGGTGGCCCTAATCTCGTGAAAAATCTTGGGTAAAACAACTTGGTCAACTAAATTATTGAATTAGTACTTTTTTCCTATGAAATGCCATTTGAAGTGCACACGCCATGTCCTCCAATGCCACTTCTCTGAAAAATAGAAACTACAAGGCGTAGGAAGAAGGGAGGGGGATACACCTAACAATAGCTTTCATTTACTTAAATTCCCTTCAAGCCTCTCGATTGCAGCACTAACACCACTCTTTACTTCTCTCTGATCTAAATCTGGATGTGCAGCTGGATTCCCTTCATTAGCTTTTTCTACCAGCTTCAAATGGATCCAACCTGCCAAACAATAAATCATAAAATATTATAATAATTTGCGATCAATGGAAGCCACATATTCATAATGCCTCGAAACAATTTTCCAAATCCTATTTTTATAATGGTAAATTATTCAAACACTTGGACAATGACAAACTTATTTTCCATCAAACAATTACACAGCAAATGGGAGCCGTAGCAAAGGTGGAACCAATCACCAAGTATCTTTAGGGATTGTTTGATCCCAGGGTCAAATCGACTCAAGCTACACTTTGCCTGCACTTTAGGCACCTTCCCCCTCTCCTCACCAGAGAAATGCAATAGATTAAACTTTGAAATTCACCATAGATAAAGAAACAAGAAAAACTAATGACCTACTAAAATATGATAGCATTCCAAATGCTTTGGTCTCTGTGTCTATAAAAGAAAGGGGGGATTCTACATTATACAGTTGTGCAAAATTTCTCTTTATAAAAAGTATTTTACTACTACCGGATATACTGAAAACCCCAAATATCAGTTAAGTATTAAGGGTTGATACTGTCTCGAGTTTCAGATGATGCTTCTAACAGCATTATGTTCAACAGCATATTAAATATAAAGCTAAATATATTAGTATAACTTTCGTCAGTGGTTACCAAAGACAACTAATCAAGAAACAATAACAATGTTACCGAAAGGAAAGCAAAATGCTGCTCCCAGCACTGTCCCAAGTGCCATATTCCTTGCTCGCCAAAGGAGTGATCCTGGCACTACGATAAAAGGGAAAACAATATATCAACATAATAATTTTATGACATCGAACCATTTTCCACTGTATATTAAACTTTTCAACCAAAAGAAGCCTTTTCATGGGATAAAAAAGTGCCTTATTGCCTATTGGAATATCAAACTACAACAGTTAACTGATTTCATGATCCAGTCCAGATAAATTAAAGAGTCCACTGTCAGTCTATGATTTCTTACTGATTAAACCAAAAGCTGAAGCAGTGGCTGATCCAGCTCCAACAACATTAAAAACATCATGCATGCCTCGCTTCTCTGCAAGCAGATTTTGTATGCCAAAAAATGCAGCAGTGAACATTCCAAGGCGTACCCCTCCAACAATTGAACCCCGTGTAACTCGAATGAACCGTTTCTCCATTGCATCTCTCATCAATCGATATTGCGCACGTTTGTCTTCTGTGCTCCCAAGCTTCAACATTACTTCAGCATCCTTGCTCTAGTAAAGCATGGAAAATTCCTTATGAATGCGATAGTTAATTGAGATAACATAGGCAAGCAATGTCTATGTTAACATAGCTGGCAACAAAAAGAATGATAAATCTCAGCAAATGAAAAGATTTAAACTTTAACAACACATTTGCGAGGGGTGTTCTTTTTCTATCCTAAAATGTTTGTGAGGGGTGAGACAGGTTTTTATAGCATTATGTAATGTTCAAACATATTTTGGTAGCACTAACAAACTCCATAACATATGAGAGCAGGTGGGGGTTGGGGGGAATGGAGATTTCTTCTGATCAATCAAGTGCCCTTTCCTTGGAGGTTGAGGATAATTAGTATTGGTTCTGTCTCTTTCAGAAAAATGTTTTAAAATAATGATAGTGTTTAAGTTGGATCCATTACAAAAGGGGCATAGTATTGATCTCAGATCTCCTTAGCTAAACATCAATACAATGCAATGCAAACAAGTAAAACGTGTAGTTTACACAAGTAGCAGAAAAAAATTAAACTTCAGATCTCCGCGTGTACTCTTGTCTTTTCTTTTATGGCCATATGAAACACGAAGTTTTGAAGCTTCTTTTTAATCATAAACTTACAACAGAAGCAGCAGCCTCCTTGCTACCACCATATAACATGCCTGCAAATACTCCAATGACAGTTGCAGTGCCCCAGTTAGCGGTTCCGATTAATCTTGGAGAACCCTGATTAAGAAAAGTAAGAGAATAGCAACGAAACTAAATAAATTCAGCATGGTGAAATCCTGCAAATATTTGATAGCAACATTTTCAGAAATCCAGAAGAAAAAGAAAGCGGACTTGAAAGGAAGGAAGAAGTTTTTCCCATTTAGCTTAATTATTTCCAGTGTTATTCCGATCAACTTAGGTTGATCAAGTAATCATTTTATGGGTTATGAGAGAAAGGATATGAAGAGATGTCTGGAATTACACTGATTAACTGAAGAAAGTTTGACTCAATTAATAGATAAAGTTGGATGACTGCTGTTCAATAACTTTGAAAGTTTGAAACAGTTTCAGAAGCCTCTGTATGAAACCTACAGAACTCTAAAAGTGACTTGTGGTACATTTTGAACTTTGGCCATGAGACTCATGACTCATACCTGCTGAAATATATGTATGTTTCTTTCACATCAATCCATGTTCATAAATCATAACAGACTAACAGAGACATGAACCAAAAAAAAAAAGTTATAATGCAGAAACAGAAATTCTACTATAAGACCTAAAATCCTAGAAAATGGAAAAGCAAATAACTAACGATTTCAACTACTGCAAGGACCAGATCAGAAGTATAATTTTTTTTAATGTTCTATTAACAGATAATGGCATGCTGCCAAAGAAAATATTCTGATAATCTTTGAATATTGTATCGGGAATATTAATTTTAACTGTAATAAATAAGTATATATGAGGTTGATCATCATTTTAATAATGAAGATGCTTCAAAAAGAAAAATATATTTATCTTTCTGCTGTTGTCAACCACCAATTGAAGGCTAAATGAACCACTTCGTAGCAGCTATGAAATTGATAAGTTGCACTGAATTTCAGGTAAACAAAAAAAAAAAAAATCTAGGGTTCGCTATTGAAATCCTTTGCATACAGCTATCCTTTTACCAAATAACGCAGCTAACTTCAAAGTTAAAAAAACGAAATTAAGCGATGGAAGAAATTCGTACATATGGAACGGTGGATTCTGAGTTGTGAGAGTCTTCGACTTCGACCATCGCTGGAGGCGCAGCAAAGGAGATTGGCTGCGAAGAAATTAGGAAATGAAAGAAAATCCGAAAAGGAAATGAAACTCTTTAAGTTGGGAAATCGATGGCCAACTGATTGAGAGTTTAGATTTGCACCGCCCTACAATCAATCTATCTTGTACCCTCACACTCTCGACACCCTCACTTGCACTGGTCACTGCTTTTGTTGCATCGGTTGAGTTGTTTTTTTCCTTCATTTTTCTGGGTTAAACTATATATTTGCTTATTCCGAGCATAAGAGATTCAGACATTTTAATCAAGTGATCAGCGATTCAAATATCGACTCTTGTATATAGAAAAAAAACTCACCTAAATTAATGGTTAGGAGGGAAGAACTTACCTTGTACCAACAAGTTCCTGACAGAAATTAATCACTACTAATTAATGATGATACATATAAACCAAAAAAATTATATATTTGATTTTTTTTTAGTTTCAAATTAAAAACTATCTTATACCCTTTCATGTGGTTGGTCGGAGTGATAACGAGCTCGGACCTTTTAAACAAGTGGACAGGGGTTAGATTCATGACTTTTGTGTATGGAGAAAACCTAGTTGGGAAGGGACAACCCTTAAATGTCGCCCAGATCCTCCGACAGAGATTAGTCACTGTTTATAACGATAGATATTTCGTACCAATAATATGATTACAAAAAAAAAAAAAAAACCCTATCAAAACCTTTTAAAATTAATTTATCATATATTCATCGAGTATACAAAAAAATCAGCTATGAAATTATTATTTTTTAATTTGACATACATGATCCACATGATATCCACATGAGAATTATTAATAATTATTAATGAAAATAAAAAATAAACATAAATTTTTTTCTTAAACCAAATATGTCCTAAATGATGTTATACTCGACAAAAGCTCTTTTAAAATGAGCTTGAATATAAAATAAGTAAAAATCCATCCACCTTTAATATTGATTAATTATAATAGATTGAGACTTCAATGCACTTTAAGTCATTAATTAATTAAAATGTGAATACACCCTTGTTCACTATACACTCAAACTAACTCCATAGAAAAATTTTCTTTATACTTTGTGGGGACTAAGTGCCCGCACAAAACAAAAGAGGGAGATTATGGACCCAACATAAAGTGAGTGAATATGACACAAACATTGATGGGCATAATAAAAAAACCGGGGTGGCCTTGCTTTCTTCAAATCCGGATTATCTGTAGTCAAAATTTTATGTAAGCACTGTATTTATGTTGAAATCTTTGAATGAAGTTTGGACAATTCATATTTTAAATCGATAAACCAAATATAAAAAATATACTCGAAATGTGAATCGTTTGTAACCATTCTTGATTGCAAAAAATTTTGAAAGCGGGAAGTCCATTTCCGTTTCCTTCAGTTAAATGTGAGAGATTGTGAAAGTTGAAAGTCTACTACTTTTGGTGCTCTTCAACATCAACCATGGTATTATGATATCTCACCAATTTCTTTTAGATTTTTTATATTTATTTACTTTATAATCATTGATGTTGATATCACTTTTGTATAGCAAATAACGATTAATAGATAATAAATAGTTAGAATTTATATGTAAAAAAGTGATATGATATTAAAAAAAAATAGTAAGATCAACATTTTCGGACATGCATCCTGTCAATCATGCATAATTTGGAAAGAGTAATCTTATTTATACACTTGGGTGACACCTGCTTTATATGGTTAACGCAGTTCAAATATGGGGTTAATTAAGTTCAGTGGATGGTTAATGGATATAACAAAGGATCACAACTCATTAACCATCCGCTGAACGTAATTAACCACGTATTTAAACTGTATTAATCACGATTTTTAAGTGTTGAACTGCGTTCCGTGAACGTAATTAACCACGTATTTGAACCTGAAAATCGTGGTTAACGCAGTTCAAATACGTGGTTAATTACATTCAGTGGATGGTTAATGAGTTGTGACTCCTTGTTACATCCATTAACCATCCACTAAACGTAATTAACCACGTATTTGAACTGCATTAATCATGTAATTGACCAACCATGCATCCTACATGGGTGCATGTTATTTTTTTGTACACCTTCAAACTTGGTTCATAGTGTTCACAATCATGGTTAATGGTGTCTTGAACTTGGTTAATAGTATAAGATATCACAATTGATCGTTAATCATCTACTGAACGTAATTAACCACGTATTTGAACTGTATTAACCAAGTGTAGCAGGTGTCACTGAGATGTCCAGAATCCCGGTATACAAATGTGGAAAATGTTTCCATACCAAAAGTTAAAAAGTTTGCTCTAAATTGTGAACCACTTCTACTTCCACCCTCAGGAAGCAATTTTTTATTATATTCGATTCTAAAGCAACCTATTTAGTATTTATTGATCATCACCACCCTAAAAAAAGTAAACCAAAGCCAAGCAGAATTTCAAAAGCTATCAAAATGACCACTAAAAAAAACACTAATAATTTCGCCCCCAGCAAAAAGTGAAGGAAAACCCATTCCCAATTCAACTAGATTCCTCCACATGTGAATAAAGCTTCCCCAAAATCATTGCCACAGCGCAACAAACTCCTATATCTCACCAAGTAACCAAGCAAAGTATCATTGCACTCCCTCGTCTACCTCACTACTCACACTCACTATCATAATCCACTGCCATCTCAATCCCTCCCACAACTATGCCCACATTCTTCTCTACCCTCTATCTCATTCTATTAGCTTATCTTATCTCCTTGACTTGCACTCACGCCAACACATGCCGATCATATTGTGGGAACATAACCATAGACTACCCATTTGCAATCCAGTACGGGTGCGGTCACCCTGGCTTTCGTGACCTCCTCTTTTGCATTAACGACGTTCTCATGTTCCACGTAACTTCAGGATCCTACAGGGTACTAGAAATAGACTATGCTTATCAAGCTCTCACTCTTCACGAGCCTCACATGTCAACATGTGACATGCTCGTGCTTGGAGGCAAAGGCAACGGTTTCGCGGTGGAGCCATGGCGGTCACCATACATGAACCCCACAGCGGACAACGTGTTCATGCTCATAGGTTGCTCACCGAACTCACCATTGTTCCAAGGTTTCCCCGGGAAGCACTTGCCTTGTAGAAACGTTTCGGGCATGGGCTGTGAGGACTACTACGGGTGCCCAGCATGGGATTCGATGGGCCACAAACGGGCCGATTCATCGTTTTTTGGGTCGGGCCCACCTGAATGTTGTGCTGTGCCGTATGAGGCTATTAAAGGTATTAATCTCACGAAGCTTGAGTGTGAAGGGTATAGCAGTGCTTATAATGTGGCACCGCTGAGGCTCGATGGACCTAGTGGGTGGTCCTATGGGATCCGTGTGAGGTATTCGGTTCAAGGGAATGATGAGTTTTGTGGGGCGTGTGAGGCAACTGGTGGAACTTGTGGATATGGTTCGGATGGAATCAGACAAGTGTGTATGTGTGGGAACTTGAATTCAACGTCCAATTGTGATTCAGGTTAGTGGGCTAATCACTCTTTGGGTTGCTTAATTAGTTCTCTAGTGTCACAACAAAAAAATTATTGGCTTTGATATTTGGCTACCAATGTTAATAGAAGTGACTCTTTATACAAATTTTACAGTTAGCTTATCGTCAGGAACGAGGCCTGTGATGGTGAAAATGTTTGCAGGTACGCACTTGGCTATTTCATTATTTGGTTAGTTAATTGGTCAAGCGGGACTTGCTGACAATTATATTTCCCTTTTGTCATTCCGTATCTACAACGGTATTTCAAATTATCTTAGAGACTTATATGATCCCGAGATCCTGGCGCGCCCTTCTTATTGATAGAGGAGTTGGGTATCTATTATACAAAACATACAAGTAGCCAAGTAGGAACTATGTACCAAAAAAATATTCTCTTCGTCTCCTTTATCACAAGCTCCTAGAGTCTTCTAACTCTCCTCCCCTTGCCCGTGAATCAAATAAACTTTGCATCGGAATAATTGGATATGTTTATTTTATTATTTACTAATTCAATTCATTGAATGAAGACGAGTTTCTTCTCCAATTTTTTCCTTCGGTGTTATATTTTCCACAATTTTCCTTTTCCATTTTAGCAAATTGTGGTGTAATTTCGCTAACTTTGTAGCTTTTTGGCAGGATTGTTGACTTATATGCTGGTATGGATAACAACCAAACAGATTTGAAAAGTATGCTATAGCATTGTGAGATTATCATCAATTCATTATAAACCGGGTCATGTATACCATATTGTAAATGCCACTTCTGTGCACATAAAATTAGAGAGAGTGCGGGTGTGAGCAAGAATTTTGGTTTGTTTTCCCTAATTCCGTATGAAAGGCCTTGAAAGCCTTGCTTATTCAAAAGCACACATGTATGTATGACAGTAATGAGTTTATCTAGCCATATTATTTATTTACATTTGTTGTCTTGGTCCTCGTATTCCTTCATTTTCAAGCAGCGATCTCTAAGCAGAGAACAACACTTGATAAAATATGCAGATAGGAACTATAGTTCCAGCACTAGACAAGAGCAGTTTCTAAAAGCTTTATAACCCTCGCATCTTATATATATTCTCGAAGTTCACTAATTTAGAAGAAGAAAGGAGTAAAAATCGTTTCCATTTCTTTGTTCCATTACTATAATTTTGGGTATATAAAACACATAAAAGGTTAATAAATGTCATCCATTTTAGAAATAAATGTTTTTATACATTCAAAACTATAATAATGGAACCCTTAATTTATTTTGAGAAATGGAGAGTATCTTTACTCAGAAGGAAGAAGAAAGAAGATCCAATTTTCTATGCTCCTTTTCTCTTCACAAAAACAAACTACTATTTTTTTATCCCTCTTTGCTATTCAAGAGCCTTTTATGCACACTGAATTATATAAATAATTCTACATTTAGACATTAAATTACATGGACAATTGGACATTAATAATTTATTATTGCACAAATCTTTCATGTTAAATCCAGTAAACAAGTTTATGGAACTCATACCTGACTCGCAAAATGATTCAGGCATATTTCATGGCCGCATCCTCTTTTGCTTTCTGCAGTAGATGAAGAGAGGAGGCAAAAGAAGATTAGCAATTTGTGAATGGAAAGTAGGAGATAGAAGATCAGATTTACTTACATTTGAGATATTCTTCCCCAATATGATATGAGAGTCTTAGGAGCTTTTCCTGATTGTTGTGTTTCACGTGCCACAAACACCCCTTCAGGCAGCTATGTTACTCACATCACATGGCCACTAACCGAGAGAGTTGCTGCTGCAGCATTGAGAACCTCGCCACTTGTTTTGTACCGAAAAATCAAAATAGGCCCGGCCGTAAGTGCATTCATAAGATGCGAGACAAATATCAAAATACTATATTATACTAAACACAATTATGAATTTCACCGAGAAAAATGAGAACAGAAAGAACAACAGAAAATGTGCCTCCAATTTCACCAGTAGAGGCCCAAAGTTTCATCTCCTCCATTAACTACTACATATATTCAGAGCCATGCTAAAATACGGAGGTGAGAATCAAAATAATTTGCATAGAATTTGATGGTAAAGCGGGCAAACTAGATAAAAGGGAACAAATTTGGTGGTAGTTAACCAATATTTTCATTATTATCTAATAATAATAAGTAAGGCAGTAGATCGTAAGGTAGCTGATGTTTCATTATTAAAAGCATCATTATTTTGCTTTACAAGGCGAGCCCCTTCTCATCACTCACTCAAAAGTTCAAACAGAGGTATATATCATTCATCCTCTCACTCTCAAACAATGGGCCCTGTCTGTACAGCGAGAACACGCTTCAGAACCGCCGCGTTGTATTCTGGGCCACCACCTTTCAAGCTTTCAAGATTGCACCGAGGAATGCGGAACTCCACTGCTCCAATACACAATCCGATGTGAAGAGAGTGTATTTGAGTATGCAAATCCAACAATAAATCTGTTGTGCCACTCAGTCGCAAGTTAGCCCTATCAATTTAGTTACTACATAATATAATAGAAACAGATTTTTAAAAACCATAAATTATCATATGCTTTAGAACTTATCAATCCTTTCTGGAGTGACGTGGAGTACTAGACCAGCTATTGTGCAATTATTGTATGTGAAAACTCTTATTCATTCTCTGACACTGGGTTTTGGTTGCCAACAAATATGATCAGATGACCTTGGGTTAATTAGCGGTCCCTAAACTTTTTATGCGATTTCATTCTTATCATGTTTATCTTGTGCTCGATTATGTGTTTGTTTAATTTATTTTCGTTCATTTTTTGGAATGTGTAGATGACATGTGGTCATACATCATCACTATTTAAGAAGTATAGGGTTATATCATGTAGCTTATCCACTCTCATTCTATAAGCTCATCCGTAAATAACTAGTTCATTGAAAATATATTCTATTTAAAAATGCATTTAAATGTGTATTGGAACTATATTCTATATATAAAAATGCATTTAAATACATCGGGACCGGTGAGGTAGAGGGGTGTGAGAGTAATTGCCCCCGTGAGCCAAATTGTTTTTAAATGAATGTATTTAGTATTTTTTTGTCCCATAAAAAATTAGATGATGTCCTCACATGTCAAATCATAACCACTCATCTTATTAGTTGTACTCCACTCACTAAGTTTTTTTAAATTATACATTTTCAAAATATGAAAATGCATACAAGACAATTGTAATTTCTAAAATCTTAGGTATCTTGTGTTTTTTTGTCATGAGATTATATATTTTATGTGAGAGACATTTGGTATAATTGGAGATTTGATGATAGCAAAAATTACTTTTGTAATCTTCCGTATTTTGCTTAGTGAATTACTTCGTATTTGTCGCTCATGAACGTAGGTTTCACTAGGGATGTAAACGAGCCGAGCCGAGCCGAGCACTTGAAGCTTGAGCTTGGTTTGTGAAAATAATGACAAGCTTGAGCTTGGCTCATTTATTTAAACGAGTTTAATCAAAAGTTTGAACTTGGCTTGTTAACTAACGAGCCGAGGCCCGAATAGTTCATGAGTAACTCAGTCCATAATTACATCGTACTTAGCAATTATTTCTTAATTTTATCAATTTTTTAAAAAAATATTATATATTTGTTTATAAGCAAAAGGTACATTGATAAGAGTACAACTGTACAAGAAAACTCTAACTCATATACAAGACCTAAAAAAAGAAGGATTAAAGAAACCTATTAGATCTACAAAACCAATTACAAATGTCAAAATCAAAACTAAGTATGCAGTGGCTTGACAGGATGAGAAGTAGAGCTGTCAAAATGGGTTAGAACCCGTGAGCCAACCCGGCTCAACCCGGCTCACCGATGGGTTGGGGTGCAAAAAACTTGTCTCATTTAAACCCCGGGTCATTTTGACCCGGCCCACCGAACCCGTGGGTTGGGTGGGTTCAACCCGTGGTGAGCCGGGTTGGCCCGCGGGTTGAGACATTTGAAGAAAAAAAAAAACAAGGCCCAAAATGCAACGTATCAATGTGTCTGTAAAGTCAGTAAAGAAAAACTCAAAAAAGACCCAAGGCAGATTTTTTTGTGCAGTTTCCTTTCCTTTTCGTGAAAACCCTTGTCCTATTAAGCAGCATGTATGTTTAAGTTAAGGAGTTGAAATTTTTTTAAAAAAAAATTCAGTTTTTTTTTACTTTTTTTATTTTTTCAATTATAGGTGAGCCAACCCACATAACCCACCAACCCGTGGTGGGCCGGGCCGGGTTGCTTATTTCCTAGCTCACCAAAATGTGAGCCGGGTTGGGTTAGCCCGTTTTTCCCCCAACCCATGGTGGGCCAACCCGGGTGGGCCGGGTTGGCCCGTTTTGACAGTTCTAATGAGAAGGCTCTCGAACCATTTCATATATGATTGGACTCTCATCTAGATAGAGTTCAACCTCAGATTTGGAAGTTGAGGTAGATTCCTTTAGCTTCACATAATTCATCAACTTAGATCAACCAGTTGAGGATAGGAATCTTTGTGGTAAACGAGAAGTAAAATCAGTAGATTCTGTACGTTGCAAACTTTTTCCCTCACATAATTACTGGTTTGCCATCGCATTTTCATTATTTTTCTTGTAGTTACAAGTGTACACCGTCTAGGATAATTACAAAAACTAACATTAAGAATTTAGGATATATATTATATTATATTATATTATATTATATATATATATATATATATATATATATATATATATATATATATAAACGAGCTATTCACCAGCCGTTAACGTCGAGCTTATAAGGCTTCAGTTTGGCTCATTTAAATAGTCGAGCCTAACTTCAAGCTTGAGTTTGTTTATTTAATTAAACGAACGAACTTGATCGAGTATTTAACGAGCCGAGCTCGAATAGTTCACGAATAGTTCAGCTCTTTTACACCCCTAGGTTTCACATTGAAATCGAATCACATTATATCTGGTGTATTTTATTTCACTTTTATCTCTTATGCATATTTATAATATTTTTCTTTTATAAAGATACTTATAGACTAATTTCTTGCCCGTACTAACCTAAATTTCTGGATCCGTCACCGATTCAAACTATTCTCTATATTTAAAAATACATTTAAGTACATTTTAAGAGTTATTAATTTCAAAATTTTCAAAATAAAATTCATTGTTGGAATGAGTCAAACGAGATTAATATAATGCAGTTTTGAATATTTGAAGAATTATTAATTAAAAATATAATTTTTAAATTTTCGAAATAAAATTCATTGATGGAATGGGTCAAACGAGATTAATATAGTGTAGTTTTCAATATTTTAAGAATTATCAATTTTAAAATATTAATTTTATAATTTTGAAAATAAAATTCATTAGTAGAATGAGTCAAACAAGATTAATACAATGTAGTTTTTAATATTTCAAGAGTTATTAATTTCTAATTTTTAACTTTTAATTTTTAAATTTCATTTTACTAAAATCTGGAAAAATAAGAAAAATACTAACTAAAAAAAAGGAACGCACTTGTCTTTTTAACAATTATAATCTTACGTGCGTAAACTATTCACTTGGCTTAGACAAAAAAAAAAAAAAAACTATTCACTTCATTAAAGTCCTACGTCAGAGGAAACAAGCCCTTCCCCTCTCCTCGCCTCTTATTTAAAGAAGAGTACGTGACCGTATACGCTTCGGCTTAATACTAAGTATAAAGCCTGAGCGTTTTAGGAAAAAAAAATATGTAGACGAAGCACGTGAAACTCTGTTTTTACGCATCTGTTTTTACGCATCTCGTAAGGAAGAGTGCGTGGACCAAACACCACGACACTTGTGCCTCATATCTCAAGTGTAGTATTTCTACGCATATTAGGTGTAAGTTTTTTCTATTTTATTTCTTTATTTTTTTTGTTTTATGCCTTAATATCTTTATTTTTTTAGGATAATTATCGTTGTTCTATTTCTCTTTTTTCCTTATGAATTAAGATTCTGAAGATGGAATACGTATAACTAGCTGGAGTGACAATGAAATTATGGTTTTTTTGTGATGAGGAATATCCTTTTAGATTTTATCAGGAGCGATGACATGGCCTAAGAAAATATCAATACAATTTTAATCCAAAACATTTTTTTTACATGTATTATTTTATGCATTAATCTCTTGAAAAATTCTAGCAACAAGCTATTTGATTGATTATGCTTATTTCTTTAAATAATTTAAACATTTTATAGGATTTTTTTATTTATTAATGTTATGTATTAAGATTCTGATGACATAATATCCAAAACTAGCCGATAACTCCATATCAAAATCAAATTGTTAGCAAATTTTTTTAAGGGTGTCATTGATATGCACTGTTAGTATAAAGATTTTTTACATTATGAATCAATCAGAAATTGTTATATTAGCTAAAATGTTTGACTTTTATCTTAACTACCTTAAAAGTCACCTATACTATAATTTATGATTGGTTGACGTTGTAAAGTACTTTACATCGACAATGCATAGCAATTAAACTCTTTTTTTAAATGGATAATATAATGTGCTAATACTTTTTCTACTCGTAATAAACCCTTGAACCTACTCTCTAAAACACATATCATAATTGTCTTAGATGTAGAGTTGCACCATTCCATTTTAATCAATAAAGAATTTTTTATATTCTAGTTTTTCATTAGTAATAGACAATTAAAATAGTTTGAAAATAATGGTTGGCAAATATGATGTTATTATAAACAAGTAAAGAAGACATTTTGAAGAAAAAATAAATTTATCAAAAAATGGCACCTGGCAAGTTTTTTTTTTTATAAAATGCACTTACAATTTATTTATTATTATTATTATTATTATTATTATTATTATTAACAAGAATAAGATTCAAGATACAAAATTTGTCTCAAATCACTGTTACACTTTTTTTATAACTCTATACATACTATTATCAAACAACAACAATGCTACCAATACATTCTTTACCACATCCCTTCAACATACTCTATATTATTGTATGAGTTTCATATGAGATCCACTTAAAAAATGTTGATCCATGTGATTTAGACATTTACTGAGTCCCACATGAAATCTTTTTAATAATTGAGAGTGTGTTGATATTATTTTTCTATCAAACAAACTCTCCTTTTATATTTATTTTTATTGTTATTTATAATTTATTATTTTTTAATTAATAACATTTGATGTGGTTAGGTGAAAAATTTATGTTTAATTTAATTACTTTTGGCATCCTTTTTGTTTTAAAAATTATATCAACTTTTATTGAAGTTTATATCATTATTATACTTATCCTTTAAAAGAATAATAATTGAAATTACAACAAAATAAAAAAAATTGAGTCCTAGAGTAAAATTAAATCAAACATATTTACTAACACGTGATTAGTCCGAGTAGTAAGGGATTCAGACACCTTAAACAAGTGGTCAGGGGTTTGAATCGTGACTCTTGTGTATGGAGAAAATTTGATTGAGATGAGATAACCCATCTTGTGTGCCCAACAGGTTTTCCGACGGAGATTAATAACTGCTAACGGTGATGGATATACTCCATATCTATAATATGGTTATAAAACAAACAAACTTATTTTTCCATTTTATTTTGATCAATTACTTTAAATAATTCTTTTTTAATATAAAATTTAATAGAATTTATGAGAGATAAAATAAAACTGCCTTAGGGATATTAGATTGAAATTTTAAAAGATTTTAAAAGAATTTTGGTGATAAAAAAAGTCTTGTGATATTCAATTAAGAATTTTAAATAATTTAAATAAGTTTTTTGGTATTCAATCAGAACTATCAAGATTTTTTAAAGAGTGTGTCTAAATATGGGGGTGTTTTAAAATATTTTTAGTATCTAAAACCTTGTTAATTTCAATTAATTGTTTTTTAATATGGATTTTTTGTGACTTTTTTAGTGATTTTTTAGTAACAAAAAGTTTCACCCTAATTCATCAGATTTCTTAAGAATCTGAATCCATTTTATCTTCATCTTATGACTTCACCTCTCTCTCATCCATCTGCCTCCCTCCCTCTCCTTTCTCCCCCTCTCCCCCTCCCTCCTTTTGCCTCTCCCTCCTTCTATTGTCGTTCAACCCAATATAAATTACCAAACAACTATAGCTTTACTTTTAAAGCCCTTATTTTTAACTTTAACTTTAAAGTAGATTTTAAGCAAAAAAAACTAGGTCAAATGCTACCTAAGTATATAGTAAAATTAGTTTGTAAGTACACATTTAATTATGACACTTCAAGTTTATATACTCTTAATAACAAACAAATCAGTTAGAGTAAACAATAAAAGTATAAAATGCACTATTTATGATACTATGTAAGCAAAGTGATCTTTTTTATTTTAAGTTCACAATTTCATTTTTCACAACATAAATACAACATGTGAACATAACAACTTGGTGAATATGCTGTATTCTCTATTATAAAGTTGAATTTCCTCTGGAACGTTGTAATTAAAGTTTGTGTTTATTCTTTACTATAAAAATAGAATCTGATTTATAAATTCTGATTTTATTCTCCATCACGTATTATTTTCAAATATTATAAAATCATATAATCATTCTAAATCTTTTAAATTCTTATAATATAAATCCATTAAAATCTAATTTACAAAATCATATAAGTGATTATATTTCTATAGATAATAATTTGAAGTTCTAGAATATTCTGGACATAACGTATTAAAGAAGGCGCGGCGCGTCCATGGTGCTACTTTCGTATACACGACAAAACAGAAATCAGGCATAGCATAGCATGTGATCATTCTTTCTTTCGTACAGGACCTGACCTGAGGTAGACGAAGAAGTGCAACGGTCGTGGTCTCAGCCAACTCCATTTCTCTCCCCTGCCTGCAACACTCTTTCCTTTCTTCTTCCATTCTTCATTCTTCACTCTTAACCTCCTGCACTTCATTCTGCCTTCTTCTTCGTCACGTTCTATTTTTCGGTACGCCATTGAACTGAATCCTTTCTTTTCATTTAAGAACCCTAGCTCTGCAAACTCTCTGCTGGCTTTTCAATTTTGAACTGAAAATTGGTGGATGCAAGTTGAATACAATCAATGTTGGTCCATTTCAGTTCAAACTCTGTTTTTTTTTTTTTTATGTGGTTTCAGGCACGCTTCACATTAGTTGCATGGAATTTGATTTTGCATTATTTAATTTATACTGTGCTGTTAGAGTGTTAGGATTGGAATCGTCTACAGTACTGCACGCAATCTTAGCCGTGAAAAATATTTCATTCCATAGCTAAATTAATATAACTCAACAAACACAAGCCATTGAATTCAGAACTTCACCTCATGCAGTTCCTTTTTTGGACTGCAGAGGATCCAGTTCCGTGCTGTGTTACCGTATGGGAAAGTTAATCCTGTACTTATGAATCATCAACATGGTCATAGTAGGTATTTGGCATGCATTATTGTATTCTGCATTAGTTGTTGTCGATATTGACTATTGTCAAACCCCCCCTTTCTTTACCCTATCTAGGCATTGTTTTCATTTTGTTGAAGGAGGATTTTCTACTGGCTACTGCGCCTTCTGAAAACTCCACTTGCTCCAAAACCTTAGAGTTTATCAGGATGAATTTCATGTGAGACCCACTAAATTATATAGGTTCACTCTCACTTTCTATTTAGTGAGTCTCACATGAAATTCATTCAATAATAGAGGGTGTGTTGAAGGGAGTGTGGTAAATAGTGTATTGCTAGGGGGGATAATGAAAATAAGCAAAAACATATCAGCTGAAAAAAAACAAACAAACCAAGCATTCTCTTATTTTTCTAGTGTCAAAATTCTTGTCTTCTCGTGATTCAAATTTCTCACTAACTATTTTAGAAGGGAGAATTTCTTATTTAGTTTGACAGTACGGTAGTAAAAATATAATATAAAGAGTGAAGATCCCAGAAAATTTTTGGAATCCCACTTTTAGTCGCTGAAAAAAAATAAACTAAGCATTTAGTCCCTCAAATTTATAAACGTAAGACAAATTAGTTCCTAGGTTTAGTTCTGACGTTCATTTACTTGCCTACGTGTCCCATTAACTATTCTATCTGATTAGTTAGTGGTTCTGTGTGGTTTATGACGAATTTTCTTTGTGGAAAATGAACAAAAAGTGAAAAATATGCATAATTTTAAATCTAAAATATATGAAAATTATACATTTTTTTTGATTTTTTATTCATTTTACATGGTGGAAATCCATCATAGGTCACGTAATCACGTTGGATTACTAACGGATCAAGTAGGATGGTTAATGAGACACGTATGTGAGTAAATGGACTTTGGAACTAAACCTAGGGACTAATGTATCCCGTGTTTGCAAATTTGAGGGATTAAATTGATAATTTATTTTTTTCAAGGACTAAAAGTGAATCCCGAAAATTTTCGAGAACTAATTTGGGCATTCACTAAGATATAAAAGCAACCATTTATGCCATTGTGATGATTGAGGAAGAATATAGAAGCTTTCTTTATGTATCAATTAAGAGTTTAGTAGTTGAGTTTTAAATATGCACTATTTAAGAGTAGGCAAATGAGAAGGGGTAAGTTTTTATTATGATGCATTGTATTTAATATTTTGAAAAGTGGTGCATTCAGTTTTTTAATAAAAATTTACCTTTTATTAATTTCTTAATTAGTGTCCTTGGAACAAAATTTTGTTGTCCCAAAAAATGATGTCTCGGTGTCCCCAACCAATCAAAGGTTGAGGATGTGTATAGATGTTAATGAATTATGACTTTATTTTATTAAGTGGTAAATTGTCATTGGTGGGAACAAAAAATGTGACAGAAAAATAGAAGGGAAGATTTTCATCCGTGTCCTTGCTAGTATGACCCTTAGGATACTATATATACTGAAGAGGAAATGCTCCTCCCTGAATTCGTCCCGTATCAATCCCTGATTGCATGGAGATTTCAACTCCTTAATTAATTTAAGAGTAAATATACCTAGGAGACTATAAATTGTCTGTCTTTGTTTTTCCGGAGCAATAGAGTAAAGAATATTCTAAATATATCATTCTGGTGTTTCTTTCGGCTTGGGATTAAAAATTTGACCATATCCGATTTCTGTCTAAGGAGGTGGACTCACTGACATATCCTTCGATCTCCCAAATCCATATTTCTTTTTCAATCCAGCCCTTAAAAACGTTTTAAACGTATTTTCATAATTTCGTATTTCGTAATTGTAAATATTTTCAAAATTTCAAATTAGTCTTTGTTGTTAGAGCAACTCCATTGAGAGTTGCATATGTGTTGTTTAACATTAGAATATTATTTCGGTGGGTCACATATGATTTTGAGTTGTTCAAGGATTGCTTAAAATTGAGGAGAGTTGTTTATATAAGCAACCATTCCTTATTTGTGTGTGTATATGTAGGAGAGAGAATATGAGATGTTGAAGAGAGAGAGGATATCTGTGAGTTAAGCAATTTGTTGATAGGAACTCCCATTGGAGTGAAAATAGATTGTGTTGCTTAAAATTAAGATAACTCACTTAAAAGAATAAAGTGGGTTGCTTATATGAAGAACATTGAAGATGCTCTTAGATTAAAGTTAAAACATTGTCAACGTTTATCCTACGCGGCTAATAGTAGTTGACATACCCTTTTGTAATATATATATTTTTTAATTTGATATACTCAACAATTTGAAAACAATTAGGGTCTGAATGGATGATGTAATTGGAATTGTAGTTTAGAATTTTAATTTTAATTTTTTGTTCAGAATCATAAATTCTATGTTTGGGTTCCGTAAAGAATTAGAACGTAGAATTATAATTCTAAATTCAATTCCCTAGAATTGAAATTGGTGTTGGCGGCAGTAGTGGTGGCCGTAGTGGCGGAGATGTGGTGGCGGCAGTAGTGGTGGTGGTTATGCTTGGAATTGGTAATTTTTATGGTCCAAGCTAAGAATTGAATTTCCAATTCCATGAAGTTGGACTTGGAATTTGGAATTTCAATTTTAATGTGCACACCAAACAAATAATTGGATTTGGGAGGTCCAATTCCAATTACAAAGCTCAATCCATGCCTAATTTCATGTGCCGAATGACACTTTAAAGAAGTTGAAAACATTTTGTCACCAACGGTGCAACCTGCCCTGCAATAGCATTTATCATATTTTGCAAAAAATATTGTTGTCTTTTCACTTTTCCGTCATATTTCACGTATAAACCTACTTAGAAAAGAAAGCAACATTCTTGTTCATAGTTTTATTTTATGTATTGGGCTGTTATATCACTCTACGTGTGAAAAGAGTGTCAGAATGTTCTCATTGGCAACCCTCTTTTTTCTTTTTCTTTTTTTTTTTTAAATTATCTTTCTACCCAGAATGATTATACTTCCACTGTGATTTTAATAAATGTGTAATATTATTGTTTTATTGCATATAAAAATTATAGACATTCCACTATAAATTTCTTTTGCAACTCGTGTCTTAGTTTCAACATTTTCCCCCAGTCGAATACTCCTTTGCTTCCTGAAGCATTGCCTTAAGTCATACGTTATATGTTAACAATTTATGTGCTATTGACTGGATTTGTTTCCTTGACTTAGTTACTCTATGTTGTATTCTAGATTCACCATGTTCACTCAATTGTTTATGATTTACTTGTTTTATATAGGGATAAATATGGGCACTAGAGAAATCGTGGATTTATCTAGTGATGATGAAGGGGGGAAGGTTGGTCCCGAAGCTGTTAAGTTGGATTCAAATTTTGTTTGTTGCGCAAAGGAAAAAAATGAGGCCGACAAAGGCCAACAAGCCAAGCATAAGAAATCTCAAAGACATTCTACTAGACAAGTTTATGAAGAAAATATAAGCTCTAGTAGTCCAAGTACATGTCATAGTTATTCTGGTGTGTTGGAGCCGGGCTTGTTTCCAGTTGATGATGCGAACCTTTCTTATCCATCACCAATTTGTGCAGCACCACTTTGTAGGATGTTTTGGAAGGCTGGGAACTATGATAATGGGCTAGGTTCTAAAGTCAGAGTCCAAAGTAATCCAATATATTTTTTCCCAAATTAATTTAATATAATTTATAATTGGTTCCATGGAATATTCTGTCAACTGAAGGTTATATAAATACAATGCTAACTGTTAGCAATTTTTTTTTCCACTTGACTTTCATAGGGATTATAGTTTTCAGATTTCACATGCTACATGCTAACCGTGTAGCATGTAGGTACAAAGGGTGTTTGTGCTTTCCAGACTCATCTTTTATGCTTTTTTTCCTTGGATTGCAGAAGCGGAAAATTATCTACATGTCCACCCTTTGTTTCTTCACTCAAATGCAACTTCTCATAAGTGGGCATTTGGTGGTATTTTTTGATAGACCTATATGAACTTGTCCCTCTTAATGAATCTTTTAATGGTTGACCTTTATGATTCTTTTCATGAGTTGGTCTTTTTCTTTGTTTTTCTGCCTGCAGCCATAGCTGAACTTCTTGATAATGCAGTTGATGAGGTGATTTTTCCTGATTTAAACTATGAAACTATTTGAATTTTAATTAGTCAATACATTTTGTTATTTTCTACGATATTTTGCAGCACACTAAGCTACTGGCGACTAATAGTGTGTTGTCTATTCAATTGTTTATTTCCCTGTCCTAGCAATAGTTTTCTTTTTCCTTTTTCTTTTTGGTGTTCACCATGGAAGCAATATACTTGTTACAGCGGTTGATGAAGCGATATTGGAGGAATCTAAAATACTTGGACATGGTTTTTGTTGGTTTGGAAAAGGTGTACGATAGGGTGCCAAGAGAGTTGTTGTGGAAGGTTAGGGAGAAGAAAGGAGTTTGTATTGCCTATAGCGAGCAATCAATGATATATGAGGGGGTCACGACTAGTGTGAGAACAGAAGGTGAGGTCGAAAAAATTTTTCTTATAACTATAGGACTACACCAAGGATCAACTTAGAGCTCCCGTTTTTTTTTACCTTGGTCTTGGATGTGCTTACTAAGCATATCTCAATGCCGATGCCACGTTGCATGTTTTTTTGTGTGGATGATATAGTCTTAGTTGGAGAGTCAAGAGAGGAAATAAATGGAAAGGTAGAGATGTGGAGACAAACCTTGGAAGTACGTGATTTTTGTTTAAGTATAAGTAAAACACAGTATATAAAGTGTAAGATTAGTAGGAGGCACATTAATCTTAGCTTAGAGGTGAAAATTGGAAACCATACCATACTACAAGTCACATAGTTTAACTATCGTTGATCCATCATACAAAATGATGGAGAAATACATGGAGATGTACACCATAGGAATCAAGCGCGGTGGATGAAGTGAAGGAGTGTTTCTAAGTGTTATATGTGATAGAAAGGTATCACTCATGCTTAAGGGAATAAATGTTGGATGCTAAAAAGCTAATAAGAGAACAAACTCAATTTAGCAGAGATGAGAATGTTGCGTTGGAGAGTGGACACACTAGACAAGATAGGATTAGGAATAAATGCATTAGAGAGAAAGTTGGCCAACACCTCTTGTAAAAAAGATGGTAGAATCTCGCGTTAGGTGATTTGGGCATGTGTGGAGAAGATGGTAGACAAGATAGGATTAGGAATAAATGTATTAGAGAGAAAGTTGGCCAACACCTCTTGTAAAAAAGATGGTAGAAAAAGATGGTAGAATCTCGCGTTAGGTGATTTGGGCATGTGTGGAGAAGACCTATAAAAGAATCAATAAGGAGAGTAGATCAGATGGAAGGTAGCCTAATTGTTAGAGGCGAAGGGGACTGAGAAAAACTATAGGAGGAATAAAGATTTAGATGTCAATGGTTTGTCTATAGACATGATTACAATAAAATATTATGTCATTTGATCCATGTACTCGACCCCGCCTAGTGGGAAAATGCTTAGTTGTTGTTGTTGTTTTCTTTTTGGTTTTGATTTGGCATTGCCTTTTAGAAAGAATGAAATACATGAACTACATAAAATTCTCAGATTATTTTTTTTTTTCTGGGGAGGAGGGATTTAAGCATCAATTTATAATATTATAAACCATACTAATGCAAGCACCCCAGGCCCCAAGTGCACTTTGTCTTGTTCTAGAAATAAATATGATATATTCTTTTTGAACTGGACTTTGATGTTAGGTTAGTATTTTATTTTTCAATTGTTATTGCATAGTTTAGTATAAAATTTTAATGTCTATTTCCTCTATTATTTTGCGATTTTATTTTGCCATGTTTGAAGCTGTCTTTTCATATTTTGTAATTCATTTTCTTATTTTGTTTTGCATTGTTGATTTTTGCTCATAAGGTAGATCCAAAATGGGGCTACTTTTGTTGTTGTAGATAAAACTTCGAATCCGAAGGATGGAAGTCCAGCATTGTTGGTTCAAGGTATATTGACTCATCGGTTATCGGAAGTTGATAGTTTTTGAGGTTTTAAATTCCTACTCCTGAATCTTGTATAAGACCATATTTTAACTGAGGATGGTGATTTGGATACATTATATTCTGTTTGTTTTGATTTTGTGCTGACATTTGGCAATTAGATGATGGTGGTGGAATGGATCCAGAAGCAATGCGTCGTTGCTTGAGTTTCGGATTTTCAGATAAGAAGTCAAAATTTACAGTTGGACAGTGTATGGACTGTGGCATTCTTTCTGCAATGATCTTGGTATTTTCTTTTGTATTTATTTTTCAATCTGGTCTTACAGATGGAAATGGCTTCAAGACTGGTAGCATGAGACTGGGTGCAGATGTCATTGTCTTCAGCTGCCACCTGAATAATGAGTATGGGGCTAAAACTGAAATTTTCACATGGCTGTGCCGTGGTTTGTTTGGCTTTGTGCTTCCTGCTGTATTGACATAATGCTGCTATTTTTAGTTTATATATTGAAATTCTGATGGATGCAAAAACTGAAAATGACTACTCCATTTTTTTAAATAGCCTTGGAGAAATGGGAAGATAGATTAAGTTGTTTTAGAACATTGATACAGTATACTCTTCAATTAAGAATTTGAATTTTCTGTCTCTGGAGGTTATACCCTACAAACTAATCTATCTTGTTTTCGGTTATCATTACAACCTAGTTGATTCACTCTCTTTCTCTCTATTTTTTTTCTTCACTTATTCACGAGTAAGGCAGGGATGTTTTGCAGTAATATCGGAAATTATGGGAAAAAGGTTAAATTGATGATATTTCTTTTTTCTACTGATTGTATGTTGATCAGGATAATAACTCAAAGCATTGGACTTCTGTCTTACGCATTCTTGATGCAAACACAGCTTGACAGAATCGTAGTACCCGTGGTGAGTACTGTTTCCTATATTTACTACTGAGAGGGTTCTGGTTTATATAGTGCATTGATTAAGATACTAATTCTCTTCTCAACGCTGATTTTTTACCAAAAAAAAGTTGGAATGGTAACTATATATTCGTAGGTTTAGATGGTCTATGTCAAAATTTCTATGTTATGGTGTGGTGTGCCTTTATTCTGATTGCTTGAAAAGCCAAATATGATGCTTTTAAAATACATATAATCTCCCTTAAATATAGCCCTTTACCTACTTACGCACCTAAAGTGTTTTTTTAATCACTTAACCCCCTTGATGTTTGGTTTTAAGTGAAATTGCTACTTTTTTTTGTTAAATTAAATGGAGCATATGCAAGTGCACACCGTGTGACCTTACAATTACAAATACAAAATTTTTCTTTATCACTTGACCCTGCCTAAGGTTTATTTATCTCATTGAAGTTTGGTGTGGTTTTAAGTATCTCAAGGTTTTCCACTTGATTTAACTGAAAAAGTAACGTTTTCACTTAAAACCAGACTAGACAAGCTTAAGTGATAACAAAAAACTTTAGGGGAGTAAGTTGAGAAAGGACTATACTTTAGAGGGAGATGTAGAATTTATTTTAACCTTTATTTTTTCTCCTCTTTTGGTTGTCTATAAACTTGTTGTTTATTTAGAGTACTTGTAAGTTAACTTGGCATTGTTATGGCTCATGCTTCTGGGCCTTATTGCCAGCATTTTTCTTTCTTGTTAGTCGTCATGATGATTTGTCGCATTGTTTGTGCTCTCCTTATGATCATAACCCTTTTTTACAATGGTGGTTCTACTCTTGTAGTTTGAATTTATGCGACTAAATGATCGTGTCAATTTTAGGTGAATTATGAGTTTAATATATCAACTGGATCCTTGGAAATACTAAATGGCCGAGAGCATTTTATGTCTAATTTGTGCATGCTGCTGCACTGGTCTCCATATTCATCACAAGAAGAGCTTCTGAAACAAGTAAGTTTCTAAATTTTTTCTTTCATCCATGGTAATTTGCTGCCTTTTTCAGAACATATTGGATGATTGTTGTTGTCTATGTTTCCTCTGTTTATAGTTCACTTTGAATGATTGTCATTTTTTTTTTCTTTTCCATGGCTTTAGACAATACAGCCTTACGACTTGAACTTATAGTTTACTTTGGCTTGAGAGTTGAGACCTTTTTCCCTGTCTTTTTTCTTCTTCAAATATTTGTTAGGTTTCTCTCTGGAGTTGGGTCTGCAATCATGATTGTAGGCTGCCATTTTTTAATTTTGAGTTATACTTATATGTATAACTACTTTTTTGAGATATTGGTGTCAAAATGTGGCATTAAGTACACATGGTAAAACAGTAAGGGATGCATATGCATATTGGTGTCTCTCTGTCTAAGGCTTGGGCTATTTATTGACACTTGTCTGATTTTAGGGAGGAAAACCAGAGGCTCCTTTTATGGGAGAGATTTGTTTGATTTGCATTGCTTTGGTGTGATTTTAGCGGATAATCTTTGATTTCTTACGGAGATTAAGGGTAGAAATTGGTGGATTAAGTAGCTACTGTAGGGAGGTAAAGGCCAAAGGGGTTTGCATTGCAAATGCTAGAACGCAGTTTCAGGGGTCAATTGAGTGGTGTCGTGGTAAAGGCAAAAGACTTTGCATTGCAACTGGGTTATATGGGTCTTTTAGGAAGGAGGAACCAAGTTGAATTTTGATGGGGTGAAATTTTAATAATGTTTTTCAAAGAAAGCTTATCCGGGCAGTTGATAAAATAAAAGGAAACAGGATAGAAGAGAAGAAGAAGGAAGAATCCTAGGTCACGCATAAGGTTGGACGCATCACACTTCCAAGTATAGAGCAATTTGCTGCGGCAATTCATAAAACTGAGCACTGTTCCAGAGAAAGCATTACAACCTCCTGATGCAAGAGTTGGGAATGAAATCCCAATTTTATAAGGATTGGTACTCTATTACGACTATATTCTTAAGTAAAATTCGGACTTCAAAAAAAATTCATTAACGCCTAACTGTCTTAAAGCCAAATTCTAATTACAGTTACAACCCATGATGACAAAGTACAAAAATTACAACCCCCTCTAGACCTAGAGGACCGAAAACTGCAAGAGTCAATAAATTAACAATTACTAAGGCTAATTACCCTAAACAATTTTGACCTAGTAAGATCTATGGAATATTACAGTCAGCCCATAACCATATAATTGAGATAATTTGATCTTTAAATTGTGTTTCTTGATTCTAGTGTATCCTGAATCAGTTAGGCTGAAAATTTCTGGTTTATATGGTAACTCTGATGACTCCACATCCTTGAGAATTTTAGTGCCTGGCCATATAATCAAGTTTCAAATTCTTTCAAAATGGCTTTTATCTGCTTTGTAACCTGATATTCTTGTCATTCTATTGCGATCTTTGTAAACTAATTAGTGATTTAGTGTAACTCATCAAGTTGTTTTATAATGTATATTGGCATCTTATTATTTTAATTGCTTATTCCAAGATTCTGATTTTCTTTTAATATTCTTGACTCTATGGAAGTTTAACGACATTGGATCTCATGGTACTAAAATTATTATCTACAATTTATGGTTCAATGATGACGGGAATTTGGAGCTTGACTTTGATACGGATCCCGAGGTTGAATTTTTTTTTATTGGTTTTCGTTTTCTTCCTCTGCTATCTGTTACAAAATCATGCTTTATTGCTTATAGGGAACTTCTTCTGATATTGTTGGATGCAGAATATTCGTATTGCTGGGGATATCAAGAAGGTTGATACAATTCCTGCCTGGAAGACAGTAAATGAGCAACATATTGCTAACCAGTTTCATTATTCTTTACGTGTATGCTTAATTTAGAAAATTATGCCTTAAGTGGCTGCATAAAATGTTCAATTTTGTTGTGTCTAAATATTCTCATGTTCCACAGGTTTACTTGTCCATATTATACTTGCGGATACCAGAAAGTTTTAAAATTATATTGCGAGGGCAAGTTGTGCAGCTACATAACATTGCAGATGATCTTAAATATACTCAATATATCTTGTATAGACCACACAGTGGTGGTTCTGAAGAGGTTATTATTGTCTAACTTTTGATTTTATTTTTAAATATTAATTGAGTAAAAAATTGTCCTGGCAATGTTATAGATACAAAACCATTTATGAGCTTTTACATATCAGCTTAAGCTTTTAGGAGAGTTGGTTCTTGACAGATAAATATGCATGCATGATTCTATGTTGATATTATAATTAGTGTTTCAAATTTGAAAGGGCTAAAGAGTTGAACCGAGGAACTTTTGCTAGCTATAATTTAATTAGGGTTTTTTTTTCCTTTCGGATTAACCCTGCAGGCAACAGTTGTGACAACAATTGGATTTCTTAAGGAAGCTCCTGAAGTAAACATCCATGGCTTCAATGTATATCACAAAAATCGGCTGATACTGGTAATTATCACTCAATAGAGACCCTGGTGAGAACAATTGATCAAATAGATGATTGCCCAATTAACAGAGGTAGAGCAAGATCAAGGAAAATTTGATGTTAAACATTTAAAAAAGACCGTATCTAATTTCGAAATTTTGGTTTTGATAGAGCACATCACAATAGAATTGTTTGATCCATGTACCTAAACCTACCTAGTGGGATAAGGCTTGTGGTAGTTGTCGCTGTTGAAGGGTCATGAAGAAAGAGGAGGATACGATATCCTCCATATGCAAAGGAATGAAGGATTAAAAGAAGAAAGAATAATGATTTATAAAACAAATGAGCTCTTCTATCTCTGCCTATTTTTGTAAAGGAGACTGCAGCTGTATAGAAGCCTGAAGCCATGTGCAGAATTCCAAAGAAAAGAAAGACCATGCAAACAATCTCAATTTAAAATAGATTATAGGATAAATTTTTATTAGAAAAGATTAAAGGATAAATGTCATTATAAAGTTTGTCTGTTTTCCTCCAGCCAAATACACACAAAATATATATATTAGAAGCACATTCCCATGAACTGATATCCTTTTGCTTGTCAAAAGCTTTAAAACCATTCAATAGAGTTGCTCCAAATTCTGAGAGTTCATACCAGGAAAATGTAAATTAAGTAAGGAAAGTTTGGCATGACCAATTAAGGTGAAAATAATCTTTTTTTTTTCTTGGCAAACATTGGCATGATACTTATAGTTCAATTGTTAAAGGTGCAGATTGACATATGTTAGCTTTTCAAAGCAATTATACCAAAATTCTGTAAATAAAGATGGTTAAACTAATAATTTGGCCTTTATACGTGACAATGATTTTGAATTTTGTCCTTATACATGAATTTTTTTGAAATCGGTCCCTTTATGTGACAATCATCTTCAATTTGGTTCTTACGACTTTTTACATACAAAGGATTTAGTTGTTCTTCTTGGTCTTCTCTCTGTTTATAATACTATTTTTAACTTTTCTATTTGCAGCCATTTTGGCAAGTTGCGAGAGTTAAAAAAAATATTGGTAGAGGAGTTGTTGGTAAGTTGCAACTGCATATTACTGGACAATATCTAGTTCTATTTTATGCTATGGATATAATGGACTTTTATAGGATAGGTACCTAACTATGTTACTCTCGTGCCAGGTATCCTGCAAGCAGATTTCATTGAGCCAACTCATAATAAGCAAGATTTTGAGAGAACTTCCCTCTTTCAAAAGCTTGAAGTACGTTTGAAGGAAATGACATTGGAATACTGGTAGCGTTTATGCTAGCATTCTTTTGTGAACATGGATTGCAGAAATATTTACTCTTGCTTGTCTCCTATCTTCTGTTCTTCTGCATGTTATGTGCTTTTCTTAGGGACCCACGAGAAAGAGAGTTGCAAGATCAATAGAAAGATAAAAATAGAGAAAGAGAAGAAAACTGTTATGTATTATTGAATCTCAACAGAAAAGAGAATGACCTCTTTCCTAGGCTTGCCTCTTCCACATAGGCTAAAACTAACAAATCTCTGAATATCCCCTTTCTCCTCCCCTTACCACCTTTTTGAGCCTCTAATACGCTGATCTTATCCAGCTAAACTAACTGCCCAACTGCTAACCAGTAACCATCTAATTACCCTAACTATCTTTCTCTCTTTTTTTGTTTTTCTGGGTCCCATTAGGCATCAGCTTTTGAAACATGTGAAAGAGTGTTCAGTATGATTACTTCTAAGTAGATGATGTGGTGGAGTCTGGAGTGAGACTTTGTCTTTTTGTTGCTGGATCTGTTCTTAAAGACTATTTATCCCCCAGGGTGAGTGGTGTGCTTAATTTATGATTTTTAAGCATTAATATCTGACATGCCAGGACCCTTGTTAATTTTTTGCAGGCATTATCATTGTCATCTAATTGGCTATCAGGAAATGAAGCCTCGAGCTCCAGTTAGCCAACTGGATTCATCACTGCAGAAATCACTTGGTATAGAAAAACCAGTTGCTTTGAACAAAAGTTCCTCACCTGTACTGATACCCAACACACACAGCAGATCTGAGCAAGGTAACTGCTAATGTGAAGCAATGTGCTTTACGTCTAGCTAAACCAGTTTTATCCAACTAACGGTTTTTCATTGTGGTTCAGCATTTCTTACTAAGAGGAAAACATATGGATTTATAGACCTTCATAAGTTGAAAAGGCAAGCAACGGAAGAGAATGTAACATGTTTTGGTTGCTATCAGAATATACAGGTCTGGATTAGCATCTTGTATGTCATGTTGAAACTGACCTTAGTTTGTTTATGTTCATGCATATTATCATGCTGACTTCACCCTTGCTTTTTATGTAGGCCATTGCATCTCCTGCAGACCGGGTGGTAGACCAAGAGACTATAAACTTAATGCAAGTGAATAAGAAACTTCATTCAGAGTGAGTACATTTCTAATTACATAGTCACTTACGATATTTGATTTCATGGAATGCTGCTGTACATCTACATGGATTTGCTTCAATCTCTGTCAACTGTTGCTGCCAAAACAAGCTAAATGCCATATTTATAATTCTCCTAATCTCATTTGGACTTCGACAGCATCCAATAGCTCTTGCCTTCTGTAATATCACTTGGCAGCATTATGAAGCAAAAACCTTACTTATCCTCTTTTTTTTACCCTGCAGATGTTTGGAATTTGAAAAGGCAGAGGAAGAACTTAATCTTAAGGTAATTTTTGTACAAAGTAATAATGGTTGGTTCATTTCTTTGTGTAGTCCACTTGCCAACTTCACACTGTTGGCTGTGTTGTATTTAGAGAATTAAGAGTGCTGGCATACTTGGATGCTGCAATTAGAAATCTTTTCTTTAAAAAAAGAAAAAAAATCTTTGAAAGGCCAACCTATGAACCCAATGATATTGCTGGCTTTGGATTCTCTCATGCGTTTTTCACCATGCCATGTGAGAGACAAAGGCAAGATCCTATATAGAAAACTCAGTTCCTGCACAGGGCCCCACGTTGTCATATAGAAAACTCATGTTCGAGGATCCAGGGTGCGTTTGGGTAAATAGCTTAATTAAGCATTTATTCAATAAGTTTTTTTTTCAAATAAGTTAAAAACAAATTATTTTCATAAGTTTCTCTAACGAGCTTATAGAAATAGCTAAAAAGAGTTTATAAGAAGTTCATAAACTATTTACATAAGTTTATTTTCATAAACTATTCTCATAAGTTCAAATAGGCTCTCTAAAAGCTCTTCCAAACGTATTCTGGATTTGGATGAAATTTATTATATTTAGATCATTTGCAAAAGATGCATGGAATGGAAATCTGTTGTTTGGCCTATGCGACCCATTTAAGAGGAATGGTTATGATTGTACAGGTGACACAGCTTAGAAGTAAAATTGAAGAAGCTCGGCTTGAGTATAAGGGGCTTTTGGCTGAAGTATTGTCCCTAGACATGACCCGTGAGAGTAGTGTAGCTGTACCTCTTGCATTCTAGCTTCAATCCTTTAGTTTGAAGTAATGCTGTATGTATGTAGTTCAGTCTAGTCTGTGGCTTACTATTCCTTCCCTCGAAGGTTTTGAGGCTTCCTTTGTAAGTATATGGAAGGGAGCCAAGCTAAGATCTGCTTCAGATCTGCTTTTTGAATGTATAAAATACTATTAACTGTTTCATCTCTAACTAAGCAAATAAGCATTGTCCATTTGACCTTTCGATTTTGCTTTCTTAACTTGGTTTTTCCATTTGAACTTTCTTACTAGTCGCTAGACAAAGAAAGGGATTTTAAAATTACAGAAATGATATTTATACAACCAAAATGGGACAAATTTGGGATAACTTTTTGATGGCGGTTAATGATGTTTAAATTTGTGGTTAATGGTGTGTTGAAATTGGTTAATAGATACACATATAGTAGATGAGTAACTCATTAATGACGTACAAAAGATTGGATAATGCAGTTTAGTGGATGATTAATGCAGCTTGATGGATGATTAATGAATTACTCATCTCGATGACGGTTAATAATGTTTTTTAAAAATTGTGTTTAATGTATCTTAGTGGATGGTTAATGAGTTACTCATATCAGTGACAACAATTAATAACGCTCAAAATTGGATGGTTAATGATGTACAAAAGATTGGTTAATGCAACTCAATAAATGGTTAATATAGCTCAATAGATGATTAATGAGTTACCCATCTTGGTGACAACAGTTAATGACGTTCAAAATTAGATGGTTAATGATGTACAAAAATTGGTTAATGCAGTTAAGTGGACAGTGGATGGTTAATGCAGCTTGGTTGGTGGTTAATGAGTTACCCATGTCATTGATAATAGTTAGTGACGTTCAGAATTGTGGTTAATACACTTCAGTGGATGGTTAATGAGTTATCCATCCTGGTGGCAAAGGTTAATGACGTTGAAAATTGTGGTTAATAGTGTGTCGAAATTGATTAATGGCAGGGTCAACCCAAGGGTGATTCAACTCAAGCCCTAGCTTTAGGCCCACCAACAAAAAAGATTATTTACTTAGTTTTTATAAATCAATAAGGTCACACACGTTGGTACGAAGGTTCAACCTAAAGCGCATCATGACTCAGATACACTATCATTTAAAACAAAAAAATCTTACTTAAAGTTTGTTTTAGGCCTTACTTACTCTTGGGTTGGCCCTAGTTAATGTGAACATCGAGATGAACAACTCATTAGCTATCCACTAAATTGCATTAATCATAATTTTGAATGTCATTAATTGTTGTCAAAATTTGCTCCATTTTGATTGTTCGCATAACAAATAACATCACTGTAAAATTACATGGCATGATCTTAAAACTTCACGATTCATATTTGATTTAGGGCTAAATGGAATTTTTTTTATCGTGTAAAGTGACATCATGCTAGACAATGAACTCCCCCTCCCCCGCAGCCAAAAAAAAACATTGGTTAGAGTGGCTAAAGTTTCTTGCAGGGCAAAGCTCGGAAACGAGAGCTCGGATAAAAAGGCCTTAAACTTTTAAATTAATTGAAGGTATTTTTTATCTTTGATAACATAAAAATATCAATTTATTAAATAATTTAAGGATAGATATATTTTTAATTGATCATTTAAAAAATGAATTTATTTTAAATGAATTTTTTAAATAAATTATATATAAAGCATAAATGAAGATTAGTGGGGATTCTCTTCCTCCTTGTATCCGTTATTTGTCTTTTACTAATGGTGGGTCCTTTGTGTGATGATGTATCTTTCTTTCTAATAATTTGAACGAGTTGAATTACAGCAACCTTGGTTTAAATTTAAATTTTTGAAAGACTGGAATTGAAATGTTCTTGAAAATGAATGTCAAACATATTTCGTATTTTTGGTTTAATCACCTTGATAGCAGCATCTGTAAAAAATGAAGTCAGAATATGCTGGTTGTGTGGTAAAAAGTGGTTCGGGTATTTGAATAATAACCAAAACTATGTTATAATTATTAAAAATAAGAAACATGGTAAATTGGGTAAGATTATTCTAACCGCAAATATGAGAAAAACGAGTGTACTTTTTTCAAAAACATGAGAGGAGCTTTTGACCAAAAACATTTTGAAACGTGATTCTATGGTGAGAATTTCAAACAAATAGGCACATAGTAGATAATGGTTCCTACTTGCATAGCAAACACTATACCAGAAATCTAAGTATAGAAGGTAGGGGATACAATAGAATAGACAAGATGTGCACCAAGTTATATTTGGTGTTAGGAGAGTTGGTAACGTGATTCTATCCCAAAGAAAAGGATGCAAGTTCGATTCTTGGAGTCGTCAGTTGGGAGATAGTCCAACCCCGTGTGTAAAAAAACGGACGTTTGTCGCTAACGAACCGGAGATTAGTCTCATAGTCGGTCTAAATGATCAAAGCTGTACTGATACCCCAATGGACCCACTGAAAAGCCAAAGGCCTTAATTAGGATCAGTTCCCAACCAAAAAAAAGATGTGCACCAAAAAATATATATGGCATAGGGCCTGATTGGATTGCTTAAACTTGAAAAGTATTTATAATGTTAATTGAAGTCAGAATTTGACTATGTGCCAGTACTGTTCCGGCAACTAATGGTTCCTCAAAGCTTGGAACCAAAACTTTAAAATAAAAGAGAGCTTATATATTTGTATTTTCCATGCCTTCCATTTTGAGATTAAAAAAGCAAGTCGTTGTTTCTGAATTCTTCTTATCTGGTGAAGGAATCATCCCAAAGGAATTCATATTCCAGTATTCTCCATTCCTTGTCTTGTGATCAGCACCGACCCATCTACCCTCCTCTCTCTTCTGACCAACAACACCACCATCTGCACTCGAAATGGCTACTTTTCTCCAGTTGCACCACATTCTCAACATTATATAGAACATAACTAAGCATATCACTGTGGAAGTAAAGACAATGGCCACTATGATTGCTGCCACTTGCGTGTTTGATAGCTGCATTTTCCCCTGTGCTGTGGATTCTGAGCATGATACTAATGGTGGGCCACACAAGCGGTCATTGTTCAAGAAGGAGCTTCTTGGGAATCTTGAAAAGGTTGAAGGAATCTGGCCTTCAAGATGGTTATCTGAGAGATTTAGCATGTGCAGGCTGGTAAGTTTACCAAGTGAAGGAGGAACTTTTCCTTGAAGTTGATTGAAAGAAAGATTGAGTCTTTCTAGCTTCATGAGATTTCCTAGAGATGATGGAATCTCACCAGACAAGAGGTTTTTACTCAAGTCCAATATGACTTGCAACTCAGCAAGCCCTCCTAGCTCAGCTGGTATAGTACCTGTCAAGTTGTTTTCTGAGAGCCTGAGCTCATACAGCTTTGTGCATTGCTGAATTGTTGAAGGAATGAGGCCAGAGATACTATTCCTTTGCAAATTGAAGACATTGAGAGAAGTAAGGTTTCCAATCTCATGGGGGATTTCACCTGAGAGATTGTTGTGATGGAGAGAAAGCTTAAGTAATTTTGAGCAGTTACCAAGCTCAGCAGGTACCCTCCCATGGAAGTTGTTGCATGAGAGGTCTAGCTCACCAAGTTCTTGTAAGCCTCCCAACCATGAAGGTATTTGGCCAGTCAAGCTGTTATTACTCAGCAGGATATGTTCAATTTTCTGAGAGTTTGAGAGTAGAGGTGGCACATCTCCTGTTAAATTGTTAAATGATAAATCAAGAAAGTTGAGCTCAGTAAGATGGCCAAATTCAGAAGGAATGCTTCCTGTGAGATTATTATATGCAAGTCGGAGACGGCTGAGATTTCTGGAATTGGCCAGACTTGAAGGGATGGGACCTGAGAAGCTGTTGTTAGTCAAGTCCAGAATAGTCAGAGAATTTGAACCAGTGAGAGGAAAGAAACTTCCACTGAACTTGTTGTGGGAAAAATTTATGATTTTGAGGTTTTTGAGAGAAGAGAGTGAATGGGGGAGAGGTCCTTCAAAGGAGTTGTTGTAAAGGGTAATTTTAGTAAGTTCTGAAAGGTAACTGAATGTGGATGGTATAGAACCTGACAACCTGTTATCTGCTAATGCCAATAACTGAAGACTTTTACAGTACCCCATGCTTGGTGGGATTGGACCAGTCAAGTCATTCTGCCTCAAATGAAGAACAACCAAGTCTTTGAGCTTACCTATGGTCTCTGGAATGGGCCCTGTAAACTGGTTTCCAAAGAAGTCAATTTCCCTTAAGCTTGTGCAATTTGTTAACTCTCTTGGTATAAGTCCAGACATCTGGTTATCATAGAGGTAAATAGTGTTCAATCTCTGTAGCCTTCCAATCTCCACTGGGATTTTACCTGTAAAAAAATTACCAAATAGGAAAAGACTTTCCAAGCCACTGATATTTCCAATTTCAGGAGGTAGAGTTCCAATGAAGCTGTTGTTGTTGAGTACAAGATCTGTGAGGTTCTGTAGTTTGTCCAGGCTGGATGGAAGTTCGCCTTCAAAGTTATTGTCAGAAAGATCTAACTGTTGGATTGAGGAGCAGTTGAGTAACTCCAAGGGAAACTTACCAGAGAGCTTATTTCGAGCCAAGAATAGTTGCTGAAGCTTTGAACCTCTGAGGCAGAAGTTGCTTGGAATGGTACCTGTCAAAGCATTATCAGACAGAGCCAGAGTTTCAAGACTATGTAATTTGATATTAAGGAGGGGTATTGATCCAGAAAGGTTGTTTCTGGACAAGTCTAGCTTCTGCAGCTGAGTCAGACTATTAAACTCAGAAGGAATTTCTCCATTTAGTTTGTTTCCAAACAAATTCAGGTATTTCAAGTTGGAGATCAGATGACTCAAGGCTGTAGGAATTGATCCAGATAGACTGTTATTGGCCAGATTCAGAATTCTCAATGATTTAAGAGACCCCATAGAGGAGGGCATGTCTCCTTCAAGCATGTTGTTTGATGCTGCAAAGTTTTGGAGCTCTTCACAGCCTTGAATCTCTTCAGGTATGGGCCCACTAAGACTGTTCATTTGTAAATCAAGGGATATTAGATGCTTCAATTTACCAATCCCAATAGGTATACTTCCATTTAAGTGGCAGTAGCCTAGACCCAACACTGTCAACTGGCTCAAGTTGGCAATACTCGGTGTAATTTCACCTGTCAACATGTTGTCTCCTATTCTAAGAACTTGCAACTTCTTCAAATTACCTATCTCTGCAGGAATGTTACCATAGAGATAATTTGAGTACAGTTGCAGTATTCTTAGATTTTGAAGCTGCCCTAGCTCTGAAGGGATGGAGCCAGTAAGGGAATTTGAAGACAAATCAAGTGTTTGAAGAGAAATGAGGTGAATGAACTCAACTGAAATGGAACCTGATATTCCTGAACCAGAAAGATTCAGGCCTACAATATGTTTCTGATCAACTGAACATGTTAGTCCATTCCAGCTGCAGCAATGAGTTGTTGGAGACCAGTTGCTCAAGGCTCCCAATGGGTCAAGCAGTTCTGATTTAATTCTGAGAAGCCAATAGGAATCTGTTGCATTATTGCCCAGAGTTGAAACAAAAGCAGTATCAAGTATGGCTAGTAACAGAAAGAAATGGAACATCCAAATGGAAACCATTGCAGAATGTCTAACAAATATGAGTTTATTTATAGAGATTCAGACACCAGAATAAATTATTCAAAAGGTATGCTCTTAAGACTCTAGGAGGCTCATTCCATATAAATAAACGAATAGAGAACAATTAGGAAAAGCTCAAGTTTTGCTGAGTATCAAATGAAAGCAGTGGGAAAAGAAGAATAGGAAATGAAGGAAGAAATAATAATGAAACAATGACACAGATTCATGTGCAGAAGGATGTAAGATTGACTTTAAATAGTTCCAGTGAGCATCCCTGCCTTCTCTGATACAGACACGACGTGTATGTGGTAAATGAAGAACTTCAACCTATAATATATCTTAAAGTTTTATTGATTCCTTTCTACCTTTTCAGTTTCACCAGGAGATTTGATACTTTTTCACTCCTTATTAAGGAAACAAATGGAATATTTTAGGATCCTTTGGTAGCTTGTGTAAAGGGGAACTATATGGAAATAAGTAGATGGTTTAGTTCAGAGAATTATAGAATAAGAAGTTAGGAAAGAGATCCACTCGTGCTTGAGAAAAAAGGTGACACAAGTGGGCCACTTTCTATAGCTTTTGTTATTCAAATAATTTTGTTCACATTGCAGGTTTACAAATTCATAGTATATTCAGAGAAGTTTTTAGAAGTTATTAGAATTGTTACAGAAAAATAGTTGAGCATGATTTGACTTTACAAGAGTACTATTCATTTCAACTTCAAAAATTGCCATCTAAATTGGTACAAACACATTATCTCATCCGAATACTAAGATTTCCCTCAGGATCTTCAAGCATAACATGCGTGCACCTGGCCTTACTATCTGCTTGCCGTGATAAGATTCTTCAAGTTATCTCAAAGAAAAACCAAACGTGCTATGATTACAAGCATGCATGATGATATATGAGAAAAATGAGTAAGTATTCATGATGATAGGTGGGAAAAATAAATGAGCATAACTTTTACGTTTTACTTTCTCTCATTTTCTTTTTCCCTTTAATTTGTCCCGTTTTATTTCCATTATCCACGGGTGCAGCACAGGACAATGTTAGGTGTCCCCATCGTCCTTTTCTGTATGTGCTTTTCTATCACACGATAAAATCTGATTAGAGGGTTAAGGCATCTGTTTTTTATCAACCTAAACCACCTAATTCCATATTAAATATGAGAAGAAAACATAAGAGAGAAAACAACCACATTTAGCTTTGGTCAATTCCCGAGTAGTTACTAACTTCATTCTTAATGTTTCAACAAGTCCAGAATAGAGCCAAAACCATGTGAGGTTTGGTGCATTACATTCAAAGTATGTTGCTTGCACCACCACCCTAATCCGAGATTCCTAATAAATTGAAGCCAAAATGCATGAAGACAAACTGTCTGATCATATCATAATAATCTTTCATATTCAGCTCATTAATTACTTAGCTTTCAGTGCTGCCTAGCTTTTTAGCTTTAATTGCTCAGTTTCTCATGATATATTCAAGCATAAGCAAAAGCAACAACCCATATGAGGAATGTTAAGTCGGGTTTGCCCGTGTCCCATTCATGGCCCTAGAAAAGGAAACATAGTACACTGTATTTACCAGCGTGGACCACTAATAACCGAGTGCCTTTATCTTTATCTGTTTGGGTACTAACTAGTAACTACTAGGATGAAAATCTTTTGTCACATTCTCTGTCCCCCATCAATGAGAATTTATCGTTTAATAAAATAAAATCATAGTTCATTAACACCTATGCACATCCCCAACCTTTGATTGGTGGGAATACTGAGACACCATTTTTTGAGACATCCGAATTTTGTTCCCAACTACTAACCCAACCCAAGTGCTTACTTTCGCCTCTACAATTTTATAGATGTTAGCTGAAAAGTCTGAATGCTTTTTTATTCACGCCTCTCTTGCTCCAAACCACCATTTGGTCACCGCAATAGTTTTGGTGTCTATATAGCTGCATGCTTAAAATTATTTGTGTTGCTCACTTTCTCTTCCATAACATGTTCTTACAGAAAAAATAGGATATTAAAATGAGAGTTGGCTCCAGATCAAATAAGCCCTTATCGAATTGGACAACCTTCCTTCTCCATAAACTATTTATCACCCCCCAAAAAATAAGGATCAGGATTGAAATCCGTTGATTACGTGTGTTTGTTTAATTGTTTCAAAGTTGTGAACGTAAGTTTGGCTACTAGAGGTTTTTCATCCTTTAGCGTTGATGCAATCTTTTTTTAACAAAATTGTCATTAAAAACAGACATTTGCCATTGCAAACGTGAAATCAAACATAGCCATACATTGTCACCAAGTTAATTATAATTGTTATTGTATAATACTACTTCCGTTCTAAAATAAGGTCATATAAAATTTTATATTAAAATTAAAAAGTGTATTGACTAAATTATATTTATTAAAAAAAATTATTTTCATAAATACTATAAATATTAAAAATTATTGTGTTATAAATATTTAAAGATATAACTAAAAATATAATAAATATTTATTAATATTCAATCAGGATTTTAAAAGTCTAATTTGGGATAAAAATATCTTGTGGATTTTAATAGACTATTTAGAAATGTAATGATTTATAAGATTTTTTTAAAGATTTTTATAATCAAGATTTTGTATATTTGGGTTTTAAAATGTTTACATAATAAGAATTTATAAGATTCTATAAGATTTGAAAGGTCACATGGATTTTTAATAAAAAGAAATGAAAAAATAACACTTAGTTTTTAGCATAAGTACAAACATAGTCATGCTAAAATGCATATTACACGTTCATAATTTACAAAAAAATCATATAACACTTCCATTGGCGCAATGTAGTTGAAGTAGAGAAAGTAGGGATAGAGGATAAAACTTTGTTGCGTTTGGTAACTATTCGGACAGATGAAACAGCAAATATGATTCATTGAAAGTTGTTGATATGAGAATCTCACGGGGGTGTCGAAGTATAATAGGGAGCAAGACTTGTTTATTGTTATCATGCAAATTATAGAGTGGGACATGAAGGAGGAAGGGAAAGAAGTAATTCAACCGTGAGAATATTGAGAAGTCCGATGGGTTAGAGTGTGATTTTTTTTTGTTACTAAAAAGTCATACAAATTCCACATTAAAAAAGTCCATCAAAAGTAATAAGTTTTTTAATACCAAAAGACTTTTATGATTGAATGCTACAAAACTTATTTAAATTATTTATAAAAGTCTTGATTGAATACTATAAGACTCTTTTATTTTAAAATAATCTTTTAAAATTCAAATTGAATACACTCTCCTAAATTTTCAAAACAATTATTATTTTAAAACGAAGGAAATATATCAAGCATCAACCACGGTTTTTCTCTTTGGTCAGTATGGGGAACCCATGAAACAAGCGCCTAGGCATAGAGCAAGAAAGCTTCTCAACATTATCATGCTACACAGAAATTTTCGCTTTCTGAAACTGATTGATAGCCCACAACCCAATCAGCGTTTTCTTTAATTTTTAAGTTTTTTACACAAGTATTAAATCTATTATTAAATAAAATGATGAAATAATTTAATATAGTTACAAAAATTCACTTAACTCCAATTTTTTTTTTTTGGGTATATATTCTCAATTATTATTAATAATGTGTAATTAGTAAGTTAAGTTGCAATGATAAATGATGAAGGTAAAATTGAAAAAATTAATTAATATTTACTTAATATTTTCAAATGACAAATAATTTGAAACTAAATAATTTTTTTATAAATAAATGGATAGAGGAAGTAAAGTTTAGTTTCCACACCACTTGAATTAAAAGAAGGAATAGTGTCACGGGAAGACTAACTACCCTGGAATACAAAAAAGAGCAAGGTTCTGAGGTTTAAATTTTCAGAGCATCGCAAGAGATGCAGCCAAAGGGAGAAGGTACATTATTGACGACCACATAAATAAATCAGGATACAATAAGGCCTTTCTTAAAATAATACAAACGAACAAGATTCTGCAGTGTTATCCTTGAAAATTAAGACACCAATTCCTTTTAGAAAAATGGTATATATTGCCTCGGCGTTGACTTTCAATTCTGATCCGATTTGATTCTTTATAATTTTGGCTTTGGTTGCCTTTCAGGCCCTATGTTATATTATATTGGAGTTTTGGTCGCAAACTATTTGTTAAAGCCTCTTTAGACTATGTATGAATCGGATGAAGATCTTTTTTTTCAATTTTCTATCATAACTTTTGTCTCCACCAATAACAATTTGATATATAAGAAAACAAAATCACAACTTATTAATATTGATGTTCATTCTCAACATTTGATTGGTGGAAAACACCGAAACATTATTTTTTGAGAAGGTAAATTATCCCTATGAACCAATACAATAATAATTTTATAAAAGAAACTGAAAAGCTGGATAGGTATTAGGCAGACAAATAAATGTCTGTACTCACTTCATGAGTCCTAATCCTAAGCCTTTTGTGAACAACTCTCTTGCTCTCCTTTAGCTTTTAATTATGAGTTACTGTTGAAAAAACACATGTGGATGAGGGGTAGTGAAGAGGATAAGTTGACGTTGGAGAGATTAGAGGAAAAAGTGTAATGTATAAATTTTGGAGGGGCGAAAGAGGCAAAGATACTTGAATAAGCCTTTGGGTCAAAATCATTTTCACCAAGAGATATTTTCTTTATTACTGATGAGGCACAATTCATATTTCTTTAGATCTAAATAATTTTAGCATATAGAAATTTGCTCTCTTATTTCTTGTCCCGTCTATTCATATTTTGACATGTCAATAAAATCTCATATATATCTCACTCATTTAATTGACGTGTCAAAATATGAATAGAAGAAGACAAGAAATAAGATAAAAAAAATGAGACAACAGATTTTTATTCATCAAATCTAACTCAAGTAATTCTAGCTGCACAAATTTTACATAACCAATATATTAAAAAAAAAAAAAAAAAAAGAACTCTTCGTCGAGCGCGGGAACGTTGCTCTTGGATTGTTCAACGCTTGGTGCGTTTCCCTCTGTGTTGGATGCTGTTTGTATGACATGAACCTCTTTGCCTTTCCAATTTTATGTGTTTTGGGACTTCTCGATTCCGGTTTAGCTAAATTCAAACATGCTAATATTGATGTTTAGTTTAAACTCGATAAATAATCAAAATCGAATAAAGTTACACAAACCAATTATAAACACTTGGTATTTATAATCTTCTCGACTTTACCTCTACGTAACACACAAGAATTACACTATGAACTCTCTTTTTTAAATCACTCCATATACATTGTGCTCACAGTATGCTTCAATTTACCATTTCTGTTCAATTGTCCAATGATTGTTGCCAACTATTTTGTACTTTTGTCCTGAAACAAATAATTCCAAGTCAAAAAAAAAAAGAAGCATCAGATGGCTCGTCTTATGTTATTTATGAAGGCGATGTTGCTATAACAGCACCTCAATGCAAGAAGTCCACCTCATAAAAATAGTAAATTATGCATATATTTCAGAAAAATAATGTATCGCAAAATATGTACAAAGGACAAACACAACAGAGAATTTCTTCAAAAGAAAAGTTACTCACATGTTAACAAAGAATCTTCTAAAAATGACAGAGTATTGTAGAGTGAGGGGAAAATGAAAGAAGCAACAAGGACTGCAGGGCACATAAACCACATTATGTTGTTTCTGAATTCGATAAAATGACCTCAGTATCTCTTATCTTCTATATGGATGGCTATAAAATGAGATTACTCCTGACTTTCCATCACATCATGATAAATGAAAAGAAGAGTTGCCATTGCTATCATTTCTAAACCTAATAGACTGAGAAGAACCAATCATATCAAACTTGCTATTATTTCTTTACAGGATGAAGAATAGGTAGTTAAATCAGAAGATTAATGAAGAATGTAGTGTTGAGATAATGCTTCACTATCTATTTTTTAATGATAAGCTTTAGAAAGTAGTTTATTATTTATGGGTTGTTATCTGTTTTTTAGTTTTTGATTAGATTAGATAAACAATAAAATAGAGAACTGATTAAATTGTTATCACTTTTTTATCAGTAGATATCTTAGGATAAGTTTTAGGAGTTCGGTTATTTTATTTTTGTATTTAAGTAATATTCAAAACAATTAATTATTATGGTGGTATGTGTTCAAATCCCAACAAATGGTATCAGAGCCATCTTCCTAAAGGGATTTGTGAGTGAATTGAGTGAAACCCAGCATAATAAATGGATTTTGGAACACCTAACACAACACTAGCACCACCTGTGTTTGATGGTGATAATTATCATATATGGGAAGCAAGAATGGAGGCACACTTAGAAGCAAATGAAATCAAAGGCAAGAGCATGTTTATTCAATGCTGTATCATCAGGAATTTTTGTCAGAATCATGATGATAAAATCAACCAAGGAGATCTGGGATTTTCTCAAGAAGGGATATGAAGCCGATGAGAGGATTAAAGGGATGAAAGTGTTGAATTTAATCAGAGAGTTTGAGATCCAGAGGATGAAGGAGTCACAACCAGTGAAGGAGTATACTAATTGACTTCTCAACATTACGAGTCAAGTTAGATTATTCAGTCAGGAATTCAAAGACTCCAGAATTGTTCAGTGGTTACTCTTCCTAAAAGGTTTGAGTCCACAATTTCTTCTTTAGAGAACTCTAAAGATTTGACAAACATTACCTTTGCAGAAGTGTTGAGTGCTTTACAAACTCAGGAGCATAGAAGATAAGAAGGAATTACCCTCCATGTACTCATTGTAAGAAAGTAACTCATCTTGAAAAATATTGCTGGTATAGGCCTAATATTTAGTGTAGGTTATGCGAGCAATATGGTCATGTGGAGAAGGTATGCAAAAACAAGGATTCACAACAAGGTCAACAAGCTCAAGTTGAGAATGAGATGAAAGAAGAAGAGCATCTCTTTGTGGCTAGTTGTTTTCCAACTAAAAATACAAACGAAGCATGGTTGATTGATAGTGGTTGTACTCATCACATGACATTTGATGAGAGCAAATTCAAAGAGTTGGATAAATCAGAAATCTCCAAAATCAGAATTGCAAATGGAGGCTTTATAGAGATAAAAGGTAAAAGAGTCGTTGCAATTGAGACTTCATCAGGTACTAAATTAATTTCAGATGTATTGTTTGTGCTTGAAATTGATCAAAATCTCCTTAGTGTGGGACAAATCTTGGAAAAGAATTATGCTATTTTCTTTAAGGATAAAGCATGTGTGCTTTATGATCAAAATGGTGATGAGTTGTTTACAGTAAAGATGCAGAATAAGAGTTTTTCGTTAAACTTGAAGCAAATACAAGCCAAGCAGATGACCACCATGGAAGCCACCTGTCAAGCAAAATCCTTATTGCAAGGATTGCGTCACAAAGTTTCAGTTGATGCTAATGAAGGTGCGATAATTATGGGAGACAAACAAAAAGAGAATTTAGATGTAGATTGGCTGAAAGTTACAAGGAGGAGGAAACCGCAAAAATCTCATACATCTGATCCTCGTCATGCAAAAACTAAGGAGCCTAATAATGCTAATAAATTTGGATCGCTTTTGAATGACAAAAGGTGGGTTCGAAAAAAAGTGGCTCAAGAGACACCACAATGGAGGTCTGAACCTGTTGGACCGAAGATATTGTGCAACGCTTGTGAAGTTCATTTCAAGTCTGGTCGGTTGGTGTCTGAGCATCGACTAGCAGACATTTTTACGAAGCCACTTCGTAAAGGAAAGTTTGAAGACATAAGAAAGAAAATTGGAGTTTGTAGTTACTGAAGCATGGAAGAGTGTTGAGATAATGCTTCAGTATCTATTTTTTAATGATAAGCTTTAGGAAGTAGTTTGTTATTTGTGGGTTATTATATGTTTTTTAGTTTTTGATTAGATTAGATAAGCAATAAAATAGAGAACTGATTAGATTGTTATTAGTTCTTTATCAGTAGATATCTTAGGATAAGTTTTAGGAGTTCAGTTATTTTATTTTTGTATTTAAATAACATTTAGAACAATTGATTATTATGGTGGTTTGTGTTCAAATCCCAATATGCAGAGATTCACAAATAGCTCAACAAGCAAGCAACCAAACTACCTTTGCCATATATATTGTCAGCTGAGAACCACTTTGCTGGTTGACAAACTATGATAAGCTCGACTGAATATTAAAGGAAAAGAAATCAACTTTCGGATGACAGCATACTTGAATAGATTTTATCCAAAAAAATCTAGAGATATATAGCAGAAAAGTTCAAACCAGGGGAATCGAAAGATTTTGATCCCGTTTGGAAAACATAACTTACAATTATTAGAGTTTCTCTACTAGTGTAGGTGTCATAATTTGAAAAAAGTTTATGATATAAAAGTTTTTCATATAAGATTTTCTTATTTAAGCATTTAAATAAATCGTTTGCCCAAACGACCGTTGCACCTATTGTCAAGAATTTGCATGAAACAAATCTATATACACATTCATGAATCTGCAGCACACATTATTTATATGTGAAACTGAATTTATTAATTAAAATGAAATAGTATATTGTAAAATCCACAGAGAACGCAGTTGTCATAATTTCTTTCTTTCTTGTTGTTCCAATATGGCATTAAAATATATAGTGGGTTAATTGGTTGGGTCCCAAGGGTATCAACGAATGAAGATTTTAGCATTAATGTTCGAGAATGCAAAGGGATGAGTTGAGTGGAATAATGAAAGATTTGTCCATAGGAGAGGGAGACAGAGAAGAAAACGCGGAGCAACTCATTACTACTTTGGTGGCCATATTAGGGATGGCAATTTTACTCGTACCCGCGGATATCCATGGATAAAATCCGCAACGGATACGGGGCGGGTAGTTAAATGGGTGCTCTCGGGTAAAATAAACGGGTAATTTCCATACCCGCTTATAAACGGGGCGGGGGCGGGTATCACGCTACCCGTGCCCGCGGATATCCGCACCCGTTACTTAAATTACTATAATACTCTTTATTATATATATCTATTAATTGCTAAACCTAATTTCCCATCCTTCCTTACTAAAGCTAATACTAATGGAAAAATAAGTACTTACTAATATTAATTATATTAAGTTGAGCTATTATTAAGTTAGGAGAAAACATAATCCAAGGGTGTTTTAAATGGATCCTAGCTTTTGTAACTTTTTTTTATAGAGAAAAAAAATATATTTGAATACTCTTGTTAGTAACTTTTGTAATTGGATAATGCTTTCGTAGCTTCGTAACATCTATTTGTATGAACACGATTATTTTAATAGAAATTACGCATATTTCAACAATTTTTCAAGCAAAACTAACAATTTTTTTTCTAAAAAAATAATCCGTGGATATCCGCAAACCCGCGAATATCCGCGAAACCCGCTGGATACCCGCCCGCAAGATACCCGCGCGGGTAATGGACGGGGACGGATACGAATTTCATCCCGCGGGTGCGGGGACGGGGGGAGTGCTACCCGTGCCCGCCCCGCCCCGTAGCCATCCCTAGGCCATATACTAAGAGTAAGAGTAAGAGTAGCTTATGCTATTGCTACCAACCACCATCACCATCAACAACAACAGTGCCGTGGGTTTTCTGCTCTCAACAAACAATTCAACCAATTTGGTTTTGTTTTATATTGACAAGTTCGGGCCATAAAATTTGGTTTTGCAACTAAAATGTCAAATGTGTGACATGCGTTATTGTACAAAAAAAGGAAAAAGTGTCTTATCCAATACATATATTGCATTTATAAATAACATTTCGGTCAATAACCTCAATGTTACAAGTTTATATTATGATTACAACTTTAAAATATATACTAAAAAATTGTAAAAATTAATTTTGTACGGGTATACATGGTTTTAGCTGATGTGGATTTGGTATCATGAAAAAAGCATGGATTAGGAATTATTAATTTTGTACGAATATGTAAGCTTCATACATAACGTGCATTGAGTAGAAAAAACTTGAAGTAATAGTGTGCTAACACATTGTTTACATTCCGACCTGAGACAACTTCTTTAGTCTTCAGTGCGTACAGTTATTAAGATAAATAGGGAATAAAACACCGTTGAAGTACACCATGAATTAAGAATTACAAACCACAACTTGACTTCAAAAAAAACCTTTTTTTTAACTTCCACACAAACCATGATTTGAAACCCAAAATTATATTCAAACGCGATCGAACCATAGTTTTGTGAAACATGTTATTTGTGGATAGAAGTCAATTTGCACACCACAAAATAGGGTTAAGGAGTGCAACTACAATCCAAACACGCTATCAAACGTGCACCACAAAAGGGTAAAACTACAAAACATTATTCATTTCCTTGCTTGGCTGAACTACTCACTAGTCATCAACTAAATTCAAAATAATCATTTTCTTAACTCAAACTGCACCACCGCTTGAGTAAATTTCACATTTCCCTGCAAAACATGACGAGCAACGTGGAACACACAAATTCACCCTTCGGTGTCTTTGTTAACCCTAGGAATAGGCTCGTTGAAACATGTCAAGAAGTTCCATTAAAAAACAAAACGCCATCAAATTACTACTTTCAATGAGATACATTAGAAAATAACAATCAACTACAGAGCACTAACCATCATCAAACCTTTTCTCCCCCCAGCCCCCCCAAAAAAACACGGGCACCATCTTCATCGCTTCTACCCCTGCTGAATGCATTTGGACCATCAGAAGATAATTGATGTGACTACATTTACAATTTAAAATTCAAACGTAACTGAAACCTAGACTACATATACCTGAAAACATGGCTGAAAATAGCAGCAAAATTAATGGATGTATGGCCTCTGATGGAAGACAAAAAGACGACCGCCTTAAGAAAGTCTCCATTGCTGATTAACACAGCATCTAATCAACACCACCCTGGCGTCCATAAAAGTTTCCCCCACCTCGTCGTGAATGAGTTTGACCCCTGTCCCTAAATCTCCCCCCACCATGGTTACCATCTCTAGGTCGTTCAAAGTAGTCTGATTTGCTGTCATCATATGACCCAACAGGTTGGTACTCATAATGCATGTTTGAGCCCTGCCTTTCCCGATTTTTAGGTTGGTTATAATGTCTGTTATCTTGGGCAGAGGATTTCCAATCTCCCCGAGATTCATGTCCCCTTCCAAACCGATTTTGGTTTCCATTTTTAACAAAGCCAGATGATGGGCGTTGCTCATGCCTAAGATCCATACTTGTTGGAGCCTGTTCAACCAAGCTAACCTGATGTGGGGAGTGGGGATGCCGCTTTGCTGGAGCATTTTTCCTATCTCTTGTAGACTCCAGATTCCCAAAAGGTGGACCTTCTCCATCGTGGTGAGGTTGGGCTACATAAGCATTAGACTTCTTGTCACGGCCTGCCGGAATTGATTCGCCATCATGAGTGGGATCCTTTTTGTCAACTCCAACCACTGAACCAACATTTTGATCACTAGGTCTGTTTCCTCTCTGATTATTAGATGCCTGAGATTTAGGCTGCCAGTGAGACATCAAGCGTTCCCCAAGACCTCGATTTTCTTTAAAAGCAGCACCAACATCCGGTTGACCATGCTCAGAGGATGAGACGTGTGTTTCAATTTTCTCTGTCTCCCCAGCACTTTTCTTGTGATCAGCATCATGGTTCACCCCTAGACCCTTATGTCCTCTTAAAGGACCCCGCCTTCCTCTGCCTGTTACTGCTTGATCTTTAATGACAGGAACAGAAACCAGAGCAGCTGAATCATGATTGACTGGATTGTTTAGACCATCAAGATCACTAGAATCATTAAAATGCTTTGTTTGCCCTTTCACCAAGCTTGTTTCAGACTTCTGGTCTACATGATGTTCTGTTGGTCTCTGAACATTTGGAACAAAGTTTGAATCATGGTCCAGTTCATCCTGCATATCATGCAAATTAGTTGACTCTGTCAGATTTCGTTGCCGCCATGATCCATGTGTTTTTCCCTGCTTAGTATGCCTACCATCTCTATTTTTAGACTCCACCCCAGAACCCACTTTTCCAACAGCTGGATTAGTATGCTGAGCAATACGAGGGCCCTGAGAACCAGAATCAACTCCTCCAACATCCTCATCTGCAGGAGCCTGACTGATTGATGAAACCACCTGTTGTATGCTTACTTGCTGAGCCATTTCTTTTGCAACAGGTTTTGGAATATATCTCTCCATTTCTGCCCTCTTATTTTTTAAATTATTCACCTGCTGATCACTCTTTACAGAATTAACTGCCTCAATATTACTTTTCTCAATTAATTCATCCATGACCTCAGTCTTGTTCTGTGGTTTCACAGGCGCCCACATCACAGCATCACTCCCGTGGGATTTCTCTGCAGGTCTACTAGTCTGCAAATTTCTTGGAGTCCTACGCAAATGCTGTGATTTCCACTGGCTATTCATTCTACCATGGGACTCCTCATTTGCTAAATGTCTATAGTGCTCTGAAAACTGATTAGTATCTTTAGGCAAGGATGCAGACTGAGGAGAGCCCTGATCTGACTCAAAGTCAGAAGCCTTGGGCTTATCACTTTCAACATAACTTTTCGAAAGATTTGGTTCTTTTGGTGCCAATGGTGGTGCAGCCAGAGATGAATTCTCTTCAACTTTGTGTTTGTTTTTGCCATTCCTGTTGTTCTTCTTTTTCTGATTTACAGAAGGCTCAACCATAGCACTTGGATTCATGAGCAAGCCAGAGCCACGGGCTGAACCAACTTCATTTGTAACATTGCCAGAAGACATAGTAACATCAACATTGTCATTCTCTAATTTCAGAGCAGTTGAGGTAGTGGAAACAACCTTTTCACTCAATGTTTTCTCTAAAGAAAGGCTCTGCTTTTGTTTATAGCTCATTCGCTTCTGCTTAGAGGCAATATTGTTGTGAACCTGTAAAGCATTCATGGCATCAGCACTATTAACATCCTGAGGCAAGTTCTGAATCAGAATGGGTTCTTCACCAGAAATCTTATGCTTCTCTAAAGGTGGCTCACTGGACAGGATGGGCAATTTTTCCACTTTATTAAAGCTAGTATCGTTAGTTCGACAGACAATGTTAGTATTGGAATTAACAGCCGATTTGATAACTTCAGATTTGACTGCTACAATTGTTGATTCAAAAGGTTGTAATTCCTCATGCTTATTCTGGATGGCAGAACTTGTAGCATACTCTTTCTGAGTTGATCCCGCCACTGTTTGAGAACGTCTGTTTAACTCATCCAGCTTCTCAAGAGCTTTAGCCTTTTGCTTTCTTCTGCGCTCCTCCTCTTCCTCCTGCAATTGTTTAGTCCGTTGCTTGGCTAACTCTTTCATTTTGGCACGCTAGAGTTTCAAAGTGTATTGTGTAAGTGTTAAATGTACCGAGGCTAGCAAGTAGTAAGTGTAGAAATGGTGTATGCATTACCTGTGCATAGTCGTCAACTGAATCTGACCTAGCTTGAACAGATTCTCCATCCCGCCTTGTTTGGTTATAGGACCCAGACCTACCGTAGGTCTCAATAGATATTCTATGGTCACCAACAAGAACATTAGATGCTTCCGACAGTGCACCTGACAAAGCTGAAGAATCAGCAACCACAGATTTCTTTCGCCAACCATCAGCATCTTGATTAGTTAATTTTCCCTTGTTACGATGATCACCTCTACCTTGCATGCCATGAGCAGTTTGCCTGTGAATAAGCATTTCAATACTTGCACTAAGATAAATGAACCACAATCAGTCAATACCAAGAAGTTATGGCCAAACCTGGATGTGGCTGTTCCACTGACAGATAAGGATTCAAAATTCTTTTCTCCACCAGAAGAACCCACTTCACAATGAGTTGGACTTATGACTTCAGTGGCATGGGTTCTCTCAGGATACACAACGCCAGCACCAACTTCATTTTCCACATGGTTTACTGCACTGCCAGCATGAAATTTATTCCTTTGCTCCTCTCTACTTCTAGCAGATGAATTATCCCTGGCTTTTGCATTTAAACCCTCTATCTTCTGAATCAAACTGGCATCTTTTGGAGTAGATGGTTTTGGGAGGATTTCTAGCATATCAGAGGCAGCACCATCCAATTTCCTTGCTGAAATATCACCAGGTTTCTTAATGTTTCCTGAAGTTTCAGGTGATTTGGTCTTAATAATGACAGAAGAACCAGATACTTGATTTTCCAAAGTCTGAGAAGAAGCTTCTTCACCATGAGGAACTGTCCTCATATCGATCTCCTCATTCTTTCTGTAATTCGATCTCTGTTCATTCTCCCAGACTGTCATTCTTGGCCGGTCCCTCCCACTAACATATGATGTACTGGTAGTCACGGAATCCTCCCAATTTGCTGGTTCATTTTTTCCATCCGACTCATGTTGCTTAAGAAGGACTCTGTATGGTCCAGCAGTATCAGGAGGATGGCTGAACTCTACTTGCTCTGAGGCCAATGGTTTTCCAGCAGTACCATGTCCACCGGATCTACCTTGTGAATTGCCAAGTTCAGGAGGATTTTGATTTGAGTACCTATTATAAACAGGGGGTCCAGCTGCCATTCCCATGAAAGGAACATCTCGTTCATTAGAATTACAGTAGCCCATTGGAGGACTGTAATATCCTTCATAGGCCATTGGACCCGGATAGAAGCCAGGTCTTATAGGAATGCCTGGACGAATATAAGCATCAGGCATATGAGGCCTGTAGACATCTCCATTCTTATGGTGCCCTCTTGGTCCAGTTCCGGGAGAGGGAACTGGTGGGGGGTTGGCAAGACCAGTAGGTGGGATATGTGGATGATAATATGGAAATGGTTCAATTGGAAAGCCACCTGGAACAACAGGATTCCCAAATGGAGGACCACTAGGAGGACCCCTGAACCAAACACCACCGCCTTGCGGGTTATTTACTGGAGGACCATGCCAAGCATCATAGTGTTGAGGAGGAATACCAGCATTAGGGTAAGGCTGGGTATTATTCCCCTGCCACTTCTCTATGCCAGGCCTCACACCATCCTCATTGTGAGCCTCATAATCTCTTCTCCAAGAATCTACTGCTCCGCCCTTCACATTAGCATTAACAGGAACATCATCTGTAATATCAGCAACACAACATCATTAGTTCTAGATGAAACAATGCAAAACCCTATCAGCAGAGGACAGAATAGAAGTTGAAACAACACATAAATATGGAAGCAAGAGCAAGCAGACATACCAACAAAAGAGGTATCATATATCTCTTTCCTGAGTCCTGAAGATGAGTCAGGGCGAGCATGAGATTGAGAATTGTGGTCTGTCAATGATGAATAAAAAAAATTATAAAAAAAAACAAAAAACCTCATTGGAAAATTTAATAATATACTTAACGATTTATAATTTAATAGTTAATTTAATGATATGTCTCTACTCTCAAAACCGTTACACAAACACTCACTCTAACACACATAATGGAAACAAAAAAATATAAGTAAATCACTTTCCTATCCATTTCCAATATTAGGATTCCAGCATCACATTGAGAATGTTTATAGAAATCTCAATTATTATTAAACATAAATACGAGATGTGCTGCCATAAACTATATTTCTGTTAAAGCCTTTAGCTTTCTTGGGGTAGTAAAACACAATGGCTTGAAGTGATTAAGGGGAATAATTGATATAAAAAAAATAAACAAGAAATCCTAGAAATTCAGTCAAAACCATTGTAATGATGGTGAGTTGGTGACCACTCCTAAATGATAAAATATTGTGTTATAAATATAAAGAAACAACTCCGGCCAGAAAATACAGCACCGTGTCAGTAAAAATGTGTACGCAATTTTAAAAAGCAAATACCATATTACTTATACAGAATATGGTACCTTGGAAATCAGAATTCAGGATAGACTTGTCCTTATCAGAACCAAGGGTTGGAAAGTCTCCAGAGCTCAGAGAAAATTCATCATTCTTGGGTTGTGTAACTCCCTGCATTTGTACAAAAATTGACTACTATCAGAAGCAGGGCTACCAACGAATGCAAACAGAGGCAGCCATAGGCAGCTGGAGCTGAGAATATATAGAGACTATGTCAAACACAAAGATGAACATCTACTTCAACAAAATCCCTACACAAAATGTCTATACAGGATCTTTGGAGTTTCTACGCCACAGATCTCAATCAGTTAGTCATGGTCATACAACAAGATATTAGCTCTTACCACACAAATACAAAATCATAGCAACAAGTATGTGCATTAACACAGAAACTATGATCAGTATCAATGTGTGCACCAACCCCAAACCAATGAAAAAAAGCAGCAGAGAAGTGGAAATTATTGCAACTGTAAAACAAATTCCCCATGCCAATTGCTGTAAAGACAAATATCTTAAACACTTGGTCGTATCAACCCATTAACATAGAAACAATGAATTACATAAAACTAAATTAAAAAAATCATTACATGTAACTAGAAGTATCAAGTAACACTTCTAAGTTTCAAGCACAGATAATAACAGAAGCCTACCAATTTCTCTGTAGTCCTAGCAGAACTCCAAGCACCTGAATTTTCAGTCAAGGGTTCAGCAAATCGAGACAACTGTGAGCTACCAGGTCTTGTTTCTGCACTGCGTGGACGCAATGATGTGAGTGAAGTCTGATTTGATATCGGTGCACCAGATGCTGATGAAGGCCGAGAATTTGACCCCCATGCATTAGCAATAGGATCAAAAGCCCTATCACTACCAGCAGTTGAAGGCCGCGTGCCACTTCCACCAGATGATGGACGGGCACTGAGGTAGTTGGGTGAACTAGTTCCACCATCGGTATTTGGAGACAGAGAAGAAGAACCCCATGCATTTGATGCAGAAGAGGATGATCTACCACCCCAGCTGAGGGTGCCCCTAATCAAAATAAATAAGACCAAATGAGCATCAATAATCTATAACTAGAAGAACAAACACAGCATAAAAATCATAACACTCAGGTCAATAGAACATCTACTCACTTGGGAACAATCTCCACATTTGGGTCCAGACCATGATTTTCTAACCTTAACACAAAAGAAAGGGAAAAATTTTAGATGGTAAACCAACCACATTAGTTAACTTAAAAAGAAAGAGTTCAGCAAGAAATCAAATACCTCTGACTGGGTAAGTTGATAGGTTTTGGAACTGCAACTTTCCCTAAAACAGTCATACCACCTCTTCTGGAAGAGGCCCATCTGCAACAGCATTAGCATCATCAATCTCAATTTTCATTTAGTCACTTAATAAATAATTCATGCACGCATGGAGGGTGAACTATAACTTGAAATGTCGATTGAGGAAGCAAGTGGTTACCAACTTACCATTAGAACCGTATTGACAACAAAATAAGTTAGTTTTCTATAATGACAGATCCCAATATTATTTGCATTCCAAAGCAAAATTAGGTTTTTAGGTACAATGAAAGCACAGGACCTCCTGCACACAACCTGAAGCCCTCACCACCAGCCCACACCTAGTGTCTTCCAAAGCACACAAACAAAGACGTACCTTCGCTCCCCGCTCAACATGCTTGAAGTCATAGCCTGGTCGCAGACACACGGTCATTCAAGCCAGTTGAAAGGCCTACAAAGGAGTCAGAGAGAACCTCAGTTTAATTAGTAGGGTTTATTGAAATAAATTTATAAAGGCCACTATTTAAGATTAAAATTTTAATTGTAATGTTATCATCAAACCAGCAGACAAATAATATAAAAACTCTTTCTTAAATTTTAAAGGAACATCAGGAGTTACACTGGTTTATTTACAAAGAGTTGGTTTGTGGCAGCAAATTCTCAACAACCCATCGCATTATCATCATCTCAAAGTTCTCAACCCTTGTTCACAAGTAGGAAACTCATAACTTCTAACAAATTATATTTCTAATTACTAATTTTAGGATGTCAAACATCCAAGACACCATTCTCACCGCATGTATTTCATGCAGTTGCCATGGCAATTAGCCTACAGCATAATCCATGTTAATTTTCAATGGCATACTAAAAGCAGAATCCAAAATAGTGGCAATCTTCACTATTCTCTCCATCCATTACCACATCTCACCAGTCTCCTGAATGACTGAGCTTTCAAACCAAAGATGCTAAGCCTGACACACAGTTCATCTGTTCATGGTTCTTAGTTAGCCAGAATATCCAGTAGTATGAAGTAGTATTGACTTTTGGCCATTCATCTCACCTCATGTGGTCATGATCTAAGGGTTTCTATTTGTAATAGTCTTTTCTGCCAATAACGTCAATCGCATGCAATTATGTCCAGACCACTGAAAAAGGGGCCTGAACTTTCATGCAATCAAATCAGCTGATGAAATAAAACAGTAATTTTATTGATCATGATCTTTAAGTTTTTGTTTGTAACACCAGCTCACTAGCATAGTAACTACCATGTACCGCACCTACCAAATAACATATTCCAGAAACTTTTATATTCAATACCACCGTAAGTCTAACCAATCATTTCAAACATATTGCACAGTAGTAATCTTATTACTAAAAAGAGAAACAACAAAAGCAACACAAACTTTACAATAACCACTGCTCCTCAACAATGATACCATCTACGATACAGAACCAACAATCACATTCAAATAGAAAAAACAGGGGTCCAATTGCAGTTAAAGAAGCATAATTGACAAAGGTGAAGCCTTTATCATTATTCCGCAAAACGAATAAAAAAATTGTTGCACAAACAAGAACAAGCTTTCATGATAAAACAGATTCTAAAATGGTCCGTTTCTATCTCGAAGAATAGAGAACAACAAGCAAAAGCATATTAAAATCCCGCAGTGGTTGCAGTTGCAAAAATTCCAGTTCTTTTTTTTTTTTTTTTGCGTTTGTTTTTCTCGGGAATAAATCGGGGATAAATTATAGTTGGAAGTGAAAAGGAAAGTGTACCAGATATAAGTTGGAAATGTGTTGCCTCGTAGAAACCCTAGAGAAGCAATTGCAGAAAGGTAGGGAGAAATATAAAAGGAATAAGCGATAAAAAGGTCGTGGAAGGTGGAGAGGATGGTACAGAGAGAGAGATCTGTCGGAGTTGAAGGCGATGGGTTTCGGATCGGAGAGGAAGAAAGAAGGGTTAGAGAGAAAGAGAGAGAGATAGAACGAGAAAGAAAGAAAGAAAGAAAGAGCTGAAAGGAGTTCGTTCGGGAACGTAGGAGGAGTTCGATTACCCCCCGTGAGAAAATTGTTTATTAATATAGGCCCGCTTTAGAAACTATATTAAATTATTAAATTAAATAAGGCTTACGATGTGTTTGGAAAAGCTGAAAAAAAAAGATTATGCTGATAATCGATTTATGAATAATCGATTATTGTGATAATTGATTATAATCAGAATCTATTTTTGTTTGGGTCTATTTGCTGAAAAGCGATTTCAAGATAATCTTTTTCGTTTGGATGGTCTAAAAAATCGCTTTTTACATAATAAATTACGAAAAAGGATATGAAGTTATTTGTATAATTTAATAATATTTATTTGGAAGTTAGTTTTGTAGGGATAAATAGGAAAGAGAGTTTTGAGAATAAGAAATAATCAAATCATAACAATCGTAAGCTAAAACAAATTAGATGACATAAAACAGCTTTTTTCTCCCAAAAATTTTTTTTTTATAAATTTAAGCTAATTGCCAAACATGATAGATTATGTATGAAACAGCTTTTTAGCCAAAAAACAGCTAAAATGAAAAAAATCCACCATTCCCAAACAAGCACTTAGACATTAAACCAATATAATATATACGAAATTTATTAATGAATTTTATTATTAAACGGTATTAAGTTTCAAGGGAATAAAATACGAAACATGATTGATGCATACCATTTTATTGTCTTACAATTTTCACTTTGACATGATACCAGTTTCTTTTTGAGTTTTGGAAATGCATTCGTTAAAACTTTTAAGGGATAGTTTTATCATCCTTATAATCTTATCCGATTCGAGGATTAGTTTTCACAGATGCGCATGAAAAATATCCTGAAATATCACATATATATATATATATATATATATATATATATATATATATATATATATATATATATTGTATAGGTTTATAAATTATAATGTTTTAAATGCAATTTTAGTTTGTACAATATTTATTCATTTTGGTTTTGATTATTTTTTTAAATATTAGCTCATATATTTTTGTTAATTTGATCTTAGACTTTTAGTCTCTTAAGAACGATCTTAACAAATAAAAAATATGGAGAGTAAGATTAAATGAGTAGAAAATATAAAAATTGATATCTTAACATTATAAGAAAAAATTAAACAAATAAAAATATAAGACTAAGGATGTGTTTGGATAAACAGCTTAATTAAGTAAGGGTGTGTTTGGGTATACAGATTAATTAAACATTTATTCAATATGTTTTTTTTTAAATAGGCGAAAAACAATTGATTTTCATAGCTTTTCTGACAAGCTTATGAAAATAAGCTAAAAAGAGCTTATAGGAAGATCATAAACTATTTTCATAAACTATTTTTATAAGTTATTCTCATAAACTCAAATAAGCTCTCTATAAGCTTTTCCAAACGTACCCTAAATCGTAAGAATCAAAATGTTATTTAAATTTATAATATATTTGAGAGTGAAACATGATTTAAATTATTGCAAAGGAGCTCTTTAAACTTGTTCCGGTTTTTATTGAGGAGAGCCTTCGTGAGGTGCATGTTGTCTGGATTCCTCTTGCTGAGAACGTCTTCAAAATCAATGTGGACGGCTTTTTTCGTAGATGCTCAGGCATGGCAACATATGGAGGTTTGATCAGGGATAGTTCCGGAAAGCTCTTTCAAGGTTTTTTCTGCAATCTGGGACCTTGCAACTCTATCTGGCCTGAACTCTAGGCTCTCCGATTGGGTATCAGATTAGCGCATAGCCTCAATATTGGTCGTGTCTGTTTTGAAATGGATTCGCTTATTGTTGTGAACATGGTTCGGTCGGGTAGCTGCCATGACCATTTTCTCCAGCCTTTCCTAAGGAGGTCGTTGTTTTCCTTCACAAAGATGACTGGAATACTTCTATTTCGAATGTGTTTCAGGAAGCCGATCGTTGTGCAGATTTTTTGGCTACTCAAGGGCATTCTAGTTCCTTTACTTGGATGGTTTTTGATAGGGGTGGCTTATGTTGCTTTTGCTTTTACATGACGATGCTCGTGGTTGCAACATTCTTGGCTTAGATGCTTAATCTATTGTTTTTTCCATCTTTAAAAAAAAAAGCTGTCTCGCTTATTTTTTGTTTTTACTTTTAGAATTTTAGTTAATATCTTTTACTTATAATGATAAAAAAATCACATTATATTAATTTTATTTATTATTTTATTTGTGAAAGAAATAAAAAAAACGAGAAAATTTAGAGTAAGAATGTGTTTGGGACAGATTGATTTTCATCATTTCAGTTGTTTTCTACCTAAAAAGTTGTTTTATAGATAATCTAATTTGTTTGCTATTTAGCTTAAATTTTTAAAAAAACTTTTTTTTGAGGAAAAAAGTTGTTTTATGTCATCTAATCTGTTTTAGATTAAGATTGCTGTGAATTGATTATTTTTCAATCTCAGAACTCTCCTCCTTGTTTACCCCTGTGAAACTAATTACCAAACAAAATTTATTAAATTATACTAATAACTTCATACCATTTTTCATAATTTACTATGTAAAAGTGATTTTTTGCATCATCCAAACGAAATAGATTATCTTAAATCGTTTTTCAGTAAACAGATTCTGATTATAATTGATTATAACAATAATTGATTATACATATTTTTAGAAACGTCGATTCAAATTGGTTTACACACACCCAACAGTGGTTGGTCCCAGTGGAAGCGGATTATGATCTCATGCGACATTCACCTGCAATGTTGGGGGTTCGAATCTGGATTCTCTTAGGAGAGTTTCACCTAACCATCACTCCTGGATCGATGGTTAACCTCACAGCTTGCATGTGGGATACCTGATGAAAAACAAAAAAATTGGTTTACACACAATAGGGTTTGTAATTTGAGTAAGATGGGAATGTTAGAAACATCTTAGGATGTGAAATGAGATGATAGGATGGTTAAACTAGCATTTTAGTATTTTGTAGGCAAAATAAGTGAATTAGTCTTATACGTTTATTTAAATTTTCACATTGGTCTCATAAATTATATTTTTTTCAAATTGGTCCTACAGGTTATATTCCGTTTTCACATTAGTCATTTCCATCAATTTTGACCTGACGTGACATTGTAGTAGTGCTACACGTGGCTTTTGATCTAACGCCGTAAGGTCGAAATTGACGAAAATGACTAACGTGAAAACGAAACATGACGTATAAGATTAATTTTAAAAAAATAAAACTTATGAGACCGATGTAAAAGTTTAAATAAACGTATAGAATCAATCAATCTATTTTGCCTATTTTGCATGTCCATCACCATTTCTATTACATGAGAATGATAGATCCTCACTATCCCTCGTGAGAATAAAAACATGTTAAAACCATAATATCATTACCTCAAAATGTTTAATATCCAGGAATCTGTTTTTTATGACTCATAATAAAATATATCATTTCCAACTATTTATTTCCATAAATCACCCTTCATAACTTGAAACAAAGACATCCTAAAACATTTGGGGTGACAACAAATAAGCTATTTTGTGAAATATGATAGGATTGTAATTGACCCAATTCATTTTGGCTTTATTCAGAACTAATCACAGTTTTTTTAAAAAAATGTCATGATCAATTTGTTTACAGAGTTTAGTTTTCACATATTATTACTGTAAAATTTTTTTATCATCAATTATATATTATTACATATGTGACTTTAGAGTTATTTACTGTAAGAATTAAATATTTTCAATAACATCATATTTTTTTCGATCCTGAATATAAGAGACAAAATCCTAATTCATCGAGACCAAGAAAAATTATAGAAATCAATTCATTTTAAATTCTATTCCACAAATGTCCATATTTAATTACTTCTAATTCAACTAACTTATTTATTCATAAATCCAAGCATCATGCTATCTGACTAATGAGTACACGAGAGTCAACTAAACCAAAGCACTTACATGGAGAATTGTTGAGTCTCTTTAATATGAATTTTACAATAAATAAGGGTATAAAAGAAATTAAGCTTAAAAGTTGGTCAATGTTTTTTCTATATTGGACAAAAAAAATATCTTTTTATCTCTTATATTCAGAATCGGAGGGAGTAATACGTAAGAGAACGAACAAAGCATTAAAATTAAATCTTTGTTTACAATAGTATGAAAAACATCAAGTAAAAAAAAAGGAAGTATGGAAAACATATTTCAAATCAAAAATAATTTATGAAGGTACACATTTGGTTCCTCTATTTTTTCAATGTTGCAAATTTAGTCCTGCTATCCAATGTCCATCAATTTTTCAATGATTAACATGAAGGAACAATTGTTCAACGCGTACAGAACCCCTGGTTGAGCTTCTATGGTAAAGGATCTATGGTGGAACTAAAAAAAGATCCCGAAAAGGAAGGACAAAACCAGTAAATAACATAGAAGAATCATTGAATCATGTTAAATTGGAAAGCCAGATGAGGGAGAACTTCAACCAAAGGTTTTGTGCGCTAGAGGAGTGGTTCCTCTATGTTGATCATTGAAAAAATTGACAAACATTGGATGGAAGGACCAAATTTACAACATTTAAAAAATAGGGGGGCCAAATGTACATCAATACTCACACATGATCAATAATAGGAGGACCAAAAGTGCACTTAAGCATATGAATTATTACTTTTTTTTGTTCGGAACCCGCCGTAATTAGGGTCTTTGGCTCTCAATAGGTCCACCAGGATGTCCCTATAGCTTCGGCCCTTTGGACTGGCTATAAAATTAATCCCCAGTTCGACAGCGACGGACGCCCGATTTTTTACACACGGGATTGGACTGCCTCCCAAAAGGACGACTCCAATAATCGAACTTGCATTCTTTTTCTTGGGAGAGAGTCACATTACCTACTCTCCTAACCCCATCTTGGTAGTAATATGAATTAAATTTTTTTTTGGTGCTGTTAAAATTAATTATTTAATTAAGCGCCTAATGAGTTAACTATTAATATAATTTACATATACTTTGGTTATTTTGGTTAACAATTAAAATCCCCCTCCCCCTACCCCGAAGAAAAGAAATGCAGAGTCCCCTCCTTCAATAACCCCGATCCGATCTTCTGAGTTCTCAGACTGGTGTGGTGGTGAGTGACAGAGCGAGAGAGTCGAGGAACAGCCTAAGCCTCTAAAGGTAAATTCATCTTCTATTACTTCAACTACCAAATCTAATCCTAATATCGGAGTTAATTAAACTCCCATCCACTCTTCTAACCATGCACTTCTAAAGATCATTTTTCTAATGGAAGTCCCCAAATCCCCTTCTAAAGATAAGCGATTCGCCAACCACAAATGGCTATTACAATTCGGTGCAGCAATTTTAATCACGATGCTGTTGTTACTGGGTTTTCATTTGGAGTCAGATAACAAAGTACTCAATGCGTCGTCGTATTATACTGTGGTTGTGGATTGTGGAAGCACTGGTACAAGGGTGAATGTGTATGAGTGGATGGTAGAGGGTTTCAACGGGGACTTACCAATTTTACTGCATTCCTATCCTGACAATGCAACAAGGAGTTCACTTTCGAAAACTTCTTGTAAATACCACTGTATGCAAACCGAACCCGGTTTAGACAAATTTGTGAATGATTATTTAGGAGTTAGAGAAGCCTTGGAGCCTTTGATTGTGTGGGCAGAAAATCTGATACCACATGAGAGGCATGGTGAGACTCCTGTTTTTGTCTTGGCTACTGCTGGGCTCAGGAGGCTCCCCACCGATGATTCCGACGGAGTCTTGGCAGATGTAAAGTCTGTCCTCAATGATCACTCATTTATGTATAGGAAGAGTTGGATTAGGGTTTTGACTGGGAGGGAAGAAGCTTATTATGGTTGGGTTGCTTTGAACTACAAAATGGGGAGCTTTGGTAATTCTCAAAACTCTCCCACTTTGGGACTTCTTGATTTGGGTGGTTCCTCTTTGCAGATCATGGTAGAGGTAGATGGCGCCGCGCATCAAGTGCACGCGATGAGATCGAATGTCAGTTCTGTTGAACATCGGATTATAGCATACTCTTTGCCTGCATTTGGCTTAAATGAAGCATTTGATAGGACTGTTCTTATGCTCAAGAACAGTCGAAGCATGGAAAGAACCAAAAATATCTCTGAAGTCAGACATCCTTGTCTGATTTCTACCTTTGTACAGAACTATACTTGTTATTCTTGCTCCGGATTTTATGCCACTTACCAGAAGAATCACAGCCAAACTAAGAATACTGGACTTCATTCTTTACGTCTTACTGGAGAACCTGATTGGGAGCAATGCAAAGAACTAGCCCTTGCTGCTGCTATGAACTCAAGCAATTCCAAAGTGTCGCATCCAACCGTTGGCAAAAATTGCCAAGCTAGTTCATTTTCTGATACTGGTAAGGCCATAATCATCTGTTTGGATTGTACTTCTCTTTTAAATTTATATATACACCTAAGTTGTTGTAGGATGATGGTTTTTTTCCTAGTAGTGTTCTTTAAGTTTGTAGAACATATATGCTAATCGAAAATTATAAAACTGATTTCAGCAGAGCAAATGTTGGCTGTAGTTATCACTGACTGAAGTAAGAAATGTGCAGTTTTCCTTATTTGTGGTGGTTATATATAGTTACATTCATCTTCCCAAACTCTCACCCCTTTCCCAAACCAAAACTCTCCATACAAAAAGCAAATTGAAAAAGAAAACAAGCAACAAGAAAACTTCATCCCATCCCATCATCTATGAAAATTTGATACTAAAAAATTTACTTCTCAAATGTTGATAACGCAAAACTTTATAACTTTTGATGATTAGCATATTGTCCCCTTTTTCACACAACCTAACCCCCCACCCCGCGGGTGGCAACCAAAAGATCACAAGAGAGGAGGGAGGGATTGTTATGGGTTTTGTTTCTATGATGGCTCCAAGAAACTTATTCTGTTTCATTATGTACCTTGCAGGCACTGATATACTTAATTTAACAACTATTGCACACCCAATCAAGCGCTTTCATGCTTTATCTGGTTTCTTTTTTGTCTACGACAAGCTAAATTTGAGCCCAAAAGCCAACTTAACAATGGTTTGGGAGTCAGGCAAGCAAATATGTTCAAATTTATGGGCCGGCTTGAGCAGTAATTCTGATAATCCAAATGTTGCTGGACAATTTTGTTTCCAGGTGGCTTATATGGCATCATTGATTGAGTATGGTCTGTGTCTTGGTGATGTAGAAATAGTATTTGGTCCAGGTGATGTTTCCTGGACATTAGGAGCTGCATTGGTTGAAGGGAAATTTCTATGGTTAAACACTACAAGCCGCAAAGCCCAGACTATCATTTCAACTGTAAAGAATGTCAAGGTCATGTCTTCTCCAACTTTGCTCTTTGCTGTACTTCTATCTCTTTTATTGATTGTTTATTGTAGTCAAATCAAGCTACCAATGCCAAGCAGGAGGGCTTCTTCTCCTGGCTTATCTTTGCCATCTCATGTAAGACACCGATCTATCTAACTAATATTTCACTGTTCTTGTATCTTTCCTTAGCATAAATTCATTTTGGAAGAACACGATACTGAATGTTTTAGAAGCCAATGCTTATTTACTTGGCTCACTCAAATTTTTTAAAACCTTTCACCAATAGGAAACTAGCTTTTATCGCCAAAGTTTGGTGCCAAACTGTCAATTGCGCAAACCTTTATGACAAATAGTTGGGGGGGACTTTCATGTATTAGCTATTGCATTTTCCATTGATATCATCTGAAGCAAAAGATTTGCGTATCATTCAAGTCGTATCTTGAGTAATTTCTGAACTTAAGGACATGGCTTGAGAAATTGGAAATGTGTCTTGACATAGTATCATTATTTGTCAATGATTCAGTGCTGGTACAATCTTAACGTTGGATATTAATTACTACTTACCCTGCGTGTACAAGCTATTGTTTGGACATCAAACATAGATATTAAAAAAAGAGAAGGGTCTTGTGTGTTTGAAAGGCTGTTAGGAAGATCGAACAACTCATCGACATAATTACTATAAGCATTCTCGGTTCTTTTATCTGACCTTTCCTTTACTCATTCTTTAACTTTCGATGGGTCTGCTGATGGATCCTGGGACGTTGAAGGATAGCTTTCACTGGCTGCTGACAATTTTCAGTGGCACTCCTTTACTCATTAGACTGGCTAGAGTTAGCTTTAAAGCAAAGTTATATCTGAGATAGAAAGACACAAACTTACGTGAAGCCTTGTGATAAGTTGATTATTATTGTCAAATACACTTGATTGGTTATAATTAAAAATAGTGCACGATTTTTGCAATGCTTCATTCTTATGATGGGCTGCCTTTGCATGCCTGATTGCTTCTTGGCTTGGTGCCACTGATATCAATTTCCGTAGTTAGTGGATTGCAAACCTCTTACTTCACACTTCAAGTTCCAATGGCGTTGAAAGTAAGCAAATATTAGTATATTATATTCTTTCTTCCCATGAAAGTCTGTTTCCCATTTCCTACTTTGCTTGAGTCGTTGATAATTTGGTTGCGAGAGGGGAGAAAGAAAGATGTTTGCTAATTGCTATAGATTTCATTATAACATACATATATGATATTTTCAAGTGAGTTTGATCTCTTATTATACACACAAGTCAATGTTTCAGAATATACATAATTTGATAATATAAACAGATGAAGAGAGAGAAAAAGTAATTAAGTGGTTGCACATGAAGCAGAAGTAGCAAATCAAATTGCGGTATCCTCCTTGAATATCAATACGATGCAACAGCAAGCGACTTACAGCCCAAGTCAGGGGCATGAATGTCAACCCAAACCTCATTTCTGCGATTAACAATCCGGAATGGAGTATTGTACTGTGCAATTGAGTAAGCAGGTTGATTGTGGGATGAAGGTGAATCATCAGCCCATGGAGACCTGCTGAGGCTTGTGGCAAGTTTTTGTGCCTCTTTTACAATCCTGTCATCCTTGGCAAAGCCAGAGAACTTTCTGACTGCAATGCAGTGAGTGGTGAATTCATAAGGGTTGATGTTGAGTTGTGGAAGTGGGAGTGGTGGGGTGGCTTGAAACTTGACAGGCAAGTACAAGCTGACATAATAGGCTTGGGATTGAAGGGGACCAAGGTTGTCAACATAGGAGCAGTCATTGGAATTCGAGAGAAATTCAAGTTGGCACCTTCTGTGTACTGGAACAACCTACAAGATATATATGTAACAACACAACACTTGAATAATTTTATTCATATGGGTTCCTTCTTCCTTAGGTGGTGTACTGTTTTATAAAGAACAAGACTACAAGAGTAGTAGTACGTACCTGTGGAAGCCATTCCAGGTGGCTTTCTGGAAGGAAATGTCTTGAGAAAGAGCGGAGATCCAGACAGAATCACGATAGAGTCTGATCTCGAAATCAGACTCTTTGTGCAATACTGTGTACTGAGGGGATTCCATCGCGCTTGCACCGCAAACCATTATCAAACACAAACATAGGGCGTTGACCGCCACGCTCAATACGCTTATCTTCTTCATCGCCTTTCCCCACACTCTCTACTTCGATGGTTGCTGCTTGCGTTGCTCTCAATAATTATGATCCTAACTTGGTTGTTTACTCAAGGAGAGCCACGTTGCCGTTTAAAGACAAAACAGTTTTACACGTGTTGTTAAGACCTTGTAGGATTATTTTCTTTTCTTCGATAAATAAATTATAAAATGGACTGTTATCTATGATTAGATCTCAAATAAATGAAAATTTTATTGATAAGACCTTTTCAATTATAGAATAATTCTGACAACTTCAATAGAGAAAGAGGTATTCAAAAGGATTTCCTTTTATTCTATCTAATTCACTAGTTTGTAGGAGGATTCTAAACCTTTTATATTTGAAAAATGTGTTAAGAGAGTATCTCTACAGATAGTGAGTGAAAGAATAATCATTAATCGAAATTGCCGGTATGAATATGGGATCCAACATGAAAGTTGTGATTGATAATAAAATACCATATTCTCTAGTTGACATCTAATTTGATCTTCATAGATTTCTAAAGATATTTTCTTAAGAAATTTTGTTATAGCATCTATAATGGCTAATTAACTTTTTTTATCTCAAAGGTGAGAAGTCGGTTTGATAGAAATTTACTTCTCATTTGTCTACTTTTTCTAATGTCCAGAGAAATCGACTTCTCACTTGTTTAATTTTTTAAAGTGTGAATTTTAAATGTTTTTTTAAAAAAAAATTATGCAAGTGAGAATCTCAATATAAAGGCTCAAATTGGTCCTTGACAAAAAATCACGGTGACACTTTGGTCTCTGAGAAATGAAAAATATCAATTTGATTCCCAAGAATGTAAAATGCAAGTCAAATTGATATTTTTTATTTCCTAGGGACCAAAATATTACCATGATTTTTTATCAATGACCAATTTGAATCTTTACTTTAAAACAAGTGAGAAATCGGGTCCGGAGAAACCGACCTCTCACCTTTGTGAAGTTTGGAGTTTAAAAACATTTAACACAGTTAAAATATAAGTTGAAAATAAAATAAAAACTGTAGTTCAAATCAAATCTTATAGAATGCAATTGTTAGAAGAAACTTAGTTGTGACATAATCGAAGAACTCGTCTCATAGTAATGATCTTAGGATAGCTTGGTCAAAGGCTGAAAACAAAATCAATCCTTAACTAAGAGAGGAAAAGACGATAAGTCAAATTTTGTTTGTAATAAATTATAATATTTATCCTTTTTAAACTTCCATATTTAGTTTGTATGGTTATAATACATTTGGAATGTATTATACTTCGATTTAGTTTAGTTTATTTGTAATATACTTTGGTAACCAAGACCAAACGAAGGTGTTTCATGCGGTAGGGGAAGTATGGCATGATTAGTAAAGCAGGAAACAATCTTTGCGGATAAAGGGACGCAATCCGTGGCAGAAACAAGACCTGTTTTCTGGGAAGATGAACTTGTCTCTTCAGTACTGCCTCTAGATGGTATTTTTCTTAACTAAATTTAAAGGAGCTAAGCAAAATTTAAACCCGCTATCATAATTCTCCAGTCTCCAGCATAGTTCCTCTCAGATTCCTACATGATATGCATAAGAAGAAACAAGGAAATGGGATGGCTTATACCCACATAGTTCTTCTAAAATTCCTCTCAGAATTGTCACTAGCTCTTAAAAATAAAGAAACTATTATTTCTACTAAAGCTGTTGCAATATCCACATATTGGTCTCTGAAGATCCAAGACAAATGCTCTATAAGAGTAGCTTTTAACGTTTGCTGCAACTTTTTATATCGTCTAAAAACAATCCTTTATCAAAAAGCCCTTTCAATCTCTGAAGTTGGATGGCAAAGTTTCCTCTGTAAAATATTCCTTCCTGACCGTGTCTGCAGAGCAAAATCTTACCTGTAAAAGAAAAACGGGGTGAGGGGGGATCAGAAGAAAATGAAGATGGGGCATCACAAAGACATGATATCTAATGCCAGACAGTTGAAATTAATCATTATGATTTTTTTTCCACTACAGAATGTGAGCCATCACTCGATTCACTCCTACGTCCAATGTCACATAAGTAAAATGTATAACATTCTGCTAATTGACTTTATCACAATGTAATGTCAGACATATGCTAGCACCTCAAAGGAAAAAAGGGAACCATGGATGACCATTGGCCCTGGCCTACTTAATGATAATGGCACAGACCCACCTGAGCCTAATAGGGAGGCTTTAGACTTGAATCCTTAACCTTAGACTCAGACGGTGTAGGGCATGGTCGACTACCACCACTAGGTAGGGTCTAGGGCTAGCCCCTCAGGGCAATTACCTTCTGTGATGTGATGAAGACCCTAGTCCCAATTAAGTCTTGGATTGAATACAAACTACAAGAAACTTAATCAAACAATAAAGAGATGACAACCCCAATCAATATCTTGAGCACACTTGGCATACTTAAAAAGGTAACAGACATATAAAAAGAAGCAGAGAGGAATTGTGGATGATTCAGGCGAGAAAGATGAGAATGAACATAATATAAGCTAACGTTCATAACAAATGCAAAGAAATCTTCTTTTTCTTTATAAACAAATGCACCATTAATATGGGCAAAGCTTACCAAAGAAGTATATGATTTTAACAAGGGCTTCATTAGCTGCCAAATTGGCTTAAACACAAAAGGAGCATCCACAAATAGTACTTGAGCCAACCGCTTGGGATAGTAATAATAGAATACATCAAACTGCCAAAAATAAAGAAATGTGTTAGTTTTTATAGTGCTTTGTACAATTTCTTTCTAGTGAGGCACTATAGTTCACAAACACAAGTTAGGTGATGACAATACAGACTTCTCAACTAAAAGATACTCGGAAGCTAGTCCAAAGAGCATTACCAAGAATGTCAAGTATTTAAGATCAGCATTTTCTGCACCAAAGCCTCTGAGATCGATTATTCCAAGTATCTGTTCTTTCCCAGTTGGAAGCTTACTTAATGCCTTCTCAATCAAGAAAGCACACAGCCTCTCATCGTCTGCAGGGTCCTGTGCCTGTGCTATAATTATTTATCGTTATTGTCACGAACAGTTTACCACAAGTTATGAGGAGCTAGTCACATGTAAAGTAGGTTCACAGACTAATAAACACAAAAGCAGCATGGACTGCGGAAAATCCAAAATAACTGACATAGATGGACCTCAGTTGTGCCAATTGAAATCAAGTAGCAAGTACTTGCTACCACAAATTTGTATGCAAAATACTAGGCAATCTCGTTCTTCAAATTTAAGATCTATGATACAGAATAGAAGTGTCAACTGCAAATGATGCAGGACTAGAAGAAAAAGTGAACAAGGTAGAACAAAGAGAGAGTAGAAAGAAGGGAGGTATGGTAGGCAAGTTCTTAACAAATTAGAGTACCAAAGAGAAATCATAACTAATAAATAATATCCCTATGAAAATTGGACAACATGTCTTCTATCCTCTACTCCAACGCAATTTTCGGTTGCATTCAAGTAATCATACTCACATTTTCTTTGATTAATTCATAATTTCAGAGACCTGAAAAAAACAAGAGTATAAAACATATTAAAATATTAATTACAACAACTTCTAGACTTACTTCAGCAAAATGCTTTGATGCGACCACCACAAGCACAGGTCTGTTATTGATATCTAGAAAGTCATTTACAAATGCTTTTCCAGTTTGAGCAACATCTTTAACGGCTTCTTCAGTCAATTCAGACACCCCAAAATCTTGACGCCATTTCTATAGAGTAGAATGAAAAGTGACAAGCATGAAAAGCATAGATTCTGCTTGGTTGAGTAAGTGGAAAATGGAAAGGTGGACAATTTGAAATGAAAATAAATTTACACTTGCTTGGTATAACAGAATTATGAGAAAGTAGAAAACAAAATGTGCTCATATATTTTCAATTAATTTCCTGTTTCCCACTTCCCACCTCCTCAACCAAGCAGACTCTAAATCAGTAAACAATAAACAATGGTTGTGTTGTCTGTGAAATTTCATGATAATCATTTAATAATGAGAAGGATACAATGGCTTTAGTTAACTTGGAAACAGCTTCTTCAACAGAAAACTTGCGATCTTTGAGAAACCATAGTATCATATCTTCGTCATCCCTTCCATTTCTACCTACAGGGAGGCTATGGTGTTCTTTTTCAAGCTTCTCCTTCACTGCAAGAACTAACTGCAAAATCACTAGTTAGCAAAAGAGCTTGGACTTGGTCAAGAAGGAATTCCAGTAATAATATTTCAAATGTATAATTACTTACTAGAAATGCTAGCATCACGGTCTTCAACACACTCTATATGATTGGATTTCATGTGAGACTCACACAATTTAATTACTTTTCGATTCTAATCATGAGTTGTTCTTTATGGCTTTTGAATATAATTAACTTAAACTGTAATTGTGCACTTCAAAAAAATTTCTGAGAAATCACGAGGTGATATTGTACTTGCTTGCAGTCAAATTTGATAACATGAAATTGTGGCAAGATGAAAACTGGGATTGTTGCAAGAGGTAGGTATGAACTGAATTTGTAACGGAAGCGGGTTTTTGAGGTAGCAAACATTGCGTATGTAAAATAGTGAAAGTACCTTGCGCGATTCATTGGGTTCCAAATGCACTTGATTGTTAGAGCTTCGAACCGTAAAATTGGAGAATCGAGGAGTGCTTCGCTTTGAAACAATAATATGATGTGGAAGAGGAAGAGTGACGGTTGGGCACACACGAAACAGCGCCATTCAATATCTGCTCTGCTTCTTCCTACTCACACCTTCGCTTCCTCTCCTACTACTGCATTCCTTTTAATTTATTTCCCTGGTTCAAAATATGTGTGTTAAAAGGTAACTTTTCCTTTGGCTTCTACTCCCATCCTATATATGTGTGAGACTAATATCTCTATATACAGTCAAATGTCTAAATAGAAATCCTTTTCAATAATATTTATTTCATACACACAAATTTAAAAATCGAACTTAGGATCACATTTTTAAAGGACTTCGATTCCTTTCACTTGGACCAACACTCATTAATTGTTAAAACTTAACATTTTGACCATCTTTGGAGGGATAGAGGTTAATAATGACTTAGAGCAATAAGGATGGGAACTCATATCACCCAAATCCAGAAATTTTCATTTCCTCTAAATTGGGCGTTTAACCCATTGTAATTCATTTCCCTCAATTCATTATCATTGTAACTTAAAAATAACTGAGTGAGAACTCCTCCATTCTCTTGAGAAAACTTCCAAAAACAATGTACGGATATCTTTTTGGATTCAATTGATATATATCGTTAGTGGAAAGATTTTTTACACAAACAACCAATCAGAATTTGTTACATCAGCTAAAATGTTTGACTTTAATCCTAACTACCTTAAAAGTCACACACATCATGATTTCTGATTGATTGTCAGTATATAAAAACTTTACACGGAAAATGTACGACAATTAAACTTTATATTTTTACCTTTTTCCTCAATTCCATACTAAACAACTCGCGGCCTTAAGAAATTTATTAACAGAAAAGTAGATATTTTTTTTACTAAAGAAAAGTAGATATTTTCGCCTTAGTCTTGTCAGTAAATTTATTTGCATTTTGATCCATAAATTTTTAAAAGTTAGCCCACATTATCCTCAATATTAACTTTGTTACAACGGCATCAATAGTTGTGGTAGGCGGGCGGCAATGAAAATACGAAGTTGGCAGGCGGCTGAAATATGTGGATTGGCAGTGAGAGGTGGAATTGACCATAAAATCTTTCATGTTGTGTATGTGGAAGGCAATAAAATAATGTGATTTTGCAATAGTAACACTAATTATTCCGCTAGGAAAACATAGTGAAATTATTGTGAAGAAAGAATATTCATATTCTGATTTGGACAACAGCCAAATGGGGAAAGTATTTATAATTTATGCACCCAGCTTTCCAAGATGAAAGAAAAAATAAAAAAAATAAAAATGGATATTATATGCATTCAGGATTTGGATTTGGCAGAGCATTTATGCATTTTCTGTAAGCCAGATTAACAGCTGAAAGGTCAGGAAATTATCAACGGCGAAGAAGTAATGAAATTGTTTTGAAGATGCACTCTAATACATTTAAGAGCTTAGGTGAAGTCCACATAAATCAAAAAAAGTTTCGGTTTCATCTTGATTCATTCAAAGTTCAAACCCAAATATATTAGGGCAATTAACACACATGCATATGTTAAGATGGCTATTGGACTCTAGTTCACAAAGGCTCCAGGAACAGGCTAGCTTTAGGATACAAGCCAGCATCTTTGAGAGTCAGTCTCATTTGATCAACACCATAGGCTCTTCTTGGGAAGTTTGATATCAATCTGTAGTTCCCAATCCCTGGCATACCTAATGAATCGATATATGAGAAAATGGACTGGATTTTGTCTGTGCACAGCAATGTGTGCTCTCTTCTTTCACCATTTGGAAACCTTATCAGTATCTACAAACAGAAAAATTGACAAAAATACTTAAAATCAACACTAGCTAGAAAACTTGGACATGCTTGTAACTTTGTGTTGTGTAGGACTGAAGTATATGTACCTGTGTGGCCTGAGACTCGCTTCCCCTCCTTGCAATTCCCTTGTCTTGTTTTTCACTAATAGACTCATTCATTTTATTATTCTGTTTATTGACATTGACAGAATTGTTCCCCGGCTTCCCATAATTTCTAGTGTTATGAGCTTCCATTGGCTTCTGAACGCTCTCTCTTGAAGGTAACTTGTTGAATCTTTCTTTTTCCTATATTTAGGAAAAATTTTAGTTAACTACCGTTCTTAGCAACAACTAAAAAAGATGTAAAGTGAGTTCAGTTAGAATGAACTTAAATCAGCAGTTAAAATGTGGAGATGCACACACCTTGTCTATTTGCAATGATGCAAAATATGCAGCGTCTTGTTCTTCTCTAAGCCTACGGTCTGCTCGGATCTTTTCTTCCTGCTTAGCTCTAGCACTTCCAAAAGCTAGCCCTTGCTCTTCCAATGTTCTTTGTAGAATCTCCACTAGCTCAGCTGGTGAAAGTGACCCCTCTAGCTGAACAAGTACAATACAAGTAAACTAAGCCAATATATCAACATACAAAAGCTAAGTAAATAAGGATAAAAGAAAAAGATAACTGAGTACAACATAGGCCATTCCAAATATTGCGAGTTTGTGACTAATGATGCACTCATGGATCAGGTTATCCTTGCCTTACTTATCAATTAGCATAATCAACTTCATCATGTTGTCCTAAATCCCAAATCAATAAAGCAACATAATCAATAGCTAACATCAGCCATTTTTTAAAATAATGTTGCTGCCATATTTGAGGCATTAAGCATCATCCATTACAAAACAAAAGGCATAAAGCGACCTAATGGTGGTTGGTTGCAGGAGACCTTAGGCAAACCTTTCCAGCACAAATTATGTGATCGCTATTTTAGGAACGACTTTACCTCACCACCATCCCCAGCTCGACATTGCCTAAGCAATTGGTGAAAGACCAAAATAGGCTATAAATGCGAGAGTTATCAACCCCAAAATTTAACCAACCTGTTGTAGCACTGCTATGCTATCACTAGGAGTGGGAGCTATGACAGCACAACAAGGAAAGCTAGCAGGGCGTAGCGTTGCAGCCATTTGGAGACCCTCTCCTCTATCTGCAAGTGCTCCCCAGCAAACAAAATTCACGCCAAGAAACTGGGTTACAAGGTCCGAACACAGGGTTTCCTTGCAGAACACGTTTGCAAAAGGGTAGTCTGGTGAGTGGAGGTACATGAACATGAACTTCTGATCTTGTTCTGCTAACTTCATGGCTTCCCTGAAACGACAAGCATAAAAGAAAGGATGCTTTGTTCCATATTGCTGCTCAAAACTGTCTAGAAAAGCCCACTCCTCTGGAACTACTAGTGTATCCTGTGGCAGTGGAAAATCTTGAGGCTGCATTTGAAAATTTGTATGCTGATTTCTTCTTCTTCCTATTCCCATGAAGCCCATGCCATCACCCATTGCCCTTGAAATACCTCCCACTATGCTTCGGGGAAGGCTTGTTATCCGGCGAATGATTCTGTGATCCCTCACTGCTGATGACATTTCTTCTGTTTCCAAAATAGTCATGCAAATTGTTCTTGCAACAGCTATTTGTATTTAGGAGTTCTAACATAATATAATGATGATGTGAATTTGTAGGGTCCAAAAGAGAAGTCTGATTATCAAAATATTCAAGGGAATTAACCATCTTTGTTGTCTTCTTCTATAGAAGAGATAAAACAAGAAGATTGTAGAAGAACGTTTAGATGCCACTTCTTTTTCCTTTCTTAGACAAAGTATAAAGAAGATTCTTTGCTTAAGGCCAAATCTGCCGTTCATTTTTTGAAATCTACATCAAATAAGTGCACTTTCTGTGAAAGACTGTTAGGGTGTAATCATGCTGATGGGAAAAATGGTGAGCATAGAATAACACTTATTCTTCTCCTACGTTCCTTTTCATTATCCCAAAGTAAAGTGGAGGAACGTATTTATGTGCCCTATGAAAACTGAACTTTATTCAGTTAATGTTGATTCCCACTTAGGACAAAGCCCTATCTTTTGACTGGATTTCATATAAAATCTGCATTACTCGCATTTATGCATAGCAGCTCCAAATGAAGAAGGACTGAAAGAGTATATTACACATTCATTGCCTTTAAATGTCATAGGGCTCAAGCATCTTACAAAAGTATTATGTTTAAGTTACTCTTCTAAAAATAACTTCTGGAATTAGTGACAAATCAAATATTCGAAGCTAAAAGCCTAAAATGTCAAAGGGGAACTACAATTCAACTTGCGGTTGCAGTGCATATGCTATTTAACAGAATATGGCAATCAATTTTAATTAATCTCTTTTAATTTTGTCCAGATTACCACAAATATATGATTTGATTATTTCTCTCTCAAATCTTCATGATTAAAGCGATCTTTGTCTATCAGACCAAAAAAAAAGAGAGATCTTTATCTAAGCCAATCAATATCAGATTCCTCCCAGTATTTAACTCTGAAGCATAATTCTTTTACTAAAATTCGAATCAATTAAGGTCAATTTACACAATCAGATCTATCATTTGTATCTCAAACCAAGATAGTATTAATTGTGATATTTGAATTAAGGATTCTTTTATTTTATTTCTTCTTGCTTGTCAATTTTTAAGGATTTGGGCTTGTTATATTGAATGAATATCTTTATGAGCTGTCATACATTCCCCTTTTTAGGGACCAAACAAAAATTGAATACCTACAATACTTTTGTAATGGCTCGTTAATTTCAATGCTTTATCTCTGATCAACTTTGATCTATGAGTGAATTAAACCTTAGGATTCATATATGAGCAAATAACCCCCTAAAGTTTACCCTGTGTGCAAAAATACCTTCTCTGAGTGACGGTGTTAATTATTAACGAGAAAGATTAAAATAAAAAGATTCTATTCTTCATTTGAACAATTTCCATCCTGAATGAGTGAATGAAAACATTTCAAATTGAAAAGAATGGCAGTGGCCACTACCCTGTGCAAGTGCATGCCGCCATTTTGCCCCTCCTCATATAAAAGCCTGCACATGCTCATGTCAAGTGTAAGAATCCGTAAATGTTAGAGTACCCATATTACTTCAATTAATATATTTTTTACTTATAAAAAAAAAGTGTAAGAATCAGTGTCTTCAACACTCTCTTCTCAACACGAATGAGCATGTGAGACCTATTAAATAGAGTGGATCCCACATAAAATTTAGAAATCACATGAAATTCATCCAATAAGAATGAAAGTATTGAAAAGTATTTAAAAGAGAGTGTTGATATCATTTCTCAAAATATATTACTAGTAATGCTTTTTTATTTTTTTGACGGTGATGTTGCTAGTAATGGTCGAATGTAGAAGATGGAAACATTTCCACTAGTTTTACATCATTATGGATTTTGATAAGCACTATTCAGTACAAAACGAAAGAGAGTATACGAATGCTCTGAAGTGGATCTGTTACACTTTTCAAAGAAATAAAAAATAGAAAAAGAATAAAAATCAAGATCAACGGTAATAATTGTTCGTTCATTTTTTAATATCAAAGTCATGCACCATGTATAATTTCCGATGGATTTTTATTCGGATTTATTTGGAATTCCTTAACCGTGTAAAAAAAGTTTACATATAGTTAACAAGTCATGAATTTTCATATAATTAAAAAAAATTAAATTTTACAATAATTGTCTTAAAAGTCATACATGGGATGATATATGATTAATTGACGATATAAAAATATTTACATTGAATCAAAATTAAATTTTTTTTATTTTGGTTTTATTTCCACGTGGATTGAAAATTTGTAGGGTGTTGTTGGTACTGATCAATTTAGCATACATGTGCAGATTAAACACCAATCATGTGGTCCACAATGTTTTATCTATCACTTATCCTCCTAGTCCAAGCTTGCGAGTTATCCTTACAATTCTTGTTTCAACTTCACAGTAAGACACCGATGAAACTCTACTTGCAATTTTCATCATGATTAAGCTGAAAGCTATATTTTATATATATTAGCCCTCAAATCCTTTTCCATTTTTTCTAAGGCATCATTACTTGTGGCTCTAAATTGTCAAATGTGTTGGCAAAAGGCCTTTGTGTCTAGTGCTATTGGCACTTTAATAGTTTTGAGCATGTCCAAGAAAGTTCGTGTGAGAACATTACAAGTTGGGTCGGTACGTACGATATTGCCTTCTGTAACTGTGACATCCACAACGCAAGACAGAATAGAAGATGGAATAAATCCAAAGTAAACCTATGGAAGTTAAACTTTAAACATTGGTTTTTCTTTTCCTATGAGCCTCTCTACCAATATTGTTTAAATTCTACTTAGCCTAAAAAAGTTCATATTCCGGTGTCATTTCGAAAGGCCCTAGAATTTTCATCTTTTTATTTTGTCTTCACAACGAAAACAGTAAATATATTATATGCCAAGACACAACATCACATGGCTTCCACATATAGAACCGATAACCCATTATCATCTTTAACCCACTAAGAGCTTAGTGGTACCTGTAAGGAGTATATTCTGCAGGCACACTCCTTTAAGAGGCTATGACTCCATTTGATTTGCAATATTTCAAGGGACAGAATAGCACAAAACTACTTGTTCTATGTTTAATTTGCAAAATGGTTATGAGACATCACAAAATAAATGACAAGTAGCACAAAATCCAATTTTTTTGTTCCTCAACAAACTATGAGACAAAAAATTGTTCTAAGGACAAACTATCAAAAAGACAAAAATTCTCACTTATTTTCCATTAATCTGTCTCTCATAATATTATATATAAAACTGATTGTATGTAAACATAATCTGTACAATATATATATATATATATATATATATATATATATATATATATATATATATAATATTATTATATAACATAATATTATATATTATATATAATACTTATTTAATATAATTTAAATAATGTTTTTTTTATAAAGATATTTAAGTAAATTTTACATTATTTTACTTATGTTATCCATTGTCTATCAAATAATATACGAGACAAAAAATTGTGCTATGACTCAAACATTTGTCATGTGTTGTTCTCCTGATCCTGTGGCTCAATGGGAATCAATTAAACACACCCTATATATTCATTCCCTTCCTATAATTTTCCGCGAGTTGTGTTATTTGAACATCAAAATCTGGACACCGTATGTGACATCGTATGTGTTTATCTCTATCTCTCACTTATTTTTTATCTTCTTAGATATACACATATCTCAAAAATACACCCAAAACACATAAAGGGACATCGTATGGTGTCCCCTTTTTTATGTTCGAAAATATTTACTCAATTTGCGGCATGCTTCAACATAATTTCTGGTAGTGACCAAAGGCATCCATGCACCTCCTCCTGGCAGGCATGGAGGACAAATTCCCTTGATAACTAAAGATTTGAAAATATACTACTGCAACTACTACAACAAAGATCTGGAAAGATTTGGAGTCAACCAATAATTAGAATGGTGTTAGGGTAAGATTATATCTTACCCAAACAACTTGTTTTAAAACTGTTTTTCAGTAGAAGCTGATATGTTTGGATAAACTGATTAAATTTCAAAACAGTTATTTTTATGAGAAAAAAGTTGTTTTTGAAGAAGTTATAAGTTTGAAACTTATTTAAAAAGTTGTTAGATTATTTTGAAACCAATAACGTTCTTCCTATTTCACCCCTATAAAACTAACAATCAAACAAATATTATTAAATTATATAAATAACTTCATATAATTTTTAGTAATTTACTATATATAAGTGATTTTTTTACACAACCCAAACGAAATAGATTATTTTATAATCATTTTTCAGCAAACACATCCAAACATAAAACTGATTCTATTATAATCAATTATAACAATAATCGATTATCCATATAATCGATTATTGAAATAATCAAATTTTCTCAGCGGATCCAAACACACACTTAATATGACAAAAACTTTAATTTTGATAATCCTCTCATCTTCATGCACCTTACCTCCAATTAACGAATTTAATTTGGGTTCTCTTCATCCAAAATCTCCCTCTGTCATTTCTCCATCCCAAATATCAACAGTTGGATTAATGTAATGGCTGAGTTATCTCTCTCTTTAACCGTTAAATTAATCCAACGGGTGAAGTTTGGACGAAGAAAATACCTTTTTAACGTGTATATTACACATGACCTATTTATTTTCAATTTTTGAACTTGAATTTCAAATTATTACTTATGTTATACTTCTTCTCTAAATAATAATAATAATAATAATAATAATAATAATAATAACTTCTAAATCAAATTAAATAAATTAATACAAATAGAAATTTTTATTTATATATCAAACAAAATACGAGTAAATTAATTATACGTGTTTCTTTTTTTGCTTCATATATCATGAATATCAGCTCCACTTCTGATTTCTAATTATATGTGTTTCTTCCTTGTGTATTTTAAATTGCTCAGCTGATGCTGATTCCTTTTAAAAGCATGCTCAGCTGTGGCAGCTTTTGCAAAATCCAGCGAATTGATTCTATATAGCTTATTCACACTTTTATGACAGGAACTAAGAAGTTCTTGGAATGCAAGTTAATTCAAATTTTAATACTGTCAAGGTCTTAGGGGAATCTGTTTACCGAGACTCACTTTTCTAAAGGGTTTGGTTTCACAAAAAAAAAATAACTTAATAAATCTCTTCGAATTGTAGGTTTTATAATACTGAGTGACTCACTGTGGACCAATATTCATGCTCACTCTACTGCTTTATTTTTCTGCACAAATTTGGTGAGAGGGTGAGTGGTTGTTTGTGAAAAGAAGAGCGAAATAAAGATTAGAAAGAAAAGGGAAGGAACTGTAAGTGGCAAGCATCACCATTGCCCTGTCACAACCCTAAAAAGATAACCGGTGCATGGACCCATACTTTTGTGCTTCGCAACACAAGAACACAAACTATCTATCTTAGTGGCCAACTCACAGCCCAAGAGAATTTTACTAGCTAGATTGCTATGCTAGATAGGAATATCTTTCTAATTCCATTTGCATAATTAATTATATGCTACATACAAGGTAATTATTTAATAGCTGAAGACGTTAAATGGTAACATGCTGCCCTCTTAGGCATGTAAATGATTCTTATCCTTTTAACACTTTTGATGGTTATGTTTTTTTTAAAAAAATAATATTAGTATAAAAAAGCAAGGTACATTAGTTTAAATTTCACACTATGATTAAGGCAAAGGCTAACCAATGTCCTAAGGGCATTGGTTAAGGAACCAAAAATAGAAATTTTGTATTGAAAATGATGTACTCAATACATAAAACATTTAATAGTTACATTTTTCAAAAAAAAAATTTTATTTTTAAATTCCTTAAATAATGTTCTTAGGACACTTATTAGCGAGATCGTATGATTAATATCATTTTTTTAACTATGAGTAAGTTGAAATGTACATGTATTGTAGTGCATATATTTTTTATTTTCGGTAAAACTTTCATATAATTAAATAATATAATTAAATGCTTACCAAAAAAGAATATAATTAAATTATTATAGTGTATATCCAAAAGTATTTAGTCATATCTTCACCAAAAAAAAGTATTTAGTCATAATGGAAGTAGATAATGACTCCAAATAAATCAGATCTACAATTTTAGGTGTTTGAATCCTATAGTCATTGAGTCAAGAAAAAAAAGAATCCTAGAGTAGTGATTTTAAAAGAATTTTATTGAACTATCACCCTCACTTATAATTACAAAGTACGACGTGGCTATCACGTTAGTCTGATACGTGGCTTTTGATCTGACGTTATAAGGTCAAAATTAACTGAAAAGACTAACGCGGAAGCGGAACATAACGTATAGGACCAATTTGAAAAAAAATAAAACTTATAGGACCGATGTGAAAAGTAAAAAAAAACGTATAGAACCAATCAACCTATTATGCCTATTTAATATTAAGAGGAATAAAAGGAGGGTTTTGTAGGAGATTTAGCAAAGCACTTTGGTTTTGTTGGAGGATATAGTATGATATTGTTTTTACTGTTTCTTGTACAATAAAACAAAATAAAAACAATGCGATATTTTTTAAATTATTAATGAAAACAGGAAACTGGAAACAAAGCAAAGGAGCCTCAAATCTTACTAATTCTAAATTATCCCAAACAATCTTTATCACAACCCTCTCCTACTTAGCAAGTAAATAAAGTATTCAATATTTTTTATAGGCTAAATTACTATTTTGGTCCCTCATTTCTTTTAATTTATTCAACTTGGTCCCTCTATTTTAAATATTTTCAAGTTGGTCCCTTACTTGCCAAACGTTAATCAATTTGGTCATTTCCGTAATTTTTACCGTTAAGTTGAATAAATTAAAACAAATGAGGGATCAAGTTGAATAAATTAAAACAAATAAGGGATCAAAAGAGTAATTTAACCAGAACTTAACGGTGCAACTTAACGGAAATGACCAATTGATTAACGTTTGGCAAATAAGGGACCAATTTGAACATTTTTAAAATAGACGAACCAACTTGAATAAATTAAAACAAATAACGAACTAGAAGAGTAATTTAACCTTTTTTTATATTCTCAAGAATTTATTGAATACATTTATTTATTTATAAAGTATTAAAACTATTATTAAAAAAGATATAAGTTAAATTAATTCTTTGATTATTATAGTTTCACTCGAATTTTAAATAAATCTTTATAGTTTAAAAGTTTTAAATTAGGTCTCTATACTTCAAAGAAGTTTTAAATAAGTTGCTACTAATACAAGTTTAGGAACTTAATTAGAAAAAGTTTAAAATTAATGGAAATTAAATCAAAAAATTATTTAAATATGAAGACCTATTTAAATTTTTTTGAGAGTATAAAGACTTGATTAACTTTTTTTTTAAATTATAGGAACCTATTTAAAAATTGATCAACTTGTAGGAACCAAAAAATTAATTTAACCAAAAATATAACAAAAGTATGTAATATAGAGTTTGGTGTAAAGGTTATTTTCAAGTTGAGAAATATTTGGTGTACTACATTTCTAGATAATATTTTTTTTGTTTTCTAGGTATTCCCGACGCAACTGTAAAGATTAATCCCTAGAGATATTGGATCGCATTGAAGGGCTGATATCTCCCAAGTAGGTTTTCTCCATAAACAAGAGTCAGGGATAGATCTAATCATTTGCTTAAGGAGCCTGAGCCCGTTATCACTCAGATCAACCATATGTTAATATTTCTATATAATATTTGATTCATGGTAGGCTAAATGAATATCAAAATACCATGTGTTTTAAAATATAAAATAAAAAAATATATATTTAAATGCAAATTATTATCTAAACATTATCCAATTATACTGGTCTTGAATTTAACACTTTGTTTGGTATGATGGAAAAATGAGGGAAAGAAAAGGGAAGGAAAGAAAGAGAAAGGAAAAATGATTTTTCCTTGTTTGGATTGGAAGGAAAGTGGAGGGAAGGAAAAAAAACATGTGGGACCCACTTCAATTTTTTTCCTTCCATATTTGGGAGGAAAACACGCAAACCGAGAAATCAATCATTGTTTTTGGTGAAAATATCAAAAAACTCATTCTTTTATTTATTTAAATATTATTATATATGGATATTTATGTCATTTCACTAATATGTTTTTTCTTTCCTCTCACTTTCTACACAACCAAACAAGAGGAAAGAAAATTTTTAGTTTTCTTTCCTTTCATTTTCTCTCATACCAAATAACTAAACAATCCTCTCATTTTCCACTCTTTTTCTTTTCTTCTCTTTTCTTTCCTCTCACTTTCTTTCCTTTCATTTTCTCTCCTACAACCAAACAAAGTGTAACGGAACGAATATTTGCTTTCTAACTTTGTTGTTATACATTCTATCTCTCAATATTATTTTGTCATATCAGTTAAAAATTTATGTAACATTAAAAAATAAACGGATATGATAAAATAGCATTGAGAAACACAACGTGCGATAACAAGATGAGAGCAAATTTTCATCCAACTCAAGGGACAAGTGACAACACAGGAGAGCCTCTCCCATCGGTCCGATGAATTGTCATTTGTCGGCATATACAAGCCATTGACTCCTTGCACCATCCATTGACGTCCGTTACCGATGTTGCTTACGTCAAACTGATTACTCGGCTAAACTTGGTCATTTTAAAGTGAATGATGTTTGAAAATCAATTTGGCATCGTTTTAGTTTTAGTTTTAGTTTTAGTTTGTAAGACTGTGCTGTGACAATAGTGTTGAAGTTACTTAAATCTCCAATATATATTTAAAAAAGGGAATAGTTCGTCTTAAGAATTTTCCTAACTATAAAGGCGCTTCATACAGAGTTTTAGATGTCGTAAATGGGGATTAGCCTAAAACATGTACCCTTTGGTATGCTAGAGCAAAGAGAGTAAATAGCAAAGTTAAATGGAATATTGTTATGTCATCATACTCGTACCCATGCATATTATGTTTTCAATCACCCAAGTAATTGAAACCAAGTAACTAGAATTCAAGAATTGCATGTTTAGCCTACTATAGGATAATTACAGCGACCCTTCTGATAATCAACCTGATTATTCATATACATATAGTCAAAAAGGAGTTAAGACTAATAAGAAGTTGTGATTGTTGTTTCCTTCCTCGTCTCATCATCATTCATGATGGCATTGAATACAATTATTAGGCATGGCCCATAAAACTTGCTTTAGTGTCTGTTCGGTCCATCTAACAGAGGAGGTAGCTCCATAATCATAATGCCATTTTCTCTAAGGCCGCATCAGCTGCAATTAATAATAGGAGCAGAAGAAAGTAAATGCAGATATCACCAGGGGAGAACGGAACTATTCCGTGGGGTTGGAACAGGAACAGGATTACAGCACATATATGGTAACTCAAAGAGTGAAGGGTGATCAAGTTTGGATTGGGATTTGCTGCGATAGTAAAAGTCTCAAGTTGACGCAGTTGGACGATTTGGATTGTATGGTCGAGATCAGACGGTCCACATTTCAAGATGAGAAAATTAGATTTAAAATACAATCTTAAAATGTGGACCGTCCCGATCCAGATCGTCCAACTGCGTCAACTTCAGGCTTTTACTATTGGAGCAAATCCCTTCCATCAAGTTTGAGTTTAACTAGTATGATTAACAAGTTTCACAAAATATATGGTTTTACCTAATACTTTCACAAACCTATCACAAATTGCAAAGTGAACTCTTCTAAAACATTTAAAAATTCATAATGGGACAATGTGTTATTTAATAATATTTAAGAGTTTCTAACAGGCCTGTGAGAATACATTTTTTCACATTTATCATTCCTCTAGAGTACTTTATTATTAAATTAATGTAGTTAGTTCAAAGTCAGAGTTTGTCTGTATATATTACAGTTTTAATAATTTTGATTTTTTCCTGTATTTTAGTAAGGAGAGGAAGAATGTTTACTTCAATAAGAAAAAAGACAGTAAATAATAGCTTCATATTTGATTTTTTAACTTCAAACAACAAATATCACTATAATAGTAATTCCTATGTAATTGCTTTCGTTTATATTCCTATTCAAATTGTAATTTACAAAATTAATTAATTTTACCAAAAGTGTTCAAGATTTCCATCACAAAACCTTTGTTGACAATGTCAATCTTATAACATCTCCAATGGTGCAACTTATTGGAGTTTCTCAACTTCTCTTTCTATGGACTCCATCATGTCATATCATCATTTTTTATTTTATATTACTTTAAGCAATTTTCTACTCCAATGATGCAATTTTAAACGGTTAGAGTGTTCCTATAAATACCAGTTAGGTTTATAAGCAACGTGTTTACAATTGGATATCATGTCACCGATATTTCAACAGTACTATCATATAAGAACTGATTCCTATTTCTTAAGCAACTCGGATGGGAGATGCTGGTATGAGAGATTTCAACTGGGCAGAGGAATAAAACAAGAAGAATCCACAATGCAACATATATCTCTTGGTTAATTATTCTTCTGTGATATTTCCACAGTCAACACAACCCTTGAGGCTTTGAGAGGTAAAGGTAAAACTTGGAAAATGCAACACCCACCTATCCATGGTAGGGTCTATTTCATTAGTTAGTTCCATTATTTGTACTGCAATATTTGACAGGCACCTTACTTATAATTACTTTAACTTTATATACAAAATACAACAATATCCAACCCAACTCATATAAAACTACGGTGTCCTACCAATTATCAGGTTGGCAGTAAAAAAAAAAACATTATTTTATGTTGGTGCTAGAGTTTTGATGGCGTGGGAACATAAAATTAAGAGCACCATATTCTCTCTCTCTCCCTCTGCCTCTCTAGTCAGGACCAGTAAGTAGGACAAGTAGTTTATAATTAGAAAACGTGAAGGCAGCCAACAAACTTAAGGGGTTCTTCCTGGTAGTTCTTGTGTTTTGTAAGGACATGAAGGGATATTCAGTTTCTTGGACAAAACACAAGAATGAGCCATTTTTTGCAGCTAACCACACAAGAAGACAACACCAATGCATACTAGCAAATCATGTTGCCTCAGAACAAACAAGCTCCCAAAATCATTCCCCAAATTTGGCTGCATCCATTTCCCAAAATACTCTACCTATGCTACCTGCCTTTGTTTCTTTGCTGCTGCTAGTTACTTCAGTTACCTCAGTATTGTCTCACCCCATTATCTCGGAATCAAGTTCACCAGTAGTATTGTCACCCTCTCACCCCATTGCTAACCAGACTTTTAGACCAGGTGCAGTGTTGCATAAGTTGAGAAGAATCAGAGCTCACTTGAAGAAGATCAACAAGCCAGCTGTCAAGACAATTAAGGCATTTTCTTCTGCTTTAGAAGCTGTGACAGTGACAGTGTTTTTTTTCTTCTTCTTCTTGTGATTCAGTGATGAGTTTTGTTGTTTTGTTGCAGAGCCCAGATGGGGATTTGATAGATTGTGTTTTATCTCATCATCAGCCAGCTTTTGACCATCCGAAGCTTAAAGGGCAAAGACCATTGGTAATTTCATCCAACTCATATATATGCCAAACAACATGACTTTTCTTTGCATTTCAGATAACCACATTCCACTGAATTATTGAACCATTTCGGGGGTTATAGAATTCCAATGTAGCTAGCTAGCTAGCTAGCTATGATATTTTATTCTGAACAAAAGACCAAAGGTTTTATTTTAGGGATTGAATTTTATTTGAGAGTAAGAGGCTTAAGGTTTACAGGATCCACCAGAAAGGCCAAAAGGATACACCAATGAAGAAACAGTAATAGAGAGCTTTCAGCTTTGGACTGATTCCGGTGAAGCATGCCCGGAAGGAACTGTTCCAATCAGAAGAACAACAGAGAAAGATTTTCTAAGAGCAAGTTCTATCAGAAGATTTGGAAGAAAACCAAGACGTGTACGGAGAGACTCAACAGCAAATGGTCATGAGGTTAGTCATTAGTGTTTTGCTTGCAAAATTAAACATTTTTTCCCGCTATTGTTTCCATTTCTCACAAGTGCATTCATCTGTAAGGAAAACATCTGCTTTCACTTTTTAGCTTTATGTTTCCAGTTTCATCAAATAGGCTTCTTTCATTTCCTGCTTTTCCTTGCCAGAGAGAAAAGAACAGCCCTGCTTTTCCCTTATCCATCAACCGTTCAACATGAGTTCCTAAACAACCGGGTACAGACATTGAAGGGGCACCACTTGTAAAAGTTTGCCTCCTATTTGCACCAAAAAGTTACATCAAAATCGTTACGTAGATAAGGGGGCTCTTCTTGTATCCCTGTTGGATGCCACACACACTAAATTTTTCAACAGGAGCTAAAAGAAAAGAAAAGAAAAGAAAAAGACTTGAGCGCACTATAGACAAAATCATTCTCATACCTGCATATATGTTTATTGACAATTTTGACATATATTCTATTGCAGCATGCAGTTGTTTTTGTAAATGGAGAGCAATACTATGGAGCAAAAGCAAGCATAAACGTGTGGACACCCCGTGTAACCGATCAATACGAATTCAGCTTGTCACAGATTTGGGTCATTGCTGGATCATTTGGTAATGATCTGAATACCATAGAAGCTGGATGGCAGGCATGTTCATATATACTTCTTTAAAAACTATCCTAGTTTGCCAATTTTCTAGTGTTCATATTCATATTCATCCATTCTTTTAGTGAATAATACTAGAAGTTTAATTGGTATGTACCGTCATTGTAAATATTTTTTACATTGACAACCAATCACAAATTGTAACATCGTTAAACATGTTTGACTTTTATAACTACTTGAAAGTCACACAAAAGATGATTTGTGATTGATTGATAGTATAAAAAGTTTTATATTGACAATATAATGAAATTAAACTCATAATACTAGTTATGAAGATATTAAAGAAAGTATTAAGAACTCATATCTCTTTCTCTTCAGGTAAGCCCCGAGCTATATGGGGACAACTATCCTAGGTTCTTCACTTATTGGACAGTAAGTACGGCATGCATCTTTTTTCCCAGCCCCATCTTTTTCTTACTGATCATCTTACAGATATCTGTTACTATTTAACAGACAGATGCATATCAAGCAACGGGATGCTACAACTTATTATGTTCAGGATTTATCCAAACTAACAACAGGATAGCAATAGGAGCTGCAATCTCCCCAAGATCCGCATATAATGGCAGACAATTTGATATTGGCTTAATGGTTTGGAAGGTGAGTTTTTTTTTTTTTGTTTTCTTTTTCCATTCAATTCAACACCAATTAAGGAGAAAATAGGGGTCCTTTACTTAAAACACAAGGCTTAATGATTTGGAAGGTGGTTTGTTGTTAATTTGAACTTTCTACCTTTTCAAACCGTTTTTTTTGCTATATTTCACTACTCACATCCTTTGACAAGAAAATTTAAGCAGGCATAATCCAATTAGGAATTGAAAAAATTGTATCTAAGTGAAGCAATAATTCATTTACTTTTCTCTCTCTTTCTTTTGAATTTTTCTGGATGTTATTGTTATTCAAATGGAAGATTCCCTTGCTTTCCTTGTATGAGTGTCCTTCGTGGGGTCGACTCTCGACTCTATCTAAGCCTTTGCCTTTCCTTTATTAATAAAGCAATACTTCACTGCTACGGTTTATATATATAATTCTGGTTTTGCTTCAACTGGCTTCTCGAGCCTAATTATAAACTAAAACGAAAAGTTGGCCTGCAGCTTCTCTTTCTCATCTATACTTTCTTCCAGTAGTATCGTTAATAATGGCAGACAAGCATCTCAGAGTAATTAAGCATCTTAACCCAGAAAGAAAAACTTTGAGGGTATGTTTGGATGGAGGATTTTTTAGGGAAAATAAAGGGAAAGTTTATTCCTTCTAATCTATATTTTGATGTATATTTGAGATTTTTTAAAAGAATGAATGAATAAAATAATAAATGATCATATAATCTTTCCATTATCCTTTATTCATATTTATAAATATTTTATAGTTTTCTTAATTTAGAAATGAAAAATAATCCTTCCCTCCAAAACCCTCTATCCAAACATATCCCATAGAGTGTTTGCAACTATGCCAACACATTAGTCAAGGTTAAGCGATTAGACTCAAGTTATAACATGGAGTCCTTTTTCCTTCCAACGATCCTTAGATACTATGTTGAAATTCTATTTATCTGTGTAGGACCCAAAGCATGGACACTGGTGGCTAGAGTTTGGGTCGGGGTTACTAGTTGGGTACTGGCCAGCATTCTTGTTTAGTCACTTGAGAAACCATGCAGGCATGATACAATTTGGAGGAGAAATTGTGAATTCTCGTTCAAGGGGTTACCACACTGGCACTCAAATGGGCAGTGGCCATTTTGCAGAAGAAGGATTTAGAAAAGCAGCCTATTTTAGAAACTTACAAGTTATTGATTGGGACAATAACCTGCTTCCTCTATCAAATATTCACCAGTTGGCTGATCATTCCAATTGCTATGACATAAGGGCCGGGACAAACAATGTTTGGGGAACTTACTTTTATTATGGAGGTCCTGGAAGGAATGTCAGATGTCCATGAAGAAAAAATTAGCACAAAAAAATACAACTATAAAAATATATATATATATTCTTTTTTCTTTTGGGGATTTTGCTTTCATTACAAGCTTCATATGGTTTGGTTCTATTTGTTATTTTTGGCATAATTTTCTTTTCCACTAACAGGTTAGAGACATTTTGTTTTGTTTTTCGAGATGATGTAAATCTATGGAAAATATGTTGTCAATTTATTATAACAGTGAATCGAGGGTTGCTGTGTTTCTTACTTTTTCTTTCCCCATTGAAATTCAAAGAAACTTCAACATTGTGGATGATGAAGTTGACTTTGACCAATAAATCTGCTATGCATCTGGGCTTGCCTAGATGGAACCATAATTTTCCCTGCTTCTTAAACAAAAACCAATGCAAATTATATATTTTTCTGCTAATACATCCTTTATATGTGGCTTTGCATGTGGGGATAACAAAGAAGCAAGCTATAAACAAATCAGGAAAACTTATACATTGAACCTTCTATGCTATATTCTATTATTATCCAAATTGTGACCTTTCAACTAAAGAATGAAGAGAATATTTTGAAGTATGCGGTGGCCGCAACTATAAATCTTGCACTGTAAGGAAATAGAAAATCATTAACCCGGGACCAGTTAAGGCAAACATTAGTTTTCCCCACCAAGCTTGGGCATACTTGAATATAAATGCTTAAATATAGTATATTGGGAAATACAATTCATAATAAACAGTTTTTCTTGTTTTGGAGTTTTGGCTGATCGATAATCTGTGTAACAATATATCCAGTTTCTTTAAAAAACAGACATGACATAAAAAATGAAAAATAAAAAACACCGTTTTCAAGCCAGAAGTCCTTACAAAGCGACGAGTCAATGTCAAACCGGCATCATTTTACTAATCTTAGATCATCCCAAACTAGACAGAAAAAAGAGCACATGGGTCTTGAGAAAAGAAGGTGCTGATGTTAGTAGCATCCTAGTGTTCTAGTGCATGTACTAGTATTGTGAAGTGACACAAGATATGGATCTTTTCAAAGGAGAATCTATAGAAGGGTGGAACTGTAACATAATTAGAATTGACGCTTCCATGCGTGACAACAAAGCCATCCCCACCACTTTCGGTTAAAGAATACAAGGACACTGATGGTCTAAAACAAAAGTCTGGAAATGTATAATAGAAGAGGGTACACAAGGTGATGGAAGAATACATTTATTTAGGAACTGGGGATTATGCTGGCTTACACTGGAAAGCCTTATTATGAAAAGGTGATTCCGCATATGAAGGGAAGAGCACTTTCTTGTGGATGTAATGTGTAAACAGATGGAAGGTTATCAGGTTGGCTTGGTTATTTGAATGGAAGAGTTAAGGAATGAAGTGATAAGGAGGTTGAGCGTTCAAACCCTCATCCATTAACAACAATATTAATATTAACACTAACATTTACCTATAAAAAAAATGTGTACACAGATCTAGCAAGCAAAAGCTACTTTCTTATATGCACTTCCAACAAAAACCAACAAGTAGTAGTACATTGCATTAGCATTTGTGGATTTTCAATTGGGGCAGTCCACTGCCACACAATTATGTATTTGTATTATAAAATAGGCTTTTAACAATAGGTACTCTTAGATACTCATTAAAGAATACAAAATCCAGGGTAGCCCTATACCAATTTAGGCCTAAAGCGAATTTTAAAGTAAGGCTTTTTGAAACGATTTTTTTTTAAAAAAATAGGGTAAGTCAGGTCGACATTAATAACTGATGCTAAATTTTTTTTATAGTGTAAATAAATTTTTTTGATGCCTAAAGTAAGGGTTTTGATTGCGTAGTCCTTGGGCTGGCCTTGACAAAACCTAGTAGTAATTAAAAAAGTATTTCTCTAAAGTGAGAATGTTTTTAAATTAAGTAAATAAGATAACCTAATAAAATTTAATATTGGATACATAATTTTTTACTTACTCTAAATATAAACTGGCTTAAGAAAAACTTTTTATCCTATAGATTATTACTCCAAACAATTTTTTATCGACATCAAAAAATCAGTGCAGTGAGAATAACTTGTATTTAAGCAAAATCAAAGTTAATATTCTATATGCTACTTGCATTTTGTTCCATGGTAGTAACAAGCTATCAGAAAGACAAATGGTTAAGCATTTTTCACAAAATGAACGTAAAAGATAAGCTCAACGCATATATGCAGAAGAGAAATGTATTTTTTAACATAAAAATTGGCAACAAAAATCGACAACATTTTGTCTGGTTAATACAGTTTAAAAACGTGGTTAATGAAATGTTGAGTTTGGTTAATAGATATACAAAATGTTGCAACTTATTAACCATCCACTGAATTTCATTAACCATGATTTTGAACGTAATATAACCACGATCTTCAGGTGTTCAAATATGCATATGAAGTTCAAAATTTTGAACACCTGAAAATCTTAGTTAATAACATTCAAAATCGTGGTTAATGAAGTTCAGCGGATAGTTAATGAATTATGACACCTTGTATATTCATTAACCAAATTCAATAGTTCATTAACCATATTTTTGAATTGCATTAATCATATAAAATATTATCAATTTTTGATGTTAACTTTTGATATTTAAATAACAGTACTCTATGTGGAAAGAATCTCGCTAAACAGTAAAGAATAAAAAAGATAATATTTTATTAAAAATTTCACTTTTTCATACATTAACTACACCATTTTTATATGAAAAGATTACATTTTTTTTCTTATAAAAAAAAGAAAATTTTCATTTTTAGGAGGAGCCAAACAAAGGTGTACAACCAAAGGATGAGAGGGTTGTCATCCATAGTGCTTAGTGGGAGGGGATGAAGCTGATAAGAAGGAAATTTTTTTTTTAAATATTTGTTATTTGCTTCTTTTTTAGGACGGGAGGAGAGGAAAATGAATGTGAGTAAAATTCTTACTTATCCAATTTTGACTCCCTCAAATATTGGAGGATTTGGAGGGGAGGAGAGAAGATTTAAAATATTTTAAATGCATTGACTAAAATATTTTTATTTATTTATTTTAAAATTCAAAATTATATGAATAATAAATTAGTTTTAAAATTATTTTCCTGCTCGGGTAAACTTCCCAAATATGAATAATATTATTTGCTCTTAGCTTCATTAAAATCATTCCCCACCCCACTTTTCAACCAAACACTACAAGTAATTAAAATCTCTACCCACACTTCCCCGTCAAAATCCCTAGTCTCCCGTTGCCTCCTTTGAACCAAACGCCTTTCATCTGTCGCAATTGACCGCAGCCAAGGGAATGAGTGGAACCGCACTATTGATGGCCTCTTTTGCGCTATTTGCATGGACCAAGAAAATTAACCTGGGAGGAGCGTATCTGGGTAAACCCAATTTTCAATTATGTTTCCCACTTTCATTGTTAGTGCTAGCTCAATCATCATCATGATTCTTATTCTGGGTTTTCAATCGTTACTTGTTTTCCTTGTAAAGTTTTCTGCTTTATCTCAATTCCATGCATTTTTGTTCACCCCACCTTCAACAGGCCATGTCTGTAGTGAAGAATGAGTATTCTTGAAGTGGGCATTTGTTACCTTTTCTCTATTAACTTGTTGAGGTTAGCAAAGGTTTTATAGTTTATTTTATCAATGTTGTTAGTGGATAAAGATGTAATTTTGGAAAGGATGGATCATAGTTAATCTAAGGTTTAATTACTTTGCAGGTCTCCAAACTATTTGGAAATTTTTAAATAGGTTTCTGAACTAAAAAAATTTGTAATTGGGTCCCTGAGCTTCTGAATACTTTGTAATAGGATATCTACACTTTAAATGTTTGTGATCGAGTCCCTCAACTTGTAAATAATTTGTAATTAGATATTTGGGATAGGAGATATTTTAAAAACCTTTGCTATTGTGAGTGATCTAGTGATTCTATTAACTTTCAAGATAGACAAGAATCCTCAAAGAAGATTTATAGGGTGCCTTAATTACAAGGTTATTTTGCTACCTGAGGGACCTAATTGCAAATTACAAATTATTTACAAGTTTAGGGATCGATTACGAACGTTTGAAGTGTAGGGACCCAATTATAAAATATTTGGAAGTATGGGGACCCAATTACAATCTTTTTTAGTTTGGGGACCTATTTAAAAATTCAAATAATGTGGTACTGCAGAGTAATTAAACCTTAATAGAATAGATGACACTCACTTAGCTGTTGGTAATTTACACTGTATCTGTAGTGAAATGCTCACTCTTCAGGTTTTGAAGAGAGCTGCTGGGCTTTATGCTGCAAGCTGGGTTGGTGACATTTGTCCCGATCTTAGAACCCTCAACATGGGAGGATCTTGGTACCACCTTTTTCTAGTTTATGATTAATTTCATTATGCCGTTTGTAATTACTGGCCTGTGAAAATATAGATTATTGTGAATGAAAATATAATGATGCTTATCACTGTGTATTTGTTGAAGGGCAGTTATGATTACATACGTCATCTATCTTGTGTACTCTTGTGTGGATTATTTACTCAAACTATATATAATCTGATCAAGCCTGTAAACTAATGACTTGCATCACAAAGTGAAACTGCTTTGAGCTTTGGGGCTCTAAATACTAAAAGAGGCTTGGTACTTATGCCTATCTGCAATAGAAAGCAATTAAGATGCTGCAGAACATCATGTCAAAAGTGTTCTGATAAAAGATAAATAACTTCAGTGAACATGAACAACTAGTGATAGAGTTTTACACAAACTAGTGTGTGATCCTTTGCTTATTCAACATTGAGTAGAACTCTCTGTCTTGAATTTATGCTGCAAGCTGGGTTCGTGACATTGGTCCTGATCTTCGGCCAGATTATTATAAGAAGGATGAAATGACAGAAGAACCTATTGGTGAAAAGAAAACAACTAAAGAAAAAGAACCGCTACTGATGGATTTTTCTTTTTGCTTAGTACATTAATTTTTTTTCCATAAAAGATAAGAGTTATCCTAGTCGTCTTATTAGCTATTTATCAGGGTTCTACATTCTAGCTCCCCCTACCTTTCTCTCTCCCTCTTTTTATCTTATATGCTAGTATTTCTTCCTTGCTTTGTGTGGGCTTGGATTCTGCTGGAATATTAGAGACTACATTTCAACTAATCTTGGTAAAGAAAATATTTCAATTATGTTATTAGCTTGGTGATTGGCTCAAGAAAGAAGCTGAATGGCAGAAGATAGAAGTTGCATTGCATCTTCACGTTCAGAACCTTATAGAGGTATGCTTTATGTATAACTATAAATAAATGATACCTTCCTTTTGATCACGGCAGATCCATGGTTTTCCAAAGTTAGAACCCTTTTCAACATTAGACCCATTTTTGGTACTTGATAATAGTTTATTTTATATGGCATAGATAGATGACAGAGTTGTGTCATGTCTCACCTCACTTAGTGTCATGTTTTCCAACATGTTAGCACCCTTTTCCTCTATCCCTACTTTGTTAGAGCATGTAGGATAGCACCTTGCCATTGTTATTTACCTCTCTTGGAATCATTAATTTAACATATTTCAAGTTTTTTAATGCGTTGTAAATTATAACCATGTTGCTTTAATAACATTTTTCATAATTTTTAACAATTGAATGATAAAAACTGAGGCATTTGTGTGACCTGCATTGATGACAAATTCAAGCAGTATGAATCTGTATAATATTTGGTGCAAATCTATGTAATCTTTTAATCATGCAAATCTATATCTTGCATTTTCTGCCTGCTTGCTTGCCTAGTGAGTGAAAATGAGGGGAAGAAACATCTCTTGCTTCTTATATAAAGCTGGTACAGCCTCAACCTACATTTGTTCTGGTCCTTCTGGATGTTCATGCTTTCATATCCTACTTATGACATCTAATGCAACCAATCTACTAACTGTCATCTTTCTCAAGGTTTAGAGATAATTAATTATTATATGCCACCGATCCTAACTGCGAACAAAAAAAAAGGATTTTCTACACTTTAGGAACACTGACACGTATATTTGGAAAATAAAAAGGTAGTCTGATGATGCTTGTAAATCAGTCCTGTAGTTTGGAAAATAATTGAACCTTATTCTTTTGTTTTATCCCATCATTTTTGGCTTATATTTTGATGGTTAAAAACAAAAAACTAAGGGTCTCAGTATCTTCTTAGAGCTCTCAACGTTGGAGCTCTCTGGCTACTTACTCAATTCCTCATATTGTTGATTGCAAGTGGACTACTCATGGAATTTTTTCTACTTAGCTCCAATCTTTGGTTGCTGGGACGCAATTATGTTTCGTGCGCTGGGCCTTGTATGGCATTTTGATGCTTATGCCTATCTTAGTGGTGGCTCCTGGGTGGTTACTTCGGTTATATTTCAATCATCTATATCTCTGTTATGGAACTATTATCATATGGATGCAATGACTGAATTGTATTAATAGGCAATTTGGTTTTATAGTCTTAGTTTATTTCCTTTTGGTAGGTTCTTGTACATAGGTTTGAGCATCCCTTATGCTCTAATCAATATATTTTTTGGCTTATAAAAAAAAAAAACACCGGTCTATCAGTTGGGTGATTAAGAAGGCATAATGATTTTGTAAACGTCCTCATCAATGGCATTCATAATGGTTCATTTCCTATGATAACCATCACCCTCACGCTATATACATCGGGTATGGCCCTCAGGCATTGATCATCTTTCTCTTGATACTCATACGTATTGAGTACCCCACTAACTTGGACATCAAAGTGTCTTTTGTTGGTATACCCTCTTCTCTGTCAAAAAAGAGCCGATCTCAACTTGTGCAGAAACACCAACCTTTGAAACCTCAGGTTCGAATATCGTATATATTTATCTTTATTTCTCATTTATTTTTTTATCTTCTTTATATACACGTATTTAAAAAATATATTACACAATCAAAGAGATATCATATGGTATTCGTCAATTGATGTTAAAGAAACATTATTGTTCTGAATTATAGTTTGTGCTGTACATAGGATTTAAGGCTAAAATAAGGTGAGTTTGCTTGGTCTCTACTGAAAATTCTCTGCAAGGCTACCATGGTAGAATTTTTCTTTCCTTCATTTTTTTTATTTTCTCTTCGATGAACAACCAGAATTAAATTTTGATGCACTATAACAAAGTTTTACACGGTCATCCAGTAATTTCATCATTTAATAAATAAAAGTTTATGAGATGTCAAACTTATTAAACAGTATAGTGACCAATACATTATTAAATAATAGCATAAAATTTATTTACATTAGTCGTATCAAAATTTAACTTGAATGAGAATACGACAAGATAAGGGTTATGACCATTAGACACATGACTCCGACCACGTAACTTATTTTGCTCTCACGTTTTTCTGAAATGTTTTCCCCACATTGGATTTATAGTTTCCGGACCACGCATAGCATGTGTTAATCGACTCTCATTACTGTCATAAGCGGCTCTTCCTTCTATAGTAAGCACATGCATCTCTAAGTCAAGTCCATTGTCTACAACTTTTAGATACAAATTAAAGATGGACACAGCAGTTTTGTAAAATGATAGCATGCAAGTACTTACAATTGTTATTTTTTTTTTCAAGTAAATCTCTTATTTGGTATCTGAAATTATAAAATCATATCAATTTGATCTTTGTGTCAATTTGGGTCCTGAAATTATAAGGTTTGTATCAATTTGGTCCCTGACGAAGGGACTGAATTGATTAATGTTTGACAACTTTATAGATGTTTTTGCAATTTCGAAAAATGACAGGAACCAAGTTCATACGACCTTATAATTTCAAGGGTCAAATTGAAAATTTACTCTTTTTTTTTATTAGCATGTTATATTCGTTATTTTTTTGTTTCCTGCCATGAAAGAAATAATGAATTTAAAACTATATTACTTCTTAATCTTTCATTTTCATTTACTTTATTTGATGGAGGCTGACATTATTCGTTCTCTTTGTAAAGCAATAGATGATAGATCCCATATCTTGCAAGAGGGGGCCAGCACCGCCAGAGTTTGTACATGCATGCGCCACGTGAGAGCCATCAAAATGCCGGCCTTGGATCAAAGGAAATTTTTTATATACTCTTGAAAATATTGCACCCAAGTCATATAGAATAAAACTGAGTGTTGTAAAATCCTTTTTTTGAAAGGAAAAGAAAGGAAGAAATGCAGCGCAATCACTTTGCAATTGATCTACTCATGACCTGAGTGTCCTGTTATTAACTATTTAAAGCAAAGGCAGTTGCTGTAAGCTGTATCGTGTGGCTTAGATGATGAAAGTATACTTGAGATTCTGCTCATTGCTTGCCCTTAAGTGTTCTTGACTTGAATGCAGAATGCTCCTACTTCACATGGTGCGGGGCCTTAGTTTAATGAGGACAAGCCAACCACTTCTTTTTCTTGTAATTAGCAACAATCATGAAGGAAGCGAAAGAAGCCTTACAAAGTACCTAATGATTGTCCACCTTCCTGCTCAACCTGACATCTAGCTCCCAATTTTACTCTTCCGCATTTTCAAGTAACAAAGCACATTATTGCCCCCTTTTGAAGAATTGATGTCCCCTTTTGTTTTTATACCATATATGCATATAGGCCCCCATCACATATATATATATAATCTATACATGTGAAAGTGTAGTTAAGATGCATATGAAGGCAGAAGGCACAATAATTTCTGTGAATAAAAGAAATAGAATTGTGTCAATCAGAGTACCCTCTCATCTCAATTTGCTGTACACTCATCTCACTTTACTTTATCTTTTTATCAATCAGAATACCGAAAATACCTTTACAATTCCCACAGGGACAGTACACTAACGTTAATATTACTGGTAAACTAACCAATCAGAATATCTAACATGATCTAAAGTCCTCAAAGATAGTAATTAATATATTTTACTCAAATACACATAGGATTTCAATGTTCAATTCATGATTGATTGCTTGGTGGGTGGTAGGCTGCTGCTGAGGAAGAGGAATAAGCAAGTGATGATGAGGAATTATCAGAAGTGGATTGGAGGAGTAACAACTGCGCCGGGGTCACTGAGGACGACGTTGAATAGGAGGAAGCTTCAGTTCTTTTGGGCTTGAGGGGCTCGGCCCCTGGTGGAGGATCGTGTCTAATTTCTCTCAATAATGCTGCGACATCTTTCATTGTGGGTCTATCCTCTGCACGATTACTTGTACACAGAAGAGAGATACCAAGTGCTTGTAACATCTCTTGTATTTGTGTGTCTGGATGGCCTTGAAGCTTGGGATCCAGCACCTCAATTGGGTCCTTCTTGCTCTTTAAGTGCTCTCTGACCCATTGAATAACATGTTGCCCATCCGGGAATGACGGATCCACAGGCTTTTTACCCGTTATTATCTCTAGTAGGACCACCCCAAAGCTGTACACATCGCTCTTCTCCGTGATTTTAAGCATGCAAGCATACTCTGCACAACTCCAACCAAACAAGAATTATACTCTCTACATATATATTAAGATGACAGATAGGTATATATGTCTGTAAAGTAATTGCTGTACAAGGATTAATCAGATTAGGATGGCCATATTATGTGTGGCTCATGATGATTTGGCTTTTGTGCGGGGTCGACTATGATGTCTTGTGCTTATCCAAACTCCAAAGAGCAAGATTATCTGTAATTATTATGCATGCAGGTAATTTGTGTCCTCAAGTACATGAGATGTACAGATAATGAATCCAAAAACCAAAAAAGCAACAAACCAAACAACGTCAACCATTATGGGTGGAAACCTTCAATAAAGGTGGTTGTACGGTCCTTATTTTTCATTCACACACCATATGGTCCATGAATAATCTTGTGAAAAACTACCAATCCACCTGCCTAACTCCAGCTATGATTTCAGAACCTTTATAGATCATGGATTAATAATTAATGTTTCATTTTATTAATTAATAATTACCACAAGGTAGAGTATTTTTATGATCAAATTAACAACTTGTTACTCAGATCAATTAATAAAATTTACAAATTAGATCACCTATTACAGACACAATCTAAGTTTAGGAATATTTGTATTTTTGCTTACGGGTGAACTTTTATTATTCTCAAAACATTTTAATTTGTTTTTATAAAAAGAAAAAAGAAACTGAAAATTCACTTACCGGGGGCGATGTAGCCGTAAGAACCCGCGAACTGTGGATTAAGGGAAAACGAAGCGTGATCTTCTTCCACGAATCGAGCGAATCCAAAATCAGCCAAACACGCTTCATATCGGTCTCCTAACAGAATATTCTGCGCTTTCACGTCCCGGTGCAAGATAGCAGGCACGCAATCGTGGTGCAAGTAAGCCACGCCCTCAGCCACGCCCACTGCTATCTTGAGCCGCGTCTCCCACTCGATTAACCCTGTGCACCCCTCGTGCAGCAACGCGTCCAAATTACCGTTCGGTAAATAATCATAGAACAGTAACTTCGTTCTCCGGTTCGCTCCCCAACCCAACAGCCGCACGATATTCCGGTGACGGATTCTCGCCAGCGTGGCAATCTCCGACGAAAACGCCGCCGCCGAGAATTTCTCAGACGATCTGAACTTCTTCACCGCGATGGTTAACCCCGTCGCCGGCAAGTTCACTTTGTAAACGACGCCGGATCGCCCGTGCCCGATGACGTTGCCAGCAGAGAGACATTTTGCCACGTCAGAAATTGACAGATCGAGCTTCTGGTACAGCGTCACCTCCCAAGGTGGGGTCATGTCCGCGTCGCTATCTTTTCCATCCATTTCGATGTCGTTTTCTTGGTCCCCTCGTCGTTTTGCAGAAACGACGACGTACAGCGCCGCCAAGAGAAGCGTGCAAGCGGTGCAAAGCAGGACCACCATGGCAACTCGCGCCTCCTTCGCCCGCCGGCTCGATTTTCCGTTTCCATCGTCGCCGCACTGGTTTCCGGCGAGGCACAACGAGGGGTTCCCTGCGAGCACGCTCAGGGGAAGCTTCGCGAAGAAAGGCGTGTCCGGAATGCGACCGGTGAATCTGTTGTACGAGACATTGAGTACCACGAGATTTTGCAAACCGGCGAGATAATCAAGGTTTCCGGTGAGAACGTTGTGAGATATGTCCAAGACTCCGAGTTTCGCCAAACCAGAAAACTCCTTAGGGATTTCGCCGGAGAGTTGGTTGCAGCTCAGATTCAGAGCTATTTCCAGCGCCGGAATGTTGGCGAGACTACCGGGGATTTTTCCGGCGATCTGGTTGCTGCTGAGGTCCAGCAACTGTAGCTTGGAGCAAGAACCGAGTTGACTGGGAATTGACCCGGAGATACGATTCTTCCCGAGAAGCAGTTTGGTGAGAGCGCCAAGGGAGCCAAGGCTAGGGTTCAGCATGCCTTCGATCATGTTTTCAGAGACGTCGAGAAATTGAAGAGACACGAGCTGGCTCAGACTTTCCGGCAAGTTTCCGGCGATCAAGTTGGAATGTAAGTCCAGAAAGGTGAGATTCCTGCTGCCGGAAATCTCTTCCGGTATAACTCCGGAAATCCGGTTAGAAGCGAGGTCTAAGAAATTCAAATTCTTCAGATTTCCAATCTGCGAGGGAATGTTCCCTGTGATTTGGTTGTTGCTGGCTCTGAAACGAATCAGAGAGGAACAGTTCCCAATTTGAGAGGGAATGTTCCCAGAGAGATTGTTAGAGAGTAGTAAAAGCTTGTTGAGATTCTTGAGCTGGAATATCCCCTTTGGTATAGGACCCGTCAATGAATTCTGAGAGAAATCGAGTGCCTCCAGGTTCTGACAATTGGAAAGGGAAGAAGGTATCGTACCTTGAAGCTTATTGTGCCACAAGAACAACAACGTTAGATTCCCAAGGTTTCCAAATTCGGAAGGTATCGTACCCGAGATTAGATTATTGTCCAGCTCCACGTGAGTGAGTTGCTCACAGTTGCCTAGCTCTGCCGGAATCACACCAGAAATCTGGTTCACACTGAGTTGGAGTTCTTGTAGCGATGTCAGATTCCCAAAAGTTTTAGGAATGCTTCCGGTTATTGAATTCATTGACACGTCGATCACTGATAACTGGTAGCAGTTTCCAATCTCCGGTGGGATAGTGCCAACTAAGTTGTTCTGCCAGAGTAGAAGGTTTTTGAGGTTTACAAGGTTTCCTAATTTGTTCGGTATGGATCCGGTGAGGGAATTCTCGTAAAGATAAATGTTTTGTAACTCCTTGCAGTCACCAAGCTGGGAGGGTATTTGGCCAGAGAGGAGAGAAGTGTAAATGGCAATGGTGTCAAGCTTCTTGAGAAGGCCAAGAGTTGGTGGCAGAAAACCTGAGATGCTTGTTTCAGCTAGCCCCAACATCACCAAATTGGAACAGTTGCCAATCTCTTGTGGTATAAGACCTTCGAGGTTCTTGTTTCCTCCAGCTCTGATCACTTGAAGGTTGTTCAAGTTGCCAATGGTACTAGGAACTACCCCACTGAGTTGATTGTCATATAGGATCAGCTTCTTCAAATTTGTGAGGTTCCCAATGGCAAATGGAATGGACCCCACGAGCTCGTTTGAGTTGAGATGGAGTTCCTCGAGTTTTGGCAAGTAGCAGAGCTCACTTGGGATTTCTCCACTCAAGGCATTGTCACTCAAGTCCAAGTAGCTGAGTTCTCCAAGGTTGCCTATCTCTTTTGGGATTGAACCAGTGAGGTTAGTTCCCGTTAAGATTAACTTGCTCAAGGAAAGCAATGACGTGAAATTAGAAGGAAGTCCTCCAAGCAAATCCACGTACCTCAGATCTAATTGTACCACTTCGTTCTTCAAGTTGCAACGGACTCCAAACCAGCTACATGGTGTGTCTTCATTTGGGTCCCAATTAGTTAACACATCCAGGGTTCCGTTCAGGGTACTCTTCCATGAAAGAAGAGCTTCCCCTTGTTGGTTTACTGCAAGAGCTACAAGAGAATGGTATGGAAGTAAAAGGGAAATGGATAAGAAGAAGAGGGTCCATGGATTTACAGGCATTACAACTCTATGCTACGAACTCCAATGAAACAACACTGGGAAAGGTTTGAGCCTAGGGAGGAACAACGGGAAGGAACCAAATCATGTCTTGGGGGCTACTAGGTTTATAAAAATGAGTTATATACAAATTAAAATACCCAGAATCTCCGGATCCAAGAAACAGCTAGGCCATGATGTGTTCTGCAGAGAGAAATGGAATTTTAGATGGTTGTTTAATTTATAAGTATTTGTTTATGTTGGAGTGGAGCGTGGTAGTGGGGAGAAGGATTGTATCAGTTTTTTAAATTTGAGAGTGAGCAACAGATCATATGGGTGGGTTGGTGTCTTAATTTCTTTCAATATTTTGTTTTAATATCAACTGTTTATCTATTGATGTTGCCTTATTGTAAAATAAGCTTTCATTTTCTGTTGGATTTTTCCTTGAGATGGATGAGACGAAAAGTATCCAAAAAATATGGGCAAGCGCATTTGTCTGCTACGATCCTACGACATATTCTGCCGAGGGCCAACTAGTTTTGAGTATGACTTTACATTTTGTATTGAATGGCAGATGCAGTTAGATCTAAATCTAAGCCTAATCAGGTTCAAGCGCTAACTTTTTATGCTTAGACTATTGATGCATCATCTTAACCTTTTCCATTATGGCCAAAATTTACGGTTTTCATGTGACAACTACGTCTTATATCATTTTTCTCAATATCTTGATTAGTAGGATTCAGTTAAAATATGTATAAATTTTCTGTATCACTTTGGTATTTGTTTTTCTATTAATATAACATTAATATGCAAAAAATCACACGCGGAGCTTCACTGCTAGTAAAGAGACATGTTGGATACTCTGTCATGGAATTACATTTTCAAAAAATCAGGCAAAAATTTATTGTTTATTATTTAAAAATTAATAAATATTTAGATATATATATATATATAATATTATATCATTTTCGTTTTTTAATATCTCAAGGTGATATGCTAGTCAAACTAAAGAGTTTTGTTTATAATACCATGTTAAAATTTTATGATTTTTTATCTAATTTCAAATATCTTAAAACTTAAATTATAATATACATTGTTGCATGCTAATTTATCTTTTCATTTCTAATTTTTAATTATTTCCAAACTATATAATATTTTGTTCAAAAATTATAAGATGTTATTTTTTATTCAATCTGAGATCGTGAGTGACGTTGCTTAAAGAGAACCTATCCAATCCACCATAAATACTTTGTTTTTTTCCACTTCTATATTGAGTTAGCGGTTAGCGGTGGCGTCAAGCTAAAGCGGTGCATTAGGCATCGTTTACCATACGCATGGTAGTTAATGTGCATCGATGCACCTTTATCCTTGACTTTTAGTATTTACATTTTTCAATTTGTCAATGAGTCCATATAAATTTTATATTTGCTAATGAGTTATCCACAAATAAGTGGCGACGGCAAGTCTTCAGCGATTGAGCAATTTCGGAAAATTTGAAACAATGGCCCAATCTTTCATCATTCATCAAATCACAATAAACTGAACTTCTTTTATATCATCTTAAATCAAATAAGAAACCAACCATGAACCTAAAGTTTGTTCTTCTCCTTCACCCAAACACAAACCAAAAAAACAAATCTCCACACCAATAATCCACAAATCCATGGCATCTTCCATCAACTAGTGACTCACACAACCACCCTTGAAACCCTAAATCATCAACCTCCACTATGTGGCCCAAATCGTCGTAGCGCCACCGCCAGTGACTCCAAGCCTTAGATTTGCCTAGCACATCACTAGATGCCACTACCCATTCATCCCGTGCACCACCACAGTACCCATGTTGCAATCGTTGTCTTCTTCGGCCACCATTAGGGTGCAGACCACCACATGACAACAAACGTAACAGGTGAGTGGCTGGCGATTGAGTAACAATCACCGCCAGTGACTCCAAGCCTCAGATTCGCCTAACACGTCACTAGATGCCACTACCCATTCATCCATTGTGCACCACCGCAGTGCCCATGTTGCAGTCATTGTCTTCTTCGGCCACCATTAGGGTGCATACCACCGCATGACAAGAAACGTAACAGGAGAGCTGCAAGCGATTGAGCAACGATCATCACCGACAACTTCAAGCCTCAGATTAGTCTAACACACCGCCACATGCCACTACCCATTCATCCATTATGCACCACCACAATACCCACGTTGCAGTCCTTGTCTTCTTCGGCCAACACTAGAGTGCACACGACCGCATGACAACAAACGTAAAAGGAGAGCGGCAAACAATCGAGCAACAATCCAAACCACCGTAAATCCAAGTTGTCATCGATGGTGTCTTCTTAACCAACCACTTTTTCGATGGAGACGAAGGCAGTGTCACACAAGATGGTGCTTTAGGTGCAGGTGTGGAAGAGATGAAAGGTGAGAGGCGGTGTTAGGTCCACTAATCAACCGGCAATCCAATTTATAGGTAATACACAAGAGCTGTTAATTTATTTTACTATCTTCTAATTTTTTTAATACATTGTTGAATTTGAGTGTTCATTGATACAGACTAAATGTCTGTTAATTTTAGATTCTCCATCATAGAATAATCAATAATGTTTCAAAATCACATTAGCTAAAAACTCATTTCACATATATTTTGAAAAAAGTGCCTTGAGAATCATTTTTTTACTTCTATGGTAAAAATAATCTCAATCAAATATCATCATTGCATTAATTAGAATAAAGTTTCGCCTTTTTTTGCTACGGGGAAGGGGAAAGGAAAGGGAATCCCCTGTAGCCTGCAATAATTTACTACTTTAATGTCCAAAATCACTCTTTTACAGGTTCTGGAAAAAACTGTCAAATTTTGTACCAAGCAATTAAAAGGAAAATAAAACTTTCGAATAAAGGGTCTGCTATCTGCTATGATCTCAACCAGATTTGAATTTATTTACGATATGTTTTTGGGGTGGACTTAAGTTTTAGAACTCGTATGAGATTCAGATTTTGCTCCTATTTAAACTGTCAAGGTTTTAACTTTGGATCTGAGCCAGACTTTTAAAATTTAGGCCATGAATATACAAAATGTGCTTCATTTTGCAATATTTTTACATACATGATGGGATCTATGACACACTCTATTTGTCCTGAGAATCTCGAATTATTTAAAATCAAATGCATCTCAAATATAAACCAAAACCATCGCTCTAAATTTGGTACTTACTACTTACCCATGAGTGACGACCAGATTAATCATCCTGAACGTGCAAGAATCATATAATTCTCAAAGTCCTTGTGACCCACAAAATCATATACCCTTTTTTTTTTATACCATTTGCAGTATTTTGAATCCCATTTTTTTTTTATCATGCGAAAAGAAATTTTGAATCCCATTTATAAAAGGTTTCCATTTTCCTTTCTTTCTTTAGTATTAAAAAAATTGCAAGCTGTCACGTGATGTCGCGTGACAACAGGGGACTTCACTTTAAGTAAAGGGAGAATGCTAAAGAAAATTTTATATGGAAAAATGATATATTTAATATATTGATAAGTATTATATTTAGTTTCTTAATACAATCTTTCCTTTTATTAATTCCTTAATCAATACCTTTAGGGCCCGTTTGGTGGTCAGGATAAGGGAGGTAGGATAGGATAAGCTATCCTGTCCTGTTTTAATCTGTAGTTTGGTGAACCAGCAGGATAGGATAAGCTTATCCTGTTAGCTTATCCTATCCTGTTGCTTAGTTATAATTCTATCCTGAGGGTGGAGCTGGGTTAGAACTAACAGGATAGGATAAGAAAATGCTTTCTTTTATCTCTTACTTTTAATATTGTTATTATTTAATTACGGTTTCAAACCTAATTAGTCAACCTTAATACTAATTAAAATATGTGGTTTAATGAGCAATTTTTATAAAAAGTGAAAAAAAAGTTAATTTTTTATAATTTAAAAAAATGGAGTAATTTATAATTAAAAAGCCAAAAATATATATTATTAAATATTTTTTAATTTAAATGTATAAAACAACCACGTAATATTAAAATTTATTTTTGAAAAAAAATGTAATTTTGATATAAGGATAATTTTATCATTTGTGGATATTTTATATCATATCCTGTCATTATCTGATGCACATCAAACATTGGACAGGATAAGAGCTTATCATGCTCATATCCTATCCTATCCTTATCCAGCTCTCATATCCTATCCATCCTTATCTTATCCTGACCATCAAACGAGCCCTTAGGACACTCGTTAGTAATCGCTAGAGCTGGGTATACGGACCGGTCCGGTCCGGTCCGGTCCGGTCCGCATAAATCCGCACATACACGGACCGGGCTTGAATAGTCCGCAAAATAAATGGACTTGTATTTATCAAGTCCGGGTCCAGTCCGCGTAGTCCGCGGGCTAAATGGACTGGTCCACGGACTCAAAAAAATAATCGATTCTAAATTTTATTTATTTTGTTTAATTAAAACCTTTTTTTATGCTACAAAGACTAAAATTGGTAAATGTAAAGTCCGAATATGACTTGTTTTAATAATCTACACAACTTTCATGCAATTTTATCAAACATAATCCAAAGCAAGTAATATTTGACTCAAGTATATCAAACATGAGTACATCAAACACAATCCAAAGTAATAATATCTTAAACACAATCCATACTGAATCCTAATCAAACATAATCCAACAATGCACTAACACGAAACAAGTACATCAAAAATAATCCATAACACTGCCAAATACATCAAACATAATCCAATAATATTCCAACACAAACAAGTACATCAAACATCAACAATAATATTTGACTCTCTCATAGAGATAGCTGGCTCCTCCTTTGACTCAATCAACTCATCTATATCTTCATGTTTTCCTACAAGTCATAATTCATAACATAAGTAAGAATGCAAAACATAATCCAAAGCAAGGCATTCTAGTACATAAAGGAAGTCTATATTTACCTTCCACATCAAATCCCAACAACCAATTTCTAGTACATATCAAGGCTTGTACATTTTGGGGAAGGAGAGAACTTCGATATTTATTGAGAACACGAGAACCAATACTGAATGCTGATTCAGATGCCACAGTTGTTATTTGAATGCTTAAGATATCAGAAGCCATCAATGCAAGATCTGGAAACCTATGCTTATTCTCCTTCCAATATTGCAAAACATCAAGATTTGGATGGTATGTTGAAGATAGGTTTTGCTCTTCCAAATAAGTATCCAATTGAGACTTACCCACATTTGACCTATTTTGATTCTCATACTGGATATATTCCTACATTATTTTCAAGTTACAACAAAGAAAGAATGAAAATTTAAACGAAAAGAAATAATGAATAAATAAAAGAAAGAATGAATAAATAAATAAAAGAAATAAATCCACTTACATTCACAATAAGCATTTGCGATTGATCTACATTGGGAAATCCACTACTACTAGTTGGAAGACATTGAGAGCCTTGTAGTGAACTTTGAGCTAGACCAACATGAGTAGTTGTCTCTTTGGAAGACCTTTTGATATACTCATCAAATAGAGTATACAACTTGTGTTTCACAACTTTCAACTTTGCTTGGCAAGATATTGGATCAAGATCAAGCTTTGAATAACAAAACTCCAAAAATGAGAACTTAAAGCGAGGATCAAGGACGGTTCCATATGCAAGCACAATGCTATATTCACTCCAATATATGTCAAACTTACCTTGCATCAAACTTGTCATCTCCCTAATCACCTCATCTTCACTATTCTTATTTTCAATCAACAAGCATTCAATCCTCCACACTTGAAAGAAATATAAATTAGACGTCGGATAAGAGGAACCGGATATCAAATTCGTGATCACATAGAATGGACGCAAAAATTCACAAATTTTTTCTCCTCTTGCCCATTCTTCATTAGTAGGAAAATACTTATAGTTCCTATCTTCAAAATCAAGGTCACTAAAAGCACGTCGATATGCAAGTGCACTTTCAAGCATCATAAAGGTCGAGTTCCATCTAGTAGGGACATCCAAACGCAAACCTATTTTGGTATTAATACCAACTTTTTTAACACAATTGTTAAAAGCAATCTTTCTTCCCTCCGACCCCTTAACATACTTGATACTTTCTCTAATATTATGTAAAGCATCACTAGCAACTTTCAAACCAGCTTGAACTATAATGTTAAGTATGTGAGCACAACATCGGATATGGAAAAAATCGCCACCACATAACAAACCATCACTCTGCAAAAGAAGTCTGTCTTTCAACAATTCTTGCATGGTGCCACAAGAAGATGCATTATCCAAAGTCAATGAAAAAATTTTCCTCTCAATCCCCCACTCTTCCAAGAAACCATAAACAATCTTAGCCAATTCACGCCCGGAATGTGGAGGGGGGAAATGAGAAAAATTTAGAATTTTGTTGTTAAGCTTCCAATTTTCATCCACAAAATGTGCAGTTAATGAAATATAACCCTCTGTGGTACACGAAGTCCATACATCAGATGTCAAGCTTATTCTACTTGGAACTTTGGACAACACTTCTTTCATTTTTTGTTTTTCATTCTCATATATGTTAATCACATCTAATGTGGCAGCACGTCTAGAGGGCACCTTAGCTTCAGGATTCAAATATTTAAGTAGCTCTCTAACCCTCCTATATTCCACAAAAGAGAATGGAAGGTCATGCTCTATGATAGCCATGGATATCATGTCACGTACCACCTTAAAATCAACTTTTCTACTTTTTAACTTTCCAGTATGATCAAGCATAAGTTTACCAACCTCACTATTAGCAAACCCTTTTGGCACTTTCTCACAAATGTTAATATGACGAAGTAAAGTTGAAGTTCCATATCTATTACCGCCACTTACCAAGGCTTTCCCACATGCCTTGCATTGACTCCTCTCTTTCCCATCACTTCCCACAGGAATTTTGACAAAATAGTTCCATACAGAAGATGTTTGATTTCTAGACCTCTTATTTGATATTTTAGGTTCATTTAATCCATCTCCTTCTCCAACATCATTAATTGGACTAATTTGGCCTACTCTTTCAGGTTCAATATCATCTACATTAACACTTTCATTCATGGCAGAGGCAGAAAAATCCATTTTTAACTAATCAAATCTGAAAAAAAATCAAGCCAAAAGCAAACGAAAAATTCAGAGACAGAGGAGATGAAGCCATATTCAGGGCAAACAGAGACACAACGAAAAATTCAGAGACATATTCAGGGCAAACAGAGACACAACGAAAAATTCAGAGACAGAGGAGATGAAGCCATATTCAGGGCAAACAGAGACACTAGCAAATCCAGAGATGAGAGAAATTGAGAGAAGAAATTCAGGGATGAGAGGACCTGTTCGAGATGCGATCGGAGACGGAGAGAACGACGCTCCTTCAGGCTGCCGGAGATGGAGGCGAGGCGCTGCGTGCGGCTGACGATGGAGAAGAGTCGCTGCGTGCGGCCGAACGATGGAGGAGACGTGTTGGGTGTGGCCGAGAGAAGGAGGCGCTGCGTGCGGCCGGAGAGGGAGGCGCTGCGTGCGGCCGGAGATGGAGGTGCTGCGTGTGGCCGGAGATGAGGGAGAGGAGAGGAGATGAAGTCTTAGGGTTTAGGGATGAAGTCTCGTGTGGGTGGGAGGGAGAGACGAAGTCTGTCTCTGACTGAGGGTCGGATGAGGGCTCAGTGAGGGTGAGGGTGGTTGGGCTTGGACCATTTGGGAAGTGTAAAATTAGTGGTTGGGCCTAAATTGTTTGGGCACTTAAGTTCTGATTTTTTTTTTGTGTAAGTCCACGGACTGGTCCGCGAGTCCGCGGACCCAGTCCGTTTAGTCCACGAGTTAAATGGACCGGACTTAAATAGCCCACATTTAAATGGACCTGAAATTTGTCTAGTCCAAGCCCTAACGGGCTGCGGTTTAAACGGACCGTCCGCGGACCCAAGTCCATATACCCAGCTCTAGTAATCGCACAACTTAACACTTAGAGAATATATGAATCATATGGGGTTTGGTTTTCGATTGACACTTGGCAATTCAATCGCACAGATGTACTGCCTTCCCTCGTGGTCATGCTGGGGTTTGAGAATATTATACTCAAAATTATTTGACGAGTGCGTCCATTGGGAATCTATCATTTGGATTGAGGGACTTTAAAATTTGATATTTTTAATGTTTTTAGATATTTTTTGGAGGGAAAAAATTGAAAAAAGATGAGAGAGTATGTCAAATGAGAAAAAAATGTTTAAAGATATCAAAGATATCAAATCTCAAAGTCACTAAATCTATTTCCGGAATCTAGACACGAGCATTAAAAGGTAGGTTGAGTTATTTGAAGAGTTAAAATATAAAATTTAATAATATTTCATTTAGAGAAAATTATGTTAATTTACTTTCAAATTTGAGTTAATGATATTTTGCATTTCTTTTATTTTAAAAGTTAAATTCACATTTTTTTTATGAGATGTTAGTGTAATTTCAATTTCACTTTTTAAGGGATATAAATGTAACCATAATATAAAAATTTAAAGAGGTTAATATAATTTCTAAAATAAAAGAGATATCAAGTGTAATAAGCTAAGCAACAAGAGAACTAGCGAAGTCAATATAATTTTCTTTTTAATTTATATATAAAAACTTTGTTAATTTAATTTTATATATTATATATGACTATATCCAATCATACTTATATCAAAATGTAGGCGTGATAAGGTGGCTTGAGGGGAGGGACATAGGATTTGGAGTGATAAAAAAGTCATGAGTTCAACTCTCCACATTAACATAATAAATATTAATCAACTAACATTTGTCAATAAAAAAAATACTTATATCAAAATGTAGTAGTATTCATCTCAATGTACAAATTTAAATTTTCTTAAAAGCCAACCCAACCATGGTATGCGACAGCTTTATCCAAAATTGCATAGGTTTAATTATTCTACAGGTTCTCGAACTATTTGAGAATTTTTAAATAGGTCATTGAACTAAAAAAATTTATAATTGGGTCCCCGAACTTTGATATACTTTGTAATTGGGTCCCTTCACTTGAAACGTTTATAATCGGGTCCCTGGACTTGTTAATTGTTTGTAATTAGATCCCCGATATATGAAATATTTTTAAAATCTTTGTTATTATGGTGATCCAATGGTTCTATTAACCTCCAAGACCGACAAGAAACCTCGAAAGAGATTTATACGATACTCTAATTACAAGTTCTTCTCCTATCCCAAGGATCTAATTATAAATTATTTATCAGTTTAAGGACTCAATTAAAAAATTTAAAATGTAGGAATCCAATTATAAAATATGTAAAAATTTAAAAACTTAATTACAAATTTTTATAATTTATGAACCTAATTAAAAAATTTTAAATAATTCAAGAACCAACAGATTAATCGAACCAATTGCATATTTGAAAGTCCCTGAAGTTGGGGTTGCCAAATACCATCAAACATAGCCCACGTCTTAAACTTTTATTGTTGTTCTTTATATCATTACCTCAAACTAGGTTAGTCCTTACGTTTTTTTTTTCTTTTTTTGACAAAGGTTAGTCCTTACTAATACCCCTATTTTTGTGACATTTGCTTAAAATGCCAACCACTAAATTTTGGTGGAATTTTTTAAGGTGTGGGCAAATAAATAATTACTAAATGTTTTTTTTTTTTTTACCTATAGTAGGGATACCCACTAGAGAATAAATATATTAACATTGATGCAGATAAATATCCATATATATCATAGTTTAAAATAAAATAAATATAAACATATGTTGACGTAAAAATATATATTAAATTAAATAAATATGGCATTTTAAATGTTCCAATAATTGGAGGGCGATGATAGGCATGGTTAAGGTAGGAAGCAAAATGGGGTTCCATTTAATGCACTACTAGGAATCAGTATCTGTTGGTTTGAGAGTGTATGGGTTTGATTCTGTTGTCCGACGCGATGAGACATTTCTCAAATGCTTGGTTTTATGTTGACATTTATTTTTCATACTTTATTATTTATTATTTTTATTCCTGTCTTATTTTTTTCTAATTAAAATCTAAAAATATCTTTATGATTTTCTCACCTTTATATTAATCCCTTTTTTTCACTATTAATTTTTTTTATCTTACGGAAACTATATATATATATTAAAAATTGAATATATTACGGAAAATCTATTCAATTTTTAATATATTACGAAAATTATATGTAAAAAAAATTAAATACATTAATATATTCAATTTTTAATATAATACGGAACTATAGTTTCCGTAATATATTCAATTTGTTTACCTTCCCATAATGTATTCACTTTTTTACATTACGGAAATTATATGTATTCAATTTTTTTACGTTACTTTCCATTAGCATTCAATTTTTTTTTATCTCATGGAAAGTTTTCATAATGTATTCAATTTTTAATACCTTGAAGATAAATTTCAATGTCTTGTGCCATAAGGTATAAATCATACGGAAAAATTAGAAAACTCATCTTACCACCTTTGTGTTCCCCTCTGCACCTCGAACCAGAAATCCGATTTGATCGGGAAACACGATAGTCTTGAAAAATTGGGGAAAAAATCGAAAAAACCGTTTGAATCAAGTTAAAATTAGAGAAACTAGTTAGTCGGATCCGGTTATGAAAAATCGGCTGGTTATTGTAAACCCAACAAATGGCCAAAAATTAGCTTCATTTGTAGCTCTATTTTGCCTTATGGAGCGACGACTCCCTTACTGTTTTCTCGAATAGCATCACACGCTCTTTAGCATTGCACACTCCACCAATCCCTAACGATGCCATTGCGGCAGTTTCGAGGTTCCGCCGTTGCTTCGCGCATGTGTCGCGCTTGCTCTGTTGGAGGTCATCGTGGTAGGTGTGCTTTCGGAGCATGTCGACGATCTCAGACTTGGAATTCGAGTTGAGGAAATTCGTTTCGATTTCGCTGTGGTTGTGGCCATGGCACTGTGCTAATGTATCAGGTGTTGAGAAATGAAAATATCGTTGTGGTTAGTGTTATGTGAGATTAGGGTTTGTGGCCATGACTTTATGCTAATGTGTAAGGTTTTTATGAAGAGAATGATTAATTTAATAGGGGGTCATAGCCGTTGGATTTGGCAGGATATTCATCTAACAGTGGATAGGGTGTTGGGCCATATCTTATGCTTATCTGGTGTGCTAATGTGGGCTTCGCGTTAGACCAAATGTTGGTCCTCAAGTCTGAAGGTGATTGGTTGTTCTGTGAGAATTTGTGGTTGCGGTTCAGTTATGTCAGTACTTTACTTGTTTGAAATTTTGAGTTTGAATTATATATTCTTTTTAATTACCTGTGATTTTTATTTATAATTTATTTATATATTTATTAGTCATTCGGTTTAACTGTTGGTTGAACCAGTTGAACCATCACCCAGAAGTCTCACCGATTCGATCTTCAATTCGGTTCTTAAAACATTGGTTTCAATAAGCGATGGAAAAGCGAACTGACTCATTTTTAATCATTCAAATATTTATTTTTTAATTTTTTAATCAATTTATTAATGGTTGGATTTTGTGAAGGACTAATCATCAACTTCATTGTCAAAGGACTTTAGCATTGCCCATATGGAAACAAGCTTAATCAAGAGAGCAATAAATTTTGAGGATGAACAAGTAAACAACTGGTGTCAATAATTCATAAGTGATTTTTCACTTCCTTCGAAAATTCGGAGAACGCTACTAGAAAGGGTGAGTTGGGTAGCACAGAGGAAAAGATGATAATGTTTTGTTTGATTTGAGAAGGAAAATAAAAAGAGAAAATAAAAAAGAATGTAGATAGAAAAAAGGTGATGATAAAAAGTTGAGTTTAAGAATTATTTGATATTAGGTAAACATGAAATAGGGCATAGAGGAAAAGATATTAATGTTTTGTTTGATTTGAGAAAGAAAATAAAAAGAGACAAAATAAAAAAGAATGTAGATAGAAAAAAAGTGATGATAAAATGTTGAATTTAAGAGTTATTTGATATGAGGCAAAGAAAGAAAATAAGACTTTTAATAGATAATTACATCCCTGGTAGATAATAGGTTGCAGGTAGTGAGTGGTAAAATTGACATTTCACACCATTTTATATTTTTTTCCCACTTTCTTCCACAAGTGGATAGAAAGATTTGGACGTGGGTCTTTCTCTCTCTATATCTACATATATATATATATATATATATATACATACTAACCAGTGTCCCTCAAAATGGGATCCCGTGCGATTGCCCACCATAAACTTGCTCAGGACCACCCACGAGACTAGAAATTATAACAAAAAATTATAAAGAATTTGAGTTGAGGATTTAATTTTTTTGTGATAAATTAACTAAGGGACAAAATTCTTGTCGTTGCCAATTAAAGATTATTAATAAAACAATGAAAAGACAAAAATACCAAAATTAAAAAATAAAAATAATTTATAAAATTATCAAAATATATGGTATATATGTCCTAATTATTTCTAATTAATAAATATTGGTCTAAATTGTAATTTTTTTCCCCCAAGTTTTTCAGTTTGGCGAAAATGGTCCCCCAAAATTTTTTGGCAAATTTAGTCCTCTTAAAATTCAAATATTACGAATTTCATCCCCATATTTTTTAATTGCACTTTTGGTCCCCCAAAATTGTGGGTTTTAGTACTTTTAGTCTCTAAAAATCATGGATTTTGGAAAAAATGGAGTATCAACAGTGAAAAAAATCCATGAATTTAGGGGATAAAAAAATGTAATTAAAAAATATGGCGACCAAATTTGCAACATTTGAATTTTAGGATAACTAAATTCGTCCAAAAAAAAGTTGAAGAACTATTTTCGCTAAAATGAAAAACTTGAGGGACGGAATATGTAATTTAGCCTAAATATTATTAAACCATTATTTTATTACATTATATCCTCGATTAATAATCAAAATAAAGTTGAGGTCCTTATACAATAATTGCTTCTTCAAGAAAAAGAAAAGTTATATAAAAAAGTTCGAAACAATTTCCATTTAGCAAGCCTATAACATCACAAATGGAAACACAAAAAAAAATGATTACATAATGGTATTTTACTACTTTTTAAATTCTATGTTAATATAAAAATAACATTGTCTTTTGTTTATTTTATAGAAATCATTCTCTAATTTTGAAAAATTAGACAACCTTTTCTCATCGGACTTTTCTTTGATCCTCCTTAAAATTGAAAGTAAAAAGAGATAAAAGTTTTTCTTCTATTTTAAAAAATTTTAATTATATTACTTTACCTCTTAAATTAAAATAATAAAATTGTACAATAATTGTATTAAAATTAAATTTTATATAAGCAGAATAGATGGTTTCGTGCTCTAGAAAAAAGAAAAACTGTTGTCTTATTTTTTTTTTAGCAGATTTATGTTTCAATTTTTTTTTTTGTCAAAATCATCTCTTAACTTTGAAAAATTAACACAATATTTTTTCGTTTACCTTTTCCTTTTGCCCTCTCTAAATAGAAAGTAAAAAGAGAAAATAGTGTGATTTTCTATTTTTAAACCTTCTAATTATATTACTTCCCTTCTTAAATTAAACTAAAAAAATAGTATAATACTTATATTAAAATTTAAATTTATAACACTTTCTTTTATATAATAGAATTTAGAATTATTTTACTTCATAAAAAGAATAAATCATGATCATGAGGTTTTCTCCGTTATGTGTGAAAAAGCGATCTAAATAGACATTAAAAATTTTGCATTCGCGTAAAGAGTATTGCTGAATCAATTATTAGTAATGGATCCAGAGGTGCTTCTTGTCTGTTACGTAAATGCATAATTTTTTTTTTAACAATGGGAATTTAATTCCTTAAAGAGAATGTTGGGATAAAAGTCGTTTTTTTATTTTTATTTTTATTTTTATAAGAAAAAGTAAACAGCAATCGACACATGATGCCATCACCAATATGCATATCGATGGTCGGAGTGATAAGGGATTTGGATATCTTAAACAAATGATCAGGGATTTGAATCCTGATTCTTGTGTATGAAGAAAACCTGGTTAGAAAGTGAGAACCTACCTTGTGTGTCCAATATGTTCCCTGACAGAAATTAATCACTACTAATAATGGTGGATATTTCATATCTATCTCATGATTACAAAAACAAAAAAAAAAACAAAAAAAACATGATGCCATCTGCTTGTGCAACTGTTCTGATAAGGGAAAGTTGAGAGATGAAATAAATTTTGCCGATTTGTCTAGGAAGACCTTTTTTCTTAATCAATCAATTTATTTTGGTGAGATGTATCAAGGCCTTGATCAAACGCAAGCGCCTCAGCACTTACCCTCATAGTTTCTTCAAATGCGTTTTTGTGTTTCTTTGTAAGGAAGGTTTCGCGTCATCCTCTTGGACTTGGTTGCTTAATTACCTCAGAACAACAACCAGACAGCAGTTTATAAGCGCCCCTTGGGGGGGTTGCCAGTTTTTGGTTTTTGATTTTCAAATGTATTTTTGAAAACAAAACGTGAATACAAAATAATTTTTCTAGTAAAAATAGTTCATTCGTCACTGTGTCAATAGTTATGAGTTATGGTAACATATTTTTCTAGTAATTTTTTTTTAGACAATTTTTTCTGGTAATTACTAGCCACCCAATTTTCTTGTAAAATTATTGTGAATAGTTTATTCATTAATATAATGAGATGTTTTTCTCTAAAAAAAATCTCAACTATGACATCTTTTTTAATTCCATTATTTAAAAATACAAAATATGACACCCAATTAATACCTCCTTTTTTTTTTTTTTTGACAATCAATTAATACCTCTTTTATCATCATATTAATATATCAATTTCATTTCAAAATATGGTATGGCTCAATGCTCATCCAAAATCATGAATTTCCACACAAAATATCCTTACTCTCTTGCTAAGGACACAATATTTAATAGTAAAAAAAAAAACCATGTTTTTTTCTCTCTAATGAACTTGGGGATTCAAAGCCCGACTGCACAATTGCGTCAATAGGGATGATAATGGGTATCGGATTCAATGGATACCAGCAAAAATTATTCATGACGGGTAGAGTAATTATGCGCTTAATGGATATGGGTGCGGGTGCGGATAATTACCCGCAAAAATTAATGGGGATGAGTGCGGGTACTGGTACTGTAGTATCCATCCCGCCCCATACCCGCACTATATATATTTATTTTTTTATATATTTATTTTCTATATATATATATATATATGTATATATTACATTAAAAAAAATTAAAATAAACTAGAGCTTCATTGTCAATTCCAAAGTTTCATCGTTAGTTCCACTTAGCTAGTTTCATCGTCGTCTATATTTTATATGTTCCTTCATCATGCCTTAATTATAATATATTACATTAAAAAAATTAAAAAAAGAACTATTGCTTCATCGTCAGTTTCACTTGGCTAGCTTCATTGTCGCCTATACTTTATATGTTACTTCTTGATTAATATGATCAAATCATCTCCTATGGAAATGCCTGAGTTGCTATGTTTTCCTTCTCTATTTAGTATCTTAATATTTACAATAATCTTGACGTGTTTTCCTCTGTCTTGTGAACAAACCGATAATAATGAAAATCATCAAGCGTTGGCAAATGAAATAAAATGGAGGCATTAATATTGTTTTTTCTGCAATTCAATAGCATTCCTTTGTTTTTTTACTAACACTCCTTTTAGTGTAATGTATCATTTTTTATTGTAATATTTAATTAATGTTTTGGAGATTGATTATTTGACGTTTGTATTTGAACCTTTGCATTTCATACATTTCATGTTCACAAATTGATTATTAAATCTACAAGTTGTATATTTAGTTTGGTATGCAAGACAGTTACTATGTGGAACGCAACTTTAATTTATGTAAGTACAAAAATAAGTTATTTTATTATTTAAAGTGAATAAGATGAAAATTATATCAATTGAAAACTTTTGGGTATACCATATTTACTTATCATATTTTCAAAATCCATAAATTTCTGCGGGTAATGGGTGCAGATACGGGTATTTAGGTACCCAGCGGGTGAGGATACGGGTATCAAGGTTGTTACCTACGAGGGTATGGAGACGGAAACGGATACTTTTTTAAAACGCAGGTATGAGGACGGGTACTATAGTACTCTACCCATTACCATCCCTATGAGACAACACCACTGGACCCAATATAACAATCATCATTCATCATTCATCATTCATCAGCAATGAGCATTACCTATTATATAATAGTAGTTATATATTTCTATATAGATTAATTTTAGATTTAATTTTAGGCTTAATTGCATTTTTGGTCCCCCGAATATCATGATTGTACAATTTTGGTCCTCCGGATTTTAATTGCGCCAATTGGGTCCCTCACATATCATGATTGTACAATTTTGGTCCTCCGGATTTTAATTGCGCCAATTGGATCATCCAAGTATCACGATTGTGCAATTTTGGTCCTCCATATTTCAATTGCGTCAATTGGGTCCCTCACGTATCATGATTGTACAATTTTGGTCCCCCAAGTATCACGATTGTACAATTTTTAACGTCAGTAGCCTACATAGGACACGTGAGATTGATTTGACACTTAGTGAAGTCAACTTTACAGTTTACGGGACATTCTTATAAGACATAATTGATATCTCACACAATTTAATAGTCAAATGCATATCATTAAGTGTCACATAAGAATGACACGTAAGCTGCCAAACTAGTCTCATTAAGTGCCAAATCGGTCGCACATGTGCTTTGTAGGCTATTGATGTTAAAAGTTGCACAATCGTGATACTTGAAAGACCAAAATTGCACAATGGTGATATTTGGGGAGACCAAAATTGCACAATCATGATACGTGAGGGACCCAATTGGCTCAATTGAAACTTGGGGACCAAAATTGCACAATCGTGATAATTGGAGGACCCAATTGGCGCAATTAAAATCCAGGGGACCAAAATTGCACAATCATGATACGTGAGGGACCAAAAGTGTAATTAAGCCTTAATTTTAATAAGTTGTTAGTGGTAAATTTTTCTATACTATATTCTAGTCACATAAAATGATAATTAACACATTAATTAATGTAACGCCATATTATTAGATATAAGTAAAATAACTATACTAAAAACATATCAAAATTAAATTTTTAAAATTTATCCATATTACAAAATTCAAATGAAGTGTTGGCATATTGCTAAAAGAGTTTAAACTTTTAGATTTAATTGGTATACATTATCACTGTAACAAATTTTCACATTGTCAATCAATTATAAATTATCACATCATTAAAAATATTTGACTTTATATCGGCACATTAAGTCCCACCTAATATGTCAGCACGAGCCGCCTAGGTGTACAAACCTTAAGCCTATTACTCGGTAAATTTGTACGTTTCCTGCTACTTGGTCTTGAGAGGACTATTCTTCTCTAAAGCTCTTCCACTCATTAAGAGCGCTCAGAGCTTAGGCGGTTCTTGTTACTATTGAGATCTGTAATTGGTCGAGGTGTTATTGTCGAAATCTGTAACCAACCAAGGACCTCATAACCAACCTCTCAATAATGAGTCATTAGTAAGACAACTGTTTTGTAACCACAATCATCAACGCCGCTCATAATCACTCATAATAGCTCGTCACCCATGAACCTTATGTATGACATTTTCTTACACTCGTAAAACTGAGTACACGACTAACTTAGTCTTCGGAGTGTCTTTTGTATGTATACCCACTTCTCCATCAAGAGGGAGCAAACCTCAATTCTGACAGGAACACCGACCTCTGAAACCCTAGTCAGAACAAATTCTTTTCCTTAATTCAACATGACTCAAAATGTTAAATTTCATCAACTCATAATCTGCTTTCGTCAACTAAAAACAAATGTTTTCCATGAGATATTACATACTTCATTTTTTTTTTCTTTTCTTTTGTTCGTTGGCGATTTTACAATGAATATTTATGACATAATTAACTAAGGAAAAAGTTTTTCCCCCGTCTATATAGAATGTGTTAAATTTTATGATTATTTATTTTATTTTTTAAATAATAGTACAAGAATAATATAATAAACCCTTAAAAAAAGAATAATATAATAAAAAGGTGCATCGATAATATTATTGAGGTAAGTAAAGAGTGATCGACTAAAGTAGAAATTAAAAAAGTAACTGCTTATATTACGATTCAAAACTTTGCTATCATAAGCTAGAGAGAACATATCCCATCGATTGCAGAAAACTATGCTACCAAATTCGATGTAATTAAACATAATTGAATAATGAGAAAAACAAACAAAAACAAAAAAAAACACAATTGAATAATTAAAAAGGAAATGCTAATAAATGCATTTAAAGATATTATTTAAAGAATTAAAAAATATTTTTTTATGGAAAGTGATATAATTAATACTCCATCCGTTCTATATTTTTAGTCTCTTTAGTAATTTGTTTTTGTTTCAAACAATTGGGGTTTTATAAATCCAGTGTATAATTTTCCCATTTTTTTCATATATACTCTCAATTAGTTTTACGTTTTTTTAGATTATGCTTTTTGGTTGAATACTTTATTTAATTTTTTACTAGATATTTTGATATATATACACACAAATTAATGATTTTTTAATTTTTGTATAAAATGCTAAAAAGACTAAAGAAATGAAACGAAAGAAATACATTGATAATTGAAGTTTTTAATTTTACAATAAAATATTTTCTTTTATTGTTTCCTTAATCAATATCTAATAACATTGATTAGTAACATCCTAATTAAATTAATCTCAATCGACGGTGATAGACGCACACCTGGGACTCGTGAGAGGTTCAAAACAAAAGGAAAAGTCGGTGTTCCTTTTTTTCTTTATTATATGATGATATGAGAGGAGAAAAACATATAAACGAGCAAATACATTATTTAATTTTTTTAACACATTCTTTATTATTAATGAATAAATTTTATATGAGATTTTTTAAATAAGGAGTGATTTATGTGATTTAGTGAGTCTTACCTGAAATTCATTTAATAATAAAGAATAAAGAATATATATTAAAAATAATATGTTAAAAAATTTGTAACTAACATTTTTCTAAAACAAACATGTGTATTAGAGTAAAAATAAATAAATATGAGATTAATATTTAAAAATAATTTACAAATAATATAATTGAAACAAATTATATACTACCTCTATTTAGAGGGATAACATAAGTTGTTCTGAAAGTGTGTCATAAATCATAACCTTGTGTAATGGATTCCGATTGATTAGGAAATATCAGCTCTCATTATTAATTATTAGATATTTAAATTAATTGACCAATCAAAAAATTATAATACAAGATTGTGATACACTTTATGGGACAATATATATATGTTATCCCCAATTTAAACTTCTATTAGTTAGTATATCATACGCCGAAGGAAATAATGTGTTGAAAAGATAATGTTACAGAGTGTATTGCTAACACTTCTACTTAGAGAAGTGTTAGCAACACACTCTCTTTCTAACACACACTCTCGTATTGGTTGAAATTCATGTGGGTTCTACAGAATTCAAGTGGGGGCACATGAATTTCAACCAATAGAAAAGTGTGTGTTAGAAAGAGAGTGTATTGCTAACATTTCTCTTAACGAGGAGTGCAAGCAATACACTCTTTAACACTCTCTTTCCAAGACACTATCTCCTTCAGCGTATGATATACCAACTAAGAGAAATGTTAGCAACACACTCTCTTTCCAACACACACTCTCCTATTGGTTGAAATTCATGTGGGTCCTACAAATTTCAAGTGGGGGCCACATGAATTAGTGAGATCCATTTCCACAATAGTGGGACCTATTTGAATTTTAACCAATAGGAGATAGTGTGTTGAAAAGAGAGTGTGTTGCTAGCACTCCTCATGTTAAATTCAAGTAGATTTTAAAAAATACATTAAAATAAAAATAATTTAGAATTATGAATGGAATATATATATATGTATGTATATATGTATAAGGAATGATCAATTTACATCAATGTAATACTTGGACGTTGTTACACCATTCAATAACATCCACTGGATAAATATTTTTCAAAATCAACCATTGGATTAAAAGTTACTATCATATAGATCATGTCTATAAATTTTTACACTAATCTATAATCATTTGATATATCATCAAGATGCATTAAGATTAATGCTATACCCAAGTATTATACCGTGGTAATTTGATCCCCCTCCCCCCCTCTCTCTCTCTCTAAAAAGAGAATATAAATTTAAAAGTTTTTTTTGACTGAATGAATTTAAAAGTTAAAATAATAGAAATTAAAAATAATATCTGTCATTTTTATAAATAATAAAATAAAATAATAAATTAAGTTGTTCTTTAAATAACGAACTCTAATTTAATAACCAAGAGTGGATTAGGAGATTAGCTGATTTGGATTCAGTCACTTTGAGATTTGATATTTTTTATGTCTTTAGTCATTTTCTCTCTCATTTAATATACCCTCCATCTTATCTCATTTTTCTCTCTCATCTCTATCTCTCTCCAAATAATGTTTAAAGATATCAAATATACCAACTGTCAAAGTCACTGAATCCAAATCGAAGATGAGCTTTAGAAATGTTTGTACTTTTCATTTAATGAAGAGAATTAGTATCCAAAAGATTAATGGAGTGCAATGTTTATTAAAAATGAAACATTCATGACTTAAATGATTATTTATTTAATAAAATCGTCAATGGACCTATTTTCTATAAGAAAGGTTGGCATAACCTATGATTGGAGTGTGACTCTTCTCTTGCTGTCCAAGCATTTTCTGCTGTAGATATTATTCCTTGGAAGCTTAGAAATAGGTGGTTAAATTGTTTGTATTTGACCCAAAAAATGAGATTCAATATATCTCATATTTTTCGTGAAGGCAACCATTATGCGGATAAAATTGCTTCTCATGGAACCTCCACTTTTGGATTCTTTTGGTGGGATACTATTCCATCTTTTATTAGTGTGGAGTTCTTCCGTAATAGGTTAGGACTTCCAAACTATAAATTCAAATAATTCTTTTCATGGGTTTTGGTTTATGTTTTCTTATGATTTTTTGTATTCTTCAATTTTTTTAATAAATTTTGTGGTGTGCTGCAGATGATTGGTGTTAGTTGTGGTGTCAACCTAGTTGGAATGACAGTTTAACATTGTGATGCTTTTGCATGTCACTTTAATTAAAAAAAAAAAACAGGTCCTTTTATTATTTAATTTTTCCCTAATTTTCACAATCTCTTTTTGCTCTAAGGGTGGGCTCAATTTTAATTTTCGCAATCTCTCTATTAAGGGCTTTGATTGATCTCACCCATCTTTGCTTCTACACATACAATTTTTGTTTAAAGGACCACGCAAAGTTTTAGAAGCGAGATGCTTTAGAACAATAATTGAGTCTCGAACATTAAACGAGACAGGGAAAAAATAATAATCTTATGTATGGGGCACCCCGAATCAACTATAGTCAGCAGTCAGCTAGTGGAATAATAACCTTCTAAAGTGGAAGCTAATACAGAACCAAAACATATGTTTATTATTATTTTAATGTATTCTATGAAAATTAATCCCAAAATTAAGTACTTTATGAAAGTCATTCATGGGTTTCCATCTCTTTTGTTAAGTTTATTAAATGGTAAGGGTTATTGTCCATTTGCTTTCAATAGACTTGGTTATTTGGAATGTTCTTCTCTGGTTTCAAGATTATGACCTAATATTAACTTTCTTCTTTCGGCTGTAAAGTTTAAAGTGGATAATTTATTAATTAGTTAACAAATTCACGAGACCAAGAGATTTTTATTTTATTTTTTATGAATAGACCAAAAGATTGATGCGCGCTTTCTCTTCTTAAGACCAGTGCATTTGAAGGTTGATTCTTACTTCAACATGTGAGCCTGATGAAGCTTCAAGCAATCGTTCAATCATAATTTGTTATTAATTAATTAAGGTTTAAACATATATTGTAGAGACCTGGATATGTTAAAGCTATTTGCAAGGATCAACGAGACAAGATAAGGTGGAATATTAATTAATTAACAAATTCACGACTCTAAAAGATTGATGAAGGCACACGAAATTTTCTGTGCATACCCTGCGTTTTGTCTTTTAAGACCAACGCATTTGAACGCAAAACAATAATGTCTATTTGCTTTAGATTATTTTCAATATAAACGTGAAAATAATATTTTTCGAGATAATTATTTTGAAAATTATGTGAGAGGAGTTTTCTTCCAAGATGATTTTCAAACGTAATTTTACCTTTACGGAATCTAAAACAAACATGCCCCTAATCATAATCCAACCAATTTGTTCAAAGGTGAATTCGACCAAATTCATACATTTATATATATAAAAAAGATTAAATGAATTGAATTGGTTATTTTTATTAATGGATGATTCATGTTTCATCCATTTTTTCAACCAATTGGATCAATCAAATTTAAAAATGGATTATTTTAAATCCATTTAATTTTTTTCCCTAACCCATTGGATCAATCGATATCTGCTGCCCGCCACATGCCACCAAATTGTGGGGAAAAAATCGAAACAAATTTTTAAAATATCATATATTTTTTAATGGATGGTTCAAATATTCATCCATAAAAAATTATTAATGGATGAGTTTGATGATTTTTATTAAATGGGTCATGAATGAATTGGATCTTTTAATATATTTTCAACGTATCCCATGTAAACTTAATACGTTAAGCCAAAGTTCTTAGAATCAGACCAGATAACAAATCGGAAAAAGGTTCAGGATTAATCGGTTCAATCGATTCAACCAAATAGTCTAACCGGTTGATATGGTCAATACAGTGACACCAATTTTTTTTTTTTATATTCATAATATAACGGAACTACTAAATAAACTCACCATCCTATGTAATATAATATTATGAAGTTTATTTATAATTTATATACGTTTTAAAAATAAAAGTGTAAAACTGATGAGTCTTTGACTCTTTGTCCTCGCTTCCGTATCTCATGTTCGCATGAAGACCGAGGAGCAGATGAATCAATGAAGAGTACGAAATGCTGCAGCGCTTGTCGCACAAAGACGAATTGTTGCAGTGTTTGTCGGACGAAGACAAATTGTAACAACGACGATCAGACGTCAAACGAATTGCAGTAGGGACGAACTCGATCTCTGAGATGAAGATGAAGAAAAGGATGGCAAAGGCAAATGCTTCTAGCCTTCTGTTGCTTTTCTGCTACACTACCACACTAAAGGTTTTCTATTTAGGTTTTCTGCGTTGTCGATTAGGTTTTCTATTTATATCACATTTTTTTTATTTTTGTTTTTTACTCTTTTTATTCAGTTTTCAAATATTAATTTATTTTTTTCCTGAAAATCGATCAAATCCGATTTAACCTGATCAAACATGATTTTTGACCGATTTGACAGGTTTAAACTGATCTGACAGTAGAAACGATTTTGACCCTCACCAAGATCGAACAAAAGGCTAGTTCTCGATTCAACTAGTCCTACCAAGTAGTCAGATCCTATTTTCATAACTATCGTGTTAACCATAGATATTCGTAAAGTTATCTTAATCTAGTTACACAATTAAAATAATCAAAGGAAATAAACATAAAACAAAATGAATAATTAAAACAAATAGCAACTTAAAAAGAAAGCAAGAAATTACTACCAAAAAAAGAAAGCAAGAAGTTAATTTGACTTTGACGGGATGAAACATGACTAAGGTTTAGAATCCACCTAACATTAGTTATGTTAATTATTCTATCTAAATAATTTATCTCGTTAACATCTAGCGAGTAAGCATATGCTCACCTAAGATTTATTAATGGCGCACAACAAATACATATCCAAATGTATAGTTATATCTCCCTAGTTAATAATAATTATCAAATAATTTTTTTTTGACAAGAGTAATTATCAAATAATCAAAACACCAAATCATAGTTGATATCTAACAATTATCACCAACACTTAAAATAACATAAAAATTCAAAACACGATAAAATAAATCATCTAAGATTCAATTATATTATATTAACTGGGACAAATAAAATCAAGGTTTAATTATTCAGTTGGTCCCCGAACTAATTGAAAATTTTTAAATAGGTCCCTAAACTAAAAAAATTTGTAATTGGGTCCCTAAACTTCTAAATACTTTGTAATTGGTTCCCTACACTTTAAACGTTTGTAATTGGATCCTTAAACTTGTAAATAATTTGCAATTATGTCCTTGGGATAGGAGAAGAACCTTGTAATTAAAGTACCGTCTAAATTTCTTTCGAGGTTTCTTGTTAGTCTTAGAGGTTAATAGAACCATTGGATCACCACAATAGTAAATATTTTAAAAATGCCTAATATATCAGGGACTTAATTACAAATTATTAACAAGTTTAGGGACCTGATTACAAACGTTTAAAGTGTAAGGACCTAATTATAAATTATATCAAAGTTCGGAAACCCAATTATAAATTTTTTTAATTTAGGAATCTATTTAAAAAATTTCAAATAATTTAGGGACTTGTAAAGTAATTAAACCTAAAATCAACCGACGTCAACTCCACAATAAGGGTTTTATCGTCCCTTAATATTAAGAGTTTAGCAAGACATAATGGAGAAAATAATCAGACAAATAATCTCCCTGCTGAACTCCATAAATTTTTTCTCTTCTCTACGACGCTGTTTCTCCCCTGGTGCGCCTCTCCCTCTGTGCGTTCTTCACTATGCGGCGCGCTCTCTGTTTTTTGTTCTGTTCTCCTTCTAATTCAATATTTTTATTTTCGATAGGCTAAAATTCATTAATTAAAGACTAACAAAAGCATAAGAAATGCTAAATGTTAGCCGCAATACAAAAAACAAGACCACTGCACAAAGTGCAGAAAACCAGCAGAACTCCTTCTAATTCAATTCTTTTCCTCTTTTTTCTAATTGGTTCTCGGCCCCTCACGTCCTTTTCTTCCATTTCACGTGGGCCTCCTCTCCTTTCTTTCTTCTAATTTCATTCTCCCAATTGTAACGGGCTGCCCATGCAGAAATATCTTGGGCCTATTAATCTTTTTTTAATCAAGGCCCATTAAACTTCATACCCACTTTTTCATGCATTATTATTAGGTGAATTCTTTAATACCTCAAGTATAACTTATTCTGTGTAGGTGGTCCAATCAAAAGATGATAATAATTTGATTTGACCCATTAACATGACATATATAATTGAGATGGAGAATTCTGATTGGATAAAATAATTTTTACCCTAAAATTATTAGAGGTACCGGAGAAAGGGTCATATTATTAATGAGAGCTATTTGACGTTGCTCCTCTTGCCAATGTTGCCATGCTGTTAATGTGTGGTCCTTAATCCCTCTGTACCAACGGAACATGGGGTCAAATGAACAAATGCATCAAATCCTACAATTTATCACAAAGGACTAAATAAATCACCAATCTTAACAAATTAATCGATATAATATAAAATCAGTATAATTAAATGAGTTTACTTGCTATACACTGATAGTGCAAAGTATTTTTACACAGACTTTCAATTATAAATTATCACGTGAGTAAAAATTTTTGACTCTTATCCTCGCTATCTTAAAAGTTATTCATAATATAATTGGTAATTGATTAATAATATAAAAAAAAATCAGTGTTAATGCATAACAATAAACTCTAATTAAATATATTATGTTATAATAGTGTTTATTTTTATATAAAAGAGTGTGTAAATCAGTCAAGAAAAAAAATTGTGTAAAATTAGGCTCTTATCAATTGTCTATCAACACTTTTCATTAATCAATCATAATTTTATAAAAATAAAAAATATGATTGGTTAGTAAAAAAATGTACATGAACATTTAGGAGGGCCAACCAAGGACAAAGTAAGAACACTTTTACTTAGAAGGCAAAGAATAACAATTTTATTTAGGATGGTCAAGTTAAAAAATTTATATTTTTTTAAATTTTATATATAAAAAAATGATTTTTAAAATTTTATCATTGAACTATACGCCGCCCCTGAGGTCAATAATCTCACCGTTGGTTAGTTTATTTTGGGTAATAAATTTTTTTTGGTAATATCACCCTTGTTTTTTTTTTTTTTTTTATGAACAATCACCCTTGGATAGTTTGAAACTTTGAATAGTTCTTTTTTTCTAAAGGGTTTAAACTTTAAAATTATTTGTTTACTAATAACTTTGTCTAAGTCTAACCAACGCCTTGAAATGTTGGTTGAAAAATCAATAGATAGCAATTATTAAATTTATAAAAAAAGAAGGTAAAGCAATTGATATATTGAGACCTTAAAATGCTATTTTAAATTTAAATTTTTAGTATCTTATTTCTTTAACAAATATCAAGTGATTTAGGTAGCAAAACTCTTAACTATATTTTAGGGATTGGGTTCATTTTTAGTTATTCATAAAGAGTTTAATTGTTATGCACAGTGTAAAGTTTTTTACACTATCAACCAATCATAAATCATAATTTGAATAATTTTTAAGATAGTTAGGATAAGAATCAATCATGATTTGAAACCCTAAGTGCCCTAATTATTTTAAGAAAGATTTTTCTGTTCGTGAGTAGTTCTTCCAAATGCTAGTTCAATGCGCTGCATTTTAGGCCTCATTGGAAATTTGAATCTTTAAATGTGGAATAATATTGGGGGCATTTGAAAGAGCTTAGACAAATTTTATTTGGGTTTATTAGAATAGTTTATACAAATAAACTTATAGCTTATGAAAATAATTTATAGAGTGCGTTTGTTTTAGATTATTTGATCATAAAAATCATTTTTTTAAGTTAAAAATCATTTTTAGTGGTTTTAATTATGTTTGTTTAAGATTTTTTAGGAAATGATTTTTTTTAAAAAATCATTTTTATGGCTAAAATGAGAAGCTATTCCATTTAGCTTGTCACTAAAATCTGATTCTCTAGAGGAGAGAGAAAATATATTTGTTACTGATTATGAAAAAATGATTTTCATTTAATCTCTAAATTATTTTATATGGAAATCATTTTTTCATAATTTATAACAAACTAGCCCATAATCTTCTAATAAACTCTTTATAGATTATTTTAATAAGCTTGTCAAAGAAGCTTATGAAAATAAATTGTTTTAGCTTATTTTAAAAAAAAAATTATTGAATAAACGTTTAATTAAGTTGTTTGCCTAAATACATCCATAGTACAAAATTGGGGTTATGACACTTGCTGTCAGCTTCTAAGCCATGTAGCACCTTGCATCCCATATCCTCGGAAAAAGATCCTCTCCATTTCTGTCCATTTTCAAAGTTTTTTTTTCAAATAAATGTGTATTATACACATATATATAGTTCATCCATACATTTATTATCCCAAAACTTTATTAATGGACATCTCATGAGAAATGGAGAGGGTCCCTACTCCATATCCCCTTTTGTTAGTAATTGGTGATTGAGTGCTATTGTGCAAAGTTTTTTTTTTTTTAATTCTTTAGAACTAGATGAGTAACTCAAATCAATGTATTTAAAATTGGAGGGAAATTAAAGTATGGAAAATGCTAATATGTATGAAACTGATTTACTACTTTGGGACGAATGAAACATGAAGTTGAGTTAATAAATATTGCAATAGATGAAAATTAAATTGGAGTCTTTCTCAAGAATCGGGATATCATTAGAGATGTCACATCGGACTGACCCAGTCCAATCGGGTCAACCCATTTAGGTTAAGTCAATTTTTGGGTCGACTCGAGTTGGGTCAAAATTAGTTCAGGTCACTAATTTATTAGCATAGTCTAGCCCTCTACGGGCTGCGGGCTAAATGGGCTAGCCATGGGCCAATGTTTTTTTTTAACTTTAAAAAAAATTATTTTTAACTAAAAATTTACGCTCATATGATTATAAAATACATTTAATTTGTCACTCACTAAGAATCTCCATTTTTTTAACTAATATATGGCATTTATTTTTTGTACAAACTACTAATATATGTCTTATAAAATGTTGCTAAAAAGTAAAATATTATTTAATTAAATATGAACCGTTATAAAACTATCGAGTATAATTAAATCAATTAATAATACTCTTGGAGTAAATTAGAATTTCGATCTCTCTATGGTCATTACTACTTAACAACGAAGCCACACCAAAGAAACATGATCAAGATTGTGTTTATCTATTGCAGAATTAAGCACACATGTGAAGTAAGATATTCACTAGCAAAATTGACCCAACGTTGTGTTTATAATTTTATATACATGTATTATATTTGTATAATTTTATACACTTATATAATCATAGCGTGAAATAGCTGAAAACACGTTGGCCCAGCCCATTCGGGCCAAGACAATTTTCGGGTCGGATTGGGTTGGGTCAAAATTAGTCCGAGCTCGAATTTTGGCAACCTAACCCACCTTTTATACCGAGCTAAACGGGTCAGCCCATTGGGCAGGATCCATTTTGACAGCTCTAGATATCATGCCATTGAAGATAATATTTCATTTTTATAATATTAAATGAGTTTAATTGCTATATACTGACAGTGTAAAACATTTTTACACAGACATCCAATCATAAGTTGCCACATCAGTAAAAAAAAAACTGACTCTGATCCTAACTACCTTAAAAGTCATCCATACTATGATTGGTGATTGATTGTCTGTGTAAAAATGTTTTACACTGTCGATGCATAACAATTAAACTCATATTAAATATCTTTTTTTTGAACAAATAATACTAAATATATTCAAATATAGATTATACTTATTTTACATCCATTCATAGAATGTCACTCATCTTTCTTACTTTTTAATTTTTTTTAAGGAAAGTTTCATAAAAGACTTTATGAGAGAGGAGAGAGGAGAAAAGAGAATGTAAAAGGGGTAAAGCGTATTGTAAGGATTTAAATCCACGTAATTACAATTTATGTCCCGCAACATAACAAACTAAGTTGACTCAAGGGTACTTAATTGTCCTTTTAAACTGTTTAAATTTAAATAAGTTTGTATAGTTTTTAATTTTACTTTTTAATAGTTCTTAAACTTATAATTTTTAAATTCTTCTAAAATTAAATTTACATATTATCTATAATTTTAAATAGCTTTTAAGTATAATTTTGCTTTAGTTTATATCAATCAATTTGATAAATTGTCAGTGTAAAGTTTGTTAAGCTATCAATCAATCACAAATTATTCTATCCGTAACTTTTAAGGTAGTTATATAAGAATTAAACATTTTTAATATAATGATAACAATTAAATCATATATTTATTATATATTTTTTAATTTAAAAATCACGAGTTGAATGCACGGGATATGAAAAACGAAAACGTTATTATGTTAACGAGTTCCTTTCATTTGGCGGGATAGATTAAAATGTTAGCTTAAGCTTGAAGCCAAATCAAAGATTTAGAGAGAGGAGTGGGTGTTGGGTGGGAAAAATAGATGGGGTCCCAAACCCCAATTTGCGAAAGCGAGATCCCTCTTGCAATGGGAAAGAATGATGTTTTCACCGTTTCTTATATGAAATCCCTAGAATTAGTGTGGGCCCGATCACAAGAAACTGCTCGATATCAAGGTCTCTTTACTTAACCCCCAACCCCAAACTATAAAATCATTGAAATGTGGCAGCTATGATTCCCGCCCCAATCACCAATTCTTGTTTGGTTGAGTTGAGTTGAGTTGAGTTAGGGTTTTCATTTACTCTCTTTTTCTTCTTTTCCAGTTCAACTACAAGAGGTTAAAGATAAACTTAGGGAGGCCGAGGCTGATTTGGTCAAAGCACTCGCAGATAGTCACATCCACTCTTCTTTTACGAATTTATCCCTTTCATTACTTTTTTTTTCATTTTTCTTCGATGTGCGTGCAGTCAAGACCCGCAAAGAGGCAAGCGAATTGCTTTGAAGGATGCTATTGCTTCTCCAAAGGGTAGAGTTGAACACCTTAAAACAAGTATTCAAGAGCACCAAACCAAAAACCAACATTATGCTACATTCCTATCTCAACACTCTCTTGGTAAATTTCCTCTTTGTCTTCAAATGCACTATTCAATTCCCCCTTAGCTCTTTAGTTTTCGGCTTAGTTGTTTAAATCTGTATTTATATCTATTCTTGTACCTGTTTCATGCGTGTGTATATATATATATATATATATATATATATATTAATTGTTGTGGAAAAGTGAACAATATTGGTTGGTCTTGCATTGCCATTAAAATCAGACATGGTTGTAGATTCTGATGTTTCGAGTCTATATGCTTATTTGTTTGTGTGGCATATCTTTCTTGGTGGCTTAATTCATTTGAAATTATATGTAAATATGCGCACAATATATGTGGTACCTAGTTGCCCATGATCAAATATTTCCTGTGTGTCAAAATAAAACTTATTGCAGATAAAAGAATCCGTTAAGGTTGCCTAATCTTTTTTCACAGAGGCCAAGCATCTGATTGCTTGGGTTCATGGAAATATAAACTTTTTGTCACACGAGGCCACTTGAATCTTGCATGGGCTTTGAAATTACATTTAATGAGTTTGTCACATATAGACACCAGCATTGCTTTTAAATAGCTACTTCGATATGCAATCTATCTTCACTTTCCTTTTTCTTGAAGCAAAGAACTATAAGGATGGGGATTATATTAAATCTGAATATAGTTTTCGACGATTTTTTGTTGCACCGTCATGAAAGATGTTTCGAATGATGTTTTACAATGGTTTTGTCATCTGTGCTTCATTACTTGCTTTTACAGGACAGACTTTGGAATTATGTTTCTGTCTCCTTTTCCTTTCCTCTATTTACATTGTTCTACTAACGAAACTAGAAAATATCCTTTACAAGAAATATTATGAACTATTCTAAGCTGCCCCCTCTTCTCTTTTATTCCATAAAAAGCTTTGGCAGCATCTGAAGGGAAGTTAAATGAAAGCATGGAACATCTGATGGATGAAACACAGGAGGCTATCTCTTGGTACAACAGGGTCCTTGGTTTTCATGTTGAAGGTGGACGTGGTAATTGACGTTAATATTTTTCTGCAGGGATTCTTCTTCTTCTTCTTCTCAAAATTGATATCCTTACTAGTTCTTCTGCTCTTCAGGGGTAAAATTCACATTCAAGAGTACAAATTTGAACAACCCAAATGAGGAGTACTTTTTTACCATCCGCCATGAAAACAATACTTACATGTGTAAGCAGCATATCTGGTTTTGTTTATGATCTTAAAGCTGTACTGATATTCTTATGAAGTCCAAATTTTGTCCTTTATTTCAGTGTTAAGTTGTGAACCTTCCCTCCAAGGCACCAAAGAGTTGATCCATGAATTAAACAAGACAAATGGGCTATTTACATTTGTCAGAGCAATGAGGAAAAAATTCCAAGAAGCAGTTGCACAAGGTACAACCATAGCTCTTTCAGTCTTTTAGATGAGTGCATTCATGAGATGGGGGAGCCCTGTATATTGGAGACTGGACTGACCAGTTCAATTGCAAAACAAGTGAACTGGCCCTTTGTTCAGTCTGATTATTATTTGAAAATTGAAACAATGATTAGAGGAAACCTGGACTGAACCAGATGGTTTTCTGTCAAACTGGTAACTAGTAAGCTATTGCTGATTCAGCAGTTTTATCTGAGCCTAAAATTGTTGACTGGGTAGCCCATGTGTGGAGAAAGGATTTAATCTGGCTCCTATGCATAAAGGATTTAATCTGGCTCCTATGCATGCCTATAACATGTAGCTACCGCTAAGACAAGTTGCACCTTTGTTATGATAAAAGGAAAAAAATTATTCATTATATCCTTAATTAAAAGTCAGTGAAATATTCCCCCCCCCCCCATATAAGTAAATAATTAGGAAGCATTATATGCATATTAGTTATCGTCGTGACAAAAAGCATTCATGAAATTGATATTCATTCAAAATAAGCATCTTTTCTACCAAACATTATGAAATATAATAAAAATAAGTATATATTTCTAATATTTATATAAATAAATTTATTAATAATTTCAATTAATTTTATAATTATAATTTTCATTAATTGGGAAAATTAATGTATTGAATGTTCGTTATACGGTCTTATATGTGTTATGGAATTATTCAATTACCATTTTAATATATTTGATAATTTTCTCTATTGCTTAAGTATTATATGAATGTGTTATTTTTCTGAATATATTTTGACATTCATCTATTAAAATAATATTTTGAGCCCCGGTCAGCCTCAGTTCAACCTATGTTTAACCTTTGACCCTCTCATCTACCAGTTCCATGACTAGGCTTATTTTTGGAACATTGATGAAAAGGGGGCATATTATTAATGCTTGTTTCTACAATTACAACAAAACAGGGAGACTAGTTCTAACAACAGTGGAACAAGAAGAATCTGCCTTTACCTCTGCATCTACTCCTGGTTTGTCAATGTCACCTGTTAGAAGTGATTCTCCAACCAAGGAAAATGAGCATCAAGTTGAAACTACAGAAGGTGATACACATATCAAGAAACAAAATGTTCTTCAAAGAAAAAAATCAGCAGTTCTATCTCCTGGATCTGCGTCATCCGTTCGCCAGTCTCCTCGTTTGAAGGTACGAAATAATTTGGTCACGAGTTGTATTTCTTGAATTTAATTTCATGTTTCAGCACAAGGTGTTATCTCAAAATCAGGATTCTCTTGACAGAAGATATTCCACTTGTAGAGTTGTCTATTGTACTTTCAACATGAATGTATGATTATGAAGTTCCTTTATATGATTTTTGACCTTTTCTTGGTATGATTTACTAATCTTAGCCTAGAGAACATGATAATGGTTACTGACTGCTTGACTTGCGCTATTCTAAGACAGCGAATGTTATCCTTGATAGAGGCACTATATATGCTGGAAATTTTATGAGTAATTGAATTGTCTATTAACATCATATGATTGTTATTGTCAGATTTAGCTTAAATCAGTGGCTTTGACGCGGTTAGCATTTGGCACTGAACCATATTTTCCCTATAACTTATAACACTGGAAAGAGGACATTTTGACCAAGTTACTAATTCCTTTTATGACATGTTTTTCTGGATCTTTAAAATATAATTATCATTCTAGGATATGATTACTTATAGGATCTAACTTGATAAAAAACATGTGCATTGGCCGATCTTCAATACTACTTGTCCTTTTGGATTTTTTCTTTATGGATGAGGATGGATTAAAATGATTCCGAGTGGCGAAAAATAAGACATACAAAGAATGATAATATGCTTTAACTGCCTTGGCTTTCTTAAGTTTTGTTTTGGATATTGATAATTTCCTATTACATGGTTGAACATACCATATGCCGCAACAATCTGTTTAGGTTTTTCTTGGTTCCTGACCACGGACAGATTTAGGAGAGCAAGCATGGGTTCTCTTCTCACTCTCCTTCTTCAACATATTTGTAAAATTAGCTATATTTGTATAGTATTTTATTTTTATAAAAATACCTTGCCAACCAAAAATATTTGCTACATACACATATACTTACCTGAATGCGTCCCTGCCTGCTGTGCATTATTTATAGGGGTTCACTATAATCTGTGTCCTGGAGTCGTTTAATCATAAATAAATTTTAATGTAAGGTTTTTTACATGAGAAATTTGGATATGATTCTTGCATATATGTATGTATGCATACAACGTCAGTTAAAGCTGAGGTCTTATATGACAGGTTAGGAAATAAACCGGGTGTAGGTTGCCACCTCATTTGATAGATACATGCTGAGGCCCCTGAAGTACTCTTGAAGGCATGACTCATGACTCTGGGTTCTAAGTGCTAACAAATTGACACTTAATTGCTGACTTATGCGTTCTGGATGTCTAAACCTGTAGGTTGCTGTTTGATCAATCATTGTTTTTCCAACATCTCCTAGCCTGCAATTGTTCTCGAGACTTATCTGAAGGTAGACTTCTCCATTCCCGTATTTATTTTTAGAGTAGATCAACTACCTTTTAGTGCACTAAGATACATAGATTTCATGCTTTATGATCTCTTATTTGTACATGAATAAATCATCGTAGAGTTTGAGAGGGAAGGGGATTACTCTAAAGCCCCTTATTATGATGTCGTTTTGGGTTACCTTTTAAAACTCTATAATGCTTGTTACTTAACGTAAATATACATGGTGTCTAGACTACAAGGTCTAGAAACGGGGAAAGAAATACTTCAACTTGCCGCTTGACGTAGTTGTTTGTGGAGCAAGGCATGGGTGTTGTTCCATAGCTTTTGAGCTTCCAATTCGTCATTTGCTAGAGCTGAGCAGTTACTCTCGTTACAATCCGTAAAGTATTTCCCACTCACCCCTTCTGTTTGTGGGCTTAGAGCAACATAACACGTCGTTGATGCACCCTGCTGACACGCATTAATGTAAATAACTAAATATTGTCACTCATAATGGAAAATGGCTGGATTATTACAGAGACATTTTCCTCCACTCATAAAGAATTGGTTCTCGGCTTAGCTTGTTGGGCAATCCATCATTAATTTCTGTATCTAAAGGCCCGTTTGATTTGTATTTCTATTTCTTGTTTTCATTTCCTGTTTCTATTTTCTGAAAATTGTTTCCATTTTCAAATTTTGAAAAATTTAAAAACATGTTTGTTTTTACTTCTTGTTTTCTGTTTTCATTTCCTATTTTCAAAAATTTGGGAATGAAAACACTGAAAACAATTTTTTTTTATTTTCAAAACATTTTCACTAAACTCAACCAAATGTATTTTCAAGCTCATTTTCTATTTTCATTGAAAATGAAAACAGAAAATGATCAAACAAAACAGGTCCTAAATTATACGTTTAGAATTCTCCTACTACAACAAATACTCTCCTTTCTGTCACTCTTGCTAAGAATCTGTTGTACTACTAGTGTATTTGTTTACAAACCTGCGAAGTTGATTTGAGTAACTTTGATACAATGAAAAACAGGGAGTCTGCATGTAAGTTTTAGGAATATTAAGTACCTTAGATAAAAATGAAATAAGGATACGAATGACCAAATTAATTAAGCTTTGTGCTTACCAGTTAATAAGCCCTTATGAGCTCTTATAATTTCCGTCTTCACAATGCCTGGATGCACTGCATTGATAGTTACTCTTGCATTCCTTGCCTGTGATTATTTCCCAATTTCAAATAATATTTTAATTGGACATAAAAAGTTTTACTTTAGTAGCATGGGGATCACCGTACACCACAGATGAGAAGTAGAAGAATATAAAGAAGGTTTGGGATTATTTCTCATTCTAACCTTCAGCTGTCTGGTCATTTCCTTCACATGCAGAATACTGGCCAATTTTGACTGAGCATATGCGCGTGTGCCATTATAACTGCATTATTTGTTATTTAAAAGCGAAGTACAATGATAAGTATCCAAAATTTACTGTAATCAAACTTGTTTTTAGTTTTGCAGAGAAGAGAAGCTAGTGATGGTTGTACTTTTTTCCGCTGACCATGTCATTGAAATGAAAACAAGCACTTCTCACCCAGCTATGGAGCACAGAAGAAACGTTTATTATTCTTCCTTGAATACCTGTCTCCTTTGCGGTATCTATCATTTTCTCCAATAGCATTTTCGTTAACAAAAAAGGTCCTGCAATTTAAAAAGTAAAAAATAACTAAATTATTAAAGTTTAATTTTTCCTTTTCGGTCAGGGTCAAACTTGTTTCCATTTTAAGTTGATATATTTTCATTTATAATTACAAAAATGGTACTTTATTTTTAATTTATTTCCTATTCTTATCATTTTGTGAAAGAAATAATAATAAATTCTCTTTCACTAAAAAAATTAGATGATGATCAACAAAATGAAAATAAGGTAATATTGATATATAAAAACAAAAAGATACTACTCGGATCCTATATATAAGCAAAAAAAACTAACTTCATACATATTAAGAAAGTTAGTTATATTAGTTTAATTGTCTTGATTTGTGTAAAAAATAAGTTATAGTTATTAAACTATCCTTTCTTGGGAGTGTATAGTGTTCTTGAAAGTTGTGTCTTGAGAATGTATAATACTCTTGAAAAAAAATAAAAAAACAATTAATCAAATGGTATTTTTGAAACATTAGCATTAAATAAGGTTGATTTGATTGATTTTTGTTTATATTTGAGTCCAAAAAATTTAGGTATTTTTTTGTTTATACATAGGTCCGGAGGGACTATCTACTGAAAATAGAAATACAAAAAATAAAACAAAACAAACACCACATAATCTTTTGTTTCCTTTTGATTATGTCTTCATTCCGCTCTGCTAATTTGTTCAGATTAGAAGAATGAAAATTGACAACAAAACATCATCAATTGAAGCACTTGCATTTTAGTAATGGGCCATAGATGGATTTGGACTTGGAACCCATAAAAAAAATGTGAATGCTGGGTGCTTGGTATTTTTCGGCGAAATTAAGACCTACAGGTATATCCAAGCTTGCATTTTGTGGTTTGGACCAAATGTAGCCTAATAACATTAAATATGGACGATTATATTTTTCTTATATTGGAGAGCCTTAAACAGAGACATGTTAGATATCATACCTTCCTAATTAGAAGGAGTGAGCACGAATGTGGTAGCAAATTTACCTAATAGAAAAATCTATACTTGATTATAAGGTCTTGAAGATTAAATTTTACTTTTACCTTCTAGGAACGAGTAAAGCTCGACATGGTTTCACTTCAAAGATGTAGCATGTCTACTTACATGTATGTGCACGCGTACGGACCTACATGTATAAGTACGGTTTTATTGATTGAAATCTATAAGTATTTTTTGATATTTCTCTATCTTTGGCAATAAAAAATTAGGAGCGAAAATCAAAGTAAGAATTATATATGTAGGTATTTGAACTTGAAGTCTATGCATAGTGCTATCCAAACTTAGTACATGTTTGGATTTAAGTTGGAATTAATTCAAACGTACGATTGAGTGAAAGTAAAAAATTATTTTCACGTTTTATGTCTCGGTGTGTTTTTATATTTAACGTTTTTTCAAATATAAATCCAAACACATCCTTAATAGTTGTCACCTAGGTCTCGGTTTGAGCCTCTTTAACGATGCTTGATTGCCTCTTTAATTTGTTTCTGTGTGTTTGTCTTGTGTTAAGGACTGCTAAAAACGGAGTGTAGCCGATTATGCTGAATGAGTAGTTGTTAAAGATTTAGCAGTGTTTTTCAATTATACCCACCCCATCCATAGAAATAGGCAAGAACGGAGGAGTACCTAAGTAATTCGTAGCTAATGTCATTTCAAATTTCTCTTCAGAGAACTCCAAGTTTGGAGAGTAAATTCCTGCATTGTTTCTGTAAAATAAATTTATTCCAACTATTAGCAAAGCATGAATATACATTCTCTCTCCTTTTCTTACGCAATAATAGTCATGAAATATAATGCAAAGGAGGAATAATATGATAAAAAAAACTTACATGAGAATATTAAGGGGTAGTTCTAAAGCTAAAAACTCTGAACAAAATCTCTGTATAGAAGCAGAAGAGCTAAGATCAATCTCCAACAGAATAACCTCAGCGTTTGGACTCTCCTTTCGGATATTCTCTCTCACTTCAGTCGCCTTCTTCAAATCCCTCGCAGCAATCACAACTCTCACTCCTCTCTTTGCTAACACCCTAGCTGTTTCAGCTCCAATACCAGAAGACGCACCTTCAATTAAAAATTCAACAACAAATAATAATTTCATTAATTAAGATAATCCTACATTATTATCACGTACTAGGACTAATTTACAAATACTTTAAGACGCATACAGAGGAAGTTTTTTCTAATAAACCTAAAACACTTAAAATTGGGTGGACTAAAACAATTACATTATTAATTAATTAATAATTAGTTACTATAATTTATCATGATTAATATATCTAAATCTAATTTAAATACTCCATGTTTATCCAATAATTTCTCATGCAGATGTTGTGTAGATGGGTTGATCCAGTCTGAACCAATAAAAGAACAATGTACAATTTAAAGAGACAACTACATAAGTGGTTTGCTCATGTGCGACACCCCCTGCAAAGTAAAACTCCAAAGCCCCCACCTTCCCCAATACCACAAAATTACTCAGTAAGAAACCATCTCACATTTTTTTGGGTGAAAACTTGGCTGGTAAATTGCTATCAAACGTAGTAAACTCCGCAGTAAAAACTTGGATGGAGATTCAACTATATTTTCTGTCACGAACAAAACTAAATGCCCGATCGAAGAAGTAATAAAAATGTAGTGACATAAAGAACAATCAGTTATTCTTATCTGGATTTGATAGCTAACTGATACCTCTATCCCATCTACATATTATACATTTATGTTAATGTTTTACATATATATCTTATATTAGTATCTAGTTCCACTCAAAAATTATGAGTGTCCGCCACACTCGCTGCTGATCAGCTTCTGAAAAAACAAGACTCGAGTCTTGAAAAATCAGAAGGTAAAACACAGAAGAAAAACTTTAACCATACTTGGTTAATCCTACTACGTAGACAATATGTTTTAAACATTTTCATTATTCTATGTGGTCTTTTTCATTCTAGAGTTCATCAGAGACTGTGTAAGACTTAATTACCTGTGATGAGAGCGGTTAGAATATTGGAAGGAAGCAAGGAAAAACAATCTTGAGTGACTTGCTCTGCAGTTGAGTTTGAGCTAAAGCCACTAGGGCCTGCAATTCCTGCTAAGTACCGTAGTGTTGCCTTCATTGATTGCCTTGCTTTAGAATCTCACAAGGACAAAGCACTTGTGGGTGGGACGAGAAACCACATAGCTTTTATATAGAGAATAGACACACACACACACACACAACACAACAGGTACGGTGATAAACTCTAGAAGAAAATGCTCCGTGTTGCATAAAGATTTTCAACAATATTCATTTTAAATTGCCAATGAAATACTATTAATTAATTTTTTTAACCTTACTTTCATTATTTATTCCCTCAATTAATGTTACTAATTATATATCTATATATATATATATATATATATATATATATATAGTGACAATTGGAAAGAGATAAAATATTAATTATTAATGTATTAAAAGAAAGAGTGCATTATCATATTAAATTATGTTTAGAGTGAGTTTAAGTGAAAAAATAATTTATATCGGTGTAAATGAATCTCCCATCTATTTAAAGTTATTTAATAATATCTTTAATTGTTATATAAAAAATCTCAAAAGACATATATAAAAGGAGGGGTTGAGAGTTAAGACCACCCATATCAGACGATCCACCACAAACTATATGATTTGAACCCAGCAAAACGGGTTGACATTAATTATAGTAGGTAGGGGTGGGCATGGGTACGGGTCGATCCGCGAATCCGGTGTACCCAACCCAACCCAACCCACAAATACTGAGTTGGTTCGGGTCATTGGATTGGGTTGATTTCTAAATAAGTAGACACATAGCTTATGGGTTGGGTGCTGGGTCCAAAGATTGTAAACCCACTCAACCCAACCCAACCCAACCCACATATTGAGAGGAATATTATAAGTCTAGCTGCTGGAACGTGGAGGGACTCTTCTATCTTGAATTTGATGACTCTTCTTTAATACTCAGCCGCCTAAATTGGAGTGACTATTTTTTCGTTACATGAGCAGAAATAGTTTGAAGACATGCAGAAATAGCTTGAAGACATAGCCAGTGAAATTGTTTAGGAATTGTTTGAAGACATTATTATTATTTTTTATTTCACTTGTTTGTTTAATTTTGATGGATATTGTGCTCCAAATTGAAGTGGTATGCTTCATTTTGTATTTGGAAGTTCAAATTAATGCATTGGCAGTATTTTTCTTCCCTATTTTTTCCCATTATTTGCTTTTGATAAAAACAAAATAATTTATTACCAAACCCGGTTACCCAACCCAAACCAACCCATATGAGGTTGAGTTGGGTTGGTTTGGATTACATGAAAATTTTCTAAGAAACCGATCCAATCCAACCCATATTTATTCGATTAGGTTGAGTCTTTAAATGCACCAAAACCCACCCAACCCGACCCATGCCCACCCCTAATAGTAGGATGTATCCTAGATCTCTATTTGCAACATCAAGTCCAATTTTTTCCCTTTACTTTTTGGGTCTTCATTTTTCATAATTACTGCCTGTCCTTATTAAGTGGCTTGCATTTTCCAGTGGCGTGTGGACTTTGATGTTTTCTTGTTAAAATTCTCGAGTGCATAATTAAGAGTAGCAATGAATCATTATGTAAAGATTACTTCTGAAGTAAAACCAAATTCTTACCTGCAAATGATGTTTGGTAGTTGTGCCCCCTTTTTTCTTTTCTTTTCTTTTGCACAAGGACTCGTCAGACGAAAAATTCTTATAGAAATCTGATGCATCCAAATTTAGTACTCCCTCCTATTTCGTATACATGCGAAAAAAATTAACTTCATGCATATTAGAAAAGTTAGTTATATTAGTTTCATTATCTTGATTTGTGTGAAAAATAAGTTATAGTTATTAAACTACATTTCTTATAACTATATAATGCTTTTGAAAGTTGTTTCTTGTGTGTGTATAATACTCTTGGAAAAATAAAAAAATAATTAACCAAATGATATTTTTGAAATACTGACATTAAATAGAATTGATTTGGTTGACTTTTACTTATATTTAAGTCCAAAAAATTTAGGTATTTTTTTGTTTAAATATAAGTCGAGAAGGAGTATATCATGATTAATTAATTAATTAATAAATAAATAATACTCTTTTAGTTAACCCTATCAATTAATACTGTGATTGACCCATAATACACCCAACTTGGTGCAGTTTATACAAGTTTACTTTCACTTTTATTATGGTAATCAATTTGAGTGGATCCATTTTGCTGTGCTTTCTAATTTTCATGTAATATTATCATCTTACGTACCCTCTTTGTCACCATTACACCGGATTTAAGCAAAGTGTTCTTTTATTCAGGGGAGGGGATTCATGAGGATTGAGGAAGTAATTAGCGTTTCACATCACCACCAGCAAATGGGTTGTTAGCTAGTGACAGCAAAGTCGCCTCTGAAAACCTTACGAATTTTCGCAGTAATTAATGGCTAAAAGGGAGATGAAGAAAAAGTTTCTGTTACTTAAGATGTGTCTGATCCAGCTACACTGTTCGCGGATTGGATCGGATTGATTTTGAGTCAAAAAAATCATCCGATTCAAAGATGGAAATAACTTACGGTTTGGATTGGATCGATTTGCTTCTTTAAAAAAATATGATCCAATCCAATCCAATCAAATGTGGTTTGGATTGGATTGGATAATTCAGTTTTTACCGATATATCGTTACATAGTTATATTAAGTCGAAAACTAATATTAAACCTATATATACTATAATTGATGTAGCTCTAGTTCCTAAGTACATGCATGAAATCTTCTAGTACATGAATAACTATTGATTCCTAGGTACATGAATAACTATACAAATTCCAATACATATAGTATTTGACAATTCCAACAAAAATATTATAGAAAATGAGAGTGTCCGTTCATAAAAGTATGAAAAATAATGCTTTAGTATGAGTAAGACTATAATTTAAAAAATAATAGTATATATATATATTAGGCCGGTTTGGATTGAATTGGATCGATTTTCACTAGTGGATCCAAAATCCGATCCAATCCAATGAAAAAAAGCGATTTTTGCGATTTTTGATTTTTTCGGTTTGTTCAATTTTCAGTTTTTCGGTTGGATTTTTGCGGTTTAAATTGGTTTGGATCGATTGATGAACACCCGTATGCGCAATGAAAGTAAATACCAATGTGGCTAGACTTTTGTTTCTATTTAAACCATAATCATGAGACATAGGTGCGCGCGAAATATGACCCAGAATTACATCACTATATCCTTCTTCAAGTAATTATAATTTCTTTATCCCTTTTTTTCGTGAAGAATGCATGCAGTGGTGAATAGACATATATATAGGTATGAACGTATCCTTACACGTGTGCATCTAGAGAAACCAATGATAGCAGCTAGCATGCAATGTAAGTTTTGAGATTTTGAAATTCAACAGAGTCACAGAGGACAGAAGGAATCAAAACAGACAGATATATACGCGTTGCAGACAAAGATTATGCTTTTGCTGCGTGCACACCGTGCCATTCACGTCTATATTTTATGCAGAAATTATTTTTTTCAGAAACAAGTTTGTTTCTAAGGCAAATAGAACATATATATTTGATAAAGTGTACTGACATATAAACTTACTAAATAATCTAACAATAATCTAAGAATGAATGCACTCTTTATTTACACATTTATGATACAAACTCAAATTAGAATAACTTTATCCCTTTTATCCAATTGAGGTTCGATTTCTCTTTCACCACTCATTGCGCTTTGAGAAATGATGGGAGGTGTTGGAGCTTTGACGGGCTAAAAGTTAGGCATTGAGAGTGACCCTTCAACAATGCAGTGATGAAATGCTAATTGTGGGTTGAGCATAAGGGTCCCATTCTGTTTCCCTACTTGCAAACACCATCTCATCACCTGCCACAACTCTTTCGGGCACTACTCTACTTACTCTTGTTAGTTTCACATGTGATGCCTTGTTCATTCCTTCCTGCCTTAACATGCGCATAGAAAAAGTGAGTTAAATAAAGTTTGAATTAAATTTTTTTTTTTTGTTGAAGAAATAAAGTTTGAATATGCATGTACAATACAGCATTTATACAATACCGTTTTTTTCTTCTTCTTGTTAGGTTTGATACATAAAATGAATTATTAATTAAGGGCATGTTTGATTTCTGTTTCTATTAACAGCTTTTTATTTTTAAAAAAAACATGCTTGAAAGTAGTTATTCTTGGTTGTATTTTAAAAAATTATTTTCAGAATTATTAGTTCTTAAAACAAAAAACCAAAACATCTTTTACATGTTCTCAAAGGGTATTTGGATTTTTTTTTCTTTTCATGGTGGTAGAATTGTAATAATACAACTTCATTAATGACAATTTCATAAATAAATTGAATTTTTTTCCCCCTCATTCATTCCCACTATGCTATGGAATTTAGGGAAGAAAGATTTACTGTTTTCGAAACAATGTTATCGAACAATCTTTTTTCTTCTTTTCTTCTAAAAATAGGTTTTAAAAACTACTTTACAAAATTGTTTTGTAAAACAAGAAGACAAGACCACAATCAACCAAATCCTAAGTATTTTGTTGATAGTTACTTATATTTCAATATTTATTATAAAATTATTTTTCAATAGAATATAAGAGAGCTTATCCTAAATATTTAAATCTAGGTACATGTCACTTTGCATGTAGTACATATATGGTATGAAAAGCTATTAATCCACTCTAATATATTAAATTAAAGTATTTACTCTTAAATTTGAGACAATCTTTAAAAATACTCAAATTTTATTAAGTCATGTGGCTTCACCTACATCAAAAATATTTTTTAATACTTTATTTTTTTAAATGTGTTTTTAAATTTTCTAATTAATTGATATAACTATCAAACTTATTGATTATTTACTTATTTTCATTTAATATCTTTTTCTTTTTAGAACAAAGATTTCTAATTGATTTCTTTTTTTTTCATATATAACTAAATTAAATAAATATATTGAGGGGGAGGGACCAAAATTCACGCTCGTACTTCTTTAGAGTGTGAGTAAGAATATATTTAGGCTTAATTACACTTTTCGTCCCCCAATTTTTTTAATTGTGCGGTTTTGGTTTCTCAAAATTTTAATTGTACTTTTCATCCCTTAACTTTTTCAATTGTGCAATTTTGGTCGCTAAATAAATTTAATTGCATTTTTCATCCCTCAACTTTGTGAAATTGCGCAATGAAAGACTTTATTTTGATCCCTAAAAGGACTAATTTTGTATAATTTCACAAAATTGAGAAATAAATAGTACAATTAAATTTCTTTAGGGATCAATATCGCACAATTAAAAAAGTTGAGGAATAAAAGTGCAATTAAAATTGTTGGGAAACCAAAATCACACATTTAAAAAATTAAGAGACTAAAAATATAATTAAACCATATATTTATCATTAATTAAATAAAGTATATAAAAATTTCAATTCATTTTATTTACTCATTACTTATGTGTTGTTTTAATGTGTCAACCCCACGTGTGATAGGCCAATTCAATTACACCGTGAAACATGACTACTAAAAAGTAAGACCCATACCACACGAGCCAATCACGAAAGAAGTGGGCACACACATCGATTGTTGTTACTCGTACCACATCGATTTTGTGGATTGTTCTTTGTATCCTTAATTTTTTTTTTTGAGAATGTTGATCACAAGAAATTTATTATTAAAAAATGATGTATTAAATATTTGAAGAAATATTTTATTTAATTTTTAAATAAATACTTATTTTTAATAAAAATTTTAATCAATATTCTTAAAACACTGATTAGTATTATCTATTTTTTTTATGTTTTTTAATTTCACTTTTTTTAAGAAAATTTTTGTATGAAAAAATTATGTATTTAATATGTTAAAAAGTTTTACATTTATTTTATTAATATAAAGTTTTTTTTTAATTCATTAAACAATATTATTAGGACACTCGTTAATGAGACTTTTTTTCTTCAAAACATTAACCATGATTAACTTAATCTATACCTCAAACATTATAAAAAGTCTTAAAATTTCGACACCGTGGTTAATAAGACGCTTAGAGCTTATAGTGCAACCTCTGCCCCCTTGCACTTATGTGACTGGAATGTACCCAACAAGTAAATATAATCATTGTTCAACATTTGGAATCAACAAACAAATCTGGCATCTCAAGTTGAAAAGAAACAACATCACTAGCTGTCGTATTAAACCAAATTAAACGCATGGAGATGTGAACTTCAAAAAAAAGATTGCCAAGAGAATCTGAAATTACAGCAGCCATGCATATGTAAAGGGTCAGTGTGTGGACGCAACTCTCCGATTCGTGCTCGGCCTTGATGGGCCAGACACAAGGGATGGACATGGATTACACCCAATAGAAGAGGCAATTGAACATCATGTGAGAGACGTTGTTCTTCATGCCTACACTACCACAAAATGATGTTAAGATTTACTTAATCATTACCTCCAATTCAAAAATTAGTATCACAGGAGATATCCATCATTTTTTTTGTTAAAATAAAAGATTTAGATCAAATTAACCATGGTTAATGTTTTAAATATTTTTAAAAAATTAAGGAAAGGAGAATGACACACAAAACTGATGTGAGCAACACTGAATAGCACACAGTAAGAAAAATGTCTTACTCTGTGCATTTTAGAATTTCTCAAAATGATAGTTTCTCACCTTCTAATTATATCTACACATAGATAATTAGCAAGAAGGTATTATTAACTTAATACTCTATTCTAGGCAATGAGAAGAGAATAGTCATCAGCATGTTTCCATTGTCAGAGGACCCTTGGTAAGATTTGGAGAAAAAGGTTTTTTGTCTTTATCACCATGCAGCAAGCATAAACAAAAAAGAAAACAAATTATTGTTATTGTATGCACCTAAAAGTCAGAATAAGTAAATGCTTCAGGAAATATATCCACCTGAGTAACACAACAATAAAATAGTAATAATTGAAGAATAACAATTAGTTCTTTAAACCCATGATTGCGGAGTTGTTCCTCAGGAAGATTTTTTTTTTTTTTTGGGGTTTAATTCTTTAGGAAGATTGACTGGTGGGCAAAGGAGCCATGTGAATTGAGAACAACTTTTCCAAAGACAATATTATGTGTTTGCCATTGTTGGAGTGGGTTTTACTGTGGAGTTTGGAGGGTTTATAAAAGAAAACAAATTGGAGAAGAGGTATGTAAACCCAAAAAGGGATGCCTATAAATGTAATAAGAAAGTGTTTATATATATATATATATTCTAATAAAATCGAAAATCAAATTTAATCTTTGTGGCTTTAGAACTTTTTTTGCTTGATTTTTTTTTTAATTATTATTGTTCCCATCAAATTTTGGGTGAGGCCCAATTAGGGATGACAATTTGTACTTGTGCATGGGGATCCCTATGGGTACTATATCAAATGGGGACCCGTGGGGACTAGGACGGGGGAGAAAATCCCTCCGAAAGGCACTTTGGGGATGAGGACAAGGAAAATACTTCCCGTCCTGTGGGGTGCCCGAACTCAAAAATATTACTAAAATATCCTTATATATGTGTGTGTTTGTGTGTGTGTGTGTCTATATATATATATATATATTATTAATTTTAAATATATTATTTTATTAAATAAATAAAATATTAAAAAAATATGTGTACTATTTAAGGTTGAATTTGTTGCAATGTCTTAGAGAGTGTTTTAACTTTAAATATTTAAGATTTTTACTGTTTTTATATTTTATTAATTTTAGTTAATTACCTATATTTTTTTTTAATGAATATTCAGGGTCCCCGTTCTCTCGATGGGGATCCGTGGGGAATGTGGACGAGGGAGAAAAACTCCCCGTAGCGAGGAACGAGGACGGGGGAAAATGGGGGACGGGAAGCGGGGGAGTACTCCCTGCTACCGCCTCGTCCTGTTGCAATTCCTAGGCCCAATAACACCAAGGCCCAACGGCCCAGAGACTGGCAAACACTAGAGTCTAGGAACACTTAACACCTAAGTTCTAAGGAACCCGCTCTCTCAAACTCTTCTAGCTCTTGGACCCGAGCTCGAGTACTGACTCAACAAAGGCATGCATATCACAATTGTCAGACATTGTTTTGTGCAAAATAGATGTCTCAGTTCTATACGAGAGAGTGAAGAGACTATTTAAAGTGTCTCTGCCATTGAGTGTGAACTTGAGGCATACAAAATGGGCGATTTATCGTTTCGGTCGTTATCTTTGATTGGCGATTCGATTGTTTCTCGTCTACATCTTTTTTTTCTCCGTTGGCCAGAATAAATTCTTTTAGCTTGTTTTATTTTGCCCATGTTTATTCATAGGAAAGGAAAGCCATTACATAGGGAAGACACTGAAGGTAGTGTATATACTATTTAAACTATTTCTCCCATTCTGTACGATCGTTGAGGCGTAACTATATGACCAAGTCATTGTTTTGATCGTCATTTTTGCTTGCTATAATGTAGAGTTCCTGCCGAGCCGATTCATTAAATTATAAATTCCAATAATGCAGATATTTTATGCTGCCTTGTACTTTCTTTCTCTTACTTGGCTGCTCGATTTATCTTTTTTTTTTTTTTTAAATTTTGAATTGGTTGTTACTCACCTGTTTCCAATTTCAATGCAAAACATGCTTAATTATTCCAGTAGTCACGTAATATACCTCCAAGCTGGGTTGGTTTCCAACATGTGGAGCATGCAAAATACAAGTGAGGATTTCCAATGGCATTTAAAACACATCCTTTAGGTAAAGGACAATGTAATACTCAGGCTATTAAGCTTCACGGATTATTTTATGGGCGATGTTAACAAGGATACTTGTCCATTATTTCTGTGACCATGTGCGAATCACAATCTTATTTGTCAGTTAATACATCGTATTTGATGGAGCAGTTGGAGCATTTCAACCTGTATATAAATTTCACTGAAGACTGTATGTTATGAGCATATCCAGCATAGAGGCCTGCGTCATCGAAATTCCTGCCAAAGAATGTCATCATAAAATGGGATACTGCTTTGTTATATTGGACAAGTTAAGCTGCAAGAGTGAAGTATAGCTATGGTTTAGAGTTTCAAAAATTACTACTACTTGACTGCTTTGTATAACATGTAATATGTAGTGAAATCAGTATAAAGCTTATTTACGCTTCAAATTATCCATTTATTCTTAGAAAATGAAGATTTTAAAAATTTAATTTTAATCTATACTTATATAATAAAAAGATTAAATCTTACGAAATTCTTTGATTAATGGAAATTGTGAATAGGCAATTGAAACTGCCTTTCGCCCGTAACATCTTCTAAAGATTAAATGTTTTACACAATACATGTATTTAGGAGTATTAGCGTGAGTGGTCCTAAAAGTATTATTATAATTATTATCATCTCTCAATTTTTATGGTTCTGGGAATACTTCTTGGCTCAGCTCTCTTACTTGCTTGGAAATAGGGGTTTAAGACCGTCGTTTGTGTTGCTGCAGAGGTTGAACACGATCAAAAAAATATGGTTGAGTTTATAATGTCAAATATTAAAAGAACACATCATATAAGAAGAAATAATTTTATTCATTTCAACATTCAATTTAAGCATGTCAATAGTAGTATAACCCTTCCCATTTTTGAAACCCTTGCATAGAAAGATAGAAAAGAAGAAGAAAAGGAGGAGGAAGACGAAAGAAGGAAGAAGCTGCGGAGGGTCTACCCTCTCTACATCTCCTCTTTTTTGTTTTCTTTTGAAACCTCAAGCTATGGAGCTTCTAAGAGAGAACCATAGTTTTGGTGAGGTTGTTTTATCCTTGGGGCGATGAGGTTGTATTTTGTTGCACATTTTAGATAGAGCCGCGAAACATATTAAAGAGAGCGATGTAGTCCGCAATCAACCTATTTTTTTTAATCGTGTTCAACCTCTGCAGCAACAATTGAAACAGTTTTCGTGGAGGTGGTTAATACGCTTCAGGATAGTAGTAGTAATAGATTTTTCATGCGTTAGCACCAATGATTAGAGATGGCAATGGGTCGGGCGGAATCCATCCTCATTAATATCCATAAATGCGGGTAGCGAGAACAGGTATTCATGGATATTTGTGAATATGTAAGAGTCTAAAATAAAAGAAAAATAAATTAAAATTATAGAATATAATATAACAATATATTATTTTAATATTAATATTTTTTAATATACTATACACAATATATTATACTATATACTATACTTTATGTATTTAAAATTTATTATGCTTTTAGCCACTAAAAGTCTGAAATTATAAAAAAAATAAAGTTTATTTCGTCTCAAAGTGATATATTTAATAAAAATTATTTATTATGAATATGATTATATGGACATCCGTGGGACGAGTACTATGATCCCCATTCAATAGGTATCCATTACAGACAATCCATGCCGATATCTACGGGTACGGATAATTTTATCATCCCTACCAATGATATGGATATTGATCCAAACCCAACTTTCTATTTTTTTGAAATATTCAAATGCAAAACAGCACTTAATTTTCTTTTTGGTGAATGGGAAAATAAATAACAAAACAAAAGACCAGGAAAACTGACGTTGGAATTGGATTCCCAACTCATCACTCAGAAGGATCGAAAACTAACTGAACTAAGCTAAGGAGCTTGCTTCCAAATCCTCCATCCTTTGCATTGCTAGGCCAAGTTTACCTAAAAAGTCAGCACAAATATTAGTCTCTCTGCACACATGATTGATTTCCACAGTCCATTGATGATGCAACAATGTACACATGATGAGTGTCAAGTTAAGGTCGTTTGTATGAGATAGTGGCATAATATTTAGAGCATTTATGAATTATCATGTGTGCACGACCTATTAGCACAAAACAATGTCCAAAACGAGATTTGTTGCGATATATGTGATTGGTAGACCTCTAATGTTCATAGAAGTTACTTCACCAATTTACAATATGTTATATCTTATTGGTTTAGGTTTGGTTCATAATCCAAAAGACATCATATTCAATGCATTTACACTTATGGTGTTAAGTTAGAAAAAATTTAGCTTGTCAAAAGTTTCTTAAATGTTCTCTTTAAACTTTTGATTTTTGAAATATGTGGGGGATTGTTGTATTTTGTGAGGTATTCCAAAAGTCTAAGTCCAACATTGCTTGTAGGGGTGGGAATAGACTAGGCCGAACTAGGCCCTGACAAGCCTGAGCCTAGCCTACGTTCCAATCTCAAGGCCAGAGCCTGGCCTACTAGACTGATATAGGCAAATTTTTAAGGTCTGGCCTGACCTAAAAGCCTGTTTTTCAACAAGACATTTAAATATGTCTCCACCTATAAATAGGTCATAGGCCTTCACTTGTAAATAGGCTTGTAAGCCTCTAATGATAAAGAAGTTAGTAGGCCTATACTGATGAATAGGTCGTTAGGCCTTCACAAATAAATATGCAATTAGACATCTACATTTTAATGGGCTAATAGGCTTTTACTTTCAAATATATATATATGTGTGTGTGTGTGTGTGTGTGTGTGTGTGTGTGTGTGTGTGTACGTATGTTAAATAGGTCGGCCTGATAGGCCTAATAGGCTTTTTTTAAAGCCTTAGCCTGACCTTTTTAGTTATATAGGCTTTTTAAAAAGCCTTGACCTGACCTTTTTGTTAAATAGGCTAGGCCATAGGCCCCAACGAGCGGCCTGACCTATTCCCACCCCTAATTGATTGGTATTGAATCTCTAAATATTTATAAGGTAATTTGTGTTTTGGACTTGTAAACAAGCTTGGGAGATGAACGGGCTCGTGCACACAATATTTGGCAAACCCTCTGATTTGCCCTCTGTATGTACAATGATTGGGCCGCAATTAAACTAATATTTCGAAAATCAAATTTAATTTTATTTGCAACACTTAAAAGGCCTGAGACACCAATAATTTTAATCGTTTATTTTTTACTTGGTCATACCTTAATCTTATATGATTTTAAACATTTATATTACCTGATTTTATTTATTTTTTACTTATGTTATCTTCTCTTTATCCTATCTTAATCTGCACGTTCAGATTTTTCAATTTTAAAATGTCTATCATTTCTTTAAACTAGTAAACAGATAGTCCCCACAAACCAAATCGGATCTCTATAGCATGTATTGTCCTCACTCACACGCTTCTTAGTAAAACTTCCCACGATGTCACCCATTTTAGGATTGTTTCAAAACAAGCACACTTAACCTTAGAGTTCCTAAATGATGGGCTCCAAAAAACAATATGAATGTTATTCGTATAAATAGTACCAACCAATTCTTTTAAGCTTTCCTCAATTGTATAGTTCAATACCTACAAAGTTTGGGAATCCCTCAACTTTACAGTCTCATCAGCACAGTCTTAGGATCCCTCTCGTTCCCGAGTGAATCGGTTCATTCATATGTTGATCTTCCAAGAAGGCTATCAAGAGTCACCACTTGTGCGTGTTTTTTACATCGACGATCACTCCATGCCCTCTTCAACCCAAAGTGTTATAGTTATCGATCCAGGTGAATAAATCCTTAAGGACAATGTTCATTCACATGTCTCAACTTATTTGGGTTACTGTGTTACTCGTGCTGCTGTGTTGTTGTCTCGGGTACGCTAACCGTTTTCAGTTCATAATACGAAGTCATTGAACTTTTTCTTTTGTTGTAGCTAGTGGCGGGCCTGACCTATATACATTTTCCAGATTTCCAGAAGGCTATAAAAGCTCCTAGGCTATCATTTCTTTAAACTAGTATACAAGCTCGTCACCATAATAAAAAAAAAAGGAGTTACTTTTTGTACCCTCTCAACATTCTTTTAAAATTTATTTTTTCTATAATACTTTCCCTCTCACACCAACCTCTTTCTAAAACACACCACTCTCCCCCTTTGTGGCCCCTTCACCTCCACGCACACCTTCCCCCCCCCCTTCCACCCACATGCAAAAAGACACATAATATAAACCACATCAATATCATTGATAGAGATTTTAAATCATTCCATGGCAGCATCTCATGGATAATGAAATGGCATTTAGCCTATGATTTACAAATACGCATTAACTTCGAACTTGGGAGGACAGATGAATAGCATTCTATTAATAGCCCTCGTTGGCCTTCCATATATTGTGAATTCCAGAATTTTATTTTCGGTAAGTTGAAAAAAAATCAAAAATGAATTGCAAAATTAATCTTTTATGCACTCTAAAATCAAATTACTAAAATGCAAATACTTGTGTTCCGGAGATTAAATTTTGGAAAGTAAGAAAAAGGAATTCTCGAATTTAATGTCCGGTATATAAGTATATGCATTCCGGAATCAAATTTCTGGATGCATAAACCGGTGTTACAGAAATTAAGTTATAGAAGATTCAATAAAAGTAATAAAAAAAAAAAAAAATAAGATAGGGGCATGTGTTATGGGAAGGGGAGTGTATTTTGGAAAAACAAATTAAAAAACATAAAGATGAACAATGTATTTAGTAAAAAAGGGATGCAAAAAGTAATTCCAAAAAAATGGGTTAGGCTAGGGCTCATGGTCATTCCAAAGCCCAGGAACCAATGGCCCAATGTCCATCTTCAAGTAGCCCTTTCGAGGAGACGTAGGAATTAATAAATTTCACCGACTCCCAAACCCTAATCGTTCATCTTCGAGTCAGTAGTAGCCGCTGCTTCGGTGCTGAGCGGTTTCCTATAGATCATAGCTTCTTCGCGTCCTTTTCTTTTACTGTGTTTGTTGGGTTTGCAGTGTTGTGCATTACATGATTCATAGATTAAATAGAAAATCGAATCCCGTCCCCAATGAGGAAGATAACCCAAATTGATAGGAAGTGCCGTATGACACTCCAAACAGCAGCGGCTGTAACCTCCAGTCCCATGAAATAACGTTCTCATCCACCGATGGCAAAACCATCTCGACTTGTGCTTTGATCCGGTACGCCGTCGTTTGGTGATTTGCCATTGGTCGGGATCGTTGTGGTTTCTGGTGGTTCTCTGCTGTGTGTGTGATTTGAAAAGGGACTCTGAGGGTTAATTATCAGTTACCATTGTTTTTCAATTTTGTATTAGATTAGGTTCAATGCCACGTCGCTGGTAGCTATCGCTGCAATGACCAACGATGCTATGATTGGACCAAAAGCAAGAGTCAATTGTTTCGCATCCTGATAGGAATCTGTGGATTTTGTTACTCTTTCGATCCACGGAGCCGTTTACTGCGATTACATTATTTTCACCTATATTATCTTCTTTTCATATATATTTTATTATTGGTTTTCGTTGAATGTTGTGTGCGAAGCCCGTGAGGACTAAGTCAAATTGGAATTACCGTCTGAACAATTTACCATTGATGTGAATATCTGGCTTGCTGAGGCTTCCATTATTTTCCTTCTGATTTTCGACTTTAAATTTGCCATTGACTTGGTATCTCCAGTTTAAGTTTTCAAAACAATTTCTCTTGACTGATCGCTTGGTTCTTTTTTGATTTTGTCCAAGTCCTTTTGGTTGCTTAAATAGTTGTATTTATTAATGAAGAGAAATTGCTAGTCGCAATGCTCACAAATAAATCTTACATTGAAGTCCTCCATTCAAATTGCTTTTATCTTGTTTTATTTTACTTATGATTTTTGATAGAAAAGGATAGCCGTGTCTTAGTTTTTTACAAAATAAATGTCTCAGTGCTATACAAGAGAGTGAAGGGACTATTTCAAGTGTCTCTGCCGCTGTGTGAACATTGAGGCATAACAAAATGGCCGAGTCATCGTTTCGGTCGTCATTTCTTTGGTTGGCGAATCGATTGTTACTCGTCTACATTTTTTTTCTCCGATGATCATGTTTTTTTTTCTCACCTGAATTGTATCATCTTGGATGTTTTTGAAGTTTTGTGGTTTCGGTGAATAAAAAGTGCAGATGATGTGTAAAATGTCAAAATTTCTTCACTTTGAACTGAATGGAGATTCATATCCATGCGGACTCTGTTCATTCACTGATGCACTGGTCAATTTCTCAGAATCATACATTATTCTGTACATGGGTGACATCTTTTCTTTGATTAAGATGATAAGTCTTGCTTTATACTACAAATAGTGAAAAATCAGGGGAATACTGCATTCCTCCCAGTGGACAGTTTATTTTCTGCTCGATCAATCAAACCAGTGTTAGCTTATTATTGGAGATTCATGATTCAATGAATCAGCACGCGTGGTAACGTATTGCCAATAGCATTTACCACGTCAATTAGGACTGAACAAGTTGTGGTATTACTACCTGCTGTGAATAATAACTAATGGAGTAGCGCTTCAAAAATTGCCAGTACTACCTGCTGTGAATAACACGTAGCATGTAACAAAATCAGTAAACATTTTGCTATTTTATAAGCCAACGCAAGGAAGCACTCTTCATAATCATTTGTCAATTTAAGCACCGGATCTGCGGATCAGTAGAGTAAACTTTGAAGCTGGGGTAATGCAGACGACACTCCAAATTATCCCAACTTTAATTTTTATCTTACAAAATTATGAATGATTGGATAATAATGAATAGGCTGAAGTCCTCGAATCGATAGTTTAACATATTTTTTTTTTTTTGACTTAGTTTAACATATTCTGATGAGTGCTGTTTTGCACAATGTATTTAAGAATTTTCTTTGTGGGATAAGTGGTCCTACACGTGTTATTATTTTCTTAAACATTTTTCAGTGTTGTTTTGCATTTGAATTTGAATATTTCTTTTAATTTTTCCCTATTTTGTTATTATTGATATTGATATTGATGTATAGCCTTTACTTAACCATTTATTACATTAAAAATAGTTTTTTTTTTGGTTGACATTTTGTGAATAAAAAATAGTTTAACCATTCAACCAAAAAACAACCTTGTTCCTTGTACAGTAATTTTGACAACAATACTTGTCATCATATAAATGTAGTGATTTCTTATTTTTAACATTCTTTTTTTCTTTTGATATGAAAGATTCACACTCATGTAGTTATGAGCGCATTTTGAATGACAATAATACATTATAAAGTGATGAATTTTAGGGTGTAATCTCATCGATTTGGATTATCGGAATATTCTATTTTTTTTTAATTAATTTAAATTTAATTTTTGAAAAAGAATAATAAAATAATAAAAACATAAAAAATTAGAAAATATAGAAAAAATATTACACTTACACAAAAGCTAGCACACGTGCAGCAAATTTACAATATGCTACGAAATTCATAATATAATTAATGTGATTAAATGGAAACAACTATTTATTGAAATCATGTAAAAAAACATAAGCAAACCTCCTTTATTAAAGAGGATTTAATAAAAAAAATGATGTACCACAAAATATAATCGATGATGATATGGATCAATGGATGCGAATATAATCATGTAATTGACATTAACAAGAGGCATCTTATCTGTTACCAATATTTGATGGATATCGATGCCGAATGAAGATGAAATACACCTAGAAAAAGAAAAGTAAAAAGTACAATAAACAAGTATAAACCTCAGCGAAATTTTCTTAACCCTAAAAAGGTCTATACCGATCAACTACTTAGTCGGAATTGTTCATCTTTTCTTTTTCTGTACAAGAGGAGAATAAACCAAAAAAAGGAAAGAAAAACCAAGAAACTACAAATAAAGAGCAGAAAACATAAATGAAACTAAGTTCCCTTAATGAATACCACCCATGCAACGTCCGCATGTAGGAGGATGTCCAACTTAGGATGCTCCAAAGGTAAGTCCCGTGATGCTCCTCTCTTAGCTAAGTAATCAACACATTGATTACCTTCCTAGAATGTGTCTCAGGCAAACCACCCATTCCCGATTGAGAAGTTCCATGATATCCCACAACAATCCTGCGTAACGACTAACGATGGAATTATAAATTAATTTATAAATATAAATAATATTATTATAATTATTATAATAATTATTATAATAATATTAATAATAAAATAGTACTTTTTTAAGACATCAGTTTGGTTTGGATTGAACGGGTTCAAATTCGTGGATTATGATATTCAACATTTAAAATCGGATACGACAAACTGATCTAGACCACCAAATCGTTTCGGCACGATTCAGATTCGTCGAATTCACATATCAGGTTGGTTTGGATATGCCGAATTCACAATTGCGAAGAATGATGCGAATCAGAGCTCGCATATGAATGTCAATGCCATACCCATTTTTTGTCTATGGGTTTACAGTCAAGAGGTTCAAGATGACCTCTTCAGCCATGCCAACATCGTGACTTGCGGCGACCCTGGATGACAGTGAGAACTTGAACGATGGCAACCTCGCAAATTTGACAACGTCGACATTTGCGAAGGAGTGACTCACGGTTCTGCAAGCAATGAAGACACGACTGGACCACATAGTGGGCGCTTGGACCCAAGACAGATTTGAACGACGGCGAGGTCACGAAGGTGATGAATGGAGTTCGCGAAGGAGGGTTGGATTCGTGGGGATGCAATGATTCTGGGTTATTCGAGTGTGAAAATTATAGGGGAAACAAATTTTCTATCCTATCCTACATGTTTTTAACCTAGCCCCCTATAAATGAATCGCGGTAATCTTTTTTATGAAAATATTGTTATTTAACTATGTTTTCAAACCTAATTAATTAATATCACTAATTACATGATGTGATTTAATTGATAATTATATAAAAGTTAAAAATTATTATAACTTAATTTTTTTTTTAAATTTAAATGTATAAAAAACAAAAATATATTAAAAGTTAATTTCTGATAAATATATGTATTTTTATATAAGGATAATTTTGTATCTGGCGCTCATCATTTCAAAATGAACCTTTCATACCTGCGGGGGCCAGTCCAGGTTAGTCTATACTTGTTTTTTTTTTTTTATTGCAAGTGAGATGTGAATTAATTATTCATGATCTAGTTCTGTTTATAGTTATTTTCTGTGTTTTTAAGATATGCTCGGGCAATTATTTCATTTTTCTTCTTTGTAGCACCCAAATTTGTGATTAATTATCTTCAAGCCCTAAAATCATCTGAAGAGTCTTTAAGCGAGCAGGTTCAAAATCTAATATTTCATTTGTTGCATCAAAATGATTCATTATCCCTTTATCAGTTTTTATTGATGCCTTTCACTGTTCTATTGGTTATCAGCTTGAAAAAGCAAAGAAAAAGGAAGCTGCATTCATTGTAACATTTGCGAAACGGGAACAAGAGATAGCAGGGTTGAAGGTAGCTAATATTCTGAAGATAGGATTCTTGTTTTTTTACCGCATGAAATTGTGTTATTTTATTTATTTATTTTGCATCAACCTAGAATGGCAGAGTAAATTGTTTTTTCCTCTTATAGAAGATATATTATTGAATAGCATAAGACGAAATTTAGACTGGGTTTGTTCTTTCTCTCTCACTCTCTCATATACAGGGAACAACAAAGATCATCAAACAATTCTCTATACTCTATATAAAGATTATTTTGTCCTATATCCGTGTAATTTTTGAACCAAAAAGGGTGTTGAGTCTAATTAAATCAAACTTCAAGGAGGCCAGTATGAAGATAGAACATCCTTTTAAGATGTAAGCCTTTATAGCATTGTTCCTTATTATTGTAGGTGTATGAAGTTCAAGAAAAGCTTGAAAGTGATCCTTTCTAAGCATTTTAACTTTACCATATGATTGCTACAAGTCTTATCTTGATCAGAAAGTTCAAAGCCCCTTGCATTTTACAGATTTTAATGGTTTATATTTTAAAATTTTTATTTATAGTTTTAATTTTATTTTGTTTATGGATGTGTTAACTTTTTCAGTCTGCTGTGCGAGATCTGAAAGCTCAACTTAAGCCGGCATCAATGCAGGTATTGTTTATAATATCTCTAGGGATAAGTTTGTTCACTACTGATTCTTCATTCTTCTTTATGCATTAATTTCAGAAGAGCATTATAGTTTTCTAACTTCTTTGAGCCATTTAGTGTTTGTTTATGACTGATTCCTTGCTTGTGTTACAGTTTTATTTTTTAATTAGCGGAAACGTATGCACTATGTTGTCAAATATCAAGTGCAGAGCTGAAATATCCAGTTTAAAGAACTGCATCATTTATATGTTTATTGGTTTGCAATATTTTTTATAACCCAATTGGGTTTTTTAAAATTTCAGTTTATATCAGGAAAGAGTTGCACTTTTCCTCCCTGAAAGCAGAGACACCATTCCTCATTAAATCCAGCTTTATAAGTTCTTTAGCAAATGAAGAGTGCAAATTGTAATTCTGTGATTAATCCTTTGTTTTCCCTTTTAACTTTTGGACCATTTGGTTCTTGTTAATGTATGCTTCAACAATCTGGTTGTTTACAATCTTTTTGTATGACATAGAATAAGCTGTAAGGTTGAAATACTAAATTATCTTGGCCACTTTGTTGCTGCTCTATGAATCTCTATTCGTCTTTCTCTTTCGACTAGTACTGTACAATCCAGTAGGCCTATATTATCTGTATTGTGATCTTGTATATTAGCCGTAAAGGGGGTTGGGTTGTAGAAAAATCGCAACATGTCCTTCTGCTTCTTTCTACTTTAATGTGTTTATTAGAATTGTAACTACCCTGGTACTAACTTTAGGAATAGATCCTTATGGGATACTAGTATATTGGTGTCGTCTAGCATGCACATCCATATAAGAGGTGTAGCATGCACATCCAATGTGAGCCGTCGATCTTTGTTGGTTGGTTTTGTTAAGTTGCGAGTGGAAACTTTTTACCGGGTAATCCAGTTTTGTTTATTTTTTGTAACATTTTGAGTTAAGGGATCTGGGGACTTGTAATAAATATATGAAATATTCAAAGGACTTGAAAATAAAAGGACTTCATCCTTCCATTGCAAATATTAAAATAACTTTGCCCTCCCGTATTCCCAATCAAAGGTCCTCGATATGTAACTGCTCAAGACAACATTTTACCAACTTCTATGGAAATCGTTGATAATACACAACATATAGCAAACCTAACAGAACATATTAATTTGTGTATTGGATTACAAATCGAAAGGAATCGTGAATATCGTATAAAAACATTAAATAACTTTCAAGACAGAAGTGATCCTATAGATGCTGTTTTCATGTCTGTTCGAAATACAAATCATAATATTCATTCTTATGTGAATGAGAATGAAAAACCAGAGATACTCTTTCTCGAAATATAGACAAATGGAAGTTTAACTCCTAAAGAATATTTACACGCGTCATGGGGAAATTTTTTATTGAGGATGATGGGCATACCTCCACCCGAGTAACACAACAATAAAATAGTAATAATTGAAGAATAACAATTAGTTCTTTAAACCCATGATTACGGAGTTGTTCCTTAGGAAGATTTTTTTTTTTTTTTGGGTTTAATTCTTTAAGAAGATTGACGGGTGGGCAAAGTAGCCATGTGAATTGAGAACAACTTTGCCAAAGACAATATTATGTGTTTGCCATTGTCGAAGTGGGTTTTACTGTGAAGTTTGGAGGGTTTATAAAAGAAAACAAATTGGAGTAGAGGTATGTAAACCCAAAAAAGGATGCCTATATATGTAATAAGAAAGTGTTTATATATATATATATTCTAATAAAATCGAAAATCAAATTTAATCTTTGTGCCTTTAGAACTTTTTTTGCTTGATTTTTTTTTAATTATTATTGTTCCCATCAAATTTTGGGTGAGGCCCAATTAGGGATGACAATTTGTACTTGTACATGGGGATCCCTACGGGGACTATCTCGAATGGGGGCCGGTGGGGACTAGGACGGGAGAGAAAATCCCTCTGAAAGGCACTTTGGGGATGGGGATAGGGAACATGCTTCCCGTCCTGTGGGGTCCCCGAACTCGAAAATATTACTAAAATATCCTTATATATATGTGTGTGTTTGTGTGTGTGTGTGTGTGTGTATATATATATATATATATATAATAAATACATTTTATTAATTTTAAATATATTATTTTATTAAACAAATAAAATATTAAAAAAATATGTGTACTATTTAAGGTTGAACTTGTTGCAATGTCTTAGAGAGTGTTTTAACTTTAAATATTTAAGATTTTTACTGTTTTTATATTTTATTAATTTTAGTTAATTACCTATATTTTTTTTTAATGAATATTCAGGGTCCCCATTCTCTCGATGGGGATCCGTGGGGAATGTGGACGAGGGAGAAAAACTCCCTGTAGCGAGGAACAAGGACGGGGGGAAAATGGGGGATGGGGAGCGGGGAAGTACTCCCTGCTACCGCCTCATCCTGTTGCAATTCCTAGGCCCAATAACACCAAGGCCCAACGGCCCAGAGACTGGCAAACACCAGAGTCCAGGAACACTTAACACCTAAGTTCTAAGGAACCCGCTCTCAAACTCTTCTAGCTCTTGGACCCGAGCTCGAGTACTGACCCAACAAAGGCATGCATATCACAATTCGGCTCGAGAAAGGCTCAGGCACATGGAAAATGGGACTGCTCTAGAAGAAAGGATGATGCGTGGGAAAAGGAAAGCTTATGCAATGAGCGACGCAAGAGAAAAGAGGAGGTGCATCCGTATATCCTGATAACGGATTGGGGCCCACATGGGATTATCGAATCACAACGTCCAGACCTTTCAAGGGGCTATAAAGACACTTTGATGGCTTTAGACTCATACTAACTACTTCCTTTAGGTATTACACTCTCACATACGCTATAGAACATCCAGGTTTCACCATGTCGGAACAATTAATTTTTATACCTTAATATAATAATGGGTTAAATATGTTTTTGGTCCTTGTCAAATGAACGAATTTTGGTTTTGGTTCCTGTAAGATTTTTTCTTTGGTTTTAGTCCATCTAAAATCTAAAATCATTATTTTTGGTCCCTACTGTCATGTAACATCCATTAACTATTTATGTGTCTAACAGAAGGTCATATGATCATCCAAAGTGACACCAATAACCTCTGTGGTGTCATGTTAGCATATGATTCCCTTAAAATTTTCCTTGAAACTTAAGATGAAATATATTTATCTACCCTAAAATGAATGATCAGGACTAAAAACGGAGACATTAAATTTTAGAGGGATGAAAACAAAAAAAAAATATTACAGGGATCAAAACCAAAACTCGCTTATTTTCTAGGGACTAAAAACATATTTAACCCCGTGCAATTGTCATTTTGGAAACCCAGTCTTCATCACTTGGTACAAACTCATTGAACTTTTTTATTTTGTTGTAGGCAGTGCAGGCCTATATACATTTTCTAGAAGGCCATAATATATCTTTTAAAACTACAAGCTCCTCAGAAAATGGGTAACCACTAAAAACAAAAGGCCTTCTTCTTCTTAAATGGGTTAGGCTTGGGCTCATTGGTCATTCTAAAGCCCAGAACCAATGGCCCAATGTCCATCCTCATATAGGCCTTTCGAGGTGAACATGCCTATAAATCTCAGCCACTCCCAAACCCTAATTGTTCATCTTCGAGTCAGTAGTCACTGCTGCGCGGTATCCCATAGATCATAGCTGCTTAGTGTTCTTTTCTTTTATTGTGTTTGTTGGAGCTTCATAGTTTTGTATTACATGATACATAGATGAAGTAGAAAACTAATCCCGTCCCCAATGAGGAAGATAACCCAAATTGATAGGAAGTGCCGTATGACACTTTAAACAGTAGTGGTTGTAACCTCCAGTCCCATGTAAAAACTTTCTCATCCACCGATGGCAAAGCCATCTCGACTCGTGCCTTTATCCGGTGCGGCTTCGTTTGGTGATTTGCCATCGGTCGGGATAGTTGTGGTTCCGGTGGTTCTCCGCTGTGTGTGTGATTTGAAAAGGGGCTATGAGGGTTAATTATTAGTTAGCATTATTGTTCTTTTTTTTAGTGTTTTTCAAATTTGTACTGTTAGATTAGGTTCAATGCCACGTCGCTGGTAGCTATGACTGTAATGACCAACGATGCTATGATTGGACCAAAAGCAAGAGTCAATTGTTTCGCATCCTGATAGGAATCTGTGGATTTCGTTAATCCTTCGATCCACGGAGCCATTTTATGCGATTACATTATTTTTCACCTATATTGCCTTTTTTTTTGAACATTTTATTATTATTTTTCAATAAACGCTGTGTGCGAAGCCCGTGAAGACTAAAGTCAATTTGGAATTACCGTCTGAACAATTTATCGTTGATGAGAATTTCTGGCTGCCTGAGGCTTCCATTATTTTCCTTCCGATTTAGGACTTCATATTTTGCATTGCTTGTGTGTCCTCGTTTCTATTCTTTTTCTGTTCTGTCGTTTGCTTAAATAGTTGTATATTACTGGATAGAAAATTGTTGGTCACAATTGTCAGACATTGTTTTGTGCACAATAGATGTCTCAGTTCTATACGAGAGAGTGAAGAGACTATTTAAAGTGTCTCTGCCATTGAGTGTGGACTTGAGGCATACAAAATGGGCGATTCATCGTTTCGGTCGTTATCTTTGATTGGCGATTCGATTGTTTCTCGTCTACATCTTTTTTTTCTCCATTGGCCAGAATAAATTCTTTTAGCTTGTTTTATTTTGCCCATGTTTATTCATAGGAAAGGAAATCCATTACATAGGGAAGACACTGAAGGTAGTGTATTTACTATTTAAACTATTTCTCCCATTCTGTACGATCGTTGAGGCATAACTATATGACCGAGTCATTGTTTTGATCGTCATTTTTGCTTGCTATAATGTAGAGTTCCTGCCGAGCCGATTCATTAAATTATAAATTCCAATAATGCAGATATTTTATGCTTCCTTGTACTTTATTTCTCTTACTTGGCTGCTCGATTTATCTTGTTTTTTTTTTTTGTAAAATTTTGAATTGGTTGTTACTCACCTGTTTCCAATTTCAATGCAAAACATGCTTAATTATTCCAGTAGTCACTTAATATGCCTCCATGCTGGGTTGGTTTCCAACATGCGGAGCATGCAAAATACAAGTGAGGATTTCCAATAGCATTTAAAACACATCCTTTAGGTAAAGGACAATGTAATACTCAGGCTACTAAGCTTCACGGATTATTTTATGGGCGATGTTAACAAGGATACTTGTCCATTATTTCTGTGACCATGGGCGAATCACATCTTATTTGTCAGTTAATACATCGTATTTGATGTAGCAGTTGGAGCATTTCAACCTGTATATAAATTTCACTGAAGACCGTATGGTATGAGCATATCCAGCATAGAGGCCTGCGTCATCGAAATTCCTGCCAAAGAGTGTCATCATAAAATGAGATACTGCTTTGTTATATTGGACAAGTTAAGCTGCAAGAGTGAAGTATAACTATGGTTTAGAGTTTCAAAAATTACTACTACTTGACTGCTTTGTATAACATGTAATATGTAGTGAAATCAGTATAAAGCTTATTTACGCTTCAAATTATCCATTTATTCTTAGAAAATGAAGATTTTAAAAATTTAATTTTAATCTATACTTATATAATAAAAAGATTAAATCTTACGAAATTATTTGATTAATGGAAATTGTGAATAGGCAATTGAAACTGCCTTTCGCCCGTAACATCTTCTAAAGATTAAATGTTTTACACAATACATGTATTTAGGAGTATTAGCGTGAGTGGTCCTAAAAGTATTATTATAATTATTATTATCTCTCAATTTTTATGGTTCTGGGGAATACTTCTTGGCTCAGCTCTCTTACTTGCTTGGAAATAGGGGTTTAAGACCGTCATTTGTGTTGCTGCAGAGGTTGAACACGATCAAAAAAAATATGGTTGAGTTTATAATGCCAAATATTAAAAGAACACATCATATAAGAAGAAATAATTTTATTCATTTCAACATTCAATTTTAGCATGTCAATAGTAGTATAACCCTTCCCATTTTTGAAACCCTTGCATAGAAAGAGAGAAAAGAAGAAGAAAAAGAGGAGGAAGAAGAAAGAAGGAAAAAGCTGCGGAGGGTCTACCCTCTCTACATCTCCTCTTTTTTGTTTTCTTTTGAAACCTCAAGCTAAGGAGCTTCATGAGAGAGAACCATAGTTTTGGTGAGGTTGTTTTATCCTTGGGGCGATGAGGTTGTATTTTGTTGCACATTTTAGATTGAGCCGCGAAACATATTAAAGAGAGCGATGTAGTCCGCAATCAGCCTATTTTTTTTAATCGTGTTCAACCTCTGCAGCAACAATTGAAACAGTTTTCGTGGAGGTGGTTAATACGCTTCAGGATAGTAGTAGTAATAGATTTTTCATGCGTTAGCACCAATGATTAGAGATGGCAATGGGTCGGGCGGAATCCATCCTCATTAATATCCATAAATGCGGGTAGCGAGAACAGGTATTCATGGATATTTGTGAGTATGTAAGAGTCTAAAATAAAAGAAAAATAAATTAAAATTATACAATATAATATAACAATATATTATTTTAATATTAATATTTTTTAATATACTATATACAATGTATTATACTATATACTATATTATATGTATTTAAAATTTATTATGCTTTTAGCCACTAAAAGTCTGAAATTATAAAGAAAATAAAGTTTATTTCGTCTCAAAGTGATATATTTAATAAAAATTATTTATTATGAATATGATTATATGGACATCCGTGGGACGAGTACTATGATCCCCATTCAATAAGTATCCATTACAGACAATCCATGCCGATATCTACGGGTACGGATAATTTTGTCATCCCTACCAATGATATGGATATTGATCCAAACCCAACTTTCTATTTTTTTGAAATATTCAAATGCAAAACAGCACTTAATTTTCTTTTTGGTGAATGGGAAAATAAATAACAAAACAAAAGACCAGGAAAACTGACGTTGGAATTGGATTCCCAACTCATCACTCAGAAGGATCGAACAACTAACTGAACTAAGCTAAGGAGCTTGCATCCAAATCCTCCATCCTTTGCATTGCTAGGCCAAGTTTACCTAAAAAGTCAGCACAAATATTAGTCTCTCTGCACACATGATTGATTTCCACAGTCCATTGATGATGCAACAATGTACACATGATGAGTGTCAAGTTAAGGTCGTTTGTATAAGATAGTGGCATAATATTTAGAGCATTTATGAATTATCATGTGTGCACGACCTATTATCAAAAAACAATGTCCAAAACGAGATTTGTTGCGATGTATGTGATTGGTAGACCTCTAATGTTCATAGAAGTTACTTCACCAATTTACAATATGTTATATCTTATTGGTTTAGGTTTGGTTCATAATCCAAAAGACATCATATTCAATGCATTTACACTTATGGTGTTAAGTTAAAAAAATTTAGTTTTTCAAAAGTTTCTTAAATGTTCTCTTTAAACTTTTGATTTTTGAAATATGTGGGGGATTGTTGTATTTTGTGAGGTATTCCAAAAGTCTAAGTCCAACATTGCTTGTAGGGGTGGGAATAGGCTAGGCCGAACTAGGCCCTGACAAGCCTGAGCCTAGCCTACGTTCCAATCTCAAGGCCTGAGCCTGGTTTACTAGACTGATATAGGCAAATTTTTAAGGTCTGGCCTGACCTAAAAGCCTGTTTTTCAACAAGACATTTAAATATGCCTCCACCTATAAATAGGTCATAGGCCTTCACTTGTAAATAGGCTTGTAAGCCTCTAATGATAAAGAAGTTAGTAGGCCTATACTGATGAATAGGTCGTTAGGACTTTACAAATAAATATGCAATTAGACATCTACTTTTTAATGGGCTAATAGGCTTTTACTTTCAAATATATATATGTGTGTGTGTGTGTGTGTGTGTGTGTGTGTGTGTGTACGTATGTTAAATAGGTCGGCCTGATAGGCCTAATAGGCTTTTTTTAAAGCCTTAGCCTGACCTTTTTAGTTATATAGGCTTTTTAAAAAGCCTTGACCTGACCTTTTTGTTAAATAGGCTAGGCCATAGGCCCCAACGAGCGGCCTGGCCTATTCCCACCCCTAATTGATTGGTATTGAATCTCTAAATATTTATAAGGTAATTTGTGTTTTGGACTTGTAAACAAGCTTGGGAGATGAACGGGCTCGTGCACACAATATTTGGCAAACCCTCTGATTTGCCCTCTGTATGTACAATGATTGGGCCGCAATTAAACTAATATTTCGAAAATCAAATTTAATTTTATTTGCAACACTTAAAAGGCCTGAGACACCAATAATTTTAATCGTTTATTTTTTACTTGGTCATACCTTAATCTTATATGATTTTAAACATTTATATTACCTGATTTTATTTATTTTTTACTTATGTTATCTTCTCTTTATCCTATCTTAATCTGCACGTTCAGATTTTTCAATTTTAAAATGTCTATCATTTCTTTAAACTAGTAAACAGATAGTCCCCACAAACCAAATCGGATCTCTATAGCATGTATTGTCCTCACTCACACGCTTCTTAGTAAAACTTCCCACGATGTCACCCATTTTAGGATTGTTTCAAAACAAGCACACTTAACCTTAGAGTTCCTAAATGATGGGCTCCAAAAAACAATATGAATGTTATTCGTATAAATAGTACCAACCAATTCTTTTAAGCTTTCCTCAATTGTATAGTTCAATACCTACAAAGTTTGGGAATCCCTCAACTTTACAGTCTCATCAGCACAGTCTTAGGATCCCTCTCGTTCCCGAGTGAATCGGTTCATTCATATCTTGATCTTCCAAGAAGGCTATCAAGAGTCACCACTTGTGCGTGTTTTTTACATCGACGATCACTCCATGCCCTCTTCAACCCAAAGTGTTATAGTTATCGATCCAGGTGAATAAATCCTTAAGGACAATGTTCATTCACATGTCTCAACTTATTTGGGTTACTGTGTTACTCGTGCTGCTGTGTTGTTGTCTCGGGTACGCTAACCGTTTTCAGTTCATAATACGAAGTCATTGAACTTTTTCTTTTGTTGTAGCTAGTGGCGGGCCTGACCTATATACATTTTCCAGATTTCCAGAAGGCTATAAAAGCTCCTAGGCTATCATTTCTTTAAACTAGTATACAAGCTCGTCACCATAATAAAAAAAAAAGGAGTTACTTTTTGTACCCTCTCAACATTCTTTTAAAATTTATTTTTTCTATAATACTTTCCCTCTCACACCAACCTCTTTCTAAAACACACCACTCTCCCCCTTTGTGGCCCCTTCACCTCCACGCACACCCTTCCCCCCCCCTTCCACCCACATGCAAAAAGACACATAATATAAACCACATCAATATCATTGATAGAGATTTTAAATCATTCCATGGCAGCATCTCATGGATAATGAAATGGCATTTAGCCTATGATTTACAAATACGCATTAACTTCGAACTTGGGAGGACAGATGAATAGCATTCTATTAATAGCCCTCCTTGGCCTTCCATATATTGTGAATTCCAGAGTTTTATTTTCGGTAAGTTGAAAAAAAAACAAAAATGAATTGCAAAATTAATCTTTTATGCACTCTAAAATCAAATTACTAAAATGCAAATACTTGTGTTCCGGAGATTAAATTTTGGAAAGTAAGAAAAAGGAATTCTCGAATTTAATGTCCGGTATATAAGTATATGCATTCCGGAATCAAATTTCTGGATGCATAAACCGGTGTTACAGAAATTAAGTTATAGAAGATTCAATAAAAGTAATAAAAAAAAAAAAAAAAAAGATAGGGGCATGTGTTATGGGAAGGGGAGTGTATTTTGGAAAAACAAATTAAAAAACATAAAGATGAACAATGTATTTAGTAAAAAAGGGATGCAAAAAGTAATTCCAAAAAAATGGGTTAGGCTAGGGCTCATGGTCATTCCAAAGCCCAGGAACCAATGGCCCAATGTCCATCTTCAAGTAGCCCTTTCGAGGAGACGTAGGAATTAATAAATTTCACCGACTCCCAAACCCTAATCGTTCATCTTCGAGTCAGTAGTAGCCGCTGCTTCGGTGCTGAGCGGTTTCCTATAGATCATAGCTTCTTCGCGTCCTTTTCTTTTACTGTGTTTGTTGGGTTTGCAGTGTTGTGCATTACATGATTCATAGATTAAATAGAAAATCGAATCCCGTCCCCAATGAGGAAGATAACCCAAATTGATAGGAAGTGCCGTATGACACTCCAAACAGCAGCGGCTGTAACCTCCAGTCCCATGAAATAACGTTCTCATCCACCGATGGCAAAACCATCTCGACTTGTGCTTTGATCCGGTACGCCGTCGTTTGGTGATTTGCCATTGGTCGGGATCGTTGTGGTTTCTGGTGGTTCTCTGCTGTGTGTGTGATTTGAAAAGGGACTCTGAGGGTTAATTATCAGTTACCATTGTTTTTCAATTTTGTATTAGATTAGGTTCAATGCCACGTCGCTGGTAGCTATCGCTGCAATGACCAACGATGCTATGATTGGACCAAAAGCAAGAGTCAATTGTTTCGCATCCTGATAGGAATCTGTGGATTTTGTTACTCTTTCGATCCACGGAGCCGTTTACTGCGATTACATTATTTTCACCTATATTATCTTCTTTTCATATATATTTTATTATTGGTTTTCGTTGAATGTTGTGTGCGAAGCCCGTGAGGACTAAGTCAAATTGGAATTACCGTCTGAACAATTTACCATTGATGTGAATATCTGGCTTGCTGAGGCTTCCATTATTTTCCTTCTGATTTTCGACTTTAAATTTGCCATTGACTTGGTATCTCCAGTTTAAGTTTTCAAAACAATTTCTCTTGACTGATCGCTTGGTTCTTTTTTGATTTTGTCCAAGTCCTTTTGGTTGCTTAAATAGTTGTATCTATTAATGAAGAGAAATTGCTAGTCGCAATGCTCACAAATAAATCTTACATTGAAGTCCTCCATTCAAATTGCTTTTATCTTGTTTTATTTTACTTATGATTTTTCATAGAAAAGGATAGCCGTGTCTTAGTTTTTTACAAAATAAATGTCTCAGTGCTATACAAGAGAGTGAAGGGACTATTTCAAGTGTCTCTGCCGCTGTGTGAACATTGAGGCATAACAAAATGGCCGAGTCATCGTTTCGGTCGTCATTTCTTTGGTTGGCGAATCGATTGTTACTCGTCTACATTTTTTTTCTCCGATGATCATGTTTTTTTTTCTCACCTGAATTGTATCATCCTGGATGTTTTTGAAGTTTTGTGGTTTCGGTGAATAAAAAGTGCAGATGATGTGTAAAATGTCAAAATTTCTTCACTTTGAACTGAATGGAGATTCATATCCATGCGGACTCTGTTCATTCACTGATGCACTGGTCAATTTCTCAGAATCATACATTATTCTGTACATGGGTGACATCTTTTCTTTGATTAAGATGATAAGTCTTGCTTTATACTACAAATAGTGAAAAATCAGGGGAATACTGCATTCCTCCCAGTGGACAGTTTATTTTCTGCTCGATCAATCAAACCAGTGTTAGCTTATTATTGGAGATTCATGATTCAATGAATCAGCACGCGTGGTAACGTATTGCCAATAGCATTTACCACGTCAATTAGGACTGAACAAGTTGTGGTATTACTACCTGCTGTGAATAATAACTAATGGAGTAGCGCTTCAAAAATTGCCAGTACTACCTGCTGTGAATAACACGTAGCATGTAACAAAATCAGTAAACATTTTGCTATTTTATAAGCCAACGCAAGGAAGCACTCTTCATAATCATTTGTCAATTTAAGCACCGGATCTGCGGATCAGTAGAGTAAACTTTGAAGCTGGGGTAATGCAGACGACACTCCAAATTATCCCAACTTTAATTTTTATCTTACAAAATTATGAATGATTGGATAATAATGAATAGGCTGAAGTCCTCGAATCGATAGTTTAACATATTTTTTTTTTTTTGACTTAGTTTAACATATTCTGATGAGTGCTGTTTTGCACAATGTATTTAAGAATTTTCTTTGTGGGATAAGTGGTCTTACACGTGTTATTATTTTCTTAAACATTTTTCAGTGTTGTTTTGCATTTGAATTTGAATATTTCTTTTAATTTTTCCCTATTTTGTTATTATTGATATTGATATTGATGTATAGCCTTTACTTAACCATTTATTACATTAAAAATAGTTTTTTTTTTGGTTGACATTTTGTGAATAAAAAATAGTTTAACCATTCAACCAAAAAACAACCTTGTTCCTTGTACAGTAATTTTGACAACAATACTTGTCATCATATAAATGTAGTGATTTCTTATTTTTAACATTCTTTTTTTCTTTTGATATGAAAGATTCACACTCATGTAGTTATGAGCGCATTTTGAATGACAATAATACATTATAAAGTGATGAATTTTAGGGTGTAATCTCATCGATTTGGATTATGGGAATATTCTATTTTTTTTTAATTAATTTAAATTTAATTTTTGAAAAAGAATAATAAAATAATAAAAACATAAAAAATTAGAAAATATAGAAAAAATATTACACTTACACAAAAGCTAGCACACGTGCAGCAAATTTACAATATGCTACGAAATTCATAATATAATTAATGTGATTAAATGGAAACAACTATTTATTGAAATCATGTAAAAAAACATAAGCAAACCTCCTTTATTAAAGAGGATTTAATAAAAAAAATGATGTACCACAAAATATAATCGATGATGATATGGATCAATGGATGCGAATATAATCATGTAATTGACATTAACAAGAGGCACCTTATCTGTTACCAATATTTGATGGATATCGATGCCGAATGAAGATGAAATACACCTAGAAAAAGAAAAGTAAAAAGTACAATAAACAAGTATAAACCTCAGCGAAATTTTCTTAACCCTAAAAAGGTCTATACCGATCAACTACTTAGTCGGAATTGTTCATCTTTTCTTTTTCTGTACAAGAGGAGAATAAACCAAAAAAAGGAAAGAAAAACCAAGAAACTACAAATAAAGAGCAGAAAACATAAATGAAACTAAGTTCCCTTAATGAATACCACCCATGCAACGTCCGCATGTAGGAGGATGTCCAACTTAGGATGCTCCAAAGGTAAGTCCCGTGATGCTCCTCTCTTAGCTAAGTAATCAACACATTGATTACCTTCCTAGAATGTGTCTCAGGCAAACCACCCATTCCCGATTGAGAAGTTCCATGATATCCCACAACAATCCTGCGTAACGACTAACGAAGGAATTATAAATTAATTTATAAATATAAATAATATTATTATAATTATTATAATAATTATTATAATAAAATTAATAATAAAATAGTACTTTTTTAAGACATCAGTTTGGTTTGGATTGAACGGGTTCAAATTCGTGGATTATGATATTCAACATTTAAAATCGGATACGACAAACTGATCTAGACCACCAAATCGTTTCGGCACGATTCAGATTCGTCGAATTCACATATCAGGTTGGTTTGGATATGCCGAATTCACAATTGCGAAGAATGATGCGAATCAGAGCTCGCATATGAATGTCAATGCCATACCCATTTTTTGTCTATGGGTTTACAGTCAAGAGGTTCAAGATGACCTCTTCAGCCATGCCAACATCGTGACTTGCGGCGACCCTGGATGACAGTGAGAACTTGAACGATGGCAACCTCGCAAATTTGACAACGTCGACATTTGCGAAGGAGTGACTCATGGTTCTGCAAGCAATGAAGACACGACTGGACCACATAGTGGGCGCTTGGACCCAAGACAGATTTGAACGACGGCGAGGTCACGAAGGTGATGAATGGAGTTCGCGAAGGAGGGTTGGATTCGTGGGGATGCAATGATTCTGGGTTATTCGAGTGTGAAAATTATAGGGGAAACAAATTTTCTATCCTATCCTACATGTTTTTAACCTAGCCCCCTATAAATGAATGGTGGTAATCTTTTTTATGAAAATATTGTTATTTAATTATGTTTTCAAACTTAATTAATTAATATCACTAATTACATGATGTGATTTAATTGATAATTATATAAAAGTTAAAAATTATTATAACTTAATTTTATTTTTAAATTTAAATGTATAAAAAACAAAAATATATTAAAAGTTAATTTCTGATAAATATATATTTTTATATAAGGATAATTTTGTCATCTGCATATAATTTATATAATATCTTTTTATTACTAGCTTCATATCAAACACAAGATAGATATTATTTAATGAATTATCTGATGCGCATTAAACATTGATTATGATAAGAGTTTTTATCATGTTTATAATAACCCATCCTATCCGTTGATTCAAAAAAAAAAAAACTCATCTTATCTTTATCGAACTCTCTTATCTTATTGATCCATATTCTATTCTCATAATCAAACGAGCTCTAAACTTTTAACTAATGAGGAGGATATAAACTAATATAATAGAATAACTTTATCTTTCATACTGGCTAATCTCATATTAACATAGGAACAATAGCTTCATATCTAGTTCACTGGCATCAAAACTCTAAAATATTGATAGTGTTGATAGACGTCGTAACACTTTAGCAACAGCCCTATGTTTGCTTCTAATTCGGCTGAGAAACAAACATTTTGCAGCTGCGCTTGGTTCACTATTGTTGGCTGTATCTGTGGAATTTCTAGGGTTTTTGAATTGGATGGCTTCCCCTGCTCGTTTCGACGATGTAAGTCGTGACTAACATCCCTCCCCATTTGCTCTTTCATGCCTAGGTCGCTCATTATCTCATTTTTCTCAAACGCAGGACTTTGATTTTGGAGGCGGATTTGGCGGAAACCATTCAGGTTTTGCTTTTGGCTCTCTCTCTCTCTCACACACAGACGCTATATTGTATGTATTCTGATTGTTTCATTGTTCGGAAACATATAATGTAGGGAATAAGAGATCGTCCCCCGACTATGACGATGAAGATTACGATCATGATCCTTTCGGACAAAAGAAGGTTTTCATATCAAATATACATTAATGTTTAAGTCTTTTCCCTCCTCAAAATCTAAACTGGAATTTCTGTTTTTTTTTTTTTTTTTTATGATTTAGGCCAAGTCAAAAGCTGAAGAAGCTGCTTCTGGTGTAACAACAGGAATGATCTTGTCTCTTCGTGAGAGGTATTTATTTCTCAGTATAATTGGTTTTAAATATTGAATCGTACTCACTTAAGTTTGCATTAAACTATTTGAGCCCAAAATTTTTCTTGGACATTGTTTTTGGCAGTCTTCAGAACTGTAAGGATACGCTTGCAACGTGCCAAGTACGTTTTCCCTTTATGAATTGACTTTGTTTGCTCAAATAATTTGAACTTCTTTTATTGAGGGAAGTGGAGTGTAGATATAATTCATATGTTTAATGTTGGAATATTTCACGTTGAAAAGGCTTTTTTTTTACTGTGCAAAGTTTCATATATGTTGGGAATAACTTAGGTTGACTCTTACCTTTTTCTTTCCACATCATTGCATTTTCCAGAATGAACTTGAGGCTGCAAAATCTCAGATTCAGAGATGGCGCTCATCATTTCAAAATGAACCTTTCATACCTGCTGGGTCCACTCCAGGTTAGTCTATACTTGTTTTTTTTTTTTTGCAAGTGACATGTGAATTAATTATTCATGATCTAGTTCTGTTTATAGTTATTTTCTGTGTTTTTAAGATATGCCCGGGCAATTATTTCATTTTTCTTCTTTGTAGCACCCAAATTTGTGATTAATTATCTTCAAGCCCTGAAATCATCTGAAGAGTCTTTAAGAGAGCAGGTTCAAAATCTAATATTTCATTTGTTGCATCAAAATGATTCATTATCCCTTTATCAGTTTTTATTGATGCCTTTCACTGTTCTATTGGTTATCAGCTTGAAAAAGCAAAGAAAAAGGAAGCTGCATTCATTGTAACATTTGCGAAACGGGAACAAGAGATAGCTGAGTTGAAGGTAGCTAATATTCTGAAGATAGGATTCTTGTTTTTTTACAGCATGAAATTGTGTTATTTTATTTATTTATTTTGCATCAACCTAGAATCGCAGAGTAAATTGTTTTTTCCTCTTATAGAAGATATATTATTGAATAGTATTAAGACGAAATCTAGACTGGGTTTGTTCTTTCTCTCTTACTCTCTCATATACAGCGAACAACAAAGATCATCAAACAATTGTCTATACTCTATATAGAGATTATTTTGTCCTATATCCGTGTAATTTTTGAACCAAAAAGGGTGTTGAGTCTAATTAAATCAAACTTCAAGGAGGTCAGTATGAAGATAGAACATCCTTTTAAGATGTAAGCTTTTCTAGCATTGTTCCTTATTATTGTAGGTGTATGAAGTTCAAGAAAAGCTTGAAAGTGATCCTTTCTAAGCATTTTAACTTTATCGTATGATTGCTACAAGTCTTATCTTGATCAGAAAGTTCAAAGCCCCTTGCATTTTACAGATTTTAATGGTTTATATTTTAAAAAATTTATTTAATTTTGTTTATGGATGTCTTAACTTTTTCAGTCTGCTGTGCGAGATCTGAAAGCTCAACTTAAGCCAGCATCAATGCAGGTATTGTTTATCATATCTTTAGAGATAAGTTTGTTCACTACTGATTCTTCATGCTTCTTTATGCATTAATTTCAGAAGAGCATTATAGTTTTCTAACTTCTTTGAGCCATTTAATGTTTGTTTATGACTGATTCCTTGCTTGTGTTATAGTTTTATTTTTTAATTAGCAGAAACGTATGCACCATGTTGTCAAATATCAAGCACTGAGCTGAAATATCCAGTTTAAAGAACTGCATCATTTATATGTTTATTGGTTTGCAATATTTTTTATAACCCAATTGGGTTGTTTATAATTTCTGTTTATATCAGGAAAGAGTTGCACATTTCCTCCCTGAAAGCAGAGACACCATTCCTCATTAAATCCAGCTTTATAAGTGATAGAAACTGATTATATTATACCAGAAAATAGGATGAACAGTACAATAATTTTCCAAGTATTCGAAAGACTTGGGACTCTCCCTCTAACCTCCCTTCCCAATACCAGAAATACAAAATAATCAATACCTTTTTCCCTTCTCTACTTCTATTTATAAATTCCTAACCCAGAAACTAACTCTAACCGCCAGTAATTAACTCTAACTGTCATTAACTAACTCTAATTGAATTACTACATAACTAACCCATTACAATTAACCACTAATAACATAATAGAGCCCATTAAGGCCCATATCTAACAATACTTCCCCCCTAAACTATCACCTTGTCCTCAAAGTGAACAACAAGTGACCTCTTGAGATAATTTTTTCCTGGGTCCCATTGTTTGAAGCCTGACGACCAATGCAGCTGTCCACCGGGGTCCCATTGTCGCTCTTCTTCAATTCCCACGGAAAAAAACCAACATATCCCCCTTCTGTTTCCTTTGAACCAATGCTGCCTTGATGTCCCCAATAATTCCCTCAGCATCCTTCAATGTTTTGGGTTGTGACCTGATAGATTTTAATAGTTGGGCCTTTGTAAAGTGAGCCCCTACTCTTTTTCTTTCTAATCTAACAGTGCCCTTCCTCTTTACTGTAAAGAGATGGGCTTGGCTCATTCCGTCACAGATCAGGCTCCATTTGCAAGATTCACATTCTGCCCATCTTGGTTTTTCTTTCTCCTCTATGGTGGTTATACGCAGAAACATAACCGCTTTTGCGATACGATTCACCTCTCGTCGGCACCCCCCTGTCGGCTCCTCTGCGAACTTCCCAACGTCCGTCGTGTGTGGGCTCAAGGGGGGTATCTCCTGTGATGGAAGCTTAGCCACCCTCCATGGGAGGCCGGACTTCTTCGTTACTCCACCGGTCTCCACGAACAAGTCGGGGTCTGGGGATTTGTTCTTGACTTGATCACTTATGACGAGGCTGATTGTTGTGGCCATGGCGGGGCAGCTAGTCTCCGCAACCTCTTTTCCCAATGTCTTGCTATCCATCATACAAGGGTTAAAGGCCAACAATGGAGGTTCAACCAACATGTGCAAACTCCCAAAACCCGAAGCCACTAATGATCTAACTACCTCCGTCGTCGTGTTTTCCGTCATGACCCACTCTGGTTTTGCTTCCTCTTTTTTTGTATTTTTTTCCTCCTCAAGATTCTTCTTGATCCTCAAACCTTCGTCTTCATTTCCATTTCTTGGCTCTAATGAATTTGTCCTCCTTTGTTGGCTCCGCTGTGAAGGCTGAAACCTTCGTATCACGGCGGATCTGAACTCCTCCCATGTGGGGTTCAAAGCACACATTTCCCACCATTTGAACCACCACAAAGCTTCACCTTCCATCGCGACCATGGCTGCATGAAGCCTTTCTGGGTTTGAAATCCCCTTCAAATCGAAATAGCATTCGATCTTGTTCACCCATCCAAACGCATCTTCACTGGAGAACAAAGGAATTTCGAGTTTCCTCTATTTGTCTCCTCTTCAACTCGACTCTTCTCCAACCACCGAACGCCTGTTGTCGCTGGTATTATTTCCACCATAATTCTGATTGTGATGACCACTATTGTGCGAATTTTTGTTCAGAATTTCCAGGATCTCGGTGATCCGCCTATGGTTTTTTGCCTTGTTTTCCTTGAGGAATCGCTTCTGATTCTCGAACCCACGCTCAAGTGCCTCAATCCTTGCTTCCATTCTTCGAGTTTGTACCATGAAACACTCCCAGAACCGAGTGCTTTGATACCACCAGTTGATAGAAACTGATTATATTATACCAGAAAATAGGATGAATAGTATAATAATTTCCCAAGTATTCGAGAGACTTGGGCCTCTCCCTCTAACCTCCCTTCCCAATACTAGAAATACCACATAATCAATACCATTTTTCCCTTCTCTACTTTTATTTATAAATTCCTAACCCAGAAACTAACTCTAACCGCCAGTAATTAACTCTAACTGTCACTAACTAACTCTAATTGAATTACTACATAACTAACCCATTACAATTAACCACTACTAACATAATAGAGCCCATTAAGGCCCATATCTAACAATACTCCTCCCCTAAACTATCACCTTGTCCTCGAAGTGAACAACAAGTGACCTCTTGAGATAATTTTTTCCTGGGTCCCATTGTTTGAAGCCTGACAACCAATGCAGCTGTCCATTATTGTTAGATATGGGCCTTAATGGGTTAGGACCTTGTTAGTAAAAATAGTTAGTTATTTTGCTATTTTGTTGTATAACTGCTATATAACTGCCATATATTGTAACTGATTTTAGTAACTGTTAAATAGGAAGTAGGAGGGAAATTGTGGGTATTCGGTTAGTTTGTGGGCATTGGTTGGGACTTTGGAGAGACTAGGCTCTCGAATTCCTAGAGATTCATTGTACTTTTCCTATTTTCTTAGCAATAGAATATCAATTTCTATCAACTGGTATCAAAGCACTCGGTTCTGGGAGTGTTCCATGGTACAAACTCGAAGAATGGAAGCAAGAATTGAGACTCTTGATCGTGGACTTGAGAATCTGATGAAAACCAGCGAAGAACAACAAGAACTGATGCGAATTCTTGAGGATAGAGCGGAAAATCGAAGGCAATTCAGTGCGATTCTGGAAATCCTTAATCGGAACTCGCAAAGCAACAGTCACCACGACCAAAACATTGGAGGTTGTAACGCTAGTGACCATGGTCAAACTGAAGTCGGAGATGGTTTGGGTCGCAGAGAAGAACAATGGTGTAAACTCGACATCCCTATATTTTCGGGTGAAGATGTGTACGGGTGGGTTATTCGGGTCGAGGAGTACTTCGATTTGAAGAGGGTAACCGATCATGAAAAGATTCAAGTCGCCAAGATAGTTGTGGAAGGAGAGGCTTTGTGGTGGTTGAAATGGTGGGAGATGTGTGCCCTGAATCCCACATGGGATGATTTTCGATCCGTCGTGATACGGAGGTTTCAGCCTTCACAGCGGAGCCAAGAAAAAATGTCAGACCCAATAGAGCCAGGAAATGGAAATAAAGAGGAACCAAGTAGAGTAGCAAATCCAAAGAAGGTCTCGACAGTGGTGCAGGCGGCAAAGAAGAAAGCAGAGGGGGTAGAGACGAAGGAAAATGGTGAGACATCAAGGGGCCATAAATTCAAGAATTTAGTTCAAGTTGACAGGAGGAGAGAAGAGGAAGAACACCAAAAAATTAGGGTTACTTTGCGAGAGAATTCACCTCAATCTTTGTCAGGTATGGCTGGTGGCGAGATGAGAGAAATGAGAGAGAAGCATCGGGCCCCGATGGTAGAACAGGGGCAAAATCACCTTACAATAGCCAGAAATGGGAGTGTTATGGAAAGAATGGACAAGGCTTGACCACCGCCGGAACCACCGGACTGGGATCCTCTTACGGTGGATGACGATACTAGAGCGACGGCGCAGAGGGAAGAGCTCGGTGCCGCACGACCAACCCCATCTAGTAGCGCTATTCACGAGAAGAGGGGGATGGTCGTTGTTGATACACTTCCTGCCAGGCCATTGCCAATGCCGAAACCGCCCTTGCCGGACGTCTGAGAAGTGGAACCGCCGTTGCCGAACGCCGGAGAAATAAACCCTATCGGAAAAACCAAACCGTTTCTGTGTGAATTTGTCGTGAAGGAGAGAGAGAAAGCAGCAAGGGTAGAAGTGGAAAATGGCAAGGTGAGTCCACCTCTTGACCTAAAGGGCCATGCCCAATTTGGTGAAAAGAAGCAGTGGGTTAGCATAAGAACTGTTGGGTATGCATGGGTTGATCACACAGAATTGGTCCAAAGAGGACAAAAGCAAGCCATGTTCAGTTTTTCCATGGAAATGGAAGAAGAGAAACAATGGGGCTCCGATGCACAGCTGCATACTACAACGGCAGCGGGGTCATCAGGCTTCAAGCAGTAGGACCCAGGAAAACTGTTTTTTAGAGCTAGTTGCTATTCACCTTGAGGACAAGGTGAAAGTTTGGGGGGCGGGGGGTATTGTTAGATATAGGCCTTAATGGGTTAGGACCTTGTTGGTAAAAATAGTTAGTGATTTTGCTATTTTGTTGTATAACTGCTATGTAACTGCCATATATTGTAACTGCTTTTAGTAACTGTTAAATAGGAAGTAGGAGGGAAATTGTGGGTATTCGGTTAGCTTGTGGGCATTGGTTGGGACTTGGGAGAGACCAGGCTCTCGAATTCCTAGAGGTTCATTGTAATTTTCCTATTTTCTTAGCAAAGAATATCAATTTCTATCAATAAGTTCTTTAGCAAATGAAGAGTGCAAATTGTAATTCTGTGATTAATCCTTTATTTTCCCTTTTAACTTTTGGACCATTTGGTTCTTGTTAATGTATGCTTCAACAATCTGGTTGTTTACACTTTACAGTCTTTTTGTATGACATAGAATAAGCTTTAAGGTTGAAATAATAAATTATCTTGGCCACTTTGCTGCTGCTCTATGAATTTCTATTTGTCTCTCTCTTTCGACTAGTACTGTACAATCCAGTAGGCCTATATTATCTGTACTGTGATCTTGTATATTAGCCGTAAAGGGGGTTGGGTTGTAGAAAAATCGCAACATGTCCTTCTGCTTCTTTCTACTTTAATGTGTTTATTAGAATTGTAACTACCCTGGTACTAACTTTAGGGATAGATCCTTGTGGGATATTAGAATATTACTTCTTTGTTAACTTAATGAAGATTCAATAGCTGTCACAAATGAATAGTATTAAACTAACATTGAATTTGATAAAGGTGCCTCTGCTGTACTTTTACAACCTATTTGTCAGTGCTGTTTTCATGTTTGTGGCACCATTTTACATCTTTATTGCCTCATGCATTTTAGTTGAAACTTGAAAGTCAATTTTGCTGTGCAATTTCCAAATCAATTTGGCTGTCATGTTGCATTCCACTTTGTGCGCGCGCGTGCGTATTTTTTTTTTTTACCCGTTTCTCTCCAAAATGGTAGTACCTTATTTTCCTTTGGTGTTTAATTTTCAGGCAAGGAGGTTGTTACTAGATCCAGCTGTTCATGAAGAATTCACCCGTTTAAAGGTTTGTTATTCAACTTTGCACTGACTTTTATTGAATCAAGTTTGGTCTTTTGACACATGGAAGTGGGGATTACATGTCGATAATCTGTTTTGTGCTAGGAAAATGTTAGTCCAAGTTGTCTTAGTTTTTATCACCCCATATAGATATTGTGAAGAAACAATATCTTGTTATCCACTTATCCTATATGATGAACAGTGTTCAGGTTATTATTTAGTGGTAGTTCCATTCCTTGTTCACTGGTGCAATTTATTAAGAGATTTTATTACTGTGGAGGCAACAAAATGAAAAAGAAGTAGGGAACCACTTTCTTTTAAAAAAATTGGAAGAGGGTAGGAACTGGGAAAGCTTCCTTTTTTGAGGATTTAGTATAAATCATAGTTATCAATCCCGGATAGCGGAGCGTAGCGGCCAACCCCCAAAAACGCTATAGCGGGATAGCGGGAGCGGTATGGCCGCTATTTGAATGTATAGACATATAAGATAAAAAATTTAAATACACACATATGTAAATGCTAAAACATAACAAATTACTGAACAATGCAAACATACTCATAAAGTCATAATATATAATCATAATTCATAAGTTATAGACTAATGCTGCAAACAAAATCAAGTACTTGTGCAGCAACCAAAATCAAGTCATAATGTGTGTGGACTAATGCAGCAAACAAAAGTAGACTAATGTCTAATGCTGCAAACAAAATCAAACTATATAGTCTGGATCTAATTCTAAGATTCTAATCATCTTCCAAATCTTCCAATGTTGCCTCATCATCATCTTCATCACTACTATACTTGTAGATCTCTTCCTCGGCCTCTTCAGTTTCTTCATCACTTTCTTCCTCTTCAACCTCTACAATTTCCTTTGCTTTTCCCTTTCTCCTGGAGCTTGAAGGTCTTGAAGAAGTAGCTTGTTCTTTCAACCTGGTTTGCCGCCTAGTGTATGTTAAAGGCTCACTAGCCCCAGCAACACTAGCAACAGTTCCCCAAGTTAAAGTATCATCTTCAAAAACTAACTCATCTTCACCATCTTCAGAATCAGCCCTCATTTCTCCCACCAACCATTCATTACTTTCATCAATGCCATCCAATAGAATGGGATCAAGCACATCACGAGCATCATAACGTTCCTTTAGAGCTTGGTTATACTTAATGTAAACCAAGTCTTGCAACTTTTGGTGGTCTAGCTTGTTTCTCTTCTTTGAATGAATCTATTTGATAAGTTAAAAATAATCAGCCAACAATTACTCACATAAAATCAACCACTACAATTCTAATTCTAAGTAATTAACAATTACTAACATGCTCAAAAGTGCTCCAATTTCTCTCACAGCCAGATGAACTACAAGTTAGGCTCAACACCTTCACAGCAATTTTTTGCAAATATGGACAATGTGCTCCATAGCTCTTCCACCATTCAGCTGCAAATGGCATGCAATAACTTATTGGACAATAAAATGAATGGGCATGTAATTAAACTAAGCAAATGCACTTTTGCTTACCAGGAGCTTTTGTCTTCCTTTGCCTTTTAACAGAATCCAAACCAAACATGCCTCCAGCTCTTTTATATATTGACAACTCATCTAATGTTTTATCTTGCTCTTCATTTGTTCTACACAACCTCTCAATGCATTTGTAGAGGCCATCCAATACTTCCGGATCTGAATCAATCCTTGGATTGCTAAAGAATAACTCTGGGTTAAGATAATGGCCTGCTGCGTGCAATGGGTGATGAAGTTGGCACTCCCATCGTGTATCAATGATAGCAAAGATTTCTTTGTATTTATCTTCATCTCCTCCGAAAGCTCTTTGAATAGCTTCCTTGGCCCTATCCATAGCTTCATATATATAACCCATTGCCGGCTTTTTTTCATTATCTACAAGCCTAAGAACGTGCACGAGAGGCCCCATTGCCTTAAGAGAAAAGACCACATCATTCCAAAAGCTGGGCATAAGTACAGTTTTTGTTGCTTGTTTTCCCTTGGCCTCTTTAGATGTCTTAGTTGTTGTCCAATCATCGGAAATGAACATCTTCCTCAAGTTGCTTTTCTGTTTATATAGCCTTTGTAGTGTGAGGAAACATGTAGCAAATCTTGTGACTCCATGCCTAACCAATTCAGACTTGCTTGTGAACTTCCGCATTGTGTTCAAAGCCAAAGTATGGTTGTAAATGAAACCAACAAGAGCGACGCCTCTTTGTATTGCCCTTTTAATTCGAGCAATCTTTCCAATATCCTCTAGCATCAAGTCCACACAATGTGCAGCACATGGAGTCCAATATAGATTTGGATACTTGACCATTAACATTTTACCTAAGTGCAAATTAAATAAACATTGATCAGCAATAAACAACTTGAGAATTTGAATTAGGAAACTACATTAGTGTAGGTTAAGTTCTTACCAGCCATGACATAATTACTTCCATTGTCAGTCACCACTTGTATGACATTACTCTCTCCAATCTCCTCCACAAAGCTGTCCAATAGCTCAAAAACCTTCGGACCGGTCTTCATGTACGAAGAACCATCAACACTCTTCACAAACATAGACCCCAATGGACAATTCACCAAGAAATTTATTAAGGTCCTGTTCTTCCTATCCGTCCAAGCATCCGACATAATGGAACATCCATACTTTGCCCTCTCTTCCTCATGCTCCTTCAATAGTCCCTTTGTATGCTCCATTTCATTTTTAACTCCCGGAACTCTAACCTCATGATAGCTTGGAGGCTTGAGATGTTTCCCATAGTTTCCAACCGCTTCAAGCATCTCCTTGAAGCTTTTTGAGCGCACAACATTAAAGGCTATTGAATTCCTACACAAGAAACGAGTTATGTATTGGAGACAGATTGCCCTTGCTTCTTTATCCCATTGCTCGTTTACTGCTGTTTGTCTTTGCTTCTTTGTTGTGGCTGTTTCTGAACTTCTGAGAATAAGTAAATCCATTGGCCCTTTGATCGGTTTTGCTTTCTTGGCAGAAGGACCATCAATCTCAGCTCTCCTTTTTCCTGCTCGTATTTCAGAAATTCGGTGCACAGGTTCATCATCATCAGACTGCAACTCCTCACTATAACTCTGTTTTGCTGTTTTTTTCTGCTCAAGGGCATCCTTGAGAACGACCTTAACTTCAGTTGGGACCTTCTTACATGAACTAACGTCACCCCGCAGTCCCATCTGGTGCCTTTTGGCTCTGGTAATCCCACCGGTGCTAGTGTGACCACAGAAATCACATGTCACAGTTTTTCGATCCTTGAGGTTCTTCAAACTGTTCCATTTCCAGGCTATATCAATGTTATCTCCAGAAGGCTTAACCAAACCACAAGAAGAGATTGAAGCTGGGACTTGTGGTTGAGTAGATGAAGCAGCCATGACTCAAAACAATAGCAGAGCACTATAGAACAACCGAAAAAACTGAGATGAAGGAGAGAACAGAAGAAACAGAGAAGGGAAAAGAAGGAAGAACAAAAAAACAGAGAGAAGGGAAAAGAAGAAAAGAAGAAATAAACCTGTGTTGAAGAAAGAGGGTGGCCGGAACTATGGGTTGGCCGGAAAAGACGGCGGCGGCGAGTGGAGGAGCAAATGACGGCGCCGGTGAGTAAGACGATGGCAGTCCTCACGTTCGAAGAGAGACAGAGTTCGTGTATATTGGTTGAATTGAAGCATGGGAGTAATATAAAGGAAAGAATCTACCCTAAATATTGAAAACCCGACAATACCCTAACATATTACCGTTACATGCATAGTTGGGGAGGGTAAAGTCGGGTTTTAACCCACTCAACCAATAGCGGCCGCTAATGGCGCTTCTTGGCCGCGAAAACCCGCTATTCGGGCACGTTTTGCGGCCGCGATCGCCGCTCCCAGAAACTGCTACGCGATGGAGGGCCAGTAGCGTGCCGTGACCGCTCCGCTCCGCGAACCCGCTATAGCGGCGCGATCGCCCGCTATTCACTACTCTGGTAATACAAACCATAGAGACAAAGAGGATAGCTTCTAGGGTGAAGGGTGGTGCTAAATGTGTAAATGGGGCTTTCAGCTTGCAATTATTAGCAAGTGCTTCCAAATTAAAGTGATGAATCCAGGGGGAGCTTAACAAAGCTTCTGAAATGTGTTTACCTTTTATACATTTCTAGCATGGACTCCTTATAGCCCAGATTTAACATGTCTTCATTTTTTTTTTTTTTTTTGGTGGCTTAAGACAGTTTATTCTTTTTCATGTCTTCATCAGTTCATTCATATGCATCACGTGTCCTCATTTCCTGCATATATTAGCAATTTGTTTTAGACTTTTAGTTGTTTATTGGACATATTGTTTACATTGGTGATTACTCCTTCTGAGTGTTTCTTACAAACGTTCTCATCTGATCATAGAATTTAGTTGAGGAGAAGGACAAAAAAGTAAAGGAGTTGCAGGATAACATTGCTGCTGTGAATTTTACGCCCCAAAGCAAAATGGGGAAGATGCTCATGGCTAAATGTAGAACCCTGCAGGAGGAAAATGAGGAGATTGGGAATCAAGCTTCTGAGGGCAAGGTGCTGCTATGTTACTTGCTTAAGCTTCTAGTGTCACTTTTTCCTTTTTATTTCTTCATTCATGTGCTAGATTATACATGCGATTTTTTTTTTTTTTTTTTTAAGTTTGTGTGTTTATGGCTTTATGTAGCATCGACTTGTATTTATGAAATGCTTTACCATGGTTTATAATGCTAATGATATATGTTGAGCTGGAAAAAAAAAATTAGTTGTATGCCATTTAGTGTCTGAATTGATGAATTCATGCTGATATTGTCTTCGTTTTCCTCCTGATTTTTCTTGTTTGCAGATGCAAGAATTAGCAAAGAAACTTTCGCTGCAGAAATACCAGAATGTAGAACTCAAGAGTCAATTTGAAGGTTAATTGTTCAATGATTTATTCTCATTTAATCCTTTGACCCTTTACACCTGCTACTCAGCGACTGCTAGTTTCCGTGGTCACCTTATCAGATTCATTAGAGAAGTTCATTTAGAATCACATATTCACATTATCACATATTAATGTTCATTCCAAATACTCCGACGTATATAATAATATTATATTGCGGACTATAAAACTAATTGTTTGAAGTATATAATATGATACTTGAGATATCATGTTGAGTGAAGGTGCTGAACTTGGGGTGTTTTAACATGATAAATGTTTGTTAGGGAGAATCTTAGATCTGTTTGCCTATAAAGTTGGACACTGGGGGGATTAAGAGTTACGCTAAATGCTGTTCTATTATCATTTCTCCATGCTTTAGCAATTTATGTAATCTTAATTCTTAAAATTGACTACAGGGTTGCAGAAGCATATGGACGGACTGACAAATGATGTGGAAAGATCCAATGAAATGGTTTTTGCTTATCCCTACTTTTATATTTTAATGTTATTTAAAGATTGCAACGCATGTTCGCTTCTGCATGATGCTTTATTTGTTTCATACTAAAGCAAAGTTGGAGAGAAACGGAGATCCGTATTTTTTGAAGGAAAAAACACTTAAGGACCTCAACAAATATTTTGTTGGGAAAAGGCTTAATGCATCAACATATTCTGATACGGAATAGATAATTGTATGTAGATTAAAGAATTTATATAATATGGTTGAACAATTTAACAAACTAAAAGGAAATGAATTCTATTTAATTTCTAATGAGTACTGAGTCATGTGTGAAACACTAGATAATTGAATATTTAACTTTTTTATTTACAAATATGCAATTAGAGTGTAATTGTTAAAAAAAATTAAAATTAATGAGAAAAAATTGTATTCATATTCATCTATGTATACTTTTTTTTACTGCGGATGAGTTTTTAATAGCTTTGGACTTTCTAAAATTGCCAAAAATAATATAGTTATCGTTTTCTGAAAAATAGATGTATAAATTGGGTCTTTGAATTTTAAAGAATGATATTTTTATGTGATTAATTAATATAACCATCCATGCCCTACGGGCAATCGTTAAGAAACAAAAAAAAAGAAAGCTTTTATTGAATTGGTGTATTTAATAGATTAAGAATTAATGTATTTTGTTTCTATTAGGATTCCTTCATCCATTTGTATATTTTTTGAAAATTTAAATAGACTTTATATTTTTTGAAAAAATTCAAGCGTGTCTCTTTGTTTTTGGAGAACCCTAATGGAACTCTAACAGATGTGTATGAAGGACTTGGTTACGAATTTATATAAGTTTAGGGATTCAATTATAAAACTTTAAATTTGGAAAACCTATTTGAATTTTTTTCAAAAAGCTCCGGGACAACAGAATAATTAAATCGAAAAATAGTATTATTATACCCTTTTTTTTTATTTTTGGATCTGGATTATTACAGAGTAACTTTTATAATTTTTTGGGGGGGTAATTTTACAGCAAAAGTAATCTTATACTATAACCAAGACATTCCTATAGAATTACTTTTAAATAAATACATTTAAACGTGAAATTCATTCTTTTACAAAAGTACATCAGTTATCCAAATATTCTTATGCTGAGTTCTTGTTGATAGTTAGTTATATGCAAGGTAATAGTGTGAGTACCCGACTTCAATGGGTTTTACCGCAGGTTCTTATGTTACAAGAGAAAATCGAAGACAAGAATCAGGAGATCCAAAGACTGAAAGATGAGGTGCAACAAAAAAGCTTTATGGAAGGCGGGAGAACAGATGCCGCATCTAACAGAAAAGACAGCGATGATATGGTACTTAAGGAAGAGGCTGTCTAATCTTCAGCTTTAACAAATTTTTGTTGGTGACGGCTAATTGTTTCTTTAGGTTTCACTGATACTTGTTTATTCATGTATTAAATTCAACTTATAATTCGAATTTTTTTCGGGAAATATGCAATTGTGAATTTGCACGAGGAATGATTGCCACTGTCCGTTTGGAATTATAATCCTAGTTGCTTATTTGTAAGTTGTAACATTATTTTGTCAAGGTACTTGTGATAATTAGAGCTTTTTAGAAATTTCAATTGGAAAGTTATGTTAGAAATGCTGTTAGTGTTGCCATCTCAGGAAATTGTTTAATATTCAAATTATCGCGAAATTATTCCATCCCGTGCTTCCGTTGTCATGTGTGATTGTGAACACTGAAATAGCTCTAGGTGAAAATATTCGCCAAAATGATGACACTATAACGGTGCGTTAGCATGGTAGTCGGTAATAGTTGTTATAGATGTTATATTTGTATTGTTGAATTATTATATGTCTTTTTCTCATTAAAAAACGGCACTATCAACATATATAAAATTGCAAATACAAGTTTTGCCGATTTTAAATTTGGGGGTTCCTTTCTCCAAACAGCAGAAATCTAGATCATTAATTTGAGGAAGAAGATTCGTTAGGGAAGAAGACTGTCACATGATTTTAGGGTTTCAATTTGGTCTTTTATCTTATTTTTTTGTTTCGATTTAGTTCTCCCACATGGATGACATGTCAACTCAGTTGTCCAACTTGGCACATAACTGTCACGTACGTTAACATTAACGGCGTTAGTAATAGACATAACAAAAAGGACTACTTTGCATAACATTTGATAAATAAAGGACTAAAATTAAACTTTTTAAAGATAAATGTCTAAAACGAATTCTAAAAATAAGATGAAGTATCAAAAATATATTTTAACCTGAGATATAATAAAGCCTTCTAAGAGAAGAGGCTAAAGCTCGTGTTTTAGTGACCTAGCCCGGAGATGGAAATGCATATGTTGAAGTGAAAATGAATATAATAAGATGAATTCTTTGGTACCAAAGGGAAATTTTATCTTATCTAGGTGGTTCAATCATATGGTGAGAACCTTTTGACTTGACTCACTAACATGATCCATTTAATTGAGATGGAGCATTCTAATTGGGCAGGATAACTTTTATCCCAAAATTATTGGAGGTACCGCAGAAGACACCATATAATAAATAGAGTAAAGATCCAAATTGGACCTTGACAAAAAAATATGGTGATATTTTGATCCCGGAGAAATGAAAATAACAATTTGATCATCAAAAATGTAAAATGCGGGTCAAATTGGTATTTTTTAAGATAATTTTTAAGGATATTTTAGTTTCTGTCAGAGACTATTTTAACCCGCATTTTACATTTTTTATGATCAAATTGATATTTTCTATTTATCAAAAACCAAAATGTCACAGTGATTTTTGTTAGGACCAATTTAGTTCTTTACTCTAATAAAAATGAGTTAAATATTAACTGGTTATTATATTTTAAATATTTAACTAATAAAATTATTTTAAAATAAAACATGTATTTAATTCCTAGAATGTCCCTGGGAGAGAAGAACTATATCATTTTGCTCATAACTTAAAACTAGTGTAAGCTTCTATTTGACAAAAATAACTAATAAGTTAGTTGAAAGTTGAAAAAATAGTTAATAGTTGAAAAACTAACTTTTAATCAAAAGGTAATAGTGGAAAAATTAGTTGATTGAATATAAAGTATTTGATAAAATTAACTATTGAACTAACTTATAGACATAAAATGATATAAAAGGACACATTTATATGATTTTTTATATAAATTCTATCTTTATATTATTTATTTTCAAATAATTATTATATTCAATATTTTAATTTTTTTGTCATCTTAAGAATTAGAATATTATTTTTTAATTAATTTTTTATTTTTCAATATTTTTGTTAAATGAAATGAGATTATATAAATGATAAAGAGGTAGGGGTCGAGTAAAGTAGGAATTTGATTAAAACAATAAGGGTAAAAATGAGAGAAAAGTTAATAAGTTATAAACTATTTAGAATAGCGTTTGAAAAAAGGTTATAAGTTAGTAAGATAAGCTTGCTTGTCAAGCATCTCTATTTTGGTTACACAAGCTAATAAGCTAGTTAAATAAGCTCTAAACTAGCTTATTTGTCTTGTCAAAGAGAGCCTAAGGCTTTATTTGCAAAAATAATTGATAAGCTAGATGATAGCTGAAAAACTAATATCTAGCTAAAAGTTTCTAAATGAATGTCAGGGCCGACCCAAGGGTCAAGAAACTAAGGCCCTTACTTTAGGTCTCAAAATTTTTTTATTTACACCACAAGTAAACATTTAGCATTGGCTTGGGACTAATATAACATCCGCCTGACTAACGCTAAAGCCCACGCTAATTAGCGTCAGTCAGGTTTATGCTACCATTTTTTTTTAAAAAAAATTCATTAGAAAGGCCTTGCGTCAGAGTTCGCTTTAGATCATAATAGGTGTTGGAGTAGCTCTAATGAAAGCTTATAGTTGAAAAGCTCGCTGATTGAATTTGAAGTGTTTGATAAAATTAGTTGTTTAACTAACTTATAAATATAAAATGACATGTTTATATGATTTTTTATATAAATTCTATTTTTATATGATTTATTTTAAAACAGTTATTACTTTTAATTCTTTTATTTATTTCAAATTATCTGTCGCCTTAAAAATTATAATACTATTCTGTTAATTATTTTTATTAAATAAAATGATATTTTTATATTATTTTTAAATAAATATTATTTTATGTGATTAGGATCTAATAAAGTAAGAGTTTCCTTAAATAGTAAGAGTTAAAAATGAAATAAAAGTTACCAAGTTATAAAACTTTTAAAAATTAATTTCTGATAAAAAATATTATAAGCTAACTAGAAAATAGTTATTTACTTACTACCAAAAAAACCAACTTGGATTGTCTTCGGTCTCCCACGTTCTCCAGCAGAAAAAATGTGAATGAGGAGAAAAGAGTGAATGAAGAAAGGTGAGAAGATGAGAAAGAAAAAGAGAAAAATTAAGAAAGGGATAAAAGGGATAGAGCGGGTACCACTAAAGAGGATCCAGATTCCAAAAACAAAACATGGTTATTTACTGCATATCTGTACTTTAATTAAATAAGTTTATAAATGAGTCGATACTGGCATGTTTGACTTACCAATCGTAGCCTAAATCTGGATGGCCAAGGGTAATAAATGTCGAGCATGGCTTTTCATCCAGAAGAACTCGCACGTAGCTTGTCACGTGTCAGGCTCCAATGCTCTGTCCTCCGTTTTCTTCTCTTTAGCAAACACGCACCCCTTTAACGCATACGTGTATCACCTGTATGCTACCATCGTGCTTATCCTTTGCACTTGCCGTATTCGTTAACACTTTTTCTTCTCTTTCATGACAGTAGGTATTTTATATGGTGGATATTCATAAAAATTATTCATCATACTTAAAATAATTATTCGTATAATGAATATAAAAGGAGAAACGGATAATTACTTGTAATATTTAATGGATATGGATGAGGATATGATTATTTTAGTATTCATCTCGTCCCATACCGGCATATATATATATATATATATATATATATATATATATATATATATATATATATATTAATATATTAAACTTGGGTCACCTTTTTGGTGATTCTGAAACTAATTTCTAAGTGTGAAGGGTGCTTTTCATTCGAACCTACCATATGTTAAATAGATACTATTGTCTTGTTATTAGATAGTGAACATATTTCTTGTGTAATTGGATCAATTGCCTGGACAATATTGAAGTGGCTGATGACCGAAAACTATATTAATTTATAGGCTTGTTGTACTGTGAAATTATATGAGTTTCAATTACTGAAATTTAATACGCGGATGAAATATATATATATATATATATATATTTTCCAATGTTGTTCAGTTGTTCATCACTTGGGTTCTTATCCTTCATGAATTCCTAGCGTCGTTTAGTTGTTCTTCACTTGAGTTCTTATCCTTCCTGCATTCCTATTCTTTCTAGTTCTATAGATTCTAGCCTAGGACTTTAATAATATTCTTTTTTGTTATATACTATCATGATATTTATTTGAGAACATGTTATAATACTATGTTTTGTTATAAACTATCATGATATTTTAGACCTTAATAATGTTTTTATTTATTTATTAATTTTTTAGTTAATTAAAGTACGAATAATGAGTGCGAGTATGAGTACTTAGGTACCCAACGAATAAATATATGGATATTTCAGTTGCTATCCACACGGATATGAATCTGAATATGAATATTTTTTTTTAAAACACGAATATAAAAACGAATATTATAATATCCTATCTATTGTCATTCCTATTCTTTCTAAACTGTTATGAGCAGTTTATTATTTATTCGAACGTGAATCACTCATCTTATTCCATCCGAAGCGAAACTTCAGTCCAAACTATTAATAGAAAATATATTTTAATAATTTTTAACTGTAAGATTAAGAATTGCATTAACTGCAATTTTTTCTTTTAGTTGTAGAGAATGTAAAACCTTGATGAAGATCGAGTAAGTATACAAGATGATGAAGATCCTTTAGAACTGTTAGTTGTAAGAAGCTGATGACCTAACTTGTGCCAATAATTAAACCTGGTCAGAAAGTTTTACTTGAGTTGAATTCTTAAAATTAAATCTGATATATTTTTTAGATGGATTTAATTGACATACATTTGGCATTGTAAAATTTTTTGATACAGCCAATCAATTATAAATTATCATATTAATTAAAATATTTAATTTTTATATTAACTATCTTAAAAATTATTCATATCATAATTTTTGATTAATTAACAGTATAAAAATTTTATACTAATAATATAAAGTAATTAAACTCTAATTTAGGTTTGTGTCATATTTTGTTAGTCCACTTTAATTTTTTACTTTTAAAGTTTCATTCATGACTTAACTAAGTATAATATTAAAATTTATATTTATCTCAATATTAAATTAGCTCAGTTCCGACTCAATCATTAATCAAGTCTTAAAATCGGACAGGGTTCAAATTTTAGAAATTAACCCATTGAAATCTTTGAAACGAAATAGGACCACATAAAGTTCGGCTCAACCCGAACATAAACACTAGTAATAAGTTGGACTCTCAGCATAGCAAAATATATGTAAATTTAATCACTTTCATATTTATTAAGATAATTAATTATTTATATTTAATATTATTAATTTCATTTAAAAGTCAAACTTCATTGTTTAAATTATCTCTCTTTGTTTATTCATATTAATTATATTGTATGAAAATTTATTTTAATTAAATGCAATAAAATGAAGGACATTTTTGATATACTATCATTAAATAGGATACAAAAAATCAATTTTTATATATATTTTATTACAATTTAAATGAATCAATTTTTGTTTATATTTTGTTATGGAAGAAGGAAGTTGTAACAAAAGAAATAAGTTTTGAAATGTTAAACTCGCTTCAACGCATAAAATGACGGGCTATGAAAAATAAATTAGGATCTGGGTTCCTCTACAGTGAGCCCACTCATTTTAGAGGGTAAAGTGAGCTTATCTCTAACGTTAAATAAGTGAAAGGGTGAGATTAATTCATATTTTAAATTTTAAATATTTTTTATTTAAAACAATAAAAAAAAAAACAAAATTTGAAACAACCCACATGATATAACCACCGTTTGTTGCACTCAAGTACTGCACTTTTATTAATTTAATTCACTGTTACATATTTCAGTTTTAGTCCCTTTGGCTTGTGAGTTCTGTTGACAGGGTCCCCTTTATTGGCAAAACTTTGCCAATCAGAAAAATAAGCACATTCCTACAACCACCAAGGGGACAGACAAATTGGAATTAGATAGTTCAGGATCAACTTCTCATGTCATTGTTGCCAAAAATATGTGGAGATTTTGCAATTCACGACCAGGAACCAAGCTCAAAGCAACTGCAGAATTACTAGCCAAGAGTCTAAGCTCATTGCGGTTATAGCATTGATTTAAAAAGAGTCTAAGCTCTATTCAATTATAATTTGAGTTGATAATTGTACTAGGTATTGGTGTAAGTTTTGCCTTTGAAATACTAACCATATCAGTTTTAGTGGAGCATTTTTCCATTGTACAATTTTTCCTTTGTAATGGATATTTTTTATGGTTTACCATTGTACTACTCCATGCTGTAATAAACTCATCAATGGAATAAATATCTATTCAAAATAAAAGAGAAAGGAAATAACTTGTGGTCAAGAATTGAGATAAAATTCTCGCAACCCCCCCCCCCCCCACACCCACACACAATTCGTCATTGCTGTGGTCATTACCTATTTGAGCTATCCTATTATTTCCATCAGCATCACGTGGGGGCCTAGAGGCACCAGTAATCTTGCCCTGCGCTCCACATGGAGGAAATGTCTGACCATTTGAACCTACACAGATAACAAATCAAATCAAATCAAATAGATATACATACATATGGTGGTGAGGAGTAATGAAATTGAAGAGAAGAAAGGTGACAGGTGGCGGATCTGGAATTGTCGGAAAGAATTGAATGAAATTGAGATAAGATCATATGATGTGGATGTGAATGCTTGTGAATTTGAATTAAGAATGAGAATGGAAGATAACTCAGGCCCGATGCTGTTGAGAAGTATTTAAGGATTACATACAAACAAAGAGGAACAATGGTGAAACAAACTGGCAGATCAAGTCACCAGATTTATGTCATAATTCCATTTCTGATCCTTCAGCTTGTGTGCTATATATGTCACAAATGCGCCAATAGACATTGCTACAAATATTAAGGTAGTGCAAATCCATAATGGTTCATACCTGTGTAAATTTATAATAAAGCGAAAATTACATGCCGTGCCACCCAGCTGAAAAACACAAAATGTAGTTTTTTATGGTAAAATAATATGAGTTTAATTGTTATACACTGGCAGTGTAAAATATTTTTACATAGACATCCAATCATAAGTTGTCATATCAGTAAAAAAAATTGACTCTCATCCTAACTACCTTAAAAGTCATCCATACCATGATTGGTGATTGATTGTCTATGTAAAAATGTTTTACACTGTCAGTATATAACAATTAAACTCAAATAATATTTGTTCTCCAAAGTTCAACAATGGTAGGCACCCTCCACAAGGGGACATGTTATAAGCTGTCAAGCCACAATGATACTACAATGAAGTAAAATAAGAAATAAAACAAAAATAAAAATAAGTGAGAAGATGTAAACTGTAAAAATTAAAAAAATAAAACACAAAAGGTAAGGAAGGTTGATCGGCTTCATGTCAGTTGTGAAGTAAAAAGTGAAATTTTAAAATTAAAAAACAAAAAAGAGAGAAGAAAGGAACTTGTTGGCAGAAGCAAAATATTGAGGGAAAAAAATTAAGGCAAAACGCCAAAAAACTATTTTCATACCGGATACTGCTCATATAATTATGCCTAACAATTTATCAACTTTATTCAAACTTTATAAATTATACTCAGCAAAATGAGTTCCATTAAAATGGTAAATAAAAATACTATAAGATTTCAATTGTTCCCATATTATGCTTTTTTTAATTGTGTTTTGGATAGTTTTCGATGTCAATTTTTGACAACCAACCCTTTTGGATGGGAAGTTGTGTACTGAAATGTTATTTTAGATGAGAATATCCATTGTAAATGCATATAATGTGTGGTATATACAATGGTTGATAGGAAAGTGGACTTCTGGTTGGATTTGCATGTGAACATATATTAGCTCATAGAGATTTAATAGGTGAAGTTATGTATGTAATCTCATGTTTATGTGCTGTAAATGAAAAATTTTAAAAGCAAAATTGTTGCATTTTGTTTTACATTAATATTGAATATTAAAGGCACAACTGTTGCTTTTTGTTTTTAGTCATATTTTGTTTGAGTAGAACTTCAGTGGAAGTAACTCTCTCTTTATTGTAGGAGTAGCACTTCGATAGTTGCTTATTGATTTGTGTGACTTTGATGTTTATCAATAACTCCTGTCTGTGTCATATACCATAGTCTTAAACTGAATCAATTTTATCAATTAGAATATATTTTGTACATGTCTACTTCTTTTTAGTGTCTTCATTTTATAATTATTATCTACCTTTTCAATTATTATCTACACAACAAATTATTTTATACGGTATTTATCTTTATTTCAATCTTAATAATATTCATTCATTAATTTTTGTTGTCTTACTTCATTTTAGGAATTTGAATCTGCCACTTATGATACTGGTAATGATATTTGTTCTTTAAATATTCTTACCCAAATGAAGAGGTTTGCTTCAATTGATGATGGTGATATTCGTTTGGTTGATATGATATCACATCGGTACTCCTAAACAAAGATTATGACAATGATCAAGAAGGAGAAAAATTAGGTTGAATTAATATTTTTGTTGCTATATATGTAGCAAATTACATGTATTGATCATGAGGATGTTATGTACGCAAGTATTTGTTATGCTTTTGCCATGTATTTTGTATGTAAAAGTCCTTTAATTTGTTATGCTTTTATTGTGTACACTGCATGTGAACTTATGGAAAATTGGTTGGTTTTAACTTTTAAGATATATATACATTCTAGAAAAACTAAAAATTATACAAGATTGGTTTTATTTTACAAAAACTTCATTTGATCTTAAGTTTTTAACATGAAATACATGAAATTAATTCTGATTTGATATTTTAGTATATTTATTTATGGGACTTTACTATAGACATTGTTAGCATTCTGTTTTTCCTATTAGTGGACATCTTGTTTGACAGCTTACGCATTAATTTCATGCTCTGCTTAATTTTATAATTTCCTATTAATTTTATTATTTTCAATTTTTCTATTGGTAGAAAAAGTTTCAATTCCAATATACCTCATTCTTTTGAATTGTTATCTACATTACAAGTTATTTTCATTGTATTTATCCAAATTTCACTATTAATAATATTCATTCATAGAAAATTTGATGCCTTATTTATATATATTTATGTACTAAAATTATATTTATAAACAACCTTTAAGATAATAATTTAAATTATTTTTAAACACTTGTGCGGGGGATCGCACTAGTGGTTGTAAAAAGAGGAGCGGAAGCAGTGGGATCTGAAGAAAGAAAGAAAGAAAGGAAAGAAGGAAGGGAAGGGAAGAAGATATTGAAATTGGAAATAAAAAATGATGTCAGGACATCATTACACCTCTATTGATAGCCAAAAGGTTTCAGGATCTGTACCTGTGAGTTATCTTCCATTCTCATTCTTAATTCACATTCACATTCACATCATTTGATCTTATCTCAATTTCATTCAATTACTTCAGGCAGTTCCAGATCCGCCACCTGTCACCGTCAATTTCACAGGTCCCAATTCCACTTTCTTCTCTTCAATTTCATTACTCATCACCACCATATGTATGTATATATATTTGATTTGATTTGTTATTTGTGTAGGTTCAAATCTTCAGACATTTCCTCCATCTGGAGCACAGGGCAAGATTACTGGTGCCTCCAGGCCTCCACGTGATGCTGATGGTATATCACGTGATCTTATTTCTTTATGCTAATTATTACTTGCAACACCGTTGTTTTGTGTGTCAAATTGTTGGTTGGTTTTTGATGCAGATACATTTTCAAAACCTGGATCAGGTTCTGATGAACCCCAACAACAGAGTGGTTGGTTTCGGGCTTTCTCCGTTGCTGCTTACAAATCATACTTTGACGTTGACACTTGTGATGTTATAGAGAGGATTAAGGACTCGCTCTTCCCATTTAGAGGAACTTTCAATGAAAAAACTGCTACCAACCCTGATTTGTAAGTCTTATTTAACTGCTCATTATTATACTATCAGTGTTATAGTTCTGCACTGTGGTGACTATTTTTTTATTTAATGATCGCTAACATATTAAATAATGTGTTGTCTGTCAGTTGCATGTTCTTGATATATAGTTCTTATGTTTTGTGTATGAATGATGAAAGTGACGACTTTGTATAAGTAGTAGGCTTTCTCTTACTAGATCTCTATTACTATTAGCTGGAGGAGTGAAAACTTATGGTTAGCAATGGTCAGTAATATTTATTTGTAATGTAGGACACTTACTCCTAATGGTATGATTTGATGCAGGAGTAGGGGAGGGAGGTTAATTTTCCATTTTAGGTAATCATTCTCCTTGTTTGAGAAATTTTCAAAATGAAAGGAATAAAATGTAACCTTTCAGTAATCCCTTTGTTGAATTTTTTTAACATTGTAATCTTATCTAAACTTAAAATCTCTTCTCTTTCTCACCAAACTCTTCCTTCCAAAAGTACCCTAAAAGTTTGGCTGTGAAGAAGAAATGGTCAATAGGTGTTTCATGCTTCACACCCATCCAAAAAGAGATTTGCGCTACTACATGAATTTTGTTGGGGTGGTAAGAGTGGTCCAGATTCCATCCTCATCGAAGGTGGGCAAACTGGGTTCTTCACTTCTCTTGTTGTCCTGCCAACTGATGCGTGACAGAAGCACTAAAGGAATAAGGAAATTGATTGGTACGTAGCATTGTAGTAGATTACCTAGATCTCACTAGGTAGAAACTCTAGAATTTACCCGAACACAAGGGAAATCCTTGTGATACATATTAATAGATGGAAAATGCAACAAAATTGTCAGAGGTCAATATATCCTTTGTATTAGCTTATGCTCCATTTAATTATGTGTTGGTTTTGTTTTATTTCTTATGTTACTTCATTGTAGTATCATCCGTGGCTTGACATCTTATTACATGTCCCATGTGGAAGGTACCTACCATTGTTGAACTTTGGAGAACAAATATCATTTTACCATAAAAGACTGCATTTTGTGTTTTTCAGTTGTGTGGCACGGCATGTAATTTTCATTTCATTATAAATTTACACAGGTATGGACCATTCTGGATTTGCACTACCTTAATATTTGTAGCAGCATCTATTGGCACATTTGTGACATATATAGCACACAAGCTGAAGGATCAGGAATGGAATTATGACATAAATCTGGTGACTTGGTCTGCTGGTTTGTTTTACGGTTATGTCACCATTGTTCCTCTTTGTTTGTATGTAATCCTCAAATACTTCTCAGCACCATCGGGTCTTGTCCAGCTATTCTGTCTCTATGGATATTCTTTGTTTGTCTTTATTCCAGCTTTGGTGAGTTACTGCTCTTCAAATTTTCTCCCTTTCAGGAAAATATGAGATTTGACATTTTCATCCTTTCTACCTCCAAACCCTTTGTTTTGTGCAGTGTATGTCCGTTGTGCCATTGGAGATATTCAGATGGGTGATTGCAGGTGTGGCTGGGTTCATGTCTGCAACATTTGTGGCACTTAACCTCCGGGCACATATCATGTCAGCAGGTGAGAGCTGGTTCTTGATTGTTGCTGGCATTTTCCTATTGCAACTAGCTCTATCCGTTGCACTGAAGATCTACCTTTTCACAGTATCGGTTTGAGAGGAAACCAGTATTATCATCAATCAGCGTCAATGAAATATAGATAACAAAGAGAGAGCTTTTTGTCCTTTTAAGTTTTCATTAATATAATTTGTAGCTGAAATGTGATTATCAAATTAAGCCATCATGTATTAATTCATTTATGGCAAATTAGAGGCGAATAATAATAGCTTGTGCTTTTCAATTTTCATAATTACAAGTATATGTCTTAGACATTGCAAGTGTATATATGTACACATGCAGAAGTTCTATTTCCCAATAAAGGGTCAAACTTACATTCACATGTCTCAATGTGAGTAAAGTTAATAATTAAACTGTGTCAAAAAAGAAGGAGAATATGTGTTCAGGATAGCCGAATTTCCTTCCTTTCTTTGTTTTACTTTTGGCCTGGGAAAGATAGAATTTACCATCAATGTAATTACGTTTAAGACTTTAAGTTACCTAACAATTGACATGGCTCCACCTCCAAAAAAAGAATGACATGTCAATATAACTACACGAATGCTAAATAGTTTGACGCGATTTTCATAAAACGACTTACGAAATTCAAAATGAAACAATGAAGTAATGCGTTTTTAAAGCTCCCTTGTTTTTCGCTTTTTTGTTTGTTTTATAAAACAAAAGAAATTTATTGTGTTTTGCATTCGTCGTAATGTTAAAAAAACTGTTTTCGTACCTGATAGCACTGCTCATGTAATTATGCCTAACAATTTACCAACTTTATTCAAACTTTATAAATTATACTCAGAAAAATGAGTTCTACTAAATGGTAAATAAAAATACTATAAGATTTCAATTGTTCCCATATTATGCTTTTTTTAATTGTGTTTTGGGTAGTTTTTGATGTCAACTTTTGACCACCAACCCTTTTGGATGGGAAGTTGTGAACTGAAATGTTATATTTTAGATGAGAAGATCCATTTTAGATACAAATAATGGTGGTATATACAATGGTTGATAGGAAAGTGGACTTTTAGTTAGATCTGCATTTGAACATATATTAGCTCTTAGAGATTTAATACGTGAAGTTATGTATGTAATCTCATGTTCATGTGTTGTAAATGAAAAATTTTGAAAGCAAAATTGTTGCAATTTGCATTTTAAAGAGAGGAAAACAACTACTCGAATAATTAATTATCTTCAAATAAAAAATAAAAAATATGTAATAAATAAATTTAAAATCTTAATTTTAAATAAATATAATATATATATATATATATATATATATATATATATATATATATATATATATATATATTGAACTTGTAGACAATTATTATTTATATAATTATCTGAGTACTTGTTTTCCTCTCATTGTTAAAATAATTATACGATGAATTTTTTTATATTATTAGACATATATATATATATATATATATATATATATATATATATATATATATATTATAATAATATATTATATCTATTAATATTTTAAATATATAAAAAAAATTATCTAGTAAATTTTTAAACAATTTTGAAAGTATTAGGACCTGATTTGAGCAATTTAAACTACAGGGATCAAAATCACGTAATTGTAGAAGTACATGGACTTCATTTGAGCTATTGAAACTATAAGAACCAAAATCACGCATTTGTGAAAGTACAAGGACTTGATTTGAGCAATTAAAACTATAAGGAGCAAAATCACGCATTGGTAAAACTATATGGACCAAAAGTACAATTATTCCTATTGAATATTAAAGGCACAACTGTTGCTTTTTGTTTTTAATCATATTTTATATGAGTGGCATGTCAGTGGAAGTAGCTCTCTCTTTATTGTAGAAGTAGAACTTGGATAGTTGCTTTTTGATTTGTTTGACTTTGTTGTTTATCAATAGCTCTTGCCATGGGTGATATATCATAGTCTTAAACTGAATCAATTTTATCAATTAGAATATATTTTGTACATGTCTACTTCTTTTTAGTGTCTTCATTTTACAATTATTATCTACACAAAAAATTATTTTATATAGTATTTATCTTTATTTCAATCTTAATAATATTCATTCATTGACTTTTTGTTGTCTTACTTCATTTTAGGAATTTGTATCCACTACTTATGATATCGTTAATGATATTTGTTCTTTAAATATATTGTTATCCCAATGAAGAGGTCTGCTTCAACTGATAATGTTGATATTCGTTTGATTGATATGATAATACCTTGGTGTGATCTCATATGATCTTTTAGGTCACTACTAAAACTTTCACTAAGCTAAATACTTTGCATTCCAATGGTATACACATTCTTCATATAGCAATGAGCCCACTTTCCTTGACCTTCAAAATACTCTTCAACCAATTGTTACTATCAACTTTATATTTGTCAAGCAAATCATCCCAAGCCTGATGAAATTTTGATTCATCTTCATAATTAAAAATTCAAGCTTTGAAATCCTTCAAAATACAAGAATCATTTTTCATCATATTTCCTAAATGCCCTATACCATTCTGCATGATATGCCAGACACATAATCCATGATAAGTGTCCGGCATCACCTCAACCAAAGGTTTTGCCATAGTAGGGCCTTGATCACTGAAAATAGGTCTAGGATTTTTTTGCTTGTGAGCTACTAAAAAGGATTCAAATAACCACATAAAAGACTTTACCGTCTCATCATACAAAAGAGTAGCTCCAAATATCACAGTTTGTCTATGGTGATTAAATCCACAAAAAACACCCAATGGCCTACTTTCTTTGTTTGTGCAATATGTTGTGTCAAAGGTGACTACATCACCAAATATAGCATAATTAGTAATCAGTCTGGCATAAACCTAGAAAATATTTGTAATTTTTTCGTCACTATCTAATTGTATATTGTAATGAAATGAAGGATTATCATGTAATTGGCGTTGAAAGTACCTTAATAAGCTTTTGGCTTCGCCATATGCCAAATCTCGCTTTTGTTTGCTTCGAAGATAGTTCTTTTGGTCTTGTTTGACATATCCAAGGACATCTTTCCCGCCTGCTTGCTTGCTAATCAACCCATGCATTTCTTTTGGTCTTATACAAGAGACATCCACCAAATCTATTTGTAAAGCTTGCACCTTTGAAATCTTTCTTTGTGAAGGCAACATATGGCTGGTTTCTGAAGTTTGAAAAATATGATTATGATTCAACTCAAGGTCATAAATCACATATTTTCCCCTTTCACGAACTAACTTGAGTGTCATTTTTACTTGACAATCGGTTCTTGTTTGTGCACGAGGAATTTTTGTTAAAGAGTCTCTCTTATCTTGTGTTCGATAGGGATGGCAAAGTGGGTTAACCCGTCCCGCCCCGCCATTAACCCACCTTAAACGGGACGGGGCGGGCCAACCTGTTTTAATTGTATGGGTTGAATCCCCCAACCCACCCCGCCTAATGGAGGGTTGGCGGGTTGGCCCGCCAAACACATAAAACCTTAAATTGGGTTGGTGGATTGGCGGGTTGACCCGTTATAAAAATTAAAAAATAATCATATGACATTTCTTTTTTTGGACAATCTTCAAGGCCTTTCTTAAATTATTATTAAAAAATTAGAATAATCTTATCTTATAGCGTGTTACAAAAGTAAAGACATTATTATTTTTAGTATAAAATAATTTCAGGTAACAATTAAGTTAAGTTAAATAATATTAAATAAGTAATAAATTAATAAACAAAAATTTATTTTTTAGTATGACTGGTTGGCTCGACCCGTTTTTGGATGGGTTAAGCGGGACGGATCAAAGTGGGTTGGTGGGTTGAGGACTCCAACCCACCCCGCCAAATTTTGACGGGTTAGCTGGCTGACCCGCGGGTCACAACACACTTTGCCACCCCTAGTCTTCGATGACCCTCATTTGCACATACTAGCCTTAAGCTATTCAGGGACGTACTTATCTATAAGACCCTTATTTGCATACAATTGTTGATCATCAAATCCAACCATTGCACCTTTATTTCTCCAAAACTCTCGCACTTGTTGTACCGTATCAAACTACATACCCAATTCAGGTAATTTTTTTTTTTTGCTGCAATTAATCTGATAAAAAATAATAAATCTCAAATAAATCAATTAATAATGGAAAAAAATTAATTATATGACAGTATATATAACAACAACAATAATACTAATAATAAGAATAAGAATAGGCGACAACTAACCTGGAACAAGAAGATATCTTTAAATTGCATTCTTCACTTGATAGAACTTTTTCAATTTCTTGAAGAAGTCATGGACGATTTTTAAAAGTTGATATTTCTCTGCACAAATTTTCCTCCATGACCATGACGAGACCTTGGGATTTAGTGGGATGCCATGTTTTTTACTTCTCTGCACTTGTTGATAGGCCAATTTTATGGTGGACTCCTATGTTTTGGGGAGCATCAGTGTTGCCCAATAATAACCTTTTATCATAAGTTAGTTTTGAATTTTTTGTTAAATTTAACCGGTTGAGTTGCTTACGTCTAAATATTTTTTAAGGGTATTTTTACAAATTAAATACAGCCACTCATTTGACATCCAAAATCAAGTTCCAACAAAAAGTCCCCGCCTTTCTCTTCATCTCCACTTGGAGCTGATAACACTTGATAACAGATCCCAACTTCAGATCTAAAATTGTAGTGAGGAGTTGATAACACTTGAAATAAAAGTGTGGTCTATAGTTGTTTCAGATCCCAACTTTATCCAAATTGGGAGCAAAATTTAAGTTCCCAACTTTATCAACTCCTCACAACAGTCCCGTCACCGCTGATCGGCCTTTTTGTCTGGTAACTGCGAGCCCAGCATGGATGATTTGGAAATCACAAACTACATTTTTATCTTATGCTCCCAATGCTTCTTACCCTGTCTTTTAGCTCAATTTGATGAGATAAGATAAACCAAGATACTTTCTTCTTTTTTATTCATTTGTGTTGTTTTGCGGGGCACTTTGGTTTTCAGGAAGCTAGCAGAGCGTGGGTATCACATAAATGCCAAGAAGTGCAAAGAAAAATTAGAAAATGTCTACAAGTATCACAAAAGAACCAAAGAATGTCGAAGTGGCAAATCAAATGACAAAACTTACCATTTTTTTTTATCAATTAGAAGCCTTTGTTCTTCAGAACCACCCTCCAACAACTCAATCCTCCAACCCATCAAAACCACCAGTCAACAGCAGCACTATTAGTTTAGAAGGGTGGGGAAAAACTAAAAAGAAAGAAAACCTAGGTGAAGAAGGGGAGAAATCGGTGGGAAAAGTCCAATTATTATGAGGGACCTAAAAATAATTATTCAAATTTAAAACAACTTTTTATAAATTCAAAAAGGATTTATAAATAAATAATACATTTTGTAACTACTTGTTCTACAAATTATAAAAGGAGATAAATATATTATTTATGTTAACAAATTCCAGGTCAATAGATTGCAACCATTGATTACATTTTAACTCAAATCCAATGATTGAAAGATTGGGCACTACCGGTGTATCCCAAACAAAGGAGTGCACCTTAAAAGCAGCCGTTGTTGATATTCACGTTGGTTTCCTTGTCAGTGAACCAACACCTTAAGACATTGGCAAGGTCTTCCCAGTATCTGCAGTATGTTAGTGGGTGGTTTCAGATTTTCCTTTTTATTATTTTAAATAAAAAATATTTTAAAGTATGAATTAATTTCAGCCGTTCACTCATTTAATGATAGAGATGAATTCACTCGCTTTAAGGAACCAAATCCAAAAAAATTAACTGTTATTATAAGTGACACAAAGCCACGTCAGTGTCCTTTTCATAATTCGGGTGTGTCCGGAAGACTTTCTTTTAGTTTTTTTTTCCAAAAAAATCACAAAATTCTGGGTAAATTTTCTGGTTTGAAAAAAAGTATGTAATTCAGATTAATTAATTTTCTTAAGTTTTGCCTGATTCATCAAATTTTAATTGGCTTTGACCGATATTAAAGCTATCAAACTCTTCAGCCCAAATGGCCAAGTTTTGGTCAGTCAACAATTTCTGAAACCGACCGGAGTCATTTCAATTCTTACAACTTTGTTTTGCAGTGATTGGAATTCCAGAAAGTTTGAGAGGAATCCACCATACCTAGCATATTTGGTTTAGTTTTTCTCTGAAGCAAACGGGATAAATATACGTTCCGATATAATTATTTTCAAAGCTCAAATTTGGAGCTTGGTATAAACGCCGGTTTAAATGGAATTTTGCATCAACCAAAATTTAAAACAAACATAATAATGCTAGTCAAGCTTTGCGTTAATTCACTGTTTCCTTTTAGATCTTCACACATGGAACTTGTTACAATTTTGAATTTTGAATCTGTAATTCACTGTGACTGCTTGCTTTTAACTTTCACATGGAGCTTGTTGCGATGTTGCGGATGGATGGAGAGAGGTGAGTTGTGAGAGATTGTTAGACACTTCTTTATGTTTGCCTGTTTTTTTTATGCATAGTTTGTATAAGGATATTTTTTTCTCGATCAAATAATCATGTATGGAGGCCTAATTAAAAATATTTGATTTTTATAAAATTTATATTATAATTTATTTATGAGATAATATATGATTAGTTGATAATATAAATTATTTTATAATAACAACAAATGTCTTAAAATTAAAAATATTTGACTTTTGTAATATTTATCCATATAATTTAATAATTTATTAATGATAAGATGATATATAATTGGTTGAAAGTATAAATTTTATCAAAATTAAACAATTTCTTTTTTAATGTTTCAGCATCAAAATCTGTTCACGTTACACGCCGATGTGGAAGGTTTAGGTATAACTGTTCGCGTGATGATGTTATATATCTGGTGATTACTACATAATTGTTTTGACATTGACATTTTATACCTTTAAGTACATTTAACAAAAGCCAAGTACACAGGACATGATAAAGAAGAAGGTTATTAGATATAAAACATGATGTTTCAATGAGATTGGGACTTTAGGCAGCCATCTAATCCTTCATACATTATTTGCTGCCACATTTTTCTGAAGCTGCACTAGCCTGCAACCACCGCCATTCATAGGCGGTGTTTTTTTTCTTTTTTAATATATATTTTATCTAGATTTTTCTAATCTATATTATTCTAGATTCTTGTAGTATTTATATCAATTTCAACACTAACAGCTTTCAATGATCAAACGCCCAAACCTCCCTGTCCTCTCTTGCTAGCTCCTCTTCTCCATGGCTCCAAGCTTAACTGCTCATAAAGAAGTGGTGCTCCCCCACCCTAGTAATTCCCCATCGTCCATAAAACTTGAAGGATCAACTTTCTTAGCGAATGAGCACCCAATTCTTACTCACGTCCCACCAAACATAACCGCCACTCCTCCACCCCACGATCCTTCAAACACCGTCGGTTGTTTCGTCGGGTTTGATGCCAACGAGCCAAGCAGCCGCCACGTGGTTTCCATAGGCAAGCTCAGAGGAATCAGGTTCATGAGCATTTTCAGATTCAAAGTGTGGTGGAGCACTCATTGGACCGGAAATAAAGGTGGCGATGTTGAGCATGAAACACAGTTGATGGTGTTGGAGGAAGAGAGTGACATAGGGCGTCCCTATGTTCTTCTCTTGCCCCTCCTTGAAGGACGTTTCAGTTCCTGTCTCCAACCTGGACTCGATGACTACGTGGACATTTGCATGGAGAGCGGGTCCACACGTGTTTCTGATTCTAGCTTCAGAAGCTGTTTGTACATTCATGTAGACAATGATCCTTATTATTTAATGAACGAAGCAATGAAAGTGGTACGAGGATATCTTGGAACATTCAAGCTTCTAGAAGAGAAGACCCCACCGGGTATTGTGGACAAGTTCGGGTGGTGCACCTGGGATGCATTTTACCTCAAGGTAAATCCCAAAGGAGTGTGGGAAGGGGTGAAGGGCCTAGTGGAGGGTGGGTGCCCTCCAGGTTTTGTCATCATTGATGATGGTTGGCAAACCTTTTGTCATGATGATGAACCCGTCACGGATCAAGGAAGCTTGAATTGCTCTTTACCTGGTGAGCAGATGCTGAGCAGGCTCACAAAGTTTGAAGAAAATTGCAAGTTCAAGGAGTACAAGTCTCCAAGGGTGTGTGGTGATGAAGGGATGGGTGCCTTTGTGAGGGACCTCAAGGAGAAGTTTAGGGCCTTAGAGTATGTGTATGTATGGCATGCTTATTTGGGATATTGGGGTGGAATTAGGCCTAACGTCCCAGGGATGCCTGAGTCGAAGATCGTTGATCTAAAGATGTCTGAAGGGGTGGAGATGATGATGGTGGACCTTGCGGTAGTGAAGATATTGGAGAATAGCGTGGGATTGGCGGCACCAGAAGAGTTGTACGAGAGACTTCACTCCCACTTGGAATCGGTGGGAATTGACGGTGTCAAGATTGATGTCACAAATGTAAGTGTTTCGGCCTCTTTCCTTTAACCATTTTCTGTTTTCATTTCGAATTCGAATGAAAATAGAAAGTGGGTTAAAAATGTTTAGATTGATTTTAGTGGAAAATATTTTTTAAATTGGATCCAAATTTGAAAACAAAAAAAAAGTTATTTTCATTGTTTCATTTTTAAATTTTTTAAAATAGTAAATAAAAACAAAAAATGGGAAGTCAAAACAAACACATTTTCAAATTTTTCAGAATTTAAAAATGAAAATAGAACCAGAAAATGTAAATTAAACGGTTTGGTTTGTTTTTAGTTTCCTGTTTTCATTTTTTACTTTTATAAATAATTACAAAATTGTCACATTATTTTCATTTTATTTTTTTGTTTTCAAAAATTTGTCTAGAAAATACGGAAAACAATTTTTTTGTTTGTTTTCATTGTTTCATCCACAAATCTTTGAAAACAATAAATAAAATAAAAATAATATGACAATTTTATAGTTATTTGTGTTGCAATTATTTTTTAAATCAGGAAATGAAAGAGAAACAAACCAATCAGGCTCATGGATCTGTTTTCATTTCGTTAATAATTACAAAAATATCATTTTTTTTTATTTAAATCAATTTGTACCGTAAACACTAAAAGCAGTATTATATAAATCTTTGAAAATAAAAAGTAAATTGAAAATAAAATGACAATTTTTTTTTATAATTATTAATAAAAAAAAAATAAAAATATGGAAATAAACCAAATTGTTGATGCTCTTAGCTTTGAATTGATAGTCAGCTTTATCATCAATGGACGGCTGTATTTTAAAAGCAGATGCCATGCTCTTTTTAGTCGTTGGTTAATGGTTGGTGATAAAAGGGATATAAATCTGTTGTCCCAAAAAATGGTGTCTCAGTGTCCCTTATCAATCAAATGTTGGAAATGATCATAAATATTAATCAATTATGATTTTATTTTCTGAATTGTTAAATTGCTATTGATGAGGGACAGAGAATGTGACAGGAAATTGGGAAGGAAGATCTTTATCCATGATAGAGATACAGCCCAGTTTCCAATCAAAATACAAATTTAACGAGTTAGTCATAAAAGATTGTAATAATCCATTGGAATCTTGTTCTGGCGCTCCTCAGAACTTGGGGCCATCCACTGATAAGAACACACATATAAGTTAATTGAGGTGGATAAATGAGCTCATAATTAAATCAATACAAGAGCTTTTACTCAGAGATATGAACAGAATATCTATTTTATAACTAATGACATAATGAGCAGGATAATTCTGAATATGCCAGGTCTCTGCTTTCATGAATAGTGTATAAAAATACAAGAAAAAATGGCATACTTAGAATGATTCAAGCAAGGGTACAGCTTGTTATGAAAGCATTTCTCTGTGCATCATTATCTTTGCCATTAGTTGGAAACAATAGGATAGCTCAAATATGTAATGGACACAGCAATGACAAAGTCGGGGGGTGGGGGGTGGTTAAGAGAATTTTATCTCAATTCTTACCCACATGCAAGTTATTTCCTTTCTCTTTTATTTTTAATTTTCCTCATTCACAAGTGTCTCGTTGCATTGGCATGAGACAATATAGTTAAAGCATTATCGATTGAGCATGTTTCTATTTAGAACTTCATTGAGTTGCAATTAATTAGCTCGATCGGTGCAAAGTAAGTAAATAATAAGAAAGATAACATGTTGGGTAAATGTTATCTTATGTTATGTTAGACAAATCTTTAGAACTTCATTGTTACTCTCTCAATCCCTCCCTCTCTTTCATGTATTATGTGTCTTCTAATCTATAACATGTTGGGTAAACTAGCTAGAAATACAATGTAAGCGCATTCTGGAAAATGTTTTTCATTGTTCTTTCAAAGAAAGATTTTGCTTTTTGTTCCACGAACAGGACATCAATATCCTACTCATCTTGAAGCTGGCCTATATTATTCGGGCTTTAATTTAGTCTTCACAAAATTATCGGACATAAATTGGAGTCTATAATTGTAAGAAATTGAACAGAGTACAAATTAGTATTTTTGCATATTGCAGATTCTTGAGATGATATCGGAGGAATATGGTGGTCGTGTTGAACTCGCCAAAGCATATTATAAAGCACTCACTGCTTCCGTGAGGAAACATTTCAAAGGCAACGGTGTAATTGCTAGCATGCAGCAGGGCAACGACTTCATGTTCCTTGGTACAGAAACCATATCACTTGGACGAGTTGGTACGTTTTTAAAATTTCACCGGCCACTTCGACCTATAAATATGGGGAAAATTCCAGTTTATATATATATATAAATATCAATGTTTATAGATATTCATTGCTTGTGAGTCATGATAATACATTAATGCAGGTGATGATTTTTGGTGCAAGGACCCGTCTGGAGATCCAAACGGTACGTATTGGCTGCAAGGATGTCACATGGTGCATTGTGCATACAACAGCTTGTGGATGGGAAATTTTATACACCCTGATTGGGACATGTTCCAATCTGATCATGTTTGTGCCGAATTCCATGCTGCTTCTCGAGCCATCTCTGGTGGACCCATTTATATAAGCGACTCTATTGGAAACCACAACTTCAAGTTGCTTAAGACGCTGGTTCTACCTGATGGCTCCATTTTGAGGTGTCAACATTATGCACTTCCTACCAGAGACTGCTTATTTGAAGACCCTTTACATAACGGGAAAACAATGCTCAAAATTTGGAACCTCAACAAAGTAAGTTTGACATATATAACCTGTGCGCCTTTTCACATTATGGGTAGCAAATAGCAGTGTCATTTTTATCTCACTTTTTGGCTTTCTTTTTCTGTTAACAGTACACAGGGGTTTTGGGTCTGTTTAACTGCCAAGGAGGAGGGTGGTGCCCTGTGACAAGGCGAAACAAGAGTGCCTCTGACTGTTCACATGTCGTGACTTGTTTTGCAAGTCCTAAGGACATTGAATGGAGCAAAGGGACGCACCCAATATGCATCAAAGGGGTAGATGTGTTTGCTGTGTACATATTTAAGGATGACAAGTTGAAGCTCCTGAAGTGCGCAGAGAGTGTAGAGGTTTCACTTGAGCCTTTTAGTTTTGAGCTTCTTACAGTTTCTCCGGTGGTGGTCTTACCCAAAAAATCAATCCAATTTGCTCCAATTGGATTGGTAAACATGCTCAACTCTGGGGGCTCAATTCAGTCTTTAGAATTTGATGGACAGGAAATTTTGGCAAGAGTTGGGTTGAGAGGACATGGAGAAATGAGGGTATTTGCATCAGAGAAACCATTAAGCTGCAAGATTGATGGAGCACCTGTGGAATTTCATTATGAAGACAGCACGGTGAGGCTTCAAGTTCCGTGGCCTGGATCTTCAAGATTGTCCGTGGTCGAGTATTTGTTCTGAACCAAACTTTGGTTCCTACAATTCCTATGAGTGTGAATGGTGGTATGGGTAAAATCCATAAACTGCTAAAAGTAAGAGTTTCTAAACTATGATTATTTTTTTTATAACTTTTATGTAACGTATCATATAATTAGTAAAAATCTGTCCGAACTTTTTAGTGAAGTTTCAGATGAAGATGTTTTTGTTTGAAATTTATGTCTGAAAAGGTGGTGGATGGCATGAATGGTAGAGATTAGAGAATGATCAAAGGTAGGAAGAGATGGGAATCTTTCTACTTGATTCCCACAAGCAGCGTCAAATACTCCTCCCGAAGCTTGGGTAGGATGAACTTGGATATATCACATGGCTTCAAGGTTGCTCAATCACGTTGGTGAGATACCTCCAAAGGCACTGTAATACCCAAGGTAGTGGAGATACGTACAATATGGGAAATGTGTCTAGGTGAAAATAATATACCTGAGATCTCCTCAGGTGTTCCTCAACTGAGGTTAAAGGAGTTAGGTTATTTGGAGTTAGCTCGATATCACGGTTTTTTCCCTCAAGTCTTTGACAGTGGCAACAGAGTGAATGGGGTACATCAAAGATACTCCAATCGATACATTATAAACCGAAGTATCCAAGGTGGAGGGAATCTCCCCTGATATTGTGTTGGAGAGCCAAGGCGATAGCAAAGAGCCTCCTGTTTGGTGCTTATTTGTCTTGATTATTGAGCTTGTCCCTATTCGAGACGAGTCTTTTAGTCATGCTTATAGTGTTGGACTCGTCCAAGGCCAGGATCAACCTTTAAGTCCAATCCATACTGATCCTTTATTTATAGGGGTTAATGTTGATACCTTTCTTGAGGTGTGCAATACATCCTTGCTAATGAGTGCAATCATAGAGGAGAAGATTTTGTAATCCATTCAACCTATTTTGAGTTAACACAACTTTTTTCCTAGAAGTATCTTCCATAATCATGTATCTAACCGGTGGGTTTGGGTTCAGGTAGACCCAGTGATCGAGTGAGCCTATAGATTTAGTTCAACCTATTTGTGGGCGCCTAGTTTTGAGTAGAGTCAACCAATTTGGTGCAGAAGGTTAGGTTCAATTATTATCACAAAAAAAATTTAAGTCCAACACAATTGTAGGCATCAGATTGAGCTTAGTCATGCTAACGCAGGCCCTTAGATATTTGGCTTAGTCTAAGGATAACATACGGTTTCGTACTAACGGCATTGTTGGAAGAGCTTATAAATAGATTATTTGAGCTTATGGGCATAACTTATAACAATAAATTTATATAAATAATTTATGAAAATAGTTTATGATATTTTTATAAGCTTTTTTTAGTTTATTTTCATAACATTGTTAAAGAAGCTTATGAAAATAAGTTATTTTTTGCTTATTTGAAAAAACTTATTGAATAAGCGATTAATTAAGTTGTTTATCCAAACGTGTCCTAAATATTAGCTACACTCTCTCGTCTTAACACAAGACTTTGAGTGAAGAGTGACTGAAAATAAAGCTAAGGAGTATTAAATATTTTTTATCAAATAATTTTAACCACTCAAATGAAAAACAAAATGTTTTGGAAATGCTAATTTATGATGTAGTCTAATATTAGTGTTAAAAACCTGTCTCTCTGTTTAGATATCAAGGTTTTCTCATGTTACTCACTAATATATTATATATAATAAAAGAAAAGACAGACATAAAAAAATTGGTGGACTTTAATGGTAGGTCTTATTGTAAAAAATTATTTACTATTCTTTCATATATAAGATTGGTGGCGTCTATGTTACACCAGCACTAAAAGGAGTGCAACCTTGCACCTTTTCTCATTGACCAATAGCAATATATCATATTGACACATGTGCAAACTAACTTTTTGTGTTGAGTTCATGTATTTGCAGCTTTAGTCCATTATTCTGATGTATTTCCATGTATTATTTTTTTTGCCTTTTTTGGGTGAAAATTTTGGAACGCGCCTCTGGCTGTTCATTACCGCCAGCGACGAAGCTGGAAAGTCAAGGTGGAGATCTGTTCTGTTCACGTATCCTTCCACGTTCAAGACCATAGCCATGGAATCGAATCTAAAGAACAAGATCAAATCGGACCTTGAATCGTTCCTTAAGGCGAAGCAGATCTATCGGCGGCTTGGCCGTGTCTGGAAACGGAGTTTCTTGTTGTATGGCTCCTCCGGCACCAAAAAATCGAGCTTCGTCTCTGCCATGGCGAACTTCCTCTTTCATACGACATGGATCTCTCGAATGTTCGAGGCGATTCGGATATGAAGTTTCTCCTTCTCGAAACAGCGGCGAAGGCGATCATCGTCGGTGAGTGTTTCAGGAATCCAGAGCTTCATGAATGGGAGAGCTCGTGCTGCGGCAAGTAGAGGCAAGGAGAGGGTGGTGGTGTTCATGATGAGCAAGAACGATAAGATTGACCCCAACCTGCTTCTTTGGGGCCAGGTATGCCCAAAATGATGTTTTGCTTAGAATGATCTTTGACCGACTACCAAGCGGCCATCGCCTACCAGTCACCGAGCGGCCATCCATGTCAGTCGCGTCGTCCGTATACCGTACACCTCCTTTGTGGTGTTTGTTCATTGGTAAAGAGAACTTGATAAAGTAATTTTATGTGTTAAAATTAATAAATTGATTTTGTAAATAAAAATACAAAGACCAGAAATGCAAATATATAAATCATGGGGGTTGTTCTTTGACTAGTTTGAAAAAGTGAAAAATGTTGATTTTTCAACTAATGACATATGGCATATTTAGTGGTCTGGATTGTCCCAAATACAAGGTGCATGGGTGCACCATAGAAGGCACCTATAAGATTTCCTTCTCATGTTAATGAGTATCTGTCACGATGGTAATCGCGATGGCAAACACCAATTCTTTCTTTGAAAATAAAATAAGTTTAAAGTGGAGTTTGTCATCAAATTATTTAAATAAACATAGAAAAAACCGTATGCGAAAACGATCTGGATATGAGAGTTGGTTATGTAGGAAGCTGGCAATTTGGAGTTGGCCTGGTCGAACTAACCCAGTTTAAGACTTGGTTGGGTTAGAAAATTTCAGGGCCAAACCAAATTCGGATCAACCGACCCGATCCAATTAGTTTAGTGGGGTGGCCTGACCTGACCTGATGGTCCGATTTTTTTTTTTAAACTTTTTTATACAATTGTCTTTAGATACAGAAATATACTTCCATAGTTCATATTATAACTTCTGAATAAATGATCTTTAAATTTATTAACGATAAAAAAAAATATTTATTTAATGACTTTTATGAAAAAATGTATCTTTGACACTTGTTTACATATTTTAAATTGTGATTTATACTATATTTTAGTATTATTTAATACATACATTAGAGCTGGGTATATGGACCTGGGCCTGTGGACAGTCTGTTTAGCCCGCAGCCCGCGCGGGTCTGGACTAGCCAAAATTCATGTACATTTAAATGCGGGCTTTTTAAATCCGATCTGTTTAATGAGTGGACTAAACGGAGTCCGCGGACCAGTTTGCGGACTTACACAATATAAAAATATCCTGAATTAGGAGGATTTACGCATCCAAAGAATTTAAGGCCCAATTTGTGACCTACCAGATTGCTTTAGATTGTGTTTGATGTACTCATGTTTGATGTACTTCAGTCAAATATTACCTGCTTTGGATAATTTTTAGATAAAATTATATGAAAATGGTGTAGGCTATTAAAGCAAGTCATATTCAAACTTTGTATTTATCAATTTCAGTTTTTGTAGCATAAAAAAGGTTTTAACTAAAGAAAATAAACAAATAAATAAAATTTATAACTGACCTACAAAATTTGCTCCTCTTTTTTTTTGAGTCCGTGGACCAGTCCATTTAACCCGTGGACTATGCGAACTGGACGCGGACTTGATAAATACAAGTCCATTTATTTTGCGGACTATTCCGGTCCGATCTGTTTAAGTGCGGACTAATGCGGACTGGATTAAACCGGTCCGTATACCCAGCTCTTGATACACACACACACACACACACATATATATATGCATTTAAGCAATATAAATAAATAAAAAAAGTAAAAAAATAGGGTTAAAATGGCCCGCAGAGCCACCTAAAGACTAACTCGATTCAAATTTGGGCCGCCCCAATTTTGTACTTTGGCCAAACCGAGTCAGACAGCCCGATTTGCCACCTCTAGTCATGTATAATGAAGGATGGAGACTAAACCTCATAGCACATATAATACATCCATTCTAAGATGGTTGACCAAGGTTAAATGAATCAGGACCCTTGAATCTTATTTGATTGGTTAAAATTAAATGATGAATGCAAGTGATTATTTAAAGTGGTCAATAACTACTAAACAACAACATGCTTAAAAAAAACTACTAAACAACTTTTAATGTTAACATTGTTGTAAAAATAATAGAAAAAAAGATAGAATACATAAATAAAATAGAAATGAAGAACTCCAATAAAATGTTTACAGTCTGAGACGTGTACAAGACACTGTCCTTAAGGATTATTTCGCCACAATGGTAATAATAATGTGAATATCCCCCAGGATTTAATAGACTCTTTCAGATCTGGGCACTCAAAATAACAAGAATAATATCAACTCTTACACACTTAGCAAATAATATAAAGACAATTTATTTGTATAAAACAAATGTAAATGTCTCTAAAAGACTTCTGGTTTTTTTTTTGACAAAAAAAAAGACTTCTAGTTAATCTCTATAGCACTGGATGTATATATAGATGTTGATGACCACACCTCTTGAAACGTTGCATCTGAAGTTAATATAAACAATAAAGTGATATACAGAACTCAGATTAAATGGAACGTTGGGGTAATATAATGTTGAAATGTAACATGTGAAATTATAGCACTTTAATGAATATTAAAACATACTCTTGTTGGAGAATCAGAAAATGTTGGAAAATATTAAAAAGTAATTAAAGATAATAAAAAAATTAACACATTAACATAAATATTTGAGAAAATTAAATTTAATAAATTGTAATAAAAGAGATATTTAAAACCTTTCAATAACAAATTATTTTAGAAATAATTTTCCAACAGACATCCAAATGTGATTGTATGTTCTTTGCCAAAAAAAAATGTGATTGTATGATCAAAATTTATTGTTCTCAAATTATTAAAATAAAAAGTGTTCTCACAATATATGTCCCATATACACACAACACAATTTAATTCTAGCTTGATTTACATGCTTAAATATCGCCTGGTTGTAGCTTGATTTACATGCTTACGTATCCCCTGTTGCAATGAGTGTAGAGAGCAGGGTAGAATGCTTGTGTTGATACACAATAGTAACGGTGGTGTGCTTCATTGTCTGGGCCATTGATTTCAATATAATACTATAATAGTATTGCTCAATAGCTCAAATATGCAATGATTACTGCAGTCTGCAACGTCCCAGTGTGGGGTTAAAGAGTATGCAATTTTAACAACTTTTAATTTTGAGCATTAATGTATGATTATATGATCATGATTTGTTGTTCTCACATTATCAAAATACAAAATGTTTTCACAATAATTATAGCTTGATTTGCATGCTTACATATCCTCTCTTGCTAGCTTGATTTGCATACTTGCATATCCCGATTGCAATGAAAAACTCAAAACGACATTGTTATTATGATTAAATGTGTGAGTTGGTTAATTCTCATCAAAAATATTCAAGAGAGAAAATTTAGCAATATATTACTAAACAAGGTATCATACAAACAAATATAACACGGTAAAAGAAAGTAAACAAGCACAAACTAAATGAGCATTCAAGAAACAAAATCAACCAAACACTCAAATTCTTTTTTTTTTCATTTTTATTATTTTCTATTATGGTTTTTTTATTTTAAGCAATCCATTATCAAAAATAAAACTAATCCAATCATTCAAAACAAAAGTTTCTTAATCCTATAAAAAAAAATTAATAAATAAATCTAATAAGTTAAAAAATCAAATTGGTATAAAAACAAAAGAATAATCTTACCTCGCGAAAACACTATGCTTGAAGGAAATTGTTCTCAAGTACGATACGAAATTCGTACACAGAGACGTAGGTGATTTCCATCTTACAATAGATTTTAGCTTTATCTCTTATTTAATACTTGCCTTAATAGAATCAAACGATTGATTGTCATGTCCGTTCGTCGACATTCGTAGGAAAATGTTTCGCACTATATAACACTGCTGATACTCTTCCAATGAGTGAGAATATGAAGTCCCACGTGCTTAGAATTTTAATTTTTTACTAAAATATTCGGGTTCTTTAATTAATATTAAGCCCAAAATTAAGAAACAAAATTCTTTATTAAAAAATTCATATCTTATAAGTAATATTATTAAATTTTTTGGATGTAAGGGAGAGGGAAATAAGGGATACAGCAAAAAAAAGGAAATGAATATAAAAGTAGAAGAACTATTATTTTCTTTCTTTGTTATCATTCAATAAAAAGAGGATAATTTTCTTTCTTTATTTGTTTCCATTTGGAAAAAAAAATTGAAAATACATGTAAATTAATTGAAGTTTATATAAAATATATGATGGATCCTACAAAAATCACCTTTTTTATTCCTTTTCTTTCCTTATTGTTCTCGAAAAGAGAAAATGGAAAAAAATAATGCAACACACACAAAAAATCATCTAACCAAAATTTCTTATTTTCTTCACAAACAAATGCCAAATAAGGAATGAACCTCATCTACTACCCTTTTCCTTTGTCTTTTATAGTGAAAGAATGAAGAGCAAATATTGGGAATGAAGATCCTCTCAATTTCTCAAAAAAAAAAAAAAAATGGAGGGCTCCATTACTATAGTTTTAAATGTATAAAATACATAAAAATATAATAAATATCACGTATTTTAAAAATAAATATATTTATACATCCAAAACTATGATAATAAAGTCATTCATTTCTCAAAAGAAATGAAGAGGATCTGTACTCAAATATTGGAATTATATCCTTCACTTCTTTCCTCCTATAGTTGCTTCTCTCATATTATGAAAATGAAAAAAAAAACAAATGCAAAATTACTTTTGTCCGTGGGATCCATTTAATCTTCTGTTATTTCTTTCTCTCTCATAATTAACTTGTGATGAAACATGAAAAATGGAGAGAATCTCAGACCCAATATATCTATCACTTTTATTAGGTGAATTTGCCGTGATTGAAAATGCTTAATTAATTAAACTTTTTTTTATAAGCCAATCTATCTTTTAAACTACACTTGCAAATAAAAGGTAAGTTGAGAAAGGAAAGTCTGTGCTTAAATGGATTTTATTTAATGTAATTAACTTTTGATTCCATAAAATTGTAATTAAAGTAAAAATATTAAATGTTAAAAAACGAAAGACATTTAATAATTATTTCTCTCATATAATTAATATGATTTAATTAATAATAGTAAAAAACAATTCTTTAACAAATCACACGTTTTAACAAACAAACAAAACCTTATTAAATACTCCGTATGTGATTTTATACCAAACGCCTAAAACTCCTCCTCTCGTCCTTCTCTCAGGCATTCATACTATTGAAGACTCTGAAGGAGAAATAAGGTTCCCAGATCTCCATGGCGGCAAGCTTAAATGTCTTGGAAGAAATGAGGCCATCGTCCATAATACTTGAAGGGTCAACTTTCTTTGCCAATGACCATCCTATTCTCACTCAAGTCCCAGCCAATATAATCGCCACTCTGCCACCCCATGATCCTTCAAACACCGTCGGTTGCTTTGTTGGTTTTGATGCCGACGAGCCAAGCAGCCGCCACGTGGTTCCCATAGGCAAGCTCAGGGGAATCAGGTTCATGAGCATTTTCAGATTCAAAGTGTGGTGGAGCACTCATTGGACCGGAATCAAAGGTGGCGATGTTGAGCATGAAACACAGTTGATGATATTGGAGAACGACTGTGACATAGGGCGTCCCTATGTTCTTCTCTTGCCCCTCCTCGAGGGTCCTTTCAGAGCTTGTCTCCAACCAGGACTTGATGACTACGTGGACATTTGCATGGAGAGTGGGTCCACACGTGTTTCTAATCAGTCTAGCTTCAGAAGCTGCTTGTACGTTCATGTGGACGACGATCCTTATAGTTTAATGAAGGAAGCCATGAAAGTGATACGAGAACATCTTGGAACATTCAGGCTTCTAGAAGAGAAAAACCCACCGGGTATTGTGGACAAGTTCGGGTGGTGCACCTGGGATGCATTGTACCTCAAGGTAAATCCCAAAGGAGTGTGGGAAGGGGTGAAGGGCCTAGTAGAGGGTGGGTGCCCTCCGGGTTTGGTCATCATTGATGATGGTTGGCAAACCTTTTGTCGTGATGACGAACCCGTCACGGATCAAGGAAGCTTGAATCTCTCGAAACTTGGTGAGCAGTTACTACACAGGCTCACAAAATTTGAAGAAAATCACAAGTTCAAGGAGTACAAGTCTCCAAGGGTGCCTTGCGATGAAGGGATGGGTGCGTTTGTGAGGGACCTCAAGGAGGAGTTTAGGGCGTTAGAGTATGTGTATGTGTGGCATGCACTTTCTGGGTACTGGAATGGGATTAGGCCTAATGTGCCAGGTATGCCTGAGTCAAAGGTCGTCGTTGCAAAGCTGTCTCAAGGGATGGAGATGATGATGACGGATCCCGCGGTGGTGGGGATAATGGAGGGTGGGGTGGGATTGGTGGCACCAGAAAAGGCGCACGAGTTGTACGAAGGACTTCACTCCCACCTGAATTCTGTGGGAATTGACGGTGTCAAGATTGATGTCACACATGTAAGTGTTTCTCCAAATTGCACCTTCTAGCTTTGTACAAGGGAATGAAAACATATATATACATTGATCACAACATAATATATATATGTTAATCATGATATATAATATGTTGACCATCAGATAATGGTATTTAGCTATTATATATCTTCAAACATATACAGCGATGACCAATTATTCACACCCTGATCATCAGATATAAAAGTGGTGTACAAAATGTTGTACAAATATATTTTTCATTGATCAAATGATGATAAAGATACAATCTAGTCCGAATTAAATTACTTTCTCTTTTAAAATTCATTTTGATTATTATTTACAAGTAATTTTTGTCTCATGCTCATTTTGGTTCTACATGGAATTACATTAAGTGAGCTCAAGGACACACATCTGATAAGAACCCCAAATAAAAATTAGAGTAAAGGCCCAAATTGGTCATTAACAAAAATACATGGTGACAATTTGGTCGCTAAGAATGTTAAATGCGGATCAAAATAGTGCCTGACAGGGACTAAAATGTTCCTAAAAATCATCATAAAAATAACTAATTTGACCCGCATTTTACATTCTCGAGGACCAAATTGGTATTTTTCATTTTTCAGGGACCAAATTATCATCGTGTATTTTTGTCAAGGACCAATTTGGGCCTTTACTCTAAAAATAAAGTGCCATGGATAATTGAGTGCATCATCAAATCAACATAAGAGTTTTAATCATAGACGTATACAGAAAAACTATTTAATAATAACTAAAACCAGCAGGATAGTTCTGAATATGCCAGTTCTAAGGTTTCATGAGTAGTGTATAAACTACACTAAAAATGGCGTACTTGCGGTAAGTCTGGAGAGCAGGGCAGAGTGTTTGTGTTGATAGACAATAGGAACAGCTGTGTGCTTCATTATCAGTGATATTTGTTGCGATGTAAGAGGCGCTTATGTTGAAGCCAGCCTCCATTAGGCGGGATTTAATTTAGTTCGATCCTCACAAAATTGACGGACGAAAAATTAGAGTCCATTATAGTAAGAATCAAAAGAGAGATCAAGATCATTAAGTAGTAATTTTTTCATATGGCAGATTCTAGAGATGCTATCAGAGGAATATGGTGGTAGAGTTGAACTCGCCAAAATATATTTCAAAGCGCTCACTGCTTCCGTGAGGAAACATTTCAAAGGCAATGGTGTCATTGCTAGCATGGAGCAGGGCAATGACTTCATGTTTCTTGGTACAGAAACCATATCGCTTGGACGAGTAGGTATGTCTTCAAAAAATTTCACAAGCCTCTTGGACGTATAGCATATGCACACACATTACTGTTAATACAATTAATCAATGTTAATAGATATTCGTTGCATGAGAGTTATGATACATTCACTCATGCAGGAGATGATTTTTGGTGCAAGGACCCGTCTGGAGATCCGAACGGTACGTATTGGCTGCAAGGATGTCACATGGTGCATTGTGCATACAACAGCTTGTGGATGGGAAATTTTATACACCCTGATTGGGACATGTTCCAATCTGATCATGTTTGTGCCGAATTCCATGCTGCTTCTCGAGCCATCTCTGGTGGACCCATTTATATAAGCGACTCTATTGGAAACCACAACTTCAAGTTGCTTAAGACGCTGGTTCTACCTGATGGCTCCATTTTGAGGTGTCAACATTATGCACTTCCTACCAGAGACTGCTTATTTGAAGACCCTTTACATAACGGGAAAACAATGCTCAAAATTTGGAACCTCAACAAAGTAAGTTTGACATATATAACCTGTGTGCCTTTTCACATTATTGGTAGCAAATAGCAGTGTCATTTTTATCTCACTTTTTGGCTTTCTTTTTCTGTTAACAGTACACAGGGGTTTTGGGTCTGTTTAACTGCCAAGGAGGAGGGTGGTGCCCTATGACAAGGCGAAACAAGAGTGCCTCTGACTGTTCACATGTCGTGACTTGCTTTGCAAGTCCTAAGGACATTGAATGGAGCAAAGGGACGCACCCAATATGCATCAAAGGGGTAGATGTGTTTGCTGTGTACATATTTAAGGATGACAAGTTGAAGCTCCTGAAGTGCGCAGAGAGTGTAGAGGTTTCACTTGAGCCTTTTAGTTTTGAGCTTCTTACAGTTTCTCCGGTGGTGGTCTTACCCAAAAAATCAATCCAATTTGCTCCAATTGGATTGGTAAACATGCTCAACTCTGGGGGCTCAATTCAGTCTTTAGAATTTGATGGACAGGAAATTTTGGCAAGAGTTGGGTTGAGAGGACATGGAGAAATGAGGGTATTTGCATCAGAGAAACCATTAAGCTGCAAGATTGATGGAGCACCTGTGGAATTTCATTATGAAGACAGCACGGTGAGGCTTCAAGTTCCGTGGCCTGGATCTTCAAGATTGTCCGTGGTCGAGTATTTGTTCTGAACCAAACTTTGGTTCCTACAATTCCTATGAGTGTGAGTGGTGGGGATGATGAGTTGCTGTGCTATTTGGTGTATTACACCTTGCCCCACCAATAGATCTTCATCCGAGTGGTGGTATATTTAAAATCTCTAAACAAATAAAAATAGGAATTGCTAAATAATGATTGTGCTTTTTTTTTTTAAAAACTTTGCTAAGAGTGATAAAGCTAGGAAAAGAAAATATAAAATGTAAAAGTATGTGTATTACCTTTGATTAGTTAAAGTACATTGAAATCTCAACATACTTTAACTAATGAGTGATAGATATGTTCTTACTTTTTCACTTTACACTTTTACCTAGCGTAGTCTAATACTAAAACCTTGTATGAAATGAAATCCAGGGAACTTATTGGCCGGTTGAACCGTTAGAAGTGTAGAACTGCAACTGCTAAGCACGAAATGTTAAGGCTGGATTTTTTCAATAAAAGTAGAAAAAAATATATAAATAAATAATGAGCTGATAATATCATAAATTCAGCAGTTAATAGAATGAAGGGTCCATGTACAAGGGCGGATTATGGGAATTAGAAAACGGGGCTCGGCACGTAATTTCCAGATACAAAATGGGCCTGTTGTCAAACTCCAAAGCTGGTCTTACACGCAGATTCCAGAGTCAGATCAATTCTGTTTGGTGTGTGGTGCTGGGCCTGCTGACGGCCGGGTCCGGCCTCCAGTCCGGTCCAGAACACCTGCCATGGGCTCACCTCCAACAATTTTAAGTGGTTTCTACCCTGAGCACAAATAATCAAATTGTTAAATCATAACTTTATTGATCACTATTGGCGTTAGAGAAAGCTCTACGATAAAATCCTCTAAGTGATCCTTATTGAGTAACGGTTCTGTTTTTAATTTTTAGATAAAAAAATGTCTCAGAATTTAATTTGGAATAGGTCATTATTAAAAAAGCAGGTGTCCAAGTAAATGAGAAAAAAACTACAGTTGTGAGCTGATCACATGGAAATGTTGACTTGTTGGTTATTGGTTTCTATAGGGGTGTTAGACCGGTTAATGTTCATGTTGAGACAGGTGTGATCGTTACCGGAAATAGGTGGAGCAGTTTCAATCTAACTGTTGATAATCTTTAAAGTTTAAACCATGTTTCTCTTTAATATTTTAACATATAAAAAAATATGTTAAAAGGTTGAAATACTTTGCAGTTTTATGGTGCAACGAATCCTGATCCCATCGTTACCATGTTATAAGACTCGTACATAACGGGGTGCGGATAGACACAATTGTAACGCTCTCAAGGTTTTAATTATGTTATTATTTGGCGGGCTAATTATGTTATTGATAGTTTATTGCACAATGGTATTAACCTTACTCAGCACTTACATTAGTGGATGCATAATTGACACGGTGCTCGCAGGATGCAGTGCTAAGCTCAACTCAGGCTATTTTAGGTTGTGGTGTAATTTGGGTAGAAAATTCCCAAAATAAGGCAGATTTGAAATTATTTCTCTTAGAAGTATAACCTTAGATAAGCCGTGTTTCCTACATACGACTTTAGTTATATTTTTTTTTTTTAAATATATAATGTAAGTTTTTATACTATCAACGACTTTAGTTAATTTTTTTTAAAAAATATGAAGTCGTGTATCTCAGAAACGGCTTCCACCAGTTTTAATCGTTTTTGAGATACACGATTTCATATTTTTAAAAAGAAATTAACTGAAGTCGTTGATAGCATAAACGACTTAAGTTATTTATTTAAAAAAATAAAATAACTAAAATCGTATTTAATAGACACGGCTTGTTTAAACTTACTCCATCCAGGGATATATTTTCAAACTTGCTCTAATTCGGGAATTTTCTATCCAAATTACACTAAAGAGGTCAAATTGTCGCTCAGCTCAACATATCAAACGTAACCACGGACCGACCTTGCTGCCCACAACGTTATTATTAGATATATAGTTAGTTGATAATTAGTTGTTAGTTGGTCAGTAATTAGTTGTTAGATCATTAACCTATATAATGTCTTAATATCCTCATTTGTAATCACTTTTCATATTCTATCAATTTTACATTTCATACTTTTCTCTCATCTTCTTGCATCCTTCATGAATATCATATTTCCTAACATGATATCAAAGTTTATCCTAAATCCATTAAAGAATTATCGATTATATTATCCACACATCAAGTTCAACTATCACAGCGCTTGAGCATGTATTGCTACCTCAGTAGAAAAGGTTGTCCGGCTGCAGATGACATTCATCAAAATTTGAAAACGGCAAAAGAACAATGACCCAACTTTGTTCTTTCCAAGGATCCTTTGGGCACGTTCTAGAAATCTATGGTCTATTCTTGCCGCTTTGACCGATCTTGATCCTTGATTTTTTTTTTTTGAGTGAAGGTTTAAGTTGGTTTTCATAAAAAAAAAATATGATAACATTTTGATTTATAAGAAATAAAAATATCAATTTGATCCTTAAAAATATAAAATATGGGTCAAATTAATCCTTTGGATCATACTAACGAGTGTCCTAAAATAAAAAAAAACAACTTTATATTAGAAAACTAAATATATCATCTTTTGAAATATTAAATATATCAATTTTTAATAAAAAAATTTTTTTCTTATTTTCTTAATTCGTGCCTTAGGGACATTCCTTAACACTTTTCGATCTTTATTTTTTTTTTTACTATAACATGACAATTGATATCATGGCCCACAAATTGGGCACTTGTAAGTTTCTTTACAGCTTACCATCAAACTTGTTAATTAGCCATAGGGTTATGCCTAAATACCTTTACATTGCTTGGTTGCGAGAAAACGGAGGGAAGAGATTTTATAAACCATTCTTTTTTGGTTTAATATTGGAGTGGAGAAGACGAAAATCTCTTCTCCCCAAATTTTGGTTCCTCTCCAATATTAAGGGATTTGGAAGGGGAATGAGTTTAAAACATTTTAAATATATTGACTAAAATATTTTTACTTATATTTTGAAACAACATTATAAGAATATAATAGTACATTAGTTTTAGAATCTCTTCTTACCCATGTAAACCAAATGTGGGGAGGGTTATCTTCCCTTCCCCTATTTCTCTTAACCAAACATAATATCCGGATAAAATCACTTCATCTTCTCCCATTTCCATTAAAATCCTCCCCTTCTCCCTCCCATCATTCACTACGCCACATTAGGGAATAATTGACGCTATCTTCACCAGCATTTCCCCGTGAAACACTAGAAAATATGAGGCAGAAGAGTATTCCCAGCGCTTTCTTAAGAAAGCGCTAGCAAATTGGGAGACTTTACCAGCGTTTTCTTGGGAATACTCTTATTATCGGAATTGTCAGCACTTTCTAAAGAGAGCGCTGACAAAGGTGTAGAACCTTTACAAGCGCTTTCTTAAGAAAGCGCTGGGAATACTCTTATTATGAGAATTGTCAGCGCTTTCTAAAGAGAGCGCTAAGAAAGGTGTAGAACCTTTACTAGCGCTTTCTTTAGAAAGCACTGGTAACGTCCCTTTCCTAATATTTCAATTTCCCACCTATAGGTTACTTTTCAATTTCAATCTAGTCTCGCACGCCTAGAGCTCCGTATTCCTTCTCGCGACCTTCACCGCCCCACCGTCGTTCTGCTCGTGCACCACCGCGTCCTTAAGCCCCTCACCCCCCCACCACCGTCTTGCTCGCTGCACCAAAAGGACCACCGCGACCCTCAAACCTTCCCTAATTTCCTGTCATTCTTCCTTCGTGCAACCTCCTGCTCGCTGCTCTCTCTTCTCACTGCCATTGTTGCTTCCACTGCGAGGGTTCACTCCTCTCTACTTGGGTTCTCAACTCCTGCCATTTGTTCTTTTGAGTTTCTCTTTGTGAGTTTCTCCCTTTTTTAATTTTGAGTTTTGAGTTTCTCAACTACTGCCATTGTTCTTTTGATTTTGATTATTAAAAATCCATTTTTTGTTCTTTTTTATGCTTGAAATTTTGGTTGTTTCTCAACTACCACCCAATGCTTTTGATTCTGATTATTAGCAAATTTGAGTTTCTTAACTACTGCTATAGTTTTCTCACCTATTATACATTCATTATGCTTGTGTCAATTTATTTCACTTGTTTGGTTTTAAATCATCTGTATCTTAATTGTTTGTTTTGCTTGTGTTGATTTTGCAAATTGTTTTGATTTGCAGGGAGAAATAGATAAAACAAATGTAAATATATAATAAAAAAAATAAGGGAATTGCTAGAGCTTCCTTGGAAAAGCGCTGGCAAAGGTGCACAATTGCCAGCGCTTTCTTGAAAAAGCGTTGGCAATTGTGAACCTTTGCTAGCACTTTTCCAAGGGAGCGCTGACAATTTTTCACCTTTACCAGCGCTTTTTCAAGCGCTAGCGAACTTTTCTCCCCTTTTGCTAGCGGATAGATAGCTAGCACCCGAAAGCGCTAGCGAAGGCCTAAAAAAAACGCTGGTAAAATCCTTTTCTGTTGTAGTAATTTGAACAAAAAAAAAACTATCTTTTTATAAATTTGTCACTTAAATTTGCAGTGTAAAAAAATAAAATGTCATATTTAATCTTGAATTCGAGACTTTTTATGTTTATTGAGAAAAAAAATTAAATGATATTTTTATTTTGAATTTAATTTCTCTAATTATGTCCTTTAAAATATGTGGTATTTGGGATTTCATATTTTGGTCAAATAAGATTCTATATATTTTTATCTACTATATATTTAATTAATTTATAAAATAGAATAATTAAGTTACCTTTTTGTGATTATAAAATATTCTCTCTTTTTTATGTTTGAATTTTGTAACTTTTTTTATAATTTAATTTTTATTTCAGATTATCATAAAACTACTGATTTTATTACAATATGTTAATAGTTTTTAATCTTAAATTTTATTGAATTTTTATCTTAAAATCAATATTTTTCCAATATTATAAACCACATAGCCATAATTATAATATATTATTTATAGAAAAAAACTCATTAAAAACAAAAATATTGTCAAGATTTATTTTATTAAGTTGTTTAAAAACTATTATTAAATTTTTATTTAAAAATAGCTATTTGTATTATATGTGTAAAATATGTGAAAAATGTTAGACTTTTTAGTTTTTAGTTTTTTAATAAGAATGTCTATATCATTTAAATTGATTTGAATTTCATTTAATATTATATTCTATATATCAAACGTAAAATCGGTTCTAATATTTTTTTATTTCTAATTATACTAAATTATAAAAATAAAACAGAATTTTATATTTTAATTTACAAATTCTAATTCTTATTATATGAAATTTCATTCTTTACTTTAGATTATTGTATGGTTGTCATTGTCAATAGCGGCTCAAAGTCACCACTTCCATGAAAATTAGGAGTGAAACTCTAATGTCACTTTTTAAGTCAAGGGCAGTGTAAAAAAACGTATGCATCAAAGTCTCTTTGGAAGTGCTTATTCTGGTAGGACGCTTACTTGCACCTTGTATATTATCTTTTTCCTCAGAAACCAGATGATAAACTCCTCTTGTTATATAAAAAAGGTTTAATTATTTCACAAATCCTTGAATTATTTAAAAATTTTTAAATAGATCTCTGAACTAAAAAAATTTGTAATTGGGTTCCTAAACTTTGATATACTTTGTAATTGAATCTCTGCACTTTAAACGTTTATAATTAAGTCCATGAACTTGTTAATAGTTTATAACTAGGTCTCTAGAATATTAGGTATTTTTAAAATCTTTGTTATTGTGGTGATCCAATAGTTCTATTAACCTCCAAGACCGATAAGAAACCTTGAAAGAAATTTATACGATGCTCTAATTATAAGGTTCTTCTCCTATCTTAGGAACCTAATTATAAATTATTTACAAGTTCAAGGACCCAATTACAAATATTTATAGTGCAGGAACCCAATTACAAAATATTTAAAAGTTCAGAAATCAAATTACAAAAAAAAGAATTTAATTTAGGGAAGGAAAAAAAAAAGGTACCATTCAACTAAAAAGACCTTCACAAAGGAAGATCACAAGGGAATAATACCAAACGTCATCCCAACTTGTGTTTGTTTTCTAGTTGTAAATTTAAGTTTGTCCGACGAAATAATATTTTTCTTTCCCATCGAATCCACTTTTATTTATTAAACTTTCATTTTAAATTGATTTTTGTCACTTCAAACAATAATCCAAACAGCAGTAGATGTTTGTGACGTTTGCCTTCCAATGGAGCACTTCCTCTCCTTCTAAACCTTCCATTTATTAAAAAAATCTAGATCAGTGCTTACTTTTGTTATGAGTGCACGTTTTGATCCCCTTGTGACCTCGGTCTTCATATTGTAGATGACGGAAATGGATCCTATAGTTACTTTTTTGATTATAAGAACAGATAAATATATTAATATAAAAATTAATATATGAGATCCTAATTATAAATTAAGATGAATGCGTGAATGCATGAATTTGATGAATGAAAACGATCTGAATCCCTAAACTGTAGTTTAAAATAAGACAAATGTAATAAAAACATTATCAAATGTTAAAACAAATTTTTTTTTTGTTTTTGACAAATATCAGTTTTAAATGAAAATACAAACCCATACCATTTATGGACTGCAAAGTTAATTTGTGATCAATATAAAAAATTAGAACATTTCCTGTTGATGGAATCAAAAACTGATTAATAACATAGGTAGTGCTCCACGTCAGCGGCCGATCTTGAGAAAATTTTTGGAGGGAGTTACTAAATACTAATCAAAATAATTCACTTATATTTATAATTAATCATACATAATTTTATAACTTAAATATGTAAAATGAGTAAATATTCAATATGTGAAATCTTATCTAGTGTTTATCCATCTTATCCAGGAGAAATTAAGATGTTTGAAGTAGATAAGCTGAGGATAAAAACTTATTTGTAGTGAGTCTGACGATGATATTGAGTGTTCCAAAAAATAAAATATATGATCATTAGTGAATTTTGAATGTATAATATATGTTATACAATTTTTTTTTAAAGATATTATATAATTTTTTATATAAAAAAAATTAGAAAAAAAAAAATTTAGAAGGAGCCGTGTCTATCTTCGACTGCTGACAAGATTCGCCACTGCTCAGCGTAACACTGGCAATTTCGGATTTTCTTTTCAATTTCTTCTCAATAAGTGGCTACAGAATCTCACGATGGAAAGTCTAACCAAAATGTACATTCCACTTAAAAAAAAAAACAAAGAACTGTATATATGTATATATCATATTAAAAAGAGGGCAGTGTGGAAAAAGTATAATTCTTATGATATTTTGAATTGCTGAAAGCAGGCTCAGAAAATTAATCATAAAATGAGTCCTACGATTCGAGTTCATGAACTAAAGTCTACTTTTATGTATTTTATTTCCTTCATTCAATAAAATAATGCTTATGCTCCTGCCATATATATGTGGCACGTGAAATTTACCTATTAAACTAATAAAGCACCCGTAATAGCTAGTTGACATGATACACCCAACTAAATGGAGCCAGGAATTCGTGGTGTCGTTTGTGACCAATATCACCTGTCCACCTCTACCTCTGACTTTCTTCCTTTTCTCTTTACCTTTGCACATTCCTTTCCAGTTTGGCTATCATTAGTTTGCCGTACATAGAAGATTTTTAGTAGACTCATCAACTTAAACAATAAGTAAACTAATAAGTCAGGTTTATTCAATGTAAGAAATTTAATAGTGCATTTAACATAAATTTCACATATGAATTAAACTATGTATAATGTAAGTAATCTATATAGACTCACTCTATTAAATCAACATATGATTGATCCGGGTGATAATAAGTTTGAAATTTTTAAACAAATTATCAGATATTCGATTATTGACTCTTATAGATGAAGAAAGCATGATTGGTAGAGTTCAGTCCTTCAATGTCATTCAATATCTCATGGAATTAGTTTATGCAATTCCACACTGAGCATATCCTAACAAATCAATAAAAAAAACTCACTCTATTAAAGAAATATTCAAATGCCTTTTCAGCCCCAAATGAAGTTTTAGACCCACAGCCACAGTGGAAGAAGTAACATTTAGCGATGCTGGATCCCAACGTGATCATGGGGTCTGAAACTTTACAGGCTTAGGGAAGGCATGTGCAACTTGAGAAGGACCATGAATCCATGATCATAGTAAAAAAGAAAAACCAAATCAAAGGGCTAGCTTGTTATGTTTAAGTTTTGTAGTCCAAGATAGTGGACCACTGGTTGGGAGTTGGGAGGATAGATGCTGACCCGTCTTGATTGCACCAAAGTTGAGCCTCAGATTAATTCAAATTACAGGGGGTTTAATTCAAAATTCTCCCCAAAAGATTACCATGATTGACCTTGCAATACTCATCCATGGCAATAATCAAATTGGTCCCGGGTCCTGTGTGCGCCTACAGTTTGATGCTTTAAGAGGGCTGATTTCGTGGACCCTAAATCTGCCAGAGGTCCAGGCCCTTTGTTCTCTAGGAATGTAGTTGTCTTATCTCTTTCGTCATAATTCCTGAGAGCGAAGTAAAGGAAGGAGAAGGAGGGAGGATTAAAGACACTACAAAAGCATGAAGCTCTAGTTTGATGCCGAAAGCTGGGACCTCGGTGGACCAACTTCCACAACTTGCACAAAACATAAGCATTTTATTTGTGAATAATAAAATTTTTACACTTTACATAACATTATTTTTCTTAGTTTTATTATCATTACATATACCGTCTTGCTAATCAGTATTTTGAGGACATTGATTAAGTAATCAAAAAATAAAAACTTTATATTGAAAATTATAATTTTTAAACTTTGAAAAAAATTGAATACATTATTTTTCAATACATAATTTTTATTTTTGTTTTTTTAATTAGACACTGGTTAACATTTATATATATATATATATTCTCTTGTACTACAGCATTTATACGTCAATAGAATTTCAACATCTAACGACCAATAGAGAAACAGATAGTACAAAAGAGTTTGGGAGAAAGTGTAATGGTTTGCCAATGATTAAGGATACAATATCAATGAAGCTAATAAGTTAAGGTTTAATTTATTATTTTATATAATTTACATACTAATGCCGACTATAATGCTATGTAGCATAAATTCTCCATATACATTAAGCCCTTCAGACTAATTAAAAAATGAAAAATCCTTTCATACTAACCAAAGTTGTGTGCAGCGAAGTGTTTGTGGAGATATCCTGACAAAAAATTCAGATAATTATTGTATAAAATAAGAGTTTAATTGTTATGTACTTATATTGTCAATCAATCAAAAATTATAATATGAATGACTTTTAAAATAGTTAGAATAAAAGTCAAATATTTTAGATGTTGTGACAAGTTATGATTGGTTGATAGTGTAAAAACTCTTTACACTGACAATGCATATCAATTAAATTCATAAAATAATTGGTGAATTCTATGGTATCCTAAGGGTAACTTTATCCTGTCTAGGTGGTCCAATCAGATGGTGAGAACCATTTAACTTGATCCACTAATATAACTCATTTAACTGAGATGACGCATTTTAATTAAACAGAATAACTTTTACTCCAAAATTATTAGAGGTACCAAAGAATACACCAAAATAATTTTGGAGATGCTAGTGGATGACTGGATGTTTACCTATATTAACCCTATAAGTGGCTTTGACATATTAATTTGTGGAAAATGGAAACATCAGCCAAAGAAATTTAGATGACATGGAGAGAGGATTGAGAATTCCTCAAAATATATATATATATATATATATATATATATATATATATATATATATATATATATATTTAAACAGTTACATTTAATTATCGCTTTTCAGTTGAAGTTAGTGTAATTTAATCATTACTCTTCATGACTCACGAGATATAAGTGTAGTAATAAAGTTTAGACTCCGCTAAAATAAGAAAAAATGTAAAGTAAAAAAGTAATTGTATATTCATCCTTAATTAATTAAAATAAGTTGAGATCTCATTATACTTTAATTAATCAAGGATAAATACTCTTTACTTTCTAATTTTACACTTTTACTCACTTTAAATGAGCTTCATCCAATAAGGATTAGGAAAATGGTAATCCAAGACATTGGTTAAGGAATTAAAATAAAAGGTTTTGATTAGAAAATAGTATAGTCAATATATCGAAAACTTCACTTTTTAGTTTTTAAATAAGACTTTATCACTAATTTCTTGATTCCATAACCAATATTGACTAGCAATGCTCTAATAATTAATATAATTATCAAGGAATGTTGGTGTAATTTCTAAATTAAGAACAATGTCCGGTGTAATTAACCAGAATTTAGAGGAGGTCTATGTAATTTTACCTAAATTTAAATATTTAATCAAAATTTACAACAAAATATTATTTAACCAAAAAGTACAATTAAGTAAATATTAATTAGTAATTTATAGACCATGTCAAAAGAGCATAATGGTAATTTTAGTCTTATTTAAATTGTGAGAATGAGATTTTCAGTAGGGAAAAAACACAAGATGATTCTATAAATATGTTTGGAATCAAACAGTTACGAAATTGATTAAAGGTGCTTGTTAGTTTAATTGGTAAAGACATTTTCCATTGATTGATTGTGAGGTTTAGGATTAAAGGTGTCTTTTTTGGTACCTCAATAATTTTGGGATAAAAATTATCCTATCCAACTAGAATGCGTCATCTCAATTAAATAAATCATGTGAGTGGGTCAAGTCAAATAATTCTTACTATCTGATTAGACAACATAAATACGATAAAGTTATCCAATGGGTACCATAGAATTCAACAGTATTAAATTTTAGTTTAACTATTTCCTCCTAAACATAATAATTTATCCGTTAAAATCTTAAGGATTTCCTGTATAAAAAAAAAAAAATACTATTTGATTGATTTTATTTAGAATTTCTTTATATTTTTAGTTGTCTACAAATAAAAAATTATTTAAATATAGTTGAGTTTGAGTGGAATAATTTAAATTGAATTTAAATTGTTTGAACTAATAATTTTATCCTTAATTTAGTAATTTATCCAAATATAGTAAGAGTAATAAAATAAATTAATGATATAAAATAACTTTTTTGTAGAATAAGAAGTTAATCTCAATAAAAAATACAAATTACGAGTTTATAGAAACAAGGTAGGGTAACGAGGCTTCAACATCAGCAGCTTGCAAGCAAATCTAAGTCCGCACAGGGATCATATCCCCAAATATAGGGTAATAATTAAAATAAAGGAGACTACTAATCGGTTCTCTTATAGGAATTAAAAAAAAATTAAAAACTAATGTATTAATTTTTTAAGAAGTTATATATTTAATTTTTTAATAAAAATTATTTTTTTATAGATTATTTAACGAGTGCCCTAATCTCGTTAGCAAATCTGTAAAATAAATTAATAATAGTATAAAACAATTCTTTTTGTGAGAACTAGCTCAATAGAAAGCACCAACTTCGAGATCACAAAAACAAGGTGGTGATGAGGCTTCAATAACATCTGCCTGCAAAATCGAATCTAAATCCGCACATGGATATACAATATTATAGGAACCTAAATCATGATAAAAACTCCCGTCTGTTATCCAAAAAAATGCACATTGATTTTCTTCACAGAGCATGTGGTTGAATTTAATTTCTAAATCTATAGAGATCAACACCAGGGAAGGATTACGCCCTTACCACCGATGTAGCTAATAATAGTTTGAAAATCACTTTCCGCCATTAGATTCATATAACCATAGTTGAAGGTGACACGGGAGAAACACTCACAAAATTTATTTGATTTGATATTAATGATTTTATTCTTCTTTTTAATTTTGTCTTTTATTTGGCCTATTAATGCTTTTATCCGGTTTACTTTTATCTTCACTTGGGTTAACATATTTTCTTCCACCTTAAATGAAGATCACAACTACAATAATATTTATTGACATACATGGTACTTTTTTAATAATTACCCTTGCAATGAACTTAACTTAAAACATAAATGCTCCTATTTACAAAATACATGCATAGTTAAATACTTAAAACCTCCAAATACATAAATATCAATATATGAATAGAATGAATAAAATAAATGCATGTATTAAATTTAAATTTGAAACCCTCGTCAAGCTTAAATCCTAGATGAATTCCTAAAGCTCTTGTGCAGCTCGACTATCATCCGCTCCACAAAGAAGTTCCTGACAATTAGGGATGTTCAGATCTAAATCGATCCAGGTGACTTTTTGATCTGGATGACGTAAGAATCAACCAAATTCAAATTGAACAAAAACTTGTTTTAATTTTTGATCAGATGACCTTTTGACTCAAAATCAATCCAAACCGATCTGCGAAAACTTGTACCGACAAGTAGTATCCCCCTAAATCCCCTTTAGAAGTAACGAGTGTAGTTTCACTGATCTTGCCTCATGCGGTTTCCAACCTAGTCCTTGAAATTTTGAATTTTATTGGCAAAATTAAAAATGGATGGATTAAGATCATGTGGTCTCTCAAACTTAGGTTAAAAAATTCTCATATTCCTCCATTTACGTGGAAAAATTTGTTGGTGTATGTCTTAGAGGCCAATTGTACTTTCTATTTGTTATATGCACATTTGTATCATGTTAAGTGATTAATAAAATGATGAATTTTATTTAATGAATTCATATTGATTGTTTAACTAGATAAATACGATAAAGCTCACAGGAAGGTGAATTTGATGTCGTGGAATGACAAGAATGATTGTGAGGTCTTTTTTGGATAAAATTTGAACATCATCCTTAAATATCCTTAATCAAGTATTATTGTGAATTAGGACGACAATAATGTGTAAAAACTAGTACATGGATAAATTGATATCTTACAAGTCATAGATATGAAATATTAAGTCTTCACACAAACACATGTTAAAGTAATAGTATACTGGATTGACCTGTCATAAGTACACTACATGGATCGTTATATGAGTGTCATAAGTGATTCTCACAGTGACAATGATGTACAATGCTCCTTTGACCCGAAGCCACAATAGTATCACGCATAAGGAAATGTATATTTTAATGTCATCAAATGTCACCTCGATCATAAAGTCAGAACTTGGATATAATAAAAATCAAATGGAGGAATGTGAATGATGTAGATGAGATTTGTCCCTCTTATATAATGGGAGTAACATCTTTGATCCCCTTGATTGGATGAGACTGCAAAATGCCTGGTCATGCTCAAATGAGTCAATATGAAATATTGACCCCATTTTTTGTTTAGTAAGTCTACTCAAGCATTAAGAAACTATTGGTTCAGCTATGTAAGGGTGACACATTTCATGCCTTATGTTCAAATGGGGTATGTTGACATAGGGACTAGATCACATGGTCACGTTGGTCATGAAAAGGGTATGTAAAATCACAATCATTCTTGTTACTTAGGTGATAGTGATGTGTTTTTAGATATATTTCTCACTATTTGTATTGAATAAGATTTTAATATTGTTATCAACATTATAGGAACCTAACAGGTCAAACATAGAACAAATTCAGTAGGAGAAATAAGAGTCCAAGGCCTAACTTATAATATATGAGTCTTGGACCCCTCTCACGGACTAACCAACTACTTTGTAAACACTATTGCTTGAGGGATGACATAATGCATATGTGCAACCCTAACCGCAACAAACAAAAATCGTGAGGGTGAGAGAGTGGCGTATTGCTATTCTATTCGAAGCTAGCACCGATGTGAGAGAAGGAAGTCTCCATAAGATGAACGTGAGATGTTCGTAACTCTATCCGTGGATACGATAGAAGCTTCACATCAGTTGCAGTGCTCGCGATTTGTGACATACAGTTTCGCTCACGCTCCAAGCGGTAAACTCGAGAACACGATTCATATCTCTGTTTCATATAGATTTTTGGCTAAAATTAGTTTGTTTTGTTTTCTAGTTGCGTGTGTGATGACGAAATTCCCAACGCCACAGGCTATTCCTAAAAACGGCTTGATGCCAATCATGTAGCACGCAAGTTAAGCATTCATCAATACCTACGCAAATGCCATAATTTGGATATCACACTCATCCAAAAGTTAAGTCTAACATTAGTAAGAAGAACATCGTGAACAACAGTCCAAATAAATAAATATGGAGATTCTAAGGAGTCTTGACCAACTCCATATATCCTTCCGAACTCCATCCATTTCCTGATTTCCAAATGCAGTTCCAACATAAGAAAGTACTACGCATCTTTAATTGAGAATTCCCTATTATTTCCATGAAGCTGACATAAATAATCTTCTCCATTTGTCTTATCCAAAGGCAAAATTAAGGTTGCACATGGTTCTTTGAGACCAAACCAACCTGACCCAACATAATATAGAATTTTGAGGTTGGGCTATGCCATTGGGTTCGATAAGGTGAAATCTGATAGAATCCTCAGATGTTTGGTTTGGTCTGTGGGCTAGAGAATGCGTGCACCTAAGCCGACCAGATTAACTAGATAGTTACGAGAAAAATGTACACTTATACCATTCATTCTTCATTTCTCTCATGCATTGTTTTTTTACCTCTCAGTCTTATTTCATTCACCCACTCATCCATTCTGATTTATGAACCCTAGTGATGTAGTATCCATGACTCCCCCCTCCATTGCTCTAAGTCCATCATCAATGCCACTTCCCTCTACTAGCAAATATGTTACCAACTTTCATTTTTTACAACTTTGTGTCATGTCAAGCCACCATGCTAGTGGATGTCATTAATGTCGAGGGAAACGAACTTGTCGATGGTCTTGTTATCAACCTCAATCTTCTCAATCCTAATAGTGGCCACCTTGATGACGAAGTCCATGCAGCAACACGACAACCTTGCTCCCCTTGCTGTAGCTTTAAGGGCAATAACACGACAACCTCGCTCCTCTTGCTGCAGCTTCTAGGACATCCCTCGTACAAGTCCCTTCTGGATTTCCTTTATCAAACATCATGCACGTCGATAACCTATGCAAGATCACAATTGATGAGTTTAGCCATTAGCTCCTTCATTGTGAGGATTGGAGAAAGAAGCCTAGAGGCAAAGCCATGTGAGGTTGAGGGAGGCAGGGTTTTGTGGAAATGGATTAGCCATGTTACTCTGTTTTTGGGATTTTTTGTGTGGTCATACTCGATCTACCTTACTCGAACCAATCCTATTGGGCTTGTTTGGTCCGGGTTACTGGAATTTTTACCCTTAAAACCCGACCAAAACCAACTCGCCCTCGTTTGATATGTTTGGTCCAAAGTTTTCCCCAAAACCTAACCCACCTCACCCATGTATGCAACAATAGGAAAAACTGCTCGAATAAAATTAATGCATCGAAGTGGAACCATGTTAGATAACCATGTTAAATCCCTTTCTCTGTCACAACTTCCTAAGTCACTGATTCTAGCATTATTTTTAATTACTTAGGAACTTCTTTGGTGACATGTTTTATAAGCCTCCCCCTATTAAACCATTTACCATACCATATATTGGTTTTTTCACCATTATCCAATACAAGACTGAGCCTATATAGAAGAATTGGCCAAAGCTTAGTTAATGCCTTCTAAATGGATGAATCAACATATGTAACTTTCCCTTTATTTCTTTAGTTAACCCATTATTGTACTTTCCTTGAAGCACCAAAGCTAATAAATTATGAGGGTTTTTAAGGGCTTACCATGCCGTCTTTAGCATAAATGCATCATTTTTGTGCCGCAAGTTATTAAAGCCAAACACATTCCAAGAAAACTCTAAACCTTAATGATCTAAAAAAAGGAAACCCTAGTTATGAATGATATTTTTAGCCTTAACATCAATGCATTTAGATTTCCATGTATAAAAAAAAGTGGGCTTATAAACCCTAACCATGGCGATTGCTACGGTGAAAGACTATAGCATGTCTCTCACAGTGAGCAACCCCCTTTATGTAAAATTTTTAAAGTCCTCAAATTTTTTCAAATTTAAAAAATTAACCCCATTTATTCTCTCACTCACTCCCCACTCTCTCCCACCTGTTAACAAAATCTTAGGGAAGAGATGCTATGTGCTGGAAATCTAAAATTGAGGAGGGCAGAGAGGTGCTCACATCCATCTTGAGGGCTTGTCCAGGGGAGGGGAAGTGGAGAAAGCATAGAAAACTTGGTTCAAACTTCTCCAGTTTGAAAGCAATACCCCATGACTAGTTTTTTTTTGTACAAAATGGAAGTCTACTCAAAGGTTGGCATGCCTATGAAGTCTTTGTAGATCTTAAGGGAGATGCAGGAGAAATTAGGGAAAACAAGTGTTGCGGCATATAATTAAATAATAGAGATACTATGCAAAGCACAAGAATTAGAATTTGCAGAGTCAATCATGACAGATTTTGTCAAGAGTGATCTGAAGCCCCTTACACCATCAGGGCTAAGGCCGCCAATAGATTCATACCTGAAGTGGTCAGAGTAGGGGATACACAATCAGGGTTTGGAACTTGACCCTATTTTGTTTCGTGGAGATATTAGTGGGGCAGTAGTGTTCTTTCAATTCCGTCTTGAGCATAAACATGGATTAGGGTTAGGGTGGGGAACGGAAGACCCAGTTGGCCTCATAACGGCCGATTCAGATAAATCTGATATGATTTTTGAGAGTTCGCCCTTCGTGGCCCTTCCTCTTCACCAGCGCGGGTCGGTTATCAGTTCTCTTTCAGGGTGCCGTGATTCCTGCAATATTACACCCACTGTCAGTGAGGAAAACAACTACAAAAACGAAGGCTGGTGCAATTCTAGCGGCGGTGGCAGAGAGATTTTTGTAGTGCCTCTTGAGGGAGGAGTTGGAGAAAGAGGAGAGTGGGATAGAAGAAGTGGGGTTAATTTTTTAGAATTTTAAAAAGTCTACGGACTTTAAAATAATAAAAATTTTACACAAAAGGGATTGCTCACGGTGAGAGACATGATATAGTCTCTCACCTTAGCAATCGCCCTCTAACCATACCTTTAAAGGCTTTGCAACACATTTGTCCCCTATATTTCTAGTGAAGAATTATCATAATTAATTAATTCTCCAAAAATATAAATATTATCAAACCTCCTTCATGACATCCCTAGGCGAATCGACATTAACACCCTGAATAACAACATCAATACATGTAGCTTACGTGTTCACCACCCCTATCTTGTGCATGCCAATTAGGTTTTTACATATTTTGGCTTACTATATTTGGTGGTTAATTATGGGTTTTGCTTCTCCATTACCCCATCTAACATGTTTAAGTTTGAAACTTATTTGAAAAAAGTTGGTTGATTCCATTTCACTAGTGTAGAATTAACCATTAAACAGATATTATTAATCTAAATAAATAATTCTATACCATTTTTTTTTTGTAATTTATTATGTTTTTTACATAATCCAAACGAAATATATTATCTTAAAATTGTTTTTCAGTAAACACATCCAAACATAAAACTAATTCTATTATAATCAATTTTAATAATAACCAATTATAGATATAGCTGATTATTGAAATAATCTCTTTTTTTAGTTAATCCAAACATCGAGAGTAAACTTTGAGATGTACCAAAAAAAAGTTGGTTGTATTCCCTATATAATTTGACTATTTTTTTTTTTCAATAACAAGCTTAAATGATCAATATTTCTTACTCTCACAATACAATTATAATTTTTTTTTAACACTAACAATGTATCGAAATTAAACATATAAATTATTTCTTTGCTAAAATGATAACTTCCATTCTAACTTTATTTGAATTCTATTATTGTTTCTTGCACTTATCTTAAAAATCAAAATAGGAAATTTAAGCTGGATAAAAAAAATATGAAAAGTAATATGAATTCTCTTAAAAGATTGACATTAATTTTTTTCGAGTTTAATTTCTATACACTGACAGTATAAAACGTTTTTTATACAGATATCCAATTAAAAATTGTTACGTCTGCATATTTCTTTGACTCTTATCCTAACTACCTTAATAGTCATCCATATCATGATTGGTGATTGATTGACAATGTAAAAAATTTTACATTGTCAGCGCATAGCAATTAAACTCATTTTTTTCTTCAGTTATTAAAAATATCAATCGTTTAATATTTTCATTATATAAAATTAGAGTTTAATTTTGAACTATCAGTGTAAAGCTTTTAAGATAGTTATGACAATAGTCAAACATTTTTAATGATGTGATAATTTATGATTGACTGACAGTATAACTTTTTTTTACAGTAACAATACATACCGATCAATTCAATAAAACTAACATTATTTAATACTTTATTCCTAAAAAATTGTGTTAAATTAGCTCTCAAAACACACATTCCTTACCAAACAAACTATTTTGTATGATTAAAAATTAAAGAGTTTGATGTATCTTTTTAAATCTTTTACAAATTTTCTTACAATTAGATAAAAAATATTAAATAAAAAGATAATATATTCTATGACTTAAAGATATAAAAAGATATCAATATTTTATTGAGTTTAATTGTTATGCACTGATAGTGTAAAGTTTTTTACATTGTCAATCAATCACCAATCATGTTATGAATGACTTTTAAAGTAGTTAGGATAAAAGTCAAAAAAATTTACCAACTTGGTAATTTATAATTGGATGTCTGTGTAAAAAGGGTTTACATTGTTAATGTATAACAATTAAACACTATTTTATTTATGAGTTTAATTGCTCTACACTGACAGTATAAAACTTTTTACACAGACATTCAATCATAAATTATCATATAATTAAAAAAATATTACTCTTATCCTAACTACCTTAAAATTCAATCTTATCATGATTGGTGATTGGTTAATAATGTGAAAAATAGTCGATATATTAAACTCTTTATTTATTTAAAAAGAAAGAGAATCAACAGAAGAATAAAATAATAGGATTTACAATTGTTCAAAATTAAATTAATAACAAAATTGGTGATACAGAATTATAGATGATGTAAGGATTAGCAGCTTTTTGTCAAAACCTTTTGCTATTGCTTCAATAATATCAGCCGATTTTTGTTATATCCTTTCATCAATATTTTCTATTGAATTTTTTAATATTAAATAAAGAAAATAGAAATATAAAAATAATTAATAATTTTTTTAGTAAATTGGAATATTATTAAAATAATTAATTAGAAGATATAAAATTAAGATTAATTAAAATGTCTATCACCGTAAAAAAAATTAGGTTTAATAAATATTTTGGCCCTACAAGTAGGATAAGATTTGATTTTAGTCCCTCTAAAAATTTTTCATAGATTTTGGTCCCTAAACGTTTTAAAAATTTGAAATTCGTCCCTGCCGTTAGGGAACCTCCGTTAAGTGATGAAGTGACAGATGGAGTGCCACGTGTAAAAAAATATTAATTTTTAATTCCATAAAAAAAAATTAAATAACTTTTTGGTCCCTGAAAAATTCTCCAATTTTGGTTTTAGTCCCTATAAAAAAATATTCTTAGGATTTCGTCCTTGTAATCTCAATTGTTTTGTAAATAGTCCTTACCTTGTGGGATGCGTATCTTCCTCTATACTTGTTCGAAATGAGTGAAACCATATTAGAATTAAAGCTAATATCCTCATCTAAGTTTGGTAAAATTATTAGAAATTTTAGATGCACGAATTATTCCCAATAATAGCTAGAACATCACTGGATTTATGCAAAATCTGGTTGCTAACAACCTGTAAATTGTATCGAATAACTTTCAGTATATATATAAATTGAGCGAAATTGTTACAACACCCAATTTTTGGATGTGGCACCGAAGTGGCATGGTTGACGTGGTGTCTCATTTGTCACTTCAACAATTAACAGAGAAAGGTGATAGCAGAAACTATTTATAAAAAAAAAATTGAGATTGGAGGGACAAAATTCTAAGTAAATTTTTTCAGAGACTAAAACAAAAATTGATGAACTTTGCAAGAACTAAAAGCTAGTTTAAAAAAAAAATTGGAATTAAAAATTAATATTTTTTACACATGGCATTGATGACATTGATGACGTGACACTCCATCTGTCACGTCATCACTTAATGGAAGTATTCTAACTGCAGAGACAAATTTCAATGTTAAAACATTTAGAGACGAAAACCTAAGATTTTTTTTCGAGGGACTAAAATCAAGTCTCACCCTATTTATAAGAACTAAAATATTCATTAAATCAAAAAATTATATCATCAACTAATCATATATATTACCAAATCATTAAAAATATTCCACTGTTGAAGAAAGAATTACTTTAAAAATCGTACGTGAAATATTGTGATAAACTCAATTATTTTTTAGTATATTATAATCTACTCACAACAACACGGTCAATTCATGATAAGTATAGCTTTACTGTTTTGAAGATCTAGGCATCGGAAAGCTGTGGTTTTCCTGGTAAAGCTAACTCAGTATTTTTTGATTACTGTGATAATCTCATGTCCCATACCATATTTATCTTGCTTCCATCCATTCTTACTTCCTAGCCTAGCCATACCTCCACAAACCACAACTTACATCCTCATTTTTATTTTTATGAATTTACAGAATGCATTATTAGATGGCTTCTGTTCAACACTTTGCTTTGCTCTCTCTTTCTATATCTAATTAATATATTATTTTCTCATTTGTCCATATATGTCCATTAAAACCGGTTGAGCGTTTCTGAAAATTTTGGAGAGTGGACTCAAATTCAAACTGATCTCTGTGTCCAAGCCTCTTGAAACTTGACAACCTAGATGGTCACTGCCAAACAAGCCTTACAAGAATCCCGAACTATCCTCCAAATTTTCTGTTTCAGAGTCGTTACCTTTCACTAATTTGAATTTGCATTAGAAATTAGAATATACTTTCATTGCAAAACAGTAGCGGTTTCAAGATTTCCACCAAACACCCAGGTTTTCAATGAGGAGAGCAATATAAAACATAGACCACACCGTCTCCTCCCTACTTCAAATACTAAACTCTGTGTGCCCTGTTTTGTTTGGAGATGGCTAAGCTTCCAACTATGTTCTCCCTGAGGCACTTCCTAGTACTATCAGTGGCTTTGAATGTGAGTTTGGTACTGAGAATGATGTACGAAAGTGAAGATTGTTCCGACGGGTGTATGAGCTTGAAGAAAGAGATGATGAGTACTGATGCTGAATCTAAAAGGGGGGAGGGGCATATCATTCACAAATCACGTTTGGCTATTTCCTCTACTTCTTCATCTTTTGTTAATTCTAATCGTACAGATCATCCCGGAGGCATAGAAAGAGTAATCAATCTCGACCAGTAAGTGCAAGCTAAACATTCATTCCTTCATTCTTTTTTGTTTCCTTCATCATGTCTGCATTAAATTTAAGGTTGCCAAGCTACCTAACTTAAGTGTGGTTTGAGTGAGCAAACAACTTTTGAAGATTCTTGGCATATCATTCACAACCATTTTGAGATTTCCTTTTCAATCTTCACATCCACAATTAATCCACATCATTTCCTACTTAACTTAATGCCATGATTGTCATTTTTGGTGGGGTGGGAGGGGGAGTTTATTTACCGGTAACAAAAGCACAGAAAACTAAGATTAAGGTGATGTCACTATTTTTTTCTTATATTTTATGATTAAAAATATTCATTTTGTAGTTTTTTTTTTTTTATTTGTTTCAATTGCCGTCTCTGTTTCTCTTAGGGGACCTAGGGTTACGTCTTTCGTACCATGCTTTGCTTCCTGCACTAGTTCCTGGGAAAGACAGGGACAAGTCATCGTCTCCAACGTGTTTTTTTCTTTAAATGTCAGAGATATACAATAAAAGAAAAGGCATATATTCAGTTTATAAAACTGTTTTTCACAAAAAAAGGAAAACAGAATTGATTGATAGTATTAAATGTGCTGATTTTAGTGATAAAAAATTGAGTTTCAGTTTCGAACTTTTAACTATTTATATTATAATAATATTGTTCCTATTTTTTTTTTTTTTTTTTTTTTTTTTGACAATAATGTTGCTCCTTTTAATAACGTATGTGGGGAGCAATTAAATATTATAGAAGCAAAAGCATGACATATTTTTTGTTATTGAACTTGTTTTTTTTTATATATTTACACATATTATATTAATATTATTTTACAAACTGTATTTTTTTTTATACATTTTACAAACTATGTATTATTCATTAAATTTAAGTATAAAATATATTTTTTTATCATACTTAATTATAGACTATAGTTAGACTCATCTAATTTGTTATATTATACTCGATTTTATTACATACTCTCTTATTTATAGACTTGTTTTAACAAATGATGTGTAAAAAATATTAAGGTGTTTTTAATAAGTGTCTTTAAATAAACCATCTATATTAAAAAAGTAAGTATAATATTTATTAATATTAATATAATAAGGGTTTTTTTATAGATTAAGAAATCAATGATAGTAAATTTCTTTTGAAAAATGATACATTCAATATATTAAAAAGTGAAAAATTATAATTTTTAATAAAAAAATTTAATATATTAATTTCTTAATTCATGTAAGGTTACATGTTATAGCAAAATTCATATAATAAATATACTACTCCATTTTTTTAAAGAAAATTTGTTCTTTTTAACTCCTTGTACTGATTATGATTCCCCAAAATATTACTACTATTAAGTGACGCGTTTAATGATGGTGTTTTGTCAGCTCTCTGTTCCCGAGTTGGAGGGTCGGAAGTTGGTTGGGGGAAGTAAAGTAGAGGTGGGGTGTTCAGTGGGAATAGGGTAGGGCTGTGCAATAAGATGAGTGGAGTTGGATTGGGTTTAAGATCAGTTTCATAATATGATAGGAAAGGTTTTTTTTTATGCTTTATGATAAGAGATCAATTTCTTATAAAAATTTGTTTTTTTTTTAATTTCTTAATTAATGTTTTTAGGGCTTTAATTAACAAGACCCAGTTTAATTTAATACTAACAAATAAATTTATTTATGGTTTAAACTCAGTTTATTATAATTTCATGAATAGCTCATTTTTAATGAATTAGCTCACGAGATAAAGCAGATAGTTACCCGGACTGGTAGTTCAACGTACATTTGAGTTTTAAGAAAATTATTCATTAACAAGGAGGGAAGAAATCATTTAACCAATAAGGTTATTGCTATATATAAATGTTAACCAATAAAAGTGTTTTTAATATGGATTTAGATTATAAATGTGAATATTCACAAAAAAAAAATTTATAAATGTGAAATATAAAAAAAAAAAAAGAGGAGGGGATTCAAATCTAAATCTAAATGTATTTCTAAGTGGGTGCACATTAAGTTATTTTACAAACTAAGAAGTTAGATATTTTTTGTGAGTAAAAGTTTAGGTGAGTTAGATTCCGGGAGCTCACTAGGGTCAGGACAGACATCACGACTCAAAGAGCGCTTACAGAGGTTCTTACAGATTACCCACTAACGAAATAGTCACACAATAATGGGATTCGAACTCACATCCTTATGAAATATGAGTCGTATCCTTACCAACTTAATCAATCTTCGTTGACAAAAAGTTAGATATATAAAGCTCAAACTCTAGTTATTTTTATAACAAGTCAAAATTTCAAGTATAAACTCCATCGTGAGCTCATAAACCTAAGTTATCTTGTTATTAATAAACTGAGTCTCGAGTAGCTCATTAGCATTCCAAAATTAAGATAACCATAGTCTTTATCTATTTTGTCTTAGCATTATCTTAAAAGTCACTCATATCGTGATTGATTGATAGTGTAAAAAAACCTTATATTAACAGTTTTAACTAGTATGATTGAAAATTTGGACAATTAAATTAAAATAAAATTGACTTAAATAATTTTTTAGTCATTATAAATATATAATTTTTTGATTTAGTCCCCCATTAAAGTTTTATTCAATTTTAGCCCCTCCTTTTATATATAATAACGTGCTTTTAGTCTTTCATGCTTATGACAGGGATTAAAAACACACTATCTTTTTTATTTATAGGACTAAAAGTGAATAAAATATTAATAGCGACTAAATCCGGAAGTCCTTATATTTATAAGCTTCAATTAATGTGTACTCTTATGATATAGTTAAGACTTCAAGAAATTAAAAAAAATACTAAATAGAAGTATAAATTATCAAATGAGATATTATTCCATTGACAAGTGTTACTATAGCACGTGAGAACAAAAACCCATTAAATTATCATAACACCCTCTTGTTGATATTTTTGCAGCAATAGACCCTATACTAGTTAGTACTAGCTTAGCTTGTGCTGTGCTAGAGAGTCTTAACTAGCACCATGGACGGTTCTTTTTGACATTTGACCGACAGCATTATTATTATGTTGATCAAGGTAGCCATGAACTGCTTAAAACCTAGATATTATACAGTGGGGTTTATAACAGCACAAGGCGTAGCTAATTAACTAGCTCTATAGCATAATAGTTCTTTAGAAGAAAAAATACTTAATGGCCCAAGAAGTTGGTGGGGGCCATGTGCCTGATGCACACACTGCATGAAGACACCCTTTTGGTGGCCTCGCTATGACTACCAAGTGCGCCTTGGTTGTGGTGAGAGATCTTTACAACTTTTGGCCGCCCCAATTGTAAATCACTCAAATGTTGCTGGCTATAATCCTTTACAGTTTATATATATGTTTTATATTTCTGTTTTTCTTTTTCTTTTTCTTTTTCTTTTTCCTGTTCCCATTTGGGTCGTCTGGATCCCCTACTTCGTGGGCCCTATGTAAATGGAAGTCGGTGTCTAAGGTATTTTGTCTTTGTTTAGCTTTGCATGCCACGGCCTATAGATCTGATGTAAAATGTAAATGCAATCATCGACCTACCTATCCATCTATCATATCATTCTATTTAATCATTTTTTTGGCTAATATAGATCATGGACCTGCCAGTTATTAAGGAATTCTTTCCTCCTTTGTACAGGAGGACGGATTTCCTTCATGCATAACACATGACAATCATTAGAATTAGGTAGGCTCCATTAATTATATGGGTTCTATTATAATTTCAATGGCTAAGATCGTCTTTAGAGGGTGGAAGATATAAGAATTTCTGTCACTTATTTTCCCCCCCTCCTCTTTTCCAATTACCTTACCCCATGCAGTCAGTCCTTAATAACTAAACGCCACTACTTCTTCAAAAGTTCAACAAGTTCATTGCTCCTCCTTCATTTCCTTACCTGCCCCCCTATGGTTTCACTGTTTCACTGTTCTTGCAAGTTGCAATTACCCTGCTTAGATCTCATACTTTTCTAGGGCAAAGAAAAGATTGTTCTAGGTCATCCATAGGGCCACGTTGTTTCAGAATTCAGATTTCAGATCATGCTACATGGTCTTCATTTACACGGGTCGTTTTTATTGGGCACTTTACAGGGAGGAATGACAGAGATACAACTTGCTACATGGTCGATAGAATAAAATAAACATGGTACAATAATATATCAACTTTATTTGTAGCAATACAAAATCATAAATCATAAATAAAATACAATTCTGAAAATGTTAGTACTACTTTTTATACATTTATTATTATATGAATTTTAAATTAATAGGAGTTTGTAGGAAATAATGATAATCTTGTTTCCAATTCCAACATTGTGTATAATTAAATTGGAGATGCTGATTTTTAGGGTTGATGTTATGCAGGGGAGATCCGACAATGTATGAAAAATTCTGGCGAAAAATGGGTGACAAGACAACGATCACAATTCCAGGGTGGCAATCCATGAGCTATTTTTCTGATGTGACAAATATTTGCTGGTTTCTGGAGCCTGAGTTTGCGAAGGAGGTGGTAAGGTTGCACAATGTGGTGGGCAATGCAGTCACACAAGGTCGGTATATTGTTGTTGGGACAGGTTCCTCTCAGCTCTTTCTGGCTGCTCTTTATGCTCTATCCCCGCGTGATGCAGCTCAACCAATCAGCGTCGTATCTGCGGCACCCTATTACTCGGTAACTCATCTATCATCTTTTTAATTTCTTATACAAGGAAAGTATCAGGTTGATTGTTTAAGAGAATTTAATTTTCTTCTTCTGCTCATTAACCTAAGACATAAGCATTTAATATTTTTATTTTTGAGAGCTCAAAAAGCATATATATATATATATATATATATATATATATATATATATATATATATATATAAATTAAAACAGTTATGAAGATTATTAGATTCATTTTTTAAGAGGATTTAGTATTTCTGTATATTGAATTTGTTTGGTTTAAAGGAATTCTCTCATGTGCTTATTACCTAACGTGACAAAGTGGTTTTACCTATTATTAATTTAGACCATGTCTGTTTAGGTTTTTTTATTAAAAAAAAGTAGTTAAATTAGCTTTAACTAAGCATCTCATCTGCTGTAGAATATTGTTAGATGACTTTTTAACACAGTGGTAAAGGACCACGAGTTTATAGAGTTTGCCCCTCTGCTCTTTCTAGTTTTCTATTAGCTGATAGTGTGGGGGTCAAGGCCCTGAGGGTGTAATCTTTTCTTTGCCTTTCGTTTTGTTGCCTCTTTTTGCTTTCTTACTGATCAAAAAAATTAATTCTTCTCTCCTATTTTGGACTTTGTGAGATTCATTATGAAAACTCAAAAGTAATAGAAAATATGGTCACGTTCTGAAAGAGGCACATATTAATGGTAGCATGCAAATTGTCCTTGCATTTCTTATGTTTTTGCATCCCATAATCAATTTTATGCCTCCTCTTTTAGTCCTTCTCATTGTTTGTCTTCTTTAATGTCTTCCTCTCTCTCTTGCACATACCCCTACATGCCTGCACCGGATCACATGACCACTTATACTGTCGCATGTGCTTAGCTGACAAAGAGTAAAATCTAGCTTCCAGACTGTTAATTAGTGATTGTGAGTCCTAACCAAGAATTACTGACCAAACTAGATGGTGATCATTCTTTCAATTCATAAAAAAGAAAGGGCGAATAGGGGTTATCTGGATTAATTATTTAGAAACAGATAAGCAATGCACCCACTGAGAATTTGATGCAAAGGGTTGTATGAGTGGCTACAACAATTTCCAGTTACATGGTTCTGACTTTGTCATGACACGTCTCATAATCTTAATTGTGTTCAAGATTGCAAAGAAACTTGTAACCTGTTTTTAGTCAGGCCAGTTCTTGGTTTAGCATTGAATTGACGAGAAAATTACTTGCAGTCCTACCCATCAATGACAGATTATCAGAAATCAGGCTTATACAAATGGGGTGGTGATGCAGAGAGTTTTGACAAAGATGGCCCCTACATTGAGCTGGTTACTTCTCCCAATAACCCTGATGGACGTACAAGGCAATCAGTGGTGAACCGAAGCCAGGGATTATTGGTTCATGACCTCGCCTATTATTGGCCTCAATACACTCCAATACCATCCGCTTCAGATCATGATCTTACGCTTTTCACTGTCTCAAAAAGCACTGGTCATGCAGGAATGCGCATAGGGTAAGCTGATAATCATACTCTGCCCCCCTCAATTATTTATGGAGTAGAGATCCTTTCTATTTTTCATGAGAAATGAAGATGTCCATTACTAAAGTTTTGGGATAATAAATGTATGGAAGGACTACATACATTTGTATAATATACATTTGTTTGGAAAAAACTTTGGAAATGGATAGAAATGGAGAGATAAAAAATGGAGAGGATCTTTTTCCTTATTTATGTGGAGTAGTCCTTTTATAAATAGCGCTAACTTAATAACATTAAAGAAGACATGGATGGAGTGAAAATTTGGATAAAAATAACAAGTTCAATCACTTTATGATGTAAGGTCAAAACAGTTCTCTATGATTTAATAAATCATTTGTTATCATATCATTAACATATTTATCATTCGAAATATTGGACTATGATAATAACTATCATAGTCACTATGATAATAACTTTCTTAGAAGTTAACTATTTTAATAATGTAGTAACAAACAAATGATTGAATAGTAGTACACTATTAGATCAAAATTAAACTCAAACTCAATACATCACATTCATTTCTTAAAGTTTTCACTTTATGCTTTGTAGGTGGGCTCTTGTCAAAGATCAAGAGGTAGCAAAGAAAATGACTAAATTCATAGAACTAAATACGATAGGTGTCTCGAAGGATTCTCAGCTCAGAGCTGCTAAGGTTCTAAAGGTAGTGTCTGACAGCTGCGAACATGAAAACTCCCCAGAGGAAGAATCGTTCTTCAAGTACAGCTATGAGATCATGGCGCAAAGGTGGAAGCAACTAAGAGCAGCAGTTGAGGGCAATGGTTTGTTCACTTTGCCCAAATTTTCTCCTGCATTCTGCACCTTTTTCAGCCAGGAGACGGAGCCTCAACCAGGTAATTAAATAACCCATTCGACAAATTTGATTGGGCAACTAGTGTCATGCATGTCTACAAGTAGATTTTCATGTCAAGTTCTTTTTTATCTTTAATCATCATTGTTAATTATCTATGTTGCAGCTTTTGTGTGGTTGAAGTGTGAGAATGATATAGAGGACTGCCAAAGCCTCCTTCGAGAACACAAGATCTTAACAAGAAGTGGGAAACACTTTGGGGTTAGCCCAAAATATGTAAGAATTAGCATGCTGGATACAGATGAAACTTTTACCCATTTTATAAATAGACTATCTGCTATACAGCTGTGAGAATGGAAATTTGTTGCTAAGGTTATATAAATAATAAGAAAGTTTTAGTTCGGATATATTATTTATATATGGCTTTGCAGTAAAAGCAGTAACGCAATTTTGCTGAACCATGCATAATAGATGTGTTCTACTACGTGCATAACATGTTTTGAAATAGGGATGCTCAACAGACTGACTGATTAAACAAAGAAACCATCCAATATGGTTTCTCTCCTGCCTCTACAGCTCTCTCCACCGAGATTTTGTTCCTCACACACAGCCTATTATGCAAAATTTGCACAGTTCAAAAAATTAAATGTTTATATTTTATCGAAGCTGAGCATTGGCGACTCTTAATTTCATATCATAGTATTCATAATAATTGAATCTGTTAAAAAATTAAGCACTGTTTCTGTCAATTTATATAAGCAGTCAAGCTTCATTCTTCACTTTTTTTCAATGCACAATGCAGAGTGGAGCTTCTTTAGGGTATAGAGGTAGCTCCCCCTCCAATTTTTTTTCAAACATGTTAATACACACACACACACACACACACCATTATAAATAATGATAAATCAACCAAAGGCAATTTACTGCTAATTGAAAGCAGAGAGAACCCACCCACCAATCTGTAACCTTGTCCTGCTATTCTTTTTTATGTCAACAATGCTTGAAAGTTGTTGTCATCCTCTTCCTATTTCGATCTTAATTAGCCTTTGAACCAAGCTAAAGACAAGACCAAAGCTAGAACCTTAAGAAATGTCTCCACTCATAGTAGTAGCCAGTTTCTCTTTATGGTGGCTGTTGTTAACACAATTTATTAAGAAATGCATATTTGTTAATGCTTAAAATTGTGAGAAATTAACAAATGGTTTTTCTTCAACAGCTTTCTCAAGGAGATTTTGATTTTTTTTAATAAAGCAAAAATTAATGATATAGAGTACAAGAGGTATTCTTGCCCATTTACAAAGTACAATTACATATCACATAACATCCACATTGTTCTTTCTACTAAGATAGATATGGCAATAAACATTGTTTGGGATTCATCCATCACTCATAATATGAAAACAATATTTTTTTTATCCCTTTCTTTTTTGGAATTCTCTGACTTGCATGAATATGTCAGAGAATTATACTTTGATACTGGGTGAAAGATGTCTCTTTCTTTCATTTATTAAGGTTGTTTCTTTTCAAATTATGTCTTTTTTTGTCCAAGTTTTTTTTCTTTTTGTCTAACTCATTTCCTTTTTTCTTTGTGAGTTTCGTGCAGTCCAAATCTAACCACCCGAAACATGTTCCTTTAACTTAATAGAGTTGATAACATTTAACATACTTTGTAAAAGACTCTCTTCCGACCCAAACACCTACCTTCTCCACCTAAACTCTCACTCCCAAAACCCCTTCCCTTCCACCTCCCCATCCCCCCTGCCATTTTCTTCTTACACTCACATATAGAAAACAACCTCCGAAATCTTTCTTTTAATTTTACTCCCTTCCCTCAACCCATTTATCCTCCTAAAAGACGTCTCCCTCCCATTCTCAATCTTCCTCCTAACACCCTCAGGCCACCACCCCTCCTTCCAAAACCCACTATCTTCTATTTTTTCAAAATCTTTCCACCAACCATTTTCTACAACACTTCTCATCAATCCACAAAGACCTTTTGTAGCAATAAGGAACAAGAAAGGTGTCATGGACCCCTTGTCTAAATATGACTGAAGAAAGAATGCAAATTATAAGTTTCAACCCAACGAAATAAGCTAATCCCAAAACACACACAGTGGTTGAAGTTTTTAAATGTTCTAAAGTGATTATGCATTTCATTCCCACTGTTAGTAACTTTTATGGCAAAAATATTTAAATATCTAATAGAATGAAAAAATATTTAACTGAATGAAAAAACCGGAAGTTGAAAAAATTGAATTTTTTTATTTAGGTGATCATATTTCGGTTCTCACTTTTACGATCAATCCAATGTAAATCGAACTGTTCACTCTGATATTATATATATATTTCTGTTATGAAATTACAAAAATAGTCATGTTTTTCCTATGAGTTTCTCATTCTACCCCAACCCCTTTTAACCAATCAAACTCCTATATGATTCTCTTATTTGTGATTTATGTATTAAGGAATGTGAATGCTTTCATCCATATTTTGATTTATGGGATAATATATTTTGAGTGTTAAATTTAGTATCTTAAATAGCAAAATAAAAAATAAAAAAATTGAATAATTCAATCTAATTCAAACTGCTTTTAATCAGATTGGATTGAATCGAATTTGATATTGTAATCAATCTCATCCAAACCGCATCACGATTTATTTTTATATTTAAATTAGATGACTTATTGCCATAAAAACGATGGAAACCATACAAGAAAGATCCCTACCCCATTTGTCCCAAATGGAGTAAACTAGTTAGTAAAATATTAATATATCATTAATTAGTACAGTAATTAACAAATATAAATTTTTTTAATATAGATGGGGGCTTGACCCCCGGTGAACATTACTTGCATGTCAGAAGTTCAAATCCTGAGTCACCATTTTGAAAAGAGCTTTACCTAAATACCATTTTCGGTAATCTCATAATTATGTCTGGTGAAAGGGGAAAAAAACCTTCCTCCTTATTTTTTATATAAATGTGCTCAAATAATTTGAAAGTATTTATTTTTGCTGTGTCATACAATCTATCCAGCTGTTGTTTAGAATACTCAGGGCCGTCTTAAACATTTTGGGGGCCTTGTTCTAATCTTAAAAATTGGGCCCTTAATAAAAAAAAGGACAATTTTAATAATTAAATATTATTTCAAAAAAAAGGCAATCTTAAATATTATTTCAAAAAGGACAATTGTTCTAATCTTAAACACCCACTTCAGGACAATAAATATAAAGAAGATTATTAAAATTCTACCAACACAACTTCAAGCTAATATCAATCTTCTAGCTACTTAAAAAGAGCCTTCTTTCTAACACCTTTTTTTTTATCAAAATAAATTTTGGGGCCCCAAATTTTGGGCCAAATTTGAGGCCCTGTGTTGTTGCACTCCTTGCACGCCCTTATTGCCGGCCCGGAGAATACTTGAACACCATTGTTATTTCAAGAAAACAATATAATAATTGATAAAATATTTTAAAAACATAATAAATTGTGAGACAAATTTAACCCTCAATGTTCTGTATCTGTCTCTGTTAATGTGTTAACGATGCCAACCAGGGTTGGCACTAAAAGTTGTTCTCAACCTTATCCTCCCTTGAAACCTTTTCTAATTGATTTATTAAACTCAAATTGAATATAGTAAGATTATAAAAAATCTTTTAATTATGAGTGTAAAGTCAACTTTGGGCCTAATCAACCACGTGATCGGAAATTTATTCTCAGAAGTAGACTACACACTCTTTTTACAACGTACCATATATTTAAGCGCCAATATTTCAGAGAACGTTACAATAAAGTTTACGCCACAAAATCTTGTTCTTTTGAGCACTAAACACTTCACACTCCACAAAGAAAACAGGCTTCAGAAAAGGTACACACTCTACAAGGATGAACGAGCAGTGAGTTAGCCTTCTAGAGACTCTCTTACATGGTCATATTATTTTAAGTTTATAATAACCATAGATGGCTAACAAAACTCATTATGATGTTTGGTTTTCTTCTTGGGCTTTTCCTGCTTCACGGGCCTTACTTTGGTCCTCCTGGCCCATTTCCTGGGCCTTGCTTATTCCACTCTCGGCCACTTCCTTAGTTCTCTGGGCCAGGCTACCCAGGGTCTCCTGAGCACGGGCCTTTGCATGCTGCAGCTGTTCCGGCAACCGTGAGCGACGGAGATAGCTGGCTATCCATGCAAAGGAAGAGAGTGAGGTGACGCCGAAGACTCCAGATGTCAAAAACCCGGCAACGGCCAAACCAATGACAAGGGTTGCGGGGATCAAGACTGGACTAAAGATCACAAACAGTGGGGTGGTGACGGCGAGTCCTATAACCGTTGCGGTGAGGGTGATGCCGGAAAGGATGAGGAGAGAAGCTCCGAAAGGGACGAGGGTGGCGATTGCTAGAACCTGTGAAGCAGAAGGACTAACCTTCCCTTGATGGAAGTTGTCTTGTTTTCGGGGCTCAGCCATGGAAGAGAAATTAATGAAGCTATGTGTGTTAGTTTGCTAGAGAATAGAGAAAGAGAGACAGAGAGAGGTAGGGTGTTACTACGTACTACTAGTAGTGATGAGGATGAATTTAAGGTGAAGGGAAGTGATGACACGTGGTGAGGGGGATGAACACTTGGTTAGGGAATAGGTAGGAGGGTTGCATGTGAGAGATAGATGTCGTTTGATAGTGGGGAAAGGTGTTAGCGTTACAGTGATGCATGCATGCATGCATGGATGGATGGATAGCTTGCTCCATCTCAGATAGCATTATTGGCATTTTCTGGAGGGATCGATGTATGCTTTTCGCTTACTTTCTCTTTGTAAATTCAACCCATCCTCATCTATATGGAGTCAGAGAGAGGTGAAAGTATATAATCAAATATAACCGTCGCTGTGGGTTTCTTCTTCATTTTAATGTACTATTTTTTTAGGTAACGGATAAACACGTCCTATTGTTGCTGTTACTATTGCCTTAATTTTAATTTGGTGTTAGTACTGAGGAACGATGACTGAGTAATTGTGTTTAAAATTCTTCCTCTCGTCTGTACAGGTAAATTGATTTAAATATTTTTTTTTAACATTATTGAACTTTAAATTAAGCTTCTAATTTGCTTGTTCTTTATCACAAATAGACTTAATTTGCAGTTGAATAACCATAAAGCCCTTTAGGATGAAGCGTGGAATGTAGGGAATTAAGCCAAGCATACTACTCAAAATTCTTTGATAGCCACATTCTTGAATCGAAAATTTTACAAATTTATAGCTTTAACTTCTTGTAGATTTCTCACATAGCCTGCACTGCTACATGTTGATTTTTTACTGCTCCATGAATACACTGTGGGACCTACAACATGTTGCTGCTGCAGCAATTTGCCAGTGAAGAAGCTATACAAATAGCTCTGCTCCAAGCCTCCACCCTTTTACATCTAATGTTTCTTAGTTGATGGGTTTCCTCCATTATTGAGTATTTTATTTTATGTAATATTTTATTATGTATTGTAGCCTATAAAAAGGTTTGCCACGTACGGTATTTTGTGTTAAGAGAAAGTAATGAAACACATTTTGTGAATCCTCCTACACCTCTTTTTTTTTTAATAAGTAAAAGAAATATATTAACGAGAGTATAAGAGATATTCTAACTGATATACATGAATAATTAGAACATTTAAATATGTAATCTTTGAGCAGACCCTAGATAAAGGAAAAGACATAGCTCAAGGGAAAATGCATAAAACCAAATCTCAAAATATCCACACAAAAAAAAAAGTTCAGTGACTTATGCACCAATCTGAATAACTACAACCAGCAACTCCAAATTTTTTACACATACCAAGACCAAGATGAATTCTAATTAACGAGATCTAAAATAGTTATAAAGTCAAGAGTACAGTCGTTAAAGATAATACCATTACACATAAACCAAAGACTCTACAACAGTATGCCAAAACTGGTGCCATATATTTTTAACTTTCGTACCTCTAATCAGACCCCGGTGCAGAAGGTAATGGCGAACAACATCCGAAGGAAGCACAACAGAAAAACTAAACCAATTGTAAATAAAGTACCAAACCTAGACAGAAAAAAAAAGCAATTGAAGAAAAGGTGTTCTACAGACTCCAATTCTTTCTCACAGAAAACATGGGTTGCACCTTGGATATCGACAATCGCCTTTCTTTGAAGAAAGTTCATCCGTGTCAGTAAGCGGTCCAATATAAGTTGCCAAGAGATTGCAAGGACCTTTCTAGGCACAAAAAAATTCTAAAAATTTCTAATCAAAGGAATCAAACTACTATTAAAGTTACTCAAAGATGATTGTGACAACATAGAATTATAAGCTGACTTAATCGAGAACACCCTTAAGTTATATAGCTTCCACACCTGTTTATCTTCCTTATTATTATGTAGGAAAAGACCTTCCATAGTTCCTTTAAACAGCTGAAAAAGCTCTTCCTCCCACCCAAATAGTTTACTTCACCACTTCCACCCCCACTTCCAAACATCACCATCCCACCTCCCCAGATTGCTCACATTTGCAAACTTCTCAGCAGACAAAGAATACAACCTTGGAAAACTGTAGTCTTATCGACTAGCAAAGTGTCGTGAGCGTACTGTAAGTGAGATATGTTATTATAAGAATCAACCTTGAACCCTGAAAACCTCCCTATTTCCACAACCCTACGCATTATTCCACCTAGACCTTCAGCCACAATAAGAAACAAGAAAGGTGCCAATGGTATCCCTGCCTAAGACCCTTTTGTAACTTAACTTCTTCCGTTGGCTACCATTGACAATGATTGATACAGACCTCGACAAGATACATGCTTTTAGCCATCACATCCATTTGTCACCAAATCTCATTCTACTCATCATATACGAATACAGTTTATTTAAGCAAATAAGCTATTTTGTAAATTTGCTAAAAAGAGTTTATTTTCTTAAGCTTTTCTAACAAGCTTATGAAAATAAGTCAAAAATAACTTATGGAAAGATCATAAGATATTTTCATAAACTATTTGTATAAGTTTAATTCCATAAATTATTCTCATAAGCTTTTCATAAGCTTTTCCAAATACGTCCCAACTAATATAGTCATATGTTTTTTCAAAGTCTACCTTAAAAATAAGACAGTCTTCCCATTTTTTTTGCCATATCAACAACTTCGCTTATAGCCAAAACCCCATCCAGAATTTGTCTTTTAGAAAGGAAAGCAGATTGTCAAACTGAAATTAATAGGCTGATAACGCGAAATTAATAGGCTGATAACGCTCTTTAGTTTTACTTTTGATCCATTCCACACATACATCTAAGAAGCCATTCTGGAAAAAAGAGAATTTAAGAGTAAACAGATTAACGTTCCACATACTTATGATACGTCCTGAATTTCCAAAATAATTTGTTTTTGAAAAGTTTTTAATATCTCATTTATTACTATCTACTACAATTAATTTTCTAACATTTCTATTAATGTTTTAATTTCTTTTTATTACTATTTAATGCTTTAGATTGTAATTGTATAATAATTTTTTTTTTCACATGCTAATTCTATCTTTTCAAAGTTAATAATTTCTTTAAATGTTTGAAAAGGAAAACGGTGGTTTTTTGTATCAATTGCATACGGATGATCAATTCATTAAAGCAAAAGAATCTGCAAACGTGGGAGAGTATAATGCTTTTTTCCATTTTTGTTTATTAAAAGCTCCCATGAGAGTTTCCAAAGAAATTTTCACTCTTTTCTAATAAACCCTCTATATACAGAGTTGATATCTTTTTTATTGTTCTGAGTATCCAACTTGTTAAATCGGGAGAAATATTCGCATTATTATTACTAATGTGACGATTGGACACCTCTCAAGGCTATAAACAATTTTCGGAGTTCTTGCTTTTACTCTATTTAATTTTATTTCTCTATTTTATATATTATTTTTCTAACAACACGTGGGATGAGCAGCCAATTGGACAATTCTTTGAATGCAGGCTTTCAAAGGGATTAATTAAGAATCGTTTAATTTAATTAATAAAATTGTCAAATATCCTTAATTATAACAAAATGTAAGTATATAATTAAATTTTAATTTTTTATTTAGATATTTAAAATATTAATCACATAATTTATCATCCTTATATTACCTTTTAGAAATGACTTTTAAATTCAAATAAGAATATTTTTCTAAATCCACATATAAAAAATCCAGAGAGGTACCCCAAGTCTTTAAAAGAATATGAGAAACGTCGAGGTTCTCGGCCCAAAATTTGACGGAGAATCTCATATGGTTCAACCCACATAATTCATTAGTTCTTTGCGCCAGCCCAGTTATAAATTCAAGCTCCTAATTTTGGACCCATTATCCAAACCGCTTGGAAATGACCCTTTTTAATTAATTGTCATATATGACATATACTAGTAATATCACTGGCCTTCATCCCTCCATCTCGTTAACACTGATCTGCGTGCATTGCTATCGGTAAGAAAGAAGGTGGGATGATATTTCTACCATGGAATCGCTTTTGTTCATTTGAAGTTTTACTAATTTATAAATAAGGAAAATGATATTTTCATTAAAAAAACTGATACTTGCACTTGCACATGCACTATTGCTATATAGGCACTCAGCCACAGGATGGCTGACGTTTTACCCATTAGATGAGTTTCCAACGTACCATAAATTTAATTCTTATAAAGTTCTTACAACTAAACATACAATTTTTTTTGGTTTGAATCTACCGTAATTAGGATATTTGGCTCCTTAGTGGGTCCGCGGAGTATCCTCACAAGCTTAGATTCTTTGGATCCGCTACAGGACTATTCACTACTACATTTAGTAGCTTTAGCAACACTTATTCAGTAACCAAATAATAATATAATAATGTTTTTCTAACATTTATTAGATAAAATGTTACTAAAAACAAGTTAACTTTCTTTTGTTTTCCAATAATTACAAAAACACGGGAATCCACCGAAACCATCAACTCTTCACTCTCGCTCTCTAACGCACACTCTGAACTTTCTCACTCACTCTAAATTTTCGCTTTTTCTCTCGCTCGTTTTCTCTTCAAACCAACTTGTTTTCTGAACCCTGGAATCCAAATCCGTTTCTCTCTCGCTCTTCCACAACCACTACTTCCTCTAAAACTCGAATGAAGAAGAAACTTGCATCGATCAGGTTAGCTTTCTCTCTCACTATCTCTGTCAATATATACATGTATCAATCAATGTTTTTCTGTTCTGTGATGATTGAATTGAGTAGGTGTTTGAATGGTAGAGTTAGTTCTAGTGAAACACTTGATTGTTGCATTTTTGTCACTTTTTTAAAAAATTTGTTGATGGTCTAATTTTTTTGTTTACTCTGGGATTTATTTGATTTGGATGAATTTTGAATGTGAAGAAATTTTTGTTTGGTTGCTGAGAAAATTTAATGGAAATCGAAAGACAAAACAGTTTGGGGGTTTGTGCTATGAATTGATTTCCCTCTACTGGAGAGCGATTGCAGGATTACCATGTAATTACAAAAATGTTTCTTAACCAAACTCTTTCCTGTACTAAATTTATGAGAGTTTACAAAGAAGCAACTGCTACAGGTTATAGAATTGAACTAGGTTTAAGTTCCAAGGAGTTGACAAACACAGACAAGGTCATCTCCCTTCATGATTTGACTTGGTAAGTTCCTTGTTATTATTTCATTCATAACTTATGCAACTACTAGTTTATATTCCCACTGCCTATATACTGTTTGATTAAATGTCAGATGTAAGTATGTTTTTTGCTTTCTGATTTTTTATTTATTTGTTACAAATAAAAAGTAAATGTTGAGACTGAACTAGAATTACACGAACAAAACAGAAGTTGATAATGTTACAGATACTTGTTTAGGCACTAATTAAGCTTATACTTCAATGTGCGAAGGTGATTTATCTCATTTTGTTTTCTCATGACTTCAAAGGATAAAGTGTATATTAGCAAATTGTTTGTACATTTAAGGCATAGTTAATATACATTTAAGTTCATATATTAGCATAGTTAATCGTCTGATCTAAAATACCTTGAAATTGCATTATCAGTTGAATGAGATTCAATAACTTTAGTTCATATAACCGGCATGTTTAATTCTCTGTCGTTTATTTTCCTTTTATTTTCGGGGAGGGGACAGAGTGGTTGGGAGGATGGTTTAGGTGCATTGAACTTGCTAGTATTTTGGAGCTCCTTTGTCATCTGAATGTGTTTTTCTCTTGAAGCTTGTGTTGATGAGAAATAACTAATAAGGAACTACTTGGCTCAGCTTCTATTTTGTCCTCATTGTGTTTTATCCCATTTTGTTTTTTTTTGTTCATGTGATTCAATTGTGATGTACTTTTATTGTGAAACCTATACCATGTTTCTATCAGAATTTATGGTCTGCTTTTGCTATAGTTTAGGCATGTTTATGATTGAATTTGAATGTGTTTCATATACATCCTTCACACTGCAAGAAATCAACCTACTGCCATCTCTAATTTCTAGGACATATCACAATAGTAGAGTAGAAAGTATACTACATTCAATGGATTCTTTGGTTAAGAAGAATAATCCCTTGTATTATCCTCTCTATGGTATTTAGTTGGGAAAAAATGTCAAACTACTGAATATACAGGGCAAGCATAGAATCTAGTCATATGGGAACAAGATGGAAGAACTGTTAGCTTACATATGTGTGGCATTGGGGGGTAAAGCGAATGGTATTTCTCCCACTATGCTTGAATTTTATTGCATGAAGACAGAGAGCAGGGCTAATTGTTATTAGTGGCATTATGATCTAAATAGGAAACATAAATAGTGGAGTGAGTTGGTGCATTACATGTCTATAACTGATGACCCAAAACAAGCTACTCCTATCCAAGACTCTTCACTACCATTACATCCTTGGAGAACTAATGGGTAGTTTAAGGTCCTGTATAGATCCTGGAGTAAGTGCACAAACTGAACAATTGTTTCTTACAAATATCAAATCAAAGAAATATACAAATGTCAACTTGATCGGACATGCTAGGCATCTTGATCAGACATCTCATCTTAATCAAAATATAATAATCTTCTTCAGTTCTTTGGTAGATAATTATGGCCTTTTCTCACTTTGGGTTCTGAATAGTACTCAAATTTTGTGCCCATCTAGAAAGCTGATGGCATAAACAGTACATTCCTAATATCAAATGCCCTTCCAAATGCAAGTTTGCCTATACTAATATGACCACTTCATGGGATAATATTTTTGTGTTTTAGAAATGGTCCAAGTTTTTGTCTCCAACTGCTTTGATAATTGTTATGTAGCCTAGAGTCTCATTTACCATATTACTTAGGTTCTCAGTAACAAGTACCAAAGCAATTGCTTGAGGTAATCGATGCCAGATACTTCCTATTTCTTACATGTTTCTATTTCTTTGTATGATAGAAGCCTTGTAATTTTGTTTGTTTTTTTATTTACCCATGTATTTTACTTTATATGCATCACTACCCATTTGCATTTTGCTTTAAAATGCCTAATGTTTTTGTTTGTTTGTGTGCTTAATGAAGGAGCTGCCACAATTTATGGGAGGTACCTGCAGTTAATTGTGCAGATCAGGGAGGTTGTCTCAGATCTGATGAAGGCCCTTGGAAAACCCCTGAAATATTGAAGGTTATATATATGCTGGCCTAACATGCCTTTTGATAGGTTCAATAGGTTTTCTGCTATAGCAATCTTATAATATGCTAACAGTTAATTACATCTGGACTTTGTGCAGATGATTCTGAGTGGTGAAGAACGGAGGCCAAGTAGATGATTCTTAGTTTCTTTGTAACATTAACATTATTATAAAACATGATTTTACTTTAAATGTGAATAGAGACGAATAACTTTCATTTGATTTGGTTATATATAAATTATTTTTAGGTTATTTCTTCTGTTTGCTTTATTTGTCACAAAATTAATGATATCTTTAAAGTAAATATTTAAAATAAATAACATCTTTAAAATGTTACAAGAAGAAAATCATAACATTTTTAAAATGTTACGAAAAGGTATATAATTAGTATAACATTTTTTAAAATGTTACAAAAAAAAAGTATTTAGTAACATTTTTTAAAATGTTACATAAAGGTAATTAGTAATATTTTTTAAAATTAGCAATGTTTTTTAAAATGTTACTATAAATATATTTAGCGACATTTTTAACATTTAGTTATATTTAACAAAAATGTTATCATATACTAAATAAATGTTACAAATAGAATATATTGTAACATTTATTAAATGTTATTATAGGTATAAAAAAATATTATTAAAGATTTTTTGCGACATGGACTTTATGCCACACTTGTTAAAATGTTGTTAATGTTAATATCTAACATTTTTTTACACTTTCGTGACATTTTTTGAATGTTGCTAAAACTAGCTTATGTTGTAGTGTTCTCACTCGGGTGCTTAATCACAGTTAAGGTTGTTCGTCCTTCCTCAATAATATTTTGTACGGGATTCGAACTTAGATTATCTCCCATAAGTTCAGCTTGCATAACCAACTGAGCCACACTCATACCGTAACTAAACATATAATTAAACCTACATCCATATATATGTAAATAAGTAAAATAAAAAAAAAATGGTTGCTTCTGAAATAAAGATGACATTACAATACTGACTCTGCTGACACGAAATCATGTTTCATATTAGCAGCTTTATTGTTTAAGTACCTTGGTTCATGTTTACGTTTAAGATGAATAGAATGTCAAAAGGTGTTTTTTTTAGAAATTAAGAATTTTTTTTTTGGTGAATTCTCTGATATCTCAAGTGTAACTTATCCTGCCTAGGTAGTACAATCAATTGGTGATAATCATTTGACTTGATCCATTAATATGATCAATTTAATTGAGATGGTATATTCTGATTGGACAAGATAATTTTTATCCCAAAATTATTAGGGATACAGGAGAAAGCACCAATTTTTTTTTACTGAAAATTGATTTATTTAATATTTTGAGTAGTCTTGTACTTACTTTTTAAATAATTTTTTTAATTTCTTAATCAGTGTCGATAGATACTCATTAGCATGACCTTGAAATAACTGATGATTTATTAATTAACTACTGAAACACCCACCTTTTTCCAATTTTTTTTTTTTTTACTGGACCATTTTCCAAATTCGGTAAGTGCTTGCTGCTGGTATATTGGAGTCTTAATTCCCAGCAGTGGGCTCTAAAGAGAATTATCCAATATTGGACATTTGGGAGGCCCTAATGTTTTATATATAAAAGATACCTGGTGGAGGTTGGACTCGTGGGTCATGCCATAACCAATCTTACAATTATATCCTTCGTCTCATCATGCATTACTTTATATTTCATAAACTACAAAAGACTGCCGCTGAAAGGTTGAAAGGCAGAGCATGATCATACAGAATTAATCTAGAAAACGATGAAAGGAAATATATAATTGGAACGGTTTGCTAATATATATATCATTAGGGTATTAGTTAAAGAATTAAAGAAAGATAAGATTTTTTTGAAAACAAACAATCACACATTCTCAATACATTGATTTCATTATTCTTTCATAAAATCTTGTCTTTTTAATTTTTTAACCAGTGCCCCTTCAAACCATCTGTTAACATTTTCCTAATTATAAAGTGTATACAATATGATCATATATGTATACATGCATATCTATACACATTTTAAAAGGAAAATCACGAAAGAGAAATGGAAGACATCTATAGGGATTATCTCGAAAAAAGCGAAAAAATAAAAATAAAATGAGAGCATCTCTTTGCCCCATGATCATGGTTCGTTTAGAATGAAGTAATAAGAGTCATATATAAAAAAGAAATAGACAAAAGCATGAAATATGTGATTGGTTCGAATGGTAAGAGATTTAAGTACTTTAAGTAAGTGATTAAGAGTTTGAATCATGATTCTTGTATATGAAAAAATTTGATTGGGAGGAGAAAACTCACTTATATGCCCAATAAGTTTTTCAATGGAGATTAATCACTACTAACGATGGTGGATACTTCCTATCTATATGGTGATTAAAAAAAACAAAGACAGGACGCAATCCTCTTCGTACGCAAACCTTTTCTAGAATCGTGCATGTGGCAATCAAGCCTAACTCTGAGCCCAATCATTAGGTGTATATATAATAATAATAATAATAATAATAATAATAATATATGTATGTGTCGATCAAATACCAGAGAAATATATCGATATTTATGCAGGTTAAATGTTCAAGAATCATTGTTTTATAAGGAAAGCATTTAGCGTCAAAATTAAAGTGGCTGTTTCAATCTTGAGTGAAGGCAAGTTTTCCGGTTCAACGAATGTTTAATAAACCTTTGTTGAAAGGAATTAAGGAATCAATCTCAGCAACTTTGTACCAACATATGATTAGTCTAAGTAATAATGGACCCAAGCCCCTTAAGAAAGTAGTTGCAGTAATATAAGTGATAAGATGTTTGTGTCACAGTAAATTCATAAATTTCATTTAATAAAATATATTTTTTAGAAAGCTTTATAATTTTGAGTCAAAAAAAAAAGAAAGCTTTATAATTAATTCCTCTAAACCTAATTTTTTGACAATATTAATTCCTCTAACCTAAGGGAAAAAAGTTTCGTAATTGCCTTGGCAACTACCAAATTGCTTAAATATGTGCACCATTATAAAATTCATGTAATAATTTCTTCATCATCATTTTGGTGCTTCAAATTACTATTTACTATTTTTTTAATCAGCTATCCCCACGGTCCCCAACATACACACAAAATAAAGAAGAGAATTTTCATGCTGCCCATCTTATATAGATCTCATTTTTTCTTTCTAGATTTGTTTCGGACTTGGAAGATATTTCATTAATGAACCTAAGAAAGATGCGTGGGTCACTTGATTTATGACTAACATACAACGTATATATATTAGATAAAAAAGTGGTCAAAGTCGAAAAATTAATGAAATATTCTTTTTTATAATAAAAGAAATAATATTAAATAAGAGTATAAGGGATACCTCAACCCATGAACATTATAAATATACACCAGAATCCAGCCTTAAAACAAAGATGTAATTTGAGTCAAAAAAAAAAAACAAAGATGTAATGCAGTACAAAGGGCGCTATGAGACCAATCTAATTAAATATAAAAAAACAGAATTCTGAAACTTAATTAATTACAATCCATGACCTTTTGGTTTTTGATTACAATTCAATGGGGTGGTCTTTGAGGTTTGGTTTTTTCTTTTTTGATTTTTCTGTAAGAATTGGTGGGGACGTGATTTTCGTAAAGAGCATGTTGGTTTGTTTCTAGAGTTAGTATCACATTTATTTATGGCCTGTTTTGTTTTTTTCCCTTACATCATTTTTTCTCTTTGTTCTTGTATTTAGGTTTGAGTATCCCTGGTACTTCTATCAATTTATCTTTTGCTTATAAAAAACAATCCATGACCATGATTTAAATTTAATTAATTTCAACAAGTTAACCGAGTCAAATGGCTCATATTGCCAAAAACAATATATCTTGTTCCTATCTAAATTGATGTTTGAATATGTTTGTTGAAAGACGATTTTAAGATAATCTATTTCGTTTGAATTGTGTAAAAAAAATTAATTTTATACAATAAATTAAAAAAAAGATATAAAATTATTTATATAATATAATAATATTTGTTTGTTAGTTAGGTGAAATAGGAAGAGTATTATTGATTTCAAAATAATTTAACAACTTTTTAAATAAGTTTCAAACTTCTAACTTATCTAAAAATCGTTTTTTCTCATAAAAATAGTTTAATCAAGTTTATCAAACATATCATCTTAAACCCAAAACATCTTTTAAAAAAATAAAAGCTATTTTCTTATATTATAATTTACCCGAAACATACTCTTAATTCTTGGTGATCTTGTGTAAGTTATATACTAATGAATGATGATCTACGAATGTGGATCCTCTCCGGTGCGCAGTCTCTCTCCAGCAAGAATGCTAATTGTTGGATGCATTTGAGAGAGTTGGACTATGATCCAAATTGTGTTTCTTTGGCATATAGTGATTCACATTGCACGAAAGAAATTGCACAAAATTTGGTTGGAGAGAATTCACATCCGAGTTCTACTCAAGAAGCGGTTAATTAACTTTGTACGCATGAGTAGACAGTTTAATGTTGAACTGTACTTTAATCTTTAGACAATATTATATATGTTGTATGTTGTGGTGATATTTCAAAAGTGGAAAGTCCCACATTGCCTAATCCTCCAAGTTTTAAAGAGTTTGTAAGTAACGTGGTGCTTTGGGCTTTCAAAGAAGTTAGTGAGAGGAATCGGCTAACGTGCAAATAAATTGGGCTGGCCAATGTGGTGCGAATCATCCGATTTGCCCCCCTGGGCGTACAATATTGAGGTCTAATATCTTTTTGATCCATCTTTAATTAATTTAATTAAATTTTTGAGAAGACTTATCCGAAAATAGTTGTTTTGAGCAGTTAAAAATTTGACTTGGTCTTACATGATTTTCGGATACATTTTAAATGGATTTGTATTCAGTGACTTTAAGATTTGATATCTTTAGGCATTTTTTGGAGAGAGAAAGATGAGAGAGAAAATTGAGATAAGATGAGAAAGTATGTTAAATGAGAGAGAAAATGCGTAAAGGTATCTAAAATACCAAATCTCAAAGTTACGGAATCCATTTCCATTTTAAACGTGTTGCCAGACTTGTTAAACGTGCTTAAGTGATTGTTTTGATCTTATCCTTTTGTTAAATGAATTTAGCTCTTAAGCTTGCAGGATGCATTAACTGGTTATTGTTTTTATGCCCACTCACACCGTCTGATCCTATCATTTTTTAAACAAAAAAAAAAAACGTTCGAATTTAAAATGTTTTAAATGGGATATGAGTGTTTTAATAACTTACACTAATTACACTTAGTGCATTCTTACTTCTTTCGAAAATACTTCCTGAGTGCTCTTTTTTCTTCCTGTTCTGTTACCTGTTACCCCGGTCCTAAAGTGGGAGGGACCTGTTGTATCCTATACGAATTGAAGATTAACTCAGCGGGTAAATCAAAGTGAAAGAAGGTCTTCTCAGTCAAATGGATTTTTGCTTTGAAGGTGGAGATTATTAATTTAAGCTACATATATATTTGAAATGGATGGCAAGATTCGGAAGATCTTGTAGAGGTTGGAAATTGCCAATATTGAGAGTCAAATCATTATGGCAAAAGAAATAAAACCCGTTTGCAATAAGTTATTATCAAGACTTACAGTTACCTCATGAGTCATGATCATTTTCATTACCAAGTTGAGTTATGCTAACTTTTCAAACCTGGAATATTTTTGGTACACGCAATTGAAATTGACACATCACATGTGCACGTATACTTGTCTCAATGACTGTCTGTAAATACTATTAGGATGACAATAGACTTGTTTGTCTCTCTTGACCACAATGTGACGAATGACGTAAGTACATCAGTACATGTTTTGGGGGGGGGGGGGGGGGGGGAGGGCATGGAACTCATATAACGCAAAAGATACAAGTCCCTGGACCCATTGTGGCTATTTCTTTAGGTCGATGAGGACATAGAGAATTTGTTGTGGGGGCTAATTCAATAGGGATAGGACCCCCCACTCCCACCACATGCTTGTCCTTTTTAATAACCTCACCCTGCCAAATTTCACCTGCTCTTTGCTTCTTTTCTACATCTTAGAGAAGAGTGAAGAAGATGGATCGATGGGTTTGATGATGGATTCTGAAATAATAACTATTGCATTCATTCAGAGGAACAAGAAGTTCAGAAAGCCATACTCACTTTTTCTCTGAGCCACAACAGTAGCATATATTAATCACACTCCCTTCCTTGGTTATTTGCAACAATAAAATTATTATTTAAATTGATTGTTCCAATGCCAAAATGTCAAATAATACTCAATCACATAAAATGACTTTTCATGAGTTTAAAATCTTTTTTAATACATGAGTTATATTATGAATATATGTGTTTATACATCAAATGATATATATAAAATGTTATATTCCTTCTTTTAATTAATGAAATTTTTTCGTTCATCAAATGTCATAAGTTGATTTATAAATAGAATCATTCTGCATGTAAGAAAGGTAGACGAAATTGTTAAGCCTTATTCATTCTAAATCACTTTCTTTTCTCCCTTATATACAGAGAGAGTTTAAAAAACTATTATTCTATAAATTGTCATTGACGATATACTTGATTTAGAATGTGCAAACCAAATCAAGGTTGCTCCATTGTATTCTGAAGGGGATTCATTGTTAACACTTGTTACATCTAATCTAGATAGAGATTGGTAGAAACGGATCGAACATGAAGTCTAATGTCTTCACACACGTCTTGGAGATTATACATTTTATTTGTCTTTTTCTTTTTTGTTACAGAACCACATCCCAATATTTAACATACTATATATATATATATATATATATATATATATATATATATATATATATATATACATAATCTAATATAGCATAGTAATTAAAAGGGACTTGACTGTATAAGGGAGACATTGTGAGGGAAAGTTGATCAAGATTTAGATTTGGTTCACCAAAATTTCCAAGAAAGAAATTGTTAACACTTGTTACATCTAATCTAGATAGAGATTGGTAAAAACGGATCGAACATGAAGTCTAATATCTTCACACACGTCTTGGAGATTATACATTTTATTTGTTTTTTCTTTTTTGTTACAGAACCACATCCCAATATTTAACATACTATATATATATATAATCTAATATAGCATAGTAATTAAAAAGGACTTGACTGTATAAGGGAGACATTGTGAGGGAAAGTTGATCAGGATGTAGATTTGGTTCACCAAAATTTCCAAGAAAGAAAAAGTCGAGGCTTTTGGTGATCTCGAGGAGGAAAGCGGGGTCAGGGTGGCTCTCCTCTCCTCTCATAGAGAAGAGAGCAGTGAAGGAAGAAAAGGTGTTGAATTGTAGGTCTTCATTTGGACGTGACTATCACTACTATAATACACACTGTCTGTTTCATCTATATATCATATTTGGTAAAATAACACGATTTAAAAAAAATAATAAATAAAAAAATAATAATAATTTTATCAAATTATTTTTATTAATTATTAATATTTAATAATTGTTATAAATACAAAATGAAATATTTAAAAATATAATTAATAAAAAAATATTTAATATTATATTAAAAATAAAAAATAATATATATTTTAAAATTTTTTTTTTTATAAATATGACATATATAATAAAACCAATGTAGTAACTAAATAAGAGGTCTTGTGTTGTGCCTCTACCAGGCCCTCTTGTCCCTTATACCCATGTTCTTTGTGTGTATTTGAGTGGGGCGATTCTGAGTAGTTCTGACTTTTCTTGATTTTCATTAGTGTTATAGTGTCTGTAACAGTGTCTGTGTTCTGTGTGCTGAGAGAGGGAGTAGTAAAGTGACTGACAAAACTGAAAGGGGCAAACAGAAGAGGTTTAGCTCTGTACCTACAGTGATATATATATTGCATTCATAAATAAGAGAGAGAAGGAAATCAATCGAACAAAATAAGGATCGATGATTTCTTCATGGAACTCAACTCGTTATGAAAAAAACAACCCTAACCTTATTTTTTCTCGTACTACGAAAGTTTTTTTTTCCCCTGCAAGTACTTCTGGGATTATATCCCACCAGGATCAGGTCATAATTATTTTACCTGTCAAATTGCAAACTTTTCCCCTAAAATAAACATTTGGATGAAAAAGATGTATAAAGACTATATATTAAGGTTATTCTGAAGATACATAACATTTTTATATTTATAGCTACCAGGCTAAAACTATGCATATTTAAATTATTAATAAGCATGCAAGTTGTTGTGAATGTATAGATGCAGTCTATGATCTATGAGGGAGAGGGAGAGGGAGAGGGAGAGGGAAAGAGGGTCGGTCATACAGTTTCACTGCATTGTCTGGGGGTGAGTGTTGGTGGTTGATAGCAACAGTTTCGAAGGGCTAGCTAGGGTACATCTTGGAAGGGTGTAGTCTGTAGATAATAAAATAAATAAAAAGAAAGAAAGTAAAAGCTGAAAACCCTAAGGATGACCAACTACTACTTTATGTAATGGATCCAACGAGGACAGCGACTGTGGCTCACTATTTCAGATATTTCTTTTTAATAAAGAAATGATGGGGTGGAGCTCAGCCTCAGTCTCACGGGAAGACCATGTTTTAGACCGAGATTCATCACCCCTCCTTTTTCTCAGTACATGTTGAAAACTACAATTCAAACTAGTTTGGATTGCAGCAGATACACAAGTTCAGAAAAACACTGCTCGTTTTTCCTGTTAGTTGAGTTCAGCGAACACAGTACCCAATACCCAATGTATTCCTCAAAAAATCAAAAATACTAGCTACCTATAGCTAGCAATTATATGATGTTGTTGGATTATGACAGTAGCGCGGAACTGAATCTTATAATATATATCATGTCTCTGTGAGTCTGTGACTGTGACATTTAATTTTAGTGCCTGTAATTAACTCTAACCCCCTCAGACACTACTTGATTTCTAGTGCCTTTCTTTTAGGTAAACTATTGTCTAATTAGGCAAAAAAATTATGAGAAGGTTGACGAAATAAACTAAAAACGGATAATTTACAAAGTAATTAAGAAGGAAAATGTTTTTTGAACGCATACTTTTTACATCAGTATATACATCGTATATTTAGAGTTAATGTAAATATGTTCTACGCATAAGAAAAGTATCAATTGAAGTATTCAAATAATGAAGTGGAATTAAGAAAGGGAAACAATTTTAGGTTGAATAAGCAAGATAAAATAGGGTAATATAGAAGTGAGTACGTAAAAACACAGAATATGAAAGTAAAGGTTGGTTCATAAATAAGAGCAAAGTGGGGCAAACAGGCAGTAATATATAGGCTAAGTAGGACTAAGCGTCTAAACCATGCAGACTAGAATTAAACAGGCTTTAGAATCAAGTAATGTTATGGCTCACTTATTAATTCTTAATCATAAACAATGACACAGAATGCTGACTCCGCTAGCTTTTTCACATTGCACATGGCCTATAGTTGCACTGAGTAATACACAATAATAATTAAGAGGTCTAGCAGCCATGCATTACTACGCATGTTCTACAGACTTATTTAGGCTCTAAAGCCACACTTAAAGATTTTGAAAAGACTACCTAAGTTCCTGGTGAGTTTTAAACAATACATGCTCATCATCTAGAAATTAAAGAAAAACCACCAAATAAAAATACACGGTAGAGCAACAGGTACCTAGCCAGCCAGATGAGTCCAAGTAAGGCATATATATATCCATGCCATCAGATTATTGCAGGCCACGCCTCAAAAAGTATAAACCCTAGATGGGTCATACTTCAAACTTAATTCACAAATTACCCCCTCCTCCTCCCTCACCGATGTTCTCTGAGGAGTTATCAGTCCAAGGAAGAGAATAAGGAAAAGAATAAGTAGTAGTAGTAGTAGTAGTAGTAGTAGGAGATTGGCGATAAAATCCACTTCCTTCATTACCAATTCTTGCACTAAACTGCCTTTGAGGCATTTGTTGAAGTGAGGTCAGTCCTGGAGGCACAGAAAGAGATGCTGGAGGGATATCACTGAAGGAATAGCGGAGCAGATCAGCATTAGCAGCATCGAGCTCCTTTTGGAGCCTTTGAACTTGTCTCTGGAGGAAAGATATGGCACCAACGCAGCCATAAACCGGGTCTCTCACGCGGGCCTCTGCTTCATAGGCAAGGGAATTCACTGCATCCTCTCTCTGATGGGGGAGGAGTTCGTTAAGGAGCTTGGTCACATTACTAGCACCAAAAATTTTGTGGACGTTAGCAAATTTTTGGGGCTCTTCAGGTGGGAAGTAAGGCGCAAAGATGCATCCTGGCATGCATTTTCTCCGCAAAAACTTGCAGGCGGCACAGGGAGAATTGTAAGAGCTGGATGATGCCATTTTCCCTGCAATATATATAGAAAGATTGGCATAAAAGCAAATTACTAACTTTTCCTTCGCATCTAAGTCAAGTTCTTCAGTAAGCAATTTTAGATTCAATTTTCTTATCAAAGGTGGAACCAAGGTTTTAAATTGCGGTCACCGTCGTGATTGCGTTGGATTTATCACAATTATGAACAATTATGAAAAAATGTGATCGCAATTGCGATCGCGTTTCGATTTCGGAGATCTCCAAAACTAAAACTTTGCAATCCAAATTGCGATTACAAACCTTTATTTAAAACCTTGTATGGAACTGAATGGCCCGAAAATCGGATCTGATGCTAAGTTCAGTTGCACCTATTAATTAATTTTACTATCTTTGATTTCCAGCCTCCTTCGTTTTTGTGTTCTTTCTTTGATATATGTTCATCAACGACAGCTTCTGAAATGGGGCTGCAGGGATCTCTTTTATTAGTGTATCAGAATCAGAATATATCAGTAATACACTAAAGAATTAAAATTGGAATGAAAGTCTTTATCCATCTCTCCTAGCTATACCTAAATCTTCTCCAACACATGCAACGATACTATGCAATTGCGGCATAAATTTGAGGATTAGTTATCACTTTCTAGTATAATATTATAGGATTATCTTATCTTTTTCCCCTCTTCTTCTTTAACAACCTTTATTAAATACAAATAATTTTATAAATCATGAAGCACTTATTTCCTTTTCTCAAAAATATATTTTCCTTATTTCCTTTCTCTCCTTAAAAAAACCAGTAAAAAATATTAATATTAAACTTGAAACTTCTGCGAAGTGTTGATCTGAATTTCTCCTTTAGTTTAGTTTCTGAGTTTGTTTTCTTCTTCTTCTTCCTTCACTTCCTAATAGGAAACATGGATACACTAGTGCAGACAAGAACACATCTGCATCTTTCTTCCGCCGGAAGAATTCAGCTGCACGATCAAGTACCAAGTCAAAATTTCCTTCCGAAAGTAAACTAATCAGTTGAACCAGGAATCTGGCTGCTGCAACAAGCCATGATTATATATTTCATGGCTACATAAAAGAACATAAAAAATGGAAAAGCCTAAAAAAGAGGATTCATTTTGTCTACCGTTACTTTATCACTTGAAAGAAACAACATAGAAAAGAACTATATATGTATATGTATAAGAAAAGGAACAAAGAAGGAAGCTACATGAATATGATTTTACCTGTTTGTGATGTAGGTTTCTTTGATCAGATAAACTAAAAGGGAAGTACCTTTTTAACCTTGTGGGAGGTCCTTCAGAAGCTGCTCTTTTTTCCCTCCTGAGACAAAGTAGCCTAAGCCAATGAGATGTATAAGTCTCAGATTTGGTACAGGAGGAGCACCCTTAAAGAGAAAACCCTAATTGAAAGAAATTAGGCACAAGAGGAGAACGACAAACAGATAGAAAGAGAGAAAGAGGGGTGAAAGCTGATAATTAAGTAGCAAAAGGTGATAGTAGAGGGGGGAAGGCAAACAGCATTGAGTGGATGGAGTGCAAAAGACAAAGGTAATAAATGGAGGTACACTAGAAAGAATGACTATGACCTTGCATCTAATAATAATATCAGGAATGTGGGGATGTCTCCCATGCTCAGTTCCTTAACTCATGCACTGAAATAGCCTTGAACTTATATTTTTCATATTTTTGGGAAAAACATCAAACCTAATTTTTTTTATAAGAAAAACAAGGTTTATTGTGAGATCAAACCTAATTTTTAAAAACACGTAGAGGGCATTCAGCAAATGACCATTAATGTTTTTTTGTAAATCTTCACTAAAAAAATGGTATTTGGCAAATCAAGTTAATACAATGCAGTTTGGTGAAGAATTTACTTCACCACCATTTTCGATTTAAATTTAGATGAGGATTATAAAGCCTAAATAAATAGGTAAGAAGGGTTATTAAATAAATATTACCAGAAACGTGTAAAATAAAACGGATATATCAGTATATAATTGAGAAAGATGGAATTGATAAATATTAACACCACCGTGACCTACAAATTTTGACACCTATCGAAATGCTCAGGGGTTTGCTTTACTGTAGTTTTTTTTTTTTTTGATAAGCAAAATAATTAAAAATGGAGCAGAAGGGATACTCCAAACCCATTATGCTTTACTATAGTGTTGTACAAGGACATATGTAAAAGGGTAACAATGATGTGTGTGTATGTGTAAAAACAATATAATTGGTATGAGAATATTATTGTTCAGGGCAAAATAAAATAAATGTCGATATTTTAAATATACAATTGTCCTCAGCACTTAATTATAATAACTGATCAATCTAATAAGCGCATTTGATCTCTATTCTTCGAGCTACTATCTTCGTTAATACTTCAGAGTGAATCGCAAAGAAAAATGGGATAAACCCATTCCCATATACGGATATATAGCTTAATTTCATATTCAATTGGTTATGGAACATAATTTACGTGAGTTTGGAGAGAACATGACCCTAATCAAAGAAGCAGCCCTCCTGTCAATTTAAGGCACTGTTGTCTGTAGCCAGTCTGGTAAAGCCAGAAAATCTCTTTCGATATCATAGTGATGAATCATTTCGTATATGTTACAGTAATAAATCCTAATAAATGCTGCTGAAGTTGAAGCTCCTATGGTCAAATTTAAAATTGCTGCGGCTACTCCTTTCAGTTTCATGTCTTAGCTGCGGATGTAACGTTTAAGCAGTTGGTTCTGTGTGTGTGTGTATGCCACAATTTTTCCTTTATAAATAATTTCTTCTTTTTTAAAAAAAAAGGGTTCTCATTTTTAATGAGCTAATGAAGCGTTTTAATTTGGCTCGCTAAGATCACCTTGATTAACGAGGATTAAACTGGAAATATTTCTGTGTAAAAAGTGATCACGACTAAAAATAATTAAAAAATAATAAAAAAATTTTCCGCATCTAAATCGATTCATTTACACTAAGTGAAATTAAGAAATCACCCTTCGATTAAGTTTTGGTTTTTCAGTGTTAGATAAAAGTCTTTATTAATATGATACCATTCATCTCGAGGACTAAGTGATAATAGATATGATAGCGACGTATATTTAGTTATTTACATTAGCACATAGCAATGGCAAAGAGTTCCCTTAATTATCTACATAGATGGTGGCATCACCAATCACTTGACTCCTTTCCTATTTCTATATATATATATAAAGAGACATAGTGATTAGGAGCACCAGTTATTGCTCTAAATAAAGTAGTTAAAGATAACCCTGCAAAAGTAGAACTTTTAAAATTATGTCTTACTAAAATTGGAAATCTTATTTCTTGCTGATGAGTAGCACACGGTCTTAACGAAGCAAATATGTAGTTTGTAGATAATAGTGATTACCGAATTATATTTTAGTAGGTGGGGTAGTATCATATGCCCTCCTAATGGGGAAGTCAAGACATAACCCACACAAATTATATGCATCGTTGAAGGAGGGTTTCTTTTTTCCTTATGCCCCACCAACCCCTTTCCTAGGCCCCTCCCCCCCCACTAAAAGCTCAAAAAACATAGAAGTTTGATTATTATATGGAAATGCCCCGATAGATGCTTGTGTATTTGTGATTAATCAATTGGCTAGGGTGCTAGGTGTAACTGCGAACTGTGAAGCTAACCTTGTGGACTTTCTTTTTCGGCTGTACTTAGCTAACACGGTGAAAATTAATCAAGATCACATTTTGTGATTAGTTACATTTTGATATTATAGGTACCTACTTTCATATGTGATTCATGGTTGGTAGACTCTCGAAGTCTTTTGAAACAACTAATATTTATTCAAATATGGATTGCTTTCAGTTTTAATTTGATTTCGTATTTTTTTTTGTTAAACTTTAATTTGATTTCGTATATTAATTGTGTGAGTTTGATTTCAGTATTTCCTGATTATAAATTAGTGAATTGTCACTCCTTGTTTATGTAACTTGTCATTTACATTCCTCCAGTGCGAATTGAAACTCTTGCGTGAAGTCTGTTTCTATAATTTCATTCTTTTTTTTACATGCTTATTTAAAAGCAGTATGTTTTTCACTTTTGTTTGACCTTTTTTTTTCTATACGGGATAAAATATCTTTTATATTTTCAATCAATATATTTTTTGCTTATAAAAAATAGACGTCGGATGGTTAAAGACTTCTTATATGCATACCATCTGTTTCAGTTAGAATCCTGACTCCCATCAATCTGAGAGCGAAATAATATGATACTTCTCTCACAAAGTTTACTCAAAAATTAAAACACAGATCCTCTCTATAAGAGATTTAATGTGTCACCCCATACGAGTTAATTTCATTTTTTTACCTCCTTAGCTCATATCATTGAAAGAGTATATATATTAGTTACTAATTTGTTGGAATATAATATGAAGAAAACATTATAAAAACGTTACATTTCATGAGGGCACAACAACCTTGGGAGTTGAGACACGAAAAAGTTTAGATCTAAATCAAATAATTCCATGTTCAACTTGACAATCACACATGACTGAGAGAAAAGAGAGATAGTAGAAGAATAAGTGGTCCATGACTGTTGTAGCTGCACTTGGTCCTTATCACTTTCCCAACACTTTGTTATTATCATTTTCAGTCCCCATCCTCCCCAACCACATTTTCAAAGAGTCCTTCCCCAAAGTTCGGACCCATGTGTTGCAGTTGCAGAGGCTAATTAACGATGAGATGAGACTCGTTTTCTTCTATTGCCTCAGCTTGATTTGGACATACTGCTCTGCAACTCAGACTCGTTATGTGCTTGTGCCATAATTAACTTCACTTGCATTATTTTTTTATCTAAAAAAGAAACATGTACATATAATGATAAGAGCATTTCCCCCTCCGTTTCTTTCTATCTCTCTCTCTTCTCAACGATACGTTATCCGATCTTTACATGCTAACATGCATCATTTTAGTACACTTGAATCTTGAGGACGTGCCACATTATGTTTTCTACCCGTACAAAAGTTGCATGGCTATAGATATATACATAATTCATTTCTCAATATATGAATACGAGTGAAGTACTAATTTTTCTCTCCTGAAACATGTATAGCAATTTAATTTGATCCTCTTGAATTAATCAATGTGTTGCAATGTAAGTTCAGAGGAATTATGAGATTTCACGACACGACATGTCGCTACTGCTCTTTCCTTTCCATATATATTCCTGGGAGAGATTATGACTTTAGATGAACATTTTTAATGAAACAAAAGTACACGTGGGAACACGTTATCTTTATATGTTTGGAATAGTAGAGATATTCCTCCTTTTTCACCATACACTATTAAGTCCTCAGTCTCACTATACAAACATGTGAGAGTGAGACCCAAGACTGAGCAGTGGCTACTATAACAGGTACGTACTACCTAATGGTTTATAATATTCCTTTTCATTCCACGGATAATTTTCTTTTTTTGATAGGCAAATGTTCGTGTTAATATTAGTATTTTGTTAGTGGATGAAGTTTAAATCCATAACCTCCTTATCACTTCATTTCTTAACTCCCACATCCAAACCATTAAGTCAACCTTATAGAAGCTTATAAGGCTCGTTTTAGTTTATTCAATGTCTCAAAATCCCCTGATGATTTCAAAGAGAAGGGCTTACAAAAACAAATTAATCTCTTTTATCCTGTGTCCTCAAAAGAATTTCCAGCCCCCATCATCATTCAAACTATTCTCTTCTAGCTAGTGTCAAGTTTCAGCCTGCTGCATGTGTTTGAAGTTTGAAAGCTTGCCTGTGGGTGTGTGATCCAATGCAAGTGTGTAAGTGATAGCCAAAATGAGTGCCCGTGCCTTTAATTTAACCAGATTCTGATTCCTGCTTCAGAGAAGAATCCCATGCGTCACATTCACTGCCGTGCCAACAATTCCAGCCATTCCATTGATCAGTCACAATTTAAAATTAGCAAAAGCCGAGTTATAAATTCAATTCAAATTAAGACTATCAAAGACTAGCTTCAACCCTGGTCCAAAAACTACCATCAATTCAAATTTTGAAAAAAGAACCCGAAAGATTATGAACGAGCAATAGTAGAATGTCCAACATATGCAAGCATATTCCAACACTATCAAGCATGGAATTAGTATATGACCAGGTTGTAATACATATAGGAGAATGAGATTCCATAGGAATAGAATGGCGCAAAACAAAACAGAATTAACTCAAGGTAATGTGTAGCTTCTGAACCCAATCATCATAAGATAAATGGAAAATGGTCACTCCCAAATAGCCCATATATATATATATAGCTCATGAGAGCAAGTTTAATTAATTCACATTGATATCAATCAGTAATCATGAGAACTGAGGAGCTATATGAAATGAAAATTATTAACAAGTTAAGGTTTAGAAGTGTTAGAATTGAATTGAACTGAAGTTCTCGGTTTCATTGATTGCATCATTTGGTATTTATACATTGTCATGATACTTGAGTGTTAGTAACAGAAATCTAACTAACTACTCAACTAACTGAACTGAAATAAAACTAATTAAAGGTTAATTACATTATTGTCCTCTACTACGTCCCCGCAAGCTGGAGCATGTAAATCAAGCATGCCAAGCTTGGAAACCAGGGGATGAAAGAGTGAAGGATCCAAGGCTTTGGTGTGGATGTCAGCAAGCTGAGCATACCATGTTAGAATTGAATTGAACTGAAGTTCTCGGTTTCATTCATTGCATCATTTGGTATTTATACATTGTCATGGTAGTTGAGTGTTAGTAACAGAAATCTAACTAACTAATCAACTAACTGAACTGAAGTAAAACTAATTAAAGGTTAATTACAATATTGTCCTCTAATAAGAAGCTTAATTACCTGGCCCACAGAATCTCTATAGCCTTGCAAGCAAATACAGAGCGACAATCTCTTGAGGGACACCGTAGAATATAGAGGATCTTATCATGTAAGGGACACACAATACGGTAGGTGATTGGATATGAGGGCTATCTCTCAATAGAGAAAAATAGCAAAATATGCAGCATGAAAAAGTCCAGTACCATTATAGGAATCGAAAAACTTTCCATTTGTTGCACATGCACATGACATGATGACATACTGCATATCAATTAATCAGATAAGTAAGGAAAACAACATTTGCCATTCCGAGGTGATTATGTATTGATAAAAGAAAACGTATCATTATTTTGGGGAAAACAACCTCAGATTTAGAATAGTTATTAGAAAGAAATACCACTAGGAGGAGGGTAAAGTTGAGAATTGAGAGGCACGAAGTACAAGGGTGCGCAAAAGCATGCAAGTTCAAACAATGGGATTCAGTATTGTGGTGGCGAAGTGAGTATTGTACTGTGTTGGTGGCCTCAGGCTTCCCTTGAATTGGACAGTGAGGTTTGGCCCCCAGCGTCATGTACGGTTGCTGACGGTTGTGGGGGCCGGAGAGAGTAACATGAACATGTCCTGTCCTGTCGTGTAATCAAAACAGGGCCTCCCTTCCCCTGCGATCCCTATACTCTATTCAACGTTACCATGTTCCCCTTGCCTCTACCTACAACCACGGACAACCCGATGCCGTTTAGTCCAACTTACAACTCACATCGTTCGTAAACTGTCATTGTACATACTGATTGCACTATCCGGCTCAATTCGTTTAATTCACCATCCATGTGGATCATAACCATCGATACTGCAGGCCTGGGGGCTGGGCCGTGATCCATTCACTGTGTTTTTCTATATGATTCATGTCCCATTATTTAATTTTTCTATCTTCTTATCCAAATTTTTTTTCAATTAAATCCCACAAATACTCTTATCTCTTCTCACCCTTAAGTTATAGCGTTCTTTTCCTACATCATCCTCCTCCTTCCTCTTCTGCCACTGTTACCAACTCCAGCATATATTCAAAAAAAAAAAAAAAAAAAAAAACAGAAAAGTAAAAACTCTCTCTCTCACTCAGCGACACAACCGACATTTGTTGCCATTCTACCCCGTTGGTGAAGCCGTGTTGTGACAGCGGCCAAACACCAACGGTACCGACGCAAGCGCCGCCAATCTCCCCGCTTGGACCGTCAAGAACGTAGCTGGACAGTCGTTTGGATCTCCGTCGCGGACTGACGCACCACCGCGAGCCTCCGCGTCGGGACGCTGCTCTTCCCCATCCCTGCACGAGTTCGTCGTGAGCCACCGTGTCTCCGCTGCCTGCAGAGTCTCCATCGCACTGTAACCTTGCTCGACTGCGAGACCATCGTTTTCTGCCGCCAGGAGCTGTGGCGAAGCCGTCATCGCGCCTCCAGGAGCTTGTAGCACCAGCCTGCCGTCCCTTTTCTGCACAACAGCAGCCGCACGAATGGCTGCTCTCCCAAATCATAGCATCAATTCTAATGTTCTAGGCATGAAACAATTGTCTCAAAACCTAGCTAGTACTCGGTTAACAAGTAGCATTTTATTTTATTTTATGCATAAAAGAAAGAAGGGGAAGGGGAAGGGGAAGGGGAAGAGTGTGATGGGAGGTGGGAGAAGAAGAAGAAGAAAAAACAGGGGAAATGGAAGGGTCTGTCTGGCTGAGGGGGTGGGGAGAAGGGGAAGGGGAACGGTGTTTTGGGAAAGAAATTCAAACAATTGTGGGCTGAGGGGTGGAATTAGTAATTAATGGGTTGGGAAAAATAAAACCCTTTCTATAATTTAAAAAAAAAACAGAATTTTTATTTTATAAAAGGGGTCGGACGGTGGGCAGAGGGAGCTGCACCGCTAAAAACAAAATTGAATTTTGATGTCCCTAGCTCAATAATTTTCAGAAACACCAATCCAAATAACATGACTGTTTAAAAAAAACTAGACTATCTATTTTCTTTTTAAATCAATGGGTCAATAAGTCGACTCATTAACTTATTGATTGAGTTATCAACAATGTTTAGCACAGTTGATAAATAATTGATTTTCTTAAAATATTGTCGGGGTTCAATTTCTAACATGTATACGAAAAAAAATTTGTTGGAAGAGGTTGTACCCACTTTTATAATCTCTCTACCTTAAAAGGGATTAATCTCCGACTATCGATCGGAGCATACCCTTGATTCACACCCAAAAAAAAAAACACTTAGGATTGAGTTTGAGGGTGAATTACATAAATACAAACCCTTTTATAATTGGACAGCAGGCTGGCTATGATCCCTTTTTAATTTAATAAGTCATGATAAAGCTCAAGTCCTTTAGCTCAAATAAGAGCATCTCCAATGCCAAATAGTTAAGAAACACTTTTTTGGTTCTTAAATGGACCCCACAGTGCCACGTCACATTTAAGCAACTCATCCATTTTTTGCTCCAATGCTAAGAACTACTCATTGATTCTTAACTAACTTTTAGTGGGTCCCACAATGGACCCCACATCTTAATATTTTTATTTAAATTTATTTTTATTCTGAATTAAATATTAATTCATATATATTTTATATAAAAAAATTAAAAACCCGAAAAATAAAAATATTAGGAAATATTGCAAATTTATTTTATTTATCATAAAACGTGAAAATGATGAAAAATACATAACATTACATAAAGATAATAAATTAATTTTCGTTATCTTCACGTCCGAAACGTTCCCAAATATGCTCCACCAAATCCGCTTGAAGTTGTCGATGAAGTTGTCTTTCACGAAGATGTGCTCTCCTTTGTAGATATGTTGCAAAATCGGGATGATGTCCGTTAGATACTTCAGTTGTTGAGACGTCATTGTCTACATGATCGTAATCAAAATTACCACTATATGTGTGTCGTTCGTCTGCAACAATCATGTTATGTAATATGATGCATGCATATATTGTATACTTGATTGTATCCATGTGCCAAGCACGCCCTGGACCACATACAATCGCGAATCGAGATTGGAGCACCCCAAACGCTCGCTCGACATCCTTTCTTGCCGATTCTTGTCGTTGGGCAAATAATTGTCTCTTTTCTCCTTGTGGCATTGGGATGGTCTTGACAAACTTAGCCCATTCAGGATAAATACCATCTGCTAGATAGTACCCCACATTATATGGGGTTCTATTCACCATATACTGCATTGTGGGAGCTTGTCCTTCCAAAACGTCATTAAACACATTTGACTGGGTTAACACATTAATGTCATTGTTTGAACTCGCAATGCCAAAAAATGCATGCCAAATCCATAAGTCTTGTGATGCCACTGCTTCAAGCATGATCGTGGGTTTGCCATGATCACCTCGAGAAAATTGGCCCTTCCATGCAACCGGACAATTTTTCCATTCCCAGTGCATACAATCAATGGAACCCAACATACCTGAAAAACCACGTGCCTCCCCCATTTGTAGTAGGCGTTCAAAGTCATCGTTGTTAGGCCTTCTCAGGTACTCAGCCCCAAAAACCTCATTCACACCCCTTACGAATCTCTCTAAGCATTCCACTGCAGTGCTTTCACCGATTCTAACATATTCATTTACACTGTCAGCGGGTGATCCATATGCCAGTATACGAATAGCGGCAGTGCACTTCTGCAACGGTGAAAGCCCCCTCCTACCAACTGCATCAACCCTCATTTGGAAATACTCATCATGGGAGCCAAGGGCTTCTACAACGCGAAGAAACACATGCCTTCGCATTCGAAACCTTCGTCGAAATTGAGCCTCTGTGTATACTGGATTTTCAGAGAAGTAGTCACTGAACAGTCGATTATGTCCTTCTTCACGACTCCGATCTACCACTGTTCTTCTTCATCTGCGCCTAGTGGTGTTGTTGGATTGTTGTTGGCTTTCTAGTACTAACCTTATGACTTCTTCTTCAGTGTTGTCCTCAAGTTGCTCATCTATGATTTGGTTTCAGAGTGTATCAAAGGCGTCTGAATTGTTTGGATCCATTATAAGATGATTGAATCGTGTGAGAATGAGAAAATATTGCACAATTTGATAAGAAGATGAGAGAATGAGAAAAGATTGCACAATTTGATAAGAAGTTGAGAGAATGAGAAAATATTGCACTAATTGAAGAGTATATATAGAGAGCCACACAACGGCTAGTTTTTCTCAACGGCTTGTTTTTCATAACGGCTAGTTTTTCTCAATGGCTAGTTTCTCATAACGGCTAGTTTTTCATAACGACTACTTTCTCATAATGGCTACTTTTTCCTAACAACTAATTTTTCATGACGGCTACTTTCTCATAACGGCTAGTTTTTCCTAACGGCTAGTTTGTGCCTAATAAAGTCACAATATAGTTCATGATCTTGGATTTGTCTCTCTGACATCGTAGATGTATCCTTTAAAAGGATTTCATATAACTTGATTGCATTATCTGTCTGCTTTTCCTCAGCTATCTTTGCCATGATAGAGTTTTTCTCCTTCACAGCTTCTTCCATGCCAGTAAGGTCGACAATTTTAGAAGACGTCTCTGCAGCTATTGCTTTGTTCTTCCTTTTTGCTGCCTTTTGTCCCATTGGGCGAACCATTGGTGATGCAGGATCATAATCGCAATTTGTTGGTGTTTCTGGGTTGGAAGATGATGAGTATGCCCCAGAAGTAGAAATCTTTGTTCTTTTTGAAGAACTTTCCATGGATTCTGCTGTCCATTTAGGCTCATCCTTCAACAAACGCCATGCATGCTCAAATTTGAATGTCTCGCTTTCATCTTGTGAAAAAATAGCATGTGCAGCCGTCATGATGTCTTTCTCAGAGCTTCCGCTTTTCCTCCTTTGGACAGCTTGCTTATAACAGCCGACGAACTTTTGAACAGCAGAATTCAACTTATGCCACCGAGATTTCAGTTGAGCTTTTTCCCTCTTTTCAAAATTCCCACGATACTCGTTATAACCTTCTTTAATTCTCAACCAAAAACTATCTGCCTTTTGGTCAACGCCTATAACTGAATCCTTTGAGACGTTGAGCCACGCTTGAATGAGTTGTGTATCTTCTTGCATTGTAAATCTGACTCGTTTTTTTTGGAGCAGAACCCCCTTCTACTTCGTCGAGAGTAATGCCTTCTAGGCCGACTTGTGTAGAAAATTGTGGAACTTGCGAATCGGATATGGATCCCGTTGGTGTTTGAGGAATCTCATTAGTGGACTCCACACCACTAGTAGCTATAGGAGGCCTATAAAACATGGGAAGGAATGGAGGATTTTGAGAATTTTGGCGAGGAGGGGGAGGTTGAGGATAATAAAATGGAGGATATTCACTACTAGGGGGAGGATGAGGATAATAAAATGGAGGACTTTGAGAACTTTCATTAGTGGGAGGAGGATGAGGATAATAAAATGGAGGATTTTGAGGACTCTCATTACTAGGAGGGGGATGAGGATAATAAAATGAAGGATTTTGAGGATAATTGGCATCCATTTGACAACAATAAAGTGAAATTGTAGAAATGTAGATGTGAAGAAGATGAGTGAAAAAATGTATGCATTGTCTCCAATTTATAGGTGAATGAAAATGGTAGAAATTGATCAATTTTTAACCATGGTGTAATTTCATTCAATTGCACATTGTGTAATATCATCAAATCATTCCGTTGTGAGTAAACGGATAGGGGAAATCCGCTGGGTAATTCCAACGGATAGAGAAAATCCATTGGACCATTCAAAAGTTGCTCTTTACTTCATTTTTCTTCTGGACTCTTCTGGAACTCGGTCTTCATGCCTCATTCCTCGTCCCTCAACCAATCCTCGTCGCTCACTCTCCCTCTCTTCGTCCCTCCTCGTCCCTCACTCTCCTCAGCCTCAGTCTTTGTCCCTCCGTCCTCGTCCCTCACTCTTCGTCCTTCCTCATCCCTCCGTCCTCGTCCCTCCTCGTCCGTCGCTCTCCTCAGCCTCACTCTTTGTCCCTCCGTCCTCGTCCCTCATTCTCCTCAGCCTCACTCTTCGTCCCTCACTCGACTACATCGCCTCATCGCCTCGATCTATCACTCTTCTTCTTCTCTGCCTCACTCTTCGTCGCTCACTCTTCACCTCCAGTCGGCCGGCGACGACTCTTGGATTGCGATGACGGTCAGGAACACAGGCGGCGACCTCGTGAGTTTGGGTTTGGGATTGTTGACTCTTGCTTTGATATCTGATTTCTTGGTTTGGGATGGTTGATTTCTGGGTTTGTCATTTATTGTGATTTTTGTTTTATTTTATTCATGCAATTTTTTTGATTTTATGGAAAGATATTCATTTGTAAATTGTTGTTGAATCCATCTCCATTTCTGTTGTTCTATTCGTTTGATTTCCACAGTTTCCCTCTATTTTCTATTGCAAATTGTGTTGGAAATTGATTTTTTTAGTTTAAGGACTCGTTCCTTATTCAATGAACGGCTCTTAGTAAGAGCCCCCACGCTGGATAGCTCCAATGCTAAAATATGTAAGGAACGGCTCTTATTTTCTAAGAACCAGCTTAAGAAATGCCGCTGGAGATGCTCTAAATATGATGTTTATCCAAGCATCTATCACGAGTCAACAAATTTTATTTTTCTCAAATAAATTATAATTGAGTAAAGAAAAATGTTTTCCGTACACTCCAAATATAATATCCATACAGGACACCATATCCGATGTAAATATGACTAAATATGTAAGCAAAAATAGGATTTCTTATATGAATTTAGAACACAGATTATGTATTTACTTGTTAAAGACATATCACTGAGAATAAGAATTATCTCGACAACTCCAAGTTCCTCAAATAGAAAGACTAAGCCTTCCCCTGCCTGTTCATGCACGCCTGAAACATAGCTATCAATGGGGCAAGCCGTGGAACGATTGATTATGATATTCATCGTCATGACTGCAGAGAGGACTTAGCCAAAGAATATATATTAACCCTAGGCACCTCCAACCATAGGCCTATGGGTTAAGGCCTACACTGTCACCCACACAGATCAGTATTAGGTGCTAATAACTCATTACGAATAAATAACTATATTAACGGGTTTAAACATCATCAAATGGATCATAACATTAGCCCGTTTTTCGCAAACCAAAAACCACAATTGATTGTAGCCCACAAGAATTATTAGAAAAATTCTAACATTCTCTCACTTGGGCAAAATCAATGGTGTAATTTTATTTTGTATAAAACATTTTTGAAAACGACTCTCGGGCCAATAACATATATTTAATGTGGCCACAAAACATATGATCCCAAGATGCAATACCTAATTAAGACTCCATCCAGCAAAAGCCAAGTAATATCGAATCATGGCGGTAGTCGTATCCTTTATTGATATGAGACCTTCCATAGTTACAAATATTATCGATTCCGTCGACTAGTCTTCAGTGTGGAGTGTAGCAAGAAAATGACATGCCAATGTGATCCAACAGCCATACTGTCATTTTCTTTGTCGGTCCTCAGTTTCTCTCAAACGCCCGAAGGCCAAAGAAACTACATGGTTCATCAAAAACCATCATGCCTCAGCTCCCAATAAGGTATTGACCACGGGTACAGTGGTCCTAATAACTCTGAGCTTTACAATAATAATACTTCAGCTCCAACATGGCATCGACCACTGGTATAGTGGTCCCAACGACATCGAACTTGTAAATTACATAATACCTCAGCTCCAACATGGTATTGACCACAGGCATAGTGGCCCCAACGACACCGAGCTTCAAAATACATAATGCCTCAGCTCTAACATGGTATCGACCACAGGCATAGTGGTCCCAACGACACCGAGCTTCAAAATACATAATGCCTTAGCTCTAACATGGTATCGACCACAGGCATAGTGATCCTAACGACACCGAGCTTCAAAATACATAATGTCTCAGCTCTAACATGGCATCGACCACGAGCATAGTGGTCCCAACAACACCGAGCTTCAAAACATATCATGTCGAACCCCATTAGGTGTCAACCTCGATCACGATGGTTCCATCGACACCGGCTTTCAAAATTTTCACGTTGGATATACATAAACATACATATACAAAAGGTATATAACAATGAAACCCAACACATTATCAATTGCTCAATCAAATGGTAAATATCAACAAAATACCAAAGGTGTCAAAAAATAAAAACTGACATCATAAAACTCAAGCTCCCACTAACCAAACACATTATAAGATCTCACAATGTCCAAGTTCTCAACATGTCTTGTAAACACAAGGGGCCCGAGTTGGCTAAGGGAACAACCAACATAGAATCAACATGAATGTGTTTAACCATCATATCTTTATTCTTCAAAACATATTTGACATCAAATACTTTACTTCCAAATGCCCAACACCATTTTAAGGCATTATCATTATCATAGTAATCTTCAATTATATATATAACAAAATAACCACAATGTGAAGCGATATCACAAGTTTCTTAACCAAACACTTTATGTGGTATGTAGCAACATAGCATGCACTTATGCACAAAAAAAAGGCTAAAGAAACTTGAAGCTATTTTCTCAAAGCATCAAATATCGTGAATACATTTCATATCATGTTTATGATATCATATAATTTATATATCAGTAGGCATCATAAAATATCTATGATATTCAAAAGTATTTCAATATCCAAAAAATAATAATTTAAAACATCCAAAAATAATATACTTCAACAAATTATTTTTAACATCATTCTTGATATCAAATAATGACAAATAAAGTCAAAATCCTTCCACTGATATCAAGATCAAACCATGTTAAATTTACAAAACTTACGGTAAACCAACATGAGCATCTAAATGCTTATTATAAATTCTCAAGAAATATATTTGGTAGTAAATCATGATTTCAAGTAGGAAATCAACCAAGATAGGACTTATAGTAAAATCTTCTTATCCATAGATCTACAACAAAATATTAACATTGATATTATTTTGGTAACATCAAAAGATTTTTTATCTCTCATATCAAAATAAATCAAACTTTAACGATTTAAGTTTCCAAAATAATGAGAAGAAATCCCTTTTTTTTGTAATGTTCCACTTTATAATTCACAAAATAAACAGTTTAATAATGTGCAAATTGGTTTGCCAAATACATAAAATATCATATCCTTTAAAATTGTGAATAACAAAACTAATTGTGATAAAATTATTTTATCAATTGTATCAAATATGAACAATAATATACCTCATGTCAACATCATACATGCTAAAATATGACCAAAATAATTATTGCAAGCATATACATATATAATATAATTTTGAAATATTTTATAACAACATAATGAGTTCAACATATTAATAGCAATTGTATGTCACTTATCAATCAAATAAGATACCTGCATAATACGTGTATTAATAATTAAATCACAATAACATGTATCATCTAGATATAGATGAGCAAAATTATCATAGATACATAGTAATGCCAAGCTTGATACATTATGGTGTGCATCATAATTCAAACAATTTCATTAGGTAATAACCTAAAGTAAAGTTTAAAATACAAGTATCTTCCATGGCCAAAAGCAATAAACACTTGAAACCATTATTTCTTTCTTTTCGAATTTATGATAGAAAAACATATTTTTCTCAGACACGTGCAACATTTGTTAAAAATAGGAAAAATCATGCTCCATAACAAACTAAGCAACACATTTGTTATTGAAAAAACGGATTGTTAAGCTAAACTTGGAATGCATTAAAGTAAGCAATAGAGCAAGACATAACTTTAACTTAAATCAGGCTATTTTGAGGCCAACATAACAACACATTTCCTTTTGGGTAGAATGATCAACCAAGGTCGCAACCTCAGTTAGAACCTCAGATGAGTTATCAATAAGCATACAATAGGTTCAGAAAATTTTCTCATTTAGGCAGAGAAATCCCCCACACCAATGCACCTTCATCAACTACATCGACAATCATCGATAATGAGTTACTCAATGAGCATACACTGGGTTTAGAAATCTATCCCATCTGGGCAGACCGATCTCCTAGACCAATGCATCTCCAATAACTTTATCCACAAATCAGCTTATAATCATGACATACAATAACCCCTTTTGGGTATGCAATTGCATGTAACAACCAGAAACATTCCTCTAATGATAAAAGGAAATTCCACCAATTAATAATGAATAATCCCACTTTGGCGGTAATCACCAATCAATGAAATACTTTTACCCAGGAATCAATTTCTCTTGCCCTTAACCATGATATAGTCCATAAGAAGGTGTATCAACAATAAACACCCCTACTAATCATGAATTTAAAACTAATAGCATGACACAAGTTTTGAACTTACAACAATCCAAATAGAAGCTCATAATTAAACAAATATGCACTTTAAAACGTATGATATAGGCTAAAAGTATTAAATTTCATAAGATCAACCAAACACATACACATCATGTGCATATCTAAATTATGGTATATTTTTTCAATAGAGATATTCGTGCAGCGAAAAATATAAACAATATACCAAAATCACATTTAAACAATGACACTCAATACAAGAGGAAGCACTTGAAACAGCCCTCACAATCTCCAATTTGATCATAATGATAACCATGAAAGCTTACAAAATAATATAAATAATCAAGTTCTCAAAAAGAAACCATACATGTGCATAAGTACCAACTTAATCGTTCAATGGATATTCGAGACATAATTATACAATGTTTTCCAAAATGGATATTATCCCACTTAATTAGGATATTATTGCATAAATCCACTTGCAAAATTAATCATGCAAAAAATATCTCCAAATTTAAATAATTTGTTTCACTCAAGGAGAGCACAAATCCGCATATATCAATTTTTTTAAAATCCTTCTAACAATTATAGTGATAATAATCACCATCAATGAGAAAAAAAATATGATTGTGCACTGAAATATTTTTCCAAAATTATGCTAATAAAGGAGCCCACTAATTTTCATGGCACAACATTTCAAAAGGAATTTCACACTCTTGTATATAAATGCATACTCCACAACATACATTTTAAACAATAACTCCTTGAGAATAAATTTATCTACCTATATAACGTTATATAACTTTACAAATAACTCGTAGAATAAACATTAGAGAATAATAACAAAACTCATATCAAATCAGATTATACTTTTGTCGACAACAAATGGTGTGCAAAATGTTATATTAATTGGCTTTAAAATGCTCTTATAAAACACGAAGGCACTAACATTTTCAAGTTTCAATGTGCATGAAGCAATCCATGACAAGAAAATCAATTCAATTTCAATTGAAGCAGAACAATTGTTCATGGGAGAGAGGCGCTGCTAAGATAAAACACGAATGCGTTAGAACATATAACAGGACAAGATATAGCTCAAAATAAAATAAGCTATCACAATGAGGCTAATATAATAGTACATTCACCTTTGGGCAGAATGCACAAACCAAGGTCAAAACCTCAAATGTGTTAATCCATGAGCTTACACTAGGTTCAGAAAATTGCCTCCTTTAGGTGGATCAATCCCTTAGCCCAATGTACTCCCCAATAACTCCATCATAGTGAACTTTCAATCATAACCCACAATAACCCCCTTTGGACAGGTAATTGCACGCAATGATTAAAAGCATTGCTTAGATTACATAGAAATTTCCATGAACTGATATAAGTGGTCCCACTTTGGTGGTAACAACCCATAGCAACTCATGAAAACTCTTGCATAGGAATCACATCACTCTTGCCCAAACCACGGCACAGTCAATAAGAAAATGCATTATTTAAAATGCATTCATACTGCTCATAATCAATACTAATCAACATTCCCAACATGTTTTGCACTTAAACAGATTAATAACAACATACAGCGCAACGGACAAGCTTATTTAAAAAACATGGATGAAAAATAATAGCACATAATCATACACAACAAACTAGGGAGAGTAAACATCACCATAAAATCCAAAATATGACAAAATATTTCTGCAGCATATTTTTCATGTAAATTTTATCCATAAAAATAATCAAATAAATAATATAATATATGATATTTCATATAAAATATTTAAGGCAACTTAAAAATTATAAAACATATATAGTAAATTAGAATACAGAGGGTAGGGCACAACGCAAAAAACGGCATAAGAAACGAATCCCCTTAGAGCTCACACTCTCTCTCACTCTCCCCAGCCCGCGAGTGGGCTTCGTTTCTGCGCTGGAGTTCCCTCGAGCGGGTCGACCCGCGACCAAACGGGTCGCCCACATGGTCGCCATGGAAGCAAGATTTTAGCTTTGTTTCTTCACGATTTCGATTGGGTTTTGTTCAGAAACACTTTTATAATCATTCTATAGCAAAACACCCAATTTTTATCATCACAATTCATGAAATTTCAAGCTTCAAATACGCAAGTTACATGAACCCTAGCTCACTGTATTTTACGAAATTATTTCTACATAATGGATTAATAAAATCATGCTCTACAAAAGCCCCATGGTGATTAGTTCCAATTTTACGGAAACACGATTTCCGCAAAAACCACGTAAGACAATTCGAAAATACATTAAAAATAAAATAGGAGCCAGAATTTTAACAAAAATCATGACCATGTTTGACTATCAGGTCCTAAATCAAATAATCATGGCTTTGATATCAAATGTAAGCAAAAATAGGATTTATTATATGAATTTAAAATATTGATTATGTACTAACGTGTTGAAGACATATCACTGGAGAATAAGAATTGTCTCGACAACGCCAAGTTCTGCCAACGCTAAGTTCCGACAACTCCAAGTTCCTGAAATCGAAAGATTAAGCCTTCCATAACATTTATCAGTACTAGGCCCATGGGTTAAGGTCTACACTGTCACCCACACATATCAGTATTAGATATCAATAACCCATTACAAATAGATCACTATATTAGCGGGCTTAAACGTCATCAAATGGATCATAACATTAGCCCTTTTTTGCAAACCAAAAGCCACAATTGATTGTAGCCCACAACAATTATTAGAAAAATTCTAACAAAATATTGTTAGACAAAATTGAAATAAATGTAACATTTTACATATATAAATAAAATTTAATTATTACACATTGTTAGTGTAAAGTATTTTACACTCTGTCAATCAATTAGAAATCATGACATGTGTGACTTATAAGATATTTAGGATAATAGTCAAACATTTTAACTGATGTATCAAGTTATAATTGGTTGACAATATAAAAAATATTTACAGTGATAATGCATATTAATTAAATCCATATAAATAAGTATTATCTAAGCATCGTTGTCTAAGCTTGCTTATTCTTTTATACGTGAAATGCTCAAACTAATATTTATTCATTTTTTACGTGTACATGTTAAGCAAATATATATAACATAGATATCCCAATTTCATCAAACACTTTCGTCAACTTAAAGTTAATATATCTTACCTTAGCACACGTGGCTCGATAGATGAATATTTAAGAAAGAATTATAAATTGAAATTTTGTTTTACCACGTTATTTAATTTAATGAATCAAAATTTTAAAATCTTATGAATTTTTTTGAAAGGAAGACTCCCTATCACCAAACCATAAATCAGTAAGTTAATTAAAAAAATCAACAATCTTAAGCATCAAAGAGTCAATTTTTTTACCTTTCACATCCTATCGCATAATCATGTAACGAAATCCGTAAATTTGAGAATTATAAGGTAGAATCATGTTGCCATCATGGTTGGTGTTCTGTGCCATGGCTTCTAATGAAAGTTGTTATGGATGTCCCTCCTTCACCTGATAGTTCCGACTAGGGCTGGACAAAAACCTGTCGCCGACCCGAACCCGACGAACCCGTAAGTGAAAACAAGGCCGCGGGCAGGTTGCGATGGATCTTGGGGTTGACGGGTTGAAAATTCAGGATTGCGGCGGTTGACGACGGTCGGGCTCGGTTCTTGAAATTTCAGACTGTCGGTGATCGAACCCGATCGGCGACGAAGGAGAATGGAGATGCAAAGCAGAAGATGCAGGGATGAAGGACATGCAGAGATGAAAGACATGCAGATATGAAGGAGATGCAGATGCAAATCCTGATCTTCCTTCTTACTCTTCCAGATCCAGATCTTCGCGATCTTCTCACTCCATCTGCCGCATCGCCGCTATCTGCTTCTATAGTGGGCAAAGGAGACGGTAGAGATGAAGGACATGCGGGGGTCGTCGAAGCATATGAAGAAGCGAGGTCGAGGGGAACAGCAGAGGAACAACCTTCTATGGCTTTCCATGGAGGCGCATCGGTGGCAGAAGTAAGGACTGGCCTGAGGTTGATGTTCTCTGGTGGCGTTGCCCCGCCCTCTGTTGTTCTGCTTCGCCGCCGCCTTTGCTATTCTGCTTCAGAGTATCAGTATGGAGGAAGATTGGAAGAGGAAGAGTCACCAAGATTGGGCTTTTTTTTTTATGAAAATTATTGGCCCTTTTTCATTCTGACCCCAAAAAAAAATGGGTCTAACCCCGCCCCAACCCTCCTGCTAACCCGCCCAACCCGGGGACCCGCCAACCGCCCAAACCGACCAACCCACCGGACATAATTGGGTTGTTACTATAGATGGGCGGGTTGGTTCAGATTGGGTCATTTGGGCCTGAATCCGACCGAACCCGCCCGTTGTCCAGCCCTAGCTCCGACGGCATAATGGTGAGTGTACGCTCAAGAATGTCATATATTAAAAAAAGGATGACAACAATGCGTACTTGAGCAGGGGCGCCAAGACCACAGAAGACATGGAGAAGGCAGTTATGTTGCTCCAGTTCAGTCGAGAATGACGCATAACCATTATGGATTCTCTCGGATAAAGTATCCTGCATTTGAATTATTTTTAAGTTTATGATTTAATATGCTAACGAGTGTCCTTAAGACATTGTTTAAAGAATCAAGAAAAATAATTTTTTAAAGTGATGCATTTATTATTGTGAGAAGTTGTGTGTTTAATTTTTCCATAACAACTTTCATTCTATAGATTTCATAACCAATGTCCTAAGGACACTCGTTAAAAAGACTCATATTTTTTATACTAAAAGCCAAAATAAAAATAAGATATAATTTTATATTCATGATCTATTATGTAAATAATTCATAACTTCCATCTATTACTCTCTTGACAATATACATCTACATGGGCTATTAAAGTTAAACCTATAAAGACTAATCTTGACTCTTTTAAACTATCAAATCGAGCTTTAAGGTGAGGTTTATTTGTTTAGCTAAACAAACAAATTACTATTCAATAAATCAAACTCGAATAATTCATGATTAGCTTGGCTTATTTATACTTTCCCCTCACCTTGAATTTACTTTAGAAAACCTTACCTCAACATTTTATCAATACACAAGTGTGGATGCACTGTTATTATCCCCATAAGATGGTGCGGGAAATGATTTGGGTTAATACAATAATATGGCTTAGTTATCTTTTGGTGATTGTAATATGACTTAAATTATAAGATTTAATTGATATGCATTGTTCATGTAAAGATTTTTTTACACTATCAACCAATCATAAATGATCACATCATCAAAAATATTTTAATTCTTATCCTAACTACCTTGAGTATTGTCATTCATATCATGATTTATGATTGATCGATTGATAATATAAAAAACTTTAAGGTTGAAAATACATACCAATTAATCTCTAAATTATCACATGATACAAATTTTATAAAATTCAAACAACTATGAGTGCATGATTAAATGATGAATAGTCTAAGCATGTTGGCTATATCCATCCTATTGTACGTAAAAAAGAGATGTATCTATCTCTTGCAGGTATTGAAAAATGATGAAAATGAGAACATTATTTCATAGAGAAATAAAGACAGACAGTTGATAAGCAACCAAACTGAGAGCGCTAAGCAGAATAGGGTGTCCACAAATCGACGTAATATCTCAAAGAACCTCGAAGGGCCTTCTTCCAGGGATCAGGTTGAGGTAAATCCCCCCCAGTAAGCGCAAGAGAGCTATCATCCTTCCTATTCCCAAGACTCATCACAAAAAGCTTCTCACCAAAAACCACCTGCATCGCCTTCAGAGTCTCTTCCATCACAACCTTCCCATCTCTCATCTCATTCTCCGACTCCACACAACTACCCCCAACATTCACCATTATCCTCCCGCCTTTTCTCAAACACTTAGCGAGCCTCACCCACGTGGCAGGATCCTGAAGCTCAGGTATCAAACTACCTTTCGAGAACAAATCCACCACAATCCCACTGAACCCATCTGGCAAACTAGCATTCAAGGCGTTTCCAACGTAAACGAAAAGCCTATCTTTGTGTTCCCTCTCCAGCTTCCTAAGGTTAAAGAACTCCCTACCCACTTCGATCACCGATGGGTCGAGTTCCCAGCCGTGGACCACCGCTTCGGGGTAGAGTTCGAGGAGGATGCGAGCGGCGGAGCCGGCACCGAAGCCGAGGATGGCGAAGGGTCCTCCGGGTGGCACGATGGGTGGGAGGGTGGCGAAGACGTCGAAGTAAGTGTTGGTGAGGGGTTTGAAGAGGAAAGAAATGCTGTGAATGTTTCCGGGACCGTCCAGGAGAAGAAGCCTGGAACCGCGGAATGGGTGGTCGGCTTTTCTAGAAACTTCGAGAACACGGATGTAGTTGTGCCTCGACTTGAACTTCACAAGGGTTTTTACGTCTTCCATGGGGATACCGTCTTCTTGGGTTTTGGTAGAGGTTGAAGAGTGGGATATTTGTTGGCATTTGGATGCTAATGAAGTTACGCGGATTTTGAGAGAGAATGAAATTGTTGTTGGGGTGGTGGGAGGTTGCAGGTAACAGCCTGATGTTACCGTTAAATTGCGAAACAAAGTTTGTGTTTGGGGGGAAGAAAGGACTATCGACATTCTTGCCTTCTCGCTCGCTTCTGCACAGGAGAGAAAATTAGTCCTCGTTATATCTTCCAATTGCAATTAGGGGGTCAATTGCAATGCCATCCCTCGGATAAGATTTTTTTTTTTTTTCTCTCCAAATTTCATGTATTACTATGAGTGATAAAATAGAAAAGTATGGATGAAAATCTTAGGCCTCATCTTCCTCTCACATTCTCTGTCCCTCATTAATGATAATTTATCATTTAATAAAATAAAATCATAACTTATTAACACATATATGTATATCTTTAGCCTTTGATTGGTGGGAGCACACCGATACATCATTTTTTGGGACAACAAAATTTTATTCAAAAATATCATAATAATTAGTTTCCTTTAGTGTTTGTTTGGGAGTCTGGAAAGGAAGGGAGGAAAGGGATTTGAGATGAAAGTGATGGGAAAAGTAATCTGGAAGCGAGGATAATTCTCCACCTTGTATGATAGTTTGTTTTTCAACGACAGAATCAAAATCCCCCAAAATGGGAGAGTTAAAAAAATAAACGAGACGGAAGGTTTTGAAGGATTTTGGAAGACTTTTAAAAGTTTTTCATATCCTTTTTTCTCTTGAAAAACTCTCAAATGTTTCTCCTCCCCTCCCCTCCCCTCCCAACTCCCAAACAAACCCTAAGTAATCAAGAAAAAAATATTTTTTTATTAGAAAATTAAGTGGATTACTTCTCTATTAAATAATCACTTTCCAATAAAAAAAACTTATTTTTTAAATTTCTTAACCATTGACCAATTAGCTTTTGTCAATAGGAAAATAACAAATAAACGTATATTTAGGTATTTACTTTTAAATCATTTAATAAGTTAAAGTTTCAATATATTTTACTAAAATAAGGATGAATGTTCCCTACTTATTTTAGAGACGAATTTATCTTAGAACAATTTTATCCACTAAGATTTATGAGGAGCCAAATGCTAGGATCAGCAAGATCAAGATCGTAAATAATATCAGTCTCACATCCGGAGTGTGTGAGAATATTTGTACAAAAAACATGAAAGCTCCAAGCGACCAAAACGAAAGTGAGAGTACAACTAATTGTACGAATCTGAATGGTCAAAATAAACGAAATCATCTGTGAGACTAAAATGAATATAAGGGCATATGTGAGGGACCAAAATGAAAGAAAATGACTCTAATGAACCAAAATGATACACACGAGAAGGAACAAAACAATGTTTTACTCTCAACTATATCTGCACAATGTGATCAGTGACATTATCTTCGCATTCACAAGAGTTGTTTATATATATGATATGGCTCGATGTAATGAATGACCTCCCCCCAAAAGAAAGTAAAAAGTAAAAACAATTCATGTTAGTTAAATCATACAACACAAACATGCTGTGCAAGAACATCCTTCATTCTATCAGCAGCAAGATGACGGATGCACTTCTGGATTTTCTTCTTCCATGTCATCTGCAACATCCCTGTTGCAAAGAATATATTTCTTAGCATTTCACAAAAGAAGCCAAATGGTTATTAAATTCATTTTGAAACGGCTAAGAAGAAAGTTAATAGCTTAACGAGTGCAGATGCATTATCTAGATAAAACTTCCATTGAAACAGAGGCTAGAGTATCTCCCAGGCTAGATGGAGTGACAACGGTTACAGTCACAGGGACAAACCCACAATGTACATATCCAATAAAGGGACTAATAAACTAAATACATTTATATTCAGCTTTAAAACAAAATATAACCCCTACCTCATATGGGCAGTTAAGTTTGAGCCCTTTGAATTATCCTTTTCATCTTCGTCACGATCAGAATCATAATCTTCACCACTCCATATGCGACGTTTTGGCCTCCTATCCATGTCGTCTTCAGCCTGAATCCGTACTTAATAAAATTAAACAAAAAAATAATAATAAAAATGGTAGAGGGACAATAAACTGCATATGTTACTAAGTACCAACCTCTTCTGGAACTGGTTGGGTTGGTGGCGTTGTGTAAAAAGGCACACTGGGAGCATGAAGAAGTCTGGAAATCTGTTCTAGCAGTGTGTTCCTGTAAAATTATAGAAAAAAATTCCAATAAAGTCACTGTTTGCTACATGAATGCTAGCAACTCTCTCCACCAAAAGTAACACATGACATGAGAAAGAACAGCAAATCCCTCATTCAAACATGACCACACGCATGAAGCTCCACATCAGACATAACTGAATAGCATTCAATATACCAGTGATCTTCCTTTATATCTAAAGGATTCAATTCAATAATTCAGCCATACTGAGAGTAATTAAATAACAAACACCACCCTCCCCACAAAAAAAAGTGTCCATTATAATTTATATACATGAGACAATGGAAGCTTAAATTCTCACAGAACAAAGTTCAGGTCCTGGCCTCTGGCACATACAGAGGCACAACTTCCATGGCAGCCTTGCTAAATATTTGAAGTCTAAAACATACAACAGGTGCAGAAAACAACAATGCCAGGTATAAACTATAGCATGTCTATGCAACCATTCATAAGATTATGAAAACATCGACATTTGCAGCAAATTGTAATGCATTTAAGTAATTGCATTCATAATTATTTATGACCATTATTTTTTCATTAAGTAAGAGAAATAAAATTGAAAAATGAAATCAGAATTATCAATTTTAATTCAACCATAAAAATTAACAGTAAAAATACCTTATTTTTTCCATATCCTTGGGTGTGTTTAGGTTCTCCATGTTGCTTGGATTGACATGAAGAGTATAATCTGGGCCAAAATACTCATAATATTCATTATAAGGCAACTTATTATCAGGCTCCACTCCTACTGCCACTGCTGTCTAAAATATAGAGCACGTAATCAGATAAGTAACATTAAACTAGTATCAAACTGCATTATTCATAACCCAGCCAAAGAAGAGAAAGAAAGAGACCTCATAACACCAACAACGAGCAACATTCCGAATTGTATATCCTCCTCCACCCAAGACCATTAGAGGAACATTGAAAGATCTAATGAATCGAAGGCAATCCGCATGACCTTTCACAGACAAGTTGAAGCAACCCAATCTGTCACCAGACAATGAATCAGCTCCACATTGAAGAACAACTGCATCAGGTTGATAAACCTCCATGACTTTTTGAATGATGGTTCGAAATAGACCCCGGAAATTGTCATCATCCATTCCATCATTTAATGGAACATTGAGAGCATAATTCTTTCCTGTACCCGCCCCAACGTCTTTAATGTGTCCAGTGCCAGGGAAAAAGTCCCCAAACTTATGAAAAGATACTGTCATCACTCTATCAGTTGTGTAAAATGCCTCCTCAACACCATCACCATGGTGAACATCAATGTCAACATACAGCACACGCTGCCCAGTAAAATAGAACAGAACAATGTATTCAGGAAGGAAGAAAATATGTGATATCAATAGATAGCAAAACAATAACTCATTACTAGCAATAGAGTTTCTGCATAACTAGAAATGCAATTTTGCAATTTTGATTTTTACACGCAGAAGAACTATGAAATGAGTCAATGATAAAGGTGCACTGTTGAATAATTCAAATTAAAAAGGGAAAGATTCAAGGAGTAATCCAAGTCATAACTCTAACTACATGTCAAACCATTTGCATCTAAATCCTTCCTAATGATTTGCCTATAGTTAGTTTTTCTTGGTCTCCCATCGACCTCTAGCTTTTGGGCTACCTTCCACAGGATCTACTCTCCTTATTGACGCTTCTATACGTCTTCTCCAGACATGCTCAAACCACCTAAAGCAAGATTTTACTATCTTTTCTACAACAGGTGGCTACCTCAATTTTTTCTCCAATGCATTCACTCCTAATTTTATCTCGTCCATAGTGTGTCCACTCATCCAACACAACATCCTCATCTCTGTTACATTGAGTTTATTCTCTTGTTACCTTTTTATCGCCTAATATTCAATCTCATACGACATCGCAGGTCTTATAGTTATGTAGTCAAATTTTCCCACAAGCTTGAGTGACCCTTTTCTATCACAAAATAACACCCATGCAGTCCTCCTTTTCATCCACCCACTTGAATCCTATGGACTACAACTCTCTCCATTTCCCCATCATTTTGTATAATGGACCTCTGCAGCATGAATACGTGCTTTTCCTCCACGTATTGGTATCAAATACATATTGATACGGACCGATATATCATCGACACATATCAGAGAAGTATCCAAACCATTCTTTGTACGTCTGATACATGTCTTCTCATATTCCAATATATCCACTCAACACAGCTGGGTAGGCTCTTCGGATCCCCTACTAGTGCCTATTGAATGCAAAAAATGCAAAATGTTTTTGTCTCAATACTTGACCATTTTTGGTGGTGCCAATGAAAAGCTTGGTAGCTCATTATGAGTCTCTAACTTCATCCACTCTCAGTCTCTCATTCTCATCATCTTTATACTTTGAAAACATTTTTCTCTCTTAACTCGTTCCGCGGCTCCGGTAGCTCATAGTACTACACTGCTGCAAGCCCACAACTTTTCTATTATCCTACACACTTGCTAATTTCTTTTTTTCTTGCTTATTTTGACCATGGTGTTTAATATTGAATTCTTGGATGTGGATATTTTTCTGGATAGTTGTTTTATATATTTCATTTGTTTACTTATTACTTATTAAATTTTTGAAAAAAGAAAGGAGCTCAAAATTGGCCCTTAGTGCAGTCCTATAAGAGCATCTCCAGTGGTGCAACTCATTAGAGTTGTTTTTTTTTTTTTTTGGTTTCCCAGAGTATCCTCCGCGCAAAACTGCGGAGACTAATCTCTCGAGTCGGATAGGACCACAAGGACGACAAAGTTCTCCCTCAAGAGTACTCATTAGAGTTGTTTAAATCCTTTTTTTTATGGGCTCCATCATGTCACATCATCATTTTTTACTTTATACTACTTGAAGCAACTCTTCACTCCAATGGTATAACTCTAAAAAGTTAAAGTGCTTTTATAAGAATCGATTGCTTCTATAAGCAACTGTGCTTACAACTGGATGCCATGTCACTGATTCTCCAATCGTGCTATCATGTAAGAATCGATTCTTATTTCTTAAGCAAATCTCATTGGAGATGCTCTAATTATAGGAAAATCTTGTGGAAATTATAGCTCTAACCACATATCAAAAAGGCATGAAATTATAGCTTCCCATTAAGTTACGGGGGATTATAAGTTGAAATTATAGGTTCCAGTTTGTTTTATTCCACTATTTGATTGGGTAAGGAACGGAAAACGAGATTTATTCAATTCCAGTTTGTTCTTATGTTTGGCATGTGAAATCTAATATAGAAGCATGACAATGACAAAGCCTTCCTACTTAATGAAGACATAAAATGAATTGTTATTCCCACGTGAGTTTTAGTACAAACAGTAATTTGATTTGATGGACAAAAGGTTCCAACAGAAAATATATACTACTCTTGCTATTTTCACAACGGCTTTCTGGTATATGATCGTGGAACATAGATAGAGGAACCCGTAAAAGCATAGTAAGAAGGAAAAAGCATGAGAGTAAAAGAGGTTATTGAAATTTGAAAACAGAAAAGAAAGTGGAAATTACCCTGTGAACCTTGAGAAGCTCGAGGATACCGAGAACAATGTCGTTGACATAACAAAAGCCAGAAGCTTCAGCCTTCTTGGCATGGTGCAAACCGCCGGCCCAATTGATGGCTATATCAGCGTCGCCACGGTTGAGCTTGACAGCGGCGCCGATGGAGCCGCCGGCGGAGGCCTGACAAAAGTTAAAGAGGCCGTCGAAGACGGGGCAGTCCTCGCCGACGTTGAAGCGCTTGAGGTTGCGGGAGAAGTTAGCCTCGGAGAGAGTCTCGGGGGAGACGGAGGCGAGGAAGTCGACGTAATCGTCGGAGTGGAAGCGGCGGATGTCATCGGGGGCGGCAAGGAAGGGACGGTTGATCTCCATGCGACGGTGGAGGGAGTAGTGGACGATGAGGTTGTGGGCCATGCGGATTCGGTGGGGCTTCATGGGGTGACCTTGACCGTAGTAGTAATCGCCGATGGTGGGTTCGTAGAAGTAGGTCACCCTACGTTTCGTTGCGTCTGGACACGAAGATGGCAGTGAAGCACCACCCTCTTCTTTACTCACCTCTTCCATACCCATAACTCCCTCTCTCTCTCTCTCAGATTCAATGCCCCAAACCCTTCTAGAGTTCTATTTCTGATTTTCTGTGTGTGATTATTTCTCTAGGGGCTATAGCACTCCTCAAGTGTTTTTTTTATATGTCTTGGATTTGGAATTGGAAATGCTGAGGCACAAACAACGGCTTTAAGTCCATGGGCGTTTCCTTAATACTATGATCCATGTTCATTTCATATGTACAATATTATTTTTGGATTTAATTGTCCAGTTCTAAAGATTTTTTACACTTTCAATCAACATATATTAATATATCATTAAAGAGTTAAGGAATACACTCTTATTTGTCCACTTTAGATATAATACCATTTTAAAGAAATCTTATCCATACTTTTACTTTTAAATGACGTCGGACTTTCGTGCGAAGACACTTACACATTTTAGTTTAAGAAATGAAATATCACAATTGTCTCTATAGTAAAAATATAAAAAACCTAAATCAAAATTTCTTCTCCAATGACAACATGGAGTCGCAAAGGCGTCCATTTCTCGGAGGCATATATACAAACAATTGATAACGTAGGGGTCATCTGGTGGACGATCGACAATGTGGGCCAACGTGGGCGGCAACCAACATCATGGGATCACTCTGAGAGACGACCAACTTCTTCCGGGTAGAGAATAGCAACAAGATAGAAGATCACATTCGGGAAGTATTTTCATTATGATTTTTGTCACATAATGATTTGGGATATTCATGTAAGTTAATAGACGAATTGCAACAACCAGAGGGAAAAAAATCAAGCAAAGTTATGGTATTCGTTCTAGAAGAATATGTGAAGGTGAGTCCTTTCGAAAACATAACATAACCTAGAATCAAACAAAATATGATTCAATAATATAAAGGAATTTAGAACATACTCTTGGGAAGTGATTCAATCATTAACCGCACATGAATCCATATTTATTTCTTGGCTTCTAGATTGAGGGGTGGATTTTTGTTAAATTGGGGGTTTAAGGTTTAGGTTGTCTATCCCCTGTTTGATAAAATGTCATAGCATGCATGTATGTAAGCAAATGAAAATAAAGGAACTATAAATAAAACGTGGTGAAAAAGGTAAAAACAATTTATTAGGGAGACAAATTTGATGAGAAAAAATAGTTCATTGACGGTTACACCAATCATAAAGAGAAATTTTTGCTTAAAGTAAGATGACCTCCATTCTTTTGTCAAGAGGATTTCCGGTGCCTAAGTTTTTCACTTGTTGATTTATTTAAATTGAATTTTAACACTAGAACTAGGTGCATTGTCTGAGTTAACAGCAGAACGAAGTGTTAATTTAGAAAACATGAGATATTTGACAAAAATGTGAATTTATGTAATAAAGTCTATAGATATAGCTTATTGTTTAATATTTTATTTCGACAGTTTCAGTCATTCAACAATTAATTGTCAAAAGTTATTTTATCTCACATGTTAAACTAACTTGAAAATTATCCTGGATCCGCTCTTTTTTTATGTGCACAAGGTCATCCCTCATCTGATAATTGAAGATTAATCCTTTTTGAGATGTAAAGATTATCGAGATGAGTTTTATCTCCTCCAACAAAGTATTTTTCATATACACGATAAGAATCAAATCCATAATAACATGTTTAAGAAATCCAGATATCCTAACTGTGTTGGTCTTCTGAGTTCTCTTTGACAGAAGCATAAATGCCATAAGGTTTTATTTGTAAGCCAAGTGATCCATTTAGCTAAGTGTTATTTTTTTATTTTTAAGTTTTGCTTGAATCTATTTATATTTGCAACTTATTTAATTCTTTGGAGAAACTATATCAACTGAATTTAGTAATGTTAATCAGTTTCCCGTAATTTTTTGGATTTGGATTCCCTACATTTGGATTTCCTGAATTTCCTCTCATTTAATCAAATTTCAATGATGAGTTTGTCTTTGCACCACCCATCAAATGTGGTTTCACACTTTTTCTTGAGAAGATTATGTCTAAGAAAATTCAGGAAACCTAAATGCAAGGAATCCGAATGCTAATTTTTCTGTTTGAGTGAAGACTTGCCAATCATCACCATAAGTAGTACACTAAAACCTATAAATGTTAAAAAATTAGAAGCTTGTTCAATTTATAAATTGAATTCCTCACTTTTTCATGGAGTTCAGGTGTTAGCAAGAGGAATATCACAACCAAATTACACCCTCAAGGCAAGTTGAAACATCAAGGCAAGTTGAAAGAAACAATAGTATATCAAAAAAGTTAAGAGAAGGTAGTAGAAATCAAGAGTGGACTTAACACTCCTCCTTATTGGGACTTACTTTTTTGGGACTGCATATGTTTATTTTGAAGACACTTTTTTGTAAGTTGAATTACAGCATGCTCTCTGTTAAATCTTTTTTTTTTTTTGTACATTTCATGTATGTTCTAGTTTAATGTTATAGAAGATCCTTATTTATAAATTGCACAATGATGGACGTAATGGCGTAACTAACCATATGTTGTTGATCCTTCTGTAATAAGGAACAAATAAATTTAAATTCAATTCTAACATAATTATATATAAGTCGTTATTACATGCAAAACCCCTGTCTCAAGTCATAAATGTCATTTCCAAACATATGTAGCACAACACACATTTAATGATGCCAGTTTTGCTAACGGCACATTATGAGTAGGAGCATACTTCTGAAATTAGAAAAAAATTAAAACTAAGTAAAAAATTCCCACCGTGCAGGTGCAGCCCAGCCTACCAAGTCAGTATTGTAGACAACTCCGGAACGTTTCTCATGTCTCATGAGCCCCGCAGACAATTTCGGGTTTCTCACTCTCTCAACTGAGACGGTTTTAGCAAGAAAATTGTTCTTCTTCCCCAACAAGGCAACAACGTTAAGAACTATCTCCCTCCACTTCCTCTGGGTATAACTTTTGTTCCTCTTTCCTTACGTCTGCAGATATATAGGTATTGGGTTTTTATTTCCTTCTTCCTTTGGCACTGTGTGTTATCTGCATCTGCTCATGGTTATGGAGCTGCTTCAGGTAAGATTCATCCTCCATTGTAGTTTTAAAATTCGTCCATTTTTTGTTGAATTTTATGAGTCAAATAACTTGTAATCAATTATTATTATTATTAGTTAAAAGTTAAGAACTTTACTGGATTTTGTTGAACAGAGGCACTTTTGGCACTAGATGGTGATTTCTCTCTCTAGGTCTTTCACATTTGACAGACTCCAACTCTATGTAAATTCCAAACCGTTACACAAGCCATGAAATTGAAAACCTTAATCTAAAAGAACTATCAACCCGCTTGCTGTAAAGAGGCCTTAAAAAGGTGAAAAGGTTAATGTTATATATGATGCATAATATTTTTTCTTTCCATATGATATATATAGTTTCCCATCCCCTGTGTTACTTGTACTGCATTCATTATTATAATTTTGTCTTTGATTATCATAGTTTCTCATCTCTGCTGTGCCTTGAGTTGCTCATTACGTTTTCTCTATTTATTTTGCTGGCCCAGTACTGATTACTTCAAAATAAGCTTCTATCTTTTCTGAGTTCATATCGATAGTTTTGGGGGTTTTAGAGGTTGCTTGCTTTTTCATTTTCCTTTGATTCTTTTGTTAAATTTTGTTATGAACGCAATTTAAAAATAATAATAATAATAATAATTACCATATCCTGAATGTCAAACTCATCAAGTTAATATAAGAATAGAACACTCAAAATATTAACAATGACATTCTTCAACTGTATTTATAAGAAGTGATTATAATTATATACACTTGAAAAGCAAAATGAGTGGATTGACAGCTTGAGGGTAGTTATAATTATAATATTTATAAATTTATAAATTTAGATCATTATATGTATATTTCTTATTATAACAATACTAATAGGTGACACCCACCAAAAGGAGAGTTTCCATTATTAGTAAGTATAGATAAGTAACAATATATCCCGGATTGACAACTAAAACCTCATATATTCATTAATGAGAGATCGAGCCTTAGAACTACAGGATTGGCAACCAAAACCTCATATATTCAGCTTTTTGACACCATAATGCAGATGGAGAGCATACTGTTGCCGATATTATTATGTGAAAGTCTATATTCTACATTGACCGAGTGGTTGATTGCATATTTGTGATTGTAGTTGCAAATGCAGAAGCTGAAAATGGCTTAGAAGTTTCTTTTTTTTTCCTGACTGTGCCCAAGTGTGTCACTTTCAAGGAATGGGATTATGATTGTTTGTGATTTTTCATGAATGTGGGTTTAGGATTGTTTGCAGATTTATACTGAAAGAATAAGCATGGCTTGATGAGTTCTTATGAGGTTTGTACTGCTGCAGAGAGAAATTGATACCAGAAGTCTATAAGTCTCTGTGATATGCAATTTTTTTATTTTTGATTTCTCTTCTGCCCTTTAGAGTAGTGGAATCGCAGATATGGGCAGTTAATAGTTTTGCATATGGTCTCACAATTTGTCTAGAGTGACCTTTGAAATTTGGAGTGCATAATGAACATTTTCAAAATTTCTGCTTTGTTATTCCCATCATCCGGTAACCACAGGATGATCCACAAGAAAGGCTTCTCTTTCTTTAGAAGCAGTATAACCATATAGTAAGAAAGCGGGATTTTTGGTTGAAAATGGGAAAGATTGGCAAATAGTAAAGCTACTCCGTCCCATAGTGAGAGTGGAGTTCCAAGTGACCATTTTCTGCCCAGCTTCCGATCCTTGTTTACCAACCACACATTGTCTAACCAAATCCAATTCTCTCTCGATATGTTCCTCAAAAAATTCGATTTGTGAAAGTCAATAAATATATAAGGTTGGAACTTTCCCACTGCATGGTGAAGTATCACGTTGAAACATTATATAATTTGTATTACTTTTGCAGTTTACCATCTTCATGCAAATGATATAATGCACAGGGATCTAAAACCTGAGAATATCCTACTGGATGCTGATGCCATGTACTCTCCCCTCCCTCATTTTTGCATTTTTGCTGACTTTTGTTCCTGCTTTTGGACATATAAATGTATGATATTTGTTACTGCCTATCCATATGTTTCATCATATTTCTTTAGGTCTGCTCGGTGGCTTAGTTGGGGAAGAACTGTCCGAAATCCTTGAATTTAGAGACTCAACTATACATCATGATATCAATTATCATGTTTTAAAATGAACATATATACATAATTTCCTATGGATTTCTGTGATTGTGTTACTTGGAATCTGTAAGCAAACCTGACAGGAGGTTTTTCAAAGGAAATTCATATAACCAGGATGTCAAACAAGTGTTTTTAGCGCATGAGCAGGCTTGAGTGGTTTCAAGGAGCTTGAGGCTGTTGATAGAAGAAATGAGTGCAAGTTGGGAACTTACAAGGCCCATTCTTTATTGGCTCTTTTTACACTCGGGAGGAAACATGCGGTGGTACAGTTAAAATTCATGACATTGGCTAGAATTCCTGGCCTAATCAAGTATGGAGATTTGTTAGTTGGGAAAACAAGAAAGCAAATAGGGTTCTAACCTCTGGCCATTAAAGCTTGACTCATTACCTTTTGCATGATCAATATACAAAATGGAGAATGCTAACCAGCGTCCTTAGCACATTGGTTAAGGAATAAAAAAAAAAATCATTTAAAAGTGATGTATTCAATTTTTTATGAAGTATTATGTTTATTTTTCAATGAAAGCTTGCTTTTATTGGATTCCTTAACCACTGTGATACCGGTTAGCAAGATCCATACAAAATTAATCAACTTTTCTGGTTCATTATTACTGTGCATTTTTTGTATACTCTTAGTTTGTTTTGCCAAAAGTGAATTTGTTGGTATTGTTTGAGGTTGATAAATGGTGTTTCATATGAGACAATTATGCGAGAGTCAGAAATTGTTGCTTGGGTGTTTGCTTTTCAAAGGTGTATATATATTGATTATTAGTATTTTTTTTTTTTAGGACTTGGCATGTTAAATGCCATGTCAATCGTTATATCAGGACTCAAGCAAAGCAGCTTTCTTCCTGCTTCTCTACCATGGTTTCAAGAGGCAAAGCAATCCGAGGAATCCTTAAGGGCAGTTATGTATTCAGCTGTTAGGCCCTACTTAAATGGAGGCCTTAGAACATTTCCAATGGGTGTTGCTAAACTTAATTGGGTTTTATCATTTCATTTCATCACTTTTTATTTTATACTACTTTAAGCAACTTTATGTTTCAATGGTGTAACTCTTAAAAGTTCATTAAATGGGTCCTACAAGTTACCTCATATCTTTATTTAAATTTTTTTTTGTTTCAATTTAAAATATTAATTTATTTGTAATTGAGTTATTGAATATTGTGGTTCTCTTTTTTTCTTTCTACTTGTGGTCTTTATATAAGAACTGGTTGCTTTCAGAGCACTTGTCCTTACATTTGATATCCACGTTAGATTGTTCCATTGGTGTAATGCACTAAATTTTTTTCCTTAACTTTAAAAACCTTTGAAGCAACTCTAATGGAGTTGCTATTAGAACTAATTTTTTCAATCCTCTGTTTTGAGGTTTCCACTTCCGGTCACCCGTCCCTAAAAGCAAAAATGATTGAAGGCTGATTCTCTTGCCATATTGTTATGTAGCCATGTGTATGGTAACGAAAAGTTATTTTCCATAGCGATTGAAGATGTAAATAAGACAAATTCTATTGTACCCACACTAATTCAAGGGTTTTGAAACCGTTAAATTTGACCAATAGATGATGGTCTTTCATTTAGTGAATTCAGGTCAAACATTTATTATTTCACATAGAAACTTTTACTATTACAGTTGAGTCCCTAAATAATTAAATATTTTTTCGATTTAAAATTTAAAATTCTGATTATTAAATCAATTTCTAAAAGAACCATTGAATCCAATTCCCCCTTCTTCTCCATCTGTTTTTATGAAACTGTATCCTCTTGAAACAACACCCATGTCTTGTAGAACCCAAATCCCCTTTCTTCTCCATCTCTTGTTGAACTCTAATTCTCCCAAATCACCCTTCTTGTCCACCTCCATTGGTTCAATAGAAGTTTCTCCCAAATCACCCTTCTTCTCCAAAAATGAAGTGAAGTGTGGTGCACCTTGGTGTATTTTCAAAAGTTGGCGGTGCCCCTGATATTTGGTTCGAAAATTGAGGGGTGAATTTGGAGCTTTGATTCAAACTTGTATGACTAGTTTGTCCAAAAAATTGTGAGAGCAATTTAATATGATTTTTGATTAATCATTTACCTTGTTATGATGCATGTTAGAACCACCTCTCTTTTCTGTGCTTAATCATTTGGTGGTTTATGTTCCATGGAGAAGAACAAGAGACTTTAGGGATGACAATGTTCCAGAAATCGTCGAAAAGGTGGCTATGTTCCAAAAGGAGAAAACAAGAGGTTTTTGGGTTGATTAATTCAAGAAAATTGGCTTCAAATTTTTTATATTGTATAATATTTTTAATTTTTAATGTTTATTTAAATTGTCCAAAGGTAAAATGTATTTAATTTGAATGACTAAATTGCAATATCGAAAAGTTTGACCACTAACTAATAAAAATGAAGAGACAACATCAACAAATGAGACCAAGCTCGACTATTAATCCGTTCAAAAACTGTTTCAAAACCCTTGTATTTTCATGGGTATGGTAGCAGCTCCCTATAAATAAAGGCAAGTGTTAGCTGCAATGTTAAATTTCTCCAAATTATCACAACTATAAAGTTTTCCTAACCTATGCTGAAATCTTTCGTCTTTATGTTCAAAAAGGAGAAGTAAACCGAGAGATTAGAGGAAAGTAAGAAATTGGTGAATGGTCTAAATCCCACATGTAACTGACCGAGTTTTGCATATATTTTTTTAATGAAGTGATCATTTGACTTATGTAACCTATCTCAGCCAATTATTATTATTATTATTATTATTATTATTATTATTATTGTTATTATTAATTATTGTTGTTATTGTTGTTGTTGAAGTGATTATTTTTTAGCATTTGAATATCGTAACAAAAGAACCACGCATCAACCCACCAAAAACCTCGTAATAGAAAAATGAAGTGTCAATATGTTTTTTTTTTTACTGAAAGTGTCAATATGTTTGTGTAATAGAATAATAGGCAGCATATTTTTATAAATAAAAGTTTTGAAGGAGAGGAGATTTTTTTGTATTTTAAAGTTTAGGATAAATCACCAATCTTAAAGAAAGATAAGTCGTGCAGTTATTATGAGAGAAAAGTTAATCAAAATGATATAAGATTTTAAACTCTTTTATGATTTAAATAGAATATATTGTCAGTTTATCATATCATTAAAAAATAATTGACTCTTATTATAATTACTTTAAAAATCACACATGACATAAAGTTTGATTGGATAATAATATAAAAAACAATTATGTTAATTGTGTATCAAAATTACACTCTTTTAAATCTAATCCTTGGTTTACATGAAGTCAGAGTTACACTCAACTCCTTGTGGATATATAATCATATCACTTTATTGTGTACTACATTTAAAATATAGCATCCATAAAAATGTAATTATTATCTTATAATTTAAGTTAGTCTTTTTGAATAAATAATTTTAATATATGTGCACCCATAAAAAATGTTTAACTCTTAAAAAAACTACTTTAAAAAGTCACATGGTAGTAATATGATTAGATTTAATTGGTATACACTATCAATGTAAAAAAAATTTTACACAGATAACCAACCAGAAATTGCCATATAAGCTAAAGTGATTAACTATTATCCTAAGTATATTAAAAGTCACACACACCATGATTTTTGATTGGTTATCAGTATAAAAATCTTTACACTGACAATACATAAAAATTAAATTCTATATGATTTGTCAATAGTGTAAAACATTTTACATTATCAGTATAACATAACTAAACTCTTTCTTGTGACACCCTCAAAAACCCGTGCCACTTTCGTAACTCAACACACTCAAAGAAAAGATAAAATTTCGCTGGTTTTACTTTCGGAAAATACATCTTGTGTAGAAGCAGATTCTGGAAATCGTGATAAAATTTTTCTCATTATTAATACTTATAAACACCACTCCAGACAGAACAGAACTGCTCACATACATAATAACAAGGTATATATATATATATATATATATATGGACAACAAGTCCCTTTACAAAAGAACGAATGATTACTAAACTTCTAAAAAGCTATAAAACTAAGCAGCGACAGTCTGGAACCATATCTCTAAAACCTATGGCCATCAGTAGCCGTTAACAGACTATCCAAAAACCGCTGCCTCAAAAATAAGGTCTACACCCTAAGCTGGTCCAACTAATGGAAGCCATTGGACAATCCCCCAGAGGGAGGTCCAATGCTGGAACCAGGGGAAGAACTCTGGGAAACTACGTTCCCGTTCCCTTGTGGATGGGGATTGGAAGCATCCGAAAGATGATCCTCCGGGTCCTCCTGAGGATCCTCCTCAGGGTCTTCCTCCTCCTCCTCTTCCCCCACATCCTCCACGACGTGCTCGCCCGCTACCAAGACAAAAGGCGGGGGAGGCGTCTGGGGTAGCTGTTGCTGTGGGGACTGTTCAGCGGGGGCGACCGACTCGATCACACCCTGCTCCATAAGGGCCTGCAGCATCAACCCGATGAGAGGGAGAGGCACCTGGATGGTCTCCACTGTCCTAGTACTCTTCCGCGGTCCCGTCTCAGTCGTCCCGCTTACGGTGCAAACCGGTCCAGTGTACGCCGCACTTTCCACCCCTGGGTGGATAACCCACGCGGCTGGGTCTGTCCTTCGATCAAATGCTAGGACGCGCATCCCGGAGTGCGCTAGGTGATCTGACGTCGGCTCCATCTGTAAACACGATACAATATATATACCAATGGACAACCCGTCCAAAAACATGCAAGGGTGAGAAACCAATATATGAATCCATAAACAACAACTATATGCCCAATCCACACAACAGACTCATATGCGGTAACTCACTCAAATCATCATATAACATGGCATATATCATCAAGTACAAATGGCGGTAAATACACAAGGGCTTCGTACCCCACAATCAACGTTATCTCCTAAACGTATGCATGGCACTTCCATATATCTCAACTAGCTTGCGAAACTCATTTTTCTTGAATAAACTCAATATAATTTTGGAAACCACATTTCCCAAAAGGGTTAACTTCTCAAATTAAGACATTTGAAGGTTTCTAATGCCCTAGTTGCTTTTAAACTTCACTTCTTCTTATCAAAACACACAGCACGTATGACATCATTGTCCATCAAGGCACAATGTTACATAATGACATTAAGTCATATCAGGTTCTCCTTGCCTATCAAGGTCCCCCATTTCACGGCACGTCTGCCCAACACACAAAATGCATGAGAAACTATCTAGTTCCCGATAATGATCTTTGTCGCATCAATATTTCCTCGTTGTAGCATTAACGCTAACAACCACCAAAATGTCTTAGACTCTTTAAGCCTCAAAACACATTTTCTCAAAAGAGGACACTTAGTCCAAACAACTCAAATCCCAACATCCCTAACCGATGCACCAGTCAAGGACGCCAGATTCAAGATCATAAAAACATCCTCAAGCTTACAGGACCACAAAGATCGTCCCTAAGCCGACAGGACCATAACTAACACGGATCCTTGATCCACGTGTTCTGCAGAACCCTAGAACCCCGACGTCTCGGTTTCTAGTTTCTAAGCTTTAAAACCACTTTCCTTGAAAACTCGAAAAACCAAAAACCCAAAATCTCCGATACTTACACAAAGTCATCGGGATCGGTTTTCCATAAACAAAACTTGGTCCAGAGACCATTTCTTTTTCTTTCGTTGTTTTTCGGTAAAAACACGAACTTAAAACAAAGCTTGCGAAACTCATTTTTCTTGAATAAACTCAATATAATTTTGGAAACCACATTTCCCAAAAGGGTTAACTTCTCAAATTAAGACATTTGAAGGTTTCTAATGCCCTAGTTGCTTTTAAACTTCACTTCTTCTTATCAAAACACATTTCAGACTTTTAAAGCTTTTAAGTTACACGATGTCGGATCCTAATCAAAATTAGGTCCTCTAATGCCTAAATCCCACAGCAGGGCACACGATACATCCATATAATCATTCAGTAAGTATAACATGCATTCAACTATATCAGCAGTTACATCAATACATCAGTACATCATTGCATATTCCAATCAACAGCAGTCAATTAAGAAATCAACTAACAAAACTATTTAAATACAGTACAGACACCGATGCAGCACATAGCTGTCAGGAATGGAATTCCTCAGGTTTATCCCCTTACCTCTTGTAGCTTCCAGCTCAACTTTGAACACCCGATCAACTTGTTCACCGCCCCAGCACGTTGCCGATCACTACATACACGTAAAACATATCGGCATTAACTTACAAAACAAAGATTTCCCCTAATGCACCACCCCTAGGGTTCGGCCCTATTATACTAAAAATAGCTAGGGAGCTCCAAAATTTCTCATTTTCTGGATAACACCCTAACTAAGTGTGACAGCCCTAGATATCAGATCAGATCATCAAAAACCAACCAAAACCCTACCCTACACCCATAGGGGGGTTTCGGCCCCTACCTAGAAAATATAGCTAGAGGGATTTCTTGGCTCTAAGCTCTTGGATCATACAAGTATGTCATGAACCTAGGCCATAGAAATTGGTTTGGTACAGATACGATTTTCCTACAATTTTTCATGGATTTTCAAAGATTTTAGGGACAAAACCCTAACATCCTTGATCATGAAAATATGAGGAGAGAAAGGAGAGATTGAGAGAGATAGAGTTGAACTACTACCTCCTATGATGATCCACTCCAAGTTTGATGAAGGTTGCTTCACAAAAACTCAAGCTTTAGGCCTTCAAAAATGGAGATTTTTGAGAAGAAAAGAGAAAGAAGAGAAAGGAAGAGAAAAGAAGAAGAGGAGGTGATTTGGGGGAGGGGGCTGCCGAATGAGATGGGGAGATAAGGTTGGAAATATTAGATATTTAGGGTTTATTAGTTTAATAATAGGAAAGGTAAGTTTGTAATAAAATTAACCAACGGCAATTTGATCAATTCACATGCCGATATTTGAAATCATCCCGACACTCGTATGAATTCCTCAAATAACTTGATACAATCTTGGCATGAAAAACATCTGATCGTGGGTCTCGAAAAACCCTAAGACAGCTCGAATCGTCTCCTCGTTCGATTATCGGCCCGAATATAAAATATTATTTATATTTTGGGCGTCAGGACACATTTTAGGAAAAAGATAGAGGAATACATTCTAAGACTAATGGTTTCGTCTGTTAGTCCAGATTAGGTCGTGATAGTAGAAAACACTATCATCTGAAAAACGTAGATCGGTTTTTATTTGAGTTTTCGACCCAAAACTTAACCGAAGGCTCCTACGATTTTATGAAACAAAACTATGATTTTAGTTTTCCCAAAATCATTTTCTAAGACACAGATAAAAATATAAACTCATTAATTGAGTTTATCATCCTTAGAAAGCACGAAAAATCGAGGTGTTACATTTCTTCTCCACATATATAAATGGAAATATATTATTTGAATATAGAGTTTAATTTTGATATATTTTAGTATAATTTTTTTTATATTATCAATTAATTACAAATCATCATATATGTGTCTTTTAATATAGTTATTATAAAAGTTAAATATATTTAATGATGTGTAAATTTATGATTGATTGATAATATTAAAAAAAATTATATTAATAATACGTATTAATTAAATCCTTTAAATATAAGTAAATTATAATTTTTTTGCCACAAATATCGAAAAATCCTATTAACTTCAACCTACAATGCACACACACCCCGACTTACGGACCTGCACTACACTGGGGGAGAGGAAAAGATAGGGGTAACACGTTGAGGTTTGCTTAGACATGGAAGTAGTGTTATGAAAATCGGACCGGACCAGTTGAACCGTGAATCAGGCTCTTGTCTGGCATGGTTAGGGGTCGAAACTGTTTCTACAGTCAGACTGTCTTGAACCGGTCAAAAACCTGTTTGGACCAGATTGGACTGGATTAAATTGGATTTGATCGGTTTTCTAGAGATAGTAAAATTTAAAATTTAAAAATCGAAAACAAAAAAGTAAAAAGTAAAAAGTGAAACAATAAAGATAAAACCTAATCGGTTGACTAACCCTATATTTTAGATCTAGCAATCCTTCCTTCATAAATGCAACAGTGCACAACAACTAAAACTATTGGTTCGTCTAGCCATTCGTCTCGTCCGACAATGTAGAATAGCAAAACACTTTGATCTTGTGTGTTTTGACTATTTTCCTTACATTTTTTTAAAATAACATGTTATAACAGCATTGCATGTTATACATATCATCCGGTCAGACCATCCGATTAAAGCTGTTAAACTGGTTGAACCTAAATCGGAATTTTTTCCGATTTGATATCCGATCCAACTTTAATAACATTGCATGAAAGGGTGTAAACAAGATTTGGTCTCAAAAATCTCACAATTAGCTGCAAATAATTTTACCAGCTGAATAGTATGCACATGTAAATAACAATTTATTATCATTACTAAAGAAAGTTCGCGGAAATATATTGTGAGTATGCAGTCTAAAATTAATTTATGACTAAAGTTAAAATAAAATTGTAAATATGAAATACTTCGTCACTAAGATATTAGATATGATCCGTTTAGCTAAAGTTAGAATTTTATTGTGCATGAATTTCAGTTTTCTAAATGAAAAATAAATAAATAATAATAACAGAAATCATTAAAATTTCAAAGAAATCGCCCTCGTTATCCAGGTTTTAAGATTTTGCAAGGTGCTCTCTAGTGTAGGGTTCATTCAACCTCAATCTGGGCATATGATGCATGTGTGCGTGTCGGCTCAAACTCTCGGAGGTTATATTTTAGTTCCTTAAACTTTAAAGATAATTCGGGTTATCCTCAATAAAGTAAAACTATGTGGACCAGATTTGTATAATAAAGATGTCAGCTAAGACGCTTTATAATGCTGTCAAATCAGAAATCTGGTTATGAATTGGACAAAAGGAACTTCAATCAAGGGGCGGGGGCTTATCTCCTTAGCCATTTGATTTTTGATTAGACAATGAAAAGCTATTTTCTTCTCAAGGCACTCTAATTACAACTTTTGACTTGTTTGCTAGTGGATTGGGTACAACCCGAGGGATCAAGGAATCTTCAAACTCTTCATCTAAATCAAAGGGGTTGAAACTTGTTAATAACCCCAATTTGAAGTTAAGAAAGACAATAATGTGACAAGATAGGTTGGATAGAATATATTTGGATAGGGATTCTCTCCAGTGAATTTTTCTCCCGTTGAATCTTTCCCCCGTTGAATCTATGCCCTTCATTGAATAAGTGAGAGTGTGTATGTTTAAATATTACAAAAAAGGGAAAAGGGATTTAATGGTGAAGATTTTAACCGGAGAGATATCCAATGAAAACCTCGCTGGAGAGGATCCACGCCCATCACTGATACAACCTCGAGCGACAAGAAACGACAATGATATCGGTTCTCATATGGTTCCAAATTGAAGTGTACATATTGATATACATACATGACAATCAGGTAATGAGTAAATGCATTTTCGAACTTTATAGGTTACCTTGTATAAATATGGCTTCCATATAAGAGGTGAATAGTTGTGTGAAAATTTATGAAAAGTGTAATTGATTGAAATGAGTCAAGTGTGATACAACTAGTAAAGTGATACAATGAGCTAAGGGTGGCTTGTATACTATCTTAACAACTTGTAACAAGCACCTAACAAACTCTAACTAATTATATCTCTAATAGTCCCTCACAAATTGAGAGCGCAGATTAGCACCACCAGCTTAGGATCAGTAGTACAATAAAAAAGGAATCTAACTCTTAACCACCAAGCAGAAACTATACCTCAAACTTTAGCCATTTGACAGAAGCACAAATCAAGTATCAATGTTTAACCACTCAAGCAGAAACTATATTGAAAGTTTAACCATTTGGCAGAAGCAAAAATCAAAGAATCAATACTTAACCACCATAAAAGGCAGAAGCTGAATCACCAAAGTCAATCAAGACACAAAGTTTAACCATCAAGTGCAGAAGCTAAATATGAGGCTAAACCACTCAAGACATAAACAAAAAACCAGAATATCAATGTTTAAACATCCATGATAAAAGCTCATATCAATGCTTAACCACCATGGACAAAAGCTTACATAAAAGCCATCTTAGGCTACTCAATTATCAAATCAATAAAGGCGAGAAGCAAAAGCTCTAAATTAACTAAAAGAAGAATCGTTGCAAATAGAATTGTTGAGCTGAAACAATGGAAGAAATCACGGAGGGGGTGAACGCAATCAACTTGCGCGCAAATTCTCAAAACAAGAATAAGATTCAAGTATCCAATGCCAAGAAGCTTTTGTTCTTCTACGTCAATCTTGCCAAGAGATAAAGCAACGGAATGATGAAGTAGAGCTTTTTGCGCTCGGAATGGCTATTGCCACAATGGTGACTGTTGTTAAAATTCTGAAAAATAATGGATTGGACATTGAGAAGAATATCACAACCTCGACACAAATCAAGCACTAAACCAGATCTTGGAAGAAAAGAAAAGGAATTTGAAATTGTCTCCAAGGATATTAACGCCAACACCTTATGAGAAATGTGTTCTGCTACACAATGTGAACCTTTCAGACGATTTAGAACAAATCGATATGAAATGCAACAACAAACTGCAACTTCAAGAGGCAAAAAAGCAACAATCAAATATAATCATGTTGCTTGAATCAGGCTCCACAAGTGTTGTTGACAAAGATACTGGTAAGAACAAATCGTAGATGATATTTCATTGATTATTAAAAAGGTAAAAAATTAAAAATATATTAACAAACCTTCTCTCAAACACACATGCAACAATGGATGGTCATCACATCGATATTATCTTTTCATTATATGCTTTCTTCTAATTCTTCTAGCTATTTTGAAGCCTTTTGCTAATTCTAGACAGAAACTAATATTTTGTTTGGTTCAGTTGAAAAAGTGAGAAAAGAAAACAACAGGAAAGAAAAGATGAGGAAAAGGATATGTTCCATCGTTTGGTTCTCCAAAGAAAAAAGGAGGAATTAAAGAATGATATTTGTTGGTCCCACCTCAAAGCTGCTTTCTTCACATATTGGTAAGAAAACAGCAAGAAAGTTGCACTCTTGGGAGGAAAGTCTTTTAACACCCCTCATTAGTTAATATATTAATAAAATTAAATAATCTTCTTGTAAAATTGAAACGGTGAAACCCCACATGAATGCCACCTCCACAACGAGAGTCCCACACCCTGCAGCAAATTGAAGAAAATGGCACACATTCAATAATTGAAAAAAAAAAAAACAAGGAGAAAAAAATGCATTAGGTTATATTTTTAAGTTAATAAATTTTATTAATTTGGTTCAATTGAAAAATAAAAAAATTTACTTAAAATTTAACTAAAAGTAATTAATAAATTAAATAAATATTTAAAGAGGATTGTATTAGTGAGAATATATTTAACATTTTTATTCTATTTATTAATCTCATTTTTACTTAAGGGTATTTATGTCATTCACAAACATATTTTTCATTTTCTATCACTTTCTACACAATCAAATAAAAGAAGAGAAAATTTTTAGTTTTCTCTTCTTTCATTTTCTTTCATATCAAACAACTAAACAATCATCTTATTTCCGACATTTTTTCTTTCCTTCCCCTTTCTTTCCTTCCATGTTCTTTCCTCTCCCATTTTCTTTTCTAAACCAAAGAGAGTGTCAGTGGGTTCTGGCTATGAGGAGTGGAATAGAGCAATTATAGATTATGTGGACATTTTTATATTTTTTTTACATAATAATATTGATAACAAGGTCATGAGAATATTAACACATATCCAACCTTTGAGGTGAGAATAAAAATAGGTGAAAATATGGACATATATTTTTTTTCTTTCTGAATAACTATTTTCTAAGAATATTCTTTTGAAAAAAAAAAATTCAAACAACGTAGGAATGTTTTGTTCCCACATTCATATTTGTAGGAATAACTTAAGAATCCTTGAAACAAACACCCCTAAGTAGGATTGCCAACCTATATTTTGTGTCCAAAATTAGTTGCCACACATCACTACTAGAGAGTTATATAATTTGAGAGAATGTATGTGTCCATTGATACTCAACTTAATTAAGAAGAGTTTTGTTGTGGAAATTGTTTCTTGAACATCGAAATAAGGGCACTATATGTTATGTTTATTTTTTTGTTACATTTTTTAAAATGTTTGCATACAAAGAAGATAAAAGATAAGTGACAAATAAAAAAGTGTATACGATGTCAAATACGATGTTCAAAACTTGATGTTCAAATGCCATGACCTTATTTATTTGAATATTTATAATATGACACCTAGCTAGAAGATACTCTACTAAATATGTACAAGATATATTTATTTTAATTTTACATACACTACGTACAAGAAAACCCACATTATCGATGATCCAATGTCATCAGTAATGCACAATTACTGACGGCCCCGAATCACTCGGTAAAACACTTGTCGGTAATTGTTACCGACTAACGCTGAGAAATGTCGTTGGTATTTAATTCGTGACGGCCAAAGTCGTGGGAAAACTCATAGGAAAATGTGTTATTTACCTACGAATATGGCCATTGGTACGTGGTGCCCAATTATCGATATCTAAGGTCGTCGATAATACACAGACATTACAGACAAAGTCTATTGTCGGAAATACACAAACATTACAAGCGATCATACTCGTCGGTAATGTTATGTGACTTACCGACGTCCCAATCCGTCGATAATTAATTAAATTTTTTTTATAAAAAAATTAGAAGCAAGTAAAAAAAATGATAAATAAAATAAATAAGTGTAATGTGTACAACTGAATCAAATATAAAATAAAATTATAAATAATGTATAAAAATGACATAAAATCTAAGATAATCTAATAATCGTCACGATAATCGCCCAAAAGATCATTTGGGGACGACTTCTCCTCCCTCTCCTCCTCAATGGTCTCTCTTGACTTTGGTTGCAGCGTGGGCTGTTGTGCGGTGTGCGCATCGGATGGTACGACCTATAATGTAGTATCCCTCAAGGCGCGGTTCTCCTGCATCAACTAGTTCTGCTATGCCATCATCACCCGTAAAGTCTCCATCATCACGCAGTTTTGCTGCTAGCTAATGGTCGTTCTTTGCCTTATAACGGTAATCTCCCCGACCTCCTAAGTGTGGCGGTTGTGGCTGGTGGATGATCGTCAATACTAAGTATAAATGTTGGAGGTCCTTCGTTGATGGTAGTTGCTTGCAAGGTCTCTAGCATCGTAAATGGATCCCTTCTTCTTGCCACAACAACCTCGACCCACAATTGCAGTTTAAGTCGCTCTTCCTCCTCGGGGTCAGAGAGGGTGGAAGAGGAAGAGGTTGTCTAAGACCTAGCCTGAGAGTGTCGCGCCTCATATATAGTCTTCACTCTTTCTGTTATTCATACTCACACATCAACTCATAATATAATAAAACAATACAACATTGTAAAAATAAACATAAAAAAGAAAGGGGACATACAACTGTGCGCCTCGAAGGAAGAAATTGTGATGGCTTTCGAAGGCGTTCTCGAAGAAGAAATCTTAAAAGAAAAAACATGTCAAACAATAAAAGATACTTGTCTTGAAATTGTAAAGTGCAATAAATTAAATTTATTTTATTATTTATTACCATTTACCAGCCAACATAATAATAGGTCGATCATCAGTCGACCTAATAATAGGTCGATAATCAATGAGCAAAAAGTCATTTGTAATAGCTAGTTTTCTTATAGTGATATGGTATACAATAACATTCCATTACAGTCACATTAGGATACAATATCTATGTGAGTGTTAAATCTTAGTGTACAAAATTCTTTTTCTCTTTAAGAGCTCATTTGGAGGGGTTTTTTGTTATTATAGAAAAACACTTATTTTTAAAATAAAAGTGTTTTTAAAAAAATTATTTGTTTGGATTAGTTTTTTTTAAAAGAAAAGGTTGCGAAAAAAAGAACAATTTGGTGTTTTTTTTAAGAAATTACAATTTCTAACGTCTAAAAAGGGAGATTTGGTCACCAGATCATGTGATGGGAGACCAAGTTAGCGACCATTTATCTTTAATTTAGTGACTGAATTGTTCCGTCGCTAAAAGCAACCGAATGTGAAATTGGTCGTTAAGTCAGTTTGTGACTACTGTTTTGGCAACCACCAATGTTCCATTGCCGATTCGGTTACTAACTTATTTAACGATCAAATTTACATAATTAACTATCGATTTTTGCGATCGCTAAAGGCCTGTTTATTTTGTAGTGTAACTTCTAAAAAAAGGAGATGCAATAGAAGAGAAAATGATGATCGAATATCATGTTTTATGAATTTTTTTAGATAATAATGTCCCTGCAACAAATTTTATAGAAACCCATTTCTTTTAAAAGCCATCCAAATGCATATATATCTCATGTTTCTACTTCTACATGATAGAAACTTTTTTTTTAGGTGTTGGCAACTAGAAATATTCTATTCTCTAGGAAGTATTTATCTTTCTTTGTTAATTTGTTGTATTTTAATGAAGACGGGCAAAGGACCTAATCATTTGGGGGAAGGATGAAGGGGAAGAAATGGTTTTCCAACGCTTTACTTTCACTATCATTTTGTGATCATCATCATCACTTGAAAAGGAAGCTTTATAGTTGGTCTCTGATTGGGACTGTTTGAAAATGACAATGCCTTTATAGGAAATACAGTAGCTTCCAATCCGTTCTTCACGCTTTATTTTAGGGTGCTATGATTTTATATGATACGCTTTCGAAAAAAAACAAAAAACAAATGAAAAAAATATTTAAATAAATTTTTTATAAATTGTGAAGTGAATATATTTGAATTTAACTGACATCACAGGAACCCAATTTTAATAGAATGAGTTAAACACAAACACTGTCGTTTGATAATATGTAAACAGTACATGAAAAACACGTTTATTGTTGGTATAAGAAAGAATGTTTTCTTTATACAGTATTTTAAGTGTCGCATTCAATAGGACGAACGAGATATCACATGCATGTCTCTGGATATTTGATTGTGAAAATGCTGGCTGGAAATTGTTGATAGATAGATCTATATATAAGCAAATTTTATGGTACCTTGGGAGATTTGAGGGTATCGATACCCTCATCACAATAGGAACCATAAGTTTATTAGAAGGAATTGATAAAAAATATAAAGAACTAGAAAAAATATTAGAATAAATAAATAATAATGTGTTGCAAGTTTTAGAAGTCACTTCAAAATTTGCAGAACATATTAGCATTCATGAACATACTGAACAAACAAAATATGTAGACATATATAAAACCTTAAGTTCAATAGAAAAAGGAAAGGGGAAAGACATAGAAAATAGCCAAGATGGAGAAAGACTTAGAAAAATTCTTATACAATTAGAAAGTATATTAGAAGAAGAAACTAAAAATAAACCTATTACAAAACGAGATCTAGAAGAAGTATTAAAGAAGAAAAAATCAGAACCGTTACATTATTTAGAAATCCTAACACCAAGAACAACATGGAGAGGATAAAGACTGATTACATTGAAACAATAAAAATTCTAATGACTTAGGAGAAATGCAACAACTTCTTGAACAATTAAAAATAATTGAAGAAGAACATAATCAAATACAAGTTACAGAACCAATTAATTCAACTCCAAATGAAACTGAAGAAGTAGTATTAAATTATAGCTCCTCCTCCGATGAAACAGACTTTAATGAAATACAAATGCATCATGGAGAATCAAGTAGTAGTATGATACCTGGAAGAAATAGAAAAAGAAAAGATACACATGAAATATGGGATGATATAGAAGAAAAAACAATGCATGATAAAGGATATCTAAAAAGAAATAAGAAATGGTCTAAAATTCTAGATGAATTTAAACCAAGATACGAATCCATTAAATCAGGAAATATTCTAAATCTAGATTGTGCAAAAAACAAAGAAGAGATACTCTTACAATGGATTAATGAACTTACACTGCTAATGGCAACAGATGACAAATTTAATAGTCTAGATAGAAATTCAATAGAGAATTTTATTTTTTACAAAACTTCAGGTAATGTACAAAAATTTCTAAATGCAGTAAGAGAAGAAAAATGGCAACAATACATACAACGAACAATAACAAACCAAGACTTTGCTAGACTAATAATGGAATTTATATACGAAGAATTCATAGGCTTTGCTAGTATTGAACAAAGTGATGAAGTAAAACGATATTTACACGAAACTGCAAAAGTACAGTTAAATAGAATGCAAATATGCGATATGTGTGATATAGGAAGTTTTATTTGTGAATACCAAAAATATTATTATCAATTAGACACTGATACCAAAGAAACATACAAAATGATATTTATAGATAAATTACCATTTCCACTTAATCAAAAAATAAAAACAATTTGGTCAGCTAATCCATTAACAACGGCAAAAACTCTAGGAGGTATTATTCAAGTACTCCTAAAAGAATTACGAGATCAATGTTTAAACAGAGAAACCATAAGACAATTAAATAGAGGAAGAAGTGTAATTTGCTGTGAATTACCAGAAATAGAATTACCTGGAACTTATGGCTGCAATCCTATCAAACGAAGAAGAAAATATTATAAAAAGAAAAAACCAAACCTCAGAAAAACCTATCCAAAAAAGAAAGCGTATAAAGATACAAAGAAAAAATACTTTAAGAAAAAACGTACACCCAAAAAATATTGTCCAAAAGGAAAAAAGAAATGTGTATGCTGGATATGTAACGAAGAAGGTCATTATGCAAATGAATGTCCTCAAAAGAAAGAAAAAGAATTTAAAGAAAAGGCTAAAATAATTAAACAAGTTTATAAAATATATGAACTTGAACCATTAGAAGAAGAATTAAGTACTACTGATACCAGTGTGTATGAATATTCTGAACATGATGAACTATCTTCAGAAGAAACAGAATCTGAATAGTACTTATATTAAAATCAAAATAGAACAAAGTAATAAAGAAACTGAAGCCTACGTAGATACACGTAGATACTGGAGCAAGTATTTGCTTAGCAACAAAAGCCTTATTTGATAATTGGAATATTTACAAAAGCCATTAAAAATACAAATCGCTGATGAATCTATCCACTCTTTATTCTGGGTAGTAAATCGTATCACTTTACTAATCCACGACAAGAAATTTATTGTCCCAACAATTTACCAACAAGAAACAGGAATAGATGTTATACTCGGCAATAACTTCTTACGCCTTTATTCACCCTTCTGTCAATACTTAGACTATATAACACTGCGCACACCGTATATCCGAAATACTCAAATTCGGGAAATCCTTTCTATCCCAATTCTTCACTCTTCTCTATGTACTTATTCTACAAAACAATCAGAGTTTCGCCAGCTGCAACGTGGTGAGTTATTAACTCTTATTTGTCAAAAATTTCGCTATGCTCTAATGAATTTAGAACCAAATAGAACAATACCAGCTCATATTGAACATTTATTAGAAAAATTATGTAGTGATCACCCTCTAGATCCAAACATCAATAATAAAAATACCGAACTCATTACCCTAAAATTAAAAAATCCTACCCAAGAAATAAAATGTAAACCCATGCTTTATACCAAACAAGACAGAGATGAATTTGCCGAAGATATTAAGCAAATGCTCGAAAAAGGTTTAATAAGACCATCTAAAAGTAAGCATTCAGCCCCAGCCTTTTATGTAGAAAACCATAGTGAACTTAAACGTGGTAAAAGGCGTATGGTGATAAATTATAAACAAATAAATGATGCAATGGAAGGAGACGCATATTTTCTCCCTAGAAAAGATTCAATTATTGAACAAATTAGAGGTATGATTTGGTTCAGTACCTTCGACCGTAAATCAGGATTTTACCAATTAAAATTAGATGAACAATCTAAAGCACTAATAGCCTTTAGTTGTCCTCAAGGACAATATGAATGGAATGTACTCCCTATGGGAATGAAACAATCCCCAGGAATCTTTCAAAGATACATGGATGCAATACTTAAGGAATATAAAGATTTTTGTCTTATTTATATCGACGATATACTCGTATTTACTAATAAAGATTTAAAAGATCATTATCAGAAAGTAACATTAGTACTTAATAAACTCCGCAACCATGGAGTAGTATTGAGTAAAAAGAAAATAGTTTTAGCACAAAATAAAATTAATTATTTAGGCCTCGAAATACAAAAGGGAAAATTAGTAATGCAAAAACATGTGTTAGAAAAACTTAGCAATTTTCCTGTAATATTAAAGGACAAAAAGGACTTACAAAGGTTTCTTGGATTACTAACCTATATTTCAAATGAAGGTTTTATAAAAGATCTTGCAGCAAAACGAAAAGTATTACAACAGAAGCTAAAGAAAGATGCCCTTTGGTCTTGGACAAAGGAGGATGAAGCAATTATTACTGAACTAAAGAATTTATGTCAACAGCTTCCAGAATTATATCATCCTGCAGATGATGACCTAATTATTATCGAAACAGATGCATCATATGAATGTTGGGGAGGTGTTATGAAAGCAAAACCTCCTGGACAAAAGAAAGAATTATTGTGCCGATACATGTCTGGAACATTTACAGACAGTGAAATTAATTATCCTACTCATGAAAAGGAAACATTAGCACTTATTCGGATGTTGGACAAACACCGTATTTATGTGCTTGATAAAGAATTTATTGTTAGAACCGATTCCACTTATGTGGCAGGTTTTAAAAACTTTAATCATAAAGGCACTTATAAACAAGGACGATTGATCCGATAGCAAATGAAATTATCGGAATATAATTACTCAATCTCTCATATTAAAGGAGAGAAAAACGTTCTTGCAGATATATTATCCAGAGAATGGAGCGCGGGACAACAGAAATGCTGAGAAGGCAAAGAGAACTCAAGCAAGCACTCAGAGATCAAAAGCTAAAGGAATTAGAATTACTCGAAGCAGACATCAAAGTATTGGATTTGCAATTACAAACTGAAGGTTTTCTTGAACAAATAATCCCAGCAGAAATTAAAATACAAGAGCAAAAGGAAGGAAATCAAAAATGGTATGTGATCTTCAATGGACCATTTCCAGGAATATATGACGAGTGGCACAAAGCAGCCCCTCACTGTCAGAAAGTTCCAGGAGTTATTCACAAATTCTATGCAACAAAAGAAGAAGCAGAAAAAGCATTAAAAGATTATCAAATTGCTAAAGGTAAAGAAATTTATCTTGGATCAAGAACTTTTGCAGAAACTACCACTCTAAAACCAGAGCCAAGAAAAACACTAAAGGTTCTAGGAAGAGTTCCTTCTTCTCTAGACAATTTCCCAATTATTACCAGAAAAGAACATGAACTTCAAGTTCAATTTTCTAAAGAAAATTTTCATGAACATCTCAACCGATTACTGCATTGGACAGAAAAAGAAAAAAGTAATTGCATGTATATGCTAGACCGCAAAATATTCGCCACCAAAGCAGTACTTACACCAGGAGCACCATCAATTCTGACGTTCAATTTATTCCAATTTGGTTTAATTGAATGTCTTTATTTAAGCCCCAATCTTGAAGATATTAATCTATTTCCATATTACTTCAAAGAGGCAGTTCAGTTGTTTCAGAAAAATATTGCTGGAGATAGAGCTATGTTCTTAAAGTTTTACTCAGCTTATCCAGATTTCTCCACCAAACAACCAGCAAAGCATTTAATCTTTATTGGGATTAGCAATAATAATTTCCCATTAATGGATGAACCTACCGGAATAGACTATGATGAAGACCACATTAATAACTTCATAGCTCATCAATTGGCAAGCATTTACTCTCAATGCCAGACAATAGGAAAAGAATCATTTATCAAAACACTATACAAAGGCCCAAATGCTTTGTTACTAAGCAAGACAAGCGGAAGAATCATCAGAGAAAAGGACTTATCCTTACTAACAAACTTCGAGATGCCATTCTATGCACTAGAGGGATCCGCTATGAATTATTGCTCAGCTATCCTTGACAAATTATGTTTATTGATTAAAGAAAATGGGAATCATGCATGTGAAAGATGCATAAAGCAAAAGCAAGAAACAACAGAAGCCACCACTAGCTGTCTGCCACAAGGAAAAGATTCCGAAGACGAAGCAATAATTGAAGAATGACGTAAGCAGTGACGGCATCATGTAAATTATTAGTTCTCTGATGTAAGCACTTACGTGCTATAGGGCTACCAATGTAAATAAACCATAAGCTCTTAATCTATAAATAAGACCTCTTATGCTGAGGCAAATCAGAGTGAATCAAGTTGGAGAAAACTCTCACCCGAGCTTCCCTAAGTTGAGGAAAACTGATAGTCTCCTCTTAGAGGATACTAGGTATCTGTGTATACCACCTTACTTCCATAAATAAATTACTTTCCTACTTAATCTCGTCCACTTATCACTTATTATCTAGCTTTACAAATATTCGTTTTTATAACGAGCAAGCATTCATACCACACCATGAAGATATCCACCATCGGTCAGAAATACAAAGATGAAGAAGATCAAGCTCTATACACAACAATGAACCCAAAGCGCGGAAGCAGCAGTGGACCAAAAGGCATTATCTTTCATTAAAACCCAAACAGGTATAACTCAAACACTCTATTCTACTAGCACTACTATTGTTAGTCATTATGAACCCTGAAACGACAACTAGATCTGAGATTAGAGAAACTAATGAAGACATAGAACACCTTCAAATCAATGAAGAAGATGGAAATTATCAAGGAAGTATTCTGATTAATCCCAGATTATTTCAAAAAATACAAAAAGAAGAATTAGATCTTTCTAAAACTGCAAATATGAAAGGAAAGGAAAAATTAGGAGGAATAATGAAAAGATTTATTCAAAAGGAAAATATCATTTACTATGGAAAAATAATCACAGAAACCCCCATCGACATAACTGAAGCTCAAGGAAGTACAAATATCCAACTATTAAGTCGCAAAAAGATTTCAGAATTAAGACAAAATTTAAAAATAGAAGCACATAGAAGAAAAATAGGATATATTCACATAGGTGCAGTTCAGATATTAATAAAGGCAACTTTCCAAGAAGGAATAGATTCTCCAGTTGAATTAATCTTAAAAGATGAACGCATAACTGATGTTCGCGATAAAATATTAGGAGTAATCGAAGGAAACTTAGCATATGTAAAATTAAAATTTGAAATTCATCCTAATATAGGAATTCCCTTAAGCACTCAACGATTAGATCAATCATTAACCCTAGAACATAAATTTCTTAGAAAAAATCTCATGAGACCTGGAGATAAAATATTCTCAGTAACCTACTGTGTAAACTATGCATTAACAAATTCACATCATAGTATTACGTTTAGAAATAATGATAGAATAGACGTTCCTCAATTATTTGCAGACATTGGAAAAATTTATTACCCCAGAAGAAATGAAATAACGAAATTAGGAACTTTTTTAAAAAGATCTGACTCATTAAGAATACCTTATATACCTCGACCCATTCAATTATTAGAACCTGAGAAGAACGCTAGTACTAGTGAAAACATAAATAAGTTAGTAAACCAAATAAATGATTTAACTGTATATATAAAAAAAAATATGAAAAGAATACAGATAACGATTTCTCTGATAAATAAGATAAATAATCGAAATATGGGCCAGAATTGGTATCAGAGCTAGTTAATGAAAACTGCTAGCAATATAAGAATAATAATCATTAACTTAAAAAATTATTGTAAAACTTTAAAAGAATTAGATGAGGAAAACCCTAACCTTTATCTCAAAGATCAAATCAGAAGAGTAGAAATACGTATCAAAATTTTTAAAAGACGCCTAGAAAACTTAATAGCATGAAAACAAACACTACCTTAAAAGAATGGTTATTTACCAACCGTAAAAAGATATCCTATTGGCAAAAAAATAATCCACAAACATTCCAAGACTACTGGTTTAAAGAAAGTATGCTAACACATCATATAAACTTAGAAAAATGGATAAAACAAAGACTTCAACGAATAATTGCATGAAGACTATTACTCTGTTAAAAGAATGGATAAAAGAACTAAGAGAAGAAATTAAGTATTGGAAACAACAAGATATCGAAGAAATAATTGATGGATGTGTGGTAAGAAGGATACTAAACTATAAAATAAAAATGTTACAACAATTCAGAACAGAATTAGAAAATTTTGCAGTATGAATCAAAATCAAATAAAAGAAACAATACGAATAATAAAATTACAACTTAAAGATGAATATAAAAATCTATCCACGTTATTAAAGGTTAAAGAAGAAGATTATTTAGATGAACAAATTCGAAAATTAATTGAAAGAGGTATTGTTTGGAGAGAAAAAAGATTAAACCGTTTAGAAAATCAATTAAAAAAATGATAGAATATATAGAAGAACTAGGATTGATTATGTCTGGAAAAATAGTTATACTTATAGAAAAATATGATACTATTTTAACATATGATATACTCGAAGCAATGAATTATCTTCGAAAGAAGATAAAACATTTTGAAGGAATTATCTTACGCGAAGACAATGAAAATCTTAGAGAAATAGAACAAGAAATTCTCACTAAAGCAAAAGGACGGTTAGCACATATTTCTCGCTATAAAAGAAAAGATGGAAAAATATTTGGAAGAATTAACACCTTTGAACAATGGTACCCGATTATAGGGTACCAAAACCCATGAATTTATGGGGGTACCGTAGCAACCCCCTATATATATTGCCATGGCAGAGTCATCATTTGCTCATTTACAAGCACTAAATCAACCAGAAATGTTATTTGTATAATAAAATGAGATAATTTTTGAAATAATATTTCGATAATGATTAATGCAATTTAAAGTTGTGGTTAATGATATGTTGAATTAGGTTAATGAGTATACATATAATAAATATGTAACTCATTAACTATCTATTGAACTACATTAACCATCCACTGATATACTTATTAATGGTTAATACAATTCAGTGGATGGTTAATGAGTTACTCATTTATCATATGTGTACTCATTAACCAAATTCAACACATCATTAACCATAATTTTAAAATGCATTAATCATTAACGAATTATTGTCCCAAAAGTCATCTTAATATGTTGTACAAATAACACATGTGAAATCAACTATATAGTACAGCTACAAGTAATCCAAATTTGGAATAGTTAACCCCTCTCTCTCTCTCTCTCTCTCTCTCTCTCAAGAATATAGATTAGACTTGATTATTTAAAGCTCATTCAAATCTCAATGTACTTTAACTAATTAAAAGTGATTATATTTTTACTTTTTCACTTTACATTTTTACTCGATTTAGATACATTTTATAATAGACTAAATTAAATTCACTTTTCGTCCCTCTACATTTTCATTTTGACGAAATTCGTCTCCCTAATTTTTTGGAGCGACTTTAATCCCTACATTTTTCCAAAATCGCAATTGCAATTTTCGTCCCTCCGTCTAATTCCTGTCAAAAAACTAACGGAATGTGCCTACGTGGCAAACGTTTTGCCACGTGGCTTGTCCAGCAGGTACCAAAAAGTTGCTTAAAATGCACTTTTCGTCGCTCTAGTTTTTCACTTTGGCGAAATCTGTCCCCCTAATTTCTTTTTGAGCAATTTTAGTTCTCCCATCTTTCTAACATTGCAATGTTCATCCCTGCAGTTTTCACTTTAGTGAAATTCATCCTCCTAATTTTTTTAACGATTTTAGTCCTCAATATTATAATGTTTGTCCACCGGTTCAGAAAACTAACAGAACGTGCCAACATAGCAAACGTTTTGGCACGTGACTTGTCCAGTATTAAAATAATAAAATTCATTAAGTAATATAAAAAATAATATCATAATAATTTATTTTAATATTTATTATAGATATTTTAAATTGATCATGTGCAGATTCAATATCTCATCATCCTCTAAACTCCTTGATCAAAGGTCACATATTAAGGCAAATGCAGTAAAAAATACCACTGGTTGTACATTCATGGATGACCAGTTGATGGTTGGTTACATTGATGAATCTCTGTAGGCGAAGATGGAGTTGACGCTCTAAAGATGATGCATTTCGCGTATCGAACAAGCCCGATTAATTAAATAATATTTGAAAAATTATAATAATAATTTATTTTAGTATTTATTATAATTTTTTAATAATATTATGGATATATATATATATATATATATATATATATATATATATATATATATATATATATATATATATATATATATATATAATGGATATTTATTATCAATGAATTGGGAATGTTTGGTACACGAAATACGCCTCTTTGGAGCGTCAACTATGTCTTCGTCAATGGAGATTTATCACCGGAAACAACCATGAGTTGGCTATCCATGAATATACAATTGGTGGATTTTGATTGCATTTGTCTCAATATGTGACCTTTGATGACTGAGTTCAAAGGAAGAAGATGAGATAGTGAATCTGTATATGACCATTTTTTTAAATTTATAATAAAACTTAAAATAAATCATTATTATTATATCATTTTAGATAGGCACGTGGCAATATGTTTTCCACAAAGGCATATCCCACAAAAAAAATTAGGGGACAAATTTCCCCCAATTGAAAATTTGAGGGATGAATATTATAATGTTAGAAAAATGTGAGGACTAAAATTGCTAAAAAAAACTAGGGAGACAATTTTGTCAAAGTGGAAAAGTAGAGGGATGAAAAGTGTTTTTTAGCCAATTTTTTGGTGCCAGCTGGACAAGCCACGTCTTAAACGTTTTGTCTCGTAGGTACGTTTAGTTAGTTTTCTAACGGGAATTAGATGGAGGGGTGAAAATTACAATCTTAGAAAATGTATGGACTAAAATCGCTTAAAAAAACTAGGGGGACGAATTTCGTCAAAATGAAAAACTAGAAAGACGAAAATTACATTTTAGCCTAAAAAATATATATCCCATTGTTATTGGGAGGATTTTATAGGGTGCACCCCGTGGGTTAAAGGTACACTGATGCCACTTTGACCTCTCTTGCTATTACAGGTTTTTATATTTTACCTTCAACTTCATTGTTTATTTATGTTATAACCCATCTAATTTTCTCTTCGGTATATTTTCACTCAATCTTTGAGGCCGAACACCGGTGCCAATTTAATTTAACTCCTCTGTTTCCTGGATAGAAATTTAGCAGTCACTATACATTAGCTGAAACCGACCACTTACATCAGCGGCGGTGCTATTGATTACAGGTGAGAATAGAGCAGGTGGTCTATAAATGATTTATTTTATTTTTCAACTTAAGTAAATCTTACACATTTAGCAAATAATTTAGATTTAAACTTTTTGAAAGACGTTAAGATTTGAGATTTCGAATCGTATAGTTAGTTTGCGAAATCAGTTTATTTATTTAATATTTATGAATTTGTAATGTTTACATAATTTATTAATTAAATAATTTTTTGGTAAAGATTTATTACTTAAATATTATTGTACTGCTTTTATTTTATATAAAATTAAAAATTTGTTGAAGGTGATACCTAGCTAATAATTAAAAAAAGTTTTTTAATCTAAATGAAAACATTTTATATATTTAAGTAAACTTTTGAATCAGATTATACTATTATGTTCTCCTAAACAGATCAGAGAAAACATCAGAAAAAAGCCCATGACAAGTAATAAGCCAAACTTAGGCACATTACAAAACAGACATGGATTTGTTTAGTCAAAGTTTAGTCTACCCCGAAAATTTTCCATCCATAGTCTTGAGGAATGCTATATGGCCACCTCAATTTTTTTTCTCTCGTGTTTCCCTTATTTTTCATGAAACTTTTTTAAATAAAAAATTCTTGAATTCAGACTTCGATGGTGTTTGTTCTATTTATACTCCAACTAAATTGATCTAGCTCCCCCTGAATCACATTGCCATATATACTGTCATCATCTTAGCCTCCATTACCATGTCATAAATATCAGGATTTTCTGGAGTACAGTTTTTCATTATTATTATGTAAAATAAAGCTTACAAACAGGTTCTCCATTTTATGTACTACTCCAGATCTGAACTAATACAACAAACTCAAAACGACAAATAGCAAATGAACTGACTACAATAGCTCTTAACAACTATATAATACTCAGAAGTTATATACATTATATGCAGTTACGATGCAACTTTTATTCTACATTAGTTTAGTATTGAGCTCTGTTATTGTTGTCAATTAAAATGATTTCTAAATTCTTCGTCAACAACTCAACATCTAAGCACATATACAACCCTCTTACTGGCAAAACATATATACCAAAACTGAACAAAGATTGCGGGGTTTTTACCTTCCTAGTATAATTCCGGTGCTATATGACGGATCTAGTGTAAGTGTAAAAAAAATTACGGATTTGATGTAGATAAGATAGGAAGTCGTAATTGTTGTATCCAACTTCACAATAAATTATATTATATATATTTAAAAAATAAATAAAGTCATATTATATACATTTTTAAAAAAAATGAAAATGGAATGAAGTCGTATTGGATATGTAGGACTTCACTTTTTTTTAACAAGTCGTTTCTTTAATGCACGACTTCTAATATTTTTTTGTTTAAAAAAAGAGTAAATATCCAAATTGATAATTGATAAAAAAAAATCACGGTGATATTTTGGTCCCTTAAAAATGAAAAATATCAATTTGATCTTCAAGAATGTAAAATATGATTTAAAATAGTTCCTGACAGTGACTAAAATATTCCTAAAAATACCCTAAAAAGAATCAATTTGACCCACATTTTACATTCAATTGAGAACCAAATTGATATTTTCATTTACCACTTTTGATGTGTAAATATAAAGAATTTTATAAGTGTCTATAATTTTTTTAAGAGTAAAGGTCCAAATTGATCATAGACAAAAAAACATGATGACATTCTTGAGAATCAAATTGATATTTTATATTTCTAAGAAACCAAAATGTCACCGTAATTTTTTGTCGAGGATCAATTTAGATCTTTACTTTTTTTTTTTAAACAAAAAAACATTAGAAGTCGTACATTAAGGGAACGACTTCTTAAAAAAAAAAAATTGTGAAAGTCATATATATCAAATATGACTTCCATTCTTTTTTGTTTTTTTTAAATGTATATAATATAATTTATTATGAAGTCATACACAAGAACCACTACTTTATATGTAACTTACATCAGATTTGTAATTTTTTTTAAAGTTACTCTAGATCTGTAATATAGATATAAAATTACGCTGGGAAGGTAAAAATCCCAAAGATTGCAAAACCAAAAAAATATCTTTTCAAACAAAGGGAACAAAAATTATTACTTATTTCGATGATGGGAGTTGATGGGAGAGTTAAAAGGAAAGTTTGACTCATCCTCAATATTCTTATATACTTTTGTTAAACGGAAAGAAGTAAATATTCAATTTTGTCATTAAAATTATAAGATTGTATCAATTTGATTTTTGTGTTAATTTTGTGTTAATTTGATTTCTGAAATTATAAGGTTCGTATCAACTTAGTCCCTGATAAAGTGACTATATTGATTAACATTTGATAATTTCGAGAATGCTTTTGAAATTTTAAAAATATCAAGAATCAAATTAATACAACCTTATAATTTCAAACACTAAATTTAGCATTTACTGTGAAGGACAAGTGAAGACATAGGGGAATCTGAAGAGGAGAATGTCTATGCCAGGGTACATCGTGCTGATGATGCTAATCGAGGACATAATTGGCACCACATGCGTAAGTAGCACTACTACTAAAGTATGGCCACCATTGAAGAAATGGAGAAATATGTAGAACAGGGAAAGGGAAGAGACTGGTTAAGCACAAAGCTGCAAGCCTGCAATGTATGAGAATTTTCTTTCCTCTCTAATCTCTATCTCCTTTATGCATATTTGATGAATTTAAATCTTATTATTTTACTAGTAAACTATCTCTTATACTGTTTGGTTTTTAAACTTAAGATAAAATTTAACTACATATATATAAATTAAAAGAAAAGTGTTTTCATAATAATAAAGAATATATACATAAGTAATTTATTCGGATCATAAAAAATTCAAACTAGATTAAAAATATTATTTAAATTTAAAATTGAAAAAAAAAACTGGTGTCATTCTCAAAAAGAGAGTGGAATAAGGATTAACTTACTCTTAATAAAATATACTCTGATTTATTATATAGAGCGGGATTAGAATATGATAATCTCATGTTTAAATAAAAATTTGTTATCCCATTTTTCTATCTCATAATTTCCTATCTCCCTCCATTTATATTTTGACGTGTCAATTAAAATCTCACAGAAAATGACAACAGATTTTTATTCCTCATGTTTATACAAAGAAGGGATGCTAACCAGTATCCTACAACCATTGGTTAAGAAATCAAAAATGAAAATTTTGTATTGAAAGTGATATATTCAATACATTAAACATTTAAAAGTTACATTTTTCAATAAGAATTTTTTATCTTTGGATTTTTTAAACAATATCCTTAGAACACTTGTTAGCAAAACCCTATAAAGAATTAGAAACATTGCATTGCCATCATAATTAACTAACTCGCTGGCTTACTTACATGAAACAAAGAAATTAAGGGGAGGTTGGGGGGTTGATATTAAGACAATTAATAGCTCTTCAAAATTATTTATAAATTATGATGAAGTGTACTTTATACCTAAACCACCTAGAGAGGAAGTATATTTAAACCACTTATCAATGTCTTAATTAGGATTAAATGCATAAGTTGATTAATTTGTTCCCTAGTTTGGTGCATTGGGCACGCATTTCATACACCAAAAAAATCTCGTTTTTCAATCCCCATGAAATGAGATAGATAGGATTCATATGTAGAATGAAAATGAAATTACTCCAATTAATCTTGTGTTGCCAAAATTACCATCAATTAAAAGAAACATGAATGTAGGAGAAAGATGTGGAAGAAAAGGCAAGGTTCTTAATCATGTCGATCACACTTAAATTATTCCTCTATTCAATTGTCTTACTTAACTCCGTTTCAAACTTTAAATGCCACGGAGATAACTAATTGTAAAGTTGCTTCATTACTTTATAGGTCCACTATCTGTACAAATAATAATTTTGTTTTGTCAAAAAAATTTCTCCTTTTAAAAAAACTCAAATGTTAACTACTATTTTTAGAGCATCTTCAATAAGAGTTAATTAACAAATACTTCATCCGTAACAAAAGGTAAGCAAATTTAACCACATTCACATTTATTATGATAATTAGTTATTCACATTTAATGTTGTTAATCTTATTTAAAAGTTCAACTTCATTGCCTAAATTATCTCTATTTGTTTATTCAGATTAATTGTATTGTATGAAAACTTATTTCAATTAAATGCAATAAAATGAAGGGCAATTTTGATATACTATCATTAAATAGGATGCAAAAAGTTAATTTTTGCTTATATTTTGTTATAATTTATATGAGCCAATTTTTGTTTATATTTTGTTACAGAGGGAGTAAGAAATGGTTATGACATGGTGAGTCCAGGGACAGATTTAGGGGGGCAAATATGGGTTTTGGCTCCTCCCTCTTGCATATATTTTATAAAATTAGTTATATATGTAGTATTTTTTTATTAAAAAAATATCTTACTATAAATATTTATACATGTATATATAAACTGTTATATATTCGGTTACTCCCTCTAATGTTTTTTGGATTCGTTCCTAAGGGTGACATGCACAGTATAGTTGTAAGAACCGTTATTTATATAAGCAACCGTTATTTATAGAAGCATTTTAACTTTTTAGATATGTATCATTGGAGTGAAGAGTTGTTTAAAGTAGTATAAAGTAAAAAGTGATGATATGACATGATAGATGAAATACTTTAGGGCTCTAGTTAAGGAATCAAAGATATAAATTTTGTATTAATTAGGAAGTGGTGTTTAAATACATTAAATGTTTAAAAATTATATTTTCCAATACAAAATTTTTATTTTTTTTATTCCTTAACCAGTGCTATAATTGATTAGCAAGACCTTTTAAAAAAACTAAATGACTTATCAGACAATGTAAATAATAATTAAAAAATTAAATAACAATTTTTATTAGTTAGTCAAAAAAACAATTTTTATTAGAAAATAATATATTTAATAAATATAAACATTCAAAAGTTATACTTTTTAATAAAAAAATTTATGGAATGAGTCATTTATTATTTTATTAACTTTACTTTTGACATTGACAAGTGAGAGAGAAAATTGGTAATGCTAATAATCTTTTAAGCATTTCAATACATGATAATACAGTTAGTCAAATTAATTTTGTTGATAATCAAAACTTTTAATTAATTTTTCAATTGTTGTGCAGCAAACTTAAAAGACAGATAAACAAATAATGTATTAATTAACTCTTATGATCACTAGGGTTTGGGGAGAGTAAATTGAACCGCTCAAAGGAGGGAATAAAATTTCAAGTTTTGGAATTGCATCATTTGCAAGGAAGACTTAATCATTTTACTATGTTTCAAAAGATTAGTCTTATACACAAAGAGTATGAAGATATAGCCTGAAAGACCGAAAGAAATACACTCATATTAATATCATAATGAGATTTGTGTCATATTGATCTTGTGTAGAAGCAATGGCGTTATATTTATATATGATGTTTTGTTTCATTTCCGGACAAGTTAATTTTCACGTGTGATGCAAGGTATCTTCACGGCCCAAAGCCAATATATTTCATACATAATTCACAATTTAATTTTTTGCTTTCTTTCCATTTGTACCAAAAAATGGGAACAACGGAAGTACGATTGGGGGCACCATCGCTTTAAATATTTGTTGGATCATATAATAGATAGATAGTAATATTTGTATAAATTTATACTTATCATTTTTTTTATTTGAATAATATATATATATATATATATATATATATATATATATATATATATATATATATATATATATATATATCACATATTTACATAAGCTTTGTGATTTAATTATATTTTATTTTAACATTTTCATTATCTCACTTGTGTTCTCTTTGGTATATAAAATTTGGGTGAAGGAAAAGAGAGAAGATGCTTTTTAATCCCTTACGTGGTATTAAATATTAATTGAAGGGTGGAAATGAAAAATAGAAAGAAAAGAAAATGAATGAAATAGAAATAGGAGAGAAAATTGTGTTTTCGTAACGGTATTTATGTCATTTCATAAATATATTTTTTCTTTTATCTTACTTTCTATCCAACCAAACAAGAAGAGAGAATTTTTTTAGTTTTCTTTCCTTTCATTTTCTTTTCTACCAAATAATTAAACAATCATCTCATTTTAATTTCATTCTTTTTCTCTCCTTCCCCTTTCTTTCTTCCCATTTTCTTTTCTCCAACTTTCTTTCTTACAACCAAATAGAGTGTAAAAGTCATATATATTAGTATTAGTTGACAATTTAAAGACTTTAAATATGGATTTCCTGCTGTCACAATTGCACGCATTTACGCATTAGATCATCTATTTTTCCCTTGTCCAGTCTCATTTAATGTATGGACTCTTTCTATGTTTGGTTGAGTTTAATGGTGTTTTACTTCAAGTTTTTTTTATCAATAAAAGTATATTATAATGAATACTTTAGGGTTACTCGAACCTGTATATGAAAGACAAAAAACAATAATAAATCATATGTAAGTATCATACTACCCATATCTATAAAAAAACAATGTGACTATTATATAGACTGAACCACAAAAACGAGTGTGTAATCTCAGTTAATTTGGATATGCACATTATCTTCAACACGGGGCTTGATAAGAGGAAAAAGAGTAAAATATTCTTGGTGGATTCTTTGACAAGCAATAGTGTGGTCTTTATGAGTTATGACTGACAGGCAATAAGATTATTTTCAAAAATGGATCTTTTGATATGATAAATTTGTTGATATTTTAAAAGGTCGTTTTTGGTCTTGGTTGCATGCAAAAGTAGGACGATCTAGTTTTCTGTTGCGGAATGGTGTGGAAATTCTGGTGGTTGTATTACTTTATGAACTTTTTCCTCGTCTCCGTTAGATGATGTATATGAGTTAAAATGACTTTTGTATTTTAGTTAATAAAATTCTTTTTCATTATATAAAAAAATATATAAACCCAATGACCAACCTACTCATTTCATTGCCTTTTCTTTATACAAAATCATTTGAAATATTCGAAATACTAACCCAGTGTTCGGTTTGGGGGAATTACGGGGCAGGGGAGAAATTTTTATTAACTTATCTTGTTTAGTTCATTTTTTTGGAGAGGAATGTGGGTAGCAGAATCCTTCCTAATCCAATTTTGGCTCCCCTCCAATATTGGGGGGATTTGGAGGGGAGTGGAGGGGATTTAAAACATATTAGTATATTGACTAAAATATCCTTACCTATATTTTTGAATTCTAAAATTATAAGGGTATTAAAGTAAATTAAATTTAAAATCCATCATCTCCCCTTATGAATCAAACATAAAAGTGTTATTTTTCGTTCCCTCCATTAAAATCTTTCCCCTCCCCTCCTCTCAACTAAACACAATAACAAATTAAAATCACTCCCTTCTCCTTCCTTCTCCTCCCCTCCATTGAACCAAAAATAACCTAAATTACATGAAAGATACTCGTAAATTTCTTTTATTATTTCATTTTTGTATGTAATAATACTTTTGTTTATATGGTTAGAAATGAAGTTTAATTTCTGAGTCCGAGTCGCACTTAAGAAAAGCTACTGATCCCGACTGTTTCAACCGTATATTCAAACATATCTCCACAATATGTAATTATAGTTTTCAAATGAGTTTAATTTCCAGTAAAAAAAAATGATTTTAATTTGATACATTATCATTGTAAAGTGTTTTTATATTATTAATTAATCACAAATCATCATCTATATAACTTTCAATTAAGATAGTTACGATAAAGTCAAATATTTTTAATGATGTGATAATATGGATGACAATTTCCACCTGACGTGGGAATCACCGCGGGGGCTGTCTTGAGTAGGGCCCTGCGGGCAGGGATGGTGGACAAAATCCCCAAAAGGCATTTTGGAGACGGGGATAGGGAACATACTCCCCGTCCCGCAGGGTCCCATCCCCAATAAAATTACAGAAATATTCTTAATAATATATGTACTCCCTCCGATCAGTATTACAAGAAAAAATTTAATGAAACATAATATTAAAGAAGTTGGTTAATCTCATTTAATGTTGTTAAAAAACTAGATGTATTACCTAAAATACCCTCCATAAAATCATTAAATGAAGGGACTTGAGACTTGGGACCTGGAAATAAAATGAGTTATTGGAAAATAAAATTGGTAATAAATGAAAATGGTATTTAGGAATAATGTCATTGAATAAGGAGGGAAGTAGTTATCTTTTGCTTATATATTTGATCAAAAACTTTGAGACTTTTTTTGCTTATAATATTGACCGGAGGGAGTATATATCTATACTATATTTTATTAAAGTAGTAAAATATTGAAAAAAAATTGACCTTTAATTTCTAATTATATTCCATCATCAGTTCCTCCTTGACATAATTGATTCTCTGTATTATTTTAATAATACCATTACTTTATTTCTTCTATTTTAAAAGGAATATATAGCAAATTTAAACTCTCTCCCTCTCACAAAGCATATCAATTTCTATATTTATTCTGATATATAACTACATAATCCTCATTTTTGAATATGTACCAAAAATAAAATTTATTTATATATAACTATATTTTAGTCTTGGAGTGTGCTTTTAATTTAATTTTTTATAGTATTCTATTTTTTTTTATTTTACTGGATTTTAGTTTATTAGCTGTTATTTTTTCAATGGATTTTCAGGATCCTCAAACTCTCCGGAGGACCCGTGGGGAACAGAAACGAGGGAGAAAAACTCTCTATCTACGGTATTTCTTCCCATGTGAGAATGCACTTTCCCAAAACCTCTTTCTTGAGAATCAAAATACACTAGAACATGAGAATATTGCTTTTCCATGAATAATTGATTCCTAACAGTAATTTTAAAAGATTGGAACAAAACATGCCACACTAACATTCTAACGAATTTGTCAAAAAAAGAAGGCAAAATAGGTTGATTGGTCCTATACGTTTATTTAATTTTTCACATCGGTCCCATAAATTTTTTTTCTTCAAATTGGCTCTACACATTATGTTTCGTTTCCACGTTAGTCATTTCCATCAATTTCGACCTTACAGCGTCAGATCAAGAGCCACGTGTCGTACTAATATCATGGCCACGTCAGCTCAAAACTAACGGCGTTAGATCGGAATTGACGGAAATGACTAACGTGGAAACAAAATATAATGTGTAGGATCAATTTGAAAAAAAAACTTATGGGACCGATGTGAAAAATTAAATAAAGGTATAGGACCAATCAAACACATCCTAAAATAAACTTAAAATTTTGGAGAAGAAGCTTTAAAGAATTTATTTTTCTTTAATATTACAATTAGATAATTGTTAATAGGTAACATGATACTCCCTCCATAACTATTTATAAGCACCTTTTAGAGAAAAAAAAGTTTGTAACAATTTATAAGCTCCTTTTCAAATAACAAGATATATTAATTATTTTTTCACAAATACCCCTAATTAATACTATATTTTTTGTAGTGTAATAAATTATCTCTTTAATAGACTTATCTTGGGAGAGTACAAGTCACACTATAAATAAAGGGTAAATTTGATAAAACAAATACATTATTGACAAATTTAATGAAGCTAACTACTTTTCTTAATATGCGTAATTTTGTCTAAAGGTTCATATAAATAGTAACGGAGGGAGTAACTTGTAATGCCTTTTGAGTTTGTCTCACACTTTTTTTTTTTTATATACTTCTTAATATTTTTTATGAACCACCATAATTAAGGTCTTTCTCTTCCCAATGACATCCCGTGATGTTCCCACAAGCTTCGGTCTTTTAAACTGATTATGAGACTAATCCTCGACCGGCTGCTTATTTAAAATAGAGAATTAACTCTTATTTTTAGCAACCTCCTAACTAAAATCTATGTCACCAAGATTCAAATTAACTTGCATTTTCTTTCTTATAAGTTCGAAATATTTACCACTCGACCAACTTTTAATTGGTACTTGTGAATATTTTTTAGTCTTCAACGAGATACTTTCATAAATAAAAGGCCATCCCGTTATTGTATACGTGCATATGTGAAAATATCTGATTTTAATGTTAATTTTAGTTAATTATTAATTAAACATACTTTCAAAAAGTTTCTCTGTATGATTTATTTATATTTCACGTAGTTTTTTTTGACAAAGAAAGATATTCATTCATTCAAGTTAATAGAGTACATCGATGACAATACAGATTCAAAATTGTTAAAAACCGCAAAGGATAAAACTGCGAATAAACTCACAACACCTAGGTTAAAAGCATAATACAGAAAAGTCAAATTGTCTATAAACATGATACCATCAAAGTCACCGGAATACCCATGCTTCCGGATCTGTAGCATTGAGACCCAAGTCTTGATCAAATCTGTGATGGATCGAAGCAGATCTGTCAATCTGGAATAAACGAACACCGCATCAAGATAGGAATCAAACAGCACCGTCCCAAGACGGGAAACCAAACAAAGCCACATCAAGACTACGAAGAAAAAGGAAAAAAAATACAAAAAGATCCAGATCTATAGGAAAAACCCATACAAAAGAATCAGATCTATGTGAAAAATTCACTTATGGAAAGAAAAGAAGAGAAAAAGTGAAGTAAATGAGTGATTTTCGATCAAAATGACCCAAAACCATCCCTATCACCGTCTGTGAGAAAGTGAGAGAGACGAGAGGAGGAGATTTTTTTACGGTTGTATTAAAAATACTGTGTATATTTCACATAGTTAATGTACAGCAGTTATTTTTCTTTTATTTTCGGTAGAATAACGAGGGCAGGGCCCCAAAAAATAAAAGACTATATGTGCATAATGAATAATGAATTTAATTGGTATATATTATTAATGTGAATATTTTTTATATTGTCAACAAATTATAAATTATTACATCTTTAAAAATATTTGACTCTTATCCTAATTACTTTAAAAATCATACATAAAATGATTTATGATTGATTGATAATGTAAAAAACTTTATACGAACACAAAATTTATAATTTTTTTTGTTACGTTGTGATCATCTTCGCATTAGTACGTATACGAATTTAGTGTGTAAAAATTTTTTATGCTATCAATTAATAATAACTTGTCACATTAGTTAAAATGATTGACTCTTATCCTAACTATCTTAAAGTCACTCATACCATGATTTCTAATTGGTATTCTCTCCGGACCTATATATAAGCAAAAAAGTACCTAAATTGTTTATTCAAATATAAGCAAAAATCAATCAAATCAACCTTATTTAATGCTAGTGTTTCAAAAATACCCTTTAGTTAATTGTTTTTTTATTTTTTTAAGAACATTATACACTCTCAAGACACAACTTCTAAGAGCACTATACACTCCCAAGAAAGGGTAGTTTAGTAACTATAGCTTATTTTTTTTTACACAAATCAAGATAATTAAACTAATATAACTAACTTTCTTAATACGTGTGAAGTTAGTTTTTTTTGCTTATATATAGGTCCGGACTAGTAACAGTGCAAAAAAATTTACAATGACAGTGCATAACAATTAAACTCTAAGTATACAAAATACCTATAAATCTAGAATGCTTATGTTGATATAATGATATCAAATGCTTCAAAAAGAATTAGTTAAATAGCAAATTATAAAAAAATAGTTTACATTTCAAAATATAACTTTCATAATAATTAATATTCCATGGGTTTAACCATTGGGGGGGACAATGGAACATTACATATTTTTCTATATAAAAGACAATCTCTCTTAAAACATGTTTATAAAATAGTGATTTTGTTTTAGTATAGTGATATACACTTCGAATTTAAGATTCCATACAAACCATCCAAAATTGTAACAACATATTACTTTTGCTTAACATGTGATTTTTCTGTTTTTTTTTTAAAAATGAGTTGCGTGTATATATTCATTTACGAAGTAAACAAAAAAAACAAAAAAAAAACAAAAAACAAAAGAAAAAAAACATGAAATATTTCCTAACATTGCATTGGGGAATAGCTTAATGATTTAAGTGGTATGTATTATTCACATAAAAAAATTTGTATTATCGATCAATTATAAATTATCACATTAATAAAAATATTTAACTTTTATGTTAATTACTTTAAAAATTACCTATAAAACAACTTTACATTGATGGTCCCTCTTTTTTCAATGAGTTCACATTTTTTTGTTTCAAATCCTTAGAAAGTGACTTAATTATTAGTAATGAATATTAATTGGTCAATCAATGTGCTTCGATTCCATATAATTTGTGATGGAAAATACATAACTTCGCTGTATAATAGTGAGTTTTATATCATTTCATATCATATATATCACATTCATTTACTAACTATATGATGTTTGCGTGAGATACATTATTATTTGCACGTGGTTAAATGAGTACAATATCATTTAATACGATTTTTTGTGGTTGAGTATTAGCACCCTGTCCTGTCTGGATTGAATTGAGTCAGATGTCATAGTTTAACGGTAAATCAGAACTTTTTTTTTGTGCTCAATGTAAATCAGAAACTTATTCCATTATTCGCTTATAGTTAAATTTTATATAGACTCGAAGAATAATGTTAGATTGTAGGAAACTATTCTTAGAACTATGTACAAATGATCATTGCAACTGCGTTTTATTTTTAATCATCTTCTGAGTCTATTTACCTCTTCATACTAAATTTTAGTCTATTAGTCATATTAACACAGGTACGAAATTCGTTTCATAACAGCAAGCACAGTTGTATTTTTTCCCTCCAAATCTCTGCTTATATTTTGAGGTTAAAATTGTGTCCAGTTTTCCAAAAAAGGGGACATCATATATAAGAAAATAGAATTTGTTTCCTTTAAATAGAATGGAGTAATAAAGTGAGAAAGTAAGGGGTTATCCACCTTTAGATCATTTAGTGAGTTGAGATTTTTATGTAGTAAATCAAATCAATGATAGATAATTTTTTACTTTCTCATTTTAGAGAAGTCAAATTCAAGAAAATATAGATAGCATGATCTGATAAAGAAACATGAAATAGTTAAACAGAAAAATAGTTAAGCATCAAACATAAAGGAAAAATTTGACATTTACAACGTCATTTCTTATCTCAATCTCATTAGTTGTATAATTAGATTTGATGATATTTAGTTAATGCTTCTCTTATATTAATATATATATATATATATATATATATATAATAATATTTAATTTCACAAACATAAAAAATACATATATCCCACAAATGTCAAATTTAGATGTTAAAAAAGAATCAAATTTCTTTAATGTGAATAAAAATATAAAAAGAGAAAGTAATGATATATTTATCCTTGATTAGTTAAAGTGGATTAAGATCTTAATGCACTTTAACTAATCAAGAAAGAATGCACATTTACTTTCTTATTTTATATTTTACTAATTTTAGAGGTGTTTTATCTTAGAAAAAAAATTATATTTTTCTTTCTTATCTATATATGTCAAATGTCAAGGCTAATTTTTCAAAGGGAAGAAATGCTCAATTCCTTGCTTCGTGTTTTGGTCCGTGTATAGCGACAAAAAAATCTTACCTGCAAGATGATAGACCTTTTATTAAAAAGAAAAATCATTGAATGATGAACAAGAAAACAACTTGTATTATAAGCCAAAATAATGAATAAATTAGATATTAGGGACAATGATGATAAGTGTTTTTAAGATATTATTTAAATAGTCAAAAAAATTTCTTTTGTAAAAAATAATATATTTAATATATTAAAATATATTTACTTAACTTTTTAAGGTCATGCTAACGAAAGTGTCTTATGGACACTCTTTAAGGAAATAAAAAAAATAATTTTTTTATTAAAAAATTAAGTATACCACCTCTTTCACTATTAAATACATTAATTTTCAATGAAAAACTTCTTTTCTTGCTTCCTTAAAGAGTACCTTAGGACACTCGTTAACATCCTCCAACTTTTTAATACAAATTTTATTTTTATTAATTTTTTAGCTAGTGTTTTTAAACACTGGTGAACAAAATTCATTAACAAATAACTTGTGTGCAGAATTATCATGCACGATCCATTAGTGCTTCGAGATGAACTTGTCCATAAATATAAGGCTTAATTGTATTTTGGGTTTCTTAAGTATCATGATTGTATAATTTTGGTCCTTCAAGTTTTAATTGCAATCGGGTCCCCGATGTATCATGATTGTGCAGTTTTGGTCTCCAAGTATCACTATTGTGCAATTTTGATTCTCCAAGTATCACGATTGTGCAACTTTTAACATCAATAGCCTACGAAGCACATGTGCGACTGATTTGGCACTTAATGAGACTAGCTTGGCAGCTTACATGTCATTCTCATGTGATACTTAATTATGTACATTTTGTAATATCCTAAAATTAAAAATAATTGGAGATAATAACATTAGAGAAATTAGATAATTTTTGGGAGGCTTAGACTGCATGTTTTGGGCCTTTGAATTAATTAGAAAGGATAAAAGATAATTAAAATCTGTAACAATAACAGAACTCTATCTAGACTTTATCTAAAACTTATTTAATAACAAACTCTAACTACACTCTATCTAAAACTTATTCAAAGGCTCTATCTAAAACTTAATTCAAAAATCAGTCTCTATGTCAGGATGCGTTAAAAATAGGTTTAAAAATAGGGAATCAGTGCAACACTATATATATACCTTCTTATAACACCATAGTGCGGCTAGGAACCTTTTTTGCACCCTAAAACATCTTAGTAACGGCTGTGGAGCATCTTCATGCTTGGGAGATGGGGTTGCAACAAGCAATGAGTTTGGAAGGAGAACAACAACAACAACAACAACAGGAAGAAGAAGAAGAAGAAGAAGATGAAGAAGAAGGAAAAGGAGAACGGGATTCAAGACTGAGGAAGGCGACATCTAGGATTCGCCATAGGGTACGCTTGGAGATTCTTGGAGGTCTTCAAGAGGTGAGTAGAAATATTATTTCTCACCCTTTTCATGGTGCAAATTGATTTGGGGTTTGGGTTATGTTTTCAAAATGCGTTTTTGGAAAATAATCATGCGTTTGGTCAAATCCTGATTTTACAAATTTGGGGGTTTTCCTTCTAAGGTATTCCTGCTGTTAATTAAATGATTATTATTGAAATTGATGCTATGATATATATGATACATACGTGATTTGGTTGAATTGATATGTTATATATGCACTATTTGATGATATTTGTGATATTGGCATGATTCAATAACTGTTAATATGTTGGATGTTGTTTGCTGCAATACCGCCTATGATAGGGGTATCGAATGTAACACTGCCAATGATTTGGGGTGTCGAAATATGAAATACCGTCATGATGGGGTATCGAAAGTAACATCGCCACACGTTGGGATGTCGAAATGAGTAATACCACCAGTGTACAATGGTTGGTATCGAAATAAGTAATGTCACTGAAGAGAAGGTGACATCGAAATACCTTTATGAGTAAGGTAGGCAATGGGACGCCATTGTTATGTGCAGTTTGAAAGTCATATGACATATGAGAATATTTGAGATTGTTTGATATATGAGATTTTGTCATATTTGATTTATGATGTATTAATGATGATTGTTACTGTCAATAATAATTTATATTATTATTATTATTTTACTATACATTATTTTGAAAATAGCAGGTACCATGGATAGTTTTTCCGGTTACCGCACCGGCTGAGAACAATGCTTTTGTGAAAACCCTTTAAACTGTATTTCTGTTCACTGGGATTTTATATCTCATTAATAGTATTGTTTTCAGAGCCTGAGGATGTCCCTGTTGAGCAGCCAGACGTTTTGAAGACTATCTCTTTAGCTTTAGAGCTTGGTTAGTATTGTATGGCATATGTCAGGAGGACCTTTATTATCTTTTAGTTATTTTCTTATGCGAGATGTTATACACGCCCTGTTTTGAAGTTTTGAAACTGATTATGTTATTCGGTTTTTGAATTAATGTAAACAATTATTTTGGACTAATATTATATTAAGTATTTATTCAGTGTTTATTTAAGAAAAAATTTTATTTTTCCTGATTTTATTTAAATTATTAATTTGGGTTACTAATGTAACGAAGGGCGTTACACATTTGACCATTAAATTATGTAAGATGTCAATAATGTCTTATAAGAATGTCCCGTAAACTGTCAAGTTGACTTCACTAAGTGTCAAATTAGTCTCACGTATCCTACGTAGGCTACTGACGTTAAAAATGCACTATTGTGATACTTGGGACCAAAATTGAATAATCATGATATCTAGAAGACCCAATTGGTATAATTGAAAATTAGGGGACTAAAATTACACAATCATTATACTTGAGAAATTCAATTGACACAATTAAAACTTGAAGACCAAAAATATAATTAAGCCTAAATATAATTGACACGAATGGCCCAACCAGTTTAGGAATGCAGTTGCTTTGGAAGTTGCATAAAATGGTAAAGTGGCAAGATAGAAAATAAATTGGGACCAAAATGAGGGAAGAAACGGGGGTTGGAATTGCTCATGTTTACTGTTTTTATTGGAGTCTCAATAATAAGTACCATTGAGTCTTTTTTAAAAAAATAAATAAATTAGAGTCAATATATCCATGGAGCCCACACATCCTTCAATGTACCACTGTCGGCTAATTTAATACTCTCTCACTACTAATATATATGCAAAAAAAAAAAAAAAAAAATATTTAAATTTTTTGAACCTAAATATAAATTAAAATCAATTAAATCAATCCTATTTAATGTTAGTGTTTTAAAAATATCTTATGATTAATTGTTTTTCTCAAAAATATTATACATTCTCAGGACATAACTTCAAATAACATTATACATTCCCAAAAAAAAATAGTTTAGTAAAAAATTATAAGTAAAAAAAATTTTGTTTTTATTACTTTTAAACATCCAAAACAAAAAAAATTTAATCGGTATACCGTATATAATATACAAATTTTTTTACAATATAAAATAATAATAAATTATTAATATTAAAGTATTAATTTTTTATAATAAATATTTGAGTTTAATTATTATATATTGTCTGTAGAAATTTTTTTATATTGTCAACCAATCAAAAATCATAGTATGAGTGACTTTTAAGGTAATTTGGATAAGAGTCAAATATTTTAGTTGATGTGATAATTTATAATTAGTTGACAGTGTAAAAAATCTTTACATTATTAATATATACAAATTAAATCCTAAATATTTTAACAATCACACTAAAATAATTAGAGTTTAATTGTTATACATTGACAGGATAAAGTTTTTTACATTATTAACTAATCATCATTCATGATATGAATATCTTTTAAGGTAGTTAGAATAAGAGTTAAAAAAATATACTAATATGATAATTTATGATTGAATATATATATAAAAACAAAATTTTATATTATCAATATATAACAATTAAACTCAATCGTTTATGATCAGTAACCATTTTTGTACGCTAAAAAACAAATGCATTGCACCGCGTAAAAGTAGCTGGCAAAGCGAAGCCCACTTCGCTAATTTTTGTCGGATTACTATTTCTAATTTCTTTAAAAAATAAAATATAACTGTGATTTCTTTTTCTTTTTTTGAGGAGATATAACGATGATTTCTTATTTATGTAAAATTGTTTTAACATGATATCACCCATTAACGAAATAATTCGACTATGACAATAATTATTTGAAGGTCAAAATTATATGAATAATAAATTAAAATTAAATTAAAAAATTAGTCCTTATGAAAAATATTAAATTAATTATTAGGCTTCTTTTATTGATAACATTTATTTACATCTCTATACACTTCCTCCAAATTCAAATGGCAAAATAAATTGAAGTTTATAAAACCTCGATATAATAATAATAATAATAATAATAATAATAATAAGTAACCTTCATCTCAATTGACACGCATCTAATTTTTTTCTTTCATATAGGGATGAGATCATATTGTCAGAGGGTAATGATTGATTAATGTTATTAATCTAATAAAGCGCCAAAAGAGTCCACTTAAACATGTAGGAGATATATATAGGTAGGAGATCGTATTATTTATTATGAGCATAAGCTCAAACGAAGAGGTTATTCTAAAAGATTAATCCATTAAGTAGAAAAATATCTAAACTTATAAATCTTACTTGTTAGGTGAGGCTCCCTAAAATGGGACTCATAATAATGTATCACCGTTCGAGAGTCAATGTCCTCGACGATTTTCACTCTACGACACTTCACTCGATGACACTTCACTCAACCTCTTTGTTAGTCAGAATCCTCCACCGATCAGAACATTTAATGGATAGCCCTTTCCGAGAAATCAGCCTCTCAATGAAAACATCAATATTATGAGAATAAGACTAAAGGGAGAATCGATCCCAAAAGATTAACAATGTAATTATATTTCAGACTGAATAAAAAGGAAAAACAGAGTTAGCAGTTAGTACTTAATTGACGATTAATAAAACAGGAATCACTTCACTCTATTATCACTCATATAGTGCACGTTTATATAGTTGTTCACCATTATTTTAATTTTTTTAATTTTCTAGAAATAGGGATACCTTAAAAACCAATCCATTCCAATGCAAAAGCAGCACCGGATTTGCGTAAAACCCACTTGATTGCTGCACCTTCCTCTCTCTCTCTCTCTCTTCTCTCTTAACTTCAATCCTAAGTATGATTTATCACTCTTCTCTTTAAATGAACACAATTAATTTTTTGAGTTACTCCCTCTCCACCCCACAGCATAACAATTAATATTTCCACCACCTCTTGAAAACGTTTCAATGACACACAGCACCCACTCAGGTAATATTTCACGCTATATAGAGCCAGTGACCACTTCAGAGTTCAGAGTCCTTCCTCCAAAAAATTAAGTAACATTGCCATTCCTACTTTCCTTCCTCTCACAAATGGGTCGCCATTCCTGTTGTGTAAAGCAAAAGTTGAGGAAAGGTTTATGGTCCCCTGATGAAGATGAAAAGCTCTTTAATTACATAACCAGATTTGGTGTTGGGTGCTGGAGTTCGGTCCCCAAACAAGCTGGTAACTACTACTAATATGTAGTTTCAGCAAAGAAAGAAACTTCTTCTTCTCTCTTTCGTTACTAAACAAGGGGAAGAGTCTAACTAGCTAGTTTCATGAATTGCAGGACTGCAAAGATGTGGAAAGAGTTGCAGGTTGAGATGGATAAACTATTTGAGGCCTGATTTAAAGAGAGGAATGTTCTCGCAGCAAGAGGAGGATCTTATAATCACTCTTCATGAAGTCCTCGGAAATAGGTAACACAATAAATTGAAGAATGATAAAACATAAATTTCATTGGTTTGGCACACAACAAGAAATGGGTATATATCTGTTGTTTCAGAGTTAAGATCAAATGATTTTCTTTTTCAATATCAGGTGGGCTCAAATTGCAGCACAGTTACCAGGAAGAACAGATAATGAGATAAAAAACTTCTGGAATTCATGTTTGAAGAAGAAGCTATTGAAGCAAGGGATTGACCCTACAACACACAAGCCTCTCAGTAGTACTGAAGCTAATGTAAAGGAAGAGATCACAATCACAGAAACGTTAACACCACCTATGCAAATACCATTGTCTCATCAAGGGCCTTCAGCTACATCAACCTTAGCTTCATCACAAGGATCAGCACTTCTAATAAGCGATTCAAATTACTATGATACCAGGTTAACAGAAGCTTCAAGAGAAATTTTCATGAGCAAGCCAGCATTAGACCCCTTGTCCTACTATGATTTCCAAATGGGTGCTGTGCAAAACTCTAGCTATGGTTTACCTGTGAGTAGTCATTATCACACAAACCTTGGAACAATATTTGATCAGAACCAGTTTGGAACGAATTCAAGCTATGGATTCTCTTCAATGCCAAGTCTAACCAATTCGGATCACGTGTCGGTGACAGACTTTTCAGACAACAACTCAGCTTCAAAATTCAGTTCCTTGTTCATGAATGATAATAATCAGATGAAAGAAAGTTCCAGCAATAATAGCTCAAACATGAGCATTTATCCAGCAGCAGCACCAGGAGGAGGAGGGTGTCAGATGATGGAAAATGCTGCAGGGTTCCCGTGGGAGGCTGACAACAAGTTGGACCCTTTGTTTCAGTTCCAAGTCAATGCCATAAAATCAGAAGATTTCAAGACAAGTAATAATAATTCATGGGAATTAGAAGGGCAGCAGCAGCAGCAGCATACTCACGGTTCAATAGATTTCACTAGCTATCCCTTGACGTCACTGTCAGAAGATCTAACAGGACCAAATTTTGATATATTCCAGCATATATGATATATGATATGAATTGTAAATTCTTTATTTTTTTCCTTCTTTTAATTTTTGGAACTCTTTCTCTTGTTGAAACATGGTAGCAAAGATAGAAAGATGTTGATAGTACAGGAAATTTCTAGCGTAAGATTTGAGTTGAGATGATACCCCTCCCCCCCGCATTTCTTTTTCCCCTATTGATTGATGTATCTGTTTTTATCCACCAAAGTTTGAATAATAATATATTCTTGAAGATTAATGAGTGAAGCTAATTTTGTTTTGTGGCCCTAATCTTTCCATACTGTCCAACTAATCAATTATCAATTGCTGTTAGCTAAAGTCTCCTTACACAGAGAAATGCTTGGTGCACATATAATACGATGCATATCATCTCACATTTGTGTGACTGTGAGCAGGATTGGAGCTAAATGTGCATAATAAAATAAAATATGTATAGATGTAAAATAGTAACATCATTCCACGTTTTTTTTTTAAATTATGGTCCTTAATTCCTTATCGTCCTTCTTTTGCTGTCTGTTCTCTAGTGCAGCTGGTCAAAGACTCAAATATGATAAAAAGGACAAAAACCCATACATGCATTGCAGCAAATAATGCTTCCGAATTCCCTTTCTTTTTCCATGATCCTTCTTTTATATTATAATATATAATCTATAATTATATAATAAGATAATATTTTTATATCACAGTATGACACACACCCGTGTGTTTCTGAAGATTATGTTATTTCAATATTAAATTATTAAATTATTGTATATATTTATTTTTATCTTTCACTTAATTTTTATCTTTTTTTTGAGTTGAATTCATATGCAGTGTAAAATATTTTACACTAATGACCAATCACAAATCATAATATATAGGACTTTTAAGATAGTTAGAATAATAGTCAAACATTATTTTTAATGATGTAACAATTTATGATTGATTGAAAATGTAAAATATCTTTATATTAACAATAGATATACCTCTTTCAAACAAAACAATACATATACCAATTAAATCCTTTTATTTATATATATATTTCAAAAATATATTAAAAAACAAAAAGAAGCGAGTTATCATCTCCCTATTTTGATTTTCAAGAAACAGTTTCCTTCTAACATGCATATAAAATATGAATGGTGGGCTTTCATAGAGAGATATGAACGCTGGCAGAATTTGAATAAGAAGATTATCCTGGCCTATCGTATAATGAGGGATGCTGTTTTTGCTGGCATATGATCAAGCTGCTGGCTCCCGGCACCAGCATGCATTTGCGAATCCCTCCAAAAGACGAAAATTGGCTGCCCAAAATCTGCATTATTGGAGAGAGATACCATATAGCTGATTAGCGTCTAAGGCTATATGGGGTCGTCTCTCTTTCTGTCTACGGTAATGTTTCTTGAACATTGGATAATAATATGATGTCGTTAGTTTTTTGATATATTTTTGAAACGCGTATATACAAAAAAGATAAAAAAGTAAGTGAGAGATAGAAAGAAAGAGATACGATATCTAAAATTTGATGTTCAAATAACACAACTGTTCTGTCTCATAACAAATATCGAAATTTGGATTTGGATCCTTTCATTTTCTTTTCTTCTTTTTTCTCTTATGTTAGGGTGAGAAAGACATCAAAGTAAATTTGCTTTTATATGTAAGGTCCATTAAAACTTGATTTTGTGTCTTTCTTTCTCATAACATGAGAAAAAAAGAGAACAAAAGGAAAGTATCCAAATCTTCCAAATTTAGACTTTAGAATCATAAAAAAATTTGTTGGCACCAGGGATGAGGATCACCTATGTCATTTTGGTATACTACACCATGTCTCAATCAATAATATCCTGTCATGTAAGTTAAAATTCTATTTAATATTAAAAAAGTATAATACATGGTAAGATATTATTGGTTGGGATATGGTGCGGTATACCAAAATGGGACAAGAGATACTTATCCTGACACCACAGGCTGCTCCAAGGGATGAAGATAAGCTGTATCATTTTGGTGTATCACACCATGTCCTCACCAATAATATCTTATTATATAAGTTAAAATTTCTTGTAATTTAAAAAAAATAAAATATGTGACAATATATCATTAGTGGGGGACATGATATAATACACTAAAATGGGACAACAAATCCTCATCCACTGCTCCAAGACACAACATTAGCAGTCATCAGCGCAGCAACATCATGCTCATGTCCACAACTTGCATGGCGATCATTATATATATTTTTAGCTCATGTTATCATCTTAGCTCTTCTGGGTTATGACATTTTCAAGAAATTGTGCAATCAAACATAGAGGACGTGACTACACAATTAATTTATTGCAGCTTAATTTGCTTATCTGTTCCATTATATAAACACGATGCTGATTGTAATTCTGCAAAGGTAACCAATTAAAGCAAAAGAGAGAAAAGAACCCACACAATGACACCACCTGCTATATAGTACTACTTGTTACTACTACATAAGCATTTATGCATAAAAAAGCCAGTAGTGAGTCATAAATCAGAATAAAGCTGCCCTCAATTTGCACGCAAAGCCATCCAAAAAAGTCAATCGGTGTTATAGATTTGGAAAACCACGGTGATAAGTGATGATCTGATGAGAAATCATATATGGACGACGTTAATTAATTGTTCAGAGTCACTTCTGACACAGTGCACGTACGTATATGAGAGCCAATACAATACAGTACTAATTTGGCTAGCATACGAAAGAGTGCAATACTCTGGCCCGGACCAATCAAATGGTCCTGCGCGCCCAAGTTTGCTACTTTGCCATATACCAAATTAAGAGGGTGAAAGCCGGTACTACTTCAATTAGAACAGCTGTGCACTTAGGCATAACCATATGATAAAAGCAAGAGTGGTGGGACAGTACATATATAACCATATCATGCATTAATTAAGTTGAAGTGTTTAGGCAATTAGCAGATGCTGTTGATGTATGACACTGTTTGGGCAACAATTGATCTAAAGCTTGAAATTATGACAGACATTGACATTTATTAAGATAGATGATTTTGCCACAGCTAGGATCGATGTACATGACTACATGCATAATTATACGCAAATTACGACAGCTACTGCCGCCAAGCCATGAAGTAATTATCAAAGAGGTTCTGATTGTGGAGGTAGTTATACGTGTCTGTGGTCAAAGTCATTAAGGTTTTGATCAGATTCATAGGCAATAAAATTGCTGTGAAAAGCAGGTTCAATATCATGATTAAACAAACCACTGTAAAACGTACCTTTATTATAATGTGTGTGAAAACTTTTCTTTCTCTTTTGTTTATTGGTGAAATCAAAACGTAAGCCTGTATGTCCAAGAGACCAAGACAATTAGTCCATGCCAATAATATATATATATAGAATGACTGTGTTAAGGATACTCTTTAAGAGCATCTCCAATGACAAACTTTTAAGGAACCCATTTTAAATTTTTAAGTGGGTCCATATCTGCCAATTCAAATTTATGACACCCATTCATTTTTTACTCCAATGAGGGTTTCTATTATCAAGTTCCTTAACTTCTCCCTCCCTTCAACATCTCATATTCTCTCTCTCCCCTTTACACTATCAATTGCAAAAAAAAAATATTTAAATGCTATGGAATCCTCTTTTTAGGTTCCTTCTTTTTAGGTTCCTTAGATAAGGAACCCATTTTAAATTTAAGGAACCCAAAATCATATGTGGCATATTAAAATAATATTTTATTCTTAAGAAACTCCTATGAAACCCCCACTAAAGATGCTCTAAGGAAATAAAAAAAAAGTAACCTTTCATTAAAAAATCAAATATATCACCTTTTCAAAAATTAAATATATCAATTTTTAATGTAAAACTTCTTTTCTTGTTTGAGTACCATTTGAATTCGTCGTAAAAGTAAAAAAGTGTAATTAACAAATACAACGTGGGAAAAGGAGAAGAGGGATATTAAAGATGGTTGAAGTGAAATACTAAGAAATGTTGTAGCCTTTTTTGGGTCAACTAACGGTGCATCCGACAAATGATATTGGAATGCTTTTGCTGAATAATATTTGAGCATAACAAATTCTAGCTACATGAAAAAGGGGACACCGACAAGTTGCTGTCTCATGCGTAAAAGGAAACAGATGACCAAAAAATTTCATATGCCAACTAGTTATGGTGTTAGTCAAGTATATATACAATAAAATAATATATATATATATATATATATATATATATATATATATATATATATATATCTTTTACACACCATAGAGTTTTGAACTACTATTTAAATGGTCAATAAAATTTTCACGTGTTCTAACCATCTAAATAGTAGAAACTATAATCTATTGCTTTAAACTTTGAAATTGAGTAGACATATATGACACAATCACTGATGTCCGAAGGGACTACACTTAAAATACATAATGAACTCGTGAAATATTTATCTTACATAAAGCTGACCTCAATTTACACGTTGTGGTTGAAATGATAGCTAGCTAACAACTGATTTCTTTTGCAATTGGCATCAAAGCAAAGAACTCGGCAAATTGAAACAAGAGGAAGTTAGGTAGAACAAATGATGCATGGTGTTGGGGCTTAAATCGAATGTCTAAGTGATGTGTTGAAGTTAATCCGAGAGCTTTAATTAGCTTCTAGTCTAGAGGAAATAGATGGACCATGGCCATGAGAATGAAAAACAATATCAAAGACACAATCTAACTGTCATCGGGAATGATGAATTTTAGGCCAAAGTCCTTAAGAATATAATTACAAGCACTAGTAATAAGAATCAATTATATATTTGTAAAAAGTTGTGATAAAAGATGCATAATCCCTAGCATCATTGCAGAATATCTAATAACGATCATGTTTGACATTTTGCGACTCTTTAACCTGGTAAAAATTGCAAAAGAGTACTTTTACCGAATATTGGGCTTTATCGCTTAATAGTGATTATATTATGACCTTAAACACCGCAAAGGAAACAAACTTATTTATCTATTTCCTTTTCATTTGGGGACTAACGAGAAAGCAAACAAACTTCAAAGTACATAAAGCATTCCTTAATTCGAACGTCTTCATAATAGCTACTCATCAAAAATAAGTTACCGGCCAGTTGACATCTATAGACATGTGTTTTTCACTGATTGCGCTTTCCTCATTCAAACAAGGAAACTTCTAATTACGTATTCAGTGGCTGTTTATAGCTAATGAAATATTTGTCAATAGTTCATAAGAAATCACTGGTACAAACCTCTTTGTTGTCATTGAAAAAATAAAGGTACTATCAGCTCTCAATGACATGATTCCCTTTTGTCTTAGCCAAGTATGCAGCAGGTCTTAAGTTGTCTAAAGTGCAATATTAGCTATAGACAAATACGTACGATATATGCTTCATCTGGGCCATCTTACTTATCCATACATAGTCATCCTTGGTGAAGTCTCATCACATATCCAAATTCAACATGCAAAGGTAGCTACAGATCCATTTCTGTAGATAAGTAATTGAAAAATGAAAATTCATTCCTAAATGAATGTGAGAAAAAGAAAATCAATATTGAATTTGGATCTAAATATACATTTTTTTTTTACAAAGAGCAGCTTGATTTTCCAGCTGAAAGTTGGGTGGAAATGGGGATTGAATTTGAACCTGGGTCATCTACCTTTGTGGAAGACCATCGGATGAAGTGTGCTGTACCTACATCTTAATACATACTGGCGGGTAATCAGAATTTGATGGTATTATATACGTAATCGAGCATCTAAAATTTTCGGAGTCACGTGCTTCAGGAAAATGACTTTATATTGCAATTTGCAATGCTTAAGGAACGTTAAGGTATACTGTATTCTGAAAACCAGTTAAAAGGCCTGTGTAACAAACAAACTGATATTTAAGATGCAGCAGAAAATGGGAATTCAGGATTGTCTACTTTGCTGTCATCAAAACGTCAGTTGTCTTCAATCTGATAACCATGTTACAACCAACAACACAATCCGATTCGGAGGATGACATTAAATAACAATTAACAGATTAGTTCTAACGCAGTTATCACACTATTCCACAAGGTTATTTATCAGAGGCTGTACAATGCAAAATTGCAAATAATCTCCAGGATAGAAATACAGTAATTTACAACAGAAATAGCAATGCATGCTGCCACGTTGAAGACTAAGATCCACCCACGAGCCAATTCCCTGTTTAGAACTTGGCCAAACACAATTATCTGAACTCTTTTTTCAGTATATACAACGCAAATGCAAAAAAGAAAAAAAGATTCAGAATAATTTGCCAAAACTGCACCAAGAGAGAAATAAGATAATAAATACACTATCAAAACCTCACATTCACTGTTTATAATGACATATTTGTCTATATATTCACCTTGTCTGTCCAGAACACCAGCTGCAAGCTTCGGAGACACCTTTTAATCCTTGGCAACTTTATATCAGCTTCGGCCATTGCATTATATGTAGATTTCTACAGTGACCACTGACCAATACCAACGAATTCTTTAGCTTTAGTTACCAGGATAATTTTTTAATCAATATTGCTAGTAAGCTCATCTGTTGAACTCCTCATTGACTGCCACTTTCTTTAATTCTCAAACATAGGATTGCCTCTCGAAGAAAATCCCAGTATATCCTCAGGTCAACTTTTACCATCAACACTATTGTACAAGCTCGTATTTTGCATCCTCCAAACAATGCGAGATATTCTGTTTAAAACAACATATTTGTCCAAATATTGACCTAGTCTATCCAGAGCGCCAGCTGCAAACTTTGGTGACAATTTAATCCATGACAACTTTGTACAAACTTCAGTCATTGCATTCTAAGTAGGTTTATACAGTTAATAATACCAAGGAATTCTACAGATACGGTTACCAGGATAATATTTTAACACATAGTTCTAGTAAGCTCACGTCTTGAAATCCTCTTTGACCACCGGTGTTCTTACTTCTCAAACATTGGATTGCCTCTCAAAGAAAATCCCTCGAGATCCTAAAACTCAACTTACATTATCAGTACTATTGTACAAACTCATGTTATGCTTCCTCCAAAAATGCAAAATATTTCATACCCTCCTCCCTTCACTTAATAACAGGAGAGCTAATTTGAAATCTAGTCTTGTTTTCTTTTTTCTTCCAAATTTGGTAACAGAATCAGTTATACCCGAAGAATGCATTGCTTCAGCTTGTTCATCATCTCTGCAGGAATTTATATCTCTGGAAGGTTGCCCTGAGCAAGTGGCACATTAAGTGATAAAATTTGGTCAATACAAGTGAAATTGCAATTGGAAAAAATTGGGCTTTCAGACCCAACTAGTTGTGTTTTTTAAACTATTTATCAAAATAATTTTGTTTCCAAACATTGTACCAAACTATTCTTGTTTTGAATAAAATATTATTTTTTGAGTGAGGCTAGTTGGACCAGCGCCACTCCTTTACACGTGGCGCCCTCTCATTGCGCCACGTGACCAACCATGCAAAATCTTTTTTTATGAGGACGCCACATGTAAAGGAGTGACGCTAGTCCAACTAGTGCGACTCAAAAAATAATATTTTATTCAAAACAAGATTAGTTTTGTAATATGTTTGGAAACAAAATTATTTTGGTTAGTAGTTTAAAAAACACAACCAGTTTGGTCAAAAAGCCAAAAAATTGACAAGTACATAAGATATCCTCACAAATAATAAGATTTTTTGGCAGTGTAAGCAGATAAAGGCATTAGTTTAAATACAAAGTTTCACCAATTATATTGGTATAACAAGATCAATGTAGAAGCAGGCATGTGCCATTGAATTTGAAGAGAGATATAATACGACATAAACATGTGGGAAGATCGTAAATTCAGAGGGGGAAATCATAGTAAACTGTTCTCAAATATATACATAGAAATAATTCAAGGATTTGTTTTACTTATTTATTTGCCTTAAAAGGAATGCAAGTATCATAATTTAATCTACATAACTAGAATAGCAAATAACTTGCAGGAACTACGGCCTTATACATGCATATATTGTACATACCAACTGAAACTACACAACAGATGTCCATAAAGCAGAAATCAAATTACTACAGTGTTACTTATCAGGAGAAAAAAACGAAGGGCCAGAAATCACAGGGGACAGAAAAGTTGGTAATGCTATCAAATCTACTGAAAGTTCAGTTATATTATCTGAAACATTTCCAGATGCAAATGGGTAAATTTACTTGTCGTGTTGAGATAGCTAGTCTTATGTTTAGTTTGTACGATCAGTCAGTCAACAATACTCAATACCACAAACAACAATGGCTATTAAATTGAACTTTTCATTTTTTTTACAATGTGCATGAATCGGTATCTAAGTACAATACATTCTTACTTTGCCATTTGAAACACTTACAAGGATAAATTATTTTGAATAACAAAATGAGGGGGCTTATAGACCCAAGGGCTGTCTGTGCAATTGAGCTCCTGGCTGATACAGAGTGAGGTGGTGTATGGCTTTTGCAAACAGTTCCCTCAAATCAGGATGCTGAGCTATAACAGGACGAGCATGCTTCTCTAGAGTACTCAAGGCATGTTCTTGCTCAAGAACCTTACTATTACCCACATTCAAGGCAAGGTAACAAAGTAATTTTAGGCCATGCATTTGTGCCCGATCATTTATCTTCAGCAGACTCATTATCTTAGGAATTCCATCAAGCTCAAGTATTGCCTTAGAATGGTCAACACGATTGTAGTTGTCCGGGCACACAAACTTTCCCAAGGCAATAGCAGCTTCAATCGCTACATCCACATCTCTATTACCAAGTTGGGCAACCAAAGGACCAAGAATATGTGGAACCTTTCCAGGGAAGTTTCTGGCCAAGGACCCTATTGACTTAATGGCAGGAATCTGCAATGCCGGATTACTCCCTTCTCGAACCACTCTCAAAAGCTGATCCAAAACTGCTTTCGCTGCTGGAGCGGTAGGCTTAAAAGCAACTCTTCTAAGATCAGCATTGGACTCTGCCACGGCAGCAATCTCCATGACAGCCATAAGACAATTGAACTGCAATTCTCCATTCTCAGACTCAATAATCTTAGCAAGACAAAGCAAACCTTTGGTCTCCGTAATCTTCCTGCAAGTTAAAAGACACCCTATGGAGAGTTTCCACAGAGCCTTAGCACAACTCACTTTGATATCATTCCTCAACTCCGGGCTCTCAACCTCTCTTTCTCTTTCCCTCCTATGGTTCCCTCCTCTTCCACTGCCATCAGGATTCGTCGTAAGGGAAGAAGACTCCCCGGTTGACGACAAATTCAGAACCAGCGAATGAAGGCTGGTTCGACCCCCTTGAAGCACGGGGTCAGGGAGGACAGCATCCATGGACAACAAGGATACTAAGGGTCTAGTCACATTGGCCCTCACAAACTCCTCCTGAGCAACAGGGTCTTGCTCAGCCATGGTAGAAACCAAATTGGCCACAGAGACACGAACCCTAATGGAGGCATCCCCAAGAACCTGAACAATGGTGGGAACCCCAAGAGACTCCACGATGAACCTCACCACCCTCTCTTGGTTCGTTGCCACGTTGATAAGAGCATTGGCCGCAGCAACCTGAGCCTCGGGGGAAGCAACCTCCTTGAGAAGCTTCAACAGAGGCAAAACCCCACCTTCTTCCAAGATAATCAGCTTGTTGCGGTCGTTGTCCATGGCGAGGGAACTCAACTCGGTTGCGGCTTCGGCGCGGTCCCTGAGTTGACCCAGTTGAAGGGTATAAGTGCGGGTCCAAACCCAGGCGAGGATTGGGTCGTTGCTGGCGATTGGGGGAAGGGAGATGTTGGTTCCTTTGGAATCGAAGATGCTGAGAAGCCAAAGCACGTCGCCGTTGGAATTCTCGAGAAGGTTCCAGACCTTTCGGAAATCGGCGGTGGTGGTGATGGAGAAGACCTGGCGGAGGACGCCGCCGTGCTTCCTGCACTTGCGGATTAAGGAGAGGGTGCGTTCGAGGTTCTTGGTGACGTCGGCGGCGATACGGCGGATGGGTCGGTCGTTGAGGTTGAGGGAAGGGGTGGCGGAGACGATGCGGACGACGGAGCGGAGGTTGTCGGAGAGGAGCTGGACTTTGTTGGCGAGTTCGGAGCAGTCGAGTTTGGAGGAGTCAGCTTCGCGGGCGAGTTTGATGACTCGGTCTCCAAGGAGGATGGGGATCAAGAGCTCCTCTTGGAGGCTCTTTTCCACTTCCATGTCGTTAGGGTTAGGGTTACCCATCCAAGGAGAGGAGAGGAGAAGCAGTGAAACAAACACCAACCTCACTTCACTACTATACTACTAACACTGTCTGCGTTTGTTGTTATATCTTCTTATCTGTACCAAAACAGAGTAGGATACCATTAGATAGTTTTTGTTTTTGCTGATTGAAATGAATAATAACGAAACATAATTGAGGAACAAAGAAGAAAAGGAAGGAAGGAAGGAAGGGAGCAGAGCAGTAGTGTACTGATTTACGTATGTATGTATGTATGTATGTATTTACGTATGTATGTGTTGAACAGTTGAAGCCAGCCAAGGCATCAATTCTATTCTCAGGTGGTTGCTCTCCTTCCTAGACGATTATTGCCGGCCACGGATTCACTATTATAACCAAGAGAAATGTTTTAAATATAATTTTAATTACATATAATATAGAACGTTGTCATGGTACTCTTGTTTGTAAAATAAAAGGGTTTAGCTATCCTATATACAATTAGAATGTACCACCTCAATTAATTGAATCATGTGAATGAATCTTCCTATTATATATGGTTCATTCTCCGATTCCCCCAATAATTTTGGGGTAAAATTTACCCTGCCCAACTAGAATGTGCCACCTCTATTAAATGGCTCAGGTTAATGAGTCAAGTCAAATGGGATGAGGATCTCTTATCTCATTTTGGTGTACCATATCATGTCTCAACTAATAATATCTTGCTATGTGACTTAAATTTTTATTTAATATTAAAAAAATAGAATACATGACAAAATATTATTGGTTGAGACATGGTGTGGTATACCAAAATGAGACACGAGATCCTCATGCAGTCAAATGGTTCTCACCATCTAATTGGGTCACCTATGCAGGATAAAGTTAGCCTTGGGATACCAAAGAATCCACCATTTTTGAAACACGTGTATACAATGAAGTTAAAAAGTAAATAAGAGATAAAGATAAATATGTACCGTATCCTAAATATGAGATTCAAATAACACAATTGTATTTCCCCTCGTGCGTCCTCAGCCAACATGCTTGGCAGGACCGGTTCAAGTCGATAAACCACCAGTTTTGACAGTTCTCCGTACGAGTGTTTATATCTAAATCGATCCAAAAAAAATCGTAAACCGATTCAACAAAATTGAAAATCAAAAATCGAACAAAATCGATGTCTATTATATTTTTAGATATTGTTTTATGAAAAGCGATCAGATTGGAACGGATTTTGGATTAGTTTTTTTTAAACCGAATCAAGCCAAACCAAACCCTATATAAAATTAATATATGTTTATTCTATTTTTTGCATTATTGATTTTCTATTTGTTGGTTTTTTTCCTAATAATACTTACTAGTTTGATTTGACGTAATTTTCTACTATTTTTAACATTCCAAACATAAAAAAAGATGTTCTCCAATTACAAGATGATGATATTTATTTATTTTAGACATATTTTATGAAATTTTATTACATGAATATATAAATAAGTATATACAAGTTTAAGATTTTGTTTAATTTAGTTTGTAATATTGATTCTTTGATGTAATATAAATATGTAATGATGTGTCGGTAAAAACCAAATCAATTGATCCAATTTAAACCACATTTAATCGGATCAGATCAGATTTTTTTAAGGAAACAAATCAAGCAATCCAAAACGAACCGCATGTTGTTTTAATTTTTATATCATATGATTTTTTGTCTTAAAATCGATCCAAACCGATCCGCGAACACCTCTAATTTTTTCAGCTTTTTACGGGTCCGATTTTCTTAACCATCACGATTATAACAATAAATAACAATAGTAAGTCCCTGATTATAACAATAATAAAGGTTTAATGTATGAGTTTAATTGTTATGCATTTTCAATATAAAAATTTTTATACTAATAGTCAATCAAAAATCATGGTACATGTGATTTTTAAGGTAGTTAGGATAAGTGTCAATCACTTTAATTTATGTGATAATTTCTAATTGATTGTTTGTTTAATAATTAAATATATCAAATGAGACCAGACAGGCTTACATACATTCATTCTTCATAACACGTCAAACGGAAAGGGTGTTGCTTTTTTTTCTAATTAAAATTAGTTAATGTGATTTTTTTTTTTTTTTTAAGCATTGTTCTTTTTTACTGGTTGAACAGGGGATTATTACGGTAGAGATTTTTTTTTGATAAGGGGATTATTACGGTAGAGATTGAGGAGGAAAGGAATAGAATGGATGGATAGAAGGTTGGAGATGAGATGTTCCATCTCTCACTCCTATCGTAGTCAATACGTGTTACATGGTTGTGACTTGTGGTAGGCTGCTACCTGCGAATGGAAAAGTAAAAGGTTTATAAGATTTCCATATTTTGGGACAATGACTCGACCTCCAGGAACCCAGTGGGAATCTGACTGAGGTGGGGGGAGAAGACCTCGTTTCCAAGATAAGGCCACTCCAAGGGTGCCACGTCTCACAATAACCCGCATGTTAAGTTTTCAATTCTATCACATGTACCTGTTAATCTCACTCCCAAGCCCAACAACGAATTTCACGAATTGACCCCAATAAATTGAATACTTTCGTCAACACAGTACCTGTAAGTCTAAGGCTGAATTTCAAAATATATTAAAGTGAATAAGCGTATATTTATCAACGATCAATGATTTGATAAAATACATAAACATTTCAACCTATTTTATCAGATCAACAATAAATATATCCTTATTTACTCATTTTTAAAATAAACTCATTTTAGACTTTAGAGTGATTTTTTCATAAAAATATCAGTTTGAAAAAATATGAGGCTCCAAGTAAAACCAGAGTTGTTACTCCAAAGTCTGAATAACACTACTCTAATCACCTGATGTATAATATAATGAAATTACCTATAAAATAATAATTCGGCTCCGTGCCTACATACAAACAACGAAACTGTCCTATACCAACACCAGATATCCTGATACGATCGTGCAGCACTTAAGCATTTTATTTTGGTTAAAGCACTACAGCAAATTGATTCACAGATCAACACTAATTATATTTGAATCCATAATTATCTCACGTACATAAACAAATCAATTGTCAATTGAATACAATACCAGCTACTTCACCATAACAAGAAAATCACTAAGATTTAAATAGCTAGCTTGTTTAAGATCGTAGATTGGAAAAGAGAATCTGCTCTACTTGAAGTTTCTTTCATAGTGGATGACAGAATAGCACTTGTACTTCTCTCTCACGTACAGTCACAGGCGGGGCCCATAACTTTTTGTAGGACCAGTGTCTAAAGTTTTGCTGCTAATCCACTCTGAATTTGCTTGGACGCCCCAATGTCCTTGACGTCATTATTATATTTAGAATCCAATTCACATGGACTAGGCGGGACATCTATTGCAGGGGAACAATTGAAGAATCCATGAGGCTGCACCCACGAACAGCCAACCATAGGTCAGACAAATGGAAAATCTCCAGATGCAGTTGAAGACATAAACATGAACAAAATAGTAAAGCCAAAAAAAAACAGCGCTGTACAACAAAATAGTTCACATCATCTTAAGATATAGCAACCATTTGATATAAAAGATGTACTCAACTGAACTGTGTCGCAGATAGATAGTAACAATGCTATATCAACAATTCTTGCTATTCTAGTGCTTTTCACAGCTTTTAGTATCAAGAATTTTATAATAACGTTGAAAAGCATAAAAGCATGATCATGATATCAAGCATCATAAAATGATGATGGGAAAAAGAATAGACTACAAATACAATACAAAGAATCCTCAAGCAAAAAAATACCATGAAAACAATTAACCAGGCAATTACCACGAGCATAAAACCAATGCGTTCTACTGGCATAACAGGCCAATCTTCTAAACGAGGGACATGTGTAATTCCAAATACATACCTGAAGTTAACAAAGTTAGTTTCGAGTCAATAGAGAAAGTGCAACAATTTCATTAGCAAAACAATAAAATGAATTCGAACAAGAAGATGGAGAAACTTATTTAGCTTGTATGTTTATATATTTTACGAAATATAAACCACTGAAGAGGTTAGGTTATTGCTCGGAGCTGTTACGTAGTTTAATTAACTATTTTGGCATGGAGGTAAAAAGTTTGGGATATTTCCTTTCAACACACACTAAGAGAAGATAATAATTGTGCAGATTGGATGGCTACTTTGGCTTTTTCTCATAACTAGGATCTCCATGAATGGAGTATACCCCATCCCAACTTTTCACTTTTGTTAGTTGCTGACGTTTCTGGGGCCTCTTTGCCCCGCTGCACCTCGATGGATGTTTACCTATGGCCCCCCTTGTACCAAAAAAGAAACTATTTTTTTCTGATATCAGTGCTTTACTAACTTTAGTTTTATAAATTTTATAACATATGAAATAAGTATCCTGAGAAAACTGTGTGTGTGTGTGTGTGTGTGTGAGAGAGAGAGAGAGAGAGAGATGACCAAAGAACTATATCACTTTCTTCCAAAGATCGGTTCTGCTTAACCCATGTAGCTAGTCCTTCGCTAACACGTGGATTTTGATTAGGAAATTCTCCTCCAGGGAACATTTCATCATGTGAATAAGATGTTACCCAAAGATTATGCTTCAGGAAAGCAGCTCTTCTTAAAAACTTGGCCTCAGAACCTGCTAATGGCAAGCAATTTGAGCCAGGTACTAGCTTATAGCCTGTCAACTGTCCAGTTCTATTTCCTGTTCTCGTGTTCCTTACCTGAAGCATTATTAAAATAGTAACCAGTGTCATTCAAGGGATTAAATCAAAAACAATATTTGACATTGAGACACAGTTAGTATTTCCTGGAGAAAGCAAAACTAAGTGCAGAATTGTTCGTGGCTAGTAAGGAAACCATAACTACATCTCCCCTAGCAAGTAAGAATCAATAATTCGAAAGTATGAAATTAACAAGAATAGGAGGAAGAAGTCCGCCCCGTAGAAACTTGGAAAGCCTTACAATCCAATGTCGAGCAGTCAAAGGATTGCAATCACGCATGGCTTCCAATTCAGATCTGAGCAGAGTCTCTTCAGCATAGAATGCATTATTGTGAACATTATTCTCCCCAGGTTCCTCAACTTTGACATTGATCTCCACAACCTACCAAACATCATGACAGTATAAAAATGTGGGATTGGAAAAGAATTAATCAATTCTTTAATAAATGATTTTGAATCTTGTTTGATACGGACGGAAATGGAAGCAATATAAACTGGGATGAGGCTCGTCTAAAGTGAATTTCTCTCTAAAGTGAACAAGTAAGGGTGTTTCCACCCTTGATTTATTAAAGTGTATAGAGATCTTAACCCACTTTATTAAATCAATGGTGGAAACACCTTTACTTGCTTACTTTAGAGAGAAGTTCACTGTAGAGGAGTTTTTTCCTATAAACTGATATAGCATAACCAATTACACCAGAAATTTTGTATTTCAATTGAAATTACCTGATTCAAAGCATCACCTGGTTTAGAATCCACAGACATGTCCATGCGAGCAACAAAAAAGTGTTGATGAACTGGAGCATATAGACCTGGCGCAATCATGGTTCCATATTTTCGAAACTCTCCAGGTAGCAAGGCTCCTAAGCTTAGAATTCCAGTTAGCTTAACTTCAGCTTCAATTTTTCCATCCTGGTACAACCGCCACCATTGTTTTCCAAAAAAGTTAATTACCAGGTAACAAGAAGATTAAAAAAAATACAGAAAAGGATAAATACGCATGCAGTTCATGAAAAGTGAAGCAAGACAAGATTAATTAAATACAGCTGAACTTGCTTAAAGCAAAACCAAAAATCAGGGCATAAAGAGGTGTTCATATTATACCAATTGCTGATAACAGCCTCACAACAATTCAAAGGATGATCAAAGAGTGGATATTTGTGAAATTATGCAATAAGAAAAAACCATATCAATAATGCCATTAATGTTAAGCATTTGCATCTCTTACAAAGACGTAATGTTTAACTTGCCTGATAAAAGTGCCAAAAAAATCCATACTCATAGTTAGCCACGGTACACATAAAAGAAGCTGAAAGTCTTCTAGACCTACGGACTTCTGCTAAGCCAGTTCTCCAGTCTTGATGCTTCCACAAAATTCCATGATCCTCTTCATGCAAACATACACAATTTTCAATTGTCTCAACTCCACCAGCGAAATTTGTGAAGTGAGCATCAAAATATTTGATGTAGCCCAAACAATCACACCCCTGTAAAAGAATTGACGTTAGGCCAATTGAAAATCAATCAGAAAGAGGGACATACCAAACAAAATACATATTCAAGAGGATAAATATGGGGTTCTTAAACCTTCTTGAGAGAATGTGCATTTTTTCCCAAGCCATCTTCCCCAGCATCAAAAGCATTCTTCCTGTAATGTGGCTCATTTGGATCTCCGTAAGGCACAACCATCTCCACAAAACTCAGCCTATGAGCTACAGGTCTTCGCCCTCGACTACCATCAACATATGCAACAGAATATATAACCAAACCTTCTCTGGGTGTGAACCCAATACGAAAATTCCACTGTTAACAAGCAAAGAACCGAGTAACTACTGACTAGTTATGAAATTAGTTGGTCATTTAGAAAGAAAAAAACTAGTTCTATGCTTACTCTTGACTTTTCTGAAGATAAATCAATAAAGCAATTAAACATCTACCTTCTGCCATTCAACATAATGCCCATTGACACGAAAGCTTGGACCTTCAGGCTGAATAATTTGCAGGGGTTTTATATCACTTCTATCAGCTCCACCTCTTGTTTCACCAGGAGTATAGTTCCTCAAGGGATCGATTGGAGGAAGAGGAACAAGTTTGCGATCTTCAAACTCAATCACCACCATGTTTTGCATATCAACAAGCACATAGATGCCCTCAACTGGCCGTGCATAACCATTTTCCATAGGGCAGTCACTCTCGGCTTGACAAAATATAAGTGGTTTAGCAAGTCTACGGCATGGAGCATCAGCTTCACTGTGATAACCAACACACCTGCAGCAGAATTTTGAAGAGCAAAGTTTATATAGAGAAAATGCACAGCAAAAGAATAGCAACTTATCCACACGAGCTCCATGAACAATGGATATCAAACTAAGATTACCAGGCATCAACCATTACAAGGTCCATGTCTTCAATACCCCTTTTCTTCATAGCCTCTCTAAATGGAGGAAAATCTTTAACAACAGCTTCACATTCCGCATATTCCACAGCATCCTGAAGATGGATAGAGTATTATGGAATTTAAAATTGCAGTGAATTATTACTGCTGCAGTTATTGGAAATTTCAAATGCTCAGATATAACTAGCAAAGTGCCTTTTGAAAACTATACTCATATGATTGATTATCTTTAGGAATAAGACATAGGATGGGACCTCAAAATTCAGATTTACCAATCTGCCAAACTAACCATTCTTTTCTTTTTCTCATAAAATAGAAACATGTAAAAGCCTGAGCCACGTGAATCTCAAGATTTTGATCTGATCTGTTACTCAATAATCTTACATGGATATCTCATCCGTAAAAAAATGAAAAATTCAACAAGGTAAAATCAAAATATCACTACAGATATTGTTCCGGTTGGTATAATATATTTATTCAATGATAGTTTCACAAAATGTCTGCAAAATTCTTCAGTGCAAAGGCCAATTAAACAGGACAGTAAGGAACTAAATTATTTCCAAATACCACAGCTTGTACGCAATGGTAAGAAATGGATTCAGAAGTGATGAGGGAAAAACATACCATTGGAGGCTGAACATCTGGAACAACCTGTGATGAAATTACTTTTCCACGGTGATGACCTCCTCGAGTTACTGCATGTACTTCTGATAATTCGACAACCCATATACTAGTCTCATTCGTATTCTTATTGTAAACAACAAGTCTAGCACACCTTGGAGGGAGTTTACCCGGAATTACAGGCCCTCCTTTAGTTCTAGGAAGTAATGATGGTTGGAAAGGTGGAAAGAAATAAGCATCTGCCAGTGCAACAACATGTTTATCTGGTTCCAACAAAACTATTTCAATAAAGCGCATACTGTCTCTGAGCTGTCAGCAACAAAAACAGTTGGGGGAAAAAAGAGTCATTAGTAATAACTGCAGAGAATCAAATTTAATTGTCAAATAACTTGCACAAAAACAAATATCTCAAATATACATATATATCCTCTTAAATAAGTCATAGCGTGGTTAACCTCAGGAGTAGCACCAGCTGCCCTCACAGTTGCCACTGCCACAGAGATTTCGGCAGCAGATAAAGGGTCCAAAGGGTGGCTTGATTGGGGCCTTGGCATTGTAGTGATTCCTGTTCAACATTGCAACAAATGTAATATAAGCCAACCGACAGTTGCCTAACACAAAAACAAGTGAAAGTAAGGAGAACAATAAGCATCAGCTGCTTTAGAAGTTTTGGTACAAAAACCAATATGCTATGTGCTGAAGTAAATAAGCATCTTTAAAAACAAATTTAAGAAGCAAATAGCAACCCACAAGGCTTTTTCCTTTTTCGTTTAAGCAACTTAAAAACTATAATGAAGATCTATTGTCTCACTTTGGTGTCAAACACCCTGTCCCCCCTCCATACTATCTTGCCACATCAGTTGAAAAATATATATAATGTTAGAAAGTAAACTGATGGGGGCAATATAGTATTGGGGGGATAAAATTTCAGTTTCCATTATCTTTTTAGAGGTTTAATGGCAACTAAGAGATTAGCAATCAATGAAAAATACATTGAGGGGGTTAGGCAAACAAATCGGAAGGTGGTTGCATTCCGTGAAGAATGGAAGAACTCAAATTGCAAATATATTCCCAAAAGAGGAATAGACTTGAGAAGCAGATTAACAGTATTAATTGTGCCAATTATCTCTATGAAGCAATGATACGTACCTTAGCTAGATACATGCATGCACACATAAATTTACCAATTATATATACAGAACGACGTGAATATAACCCCATAACATAAGCACACATAACCTGGGAATTAAGCGAGGCAAATCCTTAAGCCCTGGTCTGCATATCATGAATTTAAATAACACCCCACATAGTTTGGGTTTTTTCTTTCCCTTTGTTGTTGTACTTGTAGTTGAACAAATTGAATGAAGTACGAACAACATGAATGCGAAAAAAAGCATGATCCTTGTTAGAATCACGGAAAAAAGGAAAAGGATGGTACCTTGAGGAGGAGGAGGAGGAGGAGGAGGAGGGGCAGTAATGGAATTAGGTTGAGTGAGGGGCATGGTTGCTGGTGGCTTCTTGGGAGGGGGCGTCGCTTTTTGCGGAGCTGAGGCCATTGCAAAGGTTTAGCGAACTCACCGAATCCACCGCAATATGCCTCACAGTCTATTGACATACAGCTAGCAAATCCCTTTATTCTTCTTCTCTTCCACCCGATCGAAACACACTCTATGTATAAATATGAATACGTCTTTAATCTTTATGGATGGAAATGGAAATGGAAACTGGAATTAAGCGTGATTTGAAAGATATAGATACAATACAAGAGCGATTTGTAAGGTGTGACTGTGAGCCAGAGCGAGTGAGTGTTAAGGAGAAACACAGAGAATGACTCGTTAATGTTATACCTATATAATAACTCAAACTGAAACTCAAACTAGGTTTAAGTGGCCTACGGGTCCCGTGGTTTTTCCTTGCTCACATTGAGGAGGTTTTCCACGCTAAAAATTTCCTAGTGCTGCTACACTTATTTTTTACGTTTCCGCATAGTGCCTATTTTGAGTTCACAGAGGAGGGAAATTATGATGGCATTTCCCAACAGTGGTATCAGAGCTCCCAGAGCTCTCAGATACTAGGTGCCAGAGATTCATAAGAAAATTCTTAGTATGCTCTGTGGTTGCAGCATTGTCTGATCTTCCACATCAGAAAAGAATTATTCTTGTTGCTAGAAATAAAGTGTAGTAGTGTGAAAGTGCATTCTAGGAAAGTTCTGGCTAGGAAAGACTTGGTATTTAAGTGTGTCCATTAGTGACCCACCACTCTTTCCTGGGAACTTACTTGGTGCACTGTTTGCATACTGCATTTATTGTTCCAGTATACGGCACTATTCACGTATACGATATTGGCCTGTGTAACTCAAGATGGACGGAGCTATCACTCATGATGGAGATATGTTCAAGCTAACTGCAGATAATTACTCCTATTGGAAGCCGATGATGGAAGATCACTTATACTGCAAAGATTTGCATGAGCCAATCACCCAGAAAGATAAACCGGAAGGGAAGACCGACAAAGAATGGGAGCTCCAGAATCGGAAGGCGGTAGCTATGATCCGCAAATACATTGATCGCAGTTTGTTTGAGCATGTGTCAACTTATACTAATGCGTATGAGTTGTGGACAAAACTTGAATCCTTGATTCAAAAGAAGACACCCAGAAATAAAGCTCACCTTGTTAGACGACTGGTGAAGTTGGAGTACTCGGACGGTCAGAACATGATCGAACATTTGAATACCTTCAAAGGTATCGTAAATCAGTTGACGAAGACCGAGATGAAGATAGATGATGAGTTGCAAACTCTTCTACTCCTCAGTTCTCTGCCTGAGAGTTGGGACACTCTAGTTGTCACTCTCAGCAATTCTGCTCCAGACGGAAAGCTTAGCATGGATTCTGTTACAGATTGTTTGCTAAATGAAGAGTCAAGACGGAGGGAAAGAGGCTTGAACAACCAGTTTGAAGCCAACGTTGTTGAAAACAGAGGAAGGAGTAAGAATCGTGAAAAAGGAGGTCGTGGAAAATCACAAGGTAGATCCAAATCTCGCACTAGACTAAACTGTTATTACTGTGGCAAACCGGGCCACAGAAAGTCTGAGTGCAGATTCTTGAAGAGAGACCAACAGGCTGGAACGGTCCACCCTGACCAGATTAACCCAAAGAAGAAGGAAGATGGAACAACTACTGCAGTGGCCTCGAATGATGAGAATATATTTCTTGTCGGAGAGGAAAATTATCTGAATGTTGCATCTGACGACTGCATTTGGATAATTGACTCAGGAGCATCCTTCCACGTCACACCTCATGAAGAATTCTTCTCATCATACCAAAAAGGAGACTTTGGTACGGTGAAGATGGGCAACCATGTCACGAGTAAAATCGTTGGTATTGGAGAAGTAACTCTGATGACTGAGAATGGAAACAAGCTTGTGCTGAAGGAGGTAAGACATGTACCAGAGATGCGTCTAAACCTTATCTCAGCAGGCAAGCTAGACGAAGCTGGGATGATGAACCAATTTGGTGCCGGCAGATGGAAACTCAGCAGAGGAAGCATGATTGTTGCTCGTGGAAAGAAGGAAGGCTCCTTGTACATTATGCAAGGAAAGATATGCAAGGGAGAAATGAATGTTGCTCAAGACGCAACCAAAGAACTGTGGCATAGACGATTGGGCCACATGAGCGAGAAGGGTTTGGAGATTCTTGCAAAAGATCATCTCCCAAACATAAAAGGACAGCCACTTGAATCCTGTGAAGACTGCCTAGCAGGCAAACAACACAGAGTATCTTTCAAAAGATCAGATGATGCAAGAAGAAGAAAGCAGATTCTGGATCTTGTTCATTCAGATGTTTGCTCAACGTCTGAAAGGTCCCTTGGTGGTGCCCAATACTTTGTTACCTTCATTGATGATCACTCCAGGAAAGTGTGGGTGTATCCATTGAAGACAAAAGATCAGGTTCTTCAAGCTTTCAAGGAATTCCATGCTTCTGTAGAACGAGCATCTGGAAGAAAACTGAAATGCTTGAGAACTGATAATGGAGGAGAGTACATAGGTCCGTTTGAGACATACTGCAAAACTCATGGGATAAGACATGAGAAAGTACCTCCCAAGACACCTCAGATGAATGGACTAGCAGAAAGAATGAATAGAACGATTGCAGAGAAAGTCAGAAGCATGCTTTCTCAAGCAAAACTTCCCAAATCATTTTGGGGCGAAGCGGTGAAAACTGCAGTGGATCTGATAAATCTGTCTCCTTCAAGACCTTTAAATGGAGAGATTCCAGATGAAGTATGGTTTGGAAAGAAAGCCTCTTATGGTCACTTGAGAGTCTTTGGGTGCAGGGCATTTGTCCACATTCCTAAAGATGAAAGAGCAAAGCTTGATGCAAAGACGAAGGAATGCATATACCTTGGTTCACCAAGAGATGAACTTGGCTTCAGATTATGGGATCCTGCAAACAAAAAGATTGTTCGAAGTAGAGATGTGGTATTCTTTGAAGACCAGACGATCCAGGACATTCAGCAATCTAAGAAGCCAAAGACCATTGTGATACACAATTCAGGGGACGAGATTCTTCAAAGAAATGATGTACCTGATCAGACAATACAACCCAATCAGACGGAGCAACCTGATCAGACGGAACAACCTGACCAGACGGAACAAAGTCAGACAATACAGGGAGAACAAATGGAGACTGATCAGACAGAAGAAGAATCTCAAGTAAGACGATCGACGAGACTCAGACAACCTTCAAGGAGGTATTATTCCGATGAGTATGTCAATCTCACTGATGAAGGGGAACCTCAAAGCTTCATGGAAGCCATTGAGACGAATGAGAAGGAGAAATGGATGCAAGCCATGGAAGAAGAATTACAGTCCCTGAAAGAAAATCAGACGTATGACCTGGTGAGATTACCAGATGGTCGAAAGGCACTGAAAAATAAATGGGTGTTCAAGCTCAAGACTGAAGAGAACAACCTAAACCCCAGGTACAAAGCAAGAATTGTTGTGAAGGGGTGCAACCAGAAGAAAGGCATAGATTTCGAAGAAATCTTCTCACCAGTGGTGAAGATGACATCCATTAGAACAATCCTTGGTCTAGCTGCAAAACTAGACTTGGAGATAGAGCAACTTGATGTTAAAACAGCATTCCTACATGGAGACCTAGAGGAAGAAATCTATATGGAGCAACCAGAAGGTTTTGCAGAACCAGGCAAAGAACATCTAGTGTGTCGTTTGAAGAAAAGCCTCTATGGTCTAAAGCAAGCTCCAAGACAATGGTACAAGAAATTTGATCTCTTCATGGCCCAACATAACTTCAAAAAGACGTCCGCAGACCACTGTGTATTTGTGAAGAATTATGAGAATGGTGAATCCATCGTACTTCTATTATATGTTGATGATATGCTGATTGTTGGGAAAGATAAGACAAAAATAGCTGCTCTCAAGAAGGCATTGAGCAAGTCTTTTGCAATGAAAGATCTGGGTGCAGTGAAGAAGATTCTTGGAATGAAGATTACTAGAGATCGTTCTAGAAGAATGTTATGGATGTCACAAGAAGACTATATCAAGAAAGTTCTTGAAAGGTTCAACATGCATAATGCCAAACCGGTGCATGTTCCATTACATGGTCATCTGAAACTGAGTAAGACACAATGTCCAGGCAATGAAGAAGAAAAAGAAGAAATGAGCAAGGTGCCCTACTCTTCTGCAGTGGGTAGTCTTATGTATGCAATGGTCTGTACAAGACCAGACATTGCTTACGCGGTAGGAGTTGTAAGCAGATTCCTATCAAATCCAGGAAAGGAGCATTGGAACGCTGTGAAATGGATACTAAGGTATCTAAGAGGAACTGCCAAAAGGTGCTTGTGCTTTGGCAATGGAAATCTAAAGCTTCTTGGATATGCAGATGCAGATATGGCAGGAGATGTAGATTCAAGAAAGTCTACGTCTGGATATTTGATTACTTTTGCAGGGGGAGCTATCTCATGGCAATCACGACTACAAAAGTGCATTGCTTTGAGTACCACAGAAGCTGAATATATCGCAATCACTGAAGGTTGCAAGGAAATCTTGTGGATGAAGAAGTTCCTACAAGAGTTAGGCCAGAATCAAGAGAGCTATGTTCTCTATTGCGACAGTCAGAGCGCAATTCATCTCAGCAAGAACTCGACCTTTCATTCAAGGTCGAAACACATCGACGTAAGATATCACTGGATCCGTGATGTGTTGGAAAGTAAACTGCTGCAGATTGAGAAAATACACACTAAAGACAACGGGGCAGATATGATGACAAAAGCTCTACCAAAAGAGAAGTTAGAAGTCTGTAAAGAAGTTGCAGGCTTAGCATCAACCCCAAACTAGTGCAAGGATATTTTCCCTTTGGCTGGAGAGGGAGAATTGTTGAAAATCCAGCCAAAACAATAAATGCAATGGTTGAAAATTTGTTTCAACCATCAACCACCAACTACACCATGCCCTCATTTGCATCTATAAATAGATGCATTTGGGATGAAGGAAGACACAACAACACAAAGCCTCACAACTAGAGAAAGAGTGTGAGAGAAAAATAGAGAACCTTAGAGAGAGTTTCTAAGAGAGAAAAATAGTGAGCCAATTTGTGAGTGTTATCTACAAATTGAAGATACAACATTATTGTATTTTTGTATTCCCATTATTTTATAGTGGAGGTTTAAGTGGCCTACGGGTCCCGTGGTTTTTCCTTGCTCACATTGAGGAGGTTTTCCACGCTAAAAATTTCCTAGTGCTGCTACACTTATTTTTTACGTTTCCGCATAGTGCCTATTTTGAGTTCACAGAGGAGGGAAATTATGATGGCATTTCCCAACAAAAACCACGTGCTTACACTCTCTCTCTATGCAGCCTTGCCCTTCTGTTTGTTTGTTTATTTCTCTTTCTCTCCTCTGTTAAAAATTGTTTTCTTTGGTGGCTTTTTGATTTTGCCTAGAAGATAAAGGCGGAGAGGAAGGGATCATGGTACCGTACGAACTCCCATCATACTTTGAGGTTAATGGAATAATAGGTGGCTTATCAGTGGGGTCCAATACGATCAGTACGTCCGGGTTTATATAAGTGCGTCTGCTTTTGCTATACTAATATCCACACTTCACATCCTTTATTAACATATAATGTGGATATCAGCAAAATTATTATGGATTACATATATATATATATATATATATATATATATATATATATATATATAAATATAAATATAAAGATTGATTTAAATTTTTTTTTTTGATTTAAAGATCAAATTAAAAATTTGCGTCACGTATAAGGATCAATTTACTGATGACGGAAATGAATTTGCTAACGTTTATATATATAACGATCAAATTTGTTAACATTTACATATATATGAACTTATTTTCAAATTTTTTATATATAAAAATTAAATGAAGAATTGTATCATATATAATAATCAAATCATTACTTTAATCTATTTTATTATTTACGTGGGACTAGTTCTCTGTTAAGTGGATCCCAATAACAAATTGTGTTGAATACAATGTCATGAAAAGTATGTTAAAGATAATGTTGTAAAAATGTATTGTTAGCCTTCTCCTTTCCTATAATTCACTTTAACAGCGGACAATGACCCAACAAAAAATTATGGCATTTGAATATTTATATATAATGCTTTATTCTTTTTTTTATACAATATTATATAACCATTATTTGGGGTGTAAAAAAAATTTCCTAAATAAAATAGCAATGGATGGAAAGAAATGACTAGGAGGAAGGAATAAAAGAATATTCTTTTCAAATGTTTAAGTAGAAATTTTAAATATAATAACTCAGTATTAATGATTTTTTAATATAAAAACTCCAAAAATATATGTAGAAACAAAAACAAAAAATCCACCAAAACATGTGATAATAATTTAGCACAATACTATTTTTGTCTGGTAACACTAATATCATATCATATATTAGGTTGTTCATGGGTGGGAACTAGTTTGATTTGACTTAAATTTGGCTTCATATTTTGATTGAGTCATTTTTTTAAATTTAAACTCGACTGGACCATAATATATATAGGATGGATTTAGACTAATATAATATGTTGGTGTAATGTATAAGTTTAGTCTTTATGCATAGCTCAATCATAAAATTAAAGTAATACAAAATTAAAATTAGATACCAGGGGTTCTTAAAAATCCCCGCAAATCAAATTGCAAAAGTTGAACATTTTGTAGTGATATATTTTGTAATATATATTTCAAAACAAATAAGATTTATATAAATATATTAAAATGTTATGAAAAGTATTATTTTTTTGAGTTTAATTGCTATGTACTGTCTTTTATACTGACAATCAATCAGAAATTATGGTATGTATGACTTTTAAGGTAATTAGGATAATGATCAAATATTTTAATTTATATGACAATTTTTGATTGGTTGTCTGTATAAATTTTTTTTTACATTTACAGTGTATATCAATTAAATCCTATTTTTTTTATAAGTATGAAAAATGTTATTGATTTAATTCAAAAAATCTTATTACTTATATACAATTGCAGAGAAGTATAAATTTTTAAAAAAATGTTAAACTTTGAATTGGGTTGAAACATACCAAAATATATCCAAATCCTTTTTAAAAACACATAAAATTTAATTTTTAAAACCTGATCATATCTTCCGAACGTGCCAGACCCGACATATCTTGAACTACTGACTTTTTCTCATCAGGAAAAGAAAAATGAAATTCGTGCTTTCTGCAATAATATTAGGATTTAATTGATATATTATTAAAAATATTTAATTTTTATATTTTAATTATTTTAAAAATCATGCATATCATAATTTTTAATTTATTGATAAAATAAAAAAATTTATATTAACCATTCATATCAATTAAACTTATACTATTATATAGCTTTCCTGTTACATCACTTCACTGTTTTTCCCCATCCACACCCAATGGTTCCAAATGCAGAATTTCACAGTCAACACAGTATTATAGCTTTCCTGTGATAACCGTTTAAATGAGAGAGAAAACTCTAATGGAAGCATATATTTGAATATATCTTTATGTAGCGTGTTTATTCTTCCAAGTGTGTTTGGATTAGTGTTTCACAAACATGATTATGGATAGAATTGATTATGTAGAATTGATTTCAATATAATTGAATTTGAAATGAAGTGATTTATGTTTGGATATTTTTATTTTGAAAGTAAGTCTAATTTAAAATCTAGTGTAAATTTTTCAATTCAATGCAAAAGTTACAAATTATAGCTTTTACTAGAATCACGTTTGAAGGCAAAATCAATTTTATCAGACCGTAACCAAACACCTTTATTTTTACCAAAATCACATTTGACAGGAGTAGAGCACTTCTAATGTCTCTCGAAGTGAAACTAAACACACACTAACAAAGTAAAAAAGTAAAGGAAGACTATTATGTCTACTGTAATATTTTCATTTTTTCAAAATTCATTCCTGAGTTTGGAGTGAGAAAGTCTTGAATTTGGGTGGATTGGTGCACTAATGAAATGACAATATATAGATAATATCTTAATCTTGTAACTTGTTTTTAAATAATTCAACTTGCATATATACATATTTTATATTTATATAATTTGTACACCAATACAATATAGATGATTGGAATCAATATATGGTTGGTCCGAGTGGTAACGAACTCGGACTCTTTAAGTAAGTGGTCAGGATTCGATTCTGGATTTTTGTGTATGAAAAAAATCTGATTGAAAGTTATCAACCCTTAAATATTAACTAATATCTTGTAAAATTAGCCTCTATAATTATGCGTTGAGGATGTCCTAAAAAAAAATATATAGATGGTTGAAAAAGTAGCGGATGTGGCCCATTTTATTTCGTTTTATAGACTACAGTGCTCAAAACGTCTTAATCCAACACTCAGACGTGCTCACGAAAGGAACGTCACCGCTGTTTGATGGAACAATCCAACGGAAAAGCATTGGCACAAGAACACTATTAATTTCGCTAAACAGCATAACCTCTGATATGATGATAATACTGAATATTCCAGTTCCCTCGTGCATGGTATCAACAATGATGGAACCAATTGACTTGATGACACGCGCTCGGATTATCTCAAACCGGATACGCCAGCTGAAGACGTGCTTTTCTGGTATCACAGACGGTAGAACATTTGCCGACTCATTTTGATATATCATATTCAGTTCTCATTAATAATATTTTATCATATATTTTATCTTTTTAAAGTATAAGAAATTTTAATTTATATGATAAGATATTATTGATAAAGATAAAATGTGATACATCAAAATAAAACAGGACATCCACATCCCATCTATGACACCCTCGAATTTGAAGGTGTCTTGGTTACATGAACAACATACATATACATAATTACACAAAATATGTACATAATTTAAAGTGTTAAAATCCTATAATAAGTTATAAATTTTAATTAATGATATATGAGTATATGCGAAGAGCTTATGAGACTTTGTCGTGGTATAATGGATACGTATCTATATATGGTGTCGTCTACTCGTCTGTGTCCATGCATCTTTGCAAAAATTTAGCCAAGTAGCTATCAACAATCAAGCTCCAATACAATATATAGCATATTTATCTAATTATCTCTTTTCTGTTCTGCTCACTGCACTAACAGAAACAAAAAATACTGCAGAAACAGAATTAGTACTGTTGAAGCTTCAGAAAAATATGATTACGAAATAACTTAATTAAATTGAATATAATGTTTGTTTCTTTTAAAGAAATTGTTCATATACAAAGAAAAATGAGAAGACAAAACAGATACGGGTAGGAATAAAAGAAAAAGAACATATATAGATATATAATGCTTTGAAGAACATAATTGTCCGAATTGGAAATCATAGTTTAGAGAAGGCCTGTCATTATTTTGAGACGAAGAGTTCGAAAAAATGGGTGAAGCCTATTGATAAACGCGCCGTTGTACATATGCTCACCAAGAAAATTAGAGTGGTGATCAAACCCTTATTTACGTGATAAGAATTTTATTTAGTTTTGAACCAGTATTGGTGTTTAATGGACAGAAAGGAGGACTTGATTTCACCTCCTATCATTGTAGATGTTCATTCACTTAGAACTTAGAACTCGCATCCTATAAACTTTTGATTAAGTAAATGTTAGCAGCTCGCAATTTGAATTATTAGTTAATTGGTATTGTGCCCTATAACTACATTGCTGCAAATTTTGCTGAGCTGTGTGAAAGCAAAGCAAGATATCAATGGGTTAAACTTATGCTATATTTCAATTCCATTTACTGGTTTAAACTACTTGCTTCATGATTGTTGTGTTAGAACTCTGCCCATGAATTAATCTTGTCCCCACCCATCACTCAATCACTTAATTTGAGAATGTTAAAAATGTCACTTTGGTGGTGGAACGTTGTAGAAAACGCCCATTGGATGGTGAGTCACCTTCCCCACCTAGCTGCATGCACTATGCCATTATGTAGTATATATGTTTGTGCACTGGGCCATTGTGAAGTTTGTTTGCCTGTGGGATAAATAAATGAGTAAATATCCAATTTGGTCCTTCAAATTGTAGGGCCGTATCAACTTAGTCCTTTATATTATCAATATTCCAAAACGATCCCTGAAATTACAGAAAGTTAATCAGATTCGTCCCTCCGTTGGTATTTGCTGGACTATAATGACATTAAGTTGGTAATGTCAGGAATGCATTTGAAATTAAGTGATCAATGTCAGGGATGCATTTGCTAACGGATCCAAATGAAGGGATGAACCTGATTAACATTTTGCAATTCCAAGGATCATTTTGGAATATTGATAATGTGGATGACTAAGTTGATACGATCCTACAATTTCAGGGACCAAAATGGATATTTACTCATAAATAAATAGTTACAAAACAATTCATTCTGCTCTAGTATCCTCTGTTCCCTTTTGCTATTTGTTTTTCCTCTATCATCTTAGGCCAAAGTTCAGGGAAAATGATCTAAGATACTTGAGGATACAATAATATGCTGGCAGAATATATATAATCAATCGAATATACATCTACGAGAGTCGGGGATGAATCTGACATATATCTAAAGCTCATAAATCAAATTAAGGAGAGAATATCCTACTCAAAGAAAGATTTTAAAATTATGGTAGTATATATTGAAAAATGACCAAATATGAGGCCCTTTATATTAGTTGTGCTTCCACTAAGAGAACATAATGTTTATCCCAAAAAATAGTAAGAGAACATGTTTGTGCTTGCGGAAACCGCTCAATTAAGCGTTTATACGATAATTTTTTTTTCTTCAAATAGACTAAAAAAAACTTACTTTTATAAATTTTTCTGACAAACTTATGGAAATAAGGTAAAAAGAACTTATGAGAAGATTATAAACTATTTTCATAAATTATTTGTATAAGTTTATTCTCATAAACTATTTTCATAAGCTTTTTCCAAACGCACCGTTAGAGGGGATGGAGATCTCCTCTCCCAATTTCCTGTCTCACTCTCTGTCCCCCACTAATAATAAATTGACACTTAAGAAAATAAAATCACAACTCATTAATATTTATGTTCATTTCTAACATTTGATTGGTGGGAGATAATGAGATATCATTTTTTGGGACAGTAGATTTTTATCCCGTTAGAGGATACGATTTGACAGGATGTTACTATAATATAATAACTCCAAAGTGCCTTTCTGTTTATCCCAAATCACAAAGAAATGGGTATCTTACAAATGGAGTGGGACCGGCATAAATATAAATGTGTATGGCGTCCTGTCATGAAATAGATAGGTGATTAACGCATGAATTATATATATACGTATTTATTGAACACCTGATCGATATCGATATCCCTTTCCATTTTCCATCCCAGAAAGGGCCTTACCACTACGTTGGCCAGTGTCAAACTATCAATTAATACTTAATATGAAAGGAACAATATCCCTCAAAGAAAAGCAGAAATAGGGGCATGCTCAAGAAATAAATTGGAAAAGTAAACAAGCAGAACATGCCTTTAATCCATGTTAGCATACACTTATTTTTAGAAATAATTAATTTTTTAGAGTTCTCTCAAAAAACCTTTGATTATAATCTATGACAGCTACAAGAACTAAAATTAAAATAAATCACAGGAAAAGATGCTGAATTTAAAGACAAGGGAAATGCTGAGTTCCAACGAGTGAGAAAAGTAAGAAAACAAGTGCAGTGCAAGGCTAAAAGCCAAGACAACAGTGAGACCGGAATCTAATATGGTGTTTGTTGTGTCACCTACCAGTAACAATGGCTGCGTTAGAAAGTAGAAACATATATCCTAAAGAGTATGGTCTGGCATTCTTATCCTAACAAGAGGAATCGAATCTATAAAAACATTACCTCTGCGGCTCTGCAGTGCTGCTTTGTAAGCTTCAGTAAGTACAAGGCAAGCCTTATATAGCATTATTAAGAGCAAAGGGTTTAGGATGGTCCCATTCCCTTTGAGGACTACCCGTGGTGTCCAATTTTACTTATTAATTAATAGTGGGTGAAAATTGGTGTTAGATAAAAAATAATAAGTTACAAGGACTTAATTGTAATTAGATGAGAAGGACTTAATTGCAATTTAGAACTTTAAAATTGATTTTGTCACCCCAAACACCAAGATTTTGTTGAGGTCTTGCCCTCAAAAGACAATCACAAGCAGGTCATCTCTGCACGAAGGAAAGACCTGCACACCCAGCAAAATCTTCAACCCGGAAATACCACCAAGTCACCAACACTCAGGTGAAGCTCTTCGTGACCGAACGAACACGTCTTTCCTGAAAGACGTAACTTTGTGATACAAGTGGGTATTTAGCAATTGGTACTGCTCACTTAGCAATTAGCCCCATCTTGAGTATCCTAGTGTTTTCTTATAGAACAACAGTGAAAGCAGGATAACCACAATGGATATTTTTTGAAGATTTAGATTATTTTTTTAAGTTCCTAAAACAGTTGGTAAATTAGTATTTTGAACCCTCGTTTGTTTTAATTTATTTAACTTGATTTCTCTATTTTAAAAATGTTAAAGTTGGCCCCTGACTTGTCAAAAGTTAAGCGATTTGATTTTTTTTCACCGTGAAGATTTCTTCTCGCCGGAAAACTTCATCAGAATCTTCCTCTCTCTCCCCCCTCTCTCTCTAAGGAGCAAATTGGAACCTGACCTACACCTGCTTCATTTTTTTTCTTTTCTTCTTCTCATCTTCCCCATCAAACCCTAGCCACCCCTATCTTCTCCCCTCTACTCAGTTGCACCCCGCCATCCCGATCATGAAAATTTCATGATAAGAACCTTATGTGGCACACTGGCGTCATGGGCAAGGGTTCTGCGAAGTGGGTGGCACGGTCTGGGTTCTGGAGTGCAGAGGCGCGCAACTGTCTTCGGACGAGGCGTGACAACGCGGTTGTCCAATGGAGGCTGAGCAGTTGCCAACACAATGGTTAGAGTGCCTTTTTTGTGTTTTTTTGTTCCTTTTCAGGTGGGTGAAGAGAGGGGAAGAAAAAGGAAGATTCCGAAGAAGTTTTTTGACTAAAGGAAAACTTAACGATGAAAAATGATCAAATTGCTTAACTTTTTGCAAGTAAGGGACCAACTTGAACATTTTTAAAATAGAGGGACCAGGTTGAATAAATTAAAACAAATAAGGGACCAAAATAGTAATTTAAACAGAACAGTTTGAATTGAACAGTTTGATATTATTTTCTTTTCATTAATGTTCCCATGTTATCTATCATTTAATTTAATATCAATATCATTTTACAACAAAACTAATTTTACAAACTAATCATCAAATTTATCTATTTTTTTTCTATCTTTTCACTAATATCCATATCATAATTCCAGCTGCTCTATACATTAATCATTATTTTGTTTTTCTTTTCTCCTAAATGAAACCAAAACAGCAACAGTTCTCTAGTAAATTACTATTTTACTTTAATTACCATAATTTAGAGTTTAGACTACTAATTACAGTATTACATTCAAATTCAATAAACATATTACTACAATTAATTAAAAGAACTAAATTGCAAATAAATTTTTAAATAAACTAAAACTGGGTTTATTATTATTATTATTATTATTATTATTATTGTAAGTGAAAGGTGAATCATCATGAAATAGTTTCAGAATGCCTCTAGGGTGAAGTTTAAAAAAACTTCCCTAGACATTTTTTTAACAGTTGGAGCACGTATTACATTAATCAAGGGTGAGGGCTATATGATGGTTACCGATTATTCCACTTGTTAATTTTTTTTTTTTTTCAGAGAAGCCCCTTTGAATAGTAACCAAACAAGGGAAGCAAGAGAAAATTGACCTGCCTGTTGCCGCGTTACCACCATCGTGGCCCAGCAAGTGTAGAAAGCCTCAAAAGGGAAGGAGGCAAGGTAATAAATCTAAGAAATTGATGCGGACGATTCTTCTGCAACTCTGACCTGCTAGATAGAAGAAGAAAACATCATAAAATTTCCTCTTAATCGGCATGAACAGAACTTCTAAACAAGTAAAACTTAACAAAGAATAGATGAAATTCTCATTCTAGTCTACGAATCACATGGAAATCAATCGACGGTCCAACAACTTCCTCTCCTTCAACTACCTTTAACCCGATTCATTTTTCATCTTCGAAGGTCCACTCTGAAGAATCCACCACCTTCAGAACAATCTTTGGTGCATCGGTGAGTGCCAACATATCAACACCACTCTCCAAGTCGCAACTTTCGAATCTTCAACCTCCTTCGCTTCGCTTCCTTTGCAATCCATTCCCAAAAGCCTCATGAATTCGGGTCCCTTCTCAAGAAATCTAAGTGGTTTTTCATTTTTGTGTCCTCTTGAGAGGGATCTAGGCGGGGCTAATTGAGCACTGGCACAGGTAAGGTGGGGTGGGGGTGGTGATAGAGGGGGTGGAGTGGCAAAAGGTACGGGTAGAGATAAGTTTTGGAACAACCTTTTCCTCAAGAGACCAAGTTTTAAATTTTAAATATCATAAAATTTATGCTAACCCCAAATTGCAATTTCACATTGTTGATCACTTGCTATCACACGTCAGAAGAAATGCCTCACCAATGTGAATTTCTTTTTTTTAAAATTCACCGTAGACAACGCTTACAAACAAAACCTCAGAGATACGGTGAGCACCCTACTAATTACTAAGTTAGGGTGCATGATGCATCTTACAAAATTAACCACTGATATATGATTAAAATAATTAATGGTTAGATTTGATTACAAGCTTCCTACACAATAGGTAATGAACGGTAATAGGGCCAACCAAAACAACAATTGTGGCAAACAACCTCCATTGTTTGTAAACCTTCAATGCTGAATGAGACATGTCGTCGTTGTTCTTCGAGCTTTTTCTCTCACTTGAGAAAATTCAATTTTGATGGGAATCGTGGCTGCTGGAGTTGTTAAATTTACAGAGTTCATCCACTGCAGAATCAACTCCCATTGCTGCAGGGGGGAAATTTTGAACAACTCCCGACAGGTTGTTCATCAAGCTTTTATCTGAGTTGGAAAAATCAATTTTTAACGGGTACTATAAAACTCATAAGTTTCAAAGTTCAAAGTATGTTTGATTTTGAATTTTGGATACGCTGGATCTTTGGCATTCTGTAAATCATTTGATATTCTACATATCTTTGTCCTTGAAGCGTAGAAGACTGAAACTTCGAAGAGTAACAACCTCATCAAACCCACCACCCAAGGGACTTCAACAGATCAGTTCTGCAAATTTCTGGTTTCAGCTGTCTTGAGCGGCTGTGGTGACTGGTGAATGGGTTCGACCATGGCGCAGCAAAGGTTCTAGATGCAGTGGTCACAAGTAAGAGTGGGGGTGAGGTGGTGGTGGTTGCAGTGGTGATGCGCACGATGGTAAGGAGTGGCGTCAGAGGAAGTGTGATTGCCAATGAGGTGAATGTAACAAAAAAAAGGACAACCTATAATATAATAGGTTAAAATCAAAGGATGCACCGTACAGCCTTACATACCTTGGTGCATCGTAGAAGAAGACTACAAATGAATATGATATCTAAACAGGCGAGGAAGTACTATTGGCTTTCAACTTTACCATAAGCATTGCTCCTAATAGCATTATGTTTTTTAGTTCTACTTAAATCAAATATATTAAATACCTTTGTCGCCACAAACACAAGAAGGAGAAAGAACATCAGCGTGAGCTGCCCCATCCCAAATCAATAGTATGGATGGTAAGAGGGCTAACTTCCCTATATATGCTTATGTTTTTCAATGAACGGGAATGGATGTGAAACACTGATACAAGCGTAGGACCGTTGAGGGATGCATGTGCAGCCATCCAACAAGCAAAGGGTTCATTTTCTGCATTTAAAATTTGCATCACAAAGTAGAAGGCTTATAAGTAGAAAAGTTATTTAACCGGGGCCATTATGCAGCCATACTGATAAAGCACGAAGAAAATAAAATAATTCTGGATCAATACCGATTTCAATTACATCAACAACGAAATTGCTCCATAGATGTTTACACATCATCTGTAATTCCACTTCATAATGGAGAGCCACGAAACCAAAGCATATGTTGATTATCAAAAACCAGCCAAGAAGTTGAACCTTCGTTTCAAAACAATTTTCCCATTGTCCTCGATAGATTAGCAACTTCACAATATTACCTATCTGGTAATTTTGTCCACCACAAACTTGTGTATACTTTGAGACCCAAATGCACAAATGTCACAACCAGAGACGGTGCAACGGCATGTCTAATCTGATCATTGCAAGAAATCATCACCTTCTGGAGAAGGCATGCCTCTTTTCACAGAGACAATAATTGTTCATACAAAAACACAGCATTTATTTAATTTGTTCTCTATTAAAAAGCAATAAAAAACCGATAATCCAGAACATTCAACATAAAAAACGAGATTAAAGTATGAGATCACATTGCAACTAATCCAGTTCCCACAGAATAGAAGCAACAAACTAACAGCAGGAATAACAATATCCAAGATCTCAACGGTTCAAAACAAAACAAAAACAAAAAAACCCTAATTTTCTTTAAATTAAAAGTACCCTTGAAATCAAGCTGTAAGAACAACAGCTCCACCAGCCTCCTTGATCTTCTTCTCAGCAATCTTGGAAACAAGCTTAGCCTTCAATACGATGGGCTGATTTTCAGGCAAAACCCCTTTGCCCAAAACCTTGAAGTAACCGAACTGAGTGACATCGATCAAGGGAGCCCTACCCTTATCCTTGGAAGCCTTGTCCTTAACATCTTGAGGAACCAAGGACCACAGTTTATCGACGTTGACGATAGGGCAATAGAACTTGTTACGAAGCTTGTGAAAGTAACGCATACCTACCTTACCGAAGTAACCGGGATGGTACTTGTCGAAGAGGATGCGGTGGTGGTGCATGCCACCGGCGTTACCTCGTCCTCCGGGGTGCTTGCGGTGCTTGCCGATACGGCCATGGCCAGCGCTGACGTGGCCTCTCTTCTTCCTGTTCTTCTTGAACCTCGTCGTCATTTTCTTCTCTTCCCCCTTCCACCTCTGTGTGTCTCAGAGAGAGAGAGAGTGTTGGAGCGGCCAAGGATGTCAGGTTAGGGTTTGGCTCCATATAAACAAAGCCATTGCTATTGATTTTACGAATTTACCCCTCTCATGTTGGTGATCATATAAAATTGTTATATGGGCTTTGTTATTTTATAATTTTTATCTTTTCTTATCAAGTGTCCTAACAGAATTTTAATTATATTACGGATAAAATAAAATAAAAATAAAACTATAATATTTTTTTTATCAAAAATAACTTCAATTTGACTAATGTGTGATTTTAATTCATTTTTTTCTTAACCTTACCAAATTTTAAATTTGACATTCATTTCAATAAAAAGTAGATGTGTCAATTTGAGTCTGAATCGAACAAGCTCGATGTAGGATTGTACTGGGTTGGAGGATTGATGGCCCGAAAACATGTGGCCAAATTGGCGACCTGATTGGCTTGTGGGCTGGCCCGACTAGACCCGACAATCCATTTTTATTTTTATGCAGTTATCTTTAAAAATAATAACATTTAATTCATATTAAATTTTTAAACAATTGTTCTTTCAATTTATTAAAAATAAATGTTGCTTAAGTTAGTTAGTTAGCCTAATAGTTTTTGATTTAATTGGTATGTACTGTCAATGTACAGATTTTTTACACAGTCAACCGATCAGAAATTGACATATAAGCTAAAATGTTTGACTCTTATCCTAATTATCTTAAAAGTCACTCATATCATGATTTCTGATTGGTTGACAGTGTAAAGCAATTAAACTCATAGTTTTTTATATGTTTAATGACTTTCATAAAATATGTTTATTTAACACTTACTTATATTTTAAATTGCAATTTATACTATATAAATATTTATGCATTTAGAAAAAGATAAAACTAAAAAATATCGAGCCACAATAGCCTATGGTCTTTATAGCTAGGCCAACAAAATATTGGCATCAACCAAATTCGGGTTGGATAGACCTTCTACCCTTTGGCCGGTAGGTCCAAGTCGGGACAGGTCGGATGATCCGATTTGACACCTCTAATAAAAGGCATACACGCAACTAGAGTGGATGAGAGGAAAGGATGAATTAAAGACTAAATCTCTAAATATCCAAATATAAAAATATTTTTTATAAATAATCTTTTAATAAATATATTTTGATTATAAATTATTTTAAATACATAATAAACTAGCACGGTACCCGTGCATTCGCACGAGTTGCGTTGGTTTTTACGTATGTTCGTAAACAACCTTTGTATATATTAAGAAGGTAACATCTACTAAATTCATTCATCCAGTTTATTGTTATTAGATACTAATAAGTTGATATGCATACATGTGTATATTGAGATTAAGTTTTGTCTATTTTTTATGTGCAAACGTTATAACTGTAATCTCGAAACGTATGAAATTTTATGTGAACATTCAATAAATAGAATGTAGTTTTAAAAATGACAAAACACCGCAACATATATTCAGTTTAATAATTGAAACATTAAACAAAACAAAATAGAAATAGGACTCCTAAAAGAGACATTTCAATTCAAAGTAATTATCCCAAAAAAAAAAAAATTTAACAAAACATTAAATAAAATGAAACTTCCTATCAAATTTCTCAATGTTGATTTCCTTGAGCTTGGAAGAGGACATTTCAGCAACGGCTAATTAAACTCCCCGACCTCTTAGCGGCCATAATCTTCTATTAAGACCGATCATGCTGATAATCCATGCAAATGTTATTATAACATAATTGGTAAATTAAATCATTAAAAGAAATTATTGGACTTTAATAAAATTTCTGAGCAAGTCAACACAAACATTATACTAAGTATCGGCCAATTTCTTTTCCATGAATTATATCAGCCTACTGCAACTATTGCTCACTTAAACTTAAAGATCTCACTTTGAGACAACAACGCTATCATGAGGCACACACTTGCATGATAATGGAACACTTAATGATCACATGACATAAAACTTGAATGATGATCAAGGAAAAATAAAATCACTACTGTTACTAAACCAAGAGAAGATAAGAGGTGAGATGAAAGGTTAAACAAAAGGGATGAGAAGAAAGTATACCACAAACCACCAATTGTAAAATTTTGTTGACATGTAAAGAAAATGAAAATGAAATAGAATAAATTTAGTTGAGATGATAATGCATTAGTAAAAAAACGGCAAAGAACAGAATGAAATGCTTCATGCTAATTGATACGATAACTCAGTATGCCAACATTAGCAGTTGATAGAATTAAACTAAAAACGTAGCGAAAACTCACTCTGGCCATCGACACAAATCACAATTGATGTTGGCTCTCCATCCTGGAAATGAAAGAGTCCACCATTGAAATCCTTCTCATAACTGTTTAAATAGAAGGCTGCCTTCATGATATAACCAAAAGGAAGACAAAGGTTGTGGCAGCAAGAGACAATAGTATATAACCTGACAGGAAATCATGGAGGGTGGTTTCGGATACTAAAAATATCAGTTGAAGTAAAATAAAAACATAACATTAGAAATAACACTTACAACTACTATAACGTGAATGCAAGTGTTATTATAACTTGATATAGCATGAATGCAGGTGTTACTATAACTTGATCAGGTGTCTTGCATTTGCTCCAACTATAGTGCCCCCTGTGCCATTTGTTAATTTTAGGCTTCTAGCTAGGTGCAATATCATTCAATTATCTAGATAGCACTGCACATTTATGATATTTTAGGTGTCACAAAGCAAGATGATCCTGACGTGATAAAACCGTGCAAGACCAAAAAAGCACTTTTTCTGCCATTGTAGTAGGGGTAGGACATGATTCTCCATGTTTTAGCACTATCTGATCTTTTTTTTTCAAAAAAAGAAGACAAAAAAAAGCAAAAAATAATTTTCAACTCAAATTACAGCAAGGGTAATATACATTTGGTTACAACTCAAATTAACTGTTACTTAAACCCTATACTGCCCATCACTACTATATACCTAAGTTTTGCACAATATAAGTTTTTCCTTCTTCATGCCCCGTTTTCCATTTACCAAAATCAAAATGTTCACTACAACAGGTATCCTGTCTCCCTACAAACATATAAAATAGATTAAACCATGCAATTCAACAAAAGTCAATACTACAGATAAATAGTACACAACATAAAAATATTAACATTACCTTTTCCTCTATGAAAACGATCTCCATGGTGGATGTTTTTGGTGATCTCTGAACATGCCAGAGATATGTGATCCTGACTGCAAGTTTCTAGGTCTCGTTTGCATCGTTAACTTCTCCAATTGGATTGAGTTTACGTGTCATTCCTTAAGAGGTTTACCTATCCACTATAAAAAGGAAACATGTTAATGACTTACAGGTTTTATACTTATCTAACTAATTTACATCTGAGTTAGGAGTCTTTGTAAAAACGGAAGTATTCCATCCCCTTCAGGCATGCTAGTCATTTTCATTATGTCAACATAATTAAAAGAAAGACATTACATAATTTACAAAAAATAGGAACAAAGTATTTTAAAGTCAAAACTGTGTAAAATAAAGAGGAACAATATAGAAGAGAAGCGATTTTCGGAAGGAGCTCACCTAATAAGCGAACACCCAGTGATAAAGGGTGAACTCGGCTCCAAGCATGCAACGAAAACACTGGAAAGGAGAAGAAAACAACAGCTTGTGAGTAAGAGAATTAGAGAGGATGACATGGTGCAGATTAGCTCACCGAATGGTAGCTCACCATACAGGGAATGAAATGATGCAGAGTAGCAAATGGGGAAGAAGCTGAAACATAAACAATAAATATGCTGAGAGACTATTGAAAAAGTGAAACTTTATTTGGGAGGCTAATAGAGTTCAAAAAATTCAAAAATGATATTAGATTGAAAAGATAAGACTACATACATATTGCAATAGCAAAAGCTGAAAAAGTAATGCAATCTCTTGGATGGTTTTCTCTGGTTCTGCACAAAAATGATCAAAGTTAAACTAAGTCAGCAACTGTAACTCCACATGTTATTATTTTTTTTTCCTGTTATCATTAATTTTTATATACAAAACAGCAGAATCCATATTAGTAATATAGAAATATTAAACAGAAAAATAAAATATTTCCTATGAATAAAAAATCAAACAATCACCTACGTATGATTCAATTGTCACACCCATAAAACATCTTCATAAAAATGCAACAATAGCAATTTAAAGGTTCAGCAAAAACAAAAACAGAAGGTTCCTAATATACCGAAAAGAGCAGTAGATCTTTCTAAATCCTAATAAAGTTAAAACTAAAGCCAAACTATTTAGCTAAGAGTAACAAATACAATATTATAAACTATAAAAATAGAATCTATTTTTTTAATCCATCATTCAATGAATCTTCAAAGAATAAAGCACAGTGACAAAATTAAAGTGCAATGCAACAATTGGTATATGTTGCTCATGGTGATGCAATAGTCGTGTACAAAAGTTGCACATTGTTAAAATTATTTTGATACACTATATATAAATTAGTTGAAAGGTATTTACCCAGCATTTATTTAAAAAATCTCAAAAAACATATCACTAAAACTCAGCATATTGCACTCATTGAAAGAGAAGAAAATACATCTCTTACACATTCATTCACTAACAATTTACGAAAAGGAAAGATAAACCTTGAATAACCATAAGACGGTTATGTTAAAGAAGCTCAGCAAATTGTTATCAGAAGCTGAAATTATAGTGGTAAACTGGTAGTTTTCAAGACAAAAAGGAACTCAACAAACACACAACACATTTGCACTTAAGTGAGGAAAATGCGGGCAGCAAACAATAAAGCATCGAAGACCACCAAGAGGTTCAAGGTTGACCCTCAGCCTTAAGCCCAACAAAATCTCTTAAGTTAGGCCTGAGGGCTAGTTCATGCCCAGCTCAATTCAAGACTAAAATATAATGTTCTCATGTGGCATACCTACAACAAAGTCCCAGTTGTTTGCTTCTCCATCCGAATTTAAGCCTCCTATATCATGAAGTTAAAAAGTGAGAACAAAGCAGCATCTAATATCCCTCATTTTCATGAGAAACATTGGTAAAGAAAACATAGTTTTTTATCCATTATTTTGCTATAACTAATGAGAAACAATTGTTTGGCTCCATTATTTTTCTATACCTCATAAGTAGAATTTACCAAGTGAGTGTAGTGCCACTAAAAACTCAGTTATGATCTGAACAAAAACACACTGTCAAAATTATATAGCAACTTACTATAGAAAGGATAAGTAGAAATCTTGAATAACAGAGAGAAGGCATGTTAAAAACAAAACAAAAAATGAAGCCAAACAAATGGGTTGTTTTAGTCTTTTAGAAATCAAAAAACATGCTAAAAATATCATAAATCTGCCAGAGGCATAAAAATGCTATAGACCAAAATAATTTTTTTGTCTCTGATCATGTAAGCATTAGTTTCTTATGTCAACCATTGTTTCAAGTTGCTTATTCTCAGCTTGCTCTCTAGCAATAGCTTACCGATGGTCAGTGGTGGAGTGAAGTTGCTTTTCATTTTACATGCCCCCAATAGCTTGTTGTAGACTAAGTCATATCACAAATCACATGTGCAATCCAAATAATAACTAAAATAGAAACTATCAAAATAGTAAAAACTCATGTACAATGTTACTGAAACTATCAAAATAGATAATAACATCACTAATAGAAGAGTTGCTGTATTTTTTGCATTACTATTAAAATTAGGAGAGGGTATGACGAAATTGCATTACTGATTAACAAATCAGCATGTTGTATTTATAAACTTCTTATCCAAAAGCACCAAAGTCTTCATTGTTTTTTTTTTTTTTGTATATATTACATTTGGCCTAACATTGTCACAGAAATAACAAAAGTGTGGTCCAACAAAAGTGCACGAAGAGTAAAAACCCCAAATTATAATAACTTCAAAAATCATAAGAAAGAAAAACCTCACATCCAACATCAATGTTGTATAACAAAGAAAACAAATTTACCTTAAATATCAGACATAGTGCAAAATCAAAGCTTCCATCGAAAAACGAAGCAAGGGGATAAAAGGGAAGGGGAAAAAGCTTTCAAAGTCAAAAATGAAGAAAAACCTGGGTCTGGTGTACGTGGGGATAGTCCTGAAAGAGAAGGCACAAACTTTGATTTTGAAATAATAGACCATCCGTGAAAATTGAATTGAAGGTTTTGGAGAAAAATAATAATATCTTAATAATAATGGCAAAAAAGGGAAGTTGAGTCTGCTGGGGTTTGCTGGGATATGACCCATCGTACAGCAAAATGAGCAGATATAGCAGACGCACGTGATGATACTAAAACAACAATAATAAAAAAATACTATATATATATATATATATATATATATATATATATGGTATAGGCAAAAAACAAAGAGATGAGATTTGAGCGGGAAAATATTATAGGAAGGATTGACACGTGTTCCAGCAGGAGTTGATTTTATTATATAGGTAATTGATTGATTGATACATTTAATATTTAAATTGAGATACTAAAAAATTTAATAAACCTCGAGATGGGCCAAGGTGACCCAAGGTAATGTATGACCGCACGGCCAAATCTTAACCTGAAAATATATTTTACCTATAGATTTGGGCCATGTTCTGGAGTATTTTTCATTCAAAGCCTCCAACCTATCATATTTGGAATATTTTCATTCAAAGCCTCCAACCAATCATTTTTTATCGGTTTGGCTGATTTGAGTTTCTTGAAAAAAATTACAAATCTAAATCAAATCAAACCAATTAATATTAATTGCTTCGTGATTTTTCTGTGAAATCGGATAAAACTGACCCGTGAACAACCCTAAGCTATACCTGACATATTTTGATGCTTTCATATCTGGTGGTCGTCCATATTTAATCCACCCCTTCCTCCCCCAATCCTCAATTCACATTTCGATGAAGTATAAACAAATCACGCTTAACGCATAATTGTTTTCATCTGCTTAGGCTGCCTGACCTGATAAAGTATAGTAGTACACAATCACCGCTTGAAGTAGATCTTATTGATCTTAACTATAAGTGCAATAGTTCAAAACTTGAAATGAAGGGTGGGCGCACCAGCTACGTGACAAAATTAGTAGGCACTAATGCACTATAGGTCATTCTAACGAATTACATCCATTGTACATTTACAACACATACCTTGTAAGATTAATGTTTTTTATTCCTAAAAGCTAACAATTAATGTGTTGTTTCAAATGTAACGCGGGCAAATGCCTGCTTAAATCCCCCAAAAAATAATTATGCGATGACAATTTCTTTATAAATAGAAGTTGTAGACATTGCCCAAGGCAGCAACAACTACTGCCACTGCCAAGGCTTCTTGAAACCTACTGGAATGGCATTGGATCCTGATATTGAACCCCGATTGCCATAGCCTCCTCGTCCTCTAGAGCGAAAGCTTCCCCCGGATCCTACAGAATGACAAGAACTAATTAGTAATTACAAATCATCCCAATAAAAACCTCAGATTTCAGTGTCGAGAAATTGAATTACCAAGTTGACCAGAACCAGATGACCGAGCCAATGCAGTCAGAGAAGGACTCACAACCTGACCAGCATCTTGTAAAATCTTGATCAGCTCCCTAGCAAACTTGGCATTGGCATGTGTAAAAAAGGTGTATGCAGTTCCTTTAGCCCCTGCACGACCAGTTCGACCAATTCTGTGGACATAATCTTCCAGGCTTGATGGAAAATCATAATTGATCACACATTTTATGTTTTTCACATCTACAAGCAACAAAGTAAAAATCCATAAGCAATAAAGTGTAAGGCTTGAAAAATGGAGAAAACTGCAAAAATCCTTATCCCTGCCCTGTAAGATTTTAGAGATCAAACTCAAGTCAACACATTCATCACATAAATGTGCCCACCTTAACCTTTCAGGGATAAGGAGCAGATTCACCATCACTGCCATCTACGACATCCAATTATCGACTAAGCATGTATGAGTCAACCGGGCTGCAAAGACGACCAGCTCCATAACTGTGGATGGGGGATCAATCAATTTAACTATGTTTTTAAATATGGGACAACAGTTTGTATGACTAGTATCACTTCGGGCAACACTAGCAAATATTTGATAACTAACCTTGCTTTGCCAATCATTTAAATCACCATGCATTAACCCATCCTATGAAATTTACAGGATCACAACACATGATATACAACCTCAAATTATAGATCGACATCCAAGCCATATCAATGGAACTCTGCCCCAGGCATCCATGTAACTTGACATCTCTGAAAAAGATAGTTCCAAGTTAACAGTAGCAGGAATTCTACTGACTGCAGCAAAACAATTTCATCTCTGAATGCAACTCATCAATCCCTCGGTCAAGTTACAGGCAGTTCCAACAAACTGACAATGGCCCCCGCACACACCCAAACCACAAATTACATCAATGGGAACTGGACAGCAGCCGGCAGACTCGTCTATGGTTAAAGTTTTAGACCTATACCAAAAATCCTAAGATTCTTAACACACAGTGATCCTACCAAGACCCCGTGCAGCAACATCAGTGGCAGTCATTATTGGACTTCTGCCACTCTTAAATTCAGCCAAGACCCAGTCCCTTTCGGCCTGGTTTTTATCACCATGGATGGATAGTGCTGGCCATCCATCTATTCTCAATTGTCTTGTAACTTGGTCACATCCCTTTTTTGTCTCCATAAATATTAGAACTCGGCTCCCATCCATCACTTCTTTCAGCAGTTTAATCAATCTGCATCAAAGCTAAAGCATTAATTTAGCGAGCAAAAACATTGGTCAATGTCTATTACACACGAGGATACAAACCTATTGTATTTCTCCTGGCCTGTTATAATTTCAACAACTTGATTTATAGAATGATTTGCTTTCAGTTCTGCTGAACCAATAATTACCTATCGATCATGATATCCCACAGGAAAACACACTCATCAATAATCACCTAAATGAGGTTCAAATCAATTCATAGACCAAAAAAAATACTATTTTTAAAAATCAATACTGTACAAATATAGATATCAATAAATGATAGCAAACACGAGTTGGAAACACTATTGCATAACCTTATATGGGTTGCACAGAAACTGCCTTGCCAGAGTTTCAACCTCCCTTGGCCAGGTAGCACTCCAATATAATGTCTGCCTGTCTGGTCGAATCTGTTATTTCAAATCACCAATGTAAGTGACCATACCTCTAAAGGTATTGGATTCAATATGACTTACAACAGTATATATTAGTAATTCATGAATACTCTAAAGGCTAAAGCCAAATTGATTAAAAGGAATGAGTAATGTTGTAGCAGAAACAAAACTAAAATAGTTCCACCAATTTCATTGTTTTTGACATTGCATACAGAGTTGCATCAGCCATGTTGGGGAGCCAACATGATTTTGGCCTCGCAACGTGAAGCAACCTAGGACTAGAACAAAGGTTAATGTATTCCACACATATTCATTGTCAAAATTACTTAAAAATAAGCAATAATAAATTTATATAATTCACCCCTATTTGTCCTGCATCATCAACACTAGGCCAAATAGGCACTAAGGGTATGCTTGGTAGGGACGGTGGAAAATAGGAGGGGCAGAGAAAACAAGGTGGCCTGGAAAGGACTGATTATGGAAAACAGATGGAGAATAGTTCTGATTTTAGCTACATGCCATAGGAATAGGGCCAAAAATTATGGAATGTGGAGGAAAAGAGCTTCAGTCCACTTTAAAAAATTCCACATATTTATTGTACCAAACAAGCACAAGGTACATAATTTTTATCCCAAATTTCCAACTGCCCATTTTTTTCTCAACCAAACCCTATATGTCTCAATTGCTGATGTAGACAGTCAAATTTGAATTTAAGGTTGACATTTGTGATAATTAGTCTTTAACCCTATTCAAGGAGTTGCATTAAATGTAATAAATATTACTGGCTTCCTGCATCATTTTAATAACATATCGATGCAGTTAATTAAGCACAAGTCAAAGTGCTAGTCTCTTAGTTTCACAAGTCATTGATGCAGTTAGAGAATTCAACTGGAGATGCCCAATATGCTCAATGGCTCGTTAGGGTCTCTGCTTCAGCTGGTGATCCCGATGATAAGTATTTATGTGCTAGATATGCTCATTTTGTGAGGAGTAGCAGTATTATCCTGGCCCTCTGTTAGGGTTAGCACCAATCACTGCCAATGAGACCATTTTGGGTGTTATTTGCAAACAGGTGGCTATTTCGTTTGCTAGATGGAGGATCAGGAAAATGCTACAGAACAGCGGAGTCTTTTAAACCTCAATGTTGCTTTTAATTTGCTTATATTTGAAAGTTTCTGCCTTCCCAGCAATTTTCATCAGTTTATATAGAAATAGAACGCCATAGTTATCAATATCAGATCGCGGCACAGAGCGTCCAATCGCAAAAACGCTATGGCAGGATAGTGGGATGACCACTATACCGATGATTGTGCATATAACACAAATAATTTATAAAACACACATATAAGACTCAAAAAAGCACTCAAAATTTAAGACGTTCATCATTAATACCCAATTAATAATCCTAATGGTTTTAAAAAAATTTACCATAAAAAAATGAACAATAAAAAAGTTTTAGTACTCAACTAAAAAAAAAATCATCATTTATATCAGTCAACGTGATATGAATAGCTTTAGGTACTAATAATTATGCAAATTAAAATAAGAGAGCAGTTACTAAAGTAGGACAGTAATGTTTTTTTTGTTTTTGAATAAATTTTCCAGTCAGAAATAAAAGTTTCATTAAAAGGAAGTTCGTAAGTCCCGATGCAACAGGGTTGGCTGATGGGATTTGGTTGGAAAACACGTGGCTGGCCCTGGCTGGAAGAGTGATGGAAGGGATGAAGATGGGGCTGAAAACGCATGGATGGGTATAACCAGGTTTTTTCCCATTGTTGGTGTAGCAGGCGCGACAGCAGCCAAAATGGCTGCAATTTGGACACAATCCCAGGCGTGATCCATGCTACACAAAAAAACATGATGCTACAAGTCACCTGTAGTGGCCAGTGGCTGCTCCAGCACGATTGCAGCACTATAGCACGCTATTGATGACTATGTGGCACGCCATTTTTGGCGAACCAGATTGTGCAGCGCTGCGAACCAGTACACTGAAGAACCATGATCGAGGACACATGGTCCACAGCACAGTTTCCCCAGGAGGGGTGAGAGCAAATCTGGTAACTATAGGGCACACACATGAAATAGATTCCAGTTTATTTTTTTTCCACTGATTCCTAGTTCCAGGTTAGTTAAGCACAGTACCTGGCCTACAATTTTCCGTATCTGAGGTTCAAAACCCATGTCCAGCATTCGATCAGCTTCATCCAAGACAAGATAAGTCACTCTCTTCAAGTTTGTATGCTGAGCTTCCAACATATCTATTAGACGACCAGGTGTAGCAATAACTATCTCAACACCTGCCAAGCATCAAAAGTTAATCATGTGTTCATGTTATTCCACAATTTTTTATCAATATTAAATAGCCATTCACATAAATAGACCCAAACAAGTACCTCTTCTAAGGTCGCGAATTTGAGGGCCCTTTGGTGCACCACCATAGATGCATGTACTTCTAATATTTGTTCGTGACCCAAATTTCAGAGCTTCTTCTTGAATTTGAACAGCTAATTCTCTAGTTGGTGCTAAAACTAAGACAATGGGACCTTCACCTTGTACTGAAAAAGCAGCAAACACATCCATTATACCACAGAAATAACTGGACTTGATAAAACGGAAAATTTTGTCTTTGACAGATTAAAGAGGGGATCCAATCCAACACTATATAAACATACCCAATCGAGGTTGCGCACTGACATGCACTATAGCAGGAAGCAGATATGCCAAAGTTTTACCCGAGCCAGTCTCAGCAATGCCAATCAAATCTCTACCCTTCAGAGCCATGGGCCAACCCTGAGCCTGAATTGGTGTTGGCTCAACAAAACCCAATTTGGCAATGACCTCAAGGCAGTAATCTAACATCTCAGATCATATAATCAGAGATGGGACACAATAAAAAGTCACCAATAAGCACAAACACAACAGTATAAACAAGTAAAAATACCAGGGAAATTCGCCTCATGAAACATTCGAATCGGTCTCGGCACATCATTCCCTTGCACCGTGATTTCTCTACTGGCACGGTAATGCATAACTTCTTGATCAGACATGGCACGCACCGAAGGGCTCTCTACATAAAAGTTCTTCTCAAAAGGGACCAAATTTCTAAAATCCTGCTTTGGGAGAGAAATGTTGTCCAAGTCATCCTTAGATGATCCACCATGTCTACCTCCTCCGCGGCCACCACCACGACTTCTGCCTCCAGTCCCTCCTCTCCCGGAGCCCCTAAAACCTTGAGTTCCACGACCAGCTGTGAAACCAGAGGCACGGCCTCTTCCACCACCGTGACGACCTACGTCATCTTTTCTATCACCCAAATGACCATTAGCGAATCTGCCACCAAAACCACCGCCTCGGCCTATACTAAAACCCCCAGAAGGGGGTATAAAGGGGGCAACGGGTGCGGATCCAAAAGAACTCGGTGCTCCTCTTCCAGCTGGCACGGAATAAGGAACCGGAGGAGCACCGTATGGAACCGGAGCGCCGCGGCCGTAGCTGGCACCAGAAGGAGGCATAGATCCAACGATATCACTGCAACGAGGCAAGGAAAATTAATAAAAAATTTGTAGGTTTTCATTCTAAAATAAACAGAAAAAGACAAAAAAAATTGAGTATGGGGAAGATGAAGAATACATACACTCGACGGCGGCGATAAGATGTAGAGTCGGAGTATCTGTTGTCGTAAGGATTCATCTGCTGCTGGCCTAGGGTTTTCGTTAGGGTTTCCCAGAAAGGCAAGGGTGAGGATTTATTTGCCTGCCTGTGTTGTGTTGTGTTGTGTTGTGTTGGTTGGTCTTTCTTTTTTGCTGCAACGCTATTTGGAATTTGGTCTGCTACGGGAGTGGGCTGTTTTTGACACGAACGATCTAGGAATACTAACTTTTCTCAATTTCTTTACTCTGCGCGGTATCACCTTCGTGTGAATGATTCTCTTTTTCTTTAGCTTTTATCCTATTATTATTATTATTATTCGTTTTATCCCTATTTTTTTTAACATCCATGATTAAATAATTTTGTTTTGACTAAAATATTATTTTGATCCTTTAATTTATTTTTTAGTTTTATTTTGTTCTCTTAATTTTTAAAAGTTTTAATTTGGTTCCTTAACTTGTCTCTGTTAACACAAGTTAGTCCTCTCCGTCAATGACATAAGCAAAAGTGACAAAAGTGATATACGTGTTAACAACTTAAAGGATCAATTTGAAACTCATTTAAAAATTAAGGGACTAATTTGAAACTCGTTAACAATTTAAAGGACCAATTTGAAACTTATTTGCTTATATCATTGACGGAGAGGACTAACTTGTGTTAAAAAGATAAGTTAACGGACCAAATTAAAACTTTTAAAAGTTAAGGAACCAAACTAAAACTAAAAAATAAGTTAAAGGATCAAAATGATATTTTTAACCTTTGTTTTTTTTAAATATTTAATTGATAAATATACAATTAATAAAAATTATTTTCTTTCACACTCAAGTTGCTTTTTTTTTTTTATGGATAAATTCACCAAATACCACAAATTATATTTACAAGTTTGACCAATTGAACTACTTCCATCCTTATGCAGGTGATTGAGAATAGGGGTCTTTAAGATGTGACATGTCAATACTAACTCGTGTAATAAGTTGGGGTTTAAAAATTAAATGTGTTTTCTAGTCAAAATCGAGTATGCTTTGAGTCTTACCAACCAATCCATTGTCAAGTGTTTTTTTATCACATATGTTCTTTTTATTACAATTTGATATTAGTAAAAACTTGATCAGAAAAAATTTTGATATAAGTAAAAATATTTTTTTATTTAAATTAATAACATTTTTCATAACATGATAATACATCTATATAGATCTAATTTATTTTCAAATATATATTGTAAAATATATGTATCTTAGTTTAAGTTTCCTAATTTTTTAATTGTATGATTTAATTAGGCATAATATTTGAATTTATAACATGATGTCAATATATCATGTTGGCCTAGTTCCAACCTAGTCATTATCATGTAATGATTAAGATAAGTTTAGATCTAAGTAAATGACTTGATTAAAATATTGACTCAAATTTAAATCAAGCTAAATTAATCTTGATCTGTCATGTGAACATTCCTAATCAAGGTTGCTTAGTACAACTCAACTCATCCTTATGTATATTATAACTTATATTAAATTTGAGTCTTCACTTCTTATACTCTCCTTAATTACTCTGCTTCTCGGTGAATCACGTGGCTTCACATATATCAAGTATATATATTTTCATATTTTTTTTTATGTATTCTCAAATATGCTAAATAATTTATTTTTAATATTCTACTATCTCAATTTAACATATTTCTCAAACAAATTAGTTGTTTATTTCGCTTTTTCATTGATTTTTTTTTTGTACAAAAATGTTTAGGTGAATTGGGTTCCAGGGCTCACGGGATCAGGATAGAGTTCACAACTCAAAGAACGTTTATAGAGGTACTTACAGATTATCCATCAAAAAGATCCTCACATCGACAGTGTGAGTGGAACTCACGTTCTTCTGGGATATAAGGCGTATCCTTTTCAACTGGACTAACATTTGTTGGCTAATTTTTCTTTGCATATAGCAAATCATGGTCGTTTTCTAAATTTTTATTTTTATTACTTCCAGATTAATAAATCCTAATAGTAACCAACTAATTTCATTTTTTATATTATTTTAGTTTAGCATATTTCACAATCACATATTATTTTCAAATTTGAGTTCTTAATTCTTACTCTTGAACGTGAGATATTGTCAAGTATATCAAATATATCATTTTTATATTTATTTTTAATATATTTTCAAATCTGTCGATTAATTGCTTTTTTATTTTATTATTATTTAAATCATATTTGAGAATCATATATGACATTTATTTGCTTATTTTCTTTATTTATTGTTTGATTTTTCTTTTAATAAAGCAAATTATGATTTTTTTTATAAACTTTTATTACTTTCAAATTAACAAATCTCACTATATATGGTAACCAATTAATAGCATTATTCATTTTTTATATTATTTCAATTTAGAATTTTACAACCACATATGCCAATTAATTGCTTTGTGAATGAGAAAAATCCGACCAATAAGGTCCAATATAATTGGTAGATAATCAAGTTCCTTAATCATGCTGACTGGTGCTTTGTACCCACATTCGTGGTCTCTCTGCCTCGAAACAGAGATTTGACTGGCAACCGGAGGACGAATATGGATCCCCTGCAGTCACTTTGTGAATGTAGAAAGATGTTGACCGTTGATTAAATTTTATATAGGATAAATATATTAATATAAAATAAATGTATGAGATCCTAACCATAGATTAGGGGTGAATGCGTGAATTTGGTGAATGCAGAGGATCCGGATCCTTGAAGGACACCTTTGGTTCATAAAAAAAAACTGAATACAAAATTCTACACACAAACACAGATATATATATATATATATATATATATATATATAATCTTATGTAATATTTTGTTTTATACCAATTTAATGTTTTTTAATAATTGTAATTATATTGATTGATAGTTCAAAATAATATTGATTTTATGTTTATATTATAGAAGATTATCAAGTTAATTGTTTAAAAATTATTTTTATATTAATGTCTTAACAAATAAAAAAATTGACCAAAATCCGTGAAATACACAGGCGCCCCTACTAGTTACATTGTAAACTAAATACCCATTTTAGTCCTTAACGATGTTTGAGGTGCCATTTTTCGTTCCTGAAAAAAAACTCATTAAATAGTCATTGACAATGATAAAAGATCGAGGGACACGTCGGTCCCTCTGTTTGTCTTCATCCTAAACATAACGTTAGAGTGTTCATGTATACCGTTAATATGCACATGTGTCTATTAAACTAGTCCATATGATATGTGTTGGTGCATCTACTACATGTGGTGTATTGCTTGTAACATATAGAGACTAATGTGTCACACGATAGAAATTATCATGGATTAAATTAGGTTACTTAAATAATAGATGAAAACTTTATTGGGTCAATGAATAATTATTTTCATGGTCTATTATGCATGTATGGATATTGTCTGGGCACCTAACATACTAACAATACACATCAGCACTCTGATGACATATTCAGGATGAAAACAAATGAAGGGACTAAAATGTCCCTCTTTTGCCATTCTCAGGAGCTATTAGTGAGTTTTTTTTTTCTCGGAGACGAAAAATGGTACCTCAAAAATTGTCAGGGACTTAAATGAGCCTTTAGTGGATGAAAATAGATATTTTTGTTTTTTTTAAAAAAAACTAAACATACATGTTTATTACAATAATTACTCTAAAATGCTGCTAAAGTTAAAGAATTAAAATAAATTTATATAGGTGGAATACAATTTTTTTAAATCCCACTTAATATTTTCTCTGCATTTCTTCCCATTTTGAGGGGGGAAATTTTGGTGGGAATAGTGAACACCTTTCCCTTGATTTATTTAATTACTATTGAAAAATAAAGATGATACATGTTTTTGAGATAGAATTTGACAGTTGAAAATGTTAATATACCTAAATTTCATTACATCTAATGATCTAAACATCAAAATAGTCTGTTTAATACACTTTTTCACTCCAATCACTTATCGACCTAATTTAAGCCAATTTATTGAAATTCAGATAATAAAGCTGTTTATACAATTTTACACAATTTATTATAAAAATATAACATATAACATTGGGTAAATAACAGATAAAAATTTTGTGGAAAAAGCATGTATTTTCTAAACAGAGTTCTGCATATATCTATTTCACTGGTGTAATTGACAATAATTTTATTCCAATTTTTTTTAAATATAATGGTCATGCACCTTCTACGAGCTCTATGGTCATGCAACTATCGATGATATGAGCTCCATCCACTTCTACATGACTGAAAGTTGCAACATGATTTTCAGAAGCTTGCCTCGTTTAGCCAGTCAGCATGCACCTATCCATGATATGAGCTCTATCCACTTATACTCGCTGCTTATGCTAATGTGAGAAATGTACTAGTTATCATTTACACTAATAATGCGTAACTATTTTAAATTCATAAAAAGTAAACCAAATTAAAAAGGACAAACATATTTTGAACAAAATACGATCCTTAATAGACTGCATGAAAATATTTTGTTTATACTTGTTGATACTGGATAGGAAATGAAGTGAAATAGGATAATATAAAATTGTTTTATTTAGATTCCTCATAATTGACACTGTCATACAACTTTTATGGAAAAATGGAATATAAAAAGTAAACTTCGGATTTTTTTTTTTAAATATGTAAACTTTAGAAATGTTTGATGGTGATGGTAACTATAATTTTACCATCTTCACTTTATTTAATATTATGATTAATCAAGCATACAATGGTTTGCACTCCTAATTTTCAATCTTCGTAGTTTCATGCCAGCCTTGCCTAGCTGTATATTTTTTTTATACATTTGAAACACGGAAGCCTTCAAATGTAAATTGTTCTTGTAACTTGTAAGTACTCAAATGGAAAATAATGTACAGAAATATAATAGTCAAGAATGTGTAGCTGCAATTTCATTCATGGGTTGTTGAAATGAAGTCTATACCTTCACAAACTACCTGATAAAGCTTGGTGCATGTCTAACACCAAACAACTTACTTCGCATTTTTTTTTTTGAGGTAACAGAATTAGAGTGAGAATGTGCAAAAGACAAATTACGATCAACCATAATCAAATTATGAAACTTGTATAGATATTAAATGATATATGTTTTAAGTATGTTAGCAATGTTCCAATGAATAAAATAGAAGTACAACTGAACTTGCCATCTTAATTTATTATTCATTTTTTTTATAACAGATTAGGTCGGTAGTTAACTGGACTTGCCTGAAAAGCAGATACAACGCAAGAAGTTGTTTTTTGAGGAACCTTTACTTTGTGAAACTACGCCGTAAGATGCCAAACCATCCATGTAAGGACCAGATGCAAACTCCTCGCCATTATAAACCAAGGTAACTTCACAGGACTTTGGTGCATTTTTTTTTACAAACTCTCCTTTGCCCAATTTGTTATTGCGCCTGTTCGTATACATAATTAAGATAACTAGTTAGGAAACAAAGATAAATAATCCTTAATCTTTACCAGGTGCTTTCTACCATTGCAACATGCATTCTTATCAATGACACTTTGTTCTTATAAAAAAAACAGATTAGCTGATGTTCTGACAAATTATTATAGTTGCATAATTGCAATACTTGTTAGTGTCAAGCAGGACAGCCCCATGTCAAGAAACAATGTTAGTCTCTCTGTTATCAAATTTGTGAATGAAATCCAAGGATTGGTAGCATACCGTGAGTTGGGTAGCTTTTTTATTCCGATGACAAGGTTGGTTAGGTTTAGAATGGAGATGAGATCCAGAATGGCATTTCCTGTGTCATTGCTCTCTAGAAGCAACGTGTCTGCTATAACCTGGGAGAGGAAAGAAGGACATGGGGACAAATAAGAAGGGTAAGGAGTGGGTTTAATTTTGGTGCATGGTTTTGAGGTCTAGAGATATGGTAAGAGTCATAAAGTAGTCAAGAAGCAGTACCTTGGCTTCAGTACACAGCTGGATGTACTTCTGCAAAAGATCCTTCCTCTTGTTGTTCACTTCATCCACGTGAAGTCTCACTTGTTGAGGGGTCAATTGGCTTTTTTCAAACTTCCCAACTATCAGATGTATCATTGTCAACAAACGCTTATCAACTGAGATATTGAGATATATTCTTGAAAGACAATGCACAATTTTGATATATGCATGGTCTAGTTTATGCAGAGAACCACTCGAGTTTAGGATAGTTTGTGCATGTGAGAAACAGGCAAATAAAAGGTCCAATGAAAAGAGTCGGTGAGATGAAAAATAATCTAATTTAGAGCAAAAGGAAGACTAAATTTTTTTGAAGTGAAATCATTAAAAAGGATTTAAATGTTAATGACATTCACAGAGATTTAATTTTTGACACAACATAGTAAGATCCTTTTTATTGGGTGTGAACCAAGGGTGTCCTCTAGTCGATAATCGGAAACTAATCCGTTCGAAGTGGAGAGATCATGAAAGTGGGTATCGCGAATCGAATTCCTAACAACATGCTTAAGGAAGCCAGTTATCTACCAACCGTGTTGGGCTTGTTGGTATATAGTAAGATACTTTGATAGCCAACTCCACTTAATAGGAAAGTGCTTCATTAATTGTTGCTGTAATTCAAGTATTCGCATTGCCTTATTAGGAAGAATGCTATAGAGTCACGTCCACAAGTGATCATATTCTCAATTTATACTCTCAAGATGTAGGAGTCAACAGAACAAATTTCAAAGGAAAAGTTCCCAGCAAAATCGGTTTACACTGTGATTCAGGTATAATCTACTAGCATATAATGAACTAGTGAAACGAAAGTGAAAAGATGAAAGGCTAGTGGTTATGTTACCTGGCGTAGGAACCCATGTGATTGGAGGGGATACATGGATAAGAAAAATACGGGCACCAGGGGAAACAGCATGATCAAGAGCCCACTTCACTACATCCAAGTCATCTTTGCCAACAGCCACATAAAGGTCATCAACTCTTCTATCTTTATTGCTTGTTATGCTCTTGCCATCCTCAACTATTTCCACTATTTCTTCTGACAATATCTGTCTAGAATAGTGGCCATAGTCACCGTTTCCTTCGCCACCAGCCTCGGAGATCTCGTTAACTACGTTTCTAGCTGCACTACTCATACCTTTGATTTCTTCAAATGTCCCAGAAATTTCGGGAGTCATTATTTCTTGGGAGTTATAGCCATTGTAATCTTTGCCAGCAGCAAAATAGATGCCATTAACTCCATTTATGTCATTTCTCTTGAGGTCCCCAATTGGATGCGCAGATTCTGACCACCATATTGATCTAGAATAGTAATCCTTTGCTTCTGTTGGGGTGTGATCCTCATTTTCCATATCTCAGCTTTCTTTGTCTCTCCTTCTCTCACATTGCAAAAGGAGGGTAGGAGTAGAAAGAGAATGAAATTGTTTGATTCCAGTTGGCATTTTACGAAGAAGAGTTCTTGCCGTCGAAGCCTCAAAATAAGTGAAGAAAGAAGATTCTATTTTGTCAATATTAGCAGTTTCATTGGATATGTCATTCTATGCTGGCCCCTTCTCCTCGCCTTATTTTTTTTGTATGAATAGGGTCTTTTGACTATTTAGTATGTAACACTTTACGCATCTTGCTACATTCCATTAAGCATTGTCTCATTCAGGATTAAGACCTTAGCATCTTGGTTATGGACCTCTAATTCTTAACGGATGGTTTTGATGTCCTATATATAGTTAGTTAATCAAGCATAGTTTCTTACACCTTAATGATATCAAAGGAATGCAAGCCTCTCGTTTTTCAAAGTTTTATAATCACATGGGTGTTTGGTTTGATACCATTTTTCCACAAGTTTGGTATGCTTTACCCTTCAAGATCGTAGGAAAATTATCAGAATCTTTTACAGAAAAAAGACAAGAAAATTCAATCGGCTAGCAGAAATTCCAAACGTGTTTTCTGAAATGAAGAAACTAATCGGGGAATTGGTTATCTGCTAGCAATGTATTAACTTTTCGTTGAGATCAATGCTGAAATACCTAGATGGAGATCTTCTGTCCTAATTTTCTATTATATTCTGTTCCCCATCAATAATAATTTGACATTTCAGAAGAAATAAAATCATAACTCATTAATATTTATGCTCATTCCCAATATTTGATTAGTGGAGGATATTGAGATACCATTTTTTGAAAGAACAGATTTTTATTCAAAATACCTGAGCGCCTTAAGCTGTCATGTTTGAGGATATTATAATGACCTTGTTACGTTAGGAGTTACCATTCCAATTTCCAACAAGACTCCTTCGGCACTCATATCATATTTGGTGAGAATTGTTAGAATAACCGGAATCAACTCCCTCCCAAAAGCCCTAAGCTTAAGAGGATGGTTGTGCAAGATATTATCAATGGTTGTTTGCTTATATATTTAATTTATATGAGATTTTAACACTTAACACATAAAATTTGTATCAACAAGCTCCAATATAATTGATAGATAGTTGAGTTATTTAAACATGTAATTAGGGGTTCGATTCTTGCCGTGTGTATGGAAATTGCCTTGTTGAGAAAGACAAAACTCATTTCGATGTTTTCTACTCCTTGAAAGGGATTAAGTTTTTGACTATTGGTCGGGATACTTTTGTGCACACCAAAAAACACATAAAATTTGTATATCTGTGATTGATATAATTTAATTTCGCCTTTAGACTAATTGGTCAATGTTTTAATCGTGGCTATTTATTTATTCTTTAAGAATTAAGGACGTAAAAGATAATGTTTTCATTTTAAAGTAAAAGTTTTAAAAAGTTTAGTGACAAAAAAAATTGGATTTAATTGTAATGCAAGAGTAAATATTTTGTTACATTATTAATTAATTATACATTGTCACACCATTAAAATAAGGTGAATTTTTCGGTACCCTAAGGGTAATTTTACCCATTTTAGGTGATCAAATCAGATGGTGAGAATCATATGATTTGACTCACTAAGCATGACTCATTTAATTGAAATGACACATTCTGATTGGACAGGATAAATTTTATCCCAAAATTATTGAGGTACTTGAGAAGGCACCTTAAAATAATGGACTCTTATAATAAAAACCTTAAAAATTACATATGTGATAATATATAATTGATTGATAGTGAAAAAATTTATATCAAATAACACATTAAAACAAAATGAAATAAGTTTCTTGATAAAAAACTGAAAGAAGTTTAAGAGGATTTTGTAATAAGTGATGAAAATTCAAGAAAAATTTAAAGAATAGTCAGCAATTTTTTTTAATTTGGGTAAGGCTTAAGTCCCACCGATGAGCTTAGCGAAGAGGTCCCTAATAGCATCTCTAAGTTTGGCCTCTAAGGATATAGGGGAAGAAGAATTAAAATAAAAAGTATTTGAGGGGTTTAACTTTGTTATTCTCATGTTTCTATGTCCTATTTTTTTTTTTTTTTTTTCTAAATCACAAGCTATGCTCTATCTTTGCCACATATGCGTAGTCGTAGATAATGGATCTTTTGATTGCAGATTGACCCGTAGGCTTGCGCGCGATCGTTTGTGATCTCCTTTATTTTGGCGACAACACGTTTGTATGAAAGGTTCAGAAAGAAACAAATCCTGAACATAAGATGAATAGATTCCGATGACTGTGAAGCACGCCTTTAGGGATTCACTTGATATGCTGAATTTCCCATCAATCAGTCTACTGGATTGTTGGCTGTTGCTAAATAACTAGTGTAGTAGAGGCAAAGGGTTCACGTCATGGACCAGAATTCCACTATCTGATGGAGGGACCATTTAAAGGAGCAAAAAGGATTACTATTATAACCTAGAAAGAAAGATGATGGACTGCCATCATGTCTGTTTCAGTGCTTAATAATAATCATCACACCCAAGTGTTAATTGTGAACTCTGAACTCTATTGATCTGAAGTGTTTTAGTGAGTTCACAAAGAGTGTATTGTTAACACTTTTTTAATCTGAAAAATGATGGAAAAGGAGAATCAAATTGTGGACATACTTCGTTGAAAAGTTGCATTTCCCATTCCATATAACGTTGATGGCATTAGTGTCCCATTCCATAGAATAAAAAACTTTACAAGTGGCAGGCGCGCGCGCAAGGGAAGGGAAGTGGTAGGAAACCATTTTATTATCTTCAGAATCCTTCATATATTGATCTTCATCATACCAAAAGAAGTAAAGAAAACCACCCCTGTGGGCTTGGTAGACTAGTCAGGCATGGCAAGCACTTGTTTACTAGCTATTCTAAAACTGCTGATGATTATCATATTCGCAGGTTGGGTTTCTGTTTGGCTTCTGAAGCCAACCCAACTATGGACAAGAAAATGGAAAGGTGCAGAAGAAAGCGCCAGTAGTACAATTTTTGGATACTATGGTACACACTGGAATCTCATAGTTACTGAATCTTACTATTAAAAATCCCTTCTTATTTCTCTTTCATGAAATTCCAAGATTTCCACTGTCACATGCTAGTTAGAAGCAAAACGATGGGTAATACTGTAGAATATCTTTTGCAGGTCTTAACTTTGCTGTGTATACATTTCCTATAATTGCCATTGCCATAATTGGAGTTCTTTTCTTGGATTTGAAAGCTGGATATCAAAGAAGCAGGTAATATCAAGTGCCACTCAATTACTATAATGAACTTTTCACTTCAAATTTTTATTTTGTTGATATTATGGCCTACAGAAGTGCGAGGGCTCCATCAACTATCTTCTCAAATCCATGGGTGGTGAACAGTCTTCTTGGAATCTTATCCAGTATTGAAATACTGGTAGTTTTCCTTTTTATTCTCTTCTTAGCATGGACTTATTACTCTCGAATTTCTAATGACTTCAAGAAGTTGATGCCAGACAAATCACTCAAGTTGAACTTGTAAGTGTTGTTGATACTCTTATGTTGGATGATAAAATGCTGTTATTTCACCAAATGCATAATTCCATTTCAGATGGCAACTCAAGTATCTCAGAATAGCAACCCGGTTTGGTTTGCTTGCCGAAGCCTGCCTGGCTTTGCTTCTTCTTCCTATCTTAAGGGGGTTCGCTCTATTTCCTATATTTGGCATTCAATTTGAAGCCTCAGTTAGATATCACACTTGGGTTGGAACTGCAATGATATTCTTTGCTACAATACATGGCGCCAGCACTTTGTTTGTCTGGGGAGTCGGCCACCATATACAGCATGAGGTGAAGTCTAAATTATGTTCATCCAGTTTTATTATTTTTTTATCAGCAAAAATAATTTATTACTCCTGAATAAAACTGAGTGAAGCACAAGATGTGCCCAACTTTAGCAAGTTCAGTCCATTACAGAGATTGGGGCATAGGCCCACGTACAGGAATTAAAGCTCACATGGCCGAACAGGAACAAAACAAATAAGAATAAAAATACCCCCGTGACCAAAAGTTTTATGAGAGACAACAAAAATAGAACCACTATCATGAGCCATTTCATTCTAGCAAGCCAGAAATCCCAATATCCAAACACCTCATCAGCTGTCTCATATATCTCAGATAAAACTGCTACCTGCTCAATGTTATACCAGATACAGCAACCACAAATGAAGACAGTTCACCAATCAATGGTTCGAAGCACAAAAATAATTGCAACAGCATCAACATTCGAAAAATAAAAACCAGCAACTTGGGAAAAATATGTCCAGCACCATAAATTGGAAAGTATGCAATGGTTCCCATATCTCAGAATATATGAATTAGCCTCTTCTGTTAGCAAATAATTAATAGCAGCCTCCAAAAATTTTATCCAGAATCAGTACCAACATGTGACATGTTTCTCCCCCTGCACCCGTTAATAACCAGATGGAAAACATAGGTACTTATAATACACAACCACCTGCATGAGACTCCTGTCTTCTCCTCCAGTTTATTTTGATTTGGAGCCACGTTCCTTAATAGCCAAATTGTTCGATATTCATTGAAAATACACACAGTATTTCCGGTACTAGCAAGTATTCAATTCTCCTCCTTTCTTCATATTTTCAAACAGATTTGGAAGTGGCAAAAGACAGGACGTATATACCTTGCTGGGGAGATTGCACTTGTTGCCGGGTTGGTCATCTGGGTCACTTCACTACCCCAAATTAGAAGGAGAAAGTTTGAATTCTTCTACTACACACATCATCTGTATACAGTCTTTCTAGTATTTTTCTTGTTTCATGCTGGGGATAGGCACTTCTATATGGTCTTCTCAGGAATATTCCTTTTTAGCCTTGACAAACTGCTCCGTGTCATACAATCAAGCCCAAAAACTTGCATAGTTTCAGCTAGAATCTTCCCCTCCAAAGCTGTGGAGCTAATACTGCCCAAAGATCCAAGTATTTAGTTTCTTTACAGCAATCTGAAATTGACCCTTAGAATTGAAAAATCAGAAAAGAATAAAAAATGCTATTTAAACGGTTTGTTCATGTAACGATTTGCAGGGCTGAAGTATATCCCTACCAGTGTTATATTTTTGAAGATACCAGCCATATCACATCTTCAGTGGCATTCTTTCAGTATAATATCTAGTTCCAGGGCTGATGACCACATTATATCTGTGATAATTAAATGCGAAGGGTGGTGGACAAATTCTCTCTATGACCTGATACATGCTCAACTAGACAAAGATGCTGATAAGATGAAGGGTATACCTGTTGCAATTGAAGGACCTTATGGACCTGCTTCGTTAGACTTTTTAAAGTGAGCAAAAACTATCTACTACTTTTAATTGAATACTTTAGTATAATTCATCTATCGTCATAGGTTTTTCATGCTGTTATAGTCTTGTTCAAATGTGCCAAAGTAGAAGATTATCCGGAATAATTGAAAAAAAAGTCTCTGCAGATTTGACAGTCTACTTATGGTTGCTGGAGGAAGTGGAATAACCCCATTTCTGAGCATTTTGGCAGAAATTGATTCAGCCACCAGCAAAACTAGATTTCCCTCAAGAATACAGCTCGTATATGTCATTAAGAAGGCACAAGACTTTTGTTTATTACATTCAATCTCACATCTGTTACTCAGCCAATCAACTGAAAAAAGTCATTTGAAACTAAAATTGTTTGTAACCCAAGAAACACAAGCAGGGGTGGGAATTAGAGAGTTACTAAATGAGGTCTTTAAAGTAAGAACCCTACAATTGAACACAGAGTGTTCAAATTATGCGGTATACGGTCCTGAAAGTTCAACTCGGATGGCTGCCATTGTGGGAGTTTGCTCCATCACTTTTCTTATTTTTCTTATATGTTTCAACCATATCATAATCCCATCTAGAAAACCCTCCAAATTGTCCAAAGAAAAAACTCCCTCTTGGATTGTGGACCTGCTTCTGCTAGCTGCTTTTGTCCTAGCTTTAGCATGCAGCACCTTGATGGCAGTTATTTTGAGATGGAGAAGGCTGAAGAAAGGGATTCCACCAACACCGCAGAAAGAAATCAAACCCCTTGATCTAAGTTCAGCTGAAACTAGGAATATTCTTGAGGAACATGAAGTCCATTTTGGGGGAAGGCCTGACTTCAAAGGTAGTGATCTCATTGTTTCTTTCCTTGTGTTTCTAATATATTAAATATTATGAGAGGACAGTTGACAAAATAGTACTTTGAATTGGACAGATATATTTGGCAAGTTCCGGAGTGAAACTTGTGGATCCAATATTCCGGTCTTGGTGTCTGGACCTGAGAGCATGAAGGAATCGGTGGCAGCCGCATGCCAGCGGGAATCCGAGTGTTTCAAGTTAGGTGCAAAGAAAACAGAACCCTTCTTCACTTTCCACTCTCTCAACTTTACACTCTAGTAATCAAGTGTGGCTGCCCAAATACTAATACAAGTCTACTGTTGTCCAGTGATTTGGTACATCGAGATATTGTCATACCCTCTCGGAGTTGTTTATCATTTAAAGTCTGTCATATCAATTATAGTATTAAAGAAGTTCTTAAAGCAGGACATAATCATATTCCCCAAACTTAATGTGATAGCAAGAGAAAAGCATCTAATAAATTCTCTCAGTACGCCTATGCCTTCCAATCCTCCTTTTCAGGTACTCATAGTTTGTGTGGCTTATTCAGTAAGCTTTGTAAATACCCCTCGTGTATATTGTTCTATTAGATATTTGGAAGTAATAATAATCACAGCCTTTCCTATTTTTCCAAGAATGTAGAATGCAGTTTGGATGTTGTTTCTTGCTAATGTTCACATATGAGTGTAATCAAAATATCATAAAAAAAAGATTGTAATCAAAATATCCTCCTTTTTTTTTTCCCTTGAATGTGGTTTTCAAGTTTATCAGTTACAAACCATCTCATATTAGAGAATAGTGATATATACACAAGATTTTTACCAACTTCCATAATATCCGGAGTTTAGCAAGCAAAAACAACTTTGATTTCAAGTGAAACGCAGGGATACATTATCATTTATCATTATGTCACAAGCATGCTTATATAAGAAAAACTAAATTCAATACTACTTTCATTTTACCTCCTTCCCTCCCTCCCTCAGTTCTAGTATTTCACAATTTGGCACATATGCATGTGAAGTTCTTCTGTCAACTTTTCAACTAATATCATGCATGTATAATATTTAGTAAGGCTTTGAATGTACGGGTTTCATAATCATGAATTTGGCCCAATTCTTATAACAAATCATTAACATATTATTATTAGGAAAAGAATGGGAAAACAGGAATTTATGTGTCAATGCTCACTAGGAAAAGACTAAATAATTACATGGCAAGTGGACTCTTGAGAAAACAATAAAAAGGTATTCCTCTACTAATAGATAAATCTCTGTATGGGTGTATGCCAGATAATTAACATCAATTTCCATACAGCTCCCAAATTTCTCGTGAACTATTTGCTCCTCACGCTCATAACATTTAAACAGTCCAAAACAAAAGGAACCATAAAGTGGCTTATAGTGGTGATCTTCAATACAACCACTTAGGGAAAGTAAACAGGAAACAATCTACAGTATGTAGGCTTAGAAAGTGTGAAACTGCAAACAAATAATGTCAATATGAACAAAATCTGAAGAAGGATACCTGCTCAGAACGGTTTGTAACTGATAATGTTTATAGCCCTGCAGCAGTATCTTTCCCAGTTTAGAGCCCTAGTATAACTGAAGAAATGGACATAGGATGTGGACTGTGGAGGACAATTTGATCTCTGTTTATTACTATCTTGTAAGAGATAAGGAATATCATTGGGAGTCAGGATTATATCATCTTAGTTAATGAAGAGCAGTTGCTTCAGTAACACGTAAAGAGAACAGAGCTAAAATTTAGCTGGAAGTAATTTGATAAATTTTGTTCCTTTTAATGGGTCTTGATACATAAAATTCATAAGTTACTCTTACTTCTTCAATTGGCCATTTTTTTTATTGTATACTGTAACAATGTTAAGACTTAAGACACTTGAAGTTTCTGTTTTAGATATGAATCTACCATAAAATCATGGTTTCCTTCAGATTAACTTCTGAATGCAAGATCTGCTTTGCATAGTTAAGTAGGCCTCTCAAACCATTAAGGTTTAAGCTGTACCTCTACCACCAAGGGTGGAATAGGTTCCCAACCTTTTGAAGTTCTTAAACTTCAACTATATTTTTGAGGTCAAACTTCTATAACATAGAGTTGATCCTCTCAAAGTAAAGTCAACATTGTATAGAACATGGTTATTCATACAAGATTTATCAGTTACAAACCATCTCATATTAGAGAATAGTGATATATATACAAGATTTTTAATGACTTCTTTTTGCATGTGTGCAAGTTTGACACCTGAATAATGTCATATATGTGTACCATCAATTCAACTCTTAATATATTTTCCATTTCAAACTGCTTTCAGATATGCAGAATACAAACTCATTCATCTACAGAAGGGTGCTGAACCATAGTATATGCCAGTAGCAAAATTCCTGACATAGTCAAGGTATAAAATAACCTGGAATTTAAGATGTTGGATAGATATGTTGAGTAAAGCTACAAACTATTTTGCTTTAATCAGATACAATGTACACTAGAAATTAACACAGGACATGGATGTGAAGAAATAATTAAAAAAAAACCTCCGTTGGCTTTGATCATCAACGAATAAATTCAATAACTAAAAAGCAAACAAATACAAGGATGATTCTCCACAGTCAAACCACAATCTACCAAATCCGATCATGAAAAGTTAAAAAAAAAAAAAAAAAAAAAACGAAAGTCCAAATTATATGGAGTCAAGTCAAATCCGAAGGGTAGCTTGCTTGCAAAGGCGCCGCCTCCTCTTCCACTTGGCCGTGGTCGCCAGAGCCGGCACCATCAGCGCGAGCCAAATCAGACAACACTTTCCCGGGAGCTTCCGGTAGGTCCTCCCCTCGAAGGAGGGCAACCACTTCCTTCATGGTTGGTCTCCTCCGAGGGTCAGGGTGGCAACAAGCCAACCCAAGCTTCAACACCATCTCCATATCCCCCAAATCGTACTCACCCTTCATTCTACCATCCCCAGCCTCCACCACACACCCTTTTCCGTACAACTCCCTCACCCAATCAACCAGCACCACCTCCTCCTCCGCCAACGACGTCTCAATCGGCCTTCTCCCACACGCCACCTCCAACAACACCACCCCAAAACCATAAACATCACTCGCGGAAGTGGGCACCGCAACCGTCGCTAACTCCGGCGCCAGATACCCCAACGTGCCCACCACGCGCGTGGTGTTAGGAACTTCACCCTGTTGGTAAAGCTTCGCCAAACCGAAATCCCCTAACCTTCCTCGCATATCAGAATCCAACAAGATGTTACTCGATTTGATGTCTCTGTGAATCACCACCTGGTCCCAACCGTGGTGAAGATAGTTCAACCCTTCCGCCACGTCGACGAGGATACGACGTCGTTGTTCCCATCGTAGAAGCTTCTTGGGTTTATCGAATACCCATTTGTTGAGAGACCCGTTTGGCATGTAATCATAAACAAGCATGAGTTGGTTCCCCTTTCTGCACCATCCACGCATTTGGACCAAGTTCTTGTGTTGCAACCTCCCCATGCTTGAAATCTCTGCCATGAACTCTCGCAAACCCTGTTTTGAATCGTGGTCAACGCATTTCACTGCGAATTGTGTTGCGTTCGAGAGTGTTCCTTTGTAAACCCTCCCGAACCCTCCCGAACCCAGAAGCCGCTCCTTGCAAAAATCTCCGGTGGCTAAACTCAACTCTTCGTAAGAGAATCTGTGTGGCCAGTACTCTGATTCCCAATCTTCAATCCCATCTTCTTCTTCCTCTTTAACCTTCTTGTTTCGCCACCACAAGTAATAACCGCTAACACAAATTGTCACGAAAACAACACAACCGATGCTAATTCCTGCAATTGCCCTACCGGAAAGCGAAGAAGACGATGATTCTGGTTCGAACACCGGCAAATTCGTTGTGTTTATCTCTCTCGCGGTTCCCGAATCGCTGAAGCTCCATGCTAGAACTCTCTGTGCCTCGATCCAATTGGTTTTGGAAGCGGAAAACCCAACGTACATATCAGAAGAAAGATAGTTAGCTATGGCTGCATCTGAATACGAAAGCGATGGCCTTAACGGTCGCGGCACACCGATCGGAGCAACGGTAACGTTTATCTGCAAATTCTTACCGTCGAAATCGATCCAAGCTCGAACGTTTTGACCGCTGCGCATGTGGAGAGGGACGAAGCCGCCAGTGGAGTTGTAGTACCCTGCGGTGACTGTGATTTTGGATTCGATGTTGTTGAGATCGATGCCGATGTGGTTGTCGTTAGGGTCGTTGAACTCGGGGTTTTGTCCGGTATCGAATTCGACGGCGAGAAGAGGGAAGTCGGAGGGAGGGGTTGCGTTGGTGAAGAGGCCGAAGTACTGGCTGGCAATTGCGCCGGGAGGGGAGGTGGTGTTGCAGAGAAGAAACGCGAGTCCGAAACCTGGACTGGTGGGAATCTCAGGTAAGATGGAGAAGACAAAGGAAGTGGAAAAGGAAGAAATGGAATTGGAATTTTTAGGATTGATGGGTATCTGAGTTGGGTAAAAGAGTCTTCCGAAAGAGTATTGATTTGAATCGTTGGTCATGCGAATGACGGAAGCGTCGAGTCGAGCGTCGTTGATGAGGGTGAGGTTGGTGCTGTTGGTGATGCCGGTGAAGGAATTGAAGAGGAAGTCGAGGGCTGATATGGGAAGGAGGAAAGAGAGGAATAATAATAATAATAGTGTAGTTGTGGTGGGAGTAGCCATACCGGAAAATCAGTTTTCACCGGCGAGGACGGTGGGGAGAGGTTGTTTGCCTAACATCACATGATTAAGGTTTGGTTTGGTTTGATTTCAATAAACATCAAAGTTGAATAATCAGTAATCACTGAATAGTCAATAATGTGGGGGGTTTTGACCAGATTCACGATCCTTCAGAAATTATTTATTAAATTAATTCATTTTTTTATAATGTGACATTTTTTAATATTTTTTGAGTCACGTGAAAGATGTTACTTTGACTAACGTCTTTGAAAAATCCTAGTCAAAGTAACGTTTTTATCAGAGGGCGCCATGTGGCTCACTCGTTACTTTGCCTGAAGCGCCACGTGCCGCACTCTGGTAAAAACGTTACTTTGACTAGCGTTTTTCAAAGATATTAGTCAAAGTAACGTCTTTCATGTGGCCCCAAAAAAATATTAAAAAATGTCACGTTAGAAAAAAAAAAATGGATTACTTTGATAAATAGTTTCAAAATAAAACTATTTTGATAAATAATTTCTAAAGAGGATTACTTTGATCAAAAACCCGAATAATGTGAGCAGCACCACATAGATGTCAAACTAGCAACTCTTGCTATTTCCACCCTTTTTAAAAAGAATAAAGACCCAAATTGGTCATTGACAAAAAAATACGGTGACATTTTGGTCTTTGAGAAATGAAAATACAAATTTGATCTTCAAGAATATAAAACGCAGGCCAAATTGATCTTTTTTATGATAATTTTTAAAGACATTTTAGTCCCTATCAGGGACTATTTTGACTCGCATTTTATACTTTTGATGACTAAATTAGTATTTTATATTTCTCATAGACCAAAATATCACCATAATTTTTTGTTAGGGACCAATTTGGATCTTTACGTTTTTCAGAAATCCACTTGCATTTTTAACTTAATTCGTTTTAGCTTTTTACTTAAACTATACAATTTTTTTTAAAATAATTTTGTTTGATTGTTGACTGATTTCATTTTATGTACCTATACATTTTTGTTTTGACAAATTATATACCTATACATATCTCTATCTTTTTTATACATACATACAGATTTAAGCTGCTTTCCGAAGGAAAAAAAATTAGTTTGTAAAATAATCTGAGAAGCAATGTTTGTCGGTTCAAGTGTCAAGGAGATTGATTTCTCTTAAATAAGATCTCAGGTTTGAGTTTTGTGAATATAAAAAAAATGTAGTGGAAAAACTTTTCTTCCTTAAATGGATATTCTCAACTCAACTTAGATTAGTTGGAAATCATCAACAGAAAAAAAAAGACTAAAACTAAAACTCGTCCAAAATGTAAGTACTAAACGTTCATTAAACTAAAATTAAACTCAAAAAGAAATCAGTACTTAGTTTTTTTTTGTTAGATGTCTTTCACAAGTTCACAAAATAAATTGGAAGTTATTTGTGCCTTGATGCGAATGGCTATTCTTAACATTTATATTCAATGTGCTTATTACAGGCTTTCCGGTCCATGGGCCTATTACACCACATTTTTTCAAAAAATATATATTTTATTACAAAAATGCCCTTAAAACTAATCTTCTCCCTCACCATCATTCCTTCCTCTTTCTCTCTTTCTTCTTCTCCATCACCACCCTCCCTCCGCCCCTGCCACCCACCACGCATATCAGCTGTGCCCATCTCCCACCCACCTCCTCTTCTCCCTCATCCCCTTCACCTCCCTCATAACAGCCTCGTTCTCATCTTTGGCAATTAATATAATATATTCCAGCAATTAATTGTCGGAACGCATTATAATGTATTTCGACAACTAATTGCCGATAGGTAAAAATCTTGAAAAAATATGTTCCGGCATTTAATTGCCGGAAGCTAAAATAATTTGAAAAAAATTTATATCCCAACCACTAATTGCCGGAGATGAGAATAGGTTGTAATTAATTGCTGGAAGTCGAAGCCGTTGTAGCAAAACTTGTTGGAGGTGGCTTGAGATTTAATTTGGGAGAGAGCAGAGAGGATGGAGGAGATGAAGGTGGGGTTCAGACGGTGGACATGGTGCCGAAGAAGAAGGGGCGGAGGTGCCAATTTGGAGGAAGAAAAAAAAGAAAAGGTGAAGGGAAGAAAAAGAAGAAAAAAGAGAAAGAGAAGGGATGAATGTGCTCGAGGAAGAAGAAGAAAAGATGAAGGAGTGTTTTTTTAAATATTAAGGGTATTTGTCCCTTTTCACCCATAAAAGTAAAAAGTGGGACGATAGATGTGTAATTGGGATGATACAGATAACATCACCTTTAATGTAAAACTTTAATTTGCGTAATATTTTATCTTCGGTGAGTGAGTTTGTTATAGGTTTTAGGGTGGGCTGGTTTGTTTTAACTTCTTTCTACTGCAAACATGAAATCCACTTTAAAACAAACAGGCAACAAAGTCCCCACTATTTGCCAATCTAGATTTCTTCGTCTAATCAATGTTCACTGAAAAACCACTGATTGGTGAACTAAGCTCTAAGCCTCAAGCACTATGTTAAAAACATTATATTTTATTCAAATTAGTAAATTGTTATTAATATCATTTGTTAAGAAAATAATTATTAATAAATTAATTTTTTTTATCAACCATTTCTTTAACTAAGAATTTATAAGTATATTTTTGTATCTCCTGAATTATATGACATATCCCAACCCAATAATTCAATATGCTTATCTTGCTTATTACCATATAATAAGTCTTTGTCCTTTCCAGTTTCCATCGAGAGAGAGGACAACCGGTGAGATGATGCTGCTGGCTTCTCTAATCTTGATAACAGAAGAATCCAAGCATGGCATGACCTTAGTTCTCCACGTATCCCCATGCTCAGCATATATATATATATATATATATATATATATATATATATAATATAATATAATATAAAGATATAATAATATATCTTTGTATATCTGTAATACTCAAAAAAAAAAAAATTAAATACTTTTTAGATTCGAAAATGTTAAGTACTTTTATTTTTATTTTAAATACTAAGAGTTAAGATCATATAAAAAGTAATTAAAAATCATAACATCACACACACACCAAGGTTCTAAATTGTAATTGTGATGTGGCTGCAAATCACGGAAAAGGATCATAATGACACAGTGATACGGCCGCACTGAAACTATATTTCTCGCTGCTGCAGCAGACCGCAACTGAACACGATAATTTCAAAATATAATTTTCAGTTTAAAAAAAATTCACATCCCGGCCAGTTGCTGCAATCCACGTCAATATGATAGTAATTTCCACAATCACAAACAATGCCACAACTACCGCAGATACCACAATTTAAAACCATATCACTGTATGTTTAAAGTCGCCGCAATGCAATATATATGGGCTGCTACATTATCCTATAGCATTGTGTTCGAATGTGGGGTACCTTGCTGAGTAAGAAGCATGTGAGAGTACTGTGAGTGAGGTGCGTGTTCTGAGACAGCAGCCTATGGAACCGGGTCGGTTTGTATTTAACACGCGTCGCGAGTAGAGGGGCAACGAGATAAAAAGAAGCATCATATGTGTGCTTACTCTGTTCAAGATGTGGTGACTAGTTTCATAGCAACAAATTAAATATAAAATAAGATGTGGTAACTGATGATGCACCGTGGCAGAGACTGTGACGGGTGAGGAGGTCAGGCCAGGAGGCCTGGCCTAAGGGTGCTTAGGGGTGTTCGCGGATCGGTTCGGTTCGATTTTGAACATAAAATTCATCCGATCCAAAGAGTAAAACATCATACGGTTCGGTTCGGTTCGGTTTGCTTCTTTAAAAAAATCCGAACCAATCCGATCCAATTAAATGCGGTTTGGATCGGTTCGGTTTGTTCGGTTAGTTCGGTTTGGTAAAAAAAAACCTGGTCAATTAAATATGATTTGCTCTCTTTCCACTCTTCTAATTTATTTCATATTACTATGGCACAAAACCACAAATCAAGTAAATAGTGTGTCTTTTGTTGAAGATAATAATCTTACTACTTGGACAAATATTTGTATCTATAAAAACGTTCTATGTCAAGCAATAAATATTCCGGAAAAACTGAATTCTATATATTTGATTCTTTTGAAAATGAAAAGTTACTAACTTAAGCCTAAAGAGTAAAGATGCTCCAAAAAGAAAGTTCCAAACTACAGTGAGTGACCAGTGGTGTGCCATGTGCATGGGTAATGAAACGCAAAATGCAACGTTATATGACATGAATCGGTTTGGTTGCGGTTCGGTTGGTTTTAGGAACGCAAACCGCAAACCGAACCGAACCAATCGGTTCTCATCAAATGTCATCCAAAAAAATCCAAACTGAGTCGGTTTTTGTCGGTTTTCGATTAATTTGGATCGATTTGCGATTTTTTAGCGGTCCGATTTGGATCTGAACACCCCTAAGGGTGCTGCTAACTGATAGTGATAATGCCGTAACATTGCCATCATATTCATACCAACGTGGCTCCCGCAATAAGCAGAGTGGGTAGCTATTATGGTTCCAAGGCTCCAAGCTTGTTGTGTGAAGTTGGGGACTGAAGAAAGGGATGTAAGAAACAAGAACCATGGTAATGGTAGAGTTTAACATATTAGATCACTTTTCAATTTTACTTGGACGGGTATCTGGACGACAAAATGGGGGGCTCACTGCCTCCTTGCAATTCAAAAGGATGTCGACCGAAGCTCGATGGCCATCATTCCAGATGTTTCATGTATAAACTTATAAGAGTAAAGGTGAAAATTTATCATCCACAAAAAATTATTATGACATTTTGATTCTAAAAAATAAAAAATATTAATTTGATTCTCACGAATATAAAATACGGATCAAAATAGTTCCTAACAGAGACTAAAATATCCCTAAAAATTAACCTAAAAAGAATCAAATTGACCCGCATTTTATATTCTTAAGAAATAAATTGATACTTTTTATTTCTCAGGGACCAAAATATCACCGTATGCTTTTGACAAACACCAATTTGAACCTTTATTCAACTTATAAATTATCCAGGATTAAAAGGAAAATGGAAAAAAAAAAAAAAGTACAAACACATAAATGATACTTCTCAGTTCATGTAAGATTCTTTATTCACAGGACGAGGTTTTAAATTTGGTTCTCCACCTTTACTAATTTCTCAACGGTAATTTAACAAACGATCCCTAGAAATAATCATTTATCTATCAAACAATACTCGTCTACGTCGTAAAAAAGGAATTTGGATCCTCTAATTTTAGGAGGAGAAAGTCACATATATTTCTCTCTATCTCTCTCTTTATTCATTTTCTCTCTCATCCTTATCTCCTTATTTTAATCATTCTTCTCTCTATCTTCTATAGACACAAAATCATCATAACTTTTCTATCCTAAAGTTAGAGGATGCAAATCAGTAAAAAAGAATATCCTAGCTATGTGAACATTTTACATTCCACCTACTTATTTGATCTCATAAGATAGCATAATCTAAAACATTTAAAATAGATGATTTTTGTTAACAAAAAAATAAAACAGATGATTTGATGATGACCTTATTAAAATGTGTAATTATATGTCCCTCCCTCCATATATTTTGTTCTTTTTCATATATATATATATATATATATATAATTATTTTAAAATAATTTTTTTATGTGCCATGCAAATATGCAACGGATAAGGACCTTCTGTCTCATTTTAGTATACCAAAATTTTAGCTTACATCACAAAATTTTAACCTACTCTTTCTTATGTTTGGAATAGTTAAATTATTATTATATTTGGTAATTTCCCATGGATGAATTATTATTATTAATTCTAGAAAAAAATATAATAGTTATTGATATGTTATGAGTTTATGAGGTGCCATCTCATATGCACCTCTGAAAAGAGGTGCATCCTGCACCACATACAAAATTTCCTTTTTACCCCAGTTTTTATTTATGAAATTTCTTTCTTGCCCTGACACTTTCCACCCAGCTAGCCATGTGAAACATCTCATTAGCCACCACGGACGACAGCAGCATTTGTCCTCTCGTCCCCTCCCCCGGCGCCACCACACCGTACCAGTCGTCTTCCACCTTGGATTGTCGTGGAGTCCAGATCCAGACCCGAATCCATCGTTCAGATCTTTTCCCTCTTCATCGCGGTGGCATGTGCCTCTGCGGCGGCCCCCGCCGCCATGGCCACCATGACCGCTCAAGCTACAACCACTTATGGGGAAACACTGCAGCTCTATGTCGCTATGTGCCGATTGATTTAAGGCAATTCTTCATGAACCCTAGTTGTACCGTCGTTGTGGAGGATGACGACATCTATGGTGGAAGGCAACAACATCCACGATGGAGGATGTCAGCGTTTGCAATAGTACGTGGCAACAACGATTCGCGTGAAGGCGGTGATGCGATGTCTGCAACGGCACTCGGTGTTGTTAGGCGGTAGCAGTGCAGTATCTCGTGGTGCTGTGTGACTGGTGAGGGAACTGTGCTTTCTGTATGTGTGGTGGTGGTCGGAATTCATGGTGGTGGTGGTCGGAATTCATGGTGAAGAGTAGAAAGATGATGATCATCAGATAACTTATGGTGCCATCGGAAAAAAAAAATTTGCACAAGGACAATATTGTCATTTTATTGTTTTTTAAGTTTTAATCTCAACCATTGCTTTTATTTATTAATAAATGCGTGGTTGTGATTGAAGGAGCATGCTGAACAAAAGTTATGGAGGGTGCATACTAGCATTCACCAATTTATGATAAGTAAAAATAAGTCAAAGTAATAAATTCTAAAACAGATTTAATCATGTTGAGAATGACTCAAAATCACAAGGCTTTGTTCAGAGGCAATTCGCGAGGCGAATGGATTGTCACGACGAGAGACAGAGGAGTCCAATTTTGGAGCTCTCTGGCTCGCCTAGCGAAAGGGCAACCGCGAGGCGAAGATCAGTGATAACAGAATCTGTTCAAGGTTGTTACAATCAGTTGGAGGTGGTTAAGTTTGTTTGAGGCTTCAAACTAACTTGGATCTTAAAGCTTCACAATGATTGGTGGTTTGAGCTTCACATGGATTAGTATCTTCACATGGATTGATGACTCATCTAGAAGCTATTAGTGATTGATGTATAGGTTATATATACATATCATGGAATAGGCTTAAGTTAGAGAAGGGAGTTGAGAGATGAGAGAATCATAGAGTGATTGGTAAGAGATTGAGAAAGTGCATAGGAGTAGAAATGGCTATCTTGGGGTATTTCTTAGAGGCATGCTGTGAATCACATGGATGTATGAGACTAGGCAAGATAGGTGGAGATTTCTATTGTAAAGCTTTGTATCTCTTTGTTCATGATAGCGAAAATTGGCTGCTCTCTCCCGTGGATGTAGGTCGTATTGACCGAACCACGTAAAACCCGGTGTTCATCTTTATTTACTTGTTTTGTTCTTGTTTATCGATTAATCTTTGTTCTAGTTTCATTTGCATAATTCTTTCTTGCATTGTTGTGCTTTGTGTTTCATGTACATACAAACTTGAATGTTACTTCGTGACCTTTATTTCACAACAAATCCATCCATTGGATCCTCTAAAGTGTTAAACTCTCTAAAGTGGGAAAGTAATGGTGTATCTAACATTAGATTATTTTTAATGGGTTAAGATCTTCGTGCATTTATCAAATCAATGGTAGATGTCCCTTTACTTTCCCATTCTAGAGATTTTCTCACTTTAGAGAAGTTATTTCCTTAATGTTTCCTTCATCCGTCTCTAACCAATTTATTTTAATATTCTTATTGTTATTTTAATTTTAGGCTCGATATTATTATTGTTTTTTTTTTATATATAAAGAATGGAAGATATTATTATTGTTGTTATTAAAGTGTATCTGGAAAATAATTAGAAAACGACTATTATTATATAGTTAAAAAAAGTACAAGTTAAAAATTCAATCGTCCACCGAAGATTATATTGGAAGTAAACAATTCCAATTAATTCGGATTATCTTTTTAATAATAGAAATGATAGTCTATCAAGAAAAGAAAGAAAGAGCAAAAGTTAGACATACTCATTTTTTTTCTTTTTTTGTGTAAGCCGAAAAAGAAATAAAAATAAAAAATGGAAAAGCTATAAAATAATAAGTTCCTGTGACTTATATCTGCATCTGCATATTATATATGTGCAAGTAACGTTGTTCCTTTAATAAATTGAATCAATGCGGTGCTTCTTCCTCCTAAGGGGTCATATATCATTATATAACGCATTTTAAGCAGGATAGTGCATATATATTTTGCATATGGACACATTTCCAACAAACTTGAAGCAGAATATTGCCTATATACGTATAACATGATATAGTTATAGAGAATCTTTTATGAGTCATAGATGTCATGGTATTTGCGGTGATAATTGATTAATTGTGTTTTGAGATCTATGTGAGAGACAAGAGTACGAGGGAAAAAGGTTGAAATAAACAAACATAAAAAAGTTAGCGCATGAATTGCCATTTCTTTGTCACCTATGCAATGAAAAAGAAAACCTAGAAACTGAGCCAACAGTGCCCAAAAGTTGACATAATCTTACAGTTACGGGAGCCTTGGATGAACAATACTAAATAAATACCATTTGTTTTTAAAAAGGATGTAGTCGGATTCCTAATGATTCAGATTGTAATCTGCAGGAAGCATTTTATTCGCTCACAGTGCAAAATGATATTCAAATTAAATCACCATTTGAAGACGTAAACCGCACCGGTAATATAAAGATAACAGCTAAATCAATATTATAACATCTTCCAGTGCCGACCACACGGGAATTCGAGTTTTGAAGATGGTTTGTTGAATTTTGCCAAGTGTTGCTACTAAATTGTGCCATATATCAATCTGTTATATCAATGAGTATTGATGTAAGCGGAAGGGGTTTGGATCTCTTAGGGTCTGTTTGGTTTGCATTTTCATTTCCTGTTTTCATTTATTATTTATATTTTCTAAAAATTATTTTCATTTTCAAATTTTAAATTTGAAAACGTGTTTGTTTTGACTTCCTGTTTTCAGTTTTCATTTCCTATTTTCAAAAATCTAGAAATGAAAACATTGAAAACAACTATTTTTTATTTTCAGATTTGGGTCCAATTCAGAAAATGTTTTCAGTGAAAATATTTTCATTAAACTCAACCAAACGCATTTTCAAGCTCATTTTCTATTTTCATTGAAAATGAAAACAGGAAATGGTCAAACCAAACAGGCCCTTAAGTATGATTCTGAGTTCGATCCTTGGATTTGTGTGTATGAAAAAATATTATTGGAAGGGATACTCGTTTAGGCGTTTGATCGTATCTCAAAAGATTAGTCTTTCACCTATCGGATGGGAAGATATTCTGGGAAACCAAAAAATATATCTAGCTGTTATTATAAATTTAATTTGAATTTAATTCTTATTCTTATCATATTGACCGAAAATGTAAATCATCAATAGTTTCCTTTCTCACTATTACTAAATATCATCTCCATGAATGTATTAAAAAACATCTCTATGTTGTGTCACCAACAATATTTTCAAAATTGTGTCATTCAAATGGTGAAGTACTGTTCAAGGTTCAATAGTTATAGTAATTGAATTATGATCGAATCGGTGATAATTAAATATATATTATATTAAGTAAAAAATTTAAGACAAATCAAATTTTAAATTAATATAAAATAATCATATTATATATTACATAAGATAAAAAATCAATAAAAAATAATAAATAATAAAATCCATGTATATGTATTTTTATATCTTGTCATTACACCTTTATTTGGCTAAAAACTTTATATTTTTATAATTTAAAAATAAAAATTTCAAAAAAAATTTAAAAAGAAAAAAAGATTAATTTGAATCGATTCTCACCACTGATTTTGGATCGATTTGACCAGTTTTAAAACCTAACAATTTTTTGGTTTGAACGAATCGGACATCTGATCGAATCCTAAGCCAACCGATCGATCTGATTTTCAAAACTATGGTCACCAACATTTCATTAAGTATTTGAATTTCATCATTATCTTACGGGAAAACAAAAAAAATAGATTAATATGATTTTGACATCTATCGTTATTTTCTTATGCGATGAGGAATGTGTAATAACTTAGGAGAATGGTCATCTGTGCCTTAGTGCATTCGTTATGAAATAGAAAAAAGAAATTTTCTATTAAACAGTCATGTATTCAATGTTTGGAAAAGTTTTATATTTGGCTTTTCAATGAAAAATTATTTTTATTGAATTCGTCAATCAATAACTTAAAGATACTAGTTAAGAAAACCCTCCCTAAGAATATTGGTTAAGAAATAATAAAAAAAAAAAAAACTTTACATTGAGAATTATAACTTTCAAACTTTATATAAATTGAATACACTATTTTTCAATACATAATTTTTATCTTTGTTTCCTTAACTAATATCCTCAGGGGACCCATTAACATTTGCCTTAAAATATTTAAATATTTATTAATATTTTTATGAAATTTACTAATATTCTAAAACATAATTTAAAGAATTTAATAGGTATGCACCATCACTATACCTTTTTTCTAGTAAAAGCTCAAATTGGTCCTTGACAGAAAAGCACAGTGATATTTTGGTCTCTGAGAAATGAAAATACCAATTTGGTCCTCCCAGAATGTAAAATGCGGATCAATTTAGTCCTTTTTGGATAAATTTTAGGGACATTTTAGTCCCTGTTAGGAACTACTTTGATCCGCATTTTACATTCTTGAGGATCAAATTGATATTTTTTATTTCTCAAGGACCAAAACGTGATCGTTTATTTTTGTGGAGGACTAATTTGAATCTTTACTCTATAATCAACTAATTATAAGTTGTTGCATTATTGAAAATGTTTTAACTCTTATCACAATTATCTGAAAAGTTATTTTTTTTTCAAGTGAATGTAAAATGATAGGAAGTGAGGTACTACTCTGGGCCTAGAGCAACATGGGTGATATCTCTCTCCAATGAATTTATTTTATACAAAATGAGGATCGAACTAGAGACCTCTCACTAAAGAGTATCTCTATACACAATCGTCCTGCCTGATAATAAGTTTCCATTAGACCAACCCCATTCGGGTAAGTAACATATCGCATAATAATAATGTCAAAGTTTTTATATCTATAATATCAAAATTAAACTCCAATTTAGATCTGTAATCTTTTTATAACTCCGGTAATCTAGCAAAAAAAAAAAAAAAAACTGCAAACAAAAAAAAAAAAGCAAAAGAAAACTACTTCTACTTTCCAATTGTTTGTGAGAACTGGGAAAGCAAAAAGAAAAGGATACGGGCGTTGGTGTTACTACGTAGGCCTCCACATCCTATAAATACCCGTCAATCTCACTGCACCCCCACCGCGCTAAACTCTGTTTTTTCCCCGTTCTTTTCTTATAATAACCGAAACTTCTAAGTATTAACTGAACCACGAGAACGAGAGCCAGTCATGCAACCCAAACCCAGACCTACTAATACTATTAAGTTCCTCTGTAGTTACGGCGGAAAAATCCTTCCACGCGCCACCGACGGCGAACTCCGCTACGCCGGAGGCCATACCAGAGTCTTTGCGGCCGATCCTTCTATTTCTTTCTCAGGTTTATTCCTATTTCCCTTATTTAATCTCACTTCGGATTTCACCATCGTCTTGGTTTGGTTGATTTATTCGAGTGTCTGACTGTGTTTGCGTTTTACAGAGTTGATGGTGAAGCTTAGCGAGTTGTGTGGTTCGTCGGTTACCTTGAGGTGTCCGTTACCAAACGGAAACTTGGAGACCTTGATTTCGATCACCAGGGACGAAGATTTGGCTAATATAATTGAGGAATACGATCGAGCTTCTTCGTCGTTAACTCATCCCTTGAAGATCAGAGCCATTATTATGCCACCCAAGAAATTATCTCCTCCTCGGTCTTCTGCGTCCATTGCCACTCACTCCTCGTCCGGATCGCCTCACTCCTCTGCCGAATCAATGCCGTATTCGGCGGCGCGTCAGTTCGTCCGCCGGAATTGCTCGCCGGCTGGGTATCCAGTTGGTATCGGTTACGGGTCGGGGAAAGGTTGCTGGTACCCGGGGCAATTCGACGGAAGCCCTAGACTCCTTTATCGTGGGCCTCACTCATATAATTTCTGTCACTGATGCAAAGAGAGAAATACCTCATACTACATCATTGTAGTTCATAAATTGATGATGAAGAAAAATACCAAAGGAAAAACAGAAGCTATAAACTAAAAGGAAGATAGTGAAGAAAGAAAAACAGATGAAATATAATCAATTTTTTTTTTTAATTTGAGCTTGAGTTTTAAGTTGTTGCTCGTGTAGCTAGTTATGGCGTTTAACCGCTGCTTGTACAGACAATTATGTGACGTTTAGTATGCATTCCAGACTATTCTAGTTGGATATTATTATTATTATTATATTATTATCACCAAAAATGTTATATAAACACACAAAACCTAAGTTTTTCATCACTCTGTTTTTCTTTATTTTTTATAATTCTTTCGATAGATATATAGACTGTAACAAGAGTAAAAATAGATTTTCTTTCACGTAAGGGGAGGAGGGGGAGAGAGAGAGAGAGAGAGAGAGAGAAATTCCAAGCATGGAAGAAAGATTCATCCAGGAAAACGAAAGGCTGTTGACCAAGTAAGGACAAGGCAGTGGCCTGACATGGAAGTGGTTGTGTGCACGACTGTGAGGACCGCGATGTGCTATGCTTTGCTGGCTGACATTTGTTGGATGCTTAGAATTAGAAGTGCATGTCGTAGAAGCTATTGCCATTCGATTTGGACCCTCTCTCTATGCCTCTGACTGCTGTGCATGAGGCAGGACCCCATGTATATGTGGAGAGTGGAGACAGATTACTTGCAACCTCTACAATCGGAAATGATTGATTGAATTCACTTTTGCAGTATTTTTATAGATTGTATTTGTAAATGGAATATGAATTATTTTTCTCGACTTAATTTTTTTTTATAGATAATAATCTTACTTTCTTCTTCACTCCGGCGAAGCAGGACGGCAAAATAGAAATAGTACTTGACTCCTGGTATTACTTTCATTGGATTGGTAGATAATTAAATTATTCTGTTCAGTTCAACGACGTTTGACGTGCGGAAGAGGCAGAAAAAATAATTAAATTATTTCCTTACCTGATGACCCAAGGTCCTGATCTTCCTGAAGATATGGAATTTTAGCTGCAAAGTAACTAATTTCATAGCACTCTACATGATACATTTATCTCATCTGTTGCTTCTACTATTCCTTATAATGATGCATCTAATCTAATCAGCTCAATCTCTGAACTTCGAATATCTTTCCTAAATGTCTGACAGAAATTAATGTATAAAGACAGTTTAGGCAGGAGAAATTAGAAATGGTTAAAAAATAAAATTATTTGGGTAGGGGTGGCTCAAGCAAATGCTCTGGACAGTATGCTTTGCCATCTCTTCCTTCCTTTGGTGCGATCTGCTAGAGCCTTTACTTCTCACAAAACAAATCTTCTTTTTGGCAAGTTTGATTCAGTGTTCATGGAATTGTGCATAACTTCATGTAAAACTGGTCACCCATTTCAGCTTGTTTGTCATTTGATCTCTAAGCCATCTCTGAAGCTGAAGTAGCTGCTTGAATGGACATCATCTCACTAACTTCTTGAAACAACTGCAGAGCTGATTTGCGTAAATTCAAGAACATCCTGATAGAAAACAAGAAATTTAATCAGTTGCAAGTTTAGTAAGTAATAAGTAGGCAAAGATTAGTAGAAAAAGTGCAAATCTTATATATAGAGTAGAATGTAAAGAATTATACTTCAGGGACCAGACAAGAGTAAAATGAATAACTCTTATGCCAACCATTGCTTAACCAAACACTGCTAGTATCACAGTGGAATCTAACACCTAACAGATTTATTAGTTTTACCAGATCAAAGGCTATTTTTATCTCATCCCTTTTACAAAACTTGGTAATAAGCATGTTAAATGTAAAACAATCAGCTATAAGACCTTCAAGTTTCATCCTTCTAAAAAATTTAAAGCAACAACCAATGATCCAGACTTAAAATACCCAAGAATAAGAGAGTGCCATGTTATCCTATCTGACACAAAACCTTGTCTGATCATGTCATTGTATAGCATACAACATCTTGCCATGGCATGCCACTTTGAATATCCACGCAGGAGACTGTCGTAAATTGCTAAACTGAAGCATATCTACTCCTCATTGTTGAAAGGATATCATTTATCTTTGATATTTTCCCTTTCCTTAAGTATCGATCCATAAGCACATTGAATGCAATAGGATTGGGGTCAACAGTCAACACCTTTGTTCAGCATATCTTCAAAAAATATACAAAGCAGCTCTTGAATGTCCTTCCTTAAGAAGACCATCAACTAAACTAGTGTACACAGCAGGATTTGAAGATAATAATCCTTTTTCAATTGCCTTCACTGAAAAAAGGAGTGCAACAACCATTTTACCCTTCTTGCATAGCCCCGCAATAAGACTACTGTATATATCACTGTCAGGCATAAAATTATTTGTAACCATCTCATAAAAAAGAGCAACTGCATCCGATAGATTTCCTGATCTACTTGTCCAAGTAAGTATTGTGATGTAGAAAACATTATCAATACCATGAGGAATGCAACGAAGTCTGCAAAAAAATTTTGGCTTCATTATTATGTCCACCAATGCAAAGTCCTTTCAATAGACCCGTATACGAACTGACTTGGGAAATGGCCTAAACTATTCCCATTTTGGGAAACATTACAAATACTTTTAATGCATCACCAGAATTTCTATAACTATTTATAATGCAACCAAAAGTCTCAATGCTTCACCAATGTTACAATCATTAAGATAATCAGTGACAGCAGGTGATATTTCTATGAGATCAATAGAGTAAAAGTGATAGATCAAATTAGAAGATAATACCACAAGTTCACAAAAAAACTAATAGTAAAAGTGATAGATCTCCATCACTTATCAACCTGAAGAAACCAATAAAGCAGAATGCAATACTGCAGATTGATAGCGGATACGAGAACATGAGTGACGAAAATATTCTAGACAACAAACAAAACCACTTTGACCAAGAAACAAAGTATTAGTTTGGCTTATCAAGATTTTTTAATTCTGAGATTTATAAGGCTGATTAAACTTGAAGCATTTTGAGGAGTAATAAATAAAAATCATTTATTGACCTCAAGCACAAAACAGTTTTAGCAATGCAACTTGTTACTCCACCATAATTTGCTCCAAGGCTTCGTTAGTTCTCCAGACATGCACCCATAGAAAAAATTGATACCATTTGGCAGCTATGTCTGCCAATAATAATGTGGACAAACATAGATTTCAGTGTTTGCTAGTGAAGCTAAGCAAACAAGAGTGAGGTGCATGCTCCTTGAGTGCCAACAATTCATCTTTGATGCAGAACCCCTAGTGGTTGCAATCCATTCAAACATAAGGAATACTGAAAAAATTGACCATATCATGAATGTTTAAGACTTAGGATTTTCATCAAACAGGTAGCACGCAGCAAAAGCAATTGTCTTTTAAGATGAACTTGTCACTAGAAAATTGTTCTTATTGATGATGCAATCTGGAAAATTTATGGGGAATGAAGAAAATCCTGGACCGGAGAAATTTATAGGAATTTAATAACAACAAATGAATGTATATAACAATAGCATACCTGCACCACCGAGCAAACGACGGCAGATCGGAGGATGAAAATAGTAAAGATGAATGAAAGTGAAAGGCCACGTGTTAAGTTATGATGCCACCTTGTTTTATTTGTTTGTGTTCTGTTATGATGTCCTCCTACTAATGATAGCGCTTGGTTCGGGTCCCCACTTTACTGGCTGGGGGTGTTTCACAGGAACGCTATTTAATCCATTTTTTTCTCGTACGTAGTAGTAACTCTCTCTCTATCAATCGGAGGAATTCTCATCGATCCATACACATAACATACATTGTGGCTACGTGACTTCCCCATTCTTGATCAATCTCCTCCGCCATGGATCCCCCCAATCCAGGAACCTTCCCCATTCTCTCCTACGTCATGTCCCGTCTACCTTCTTTCGGCGCCACCACCTCCGTTTCCCATTCTCAACCAGACATCGAACAACCGCCACCCTCAATCGTAGGCCAAATGCCGAACCTCGCCGATCCAAAACTCCTGGCCTCAATGACCCGCGCCATTTCTGACGTGTCCCAGGCCCGATCCGTCCTCAATCTCATCGGGGAGCGTCCCGCCCATGAAGACGTGGACAATGCCAAGGCCCAACTGGCCGACATCGAAGCCCATCTGTCGCGACAGCTGCAAGAGATCGTGGGCCTCCCCAGGCCCCCTGAAATCGAGGCGCTCCAGTGGCGGGATCACTTGGCGAAGAGAGAGAAGGAGTGCAGGGAATCGGCGGAGAAAGAGAAGCGCGTGTACAAGTCGCTGATACAGCTGGACGAGATGCACGACGCTTACGAGAAGCTCCTTAAGGACGCCGAGAAGCGTTTGGTGAAGATTTACGAGAATGCGGATGAAGATGAAGATGATGATGATGGTGAGAATGACAAGGGTGGTGGGGATGAGGAATTAGAGGTGAAGGAACAGGTTAAAGGGATACTGGAGGAAGCGTATGGAAAAGGGGTAGATCGAGTGAATCTTTCTGGGCAGCGCCTCAAGTTGCTGCCGGAGGCCTTTGCAAACATTCCTGGCTTGTTGGTGCTCCATGTTTCCAACAATCAGCTTTCGGTAACCTCACTTGCTTGTGTTTTTTTGGTTCGCGCCCATTAATTTATGTTGTTTTTGACGTTTAATTGTTTCATTGCCAGTCTGTCCCAATGTCTATTCTATTTCAACATTAAATGTACCTTTTCTGAAACAACTGTTATTTAATCATGATGATTGATCTTTTGCAAAATAGATTTGACTTTACGTTTTATTCATTAAACCGCTTGCCGCGATGCTTACAATTTGGGTACTGAGCCACATGTCGTACACATGTTTAACACCAACTATTTTTCCAATTCTAATAATATGGTTGATGATATTATACATTATAATTTTTTAATTTTCAATTTTAAATAATTATGTTTGCTATAGCTATAGGTACTTGTTGTGATGTTAATTTTCAATGACATCAGCTTTTGTTTGCTGTCACCATTCCAATATTATTTTTTATTGATAAACCGTTATATATGTTTTCTTTCTTCTTCTACTTCTTTTATGACTGGTATTCTGGCTGTCTTCCCCCGTGTGTATCAATGTTGTGTTGCGGGTGTACCAACGTACTTATCTTGCATAGTAGGATATGAATCTTCAGTCACATTCCTAAGAAATTTATTTGGAATTTGTTTTGATTTATTTTATTTTATTTATGCTGCGTCCATATATAGCTAATAAGACTATTCATGAAAATTAAACAACTATCAGTATAATCTAGCTTTCATTTTGAATGCGTACTCTTCTCGTGCTCCATTGATATGTTCAGAAACATATTGAGAGTACTGATTTACTTAGTTTATCATAGCCCCTCTTACAATAATATTTTACTGCATAACAGGTCATTCGTGATTCAATAGCTAAATTGCAAAATCTTGAAGAGCTTAATATCTCTTCAAATCTTTTGGAGTCACTGCCAGATTCAATTGGCTTCTTACAAAAGTTGAAATTCCTTAATGTCTCTGGAAACAAGCTGAGTATCCTTCCTGATTCCATTAGCCAATGCAGGTAAATGCGAGAAACAGATATATATTCTATTGCGAAATTTATAAAAGCACCATTCTTTATATTGGTGTGAGGGTCATCACTTTGGGTAATAACTGTGGTTTGGGATTTAAGCTGAATCAAATAACTAGGTTCTACTCTAAAATTTATGGTAGACACCAACATCCATTTGTTTAAAGAAGATGCTTAATTTTGTAACTACACAGGGTGGCGAGGAGAGCCTCTTATGTATATATTGAAGGGAAAAAGCTCCTCTAAAGTGAGTTTTTCTCTAAAATGAATAAGTAAAGAGGTTTTCACCCTTGATTTGATAAAATGCATGGAGATTTGAACCCACTAAGAGCATGTTTGGTTTATCGTTGCAAATGTATGTTTGGATCCAAAAGCACGTTTGTCCCAAAGGAACTCTATAGATATTTTGCCTCGAATGTACGTTTGGAATTTTCCAACGACAAATCAAACATGTACTAAATCATCTAATGATGGAAACTTTTTATTTGTTTACTTTAGAGAGTATATGAGCTTTATCCATATTGAAGCTACTGTACATTATATTAGTAAAAGTGGGTGGATTTTTCCACACGCAAAACAGCAAGAGCAAGTATGATTCCGATTTACATTTGTTGAATTTTAGTGAAAATCTTAAATATTGACATCATTTCAGAATTATTATTTTACTTCTACATGTTGCAACCTTTAAAAATCTACTTTAAAAATGTCCAAATATTTGTAAAACTTCTCCCCAACCATTTTAAACCTTGTTGTTTTTATGCATATGCACCAAGGTTAGAGACTCTATTACAAACAGTTAACTGAAAAGTGAAAAAATTAGTTAGTCAATCCAAAACTGATAAGTTAGCTTATAGAATTAGAAGTGTTTGATAAAATTAACTCATGAACTAGTTGATATAGATAAAGTAGTGTAAAAGATCAATATATATATATATATATATATATATATTGTTATTGTTATTGTTACTATTATGACTCATATTGTTGTTGTTGTGGTTGTGAGAGAGGAGCCGGTGAGTTTTTTGTTTATGTTGCCTTACCAAATAGCTCTACTTTTAACTATCATTGATGGAACCATGTGTTATATTAAATCATCAGGTCATTGGTTGAGTTGGATGCAAGCTTTAACAGTCTGTCATATTTGCCAACGAACATTGGATATGAATTACAAAACTTGGAGAAGCTCTTGATTCAATTGAACAAGATCCGATCTCTTCCTTCATCTATTTGTGAGATGAAGTCCTTGCGCTATCTGGATGCTCACTTTAATGAGCTACATGGGCTTCCTATTGCAATTGGGAAATTGACTAATCTTGAAGTTCTCAACCTGAGCAGTAACTTCAGTGACCTTAAAGAACTTCCAGAGACATTTGGTGATCTGAGTAGCCTCAGGGAATTGGATCTCAGCAACAATCAGATTCATGGACTTCCTGATACATTTGGCCGCCTTCATAGTTTGAGTAAGCTAAACTTGGAGCAGAATCCTATGGAATTGCCACCAATGGAGATTGTAAATCAAGGGGTCCAGGCCATTAAAACTTTCATGGCCAAGAGGTGGGTTGATATGTTGGCAGAGGAAGAAAGGAAAAGGACGCATGAATTGCTGCAAGAGCAAGGACAGAGTGGCTGGTTAACACGAAGCACCTCCTGGTTGAAGAATGCTCCTGGAAATGTCACTGACTATCTCGGAACTGCCATTAAAGAGACTATGTCCCCAAGATCTCCCAGAGATGCTTTTCTTGATCAGCAGCTATGATGAGCCTATGACGTGGTGAATGGTCATGCTGCCAACCAACTCTTCCCTGTTGGTTGCTACTGCATCCTTTCTACCTAATGGAGGATGGATGCTAACGTAATTTCTGTTTTGCATAAATCGTTGGATAATTAAGTACAGCAGTTTTGTTTATTAATTTAAAGGTGAAAAAAAGATAAAGGAGACAGAATTTACTATTTTATATTTAAAAATATTCTTTCATTTCTCCAACCTTTCAGTTTTTTCATACTTTAATCCAATTATATCCAAATCAACACAAAATTGAAAAAGCTTTCTGGTTTGAACATTATCTTACGGGCCATTTGCAGTTTTCAGCTGTATCAAGGCTCTCTGGGCCTCTCTTCACAAAGGAAACACTCATAACATCAGCGTCCAGAACTCTTGATTTTGAGCTCCCATTATTATGTCTAGAAAATCAATGTAGAAATTAGCCTCTCTATTGATATGATGTAAGATTTTAACTCTACCTGATACAACCAAACAAAGAACACAGCAGCAACAAAAAGAAAGAAACAAACACACTAAAACTAATAGAACAGTAAAAGAAAATAAGACATCAGAATTTAACGTGGTTCAGCCATGGTGGCTTACATCCACAGGAAGGGAGCAGTCTTTCACTATGATGAAACAAACAAGATCGAGTCTTTACACTAGAGTTCCCTTGGTACCTTCTTCTTTCTATCAATGCACCATTATATCAGAAAAATACCTCAAGTCTAACACTCTAATCCTTGTTACCCTTTCTCTCTGTATTTTTCACTCTCTGACTTTTCACACACAAGTTCTCACTGAAAGATGATATCAACAATATAATACTTCCGACTCTACTCGCATGCCTATACATCAAGTATATATAGAAGCAGTAGACCAGTCACGTGTTAGTCCATGACTTCCAAAATTCAGCTCCAAAGATAAAGATGCAGAGTAGATGTGGCCAGCAACTAACTCAACTAACTTGAAACTGATTTCAACTAACTTGTAACTGATTGTAGAGACACATCATCTAACAATTCTCCACCTTGTCTCTATATCATAAAACATCATCATAGTCTTGTCCTGCTCCCCCTCTTAGGTCTATTATTTGTCACAAAATCTAATCAGGTCCAAGCAGTGCTTGAACTTGGTCTGGGAAAGAGATTTTGTGAATGCATCTGCTGGATTTTCTTCAATAGCTATTTTTTCAACAGAGATCTCCTTAGCTTCAATTACATCTCGAATGAAATGTAATCTAACATCAATATGCTTAGACTTCTCATGGTAAACTTGATGCTTTGAGAGGTTTATTGCACTTTGACTATCACAGTTAACTGTGACCCTGCTTGGAATAATTCCAAGTTCACCAATCATGCCTTTCAGCTACATTGCTTCTTTAACTCCTTCTATAAGGGCTATGTATTCTGCTTGAGTGGTAGATAGAGCCACTACTGATTACAGTATTGCTCTTCAGCTAACAGCAGTATCAAATAAGGTGAACACATATCCTGATACGGATTTCCTTGTGTCAATATTCTCAGCATAATCTGAATCTACATATCCTTTAATAGCTTCTTCATATTGTGACTTTCTTCTAAACATCAAACCAGAAGATGATGAACCATTTAAGTACCTTGGAATCCACTTCAATGCTCCCCAATGTGAAGGTCCGAGGTCTGCCATGAACCTGCTAACAACATTTACCGCGTGTGCCAAGTCTGGTCTGCTTGACACCATGACATACATGATGCTTCCAACTCCACTTGCATAAGGAATTGCTAACATTCTAGCTCTCTCTTCATCTGAGTTAGGACTTTGTTGAACAGACAACTTATCATGTTGTCCCAAAGGAGTTAAGACACATCTTGCTTCATGCATTCTGAATTTTTCAACTACCTTCCTGATGTAACCATGTTGTGACAGAAATAATTCTCCCTTTGATCTATTCCTGTTAATGTCCATTCCCAGTATTTTCTTAGCTGCCCCAAGATCTTTCATTTCGAATTCTGAATTTAGCTCTGACTTGAGCTTGGCTATTTCATTCCTTCTTGAGCTTGCAAGTAACATATCATCCACACATAACAGTAGATAAAGAAGAACCTCTTCATTTCTTTTCAGAATATACACACAGCTATCATAGTTGCACCTTTGAAAACCCATTCTCATCATAAAGTCATCAAACCTTTTATACCATTGCCTTGGACTTTGCTTTAGACCATATAAGGATTTTTTCAGCAAACACACCTTATTCTTATCCTTAGCAAAGCCCTCGGGTTGCTGCATATAAATGGTCTCTTCAAGGTCTCCATGAAGGAAGGCGGTTTTGACATCTAGTTGTTCCAATTCAAGATCAAATTGAGTGACTATGGATAAAAGAATTCTGATTGAGCAGTGTTTGACCACATATGAGAAAATCTCATTGTAGTCAACCCCTTCAAGTTGAGAAAATCCCTTGGCAACAAGTCTAGCTTTGAACCTAGTCTTGTTACCATTTTGAACATCTTCCTTCCTCTTAAATATCCATTTACAGCCTACAACTCTCTGTCCCTTTGGAAGATCAACAAGAATCCATGTTTGGTTCTTTTCAAGTGACTGCATTTCTTCTATCATTGCTGCAGACCAGTTTTCCTTTTCTCTGTTGTTCATAGCCTCTTTGTAACTGTTAGGCTCATTTCCTTGCATTTCTTCACCAACATTCAGAGCATAGTAAATGAGATCAGCTTGTCCATATCTCCTTGGTGGCGCTATATTTCTTCTTGCCCTGTCTCTGACCAGGTTGTAGTCATTAGTCTCAAGTTCAGCCTGTTGTTCCTCAGTTTCTTCTTCTGTTTCAGTTCTGAGATTAGTGTCTTGATGACCAGGCAGCTCCACCTCAACTTGTGTATTATCAGTGTTGTCTTTCTTGCTGCTGGCTTCTCTTTGATTTAAATTCAACACTGCCATCCTTGATTCATCAAAGACAACATCTCGGCTGATAATGCATTTAGGTTCTCCAGATTCTATCCTCCATAATTTGTAGCCTTTAATACTAGAAGGGTACCCTATGAATGCACACCTGATAGCTCTTGGTCCAAGCTTGTCTTGCTTGACATGAGCAAAGGCCAAGGCACCGAACACCCTCAGATTTGAGTAGTCTGCAGGTGTGCCATTCCATAGTTCCATAGGAGTTTTAAATCCTATTGCAGAGGATGGACATCTGTTGATTAAATAGACAGCAGTGGTAGCAGCTTCTCCCCAAAAACTCTTTGGTTGGCGTGCACTCAGCAACATGCATCTAACCCTCTCAAGTATAGTTCGGTTCATCCTTTCTGCCAAACCATTCTGTTGAGGAGTTCTTGCCACTGTTCTATGTCTCTGGATACCTAAGTTCCTGTAAAATTTATTGAATTGCTCTGAAAGGAATTCCAGGCCGTTGTCAGTTCTTAAAATTTTCAGTTTAGTTCCCATTTGTGTCTCAATTAGAGTGTGCCATTCTTTGAAGATTACAAACGTATCACTTTTATTTTTCAGTATATAAATCCGTACTCTTCTTGAGTAATCATCAATGATGGTGAGAAAATAAGATCCTCCACCATGTCTCATGGTTCTAGCAGGACCCCAAAGGTCACTGTGAGCATATTCAAAAGGCCTGCTAGTAATATGAATGCTTAGATCAAACTTAACCCTTTTAGCTTTCCCTAATATGCAAATATCACAGAAACCTAGTTTGTCAATTTTATCACCATTTAGCAAGTTTTGCTTTGCTAATTCAGTTAAACCTTTTATACTAACATGTCCTAGTCTCATGTGCCAAAGTTTAGTTTTATCTATATGATTTTGGCATGCTACTGCAGCTTGAGCAATTATAGTGCACCCATCAAGTATATACAAACCATTTCTTTTAATACCTTTAGCTATTAAAAGATTATCATTAGAAACAGTCAGAATTCCATGTTTAATTCTAGTTGTATATCCTAGATTATCAAACATGCTTAGAGATATGAGGTTTCTTTTGAGTTCTGGGACATACCTTACACCTTGAAGTAAGATTTCTTGGTCAGTATGCATCTTCAATCGGATTGTCCCCATTCCTTGTATTTTACAGGGTTTGTTGTTGCCAAGCAGTACCGCTCCACCTTTTTTAAGGCATAAAGACTCGAAATACTCCTTCCTTGGGCACATGTGGTAAGTAAATCCCGAGTCCATAACCCAATCTTTCTCAATTTCAGAATTCAAGACTACTAAAATTTTTGCAGTTTCATATCCATCAGATGCTATTGCTGCATCACCTGGTTCTTGAGTGTTCTTTGAACCTTTGATTTTCGTCTCAGGGCAATTCTTCTTGAAGTGCCATTTCTTGTGACATTAATAGCATGTGAACTTGCTTTGAGACTGGCTCTTGGACTTAGATCTGTGTTTGATTCCCTTGCTTGTTCTTTTCTCTGGTCTTCCCCTTATGACATTCACACCTTCTGCATTGCTATCCGATTTTGCATCTTGCCTTTTTCTGAAGTTCTTTAGTTCTAATTGCAGTTGGAACCTCTTCAAGAGTGATGGTCTGATCCTTGTCTCTTCCAAATAGAATGGCATCTTTGAAATGCTCATAAGTATTTGGTAATGCACTAAGGAGTATTAGAGCCTTGTCTTCATCATCCAATTTCACTTCAAGATTCTCCAAGTCATCAGGGATCTTGTTGAAATCTGAGATTTGATCAGAGAGCAGTCCTTCCTCGGTCATCTTGAAAGAATATAGCTGCTGCTTCAAGAAAAGTCGATTAGCCACAGATTTGGTCATATACAGAGATTCCAATTTTAGCCATAGAGCTGCTGCAGTTGGTTCTCTTGCCACTTCTCTCAATGCTTTGTCTCCAAGGCATAGAATGATTGTACTTCTAGCCTTCTTAATCAAATCTTTCTTGTCTTTCTCGAGCATGGTATTTGGCAGAGCAGATTCTCCTTGGAGAGCATCTGCTAACCCTTGTTGAACCAGAATGGCCTTCATTTTTATCCTCCATAGACCGAAATCGTTGGACCCAGAGAACTTCTCAATGTCGAACCTGGTTGATCCCATGATAGAGCTCCCTCCCTAATTCTTGGTGTTCCCACAGACGACGCCAATTGCAAGATTTTAGCTCTACCTGATACAACCAAACAAAGAACAAAGCAGCAATAAAAAGAAAGAAACAAACACACTAAAACTAATAGAACAGTAAAAGAAAATAAGACAACAGAATTTAACGTGGTTCAGCCACGGTGGCTTACATCCACGGGAAGGGAGCAGTCTTTCACTATGATGAAACAAACAAGATCGGGTCTTTACACTAGAGTTCCCTTGGTGCCTTCTTCTTTCTATCAATGCACCATGATATCAGAAAAATACCTCAAGTCTAACACTCTAATCCTTGTTACCCTTCTCTCTGTATTTTTCACTCTCTGACTTTTCACACACAAGTTCTCACTGAAAGATGATATCAACAATACAATACTTCCTACTCTACTCGCATGCCTATACATCAAGTATATATAGAAGCAGTAGACCAGTCACATGTTAGTCCATGACTTCCAAAATTCAGCTCCAAAGATAAAGATGCAGAGTAGATGTGGCCAGCAACTAACTTAACTAACTTGAAACTGATTTCAACTAACTTGTAACTGATTATAGAGACACATCATCTAACATATGATGGAACTGCACATCTAATCCAAGTTAAGCATATCCCATTTTAGTTGGGATATAATGTGGAACACCAAAATGGAACAGACGATCTTCATCCTTTAATCAGTAAACAATGAAGCAACTTAATCCGGAAAACAACGAAATAGCATACCACATAATTAAGTAAATAATGAAACACTATCAGTGATGAAACCAAGTAAGTAACAGTATCCCAAGTAAGAGGAAGATCCATGAAACACTATTCACATATGAAAACTGTAAAACAGCATCCGCTTATTCAATAAATTATGTAAAATCCGACATAATTGGCAACACTGTTGTAAGAATATTGATCTTTTTCCTACTTTGTTCTTTAGTGTTAGACTAGTTAGCTGATTGAAAATATGGTTTAGCAGATTTGGCTCCGAACTAATAATTGTAATATTAGATTTAATTATATTTCTTGTTATATATATACCCCGTGATATGTCAATTCCAGATTTCTTTTGCCTTACTTTCTCATCGTTTCTTTTATCTCCGACCGCGGTTGAAATCCTGATGTTGAGCTGGGAGAATTTTAAACCGTGGCAGACAGATATATTCGATGGGGATTGGAAGCCTCCTTAGGTACGCTAGAATATTTAGAAAATATTTTATAATATTTTTATTATACTTTAGGATATATTTTTATGGAATATCTTACTTAATTCTTAAAATATATTATGAAATCAATTACTCATTTGATTAAAAAAAAATTAAAGTTTATTTCTTGATCACATTATATTTTTTAATTTGATTATAATTACAGTTTAGTATAATCAGCTCGAGTTCACTTTGATAGCTCTACAGATACGAGTAAATATCCAATTTGATCCCTGAAATTATAGAGTCGTATCAACTTAGTCCCCCACATTATCAATATTCCAAAATGATCCTTGAAATTGCAAAATATATCAAATGCATCCCTGACATTACCAACTTAATATCATTTTAGTTCATGCAAATATCACCGGAGGGACGAATCTGATTAACTTTCTGCAATTTCAGGGATCATTTTGGAATATCAATAATATGGAAAACTAAGTTTATACGATCCTATAATTTCAGAAACCAAATTAAGTATTTACTCCTACAGATACCTTAACTCCTCGACCATTATCTAATATGCCATTTTACGATGCCACCTTTTCTGATGCGCTTCTCTAATATCTCAAAGTTCCTTTTATTTAGATTGGTTTTAGTTTATTATTTTTCCATGTGTTTAATTGTAACAAACTTAACTTTACCAAAAAAATATATATCTTTACCAAAAAAAAATTGTAACAGACTTAACATTAAATTATTTAAAAAAACTTTAAAGGAGTGTTAGATTATTTAAAAAATATCTCATAATATCTTTTTATTAATTCAATATCTTTATTGTACCTTCAGATATTTTAAAATATATTAGTTGATTCTTAAAATATATTTTGAAATTTCCGCCAAAAATAATATTTTGAAATGAATTAGTCATCTAATTGAGGAAACCATCTTAAGAATTATTTTATGATTTTCTTATATTTTTTGATTTATTTCCTTATTTATTTTTGAGCTAGAATTTAATATAAAGAGAAACCATTGCTTTATACCCAAGAGTTCTTGGATGAGATGACACGGGTCTCTTCCAGCTTAATCAGTGGTCTCGAGTTCGAATTCTAGTCCCTGAAATGCAACAGCATTAAAACTTTTGAGTGAGAGCTTTGTTGCCCTTGTGATCCTATCCGGCTTGAGGGATTAGTTAATTTCCGTAGTTACGCATGGAGGATGCCCTCAGAAACCAAAAAGGAAACCATAGTTCTTTCCTTTTTGTATGATATCAAACACATACATCCTTTGTATGAAAATCGAATCGGACTCCAACTAATCTGAATCCCAATCGAGAAGGCCCATTTAAGGAGGTAAAGTTCTCCCAACATCTATTTTTTTTCATTCATAAGACTTCAACCATAGACCAATTTGGTTGCCACTTCTACCAACATAATTTCTTTATATTCATTCTCTTTGTTCTTAATCATCTCACCCTCAATCTTCCTGTATTCCTTTTCTTTTTATTAATATATATAGGGTGGAATACTCTTTTCCCTTCTTCATGTTTTTTCCTTTAGGAGGATTTTATATCAGAAGGTTTTAACTATCCTTCATTCCTTAATTTTTTTTTTAAAAAAAAAAATCTCACCCTCAATCTAATTCTTCAAGGTTTATTACTTTTTTCGGCCTCTTTATATGACTCCACTATGGTGCCATATACATTAAATTCCTTAACCACTGCAGCACTCCAACCGCTATCGGCCATGACTCCATGTGCTGCACATGTCTGCCAGAATATAATATAGTAGTTCACCAACCATACAACATAATAATATACTACTAGTAGCGTCTTCCTAATCCTCGGCTCTCTTTTTTCCTTTATTGGATCATCCATAAGTTCGGATCGTTGTTTTCTTTTCTTGAGAGCCTGTAAAGTATGACCAAGATTACCACAATTATAACGTTGTTGGTCGCCTTGACCGTGTCCTATTCTGTCTATGTGTTGCGTGATCCGAAAGTTGAAGGATTCTTCTATGTAGCGGCAACGCTGCCTCTCTTTTGGGTGGCCGTCGCAGTGATTGTTGCATCAGTGATAATCTTGGCTTTTCGAGCCACCATGGTGACATGGATCACAGTGTTGGTGCTTCTGGCCTTTGCAGGAAACCGTCGCAGGGTTTTGGTCCAACGAGGTAGGCGAATCACCCTTGATGTGGCATGGTATTTGGTCAGCGTTATATTCAGATCACAGAAGGGCCTCTTCGCCCTGGCTTGTGCCACCCTCGTCAGCTTGCTGGCCACCTATCGATGAATGAAGTAAATATAACCTCAATGAAGTAAATATCTCTGTTTAGTTACATTCTTTATAGTTTTTAGCTTCAAAGATGATGTTGGAAATGATATTCGGGGGAAAGAGCATCTTGAAGTAGTAGTATAGGCCAGTGTTTAGTAGGAATGAGGATCTCCTATCCCATTTTACAAACTTTTAATCGCTTTAAAAATAGCATGTAATTGACATATTTTGAAATTTGAAGAGGAAAAAAAAAATTATTCCTCAACTTAAGGAATATTGTTTCTTTAATTTCTTCTTTTTCTTCTTTTCATTTTTTTTGTTGGTCCTGCACCTTGTTCCTTGATTGGAATCACTTAAGTGATGAAATTTTATAAGCCTCAATTAATCGGATCAAGTAGATACGAGATTACTGTCATCTTCTACAATCAAAAGCATAAATAGAGAATTGAGTGTTAGATGTGTGTACTTGATATCAAGGACTCGAGAGAGAACAAGAGTTGACAGAGAATAAAGATGAGAGAAGACTCCCCTCTATCCGATTGGTTTTTAGTTCATATTAACCACTCAATGGATCAACGATTAAATAACTTAACGGATGAGGGCAGAGACCTGATCTCATCGAACATCAATCAAATGGCCCAACCCATCACGGTCCATTCAAAACAAAAGCCTAATAAGTATTCATCATATTGATCAAGTATTATTAATCATAATTAACATATTAATTTAATTCCTAATAATTAATTAATGTTAATCCATATTTTTGATTTATTAGAATAATTAATCTAACATTAAGTTTATATAAGCCTTGAGGTAATGTTTGAAGGACATTGGGATAGTAAGCATGAATTATTCATAGTTTCATACTTATGTTAAATATCAGCACGCAGTGGTTGTAGGATAAAAGAAGGAAGATCCTCTATCCAAACATATCTGATCTGGTCATCTGGATTAAACTTCACCGTTAAAAGGATTCCTTTCGCATAATTTTAGATTTAGTATATCTCTCGATGTAACCGACGTCCTGACTGTACAATATAATTTTTTGCAGAACATCCTCATAGCTTTTTCTCATTAATAAAGCATTAAGGCACTAAATGCTACTTTATGGGAATCGAATTAGGTTTCAAGGATTTCATTTTAAAAAAACAAGGTTGAGTTCCACTCACTATTTTCATTTTCATTCAAAGTAGTTCTGTCTCTCTTTTTTTTCTCGTGCTGGTAAATACCATTTGCAATATGACCAATGGTTTAGTGTTGCATTGTTTTGTTGTCCCATGATCAAAATTTAGATGAATAACTAATTTGCGAACCAAGAACCTAGAACAAAGATCATGTAGGTAAGAAATGGATGGAGAGAAGATGCTGGGATCAGACCGTGTTCCTCCTATTGCACCTTTAACATTGCTCCAGATTGAAACTAAATGCTGTAAATTTTGCGTCTTCGTGGTGGACTGATAGATTTTCTGTAATAGGATGGGATTCAGGTGCCAGCTAGCTATCAATGTAGATTCTGTCTCAACAACTCTGTTATTATTTGCTATGTCAATATCTGCGGTATCTAATTAGTACCATTTTACCTATAAATTAAGACTCTTTAAGTTTTGGTTACTAGCACTACATCAAAATTTGCTTTTAACGGCAATTATTTAATGACTATAAATCAATTGCCGGTAATTCATTCCAGAACCTAAAGCTTTTGTGACTAATCAATATTAGCCACCAATAAATCCTTTTATGTCAGCAATTATCATAAATGACATGTAAAAAATTATGTTGATCAAGGTGAAAATATTTGATCTCACTCCAAGTTTTATCTTTGTCCAAAAATTTTGAAACTCCCGTCCCTCACTGGTTGACTTATCGCCCGTTTGGATTGAAAACAACCCTAACCTTCTCTCTCTCATTCTTCTTTCTTTGTTGGCATGGCTTCTGCCAAGTTCTTCTTCAAAGAATGCTTCGATGGTATTTATCTCTCCTTCCGTTCCTCTCTCTTCATTTTATTTTACTAGATCATGAGCTTCAATTTTATGTCTTTCTGCATTTCTGGTTTTCAATTTTCGTGTGTTCAGTTTTTTGTGAATCTGGTATCATTTTATTCAGGATCAAGGGTTTTTTATATGTGTTTGAGCCTCGATCTGATGCTTCAAAAGTTCGATTTGCATTTTAAGTTGGATATTAAATTTCGACTTTGAAATGTCATGTTTTGAGGTAGATCTGGAATGTGTATATCATTTGCTTCTTATTTTATTTTATAATCTGGCGGTAAGATTTCTTTTAATTTTTGTGGTTTTGGATACTTATTTTTTTTTAGATTTTTGGTATTTATATGTTCATATATTTGATTTTAGCACGCAATCAATCATATTTGAAGAAATCATATGATATAAAGGTTCTCCTGTTCTTGATAGTTTATGTGTTTCACCTTTGCACACTAGTTGTTCGATAAAATACCAGACTAATGTGTTTTGTTGTAGTTGCTTTCTATGTATTTGGTAAAATGCTTGATTAAGTTGCTTGCATCTAAAAAGGGTACTTGGTTTTAAAACTTGTTTCTTATGGGTGTATAAACATTTTGTCACTCAATCCGGTTAGTGGTTAAAAGCAGTTTGCTAGTCAAGTGAGTGAACTGATTTATGGCTTCGGCACCTTTGTATTCGCCTCTTGGCACTTAGGCAAGAAAGCATATGTCTTTTACTCGCTGAATGCTTTGGATTTGTACTACTAGACACGTGTTTGGCTGCATGGCTATAAATTTTACTTGGATGCTGAATTTTGTCTATAGGGAAAGGGAGCAATAGCAATGGGGTATGCTTGATGATGGATATTTTGAGGCAAACCCACATACCGCTGCTGAAATTGATGTTTGAATGTAAGGGTTTTTCTTGTATTTATGTGAGATAGTGTACTATAATTAAAGGCTAGTGTAACTTAATTATTGCAATTGCAACTAATTTTGATTTACTTGCTTCTCTTTTATATCTTTTGTATCTTCTATTGAAATGGTATGACCACATCCATAAGGAACTCCTTTGGAGGTTCAACCAACAACAGCAACAGACTGCCTGGAAGAAGAAGAACTTCAAAGAAGAGCTTATGGAGTGTGGGTGTCGGAAGTAATGTTGCAACAAACACAGGTTCAAACAGTTATTCCCTAGTACAACCGCTGGATCCACAAATGGCCAACCATTCACCGTCACTCTCTCACTTCTCTAGGTTATCTCCCTCTCTCTCTCTCCATGCTGTGTTGTTAAGGACAAATCTTGCAGAATTTTTCACGAAATATAGATATAGGAACCTTTGTACCACTGATTTGTTTTTATATTCTTTTGACTATGGATAGCAATGGCAAATTATTCATTCCTTGATACCCTGGTCTTTGTGTGCCTGAATTTAAATAATGTCTTGTAATTTGCAACTAATTGTATCCTCACAAAGAATGAGAAGGTATGTCCTACTTAGAGAAACTGATAAAGTAAGCCACAGATCTAAGCTTTATCTATACCTATATGTGCTTTAAGATGACAAGATTATTTTTTTCTGCTGTTACGGAGCAAAGAAAATAGTTGTAGCAGGAGCCAGTATTCTAAAGTTGCTTCTATGCTACGAAAGATTCCTGGAATTGGAGACTACACTTCGGGAGCAATTGCCTCTATAGCATTCGACATGGTGGGCAGTTTATGTGATTTTGGTTCCTGGAAAGTAATTATTGGCTAATTCATTTCTTTCAGTTCCATTCATTTTTCTTTGAAACATATTCAAGCGTTCTCCTTTTAACCTTTGAATGAAAGAATGATAGACTGAGTTTTGGTCCTTTATCTTCATCTGTGACACACATGGAAAATTGGAATCTTGCTGCTTTAGTTATTTTTTTGTTTGTTGGATTTTGTTCCTTTAAAACATTGCTTGAATAATGAAAAGGACATCATTTTTGCCGCTATGAAACATTTGAATTGTTTGTTAGAAGGTCAAGCTCTTCTCTTGGGTTTGGTAAGCTTGCAATGTTTTGATTTAAATACATATATAAAGTGCTGGAAAAAGTGGGGAAAGCATCATTAAATTGAAGATTTTGAAAGTTTGAAAACAAGCATCATTAAATTGTTGAACTCAGGATAGACATATTAGATATTTCTTTGGTACTAGAGATGTTGATTTCCTGCATAATTTTATAAAAAAATTTGTCACATTCTTGAGAGTTTCTTATAATATCTTACTTACCTTTTTCTCTTAATGTATATCAAATGCTAGTCATTGACCACATTCTACAGCCAATCCCCTTCATTGATATGCCTTTTATGTATTCTTTAGCATGCGTAATATTATACAGTGAAAAGTTGCCTTTTGCAGTAGCTAAATCAAAGTTGACTTCTGAATTTCCGTGCTTATCTCATTCTAGTTTGAATTGCTTACTGTAGGATTTGAAACTCTACAGGCCTTAGCATTAATGGTGGTATCTATTGGTGTTGCTGTGGCTATGGTGACTGATCTGCAATTCCATTTATTTGGTGCTTGTGTAGCATTGGCATGGATTGTACCCAGTGCTGTAAACAAAATTCTCTGGTCTAGACTGCAGCAGCAAGAGAACTGGATAGCTTTGTCGTGAGTAATTTGTTACATCTTTATATTTTACCACTCCTATTTCGCTATGAATTCTTGATGCTATTCTGCATCATAGAATTTCTTTCTATAGCTTGTGTAATTTTTGGATTGATCAATAGGCTGATGTGGAAAACAACACCTATTACTTTGATTTTCCTGGCTGCTATGTTACCCTGCTTAGATCCTTCGAGTGTACTTTCCTTTGATTGGAACTTCGGAAACACTATGGTGATTTTCCTTTGAGAGAGAGAGGAAGAATTAGAAAACTCTCCCTAATGATTCTGAAGTTTGTTTCACATTTAGGGACTTTGGGGAGGTGTGATGTGTGGAATTGCGTTCCATACCTTGCTGCTTTTGTTTATACTTTACAAAACCAATTGGAAGAAAGAGGTAAGCAATGCTTCTCATTCTCTCTGAATTCTGAAACATCTGTAGGCATCTTTATTCTAGTACTACTGAAAAGTGATACTTTGCATTTATGGGTATGGCTGTTGAGGCACAGGTTGGTGTTGGTGATGGTCCCCTCCTCTGCAACAGTACGTGATAAGGTGAACGATGTTGCATACTCATATTCCTTGCCATCCCAATCCACACTTGGGTAATAATCAATACATAGATCCACCCATTGCATGGAATCTTCTGTTCCGTGTTATTTTCCCCAAATTCATTATTGATTGATGACAGTAGTTGTGTTTGTGTTATAAGGTTGAGAACTTTTTTCTCTTGAGTGCACTCCTCTCGATGGCGATGGCGAATGAACTGTTGTGTACTCAGGTATATAAAAATGATGTTGAATGAGTAGTTGTCTAAGGTGAAGTCAATTCTGAATTTAAACTGATAAATTTTCAATTTTTTTAATTTAGGCTCTTGCTATAAGTGCTTGCACTACATTAGTCTCTGTGGAGCCAAAGCCAACGATTGAAGCTAGAAATCGTGTAATGAAGGTATCAGCTTTTATTTGGTTTTTGAATGCATTATTTTGGGAAGAAATGTTGATTTCATTTAATTTGGCTTCAGTAGTACATTGGCTTCAATAGTCTCTTCAACTCTTCGAGGTTGCCGTTTGATAAAGTTAGCACTACATCCTTGATTTAGCTGAAATTACATGCACCTTCCCTCTTTTCAAAACCTATATAATTTAAACATATCTTGAGATTATTAGACAGTACAAAGTAACCCTAACTATCAAGTTGTCTCAGAAATAGTAACAACCATCATTCCTTGCTCAAAAGCAAAATTATTTACTCAAATACCCTAATTATCAAAACCTCAACAAATTAGCCTTTAATGGGTAAATTGGCTTAGAGAAAATCCTAAATGGAAGCATAACTACAATTAATATTAGTTATATTACTTACTTAAACTATAAATTCTGCCATAACACTTGCACACTGGATAAAGGCTTTAAGAAGGTCTAGATAAACACACGAATTTTTGTTAAAGTTCTTTGTGGTTAATTAACACAAAATATGTATCATTAACAATAAAATTCATCAAATTGAACCACTTATTGTGATAGTCAATCTGTTAAAAGGTGCCTTATTAATCAATATAGCTCTTTAATTTTATGCAATATATAAGCATTTGCAACTGTATGAATCTTTGTGTGAACTTCTCAACCACTGAAATTAGATGCTTGTATATTTAGGAAACTTGTTTTTTTTTTATTATAATGTGACTCCTAGAATTATGCCATTTTCCTTTGATTTCATGGCTATCTTATGCTCTCCAATAGCTGAATCCATGTTTTAAACCTTTGCAACAGCATAGCTGAGAAATTTCCTTATTTGGTTCAGAAAAAATGCAAGGAAGGACAAGAAATACAAAGGGTAGCTCAGATTGCCTGGAACATTATTGTTGATGACTACAATCAACCAATGTGCTTGCAATTTGCTAATTATCTTTCCTGTTTTTTTGGTTATCAATTTTCAATTTGAAGTCCTCTTTAATACTAGGTGCTCGATGAACTTAGAGAATTGACTCTTAGATAACTTTTTCTAAGAGCAACACATTAATAGTTTGTACGGGTGACTATAAATGTACTTTATCCAAATTATATAGAATACATGATTTTGTGACAGAGTCCTTGTGCATCTGACTTCACTCTTATCGTTTGTTCTGAACATACCGATTGATATATATATATATATATATATATATATATATATATATATATATATATATATATATATATATATATATATATATTTTAATAATTACTATCTTTTGTTGTGAATTTAATCAAATATATTGTTTTTCTAGAATTAATATTAGTATAATTTATTTGGAACATTTGTATGTATTGAATTTTTTAAATGTAATTATAATTGTCGTTAAAACGGTTGTTAATCAAATAGTATTTATAACTTTTAGTGGCAATAGTTATTGCCATGGAAAACTTCTCAAACTTTTACTGGCAATAGTCAAAAGTCGGTAAATGGATGGAGTGGGCATTGCAAAAAATATACATTTAGTGGCTATTAAAATTGACACTATAATTGCCACTAAAAATTCTTTGTTTTAGCGGCAATTAAATGGACCTTTACCAGCACTCTCTCTAATTGTCGGTAAAGCTTTTACCGACACCGCATACACCAGCCATTGATTAACTGCCGCTAAAACTTTTAGCGGCCATTTTTATTGCTACTAAAAATAGTATTTATTGCCGCTAAAAGTATTATTTGTTGTAGTGTAGGTCATTAGTTTTTGTAAGGGGATGAGTATAGATGGGTTGAGAGTACAGTTGATATTTGATAAGGCAGATTGATGATACCTTCCTGCTTCTGATCTCATAAGAAAGAGCATATCTTTATTTGGCATGATTTGCCAAAAAATGTTTTAATACTAAAAAAAAAAGAATGAGAACCATGATTTAAAAGAGAATATTAGAGAGAGTGTTAATAGTATTTTTTTTATGAGAATATATGGTTTATGACTTTTCTATACGTTTCTTTTTAGTTTATTTCAATAAGTTTATTGAATGAGTTTAGGAAAATAAATTAAAAATAACTTAATACATAGATGATTAATTAAATTGTTTATCCAAACGCGTTAAGACAATTGTATCATAATTTTAAATTGTCAAAGCAATAAAAATGAGAAGCACATAATACATTTCACCTCTATATTTAATGTTATAACAATAGTGATTTAACAATTTCTATAGGATAATTAATTTAACAATGGAAATGTAGGTGGCGCGGTATATCTTGTATGCTAACACCCTTTCTCTAAAGGGAACTTGCTAGGATGACAAAGTATACAGAGATGATTCAAGCATTCCAACATGAATATATGAAGGGAGCATTTGGATAAGATTAAATCTTAAAAGGCGGTAATATTATCTTTTTAGTAGAAGCTGGTATGTTAATGTAAACTAATTGAATTGTAAAACAGTCGTTTTTATGTGGAAAAAAGTTGTTTTTAGAAGTGCTTTCTCTGATTCCCTCAATAATTTTGGGATAAAAATTATCATATCCAATCAAAATGTGTCATCTCAATTAAATGAGTCGAGTTAGTGAGTCAAGTCATATTATTCTCATCATCTGATTGGGCCATCTAGGATAGGTAAAGTTACCTGTGGGGTACTTGAGAATTCAGCTTTTAGAGAAGCTATAAATTTGAATCATAGATAGTGTTTGGATAAGATTAAATCTTACTCAATTAGTTATTTTCAATGTAAAAGTTGTTTTCCAGTACAAGGCTATAAGTTGATATGTGTGAATAGATTGATTAAATTGCAAAATAATTATAGAATAAAATAAGTCAATTGTAGAAAAAGAGTAGCCCAAAGCCTTAAATCATTGTTCCACCAAAATAAATAGGGTTGTTCGCAGATTGGATTGGATCGGTTTTGAGCCAAAAAATCATCTGATCCAAAGATGGAAACAACTTGCGGTTTGGATTGAATCGATTTGTTTCCTTAAAAAAATATGATACAATCCAATCCAATGAAATGCGATTTGAATTGGATTGGATAATTCGGTTTTTATCGATACATCATTACATAATTATATTAAGTCGAAAACCAACATTAAACCTATATATACCAGAATTAATGTAGTTCTAGTTCCTAATTACATGCATGAAATCTTCTAGTACATGAATAACTATTGATTCCTTGGTACATGAATAACTATACAAATTCCAACATGTTTAGTGTTCAACAATTCCAACAAAAATATTAAAGAGAATGAGAATGTTTGTTCATAAAAGTATGAAAAATAATGCTTAAGTATGAGTAGTATTATAATTTAAAAAATAATAGTATATGTATATAGTAGGTCGGTTTGGATTGGATTGGATCAGTTTTCGCTCGGGGATCCGAAATCCGATCCAATCCAATGAGGTTTTGCGGTTTTCGGTTTGTTCTGTTTTCGGTTTTTCAGTTCGATTTTTACGGTTTGAATTGGTTTGGATCTGTTAATGAACACCCCTAAAATAAAAAGGACGGTTAAATATGTTTTTGCTCTCCATAAAATGAACGAATTTTGGTTTTAGTCTTTGTAAAAAAATTTATTTGTTTTTTGTCCCTCTAAATTCTAAAATCATTACTTTTGGTCCCTACTGTCGTGTGACATCTATTAACTACTTATGTGACCTCTGTGGTGTCATGTTAGCATATGATTCCGCTAAAAAAAATTTTAAACCCTAAAATGAATTATATTTATCTACTCTAAAATGAATGCCAGGGACTAAAAATTATGATATTAAATTTTAGAGAGATAAAAACCAAAAAAAAAATAATCTAGAGAATCAAAACTAAAATTTATTCATTTTATAGAAATCAAAATTAATAATTTTATATTTTAAAAAAGTCTGAAATAAATTTTTTTTTTTATAAAAAATAAAATCAAAACCCCCTCATTGTTTATAAAGCAAACATATTTAATATTTAACCCTAAAAATAATGAGACCGTAACACTGCAATTTGTCTCGCGGCACATAACACAAAATTGCAATGTCAGATGACATTTCACTGCAGCCACCAGCCAGTAAACACATGAAGAACACAAATATAATATACATCTAGCCACGCACATCCATCACGTCAGCACCCAAACAACTCCGCCGCCAGGCAAGCAAAACAAAAATTTATAGTGATATTTTGATTTCAAAAAATATTAATTTGATTTTTAGGAATATAAAATATAAGTTAAAATAATTTTTGATATGAATTAAAATATTTTTAAAAATTATTTTAAAAAGAATTAATTTTATTCTTATTTTATATTATTGAAAAATTGATTTTTTTTATTTCTTATGGATCAAAATATCATTATAAATTTTTATAGAGGATCAATTTGAGACTTTATTCTATAAATAATGAGTAAATATCCAATTAGATCACTAAAATTATAGGGTTGTATCAAGTTAGTCCCTCACATTATTAATATTCTAAAATGATCCTTGAAATTGAAAAATATAGCAAATGCATCACTAACATTATTCACTTAATTTCAAATGTATCTCTAACATTACCAACTTAATGTCATTATAGTCAATACAAATACCAACGGAGGAACGAATCTGATTAACTTTATATAATTCCAGAAATAATTTTAAAATATTGATAATATGAGAGATTAAATTCATACAATTCTATAATTTTAAAGACTAAATTGATCTTACCCTTTTTCCCTCAAAGTACGTAATGGAACGTGTTGCGTCAGGGGATGAACACTCATAAATATACCGGGCTGATATTTCCAATTAAAGGAAAATTGTTCATGAATATTTTGCACTTTATATTTGAACTAAGATTCATAAAAACAAAACCCACACAATAAAAAAATTATTTTTTTTTTACTGTCAATAAAAAAATTATTAAACACCATCAACCCCCTATGACCCAGATGCCATCAGCTATCAGCTATCATATAAAATTTTTTAAAAGCACACTCATAAATTAATTTGGACATGGATCTTTTAACTTTAGCATGAAAAAGTTATAATAACTTTAAGTTTATAAAAGAGAGGAAAAAATTATTGAAATAGGAAAACAACGATAAAAGAAAAAATGAATAAAGAAAGATAAAAAAATATAAATAACTTTTTTGTCAATAAAATTAAAGAATCTAAATCGGAAGCAAAAAGTTTAATGTCAAGATGGAAAACATATGAAATATAGATAACAAAGTTTTGAACATCAGCTTGGCAGGTCCAGTAGGTGGCAGGAGAACCCACAGAAAAAGAGCTCACAAACATAGATCAGAGGAAATTAAAAAAAGAAGATTTCATACAAATACATCATTCCTTCGGTTTGGTTTGATGTTATAGAGCCTCTAAAACTAAAAATGAAATTAGAATATCAAGAGTTAAGCTTTCTCCAATGGTTTTTTCTCCCCAAACTCTCCTTCCCTCTCCCTTTTGGGTTTTCTACCTCTTATAACAAAATGTAAAAGCAGTAAGGATTTCTCCCTTTTAAGTGAAAACCCTAAAACATTAGATAATAATGTTATCCACTAAAAGGACATCATACGCAAGACTCAAAAATTAACATTAACTTAAGAGTTTAAGTTTAATTATCATATGTTAAGTTATATACTACTTTATTGATGTCTTAATATCATAAATTAATTATAAATGATCATAAAATAAATTAATTATCTCTTAATATATCAATTGTAAGCACAATTATAATTATTAAAATATATGAGTATGACAAACATGCACTATCTCTTTTTTTATGCCTTAAAATCCTGATCTAACTCTATAAATTAGAAAATTGAATAGAATGTTTAGATTATAGTGTACTTTATTAATTAAAAGCATATTTATAACTAAAAAAAATCACGTAACATTTATACGAAGAAAAAAACAAATTAAATTACTAAGCATAAAGGCATTTAAGTCTTATAATTAAATTATCAAAATTATTGGGTATTACACAATAGTTGTCGGTGGTTGAATCGTAGGTCTATCCTTATCGAGAACAAAACAAACCTGCGTGCATTTGCACCCAAAAACGCAAACAAATAATCCTATGTTATTTTTGAACCTCAAAAGGGGAAAAAGTCTATTGAGGAAAAGGAGAAACAAATGGAAATATACAAAATATTTGAGAAAAAAAGTAAATAAATATAAAGAAGTTGTTTTCTATAGAGAATTCACTATCTCCATCATCCATAGTCGAAACGAACCCGAGCCACCACCACCATAGCCGACTTACAACCACTGCAAACTTGCAAGACCATACCCACAATGTGAAACCGAAAAGAATAGTCCTAATTCATAACCACCATGGTCAGTCCGTACCACTACACTCATTGAACCAACATTCATAAGATTGAATTAATTTCAAATCTCTTTCTTTTAGTGTGAGAATCTATAACCTCTAAAAAAACTAAAATAAATGGAAAAAAGAATGAAGAGATAATGTATCAAAAAGGAGCTTCTTGAAGAAATCGTTGGCCTTTATTTGGGGGGGGGGGTTAGCACCACCCTTTGATTCGGGAGAACATAACTGGTCGTGTACTAACCATCCAACATGTGATTAAGGAAGTAAAGTTGCGCCCTTGCTAATAGCTATAACTTTGGCTTAGTGGTAAGCGCTTGATCTTTCAATTGGTATCAGAGACAGTGTCACAGGTTCGAATCTCTCAGGCTGGTGCTGGGGGGAGCTTCTTGGCCTTTATGGGGGGTCAGCACCACCCTTTGATTCGAGAGAACGTAACTGGCCGTGGACTAACTGTCCGACCTGTGATTAAGGTATTAAAGTTGCGCCCTTCCTAACAACTATAACTTTTGGCCTAGCGGTAAGCGCTTGATCCTTCAAAGACTTTACAAGACAAAGCTTTCTCAAGAAGTTTTGTTGAACAAAGCTCCTCTAACAAGCTTCAAAGAATAAATCTTCTCCAAAATACTTATGAATGAATAATGAAAAGACAAAAATGTCCTCCAGAAAAATTGAGTGAAAAAAATTGATTATAGAAATGACACGTGGAACCCACAAATCCATTCTTTTTAATAACTAGTAGTTAGATCTCATGCTTATGCACGAGGAAGTTTTCGTTTAAGCTAGCAATTTTGATAAAAAAAAAGGAAATAATAGTACACTATTGATTAAACAATTGTTATGTTATGCATATATCTTATATATGGGTCAAAAATAACTTCCTTACAAAAGTAAATATAAGTATCAAAGTTCATTATTTGTCTATTAATTACACAAAGCAAAGAAATGCCTAGGAATTATTATTTGAATTGGGATTCACGAAACAATATTCTTAAAAATTTTAGAAGGAAAAAAAATTGGTTAACAGCAATGAAAAAGTAGAATATGTAAAGCAAATTGGAAATTTTAATTAACATTACAATTGTCATTACATAGATAGACTATAGTACCTTACAACAGTCAAAACCCTTAACTAACAAACTACAACTGACTGGTTTTGGAAGCAAGAAAAGCGATCCGAACTAAACAGAAACTACTTCCAATATATAGTCAGCACCATACAATGCTTAAACTTTGAAATACACCCTATTCTACACCTTGGCAGAAGTCCACTTTGATGGAGGACTAGAGTCCTCACCTGCCAATGATATAGCAGTCCCAATAATTTTACAATCACTATGCTACCCTAATTTAAAAAACAACGGACAGAAGGAAATTAAATAATGACCAAGAAGAGCTACTCACAAAAGATGGTGCTTCCAAATCCACAATATCAATTTCCACCTTGGGGAAAGGTGGAGCAAAAATTGACTTCAATTACAAAACAGAACACATGTATAGTAAATTCTAATTAGGTAATAAAATAGTAACTCTATATAACAAAAAACTGAAATCTAAACCAACACAAATAATTAGTGCATAATTAAGAAATTAAAATACACTAAAGTTACCAACAAATACCTTAGTAAGAGTAAAGTCTAATCCCAAAAAATTAAACATACATATTATAATCTCGTCCGTACAAACCCTTCTAATCGGAAAGGTACCCTCAAATTCAAACATCTGTTCAAATTTAGTCTCTACTTTAAATAACATCCTCTAACCAATCAGAAAATGAATTAAACCTGGATATCTATTTTCAGCAATGTCCTGCAACTCAAATTTTGTTGGCAACACAAAAATTTAAGTTAAAAAAGAAAAAAAAATCAAAACAAAACAAAATTAACATAGATAAACGGGTAAATAGATTATAAATAAACATTTAAAAAAGTTCTACCTCAATAGATTGCGTTAGCATATCCTTCAACTTTTTTTCAATAAGCAAAATAACATCTCAGTCTAATAAAACAACCACACTTGTACCGCTTTCATCTGCAAATCTCAACCTTTAACTTGAACCTGTCAAATAAAGCATTGTCTCAATTTCAATAATATATATCTAAATCAAATATTGAAAATTTAAATGTAAAATAAAATAAATAAAGTTAAAGCTAAGATTTCAAATAAATAAATCTAATAAAGGAAATGAAAACATACATGAGATAAACTTGTAGGACAAGAATTCAACAACTCTCACAGAAATAAACACCTGATTGAAGACTAACAATCCAATTTCACTTGCAGGCAACGTTAAATCAAGGACCATCATTGACAATATCCACCATTTTTGCTAGAACCACAAATAACCCATCCTGAAAACAAACAAATATTACTAATGAAGCATGGGATCTATAAAGGCTAAACAGATTCGTCAAGCAAAATAGCAATATATGAAAATTAAGACATGGTATAACTAGGGTTTAGGATATAAAACATCACAGACTAACAAGTAACAACCTCATTTATATCATTAAACTCGACTATTGTTTTCTTCGGATGCAATATCATGAAATCAGTTTCAAGAGCCTCTTTTAAATTATCAAGAATCACAGGCAGTGGCTCAACATCAATCACACTGTGTTCAGCAATGCTAAACATAGTTATCATATAAATGAGTTAAAAAAAAAGTGTTAATTATACAAAAATCAAATTGAATTTAAAAAACACCAACAACAAATATCATGTAAAAGGACCAACATATTTCTAAAATCAATATCTTCTTTTATGTCTGGATTAAACATCAATCTTGTGGCATTCATACTGTTTTGTATGACAATTTTGCCTGCACACGAAATAAACGAAGTCTGGCAACGTCAGCACCAATAACAAACTAATTATTACAATATTGAAGAGAATGTAACAAAATAATTATAATAATAAAAGAAATACAAATACATGCCTTTGAAAGACTTCACTCTTGCTAGCTGTAGAACTACAATGACCTGCACATTACCACCACCCTAACAAAGAAAGTTTCTCACCAAATCAACATACTCATCAAAGAGGGCGCGCTCTAGCTTTTTACTATAGAAAAAAACAATAAGCAAATACAGACACATTTCTATAACACTAAAAATACTATGAGTTCCAAAAGATAAGGAGGAATGAAATACTCACTTTTGTATTTTGTCTAATCTATATAAAATTATGAGTTTAATTTCTATGCACTGATAGTGTAAAATTTTTTTACACAGATATCCAATTAAAAATTGATATATCTGTATATTTCTTTGACTCTTATCCTAACTATCTTAATAGTCATTCATATCATGATTAGTGATTGATTGATAATGTAAAAAATTTTATACTGTCAGTATATAACAAATAAACTCAAAATGAATTGTGTCATCCCTGTTTCTATTTGTTTTTTTAAAATTTAGCATAAGCATATATTATCTTTTCAAATAATACAAAATACAAAATTATATCCCACATATAATTATGTCCCACATTTAATCTAGTTCATCTTAATTCTGAAGAGTGGTAAATTATCCAGGCGGTTGATACTTGGCGGATAAGTTGCGCTGTTTGTGCAATTTTTTGACTGGGCTCATTCATATGTTTAGATTACATTAGACGGGGATAGGATTTTCACCCAAAAAAAGATGGGGATAGGATAATATCTGTTTTTTTTGACATAATAGGATAATATGATATCTATAATAATTCCATTTTTAGGTGATAAAAAATCATGATATGAACAGGGGATAATATCTCTCGGTGGGTCCCACGCTATGCTTTGCAACGAAGTTATCAATTTAGCACAAAATAAAAAGTCAAAATGAAAATTTCTTGTTCCCAAAGACATCACAGTATATATGATACTCTCCGCTTGGCAAGCGTGTACAGCGGCTAACGGGTACGCTAGCTAACGCTTATAATTCTCTTTCTTCTTTCTAATCCGGAGAATATTATTCTCTTCGCTCTGTTTAGGGTTAGGGTTTGGTTCTTTTGCCGTTACCTGCTACGCTTCGTTCCATCGTTCTGGCAACTATGGAGTCTACTTTAGTGATCAAGGTTCCAATCTTAAATTGTCCCTTTTTTATTTCATTTTTGTTTGATTATTCAGTCTTTAATTGTTTTCCTTTATTATTTTGTCCATCATCTGTGCGTGATTCACTGTGTTTTAGTCAAATTGGAATTGCTTGGAGGAAATAAGATAAATCGTTCATAGATCATGACGTTTTTGGCAGCTGATTTAGAGTTTGAAGTCTAGTAGTGATTAAATTGTTTTCTATTCGTGATCGGTGTTTTTAGAATTCTGTTAACTGAGAATTGATATGCATGCATCCCTTTCTAATTTGATCGTTTTGATGATCGGAGCATCGAATAAAAACTTTATACCCCCTTCAACATTGTTTGTCGGTTTTTTAAGTAAGTTTCTGTGTAAAAGTCGTTGTGCCTAGTAGAAAATTCTAGCACTGGGTCGGTTTACTGCGTTTAGTTTATTAATGGCATACGTAGGATTAATATACCAAGTATCCAGCATGTGAAATCCATGATCATACGTGTTAATGTTGCTAGTTATTTTTCTTTTTCTGGAGGATTATTGCTAAACCATTACATCTAATTTCATCAAAGTTATTCTTAGCTGATAAATAATTTCACATGCGGTTTCTGACATATAATATCTGGTCTTCATCTTGGTTGTCTTCATGTGTGGTTCTATAATCATGTAAATCTTTTCTTATTGCTTCACTTGCTTTGCAGGTCAAATATGGAGATATCCTCAGGCGCTTTAGTGCTCATGTGAATCAGAATAATCAACTGGATCTTGACATGGTTCGGTTGAGGGCCAAGATATGTTCTCTTTTCAATTTCACTGCTGATGCAAATTTGATGCTGAGATATGTCGATGAAGATGGCGACTTGGTGACTCTAGTGGATGATGCTGATTTGCATGATATGATGAGGCAGGACCTAAAATTCTTAAGAATTGATGTACATATGAGCAATGACAGTGGTGGTAAATCAAATGCTAGGTCTAGTGGAAATGCCACCCCTTTAAGATCTCCTCAGGTCCCAAACCCATTTCTGAGTGGAAATGTTGCTATTGCTGATGTTTTGAAGTCTGTGCAAGAGCCATTACACGAGGCTCTTTCTAATTTATGCTTGGTTTCGAAAGCTGTATCTTCTGGAAATCCAGTGCTTGCTAATCTTGCTGATTCCATTTCCAAAGTGGCAAAACCCATTCTAGATTCTCATTACCAGCCTCATGTTGCAGTTGGTCCAAGCTCAAAAAATGGTGTTCTTGGAGAACATGTCCCTCCTGAAGCAAGAGGTCCACAGTCTACACATGTGGACTCAACTTCTGGAAGTCCATTTCTTGCTTTTGCTGATTTACTTTCCAAAATGGGGAAAGCTGTTCTAAATTCTCATTACCAGCCTCATGTTGCGGCTGATCCAAGCTCAAAAATTGGTGTTCCTGGAGAACATGTCACGCCTGAAGCAAGAGGTCCACAGTCCATATATGTGGACTCAACTTCCAAGGGGAGTCAACACGTGGAGGCTGAAAACGTAACTAGAGGTGTAGTGACAGGAGCTGTTCCTGTTGATCTCAATATACTGTCAACTTACAAGGGCAGTCAACATGTGGAGGCTGGAAATGTAACTGGAGGTGTAGTGACAGGAGTTATTCCTGTTGATCTTAATATCCTTCCATGTGATCCCTATTCATCTCAGTCTACAAATGTGAATATTGCACCACTTTCATCAGCAGTCCCTGATGGTGATGGCAAAAAGGGTAAAACGCCTACCGATGATAGTTTTGCTGGTAAGGGTGAAAGTAGTGGGACCTCCTCCAGTTCTGAAGCTCCTAATAACTGCTCAAATCAGACTACTGCAATGAGTTCTGATGCTTTGATAAAATGTCCAATTTATACTCGTGATTCAGCTGCACCCTCTTTAGGAAACTATCCTATTCATTCATTTAAGCGGAGCTATAGTCATGTGGCAACGGGTGGTATGTTCCATAAGGGTGTCCGATGTGATGGCTGTGGCGTCTATCCAATAACTGGGCCTCGTTTCAAATCCAAAGTGTAAGTACCATATTTTATTCTGATATTGAGAATTAGCTTTCAGAGGGGTGCTTCTATGAATTTTATTGTCCTTTCTGCAGAAAAGAAAATTATGACCTCTGCAGCATCTGCTTCAATGGATTTGGTAATGTGACTGATTTTATCAGAATTGACCGCCCTGTCTCTGTTCATCCTGCCCCACAATGCTTCAAGGGTGTATATGAACATGTATGAACATCGATAACCTCTTTTCAACACTGTTACCCTTCTTTACCCTTTGGGACTTTACACGTTTACACCTTTTTCTTTTATGGTACAGCAACCTTGGATGGGTGTTTCGAATCTCCCGACATTGCCACATACTTTAAAAACAGGTTCTATTATGAAGCATGCAAGGCCTAAGCTAGATAGTCGGTTCATTTTGGATGTCAATGTCATAGATGGTACAATGATGGCTCCATCTACTGCATTTACAAAGATCTGGCGGATGCGCAACAATGGCACTTCAGTGTGGCCTAAGGAAACTCAACTCGTTTGGATTGGAGGAGACAATTTTTGTGATTCTTATTCAGTTTACTTAGAGGTTCGCTAAATACTCATTTTGCAGTTTATTTTTTCTTTTTTTAAGTTTAAGCTTTTCTCTAGTTTTGTTTTGCATGTTAGAGAATCTTTGGTACGTTTGTCTTTTGAGTGCTCTCTTCGGTTAAACATGCCAGGTTCCCGAGGTTGGTGTTCCTGCGAATCAGGAACTCGATGTTGCAGTTGACTTTAGAGCGCCCCAGTTACCTGGTCGATACATATCATACTGGAGGATGGCTGCTCCATCTGGACAAAAATTTGGCCAACGTGTTTGGGTACTTATTCAGGTAAAGTGGCAATGTTAATAGGCATATTTTCCTTTATGCACTCTCGGCTGAGAGTCATTTGGTGTTATTTGTAATGTTTCAATAATACTCTTACTTTCTTGCATTATCATACTTGCAGGTTGATGCTTCTCTCAAGGACTCGTTTTATGATAGCTCTCAAGGTCTGAACTTGAATATTCCCCTTGATGTCAATGGCTCTAAAGGGGCTCAGGTTATAGATATCAATGTTCGACCTATGGAGGATGATGCTTTTCCTCAACCCCACAATCCTAATGCTCCCACTGAACCTGTGAATCAAATGGTAGATAAGCAACAGAGGCAGGAGCTGGAAAACGAATTCCCTATAAATGAGGCTACATTTGTTGGTGCTGCTTCACCCCCTGCAACTCCTGCTGCACCTTCGTCTGTTTCTTATCCCATTATTGATTTCTCTGAAACAACCCCGGCTGTTCCCTCCAGTCAGCAATCCTCAGCTGTGGATGCATCATCGTTTTTGGGGATTGGTGGAAATGATTCTGTAGAAGAGTCACTCCTTAAAGAGCTTGAGGAGATGGGTTTCAAGCAGGTTGATTTGAACAAAGAGATCCTGAGGATGAATGAGTACAATCTGGAGCAGTCAGTAGATGATCTCTGTGGTGTTTCTGAGTGGGACCCTATTCTTGAAGAGTTACAGGAAATGGTAAGTTGTTTTCTGGATTTTTTTAAACTGGTCTGCTTGATGGTGCTTGTTATTTTATTTTATTTGTATCGTCAAATATATTTGCTCTTACATTGTTGGACGGGATGCAGTTTTGATTAGTGATGGGTTGTGAATGTAGGGTTTCCGTGACAATGAGATGAATAAGAAGCTGCTTATGAAAAACAATGGAAGCATCAAACGTGTTGTTATGGATTTAATCAACGGGGAGCAGGTTTAGTTGAAATGTCTGTTATGGATGCCTTGGTTTCGAATCATGTGCTCTAGGATGGTTAACTCTAACAGGCACACTACATAATTATCTAATTTCCTAATTCGATCTTGTATTGCGGTGCTATTGTCATGGCATTGAAGAATTTGATCGATGTTATCTTTGTTTTATAATATTTAATGACTCACGACTTTGCTTTCTTATGTATATAAGTATGTTGTTACATCGTTGGTTATTAGTAGGTTAAGCATTTATTTTGGAACAAGCTTTTTTCTCGTTGAATTTGCAAAATTTCTCCCACTGTGGGCCGTGGGGGCAGGTGTTTTGCATGCTTCAAATACTTGTGGATTAGGTCCTGTTGGAAAGGGCTGGCGGGAACCATGGCTGATTACGACTTGTGGATCAGACTCCTGAAAAGGGAAGGTGGTAAATATAACTAGCTTTTCCAAAGCTTCTTGTAGCCTTTTCCAACGGCTTTCTCTTCTATCCTCCCCATTTTAAAACTATTAATTTATTATATAAAAAAGAATGGTATTTTTTTTAACAATAAATCAAAGGTTAATTCAGTCAATAAATAAATAAATCAAAGGTAATTCTTATGGCGTTTTAGTTCTTCATGTTGAGTAAGGAAGGTCTTTTACGACGCCATCATATCACGGAGTGATTAAGCGTTACGAGGGTAATTGATCAAATTAATCCATTTTTAAAAATTATTTACAAATATAATTTTGTTTTAAAACTATTTATCAAACTAACTTTTAATGAAGTGATATTTTTTATTATTTTTTTCTTACGTTGGAAAACATTATTTTGATTAGCGTTTTCTAAAAACGTTGTTAGTAGCGTTTTTATCATATTGTGTCAATTATGTCACGTGGCACAATCTGACATGTTGTAAAAAAATTTAAAATTTTTACATTTAGGTCGACGTTAGAGGTGTTACCCGTCTGAAGTTGAAGATCTTCATCCGTTTGATATCATCAGACGGGTATCAGACGGGTAATCACCCGTCAGATGTCAGACTGGTGAATCACCCGTCTGATACCTGTCTGATGACTATCAGACGGGTGATGATTTTCAGCTTCAGACGGGTGAAAAAAAGTAGCAGACCGGTGAAGAAATGTATCAGATCGGTGAACATTTCTTCACCCGTCACCTCTAGCGTCTAAACGTAAAATTATAAATTTTTTACAGCTTACCAGATTATGTCACGTGGTAAAAACGCTACTGACAGTAACGTTTTCCAAAAATGCTAATCAAAGTAACATCTTCGATGTCAGAAAAAAATAATAAAAAATGTCAGGTTGGCAAAAAGTGGGTTAGTTTGGTAAATAGTTTTAAAACAAAGTTATATTGATAAATAATTTCTAAAAGTGGGTCAGTTTGGTCGAATTACCCCGCGTAAGGATGTTTATTATAGGTTTAATTACGTTTCAGGTTTGGTTTTGGTTGTAGCATTTTTTTCGTTGGTTTTGATACTTACAATTTTCCAAACTTTGGTTTTGGTCTCTGTCGTCACTATCTATACATTAAGTGATGACGTGTTTAACGGATCATCACGTCAGCAACATAAGGTAATTTTATAATTTTATAATATTTAATGTTACGTAGGATTAAATATTAATTTTTTATATTCTTTTAACATGTAAGTACTATAATATAGATTAATTTTATAATATTTAATTTGATGTTGCGTCGGATTAAATATTATTTTTATATTCTTTTAATTTATAAAAGAATATTAAAAAATGATGTCTTCTCTAATACCCTTGATAATTTTGGAGTAAAAGTTATCCTACCCAACTAAAATTCGTCACTGTAATTAAAGAGTTATATTAGTGTGTGAAGTCAAATGATTTTCACCATCTGATTGAGTTACCTAGGCAGGATAAAATTACCCTTGGAGTACCATAGAATTCACCTTAAAAAATTAATATTTAGTATTACGTGATATTAAATATGATGAATTCTTTGGTACCCAAGGATAACTTTACCCAGCCTAGGTGACCCAATTAGATGATGAGAACCATTTGACTTGACTCACTAACATGACCCATTTAATTGAGGTGTCACATTCTGGTTGGGCTGGATAATTTTTACCTCAAAATTATTGGAGGTACCAGAGAATGCACCATTAAATATTATAAAATTAGCTAGCGTGACAGTGCTGACGTGACGATCCGTTAACCACGTCAGCACTTAACGGATGGATAATGACGACAGGGATCAAAACCAAAGTTCTGAAACTTCCAGGGATCAAAACTAACAAAAAAAAAATACATGTACCAAAATCAAAATTGACTGAGTTTAGAGTAAAAACTTATTTAAACCTTTATTATAACCAGCTTCTCCCACTATTCTCTTGCCTCTCATCTATGCTATCTTTGAGGATTTGTGAGAATTTTAGACTTTTGCAAGTTAGGAATGGAATTCAAATTTAACGCACAATATTAGGACAAGCATATAATTAGCTCCCAAATTTTAATGTAATTTAAACTTTAGAACGAGAAAGATCCTCAGATCAAGTGCTGGACTCGATATATCACCTAATTATTTGCGGCCGTCTTCAGAATGTGCATCTGTACGGTGCCACACCATGTCGATCTGTTTGCTCTCTAGCCATTTCTTAAACATTGGTATATGATTTTACCCACAAAAGGCGATGAGGATGAGAGTTTAAATTTCAAAAAAGCAGTTCTTGATAGAAACATTATATAACTCGTGTTTTTACGGTGGAATATTTATGAGATATCTTGAGGTCACCGAAAATTTTGTATGATTTTTACGTATGATTTTATCTAACCATAAGAGTCTGTTAACATCTTAAAATTTGAGCGTAAGTTTCTTTAATCAACTTGTATAATACATTTTTCACCATGCCTAACATTGTTTAGAAAAACAAAAATAATTATTTTCCCAACCAGTTTTCCTGTAAAAATTGACATCTGGTCTAATTCCGTCACTCGCAGCTGAAGTCGGATTTCATTATCACTGAGATGCGGTGACTTGTTTGATCCCAAAAAAATTCTTTTTCTTGTGGAAAAGCATCAAACATAGAAAATTTCCTATATCCTTTTAAAAAGGGCTAGAATGAGAAGTAAAAATTGGGGTGTTAAAAGTAATACCCAATATTTGCTCTGGCCAATGGCCATAAGTGCGATCCGTTCCTCCAGTGATGTGTTATTGTTGTGAAACTGTCTTAGTAAATATCCGACTTGAAAAGAGAAGTAATGGACGCTCTGTCTAAAGCTTCTCAAGCAATCAAGAGCTATGTCAAAGCACATGGGACCTTATGTGAGATAAATAAACATGCCCAAAGCAATTAAAGGCGATGGGAAAAAATGTCACTTGCACGATTGTGACATTTACATAATTGTTGAATTCAGATAGTGCACAGATGATAAATAACTGAATTTCTTAAATAAATAATTTCTTACCATATTGTCTGGTGAATTCAAATTGTGACATTAAACATGTTGTCAGGTGTTCGATTTTGCCGTATTTATAAAAAAAACTTTGTTAGAAGAGACAAAAATCACTTTGATCGTCTTTATGTCTTAAAAAAGATTAGTCTACGACTATTGACGGATGAATATCTTTGTGAACCCCAAAAAATAGTTTCTTAGAGCTTTGCGATTTTTTTTTAATTAACTTTCACTTTTAATAAAAGTCTAACCAAATAAATAGGTAAGTGTCACAAGTGATTTTTTATCAAAAAAATATTTTTTGCCATAAAAAGTTTAAACTATCGATTTTTAATATCATTACGTGTATGACATTTATTTTTTGGTATATATAAGTGCTATCTCCCCCAAGCAAATATGGCTGACGTCTCAAATTCTAATTTGAAGCTTGCGTTGTATCAAATCATATTCTGGGTTGTGTCCACTGTCAACATAAATAGAAGTTTAAAAGTGATATTTGCACCTTCAAATACGAGACAACATGATTAATGAAGGTATAAATTGTTGTTACGATATTGTGATTGATTTGTTATTGATTAGGCTTGATTTGTTATTGATGTTACGATATTGTGATTGATTTGTTATTGATTAGGCTTGATTTGTTATTGATATTGTAATTGATTAGGCTTTTATGTGTAGTTATTGTATAGGATTTTATTTTTATTTCTCTTGTCTCCTATCTTGCCCTATAAATAGGAGCATCTCATTGTACATTGACACACAATTGGATATACAGAAAACATATTTCCATATTCTTGTCTTTGGTTTCTACATGGTATCAAGAGCTTAGGCTTACAATTCCTTAGTTTTTTTCTTGTGGTATTCCCCTTCTCTGTTCTCTTTTCTCCACTGTTGGTTCCAAAGTTCCCACCGTCGGCGTTCTCCAGTTTTGCATACTTTGGTGACTGATTCATCTCACCGCCCATACCGCTGCAACCGCTATCCTCTGATCTACCTGCCGGTGAAATTTCGCCACCATTCAACAGTTGACGCGCCGCCACGTGCCGCCTAAACGTACGCAGGTGTGTTACACGCGCCTGTGCATCTGACCCATTTTTCCGCTCCAGATCCGTATGTTGACCAGTACTTTGATCCGTTGACCAGCATCTCTGACTCCGTTGACCGCGTGTTGACCATCCTTGTTATCCCTTCCTTAAGTATTTCGGTGAGATCTTTCTATTTTTACAGTCAGTTTTCGTCAATTCTGCTCCAATAGTGCTATTATTTGATTTTATTGTGCTATAATGGAAAGATTTTGTCGTCATTGCTATAAGTTCGGGCATTCCTTCTCCGATTGTCCTACTATTGAATGTTACAATTGCATGAAAAAGGGTCATATTGCTACAAATTGTTGTCGATACTGCAAGAAATCAGGACACTTGATTCAGAATTGTCATACTCGTCCTCCACGATCTTACCAGAACAGGAATCAACCTCGTCCCAGTTCCTCTAGGCCTGTACTAGCTACTACTGCCAATAAATCTACGGGTTCTCCTTCCCAGACACGACCTGCGTTCTCCATCAATGATCTTGCGTCTCTTCTTAAGAGACTTCTTCCTTCCTTTGGTAATGGTAATAGTAATACTCCTGCAGCCTTTTCCACCACATCAGGTAACACTAAATGGTATTTAGACTCTGCCTGTTGTAATCACATGACTTCTGCATCTCATCTTTTTTCGTCCTTATCTGAAAATGATATTGCTCGTTCCATACACACTGCTGATGGATCTCTTATGTCTGTAAGTCATAAGGGTTCTATTTCCTTGTCTAATCTCAGTTTACCTGACACATATCTCATTCCTAAGCTTAATTTTAACCTTATATCGATTGGTCAATTATGTGATCTTGGTTATGAAGTCACCTTTTCTTCCTCTGGTTGTCGTGTGCAGGACCCGCGGACGGGACAACTCATAGGGACTGGACGTAAGATCGGAAGGCTATTTGAGCTCACTAACCTGCATGTTCCTCCCGTGTCCAACATTTGTGCCGCTTCCACCACCTCTCCCTTTGAGCTTTGGCATCAACGTCTTGCTCATAGTTCTCTTGGTAAATTGCGTCCTCTTGTGTCTCAGGGTCTTTTAGGATCCGTTTCAACTGAGTCTCTTAATTGCACTGCTTGTCAAACTGCTAAACAACCAGCTTTACCATTTAATAATAGTTCTTCTATTTCAGCTGCACCATTTGATCTTGTGCATTCTGATATTTGGGGCCCTGCTCCCACACCTACTATGGGAGGATGTCGGTATTTTGTGTTGTTTATTGATGATTACTCTCGTTTTACTTGGCTATACATGATGAAAAATCGTCATGAACTTATACAAATTTACGTTAACTTTGCCAATATGATTCGAACACAGTTTTCTAAAGTCATTAAGGTTTTTCGCTGAGATAATGCCATGGAATATCGTGATTCTAAATTATTATCTTTTCTTGGTGAGCAGGGTACCTTGTCAGAATTCTCATGTCCATATACCTCTCAACAGAATGGTCGCGCTGAGAGAAAACATCGTCACATTCTTGACTCCGTCCGTGCCATGCTTATCTCAGCCTCTTGTCCTGAACGTGCCTGGGGTGAAGCCGCTCTTACCGCTGTTCATATTATCAACCGTCTCCCTTCCTCTGTCCTTGGTAATGTTTCTCCTTTTGAGTGTCTTTATCACACTACACCAGATTATAGTTCCCTTAAGGTCTTTGCTTGTGCTTGTTTTATCCTTCTCCAACCTCATGAATACACTAAACTTGAGCCTCGATCCCGTCTTTGTTGTTTTCTTGGTTATGGCACAGAACACAAAGGTTATCGTTGTTGGGATCCGATATCTCAGCGTATCCGTATCTCCCGTCATGTTGTCTTCTGGGAACATATAATGTTCTCTTCCTTGTCAAAGTTTAAGTCAATTCCAGGCACTTCCACTCCTCTTTTTACTAACCCCGATGTTGATTACTTTCCTAGTGACACAGATACAGGTTCTTCCAGTGAGCTCCCAGCCTCTTCCGATGTTTCCTCTGTTTCTGATGAAGTTGTTCCAGTCGCTGATCCTGCACCTCCCACCGTTGAGCGTCCTCATAGGGTAAGAACTCCACCTACCTATCTTCGTGATTACCATTGTTTTTCAACTATGCTTCACCTTCATGAACCACAGTCCTATAAGGAAGCCTCTAGCGATCCTCATTGGCAGCAAGCTATGCATGACGAATTACAGGCATTAGAGAAAACTCATACTTGGGACCTTGTTGATCCTCTTTCTGGCAAACCTCTTGTAGGATGCAAGTGGGTATATAAAATCAAGACTCTTTCTGATGGTTCTATTGAGCGGTACAAAGCTCGTCTGATAGCAAAAGGGTTCACTCAAGAATATGGAATTGACTATGAAGAAACTTTTGCCCCTGTTGCTCGCATCACCTCTGTTCGAACTCTTCTTGCCATTGCAGCCGCTCGCCAATGGCCACTTACACAAATGGATGTCAAAAATGTCTTCCTTAATGGTGAGCTCGAAGAAGAGGTCTATATGCGTCCTCCTTCGGGGTACACTTGTCCGACCAACAAGGTTTGTCTTCTTCGTAAGGCTCTTTATGGTCTCAAACAAGCACCTCGGGCTTGGTTTGCTAAATTTCACAGCACTATCAGTAAGTTGGGTTTCTCTTCTAGTGGTCATGACTCTGCTCTTTTTACTCGTAAGACAGATACTGGTACTGTTGTATTGCTTCTTTATGTTGACGATATGATTATTACTGGAAATGATTCTGCCAACATTCTTGAACTTAAGCAGTTCTTGAGTCAACATTTTGAGATGAAGGATCTTGGACCTCTAAGTTATTTTTTGGGGCTTGAAGTTTTATCTTCTAGTGATGGCTTATTTCTCTCACAGGCTAAGTATGCTTCCGATCTTGTCTCTCGAGCAGGCCTCACTGATAGTAAAATTGAACACACTCCTCTTGAACCTAATGTTCGATTTACTCCTCAGGATGGCACCTTGCTAGATGATGCCACTCTCTATCGTCAGCTAGTAGGCAGTTTGATTTATCTTACAGTTACCCGACCAGATATCTCCTATGCTGTTCATCTGGTTAGTCAGTTCATGGCCGCCCCTCGTACTACCCATTATGCTGCTGTCCTCCGCATTATTCGATATATCAAGGGTACTTTGTTTTATGGTCTTCATTACTCTGTTGCATCTCCTTTGACTCTTCAAGCCTATTCTGATGCTGATTGGGTCGGTGATCCCACTGATCGTCGCTCCACCACTGGTTTTTGTATTTTTCTCGGAGATTCTCTTATTTCTTGGCGAAGCAAGAAGCAAACTCTGACAGCTCGCTCTAGCACTGAAGCCGAATATCGCGCACTTGCTGATACTACTTCTGAAATATTGTGGCTCCGTTGGCTTCTTGCTGATTCAGAGATACCTCAGTCTTCCTCCACTGATCTCTATTGTGACAACCGTAGTGCCATCCAAATTGCCCACAATGATGTTTTCCATGAGCGCACCAAGCACATTGAGATTGATTGTCACTTCATTCGTCAACATCTTCTACGTGGTGATCTTCATCTTGTCTCCATTGGTACTCTTGATCAGTCGGCTGATTTGTTCACCAAACCTCATTCTCCCAGTCGCTTTCGCACGTTATTGTCCAAACTCAAGTTGGTTACCGTTGAACCCACTTGAGTTTGAGGGGGGATGTTACGATATTGTGATTGATTTGTTATTGATTAGGCTTGATTTGTTATTGATGTTACGATATTGTGATTGATTTGTTATTGATTAGGCTTGATTTGTTATTGATATTGTAATTGATTAGGCTTTTATGTGTAATTATTGTATAGGATTTTATTTTTATTTCTCTTGTCTCCTATCTTGCCCTATAAATAGGAACATCTCATTGTACATTGACACACAATTGGATATACAGAAAACATATTGATTAATGATATCATGTTGTTATTTGATAAGTTGATTAATTTTATCGGAATTATGGTTAATGATGTACAAATGTTATCAAAATTTGTGTGTACAAATAATATGACCCATTGAAGTTATTTTATGACAGTGAGGCCACTATCACTACGGTTTTCCGTATCAGAAAGCTATCCTGAAACGTGGCTAGAATTCTATTATTCTATGCTCTTATATGGATGGCATCAAGATAGTGCTACAAGTATAAGCAAGTATAAGCGAGAAGAATTTTAAAAGAATGAGTGAACTGTCATCCAAATTAAAAAGCTATAAAAAAGGAATATCTCCATTTGTTGACAATTTTCTATTTACAACAATGCTATAGATACACTTATTTAAACATGTATTACCTTACGGAAAAAAAGAATGTTTTATCATATGATTATATCCGTCCTGTTTCATTTTCTACACATGTACCACTTTGATTTTATTAGGACTGTGAGGAAATAGAAGCATATTGTGTTATGCAAGGAGCATTATTCTTCTAGTTGTCCACCAAAATAATTGTACCTACTATTCTGAAGCAATTTTCAATTCATTTATTCACATATTAATTCTCTCCATATACCAGAAATATGATGAACTCCCCTTTTTATTAATGTATCGGAGATAAATTATGAAGTCCTTGTGTTTTTTGCCATATGTTAACTACAATTTTCTATTTTGCCTCTACCCCCCCCCCCCCCCCCGGTTCCTCAGGAACATGAATGTTGAGGAATGGAATCTAAAATACAGGTTGGATCTACTGTTTGGAATTGACAAAAGCCAAGGAATTAGATTCAAATTTATCAATTTGAGAATAAAATAGAGAGAGCATATATATATATATATCTGCCTATAAATTGCACCTTGTGCTAGCTAGCAGTGTCACTTGTGTGCTTGTGCTTTACTTATAGTCTTATACTTGTGAGCAAAAGACCAACAAAGAACAATGCTGCGGTCCCAGGACTACCATGCCCACATTTCAGAAGTGCACAGGACGCCTAGTGTTCTCACAGACGTCCCTCGCTACCCCAATGCTCACTTGGCCTTCAACAAGAAGGTTGTTTATGAGGATAATGAGGGATCCCACCACAGTGGTGAGAGTGAGAGGGTTGAAGAGATAGAGTATGACCAAACCACCATTCCTGAGAATGGGGTTGATGAACTAGGCTATCAAGAAAACGTGGATGCTGAAACCGATCAGTACTACCCCAAAAAGAACAGGGGTCGCTTTCAATTGCAAAAATGGAAGACCTTCAGGCCTTAACAAGCTTAATAATTATGATCATGCTAACCAGGCTACCTAATAAATCAATATCAGCAATATGCTTGTATGAAATAAATGCCTGCTTAGCCAGCCATTATGTATTCCCAACCTCAACCTAGGTGTGGTGTGGTGTGGTGTTTTTATTAATATATATGCAGTATACCAGTACCTTTCCTACATCAATTATTAGTGAAGCATATATAGCAGCATATATGTAATATATTTTAATTAGCATTATGTATTTCAATTTCAATCAACTATCAACATTCTCATATATCCTTCAAAGTTCAAACATAATCAAAACTCATGCTATCAGACAGCGGAACAAAAAATCTGTCAGTAAGCGAGAATTTGAGGGTGCATATTGAACAAATAAAGAGTAACTTAAGGTGGGTGGGTATTGTAATGAAAGAAGATGAAGCTCATGTGTCATTTTTCCCGTGGAACCTTGGTGGCATTAAATCGCCTAGAAGACATGTTATTGAACATATTCCTGAGGCTATTCTTACTCTCCTGCTTACGCCTTCTTTGGATTCGAATGGAGGCAGTAAAGTCATCCAAAGGGTTATCTAAAGCTAACCCAATCTCTATCCTTCTGGACACTGTCACAAGTTCATAGGAGTCCCAAAGTGACTGCTGGAAATCCCAGTGAGTGGCAGGGCTTGTGTCCCTAGTTGATGATTTGTTGCTCATTGCTTCCACCTTAAACCTCGAAGGCTTCCCTTTGAAATCTCTTCGATGTGCGTCTAACTCATTCATAGGCCTAGAACTACCAGAGTGGCTGTACCAGGCCTGTGCTACGGCTTTCAGTATTTCCAAGTCTTGGTGCGGTTCTTCAAGCTGATCTAGTCTCTTCTTCATGGCGCTCCCTAATCCTGACAAAAGTTTGTCTTCATGGGGCCTTGACATTGGAGGAAATCAATCATAGCCTCACAAGTGCCATAAGGAAAAGGATAAGCTGAGGCTGAAGAAACTTTTTGTTTTCTGCGTTTTGTCCTTGTTATCCTGAATTTTGTGAATATGAGCTGCGAAAGTACCATGAGTGCCCTTTTGGCAAGTAAGTGCCAATGTCAGATATCCAAATTAATGTTATTTGAACATTAAAACAAAATACGCATATTTTACTTTATAAATAATATATAGTTGTTAAGAATTTGTTCAAAATAATCATTCAAATTTTTTTTGTTATTATTATTTCTTCCAAAGGTTTAGCCATAAATAGGTAGCATTCAGCCATTAGGCTCGTAACACTACCACCACTTGCACCATTTTTTCAACCCCGCTGAAGTTCTAAACTACGTAGGTGCCATTCTCTTATTTCTCAACAACTATCATATTTGCGCACCAACATTTTTTATATAACTTCTATATGCAATGATGTAGAGATAGCAGCAAAATGACTGATAAGAAGCATTGACCTTGGCAATCTTGACGTTTAATTAGTCGATTTATTAGTGAACAAGGAAAAATATTATCTAGACGCGTGAATAGATTGACCTTAAAACAACAACGATTAATTACGATTGCTATAAAACAAGCTCGTATTTTATCTTCGTTACCAGAGGTCCATGGTTCATCGAAAAGAATCAAATATCAACATTCTTGTTCCCAAGTGAATAGTCTGGCACTTTAAAAAACACAGTTGAAATTTAGTTGTGCAAATACTAGCTAGGATTACAAGATATCAAAGCCAACATAATAAACGACAAAGTGACGAACTAATATTGGAAGCCAGCGCTCCCCTCAAAAACTATGTTCCATATTATGAATTGTCAAGCATGTACATCCATCTCCGTTTGAAAAACATAAAAGCTGAAATGGGTAAATCCTTTAAAATAATTGCTATTAATGATAACATTACTGGTCATACATGAACAACTCCTACAATTTAAAGGATGAAGCTTAGCCTGACATCATATCTTTATATTCCAAGGGTTTCCATCGAGCAAAGACCAAATCCACCTAACAGCTTGATCAAAGTTGATAATACTAATAATTTGAAGAAAGATGAGATACATAATCGGGGGAGAAATCAAGGGATCAAGTAGCTGACATGTGAGTCTCTGGTTAACCAAAAAGTGTAGAGATTTTACTATGCTTACGTATATGGTGAGGACACTTGTACAATAGATCTTTGGCCTCAGATAATCTACCTTCTTGGAATAAGGATTCAAAAACCTGAAAGTAAACTGCTTCGCCTGGGTAACTTTTTACACTCAATGCCTTTAGGAATTCTGCAGCATCGTCCACCGTCCCAAACTTTGAAATATAACACACAAAAGGTTCACGGAAAGGAGGGTAGTTATGCTTCTTCATCAAACAAAGAAGGTCAAGTGCCTCCTCAAACTTCCGGACACCTAACAGCTTTTCGATCAGTTTCTTATATGTAGCTTGCCATGGAGATATACGGCACTTGCTACTTATCTCTACAAGCAACTTGTATGCTCCATCTATTCTATTTTGAATAAGAAAACCATCAACCAGAACATCCAACAAATCAGCATCTGCATCACAGCCCTTCTCAATCATCTTAGCAAAACAAAGTAATGCCTGATCTACTTCATTTGCCGCACAATGCCCCTGGATCAAGATAGTCCAGGTCTTGATATCAGGGATGCATCCACAAGATTCCATCTCCTCCAGCACCTTACGTGCGTCTTCAAGCTTCCTCATCTTACAAAGTCCATAAACCACTTGACTGTAGGTAATGTTATCAGGCTCAAAGCCAGCATTTCTCATAGTCTTAACAATATTTTCAGCTTCATCAAATTTCCCAACACTTGTCAATGACCTATGGATTCCATCATAGATTGCCTTGGAGAGAGTATGCCCTGTTGACTCATATTTCTTTGCTACTCTGAAAACTAAATCCAGATTTGGCATATCATTGGCAGAGATTCTCTTTAAAAGGAAACTGCAATCCTGCACTGATGGCTTATATGAGCTATCCATCATAAGCTCATAAAGCTTGACAGCATCCTCCATCATCCTATGCTTTTGAAGCTGCCTTGATATTTTTACGTAAGTATCGATATCCAATTCATGACCCACACTCTTCATCTCGTCAATAATACTCCAAAACTCCTCAATCGAGTTCGTCCTCGCAAGAACTCTTGCAATTGCATTATAAGTCACTGTATTATGCTCATAATCAGATTGCTTCCCAACCCAATGAAAGAACTTGTAAGCTTTTAAAGGACTAATTCGAAGCACTTTCAAAACCATGATTACAAAATTATCAGAGAATTGAATTTTAAGCTTTGCCAATTCATTCATAACCCCACCACCCCATTCTGACCCTAAAATGATACCAACCACCTTGACGACAACACTTTGCATTGCATTTTCCTGAATCATCCGATCAAAGAAGTGGGTAAGAGCAACGGCATCACTATCCATCTTTGCCTTTCTGAAACCAATTAAAATTGTCGTAGATGTCTGTTCATCAAGATAAAAACCTTTTTCCTTCATCATTCTTAGAGTAATCCAAAATTGTTTCATGGTCTCCTTATTCGCTAAGATCCTAACAATTAAGCTATACAGTGACGAACTAGGTCTAAACCACTCTTTCTCACTGACCCAATTGAAAAAGCAGGAAGCTTTTTCTGGGTTTTTATCCAATCGCTTCAAAACGTAAAGAACAGTTTCATGGGTTAGAGATGGGCGATGTTTTTCTAACTCGAGCTCTAACCCTTGGGACCAATCATTAGTGAGAACAAGCTCCAAAATGGAGTTGGGTTTCGAAGAATAGTAGATTTTTTGGTGAATGTTGGGAAAACGAAAATCGTGAGAAAGTCCCAAAAGGGGTGGTGGAGTATAGGGAGAGAAGTGAGTCACCTGGTTCCGAGCGAGTTTAAGCGACGGAGTTGCAATGACTCGAGTAGCGAGTGACGAGTCAATGTGTCTGAGGGAAGTTGCAATTGCCTTCACGCGGTTCATCGCTGCTCAAACGTTGGAGCGTTCCGAAAGGGGTTAAAGGGAGGGTTTTGTGAGTAGCGACTGCTTTTTTGGGCACGTATCCAGTCCATGGGTTATCCATAACCCGACTTACGAGCCCAATTAACCTTGCCTTGCCTGTGCTGATTCATCAGTGGTTCAATGTAGCTCACCGTAAAAATATGGAACTGATGTGCTCTTAACATATTCGTTAAGAAATTTAAAAAAAAAAAAAAAAATGTAAGATTTTATTGACAAAATTAAAAAATTACACTTCTCCTTGCATTGAATACACCATATTTTTTCTATAAAATCTTGCATTTTTAATTCCTAATCAATTCCCTAGTGTATTCAAGAATTTGTAAAATCCCCTAGTGCATGCGTACTAGTTATTATTTCCCTAGAAATATCTTTCATAAATCGGTAAGTGAATTACTTATGTTAGTGGAGCTGTCCTGCTGTGTTATCCTCTTAGCTTGGGAAGCTAGGAGAATTTGGGTCTGAGGGACCTCAACCTCTCAAGGATGGGGATCCTCTCCGGTTACTGGAAATATCCGGTAGAAGAGAGATAAATCCATCCAATAATATTATTTTATTAGATGGATCTATCTCTTTCCTATTTGAAACTTTCAATAACTTGGGAGGATATCAGTCTGGCTCACAAAGGGTATTACCCATTTAGGCTTGAGAACTACTTCGATCCTCGTTTCAAGGTTCTCCTTAACCAATGCAACAACAGAAGTCTCGCAAGCTCCGATTTAGTCATGGCGAAGAAGCTTATATAAACCTACAAGATCTTTTTTCGCCCTTAGAGCACATCTTTAGCATATTATGTATTATTATATGAGCTCGAGGCTTCACTTCAGCTCTAAATGAATTAATGTTTTATAATACATAACTGATTTGATTTGATTATGTTACAATTTGTTTTGATTGCATATTGATTTGTATAATATCTAACTTGATGACAGAATTATTCTCATAAATAAGTGTAACTAATACCAAATTTCTTTTATAAATATCCCATTCCTACATTGGCATCAACCTTTGTACATTTCAACATATTCATTTCAAATCATCTCCTTTGTCTCCGTTTCTAACACAACGAATTCATTTATGAGCCGTCCTAATTTAATATTTTTACTCTCATTCTCACTTGTAAATCACAAGCCTGTGTGTTTGGATAGATATTTCACGATTTTAAGGTATTTGAAATACAATATAATTGAATTCCTTTCATTTTGAAAATAATTTATTTGGATATAGTAATTCAAGTACCTTGTATTTCAAATTCTATGTTTGGATAAAGCAATTTAATTGTCTTCAATTATAAAATTTTATTTTTGAATATTTATTTAAAAAATTCGGATTTCAATATAAAATGTGATAAAAAAAAAAAATTTAAGCAATTTTTTAAAAAAGTGTAAAAAAATTAAAAATTAGTCAATTTTGCGAAAAGTTAAATGATTAATTACTTTGAAATTCTAGTTTCTACGTAATTTGTTATTACAAAAATACCGCTTATAAAAAAAACACAAATATTGATGAATACGAGAAAACACGTCTCGTTTATAATATATTTCACTCTCACCTCCTAATTTATTAATATTATGCAACAGATCACACTAACTCGTTCGGAATACTTCAGTACTCATACATTTCAAGCCCCTATTTGCCGCGATAGCGACGCTATCAATAACATAGATTTGCCATGTTCTTATTTATTTTCTTTGAAACTATGGTTAGTGACACTAGTTTCCTCATTATTAGATTTGCAATTTGCAATGTCATAAAAATCAATCCAAAGCTAAAAATATTTAAAATGTAAGATTTTAAAACATATTAAGCATGACATCTCATAGTATTCATCAATGTTCAGAACTATAAAACGAGCTCATCAAGCTAGTCACATTGCATAATCAACAAAGATAATTCAGAACTCTCGTTTTCACAGGTTGTATGAAAAATAACTAGCACATATATTGGACACTGCCAAAAAATACAAGATATTCCAATTCTGAAGTAGAAGACCAGAAAATAAGAAAAAATTACATCCGCCACTGTAGTCCATATCCATGAGATATAACTTCTTGTATCCTCTTTCTTTCCCCTTTGTCTTGCTCATTCCTTTAGATGACTCCATGACACTAAGTGAAAATGGAATCACACATGTTAAGCAATGAATAATAAAGATAAATAAAACAATTTCTAAACACGAAGCTATGGGTGAGCCACATGTCCTTTGAATTAAAAACTAGTAAAAGTAAGTCCTACAAGCTTGGGTGAGCCCAAAAAATCCAATGTATGATCCAATGAAGTCCTACTAGCACTGCATCAAATCTGATCTAATGTATGAAAAAACTAGTAAAAGTAAGTCTTACAAGCTTGGGTGAGCCACATGTCCTTTGAAATAAAAACTTTTTCTTTTATGCTACAAGCTGAATAGTTTTCCATTTAGTTCCAGAAACTCAAATTCAGCCACCCATCATTCCTCAATAAGTTAAAAAATGAGACTCCTACAATAAGGGGGAAACATGTTTACTGAGCCAATACATTTACTGAGCCAATCAAACAAAGAAAAGGAAAAGGAAACAAAAAGCATCCTAGCAAGCAGGTACAAATACAGATGCAACCAATACATATATACAAAATTATTTCAAAATTACTCAAAATAATAATACAATATTTTTATAAGTAATCATCTAAATTAGAATTCTCTCCTAAAACTAGGTAGTAGGCACATAAAAAAGGCACGCACAAACTGAGTGAATATTATAATGGATTAATTCGGGGGAAGGGATATGCAATAGCAACTGTTTCACAAAACCAAACAAAACTATATGGCATGAAGAAAAAATCATTAGCGGCAAACATCAGTTCCAATAGAAACAAATAAAACACTCACCTTCAAGAGTAGGATTTCGCGGGATCTAAAGGAGTAACAGGTTTCTGAAGATCTTTGCTTGTCCTCTTTTGTAAGTAAGAGGTTAATGAAAATCCACTAGAAATAAATAGTAGAGTAGGTGAGTAGTGAGTACCAAAACCAAACAAATATGATGGATTGGCTTCACGGAAGAAAGCAAAATATGAGTACCGAGACTTTAAGGCTCTTGTTTCGTCTCCTTGGACATTGCAATCAGAGTGCATAACAATTCGTTTATAATAAAAGCATTGCCAATAAGCAGTAGATACTGTTTGAACTTCAGCAAGATCCACAATAATAGGATATAATCAAAAGAGAAAGAGAAACAAGATAAGCTCCAACAGATTTTAATGTTGAATTTACCTTAGGTGCCCCCCTGCGTACAAAATAAGGATCAACACTCTCTATTACTATTGGAACCAGAACCTTGGGAACCCTGTTGGAAAAGACTTCTAAAAGGATCAACAATAATGCTTACAATCCAACTCTTGCTGTATCTTTCATGGCAGCCATATCACAAGTACAACAACAATAAATTAAAGCTTTGAAAATTGCTGGGTAATGGCAGGGGAGTCCCATTTCACTTTGTACAAGCATACCTTATAGGGGAAATTAAAGCTATGAAGTATTGGCATCTTCCAGGGATTAACAAAAGAACAACTAATCCATAATAATAATAATACAAATATTGAGCCTCCAAGTAGAAGATTTAACAAAGAAGAAAAACAACAGCAGACCAAAAAACAAATAAAATAGTATCTACTAACTAGGCTCATAAAAGAACAAATACCCATATGAAATTTCAAAAAAAAAAAAAAAAAAAAAAACCAACAAATACTTTCACATAGCACAAAATCAAAGCAAAAACTAGATCCAACACCATTGAAAAACAACGAATAATTCAAAATCCTTCTCCATAAAATATCTAACAGAAGAGAATGAAAAACCAGAATCAAAATTGGCTCAGCAAGACACGATAAACAGAGAGAAAGGAAATAATGCAACATAAATTGGGCATTTCCAAATATTGAATATAAATGCAACTATAGAAAAAAAAAAAAGCATAAAAATCGAAGAGCATGGAGTAAAATAAGCAAAACGTAGGAAGCAAGAGTAGATCTTATACCTAGAGCAGCATTAAGATCCAAATCGCTAAGCTAGGGCTATGAAGGTGAGGAATCCATAGCTATGGAGGTGAGGAGTCGGTAGCTATGAAGGTGAAGAATGGATAGCTGTGGAGTTGAAGATATTCCGGTCACAGATGAAGAATCGGTAGCTCAGTGCGACGGAGATGATTAGAAGAAGGATGGGAGAAGAAATGTGATGGCTTGCGAAGGACCGGAGAGGCCGAGGGAGGAAATTTCCAAATTCTATCTCCTGAGGTGGGAACCTAAATTCTCACTGTTACATAATAGAAATACCTGGAATCTTCAAAATACTTTTATTTTTCAATCCAAACAGAGCAATGTGAGCTGTGGTATTTTAAATCCCCTCTAAAATTACATTACTCTCTTCAATCACCCCATCCAAACAGACCCTCAAGGATTAGCTCAGAGATTGAAACGAATGCCATTTTTTACTTTTTCTTGGAAGAATTTTCCTGTAAATTCTTTAACTTCAGTGCGAATGACATTTTTAACTGACTTAAAAGTTAAAACATGAACTAGTTTAATTATGTGTAAGTTTTGTAAACTTCACTTAGCCACAATTTAGAGTATAATTTCTATAGCTGACCAAGTTCCTTTGAGACTATTTGATCCGGTGCTCAAATGTCATCATTTCATCCCACTTTAACTTTCATTTTGTTTCTCGCCACATCAGATCTTACACCTCATGTAACAAAAAATATATACAATTTCTTTTAATTGTCGCATTAAGGATAGAATATTGATTCAGGGATGTACACAAAAACAAAGAAAAAGTATTATAGATGAAATAAGTGTATTTTTTAGGGTACTTAAATGAAAAATAAGTATAGACATCAATACTCTTGTCAGAACACAACTATTGCAATGATAGGGCTAGCAGCACTAAAAACGTCTGGTCCAGAGCTGACACTGGAAGCATTCACCTAAGCAATATTGAGCTTTTTTGGACTCAAACCAGGATCAATGTCCTGTAAACAGTTTACCGTAAACTTAGGCTTCGTTCAGCAAGTCAGCTGATCGGTATTAACGGGAACTGTGTCCTTTACCAATGAACTTTGATACCATATTATGCAATGTGAACTGAATAATACTTTCATTGCTGTGAATCTGTGTACAAGTTTGTTTATACACATGTCTACTTTCCCTCCAATATAACTAACTTCAGTTGTCCATAATTCTGACATCCTTCATAACATTGCCTCTTACTAGCTACTAGCTAGGGTATTTAAATATGGTAACGAGGAAAAACTTTAAAAAATAAACATATAAACAAACAAAAACAATGGAATGCTAAGCATAGAAAGTCAATGGTTCATTAAAAATGATAACAACATTTTTTTTCCAAAATGAGTAATCAGGCACTCATAAAAACACATTTGCATTTAATTGTGAAATTATAAACCATGACTAATATATCAACGGCAACATAATAAACAATGAACTAATCTTGGAAGCCAAAACAGTGCTCCTACCTCAAAAAATATTTCCCATATCATGAATTGTCAAGCATGTACATCCATCTCCGTTAGAAGAACATAAAGCAGGAATGGGTAAACCTTTTAAAAAAAATTCCTATCAATTATAAAATTAGCGGTTCTTATGATCCAGCGGCTCTCCAACGTGCAAATACCAAATCCACCTAACAGCTTGATCAAATTTTATAATCATAATCATTTTGGGTGTAGCTTGCTATTAGAAGTTTAGGGGGAAAGGATGTTGTCACATTGTAAGGTTAGAGCATGTCACCTTTGACCTTTGACACAGTTCGATCCTACCAGTTGAGCTATTCTCACTACCATGATCGTAGTCAATTGAAGAAAGAGGGGATGCATACCAGGGGGAACTTGTAGGTATCAAGGAGCAGCTTTGTGGCTCTCTACTGAAGCAAAAAGTTCACGGATTTGTTTACGTTTACTTATATGGAGACGACATTTAGACAATAGATCTTTGGCCTCAGAGAGTCTATCTTCTCTGAAGAAGGATTCAAAAATATGAAGGTAGGCTGAATGGGATTGGGAACTTCCCTTACTCCATGCTTTTAGGAATTTTGTAGCATCCGCCACAGTGCCAGACTTTGAAATATACCGCACAATGGGTTCAGTAAATGGAGGGTACATGTGTTTTCTCATCAAACAAAGAAGTTCAAGTGCCTCCTCAAATTTCCTGATTCCTAAAAGCTTTTCAATCAGTTTCTTATATGTACCTTGCCATGGAGATGCACGACACTTACTAACAATCTCTACAAGCAACTTGTATGCATCATCTACTCTCATTTGACTAAGAAAACTGTCAACCAGAACGCCTAAGACAGCAGCATTTGCATTGCAACCCTTTTCAATCATCTTATCTAAACAACGTACTGCCTTATCTACTTCATTGGCAGAACAAAGCCCTTGGATCAAGATAGTCCCAGTCTTGATATCGGGGATGCATCCACAAGTTTCCATCTCCTCCAGTACCTTACATGCTTCTTCAAGCTTCCTCATCTTACAAAGTCCAAAAACCACTTGACTATAGGTGATGTTATCGGGCTCAAAGCCAGCATTTCTCATAGTCTTAACAATATTTTCAGCTTCATCAAATTTCCCAGCACTTGTCAATGACCTATGGATTCCATCATAGATTGCCTTGGAGAGAGTATGCCCTGTTGACTCATATTTCTTTGTTACTCTGAAAACTAAATCCAGATTTGGCTTATCGCTAGCAGAGATGCTCTTTAAAAGAAGACTGCAATCCTGAACTGATGGCTTATATGAGCCATCCATCATATGCTCATAAAGCTTGACAGCATCCTCCATCATCTTATTCTTTTGAAGCTGCCTTGATATTTTTATGTAAGTATCAATATCCAATTCATGACCCGCACTCTTCATCTCCTCAATAATACTCCGAAACTCCTCGATCGAGTCAGTCCTCGCAAGAACTCTTGCAATTGCATTATAAGTCACTGTATTTTGCTCATAATCAGATTGCTTCCCAACCCAATGAAAGAACCTGTAAGCCTTTAAAGGACTATTTCGAAGCTCTTTCAAAACCCTTGCTACAAAATTATCAGACAGTTGAATTTTAAGCTTTGCCAATTCATTCATAACCCCACTACCCCAATCTGACCTTGAAATGATACCAACCACCTTGGTAACAACATTTCCCCTTGCATTTTCCTTACTCATCTGATTATAGAAGTGGGTCAGATCCACACAATCACTCTTCATCTTTGCCATTTTAAAACCAGCTAAAATTGGCAAATACGTTTCTTTATCAAGATAAAACTCATTTTTCTTCATCATCGTTATAGTAATCCAAAATTGTTCCCTGGTCTCCTTATTCGCTAAGACCCTAAGAATTAAACTATACAGTGACGAACTTGATCTAAACCACTCCTTCTCATTGACCCAACTGAAAAAGCAGAAAGCTTTTTCTGGGCTTTTATCCAATCTCTTCAAAACGTAAAGAACATTTTCATGGGTCAGGGATGAGCAACATTTTTCTAACTCGACCTCTAACTCTTGGGACCAATCGTTGGCCAAAACAAGCTCCACGATGGAGTTGGGTTTCGAAGAAAAATAGAGTTTTTGGTGAATGTTGGGGAAGCGAAAATCGTGAGAGAGAGTAAAAAGGGTTGGTGGAGTATAGGGAGAGGAGTGAGTCACCTGGTTCCGAGTGAGTTGGAGTGACCGAGTTGCAGTAACTCGGGTAGTGAGTGGCGAGTCGAGGAATCTGAGGGAAGCAGCAATTGCCTTTAACCGATTCATTGCTGCGTAGAGGGACAACGCAAACGTTGCAGCATTCGCAACACCATAGGCAAATTGAACCGAGGGCTAGGGAGGGTTTAACGGACTGGTTTTTCGGGTACGGATCCGCTCCGTGGATTCTGATCACCCGGTTTGGGTAGCTCTGTTTACTTTTTGGGTGTGTTGATCGATAGGTGAAAAGTGAAAACCAGCCTAATTAGTGTGCTTTGGGTTCACATGTTGGGCCGAAGAAAAGAGTCCAACATTATTGATCTTTGTATGTCAGTTAAATTAAATTACTCAGATCCATTTTGCTCAAGGATAAATTTAATAGATATTAGGATTTAATTGGTATGCGTTGATTGTGTAATGATTTTTTATATTGTGAACCAATCATAACTCACTGCTTTAGCTAAAATATTTGACTCTTATTCTAACTATCTTAAAAGCCACTTATATCATAAATTCTTATTGATTGACAGTGTAAAAAAACTTTAGCAATTAAACGCTAAACATTTATGAAAAAAAATATAATAAAAAATATTTATCACAAATGAATATATAACCGCTGTAAGTGACCATTATGTAAGGTGTTTTAGTGTATAAAATGCATATAGATAAAATTACACTTTTCGTTCCTCATATTTTAAAAAGGCTTAATTACATTTTTCATTCCTCACCTTTTTCAAATATATGATTTTGGTCCCTCAAAAATTTAATTGCACAATTGGTCCTCTGATTTGTTAAATTGTGCATAATCAGTCTAAATAGCTTAAAAAGAACTAAGTTTAATCAGTCTAAAAAAGACTGATTTTGCAAAATTTAACAAGCTAGAGGATCAAACGTGCAATTAAAATTTTCGAGGGACCAAAATCATATTCGAAAAAGTTGAGGGACGAAAAATGGAATTAAATATTTTTAAAATTTATGTTGTAGTATACAGATACAGTAGAAAAAATTTTAAACTTAGATTATCATCGTTATAAAATTTGTCAACGAATATTGAATGATTTTCAAATCCAAAGATTTTAATCAACCTATTATTAGGTAAATAAGTCTTTTTATTTTTCAACTTTATTTGATTTTTAGCTTCATCCTCTAACATTTTCTTGTTCGATATTTGTCATCTAAGTTTTTAACGTTAAACAAATTCATCATAATCATTAACTTCGTGATAACTCTATCAGTTAGCATGTGGCATTCAAAAAACACATATGACATATAAAGGGATGAAATTGATGTGCTGACATTATGAGTTTAGAGAAAACTCTCAACCTCAACAACAATCACAACCATGACGGTTAGGATAGTGGAAACTGACGGTCCTGCTTTGATTTTGATCAAGTGTTTTTGGCTTGGGTTGAACATAAGGATGATGAAGTTGGGTTTTTATTTTTGATAACAGATCTCAAGTGTAGTGAATTATGCAGCTTAAATTTTAGTAAAATAAGAAAGTTTCTGTTCCTTTTTTTATTTTAGCTTAAAAATGGAAATAATTGTCTTCATGGATGAACAGTGTGGCCTTTGGGAAGTTTGACAAAAAGGAAATGAGAAAAAGTGGGCCTTTAAGTTGTAACCTGCACTTGGGCTATTATATAATGCCGCACTTTAAACCTGGGACCCCAAGCCGCCAGATCCACTGGTATCTACTAATTGCTATGGGAGGAAGGTGGTGACTGGTGATGGCACATGACACAGCCTATTCGCTTCTTCACACTTTTCCTAATTGCTTCTGCCTTCCTCTATTGGCTTCACCTTCTTAAAGGTTAAGCATAACATAGACCATGAACGAAAAGAAGATGAAAGTGAAAAGCCGAAAAATGTTATTATATAGGGCTTCGTCGTGTGTTCCTCCATTCAACATAATAAACTCGATTCCTAAAATATTCAATAACTTTTTTAATATATTTTTAGAAAAATACTACTTTAAAGTTGAGACTTGAGACAACCTTTTTAAGTTTTGAGGGTGGGTGTTTTGGCCCTTCGTGGAGTTGTGACATCGTCCCTACTTGATCAATGCCAAAGTAGCTTTCTTGCCAACTCCCTTGTGATTCAGAATTTCATATGCTCTTTGTAACTTTTAGTTGTCCGCTCCTACACTTTCCATTGGTTCTTTTGCTTTTCACTACTCCATTAGGCTTTATCATTTGTTATTAAAATTCAACTATGAATACACATTATATCAGTGGATTTGAGACATCTTTAACTATTTAATGGTAATTATTTTCATGTGCATGATATTTTCGATCTGAATATATATTCCATTATTCCTCTAGGAAAAGGTGTTTATTATTAAGTAGTGCTATATAATCAGAAAAAAAAAATGATAGAGTTTAGAAAGAATTTATTAAAACTCAGGAGTAATTATTGCATAAATCAAAGTAATTAGAATCATGGATCAAAGAGTTAATAAGACAAAACTTGCCTAAATTCTTTTCGAGCTTGTGGTGTTTATTCTCTAATAAAAATGAAATATGTTCTAATTTGTAGTCATCTCATTTTTTTTAAGTTTTTATTGATAAGCTATAAAAATTATAAACTTGTGATGTTTAGAAAACAATATAAAAATTTATACTCAAGTTTTGTACTTAATAATGAACTCATTATTACGATAATTCAGATAAAAAGTTATAATAATTTAGCATTTTCCTTATTAATAAGGATATGTAAAATGCAGCACATGATTACCAACTAGACCACTTGGGTTGAAGAAGTTGCCAACTTCTTTAAGTCACTTCGAAAAGAAATTCCGGAGAAACTTTTCTGGGGAGACTGGCATTAGACATGATAATAAAACTTTGTCTTTATAGCTGTTAGTCAAAATGAGGAAACATGTGTCACCTCAAATCTCAAATCTGTAGGTTATTTGATTCGCATATTGAAGGCGTGTAAGTTACTAAAGCTAATGAATTGGAAGCAAAATTTTCTCCCCCTGTTTTGATGAAGAAACAATGGCTAGATTTGATTTTGATATATTTTCAGTGTTTTCATAATTAAATTAGCTTAAATAATTTTAGTGGATAGTTATAAATTAAGTTGTCATAATTAACTTACGATTAAATTATGTTTTTTTTTTGCTCCGATTAACTTATGTTTTTGTCAGTAAAGAAGTAGCTACTGTAAAAATAAAAAAAAACTAGTAACTGTAAAGAAGTGGACCAACATCTTGCAGTCTTGTAAAGCAATTGATTATTATCGAAGGATGTATATATTTTTACTTCTCTTATATATTTTTATGACTTATTCCAAATTTATAAATGCGAGATATCTTAATTTTTAAGTTTAGTTTATTTATTTATTTATTTATGTGTCTTATATATCATTATACTTGATTTATTAGTAATCTTTCATGGCCTATAATATCGGTGTGAAAAATAAATAAAAAGTAAAAAATTATACATAATTTTAAAATAAAAAATACTTGAAAATTATGTATTTTTTCACTTTTCATTCATTTTTCATAACAAAAATTCATTGTAGGCAACGCAGATGAACATCAAAATTAAACCTAGGACTAATGTGTTCCACATTTATAAATTTGAGAGATTAAATAATTAATATTTTTTTAGGGATTAAAAGTGAATCCTCAAAAATTTTTAGGGATTAATTTAAACCCTTAATTTTATTTTAGAAGAAGAAAATAAGTATAACTTATTTAATGAAAATAAGCATTAAAAAATGGCAAGTGTCAGGCATCATGGGTGATCTTTTTGTGTGTCGGAAAAGCATTCAGTGTGTCAGAAACCAAATATATGACCATGACTAAGCAAAACATCACATAACCAATCAAAGCTGGTGATGACTGATGGAGAAACAAAGTCCTTTCTGGTTGTTGAGTTGAGACTCGAGAATCTTTAATCTCCTCTCTTATTAGATCGCCAAGCCGCTCCTCCTCCACTTCCACTTCAGTGGTAAGTGCTCTCCAGAAGAAGCTGACATCATGGACTTGGACCTCAGGGCTAGTATTCATTCCATGAACAATCTCTCTGCTGTTCAAGCCGCTCGACTTCATTCTGGTAATTGCTTTCCCACTTGCTATTTCCCTGTGTCTGTGTTGTTTTGTTTTAGAGTTACCCACTTGATATTCCTACAGTTTTGTATTCTTTGGTGGAAATCTTTTAGGTTGCATTGCATAGCCTGAAATGTTGCTAGTGTGGCACTTTTTGCTGAATTGTATATTAATAAATTTGCATCTCCCCTTTTGATATGAGTGATTTTGGGTCAACTGAGTGAACGCATTTTATTACATTTGATTTCGAAGTTGTGTCATGCTTTCCTTGTCACAACAAGCACCTGCACAGGAAGACTTCTAGGCTGCAGCTTATCCTTCTTGTTGGTATTTTATGAGCTTGTGCAGTGTATCATGTACACTTTATTTATTTTTCCTATTGCTTTCTATCTTTTGAGATGTTTCTATTATGGCATATACACTATGGAGTTCTTGTGCTTTTGCTAGAAATAGCTTACTGACACTGACCCCTTTTTTAACCACAGATAATTATTCAGTGATCCATTACACAGATATGGATGAAGATGCCCGATCTTATTTTCGATGTCCTTTCTGTGATTTTGAAATTGTAGTTCTTGTTCCCCGCGGCAATTTGGAAGAGGACTATTGCTCCGACCTAAAAAATTTGGTATCATCACCTTTCTGTTTTTTATAATTTTCAGCACAAGTTATTCCTAACGTATTTACAATTTTGTTGTAACCTTATCTTCTTTTTTCCTTTTTTCCTTGATTGATTGGTAAACTTTCCAATGACTTGTTATAAATTATTGTTCCTTGCTTAAATGTAGTTATATATAAAATCTGAACAGAAAATTTATGTGTCTGCTTGATATGGTGCACACTGTCCTGATATGGATCAAGAAGATAAAGGATCCAGTGATCCAGCAACCATTACATTTAAAAACTAGGAAAAGTTAAATAGGATATGTCTAAGTAATTAAGTGATGATTGAAATCTGACTAACTGCTTTTTGTTCCTATATCAGGTTTGTCCTGTGTGTGAAGAAAATTTAGGGAAGGATGCAATCAGGCAATTTACACATTCAAGCTCGCGAAAGGTATATCTTACTTATATCGAAGTTATGGTGTTCTAAAAATGTAATCTGGCACATTTTGGCTTTATGAGCATTTGTTTCTTGTATAACTCAATTCAATATATTGATATATTGATCTATAGTGGTTGTGGAAGTCTGAGAAATCTAGCCTATGGTCTAGTAATTCAAAAATGCTTGGCAAAAAACTGGCTGCCAGGGGAAACAAACAAGAATCAATACCTGATCCGCTTTTGTCACCATTTATATGCAACATGCCTATTTTAAATGCTCACGATATCCATCTGGATGAAGACTCCAGCTCCGGCAACAAGGATTTAGACACTCCTGATGCAAAAAGGTATGATTATTTATCCAATGGAGTTTTGTAGATGTAGTAAGTTGGAGAGTAACAAGAGAAAAACGTGAGAAATTTCTAGTGCAGAGTGTGTCACATGCAAAAGTATGGCCTTGAATATAAGTGTTTTTTCTCCCTTTGCTTTCTTTGCTAATCTCTTGTTCTGGAAATGTTGTGAATGTAGAAATATAACTAATAACTAATTCACTAATATCAATTTAAATCATAATTGAAGTAGACTGTCTGAACTTTTTATCATTGCAGCGCTTCATTATTATCCACATCAAAAATAAGAAAAGATGAAACCGAGCTTTGCTTTGCGTTGAGATTCATCTGCTCAAACTCCTTTCATATGTAGAAAAGATTAAGAATGTTGTAAATGGTTACGATCATTCTCCTTTAATATAGTCCTATATTTCATGTATTAAATATTTCTTGCATAGTACCTTTTTGCAGATTATTAAGGGTTTAAGTCTCGAACCATCCATGAAGAAAAAGTTTCAGACTCTAACCTTAGTCCTGACATATGCTCTTGAATCATGACTAAAACTTTCTGGCCTGTTTTAAGTTTCTCAGATTCTTCCATGCATTTATGTTATCTTTACCAAAACTTCAAAGCAAATTAATTGAAGGTCATGTATGAATTATTCTCATTTTTCGAAATTATACCTTAATATCTAACTTTCTGGTTTGCTTTGCTTTAACCAATCATTCTGTCTGGATTTAAAAAACTTGCATTAGTCCTGGTCTTTGCCTTATGGTGATGGTATTGTGTAGATCCAATATGTAAGTCTTTATACTTAGTAGCAATCTTGTATCCTGGCTTTAAAAAGAGATAGAAAGAAGGCTTATGAAAAGTCTGTCCTTAAATCCAATGCTGAGATGTTGGTGATGGTTTAGTCTCTGCAGGTCTGGGACAGATGCACCGGATATGGGTGATGAGCAGGATCTACAGGAGAGAAGGCTGAGGGCAGCTTTTGTTCAAAATTTGGTATTATCAACCATATTCTAGGAAATATGTTCGTAGAATTTACAGCCACACAAGTCATGAATTGGTAGCATCTGCTCACCTATTCAGATAGCCTTGATGCTGGTTCAACAGGCACTGGGTTTTATTGTGGTGCATGAGTTTAGGATAAGAAGTAGTCTGAGCAATAGTTAGTCATGTAGCTAGAAAAATGAGGGTTGCCTCGTTTTGAGGCCACGTGTATTAACTATATTATCTTTTACATCTTACGTATAAAGTTTATTTTAAAATCAATTTATTATCTAGTTTCATCATCCACATCCCTACCATCTCTGATGTCCAGCTACCCACCACAGCCCTACCATCTCTGAGGTTTGCTGCTTGCAGACTCTATGGGGACTAAGTTCCTGAGATTGTAGTTTGCTCTTTCTTCTTTTGTTCTTTTGTTTCTTTCCTTCAATGTACCAAAAAAAAATCCTACCATCTCTACCAGGTGCGTGGTATACTGGAGCAACTAATATGACTCTGGGTGATTATGCATCTCACATTTTAGTCTTCACCTCGTTGGGCGTTTCTTTTAAAGATGGATCAATAATGGGGAAAAAAATAAAATGTTACTCTGATAATCTAAATTCTAAAGAAAATGACTACAACTTTGTTAACATAAGAGTTGATCATTTCCATACAATTAGAAGTTTTTGAAATAACCAAGGTTGAAAGTCTTCAAGAGTGAATTGTACCAGAACAATAAAAAAACAAAAAACAACTCGATATGAAATTTCCACATTTTGACGGGTTGGCTCAAGTGGCATGCCCTGAACTTGGAACAAGGCTACCTCCCTTCCCTATCCTATACAGCTAAACTATTGCATTTGTTCATTGGCAGCATTTACAAGTCATGATAGAGGAAACAGAAGGCTTGTGCTAATCAAGCATTGTGCAAACACAAATGACTAATTGCCAATCCGAGTTACAAAAAAGCGTGCCAGAAAGAGCAATGATGGAATTACACAACTCCCCAGCTTTAAGGTGCACAGGAAGCTCTAGCAATTATGCATCTAGCTTGGCATTCAGCTGCCAGCCAATTCAATGACGAGAATACCAGAAGCAACTTTTGTAGCTAACAATTAAACTTCTTTTCATTCCATGTAACAAAAAAATGAGTTGTGCTTTACCATATAATAGATCAAAGCACATAAAGGATTCATACGTATGATAATCCAACTGTAGCCTCTAACTTCTTTATCTGCTTTGGGTGGAAATGGTATTAATAGAAATAGGAGAAGTAAATCCCTAATTTGATCCCTGAAATTATAAAATCGTATCAATTTGGTCTGTGTGTCAATTTGGTCCCTGAAATTATAAGGTTCTTATCAACTTGATTCCTGACAGAGGGATTGGATTGATTAATATTTGACAACTTCAGGAATGTTTTTGAAATTTCGAAAATATTAGAAATCAAGTTGATACGATCTTACAATTTCAGGAATCAAATTGTTGATTTATCGAAATAAAAGAGGAAGGAAGCTAAGTCATATTCTACTGACTTTGGATAAGAATGTGATCAGGATTTTGGACGCACGGCCGCTCCGCCCACAGAGAGCCTCTAATCTGTATGTAGAGAACAAGTGACATGTTTACAAGCTTAATCTAATATATTCTACCAAAAGTAAGTTAGTTGACTAGTCCATTGCATATTTATTTTCAAGGAAGAACTATACATCCAGACTAAAATTTCAGCAGACTTCTACCACACAATATGAAGAGGCATGAACACCAGTTGCATTATTTCTACATACCTTAAGAGTTAAGACTACATAAAAATGGCATGCAGAGAGGGGCAACCACATTATTATAACAGTTGCATGACTGCAGATGATAAGTAACACTGCTGATATGTTTGGATGAGGTAAGGAGGAGAAAAGTGAGCCAAACCTTTGTTTGGAAGATTTTAAGGTGAGGAAAGAGGGGAATGCCTCCTCCTTCCCCTGATAAGGGGAAAAGATTGCCTGTTAAATTAAATAAGGGAAAATAACTTCCACTCCATCTACTTTGACATCCAAACAAGGAGAAGTAACTCCCTCACCATTCCATTTTCCTCCCTCCTTCCTGTTCACTAAAAATTTGCAAACATAGCATGACTGTACTAAAGAGAAATGATGTTCAGCTTTCCAAGACAAAACTCATCTTTCATTTCATTCAAGCAAAATTTTATGAATCTTGCTCAAGTACTTCACAGATGAAACAATAAAAGAAGGAAGTCAAACAAAGCGTTGAAAAATTCTTTCCAACTGGACTAAAACATCATATAACAACCTAAAAAAAAAATATAAGAAACAGGATATGATAGAAGTTCTGTAAAACGGCAAAAAATCAATTGCAAATTTGCAATGAACAGATGATAGTGACTTTCTCCACCATATAAGAGTGATGTAGTTGAATATGAAGCAGGCATTCTCACAATTTACTCAATGATGGACTGGATAACACCAGCTCCAACAGTTTTCCCTCCTTCTCTGATAGCAAACCTCATTCCTTGTTCACAAGCCACAGGCACTATAAGTTCAACCACCATCTTAACACGGTCACCAGGCATCACCATCTTAGACTCCTCATCCTTGTCATTCATAATGGAAGTCACTCTGCCAGTGACATCAGTAGTCCTCATGTAAAACTGCGGCCTATAACCGGTGAAGAACGGCGAGTGCCTTCCACCTTCTTCCTTCTTGAGAACATACACAATTGCAGAAAACTTGGTATGTGGAGTAATAGTACCCGGCTTAGCCAACACCATCCCTCTCTGAATATCAATCTTCTGAATACCTCTAAGCAACAATCCAACATTGTCACCAGCCATGGCTTCATCTAGAATCTTCTGGAACATTTCCACCCCAGTAACAGTAGTATTCCTAGTTTCCCTCACACCAACAATATCAACCGTATCTCCAACCTTAATGGTACCTCTCTCCACACGGCCAGTGGCCACGGTTCCACGACCCGTGATGGAAAACACGTCTTCGATAGCAAGCAGAAAAGGAAGATCGGTTTGGCGCTGAGGGATAGGAATGTAACTATCCACAGAATCCATAAGCTCGTAAATCTTATCGACCCATTGATTATCACCGCGTTTGATAGAAGGTTTTTCCATCAACGCTTCCAAAGCTAAAAGTGCAGAACCAGAAACAATGGGAACATCGTCACCGGGGAATTCGTAAGAAGATAGAAGCTCACGAACCTCGAGCTCCACGAGCTGCAGAAGCTCCTCGTCATCAACCTGGTCCTGCTTGTTCAAGAACACCACCATGTTGGGAACACCCACTTGCTTCGCGAGCAGGATGTGTTCTTTGGTCTGTGGCATGGGTCCGTCGGCGCCGGAGACGACGAGGATGGCGCCGTCCATCTGGGCGGCGCCGGTGATCATGTTCTTGACGTAATCGGCGTGGCCGGGGCAGTCGACGTGGGCGTAGTGGCGGTTCTCGGTCTCGTACTCGACGGTGGCGGTGTTGATGGTGATGCCGCGGGCACGTTCCTCAGGGGCGGCGTCGATCTCGTCGTATTTTTTTGGGGCGGAGTTGCCGAGGGAGGCGAGGGCCATGGTGAGGGCGGCGGTGAGGGTGGTCTTGCCGTGGTCGACGTGGCCGATGGTGCCGATATTGACATGAGGCTTCTTGCGCTCGAATTTGCCGCGGGCGGCGCGGACCGTGAAGGAACGGTGGCGGATGGTGGGGGAGGAGGAGGGTGTGAGGTGGAGAATTGTGGTGTGGTTGATGAAGGATGAAGAAAAGTGGGTAGTGGGTATGCGGGCTTTGAGGAAGAAGGAAGAGGAGAAAGAGGGTTGTGGGTATGTGAGTTTCTTCAAGTTTAAGGAAGCTGAAGTTGCAGTTGTTGCTGCTGCTGCTGGTGAAGTTGAAAGTGCCATTTGGAATAGAGCGGAAGAGGAATTGGTAAATTGTTATCTTTGACGGTGAAGGGCGAAAGAGGACCTCTTCTATCACTTTCTTTTGAGTCTCGGATTTTGGAGGGACTTCACTTCAACTGAGTATCCATGCTTTGTGCGGTTAGAGCCGTTGACTTGCAAAGATCAACGGTTGAGATTCATCATCTGCAACTTACTGACCTCGTAATAACTTAATAAAATTCAATTTTACAATTATGTCCATGAAAGGTGGCCCCACAACATCAAAACATGGGGACGAGTGAATGCCAAATGAGGAACGAAAAATGAGCAAAAGACCACCACCTGGTCCTGTGGCATTGGTACCAGATCACCGTGCTTCTCTAGGAGTTTTGAGGAGAATCAAGTGAACTGATTAATCGTCGAGTGATTTAGAATGAAAGGAATGAAAAGGTAAATATATATTATTCTGTTGTTTGAATTAAGTTTTAATGACAAAACAGAGGCAAATATCATTCTATAATTTGTAAGTCATGATGATAATTAATAAAGTTATATGAATTACACTAGGTATAAAGTGGTTTAAAGTTCATTCCATCCCAAATTCTTGAATTGAAGAGCATGAAAAATTAAGGGTTTAAGTAGTATGAAATATTTGAGTTCTCATACTTAACTATTTCTCTCCATTACTTAAAAAATTCCAAAACACTGGTAAAGGTTATTTTATCATTTCATCATATTATTAATCATTTCACTCCATTCATCCAAATATACTCTAAAGCATCCCAGGCTTTTCATCATGTTAATAATGAGTTGCTTCATGCTATTCTTGTTTACACAGTTATGCTGAAAGTGAACTACATATTTGATATACCCTTCGGCATTGGACAATGTCATCTCTGTGGTAGTCAACATCCAATTGAGATACTTATTACAATTATCAACAAAGAGACCGGGTGATGGCTTGCGTGGGATTGGGGTTGCTTTGGTTTTGATAGCGACACGCCATAGGAGAAGGCAAGGAGGGTGCCGTCTCGGATTGTCATTCCACCTCATCCCAAAGTCTCATCCATGAACCAGAAACCATTAGCCACCACAACTCCATATCTTCCGACCACCTCGTCCCATCAACCATCGATGACCATCACCACCTTGCAGGCAACGCTCACCGCCAAACATCCAAGATTCATCATCGGACCAACTCGTCCGATCGGAAATTATACTTATACCATATCAAATTAGATATGCAACTGAACTGGAGATAACGTCATCAAATCGCAGTTGAACCAACGGTCTCGACTCGCGGTTGAAATGGTCTGACGTCATAGTCGTTGGAAATGCAACCAAAACTGCTTGTATGTAGATTGATCTCAGGTTTTGGGAGTGTTAAAAATTAATTGTGGTATTACGTCAAAACGCTCACTTAATACATATATGACAAACGTATTATATATGCATGTATCTCTAGTACAAAATTGATATATATATATATATTTATTTATTTATTCATGTGATTCAATCAGTGACTTATTGATTCGACCATCTATTGACTCAATGTCCTGATTAAGTTGATGACTATTTCGAGTTTTATAACACTTTTTTCTACCAGAAGAAAGGACCATTACTAAACCAAGTTTAATACAATGGATATCAATACAAACAGTTGTGCAGCTTAAAGAATACATCACATCTCCTTTTAAAGCAGACTTGAAACTCTTTCTAGATGCATGTTCATCTATATAGAGACAATGATAAAAATACTGAAAGAAGTCACCGTAAAACTGAAAAATTGATTCATATATTAAAGAGACAAGATTACAAAACCTATTATTCGAAAAAAAATCGATAATCAAGCTCAATATCTAATAAATATAGGCAAAAAAATAACAATAAAAAAGGAGATATGACAAGGCTATAAAAAAAGAGAGGGCAATCTCCACTTCTGTACTCTCATGAAAAAAGGGTTAGCACAAGAGAGAATATTATGCAACTGAGCATGTTTATTGACAAACAAAAGATTAAAGTACTCTTTTTGTATTTATAGATCAAATAAATTTTTAAGTAGGTCCTAAAAGTTTAATTTTAATGAGATCCTTATACTCTTTTAAAAATTTAAATAGGTCCATGTATTTTAAATGAGATTTAAATTCAATATTTGATAATTATAAAATTTTACGATCTCAAACCAATAACAACAACATAAAATGGCATACAGATTACTGTAACTGTGGATTATCAGATTCTAGTACATGTCAAGTACTAGGGTTTTACTTAAAAATTTTATGAGATAAAAGGACTCAATTAAAAAAATTATTTAAAAATTCAGTAAAACTATATAAATTAAAAGACTTGTTGCTATATCAATTAAAAGACTAATTTAACCAAACAAATTAAGTAAATAAATATTATAAATAACTCTATATCATTTTAATTGTTTTTTATATGAATAAATATGAAATACTGTTTATGTTTTAAACATATTAAATATATTTTTATTGTCTACCAAAAAAAATATTTTTTTATTTAATACTTTTTCTAACTATTAATAGAATTATAAAGTCATACTTAATTTACTATTAAGAGACTTTCAAAATCTAAGCATCATATTTAACATTTTTATTTGCTAAATGTGAGTTATATCATAAACACGTAGACAAATTAAAATTTATTATATTGTACTGAGTACAAATGTAGACGGAGTAATTTATATACCCATTAAGAGAAAGTGTGCTGCAAGCATATGCATAACAATAATGTGAAATCGGTCCAAAAAAAAGACACAATAATGTGAAATTAGGGGAATAAACAAGTCGAATCGGGCCGAGCACGCACTTGAAGTTTGAGCTTGATTTGTGAAAAAAATAGGAAGCTTGAGCTTGGCTCATTTATTTAAACAAGTCTAACCAAAAGTTTGAGTTTGGCTTGTTAACTAATATGCCTAGCCCAAATAATTCATCAATAGCTCAGTTCATTTACATTCTACTTAGCTCATTTATAACTTAATTATTTTTTGCACTTATGAAAATTTTCCTTAAATTATATCTTAATTTTATCAATTTTAATAAAATATTATATATATTTTTATAAGCAAAAGGCACATTAATAAGAGTATAACTGTACAAGGATACTCTAACTCATATGCAAGAGATAAAAAAAGAAAGATTAAAGAAACCTATTAGATCTAAAAAACAAATTACAAAGGTTAAAACCAAAACTAAGTGTGCAGTAACTTTAAAGGATGTGAAGGCTTTTGATCTATTTCACATATGATTGGACTCCCATCTAGATAGAGTTCAATCTTAAATTTGGAAGTTGGAGTATATTTCTTTTGCTTGACATAATTCATCAACTTAGACCAACTAGTTGAGGATGGTAATCTTTGTGATAAACGAGAAGTAGAACCAGTAGATTCCGTAAGTTATAAACTTTTTCCTACATATAATTATGGGTTTGCCACCGTCTTGTCATTACTTTTCTTTTAGTTACAAGTTTGCACGGTCTAGGATAATTACAAAAACTAGGGTTAGGAATTTAAGATATATATATATATATATATATATATATATATATATATGCTATTCACGAGCCGTTAACGTTGAGCCTATAAGGCTTGGATTTGACTCATTTAAATAATCGAGCCAAACTTTAAGCTTGAGTTTGTTTATTTAATTAAATAAATGAACTTGATTGAATATTTAATAAATCAAACTCGAATAATTCACGAATAGCTCAGCTAATTTAAATTCTGGTTAAATCATTCAACGATTTCGATATGAAAGGAGGGGAGGGGATAAATAGAAAAGTAAATAAAACGGTGTATTGGCGTTTACAAGGGCAAGGGCTGCTAAAGGCCTTGAACTTTTTCGTTGCCCTTCGGCCCATATTCTTCCTTTCATAAAAGTACATACACAGGCCCCGGCCTTGGCCCATTCAAATTCTTTATTTTGGGGTACTAAAATACTCTATTAAAATGTTATAAAAAAACGTTACAGAACTAATATAAAGAAACCTAATAGAACTTTTAAAACTTTTAAGAGTTTAATTGGTACGTATTCTTGGTGTAAATTTTTTTATACTGTCAATCAATCACAAATCATGATATGGATGACTTTAAAGTTAGTTACGATAAGAGTCAAATATTTTTAATGATATGATAATTTATGATTGATTGTCAATGTAAAAAAATCTTTACTCCGACGATGCATATCAATTAAATCCAACTTTTTAGGGTATAATTTATAGAATTATCTTGGTTAAGGTAATTCAACTAAAACATATCTTATTTTATAAACATGGACACCCTTTATTCTCTGGCTCTTTTATGCCATATATAACTATACTCACCACAAAAGAAGGGACTGATTAGCTATTATTATGGAAATTTTGGTCGACAGGCCATGCTGTATATGTCTAAACTCAAAACATTGTGCGTGCCCATGTATGTGTGCTTTTTTTTGTTTACATGTGTCGCAGAATGGCCTGAACCCTGAGCAAGCCAGGCTGGACGTGCAAATTTGAGCCGTGGCCCATAACATTAGTGGACCCTGGACGGCTGACAACCTTACTTTTCAAGTTTACAGTGTTACAGGATTTGTGAGCCATTAATTTTATTTTAGGTAAAACCTGTTTTAAGATCCTTAAGTTAAGTTAATTTAATTTTTTAAATAGGTCCTTTAAATTTTTTTTGTGAGAAATAGGTTCCTTAAATTTTTTTATCATATCATAATTCACTGATTTATTAATAAAATCATAGACTGTCATAATAACTTAAGGGACCTGTTTATCACAAAAAAACTTAAAGAACCTGTTTATCACAAAAAAAAAAAACTTAAGGGATCAATTTGAAAAATTAAATTAACTTATGAGACAAAAATATTAGTTTTGCCTTTATTTTATACACATTTATACTTATATTATTTTATTTATATATGATTTTATTATTTAATTAGAAATGATTCCACGTGATATTTTACACACTTACTTTTTAATTCAACCACATAAAACTGATGTGATTTGATGTGAACCATAGAAATATGATACAAGCATTGTTCTTTCTGGGCATGAGTTTTAGGTTGCGGACGTTGGAGCAAGGCTGCAAGAGGAACTTACTATCATTCCTAAATCCTGAGACTGTACACGGCAGATAGATTAAGCAGATTATTCCCTGCTTGTTTTTTAATTTGGTTTTTATTACACAGTTTAAAGATTTGAAAGTGAAAAATTATAGTTACCAAAATGATGTAAAATTCTTTTATTTAATAACAGAGAATTAAATTTTTGTGTAAAAAATAATAATTTTTAAGGTTTGAATGGTAAAACTATAAAGCATACTCTATGGTATAGGTAAGCTTGTTAACTATTAATAACAACGGGAAAGGCGAGGAGCATGTGATATCTTAATTTTGCCTATATCGCAAAACAGTTTGGTTACCATTTCTTTCATTGCTAATTCATCCTATTCTTTGCACATTGATTCAAATAAATATGCAGTTTTAAGACCATCCGAAAGGCTACTGAAAGCTATGTACTAACTTGTTTCAGGGGACCACGGTTTCTATGATTCACTTTTTGCTACTTTTTCTTCCCATCATCTTGAATAAATTCGATTACATGAAGCATTTTTTAAGTTATTTTCTTTACCATCAGAAAGAAAGTAATAATTTTTTGAATAAAAAAGAAATGCAATACAAAGTGGTCTATTTCCATTCACATGAAAAAATGGTGCCCATCAGTGACCTGCTCTCGTCCTGACACCTACACAGCAAGACTAGTAGAAAACTTTTACAGTGCACCAGTCTATTTTTGCTTTTCTTTTGAGTAATAACATGCTAACAAACTCATTCTACACAATAATTTAGATTAGATGTTCACTAGTTATTGTACTAGTATGTAGCTATCTTTTTCTTTTTCCTTTTGGGTGAGGGTCGAGTGTGAGTTGTTCGGTCTGAAGCAGTTGGAACGTTATCCAATTGCATGTGGACGGTTCAGGTTGCTAAATTACCTAAGCTATGAAAAAGGTCAAATGCAATAACTAGAATACTGAAGCTCTTATTAGATCTTTCATCTTTCACTTTTTCCCCACTGCAAAATTTAGGGTTGCTGACTAGAAAACCATCAAAGCCTATTTGTCTCGAAGCAAAATGCTGCAATCTAAGATTAGTTAAGATTTAAGACCAGATCTGCAACTGCAACCATAGATTCCTCAGACTTTTTCTGCAGCTAACACTCCTTAGATTCCTCTCCCTCCCTTATTTGAATTAAAATTAAAAAGTGGGATGAAAACTAAGTTCACAAGCCTTGTAATAGAAAAAGCTTCAACCCTGATGGAACGTTACTAGATTTGATATACATTTATATAAAAATATATTGATATGATCTTAAATAAAATTAAAGGGTAGATTTTCCGGTACATAAATTAAAAAAAGTTTAGCTACAAAAGGAAATATTAGAGAATTAACGAAGGAAAAATAAAGGAATATAGGAACTAGGCAGAATATTTGTAAAAACTAAATTAAACGTCACATGCAATAGTAATATGGAGGAGTATTTGATATTTTTACACTCTTTTTTTCACATTTTTTTTTGCACTTACCTTTTGCTTTTGAAAAGATTGTTGACTGACAAATAAGAAAATATTTTTGGAAAGGACGTTGCTATGATACTCTTGAATTAAATAAAGTTTGAGTATTTTATGTCCAATTAAAATGCACAACCTCAATTAAATAAATCATATCAATATTACATATGATTAAGTTCTCACCAATTGATCACCCAAGAGCAAATACAATACAATCTTCCTTTTGGAAAATATGATGGCAACTGACCTTACATCGAAAAGCCAACCCTTACAACTTACAGTTGTTTTTTTATGGTAACAGTTTTGAGTCTTTGACCGATTATTTTTGACCTTATCATAGTTCCCATTTCATGTGCCGCTATGAATAGATGACTCATGAGTTTGTAAAAATCTAGACACTAAATCTGGTGAAAAATGGCTTCTGGCTTCTAACTTTGCCTTGAAGTAAGCACTTTTGAATATAGTAGAATCAAAAGAACCTTGGATTCCAAAAAGTTTGTGTAGATTTAAACTTAAAAGGTACATTTTAACCGAAATTAAAATTAAAAGATGTGACAGGTAAGAAAGATTAGACAGAGGTGCAGAATATAAAAAGGGTTGTTCTTCACTCACTCTCACTCACTCACTGCCAGTCCATATGCCAGTTTGGAAATATTCTTTTTATTTCCAATTAATGCAGCCAAGAACACCTCTGGCACTGGCACCATCTATCTAGCATTCATACAGCAGCTTGTGACTGAGATCTCTCACTCTCATGTTCTCACTTCCTTCATGTTAAAATTCCCCTCAATCCATTCTCCTATTATTTTCATCTTCTGATCTCTATTGCTCTAATCAACTCTCAACTGTGCACTCAAAGTTCATCATCATCAAGGAACGATGCAAGACTCAATTGGGATTCCTGCTTGCTTTTCTTCTGCAGAGAAGCTGAGTGATGAGCATGGAGCAGTGACCCGTTCAGGCCAGAGCGTTTACATGTCTGTATATAGAACAAAGATTGCTGATCATTGCCGCTTGATCACCATCACATGGTGCAAAAACTTGTTGCTTCATGGACTATCAGTATCAGTGGAAGGCCCTGAAGGAGAAACACAGTACACCTGCAAGGTTGAGCTAAAGCCATGGTACTTTTGGAGGAAACAAGGTTCCAAGCGCTTCATAGTAGATGGCAAAGCTGTTGATATTTTCTGGGACTTAAAAGCTGCAAAGTTTAATGGTGAAACAGAACCAAGCTCAGAGTACTATGTGGCAGTGGTTTGTGATGAAGAGGTTGTGCTGCTTCTTGGTGATCTAAAGAAAGATGCATATAGAAGAACCGGGTGTAGGCCAGCACTTATTGATCCCATTTTGGTTTCAAAGAAGGAGCACATATTTGGAAAGAAGAAGTTCTCCACTAGAGCTAAGTTCCATGAGAAAGGTAGTTGGCATGAGATCTCAATTGAGTGCAAGAACAAGGGCAATGGTGATTCTGTAAGTGGGGTTCAGCCAGAGATGGAGATAAGGATTGATGGGCACTTGGTCATTCATGTCAAGCACTTGCAGTGGAAATTTAGAGGCAATGAGTCAATTCATCTGAGCAAAATGAGAGTAGAGGTATACTGGGATGTTCATGATTGGCTCTTTAGTCCTGGTTTAAAGCATGCTTTATTCATTTTTAAGCCAACTTTGTCATCTGCATCTATGTCATCATCCTCATCACCTCCATTATCAATTCAAACAAGGAGTTCTGGGTCAGTGGAGGGCTTTAGTGTTAGTGGGACATCAGAGTTTTGCTTATTTCTCTATGCTTGGAAGGTTGAATGAAAGTATCATGTCAGCCTAATAGTGATTAATATCATCATCAAAGCCGGCAAAATAAGGTTGGAAAAAGACTTGCTATGTAACATAATGGAATGGTGAGGATGCATATTGAGATTGGGTTGAGAAAGACAGGTTTGGTTTGAAAAAGCCTGGTGGGGCCTAACGGGGTTTGGGAGTTAATTACAGCTGGGGTTGAACTATGGTGCATAATTGGACAAGACAGATTGTATCACAATCACACACATGCACAATAATTTTCCATCTTATGGCATCTACTTCCACATCTACCTTTTACCACATTGGAAATGCTCTTTCTTGATCTGTTCTTGACAAGCGAGCTATAAATGTATTTATTCCAAATTCTATCATCCAAAGGGATATGTTATCTAAATTTTGTATACAGAAATATAGACAGCAGGTTACTGATCTGAATGTCTGTATTTGCCCCTGAAATCAAAATGTTCATGCAGGTGGCAGAGAGGTAGTGTCCCGAGAAGAGAGGAAGAGTGTTTGGTGATGATGTGAACATAAGAGGGCAATAATCCATGTATGTGCACCTCACGCATATTAATACACAATGTTCTCTTTCTAGTAGTTAGATTATCAATATCACGGTCAATATTATTTGCGTAGCTGCCCAAGTCCATTAATATATTCTTTATGGTTATAGAAATTATAAATAAATAAATTTATATATAGCCAGCTAGGTAGGTGAAACATTGAAGTAAATGAATTTGACAAAGAACAACGTGCCTTAGAGTAGACAGACACTTAGTAAGGCCCAAATATATGGTTCAGTTTTTGGTCCTATGGTAGTAGTACTTTTATTTCATTTCATGAGATTTTGTATGGTACTCCATTGGCCTTCAACCACTTCAGTTCATATGATACGCCAACAAACGGGATATTTATTATTTATTTTAGTTAGTAGAGGTAGGGATGTAAATGAGTTGAGCTATTCGTGAACTATTTGAGTTCGGCTCGTTAAATGCTTGATCGAGCTCGTTTGTTTAATTAAATAAACAAACTCAAGCTTGAGATTGAACTCAATTATTTAAATGAACCAAACTCAAGCCGTAGAGGTTCAACATTAAAGGCTCGCTAATAACTCATATATATATATATATATCTAGTGTGAGGGTTTTTTTATATAAAAGTGAGAGGAGCAAATCTTGATCATTAAAACATTCATGGATGATACTGATTAAAAGTTGGTTAGCGGCCATATAACCACTTAAAAAAATCATATGACTTTATGTTCTAATCTTGACTATTAATAGTTTGATCCAAATGCTAAGATATGCTTCTCTCACTCTCATATAAAAACATATGGAAAATAGATTGATTTGTCTTGTACGTTTTTTTATTTTTCACTTTGGTACTATATGTTTTATTTTTCGCATTTTGGTCCTATACATTATGTTTCATCACTACGTTAGTTCTATAAGTGACGCCGTCAAGAAGGAATTGATGGAAAAACTATTATGGAAGACAAAATATAACGTATAGGACTAAAATGAAAAAAATAAATTGTATGTTCCCTTTCATTGCTTCTCATTTTGGTTATATACGTTATGTTTTGTCTTCCACGTTAGTCCTAAAACTGACGATGTCATGTACGAATTGACGAAAAAGATGTAAATGATCTGAGCTATTCGTGAACTATTCGGGCTCGACTCATTAGTTAACAAGCAAAGCTCAAACTTTTGGTTAAATTCGTTTAAATAAATGAGCCAAACTTGAGCAATCCATTTTTTTCACAAGCCAAGCTTAAGCTTCAAGTGTTTGACTCGACTCGACTCGTTTATATCCCTGTAGAGGCCTATAGAAAAATGTTATCTTAGTTTAATTCAATGCTATGTTCAGAGTAATACTTTTTTTAAAACAATATACAAAACGATACATGTAGCAAAAACTGTATACAAAAATGACAGCAGCATTTGTTGCAAGATTAATAATATTAGATTTGTTCTATGTGGGCCAAAAGAAATGAGCAAGCGAACAATGAAGTCTCGTCCGTTTCTGGGAGCAGTTGAAACAATTTTGACCGGACGAGATTATTAAGAATAATTCTATATCCTGGTCATTCTCTCAATAATTCTCATACTTATTAAATAAAGATTTGTATATATGGTATGTAAAATATTTTACATCAACAATCAATCATAAATTATGATACGCATGACTTTTAAGATAATTAAAATAATAATCAATCATTTTTAAAGATATATTAATTTATGATTGGTTGGCAGTATAAAAAATCTTTACACCGACAGTACATACCAATTAAATTCACAAAAAAATATCAAATGTATTTTATATTTATTAATGTAACTGTATTTAACTATTCTATACCAATTCATTTGGCTAGTTAGAGTTAGTTACTGGCTAGTTACTAGTCAGTTATTGTATATATACACCATGTGTATGAGCTTTGTACCCACTCAATGAAATGAATTCTCATTTTCACAATTACCTTTTGCTGTTGTCTCACTTCTAATATGGTATCAGCAGAAATTTTTTTCTCTTCCGCACGTTCTTGACTTCTTGTTTAGTCTTTCGTTCTCTTCTTGCTTTCTTCTTTGCATCTTTCTCGTGAGCTCAAGCTTTGTCAATGGCGACTCATGATGATTTTTCCGATCCTCTTTTCTTTCATCCTTCTAATCATCCAGGGATTGTATTAGTTTCTCAGCCCCTCACGGGAGACAACTATAACTCATGGAGTAGTCTATGATCCTAGCCTTAAGTGCAAAGAACAAGTCTTGCTTCATTGATGACTCTTTGCCACGCCCAGAAGGTATAGATGCCCTTCTTAATTCTTGGGTCCACAATGATAATGTTGTTCGATCTTGGCTTCTGAATTCAGTTTCCAAGGACATTGTCTCCAGCATTATTCATGGAAGCTCAGCCTCTCTTATATGGACCAATCTCAAGAATCGTTTTCAACAAACAAGTGGCCCTCACACCTATCAACTGAAGAAGGCATTGATCAGTTTACCTCAGGATTCCTTGTCTGTTACGCAATACTTCACAAAGATTAAGTCCATTTGGGAAGAATTACAAGAATTCATCCCTTCTTGCTCCTGCACTTGTGGTGGTTCAGGTCCTTTTGTTGCACACCTTCAAAATGAGTATATGCTTATGTTTCTCATGGGTTTGAATGATGCATTCTCTCAGGTATGAGGCCAAGTTCTGATGCTAGATCCCTTGCCTCCTATTTCTAAGGTCTTTTCCTTAGTCCTTCAAGATGAGAAACAACGTGAGTTAGGGGGTTCTTTTTCCTCCTTGCCCTCTAAGACACCTATTGCCTTTGCTGTGAAGTCTCAACCCATCAAACAGACTACAAAATCTGGAAGTGGTAAGAAAGATCGACCTCTATGCACACATTGTGGTATTCTTGGCCACACTATGGACAGATGCTACAAGATTCATGGCTATCCTCTGGGTTATAAACCCAAATCCATGACTAATGCTACACCCCAGTCTGTTCATCAAGTTACTAGACCATTAGAGTCTTCACAGTCACCATTGGGAATAACCATTGATCGATGTAAGATGTTGCTTTCTTTGTTATCAACCCAATTGTCACAGGCTGCTACACCAGATGTTGAGTCACCCTCATCTGATTCCCACACAGGTTATGTCCTTTCTACAGTTTCCAGTACACCTCATGTTCTTTCATTTGCAAATAGTGTTTGGATTCTTGATTCTGGTGCCACATGTCATATAGCATGCTCCCTTCATAATTTCATATCCTACAAAGATGTTTCCAATTCTTTTGTTACATTGCTTAATAAAGATTTGGTTCCTGTAAAATCTATAGGATCAGTTGCCTTAAGTTCTACCCTTACATTACATAATGTTTTGTACATCCCTAGTTTCAACGTTAATCTCTTATCAGTAAGTGTTTTGTTATCTTCTTCAAATTTTCCATTACTTTTCACTCTAACACCTTCCTCATGCAGGACCTCAGTCAATTGAAGCTGATTGGTAAGGGTGAACTATCCCAAGGACTTTATGTCTTCCGATCTCATCCTAAATCACCATCTCCAGTTACTGATTTTTCTGCTCATTCGTGCAATACAAATTCACTTTGTAATTCTGTTTGTAATACTGATATTCACAATTTATGGCATGCTAAGTTAGGCCATTTCTTTGTCTCAAAGGAAGAATGCCCTTTCTTTACTTGAGGACACTGGCTTCCTTGATAGCAAGCCTGCTACTCTACCTATGGATCCCAACTTGAAATTAAGTGCTTCAGATGGTGATCCCCTCCCCAACGGTGCTCAGTACAGAAGGCTCATTGTAAGGTTGTTATACCTCACCATTTCGAGACCTAGCATCAGTTTTGCTGTGAACAAACTGAGTCAATATATGTCTGCCCCTCACACATCCCATCTTGATGCCGCATAACACTTACTCAGATATCTCAAGTCGGCTCCAGGCACGGGTTTATTCTTCTCAGCAACCTCTGCTTTGTCCCTCAAGGCTTATGCTCACTCTGATTAGGGTAATAGTCCAGGTACTCGTCGATCGACAACTGGCCATTGTGTTTTTCTAGGGGATTCACTCATCTCCTGGAAATCTAAGAAGCAGCATGTGGTTTCCCGCTCCTCTGTTGAGGCCGAGTATAGAGCTTTGGCAAGTGCAGCAAGTGAAGTTCAATGTCTCTGCTCCTTGCTCAAAGATTTTGAGGTTACCATAGGCCCTACTCTTCGCTTCTGTGATAGCCAATCGGCAATCCATTTGGCTTCCAATCCCACCTTCCATGAAAGGTCGAAACACATAGAAATTGACTGTCACTTCATTCGAGAAAGAGTCCTCAATGGTGTAATTCGTTAGTTCATGTGAAATCTGCCCATCAGCTTACCGACATCCTCACCAAACTGGTTTCTGCCCCTATATTTCAGTCTCTATTTTCCAAGTTGGGACTGAATAATATTTACCTCCCAACTTGAGGGGGAGTATTAATGTAACTGTATTTAACTATTCTATACCAATTCAATTGGTTAGTTAGAGTTAGTTACTAGTCATTTATTGTATATATACACCATGTGTATGAGCTTTGTACTCACTCAATGAAATGAATTCTCATTTTCACAATTACCTTTTGCTGTTGTCTCACTTCTAATAATTTTTTCAAGATATTAAATGTATTAACTTTTCATTTAATACTTTCTTTATTTAATATTAGAAGTATTAACAAGAGAATTTTGTAAAAGAATTTTACATGAGAATATAGCAAAACTCGATTAATAATTCACGTCAACTACAAAAACAATAATAATGAAGGAGAAACGGTCGGGACAGATTTACCAAAAGAAAAATAGTTGGTGTTCTGAGCTAAGCGAAATCAATACAAAGTATAAGAAAATACAAGATCCTATACTAATGAGTTGAGAGGGAAAATGAGTTGTCTACGTCCATTGCTAGAGCTTATCTTATATGGCCATCCTAGGCGATGTTGGACGCGTGAGTTAGTTACTTAGGTGGGGGGCTATAGGCCATTAGCATGATTTGTAGGCGAGCGGTATTGTCACCTAGTTGGTTGGGTGGTCCCTCTTTCTTACGTGCCATGTGATCCTTCTAGAAAGTTTGCCCTACACACGTGGTATGTTAGTCGTGAGAGGTAGGAGAGTAATGGGTCAAGCCTGGTAGTCAAGTCCTCTTTAGGCAGTTCGAGCTCCTGGAAGAGAGTTCAAGTTGGGGCCTCGAGGTGACAAGTCGAGTTGGGTTCCTCGGGGTGGTCTTCTGGGAGTTGGACTATTAGGACATTTGGGCTTCGAAATGGGCTTGACTTGGGATTTACCTATCTCCCTTGGGTTGGGCTCAGTCCAATCCTTGGTAGGAAGAGTTGGTAGGCCCAAATATTATTGCTTATCAACTATATTCATTTTAATTTTATATAGGTAGAATACAAATGTTATACTAAATGTCAAATTTGATATTAAAAAAAACCATTTTTCAAAATTTTAGTTTCAAACTGGCAAAGTGACATGGACGTTTTATTTTGAACTTACATCATTGAATTTTGCAAAATTGAGTTGCCATTGGCATACATGGAGGAGATGTGTTCATTTTGAACCAAAACCAAACCACCTTGCCAAGAAGAAGGTCTTGTTTTTCCCACGCGAAGCTTCCTTTTCTGCTGGTGTTGGTGCTGGAGAAGGAGATTGCAAAGGTGGCGAAATAACTTTAACTGCGCGCAGGGATAAGTGATGTCATCTCATTTATAGTTGGAACAAACCAAAATAGAATTATTATGACTATCCGTTTAATAACTAACGAAACTTCATTTATCAAAGCATGAGCTCAAAATATCTATAGTTATGAAAAATGATTAAAAAGCCTCAATTGGAATAAAAGGAGAGAGAATGAAACACAACCTGGTTTTGGTGAAACAATCTTAATTTTAGCACCTTTTGAGTCGATGGAATTCGTCTTTGAACTTGATATGATGGATTCACGGTTAGATGTGGAGCTTGGCTTTCTCTCGCGAACTTTATGCTCAACATTTCCTTCACTGTTTCTGTCACCTATAATTATTAAGAATAAAGAAAATACTCAAAATATTATGTGAAGATAGTAAAATATCAATAGCCTGGATGAAGTTTCAACCAGCTATCACAAATGCAAGATGCAGGAAACATATTAACCATATCATAATGTTGAAAGATGAAACTAAAAGAAAACTAGCTACTATTATCTTAACAGGGTAAATATTATACTACGTTCATAATGCATTCCATATTGTAGTCCCTTTTACAAAATAAGATTCCATATCCATGGTAATAAAATGGTCTGTTCAAAGTAATCTGTTGTATTTGAAAGTTAGGAGATGGGGAGATATAACATCGTTGGCATGAGAGTTTTTAAAAATTGGAACACCTAGCACTTTAGAACATTCCATATAAAATCCTTCAATTGAAAGGATATCTTATTAATCCTAGCATACTTGGAAGAAAAACTAAACTGTAAGAGTGGATTTGACATATTACTGAAATTTAAAATTAAAAAAGCCACATACTCTAAATTCATTTGGCCTATCAAAATTAACATTTCAGTCTTTATCCAAAAGCTCGTCAAGATAACACCAATTAAAAGAATATGGTCCATTGCACTTACACTACTGTAGATTTCAGATCCAAAAAGTTTCACAGGCCAAGGTCCATGCATTTTCCAATTTCAATAACAAGGTTACCAGGGGAAGACTCAAAGAAACACAGGTCAGTACAGATACTTACTTTCATCAGGAGGCTTCCCATAGTTATGATTCAAAGCTTCGACAAAAGAAGTAGAATTTTGGTCTTGCATCACTTCAAGGAACCAAAAACAAGTTCATACATTAAAATTGACAATCAATAAACTCACAATAACTCAATTTGATATGGATAAACATGAAACTGACATTGATCAAATAGAGCATATCTGTAGTTTGGGGCTGAGCCAACCAATAGCAACTGGACTGCTTCTGCATCTCTTGTCATCGATATTGATGCAGACGCCTTTAGATTCTGTGTGTCTAGTAGAATACCAGCAAGCTGCGAAATAGTATGTATAAGTAGAGAGTAATCTTAGTCACATAAAGCTAGTCCTTTACAAATTACAACTTTTTCAGAAGCAGCTCTACAAATGTTTTTTTAAAAAAGAGTGATCTCATAGCACCAAAAGTTTATCTAGAAATGAAGAGTACTATAAGTATAAACTTACCAATAGTTTCTTCAGCACAGGATTTTGAAGTAGACCATAGGCATCTTCACAGTAATTATCGGTAAGAATGGTGCACTGAGATCCAACCTAGAAGAACAAAACAAGACAGAAAATTAATTATAAAATTGAATCCGATGCATGGCACATATGGCGCATTTCCTTGGGATCACACTTATTTATTAAATTCAGCAATATTTCATTAGAACCAACCTCGCCAGTAGTGCTTAAGACATCTTGTCCAATCACGAGGATGCTCAGTTGGTTAGTCACCAAAAGGCTTTCCATGTCCACCTGCAAACCCGCTTCAGTACCCGATCAGCCAACTCAACCTACTATATATTCATATATACAACGTCCTTCAAACATGGTCTAGATAATTTCAGTGTTCTCTAATCTAACCAAACCAATCACAAACTCATAACAAATAAACAAAAACAGAAGATCTGCAGCTACTTTGCGTGGGAACTATAAACTAAGGGTCTTGCTAGAAATTGATTAAGGAATTTAAAAAAAAAAAATTTATTAAATACAATACTTAATTTCTACCACTTTCCAATAAAAACTTGACTCTTTTAATTTCTTAACCTATGTCTTATAGCATTTGCCATAAATCAATTGTATGCATGCATCTTAAAATTGAATTAAAACTATGGAAAATTAAAGGGCAGCAGAGCATGTATTAATCCATCACTCATTATCAAATGTTAACAATGGAAGAATTGTGTAAAAAATGAATTGATTTGAAATATTGAAAAATTAAAAGACACAAGTGGAGGGAAAAAAGGCGACCTCATCAGAGAAAAGCAGTGAGGTGGCGTCAAGAGCAGCATGGTGAAAGAGCCATGCAGCCTGCTTCAGATTCCACATAGAGCTTCGTTTCACATTCATCACAGGCACCACCGCGCACTCGCTTTCCTTCTCTCTCTCCCTATAACCCAACAGCCACGCATAGCAAATGGCCGCCACCATTGACGCCGTACCTGCACCGCACGAAGTTATTTATTCACTTTCCAACATTAATTCTCACATCATCTGTCTAAATAACAAAAATCACGTTCACGCCGGCCCTTAACTGTTGAAAGTTCCAGAAAGCACGATTTTGGCATTTGCATGGAGTTCTCTGTTGGAGATTTTGTGTAGTAAAATTCTCTGCTGTTTCAGGAACCCGTTGAGGCTATAGCTATGGTCTTGGGTCCCTTCCTCTCTCTTTGGAAAGTGCTTGAGCGCGATTTTCTCCAGCGAGCACGTGGAAGACGTGATCGTTCTCCGGTGAGCGGATTCCACGAGGTTCCTCGGCGGCGATAGGGGCAGGGAATCGGGTCTTTGACGGTTGGGATCCTCCGGCGAGGGTATGTAAGTCTTGAGGGTTCGGCGGGAAGGGGCTTGGATCCCATGCGGGTGAGGTGCAGGTGCAGCAGAGGGTTCAGTTTGGAAGCGGGACCTTCGGTTAAGTGGCTGGCGTGGAGGGAGGGTAGGGTCGGGTGTATTATTGGTGGGTTTGAGAATGTTGGAGAACCATTTGTGGACCGCCGCGGCAGGGGATCCGTCGGCATCTGAAGCTTGAGTGAATGTGTCGGATTTGTTGCGGCTGTGTTTTGCTGATTTTGACAGTATCTCATCGCTGATCCCTTCCACTGTTCTGTATCTGCTTCACATTAACATTGTTGTTTTAGTTACTATTTAATTAGTATACTATACACCAAATCAAAATAACAAACCAACCCTTGCCTTTATTCTTATCTTACCTATTCTAATGTAACGAACTACATTCATTCTTTATGGTTTATTCCAGGGTTTTAAATAAAGGTCCACGACCGTAATTTGAACCGTAACATTTTGATTTTGGAGGTCTCTGAAATCAGAACGCGATTATAATTACGATTGTATCGGTCACATCTTTTTACAATTGCGATAAACGTAACGTAATCGCAATCACAATTTAAAACCTTGATTCATTTGTTTTATCTTTAAAACGAAAAGCAAGAGAAAAGATACAAGTCTAATTACTTGGGGCAAAAAATGTCAATTTTGTCTGTGTGTGTGTTTTCTTTTTGGGGTTTCAATTGTAAGTTAACAAACACTTAACACTTGGTGGCAATGTTATTTAATTTAGACCATCAGTTCAAAGCAGGGTCATTTTTAGAAAAAAATTCAAGGGGGAAGTTAAGGTGGGACCTGGTACTACTATTATATTCACGAAGATAAAATTTAAAAAGAGCATTTCATAAAATCTTGGGTTGGATTTACATGGTTGTAAGACTCAAATCGGATATTTTATTTACAATAATGCTTATTTACATGTTTTTTTTTATTGGTACGAATGTTAAATTCGTATCTATTGTACTAATTAGTTTCAGCAATGATAATATTAGCTTTCTTTCCATATTTTTCTCTACTTGTCTCGTGTTTTGAAACTCTGTTACATATAAGCTATGTAAGTACTGCATAGCACAACCGATTCATTTATTCAAAAGTGATAGGGTCAGATCAGACACACTTACTTCCATTCATGTACACACACTCTGTTACTAGCTTAGTCATTGACACATGCTCCCTTCCAAACAAAATATAAGCAAATTTCATCACTTTAATATTTATTAAGATAATTAATTATTTATATTTAATATTATTAATCTCATTTAAAAGTTCAACTTCATTATCTAAATGATCCCTCTCTATTTATTCACATTAATTATATTATATGAAAATTTATTTCAATTAAATACAATAAAATGAAGGACATTTTTAATATACTATTATTAAATAGGATATAAAATGTTAAGTTTTGCTTATATTTTATTACAATTTAATTGCAACAATTTTTGCTTATATTTTGTTATGGTAGGAGTAGATACTACACTAACAAACATATAAATAGCTGCATCGATCATATGCAACTAAACTTGAAGGTCTTAAATTTAATTTTTGTTTCTTAATTTGAGAATATATATATATATATATATATATTGAGGAAACTGGTTTTCCATGTTTTTGTTACCTTCTGGCAGACCTAGAGAGATAATCTCTTGGATCATAGGATGGTTGTGGTTGTGGCGCTGCAAACCTAGGGGACCCAACAAGGCGCCCCGGCGAGCTGTCACACCGTGTAGGAGAGGAAGCCACAATCTGTCGTGCCTCTTGCAACCACTCTTGCGTCAATCTTGCACTGTTACTCCTAGTGCTGTCGTCGAACCCATCATCATCATCCACCACTCGTCCACCACCACCATCAACACCACCTGTGAGGTCATAAGTTTTCTTGTCCATGTCTACTGCCCCAAAAAACATGTCGTTCATGAAATCGGTGAGGTCCGGCGCCGGTTCTGCCTTACGCCGTGTCTCCGCCATCCTCTTTTGTAGGCTTAGAGACCCTTTGCTTTCTCTTATCAACCTTCGCTCCATTGATCAGATCACACACACTGATGATCTCTATGACTCTATCTATCTATCCCTCACACAAACGTGCACGGACTCAAATATAACAACTATAGTGGACATAATAATACCATTAAAATTTTAAGGGGGACAGAACATAGTAGAAATTAACATAGGAAACATCAGTTTGACTATGCATGCAAGGATTTTGGCCGGCGTTGTGGGTTGTGTTTGCCGTCTTGTTCTCAGTGTATTTGTCTGTGTATGTAACGTATATAGCATAGGAGAATGCATAAGGATGTTGTTCTATATTTTGTTTTCTTTTTTATGGATCAAAGATATATAGTAATGAGAACACCAAAAAAAAAAAAAAAAGATATATAGTAATGAGATGGAAGAGTCAAATGAAGATCAGCTCAACCTCAAACTTTAATTAATTAGCTTCTTTTTATTGAACTTATAAATCTTAAGTCAAGTTCCGTGTTAACTCTGAGATTAGTAGCGTTACCTAGTTAGCATAATGTTCGTTATTGGATTATTGTTAACTGAATTTATATGCCGATTCTACTAATCCAAAAATATATACAAATACCAAAACCATAGAGAAGAATAAAAAATAACAGAGGCTTTTTTTTAACTGAAAAACTTGAGGCTTATTTCTTTATTATGTTGGGTTTTAAGAATTTTTTTATTCAATTTTAGGCCGGGTGATGGTTTATCTAAAATTCTTTCTAAAATGGTAATTTTATGATTTAAACCTGTGATGACTTTATAAGCAAGATTTATTTGAAGAGTGCTGTTATTCAGCATAGACTAAAGCTACGAAATGTGATAAAAGATAAGAAAAACGGGTGTGGGTGAAAGAGGGTTTAACGGAAATTACGGATGGGTGAAAAATAATATGATTTTGAGACTGTTCGTACAAAAATGCCAAATGATTTTCGTACTAAACAATATTACTTTTTCTCTGAAATTACAATATATAAGTTAGTTTATTTCTTCTAAGGAGAAGCCGACTTATGAGATCTACATACAACTCTTTCACAAATAATATTGAGTTTAATTTCTATACACTCACACTGTAAAGCCTTTTTATATATATATTCAATCATAAATTATCATGTCAGCATATTTTTTTGACTCTTATCCTAACTGCCTTAAATTTCATTCATACCATTATTGGTGATTGGTTGGCAGTGTAAAAAACTTTACACTGTCAGTACATAGTAATTAAACTCAATAATATTTAGCTGTTTTTCCGTGATGAAAATGTCAAATGTTAAAAAATTTAGAGGACAAAAATATAAATCTAAGTTGGCCCCTCTATCAACATTTTAAATAAGAGTTTAATTGTTATACATTGTCAATATAAAGTTTTTTATATAGTTAACCAATCAAAAATCACAATTTTAATGACTTTTAAGATAATTAGGATAATAATCAATTTTTTTACTGATTTGATAATTTTTAATTGGTTGACAGTGTAAAAAAATTTTACATTATCAATACATACCGATTAAATCCTTTAAATAATATCCGATGTTGTATGGATGTGGCTTTATTTCAAAAAATAAATAAAAAACAGCTACTTTGTAAAAATTATTTTTTGTTTGTCTATTTCCGGCATCTGAGGCTGTGAAAGTATGTGTTAACGTATGGGCTTATGCTTTATGTTAAAAGTTAAAACCCACTTGCAAGGCCAGCTTTTTAATGGACTTTTGCATTCAATTCGTTAGACTGCCAAAGTTTTGGCCCTTATTCCCCTGGCAAAAAACCAAGGCATTTGTTTTTTCATATTGACCCGAACATAGGTTTCATTCAGTATCACAAACCCAACATAATTTTCCTGCCAGGTCCCATTATTAGCCCTCCTCGAAAGGTACTGTGCCATTTTTTGGAAATTTATGAGACGAAACAAACTAATTCCCCAGTTTTTTTATACATAGGGGAGAAAATTCATACCGAATTTCGTAGCTAAAGGCCAAAAATATAATGCCAAAATTTTGCCTGCAAAACTAATCTTATAAATAAATAATTCATGTAAGAATATTCCAGTCAAAGATTAAAAAAATCAAAAAAATAAAATCAAAAGCACAAAAGATGAAAAAATGGGGTTTTGTTTTTTGGGTACAGAACGTACTGTCTACGAACTATATTTAAATGAAGAGTTATGTTATTTGAACATCAAGAATTGGATATCGTACTTGACACCATATGTATTTATCTCTATCTTTTACTTACTTTTTATCTTCTTTATATACACGTATTTCAAAAATACATAAAAAAGCAAATGACCCAAATTTGATGTCCAAAAATCATTTCTCTAAATAAATAACTTAGATTCAAAATAAATGCCAAAGAACACTTTTTCTATTTTTTTCAGAGCAATACTTTAATTAAGGGCATGCTTGTATATCTTGGGTTAGTAAAAGAGAAGAATGCCCATGAAGTCTTAGATTTTACTGTAACAAACTTCTGAATATAATGCGGGTCATAAAGAATATTATTTTTATTCATAGAAATAGAGAAGCTAACCAATATGCATACGAATTAGCTAAGACAGGTGCTGCAATGGAAGGAACATGGATGCAATGGACAACACAGGCTTGATCGATGACGACATACTCACACCAGCAGCAGCTATAAAGGGTGTTCTAGTCGATGTTTTTGTATATTGTTTGGATTCCTTGGTGTTTTTGTTTTTGGGTGTTGCACCAAATGAACCGAGGTGATTTTGGTTTTGATGTATTTGGATTGGGTATTTTGTTCAAATCTGGTTATTTGGCATATGATAGAGTGAGTTATCTACAACCCTTCCTAGAAGGTAGGTGGAGCTCTTCACTGTGATGCTGAAGCCACATTTGTGGGCATTTGTAATTGGGGTACTCTTTTTCCTCCTGACTGATTTTCTCCCAAAGTGGGTTTTGCTCCATAAGATTTTAATGAGGCCCCTGCACTTTTGCCTTGGGAAGGGAGCTTTTGGGGAGCACATTATTACGTGTACTTGTCAATATCCTAACTTCGCTAGGATTACTTAATAAAAGAATAGCTTATCGAAAAAAAATTAAGGGTAAGCCAACAAGTGATTCTAAGTTTATTTTTATTAAAAAAAAGTGATTTTTTATAAACTAAAAATTATAGCTTCTCATAAAAAAATGAGTAAAAATCCAACCCAACAATTTGTAGAAAGTTTTGAAGAGTTTTGTCTAATTAGATCCAATATTTTACGACCAACACAATAAACTTTGAATTATATGTAGAGTAAAACTGTTCTCTTAGTGGATCCAATACAACCATAATTAAATACTAGAGCTATCAACTAGTTTCCTGTATGACAAGGGAGAAACTTTGAAAGAGGGTTAAGTCAATGACAGATAGGCACATAGATACAACATCATCTACTCATTCATATTATTTGAATAAGATTGTAGTTACCCTGATTTGGACTTTTCTTTTTCTTATTTTTGTTGAAGGTGATGAGGCCAAGTTGTGATAATGCCAGTGTCAACGGGCTTAAATTTGATAATGTGAAAAGGGAATAAATAATAAGTATGCGGGGAAGGAACGCCCCCTATCATTTGGTGCGGTATCAGACTGTGTTGGCTTTTCCTTAACTCTATGGGGCCTTATGTCCGCATTTTCAATAAGTACTCCTTGTTTGCTTGCCCTTTCTGAGACGTAAGGGGACATCTTTATTATAAATAAAATTTAAATGGAACATATATATTAAGGAAGTTGGTTAATCTTATTTAATATTATTAAAAAATTAAGAGTACTATCTAAAGTAATCTTCATAGAAAATTTCAATTTTTATTAAATGCATCCCACATTGAGTTATTGAAAAATAAAATTGGTATTAAATGAAGGATATTTTAGGAATAATGTCATTAAATAGGATGAAAGTAGTTGAAATTTATTTATATATTAAACCAAAAATTTTGAGACTTTTTTACTTATAATAAGGATCGGAGGAATATTAAACTATTCAATCTATATTCACTTAAGAAGGGAGGAGTAGGAGCTTAATAATATATTTACGTTTGAATTTGGAAGATCTTTTTTCTTCTCAGATAGTTCTACAGTAATACAATAAAGTTGTACATAAATTTAATAATTTATTTTATAGTTTAATTTATATACATTGTCAGTATAAAATTTTTTACACTGTCCGCAAATCATAAATCATAGTATAAGTGACTTTTAAGTTAGTTAAAATAACAGTCAAACATTTTTAATGAAGTAGCAATTGTGTTAAATATTTTATTTTATTGTATTGTGATTTACTTCAAATTTGTTCTGTCACAATGTGATTAAAAATGTGTCACCTTACCCTTTTAAGTTTAATTTATGGAAGTTATTTATAATTTGTAAACTATAAACTTTTGCGCCTAATTTGAAGTTTTATATATAAGTTTTTTTTATTATATTATTTATACAATTTGTTATATATAGATATTAATTATACACATATGTAATAGGTATGTCATATTAATGCATATATATTTTTTTTTTGTTTCCGAACGTATCTTATGCGTGTAATTGTGGAGACTAATCTCATAAGATACTGGATGATATTCAAGGGTTGATTACTCCCAATCAGATTTTTTCAATACACAAGAGTTGGGAATCGAATCCTTGACCACTCAATTAAGAGATCCGAGAATGTTATCACTCAAACCAATCACATATTAATATATTTAATATATATGCATGTTGACGGTCGCGTGACACATGAAGAGAAAGATAATATAATGATATAGACAAAGTCAACTAATAAAGTACATATTTGATTTACAGTTAAGAAATTATAAATATTTAGAGACAAATTATCTATAGAAATCGTTTGGGATCCAAAAGTACCGTTGCAAACATGGTCAAATTTGTACAAAATTCTTCTAAGAAAAATACTAAATCCTGTAAATGGCCAAATGTTCTGTCCTAATCCAACTACATCCGTACAATCAACTGATGCTGGTTCTGAATACTCAATAGGGATGGCCCTTAAACATTCTCAGGGGCCGTCTATGCCACTGGCTTGTTACTGCTTTATTTTATTTTTTTCAAAGCATTTAAGCTACTCTGACTCTAATTGAATTCCATAATATCTGTATGTCTAAAGTTTTTATACAAAACATTAAAAATATATTAAATATTTTCAATTTTAAAAACATATAATTATATTTAACTAAATTATTTTTTATTTCCTTAGTGTTCTCTCCTTTCATTTTAGTAGAAAAAATTAAAAATAAGGATAAAATTAAAAAATAATACCTTTTTAATTTTTTAAAATAACAGATAAAATAAAATAATTTTTATCTCTAAATAATAAATATTATGATACGGAAGAAGAACTTTTAAGCCTTTGACATGTCAAGATTATCATTGCTAAAAACTTGATTTGTTTTTATTTCTTAACATCCTATGGGATTGGGCTTTCATATAAAAAGGCTTTAAACTCAATGTATCCCCACTCAGATTTCATTGCCTGTGCTCTGAACTTTGACATTCCTTTCAGAAAAGAGATTGCTTGTTGTTGGAGTTGAAAACTGAGTAACTATGGCAGCACGCGTTCTTGTGGTAGCATCACTTCTTCTTTGCTTTTTAGCCGGAACTTGTTATGGGAACGTTCTCTTCTCTTCAATGAAAAGAACCCTTGATGTCACCGCTTCCCCTAAGCAGGGACAAGGTAAGTAAAATTGCATTTTGCACCCTGTACTATAATGGTTGATACAAAATTACATATTAGGGGCAAGCATGAAGCACTTACCATTAAATCAGATGCCAGTATGAACATTTTTATCAAGAAAAATTGCACGAGTATTAAACAATTCACGATTTTATGAATTGGGTCGTTAATGTTAACAACTATGCAGTTTTGGTAGCTGGATCAGATAAAATCACTGTTACATGGGCTCTAAACAAGACCTTACCAGATGGGACAGACTCTTCCTATAAAACCATTAAGGTGAAGCTGTGCTACGCGCCCGTTAGCCAAAAAGACCGCGCGTGGAGAAAGACTGAGGACAACCTCTCCAGGGACAAGACCTGCCAGCACAAGATCGTAGCCAGACCTTATCTTGCTTCCAACAAAACGTTGCAAAGCTTCGAGGGGGTGATTGAGCGTGACATTCCCACAGCCACGTACTTCGTACGCGCCTACGCATATGACTCCAACGACGTGGAAGTGGGTTATGGCCAAACCACGGATGCAAAGAAAACCACCAACTTGTTTGAGGTCCAGGCAATCAGTGGCCGCCACGCGTCGCTTGATATATGCTCCATTTGCTTCAGTGCTTTCTCGGTGGTGTCCCTCTTTGTGTTCTTCTATATTGAGAAGAGAAAACAAAAGGTTCATTCACCACCACAGAAGTGAGTGAGTGACACAGGACAGGAGGGTTATTTTCTTTTGTGTCTTGCATGCCACAACATAATTAAGCTCTCGCTGCTAAAATATTCACAAAGTTCATCACGAGAGCAAATGGAGACAAGAGAAAAACTCAATATATAGAATGATATGGGGATTTAGTTGTTCTTGTTAGTTAAATGTTTGGTGTATGAGTTTTAAACTTTCAATGGATATTGCTAGTTCTTCATTTGCAATAGCGTGGTCATGTTTTGATATGAGGAATTATTACATGATTAATATTTGTAAATCACGAGGGCCCTTTTTCCCCCCACAATTAACTATAAAAATTCGGTATTATTACTAAATTTCAGGGCAATGTGAAGCATATGGTCACCCAAAACTTATAAGGATTTAATTGATATATATTATCAGTGTAAAGATTTTTTATACAGACAACCAATCAATACATATAAGCTAAAATGTTTGGCTCTTATTCTAACTACCTTAAAAGTCACTCATATCATGATTTCTAATTGGTTGACAGTATAAAAAACTTTCTATAGCAATTAAACTCAACTTATAATAGGAGAAGATGACACATATTTAATAATAAAATAATTCGATGCCTATGATTGCATCTAGGATAATACGTAAGAGCAATCGATCACAACAAAGTTTTTCATTGAATTTATATATCAAAAGCAAAGCTCCCTAACAGTTTTACAAGAGCAATCAAAATTCTCACAAGCAAATCATTTCTGAGGAAACCTCCGGCGTTGGTAATGCTTGTTGCATCTTTGCCTCTCCCAGAAGCAAGGGAAAAAGTCGAGCAAAAAGTGAACTTGCAAGTTACCCAACTCAACCGAGTCATTCAAACTTCCATGAAATAGAAAAGTTCGAAGTGGGTAGGACTTGCTCCAAGGTCACATTTTTCTCTATTATCAATAAACGAATAGGTGAATTAAAAACATCAACAAATCTTGTTATCACAAATCCGCCTTAGGATTAAAATACATGTCTTTACTCTGCATTCTGTCGGTACCATAAAGTGATATTCTGTCATCATAAACATCAATATATCCAAATGCATTTGTGCCAGGAGGACATTCCAGGGCAGCTTCAAGAACTCTATGATGTACTCCATGGGAATCAATGGAATATCCACCTTTGTGATCATGTCCAGCTAGACAGACCTTCACACAATTGTATCTGTGTATCAAATTCATTACTTCTTCATAATTCCACAAGAGTGCTTCCTTGGATGACGCACCGGAATGTAGAGGCAGATGGCAACAGACCACCACCTTCTGTTTCAATTTTGTAGCATCCTGAAGAACACTATCGAACCATTCCATTTGTTCCTTTCCAACAGCTCCATTGAACATAAGAAACCTTCTTTCAAGGCCCACCAAACCTGTAGGACTGTTCTTATCTTCATTTGGATTCTTCTCCCGGAGGAATTTCAAGGCCTCCAATGTTCTTGGATGATCTTGAGGCCAACCAATGGCACTAATATCATAGCCATCAAGAACTACAAATCTATATTCTGGCACTGGTGAAAATTCATAGTAAGCATGGCCTTCAAGACTCTGGATCTTCAATAACGGAAGTAACTTGCTGCGAGGAAGATTGTATAGGCAGTGATTACCAATCAAATGATACACAGGTCCCTTGAACATCTCAAATTCATCTGCAACTTTCTTTACAGTATTTAGAGATTGATCTTTAGGACAGTATCCATCAACAATATCTCCAAAGTTTATCACAAACTTATGACTCTGATGAGTGTTCCACTCTTTCACTGCTCTCTGTAACACAAGAATACTATGTCTATAATACCGCGGAACACCAAGGAATGAACGACCATCAGGAATGTCAGCATACTGGACATCAGAAATCAATCCAAAAGAAAAGAGAGGTTGTTTCCCCAATGCAGTAGCTAGTCCATTAGCAGAACCCATGGCGTATCTCTCTACTCTGCACAAGCTCCTATTAGACATACATAATTTATAATGTCATCAATATAGGACTATCGATGTGCAACTGTGTAACTTCAAATATAGAAAAGTCGATTTACAAAGGAATTCTTGTATGAAACTTGCTTGGAATGATATTAATTTAACAACTTTATTCATTTACAAATCACTGTGTGTTATAATGGAAATTTTATAAATCCTATCACATTTGGTAGAATTTGGCAATTTGCAAATCAATTCATTTTCAAGAGAATTCTTGTAAGCCCTACAATTAAAGTGTTTAAAACAGGGAATAACAACATAAAAGTAAACAGATCTATCATCCACCACATAGAAAATTTGGAGTTATGGGAATGAAAATACAGAAACCACACAAATAAGCATAAATGTTGATTGCTAGGTATTCAAATTATCCGTATGAGAAAGCAAATGATTCCTTCCATAACAAAATGGCCATCCTGTGGCCAGGTCCAGCAGTTTGAGATTAGGGAAAATGTAATTTCCAAATCTAACGGAAGTATAGATACAGATGATATTCTCATGTTACACAACTGCATAGTGATTAATAAATTGATCAATATATTAAAAAAAAAAAGAAATGCAGAAAGTGTTTTGAGGTTGAACAAACCGCATGTTATAGTTACAAGCAGCAAGAAGTATTAGAATATACAAGAGAACTACTGAATTCTGATTTATGTAAATGTTAAGCCACAGTTCCACATGACCAAGGAATAGAATGGGTGATCCCTGATATCTTTGTCCAAATTGACTTGTTATGAAACTGGCCAATCCACGGTAATCTCAATAGAGATTGGAAACGGAGTTAGGAATTCCACCTGTCCCAAGGGTCAGGGGATGAGTTCGCGAGAGTATTAATTGTCTTTATAATATGTATGCAGCGTGCAACCAGATTGAATAGAGGAGAGCCCTGAATTATTATATTAAATTAAATTTGTATTCAATTTCCTCTTCTCCTGTTTTGAAACTCGGAAAACATCGCAACGGTACAGTAAGATAAAACCAACTCGAATAAGGAAAAAGCAAACAAATGAACAAATAGTTCCGAAGACGCAAGAAAGAATGAGGCAGGAAAATGAAAAGAAAGGGGGACGTACTTACTTGTGTTGTGCTAATAATATTGAATCCTGAGAAGCATATAGAATGTGGAGATGAGAGAGGTTCGATTGCGTTAAGGTTTGGAACTCAGACAGGAAGAAGATCTTAAGTTTTAACTCGTAAATTTGGGAATTGCGACAAGTTAATGTAATAAAATGACTAAAATTGTCGTTTTCCAGTTGTCAGAAACACGGGGGCTACCACGGTTCACATTACATTTAGACAATTGCACAGCACCTGCCTCTCTACTTTTCCTTTTCTATAAGGCCACCACCTGTCCTCGTAATTTCACATGGACATCCCAGCCCAGCGAGGCACCTTTACTTCTCTCGCCTCTTTCATTTTTACTTCGTCTTACAGTCTTACACTGCCTGCTTTCCATATTTGAACTCAACCCCAGCTCCACAATTATTTGTTTATTAGTATCAAAATTACCCATTCATACTATCTTATTAGGTCGACAATAAATCATCAATAATTCCCTTTCATATTATATAATATATACACCCTTCGGTCATGAAGAAACAAATGATCAAAATCATCCTGATCAACAAAATATATTGAAATCTATTGATTTTATTTAATATTTTTATAAATTTAAATTTTATTTCAAAATATCCTTATATTTATTACTCCTAATTCACTAATTTAATTATTTTTAATATTCTCTCTCATAATAAATAAAGGTAATATTGAAATTTAACATTAAATATATTTAAAAATGAATCACTTTTTCTTATATATTGGACAAAAAAAAAGGTTACTTTTATCTCTTATATTAAGAACCGGAGGATGCATTAAATTAGTGTATGTTTTGATTAGTTATGAAAAAATTAAAATTATTATTTCAATAATCGATTATATGTATAATCAGTTATTATAATAATTGATTATAATAAAATCAATTTTATATTTGAATGTGTTTATTAAAAAGCGATTTTAAAATAATTTATTTTGTTTGGATTGCGTAAAAAAAAACACTTTTATACATACAAGTAAAAGGGCCAAAATTGTATTTCGACGGTTGAGAAAAGTACTGTTTATGGTGCAGTTTTAAATCTAATAGTTGAAATTTATGGTGTTATATTTATAGCTTTCTTCTTACTACAAAATAAAATATATTTTAAAGATTCAGATTGTATACAATTTTGTAATAACGGTAGACGATCTCAATCCATATTTTAACCATTTCAACACAATATTATTACAACTAGTTTATAGACCCGTGATATGCACGGAAAATATGCTAGTTTTTTAGGATTTCATTTTTAAATATATAATTATTGATTTCACGTTTTCTGATTTAATTATTTTTATGGGGAAAGTTATTGTGAAAAGTGATTCTTTGATATCAATTCAAGCTATCAAGAATTATGTCAAAGCTAACATCAATATCCTTCTAATCACTGAAATAAAAAAATCAAGTTTTGCTTGATTGGGAGATTGAATTAAGACATGCATTAAGAGAAGGTCATTGTTGTACTGACTAGATAGAAAATTGGAGTCTTTCCAAGCAGTATGGTTTTGAGGAAATTTTCTCCTCTTTCTGAACTTAGTTTGTTCATCAATGATGATAAGTCACGGCCTCCATAACCCGTAAAGAGTATCTTGTAATTTAGTTGTAGTCGTTTTTGGGCTTAAGCTCCTCTTGTAACAAAAAAAAGTTAACTATTTTTAGAAAATATATTTATCTATCATATTTTTTTCTTTTCTCTTGAAAGTCTATTTGATTTATTTCTCCACCTTTGTCGTGCAATTTAACCATTTTAAGAAAACATATTTATCTATCATATTATTTTAATTCTTATTTCTTGAAAATTTATTTGATTTAATTCTCATTTTTTCCGTACAAGTTAACCAATTTAAACAATATATTTAATTATCATATTATCTTTTATTCATTTCTCCACTTTTTTCGTGCAAGTTATTATTCTTTAGAAAATATATTTATCTATCATATTATTTTTTTCATCTCTGAAAATCTGTTTGAGTTAATTCTCCTCATTTTCCGGTGCAAGTGAACCATTTTTAGAAAAAAAAAAATATTTATATATCATATTATTTTTTTCTTCTATCTTAAAAATCTATTTGATTTATTTCTCCTCTTTTAATGTACACGTCAACCATTTTTCTAAAATATATTTATCTATCATATTAATTTTTCTTCCCTCTTGAAAATCTATTTAATTTATTTCTCCTCTTTTTTCCATGCAAGTTAACTATTTTTAGAAAATATATTTATTATCATTTTTTTTATTTTCTCTTGAAAATCTATTTCTCCCCCCTTCTTCATGCAAGATAACCATTTTTATCATATTATTATATTTCTATCATATTATTATTATTTTTCTATCTTGAAAATCTATTTGAGTTATTTCTTCTCTTTTTCCGGTACAAGTTAACCATTTTTAGAAAATATATTTATTTATCATAATATTTATTTCTTCTATCTTGAAAACTGTTTGATTTTTTCTCATCTTTGCAGATGAAAGTTAATCATTTTTATAAAATATATTTATCTATCATGTTATTTTTTTCTTCTCTCATGAAAATCTATTTGATTTAATTCTTGTCTTCTTAAATTTTTATATTACTTCAGTCAATTTTAATTTGAATTATATTATTATTTAAAAATATTAATTTTGAAAATTTTAAATTATTTACTTATAATTTATTTGTTAAATTTAACCTATTAATCCATACTTTATTACTTTATTTGTATAAACATAATAATTAAATTGTAATTTTGGGAACAAAAAAATTATTCATTTGCAATTTTTTTATGAAATAATTTTTTTTGTGCCAGATGAAAGTAATTAAATATATCATATTTAAATAACTAAAATTTAAATGAAAAACATAAAATATTTAAATAATCATTCACGTAAAATTGACATTAAATTTTATCAAAAAAAATTGAATGTTTAAATTAGATTAATTTATATGCAATATTTAAAATAATTCGAGAACCTTGAATAAGGGCGAAAACTTTGTCAGATAGGGACTTGTCATCTTCGTTATCATTGTCATCCTATTCATCTTCGTAAATGTTGTATTCATCGTCTTCTTCGTGTTCTACGTAAAAAATGAGAAGAGAATGAACCCTTACCTTTTGAAGATTTGGGATGGTGCTCTAAAAAAATCAAAAAGAGGGAGAATTAGAGGGTTGCAATTTTCAGATCCTTGCAGTGATAAAAAGTGAAGCAGAGATAGTCTTTGAAGATATGAGAGTCATTACCCTGAGAAGAGAGATAACCGAATAAGCAGGGAGCAGAAATGGTCTTCGAAGAACCTGAGAGAAAAAAAATAAGACAATGAGCAGAGATGATGGAAATGAAGGAGCGATGTTCATCATCGTAAATGTTGTATTCATCGTCTCCTTCGTAAAAAATGAGAAGAGAATGAACCTTTACCTTTTGAAGATTTGAGAAGGCGCTCTAAAAAAATCAAAGAGTGAGATTTAGAGAGTTGCAATGTTCAGATCCTTATAGTGATAAAAAATGAAGCAGAGATAGTCTTCGAAGAGATGAGTCATTACCCTGAGATGAGAGATGACCGAATGAGCAGGGAGTAGAAATGGTCTTCGAAGAACGTGAGAAAAAAAATAAGACAATGAGTAGAGAGGGTGGACATGGAGGAGCAAATGGAACCTTACCTTTTTCTTGTTCCCTGATTGGTGGCCTCGTGGGTGGTGGCCTCTGTCGGGAAGAGAGATGCAGAGAGGTAGAGAGACACAGTGATCTTCGGTGGTTTAGGTGAATTTTTAAAATTTGGCAATAAATGTCCCACAAATTTATAGGTGAATTTTAATGTTTAATTGATTCAAAAAATAGCTTACCATCAATGCATTGATTTAATTTCAAATCTCCCAAAATTATTCATTATTTTTGTAATTTAAAAAATTTAAAAAATCGAAACATTAAATGTAATTTTTGGTAGGATTGATTTCTGCATTATGATACCGACACGTGTACGAAATTCTTTATGGAATTCTCAGAGGTTGACACATGGAAGAGCATTCAATGAGATTATTCGTAAATGTATATTGTATTGATGATATATATGGTATAGATGTCCGGAGATTCCCGCACTATACAAAAAATAAAATTAACCTTTGTGCTCTAAATGCAACGCTTAAATAAGGGCATTGTATCTAAATATAATATGTATCAAACTCAAAAAGAAAAATATATCAGCCTATTATATTCTGCGTTCGCCCACCGTCGTGAGATACAATGTCAATAATTTATAATACTACTCATTAAATCCCAGTACCATAGAACTCTTCAAATGCATGATAGGGGGTGAATTTCCCCCAGTTAATCATAAAGTAAATAATGAACATACTACATAGTATCAGTAATCAAGGTTACTCTAAATTATGCATGCCCTCATATAAAATTAATAGAATACTTAAAATTCGATATATCAATGTTGTCCGTGTTAGTGTTAATATCAGGTGTGCTGTGTCTATGCTAAAGTCCATGCTTGGTTGAAAATTTGTAAGATGAATAAACGAAGTTGGCAGTAACTTAAAGCAGTTAAAAAGGGGGGAGCGGAAGGAGGTGGCATTGCAATAACCAGAAAAAAAATTTTTGCTGAACAATAATTCAAGGGATGTACGCTGACTAATAGAGGAATGGACACCTGAAATCTATTGCTCTCATCTTTAATGAGGGCTGAGAAGCATTTCTCACCCCAATACAAAAAGTCGTGAGCCGGGAGCTGTACATTAATATTTTCAATAAAAAGAAGAGTGGGGGGATAAACCAAAAATGTTATTTCATTTATTTCTCTATATCCGATGCCAAACTATATTTCGTGATCTATCTAAATATGCAATTTAAGGACCTTCCTATACGAAGGGAAACTAATGGACAACAAAATCTTGCTGTAGCAACGATTACCTTGCACAGACCTAGAATTGTTGCCAATTGGAATTGTTCACGAGACAGCAGCAGCAGATGTTTCTACACATCACATTCTTTCTCCAGTTGATCATATCAACTTTACAGTGTCTTAGGAATGAAGAATCTGACCAACTAGCCTCTCCGGAAGCTTTTTAGTAGCCTGTGGAAATATCCAAAGGTGAATTGAACAGCACATGGCACTCAGGTCAATAACAGGAAAAAATTATACTTCAAGAAACTAACCTGGAAGTTCCTCATGTGCAAAATTGGTTCACATCCAACATCTGCCACTGATTTGCCGTTTGGAGTTTGCAACTTAAATCGCTCAGCCTTGTACTCAGAAAGAATATTTTCTTTGTCAGGTAGGTGATGACAAACTTTCAGGAGTGAGCTAAGAGAATTCATCTGAAAGGTTAAAGAAAAAATCAGATGGCAGCTTCCAAGAATAAAATTCAACAGAACTTAATTACTTAGTCCAGATAAAAACCATAGGGAAAATTACACTGAAATCCCCTGAGGTTTGACTTAATTATACCCGACACCCCTCTTGTTTAAGAAATTATACTAACCTTCCTTAAAGTTTATGTTATAAGGAGTCTCCCTCAATGGGATAAGTGTAATGACAACATAAATCTCAAGGAGGTAAATGCAATGACAGCATAAACCTCAAGGAAGGTTTGTGTAATTTTTGAAACAAGAGGGTCGTTTAGTGTGATTAAGCCAAACCTCAATGGAGGTCAATGTAATTTTTCCAAAACCATCAGACATTTACCATTGACCAACCGTGATGAGATAAGCTCTGAAGAATATAATTCTTTTATCACATCTTACTGTAACCTATGATATACTTAGTGAGCTATAGATTATAATTACTAATCCAACTGCAGTTCAAGATCTTGTCAATCAAAGAGCAGATTTTAAGTTGATTATAAATTGACCTAACCATATCTAAAACAGGCAAATTAATTTACCAAGCCAAATGACAAATGTTACCTTCATGTATGGACAAGATGCACAGCCACCATGAATGGAACAACCCTCCCCACTAACTATTCCTGGTACAACAGGAAGCATGATATCACCCATTGGAACAGAATGAAGACTCGGGGACAAACTTGAGGATGTTTTTGATATTGAGTCTGACGAAACCGGAAAGACTATTTCAACAGTAATTTTTGCTCCTTGAGAAGAGGTCTTTGCAGGCTCTAACAAGCTACGGACGGCTGCCACAATTGAAGTCACCATCCCTGATTCGGTTCCTAAAACAAATTGGAGATGATCATCAGCGTTTCTATCCAAAGCTTCCTGAACCCTATCTTTTATGAAATCCAATATATTCTGGGTGGAGCCTACTACGCCCATTCCCCTTCTCTTTGCTTCCATTGCCAACGAAAACATCTCTCCAGGTACCTCAAGATGAGCAGTAAGGAATGCATCACAATACATTTCTTTTATCTTCTCCACGACTTCATGGCCAAATAGATGGTGAACAATGCATGTTCCATCCTGCAACCAAGTGACAAGAGCATATAGTCATGAAATGAACAATATAGACTACAGATCCAAGAAGAAGATGGTGGCAAGCTAGCTATAAATTATTAGCAAGATTTTACACAAGGAAAACTGAACCACAAGAAAATTACAAACCAAAAAAGCAAAAGTGAAGGAATCGTCAAATTTCTCTCCAAGTCACACATCATAAAAACCACACATACACCACACAAAGAAAACACTATTTAGCAAAGTTTATACCAACTTCATGCGTGTGTGTGTGTGTGAGAAAGAGAGAGAGAGTGAGAGAAGGCAATACATTATAAAACTGAATTATCATATTCAATGTATCGTAGTCAAGCGGGAAAAAGAAAGTAAAATAACATTATTAGAGTCCAAGCCAGCATCCCAAGCTAAGGAAGAACAGCCAATAAATCCTGCACATCCAATTGCAAATAAAGTAGATTCTTCCTTAGCTTTTCAAATCAAGCTAAAGATCTTACCTGAAAATAGTGAAGTCGTGGTAGTAATGATCTAATGGAGTCTAGATTGTGCGCAGGATGTATCGCTGCAATATCTTCATCAGTCATTTTGGTCATCTGTTGGAACAGTTCTTTAATATTTGCACCCATGTAAGAATCAGGTCCATACCATATGCTCAAATCTGGCACTTGAGCAAATGCCTGGATAAGACGAGACCAAAATATTCTTTTAAGAAAGAAGCACTAAATGGGCTTGGTAGTAATCATTACAAAGCCAAAGAGTAATATGAAAAGTTTGTATCCAACCAACCTGCAGAATAGTCTGGACAACATTTGATGATGTACAGGTTATTGTCGGCACAAGCTCATGAGCATATGCCTTTGTCTCTAACTTAGTGTTAATGTATATGACATGCAAAGAAGGAGCAGACCTAGAAGCTGCCTCAAGATACTCCATATAAGTAGGAGTAGCTGCAGCATCAGCCAGAGAACAGCCAATACGCTCATTTGACATCCTATAGACACCAACCTGTATATAAATATCAGAAGAAGATTAAGGACTAAGGACTGACATGTAGCACAAATACAGAATTTTGCTAATTTCTTTTACTGCAGCCCATGTGGCATGCTTCATCCAAGCCATGCACCAAGATTATAAATGGGAAACTTAAATCTAGACCCCAAATTCTAGACGACAAGCTTCACATGTCATCGTGTGTCATGCTTGGTGATTACTATATTCAAAACTGAGAAGACAAACAAGAGAAAGGCACACCTCGTTAAAACCAGCTTGATCAAGGATGGCACGCACATTTTCTGACATAAAATCCACACCTAGCACTGTTATGAATTGACATCCGGCATTTGCCATTTTGACTGCTGTATCTGCCATGACAAGGGAATCAGATATATGGATATGTGGCCACTGCTTCTGAGCAGCAGTTAAAATGCCTTGAACTTCAGGATCCATGTAAAAGTGAGCAACAACACCAATTTTCTTCTCCTTTAGCACATTGACTAGTTCATCAACTTTTAACTCATTAGGGAACAGGTATCTTGCCTGCAGCAAAGCTAGAAGGAAATTAGGAGTTTATTGCTGTCAGGTCCGTATTCAAATAAATCATGCCATTTGTGGGCATAGCCACCCATTATGGTGTAAAGTAAACATTTTTTTACCATCCTGGATTATATGGGATCCAATCCTTGGAGAGCGTGTGTAATTATCAGAGGAAAACACTCATTCAACTAAAACATCGCATAAGAAATGCCATGGCAGATTTAGGTACAGTGAGGTTTCAGTAAAGACAGAATTTGTGTGTACAAAGGTGTTCACTGAAGAGAACTTTAGAATGATAGGCTTTCAACAGGGAATAATATTAAAGTAAAAGCACTAAGGGGAATGCAGCCAATGTACACAACCACAAAGTAAGGCTACCATCCAACAATAATGAAAAAAAAAAAAAAAAAAAAGCATCAGATTCGTGCAAGTGGTTATCGAGATGCACCCCACCCCTCTAAGATCATCTCCAATGGTGTAACTCAACGGAATTGCTTAATTCCTCTTCTTATGGGCTTCACCATGACACATCACCATTTTGTACTTTATATTGCTTAATTCCTCTTATTAGATATATGCTCTAATAACTTTCAAAAGAGTCTATAATCAGTAATGAATCATGTTGTGAAAGGGCAAGATAGTGCTAACCTGAGCTTCAGCGTAGGCTCCCTTGGGAACAAGTCCATCGGCAGTGACAAGCAAGGAAGGAAAAGCCTCGAAGGGTGCCTTCCCTTCACTCTCAGCCACCAACTGCTTCGTCCTCTTCTGCATACTCACCAGAACATTGTGCCACGTGTTCACCCTGGAACGCCCACTACTCCCTCCACCCAACCCAACAACATTCAGAGCCATCAAATCATCCGTCGTTAACTTCAGAACCTCCTCTGCCTCCGAACCATCTAGAACCCAAACCAAGCAGGCGCAGAACCCCCGACTTATCTCCGAGTCGCTGTCCGCCACGAACCGAACCTTCCCTTCAGCGTCGAGCCGAGCCTCCACCCAGACCCGCGCGGTGCAACCCATCACCCGGTTCGAGTCGACCCGGGCCGAGTCGTCCATTGTCGGCATGAGATCCGCGTAATGCAGCAAGCGCTTCACCCGGTCGAGGGGGTCCGACAGGGAGTGGAACTCGTCGACGAGGTACTGAAGCTTGGAAGGAACGGTTTCTGAAGGGAAGAAGGTGAGGGCAGAGTAGGAGGAAAAGGGGTTCGGTTTGGAAGGGTTTGAATGGGATTGGATGCAGTTGAGGGGTTTGAATAAGGGTAGGTAGGGTTTGTGGGGTTGAAGGATGGAAGGTTGTCTTGGGTTTGCAATTGGAGTGAGGAGGATAGAGAAGGTAGCAGAAGCAGTGTTGGTCAGAGCCATGGGTGGAGAAGAGAAGATAGAAAGTGGGGGGTGGTGGGTGAAAAGAAGTGTTGGGAGGTTGAGAAGATTAACATATAGAAGAGCAGCTCCACAGAAATGGCAAGGAATCGATGAAAGGCACAAAGGGGATGAATAAGGTCCCTTTTTCGTGTCTGCTTCTCTCTTTTTCCATTCCAATCTATTATTATTAGTTATTACTGTGTGAGAGTGACCCTACTCTGAGGGGAAACTATTTTGTACTTTTCTCTATATCAAACATTATTTTGCCATATCCATACATCTCTTACCGCGTTTTTATTCTTGATTTAATCCGATGCCTACAGATTTTAATGCATTTTATTCCATCATCTTACTTGCGACACAAACTAGTTTTAGAACAGTTTTTTTTCCTTAAATTAATCACAATCTCTCTCACTCATGTGATATTGGATAAGATTCTTATAACGTCAATTTTTCTTTAAAATGAACATATGTAAGAATATTTTTATCCTTAATTTAATAAATTGGTTCAAAATTTTTATGAACTTTATTAATCAATGATGACAACATTTTTACTTACTTAATTTAGATATAAACTTACTTTTAAAAAACTTTTTCTTGTGAGATTATAATGGAACGGGGGGGTCGAATGGATTGGAATATAATGATGGAATTTTATTTCATTTTTTGAATATTTTATGATGGAATAAAATATAGCATGTTAAATGATAATGACCAAAGATTTTTTTGGGATGAATATATGGAGTCTATGAAAAAAAAACAAAATGATGCTCTTTGGGAAGGAAAAACCACTCCAACCGGGCATGTTATTATGCGTGCACAAGAGTTCCTTTTCGATTGGCAAGTAGCTAGATGCAACAAGCAAATCCACAAGGCGTCTGTGAATGGTTCTTGTACTCGATGGCTTCCACCTACCTTGGGTTCTTGGAAGTGAGATGTGGATGCAAGTTTCTTCATTTCACAAAATAAAATCGGTTATGACATGTGTTTGAGGGATCATGTGGGTTCCTTCATTCAAGCTAGAACTTCATGGTCCAGTCCAGTTCTTTTTCCTCATCAACGAGAGGCGCTTCGGTTGCTTCAAGCCTTGCAGTGGGTCATTGATCTAGGTGCTAGCAATGTGATTTTTGAGCTTGATAGCAAACAGTTGTGGATGAGCTTAGCAAACAAACTGAGAACCATACCGAGTTTGGCTCCATTGTTTATCAAGAGATAAGCTAATCTAGTGACTCATGCCTTAGCTAGGGCTTCTATTTTTAGTGTTTGCATGTATTGCAAACATTATTATGAATGAAACGCCATAAGTTTGCTTCTGTAAAAAAAAAAAAAAATGATAGAATAAAATAAAATTCTCATTCCATCCTTGGAGAAATGGAGGCAACAAAATAAATCTTAACTTTATTACTACTATGTCACCTTTCATTTAAAAACGCTCCTATTTTACAATTATTAGTACCTAATGCTATTACTGCAATGAACACTTACCACAGCAGTACTACCCCTTTGAAGGTCTTGGGGAAAATGCGGTGTTGGGTTTGTTCAAGAAAAAATAGTGATTATTGAAAGCCCATGGCAACCATGGGAAAATATCCAATCATGCTACAGTGTTGACTATTTTATGTGATTTACGTTTTGCAGTATATTTAAAGTTTCACATATTGTATAGTTCAACTTTTCTCAGAACCTAGGGGCTACAACAATTATTCAGTCGAAACTTTAGGATATTTTCACTGCTCTGAAGTTGGCGGAGGAAAAAGAGTTCAGCAATGTTTGGGTATAGTATGACTCACTTGCTGTTGTTCAGTTGGTGTGTGGAGATTATGTTGATTCGCACCCCTTGTGCTCTGCTGATTCGATCTATGCGGTTACTATTTCATAGTCCTTTGAATTTTAGAGTTATCCATACCATCAAGGAAGGAAATAGAGTTGTGGATTGGTGGGCAAATATGTCTCATAGTTTGTCTTTTGGTTCTCATGTTTTACATAGGCCACCACCAGGTTGTGGAGATATACTTTTGCAAGACTTGGCCGGTGTGTCCCTCCCTCATAAGGTGTTAGCTTAGCTGGTGTTTCACCTCCTTTATACAGAAAAAAAAAAAAAAAAACTTATGGTAAGCATCTATAACCAAGTTTGAATTGTACGTTAGTAGTTATGAAAGCAAATTAAATCGTTGGTTGCGGAGAAGAAGAGTTGATGAGAGCATCCAGGAGAATATGCGGTGACACAAAAGATGATTGTGAAAGATATATTAGGGCCCTGCAAATTAGTAATTTTATAATTTTATAAATGGTTAGACTTTGGTTCTATCCAATGTTTTAAAAATCGATCTAATCGAAGGACCGGAAAGGAGAGTGATTTAAGATTTAGCCGATTCAACGGTTTAACCAATGGTCAAACTGGGATATATATATAGTTTGAATTGTTTAATTGCAAATTCAATAAGCAATTTTAATTTCAACAATGAATTACATTAACGCAAGATGTAAGAGCCCCCCGACCTAGGTGAACTAGGTCTCGACTAGAGCCCCCAACCCCCAAACAAACCAAACTAAAAGTATCTTCCTAATTTTTATTTTAAAAAAACAAGTGAAACAATGAACCGATTGATTTTCAAAAACTAATTTAACCGATTTGACATTGGTTTAACCGATTTTTGCATGGTCGAATCGTTTTCCCGCTTCTCTACTCCCGACCAGGACCGGCAAGGCATTAGGCATCCGATCAACGATCCAACTAGTTGAACCGATCTGGTTGACCAATTTTTAAAACATTGTTTTTATCCTATTTCACCTAAATTGGATGAGGGAAATGAGTGTAAGTAATGGAATGGGTTCCTTTGGATTCCATCCTCTTTTATGGAATCCAAACAATGGAACATCATTTCATCCCCTCCGTTAGATTACCTTCCACCAATTCAAACATAGCCCACGCATTTTTTTTAAATTTCAATATTTTTAATAGATCTTTAAATATACTATTTAATAATTATTACTATCACATTTATTGACCATTAACTTATTTTCATTATTTTTATTTTTATTTTTAAGATGAAGATTTCTATAAAGAAAATACATATGCACATATATTAAAGGATTAAAGTTGTATGCACTGACCAACAAGGCTTATCATAGATAGTTGAGTTCCTTAATCATGTTGTCAGGAGTTCGATTCATGTCATGTTTACGGTGATTTTTGGTTAAGACTAAATCTGACAACAAATAATGAGAAATTAGTCAAGTGTGGGCTTCGAGTTATGTGGTAATCTCATTTTCAAAAGTATTTTCAAAGGATTTGTCTATTAAAAGCACAAGTTTGATAGAAATCAGTTTCACAAAGAGTTTCGGTGATTTTGTCAAATAGGAATTGTAAAAACAAAGTTCCAAAGACAGAAAGTTAAAGGAAAGCAAGTAAAAATATAAGAAAGTAAAGAGAAGAAACTTTTAAAATGCAGGAAACTTAAAGTGCATAAAACTTAAATGTGCAATTAAAGTAAAGTGTGTGAAAGTAAAAGTGCAAAGAAGTAAAAGGTGCAAGAAATGTAAAGGAAATTAAAAGACAAGTGCTGGAAATGTAAAGAACTTGAATGTAAATTTCATTGAAAAGTAAATTTGACTGAAATAAAGGTGGAAGGTATACTTGATGTATGATCCGTTAATCTGCTTGAGTGAGATGTTTAGGATTTCAACCAAGTATCCAACCCTTTTTACTTTAGAAATCATGATATTTATAGGAAAACTGGAAAGTAACTGACTATTTGCCTATGTGACACGTATGTGACAATTGTTATTTTATCCTTATGCCATGTATATGACAGTTACATTATATGTACAAAACAACAATTAGACACAACCATCTAATTTGACACCAAAGTAGTGGTCTTGATTCTTTTGTGTATTTGACAATACTCGTTTGCCTCCTCCTTGTCAAGTCATCATGATTATTTCTTGTTGCACCCAACACTTAGCCATTACAGCTGGTCTTCCAATTTATCGACAATTGAGAGAAGTTGGCTATTAGCAATCTTTGTCGAACCATATGCAGCCTTTTTTGACAAAACTTGACTTTTAACAATTCTTGTTGTACCACGTCCCCTTTATTAGCATTGAGTCTGTCGAACCACATCCTTACTTTATATCTGACATCTTTTATCATATTATGTCACGTGATCTTTCGTCGAATGACAACTTTTTATCAGCGTTGAGTTTGTCAGATTATAACTTAGAAATTTTCTTCATCAAGCTACTTTATAGTTGACATGTCCTATCATACCATCTTGTGTCAAATGATATTTTCAGACTTGTCATATGTCTGCCTCATTGTCTGTCGAAACCGAAATTGAAATTATCACCCAACACATTGTTAGTGTAAAAAGTTTTACACTAGCATCCAATAATTTTTTTACATGTGTACTTTTATTTTAATAATTAAGAGTCTTAGAGAAATAATAACATTGATTTGTCAAAAGATCATTGGATGTCAATATAAAACTTCTTTAAACTGAAAGTGAATAATAAATAAGTTCTGTATTAAATTGGATTTTACTATCTCTTAAGACAACAAAAAGATTACACTCTCTTAATTAATCGAGTTAAATCTTTTATGTTATTATCATTTATAGAAACACATATGTCATTCTTAATTTCTTGATATCAATGCAGCATGCAAAGTGGAAAACTTCCTGGCATCAAAACTACTTGACACCAACATCCTTCCTTGCCTTCTCCTGACACGATGTTGAATACTTTTGAGGCTTGTAACGGATTTTCTCATCCTTTCTCCCTTTTTGCGCATTCTGATTGCAAGTTTTGGGTGCTTTGGAGCCATGCTTGTCTTTCTTGGGTTCAAAGAGAGTAAAAGAAAGGAAGACTCTGAGCAAGTTTTCTAACAAAAATTTTCATCTAGAGGAAAACTTAACGATGAAAAAAATTAAATTGATTAACTTTTGATAAGTAAGGAATAAACTTGAACTTTTTTAAAATAGAAACACCAAGTTAAATAAATTAAAATAAATATGGGATCAAAAGAATAATTTAGTCAAAACTTAACGAGAAACTTCACGGAAAGAATCAGATTGTTTAATATTTAACAAGTAAGATACTAATTTGAACATTTTTAAAATAGAAAGACCAAGTTGAATTGAATAAATTAAAACAAATAAGGGACCAAATGAGTAATCTAGCCTGAAAATTATAAGTAATTAAAAAGTATAAATAGTCAAAGGATTTGATTACTGTAAAATGAGAAAGTCTCTAAAGTGAGTAATTAAAAGTGCATTCACTCTTGATTTGATAAATGCATAGAGATCTTAACCCACTAAAAATTATCAAAGGATAAATATATTTTTACTTTTTCACTTTAAATGGACCAAATTCATAGACAAAAACAGAATGTCAGTTAAGATCCTCCCTCTTTTATCTTTACTCTTACATTTGGAAAGTCAGTGATTATTATTTGTGTTAAAGTAGAAAAATAAACTTTGCTTAACACTGGTTCAGGAATCAAACAAAAAATTATGTTAGAGATTAAATATAATATTTTTTAATATATTAAATACATCATTTATTTATATATATTTTTTTTCTTGATTCCTTATAAAATGAGGTAAAGGACAATTGTTAGCATTGCATGTAAACTAAATTCCCTAATTTCTTTGCTCTTACTTTTTGGAAAGTCGGTGATTCGGGCCGCCAGCAGCCTCGAAAAGGATGGCCTCGTTGCCACTCAATTATTGTGGGGTTTCTCTATCGACTGGGCCTTGCGTGAAAAGAGCTTTTTTTTTTCCTTTCAATTATCACTGATTTTAGGTATAATTGAGTCAAAGGTGTATGAAACTAAGAAAGAGTGTGTACCAAAAAATAACACTAAGCATTTAGTTTGACTTCGATGGTATTTTGACTTCAATCCGATAATTAAGAGACTAATTTCTAGAAGTACAGTTGGATACATAAGTGAGGACACCTCCCAATTATGTTTTTAATTGTTGAGTTGATTTAATTAAAGTTTACTTATTTTTTAATTATTTTAGTTCTTTTCTTTCATTTATTAATTGTTAGGGTGATTAATTCATTGTTTAGTTTAAATATTAGAGCCTGTTTGGTAAAACCAGCGATTAGCGGATAAGTTAGTTAATAGTGGATAGCAGATGAGGTAGTTGATAGCGGATGACGGATAAGTTAGCTTATTTTCTGTGGAAGTGTTTGATAAAACTAATGGTTGAACTAGCTGAAAAATATAAAATGACATAAAAGGACATCTTCATTAATGATTTTACATAAAAGAGAGAGAAAATGATAAAGGTAGAATTAAATTAAGATAATAACGATAAAAGTGAAGAAAAAAAAGATGAAACGCTATAAGCTATAGGCTCAAAGGCTACTGCAAGTAGTGTCTGAAAAAAACACTATAAACTCGTGAAAAAACGTTATATGCTCATGACAGAGATGCTTGTCAAACAGGGCAACTTTTTCATCTACTATAAGCTATCCACTATAAGCTCGCAAAAGGGACGTGCTAAACAGGCTCTTAATCTTTTAAATATTAATCTATTGTTAAATAAGTTTTTCTTCAACATTCTACTTTGTTTCCGCTAATTAAAATAAATTAACTCATAATTTAATTGGAAAGGGGCAATATGTTGTTCGTGTTCCTTATTTCTTCTCAGTTCAATATTCTCAATTTGCTTTCATTTTTTTTTTTTCAATTTTGTTTGCCAATCCCACTGTGAAATACTCATCTTTGCATTTGAATTACTTTTAAGTTTTAACATGAAGCAGATTCTTATATAATGTGAATTTGGCAGAGACGCAAGATGTATAATGGTGTAAGTTGACACTTAGAAAGCCTACTTTTACTTTTAGAGCTCGTTTGGTGGTCAGTAAAGGATAATGATAGATAGCATATGAGAGCTAGATAGGGATATGATAGGATATGAGTATGATAAACTCTTATCCTGTCTGATGTTTGATGCGCATAAGATATGATAAGATATGATATAAAATATCTACAAACAATAAAATTATCCTTATATCAAAATTACATTTTTTTTTTCAAAAATAAATTTTAATATTATGTGGTTTATTTATACATTTAAATTAAAAAATATTTGATAATATATATTTTTGGTTTTTTTAATTATACATTAATCCATGTTTTAAATTATAAAAAATTAACTTTTGATATTTTTTTCACTTTTTATAAAAATTGCTAATTAAATCACGTATTTTAGTTAGTAATAAGGTTGCCTAAATAGGTTTGAAATCATAATTAAATAATAACAGAGTAAGGGATAAAAAAGAAAACATTTTTTTATCCTATCCTATTGGTTCTAACCCAGCTCCTCCCTCATGATGGAATTATAACTAAGTAACGGGATATGATAAGCTAATATGATAAGTTTATCCTATCCTGTTGGTTCACCAAACTACGGATTAAAGCAGGATATGATAATTTATCCTACCTTGTCTCTCTTATCTTGATCACCAAAGGGACCCTTATTATGATAAGAAATTATGTATTCTTCTGCATGTTTTAGTTTGCCTTATGACAATCATATTGCTTTAACTTTTTGTCCCGTTTCTTTAATATTGAAGCCTTTCCAATAAAATAATTATAATTATGACGATCATCAATTTACTTAAATAATTATTAATTAAAACTTAAGATTTTCAATAAAACTCACAAACTTCAATTCCAAATATCAGTAAGCCCGAACTAAAAAAACCAGACCTAGAAATAGGAGTATAAAGAAACCAGTGACTAAGAATGAAAATTTGAATGGGTAAATAGAAGGCTTTCGCCATTTATAAAAGAATAGGACATATGAAGATAATATTTTCCTGTAAAAATTCAACGGAAGCGTGTGCTTCAATATGAGAGTGTGTTTGCATGCTTAGGATTATTTTTCAAAATAAATGCAGTTTTTTTAAAAAAAAAATGCTTTTGTCGCTTGTTTAGTTAGACTTTTTAAAAAATCAGTTCTTAGAGGAAAAAAATTACGAAAAAGCTAAATTTTCTAACTTCTAGCTAAAACATTTTTAGAAAAAGATAAATAATTAGATATTTTTGACATAATTATCCCTTTAAATTTTACAAAGTGACTACCAATATCCCCACTCTTTTTCTTTTCAAGTTCGTTTAAAGAATAGAAGTGATACAATTTTTCTTTATAAAATTTAAAGTATTTATTTATTAAATAATTAATTAAATTATTTCGAACTCAAATTTATTGATATAGTAATTGTCAATTATACTATTATTTGTTAATATGTTTAAAGAAACATTTTTTATCCTTATTATTGAAAAAGTAATTTTTTATGTCCTTTATTGTATTTCATTAAAAAAAATCAATATTACATTTTAAAGTAAAATCACTTGGAGCAACTTTATTCGAGCATCTACTTTTTTTTTTTTTTACTTTTTGGAGTTTTTAAATGGGTTCTACATTTATACATCATTCATTTTTACTTTTTACAACTTAAGCATTCAACTCTCCAACCCAACGGCTTCCAAAAAGTTCTTAAATGAATCTCACGAGTGGTCCCACATCTTTACATTTCATCAATTAATAATTTATTTATTACATCATAATTATTTGATTTATTATATCATTTTCCTTCAAAATTCTTACAAGCATCATGTACTTGTGGAAGCACCCCTAAAAAATGAGGTGCTTAATAAGATACTGCTCCAATGGTGCTTTGATGCTTAACTGGATAAGCACCCGAAAATATTACCGATATAGATACTCTTATAAGACTTGTACACAAACACAAAATAAGTTCTTATTTTACATAAGAGTTTAATTTCTATATACTGTCTGTATGAAGTTTTTTATACAGTCAACTAATCAGAAATCATTGTATAAGTGACTTTTAATTTAAGTTAATTAAGATAAGAGTCAAACAATTTAGGTTATGTGACAATTTCTGATTATTTGACAGTATAAAAAAAATTTACACTGTCAGTGTATATCAATTAAATCCTTTACGTAAATCAATTTTGTCAAAATATTTTTAAAGAATTGCTTGTTTTTTTAAAGCATAAACAAACGAGCCGTTGGTCAGTGTTTGGACAGTTTGTCATGCATGTTGTGTTATTTTTTTTCAAAAAAGAGCATACATATAATTTTATTTAATGGTACTTTTGAAAGATGAGCAAACATACAATTATAACAACATATTATAGGATAATACGAGTTTGTATCATCTCCTGTGTGTATGGGATTTTTTTTCATGGCCCCACCTCTACAAAACCAACTGGTACTATACACCGCTAGAGAAGATCCGAACCCTATACATACCTAGATTTAAGTACATGATCAACTACACTTTAGTTGCTATATATAGCACAACACATCACAAAAAGCAAAGATAAAGGGGAAAACTCCTCTAAATTGACCAAAAACATAAGTGGGAAGTAAGAGTGCACCTATTATTGATTAGTTAAAGTGAGTTGAGTTCTCAACACACTTTAATTTAACAAATCAAGGATGGATAGATCTTTATTTTCTCGTTTTACACTTCTGTTGTTCACTTTAGAGGAGTCTCCTTCCGACAATACTCTCTAACATTTAGAAACACATTAAAATGAGAAGGCTATTGGTTTAAGATGAAGTGGTTCTTTCTTTGAGGTAATGAGTCCGAATATCTCGCTCGTATCTATGTCCTGTATAGTATCGGTCTCAGCCAGCTTCCATTCAAACCAATAAAGAAGGCTAGCAAGCACATACTCAGCAGAAGCAATTCCAAAAATCATTCCTGGGCATCCCCTTCTTCCAAAGCCAAATGGAATAAACTGATAGTGCTTACCTTTAAAATCAACATGACTGTTTTCAAATCTCTCAGGCAGAAACTCTTCGGGGCTTTTCCAAAATTCAGGGTCCCTTTGAATTGCCCATGCATTGATATATACCATTGTTTTTGCTGGAATATCGTATCCATTCAATTTCACACTAGATATTGTTTCCCGTGGAGCCAAAAGAGGAGCAGGTGCATGTAACCTTAGAGTCTCCTTGATTACACACTTCAAGTAGAGCATTTGGTTGACGTCATTCTCTTCTACTTTTGATTTATTCCCTACAACTCTTCTCACCTCTTCCTGTGCTTTCTTCATTATGATTGGATTTTTCATGAGCTCCACAAAAGCCCATTCTAATGTTGCCGCAGTTGTGTCAGTTCCTCCCACAAACATGTCCTGAAATTATAGAAAATGAAAAAACTTAAAAGATATATATGCCTTTTCATTTATTTTGGGGTGCCTATATGCGTGCATGGTTGCACCCTAGAATTAGGAAGTGAATGTTCATGAGAAGACAGACGAAGAAAGTGATATATAGATCGAAGAGAAGAAAAAGATACCATTAGAAGTGATTTGACGTCATTATCGGTGAGCTCAAAGTCAAGCACGCCACCCTTTTGAAGTTGGAGGAGGATATCCACGAAGGCTTTCTTATTGGAGTGCTCACCTAATTCCCTCTCCACCTTTTTATTCTCAGCAATCACCTGATCAAATAAAGCATCCAATGCTCTGAAAGTAGCCTTGTATTCCTGAATTTTACCGGTGAGAACATCAACCCAACCCAACAAAGGGAAGTAATCTCTCACAGTGAAAGCTGTGATTTGAATCATCGCCTTTCTTGTTAGCTTTGCGAACCTGTTGCCATCACCTGTACCGAACTTCTGTCCCAAAACACATTTACTCACGATACTGTTTGCTGTTGAATTAAGCATCTCACTTAGATTCACGGAGCAAGCATCAGTAGTTGTAGTACTCAAGTTTTTAATCAATTCTGCAACTTCCTCTTCTCTTATCTGGCAAAATGATTGAACCCTTTTAGAGCTCAGAAGTTGAAGGATACATATTTTCCTTTTGTTTCTCCAGTTTTCTCCATAAAGTCCAAAACCAACATCATTACATTCATACAACAAGATTTTTGGAGCTGCGAATTGAGGTCGGTTCGAAAAGGCCAGGTCATGGGTTTTCATGATTTCCATGACTACGTCTACAGATGAAACCACCAGTGTTGGAGTCTGCATCTGCCCTAATTGCAACAACATCATAGCACCATACTTGTGTGAGAGTTCAGCAAGAGAGCGGTGTGGCAGTGTGCCTAGCAGATGAAGATGGCCAATGATTGGTAGTTTTGGTGGGGATGGAGGTAGATTGAGTTTGGTTTTGGATTTGGTTCTTCTTGTGAGTTGAAATAAAAACACGACACTGATAACGAAGAAAAGAGATAGATAAAAGGTAGAGAAGAACACTCCTTGTATTTGCTCATATGGCCATTGTTTGGTATCCATTCTTCCTCTGTGGAAGTCACAGAGTAAATTGAACATATATATAGGCGTGTCCGCAGTGATTTGCCCAACGAATCACGCATCGGATCTAATGAAGGTTAGTAGGAATAACCATTCGTACCTTGTGACGAAGATGCTTTTAGTCAAGTAACTTTTTCTCTCTCCACGTTTTTCTACCTTGTTTTTTTTCTTCTCTTTCATTTGATTGGTTAAATCAATTTCTCGCAGCTTTTCGTATGAGGATTGTTCCTGCGTAATTGCGGATGAGGATGATAATCTCGGGTTCCATTTTGATTTATTATATCATGTTTTAATTAATAATATTTTATTATATAAATTAAAATTTTAATTAATATTAAAAAAGATAAAATATATGATATAATATTATTAGTTGGAAGATATAGGGAAAATGTTTTATTGGATAACAAATTACTAAAATAACATATTGTTTCTTTATTTTTTTGATGTATTTTTTAATTGCGTATATATAAAAAAAATAAAAACTAAGTGAAAGATAAAGATAGATATATACGATTTCATATACGATTTCATATACGATATCCAAAACTTGATATTCAAATAACACAACTGATAATATAAATAATTCTGTCAAAAAAAATTTTCAGTAATGTAAATAACGAAACTATTTCAAAAGTTGTTTGACTTGTAACTAGAACAACTATGGTAATCGGATGATTTAGAAGTTTTAGAACAACTTTGTTTTGGATCAATAAATAAAGAGTTTGCATTTATTTAATTAATGTTATTTAATTTATCATTTAGATATTAAACTTTTTTTTTAACGATTTAGTCTTTCAATAATTTTTTTTTATCTTGATAATTAAAATATTCCAAAATTAAAAAATATGATTTATCTAACACTTAAATAATCAGAATTATTCCTTCGTTGCTCTCGGTATGTAGTATCTACCATGGATCTAATCTCTGCAAAATGACAATGCACATGTTTTAAAAAAATTATAATGTTTTTTTAAAATTTAAATAATTAGAATTAAGTTTTAAAAATAAAAAATTATAATTAATTTAATTACTAGGAACTAATCTGTAAAAACAACAGTTTTCAGATTAAAAAACAAAAGTTTGACTTGACTTTATTAAATGCATTACTTTTTATCTATTAATCATAAAGACTCAACTGTTTCAAAACCCTTAAATTTTTTAGGATACTATAAAAATTCTCGGAAAAGAATTCGTATAATATACTTAATATTCAACACGTACAGAAGGGAGAAAAAACAGAGATCAAGGGAGAAAAAAATGGACAAAGTAAAAATATAAGAGCTATTTGGGGCGAAACAATTTTAGTGGGAATGGTACAAATAGCTAAAGGTTGATTTCACTTTTCCTTTATCTAATAAATAAAAAATAATGGCAAACTCATGACAGTCGGCTGTTATTTTTCGTAACTACATTCGTATAGTATATGTTCGAATTATTCAGTATTTACTATTTCCCAAAATATAAAGACTGACTCAGCTAATTAACAACATTCATGGGATAGTTACGAATTCGTATTCGTGATAATAATCATTACTGGAATTAAAATGATAAATACTTCATAAACATCTATTATATGCATGACAGAATTAAAATGTAAACTTAAAAAAATTAATTATAATTAAATAATTAGGTATTTCTCTGGATCCCTCTAAAATTGAAGGATATCGATCAATATCCTTATAATGTTGATCAATGAGGTGATAACAATTATTTAAGTAAGCCATGTCATTTTTATTATGTTTAGGTGATTAACTTTTGAAAATTGCGTCATAGTCCTTCGAGAAAACTTGTGTTTGCATAAGGAGGAATCCCATTTGAATCCACATTTTCCAACCAAAGGCAACCACAGAGAAATTCTTAGGGTTACATCTGGATGAATAATGCTTATGTTCATAAGGGTCTATAAAAAAAAAACTTATTGAAATTAAGATGAATAATGCAGGGACTATAATGCAATAAAAAGAAAACTTTAACATCTACTGTCTACATTGCTTTATTATAACACTAGTCACTTAATTATTGGTCCATGTAGTAATAATAACCAAACTTTCTATTTTTCAAAGTTATTATAACAATGTCCAAAATAACTAAAAATATAAATATGTTCGAGCAACGCTACTCGTTAAAATAAGCTAAGCTTTGCTACAGGCCAGGATCACCAAAGCTAGGATTAGGAACGGGAAGCTACCAATAAAAGATAGAATTTAATTAATATGTGCAGTAATTGCAAAATATTTATATTATTAATCAATTATAAATTTATACATTATTAAAAATATTTCATTTTTTATAGGAAAGAATATTTCATTTTTATCATAACTATTTTATAAATATTACATAAAATGATTTAGGATTGATTTTTATAAAAAAATTATATTAATAATATATCAAAATTAAACTATAAAAGATATTTCTAAACTTTTATGTGGACCCACAGCATATAATGCAACTTTGTTCATATCCGATCACATTTGGGGCAAATCCGGACCATTCTATGCCATCCGTGTTTCTAAGTCAATTGAATACCAACCACTGTAGATAAGTTAAAAAAACCGGATATCTTAAGCACCACAAAAGAAAAACCGGATATCTCACATATGACCGGTTGGTCTGGGAAATGATCACCTTGTCGGTCCAATATTCACGGTACAAAAGCCACTCATAAGGTTCCATCTTAATTATCATGGCCAAAATTAGCTCACGCTTTCATCATCACTTCCAAAATGAAGATAAATTATTGTTCAATTATTGACGGTGCATTATCATTTGTTAAGTGGTAAGCTTCAATTTATCTTGTACGTCACGTAGCTGAAATTCATGGAATAATCCACAAATGAATAGACGCTTTCGGATTAACATATATACGACTACTCTCTATATGGATCGTATCTTGTTTGCTTCAATTTATCATTCATAATTAATTAATTACATCCGAATGCTTGATAATTATTGCTTCTCTGTTCATTGTAATTTATTTTTTAAAGGTTGTTCACTATAAAAAAAAGCGCATTTTAGTGATGGTTATATTTATTAGAAAGTTGATGAAAAACTGTTGGAAGTTAACCAAAGATTTAGACAAATTCTTTATCATTATAAAAACGTTTAAAGAAGATATGTATAGGCCGCTCGAAAAAAAAAAATTGACAAATAAATTCTGCTGGAAATTAGTTATGTTTGCAAAACTTACTACCAGATGAGTCATTCGAAAATTTCTGACTAATATTCTAGGGAAAATTAATGATGCCATTTTTTTCACAGAAATATTTGTTGCAGCCAATCTGCCAGAAGTATTATGCTGCTTTAGAAAGAAAAAAAGTAAGCTATAAAACTGAATGATACAAAATAAAAAAAAATCGAAAATGAAGTGAATTTGGAAGAAACAAATGATATGAAGTAAAGGAAAATTAGTTTGACAGTGGGTATTTTAGGATGATTCTTACTACTACCAATTACATAATATATACCATTATTCTACTTATCGTCCAATAACCTCCAAATGGGATTTGTGAACATCAACTGAACAAACTTACAAATGGGATTCTATGTCATCAACACCATTATTCTACTTATCGGCCAATAACCTCTAAAAGAAACAGATACATTAAAAGTTGGATTAAATAGACACTACTCCTGCAAATTTTCCAATAGATTTTACACAAAAAGTTGCAAGAAATAAGTTTCCTATAATTTTTACTATGAATTTTGTCCATAGATAATACCTTCGTAGATAATTTTTTCTTTCGAATTTTAAAATCAGCAAGAAATTTACTACAAATTTTCTTGCAAAAAATTTCAATTCATAGGAAAATTCGTAGGAAATGTCAAAATTTCCTATAAAATTTCCTAAATATTTGAATCTACAAGAAAAAAATCTTATTTTTAAAAAAATTACAGAAAAATTTGCAGGAAATTTAGGAAATTCCTGTAAAAATATATGCAGGAAAATTCGCAAGTAATTCATGAATTTCTAATAGTGAGATATGTACCACTAGCAATCAATCATAAATTATCACATCATTAAAAAAATTTACGCTTATAATAATTACCTTAAAAGTCATACATATGATGATTTGTGATTGATTAAAAGTGTAAAAATTAACCAACCAAGATTTGATCGAGTGGTAAGCATCTTAATCCCATAAGGAGGAGGACGCACATTGAATCTTGGTGGGGACACTCTAGTTGGGAAGTTGCGAAAACCAATGATTAATTCTCTGCTCTAAGCATTCGATTGAGAATTAATCTCATAGCCGATCCAAAGGGTCGAAATTTGTAAAGATCTCGAGATACCACTGGGAGATAAAGACCCTAATTACGGTAATTTATAAAAAAAAAAAATTAAACAATTATACTAACAATATATCAAAAGTAAACTCTTATCTTAAAAATGCCTTGAAATGACAAAAATTGTGATATCCCTCCTTTTTAGTGAAAATTTCTGGTGGCTTAATCCAATGCAAACCGATTTTGATAGATTTTTCCGCAGATTTATTCACTGGAAAATTTCAAAAACTACAACATCAATTGTCATTCATTTTCTGAAAATTTTCTAGCAGCTCTGTCCACCACAAATTGATCATCACGATTTTTTCTACAAATTTTCCTTTGTTTTCTATCAGATGAATCCACCAGAAAATATCAATGATAATTGATGTTTTCTAATAATACTTGTATAAAAATTTAGAAAATTATTAAATAATTTTAATTATAAACATAAAAAAATATATTTGACTGAATCACTTATACTAAAATATTGAAAATAGTATCATTTCACTTTCTCTCACTTATCAGTATTAATGTTAAAATTATAAATAATTAATAACATTAATTTTATATAACAACAGTTAAAGACTTGTTTAGATTGACTTATAAACAGCATATTTGAACTTATCTACTGGTAGAAACATTTGTCAGAGTGTTTATGAGAGCTTATGAAGACAGTTTATGATATGTTCATAAACTGCTTTCAGCTTATCTTAATAAGCTCTTCATGATAGCTTCTGAAAATAACTTATAATTTATATAAAAAAAAAATTTGATTATATTTTTTTTTGATTATATAAATGGTTGATATATAAGTACTTATATAATAAATATTCATCTTATAAACATTTAATTAAATCGTGTATCCGGACATAATCAAAATAAAATAAAATTTTCTTAAAAAGCTATTAAAATTGGATGGATGGAGTAGAACTGTAGAAGTGGTCACCTACCGGGCCGAGTCTGCTGGATGTTTGTAAGATAAGACATTGTATAGGTTTGACCGCAGAAATCGGTTGTCATTTGTCAACATAATTCGGCGTCTCTTATACGGTGTGGATGTATTATTCGGTATTCCATTTCCAATTCCAGTAAGTAGTAGGTAAGACTAATTAAAAAAGGTAAGACCAATTAAAATTGATATTCATAAAATCAAACTAACTTATACCAGGGGGCATGTATGATCAGCCATGGCCCATGGGCCCTTCAGAGTGTTTGCTTTTAATAAGATAATAATATATCTGATAAATTTGATTAAAATATAAAAAATATTTTTTTTAAAAGTAAAAAATTTAAAAATTATCTGAGAAAAAATATTATTAATTGAAATAAATAATTTTATACATAACTTTTATAATTTATTATATAAAAGTAACGACTAAATGAAATAAATTATCTTCAAATAAGACTTGTTAAAAATGCGTTCTAGCCTCACAACAAAACAGATTAATATCAATCAAACCAATTTGACAAATGGCACACACGTGCTTTGGAAATTTGACTTTTTTTATATTGCTTTTTGAAACTTCACATCTCGCTGACCAGAAATGATTTTTGGGTTTGTTCTAATCTAGTCCAATTAAGGCCCAAACTTAAATCAGGTTTACAAAGATGACTACAAGGGTAGTCTAGATGTCGCCTAGACACTCGAAGAAGTGCTCCTGTGAGTAGGCTAGGTAGGTAGTACTATTGACGACTAAACAGGAGATTAATCGACAAAAGGGAGCTCTGGTCGGCTACCGGTCTGGATCCTCTCCTGATCTCTTTGAACTTAACTCTCTCACTCCAAGGTCCACCATATTGTGAGTTCAATGAAAGGCAAACCTTATCGGAACACACAATGAGGGGTGAATCCCTCGTTGATTAGGCTCAACAGAGTAAACACTCTGGTCCTACGTATTCTGAGCGGGAAATCAAAGTCATGTAGTTCTCTTGAGGGAGATGAGAGCATATGGTACGAGGGCAAAGTTCTCACTTGGTGGAGATCCTTGTCACTGTGGTTCTCCTTTGTTATTTATAGTGGGATGAGCTTCCAAGCGACGTTTGGACGATGCAGGGACAAGGCCTGAGAGGTGCAAATGCGCGAGTTACTTTTGGTAGACTGTAAGGGCGCCTTTGCTATGTCGGTTCGTACGCATTGTCAAGAGTCGTTTCCCACTGTAGCAATGTCGGGAGGCATTGTAAAATGCATGTCAGGTACGTTTTGACCGAACGGCTCGCGTGTCGGAAGGCACACTTCGTCCTTTTGGTCAAGTGTACTAGGTAGACATCTTCCTACCTGGCTGTACCGACTTGATCTGCAATCTTGTATCTTGGACTGCGACTTGTTGGGCCTTATCCGATTGTGGCCCAATAAAGGGCCTATCACAACCGGAACAACTTTAATTCTAATACACTTGATTAGTGGCACGAAAGTTCAATTTCAATGTGTTTGATGCTCTATGTGGCTGGAAACAGGAAACCTTTAGACGAACATTTTTTGTTTCTAAATCGAATTTTTCTACTACTTCACACTACACTAGTAGGGTAGTCTTAATTAGGAATTTAAAAACCAAAAACCCCTTCTTGGATCCTAGCTATTGCCACTTCTATCTTTTTTTATAAAAAAAATGTATAGATAAAGAGCACAAGGGGCATACTAAGTCATACTATGTAAGAGACATACTAAGTCAAAACAAAATCAGTATAAAAATTACACAAGTCGAACCTTAAAACTACCAAACTAAAAAACACAATAAAAGAAAACAGGGCCACGAGGGCATGGAAAAAAAAAAAAACAGGGCCAGTATAAAGAAAACACGACCACAAAGGCATGTAAAAAACATTAATGCATCAGGAGCCAATTTTAGGGCTTTGACATAGAGCTTGCTTGCATCCACTTCGGTAACGTACCCAAAAAAAACACCCTCAACCTGACAAAACTTCATCTTAAAAACAGTTATCACAATCCTAAAAGCACTACTTCACCAAAAAAGAAAGACAACCTGATCCAGATCGACCCAACACCTATTGAGACCTAAAACATTATTTATGGTGAGACATTTTTAAAAAATTAACCCAACAATTTTCTAATACAAAATTAACTATTTTGTCCAAAATGAGGAGTTGATCCATAGATCTTGCAGCTAATGATAAGTTTTTATACCAAATGGGCTAACTTTTGTTTGTTGATATACCAAATATATCAAAAAGATAATATAAAAAAATTTTAATTAAGTTTTTAGTCCCTGAAAAGTGAGTTAGTTTTGATTTTGGTCCCTACACTTTTTTTCTCGTTGGTTTTGGTCCCTATCGTCATTATTTATATGTTAAGTGTTGACATGACTAACGTACCATCACGTCAGCACTGCTATGTAGGTTAATTTTATAATATTTAATGTCACGTAGAATTAAATATTATTATTTTTACATTCTTTTTGTAACACCCCAATTTTTGTTTATATGTGTATCAATGTGTGTATATATGTTTTCATATGATGATCTATGTCCTTAGTTCCATATTGGGTGTTTAAGTTTATGTTTTGGGTAGTTTAATCTTTAGAAAGGGCCACGAAACCTGTTATACGGTTTTGGACGTATCTTGAGTTTTAGATGTCCGATTGAGGCGATCCTGGATGCGTTGGAAAGTTTAGAGAATTATCTACAAGTCAGAGTAGTCATAATAATTGATTATGAGGGTCAGGGAAGCCATAATCGATTATGATAATTGATTATGATAATCAATTATGATTTTCGAGAACGCTGAATGTCGAGTTAGAACAATCATAATCGATTACCATAATCGATTATGACTACGTTTTTCTGCAGAAACGAGTTTTAAATCCTTATTTCGGCCCGTTTCATCCTAAACCTTTTTATAACCCTTTAAGCACAAAATAAACCCTAGTTTAGTAGCCTCTAAACCTCTTAAAACCTCCTTTCTCAATATCTTAGGATTCTCTATTAATCCCTTTGAGATTCATCAAAAAAACGTAAACCGTTTTACCCGTTTTCGTTGGAAAATCACCGCAGTTGATGCGAAGCCCTTGAGAAGCCATTCTTACTTGTTCTTATTAACCTCAATAGGTTAAGACTGAGGTAAATTCGTGTATCCTTGTCTCTTCTCCAATTCTCCTAAATTTTTCTTGATTTGGGGACTGATTATGAACGTTTTTGGGTCCTATTTGGCACACTCATACAACAATTGTATTGAATCAAGGACAAAGCAATTCTTCCTCTCCTTTGTTCTAGTATGAGTCTTCTAGTTGTGATCAAGGTAACATAACCAACCCTAGAGTTCGTCCTTTTTCCTTTAATTTCTATTGGATTAGGAATTGAATTTATTCCTTTCATTATGTTGCATTGTGATCAAGCGCTTGAGCCTTAAGACGGAACCAAGAACGAATCTCGCACTCTCTTTATCCTCGAATTTCGTTTCATCATACCAGGTATGGGGGGAAAAGATGATCATATCATATGGGAATGTGAGAATAGGATTGAGGTGATTGGGTATTCCCATGATCCCCTTGTGCCTTGAGTGATTTGTTGATACCATTGTTGGAGCAATGACTTAGATGATTGTATGCTATGAATATAGTTTTAAATCAATTATATGATTGTGATATCATGAACACGTGTATGTATTGCTATAATGATGTTATAAATATGTATGTGTTACTATAAGTGGTATAGTGTTGTTAATGTTATTATGATAATGTTTTGATCATGAATTATATAACTATTGGTTTGAGATTATAATATGTTAATATTGAGTTATAGTTAAGGATGAATGTCTGTGAACTATGATTGTGACTTATATTTAAATGTGATGTATTGTATGTGTGAGACCCAGCTCTAAGGAGCCCGTGATGGGTACTCATTTGGCGATGTTGTGTGTGAGACCCAGCTCTAAGGAGCCCGTGATGGATACTCATTTGTAATTGCTTGTGTGACGCCCAGCTCTGCAAGGCCCGAGATAGGACTCAGCTCTGAATGACCCGTTTATAGACCCAGCCATGGAATGGCCCGAGATAGGATCCAGCCACTAAGAGCCCGTGGATGAGACCCAGCCCCTAGAGAGCCTGTTTGTGGGTACTCAAATATGTGTGTTGTATGAGTCCGAGGAGACATTGTTGCTTGTGATTGTATGTAAATATAATGAAATGATATGTTAAATGTTATGACATGATTTGACTTGAATTACAAGGATGATTATGTCATATTTTGTGGGTGTGTGAGTATGTCTTCTCACCCCTTTATATTTGTGTCTCTTCTTGTATAATGTACGATTTGTACAAATGATTCTCAAGTGATTGAGGAGTAACGCATTGGAGCTTACGTGGAGTTGTGAATGCTCTAGTAGGAGTTGTTTTCATTTTGATGTTGTTCTTTAAGCTTTGGATTATGTTATTTATTTCTTTGTGGGTTTTTGTTTAGCTTTGATCCATGTGACATCGGGCTAGGGGATTATCTTGTTTAAACTATTTATTATTTATGCGAAACTTGTAACGTTTTATGACAAGATGTTTAATTTAATTGGATTTGAAGTTGAGTTTATGAATGGTGATACTCTTAACTATTGCGAAAATGTTTATTAATGGTAGAACTTGTATCTTTATTCCGCAAAAAATCTTTTCGCAAATCAATATTTAAATAATAAATGTATCTTGGGGTTAAGGGTGTCACACTTTTATAATATTTAATATTACAGAGGTATTCGGGAATTTTAGAAATGTTCCAAAGTATTGCTATTTCAGCCTTTCATTCATTTAATATAAGTATAAAAAACAAATAATAACAATAAAAAGATTATAATAGCTTATATAGCAATGCTGACATGACGATCCGTTAATCACGTCAACACTTAACGGATGAATAGTGACGGCAGAGATCAAAACCAAAGTTTTGGAACGTATAAAGATCAAAACCAACGAAAAAAAAGTAAAAGGACCAAAACCAAAACTGACTCACTTTTCAGGGACTAAAAACTTAATTAAACCTATAAAAAGATACAAAGTGAGTCTTTTTTTTAAAATAAAAAATTAATTTTTTGAGAGGCCTAAAGCGAGGGCATCACTTACTTTACCCTTGGATCGGACCTCACTTGATCAAACTTCGTATTGCCAATATCACAGATGTTATAATAATATTATTATTTTATTATTTATTTTAAAGCCTTTCTTTTGACTGAGTCTTCTATCCACTCCCACAAGATTATTGCCGTTGGAATTTTGTTTTTCACGTGTTCCGGATGTTTAGCAAAGTTGGCCAGTTGGTTTTTGGTTAATATCTTTTCTCCTCTTCACATAAAAAAATAAAAATAAAAAGGGACATTAGAGAATTCTTGTACTGAAAACATTTCTCATTTTGCTACTCCATTTCTTTTCATTCTCTCCATACACACGTTGGTTAGCTGGATGGTTGTGTAGGATTGCTTCAATCCTCTCATCTCAATTGTTGTCTACTTGAGTCCTTTGTCTTCACTTGATTAATATCAATATTTAAATTGGATAATGAAGTCTACAGCATACAAGTTCTGGGTATGATGTATTACTACAGTTTCATCGTCTCTGTGAGCATATGGAAGGGTATTAAAGTGTGAAATTATTCGGTTCCCTTAGAGCATCCAAAAGTTGCTCCTGTGCCCTTGCTATTTCACGTGCAGTGCTAGCGAGAAGTGGCTGTTGTATCCTGGGGAGTATTAGCTGTGAGACCAACTGCACCGGATAATTACTTGTGGTGGCGAAATACTCTTAAGCTCAGTGCTTTGCACGCCTCGGCCAAAATTGATAAGTTGATTTATATTTATTTCATTTTTATGTAATATTTAATTGATGCCAATAATTCTTTATTTTTTGTGTTAATTCTATGTTAATATTTTCATGTTTTTCCAACAATCTTAAGAGTATTTTATTCAACATAGAATTAATAAATAGTTGCTTATAATTTTTATTTTTGGTGTATAACATTAAAAAAAAAAAAAAAAAACTATGTACTATACCCTGATGAAAATTCCTTATAGTAGGATTTTCAAACCAAATTCTGGACGTCATATTGCTCAACGTAGATACAGGAAAGAAAACAACCAACCTGTCGCTCCTAAATTTGATTTAGTTGAGACAGATGATGTAATTGTCAATGTTGTTTCCGAGACTATATTTATGGCAGAGGAGAAATCATGGGTGGTAGACTCTGGGGCTACCGCACATATATGTGCAAATAAAAATTGGTTTACCTCCTATAAAACTATAGGGGAAGGAGAGGAATATGTGACTTTAAACGATTCAAGAACAATTGTTGTTCTTGGTAAAGGGAAGGTGAATTTAAACTCATCTCTGGGAAAATCCTCTCTTTAAATGATGTTCTCCATGTGCCTGATATGAGCTATAATTTGGTGTCTGTGTCTATGTTGAGCAAAGCGGGTGTCAAAGTTATCTTTGAATCTGATGAAGTTGTACTAATCTCTAAATGTGGGGGTTTTGTAGGTAAAGGGTATTACAGTAGTGGCTTGTTTATGATGAGTGTTTCTGAGATTATTAATGCAAATGCATCGTCCTCTACCTATTTGATTGATTCAGTTGATTTATGGCATGGCAGATTAGGACATGTTAATTTTTCTTACATAAAGAAAATGAGAGAATTAGGAATTCTGCATAACTTGTCAATAACTAGTAATGAAAAATGTCCAATATGTGTAGAAGCTAAAAGTACGAAGAAGCCATGCAAATCTGTAGAATTTCGTGACACTGACCTGTTAGGCTTAATACACTCAGATTTAGGTGACTTAAAATCTACAATGACTAGAGGAGGTAAAAGATTTTATATAACTTTTATTGATGATTATTCAAGATTTTCATATGTATTTTTACTAAGAACCAAAGATGAGGCGGAGGATAAATTCAAAATTTATAAAGCTGAAGTAGAGAATAAATTAAATAAGAAAATTAAAAGACTTAGAACAGATAGAGGTGGAGGGTATGATTCTAATGAACTTAGTGGCTTTTGTGAACAATATGGAATAGTTCATGAGATAACACCTCCCTATTCTCCAGAATCTAATGGTGTAGCAGAAAGGAAAAATAGAACATTAAAAGAAATGATGAATGCTATGTTAATAAGTTCTGGGGCTCCTTCAAATTTGTGGGGGGAAGCTATTCTTTCTGCTTGTCATATACAAAATAGAATCATATTTAAGAAAACTAATAAAACCCCTTTTGAAATTTGGGAAAAACGATTACCAAATTTAAAATATCTTAAGGTGTGGGGGTGTTTGGCTAAAGTGTTGTTACCTGAACCTAAGAAAAGAAAAATTGGTTCTAAAACGTGTGATTGCATGTTTGTTGGCTATGCTGAAAATAGTGCAGCATATAGATTCTTGGTGCTGAAAAGTGATGTTTTAGAAACTAATACTATTATTGAATCAAAAAATGCTGAGTTCTTTGAAAATGTGTTTCCCCTAAAATCTAAAATAAGAAAATCAATAGTTGAGCCTTTATGTGAACCTGCTGCTTGTTCTAATGATTTTGAGCTTGAACCTAGAAGGAGTAAAAGAATTAGAAAAGAAACCAACCTAGGAAATGACTTTTTCATTTACCTAATGGATGGAGATCCCTTGACATATAGTGAAGCAATTTCTTCTCCTGATGGTCCTCTTTGGAAAGAAGCTATTAATAATGAGATAGAATCAATTATGAGTAATCATACATGGGAGATAGTTGATCTACCTCAAGGAGCAAAACCAATAGGTTGTAAGTGGATCTTTAAAAAGAAATTGAAACCCGACGGTTCTATTGAAAAATATAAAGCCAGGTTGGTAGCTAAGGGGTATAAACAGAAAAAAGACTTGGATTATTTTGATACTTATTCACCTGTGGCTAGAACTTCTTCTATTAGAGTGTTGATAGCTCTTGCTTCTATCCATAATTTGATAGTACACCAAATGGATGTAAAAACTGCTTTCTTGAATGGTGACTTAGAGGAAGAAATTTATATGGATCAACCTGAAGGGTTTGTAGTTCCTGGTAGTGAAAATAAAGTGTGTAAATTAGTCAAATCCTTATATGGTCTTAAGCAAGCACCTAAACAGTGGCATGAGAAATTTGATAAAGTGATGTTGTTAGATGGCTACCAAGTGAATAATTCTGATAAGTGCATCTATGTTAAATTTGATGATAGTTTAAATGGTGTTATTATTTGTTTGTATGTTGACGATATGCTTATATTGGGAACAAACATAGAAGTTGTTAACAAGACTAAAAAGTTTCTATCATCAAAATTTGACATAAAAGATTTGGGTGAGGCTAACTTAATTTTGGGAATTAAGTTAACCAAATTAAATAATGGGTTTAGAATGTCTCAAGAACACTTTGTTGAGAAAATATTGAGAAAATATGGTTACTATGATTCTAAACCCGTGAGTACTCCTTATGATGGTAGTTTACACTTGAAAAAGAATAATGGGAGTAGTGTATCACAAACCCAGTATGCTCAAATAATTGGTAGCCTCATGTATTTGATGAATTGTTCAAGACCTGATATTGCATATGCTGTAAATAGATTGAGTAGATATACTCATAATCCTAACAAGGATCATTGGAATGCTTTATGTAGAGTCTTGAAATATCTTCGAGGAACCATAGATCTTGGTTTGTGTTATGTGGGATGTCCTACAGTACTTGAAGGGTATTGTGATGCAAATTGGATATCTGATTCTGATGAGACTAAATCCACGAGTGGATTTATTTTTACCCTTGGTGGTGGTGCTGTCGCTTGGAAGTCATCCAAGCAGACCTGTATAGCCCGATCCACTATGGAGGCCGAGTTTATTGCTCTTGACTTGGCAGGGTCGGAGGCTGAGTGGCTAAGAAATCTCTTAGCAGATATTCCTATATGGGGGAGACTTGTGCCCTCCGTATCTATACATTGTGATTGCCAAGCGGCAATAGCGAGAGCAAATAATAAAGTTTATAATGGAAAACAGAGACATATACGTATACGTCATAATTGTGTAAAGCAGTTGCTAAATGATGGGGTTATATCCCTAAACTATGTAAGGTCAGAAATGAATCTGGCGGATCCTTTGACAAAACCACAAAGCAGGAAGCTGGTGGAAAATACATCGAGGGGGATGGGACTTATGCCTAATTCAGAAATTGAGAGTGATGGTAACCCAACATAGGTTGTGAAAACTTCACAAGTCTATGTTCATATGGGTAAAAACAAGTTACTTGTCAATTTGATGAGACACTATCCATTACTTATGATAGTCATCCCTATGGTGTAGGATAGTGTAATACTACAGCGTTAGAGGCTGAGTATATACTCTTAATGAATCTATAGCTCATGAATGAGTGGTGTGCTTGACTGTGGTGTACACTTGATAGATTCACCTATATGAGTGTTGAGGTGGGGCCGCCTCTATGAAAGTTTGGGCAAACTTTCTAGAGCCACTCATGAAATCCGGGTAACGGTGCAAGGCCAAAAAGCACCACACCGCGTTGAACAACATTGGACGAGAGATCAGTGTGAGTGATGAGTTCACTGATTCACAAACGGAATGAGGTTCATAGAGGTTCTAATCTCACCGACATTCTAGTGTGTCATAACTCATTTGCTCTATGTGCTAGTTCATAGTCCAAAAGACACTAGTGCTTATGCATTGATTTCTCAAGCTCTTGGGAACACCTTTAATCTTTTTGACTTTAAAATAAATTGTGGGGGATTGTTATAATAATATTATTATTTTATTATTTATTTTAAAGCCTTTCTTTTGACTGAGTCTTCTATCCACTCCCACAAGATTATTGCCGTTGGAATTTTGTTTTTCACGTGTTCCGGATGTTTAGCAAAGTTGGCCAGTTGGTTTTTGGTTAATATCTTTTCTCCTCTTCACATAAAAAAATAAAAATAAAAAGGGACATTAGAGAATTCTTGTACTGAAAACATTTCTCATTTTGCTACTCCATTTCTTTTCATTCTCTCCATACACACGTTGGTTAGCTGGATGGTTGTGTAGGATTGCTTCAATCCTCTCATCTCAATTGTTGTCTACTTGAGTCCTTTGTCTTCACTTGATTAATATCAATATTTAAATTGGATAATGAAGTCTACAGCATACAAGTTCTGGGTATGATGTATTACTACAGTTTCATCGTCTCTGTGAGCATATGGAAGGGTATTAAAGTGTGAAATTATTCGGTTCCCTTAGAGCATCCAAAAGTTGCTCCTGTGCCCTTGCTATTTCACGTGCAGTGCTAGCGAGAAGTGGCTGTTGTATCCTGGGGAGTATTAGCTGTGAGACCAACTGCACCGGATAATTACTTGTGGTGGCGAAATACTCTTAAGCTCAGTGCTTTGCACGCCTCGGCCAAAATTGATAAGTTGATTTATATTTATTTCATTTTTATGTAATATTTAATTGATGCCAATAATTCTTTATTTTTTGTGTTAATTCTATGTTAATATTTTCATGTTTTTCCAACAACAGATGCAACGGCATTTTTGACAACTAAAATGCATCTATGTTAATATTTAACGATTTGTGTAAAAGAAGATTTATTTCACACCATTTATAAACATTAGGGATTGATGTACATATTTTAAAATATTAGGAATTGATTAGCACATGACACAAATGCTAAGAGGTAAAATGCAATTTTTTCCGTACACAGCTTATAAGACCAAAACATTGAACAGCAAAAATCATTAAACTAATATTTTCTATGTTCCCAAACAAATTATGCCAATAACTTATCCTTAGTTTAGTTATTAAGGCTCTTAAGTGTAAGATCAATTAGTTGACAAATGAAACCTAACAAGAAAAAAACAATGAAAATTTTAACTCATGTTTGGATTGATGTTGCCATTTGGCAAACATGAGGATGAGAATGAGTTGACTCATGTTGACTCATGTTTGGATCGGTGTTTGGCCCAATTTTTTTAAAACTTCTTTTCTCCTTAAAAGGAGAAATTGGGTTAAACTTATAACAATTAAAAGTTCTACAAAAAAAAAAAAAAATTAATAACATTATTTTATAAAAGAGGAGGAGCTTTCATAAAAGCCATCAAGAGGAGCCTTTCTCTAGCTTGTGGGGGAGTTTGTGCTCATTAATCCTCTCTTTCGACTCTCATATGTGCCACAAGGCTGTTTTTTTTTTCTTCTTTCTTTTGGTTTCTCATGTTTTTTTTTTTCATTTCCCATCTGCATACCCTCCATAGCACCAACACTAACCCATCTGTTATAGATGGTCAGCCATCACTCACCCACGGCAGAAACGAAGGAAGAGCGCCGCCTCTACCGAGTGCTATAACCTTATTATTCGAACGGGTTATTTTTTCGATGTTGCCATGATCAACATAATCGGCACCAAGGCTTCACACCTTAACACATCATCCACCAAGTACCAACACAAGAATCAGATTCATCACATCACATGCCACGACTTTGTTGATGAATAAAATCACGCATACGAAAATATAAAAACAATTGAAATATATATAAGTTTGAAAAATTTGAGTCCAAATTATCTGATCTTTTAAACAATAAAGTAACTCTCAAATTTATTATACAAATTAGCTCACTCCTTCAATTGGCCCCAAACTTAAATGTTGATATGGTATCAGAGCCCATTAAAAAAAACCGAGGCTTCTAACTCAAAAAAAGGCACAAACCCAGACAACTAAGAAAAAAACAAAACAAACCAATAGACCTGAGGCCTCTGAGGCTAAAAAAAATTGAGTACAAGTCCAGAAACAAAAAAAAAAAAAAAAAAAATCAAAAATCAATTTGGGTAAGTCACAACTAGGTTTCTAGTTGACTTGAGGGAGAGTGTTGGAAAATGAAGTCTTACATAGGGTAAAATAAAGACAACTGAAATGTATATAAGTTGGGAAGCTTGAGTCTAAATTGTCTAGACCTTTTGGACAACAAAAAAACTCTCAAACTTATTAAACAAATCAACTCACTCCTTCAATTGGACACAATCTTAAATGTTAATATACCTTATGAAAATTATTATTAGTAGGAGAATGCTAACGGGTGTTCTTAGGACATTGTATAAGAAATTAAGAAAGGAAATTTTGTATGGAAAAATTGTGTATTTAATATATTGAAAAATATTACACTTAGTTTCCCAATACAAACTTTTTTTTATTCTTTAACTAATGCCCTTAGGACACTCGTTAACAAGATCCTTATTATTATTATTATTATTATTATTATTATTATTATTATTATTATTATTATTATTATTATTATTATTTCTTAACCCTTATCTTATAAATGAATACTCTCTTCTAAAACAGATATTTTCCTATCATACTCTCTTTTTTTACTCTCTTTTCTTATTTTTATTGATTTATTTTCTTTATTGTTTTAAATATTTCATTTATTAGTAATATATAGAAATTTTGTAATTTGATATCTTATATTTTAATCTTACATAAAACAAAAAGCTTAAAAGGAGTATAAAAAAAAAGCTTAAAAGTACCGGACTATGTCAAATAACTTTTAGCTTAAAAATAAATTTTAAGTTAAAAAAAATAAAATTACCAAGCAGCTTTAGCTTTTAATTTTAAAGCTCTTATTCCTAGCTTCTCCTTTGAAACAGCTTTTAAGCCCAAAAAAAAGCTACTTCAAACGAACAATAATGACTCCAAATTTACTTTGGTCATTTTTGTTTTATTTGGATTCTCTCCATTTATTTTTTTAATTTTTTCTCTCATGTAAAAAAAGAGAAAAATATAAAAGCAAGTTTTAATGGACCCTACACATAAAAACAAATTTGCTTTTGCATCTCTGTCTCTCTAACACGAGAGGAAAAAGAAGGAAAAAAAAAGAAGAGGATCCAAATACATTTTTTTTGTGATATATGGTTTCCTCTTGAAATAATTAATTTTGGGGTCAAACTTGAGTTTGGGCAAAAGCAAAAATTTGTACCTTTTGCGTTTGCGAAAACTCAGTTTGAGTTTTTTAACTACTACTCTTATCATATTAATCTTAAAAATCAATCATTTTTCATACTATCTAAAAGTTAATTTGATAACTATATATTTAAATGTCAGCTTGAATAACACATTCTAAATAACATTCATTTTATCGAAATCAAAACTACTTTTAATAATAAAGTATCAAAACATAAATCAATTACTATAAATTTAATTTTAATCAAAACCTTATTTGTGAACCCAATTCAACACAACTAAAAGTGCATTTGTTTTAGATTATTTGATGATAAAAATAATTTTTTTAAGTTAAAAATAATTTTTTGTAATTTTAATTGTGTTTGTTTAATATTTTTTGGGAAATCATTTTTATGGCTAAAATGAGAAGCTATACAATTTAGCTTCTCACTAAAATCCGATTCTATAAAAAACAGAAAATATATTTGTTACATATTATGAAAAAAATGATTTTCATTTAATCTTTAAATTATTTTTTATAAAAATTATTTTTTCTTAATCAGTAACAAACTGACACATAATTTTTCAAAAGGGATTCCAAAGACACCCTAAAACCAACATAAAAATGTAACCGCGATCAAGACAGAAATGGCCCTTTTTTTAATTAAAAAAAATCAGTCGGATTAACAAATTTTAAAAAAATGACGTGGACTCGAGGAACTTTGCTTGTGAATGCACAACCCTACATATTTTAAAAGAACAATAAATAAAATAATGAATGTATCATCATCAAAATAATAAACTACATAAAGCACCCAAAAAAACTAAGCACAAAAAAAGTAATTAACTACATAGAAAAGCATTTTTAAAATTTATTAATGTTATTCTTACACTTGAGTTTTAACATTTGTGCTTTCTTTGATACCCCTAATAATTTTGGGATAAAAATTATTCTATGCAACCAGAATGTGTCAGCTCAATTAAATGGATCATATTAATGGATGAAATCAAATGATTATTACCATTTAATTGGATCACCTAGACAGAATAAGTTACACTTGAGGTATCAGAAAATTTACCAATTTAACATTTTTTATACTTATCATTCATAGGAAAACAGAGGGAAAAAGAAAAGGCGAACGGAAGGATAATCCTTTTTATCATAGAAAAAACAGCTATGTTATTTCATGCGAAACAATTGCGTAAGAAAGTTGTGTGTAATATTTTAATAAATTAAAAAAACCAGGTAAGAAAAAACGAAAAAAACTAGGAATTAAAGGATAGATAAACTTGTCTTTTGTATTACTTCAGATTTGGTTATGCTTCAGACTGATGTATGGGAGCGGGGGAGGCTTGAGGTGTGATTCTTGGTTGTCCCTCTGGCCGTTTTTTCGGTTCTAGACTTTTCTTTAGAGTTAGTATGCTATTTACATTGGCTTTGAATGTTTTTTTTTATCTTGTTACTTATATATGGGTTGAAATACCCATAATACTCTTACCTAATACATTTATAAAAAACAAAAGATAGATAAACCAATGAACATCTTTAGTCTTTTTCCTGAAATGTGACGAAAGATACCTTCGTACCGAGTAGCATAATCTTAAAAAAAAATAGATGCAAAGGGGTAAAAACTAGTTGTAGGAATAGCAATTTTATTTTTAAAAAAAGATGGCATACGAATTATTCAGAAAAAAAAAAAAAGCATTAGCAAAGATGACTTTATAACACACATCACATTAAGTTCAATAAGATTTAGAATTTAGATTGAAATGAAAAGGCTGTAGGTTTAAGATGAAGTGGTACTTTCTTTGAGACAACAAGCCCGTAAGTTTCAGTCATGTCCATGTCTTGTGCAGATGTATTAGCTTCAACCAGCTGCTTCCAATCGAACCAATAAAGAAGATTAGCGAGCATATACTCAATAGAAACAACCCCAAAGGTCATTCCAGGGCATCCCCTTCTCCCAAAACCGAACGGGATAAATTGAAAATCTTGACCTTTGAAATCAACTTGATTCTTCTCATATCTTTCTGGAAGGAAATCTTCAGGCCTTTCCCAAATTTTAGGGTCTCTATGGATTGCCCAAGCGTTGACATATACCATTGTTTTTGCTGGAATATCATACCCCTTGAGTTTCACATTAGATAATGTTTCTCTAGGAGCCATAAGAGGAGCAGGTGGACGTAACCTTAGAGTTTCTTTGACCACACATTTCAAGTAGTCCATTTGATTGACATCAATGTCTTCTACTTTTGATTTAAGCCCTACAACTCTTCTCACTTCTTCCTGGGCTTTCTTCATTATGATTGGATTATTCACAAGCTCTGCAATAGCCCATTCTAATGTTGCTGCAACTGTGTCACTTCCTCCCACAAACATGTCCTGCATTTATAGAAATGAAAAATTATATCCTCCTATATTTTGGTGTGCCTATATATGCATGCAAGTTCGTGGGTTAGAGTGGAAAAATACTTCATAGTCTGAATTTTTTGCCGTAACTTTTATCAGAGTGATTTGACATTATTTTTAGCTTTAGGAAGAATGAGTACCCGTACTACGTACTCTGATTTATAATTATCTACATAAGTACTATTCTTAAATTTTGACAAATTCTGGTAAACAGTAATATTGATTTATGTTTATTAGAATAAAAGAATATTGATAGAAAAGATAACACAGACCATTAGAAGTGCTTTCAGGTCATCTTTGGAGAGATCAAAGTCAAGCATACCATCTTCTTGAAGTTGAAGGAGGATATCCACGAAGTCTTTCTTATTGGAGCAGTAGTCACCTTCCCTCTTCAACGTCACATGATCTGCAATAACCTGATCAAATAAAGCATCCAAATCTCTAAAAGTGGCCTTGAATTCTTGAACTTGGCCAGTCAGAACATCAATCCATCCCAATAAAGGGAATAAATCTCCCACAGTGAAAGCTGAAAGGTGAATCATCACCTTTCTTGCCAGCTCTTTGACCTTGGGGTTACCATTTTCTGAACTGTACTTTTGTCCAAGAGCACATCTACAGACGATATTGTTTGATGTTGCAATAACCATCTCACTTAGATTCACAGACCATGCATCACTCGACCTTATCTCACGTAGCTTACTAACCAATTCTGCAACTTCTTCTTCTCTGATGACACGAACTGATTGCACCCTTTTCGGGCTTAGAAGTTCAGAGACAGCTATTTTCTTTTTCTGTCTCCAACTTTCTCCATAGGGTGCAAAAACAATGTCTTTATGTCCATAGAGTAGGAATTTTGGAGCTGTGAGTAGGGGTCTGTTGGCAAAAGCCAAGTCATGAGTTTTCATCATTTCTTTGACCGCATCAGGAGAAGAAACCACCAGGGTTGGAGTGTTCCCCAACTGCAACAACATCACATCACCATACTTGTGTGAGAGGTCTCTAAAAGAACGGTGTGGCAGTGTTCCTATCTGATGAAGGTTGCCGATGATGGGTAGTTTTGGTGGGGATGGAGGCAGATTGATATTGGATTTGGACTTGGTTCTTCTAGCGAGCTTAAACACAAAGAGGGCGCTGATAAGGCAAAAAATAGATAGGTGGAAAGTAGAAAAGAATGCTGCTTTGATATGCTCATACGGCCATTGTTTCGGAGCCATTGTTGCTCCAAGCACATGTGTGGCCATTACATGGAAATGGAAGTGACAGAACATAGATTTGAGTTCTGATATATTAAATCTGAATAATCAGAATACCACGTTGCATACGTATAGCTTGTGAAGAAAGGGTTGTCCAAATATTATAAATAAAACCAATGTCCTCATGTTCAATTGGATTTGATTCAGTTATGACTTGTTTATCTACACATTTCTGATCGTCTAATAACAATTTTTTTACTTGGGTCTTTTTTTCTTTATTATTTTTTTTTATGAAGTTAGTGAATCTATATGTTATGATATTATATTAAAATAATTGAGATTAACTCCACTCTAAAAGTTAACTCATAGAGAAAGGTTTGTCCAAGTATTATAAATGACTCTTTGTTTATATTTCAAACCAATGTGGGACTTCTTTATTCTCCAACATTCCACATAATTTTTTTTTTATAATGCACTGTAGCATACATATATTTCAACTTTATATATTAACATAATAACAATAGTTATACATACTTACATTAAGATACAGTATCCATCCACCTATAATATAGAGGGGCGGCACAAAGTGCTAGGAGCATCCAAGCAGACAGAACATTGTTTATTTTTTTTGGTTTTTATTAAATACGTTTTTAATGTAATCGCATAACACGTGAATTATATGGCTGTATAAGGTTGAATTTTAATTTGTCTTACGAAAGACAAAATGAATTGATAAACTTGATTTGCATATATATTTGAGCTGTCTTATTATATTCCAACAAATGGCTACGACCATGCACACAGCTGTGTTAATTCGGACTAGAACTTGTAAAATACAGCCACCAAATTGATAAAGCAGATTATCAATTCAAACCTAGAACTTGCAACAATATAATTTGGCTGAACACTAATAAAAGAGAAGTATTGATATAAAGCCCGGAAGAAAAATTCCTGGAAGTACATTTAAATTGGTCATTCAATGTCATATTTTTAAAATTAAATTGGCTCTTAAAAGTTTTTTTTTTACTAAATTAAATTGGCTCTTAGAAGTTGAAAATGTCAATTTAGGGATCAACTATCTTTTATGGAAAAAAAAAATTGAAGGTTAAAATGACGTTGCATTATTATTCAAGAAAGAGAAAATTGATGACATTATGATCGTTAAATGTTTTATTTATTGTTAATAAATGAAGGACCATTCTTAATCCGGCATATATATTTATAGCACCAAATGTTTAATTTTTATAAACATCTGCTTTACATTTAAAATGATAATGTCTCTAAATAAAAAATTAGCTTACTCTGTACAAGATTCTATCCCTTAAATAACGTAGGATTGTATCCAAAAGTCAAAACGGGTTGGCGTGGTGCGTGATATTAAACCTGCGATACCTTTGATTCAAATAGGGATGGCAACCGATTCTCGATAGGTAGGATATTATAGTATTCATTTTTATATTTGTATTTGAAAAAAATATCTGCACCTGAATTTATATTTGTGTGGGTAACAACTAAAGTATCCGCATTCTTACCTGCTTGGTACCTAAGTACCCACACCCGCACCCATTATTCGCACTTTAATTAACTAAAAAATCAATAAATTAATAAAAACATTATTAGGGCTCATCTAGTGGTCAGGATATGATAAGGACGAATAGGTTATGAGAGCTAGATAAGGATAGTATAGGATATGAGAGCTAGATAAGCTCTTATCCTGTCCGATGTTTGATGCGCTTCAGATAATGATAGGATATGATATAAAATATCTATAAATGATAAAATTACCCTTATATTAAAATTATATATTTTTTTTCAAAAATAAGTTTTAATATTATGGTTTTTTTTATACATTTAAATTTAAAAATATTTGATAATATATATTTTCGGCTTTTTAATTATACATTAGTCCATTTTTTAAATTATAAAAAATTAATTTTTTTTCACTTTTTATAAAAATTGCTACTTAAACCACATATTTTAATTAGTAATAAAGTTGCCTAATTAGGTTTGAAACCATAATCAAATAATAACAATATTAAGGATAAGAGATAAAAGAGAAAACATTTTCTTATCCTATCCTATTGGTTCTAACCCAGCTCCACCATCAGGATAGAATTATAACTAAGTGACAGGATATGATAAGCTAACAAGATAAACTTATCTTATCCTGCTGGTTCACCAAACTACAGATTAAAGTAGGACAAGATAGCTTATTCTATCCTGCCTTCCTTATCCTGACCACCAAACGGATCCTTAAAGTCTAAAATATCATGATAGTATATAACAAGGCATAATATTCTAGTATGTTCTCAAACAAATATCATGATAGAATATAACAAAAAAGAACATTATTAAAGTCCTACGCTAAGAATTATAGGACTAGGAAGGATAGGAACTCAGGTAGGATATATATATATATATTTCATCCGCACAGTAAATTTCAGTAATTGAAACCCATATAATTTTACAACATAACAAATCTATGAATTAGCATAGTTTTCGGCCATCAGCCAACATTGTCTAGGCAATTGGTCCAATTACATAAGAAACAAGTTTACTAGTCTAATAACAAGGCAATAGTATCTATTTTACATATGGTAGGTTCGAATGAAAAGAATCATTTACATTGAGGAATTAGTACCAGGATCACCAAAGAGTTAACCCAAGTTTAATATATTAATATATATAAATATATATATATATATAAATAATAATAATAATAATAATAATTAAAAAATATTAATATATAGATATCCCGGTACGGGGCGAGGTGGGTACTACGGTATCCGTACCCGTACCCGCACCCATACCTATTAAATATTACGGGTAATTATCCGTCCCCCCGTACCCATTATACAGATAATTACCCTACCCATCATGAGTGATATCCATTGCCATCCCTAGATTCAAACGAACATTAATAATAAATGAGTTTCAATATAATAATTTTTACAATCTCACCTCTAATCACAAATCATCCTATATACGACTTTTAAGACAAGAGTATTGCTAAATTTTTCTTGTGTTTTAAATGATTTATGTCATGTTTTTTTCATTTTGACTTATTCTCGGCCTTGGTTTTATTTTTCGTGGCAACTTGTATTTGCAGCTTCATTACTTTTGCAAAATGTGAGGCCTTTTTAACGGGCTCAAACTCGCTTGGGAGGTACTTTTTAGGAAAGTAATTTTCGAAATGAATTCTGCCACTGTATGCTTTTCAGCTTATTGCCAATTGCAGAGGAATGGGACATCCAGCATTTTGGCTATTGAGGGATATTAGAGAGCTATTCACCTAGAAAACATTGACGGAGCTCCCTTTATATTTACTGAGAAGGTCACACTGTTCTTTATTTTAAAAATTCTCATGTTTTGCATATTTTCTTTTTTAATCATGATACTTTGTTTTCTGTCTGAACCTCCAGATGCCCCCTACAGTCTCCACTAGCATTCGACCAACAAGGAGGTATAATATCTTTTGAGGACAATCACAACATGGTTTAAAAAATTAATAATTAAAAATTAATACTAGCATATATGTTTAGCTTTAAAGGAGCGGAGGAGTTTCCTTAAGCAAAATGATCAAGGATAATCAGCCCATGTTTGGGAAAACTAGATTATCCAAGTTTCAGCTGTTTTTTTGAAAAAAAGCTATATTATAAAAAATCTAATTTGTTTGGATAGGTAACTTAATTTTTAAAAAAGCTTTTATTTTGTAAAAAAAGCTGTTTTTGTTAAGCTGAGTAGTTGGACTGGTAGATTATATTTTTTCTGATTGTGATTAATGAATCAAGTCCTTTCTCAATTATAGCCTCCAACGGCTCTCACCAACCTCAGTTACTCGGGCATCTTCCTTCATCAATATTCATCAATGTTACACACTCTTCACCGAAGTCCACCTCACATTTTCTTCTCCCCCAAGAGCTACAATGGTCTCCCTCGCCCTTGGTTTGTGATTGCGGCTTGCCTGTCGTCGGTCCGTCGTGCTTGCCGTCTCCGCCTCCGATCCGCCGCAACTGCCGTTGTCATCGCCGATTTCAACCAGGTTCGTCGATCCCTGTTGTGGTTGCTTCCTTGTTTTGCTTTCCCTATTTTGCTTTCCCTATTGTGGATCGGTTCTCTTCTTTCTTCTTCTCTTGTTTTCTTTTTTTCCTTCTTCCCCTTCATGCGTAGATCTGTAAAAAAGTGGGAGTCCCTGAGCTTTGCTTCCCTTCCATAACATTTGTTGGTCACCATCCTATTACTTTGGAGACTTGAAAATTTGATGATGTCCGTATGAATCACTGATTTGAGTATGAATTGATATGTTGCTTATTTGTGATCTATTACTGTTATTACAGCTAAAAGGGGGTGGACTTGAAATTGGGTCAGTAATTTGGAGAAAATCTCTGGGAGAGATCGAGAGAAAATCTTTGGGTCAGTAATTTGAATTTGACTGTAGTTGCTGTGTTCAGCAACACCCTCTCGGTAGAGCCTCTGATGTTATATTGTTGCTAAGTATAGGTTTTGCTTGTACCCATAAACCTTAATAAAAATGGGCCATTGATAATTGCTTCTCACTGTTATATGATCTTAATTGTTAGCAATATTGACAAGTTGGCTGATTTTTCACGCATTTGATATTCTGGATATATTGCTTTTGTTGTTTGCTTGACTTCAATTAATTAATCATCTATGATCTATTCCTTCTGTGTTTGATTCAATGCATTGGGGGAGGTGCAGTTGTATGTTGATTCAATCATCTATCAATCATCTAGAAGAAGAAATGTAAGTTGATGAACAAAATCCTCTACTGTAGGTGCAGTTGTATTAGATGCCTTCAAACAAACACTCAAAATGATGAAGACTATTTTGTTTGTAACCATGGTTGATGCTTTACCTTGCTTGGAATATTGAATGCAATTCAATCTTAGTTGTTATGTGCTTGAAGGAATTTGAATGGTATATGGGTTAATTTGTGATGCTAAGTTAAAGATGATACTAGTGTGATGTGCTTGAGCAACTTGTGGTGACACTTCTGTTAATTTTATGTTCTCTGCTTGCTTTCCTTTTTTGTTGTATCTCATAGACCATTTCTTTTTCCCTGTATGCATTTGTTATTGAGATAGGATGAAAAATATGCAAGGGAAAAACAAGTCTATGATGGGTGGCCTGTCTAATGAAGAAGAAAAAAAATCAAGAAGATGGGAGGATAGTACTATTGAGGTTTTAATTGATTGTGCTTTGGAGCAAGCAAATCAAGGGGAACACACTGGGAGTGGTTTGACTAAACAGGGGTGGAGGAATGCTAAGGCAAAATTCAGGAGTATCACTGGCTTGAATTATGATGAGCTTCAAATTAAGAACAAGTGGGATGCTATAAAAAAGAAATGGCAAATATGGTATAGAATCTTTGGAAAGGAAACTGGACTTGGTTGGAGTCAGGAGAAAAATAACTTCGAAGCATCAGCTGATTGGTGGGAAAAAAAAATCTTGGTAGGTTTTAATAAAAGAGAGTTTAGAAATGTGATTACTAATAATTTTTTGGTGCTAACCTTAGTTATTGTGTGCTTGGTATTGTAGGAGGATCCCGAAGCAGCACAATTCAGAAAGAATGGTTTAAAATTTGTTGGTAAACTGACTTCCCTATTTGCTCCTGGTACAGCAACTGGTGAACATGCATGGGCACCATCCTCAGGAGTGTTACCGGAGGATGTTGACAAATTGGACACAACTGAGGGTTCAGGGGATAGTGAAGACCCGGATATTGGTGGAGGTACTGGGGGAGCTAGTGGCGGTACTAGTGTTGGGGATAGCTTTGGTTTTGGAAAATTCACATTGAACAACTCGGCTGGTAGTTCTTTAAGTGGAAAGAAAAGAAAACATGTTGGGTCAATGTTATCTAAAGGGGGTAAGCCAACACAACGTAAAAAACTAAACAATTACATTGAAAGACTACTTGGAGCAGTTGAGTCCCGCATTACCACTACTGATAATGCTAGCAATGCTGAGTTGAGTGATCCATATGCTATTAGTAGTGTCATGAAAGAGGTTAAGAAGTTGCCAGGCATGGAACCTGGTTCCCCTTTACTTGCTCAGTGTAGCCTTATCTTGAAAGACCCAATGTCAAGAGAAATGTTTGTGGCTCTTGAAGATGTAGATTCAAGGCTTAGTTATCTGCTGGCAGAAATTGAGAAGGCTTAATTAGGTTGTACTTAAGGTTTAGAGTTTAAGGGCAAAGTTTGTGATATATAACTCACTTTTTGGATGGTGTTTGGATCTGTTAGGGTGATATGTAAACCACTTTTTGGATGACATTTGGATCTATTATGAGTAGTCAAGGTTTAGTGAATGTTGGAACATGATTTTAAAGTTTGTTTGCTGATGTATAAATCACTATTATCTATTATGATGAATTTGCTTATGTTTAAAATCACTATTAGCTTGGTCATGTCTTGTTCTGATGCATTGTTCTGAGAATTGTTCTGATGCACTATAATCACTATTATCATTCATTTCAAGCCTCTGTTTATAATGCAAAAATGCTGCAGTCATAAAGGAAGAGATGTAAAAATATAAGGCTAAACATGCTGCAAAAATAAGGTTGAAAATGCTGCAAAAATATGGCTTAATGTCTTTGTTACATGTTTTAAGTGCTGATACAGGGTTAAAAATCTTTGTATTGTTTATCTGTTTACTTTGGTATCTGATATTTGATATCTTCATATCTTTATAATTTATAATGCATATTTGTACTTTGCAGGACAAGCTCATTTTCCATTCTTAAAATGGTTATTATAAGCTCATCACATTATGATAACAACTGGAAAGGAGAAGATATTGAGAAGTCTAAAGATGATGTTGTACTTATACTGACATCAGCGGCTATGTTGCTTATTGATTATGGTTATAAATACATGTGCAAAGAACCGTGTCGAACTAGTCCATTTACAGGCCATAATTGGGTTCAAGATGTATTATGTGGTAATGATATTCGTTGTCACGAAATGTTTAGGATGGAGAAACATGTTTTTTACGCTTTTTGTGACAAATTAGTTGAGCATGGATTGAAGCATACTAAACATATAGGGGTGTTAGAGATGGTGGCCATGTTTTTGAATGTTGTTGGACATGGTGTAGGCAATAGAATGATCCAAGAAAGATTCCAACATTCAGGTGAAACCATTAGTAGATGTTTTCACAAAGTTTTAGCGGCATGTTTGAAGTTGTCAATGAAATTAATCAAGCCGCAGGATCCCTCTTTCCAAAATATTCATTCCAAAATTCAATATGATGAAAGATATTGGCCATTTTTTAAAGATTGCATAGGTGCAATTGATGGAGTCCATGTTCCTTGTGTAGTGTCTCAAAGTGAGCATGCAAAATATATAGGGAGAAAGGGATATACTAGCCAAAATGTCATGGCCGTATGTGATTGGGATATGTGTTTTATATTTGCATTGGCAGGCTGGGAAGGTAGAGCACATGATGCTAGAATTTTTCATGAAGCACTACGTAATGCAAACTTCAAATTTCCACATCCTCCTACAGGTTTGATATTCTAACTAGTGCTTTATATATGACTTGCATATTTCAATATATCTTTGCCTTCACATTTTTTTTAATTACTACCCAGGCAAATATTATTTGGTTGATGCTGGTTATCCAACCCCCATTGGCTACTTAGGGCCATATAAAAGTGAGCGATATCATCTTCCAGATTTCAGGCGAACTACCGGATTTAATAGTCACAACGAAGTTTTCAACTATTTTCATTCTAGCTTAAGGAGCACCATAGAAAGGACATTTGGTGTATGGAAGAATCGATTTGCAATTCTAAATCACATGCCCAAATTTAAATATTCCACTCAAGTTCAGATTGTTATTACTACAATGGCCATACACAACTTTATTAGACAAAATAGCATCACGGATGTTGAGTTTAATAACATTGTTAGTGATGAGAATTTACCAAATGATGATGATGATGCTACCAATGATGGCAACGACCTACCTGAACGCATGGATAATATTGTGTCTTCTGAGTACATGGATTGTATTCGAGATTCGATTAGAGATGATATTGTTAAAGCTTTAGTGCAAAACTAGGAGTTTGTGACATTGTTGTTATTTATTTGTGGATTGTCTAATATCAAGTTGACTATGTAAGATGATATTGGATAATATTGTGTCTTATGAGTACATGGATTCTCTTTATTGAAATATATATTATTTTTATTTAACTATTGTAAAAAATATTATATTTTTACATGTTTTCCATAGTCATGAAAAAATTTATTTGGTAACTAAGGTATTATTTTTTATTAAATTTTTTATAAATAGAAAAACAATTGATGACAAGATATCCAAAAAAAATAAATAATTTCTAATGTAAAAAATACATCAAATATTATTCAATTTCCATCACATATTATAAACAAATAACCTCATACCCTTTTTAGTAATTTACTATGTAAAAAGCGATTTTTTTAGATTATCCAAACGAAAAAGATTATCTTGAAATCGCTTTTCAGCAAACAGACCCAAACAAAAATAGATTCTGATTATAATCGATTATCACAATAATCGATTATTCATAAATCGATTATCAGCATAATCTTTTTTTTCCAGCTTTCCCAAACACACCCTCAGTCTTTAAATATAACAATGCTGGTTGGTCTGTCGATAGAATTCTTAATTATACTGAGACAATAGCTGTCCTAATAATCGACTCACAGGATTATTATTCTGTAATAAAATGATTTTGTTAAACAATTTTACTGAGACAATAATCATGGGCGTATTGTTAAGATTTTTTGCCATCCCATATTTTTACAAAGATGGCGCCCCATACATACCTCGAATAATAATAACTCACACTACATATGGGGTACTGTTTATTAACCTATCTATGAATGAATGTATCTATTGAACTCCTGAATTGTTCAACATAATTGTTGGGAATTTATTAAAACTTAGTACATAAGCAAGTCTTAAAAAGATTATGACCTTCCTATAACTCTTACTTATTGCAACCCTTATAAAACAAAACTTATAAAATAGGCTAAAAAACTTTTTACGATTGATAAATCTGATATGCTCTGATTAATTACGAGATAATAAAAAGTTGACACAGAATGCTGCGAACGAGAATCAAGCGACGACGCAATATCATGCGAGCATGTAACATGGTACGGGCAGTACGGGTCTTCTTGCGTTCAGTTTATTTTTCGTAGCGTAGAGATGGATTTCAATAATATACAGAGGCGCAGAAAACCAACAAAGTTAAATTACTTGGTGCAAAATTATAAATATGAAAATAGTTCTTGCTAGCCCTGGTCAAAAGGTAAAACGACATCCAAACCATTCAACCACAGGTAAAGTTCGCAACGACATCTGGTAAATTTCCAATTTCGACCATGTCATAAAACACTGCAATTTTACTATTCTGCTGCACACGATTTCAGATTTTGGGTCAGTAAGAATACATTCACTCGAAATTCAAAAATTGTAAAAGTCAGGCGTTGGAGTGGGAGAACTGCTGAAAAGCAACCATTTCCCTTCCATTAGTAGGCGAAGATAAAAATATTTACAGAGCATGGCTTCCTCCTATCATTGACAAAGGCTGCAGCCAAGCACATCAAATATCGTTTGAATGCAACCATCTTTGGAATCATCAATGCAGGCAGCAGCGGCAGCAGCTCACGGTATTGGGTGATCATCTCCTAAGGTGATCTCTAAAGAAAGAATGTCTCAGAGCTTCCTTGGCTGTTAGTCTTTCAGAGGGGTCATATCTAAGTAATCCCTGCAAGAGATGTATAAGATCACCAGCAGAATGATCGACGTGCTGCATTATGAGGTTCTGCATTTATTTCAAAAAAAGTTGAGCAAACGCTTAATATATAATAAAATCAGAAAGCAAATAATAACTAAACAAACCTGCAGTTTTGGAAGCTTCATTACAGCTTTAATGCTCTCCCTCGAGGTTGCACCCTCTGGCCAGTCTAATCTACCCTTTCTAACATACTTGTCAGCATGTCGGCTGAACATGTGAACAATAAAATAAACATTCACTATGTTCAACGAACAAACAATTGAAAGCAAGTTCAAACAGTAAATCACTTACTCAGCTCTCTTCAAGATGTGCTGCGGTAATGGACCAAGCACCCTCTCCATCATGGCAAGGTGCTCTAAATTCTCATGAGTCTGAAACAAAGCTTCGCCCTGCAATAGACGCACACAACTTGAGGAAAAGGATGCATATATGTGCTTTGAACAAAAGTTTTCACTGGGTCAAGCCTGTTACCGTGCATAACTCAACCAATATACAGCCCACACTCCATACATCACATGGATAACTCCAGCCAAGTCCTACAAAACCATTCCCAGAATCAATCTACCGTTAAGCTGAAACCATTGGCATTATATGATTTCCCATCATGCAAACACACAATTAGCACAAAGGCAGGCATCCATTTAACAGCATTTACATTATACATACCTAGGATAACTTCAGGTGCCCTATAATGACGAGTTGATACAATGTAATTCTGATCTTCTCGCTCATAAGTGGTGCTTCCAAAATCAATAACCTTTATAGCACTTGACTTGGGCACTCTCTTAAAATAGGAACTCGGTGATCTGGATGAACCCTGCTAAAAACAATAGAGGTCACTGATTGAACCATATACACTTTCATAAAATGGTTATTGCTACACTTGGTTTCAGTTTTAATTGCGAAATGCTAGTAACACTCTAACAATCTCTTTCCAACACATTCTTCTATTGGTTGAAATTCATGTGGGTCCTACAAAATTCAAGTGAGACCCACATGAATTAGTGAGACCCATATGAATTTCAAGCAATAGGAAAGAGTGTTGCTAGCCCTCCTCTTTTTATTTTTCTTGAAGGTAAATAAAAAGAAAGGACATAACACTTACTATTCTTTTAAAGCAGCATTTTACATAGCACAGTTTGAACGTCATTTTACATTTACTTTCTAAACATAGAAATTAGAGACTTACGTCTGAAATAAATTAGGATTTTATCTTAACACCTGCATCGGCTGTGCCCCCCCCCCATTGGTATGATAAATTCTGGGAATAAAAAGTGCATAAGTCAATACCTTGTAGTCAGGTACTTTGGCATACTCTGGTGAAACAAGAAGTATGTTTTCAGGCTTCAGGTCAGTATGGATCATGCGCAAATCATGCATGACTGCAATTTTATAAAAGAAAACACAATTAACAAGTTAACCCACAATGACAAAATACATCTAATGATATACTACATCCACAACTAACTTCTACGGACATGATACAAGTAGATTGTGTACAAATGTTATCAGCTAATGATAAAACTTAATAATTTTCACAATAGAAAGTAAACAAAAATATTGAACAAAAGCTCAAAAGGAAAGTAGAAACTAGTTTAAGTAAATACTACACACATGCTACACATTCCAATAGTTGTCTGCCAATTTCACGGACAAGATCAATGGGAAATGAGCGATAATTGTTTTTCCGAAGAAAATCGTATAAGCTTGGTCCAAGTTTCTCAAACACCTGTTAAACCATTTAAATTCACTGACGTCTTAACCCCCAAAATATTTATATATATTGGGGAAATCAATCCATCACAAATCAATCAAATACTTACAATACAGATATGATTACGATAGTCAAACCAGTTCCGTATTTGCACACAACTGCAAGGAATAAGCCCGTTTAACCAACGCAATGGAATCAAATAGTTTACATTATAGTAGCAAAGAATGACAAAATAATCTAAAATCACATACCGATTGCCACCTTTATCATGTTTCCCAAGCTGTTGCAGCACCTCAATTTCTATCATGGCGGCTTCTCGATACTTCTTTATCCCACGGACAATTTTTATGGCAACCATTTCCTTCCTTTCTCTGTCCCAGCATTCCAAGACCTGGCCAAAAGTTCCTTCACCCATTTTGCTATGGATCTTATCTGCAACCATTATAAAGAACAAATGAGAACTACAGACGCTGATGAACATATGAATATATAATTCCAAAAATGTTACAGACATATAAAATGATCGTTGGTAAGTTGATTCTTAAAATTGAAACAGGATCACTTATTAGATAAAATTAAATCCATATTAAAAGTTAAGGGAGGATGCACATGCATCTAGATGCTGAGTTTCGCACGCAAATGATGACAGGTCTAATTTAAAAATAAACTAGCATTTGACCATGACATATATTAATGTAAATTTCTTAATGATGGTAAAGTGTAATTACAGCGAGAAGTTAAATTTTCTCCAATCGCAAACATGTAATGCCCATCTTTGTCATCTTCTCGCCAAGGGGGAGAACCATTTCGAGCAACTCCCTTAACAAATAGAGAACTAGTGGTATGTTCTGAGGGACCCCTTGAAGGAGCATAGCTTGAAATAGTCCCAATCTCTTGTCCACAAAACAATCCTACCTGAGCCTACACATAGCCATCCATTCATGTACCACTCAGAGTTAAAAAAAAAAATCAGATTTTATCCCACTGTCATGAATTCTCATCTATGCCCTTGTCACCATCTCAGATTGTTACAAAAAAAAAATGATAAAAATAGAACAAATAATTCAAACAAATACAACATAATCTACATCAAGAATATATTAAAAAGGTTATTCATTCCTCAAAAATGATTACACAAAAAAGTTCATTTTCAGCAGAAAAAATATCGTCTTCGCAGGAAAAATCGTTAATATTAATATTAATATATTAAATCAATGGATGATCATATAAAGCACAAAAGGCTATTTCATGACAAAAGCTAAGTACATATTGAAACACAAACAGTGATACATGTAAACAAAAGTTTAAACAAGGATAAAGAAATAGATCGACTTATTTTTTTCATACCCAGTTCCGGAATATTAATCAAAAGGCCAAAACCTAACAGATCTATCAAACAAAACAGAAAATCGTTACATAAATACTGGGAGATAAAAAAAAACAAGATTACCTGAATCAAACATACCTAATATACACAAATTCCACAAGATCTACATCCATAAAAATAAAAGCACACGAAAAAATTATCAGATCTGAGATCTCAGGATAAAAGAAGTTACCTTTGGGACCTCAGGGATGTCCCAGCCCAACCTCGCCCTCTTTCTTGGGCGACGATCCATGTGAGTGTGAGGAAATTCGAAGACGCGTTCCATCTCCATGATATCCTAGATCTGCGAAAAACTTCAAAGGAGAATGAATTGAGGGGAAGATTCAGATGAAAGAAACGCTTTTTGCAAAGTTAACAATGCCTCAGAAACCCTCGTTTTGATGTTACCTAATAATAAGAACCGTGATTGCGGTTGAGATCAAATCTGACCGTCCACGCGTCAACGTAGTGGAGGATCTTGTTTGAGCGCATTGAGCTGTCAACTTTAGACTATGGTTAAATCTGGGCTAGCCCTTAACCACGGTATGGTTAGGTTTGGTGGTGGAGCTGGAATAGAATAATTGCCAATGCGGTTCAGTCAAGACAATAATAATTGTGAAATGTTAAGTTCAAAATCAAATTTGGGACACCTATGATGATATCATAGGTATAAATGATAAAATGATAATAAAATAATTCAATAATTATCATTTCTAGATATATAATTATTTTTTCACTTATTTATTATTTTCTTCTCTCTTATCGTGTATTTCATCACTCCCAAGACACTCACCTGATATTTCTCTCATCGTAACACTCGTCTAAGCTGATCTTTATCCGTCTGATGAAGATAAATGACCCGTCTGACCGAGAAAGCTCACCCGTCTACTCTCACTTTCACCCGTCTGATGACTCTGAGTGAAGAAATGTTCACCCGTCTGATGACTCTCAGTGAATAACCTTTTAAATGCTCACTCGTCTGATGACTCTCAGTGTCACCCGTCTGAAGCTGAAGATCTTCACCCGTCTGAGAGTCATCAGACGGGTGAACCAGACGGATGAGTATTTCTTCACCGATAGTCATCAGACGGATGAAGATCTTCAGCTTCAGAAGGGTGAAAGTGAGAGTAGACGGGTGAGCTTTCTCGGTCAGATGGGTTATATATCTTCATCAGATGGGTGAACCAGACGGGTGAACATTTCTTCACTGATAGTCATCAGACAGGTGAAGATCTTCAGCTTCAAACGCGTGAAAGTGAGAGCAGACGGGTGAGCTTTCTCGGTCAGACGGGTCATATATCTTCATCAGACGGGTGAAGATCAGCTTAGACGAGTGTTGAGATGAGAGAAATATCAGGTGAGTGTCTTGGGAGTGATGAAATACATGATGAGAGAAAATAATACAATAAAAAAGTGGGAAAGCAATTATGTGTCTTGGGAGTGATGATTATTGAGTTGTTTTATTACTATTTTGCCATTTAGACCTATGGTGTCCACTGTATGTTGTCGATATTGAGTGTCAACCTAACATTACTCATAATAATTAGAGAAATGTTTGGGACACAATTTTTTGAACGCTTTCTGACATATATTTTATTATTGGATAAATTTCATTTCGGGTCACCACTTTTATGTGAAAGGATATTCTATTTAGTGGGTCTTATGTATGAAAAAAATATTAGTATGGTTATTGTAGAGAGAAATATGGCACTATATTGTCTTACAAAAAAAATTTCCTCATTTAGAAAAAAATGAAAAAAATTTATCAGAAAAATATGAAAAATATTAAAAACCAAGTCTAATTTTATATATATATATATATATATATATATAGTTCCTTCAAAGTGAATATGTCTCTAAAGAAAAAAAAACCAAGGTTGTGTATACACTTCATTTCATAAAGTGTATTGAAATCCCAGTCTATTAAATAATTCGAGAGTAAATACATATTGACTTGCTTAATTTAGAGATAAACTCATTTTAAACGATATATTTTTCCTTTCAGTTCCGTTATTCGAACATCAGAATTTGACAACAAAATCGAAAACGATTCTCATGCTTAATGAAATTTAAAAACATGGTTAATAAAGTGTTGCGTTTGGTTAATTGAAATGACAAGATGTCACAACTTATTAACCATCAACTGAACTTAATTAACCATCATTTTGAACATCATTGATCACAATTTTCAGGTATCCAAATATATATGTAATATGTATAATGAATTTCATATTCAAACAAAAAATGGTTAATGATTAATGTAGTATGTATAATTTATCCCACGATTTTTTGGGTTATTTGAATACCAGACAAAAAAAATTTTTTATTGCAGCTTTTTACTTTAAAATCTTAAAAACAAAGTAAAGATTAAAAAACTAACAGCAAAATATGTTAAGTTAATATTAAATACCTGGGTAATTAGAAAAAATAATATCTTAAAAATATAGATATAAATGTGTTCATTAATCATTAAAGGTGCCTTCAATTTTGCAATACTACTAGGCAGGGCAATAAAGGTGCAGTGCAGACTCGATAGCAAACTTGAGCTTGACAAAGGAATACTCACAAATTAGAGGAGTTGATTTCTCCTCCCAAAGAGTTAGCTTTGGTAATCCTTCGTGATTGTAGTGGGGCTTCCCATGCCCCAACTTGCTATTGTGTAGTTTTGTTTTTATTGTGCTTAGACCCTTTCGATGTATAAAAAAAATGAGTTCATTAATTATTAAAAAATATTATTAATAAATTAATAAATAAACATAAATCAAAATATTTTTAAATAAAAATTCAATTATCATAAGAAGCTTCATCATATAAGTAATTACTAACGAATCCCTTAACATGTATCTAACCAACATGTGGTTGATCTGAGTGGTAAGGGACTCGGACATTTTAAACAAGTAGTCAGTGATTTGAATTCTGACTTTTGTGTGTGAAAAAAATCTGGTTGAGAGAGGAGAACCCACCTTGTGTGTCTAATAGGTTCCTCGATGAAGATTAATCATTATTAACGGTGATGCATACTTCATAATATTACAAAGTAATGAAATGAGTCTCCTCCTAGAAAAACACTTCACAATACAAAAAGGAAAAATTGGATAGAGATCGACATATACTTACCTAAGTCAAATCCATGTTAAAATTCTGACAAGTTTTCTTATTTACACTCCTAAACAAACATTAAGAATCAGGAATCATAATAAAAATAAATAGAATTAATAGAAGAGATTTAGTGGACTTAGAATACAACTCAATAAATTCCCAAAAAATAGACACATAGTATAAATTCAATGAAAAATAAATTCAATCATAATAATGGGGAAGACACATCCGTATAATAATGGAAAAAGACTTAAGATGTAAAAGAAATAAATTCGAAATGGAAGAATAAAAAATCTCATTGATAAAGGAAAATGAATTATATTCATCCGGATTATTTCTTCATCCCCTCTCCAGTCAAGTGTCAGTCATTGAACTAATTTAATGGTTAAGAGATCTCTCATGTCAGCCGTTAGATTAAATCAGCGACTGGCATTTGGTTGGAGAGAGAGCATGGAGGGGAATCTGGATCCTGGACAAAGATGAATTAAGAGAGAAAGAGAGTTGTGGAAATTCAAATTTTAAGAGATAAAGTATTGAAGAGATAATTAAAAGCACAAGAACGGTTAAGAGTGTGTTTAGGTAAGATCCAAACAACTGTTTTTCATGATAAAAATTATTTTTTTAGTAGAAGCCGATATGTTTGGATAAACTGATTAAATTTTTAAATAGCTGTTTTTATGAGGGATAAAAGTTATTCTTAAAGAAGTTAGAAGTTTGAAACTTATTTAAAAAGTTGTTAGATTATTTTGAAACCAATAACATTCTTTCTATTTTATCCCTACAAAACTAACTAACAAACAAATATTATTAAATTATAAAAATAACTTCATACCTATTATAGTAATTTACTATGTATAAAAGATTTTTTTACACAAGCCAAACGAAATAGATTACCTTATAATCGCTTTTCAGTAAACGCATCCAAACATAAAAGTGATTCTGTTATCATCGATTATAATAATAATCGATTATTCATATAATCGATTATTGGAATAATCAAATTTTATTAGCTGATCCAGACATACACTTAGTAGTAGTTTGCTCTCGGCTAAAAAAAAATACAATTACGTGGATTTTTGTGTACGTTGCTTAGTTTATTTTCTATTTCTCTATCTCAATATCAAATGCAGAGTCATGTATAATTCTGGAAAATATAAGGTGCATATCACTTACGTGACCCGATAAAATAACTTTTGTAAAACCTTTGATGAATATTATTGCCTACCCAATCCAGGGAGAGCTGTACTTGTGAGCGTGTTGCAATTGCAAGGAGCACCTTACAGCCACATACAATGGTATTCATCGTCTTCCTCATCTTCCTCATTTTATTTCTGCTAATCAAACGGTATTTCAATTCTACAAACAGCAAAAGCTCGCCCCTTTCCCCTCCGAAATTCCCAATACTAGGAAATATCCATCAACTTGGTTTGTACCCTCATCGTTCTCTCCAATCTCTAGCTAAAAAATATGGCCCCTTGATGCTGCTTCATTTTGGGAGGGTACCAGTTCTTGTGATCTCATCAGCTGATGATGCTCGTGAGATAATGAAAACCCATGATCGTATCTTTGCAAGCAGGCCCCATAGTAAAATGTCTGACATAACTTTATATGGTTCCAAGGATGTGGCAGCTGCCCCATATGGGGAGTATTGGAGGCAGATAAGGAGTATATGTGTCTTAAATCTCGGTAGGGTGTGTTTGGATTGAGTAATTTTAGAAGGTAAAGTAATTTAATAAGGTATTTAAAATGCTTTATATGAAAATGTCTTGTTTGGATGTTTTATTATCAAAAATTTAAAATTTTTAGTATTTTAAGAGGGTATTTTTTTTACACAAAATAAAGGAATTTCAAATTCTACCAAAATAGAAGGAATTTGTAAATTCCTCGCACAGCCCTTGGAGTATCAAACCCTTCACCCAGATCCACTGTTTTCACTCAACTCCATCGTTCTTCACTATCCATTGTTGAGCTCCATCGTTCTTCACTCAACTCCATCGCTCTTCACACTTCGCACTTCGCACCTCCATAGCTACCGATTGTTGAGCACATCATTTTTCACTCCGCTCTCTCTCAACGTTCTTCGCTTCTCTCACGTTCTTCACTATGCTCTCTCGCGTTTTTCACCCCACTCTCAAATTCGCCATTATCCAAATAGAAGGTATCGATTCCTCACCTGCTATCCATTCTGCTTGGTGATTTGAGATTTGTGACTAGGTATCATATCTACTTTGATTTTTTGTGCGATTGATAGGTTTTTTTGCTTTGATTTTGTGCTATCTAGGTTATTTCAAATGGGTATTTGGGTTTTTAGAATCATTGTGGGTTTGGCAATAGATCTTGTGGGTTTGGCAACTCTGACAATAGAAACAGCTTCTATGTTGATCTCTCTCTGGGTATTTTCTCTGTGTGAGTTGCTGGGTGACTTTGGTGTGGTTATGGTATTTGATTCTCATGCATTTGGGGCCTGAATAGCTGGTTCTGTGGGTTTTGTTTTTAGCTATCACTATTTTTGATTAGCATAAGGTTTCAGCTTACTAGTTTGATAATGGGGATTTTGCAAAGGCTTTCTATGTGGTTATGGTGCCTATGGTTCAGTCTCTACAGCTGCTTATTACAATAGTCATGGTTTTTTGGGTTTGCCTGCTGTTCTGTTTTGTTGCACACTGATTTTTTTTGCTTCTATTTAAACTTGGCTTCTCATTTGGGTTGGGTGTTGACAATTAAGCAACAGGGGCTCGATTTTGTTGGAGGACATTATAGCTCGTAGGACATAGCTTTCTCCCGATACGTGTGTCATGTGTAGATATGCATCTGATATTGTCTCATTATGTGACTCTTTTATTATTTCTCAATTGAACATTTGTGCTAGAAGGTCTAGTATTTGTGTCTATTCTAATTCTAGTATTTGTTTTTCAATATTTTGATGCGTTTGTGATTCTTTTTCATTTGAGAGGAAACTCTATTTTAGTGTACTTCTCCCTTTCTTTAGTTAGGTGATATTTGAAGTGGAATTACTAAATTAGTTACAGGTAACATCTTATAATTAATTAAGTAAAATGGTAATGATATGCCAAAGTGGAGCATCTAATCCATGCATGCTTGATTTTCCTAGAGGCGCATGTGTGTTATACTCATAACTTAGAGCAAGCAAAAGGCAGCTTAAACTGGATTTCTTTGTTATTTTAGGATGGGAGCTAGCTAAAGGCAGGCTTGGATATCATTATCATTTTTCTCACCAACAAATATTTCAGATTTTCTGTATTAATGATATCTAAATATTGCAGTTATCATTGACATTAAGTCTCTGGTCTCCACTTTGCATTGTAAATTGAACTGACAATAAAATGTTAGCTTGCTTCTTATTCCTCATTAGGCACTGGTTTGCAGGAATAGAAAACAAGCATTATTTATATGTTGTTTTTGGAGCCTTGAAAACTGTAGAATTCTTCATGATATATACATTAAACACCTGTTTTTAGGAACATCAAAATATTCTAGAACATTTCAGCTATTTTTGGAACCTTCTGTAATTGAGATGTATGGTTCCTATATTTAGTAAAAGAGAATAAAGATGTGTCATGGTGTTGGATCATTGATATTTATTGTAAGCAGGTTTGGCTATTCACTTCTAACTTTCGTTCTTACTCTATATGGAGCATTGTAGGTTTTTGTTGTAGCTGCACTCAATCACTATTCTTTGCACGTCGTGCTTGCCTCTGTGATAGCTATTTACATCCCATCATTTCTCTTCCCCCAGCCTAAGGTACTCATTTTGCTGATTCTCATTTACAATGTTTGTAATATTGTATTAATATTGATTATTAGTGATATGCACATTCTGCTAACTTAATTTGGTACATTGTTTCTTAGAAATTTCTAAATTCTAAATTTTTCTGCCATGTTCTCCATCAATTTTTTACTCTTCAGTCTTCATGATTGAAATTTTGTTCATAATTTCGCTCTCTGACGTTTATCTAGCTAATTTTTGTTCTTCTTGTAATCCTGCCTCCCGTCTTTGGCAGTAGGTGGACAAGCTTATCAGGTCAATTCTTAAATGAAACCACGGGACTTGTAGTTGGGGTGGTAATATATGAGTGCTCTAAATTATTGTTTTTGTCTCTTTCTCTATTTCATTTTCTTCTGTTTTAGGGATAATTAAATTATAGAACTTCTTGCCATTTCATTCTCCTAATTTAGCTATAAATCTTGTGCCATACTTCATGATCTCAACTACTATATGCCATGCTCTGGAAAGTGGCACTTTGCATTTCTTAAGTACCCGTTACTTGTCTTATTTGACAAATTATACTTTCTTTGCAGAAAATGCTCCTGTCCTGTGGTCTGCCTCCAGATAGAGATGAAGATTAAGAATTGTCATTGGATTACAAATGAATCATCAAGCATAACTGTGTTATTTTTTTTTTGGTTAAAGTTGTACTATGTGATACTGTGTTATTTTAATTAAAGAAACAGATGGCTGTGTTTGGCATTTATTAGAGATTGTTGCATCATCTTACTTTTGCTTGTAGATCCTTATGTTTTTGTTGTTATGGAACTTGAAAAATTAGATAATGAGATGCCAAGTTTACCATATTGTTAATGCTGGTTGTGTTGGTTTTTGAGTATTTGTATCTTTTATGGCGAGAATAGATGGCAAACCTATGTTATCGTTAGTGGCAAATAGCGACTTGAAAATGTATGAGTACTCGAGTGCTATGAACGAGTCAGTGAGATCCGTTGCGTGATATTAATAGATTAGGAGATGATAGCGAAATATATTAAAAAAATTAAATTGTCTAATTTTAAAATTTTTTACAATATTTTTAAATTCTTATTATAAAAATTGGCTAATGTTTATTTATTTCCACCATTTCATATTGAAATCCCAATTTTTTAAATAAACTTTGAAAAATGAAAATTGAAGGAAATTAAATTCATTTATCCAAATAAAGAATTTGAAATACAAGGTCTCTGAATTACTCTTTCCAAACAAAATATTTTTAAGATGAAGGTAATTCAAATGAAGCAATTCAATTGCCTTATATTTTAAATGCCTTGAAATTTTGAAATAACTCATCCAAATACACACTTAGTGTCAAAAGGGTTCAATCTCTTCATGCCGTCGGAAAGGAGGAAACTTCAATATTGATGGAAAAAATCAAGCACTCTTATTCTTCCTCCCTACAAGTGAATTTAAGTGAATTACTCTCCACACTTACCAATGATATAGTTTGTAGGGCTGCCTTGGGTAGAAAATATGGTGGAGAAAGTGCGGTAGGGAATTCAAAAAGATGTTGATGGCGCTTACAGAGGTACTTGGTGCTTTTGTTATAGGGGAATTTGTACCTTGGCTTGACTGGCTGACCCATGTTTCTGGATTATATTTGGAGCAAACAGAGTGGCTAAACAGTTAGATGAACTCATGGAAGTAGTTGAAGAGCATATAAATCGTCCGAAAGGAGCCAGTAGCAGTGGTCATGTTCATTCAGATTCTGAAGGCCATAATGATTTTGTGGATGTTTTGCTTTGGATCCAAAGGACAAACACAACTGGATTTCCTGTTGACAGGACTATCATAAAGGCTTTGATACTAGTAAGTACTAAAGATGTTGCATCTCGATGTTGTAAATTGAAATAATAATGCTACCAACACAAATTTTATTTCATAGTTTTAATAACGTTTTCATCATCTAATTATATTTTATTTTTTCTTATTTTTTTAATCTCTACACTCTTATTTGCTACCTCACAAATCACAATGATGTAAGGTAATAGAGTGTTGAAGACTCATATCATTCCACTATAATATCATGCTTATAATATCATGCTTGAAGCTAATTTTGACAGTTTCGGGTTCTAGAAATTAGACCCGTTGTGCTTGAGAACCATTTTGGATTATATTTCAGATCGTCTCAACCCAAACCAGTGCTTCACATTCTTTAAAAATTAATGCTTTTTTTACATATAGATATAAATAAGACTTCTTAACTTAATCAACAACATTTTCTATAATATTATAATATATTTATAATATCATTGTTGGATGAAAAAATAAATCAATGACTGTGATTAAGTGTAAGTGAAAAATGACTTACATTGATATAAACGAATCTCTCATCATTTTAAAAATATATATCATAAAATATATCTTAGTTTTAGTCCCATATTTTTTTAGTTCTATGATTTAACTATGCATAATATTAAAAAATTTACGTTATGTCAACAAATTGGGTTGAACTGCTCTCATACCATACATTATCGGTCAAGTTGAGGTCCAAACAAATAACCTTATTAAAATATCGAGTCGGAATGGGATCAAGCATATATATATATATATATATATATATATATATATATATATATTGTGAAAATTTTTTTACAATGTCGATTAATCACCAATCATCGTATGGATGACTTTTATGATAAATAAGATCAGAGTTAAAAAATTTACTGACGTGACAATTTATGATTTAATGTCTGTGTAAAAAGACTTTACACCATCGGTCTATAAAAATAAAACTATATTATATAATATTATTAAATAAATATTATAATAAAATATTAAAGTATATGTTGACTTCACTTTATTATAAAATTCAAAATTGGCATTCTCTCATGTCATTATTTTTTTTACTAAAAAAGATATTCATTCATTTAAATTGGTAAAATACATCGAAAACAACACAAATTCAACATCGCTAAAAATCGAAAAGGATGAATCTATGAACAAACTCACAGCACCCAGGTTAATAGCATAACATAGCAAAATACCTACAAATGTGACAAAATCCAAGTGACCGAATACACATGCCTTCAGATCTGTAACGTTGACGCCCGAGTCTTGATTGAATCTGTAATGGATCGAAGCTGATATGCTAATCAGAACAAAACGAACATCGCAACAAGACGGAAACCAAACAACACCGCACCAAGACAACAAATAAAACAAGGCCGCACTCAGACGACGAAATAACTGAAAAACACAAAAAAAAAAATCAGATCTATGTGGAAAAACCACTTATTTAGATCGATAAAAGGAAATAAAAACGATATAAAGAGGTGATTCCGTGTCAAAAAATAGCCCAAAACCACCCCCTCTGATAGATGAGGAAAAAGGAAAAGGGGAGTAGAGGGAAGGTGGAGAGAGAGAGGTGGCTAACCCTACCAAATTATTTTGACTCTCATTTCATTATAATCATCGGAAAAAATGGAAAGTATATAGACTTTTTATGTTTCTAACTAGATCATGCTTACATGGTGATTTTTCACTCTCCATTTTATTTTCTTAGTCATATTTAGCATTATTTATTTTCCTAGTAAAGTTATCAAATACAATAATATTATTTTCCCTAATTGCATTAAGATTTTTTTTATTATCTGTTATTTCTTCTATGTTGACTATAAAATAAATCATTTGCAATATTTGTTTATCACTTTATTTTTAGTATTTATTTGAATTATATAAAAAGTTTGGAATTATTTTGGAGGTTAATATTTTATTTTAAAGTTTTAATAATAAAAATTAAGGATTAATATATTTTTTTTTTAATAATAAACATACCAGTTAGTAAGAATGAAAAATTAAATTTACACATTAAATATTTATGTTGGCCCCTAAAATTTTCTTGAAGCTCTGTCACTGCCATGAGGTAATATGCGCCTTAAACTTGCGGTTTGGATTGGATCGATTTGTTTACTTAAAAAAATCCGATCCGATCCGATCCAATCCAATCAAATGCAGTTTGGATTGGATTGGATAATTCGGTTTTTACCGATATATCGTTACATAGTTATATTAAGTCGAAAACCAACATTAAACCTATATATACTAGAATTAATGTAGTTCTAGTTCCTAAGTACATGCATAAAATCTTCTAGTAAATGAATAACTATTGATTCCTAGGTACATGAATAACTATACACATTCCAATACATCTAGTATTTGACAATTCCAACAAAAATATTAAAGAGAATGAGAGTGTTCGTTCATAAAAGTATGTAAAACAATGCTTAAGTATGAGTAGTACTATAATTTAAAAAATAATAGTATATGTATATAGTAGGTCGGTTTGGATTGGATTGGATTGGTTTTCACTAGGGATCCGAAATCCAATCCAATCCAATGAAAAAAAAAGCGATTTTTTCGGTTTTTCGATTTTTCAGTTTTCGGTTTATTCGGTTTTCGGTTTTTGTGGTTTGAATTGGTTTGGATCGGTTGATGAACACCCCTATTGTATTGTATAACTCACATTGACCATGTATTTGTATTTGTTTTAGGATATGTACGTTTACTGCAGGTACGGACACAACGTCTACCTTCCTAGAGTGGGCAATGACAAAACTCTTAAGACATCCCATTGTCATGAAGAGACTGCAAGATGAAGGAAGGAATGTGGCTGGTGATAGAACGCACATAGTTGAAGAGGATTTAGGTCACATGCCCTAATTAAAGGCTGTGGTTCAAGAAACTCTGCTTTTACATGTCCCAATCCCATTATTAGTCCCACATCAAAGCATGCAAGATATCAAGTTGAAGGGCTACCACATTGCAGCTGGCACACGAGTAATTGTCAATGCTTGGGCCATTGCAAGGGATCCAACATTCTGGGTTCAACCTGAAGAGTTCAAACCTGAGAGGTTCTTGGATAGTTCAACAGATGTTAAAGGGAATGATTTCCAATTGATACCATTTGGAGCAGGGAGGAGGGGTTGCCCAGGAATAGCGTTTGCTATGGTTGTCAATGAGCTTGTGTTAGCCAACCTCGTCCACCAATTTGATTGGGCACGACCTGGTGGAGCAGCAGGGGATGAGACCTTGGACATGTCCGAAACGGTTGGCTTAACCATGCATAGAAAGACTCCCCTCCTTGTTGCTGTTGCAGTACCACATAAGAAGTAAACCACGAGAAAAAACAATAAGGATGTTTGAATTAGTTGAAAAAATTAATTATTTCAATAATATACATATAATAGATTGTTGAAATAATTGATTATAATATAATTAATTTTATAATTGAGTGTATTTGCTTAAATATAATTTTAAGATAATTTATTTTGTTTGGATTGGATAAAAAAATCACTTTTATACATTAAATTACAAAAAAAATATATGAAATTATTTGTATAATTTAATTAATTATATTTGTTAGGTAGTTAGTTTTGCAACGATAAAATTGAATGAGTGTTATTGATTTCAAAATAAACTAATAATTTTTTAAATAAGTTTCAAACATTTAACTTCTCTGAAAATCCTTTTTTTTCCCTCATAAAGATAACATTTTGTAATTTAATTAGGTTTGTCAAATATATAAGATCAAACCCAAAATAGATTTTTTTTTTTAAAATAAAAGCTGTTTTTGAAAGTTTTAATCATTCTAAAACACCCACTATCCGTAAACCACATAACAAAATATAATAATTTTTTCACTTTAAAATAAATGTACGTACGTTATATGCTAAGAAAAAAATCGAAAGGAACCTTGTGTTGATAATCTTAACACACCAAGCTTTTTAGGAACTACCTAAATCTCTTCCTATTGATTCAATCATTTTAACTTATCAGTTATCGCATTAATCTGCATCGTTATTTTTTTATTAAGATAAAAAAAAGTAAATAATAAATAGTATTTGAAGTAAATTATAAGGTGTATTATTATAATCATATAAATAATAAGATTTTCAGTAAAAATAAATAAATAATTAGAAATTAAAAAATGTTTGAAGACTTCATTTTTAAATATTTAAATGAGTATGTATTTGTAATTTTTGATGTTATTTTTAAATAACCGACAAGAGTGGCGTGATGATAAGCAATGCACCCTCCTAGAGAATATTCAAACATAAGGTAATTATGTCTTGTTTTAGCAACTTGGCTGATAAAAATTCAAAACATATATAAAATAAAATTATCCTAAATTTATTGATAAAATCTCATTCTTTTCATCTCTTACCTCCCATTCCTTCCTGGTGCTACCTGACACTGTTTGGTTTAAAATGAGAGGAAAGAAAAGAGAAAGAAAGAAAAATAATAGAAAATGAGATGACTTTTTAATTATTTGGTATGAGAAAAAATGAAATAAAAGAAAACTAAACTTTTCTCTCTTATCGTTTGATTGTGTAGAAATTGAGAGGAAAAAAAAGATATATTTATGAAATAACATAAATATCCTTAAGTAAAAATGAGATATACTAAATAGAATAAAAATGAAAATTATATGGTTTAATAAACTTTTTAGTCCCTACAAAGTGGACGAGTTTTGGTTTTGGTTTCTACATTTTTTTTCGTTGGTTTCGGTCCTTAAAAGTTCTAGAATTTTGGTTTTAGTTCCTGCCGTTAGTGTCCATCTGTTAAGTGCTCACGTGGCTAACAGTGAGCCACATCAGCAATGCCACGTAGACTAATTTAATAATATTTAATGCAACGTAGGATTAGATATAATGAAGTTTTTAGTCCCTGCAAAGTGTACGAATTTTGGTTTTGGTCCCTAAACTTTTTTCATCGGTTTTGGTCCCTGAAAGTTCCAGAACTTTGATTTTAGTCCTTGTTGTTAGTGTTCATCGATTAAATTCCAGAATTTTGATTGTAGTCCTTGTTATTAGTTGTATTAATTTTTTTATATTTTAAAGTAACGTGGGATGTCATGTAAGAAAATCAATTATTTTTTTCTAATTTATAATAATAATTATTATTTATTACAGTTATTAAAATAATTTATTTTTATTAATTTAATCTTATTATTCTCTTTTAGTTTATAAAATATTAAATAGGATCTCACTCATGTTTTTCTTCGCGTTTCCAACTCCGTCAACCTCCTTCGCGTGCTTTGGAAGAAGCTCATTTCTCGCGTTTCATTCATCCAGCTTCTTCTTTGTTTTCTCATTCTTTCCCTTCTCATCAGCAAGATTGTCCCAATAAGCCAACTTGATTAGAAGACTCGGAGTCATTTATTTCAATCTCTAATACCGTGATCATGTTTGTGATTATGGAGATTAGTTAAAGTTGATGACATCCAAAAGCAAGAAAAATCCGAACGGACAATTTTAGACTTGCCCTAATTGGAAGGTAAGTGAAATTATTTTTTCAAAATTCATCCCCAAACGTGGTAGCACTGACGTGGCGTGCTAATAGCAACGATAGCACTTAATAGATGAACACTAACGATAGAGAATAAAACCACAGTTCTGAAACTTTCGGGGACCACTACAAGAAAAACAGAGATTAACGTCGGCCAAAAGCCCTCACTACAAGCAAAAAGCCGACGCTAATTGCCATTTTATCGTCGGCTTTGCGACGGTGTCGTGGCTTATGCTTTTTCCTTCGTCGATACGTTTAGCGGAGGGCCTTAACGGTCGACGCAAATTGGCAGCTAGAATACATAGGAAAAGGCTGACGGTAAGTTAGCATCGGCCAAAACCCACGTTAAACCAACGTTATGGCATAACTGGTTAGCGAAGGCCTGGCCGACGCTAAACTTAGCGAAGGCCAAGCAAGGCCAACGCTAAACGTAGCGAAGGCTAGGCCGACGCTAACTTATTTTTTATTTTATTTTTTACAAATTTAGTAAATTGGTAGCTGTTGAATTATAAAACCTGGAAATGTAACATAAAAATATAAATCTCAACAAAGACATTAAATACCAAATCAACACATGTTCATACTTAACCCCCACTATTGGAGATATGCTGAGTCCAACAATGATGTTTTAAAGTCAGTGAGATCTCTTCCATCCATTTAAAATTACAGATGCAATAGAAGCCTCATTCTATAGGGATTTCAACTTAATAACTTACCTCATCAAAATTAACAAAAATGTGTGAAAATTCTGACATGAACCAAATGTGCTAAGAAAAAAGAGAGTCAAATAAACAATGTTGTTACACCTAAAAGTGTTTGCAACAATAATAAAAAAATGCATCACAACCATTAAATTTTATAAGAAAATTGACATTGGAAAGCAATGAATCCTGTATGAACTAAAACATATTGCATCACAAGCACAAAGGAAATCAAATGGATCACTAATAGCATCTACATATGCGAAGATGTAACACTGACATAAAATTGAAGAAACCTGGAGAGTAAACATTGCAACATCGAAAATCAAAAGCCGCCAGACTAGCCGAATTTGTGATTCAATCATTCAAATAAAAAAATGACACATTACATAAACATAGCTAAATAAAAAAACACATTACACACCTCAATTCATATAACACATTATATAAACATAGCTAAATAAAAAAAAAAACTTTGCATACACACCTTAAACTCCTAATGTAAGCTGCAAGTGTCACAAACAGTCCTGCCAAAGTAAACATATTGCACATAAGTTAACTACATGTTTGACATCTTCTTCTACCCATAACGACATTATCAATTTAGCATTATCAACTTGTCACATAAAGCTCAATGTTGCAACACAAAATAATGTAACAGAAAAATAAAGAAAGGGAATGGTGTTTACCTGGTGGAGGGAGACGGGATGGAGAACAAGCACTTCAAGATTTTAGGAATTGAGAGTCAGAGTGAAATCTCAAATCAGTTTGAGCAACTAAGAGTGACCCAAGGTTACAAAGAAACACATGTTAATCTATTACTTACATTTCTCTAAAACAACCAAAGACAAGTAACTTCCACTACTACAAACTTGAATGAGTTGAGCATTACATGAGCAAATAAACATCCATTTTCTTTCATTTATATAAATACAGAAGCATAAAATAAGAAGACCCCAGTAGTCTTGACTCTTTGAGGCTTCACTCCGTTTGCAAATTAAGAGTAAACTTTTTGTTTAGTTATATGATTAGCTAATCCCTATGCCCTCATAATTGGTCACTGTCAATTCTCATTTTTAAAACAAAATTAATCATTTTCAAATTATATAATGAAGAATGGTATTATTTCAAAACTATAATTTTTCTAATTCAATTCTAATCACAGTAATTTGGTTATTTCTCCCAAATGACTTCTTTCTACATAACTCTTGTTTTATAACCTCTTGAAGTTTGTTTTAAAGTCATGCTTTCATACAACCTCTGAAGAAAGAGCAACATTTATGTTACAACAACCTATCCTACTAAAAGAAAAATCCAAAACCATACATGGTTAAAAAGAACAAAAAAGAGAAACAGTCCATCAAATGGAACCTATACACTTTACTAAACTGCTCCCTTAAAACACCCTGCCTGCACTTAACCTTTAGCCACCCAATAGCAGAAAAAAATAAAGACTTTTGCATGCTAACCAAGTGGTCCACCGCCCCACTTCACATGCATACTGAAAGCACCAAACCCCAATTTAATTGACAACATCACAGACCAAACAAGTCATATTATAACAGTGGCATAGAAACTTAAAAGGTCTTTTTCCTTATGACCCAAATATGTTGGCCAAAGACTTGACCTACACCATAACAGCAATTTCCTATGCAGACCAATGAAATTGACAGGAGCATAGCAGCTTAATTAAATCTACCTTAGTTTCATGATAATGTTCTATTCCTTAAGTTTTGAATACAGGTTGAAGTTCACACTTTTTATTAAGGTAAGTGTCTCTTTAATTATAATTCTACCAATCACTAAAACCCTATATAAATTCCCTCATTAGTTCTATATATATATATATATATATATATATATTATAGGAACAGAATTATGAAAGAAAGGATTAAAGATTCATGGATTTTAGGTTTTTTTTAATAATATTACAAAACTTTATCAACCTTATATATTAGCTTCTTTGTTCAATAAGTGGTGAGTTTACAAGCAGAACACTCTCCCACTTACAATGCAATAAAATTCCCTGATCATCCTCATTAACAAAAGCAAATAACAAAACTTAGACTTTGTTATCATCCTCCTATACCTAAGAAAAGGAAGGCATCATCCTATTGATTTTGTTATCATCCACATGATAACAATAATTGAAATCAAGCTATTTTGTGATAATGTAATCAAACTTAGACTTTTTTTTTAAAAGCAAAAATATATTATAAAACGGGATACAAGGGGTATCCAAACTCATATATAATATAAAGAGTGTGCTAAAACCAAAGAGAACATTATCCAAGAGGGCATAGCAACCATATTACAGTAGCTGCCCACCAACACAAAAGACATATATAGCAGCTAAACACTAACACAAAAAACACCAACATAATCTAAAAAAACCAGAAAATGACACACACACTAGCAGCAAGTAAGGTGCTCACTCTATCTCCCTAGCTTTATCGTAAGGTGCTTACTCTATCTCCCTAGCTTTATCTAATTGATATTATCTTCTTTCCTCCATTATGATTAGTCCTTGCTAAATTTTATTTTGTGCATCATTTCCACATATAGTTTATTTAATACTACCACCAAATTATAGTTTCCATTCACCATATGTTCCTCTGTAGCTCCAAATCCCATGCATATATACCATATATGTTAATGGCAAGATCTGATTTGTTCAGAAGGTAACTTATTTGCAGAGGAAGGTGACACAATACCTCTCTCACATAGACTTACCCATAAACACCATGGCCATCCATGGCCATATCGCCATTCCATCAAAAACATCACTAAGCTTTGTCATTTTGCAACACAATCTCAATAACTCAAGAACAAGTGAATTAACATCAACTGCTGAAGAAAATAAAACATACAAACAACCATGAATTTCTCTATTCCAAAAATCCAAGAATGATAACCAAGGATTGAGGAAGTATTAGGATTAAGAAAATCTTTCAAGTTAAAATAATGACACCCCCAGAAATCAAAGAGACCGAAGCCAAACAACTCTAGTAACTATGCATGTTACAAACAAAATGTATCAAAGCCAAACAAGAAGAGAAATATTAAGAAGTTTAGGTCTTTGCAACATAACAGAGGAAAGCAACTCTTAGAAAACTTAGTTGAACTGATTTCAATTTATACCGAGGAACCAAATCATATCCTAACAAACAACACACTAAAACTTTCTCAGCAACCCATTATTTAAAATAAAAATAGAAACCCACATCCATAACCAATTCCCCAAGTCAGAACACCCTAAATCACCTTCATCAAACCAATTTTGTTTAATCAAATTTTATATACATATCAACAACCTTCAACAAAACAAAGCAAACCCATCCCCAAAACCCCCAAATTCAAGGGTTCATGACAAGCAGCCCTGCTAATCCCCAAATTCAAGAGCATAACCCAACCCTTCAAGTGCATAATCAAGGTTCATGACTAAATAAAATCAATGGTAACATACCTGAATGTAAACGCAGGTGGAGGTGATGGCAGTCTCCTCCAATACTGATGATGACGCGCACAGGGAAGCGAGAAGATGAAGCGGCGCGGTGGCAACAGAATGGTGATGCGGCGATGACCGTACGGTGGTGCGACGGTGTCAATATCTGGTGCAGCGGCAGCAATCACATCGCATAGGTAAGAGAGGCTAAGAGCTTCATTTGGGAGCTTAATCTGCCATAGACAAAAGAAAGAGAAGGGTCTGGAGTGTTGTATGTCTGAAAATTTTAGCGTCGGCTTTAACGTCGGCCAACCTTCAAATAAAATCTCTTCGTGTTTAAAATAGCGTCGGCTGGCCGACGCTACATATGAAAATAAACTTAGCGTCGGCCTGGCCGACGCAACCTTCAAATAAAAGCTGTGTGTTTAAAATAGCGTCGGCTGGCCGACGCTACATATGAAAACAAACTTAGCGTCGGCCTCTAGCGTCGGCTACTCAATAAAAAAATTATCTGTGTTGTAGCGACGGCTAGCGACCAGATGGCCGACGCCAATTCCCGAAAATAGCGTCGGAGTCGTGGCCGACGCTAAAAGTTTGCAGCTACATGACCAATTTCTTGTAGTGGACTAAAAACATATTTTTAGAACTTTTAGGGATCAAAACCAATGAAAAAAAGTTTAAGGACCAAAATCAAAACTCCTACACTTTATAGGGATTAAAAACTTCATTAAAACTAATCCTACGTGACATTAAAAATTATTAAATTAGCCTACGTTGCAGTGCTGATGTGGTGCACCGTTAACCACGTCAGCACTTAACAGATGGACACTAACGACAGGGACTAAAACCAAAATTCTGGAACATATAGGGATCGAAACCAACGAAAAAACAATTGTAGGAACTAAAACCAAAACTCATCCACTTTGTAGGGACTAAAAAGTTTATTAAACCAAATTATATTCCCTCTAATACAATTCCCTTTAAATACTTATTTAATTTATTAATTAATTATTTTTTATTAAATTTAAGTATGATTTTTTATTTTTCAAATGAAACAAATTAATAAAATTTATTAACTTAATAATAGAATGCAATGCATTTTTTCACAATATGCATTATTCACCTTGTTTTTTCCTTCAATTATTGAATGTTGACAAATAGTGTAAGACATTCCTTGTTGGCGTGGCATTCACAAGTGGGTTTACACCATTCGATGTTTACGATTTTTTAGTTTTAATAATAAATACATTAAGGAGGGGTGTTATAGTCTTTTCCCTCAAAAGTGCACCTTTCTTGCTATTTTGAGTATTTTCCTTCCAATATGGGAAGATATCAAATTTAAGGTGGAACCCACACATCCCATTCCTTCCCCTCCTTTTCTTTGGGAATCAAACGATGGAAGAGCTACTTTCCCTCACCTTTTCTTTCCCTGTTGTTTTCTTTCCTCATTTTTTCAGCAGAACCAAACACCACATAAGGCCTTACTAAGTCTGTGCTTTACAAAACAATGGAGGTATTAAATTAAGTCACGATTTATGAGTCAACCTAACTTATTGTGGATTCAAGTCGAGTTGGATTTAAATTTCTATGGTTAAAAAACATTTGGATTGGGCGTAACCTGGTTTAAGTAACCAACAAGTTAAGTAGGTTCAAGCCGAGTTAGATTATAGATTAGAAAAAATTTCAATAAAAAAATAGTTAAATTATACTTTTGATCCTTACATGTGATGCTTATTTTTAACTCTGTCCTTATAAGTAAAAAAATTACAAATTAGTCTTTATATGTATAATTATTTTCAATGTGGTCATCGCCACCATTATTATTATAACATCATTTGTTGGAGTTAAAGTATAGAGATCAAATATAAAATGAATGTCGCTTATAGGAACCAAAAATATATATTTTTGTCCTTATATATGATATTTATTTTCAATTTGATCCTTATATGATGAATGTACCTATTTAATCCTTTAACTCATGGTGTATTAAGTTGGACAAGCCAAAATCTACCTTGTAATTGAAGTGAGCAAATCCAACATGTTTAACTTTTCCCTCTTCTAACTCGGAAAAGTCTGATTGGCTAACTTTTAAATCTCCACAAAACAAAGAGAAAGAGATTATTGTACGTAGTACTTTTTGATCATATATATACTAAGAAATTAAGTTCTCTTAATAAGGCTCATTGGAATACTGTAGACTAGTTTAATTAATTAATTAATAATTAATTCATTATAAGAATTTTGTGGATTGTGGAAGAAAAATAAGAAGAATTTAGTGGATTGTGGTAGTGCCGTGTACATTGCTTATTTTTATTTCTCAAATGTCAATGATGATCTCATAAAATCATAAGCAATACTATATATATATATATATTTCCATAAAAAAACGCGAGATATATCTTGTCCAATACAGCCATATACAATGCTACTCACTGTCTTGCTCATCTTCCCCATACTACTTCTCCTAATAAAATGGTATTCCAATTCTACAAGCAGCAAAAGCACACCCCCTTCTCCTCCAAGAATCCCAATAATAGGAAATTTACATCAACTTGGCTTGTACCCTCACCGCACACTCCAATCTTTAGCTAAAAAATATGGTCCCTTAATGCTGCTCCATCTTGGGAGGGTACCAGTTCTTGTAATCTCATCTCCCGATGCTGCCCGTGAGATAATGAAAACCCACGATCGTGTCTTTGCAAACAGGCCCCATAGTAAAATGTCTGACATACTTTTATATGGTTCCAAAGATGTTTCAGCAGCCCCATATGGGGAGTATTGGAGGCAGATAAGGAGCATATGTGTCCTACATCTCCTCAGTGTCAAAAGGGTTCAATCTCTTCGTGCCGTGAGAGAGGAGGAAACTGCCATATTGATGGAAAAAATAATCCACTCTTCTTCTTCCTCCTTATTAGTGAATTTAAGTGAATTACTCTCCACCATTACCAATGATATAGTTTGTAGGGTCGCTTTGGGAAGAAAATATGGTGGAAAAAGTGGGAGGGAGTTCAAGGAATTGTTGTTGGAGTTTACAGAGCTGCTTGGTACCTTTGTTGTAGGAGACTATGTGCCCTGGCTTGACTGGTTGACCCGTGTTTCTGGATTGTATGCTAGAGCAAACAGAGTGGCTAAACAATTCGATGAATTTTTGGACCAAGTAGTTGAGGAGCATATAAATCGTCAAAAGGGAGACAATAATGGGCATGCTAGTTCAGATTCTGAAGGTCATAATGATTTTGTGGACGTTTTGCTTTGGATTCAAAGGACAAACTCCATTGGCTTCCCTGATACCAGAACTGTCACAAAGGCTTTGATATTGGTAAATATAAGATTCATCTGTTACCCTCCTGTGTGGTTGTTTTGTTGAGCTAGACGTTTAATTAACATTTTTTGTTTTATTGATTTTTCATAGTTAATCATAATAATATTTAAATAGGATTATTGATTTACTAATTTGTCAAAAAAAAAACATAAAATAATAAATTAAAATTTGAGAAATAATGTGATAAATTTTTTGATTAAAAGGCACCTCCACGAATACGATTTTTGTTCTAAATTGCAGATACAGAAATGGATAGTATGGTATCATCTGCAGACTTTATTCATTGTCATCTCTATCAGTGTTATTCGGTGGTGTTATGTTTTAAATCCTAAGAACAAATTAAATTTTAATTAACAATGTTATGAAAAATTATTAGCACATAATTTGTTACTAACAAGTATAAAGGGATGTAAAAAGGAGGTATAGAAAAAAGATGTCCACAAGTAGTAGTACTCTAATCAATAAGAGACATCTACCACACATTTAGTGTATGTTTGATACTGCGCTCACAAATCATGTCCAACTCACAAATCACATTTGAATGGCATTCTAGCAATTATTTTGACCTTAAAGGTGGAAGCTGATATAAGCTGCCTATAGCAGCTTCTGCAACACGTCCACTTTGACATGATACCAAACAAGCTATTAATCAAGTAGCAGTATGCTCTCTACAACTCATGGTCTTAGCTTTTTGCAAATTGAAAAGTTCACTCCTTTAAAGCCACAAATAATTAATAAGAAAATTGAGTTTTAGTTATGAGCATAGTATTAATAAGAAAGAATAAAAAAATGCAAACTTATGTTCTTCACTATCACACATTGACTATGGATTTGTATTTGTTTTAGGATATGTTTGCTGCAGGAACAGACACAACATCAACGTCCCTAGAGTGGGCAATGACAGAACTTATAAGGCATCCAAATGTCATGAAGAAAATGCAAGATGAAGGGAGGAATGTGGCTGGTGATAGAAAACACATAACTGAAGAGGATTTAGGTCACATGCCCTACTTAAAGGCTGTGGTTAAAGAAACTCTGCGCTTACATCCCCCAATTCCACTATTAGTCCCACATCAAAGCATGCAAGATATCAAACTGAGGGCCCACCACATTGCAGCTGGTACAAGGGTAATTGTCAATGCTTGGGCCATTGCAAGAGATCCTGCATACTGGGATCAACCTGATGAGTTCAAGCCTGAGAGGTTCTTGGATAATTCAATAGATGTCAAAGGCAATGATTTTCAATTGATCCCATTTGGAGCAGGGAGGAGGGGTTGCCCTGGAACAATGTTTGCTATGGTTGTCAATGAGCTTGTGCTAGCCAATCTCGTACACCAATTTGACTGGGCATTACCCGGTGGAGCGGCAAGGAAGGAGACCTTGGACATGTCTGAAACAGTTGGCTTAACCATGCATAGAAAGACTCCCCTTGTAGTTGTTGCAGCCCCAAATTGGAAATATATGAAGGGGATAGAAAAAGAAATTCAAAATTAAAAGTTGTAATAATAGTCATATGATTATATAGTTTTTTAGGAGGTTTCTCCAAGTGAGTTGCTAAGTATAGTTAATAACATTTTTAATATGAGATAATATATATTGTCTCATAAAGTGTGTAATAATCCGATGTCATAGTTTTTGATTGGTTAAGAAACATCATCTCTCCTCATCCATGACATAGGGTTGTAAGTTGTAACATGCTTTGTGATCCAAAATATATGTTGTTCTTTCAAATATATATTGTGAAGTTCACTGCCAACACAGGTTCAACAATTCACAAGTCATAATCTATCAATAATGCAACTTTTAATATATTTTTTTTTTTTGAGGTCGCCTTAATCTTTCTTATAACAATGGAATTTAGGCTTTCTATTTTAGATGGTTAACTATTACCTTTGTCCTTACGATCATGAATAACAAAGACAGGGGAGAAAAGCAAGTGTCATCAATATACTTTTCCATCATATTAGTTTTTTTGGTACAAATGAAAAGAAAATAAAACAGTTAACCTCTCAAAAAGAGAGTTTCTAAAGCATCAGCTAACAAAAAAACAAGCATTAGCTTCACGTAAAATATGAACCACATGCACATTCCAATCCCAAGCTAGCATCTGGCGCACATCAGCCCCAATCTTGAAGCTACCACTCTCACAAATCACATTCTTGAATCCCCTGTGCCAAGCAAGTCTGAGACGATGTTGAATAGCCTTAATCTCAGCTAGTAAAATACTAGCAGGTCTCTGATTACCTTTAGAACTCCCATCAACATTGATGTTAATCTTACCGGATGGAAGAAGCTGCCATCATATACTCATATTAGTTTAATTATGATATCCAACTATAGAAAGAAAAATAAATGAAAAAAAAAAGACAAAAGAGGAAAAATAATTTTGTTACGATGCAGCGTAGCAGAGAAATCTATATATGCTATGATTGATAACAAATTCATGTGAAAGAGAAACAACTTGTGTCCTTGCTAAAGACCCTCACCTACCCAAACCACCTTGTCATCCTGATTGGGGTTTCGATTATTTGTCTCAATCACATTCCCATACAAAGCAAAAAGTTATATAAACTCAACTACTAAAATATGATGGGACGGCTCAACTCAACGGATTAAACTCATTAAACCCGTTTTGACGCGATTACTTTTCTCATTTGGCTATTTATTGTTTTATTGAGATCATGAAAATTGGAAAGTGTTGTTTCTTTGGTAATTGGGAAGTATATCTTACAATCCCAACCGCCTTACATCTTATATGCATAAATCAGTGCGTATATTTCACCGAGATCTAAGTCGATACAATATCTATTGAAATCTAAAATAAATTCTGTGATGAGGTTTTCTTAAAAAATTAAATTATTAATTATTTTGTACATAATTAATCCCTAAATCTTGTAGTTAATGATAAGTTTTTATATCAAATGAACTAATTTATATTTATTGATATATGAAACATATCAAAAAGATAATATAAAAAAATACAAAATAAATTTTTTTCTAAAGAAAAAATTATTTTTTTAAAGACTTAAAATAAGGGTTTGGATCGCTTTATGCTTTGATAGGCTCGGATGGAGGTGGTTCGTGGTAAAGAGGTTTTGGAAATTTGTGAGAGTACTACTAAAGACAAATGCAAATGGTTCTTTTTAAAGTATATGAACATGGTAATTCTTTTTAAAGTATATAAATATTTTTAGCACAAACTTTTTGGGGGATATGTTTCTCTGTTGCTAGCTTTTTCTGTTATAAAAAATGAAAAATTACATTATAAATCAGCTTTAATAAATATTTCTACAACTAGTCAATTACTCTTCAACACACGAGATGAACAGCGTGTTATCTCCAGCTTCATTGATATAAAAACGAGATCATTAGCAAATGTTGGATTTAACCTAAAAAAATAGCATAGATCAGAGATCATTAGCACTTTTTATTTCCAAAAAATTCTATTGTATAATATTACGGGTCTTTGCTTATTTATAACAAAATTATGAAAGGAATTGTTTTGCCCTAAAGAAAAACATTACTAGTGATTTTGTTCAATATGGAGTACATTAAATTTAAGACATAGATAATGCCGCGTAATATCCGTTTTTGTAGGCTTCTTAATGGGTCTGTGTTGGGCTAACTCGAATTGATTCATTAAATGGGCTTTACCAAGAAATTCCAGCAGCATTAGTCCTATTAATTGCACCCAACTAGTTTTCACATCATTTTAGCTGCCAAACAAGTACATCAAAGGAACCTCGATCGATCATCTATAACAACTCACAACTTCTTGAGGCTATATCCTTACCTCTAGTTAAAATGGATTCAGTAGGCAAGCTTTCTTACCAGAGACTGGTAAACGAAAAAGAATTGGATGAAAATATACTAGAAAGAGAAGTGAAGAAAGCAAAGGCGTGGCTTAAGTTTAGGGCTCTAGCGGGTAGGAGAAGGCCAAGGCTCCGTATCGCTGGCTTGAAGAGGTTCCTGAGAAAAAGCACCAGGTTTCTCTCTAGGTTCAGGTTCAGGGTGTCGTGGCGTAAGGCTTTGAAGAAGTTGAAGAATGGGCAGAGTCACATGAATGATCTCTTTGGGGGCAATTTTCTGTTTATGCAAGGCAATCCTACTCCTTTCGGATGCGGTGAGAAAGCTTATATGGGTTATGGCCTTCAAACATTATCGACAACATATTCTGTAGGAAGGATCGCTTAAGAAATTTTACTCTCATGCTAGATATATATGCCAATACTACATGGTAAATATTTCATCCTTTTGTTTTTTCGTATGTTTTTAGCCATATGAAATTATGAGGCATGTCGATAATCATATCCCAAGGCCGGATACAATTTATCTGAAGCCTGAAGCCAACTCCAAATAGATAAGTGTGAGTCTCTCTAAGTGATGTTTGCTAATACACTGAAACCTAAAGCTATTTATAAATATTTAAATCTTGGTTGCAATCCCTCTCAATTATGCCCCCTTTATGGGTGAGGCCTAAAGCAAGCGTTTTGGTGATCTGATCATCCGTGTGTCAGCCCTGACTTGCATCCCCTATGCTAACTTAAGCATTGTAGTGTCTTCACACATCCCCCTTCAATTGTGTGCTTAGTCAACCGGCCAACAAGGAAGGACGTTCGATCACCGAAGCCGTTTAGCTAACCATTGTGAAAGGATATTTGATCACCGAAGCCGTCCAACCAAACATACAACCCCCTCTAGCAACTATCAGAAAGGAACCCTCAGCGAGTCATCCAGGAGATTAGTGGACCCCCATTTAGTGTACTCCGGAAGAAATATTATTTATTTTGGAATATATATTGTAAAATATATTTTAGTACTAGAGATTTAATTCTACGATTTAGTTATAAATAATGTTCAAATATATACATTAATATTAAACAAACATATCAAGTTGACCTAATTTCATCCGTGACACTATCAGGTTGTGGTTAAATCTAAGTTTACAATCCTATTAAAATGTATACCTTTCTCAACCCTCATCCCATCAACTCTTAGTGTGTGTTTGGATTAGCTGTGAAAAATGGATTATTTGAATAATCAATTATATGTATAGTCGATTATTGTTATAATCGATTATAATAAAATTAATTTTATGCTTGAATATGTTTGATGAATAACGATTTTAAGAAAATAAATTTCTATTGAATTGTGTAAAAAAATCACTTTTATGCAGGAAATTACAAAAAAAGTATGATTTTTTATAATTTAATAAAATTTGTTTGGTAATTAATTTTTGCAGTAGGGAAATATGAAGAATATTATTGGTTTCAAATTAATTTAACAACTTATTATAAGTAAGATTCAAACTTCAAACTTCTCTAAAAATCATTTCTTCTTATAAAAGCAACTATTTTTGTAATTTTATCATGTTTGTCAAATATATCGAAACAATTTTTTTCCTTTAAAAAATTCAGCTATTTTTCAGGGAGATAAACTTTCCCAAACTTGCTCTTAGATTGTGTTTGGAAGAGCTTATAGAGAGCTTATAAAAATAGTTTACGATTATAATTTTATACAAATAACTTATGAAAATAGTTTCTGATATTTTTATAAGCTATTTTTAACTTATTTTAATAAGTTTGTCAGAGAGACTTATTGAAATAAGTTGTTTTTGACTTATTTTAAAAAAAATATTTACTAAATAAATACTTAATTAAGTTGTTTATTCAAACGCGTCCTTAATCTCAATTTTACACGTTTGTTGACAGTGGAGTGTGCATCATTTACTTTCATACACAAAAAAAGTTATTTTGTTGGTGAAATAATATGATTTAATTATACACGTCAATATAACATCAATTTACAAAAAATGTGATAAATTTACAGTTTGAGTGTTTTAGGAATGGAATTTTTTTTTCCGTACTTTTTTAAGTTTTTTCACACACTTAGGTGTAGCATTCTGACATGAAAAGGAAAAATATTTTGCTCCATTCAAAATGAATTATTAAGTTGAAATAGTACCTCATTAAAAATTTAAAGTTACATCCGTAAAATAATTTTAAACGTAACTTTCCCCAAAAATCTTGTATTGGCAGAAAAATTGGGTTAAAAGTCTAAAACATCAATCAATTTTATAATCTTTGTGCATCTAATCCGTGTCTTCATTTGTGGTCCATTTTTCTTGTTTTTTCTTTTTTGTGGTCCTCTAAGATATACGTGGAATCAAACAGAAACCCGGCGACCGCTTGATAAGAAATCTCAAATTCTAATTTTTCCTAATTTTAGATATCGCATTAAATTTATTAAAGACATTACATAGACAGCATAAGGAATTAAATTTTTAAAATTATTATCGTAATACAAGTGTTGAGAATATTGCTCTTGCATTTAAATTATTTCCATCTCAAGGTTTCTTTTGAGAATATATATATATATATATATATATATATATATATATATATATATATATATATATATATATATATATATATATATATACTCACTTTGAATTCTTTTCGTTAAACTTTAGTTCTTCGGTTTACTTTTAAGTATATAATATATATATATATATATATATATACACTATAAAATTTGTTGCTTATCAATTATTGAAATTTGTTTGATGAATTTTTTTTATATTCTATTTATATTGTGACAACACATTCTTATGCCTTAATTGCACTCTTAATTTTCCTATTATTGATCATGTGTGATTTTGGTCCCTAAAGTTTTTTTTGTGCACATTTAGTCTTTTTATTTTTTTAATATTGCAAATTAAGTCCTTCCATTCAATGGCCATCAATTTTTCAATGATGAACAGGGAGAAACAATTGCTCTAAGCGCATAAAACCTCTGGTTGAGCTTCTATGATAAAGGATTTGCGATAGAACCAATAAAATGTTCCGAAAAGGATGGACAAAACTAGTAAATAGCATGCAAGAATGATTGAATCATGTTGAATTGGAGAGCCAAATGATGAAGAACGTCAACCAGATGTTCTTTGCGCTTAGAGGAGTGATTCCTCAATATTTATCATTGAAAAAATTGAAGGACATTGGACGGATACAGAAGGACCAAATTTGCAACATTTAAAAAATAGGGAGACCAAATACGCGCACAAAAAAACTATAGGGACCAAAATCGCATATGGTCAATAATAGGAGTATCAAAACTGCAATTAAGCCTCTTATACTAGTGCATATTCATGTAAAAATTTTGACCTCGTATTATACAAATATAAAGGCTTAATTGCACTTTCTGTCCCTCAACATTTTCAAATGTGCGATTTTGGTCCCTCGAAAATTTTAATTGCACATTTAATTCTCTAATTTATTAAATTGTGCAAAATTAGTCTAAACGGCCTAAAAAGGAACAAATCTAAACAATCTAAAAAAGACTAATTTTGCACAATTTAAGATATTATAAGATATATGCAATTAAATTTTTCGAGAGACCAAAATCGTACATTTGAAAAAAATCATGAACGAAAAGTGCAATCAACTCAAATATAAAATATTTAAATATTACATAATGGTATTTAAATAAAATATTTTAAGCACATGGACAAATAATTTTTTCCCAATAAACTATATAAGTAGACATATATATTGTCAACTAAATTGTCAAGACATTAAAATTGTTTAACTCATATTATAAATATCTTAAAATTCATACATAAGATGATTTATGATTGATTAATAATGTAAAAAATTTTACATTAACAATATATAAAATTAGACTATATATATATATATATAGGGGGGAGAGAGAGAAAAGAAAACCTAACTTATGTGTGCAACCAACCAATTAAATATTGACACATAAATCAACAACACACAACATAGTTGGTAGATATCTTAGCTCCTTAAACATGTTGGCAGAGATTCAATCCTACTATATATATGGAAAAGTCTTTGTTACGAGAGACAAAACTCAATTCGATGATCTCTACTCGAAGGGTTTAATCTCTATCTATCGGTTGAGATATATCCTTGTGCGCAAAAAAAAATATTGACACATAATTAATTCTTATTGAACATATATTATATTAACTATTGTATTAACATGTCAATATTTGTTTTCTAACAGTTAACTCAATTAGATCTACTAGATTAGGATGTTCAAATTCAATCCAATTCATTCCAAAATCACTCAAACCGAACCGAAAAAATGACAACCAAACAAACAGATAACCTAAAAATCGAAAATTGAAGAAAAAAACTTTGGATCGGTTTGGATTTCGATTCTCACTTTTACGACTCATTCAATCTAAAGTGCATATTGCACATTTTGATATTATATATATTTATTATGAAATTACAATAATAGTCATGGTATGAGTTTCTTGTTTTTTTTTTTTGACAAGATGGCATGAGTTTCCTATTTTATCCCAATCTCTTTTAACCCTAAACCAAACTCCAATACATCTCTCTTACTTGTGTTTTATACATGTACAGAAAAATGCAACCGCTGTTATCCACGAGTTAATTTATGAGATAATATATTTGAGGTGTTAAAATTAGTATTTTGAACAACAACAAAAATAAAAAATCAAATCATCCAATCTAATTCAAACAACTTTTAATTGATTGAATTATATCGGATTTGATATTGTAATCAATTCAATCACAACACTACTTATTTTTTGATTTGGATCAAATGATTTTTTTCCACCTTAAAATCAATTCAAACCAAATTGTTATCTAGATTCACACAGGAATCTCTGATATATTAAATCGAATGACATAGAAATGTTTTCTATATAGTTTCTTTTGACAACATTTTTAATGAAATGCATTCAACATTTTTTTTATGTATGCATCAATATGCACACCACGGTGACACTGCACAGATGGCTGTCTTTTTGTTTTGGAATGCTTTTTAAGAAGGGAAAAGAATTGGAGAGGAGACATAAAATAGCAACTAGGGTGGGTAGGGGTGTTCATCAACCTATCCAAAATAATTCAAATCGTAAAAATCGAATCGAAAAATCGAAAACTGCAAAAATCGTTTTTTTCAATGGATTGGATCGGATTTCAGATCTCCTAGTGAAAATCGATCCAATCCAAATCGACTTGCTATATATACAGATATTATAATTTTTTAAATTATAGTATTTCTCATATTTAAACATTGTTTTTCATACTTTTATGAACGGACACTCTCATTCTCTTTAATATTTTGATTGAAATTGTCAAATGTTAGATGTATTGGAATTTATATAGTTATTCATGTACTTAGGAATCAATAATTATTCATGTTCTAGAAAATTTCGTGCATGTACTTAGGAACTAGAAATACAGTAATTCTATTATATATAGGTTTAATGTTGATATTTGATGTAATATAACTATGTAATGATATATTGATAAAAACCAAATTATCCAATCCAATCCAAACCACATTTGATTGGATTGGATTGGATCGGATTTTTTAAGGATGCAAACCGATCCAATCCAAATCATAAGTTGTTTCCATCTTTGGATCAGATGTTTTTTGGCTCAAAACCGATCTAATTCAATCGGCGAACACCCTTAAGGGTGGGAATAAGCTAGGATGAGCTAGGTTCTGACAGGTCTAAGCCTAACCTGTGTTTCAATCCCAAGGTCTGAGCCTGACCTATTAGCTTGATATATGCCAATTTTTATAGCCTAACTTGATCTACTTCAAAACTTGACCTGGTATAAAAGCTTATTTAAAAGCCTACTTTTCAACAATACCTTTAAATATGTTTCCACCTATAAATAGGTCATAAGCCTTCACTTGTAAATAGGCTTGTAGGCCTCTAATGATAAAGAGGTTGGTCGACCTATACTGATAAATAAGTCGTTAGGCTTTCACAAATAAATATGCAAGTAGACCTTTATATTTAAATGGGCCAATAGGCAGAGACTTTCAAATGTTATAAATATTATAAATAATATATTATAGTATTATATATTAAATTATATATTATATATATGTGCATGTTAAATAGGCCTGACAGACTTATTTAAAGTCTTAACCTGACCTCTTTAGCTATGGAGGCTTTTTAAAAAGCCTTGACCTGACATTTTTATTAAATAGATTAGGCCTTAAATAGGTTAAGACATAAGTCCCTGATGAATGATATGACCTATTCTCACACCTATGCAACACAAATCTTTACTTTTATTCATTAATTTTTATAAAATCTAAATTCTTTTAATTTACTTTTTTCTTCAAAATATTGCATATACTAATAAATAAGTACAAAGTAATCCTATTTGACGAATTCCAATTTCTCATTATTCTCTTTGCCAGTTATTTTCAGGTCCAAACATTTCCTGATATACAATAATAGTAAAATGAGCGTGTAGCGATGAAAAAGCCGAACAGTTAACCAATGGTGAAAGAAAAATCAATTATAATAAAGGATTAACTTACAGTGACACAACAGTGACTTGATTCAGTATAATTGGTACATAATTGAGATTTTTATACATGTTATCAAAGGTTTCATTCCTATCATGTATATGAAAAATTATGTTTTATTAGAAGAGACAAAAGTCATTTCGATAATCTCTATATCTGGATAAAAATTAAGGGATTAGTCTTCGACTATGAGTTGGGATACCCAATCCACACCAAAAAATCGTATAGTGATTTAATGATTTTTGTTAACGTCTATCCAAAGAGCATATATTAAAAAATTAAAATAAGATTTATTACTCATTTAAATTATTAAAAAATAAAGCATTAAATGTTTTTTTTAATTTTTAATTTTATCTATCAAATGATTGTATTTTTTTTATTTAAGAATATTTTTAAATCATTTTACTTTTTCTTTGAATCATTAAATCCTTTTACTTAATCCTCTTAAATTCTATTATTTATTAAATAAAGAAAATACCGAATGCTTTTATTTTTCTAAAACGTGCGATACATTACTTTTATATTTAATACTTTCTTTCTCTTAATTTAATTGTTTTCATTTTTAATTTCTGAAGATATATATGTCCTAAAATGTACTGGATGATGAGATCAGCTACCAATCATGCATCTGCAAAGAAGTGATACTTCTGGACGTTGACGATGATCAACCGAACAGCAGAGACTGTGGTTGCTATTGTAAGCAGAGAAGAAAAAACGATGTTGAACCAGTGCCACGCCTTCTTCTCTGTTCTAGCTGTCTTTCCCTTAACCTAAAGTTGAAGCAAACGCAGAAACAAACAAGTCATATATAAAAATGCAAGTCTAATTAACTAACTCTATTTAGGTTAATTTGTTAGTTAAAGCCTCGTTTTGTATAGTGTAATTGTGACAAATAATTAACCTTGATGAAGACCATGCTTGGGAACATGAAGGTCAGAGGAACGAGTGTAAATGAGCCCAGCAAGTTTACAAAGTCACCCATAAAAGGAAATGCTGCAGTGACTAATGTGTTCCCTGAAAAGAAGACCGCTCGTAGGAGAAATAAGCGTTTCAAGTTCTGCCCTGAATGCATGCCCTTGTTAACGTCAAGGAATTTTGTGTCCAACGCCTCATGTATTGGTGCAACAAACATCTGCATTTTTTAAAAGGATAAAAATATATAATTTTGTTTTTTGTCATACATAAATTTGTTTTTCAGAGTAATCTTCCATTAGATGGATGAGTAATTAATCTTTCCTTTATGATCAGGCTTCTGAGCAGGGATCCCTCCTAACAATATTTTTTTATTTACATAAATTCAAGAATTAAACTCAGAATCTCATGTTTAAAGGACTCAAGCTTATTCTACTTAGACTAGCAAAGATTTGTATTTTCAATTTAACCATATAAAATCTGCAAACCCTTTTCAAATAAAATTATTGAATTTAAGTTTAGGATTTATGGCACAAAAAGGACCATGAGGGAATTATTCCATGATAAAATCATACATACATGCTGGGAGGTTATGGACTGTAGAAAGACGACGGCGTTAAGGAGGACATTGATCCATTTGGGCCCATTTAAGTTTTCAGGAATGTATGCGGATACCGTAGACCCGTAAGCCCAATATCCCACGATGGTAACCCCATAATAGAACAGGACTCCCATTGTGTATTGTGAATACAAGGCCTTCCTCATGTTCTCCACTGCTGGCTTACGTAGAGTGGACTGCGTGATCATACAGCAAAATAGTCCAATATTCCCCCAAAATCAAAGCATTTACTACATGTCGTCGACAGAAGAAATGAAAGTTTTAATTTGTCCAAGATAAAGATAGAATCATGACCTGTATCTCGAGGAGCAGGCCACCGGTGTTGCTAACTATGATGGAAGAAATGGCACCAAAAGCATTGAAAACCTTGCTCACTTCGCTTCCACTTATATCAAAATCCTTATTTGAATTTGATTTGCCTTCCAACCACAAAGAAAGAAGGGTGGGGGCATAATTTAATCGTACCAACTATGGTTTAGCAATACGAGAATATATTTTTGGAGAATTTCTTACATTAAACCAGTGCAGCTAAGTTACGTATAATAGGCAACTCATACTCTCATAGTATTAATTAGATTATTTATTAATTAATAATGAGATTATTCTATGATACCCAATTTAAGTAGGATTAATGTAATATACATTGTAAGTCTAAAAGTTTTAGACTGATATCCACTAACATTTTGACATTTATACTTTTTTTTCAACAATTAAAGAGAGATAAATAATCATAACGTTGATTTGTCAAAATATCATTGGATGTCAGTATAAAACGGATCCGGATTCCCTACCGTAATGAAAACATGCAGTTATACGAAGTAAACAATTTCAGCTATTGACTTGAGATCGGACGGCTCACATTACATCCTTACTAAACCAACTTTAAATAATATAAGCTATTTAAGTGTAACAGCGTGACACAGTTATATCAGGGAATCCATTTCCGTATAAAACTCACATAGCAATTAAACTCAGTTAAGTATATTAAGTTTACCCAAGAATTCCTCTATATTTTGAAAACTATAAAGAGAATGCTTAATTACCATCTTTGGCCGAAACAATCAAAAGCGCTATTATGTATGTGAGGGTGAACACCGCAGAAGCTCCCAGCCAATTTTTCATAGCAGATATTGTTGGGATGAAGAAGGAGAATAAGAAGTAACTAGCTCCTGTGATGACTATGTAATATTGGAGCCTCAAGGGAGAATCATGAAATTCTGAATTGATTTCCTGCAGTAAACAACCACTTTTTTTTATGGAATCAACTCTTCCAACCCACCCCATATTCAAACACACACACACACATGCAGGCTTTGTTAATTGTCCGAATTACTTGATCTAATTACCTTAAGTGCCTTGCCTCCAAGGAGGATGAAACCCATATTTCCAAGAAGAAGGGTAAAAAACTGGAAAGTCCATGTGATGCGGTACATATTTTTGCCTTCAGAAATTAAGGAATAGTTCAATTAATAATATCTCCTTCAGTTATAGTCTAATTAAAGTTGGGATAAGAAATTATGAAAGTACGTTACTGTAAAAGCAAGCATCATGATATATATCATGGACGCAATATATAAAAAACCTAACCGTAAACAAATCCCATAAGATCTCTGTATCTGATGAATCTCTGGCCACCGATGACATGAAATGCTGCCAAGAGCCAGTTGGCATAGGCGGTGTAGAGTCCTACAACAATAAGGCATGTGATACCCCAAGTCCAACCTAGTGGTACCATAATCAGATTAGAAAAACTTAATATCCACCCGCAATTGAAGCTTGTCACCAGCATCAACCCCACTTGTTGCCACGAATCTACAAATTGTAATCAATTTAATCACAAAAAGGATAATATCAATTAATAAGGAAAGAAACCTGATAATTAATGACTTCACTCGCAAAAAAATGGTAATAGTCCCTATCATTGTGGAAATCTTCCAGCTGAGTAGCTACTATAGTGACAGCCCCTACCCATGACCCAACAAACAAAAACATATATTCTTAGTTACATACATGTTGAGTGGACTAGTCATATGTAATAGACTATTAAGACTGTTTTCTAAACTTAAAAAAGAACTGAGCACTTGAGCAGAGTGTAGATGTAGTAGTATTACCGTGGTCAATAGTATGAGCAGAAGTGAGGCCACAATCATCATTTTGGGTACCTTTCTGTTGGTCCTGTTCGAAGCTCAGAGTGAGTGAATTGCTACTGGTTGCTCTTCCTTCTACATCCATTAGAGAATCCTGATCTCCAGAAAAGAGAAAAAAACAAGCTTTGGCTGCTCAAAGTTTGCAAAATGGAAAATTATAGGGAAGACCGACTCAATAATTTTGACTGGAACGTGACCTGTTCGGTACAAGACAAAGGCCATGAGATACACAATGGTCTCAATGTCTCATCATGCACCAAAAGACGTCTCTAATTTATCCTGTAAGATTTGCCATTTTATGAGGCCTTTGAATTTTTGTCCTATGATAAGATATTATTTATATTTTCTAGGTAAAGTGTTTTTTTTTTGTCAAAATTGTATAGTTAAACTTTAATAAATGTATTATGTGTATATATAGGTGAGATGTCACTTAATGTTATATTATTTAAAGTATTTAAGAGCAACATCAATGGGATTTGCAATCTCTTAACTTTTTTTTTTTTTAATGAAAATCTTTTAACTAGTTCTTAAACTTAAGACTGGATGTCCAATTTGGTCCCTGAGAAAAAGTGAGGACCCACTTTTAGTCCCTTAGAAAAGAAATTCATCATTTAGTCCTTCACAATGACAAACGTTGGACACACATGCAGAAACTGAAATGGGACACAATTTAATTTTTCAGGGACCTATTTGGTCCACTTAAACAAACTAACGGGCCACATCAACATCTTAACGGAGCTCCATGGACGGAATTACACTCAGGGACTAACGTGTCCAATGTTTGTCATTGTGGGAGACTAAATGATGAATTTATTTTTCTGATGACCTCGTGTGTTAATGACCTCGGTTGATTATATGTCTAAAATTCACAATAATTATAGACCAATTGCTGATATGGATGTCCATCTAGGAGAAACTCAGATATTCCGTTCAATTTCACGGTTCAGTAACAGATTTGTTATCCTAGGGAACCAATTGAAAGTTTTATAAATGTATAGGGATCCAATTGAAATTTATATTTGTTGAATCCAATTAGAATTTTTTTTAGTTCAAAAACCTACTTAAATTTTTTTTAAATAGTTTAAGGACCAACTCAATAATTAAACCTTTTTTTTAGAGTAAATACCCAATTTGGTCCCTGAAATTATAGGATCGTATCAACTTAGTCCCCCACATTATCAATATTCCATAATGATCCTTGGAATTTCAAAATGTAACAAATATATCAACGGATGGACGAATCTGATTAACTTTTTGTAATTTCAGGGATCATTTTGAAATATTGATAATATGAGGGACTAAATTAATATAATCCTATAATTTTAGGAATCAAATTGGATATTTATTTCATTTTTTTAACAAATACCACTAACAAGTAACAAGAGAGCAGCGAGTACGACTTCAGTGATAATGACCTTGGTTGATTTCCAAGTCAAGGAGCCAAATTTGGGCCCAACCCGTCTTTTGGTAGTTTAAAAAAGTGTAAATGTGTGCAGCCAGTGCAGGTATTCGCTTATATAGGTGTAAATCAAGAATGTTTTTACATTTATGAATAATTATTTATTAGATAATTTTTAAATGCAATACTTGGTTTGAAAACTCCTACAATATAGATCATACATATAAAATGTTACATTAATTTGAAAATGTTTAGTACTTGATTGGCATACATGAAAATTAACGTAATATATAAAATAGGCTTAATTGCATTTTTGGTCCCTCAATTATCACGATTGTGTAATTTTGGTCCCCCGGATTTTAATTGCACCAATTGGATCCTTCAAGTATCACGATTGTGTAATTTTGGTCCCGCAAATTTCAATTGTACCAATTGGATCCCCCACGTATCATGATTGTGCAATTTTAGATCCCCAAATATCATGATTATGCAATTTTGGTTCTCCAAGTATCACGATTGTGCAACTTTTAACATCAATAGCTTACGAAGCACATATGCGACTGATTTGGCACTTAATGAGGCTAATTTGACAGCTTACGTGTCATTATTATGTGATACTTAATGATGTGCATTTGACCATTAAATTGTGTGAGATGTCAATGATGTCTTATAAAAATGTCCCGTAAACTGTCAAGTTAACTTCACTAAGTATCAAATCAGTCTCACATGTCCTACGTAGGCTACTGACGTTAAAAAATGCACTATTGTGATATTTGGGGGACCAAAATTGAACAATCGTGATACCTATGGAACCCAATTGGCGCAATTGAAAACTGGAGGAACAAAATTACACAATCGTGATACTTAGGGGATCCAATTGGCGCAATTAAAACCTGAGGGACTAAAATTGCATAATCATTATACCTGGGGGACCAAAAGTGCTATTAAGCCTATAGAAAATATGAAAATAAGAGCTATTTAATTATATTTTTATTGATATTCAAATTTTCCAAAATTTGAGACAAATGATTTAGATAGTAGATAGTTATAATTCAATAGTTGGACTGATAAAATCTATATTATATAAAAAGTTATCAAATGGTGTAAGAATGCAAAGTCTTCCACCCATTTAAAGTCTTACACCCATGTAAATTGATTCTTTCTCATACGTTTTATATTTATTTCACCCCTTATTTATTTTTAATTTATACAATTACTAGTAAGGGTTGTTTTCTAAATTATTTAAATTAACTATTTCATCTAAACATAACCAAGATTACATCTAAAAAATGTTAAAAGCTAAATCCCATCCTAAATCACCTTAAACCCTAAATCAACCCTAATTCATTTAAAATCTTAAATCAGTTTGTCCTAATTTTCCTATACCCAACTTTTTTTTTATATGACAGTTATACCTCATTTCCTCTCCCACAGAGGATAGGCCGAATTTCAATTTTTTAAAAAAGTCATTTTTTTATTTACGAGAATATCACTATTTTGAAATTATGTACCAAATTATTCGTGTTTTTTTATGATAAGAAATCCGTTCTAAAGGACCCGACTTCTCAATGCAATTTTTTTAATTAGTTGAGAAGTTGCCCAAGAGGACTCGACTTCTCAACATTATTTTTTTTCTTTTATAATTATTTTTAATGGTTGTTAATTGTTTAATTATTTCATTTATTAATTAATTTAGTTAATCAAATATACTTAATGAGGTAAATTGGTTGAATTGTTAATTAATTTTATTAATTATGGTTTGTTAAAAATATTAATTAATGAATTTAAATTTTAATTACAAAAGTTAATTATAAAAATAATAATCACCATAATAATTAAATTATACATTATAGTTAATTAAAATAAAAAAAATACAACAATTACAAATACACAAAAATTAATCTCCAAAATGGTGTCTAGTCCCACACCGTGAAGGTTGCCGGTTACGGCGTGGACGACGTTGATCTTACTGTTCTTTATTAGGTGCAGGCGTGCAGCGAGTTGCTCGTGTTGTTGCACAGCCTCATTGAGATTAAGATTTGCGAAAGGCAGCGACGGATCATCTCTTGATTCCCCGAGATATGGCGTTGAAAAACTAGCGGTTGCCTAGTGGAGAATGAGGGAACGCCAAATGAGTATATACTTTGCATGTAAGCGGTTGTCGACTGAGACGTTCCAACATCTACGCCAAACAGATTGCTAATAAAATCTCTTTTACTAGATGCGAAAGAGTGTTGACGATGGTCAAAGTGTTCATAAGACAATCTCCTTCATTTGTTAAGTTTAGATGAGGTAATTATTTTTAAAAAAATTATAAGACAATCATTGTAGGTGATTATATAAATGAAAAATAAATAGGAGATTAAATAAATATAAAACACATTATGACACACAATGGATAAACGATATCAAAATGGAATCAATGCCCTCCCATTTTTGTGGATACCAGGAGGTCCACCTTTGTTATTGCTGATTCTTTTAAAAGCCGAATTGTTAATTTCATTTTCTTACGTCATATTCTATTTATCTAAGCTTAATTTCAGCAAAGCTCCTCAAACTATCTTATCGTTTAGGGCGTGTTTGAATTGACTTATAAACAACTTATTCGAGCTTATCTACTGGCATAAGTACTTATGTAGGTGTTTGAGATAGGTTATGAGAAGAATTGTTTATAACTTATTTTCATAAGCTCTCATGACAAGCTTATAGTATTAGCTTATGCGAAACTTATGGTATCACTAAGCATTACTAATGTTTTGACCTGAACTCGAATGCATGCTACTTCATTTTTTCACGAAACATTTTATTTTTTTTATCTTAAAAACGTAAAACGTAAAACCCTTGTGGCTTGTGCTTCCTCCTCTCCTCTTCCCCTGACTGTTGTGTTTCCTCTTCCCTACGTCAGGTATGGCTCTTCCTTCCTCTCATTCTTTGTATTTTCATGGCCACTCATCTTTCTTCCCTCTTTCTCCTCCATAGCCACTCATCTTTCTTCTTCCCTTTCTCTCCTCCGGCGTTCTTCCATCGCAGACCTCCATGGCTCTTCCATCGCTTAGACCACCACACTGTGGCGACGCCATCGCAGACCTCTAGCGTTCTTCCATCGTAGACCTCCATGGCTCTTACCTTGTTGATGTTGGATATCCTAACTTTATGGGTTACATGAGACCCTACAAAACCACTAGGTATCATCTCCCTCAATTTAGATTAGGGCCTAGAGCTAAAGGAAGAAACAAAGTGTTCAATTATATGCACTCTAGCCTTTGAAGCATAATTGAATGGTCATTTGGTTGTTGTAAAGCTAAGTGGAGATTACTAGAAAGCATGCCTCAGTATCCATTGAAAACTGCTACTCAGATCATTGTTGCTCATTGCATAATTTTATAAGGAGGAATGATACCGATGATGAAGAATTTCGTTTATTTGATGAAAATGTTAATTTAGAGGACAATGTTGATCTACAGATGATACTATAGCTGGAGATGTCACATGGGAACAACCATCTCAAGGAAGTACTAGGTAGATGGAGCGAATCAGAGATACTATTAGAGACATGATGCCTACATCTATCTAGCTTTATTTTAATTTTAGTCCTTATTTTATAATATACATGACAATGCTTTTTCAACTTTTTTTGAATAATTTTGTTTTGGTGATTGTAAATTTTTTAATTTTTAACGACCATTTTGTGATACATCATGATATTGTTTTAAATTTTTAAACATATTTTTAATCATGGTTTGATTCTTATAATTTTTTAAAAATATAAAATTTTATAAGTGCATATGTAATTATGCATCCGAATAGTTCAGTTTTTGTATAAGTACTTTTTATTTACACATCCAAACGCAAACAGCTTATCTAATAGAAGCGCTTATGGCATAATTTCTCATACGATAAGCTCTTATGTCATAAGCACTTAAATAAGCTGTTTATCCAAACAGGGCCTTAAAAGTAAGTATTTTAATTAAGTAAGGTACGTATTATGATATATTTGCTTAATTTTAAAGAGTTTAATTGGTATGTATACTATCAGTGTAAAGTTTTTATACAGTCAACCAATCACAAATCACAGTATATGTGACTTTTAAAATATTTAAGATAAGAGTCAAACATTTTTAATGATGTAACTATTTATGATTAATTGAGAATAAAAAATCTTTATACTGACAATACATAATAATTAAATACATTTTTAAATAAATCGAATGGACTATTTGAAAAATTGAAAATGATAATATATTAATATAGCTCCATTTCGTTCCTTTATAAATTAACTCTCAAACAAAGTCATGAACTTCCAATCCATTTCTTTTTATTAAGATTCTAAACAAATAGATTAATAGAATGGTAGTTTTATTCTTTAATTCTTTCTTTTTCTTTTAGTCTATCTTTAGGTTATATTTGTATATTGATTAATAGTTAATAATGGAAAATGAAATAGAATGGAATGAGATGGAATGAAATCACATAAAATTACCATTTTATTGTTTAAATATTTTATGATGAAATGGAATAAAGTTTTTACTTCATTGTTTGGGAATTGAATGAAATGATAATAATTTTATTGAATTTTTGCTATTTCTATATTATCCTTCACTAGTTTGTATTAACTTATAAGTAAAATATTATTGGAAGAACTTTCGAAAAAAAATAATTAATGCAAGATGTCATTATCATCGGGGATGTCAAGATTTCATTAAAGTTATTAATAATTCAGTGGAAGTCATTTTACGTTGTATATATATATATGTGGAGGTCATTTTTTGTTGGATTTATGTGCTAGGGTAAGATACTTCATCTTCTGGAAAGAGCTTCGTGCAAGCAAGGAAGTCTTGTGATCAAGAACCACATCTCTCTTTCTTTCTCTGAGTTGTCAATCAATTTCATAAACATGGAGAGAATATTAATTGTGTGTTTTGGGTTTTGAAGGCCTTTGCTCACGAGGATGGCAATCTATTCAACAACACCCAGAACCGCAAGAAGCTTTGGCTTCGGTCAGGACCACCTTGGGATATTGGTCTTTTAGGACTACAGATTCTTTCTATTTCTCAAAAGAAATGGAAGGTTTCATTATTAGAGTTTTAGATATATAAAATATATAAAAGTCTAATAAATATCACCTATTTTAAAAATAAATGTCTTTATATATCCAAAACTATAATAATGGAGCCCTCCATTTCATGGAGAGGATCTTTACTCGCCTTTTAGGTGCCCCGTGCGAACGAAAAAATTAATGCACTCATAATCATTTAAATATTAATTTTTTTGTATTTTTTATAACAAAATCATTAATAAGTTATTCATAATCAAGTTTCTTTAAATAGTCATTTTCGATACAAATCGAAGCAGGACTATTTAATCTACATTGTGACATAGTAGATCACAAATAAGATTTCAACAAATTCAATTTATAAAAAGTTATGTCAGTAGATGCAATAGTAACTCGGGTGGTTAATATTATTCTATAAGCTATGCATGCATTAGGAAAATAATTAAATGTTTTCGAAAACTCAATATCATAAAATTTGATTTTGATCCAATTTTTAAAATCTCTCTAATGACTTTTAATTCTTCAAATAAAAGATCACCATCAAGATCATTAGAATTATCCTATTTTAGATAAGGTTGCAATACTAAACAAAAAAACCAAAAATCTCCTCATATGTGCTAGCTATACTACTCAAATATTCTATTAAGTGAGTTAATTGTTTGATCTATAATATATAAAAAAATAATAGATCCTAAAAGATTCCTCAACAGACTCAAGATTTGGTTGTGTGCATTCAAAGAGATTTTTATCATAATATTTTTTTCTATGGATTCGACATTTTTGAACTAACACGTTCAATTTTCATTTCATTCACAATTTTTTCAACGCTAACAATAGCATTTGCAAATCCAAATTCTCTACATTTTTCAAAGTACCTAATCAAACTTTTTATTAGTTCTCTAGCATCATCAATGAGCATGACTTTTTTTTTTTGTAAAGATTTGGTAATTTCATTAATAAAAGTCAACAGATACCAACTCAAACCAAATAATTATAGCAAACAAAAACTCAAAGTTTCCAATTCCATGACTTAAAAGTAAAGAGATATTTTAATATACACAAATACACTTACCATATTATATATTCTATCAATCTATTGCTAATTTTTTGGAACAATATAATTTTTTTATTGCTAAAAGTTAATTATATAAAAAAATTGTTTCTAAATTTTTTTCATACTCTACGGCGCCCCTTAAAATGGGCCCCTCATGCCGTCGCCCACCTACTAGCAATGGCTTGACTTTACTTTCACCTAATCATTCCAGAATTCAATTGCAGAGTGCAAGCACGAAGACGAATTCAACTGCTGCAATGAGAAAAGCGAAGATGGACCTAGGACGACAGAAATGAGGTTTAGGTTAAAAGGATAAAAATGAAATTTCATAAATATAACAAAACTAAATTCATTTTACCTCATACTCACTGAATTTGGTTTTAATAATAAATTAAAAAAAGAAAACACTATTTACTAATCGAGAGAAAGAAAATGTGTTAGATCTTAGAGAAGGCGTCCTTAGAGGGGAGTGAGTTTAAAAGGATAGAAATAGTGAAAAAATTAGGACAACAGATGGAAGATTGATAATTTCAGTAAGTGTAATTTTGGCAATTAAATAAAGTTATATGTCACTTTTTTTAATTAAAATTTAAATAGTCAATTTTAATAAGATTAACATTGTTGGTAATTTAAATTAAATACTATTCCAAAATGGTCCTTAATATTAATTTTCCTTTACAAATTGCTCCAACTTACCTTTCATGTGGTGCAATTAATGTTAAATAATCATGTTAAATTTGAAAGATATAATAAATTTGCAAATATTTAAAAAAATATAAAATAGTATAATGATATGGTAAAAACAATTAGTTTCCAGTAAAAAAAAAAACAATCAGTTTAATTGTCATACACCGACAGTGTAAAACCCTTTTATACAGACAATCAATCATAAATTATCACATCAATAAAAAAATTGGTTATTGTCTTAACTACCTTAAAAGTCACTCATATCATGATTGATAATTGGTTCACTGTATAAAAAACTTTAGACTATGAATGCATAACAATTAAACTCAAAAACAATTATCCGTAATATTACATCTTCTTTTTATAAAATATATGTAAGTATCATATTCAAAATATTATACACATTTCAATTTTTCCAACAAAAAATCAAGGTTATGAAAACCGGACTAGACCGACCAGTCGGACTGGTTGAATCGGAAAACGACCTTTTGTTCGGTCTTGATTAAGGGTCAGAACCGTTTCTATGATCAGACCATTTAAAACGAGTCAAAACCGGTCAAAACTCGGTTGGACTGGATCTGACCGGTTTTCTATAGAGAAAAAAATTTAAAATTTAAAATTTAAAAACTGAAAAAAAATTGAAAAACGAAAAAGAAAAAAGAAAACTTAATCGGCCGACTAATCCTCTATTTCGGATCCAATATTCATTCCTTCTGATCATTGTGGTCTTTGGTTGAGACCTCAAATTTCTGGAAGAAGGCAAGGTTATTTCAAGTTTCTTGGCCCTTGGCTCGATCATCCGGGTTTTAAAGATCAAGTTATAAATGCTTGGCATGCTTCTGATTCCTGGTGTGAGAATATTAATAGAACTACTCATTCTCTTAGTATTTGGAACATGTGTTTGGTAACATTTTTAGAAGGAAGCATAGAATTATGAGGAGGTTGGAAGGCATTAATAGAGTTCTTTTGACCAGAACTGTTGATAGACTTCTTTCTCTTAGGGATCAACTTTGGAAGGAGTATAACTCGATTGTCAAAAATGAAGAGGTTTATTGGTATCAACAAGTAAAATGCAAATGGATTACTCTTGGTGATCTAAATACTCATTATTTTCATCTGGCAGCCGTTAAGAAAAGAAGAAGAAATAAGATTACTGCTCTAAAGAATGAGGAAGATGTTTGGATCTACGATGATCTTAGTCTGCAGGATTTGGTTTCAAAATTTTATGCGACCCTTTATTCTTCTATTAATCCTATTCATTCTTTTCCAACTATTAAGGATTTTGATACTATTTTTTTGAGCAACAATGTTTCTTTAGAAGAAACTAGAAGTGCCTTTTTAGCGTGAAGAATTACAAGTCCCCTGGGCTGGATGGCTTTCATCCTCTTTTTTTCAAATTTCAATGGGACATCATTGGAGGCTCTCTTCATCAATTTGTTCTTGACTATTTTCTGCAGCCTGGAAAAATTGGGGAAGTCAATCAAACTCTTATCACTCTTATTCCTAAATGTGATGTTCCTAATTATGTGTCTCAATTTAGGCCGATTGCTTTATGCAATGTTGCTTATAAAGTTGTCACTAAAATTGTTACTCAAAGATTGATAACTATGCTTCCTTATATTGTTTCTTGTAGTCAAAGTAGTTTTGTGCCAGGAAGGTCCACTATTGATATTATTCTTGTGATACAGAAAGCCATTCATTCTCTTAATAATCTTCATGGAAGAAGGGTTATATGATTTTGAAGCTGGATTTGGAGAAGGCTTATGATCGATTAGAATGAAAGTTAATCAAAGAAACCATAGACATCATTGGTTTGCCTCCTTTGCTGTCTAATTTGATTGGTCATTGTATTGATTCTGCTTCTATGAGTATAAATTGGAATGGTGTTAAATCTAGTTCGTTTAAGTCTTCAAAGGGGGTAAGGCAAGGAGATCCAATCTCTCCTTACCTGTTTGTGCTTGCCCTTGAAAGACTTGGGCACATAATCCAAGATTTGGTTGCAGATGGTTCACGAAAGCCTCTTAAGTTTGTGAGAGGGAATGCTCCAAAAATTTCTCACATTAATTTTGCTGATGACCTTGTGCTTATTGTTGAAGCCTCTCTTGAGCAACCTGAAATTATCCAAGAGTTGTTAAGTGAATTCTACATTGCTTTTAGTCAGAAGTTAAATTTCATCAAATCAAAGGTTTTCTTTTCTAAGAATTTGCAAGAGGATGCTGCAGCTGAGATTAGTCAGTTTCTTAATATCGAGCAGTCTAAGGATCTTGGAATTTACCTTGGTGTTCCGTTGCTGCATCAGATAAGAGAGAAACTTTCTAGTTGGAAAGCCTCCTCTTTGTCTTTTGCTGGCAAGGTGTCTTTGGCTCAAGCCTACTTACCAAACATTCCTGGGTATGTGATGCAATATTGTCTTATTCCTGTTGCTATATGTGATGAAGCTGAGAAAATTTGCAGAGATTTTATTTGGGGAAGCACTGCAAATCAGAGGAAATGACATCTCATCTCTTGGAAGAAAATATGCTTGCCTAAGGATGAGAGGGGTCTCGGGTTTAGAAACCTTAAAGTGATGAACAAAGCTTATCTTGTGAAGCTTGCTTGGAGTCTCGTTGAGAATCCTGATAAGCTTTGGGTGAAAGTTTTGAAGGCAAAGTATAAGCGTGACCCTCTTGCTATGCCTAAAGTTATTGCTCGAAGTTCTTGTTCCAGTTTGTGGAGAGCTCTGACTAGTGTTTGGCCTGATGTGGAGCATAACATAACTTGGATGTTGAGAGGTGGTAGCTGTGTAAAATTATGGAAAGATAGATGGATTCCAGGCCTTTCTAACTTAGAAGAAGTTTGTTTTGGAGATATTCCTTATGATCAACAAGATTTCTCAATTTCTTTTTAAGTGCAAAATGGAATCTGGAATTGGGAATCTTTTGAGAAATTTGTTCCTACTCCAGTTTTGGACAAAATAGCTGGTGTATATCCTGCTGGTAACTCTGATAATCCTGATATTCTTAGCTGGGATTTGAACCCAGATGGCAAATTCTCTTTGAAATCTGCTGATAATTTTCTTAGTAGATCTATCATTCTTGATCATAGTGATGTTTCTCCTATGTTTAAGAAGATTTGGAATGGAAAGGTCCTAATAGATTGAGAGCTTTTCTTTGGAAGCTTCTTCATGGTAAGCTGTTAACCAATGAGGAAAGGAGTAAAAGAGGCATGACATCTGAGGTGGGTTGTCCACGATGCAATTCTTGTCTTGAGTCCATTATGCATATTATCAGAGATTGTGATGAAGCTTCTTAGCTTTGGATTTAAGTTATAAAGCCAGATTATTAGAGTAAACTTTTCAGCTTGGGACTAATACCTTGGCTGGAATGGAATCTTTCTCATGAGGATGTTGATGAGGTGCTTCGGTCTTGGTTCTCTTTTTTCAGCATAACTATCCATGAGTTATGGAAAGATAGAAATTGTTTTGTTTTTTCAAATCAGTCAAAGTCTAGAAATGAGTTGTGGTATGTTATTGCTTCTCAACCTAAGCTCATTGATCAGGAAATTTCTACTCCTCTAAGTTTCATAGATGAAAGAAGAGTTCTGCATAGAGTTTGTTGGCAGCCTCCCCCAACTGGTTTTTTTAAGATTAATGTGGATGATGCTTCAATCAATGTCTCGGGTATTTCTGCTTGTGGAGGAGTAATCCGTGATGATCAAGGAATTTTGGTCCAAGGTTTTCAATGCAATCTTGGAAAATGCAGTGTGTTGGATACTGAAATGCAAGCTCTCCTTTATGGCATGAAGATTGCTCGCGGTCTGAAGATTTCTAAGGTTATTTTTGAAACTGATTCAATTTATAGCTATGAACTTGGTTTCAAGTGGTTCTTCTTCATCTCCTTCATTACAATCTCTAATTAAAGAGGTCATTTCTTTGTTTAGTTTGAATGATTGATAGACTTCTATTCAACATGTTGTCAGGGAATCCAACAAGTGTGCAGATTACCTAGTTAAGTGTGCTCTTGATGGTCCAAGAAGTTTGAGTTTTGTTAGTTCTGTCAATCATTTCGGGCTAATGATTGTAATGGGACCTTTTCCCATAGATTGATTGATTAATTAATATAATATCTCCTTTTTCATCAAAAACACAAAAAAAATAAGTTATAAGAAAATAATATTATAGTGGAAAAAATCAATTATTAGCCAAAATATTACATAAAATATTATATAAAACGTAAGAAGTATATGCTAAAAAACATTATATATCTAATTTTTTAACAAATGAAATATATTTTTAAGTTCTGAACTCATGTAGGTCGGCGAAAGCACAAGGACAATATTTTTTTATCAAATTGTGAAAAATTAAATTTAAACATTTTAATTGATATATATTTTCAGTGTAAATATTTTTTTATATTGTCAATCAATTATAAATTATCATTTCATTAAAAGTGTTTGATTCATATATCTAACTTTAAAGGTCACTTACGGGTGGACCTAATGAAAGCATGCTAGCTTCGCAAGATAGAACGAATGTGTACAGGGATATTCTTCAGTGAGAGGTCTCTGATTCGATCCCCACCTTATCCCTTGAGAGGGGCCCCACTCATATTTCTCTGAATCTCGAATAGATAACTTACTTCCTATCATTTTTTACAAAAAAAAAAATTAAAAATTATTCATATCGTGATTTGTAACTAATCAAATATTTATTTATTTTTCTGTCGAAGGGTTATGACACCATTTAGATAAAATTTAATTCAACTTCACATTAGCTTCATGTATCAAACAAAATGGAATGCTTTAAAAATTATCAAATCCTGAAATCCTGAATTAAGAATATTGGTCATCTCGTTTACCCTATTCGAATCCATGCTGGTTCAATTTTTGCTGCGTGGACTGTGGAATCTCTATTATGTGTACCAAACATGATATTTGTTTGGAATCATATTATTAATATTAATTTTGGAAATACAAGATAGAAATTTATTTAATTTTAAGATTCTTTTGATTTGGATTGGGTACACCCCCCACACTCGAATCTGACTAGATCTGAATATATTTAGATTTTAATTATTTGAATTAATGATTTGTACTTATTTTTATTTATTTTACCTATTTTAAATAAAAATAATTCCTTAAAATTAGAAAATAGTTTTAATACATTAATGTGTAAAAAATTTTCAATGTAATAATTCATGACCACGTCATAAAATAATATTTAAATTTAATAGAAATCATGTCAAAATTTATATGTGTGATAGAATATAATTAATTGACTGTATAAAAAAAATTACACTTTATCCAAAAAAAAATTACACTATTAAAATTACTTATAAAATCATTAAATAAAAAATCTACATTCATTTTAGTACGCTTCAAACATAGAAATTAATTTAAAAATTAATTATAATACTATTTATAATAATGTTTATATATGAAATAAACTTTCTTAATCCAAACAAATAAATCAATTCCACATTTAATAATTCTAAACACAAAAAAGTCCTTAGAAAAGAAAATACTAATCTTGTTAAAGTTGGACCAGACATCAAATCAAAAAAAGTTTCGGTTTAGGTTTAATCGGATGGTCTAACCGGAAGATGTCAATACGTTTTTCTCATAAGTTATAACAAGCAATACTTATAAAAAAAACGTAAGGAAAATAGTCAAAAAGCACAAGATCAAAGTTTTTTGTTGTTCTACACTCTCAGATGGGATGAAAGGCCGAACAAACCAAGAACTTTTGTAGTTGTACACTGTCGTAGTTACGAATGAAGGATTACTAGATCTGGAATAGAGGATTTAGCGAGCCGATTAAGTTTTATATTTTTTGTTTCACTTTTTCATTTTTTTTCAATTTTTTTTTTCTCTTTCCATAAAACCAGTTAGATCCGGTTTAAACCGGTCCAATCGAGTTTTTGCTCGGTTTTGATTGGTTTAAAGTGGTCTGACGTAGAAACGATTTTGATCCTTGACCAAGACCAAACAAGATTCTGATATACGGTTCAATCGGTCCGATCGATTGGTTGGATCCGATCCGATTTTCATAACACTGAAGAAAAAAAAAAAAAAAAAAACAGGAAATAGCTAGTTATTTAATTTTTCGTGACAGAGGTCCCCAAATGCTTAACAGTGTCTGATAGCCCATATTACAAAGATGGAAAAGAAAAAGCCCAGCGGGAGTCTAATAATAATAATAATAATAAAAATAAAGTATAAACAATCCCAATGAATATTATCTGCAATATTTTTTTTAATTTGTTTCTGGTTGGACCTGTCACCAAAAGCCTTCACTTGTTCATTTCACTCCTGCCTGCCCCTTATCCTCAACCTTTTCTGTTGTCACTTAATTACCCTTCTCTTCCTCTTTGTCTATCATCACAACTATGCCTCTGTTCAACTCTCTCACAATGGCAGATTCATCTCTACTCTCTCTGCCCTCACTCTTCCACTCCAAAACTAAATACCCATTTCTCCCAAATCCTTCCAAGCACATCAAGCTGCAACAGGCATGCTCCAACTCTTCACTATTCTCACCTTCTCTCTCCCTCAGAATCAGGAGAACCCACCACTTCCCTGTGCTCACATTTGTTGCACAGACTTCAGATTGGGCTCGACAGGAGGAAGGAGAAGAAGGTGCTGCTGATGCTGATGCTGATGCTGATGCTGAACAGAATGGGAGAACCAAGGCGAACCCACATGGGAAAATCAAGACGATGAAACCGAAGAAGGAGAGGGTGTTGAAGATGGGATTTTTGAGGAGAGGGGTTTTTCAGAACCACCTGAAGATGCAAAACTCTTTGTTGGGAACTTGCCTTTCGATGTTGACAGCGATAAACTGGCCATGCTTTTTGATAAGGCTGGGACTGTGGAGATTGCAGAGGTGAGTCCTTACCCTTTGGATTATCATACCTGAGATTTTGATGATAATGGTGTTATGATAGAGGTTTCAGTTTCATATTTTAACATATGAGAATGTTTGAATGTGGCTATTGTCTTCTGAATTTGTGATTTCAGGTCATTTATGATAGGGTGACTGACCGAAGTCGTGGGTTTGGATTTGTAACAATGAGTACAGTTGAAGAAGCTGAGAAGGCTGTGGAGAAGTTCAGTGGCTATGTAAGCTCTTTGTTTATATTTTATTATATTGTTTGATTATAGTGAGAAGGGTTGTAATTATTATCAAATTTTAAGCATGACCTGTTGATATGTTTCTAACTCTCAATGTTAATGGTTTAGTCTTTGGTGTAAAGTGTAAACAATTATGTACATGATTGTCAATTATTGGCTCTAAGTTGCATGCTAGTTGTACATTACTAGTGTTACTTCTCCCACCCCATACCTGAAAGAAAACATGGGAATTGTGGTTCTGGACAAACTACGAAGAGGAAGCTGAACATGTCAATCTGTTTGTTATTTTTGTTTCATGAAGACTACATTAGTTAACCAGCTTGAGTAACATCCCTTTAAACCTTTTTAAATAGCATCTTTTAAGCTCCTCTGAAAGTGCAACACTTCTTTTATGTATCTCAATTCATCCCTTAATGAAGAATAAACGCCACTTATACGAGTTAATATTGGAGCATTGCACAACTTATAACTTCCTCTACATTAATGTTATACTGCAGAGACGTCAGGGTAAAAGTATTATGAGTATATTTACTTCGTCTTTATTATCTTCAAAATAGTTAACCCTAGACATTATGAGGTTGATCTATGAGGCTTGCTAAATCTTGCTAGCTGGTGTAAATGCTATCCCTTTCTTGTTCATTGTTAGATGCTTTTCTCTCATCATAGTAAAATTCTTAGAGATTTAAATGGTTGCAAGGAATTGAAAAAAAAAAAAAAAATGTTCAGACTAAAACTTGTAATTGGTATTTTTTGCCTTATGACTGTTAAATACCTTCCTATTCCTAATTCAGTAGTTCAGTATCTAGTTATGTCTTATAATTGGGACCTCCAAGCAACTATACTTGGTATATTATTTTTTGTAATTATAGACTTTTATTTTTACAGAACAAAATAAAACTGAATGTTTAGAATTTTCCTCTTATTAGACTACGCACGAGTAAGTAAACTTCTCTGCATGTACAGAGGTGCTTTGAAATTTGTCATTTTTTTATTCCAGTTCAAATGTGTCTTGCATGTAACATGTCCTTTACTGGAAGAAGCACGTGTGCTATCCATATTTTCTTCGCGAATGCTCTTATTGTGGTTTGTTACTTCTTTTGGGTCTTATCCATCTTTTCTGTGACAGGATTTAGATGGAAGAGTCTTGACTGTTAATAAGGCGGCTCCAAGAGGAGCACAGCCTGAACGGCCACCGCGTGCCTTTGATTCTGCCTCAAGAGTCTACGTTGGTAACTTGCCATGGAGTGTTGACAATGCTCGGCTGGAGCAAATTTTCAGTGAACATGGTAAGGTTGAGAATGCTCGGATAGTGTATGACAGAGAGACTGGTCGATCCCGTGGTTTTGGCTTTGTCACAATGTCCAGTGAGACTGATATGAATGATGCCATTGCTGCTCTTGATGGTCAGGTACAACAGAAGTACTTTCTTACTTTATCAATGCTAACATGCAACGTGCATGTGTAATTAAATGTGCTGAAGGCAACCCCATTGTTATAGGCTAATGTTCATGTGGCAATGTATTGAAGGGACAGCTTATGAAATTGCTTGCATGTTTTTAGAAGCTTTTTTTTAACAACATATTAACTCATTATAAGGACTACTTGTGTGGTTAATTCATCTGGTTGAATCATTACAATAACTGATATGGTGTTTTTGATATTTCAGAGCTTGGACGGGAGGGCAATCAGAGTGAATGTTGCTGAGGATAGGCCCAGGCGTAGCTCCTTTTGAGCGGTAACTCAAGGGATCCTCCATGTCTGCTGCTTGAGTTCCTTTATTATGGCTGAGGATAGAGTGTCAAAATTTTTTAAACTTCCTTCTTTGACAGATGGTTTCACATTAGATTTACATATTTTGTTATTAATTTGATCTCCAGATGAAAATATGAAAGTTATAATTCAAACTCGAGATTTTGAAGGAACTCTTTTCTTTTTAACCATTCTGTTTGCTCTTGATGAAACGAAAATAATCAAAATATAGAAATTGTCCTTTAGCAAAACTCTGCAATCACTGTTACGGTACTCCAAGTTTAAGCAAATAACAAGCAGTGATTCTACTCACCAACTGAATACGGTGTCAAACATTGCAAAAAAAAAATTGTAAATTAATCTGCATTTTTTTAAAAATATTTATCAAAATGAAACATTCCATAGTTTAAAATTGTAGTTGCTAGTTACATTGTATTTACTGAATTGTAGCAATTGCTACAAAAAAAAATACAGCTGATGCTGTCGAAGTTGCAATTGTTATGTAGTTTTGTTTTTTTTTTTTTGATAAAACAGTTGTTATGTAGTTAAAACCATGAAACGATTTTAAATATCATAATTTCAACAATAACAAATCCACATTTTACAAGTATTGACATTCATAAAGGATTTTAATCAATAATCATAATTAATGTTAAGTTATATATTTAATTTAAGTATTTCGTGCTATATATTTAAATGACCACAAACCATTTACTATTGCCTTAATCATCATCAAAATTAAATTTCCAAATTACTTCTCGACAAAAATTATTTCCAATACAAGCCAATTGTTGAAACTTTGGACCCTACCGCTATTATTCAGAAAGCAGATTTTCATTTAATATATAGATATATAGACGAATTAAGAAAAATAGATACAGACAACCGGAACGAATATTTATGGCATAATTATCACCATTACTCCGTATGATCAACATGAATCTTCTCTAATGATAAGAGAAGTGCATGAGTTTTAACTATACAAATTATTCCAGCATGTGGTACAAACAGCCATTGATATCATCAGCCTCCTCCAAAATTCAGGATTTTGCCTCCACTTCTACTAACCTCGCAGTTGAGCTTCTTTACTAGTTAGAGGCACATAACGAACAGAAGTCTCAGTGCGGACACTGATAGAACCATCATGGTTCTTATCCACAACCTTTAAATCTTGAAATATGTTTCCAACAGGTATCACCATTCTACCTCCCGGCTTCAACTGATCAATAAGTGGTTGGGGAATTTCTGATGCAGCTGCTCCAACGTGAATGGCATCATAAGGAGCAAACTCAGGCCAACCTTCCCTTCCATCTGTCAACAAAACAATCACGCAATTATTATTGATCCACCACCAACTTAAACAACCATTATATAACTGCTCAAGAAACATTAATACAACCATGCCGTTGTATATCTCAGGGACTCAGTTAGAATTATTCCTTCACCTTACATTAAGTCCCCGTCCCCCATGCCCAAAATATGGCCTAGATTAATCTGTCGTGGTCAACTAAATCAAACGACACCGTCATTTTGTTTTGCAAAAATTAAGAGTTTCAATCATTCAGATCCATGGATATTTTAGAAACCATACCACCAGCATGCACAGAAAGGGAACCATCTTTGAGTAGTGGAGCTGGAGCACTTTTTTGAATATTCTCGGTTGAAAAAGAAACCAATTCAGGAATATGCTCCACACCAATAGCATGGCCTTGGGATCCAACCATCAAGGCAAAGCATGCTGTCAGGTAAGCTGTTCCTGCAAAGAGGACCAAAGTACGGAAATTGTGAACATCAAATGTAGAGAATACAGAGAAAGGAAGCAGAGGAATTGCTGTATAAATAGAACATCACTGAATTCTGTATAGTACATTTTGGAATGTATCCACCATGAAAATTGGGATTATGCAAATCAATATGAGAAACCTAATTGCCTCGTTAACACACACTGTCAGGGTTTTACATCAATACATTTCCATATCATCCTTCTATAACTCCAACAAGGAAAGGCAATAAACCACTTATTCTTTTCTGGTCACCCTTATAATTGCAGCTGTTATCAACTAGCATAAATGCTACCGTCAATTTTAGTAATCAATCCCATCAAACATGGTGTAGTAACTTCAACATTTTATCTAGGGTATTTATGATTTCATCATCAACAAATCCAATACAGACAATGGTGATGGAATAAAATTTATTCCCTAAGCCCTAATAATAAGCATTTTCCTTTTTTTCTTTAATACAAAAGAATAAATTAGAAAAAACAAATAATTATACATAGTTCACGGCGACATGGACTACCAGAGCCAACATCCAGAGCACGCATCCCAGGTTGCAAATTTTCCTCCAGCAACTGAAGGCAGATGGCATGCATGTGTGGTGCAGATATAGTGGCATTGTAGCCTATCGGCATGGGGCTGTCGACATAAGGCGGGGTTCCGTTGGGTACAAACAAAGCTCTATCAATGGTTTCCATTACTTCAGCTATCTTGCTTGATGTGATTACTCCGTAACGCTGCAAATTCTCTACCATCCCTTTGTTTTTGTTGACGGCATTCGCAGAAGAGAATTGCTGTATTTATTGAAAAATTATATTTAATTTGCATTCAATTTTTTTTAACAGAGATAGTAAAAGGACATGATTAAGGAGCATAAACAATTAATAATACTGTTCCACTGTTCCTTACTTTTCTCTTAAACTTTATCCCCTTGGTAAGAGGGCAGAGTGATACAAAGCAATTAAGTATTGAATAAAAGTTAAATCTAGGGTGATCAATTCAGGTGCCCTAAAATTCCAGTTATCAAAAGATCCAAAAAAAAAAAGTTTACTTAGTACTCAAAGGGTCTTCCCCTATTCCCCTTTGTCCACAAGAATTAACAGTAAAAGACCATCATTTACTTCCAAAAAAAAGATTCCATATTTGAAAAAAAAAAATTAACAGTAAACTAGTCGGATAATTGAAAAAGTATTCATGATTTCTCTATTTAGTCGCATAGTTAAACAGTCAACGTTGAAAACATATAAAGGATTTCAATATATCATGAACTGCACTCTGAAATACAAAACATGCAAGAAAGATACACAGAGACAGAAATGGATTACCTCCATCGTATATAAGAGAGCGTTTCCAGTGACGAAGTTAGCGTTTGGGTTGGGAGGAGAATGGTGATGATGGGGTAGTGAGCTGACACAGTAATCTTGAAACTGTAACTGGTAAAGATGCTTTGCGTTTAACGTTTTTCGGCTTATTTCTCGCACTTTCCTTCACACGACCACTCCCCCGCTCATATATCTCTACACGTGAGAACCCGTCGAGTCTTTTGGGCTTATTGTTTGGAGAGATGACGGGCATTTTTTTTATTTTGGGCTTTATCATGATTGATTCATTGACGTGAACTAAAGACAGTAGAGGCTTACACATGTCTATTATCTAGTACAAATTGTGTTACATAGTTTATCACCTGCCTTTAATTTTGATACACACTTCAAGTTTTTTATATTATCAATTAATTATGAATCATATATGTAACTTTAAGATTATTAATATCAAAATCAAACATTTTTAATAATGGGACAATTCATGTTGATTAACTATGTAAAAAAAAATCTTTACAAGTACATAACAATTAAATCCTATCACATTTCATCTTCTCTTTTAGGTGTCAGTTCAAAATATAAATGGACTTCCCTTCATCACAGAAAGGTCACTAGGATTGGCAATGTGATAATCTATGTCTAATCGAATATAGTTCTGCTAGCTTGCACTGTGATTAGGTATGGATCCTGAAAATTGATATTCCCAAGTTATTCTCACTACTCATTCAAGTATTATTATTTTCAAAAGATAAGCACAACAAATTTGTCCCTCCTCTATTACCGTGGTTTCATTAATCAAGCGGTAGAAGTTAAGAAGCATCAAGCAATAGAAAGAAACTACAGAGTTCTCACCCCAGCCTTTCTTTCCCCTTTCATTTTCCATGTAGAGAATTAGTTGTATCTCATACAGCTTCTCACCGACAAATCATAATGAGAAGCTTTTCACTCGATTGATGATAGGGGGAAGAGAAGTTACATATAAGTATTTCAAATGTTTTAGAAATCCAAAAGTAACTGAGGAAGAATACTCTCCAAATGAGTAGCTTCTATTTGACTAACACCCTCTGCCTCTGCTATAGCAGCAGCACGCTGAACGGCCTCTGCATCAACAGAAAAGATTTTGTCAAGAAGATAGAGAATATGTGCCAAGTCATAGTCTCGAAGAAGCATAAATGTGTTTCTCTTTTAAGATGGGTAAACCTGTAACAAAAACCCGGAGAAGTTCACAAGTAAGCTTCAGCGCATTGGCATTAGCTGCATTGAAAAAGACGGACAATTGAGTAACCTGTAACAATTTGCGATAATAACGCAACTATATTGTGACGTAATCACAGAACCTCTACAAAGTAAGAAATCTGCCGATAGAATGATATAATAGTAATAAGGTATAAATACCAGAGGTTGGGCGATTCTTCCTTGATGTTCCAACTCCCACCTGTAGCAGGAAAACTCATTTGCAGATTATTGACACACTTTAAGCAGGAAATATTCTGTAACTAAATATAATAGAATAACTAACATATTGGAGAATCCAAGTCCTAATCAGGATACTACTGCTGTCAATGGCACCCAGTCAGTTATAGATTACAAAACTTACTTTGAAAATCAAGTTATTTGTTAAACAGATTGATAGTCATCTTACTCTGAAAATCAAATGTAGGAAAACCTAAAAATAATGAAGAAAAGAAATTGAAAGGGAAACACTTGGAGCAAAAAATGGTCCCTCACCAAACATTTCGGGAAAGAAGAGTTCCAAGTGATACTATAATCAATTTAGTAAATTACTATGCACTCCATTGTATTTTGTGCTTAGTGCTTACTACACAAATCTCTCATCAATTTTGAAAACCTACACAAAACAACTTTTCATTTATAAAAAAACACTACAATTAACTCAAAATGCTGCCAGGCCTCACGGATTTGTTAATTAAACTGTTAGCACATGGTTTGCATGGATGTTAATGTGGTCATTTCAGATATTAAGAAATAAAGTGAGACAGAAAGATGATATGTAGGAATATAACCAAACAAGTGGTTGGTTAATTTGTTAGTCAAGTAGTTTAGTTAGTTGGTGATTAGTTAGATGTATATGTGATTAGTCACTCTCTCTATTCTATATAAGCCACACATAAGCTTTGAGTCAAACAGCTTTTCTCATTTGAATCCAAGTTCAATTATTGTTTTTTCACTTTCTCTCAATTCTCTCTCTGGATTTTGCCCTGTTTCTCAACAAGGGATTTCATTTTCTATAAAGTAGATAGGATTGAAAGACCTAGCAAGAAAACGCAATAAAGGTTGAGAATGACAGAACAAAAACAATTCCAGTTTTCCATACTACCAATTGAACAACAGAAAAGACTAATCTAATTCAACCAACGAATTGCATATAGCATTAGAATTGGAAATGTGACAAGGGGGATAAATTTGAAAACCTCGGAGTCCAAAGCATCGTTGGCTTCAATTTTTTCACGCTCTGCAGCAAGGGATCGCGCGGTCCAAACGCGCTTCAAAATTGCATTAATCAGATCCTGTTAGTCACAAACAATTAGGTATTACATAACAATCGAATTAAAATGAAATTGTGCTAAAAAATAAAAAAGAGGGAGGAAAGGGTTGCAGGGTTATACACACTCAAAGGTGGCTTCCTCCATTGCAAGATGTGGTTGATTACAGCAATACGTGTTTCAACTTCTCCAATCACCGCCACGATTACAATAGTTTCCTCTTTGGAGGTAAATCAAATCAAATGAAAATAGAGGAAACAAAATTTCTTCTTTTTTTCCCTCACTCCTTCACCTGCCTTAACTGCTTTAAGTTGTTAAACGGAGAAAAATATTATAACAATGTTTTTATAGCTCAGCGGTAGAGCGGCCATCTTGAATGTGAAGCACAGCAGTTCGATTCTGACTTACATCTATACAAATATTTTAACCTTTTTAAAAAAATTCAATTTTTTATAATTATTTGGTGATTGGTGGAGGGTGGTGGCAGCCGAGGACAAAGGTCGACTGCAACGACCGAGCTGAGGATGATTATAGCTGCCAGGGGTTGTGTTCGAAAAGGTGACCAAAAAAATTGTCAATAGTCACCAAAATAATCATCGATATATAGCTAACAATGATAAAAAGATGAAATAGATAAAAATATTATTTAAAATATGGGACATGAGGAAAAGATGATAGAAAATGAAAAGACAAAATGATTTTTTCTTGAATATATAATTTATATCCCTCTTAACAATAATAATAATTGTTCCGTCCGAATATCTCTATCCGAGATATATGAAGGGAATTTGTATGATATTCTTAATTTCACATATCTCACAAGTGTTTCCCTCAATGAATAGCTTAACAGAATAATGTATTCTGCTCCTACGTATCCGATCTGGAATCAAAACTAAAAACGTAGTTCTTTTCAAGGGATGAACCCCTATTTATAATCTTTATTATGACAGTTATTCCCCGTACTCGATATCCCTTCGTGTAGCTGAGTTGTGGGAAAAGGTGGTAGTTATCCTCCATCGTGCCATACTTTAACAGTTAATAGCGACGAGAGGGGAATCGTGATTCCTAATTATGGGGTCGAGCCACTAGTACCGATCCCTAAAGAAAATGTGGTCTACATGGGCCGCAATGTGGATACTTAGTTCAGATCCATACTTAATTTTATGTGTAATAACCGAGCATGTACCGAGCTGGTTATTTGTCTAATATCTCTATTTGTTCATACTCGATTATCCGATCTTTACCATGTCGGTTATCCGACCTTACCTATGCTCGGCCCATACAATAATTGTTGGGCAGTGTTACTCAGAGTTGAGGCCCAAACTAGTATTCTGTTTGGGCAAGTCCACTTAATTTGCTGGTCTGTCTCGGCTTTTCTCCTTGTGCTGGTCTCAACCTCTTCTACCTTCTAATGTGGTTGTTATGTTAGTTATTTTGGTGATTAACCATAACAGAATCTGTTAAGCTTTTGAGTGTTAGGTAGAGTATATATAGTTGGGTGTATTTGGGGTTTAGAGTGCTGCTGAAAAAGAGAGATATCATCTTCTGTGAGTGATAGGAAATCAGAGGAAAAGGAGAAAGAATGAGAGTGTGAATTGAATCAGCAAGATTCAATCTCTGTAACTGTTGTAAACATTGTTCTACATAGTGAAACCTTCTCAGTCGGATCCTGTCCCCCAGATGTAGGAGCGAAGCTCTGAACTGGGTTACCAATCTCTGGTTTTCACTCTTCCTCTCTAATCTTTTGTTTCTACTTTGATTTTTACTACATTTTATGTTTCTATATTTTCTGCATATTTGCTCCGCTAGCATTGTGTGTTTGCGATTTTCAGGTTACAGGTTAATCTCAACAATTGGTATCAAAGCTTGGTCGATAAATCTTGAAGGCATGACGACGACCAAGTTCGACGTGGAGAAGTTCACAGGGAAGAATGACTTTGGTTTATGGAGGCTCAAGATGAAAGCCTTGTTAGTGCAACAAGGGCTCGGCGATGCCCTTGCCGGTGCGGACAAATTACCGGCGACTCTTTCAGACAAAGAGAAGAAGGACATCATCGAAAAGGCTCATAGTGCCCTAATCTTGAGTCTTGGTGACAAGCCCCTGAGGGAAGTCTCGAAGGAGAAGACCGCAGCAGCGATCTGGCTAAAACTGGAAACTCTATACATGACAAAGTCCTTGGCAAACCGTTTGTACCTGAAACAAAGACTCTGCACCTTCAAGATGCAAGCTGGAAAATCGGTTGAAGAACACATTGATGAGCTCAACAAGATCATTCTTGATCTTGAGAACATCGATGTAAAAGTTGATGATGAAGATCAGGCTCTGTTGCTGGTTAGTTCCTTGCCAAGTTCCTATGAAAACCTGAGTGACACTCTGGTTTATGGCAAGGAATCTTTGTCCCTTGATGATGTCCAGTCAGCTCTCATTTCTAAAGAATTGAAGAGAAAGTCAGAAGGAAAGGAGGAAAGTAACAGTGAAGGGCTATTTGTTAAAGCAAAATTTGAGAAAAAGGGATCGAAGCAGAAAAGTAAGAACAAGGGTAAAGACAAAGATAAGTCCAAGAAAAGGTGTTTCCAATGCAAGAAGGAAGGCCATTTCAAAAAGGACTGTCCTGAGAAGAAACACAAGAAAAGGTATGAAAGTGAAGATGAAGTTGGCAGTGTCTCTGTAGCTTCAGAGGGGTATCAAAGTGCTGATGTGCTAATGGCAACTACTAGCATGATCGAAGATGATTGGGTTCTTGATTCGGGGTGTTCCTTTCACATGACCCCGAAGAAAGAATGGTTCATTGGGTATAAGGATACTGATGGAGGCAAAGTCATCATGGGAAACAATGCAGTTTGCAAGGTTGTTGGAATCGGGTCAATCAGGCTAGGGTTTGAAGATGGGACTGCAAGGGTTATAACTGGTGTCAGATATGTTCCTAAGCTAAAAAGGAACTTAATTTCTCTGGGTATGCTTGAAGAGGCAGGGTGCACTTACAAGGCAGAGAATGGAGTTCTAAAGGTGTTCAAAGGATCACTCATGGTTATGAAAGGTCGCAGAGATCATGGCATTTACAGATTAAAGGCTCAGGTTATCACTGGATCAGTTTCTGCAGTAACTTCAGACACAGATAAGACTAGCTTGTGGCACCGGAGGTTGGGGCATGTCAGCCTCAGAGGGATGCAGATTCTGAGCAAGCAAGGAGTCCTAGCAGGTGACAACATAGAAGAACTCCCATTTTGTGAACATTGTGTGTATGGCAAGATGCATAGGGTCAAGTTTACAACTGGACAGCACAATACAAAAGGGATTCTGGATTATGTCCACAGCGATTTGTGGGGGCCAGCAAGAACCACTTCTCATGGAGGTAACAAATACTTCATCACCTTCTTAGATGACTATAGTAGGAGGGTTTGGATTTACTTAATTAAAAGTAAAGATGAAGCATTTAAAACCTTTAGAGAATGGAAGGCTATGATAGAAACCAAAACTGAAAGGAAAGTGAAGAATTTCAGAACTGATAATGGGTTAGAGTTTTGTAGTGATAAATTTACTAGTTATTGTAAGGAACAAGGTATCACTAGACACAAAACTGTTAGACATACACCACAACAAAATGGATTGGCTGAGAGAATGAACCGAACTCTATTTGAAAGAATGAGGTGTATTCTATCCTATGCTGGAATGCCTATTAAGTTTTGGGGGGAAGCAGTGCACACTGCCTGCTACCTCATTAATAGAAGCCCCTCCACGGCTATAAATCTAAAAACACCTTATGATATGTGGAATGGGAAACCAGCAGGGTATTGCCATTTGAAAGTTTTTGGTTGTGTTGTATATTATCATGTTAATGAAGGAAAATTGGCTCCAAGGGCTAAGAAGGGGTATTTTGTTGGTTATCCGGATGGGGTAAAAGGTTACAGAATATGGTGTGCTGAATCTAAGAAGTGTGTTATCAGCAGAGATGTTAAGTTTCAGGAAAATGAAGTGTACAAGTCTGGGAGAAGCCTAGAGGAACAAGCCACTGACCAAAGGGATTTGGAGAAATTTGAGTTTGAGGTGGAGCACACAAGAAATGGCAGCAATCAACCAGAAAGGTCTCATCAGAATGATGCAGTAACTGATTCAGCAGAAAGGTCTCAGCACACAGAAACTAACTCAGAAAGTGAAATAGAAAGTGCAGAAACTGGTCAAGCAGAGAATCAAGATTACTGGTTAGCCAGGGACAGAGACAGGAGAGACATAAGGGCTCCTCAGAGGTATGGGTATGCTGATATGATCAGCTATGCCCTTCACACTGCTGAAGAAGTCAGTAATGAAGAGCCAAGAACTTTTGCAGAAGCAGTAAAATGTAGGGACAGCCAGCAGTGGATGTTTGCTATGACAGAAGAACTTAACTCACTTGACAGAAACAGCACCTGGGATCTGGTACCTAGACCTAAAGGCACAAAGATAGTTGGAAGCAAGTGGATTTTCAAGAAGAAGGAAGGGATTTCTGGGGTGGAGCCTCCTAGATTTAAAGCTAGGCTAGTGGCCAAAGGCTTTACTCAAAAGGAGGGGATTGACTACAATGAAATATTTTCCCCAGTGGTCAAACACACTTCCATTCGTGTAATTCTATCCATGGTTGCTCACTATGATATGGAATTAGAACAAATGGATGTAAAAACGGCTTTCCTTCATGGAGATCTCAAGGAGACTATTTTTATGCAACAACCTAGTGGTTTTGAAGTTCAAGGCAAAGAAGATTGGGTGTGTCGGTTGAAGAAATCCCTATATGGACTCAAGCAATCTCCTAAACAGTGGTATCTAAAATTTGACTCATTTATGTTAAAGCACAATTATGTTAGAAGCCAGTATGACTGTTGTGTCTATTTTAAACAATTGCAAAACAACACATATGTCTATCTTTTGTTATATGTAGATGATATGTTGTTAGCTTGCAAGGATATGAGTCAAATAAATCTTCTAAAGGATCAACTTAAGAAGGAATTTGATATGAAAGACCTTGGGGCTGCACAGAAAATCTTGGGAATGGAGATAATCCGATTTAGGGACAGATGCAAGCTTATAGTATCTCAGAAAGGCTATCTTAGCAAAGTGGTGAAGAGATTTAACATGAGTGATGCAAAGCCAACAAGTGTTCCTTTGGCTTCTCATTTTAAACTCTCATCATTACAATCTCCTAGCAACTTTGAAGACAAGGCAGCTATGATCAAAGTTCCATATGCTAGTGCAATTGGTAGCATCATGTACGCTATGGTCTGCTGTAGGCCTGATATCTCTCATGCAATCAGTGTAACCAGTAGGTTCATGAGCAAACCAGGGATGGAACATTGGAAGGCAGTGAAATGGGTTCTGAGATATCTAAAGGGGACTCAAGACATGGGGCTGGTCTACTGCAGAGGTAAAGAATTATCTCAGCAGGTGCAAGGTTTCGTAGATTCTGATTATGCAGGAGACTTAGATAAACGGAGGTCTTTAACTGGCTATGTATTCACTCTTTTCGGGAATACTATCAGCTGGAGGGCTTCTTTACAGCATATTGTGGCTCTCTCAACCACAGAAGCAGAGTATGTTGCTCTTGCAGATGCTGTAAAAGAAGCCATTTGGGTTAAAGATCTAGTTTCTGAATTGGGTGTAAGACTGAGTTCTGTTTGCTTGCATTGTGATAGCCAAAGTGCTATTCACTTAAGCAAAAATCAGATGTACCACGAGAGGACTAAACATATCGATGTTCGGCTGCATTTCATCAGGGACATAATTGAGAAAGGGACAGTTGAAGTGGTCAAGATTCACACTGCTGAAAATCCAGCAGATATGGTTACTAAACCAGTAACACTTAGCAAGTTCAAACACTGTCTTGACTTGCTAAGAGTTGGAGTTGATTGATGATTAATTTGGACAAGAGGATTCTGTTCTGAGAAGTTGTTGTTTTTACTGTTTGAACTCTGTGAAACAAGGTGGAGAATTGTTGGGCAGTGTTACTCAGAGTTGAGGCCCAAACTAGTATTCTGTTTGGGCAAGTCCACTTAATTTGCTGGTCTGTCTCGGCTTTTCTCCTTGTGCTGGTCTCAACCTCTTCTACCTTCTAATGTGGTTGTTATGTTAGTTATTTTGGTGATTAACCATAACAGAATCTGTTAAGCTTTTGAGTGTTAGGTAGAGTATATATAGTTGGGTGTATTTGGGGTTTAGAGTACTGCTGTAAAAGAGAGATATCATCTTCTGTGAGTGATAGGAAATCAGAGGAAAAGGAGAAAGAATGAGAGTGTGAATTGAATCAGCAAGATTCAATCTCTGTAACTGTTGTAAACATTGTTCTACATAGTGAAACCTTCTCAGTCGGATCCTGTCCCCCAGATGTAGGAGCGAAGCTCTGAACTGGGTTACCAATCTCTGGTGTTCACTCTTCCTCTCTAATCTTTTGTTTCTACTTTGATTTTTACTACATTTTATGTTTCTATATTTTCTGCATATTTGCTCCGCTAGCATTGTGTGTTTGCGATTTTCAGGTTACAGGTTAATCTCAACAATAATAATTTTCGTCAAGGTTAAATTTGACATATCAATATATCATAAGTCTCTGTCACTTTCTTCTCTACTTTCTTTACATAATATGAGAGAAAGAATTTAAGGTGAGTCTCACCACATGTTTCGCTGGTAGAAGCTCTGCCAAAAGTATGCCGCTAATTGTGTCTTCAAAAACATGGAAATTTGTTTGAAAATAAGACTATAATGAGATGCAAATTGGTGTACAAGTCGTAGAAATGGAAATAGTGAGGTTAATTAGCACTTGCCTTAGCAAATCGTTATGCATTGAAGCTACATCAATTTGATATAACTAATACTTCTTTACATGGAAACTACAAGAAGTTTACATAGAGCTAGACTTGGACCTTGTCAAAGAAAGATATTGACCCGCAGTAATAATTTTTTCTTCTAACCTTTGTCTCATGCGTTCCGTATCTTTTTAGAATCGAAAACGTCGTTCTATCTGACTCCAACCTGCCTAAAATAGGTTTAAATTTTTTTCCACACTAAAAAGGATAAATTTATTTGATATTACTGCTTAAATTAGCAATAATTGGTCAAAACTCCATCAGCAATAACTAGAAGCAAAGCATGCAATTCCAGGGTAAATTTTGTTTATTGATCAGTGTCTTATTAATCAGATATACGGACCGTTTTTTTTGTGTGCATGTTTTTTGCCCCATGAGTTTCACGTTTATACAACCAGTAATCCCCATTACAAAAAGTTTAAAAAAACAAGCAGATTTGCAATAATGAACATGCGACTGCACTTGCACAAACGAATCTTTTTTTAAAAAAAATAAATTAATAATACAATTTGATTTCTTTCTTTTTCAGTTTCTCCTATACAATCGTAACAAGTGGAGGGCAGTTACCCAATGGGTGACATTTCGGAAATAATTGGCGTGGTACCAGGGAGGCCATATGAACTGAATCATAAGATAAATGAATGAATGAGTAAAAGAAACAAGCATGCATAATTAAGGCCACTGCCAATAAGGAATCTTCTTTAAAAAAATAGGCATGTGTTATCAAATTAATGCATATACCCCTTGAAACATAATTGTGAGCCCATGGCTCATGCCATAACTTGATGGATCAAAGGTGCAGATTTCCAATTGTGAATAATGGTATTCGGATATGGATCCTTTAACTTTAGGACAGGAAAGTTACGATAATTTTATATTTATACAGTAGAGAGAAAAGCAATTAAAATAGAAAGATAAGATGAGAAAGAAAATGAATAAAAAGAGAAATAAAGAGAACGGTAGATGACTTTGCCGTCCTAGAGTTAGAGGATCAAAACCCTCATATTCCCGTTGATAAAAATTGTTTGTGAAAAGTGAGGAAAAAATTATAGACAAATTAATATCCATCAATTATTAATTTATTTACGGTCTTATTTGCCAGTACCCAGTTTCATTGAATAACACGGGGGCTTTGCAAGGTAAAGTAATATATACATGGATAAAACCATATAACTGGACTTGGAGAATCTGTTTGGAAGCTTAATTAGTTTCATGCTTCCATGAAAACGAGAAGCATATCTGATGGCCTGCATCTGATCTGACTATATATATATATATTGCAAACACACACAAGGCAACGTTAGCGTCAGAATTTCAACCTAGCTGGCAACTACAGCGGTTTAAAATTTTCAACCGTTGGAGTTGCTATGCCAATTCAAGGCAAAGCAAACAGCTCCCACACCCTAATATCACCATCAAGACTTCCACTAAAGAGCGTAACGACCCCGTTTGAGTTACCTTCTTCACCACATGAAACTGCCACCAATGACTTAATGGGTTTCTCGTGCCCTTCCAACACTGCCCTACAACAATATCCACTACTCCCTTTTTCCCGTTGCCAGATCCTCACCGTCTGATCTGCTGACCCACTCGCCAACAAATCACCTACGCCGATCAAACACAGTATGGCCCCACCATGACCCCGCAACGTCTCCACCGAAACGACACCGTTTTCCCCACCGCGCTTCCTCTCCCATCGGCATATCGTCCCGTCGCAACCACCGGAAAACAACGCCGTCCCGTCAAATGCAAGCGCATTAACGCTCGATTTCATCTTCCCTATGGTGCTCAACGTGTGCCGTTTCATCTTATCATCCTTTTCCCAAACTTTGATGCACCCATCCGCGGAGGCTGTGTAAATGGTGCCGTCGTTGGCGACGGCGACGGCGTTGATTGCGTCTTCATGCGCCTTAACGGACTCCAAACACCGATAATCTTCTAAGTCCCAAATCTTAAAGCTCTTATCCCATGAAACAGAGTACATAAGCCTCTTGTTCACTGCTAAACCCGACACCGTGTCACAATGTTGGATCCATAGCCTCCTCCGGTGGCGTCTGACGCTGACGTAGTTCTTTGGCATCATGCAACGTCGCAACCGGTCCTTCATGGTGGGGAGGGATGACAAGAGACGGTGTCGTTTTGAGGGAGTGATGAGCCATACGCGAATCTTGCAGTCCTGGTGAGCGGTGAAGATTCTCGAACCGTCGCTGCTGAAGGCGATGGACTTGACGAAGCCTGAGGCGGCGTTGTCATTGAATGCGTCGACGCGGGTGTAGTGGGAGAGGTCGAAGACGTTGATGAGGTTGACAGATGCGGCGTAGAGAAGGTTTTGGTGGACGGCGAGGCACGTGATGTGGGGTGTTAGGGTTTTGAAGGAAGTGACGCAGTGGTAGTTCATGAGGAATCTAGGGTTTGGGGGCTGAAGGTAGAGAGTAGTGGTGAGGGTGGAGGCATCCATTCTGGACGTGGAAGGTTCAGAGTGCAGAGACAGTGCGATAGATAGAGAAGAATATGATGATGATGGTGCATTCAGATTCACACTGATTCGGTGTTTTGAGCGAATCGGGAGTAGCTGAAGCGGGAACATAAGTAATGGTTGGGATTTCTTGTTGGAGGGGCACGTGGCTTTGGACGAGGTCCAACACGTGGCAGATGCAGAACGCTTTGGGAGTAACTTGGTGGGGCAAAAAAAAAAATGGAGTGGCGGGCTCCACCAAGATATGTGGTCCCATGGAATCAGATGGGTCAACCTTTATGGTAGAGCAATTCGAAAGGAAGTATTCGATTTAGGTTTTTAACCCTCTTTTAATGAATTATATAATGTTATATAGGATTTAAAAATATGTACTGCTTCTGTCTTTATTATAAATAAAATTTTGTCTTTATTATAAATAAAATTTAAATAAAATATATATATATTAATGAAGTTGGTTAATCTTATTTAATATTGTTAAAAAAATTAAGGGTATTACCTAAAGTAAAATTTCAATTTTTATTAAATACATCCCACATTGAGTTATTAAAAAGCAAAATTGATATTAAATGAAGGGAATTTTAGGAACAATATCATTAAATAGGATGGAAGTAGTTAAAATTTGCTTATATATTTAATCAAAAATTTTGAGACTTTTTTGCTTATAATAAGAACCGGAAGGAATACTAATTTTCACTCAAATGTTAGAACCAACAATTAACTTTCTTTGCATTACTTTAGTGTTGTCAAATTATAAATTATTATTTGAATCAAACATTTTTATTAATATATTAATTTATGATTGGTTAATAATATAAAAAATTATATATTTACCTTAATTAAAAGTGCATAACAATTAAATCCTTGATAAAATTCCTTACAATAAGTCAATTTATAACAACATCAAAATCTTTTCTTTTTTAGATGAAATTAGTTATATAAGTCTAATTAGTCCGAAATTCTACAGAATAAAATATTGTAATGAACACTCCTATGTTCAACATTACTTGTAGAGATGTCCTTCTAATTGTCTCAACTTGACCTGATACCACAAATTTCAAAATGTATATATTTTTTCCGATTATGTATAAGTAATATAATAAGATTTTTTACTCAAATTAATCACCTTTTACATAAAGTGATAGTATATTTATATTAATGTTATTTGTTTTGTAATACATATTATAAAGTATATATACATCGGTTTTAATTTTCTATTTCTTTAATTTGATGATTTAGCTATATATATAATGTTTGGTTTTGTACATCATGTGTCAACATATGGAGTTGCTCCGGTTTCATCTTGGTCATTATAGGAGCATAGTCGGTTCAAGAGTGAGTCAAAACAAATGATCATATCAAAGTGTGTGAGAGCGTGATTATAAAAGAATGTGTCAGGGCCCGTCTGGGGCAAGTTAATCTAATTCTAACCCATTCTACAAACCTTCTTAATTGTGTATTAGTATCAAGGAAAAATGTAAAATGTAAACACTTCATTTAATTATCAACTAAACGCTCACATAATTTCTGGACACACGAGTAGCAATTAGGTCAATTTCTCCTATGTGTGATAAACACTAACTATAAGTTCCTTAACATTTTTTTTTATAAACCAAAGTATATTAAAACAAGTATTGGGAGTACTTGAACCCATATATGCAAAAACAAAAAAACATGAAAGATCAAGTGTAAGTACCATATTGAACCTACAAAGATAACAAAACAATATGGCTATTACACGAACCGAAACCTCGTCTGGATCCCAAAAAAGAATTGAGTGAACACTCAAAGATTACAACAATCCACCCCAAAAAAAAAAAGATAAAAACTCCTCAAAAATAGTCCCCCCCTGAAAATATTCTTCCACTTGATTCAACAAAAACCAATTACCTGCTTAGAGTCTGTTTGGCATGTCGCTTCTGCGAGCTTATAACGGATAGCTTATAACGGATGAGAAAGTAGTCGCGTTTGGCAAGCGCAATTGTCACGAGCTTATAACGTTTTTTCATGAGTTTATAGCGTTTTTTCCGATACTACTTGAAGTAGCATTTGAGCTTATAGCTTATAGCGTTTCATTTTTTTTTTCACTTTTACCCGTATTATCTTAATTTAATTTTATCTTTATCATATTCTCTGTCTTTTATGTAAAATCATTAATGAAGATGTCCTTTTATGTCATTTTATATTTTTCAGCTAATTCAACCGCTAGTTTTACTAAACACTTTCACAAAAAATAAGTTAGCTTATCCACTATCCGTTATCAGCTACCTCATTCGTTATAAGTTATCCGCTATCAGCTAGCTTATCCGTTAATAGTTAGTTTTACCAATCAGACTCTTAGCCTTTATGGAGCTTAAACAAACACAAGTCATTATGGCAACTTAATAAAAGTCCGAGATGCTGAAAGTTGTCCCTGAAGACCAAAGGACCAAAAAACAGTATTGAAGCTAAATAGAAATGCGAAGCATCACTTGATTATCAGCTTCTAGCTTATATGACTAGCTTATAAGCTTGTTTACAAAAGTAAGGGGTGTTTGATAAACAAGCTTATCTTACTGTATTATAATTTTTTTCATAAACTAATTTATTAAACTTATTCATTTGTACCCTTATTTTTTTTAATGAAATTCATATACTTTACCCATCTTTTTATGTCATTTTAATTATATTTATAAGTTAGTTCAACAACTAATTTTATCAAATGTTTCAAATTCAGTCAGTTAACTTTTCAACTATCATTATCAGCTATAAGCTAAAAATTAACTTATCAGCTATAGGTTAGATTATCAATTACAAGCTAACTTATTAACTATTTTTATCAAACAAAGCATAAATTGAAATATAATGACATAATCAACACATTAATAAAAAAGTAAGGCGACTGTTCTTTATAAGTTAAGATATATTTAAGTAATTTCATATATCGATTAGTACTTGCGGGTACAACTACCTCAATACCTGTCTCATTTCATTAATAAGCGAGTAAAGAAAAAAATGCATTTATTTTATCTGCGGGTACTCGTTAAACTACCAGACAAAACCCATAATGAGTTTTACCTATGATTATCCACGGATATAAATAATTTTACCATCTCTAGTGATGGTGAGCTAATTAATACTATATTCTTTAAAATGTTTGATGATTTGATCTCTTTTAACTATTTAACGCCAAAAATTTTGGATGCACCGTTACTTTATTATTCATTGGATCCACTTTAGCTTAACCTTTTTCATTGTTTATAATTTCCAAAACCTTTTCTTTATCACGAATATTGTTGCTTATTTTTACCCGTTTGTGCTATTTTTTAATCGAAGTTCGTTTTCAATGAAATCACATTATTCCAAACAATGAAAGTAAAACAATACAATGTTAACTTTGAGGTGGACAAACATATAATATAGGATAGATATATGGTTATAGATTGTAAGTTGAAATCTTAGTTTTATATGTGAATTTTTTATGTCAAATTATACGAATTTTTTATTTTATGAATTTCCTATAATCGCAGTATATAATCTGCTTTGATCAAACTGAAAAGATGAATTAATTAGTTGAGGTGTATACAACTATCTTACAGACGGATGAACAACAAAAAAACAAATGAAGCAAACACGATAATCGTTTAAAAAATTTGTTTTCAACGTGCGATGATTTATTTTTTTAGGAAAAATTATACCAACTTCTTTTGAGTTAGTTTAATTATATTTTGCATTTTTACTATTTTAAAAACTACATTTAATTCTCTTTAGTGATGGTCGGTGTGATTACAATCACCTTCCTCCAAAAAAAGGTAAGTTAAATATTATGATAATTAAATTTCGAAGTATCGGAGCTGAATATAACTTTTATAATAAGAAATATGTTAAGTATAATTAAACTAAATTTGAATGAAGGCCCGTATAATTTTCCCTTTATTCACTGCTTTACATTTGAAATATTCTGATGCATCGACAGCATCGTCACATCCACAATAAAAAATAAAAATTGGAAGCACGATACGATAGTACCTCAATTCTTTTTGTTTTTTTTAACGTGTGATGATTTGTTTTCTTTTACTGTTTTACTTTTAAAAATTCTTATTCATAGTCAATTTATTTTTCATTCAATTTTTTTTTTTATAAATATAAGTGTATTGATTGAGGGTACTTGGGATATCCAATACCCCAACCCAGATACAAGATAAAGAAAAAAAAGTTCAGACCCAATTTAAATAACATAATAACTCAAAGAAAATCAATATACCTATTACAAACGACTAGATTTACATAACTATAAACCTTTCCATGCTCCTGCGAAGAGCCCGAATCGGCCTTGTCAATATGGGTAAAGACAGAGAGCACAACACTCTACTGTGCTAGTTATACACATTTTTTTCATCCACTTACTTTAGCTTTATTATTAGTGATATACATATACATATCTTTCTTCTATCACACGAAGAAAATCTCTCTTTTTCGTTAAATCAACAGCCGTGGAGTCCTCATTAATTCAAGCATAGATATTTGCCTTATTTACAATATTCCATACCTTCGGTTTATTCTTGCTTAGGTCTGAAACCTCTTTTATTTTGCTTTTTATTTTATGAAAGCTCGTTTTCATCAACATTAATTTACACAAAGATAGTGAGCTAAATTTCATTCATCTTTTAACGAGTGACAAAATCTTTTTTTTTTTTTTGTAAGGTATATCTAAACTTGAGATGAAGAGAGAAATTAAGTTAAAGTAGTAGTAAAGTAATTTATGAGATTCGATCAAAGAACTAAATATTTAATATACTACTTTTTTTTTTGGTAAATAATATTTAATATTTAATACTACTGGAGTTCTTTTTTTTTTTGAAGGATATACTACTTGAGTTAACTCGTGTATATTTATACTTTTTTTACGTGTGAAAAATTTTATATTTTAATTTGTCGTGACTATTATTTTTCATCCACTTGAGTTTAACCTTTTTTTAGTTTTTCTTTTTCAAATCTTTCTTTCTTATGAATATCATTTCTCACATAATTAATTTTATGCTCACTACCAAATAGTAGTTTATCGAAATGGAAGTGGATAGCGACCTAGATGAACTTTACTTGCAATGTTAGAGATCGAATCCCGGAATCATCATTTTTGGAAGGACTTTACCTAATTACCCCCAACTTGAGGATTACCCTCACGGTTATGCATGTGAGGATACCCGATATCAAAGACCAACAACTTAATTTCTACTCGCTTCAGAGCCCTCTTTTAGTGTGTGCTACTTTTCATATGAAATATCGTTTTCAATTAATTAACATTATTTAGATGAATCCCCTCACTATCAATAATGTTGGGAGATGTTAATAAGGGTTGACACATCTGGTCAAGTCTTCCACCCATATTATAATTTGAGTTCGATTTTCAGATTTTTTCTATTGATATACGATATGTAAATTCCACTTTATATAAATCCTTGCCGAAGTTAGTGGTTTCCCTGACCTTGCTTAGAAGGCGTATCTTCCCATAATCTAAATTTTTTTAAATAATAATAATAATGGGAGGCATGCATCATTGTATTGTTATTCGGACTCCCAATTAAGACACTCCTGCATATATAGTAGAATCCCAGGAAAAGTAAAAAATGTATATTAATAAGTGCCATTTGGTTTCTATAAGGTGATTGAGGCTTTAAAATGAGGAAGTAAGAGGCTATCTAAAATTAGATTATTTCGTGGGTTGAGATCTCTATGTATTTAATCAAATCAATGATGAATAATTATTTTCTCATTTTAAAATTTCATTCACTTTAAAAGAGACAAATCCTGTAAAGTCATGTAGGCCAGCTATATATATACCTTGAAAGGTGAATATAATAAAATTACATGCAAATGACAATGCCTAGTACTCTAGGGTTCCATTTGAAACCTAGTTTTGTGCTTACGTGCCAGCATTGGCCAGGGTGAACACGTTCCATTCTATGTCGTATTATTCTGCTTTTTGTTAGGCAAAACTCCTTTCCATTGGAGTTGCTCTGAAAAGTATGTCATTCTTTTTGGCTCATAGAATGTTGCACAAGCGTATGCGTATTTTTTATGGCATTAAAATGAATGGTTTCTTTAGTAATGATTATGTGCACATGTAATGAACCACTTAGGTTGATTTAATGATTTTATTAATTCGCAGTAGAGCAAATGCATGTACCTTTGATTCCAATGGAGGGACAAGAACACGTGGACCGATCCTGCTGCACCTTTTTTTTTAGTGAACAAAAAAGGCCATTGAGGTAAGCTAGTGCGCTGACTTATGTGCTGACTACATCTATAATAATAGGGATGGAAAATATGTTTTTGAAAATCTGTTTAACGCGCGGAGTAGATGGACGGAAGTGTGGATAAATATTATTTTATTGTAATATATATTAAATTTTGAAATTGGGTAAAGTAAAATGCTAATTTTATTAAAAATTGATGTTTGAGAAGTATTATACTTAATTTTCTCATCAAAGATATTTTTGTTTTTAATTTTTTAACCAATACCTTAAGAATATTGATTAACATAATCATTAATTAAATATAAGGTGGAGTATATGAATGTGAAAGAAATATTAATTGTAATATCAAACTTAAATGTTTAAATAATTGCATATGCGAATATAACTTGCAAATGGGTAAGATTCTTCTAGAAATATTTAAGTAATAATTAATTATTATAACTGCTAACAATTAATGATGTAATTAGTAAAGAACTGTCAACTTAAAAATTGTTATAAGTTTATATAATAATTTTCTCGCAACAAATGCATACACTAACACTGTTACCTTTTGAATTAGTTTTTGTCTTTTACTAAGCCTCTGAATTAGTTCCCATGTATAGAATTTTTATTTTATTTTATAAATCCAATCAAATTATATAAAGGAGTATGAGGGTTATTCCAACCCTTATAAACATCGTTTTGCAAGATTACTCAAGTACAGACTCAAATACATAACATAGGTGGCAATCAAATATACAAATCTGTGTAGGAATATTGGAAATGAGTAGAGTCGAGTCGAATCCGACTCAGCTCAAGTCGATAAGAATTGATTCAGCTCGAAACTTGATTTGAATTCGACATGAACTATGTTTTAGCTTGAATTTCGATCCGATTTAAGTTCATGAACTATTCAGTTCAACTCGCGACTTAAATTACCTGATCCAAAATTCAAAATAAGACAATACCAAAAATAAAATAAAATAAGACAATCTACATAGCTATAATAAATCAACAAGTCACATAGCTAATTTTTATCTTGAACACTAGCATGCACTTCAATGGCGTGACCGTAGCTTTTATCTTGAACACGCTCCAAAACTAAATGTTGTATCACTTAGGCATGTATAATGCAAAAGCTGAATATATTCCAATAATCCAATAAAAAAAGTATATTTCAACTATTAAAAGGTCTAACTCTACTTGTTGCCAAATTCTCATGGATCTACCTGAAACATTTAAAAGCACATGCAAATATTTCATTAGCTAGTAACAATCAGCCATTGTCAAAAATTTTAAAAAAAATTAGAGAGTGTACCTATCTATCATTAAGGGCTTTGTCTAAGTTGCACTTATAAAAAATTAGTGCAAGCTTGCTCTTTTTTTTAAAGATCAATGGGAGTGCTTCATTTATATACATAGGATCCTCAAAATTTTGACTGGTCAAAGTGTATTTTATTTGTATAGTGTCGATCTAATAAATTTTATGTATTTGCACATTAACACTGTACATTGGTATATTGACATGGTACGTACGTTGGTGCGTTTTGTTTGTATGTTGTATTTAGATTTGTTTTTTGTTATTGTTATTTCTGTAATACATTAATATTTTTTTTTTTGTTAATTTTTTTTACCGATTCTTATGTTTTTTTAACATAAATAAAAATTGCTTAAAAAAACAGAAATGAAAATGGAAGTATTTGATTTTTATGTTAGTGAATGACTCTAAAAAAAATTAATCATTTTGTTTGTGAAAATTCAAAAGACTAAAATACAAATACAAAAAGTATAAAATGCAAATACATAAATTGATATTTGCTTTGACTGAGTATAAAAGAAAAAAGTTAACTTAATATCATGTTGGCATTTCTATTGGTTGAAAGGGGTCCTATCAAAATGTAGCATGGTGCACCATTTTTTAAAAGGTGCAAGCTAAAAGCTCCCATCATTACGGCCCCGTTTGGATAGCACAGTTTACAGTTTATTAGAGCTTCTCTACTGATATAAGCGTTTTTATGTAAAAAAAAAAAATAGTGTTTGGGTAAGCTTAAATAAGTAATTTATTAATCCCCAGAAACTGTTTTTAGCTTATTTTGATAAGTCAATTTTTTTAGCTTGTTGAAAAAGCTTGCTTGAAAGCTTAAATAAGAAGTTGTTTTTACATTTTATAGGACAATTATATCCCATAATAATTTGAAATTACATCAAAGCCAACATTTTCATCTTCCTTTCTCAAGTTTATAGATTTTAAAAGCGTTTCTTCGAGTATGTATCCAAACACAAAATAACTTAACTAAAAGAAGTTTAATGCATAAAAGCTTTTCACATATGTCCTTCTAATTTAAGCGTTTAAATAAGCTATTTATTCAAACGGGACCTAAGAAAACTTCAATGGAGTAATGGAATTTCAACAGCCTTGGGTGGATCAGTGGAACAGTAAGTTGGAATACAGACTCTTATATAAAAGAAAAGCCCATGCTTCGTTGTGCCTACAGAATACTTGGGGCCGATTTTAATGATTGTTAGGTCCAATGTTTACTTTATCTCAGCCCATCCAATTTTCACTGGACTTATCTCTCCACTGCTTGCACCCTGGGGTCCAAAACCAAAAATTGCAGGTGGTTAATTTTTAATTTTTTACCCTTAACATGAATAGGGCGCTAATCATTTATCGATATTCATCTAATTATTACTAACAACAAATACTAGTATACTACATCCGTTCCTTTTTTGTTTATATTTTAGATTTTTTGTTTATTATTTATTTTAAATCATTTTAGAAAATCAATGACATGAAGTGTTCATTATTATTTTTCTGACTTACTCATGATATTAATAAGTAAGAGAAAAGATAATTAGAGTCATAATAATGTTTTAAGTATTTTGATGACGAATAATTTAGTTAATATAATTAATTTTGTTGCAAGCACCTGAAAACACAGATTAAAAAAATATGGAGGGACTATACATGTTATTTTAATATGGGATTGCAAACTTTCACAACTTCATCCCCACATTTTTATTTGGATAAGAATATCATTATTTTAATAAATTAAATTAGTCATTAGGATACTTTTTGTAACGTTATAATTGAAGAAAGAAAATACTAGGTTAAACTATAGTGATGAAAGAGAATTAAACCCTTCTCGTTAAAAAATAAAAAATTAATTATGTTTTTCAAAAGTTAAAATTTATGTAATTATTTAATTTTCATTTTATAAAAAACAACTAAATTTGAGCATCAAAATAAAAAAAAAAACTAAATTTATATACAAAACTAATTCATATATATGATTGAAATGTTTTGATTATTTCATGAAAAAAAATTAAATTATGTAATTATGTTTGGAAGCTTCACAATGGATAGAGAAAAACCCCAAAATTATATAAAAAATAAATATGTTTATACAAAATTAAAAAGTTACATAATTTTAAAATTTGTATACGAAATTTATAAGTTACATAACTAAAAATGTTTGAATGAATAAATTAGTAGATCTTAGTTATTTAACACTATTCATAAATTATATAATTTATAATGAATAAATTCGTATATATTAGTTATAATTATTTTAACAAAATAAAATTTATAATTAAAACTAAATTATTATAGTTTTTTTTTTTACTTCTCACATAATATTTATATAATAAGTGAAAAAATAATCTTTTAAGATATAGTTAGATGCCTAAGCAAAGAGGTTCCTTACAATATAATTTTCTATATACACATGAATTTCATGGTCAAGTCTAACACCATATGTTTAATAGATGCAAACTATCTTCACTTGACTAATGCACCTAAGTAGTTAATTAATATAGTTGATCATAAAGTAAGTTTGATACTATTTTTTTTCATTAAATTTAATTTTTACATATTTTTTCTTCATTAAAACTAGGGTCTTGCTAACGAGCTGGTGCTCTAAAGACATTAGTTAATAAATAATCAAATGTGTGTTTTCATTAGGAAACTAAGTATACAACATCTTAAAATATTAAATAAATGAATTTTCAAACAAACCTTTTTTTTTTATATTCCTTTAAGAGTGCCCCCTAAAGTACAGTTTAGCATACTCCTTAAAACTATCGTCCACTTATTCTCTTTTTTAAATTAAATAAGTTTATTTGAATCATTAGATGCTAATAAAATTAACCTTCAGATTTTGTTTCAAATGTTTTAGTTATTTTATAATGACTAAATTAGCCTTAAGGTTAAGTTATTGATAATGAAAGGTTTTTGTCTTTTTAAGTCCCGGAAACTTAGCTGGACTTAACCGGGGGAAACAAACCAGACTTAATTGGGCTAATCTCCACAGCTTCAATCCCCATTTTAATAAATAAGCAGAATGTTAATATGTGCTCTTATGATATCGATTAAGGAATCAATAAAAATAATTTTTTATGGAAAATTATGATGCATTTATTATTCTAAAAAGTTGTATATTTAGCTTTTTCATAAAATTTTATTTTTATGAAGACAAATGCTAACAAGTGCCCTCAAAGCATTGTTTAAGAATTTTTAAAAAAGTAAGTTTTCATGAAAAATAGTGTAATCAATACATTAGGAAGAGATATACTTAGCTTTTCAATGAATAATTACTTTATTTGGATTCTTTAAACAATACAACTCCGATCTCTATTATAAGCAAAACTTAAATGGAACACACATATTAAGGAAGTTGGTTAATCTCATTTAATGTTGTTAAAAAATTAAGTGTATTATTTAAAGTAACCTTCACAGAAAACTTTAATTTTTATTAAATACATCCCACATTGAGTTATTGGAAACACAAAATTGGTATTAAATGAAAGGTATTTTTGGAACAATGTCATTAAATAGGATGAAAGTAGTTGAAATTTGCTTATATATTTGACCAAAAAATTAGAGACTTTTTTGCTTATAATAGGGACCGGAGTAGGGATGGCAATGGGTAGGGTATTATAGTACCTGTCCCCATACCCGCGTTTTAAAAAAATACCCGGATCCGGACTCATACCCGCATGGGTAGCAACTGAAGTACCCGTATCCTTACCCGCTGGGTACCTAAATATCCATATCCGCACCCATTACTCGCACTTTAAATAACTAAAATATCAATAAATAAAGAAAAACATTATTAATGTCTAAAATATCATGATAGTATATAACAAGACATAATATTCTAGTATGTTCTCCATCAAATATCATTATAGTATATAATAAAAAAGAACATTATTAAAGTCTTACGCTAGGATCTATAGGACTAGGAAGAATACGAACTCAGAAAGGATATGAACTCAAGTGATGAACAACTGAATGACGCTAAGAACTCAGGAATAATAGGAAAGTAATAAACTAACTTTCATTTCAATTTAATCATTTGTTTTAATTTTATATATATATATATATATATATATATATATATATTTCAATAATTGAAACTTACATAATTTCACAGCACAACAAACCCATGAATTAGGATAATTTTTGGCCATAAGTCACTCCAATTACACAATAAACAAGTTCGTTGGTCTAATAACAAGACGAAAATATTTATTTTACATAAGGTAGTCTCGAATGAAAATCATCATTTACACTGATGAATTAGTTTCATGATCACCATAGAGGTAACCTAAGTTTAATATTATATATATATATATATATATATATATATATATATATATATATATAATAACAATAATAATAATAATAATAATAATAATTGAAAATATTAATATATAGACATGCGGGTATGGAGCGGGTGGGTATTAAGGTACCCGTACCCGTACCCATACCCATTAAATCTTGCGGGTAATTACCTGTCCCCGCCCCCGTACCCATTGTGCGAGTAATTATCCTACCTATTATGGATAGTTTTTGCGGGTACCCACTAGGTAAGATACCCATTGCCATCCCTAGACTGGATGGAGTATCTTTAGAACACACGTTAGCAAGACCTTTTTATGAATTCTTTAAGGGCCCTAGTTAGTAAAATTGGTAAATAAAATAAGGTTTAATTAAGTTTTTAGTCCCTAAAAAGTGAGTCAGTTTTGGTTATGGTCCCTACAATTTTTTCGTTGGTTTTGATCCCTACAAGTTCCAAAACTTTGATTTTGGTCCCTGCCATAAATATTCACCCGTTAAGTATTGACCGCCACGTCAGCATAGCTATATAGGCTATTATAATATTTTTATTTTTATATAATGTTATTATTTGTTTTTTATACTTTTATTAAATGAATGAAAGACTGAAATAGCAACATTTATGATAGGAACATTTCTAGGGTTCCTGAATATCTCAGTGGTATTAAATATTATAAAAGAATGTAAAAGATTAATATTTAATTCTATATGACATTAAATATTATAAAATTAACGTACATAGGAGTGCTGACATGACAGTGCGTTAGTCACGTCAACACTTAAAAATGGATAGTGATAACAGTGACTAAAATCAAAGTTTTAAAATTTGTGGGGATCAAAACCAACGAAAAAAATATATAAGAACCAAAACTAAAACTTACTCAACGTAATTAAACCATAAAATAACGTACTTTTAGAATATAAGAATGATTTTCCCAATGGAGAGAATTCAGGTTGAGTTTAGCACCGGCCTCTAGTAGTGTTGGAAGAAGACACACATGAGGAGCTCGAGGTCTTATGAATCTCATCAAGCCCCGTGGACTTGACGGCCAATAGAGATCACCCAACCACGTTGCGTTCATTCCCTTTATTATTACTCGTTGTCTGCTTAATGAGAAGGGCATAATAAATGGTTTAATAAATTTTCAATGAATAGTTTAGCTCTCTTAAGAAGACACGCACAAGGGTGGTGATCGCGTCCTAACAAGTACTATTCCGATTTCTATTAAAAATAAAACTTAAATGGAATAATAAATTTAAAATTATTTAATCTCATTTAATATTATTAAAAAATTAAGAATATTATACCTAAAGTAATTTTCATGAAATTTTAATTTTTATTAAATGTATCCCATATTGAATTATTGAAAAAAAATTGATATTAAATGAAGGATATTTTAAGACCAATGTCATTAAATAAGATGAAAGTAATTGAAATTTGCTTATATATTAGACCAAAAATTTTGAAACTTTTTTGCTTATAATAAGGACCGGATGGAGTACTTCATCCGTTTCATATTTTTAGTTTTTGTAGTAATTTGTTTTTGTTTCAAAATAATTGAGATTTTATAAATTTAAGGTATAATTTTTTCAAATTTTTCATAGATACCCTTAGTTGATTTTGTGTCTTTTTAAATTATGCTTCTTGATTAAATATTTTATTTAATTTTTTATTGAATATTTTGATATATTTACATATAAACTAATAATTTTTTAATTTATATATAGAATACTAAAAAGATTAAAAAAAATGCCACAGAAGAAATAATAATGATTGATAAATTCCTCGTCAAAAAACAGTATGATTGATAGGATAGATTCATGAAAGTTAACTTCGACCACACAGTGCATGCTTGATGGTATAAGATTAAGTTCGGAAACTTAAGATCTCATCTTCAATTTTTTCAATATTTAACATTTTTAAAAATCAATTAGTTATAAATAGGTTTGAACTTCAAATTATAGTAAAAAAGAAGTGCAAATTTCGTGCTTCTCCTTCATGCAAAATTCGGTTTCAATTTTTAATTATTACTTTCATCTTACTAACCTAAAAAAATAACAGGACGATAAATGATAAAATAAATTTAAAAGATGATTTAGTAATTATATATTTTAAATAACCTAATTGAAACAATATTTTTTTACCAAAATTACTTTTACCAAAAAAATATCCAAAATTTTATCAGTTCTTCTATTTCTCTTACTGTTTCATTTATCTATTTTAAATGTATATATATTAAATATTAAATGGGATCTCTCTTCAGGATTTCCCGATGAGAGTTCCCATGGAAACCAAAGAAGAGCTGGATACGAAGCGGTTTCAAGGAAACGGGAAGGTACCTCGATAAGAGGAATTAATGGATTTGTAGGTGTCTATGAAATTCTTCTATTGGAATTTCTTGGTGTTTTCCACGACCTCCATTTACGTTGGAATGAAGGAGCTCGAAATCACTTGTTGTTCTCAAATTCGACAAAGGCTTCTGCAAGCGCGACCACCATCTAAGTTCCACTCATACTCAACGTTGGTGTGGGACATCTTCATCTTCCTTTGAAGAGTCTGGATAATAAAGCTTGGTCATGTGCTTAGAGAAAACAACTATTGCGCTAATTTTCTGGCAAAGAAGGGAGCCTTTAGAGCTGATTGTGCGGATTGTGCGGGAGTGATCTTTATGACAACCTAGTTTTTGGTTTTAGTTTTTTTTTTCCCTTTCTTTTGTCCTTTTCTCTTTTTTCTTTTGTATCCAAAAAAAAAAATGCTCATGCATTTAACTTTTATTTAATTTTAGCATTTATTAAATAATTAATACATGTAGCAGTTTAGTACTGCTAATATTTATCATGTGTTCTTTTAATTCCAATTAGCAAACGTTAAATTTTTGTTTCGAAAAGAGGCGGCCCTTTCCTTTCCTGAAATCATAGCACAAAAAGTCAGAATTCTTCATGTGGAAAGTCTAGAACATGTAGGTAAAGCTATAACTTGAATTGATTTTATTTAATTTTTTGTTGGTAGGAAACTTCAATTGATTTTTAATGTTTCTGTGTATTGATTTGTCTTACTGGTTCCTCGCTTACTCTGCAGAATTGTGGGTTGACACTTGACATCGAAAACATGGAATGATGGACACATGAAATATTGTTTCCTGCTTCATGGGTCCCTCCCTATGTTATGGGTTTGGATTCTGAGACTATAGACAGTTGAAGCCATTGATTTGTCTTGATTACCATAAAACCGGTTGTGTCTTTACTACCATAACACCGGGTCCTCTGCCGAAATTTCCCCAACAAACATTTTTATTAATTTAATTAATAGTTAAGTAGGATGATAGTGCATTAAAGAGGACATCCCTGCGCCCATGTCGATGTGAGGTCCCATTGTCAACAAAACTTTTACCTTCATTAGGAATAGGAAGCAAGTCATGGAGAAGCAAGCTTCAGAGTTCGAGAGCAAATGGGGACAACTTTACTCTATGAAACCATTTAGGCTATGTTTGTTTCTAATTAAGTTATCGATGGCACCAATGTACATCCAACGTGAAAGTCGTATTTTAGTTTAGTTGGAAAACGTGCCTTCGAAAAGTTGAGACAAACACACGAGTAAATATCCAATCTGATCCATAAAATTATAGAGTTGTATTAACTTAATCCCTCATATTATTAATATTTCAAAATGATCTCTGAAATTGCAGAAAATTAATCAAATTCGTCCATCTATCGGTATTTGCATGGATTATAATGACATTAAGTTGATAATGTCAGAGATGCATTTGAAATTAAGTAAATATTGTCAGGGATGCATTTGTTAACGTATCCAAATGAAGGGACGAACCTGATTAACATTTTACAATTTTAAGAATCATTTTAAAATATTGATAATATCGGGAACTAAATTGATACAACCCTAAAATTTTATGGATCAAATTAGGTATTTACTCAATGTATTTTGTTAGATGAACATAGCTAGCAATACAAATTTTAAACACTCTTTTTTAACACACTTTTTGTTATTGGGTAATTGCATATAATATAAGATTCACTATATAGGAAGTGGGGTCCTATTATTTAATAGATCCAACATAAAATTTATCCAATAACAAAGAATGTATTAAAAAATATATTAAAACCGGGTGTTAGTAACGTTTTTCGTCCTTAGGTTAGGCTTTGTACTCCCTACAATTCTATATTTTTGTACTTCCCCTTTACTCATAATCATTACCATAAATCATTATATTATTATAATTGTCAATAAAACCTCATTTAGTACCACGAAAATTTGGAATTATACAACATAATCTCCATCCCTCGTTGCTTTAAAAGTAAATATTCTGACCGAAGTAGAGGAAAGAACATGAAAATTGCAAAATCGCAGTAGGGAGGGACCACGGCAAGGACAGAAGGAGAAAGTAACGCGTGAGTGTGAGCAAAATACACGGGCTCACTTTTATTTTTTGTTTTATTTTTATGGTATCAAAGTTTAACATGCGAAAGACTATTTTTTTGAGTATATTTATGGATTTTTCTCAACAATATTTTTTCATATAAATTTAAAATTGAATTGAAAATCACATACTTGTACAATCGACTTCTTTATTAATGATCCATTTGTTGTTTATAAACTGATTTTAAAATACCGTAAAAAGTGAGTTTTCCTGTATAATTGTTATGTATGTGAATAAGAAACTACCAACATGTGGTTGGTATAAGTAATAACGGATTTGAATCTCTTAAGTAAGTGGTCATGGATTCAATCTCTGACTCTTGCGTACGGAAAAAATCTGATTGAAAGATATCAACCTTTAATGTCATCCAATAGCTCGTGAGATTAGTCTCCGCGCAGTTATGCGCATAGATACCCTATAAAATAAAAAAATATGAATCAGAAACTATTTTGTGTTTAACTACAATTATAAAAGAGTAAACTCTCGCTTCTGTCTTTGAAAAATTTCAATGACCTATCTGGAGACACCATATTGTTGGGGGACCGGATCCATAGTTTACTTTATAAAAGTATTTGTAGGAAAAGTTTTTTTTTATGTAAATAAGAATCTTTTTTAGATATGTTAAAGAATATAGCTTCTCATTAAATCGTTCTTTCAGCTTTGTTGGTAACTTCTTGCTTTTTAATGAAAGTCCAATGTATTTGAATGATTGTGATTTTGAATGAAATTGATTATATAAATTGATTTGTTTGAGTTTGAAATGAAGTGATTTAAGATGTAAAATTTTCAACCCAATACAAAATCTATTTTTTATAACTTTTACTAGAATCACGTTAAAGACAAACTTAATAATTTTTCCAGACAAAAATCAAAAATCTTTATTTTTTACTAGAATTATGTTTGACACGAGTACAAATACAATTTTGATATTATGTACGGTGAAACCAAACAATAAACGAGTAATGCTATTGAGGCTCCAAAGTGCTGACTGCTTATTCACAATTCATAGTAATTAATCATATTTTATTTGTTTATTTTAAAAAATTATTGTTGACTAATGAAGAGTATGAATTGACTTTTTTTTAGAAGAGCTTAATGAAATGAAACGGGTTCTAAAACAATAAAAAAAACTATTATTAAAAAATAAAATTAACTCAGCAAGAAACAAAATTATTAAAAAACGGAAGAAAGTTAATGACGTCAAATGTATTAACTCAACAAATTTATTTCCCTGAACAAAGAAACAAAATTATTAAAAGAAAAACAAATAAACAAAGTGTGAGTCTCGGTTATATAAAATTTATAGTTTATCAAATGCTACAACCAAGGGAGTTACATGCATCTCAAAATAAAAGGAGAAGCAATGTGAAGCAGCTTTGTGCCATTCTGTGTGTGTGTCTCAGAAGAGAAGGTTATAGGATTCAGAGAAAGAGAAAAGAAGATGGGTGGTGTTACCTCTACCGTGGCTGCAAAAATGGCTTTCTATCCACCCAACCCACCATCCTACAAGCTGGTGAAGGAGGAAGCAACTGGGCTCTTGCACCTGGACACCTTCCCTCACCGTGAGAACGTGGAAGTGCTGAAATTTCCGACTCGGCGTGGAACTGAGATCGCAGCGGTGTATGTTCGACACCCATGGCCAAATCCACCATCATTTACTCGCATGGGAATGCTGCTGATATTGGTCAGATGTATGAGCTCTTCATTGAGTTGAGCATCAAATTGTGTGTCAATCTCTTGGGGTATAATTTAATTCAACTTCCTTCCTTTTCCTTTTCTCCGACTTGATTTTTTTAGGAATGATAATGGATATCTTATCCAGTGGATACCAGCAAAAATTATTCATAGTAGATAGGGTAATTACCCGCATAATGAGTACGAAAGCGGGAACGGATAATTACCCGCAAGATTTAATGAGTATGGGTGCGGGTACCGGTACCTAAGGACTCACCCCGTCCCATACCCCCATAGTTATATATTAATATTTTCTAATATATATATATATATATATATATATTAAACCTTGGTTACCTCTTTGGTGATCCTGGAACTAATTCCTCAGTGTGAAAGGTATTTTTCATTCGAACCTATCATATGTAAAATAAATAATATTGTCTTGTTATTAGACCAATGAACTTGTTCCTTGTGTAATTGGACCAATTGCCTAGAAAATGTTGGAGTGGCTAATGGCCGAAAACTATGCTAATTCATAGGTTTGTTGTGTTGTGAAATTATGTGGGTTTCAATTAATAAAATTTACTGCACGGATGAATATATATATATATATATATATATATAAAACAATTGATTGAATTGAAATGAAAGTTAGCTTATTACCTTCCTATTATTCTGAGTTTCTAACGTCGTTCAGTTGTTCATCACTTGAGTTCATATCCTTCATGAGTTTCTATTCTTCCTAGTCCTATAGATCCTAGCGTAAGACTTTCATAATGTTCTTTTTTATCATATATTATCATGAATCATGATATTTGTTTGAGAACATACTAGAATACCATGCCTTGTTATATACTATCATGATATTTTAGACTTTAATAATGTTTTTATTTATTTATTGATTTCTTAGTTAATTAAAGTGCGGGTAATGAGTACGAATATGAGTACTTAGGTACCCAGCGAGCAAAGGTACAGATACTTCAGTTGCTACCCACGCGGGTATGGGTTTGGGTATGAGTATTTTTTTAAAACGCGGATATGGAAAAGGGTATTATACTACCCTACCCATACCTTACCCATTGCCATCCCTAGTTTTTTTTTATCATTATTTTTGTTGGAAGTTCCACGTTTTGTGCCTCAATTCCTGGGGTGTTATTTATATATTTGTTGGGCAACTCCACTAAACCACTTAATACCAAGTGGCTTTAGGATGAAATCTAACATGGTTTTAGTCTATTAGAGCAAGCCAGAGTCCGTCTTCGTTTGTTTTGTCATTTTTTGACAATCATATATGGAGGGGTGTTGGAAGTTCCATACCGTCTGCCTCAATTACTGGTGTGTGGTTTATATACCTATTGGACTACTCCACTTAATCCCAATTGGTTTTACAATGTAATCTAACAATTGTTTGTTTTGGTTTTTCAGTCATACATGCATCCTTGTATGAACTAAAAATAATGTTAGAATTTATCTGTGATGAGTGTGTGAATTGTTTTTCATTAGGTTTTAACAAAGCAGGGATACCCCATTTGGAATTTAATGTAATTTTTTTGCTGAATTGGATGTCAGTGTGTGCCTTTGGGTAGAAGTTCACTATTATAGACCGAATTTAGCACTTCACTTGACAAAAGCAGTTTGATTTTCCCGTTTAGCTTAGATTTTTTTGTAAGTTTCTGATTCTGATGGCTAGGCTACCATAAAAGAATTGATGAGCTTCTTTATTAGGGTTGGTAAATGAACAATGTCATGGTGTTGGTTAGTTCATGCATTTATACCTATCTGGCATGGGGTTTAGGGGGCAAGTGGTGGTTTTTGGTTTATTTGCATAGATTTGCACTTTGTCCTGTGGTTCTTCCATGAATGGAAAATAATGATTTGAATGTGGGAGTGTGCTATTCCAACATTTATATCATGATCAAAATATCAGCCAGATTTGATGATTGCCTACCAAGTCGGCACTTTGTTTAGGGAAAAACAAGTTTGAATTTAACTAGGTTGTTTGTTGTTCGCATTGAAACCTATCCGGTATATGACCATGACTAACTTAACGGTATATCCTTGGAATGCATTTGTCGGATAGTTGGCAATTTGATGATTGCCTACCAAGTTGGCAAACTTGTTTTAGGAAAAACAAGTTGGAATTTAGTTAGATTATCCTACAAATGCAATTAAAGGATATATCATATGTCGTTAAGTTACTTATGGCCATCTATAGCATACATTTCGATTTAACCAGTTTTGGTGTGAGATGATAAGCCACCAAATTAAGACTTAAATGATTCATATAACAACAAACAATCACATAAAAGTAAGCCATGACAAAATACACGATCACACAAATAAGATTCAAATGCAAGTCATGACTCTGTCATGCACACGTAGCCAAGTTCAGTTGACATTCTAGGGTTGGAATTCTAGGCCATATTAGGTCAGTTGACTCCCCTACCCATAATTTCAGTATATTATTTAGATTGCCCATCTCCACGCTTGCTTATCACATGATTGTTACATAGTTTGTTAAAGAACACATTTATATCTCATGTTAATGATGTTTTCAAGCACCTTGGTTTATTGTATGTAGATATGATTACTCTGGCTATGGACAATCATCAGGGAAGGTAACTACTCTACCCTTTCTTCTGTTTATTTTGATTTTTTTTATCCCAGTAGGATACTTATGTGGATATTATTCCACAGCCAAGTGAGAATAATACTTATGCTGACATTGAAGTTGCATATAACTATCTTGAAGAGAACTATGGCACTAAGCAGGAAGACATAATCCTTTACGGCCAATCTGTTGGAAGTGGCCCTACTTTGGATCTTGCCACTCGTTTACCCCAACTAATGGCCGTTGTTCTCCACAGTCCTATACTATCAGGGTTGAGAGTCATGTACCCTGTGAAACGGACATATTGGTTTGACATTTACAAGGTTAGATTTTTGTCATTGTCTTATATGCTTGGTGTCATTTGATTTAAGAATTATGTATATGTACGCAAACTTAGTTTTATGTTATTTTTGTGCAGAACATTGATAAAATTCCGCTGGTGAAGTGTCCAGTCCTAGTAATTCATGTAAGTACTCCATATTTATTATGTTAAAATTTCTACTTACCATTGGTATCACGTAGATGTTGTCATAGTCTCCATGGTTGTTGTAACTATTATCCAATCAACAATTGTAGTGGTTGTTGTCCTTAAGTCATAGTGCTAAGCTTATTTTGTGTTCAAAGTGACAAAGAGCCCTCTATTTAATTCAAATATCTTTATTTTTCTCGTCGACACTTATGATGAAGATCACGATATGGATAACTGATAAATGGATAACACCACTTTGCATATCATAAGATATTTAATTAACAAAAGAAGTAGGATTCTGTTCAATGAAGAAGACTTTGCTGGCATCAAGGTTGAAAAGGCATCAGCCTGTGTTGCTGATATGAGCTTGTTAAATTATTTTGTTATGAATATTGTGACTTCTCACATATTGCTTTTTGGTCTTTATTTTTAAGGCTGCATTGCTTTACTAATTTGGCATTATCCTAATACTTTTCTTCAGGGAACTGCTGATGAGGTTGTTGATTGCTGTCATGGCCAGCAGTTATGGGATCTTTGTCAGCAGAAATATGAACCTTTATGGGTTAGAGGTGGAAAACACTGCAATCTTGAACTTTATCCGGAATACTATCAACACCTCAAAAAATTCATATCAACAATAGAAAAGGCAACATCACAAAGATTAAGAGTCATAAGAAGCATAGATAGAATTGCACCAGCCAGAGAAAGTGTTGATTGTTTTGAAGCTTCAAGGAAGAGTACTGATCATAGAGACAAACCAAGGAAAAGCACTGATTGGAAAGAAAAGCTGAAATTTCGTCAATACAAATTCAATAAAGGCAATAAAGTTGAAACATTAGAGAAGTCAAGGGTCTCTTTTGACCAAACGGAGAGATCTGGAAGAAGCGAGAGCCGTGATAAATCCAGGAGAAGTGTTGATGTTCAGTTTGAGAGGGCGCGGAAGAGTACTGATTGGCTGGATAGAGTTCAAGCTGGCTGAATCTCTTGAAGCATCTGTAAAAGTGGATTGTTATAGCGGGAGAAAGTATAAAGATACACAGTTCCTCACATTGAGGGGCTTTAACTTATGGTATACAAATTGTCAATGTTGTTGTTTCAGTTTCATTGCAATGTTGATGTAGTTTAAGATATATTAGGATTTCAATTGAAGTGACTCTAACCTTGTTTTAGTCTTAAGCTAGAAAATGAAGCTTATGATTAAAGCCTAAAGGTGGCCATTTATTATGTTTTGTAATAAAAATTCACATAAATCTTCCATCACCGTTCTTATCCCAACTCGATTTTCTTGCCAGTTTCTAAATTAGGAGGAGGTGAGTTGTCTTTTAATTTTACCATATATAGATTTGAAAAATAATTATATATATATAATCAATATGCAATATATGTTTGCTAATGCAACAAATTTGCGTAAGTTAAGCAAATAAACAGCAGATTTGGTACCATGTTATTTGGAACTTTTGCATTTGCATGCAAGTTTGCATGAGTTTTGCCATTACAAAGAAAAATATAAAAGACGTCTTCATATCATAATTCACTGTTGAAATCCTAACTCATAAGTTTATGTTAGTAACAAACTGACATTGAGCAAGAAAGTGAAGTTAATCAACACAATTCGATTTTACCAATGAAGTCAACTTTCACTAAATGAAGTGATTTTTGTTGTCAATTTTGCCATGATGTGAGCATCGACCTACATTTGAATTATCACGGTAGTAGTTTATCGGTTTCAGACTTGTCATATTCCTCACATTAAGTATGGTCCATACAATCGCAACACGAAAAATGAATTTAGCAAAGAAATCAAATTGATTCGTTTAAATAGCAAAAAGATATTTTGGTTTGTATGGTATCTATCACTTAATATGTGAAAAACTAATTTTTTTGAGATACTATCAAACACCTAAACAGGTTTTTCAAAGGTGTTTCTTTTCATAGACATGAATTTTGAGATCAAATCCAATATAACATATAGAAACTCTCTTACTTAGACCAACACCAAGTTCCTAAATTGTAAAAATTCAGTCATTAGTTAATGAGAAAATTACATTGACCTTCTATAAATACCTATCATTACGCTTAAATCTAGGAAGATGTGATGATTGAGGTAAGTATAACCCGTGAACAAAAATATATTAAGTCTAATTAAATTGAACCGTAAAAATATCAGTGTAATTTCTCCTTAGTTGAATCAACCATAATTGTTTTTTTTTTTTTTTGGGACTGGAATCAACCATAATTGTTAGTGAATGAAGCAATGGAATTATTTATTACTTCTTTTTCTTAATTTTGTGTAAAATTGATAACCCTAGGCCTATTGGTAAAGTGAAAATTTCTGAGGCCTTAGGGCCTTAGTGGCGGTCTTGTGGGCCTAGCCCTAGACGAGGTTATCCCCCAAAAATTTCATGGTCCAAAACTGCCCCTGGCCTGAAACTGTATTTTCAGGTCTCTGCCCTACTACATCATCAGTCATCATCACCATCTGAAATTAAGAACCCTATTGCAAAATCTCGTCTTTATTTACAGATCATGAATTGTAAAATCGGGTTTATAATTTTATTGGTACCCTTTTGATTTTATTTTCGTGGGAACCAAACAGAAACAAGTGATTTGATAATTTGGTAGTTGGGTTGGGTTGTTTTCCCAGTAATGGCGGAAGCTTGCAAGTCGCAAGAAGAAATTGCGAATGAAGCTATCAAGCATGCTTTGAAGGCTCTTCGGAAGCGCCATTTGCTCGAAGAAGCTGCTCATGCTCCCGCTTTTGAAGCTCTTTCTAGACCCATCGCTTACCAGGTCCCCTTCTCTCTATAAATACAATTAACAATATTAATCCTTTTTACTTAGGGATTATCAATATAATCACAATGGAAAACTTCAATTTTGTATTTTGTATTTTTTATGGGTCTGTGCTGGTGTTTCCACCCCCTAATTATGTTTTACAATTTTGTTCAGTCATCAAGTTCCAATAGAATAGTGTTTGTAACCAATTTTACCAATCTTCAACTCTGCCAAGTTACTGGCTTGGGTACAGATTTTTTTGGGTCCTGTATCTCTTTAAAATGGGGGGGGGGATGAGTATTTCTGAATGCTGCTAGACATGGGTATTAATGTTGTTGCCTTTGGAATGTTTTTGTTGAGTTAAATATTGTATGCATGTATGTATGCATGTATGTCCTTGAAGGGCTCTGAGTGGAAAGAGAAAGCAGAGAATCTGCAAGTGGAACTTCAGCAATGCTACAAAGCTCAATCTCGGCTATCGGAGCAACTTGTGGTGGAAGTAGCTGAGTCTAGAGCTTCAAAAGCTCTGGTTCAAGAGAAAGAAACAGCAATTGCTGATATGCAAAAGGAGTTGACCGAATTGAGGTTGCTTAATATTTTTTTCTATGTTTTAACAGCCATCGACACTTTATTTCTTCATGTTGTGGTGTTTTGCAATGATCGCAACTTAAGTTTGTTTTTGCAGGGATGAGTGCTCTCAATTAAAGATGGACTTAGAACAAAAGATTAAAGATGTAGAAGTGCTTGTGAGTGAGAATTCAGAACTTAAAGCACAATTGGAGCAGATGATTGTCAAAGCCAAGAATGCCGAAGCTGAAAATAAGATGTTGATTGATCGCTGGATGTTAGAGAAGATGAAGGATGCTGAGCGCCTGAATGAGGTAGAGTATCTTCTCATTCACAATATGTACTTTTGGAATTAGATATTTAGTATTGGTAGTACACATTCTTTGTTTGAATTGTTTTGGCTTTGGCATGTGGTGCAGTCTTGACAATAAAAAAAATATGGATACTCTAAGGGTATGTAAGCCTCTCGGGTTAATTGTATTAGAATTAAGTTCAGCTGCTGCTAACCTCCTACTAGGGCTGGAAATGAGCCAAGCTGGCTCGAGAGCTACTCAAGGCTCGGTTCACTAAGAGCATCTCCAATGGGGGTTGCTTAGGAAATAAGAATTGGTTTTTACACGGTAACACCGTTGGAGCACCAATGATGTGGCATTCAGCTGTAAGCATTGTTGCTTATAGAAGCAACCGATTCTTATAGAAGCACACTAACTTTTTAGAGTTGTACCATTGGAGTGAAGAGTTGTTTAAAGTAGTATAAAGTAAAAACTCCAATGAGGAATTAAGCAACTCCAATGAGTTGCACCATTGGAAATGCTCTAACTGTCCAATAACTAGGCTCATAAGCAGAGCTTGAGGTTGAAATTTGGCTTATTTAATAGATGGGATGAGCTCGGCTCATTAACTCGTGAAATAGCTCGATACACATGCACACACATGTTAGGATTTAGGGAGCGCAAAGCATTGAGAGATCTTCTTCCATGGGCTAAGTGAAGAATCACATAAATGGGCTTGACACCACAACTTGACCCAAAACCTTAAGACATTAGGTAAATTGGTCTTTTATACTTATATAACCTTCAACTTATCCATTTATTTTCAATGTAGGACTTCTTCACCCACATCTTACTCACATTTGGAATTTCCAACAATCTTCCCCTCAAGTGTGAATCCTTTACATAGGGACACTCCCTTGAACGGAAGCCTTTCAAGTATTTCACGGTGTTAGTAAGAGCCCAGTCTGCCTCCAAATCGGGAACATGATCTTCTTCATACTTGTACCCCCGTTATCCATCTACAACTAAACACACCACCTACCCTCCACATTGCTAGGAAGCCTTTCGACACAAGGGACTCCACACATAGGTCCACCAACAACCGCCTTCTCTTGAATACTCGTCCCAGCCGAACCATCAGCTCGATACAACTTGTTGGGATTGGGGGAGCGCAAAACATCGAGAGATCTTCTTCCATGGGCTAAGGTATTCTTCCACAGGCTAAGCGAAGAATCACATAAGTAGGTTTGACACCACATCTTGACCCAAAACTTTAAGGCATTAGGTATATGGGTCCTTTATGCTTATATAGCCTTCAAATTATCCATTTCTTTTCAACTTGAGACTTCTTCACCCACATCTTACTCACACTTGGAATTTCCAACAATCTTCCCCTTAAGTGTGAATCCTTCACATAGGGACACCCCCTTGAACGGAAGCCTTTCGAGTATTTGACGGTGTTATTAAGAGCCCTTTCTTCATACTTGTACCCTCGTTGTCCATCTACAATGAAACACACCACCTACCCTCCACATTGCTAGGAAGCCTTTCGACACAAGGGACTGGTCCACCAATAATTGCCTTCTCTTCAATACTCGTCCCAATCGAACCATCAGCTCTGATACAACTAGTTAGGATTGGGGGAGTGCAAAACATCGAAAGATCATCTTCCATGGGCTAAAGTGAAGAACCACATAAGTTGGTTTGACACCACATCTTGACCCAAAAACCTTAAGGCATTAGGTCTATGGGTCTTTTCATCTTATATAACATTCAACTTATCCATTCCTTTCCAATGTGGGACTTCCCAACAACACGCATTTAAGAATCCGTCCTTTTTTCTTTCCTTTATATATCTCACATTTTTTTGTCTAAATTAATATACAAAGATCTTTTTATTAATTAATATTTACATTATTTTATAGTGGTTACCTTGTTGGTTATGTGGTCTCCACTCTCATTATCGATGGAGTCTTAAAAATCAAACGTGTTATGTATGACCTACCGCCACCAGTTTACCACCATAACACCATATGCACCTTTACTACCCATAATTTAAATAGTTGGTAGTTGTCTTCATTATGTTGTGAGTTGGTTCATTAAGCTTGAGCTACTTGTAAGCTCAAAGTGTGCTGAGCTTGAGCCATCAAGATAGGCGTGTTTTCTTATTGAGCTGAGCTTGAGTCAAGCAAATTTCATCAAGCTAAGGTTGAGCTCGGCCAAGCTTTCCTCATCCCAACTCATTTCCGGCCCTACCTGCCACTGATGTTGCCTTGCCAGCTATGTGGTTGTTACGAACCCAAAACCAAGATAGGACTAGAGAAAGAAAAGAATGAATTTTATTGAATTCTTGAACAGAAATAGAACAATATAATGGAGAGTGATCTCCTCCTAGGGTTTCCCTTCACAAAGGGTTGCCCCTTTTTCCAACCGAGCCTTTGCTCTGTTCCCACAAACTAACAATTTTCAATGCATCTCCCTACCCTCTTCCCTATATTTATCTACCCTTAACCCCTCTAGCTAACTGCTTTAGCTTACTAACTGTCTTCAATTGCCTCAGTCCTAACAGTGGTAAATGCCATTTACTTGACACAGCAATATTCCACCAAATAGTGCATGCACTTTTGAACTTAATTTTCAATAATTTGAAATTTGAACCATATATCTGGTAGTGTTTTTTCTTTTTAAAAGTCAAAGTGCATGACAGAATTGACACATTGTGATAGTTATACCAGTAATTTCAGATTCCTACATGTAGACCCCTCACAAGACTGTGATGCTACTATTTCTGGTAGCACTCTTCTAAATACTTCCATATGCTGCTGATTCAACTAATAACATATTTCCTACCATTTTAGGCAAATGCACTATATGAAGACATGGTTGCGCGGCTAAAGGCCAGTGGTTTAGAACAACTTGCAAGGCAGCAAGTGGATGGCATAGTTCGCCGAAGTGAAGAAGGTGCTGAGTTCTTTTTAGAGTCAAACATCCCTTCCACGTGCAAATACAGGCTCCATGCACATGAAGGTGGTTGTGCGACCATATTGTTTAAGTACAATTCAAGTAAATTGATTACAGGGGGACAGGATCGGTCAGTTAAAGTATGGGATACAGATACAGGATCCTTAATTTCTAATCTTTATGGCTGCCTTGGCTCGGTGTTAGATCTTACAATTACCCATGATAATCGATCTGTGATTGCTGCAAGCAGCTCAAACAACTTGTATGTGTGGGATCTCGACTCGGGTCGGGTCCGTCATACCCTTACTGGCCACACAGATAAAGTTTGTGCTGTTGATGTCAGCAAGATTTCAAGTCGTCATGTTGTCAGTGCAGCCTACGATCGTACCATAAAAGTTTGGGACTTGGTGAAAGGTTACTGCACCAACACAATCATTTTTCACAGCAACTGTAATGCTCTTTCCTTCAGCATGGATGGACAGACCATATTTTCTGGACATGTTGATGGTAATCTTCGGTTATGGGACATTCAGACAGGGAAGCTACTCAGCGAGGTTGCTGCACATTCACTTGCCGTCACATCAATATCCCTTTCTCGAAATGGAAATGTTGTATTGACCAGTGGAAGGGACAATTTGCACAATTTGTTTGATGTGCGATCCCTGGAAGTTTGTGGCACACTAAGAGCTGCAGGAAACAGAGTGGCTTCCAATTGGAGTCGCTCCTGTATTAGTCCAGACGACAATCACGTTGCTGCTGGGTCTGCTGATGGATCTGTCTATATTTGGTCGATATCTAAAGGTGATATAGTCAGTACACTGAAGGAACACACTTCTTCTGTACTGTGTTGTAGGTGGAGTGGGATTGGAAAATCCCTAGCTTCAGCTGACAAGAATGGGATTGTTTGCATTTGGACATAATGTGTTTTCATTTCTTTGAATATACTCGCTGAGTTTGACCCTACAAAAAAAAAAAAAAAAAGGCTTGCATGTATGCATGGGAGTGTGGTAATGCTCAATTGCACAGCTTTCAGGTTGGCTGGCTAAATTCTTTATCAAACTGTTATATGTTCATACAGTGTATACCATTGAAAGTAGGAACGATGTATATATTTATTTTTAAAAGAAAATCGTTTAAACTAGTCTCCTTCCACTTCTCAAATGAAGTTTGAATATTTCTGACTGCTTTGTTATGAAACTCTTTTGTTAGATACTAAAGTTGAATTGGCAAAATTTGTTGAAACACGTCACTGGCAAACTGTAATTAACGTTGAGATAGCAGCTGATTAAATGATTAATTGGTCACTAGGTCCTGTAACCTGTTATTAGGAGTTGTCACATTTCTAACAAGTAATGTTACTTACAAATATTCAGTCGTATACTCCTCCTGTATGGTTTGTTTACGTTTTTAATTGCATGGTTTTTTTAAATAGTTCCTGTGGAACTAAAACATTGCTTACTTGGAAAAGGGACGGGTGATATGGAAACTAACCAAAATATCTAATTGCATAGCTTGGTAATGAAGTGGTGAATGATTGAATGGAAGTAAATGCAGAAACAGATTGATTAGTAAATTTCCTGTCCAGTAGTCTCATGAGCACATGAATCCTGTACAATCTCTTCCACTAAATTTGGACTTGCAGTTCATGGACCTTAAAAATCGAGAACGGCACTGGGTAACATGGCCTACTTCATGTACTTCGACCGAAAGGCTATAAAATATGGTTCATTAGGAATTTAGTATACGTTATGTTTTTTCAGTTGTGGAAATCATTGGTAAATTGGTGGTGCCCAACGCATTGCGCTAATGTAACTCTTTACTACAAGCAACTAGCAACCGCGTTTGCTGAATGGAACATTTTCAACTAGAGAAACCATAGCTTATTTCTTTTTTGTTTTTTCAACACTTACAGTATAGTTTTGTCACTAGACGTGAGATGATGTGTTAGGTGCACCTGTGCAGCAAACATTATTCTTTCAACTAATATACAAAAATTCCGTAAATTCAGTTCTAGCAAATTAGCTTACCAACTAATGATAACCATGAAATATGAAATTATAATTAACTAGAAGAGATGCCGATATTATTAAGTTCTAGATTTATCTACCAATTAACAAGTTTATCTTAAAACATCATCACGTCAAAGCGTAAGAGATTCAAGTTAGAAAGAGAACAGATAGGGGTATATATTATTATTATTATAAATATTATATATGAAGATTAGTAAGCTACTGGAAGGTGCTGGACATGCTACACTCAAGCCGCAATAAATGGGATCAGCCTGGAGTGGGAGAAAGGAGTTGCATAATTCAGAAGTAGAATTGACTGCTCTTTTCTAGTTTCGTACATGCCACTGCACTACTTTCACAAGCTATCACGTTGGTTATGGATAAGCTAACAGAAATTTGAACATTTAAATATAATATAAATTTAATTAATATGCAATATCAGTATAAAGTTTTTTACCTTATTAACCAATCATAAATCGTCAGATCATTAAAATATTTGTCTTTTATCCTAACTATCATAAAAGTCACACATATCATAATTTGTGATTGGTTGATAGTGAAAAAACTTTACATTGACAATATATACCTATTAACCTCATATAATATTTATATGCATGTTATTTATATCTAGACGAAAAAATGGTTGAATATTATTTTATATCATATATAAAACTAAAATAGATATATCATATTTATACATGAGTGAGGTGCCATTTAATATATTTTGAGTATTCTATTAAGAGTTTAATTTTGATATATTGTCATTATAATTTTTTTTACACCGTCAGTTAATCACAAATCATCATATGTGTCATGTGTGACTTTGAAGATAGTTATGTTAAGATTCAAAACATGTTAATGATGTGACAATTTTTAATTGATTGATAGTATAAATTTTGTTTACACTAACCATGCATAATAATGAAATGCTTCTAATAAAGGTATTCTAATAATAGAAGCCTATGGATAAAAGCAGTTATCATAACGCTGCACCTCTAGCAACATGCATGGTGGCTCAAAACGAGACGCAACCATGCTCGTCACCCTCTTCCACCATCACTCTAGTTAAGGTAATTGCGTGGTCGGCATGCAATTGAAAGATGATCCTTGAAGCACCCAATAACGGTTTGACACAAAGCTTTAGATTAGAAACCTAACTGCCAATTTTGTTTCCTTTCTTTTTCCTTCAATAAGAAAACCTCTCAAGTTTGCTTCTATTCTCTGAAATCTTCAGAGATATGATGTATATACCAACAAATTAAACTCACTTATTGAAGTCCTTGCTTCCATACTTGAGCAAAATCAACATATCTCTTTTTCTCCATCTTCTCACAATTATTGAGTGCAACAGCCTTAGCATGTTCTTCAATCTTCATCATTATTAATTGTTTATGCCCGTAAGGAACTTTTAACTTCTTCATTTATCTTCTCCCTCGTTGGTTTTCATTTCTCTATATAAAGCATTCCTAGTCTCTCTATTTCCCCATCTTCAATTGATCAATTGATATCAAGCAAAGCAATATAGAAAATAATAATAATGAAGAAGTTCTTGTGGGTTGTTCTATCTCTTGCTTTGGTTCTCGGAGTGGCCGAGAGCTTTGATTTCCACGAGAAGGATTTGTCATCTGAGGAAGGCTTGTGGGACTTGTATGAGAGATGGAGGAGCCACCACACGGTTTCTCAAAGCCTCGATGAGAAGCACAAGCGCTTCAATGTGTTCAAAGCAAATGTGATGCATGTCCACAATACCAACAAATTGGACAAGCCTTACAAGCTCAAGTTGAACAAGTTTGCTGACATGACCAACCATGAATTCAGGAGTACCTATGCTGGCTCAAAGGTTCATCATCACAGAATGTTCCGTGGCACGCCACGTGGGAATGGAACTTTCATGTACGAGAACGTTTATAGAGTTCCTCCTTCTATAGATTGGAGGGAGAAAGGCGCTGTCACTGATATAAAGGATCAAGGTCAATGTGGTAAGCAAAAATAGTCACTATTACGAGTCATTTATTCTCCTACCTGCAATAATGTTATTCCTGCACCTAGAATGTAACATTTTGGTACACTGGTTACTTATGTATAAACATTGGTTATTTACTTTCATCTATTATTAATCAAGTAACAGCACACTCCTTTTAATAAATGATAACAATGGATGTAACTAATTAAACAACATTTTATACATTGTTAAACACGTCCCAGGTATATGTAAAATTCTAGTGGTAGGTATAACATTACCGTTTTATCTATTTTTTGTTTCACTGTTGTGCACATTAATTGCTTTAATATATGGCATAAAAGGTTCCATAGCTCCTAGTAATGAAAATCTTCTTGTTGTTAATGTCTCCTATAGGTAGTTGTTGGGCATTTTCAACAATTGTAGCTGTTGAAGGTATTAACCAAATCGAGACACATAAGCTAGTCTCTCTGTCTGAGCAAGAACTAGTAGATTGTGACACTGGAGAAAATGAAGGATGCAATGGTGGGCTAATGGAATATGCGTTCGAGTTCATCAAGCAAAAGGGTGGCATAACAACAGAAAGTAATTATCCTTACACAGCAAAAGATGGAACCTGTGATGCATCAAAGGTCCATACACCATACCAATCTATAATACACTACTAAGAATTCATGAATTACTTGAAAATTTTCCTGCGGATTTTTTTTTCAGGAATTTCTTACGAATTTTTCTGCAAGTTTTTTTAAAAATTAGGTTTTTTCTTGTAGATTCAAATTTATAGGAAATTTTGACATTTCCTACGAATTTTCTTACGAATTTAAATTTTTTGCAAGAAAATTTATAGGAAATTACCTGCGGATTTTAAAATTCGAAGGAAAAAATTACCCACAAAGGTATTACCTATGGACAAAATTGAAAAATTATAAGAAACCTGTTTCCTACGAATTTTTGTCTAAAATCCGCAGGTAATCAGAAAATTTCTAGTAATGATATATGCTTAATATTAATTAATTAAATTTAATTGACCGATCGATAACTAGTAAATGAAGGAATTTAAAGATGCAAAACCATTAATTCATATTGTAGGAGAAGGAGCCAGCAGTGTCAATTGATGGGCATGAGACTGTCCCAGAGAACAATGAGGCTGCATTGCTGCAAGCTGTTGCCAACCAACCTGTTTCTGTAGCCATTGATGCAGGGGGATCTGACTTCCAGTTCTACTCTGAGGCAAATTTCTAATTCTCAATCTCATCCACCCTTTCACAGGAAAATTTTGTGAATAATTTTTCAAATCATAGTCACCACCAAACATGGTTATATATGTATTTTTAAAGTTCTACTCATAATGATGTGGCATGTTTTTTAACTCTTAGTTGCATCGTTAGTCCTTATTCCTTTGTTCCATCCAACAACCACGCTACTATTTTTTTCAGACTGAATAGCGCTATTCATTCCGTAAATAAAACGGTGTTTTTAGGTATGTTAATGTGTTTTACAAATATTATTACAGGGAGTGTTTACCGGGGATTGTGGCACTGACCTGGATCATGGAGTGGCAATTGTGGGCTATGGAGCAACTAAAGATGGAACCAAATATTGGATAGTGAAGAACTCATGGGGATCAGAATGGGGAGAACAGGGTTACATCAGGATGCAGAGGTACATATCTAAGAAGGAGGGTATATGTGGCATAGCAATGGAGGCTTCCTACCCAATCAAAAATTCCTCCAGTAACCCAACAAAACGTTCATCATCTCCTAAAGATGAACTTTAAATGAAGATTCAGCCTTGATCAAACTTGGTTTGTTGTTTTCTTGTGTGTTAAGGATTTCCTTGTATCCATTGGAACTAATAATGTTTGTATCTCAGTCTCGATACGTAAGTAACCATCTAGATTGTTATGTTTGTGTCACAATGAAATAACTTTCAATTTTATTGTTTGCATTTCTCGTGTAACCTATCTTGAGTTCTATTAAAAATGATATAAATCACTTATTAGCCTCCTGGGCCTTCACTTTCTATAGAGTGTCCCAATTTCCTGTTACATTCTCTATCTCTTATTAATAACAATTTGACACTTAAAAAAAAAATGACAACTCATTAATCTTTGTACTCATTCCCAACATTTGATTGTGGGAAACAGCGAGACACCATTTTTTAGGACTGCAGATTTTTAATCCTTCACTTTACTCTTGGCTCAGCTAAACTTAGTATCATTTTCGTTTCAACAACTTTCATCTTTGTTTTTATTTTCAGAGTGGTAATCATTCCTTTCTCATTGGCATTCCATGTACATATGGCAGTTTTATCCAACATCACCAATTATGTGTTAGTTCAAGTGGGAGGGGTTTGGATCACTTAATCATATGGTTTTGGATTCTATTTCTGGATGCATGTATATTGAGAAAAAAACATTGTTGGGAGTGGTCTTTGCTTAAGTGTTTGATCGTATCCTGAAAGATTAGTCTTTCACCTATCGGATGAGAGAATCTACTATCTATATATTAATATCTTAGGCTCATGAAATCTCAAAATTGCCCATCTTCTACCATTGACACTTGTCCAACTTAAGGCTATTTTCGTCCTTAAAACAACCTTTTGGAAGCATCAGCTATCGCCACCTGTCCACCTTAAGGGTAATTTCGACACTTCCCAGTTGAGAGATTGCTTTAACCTGTCTCCACGAACTACTCCCGTCTATCAACACTGCTATATCATCATCGCCATCTTTTCCTACAGCTGTTGCTTCTGTTTTCCCTCGCAGCACGGCAAGCTGGGTTACTTCACCAACATTAGACTTCTTCAGCTTTCATTCACTCTCTGCTCTGCTTCTTTTTCTTCTTCGTTTGGTTGCATTCTTCGTTTGGTCGCATTCTTCTTTTTCTGCTCCCCAGAGGTATCATATTTCATTCACCCGTCTGCTCCTCTTCTTCTTCGTTTGGGCGCATTGTTACCTCTCTAACATTACACTTCTTCATCTTTCATTCACCCGTCTGCTCTTCTTCTTCTTCTTCGTTTGGTCGCATTTTTCCATAGAGGTGGTTCATCATTTTGAAAGCTCTTAAAGCAACCATTTTTCCATAAAATTTTTTTGATAACATGCTTTTACTGTTATTTTAATTATTTAGTAGATAGGTTATTTCTTCCACTTGCTGACAAAACCTTTTCATTTTTCCACTTACAGTATATGTTAAAATGTTTATACTTATTTATACCATTGTCTATCAAATAATGTTTTAGTAAAATAAATTTTTTGGATACAAAGTTTTGAAGTATATATATTTTCAGATTATGCTTTTAGTTTAGCAGGCTAGCTGCTAACTTGAATGCAATCCAACTGCATAGTCAATGATCACAAGTTTTTGAAATTAATAGGATTACTGTAGAAACAAGCACTTGATTGTTTTTATGTTTTATTACTGATCCAAAGTTATTATTTCAAATATATGAGGTTTTTATTTCAGCCTTTAGATATTTGAAGATGATTCAATATGCAAGTGAACTATATGATGAATCTATATAGTTGTCAAGGTCTGTACAATTTTTTATCACACTTTAGATGTACCTGACTGATATGTTTTTTTTTACATTGACACAGATTTGATTGGAGAGTTTGATGAGGTAGTTCTGCAACCATGTAAGCACCTTCTATATTTTGATGTCTCTCTACTTTTTGAGCATTTCAGCCCCGGCAGTATTCTCTGGTGACCTCTTCTTTATGATGTTTTGTTACTTTTTCTGTTGTTTAGTTTTTTTTTAATATTTTTTTTTATATTATCTCTCTTCTTATTTTTTTTATCTAGGTTTTTTATGCAGTATTCAGCAGAACATAATTCTGACATGTTAGCTTCTATCACTCCAACCAAAAGAGTCTCATTTGAAATCGAGTTTGATGAAAAGCTCAGTCAAGAATTGGCCACTGCACAACTTCATCCACAAAAGATTACAAAACAGATAAAAATTGAATGACAGTGTTGTAGTCACCTTAGTTGGCAGTTTTTAGTTGCAAAAATATGATAGCATGTCTTTAGTAGCAGTCGGTACCATGATTGCTTCTCTTGAAGTATTTTTGTAATATTATGGATCGAGTGGTTACTATAAGTAACACTGCAGGGTGAACCTTCTTTGGGAAACAATCAAAATTGTAATTTTCCAATGTAGTAAATATTTAATTAAGAATGAAGTGATCTCTTTCTTATCAGTTAAAAAAAGGCTTCAACCATCTCCAAAAACATGATGCTTTACCATGTTCATACGCTTTTAATACTTCCTAAACAATGCCTGAATTTTCATAGATGCTTGATTTTTTAGACTTGCAGTTACCAAATTGTTGAATTGTGCAGTAATAAGAAGAATTTGATAAGGTTCTGTTTTATGGGTTAATTAAGGAGGAAATTTTGCTTATAAATATTAATGAGACTTCAAAAAACAATGCTTATGAGTTCTTATTGTATAGTATGACTACTATGAGTTTACAACTTCACCCGTCTGATGACTATCAGTGAAGCACCTTCACCCGTCTGATAAAAGGTTCTCATTGGTAGTCATTAGACGGTTGAAAGCTTAGACGGGTGAAAGCTTCATTAGACGGGTTGAGTATTTGTGTAGACTTCAGACGTGTGAACTTTTCTTAGTTACAGACGTGTGAACTTTTCTTGGTTCTAGACGTCTGAACTTTTCCTAGGTTCAGACGGATGAACTTTTCTTTAGGTCAGACGGTTGAAAGCTTCATTAGATGGGTGGTGTATTTGTGTAAATTTCAGACAATTGAACTTTCCTTAGTTCCAGACGTGTGAACTTTTCCTAGGTTCAGAAGGGTAAACATTTAAAAGGTCCTTCACTGATAGTCATCAGACGGGTGAACAATTTAAAGGTTCTTCACTGATAGTCATCAGACGGGTAAACCTTTTAAATGTTCACCCGTCTGATGACTATGAGTGAAGGACCTTTTAAAAGTTCACACGTCTGGAGCTAAGGAAAGTTCAACTGTCTGAAGTCTACACAAATACTCCACTCGTCTGATGAAGTTTTCACCCGTCTGAACTAAAGAAAAGTTCACCCGTCTGAACCTAGGAAAAGTTCACACGTCTAGAACTATGAAAAGTTCACACGTATGGAACTAAGGAAAGTTCAACTGTCTGAAGTCTACACAAATACTTCACCTGTCCAATGAAGATTTCAACCGTCTAATGAAGCCTTCACCCGTCTAAGCTTTCATGCATTCACCTGTCTAAGCTTTTGTTCGTCTGATGACTTTCATCGGTCTGAAGTATTACTAAAAGTCAACCCGTCTGAAGTATTATTTGTTATTATTATTATTATATTATTACAATTAATTAAATAAATTAATAAGGTAAATAATTTAATTCATAATTTGAAAATTTTTATTTAAATTATTTAATTGAAATAATTATCATAATTAATTACACTAACATAATTAATTAATAAAATAAATTAATATAATGAATTAAAATAATTTAAACAATAAAATTAAATGGAAAAAAAAACCCACATTGAGGCACCTTCACCCGTCTGATAAAAGATTTTTCATTGATAGTCATTAGACGGTTGAAAGCTTAGACAGGTGAAAGCTTCATTAGACGGTTGAAAGCTTAAACGGGTGAAAGCTTCATTAGACGGGTGGATTATTTGTGTAGACTTTAGACAGTTGAATTTTCCTTAGTTCCAGACGTGTGAACTTTTCATGGTTCCAGAGTGTGAACTTTTCATAGTTCCAGACTGTGAACTTTTCCTAGGTTCAGACGGGTGAACATTTAAAAGCTCCTTCACTGATAGTCATCAGACGGGTGAACATTTATTTATGTCACCACAAACAGAGACTAAAGCAAGTGTTGGGTTCAAAGCTGGTGTTAAAGATTATAAATTGACTTATTATACTCCTCACTATGAAACCAAAGATACTGATATCTTAGCAGCATTCCGAGTAACTCCTCAACCCAGAGTTCCGCCTGAAGAAGCAGGTGCCGCGGTAGCTGCCGAATCTTCTACTGGTACATGGACAACTGTGTGGACCGATGGAACTAAGGAAAGTTCAACTGTCTGAAGTCTACACAAATACTCCACCCGTCTAATGAAGCTTTCACCCGTCTGAACTAAAGTTCATCCGTCTAAACCTAGGAAAAGTTGACACGTCTAAAACTAAAGAAAGTTTAATTGTCTGAAGTCTACACAAATACTCCACCCGTCCAATGAAACTTTCACCCGTCTATGCTTTCAACCGTCTAATGAACCTTTCACCAGTCTAAGCTTTCATGTTTTCACTCGTCTAAGCCTTCGTTCGTCTGATGACTTTCACCCATCTAAAGTATTACTAAAAGTCAACCCGTTTGAAGTATTATTTGTTATTATTATTATATTATTACAATTAATTAAAAATGTAAATAAATTAATAAGTTAAATAATTTAATTCATAATTTAAAATTTTTTATTTAAATTATTTAATTAAAATAGTTATCATAATTAATTAAACTAACATAATTAATTAATAAAATAAATTAATATAATTAATTAAAATAATTAAAACAACAAAAATTAAATTAAAAAAAACCCACGTTGAATCACCTTCACCCGTCTGATAAAAGGTTCTTAGTTGATAGTCATTAGACGGTTGAAAGCTTAGACGGGTGAAAGTTTCATTAGACGGGTGAAAGCTTCATTAGACAGGTGAAGTATTTGTGTATACTTCAGACAATTGAACTTTCCTTAGTTCCAGACGTGTGAACTTTCCTTAGTTCCAGACGTGTGAACTTTTCTAAGTTCCAGACTTGTGAACTTTTCCTAGGTTCAGACTGGTGAACTTTAGTTCAGACGGATGAAAGCTTCATTAGACGGGTGGAGTATTTGTGTACACTTCAGACAGTTGAACTTTCTTTAGTTCCAGACGTGTGAACTTTTCCTAGGTTCAGACGGGTGAACATTTAAAAGGTCTTTCACTGATAGTCATCAGATAGGTGAACATTTAAAAGGTCCTTCACTGATAGTCATCAGACTGGTCCTTCACTGATAGTCATCAGACATGTGAACATAATTGTCTGAAGTCTACACAAATACTCCACTCGTCTAATGAAGCTTTCACTCGTCTGAACTAAAGAAAAGTTCACCCGTCTGAACCTTGGAAAAGTTCACACGTCTGGAACTAAGAAAAGTTCACACGTCAGGAACTAAGGAAAGTTCAACTGTCTGAAGTCTACACAAATACTCCACCCGTCTAATGAAGCTTTCACCCGTCTATGCTTTCAACCATCTAATGAACCTTTCACCAGTCTAAACTTTCATGTTTTCTTCCGTCTAAGCTTTCGTTCGTCTGATGACTTTCATCCGTCTAAGCTTTCATGCTTTCACCCGTCTAAGCCTTCGTTCGTCTGATGACTTTTACCCGCCTAAGCTTTCGTGCTTTCACCCGTCTAAGCTTTCAACCGTCTCATGAAGGCTTCACCCGTCTAAGCTTTCATGCTTTCACCCGTCTAAGCCTTTGTTCGTCTGATAACTTTCACTCATCTGAAGTATTACTAAAAGTCAACCCGTCTGAAGTATTATTTGTTATTATTATTATTATTATATTATTACAATTAATTAAAAATGTAAATAAAATAATAAGTTAAATAATTTAATTCATAATTTAAAAAATTTTATTTAAATTTTTTAATTAAAATAATTATCATAAGTAATTACAGCAACATAATTAATTTATAAAATAAATTAATATAATTAATTAAAATAATTAAAACAACAAAAATTAAATAAAAAAAAACCCACGTTGAATCACCTTCACCCGTCTGACAAAAGGTTCTTCATTGATAGTCATTAGACGGTTGAAAGCTTAGACAGGTGGAGTATTTGTGTAGACTTCAGACAGTTGAACTTTCCTTAGACATGTGAACTTTCCTTAGTTCTAGACGTGTGAAGTTTTCTAAGTTCCAGACGTGTGAACTTTTCCTAGGTTCAGACGGGTGAACTTTAGTTCAGACGGGTGAAAGATTCATTAGACGGGTGAAGTATTTGTGTAGACTTCAAACAGTTGAACTTTTCTTAGTTCCAGACGTGTGAACTTTCCTCAGTTCCAGACGTGTGAACTTTTCCTAGGTTCAGACGGGTGAACATTTAAAAGGTCCTTCACTGATTGTCATCAAACAGGTGAACATTTAAAAGGTTTTTCGCTGACAGTCATCAGACGGGTGAACATAACTGTTTGAAGTCTACACAAATACTTCACCCGTCTAACGAAGCTTTCACCCGTCTGAACTAAAAAAAAGTTCACACCTCTGGAACTCAGAAAAGTTCAACTGTCTAAAGTCTACACAAATATTCCACCCATCTAATGAAGCTTTCACCCGTCTAAGCTTTCATGTTTTCACCCGTCTAAGCCTTCGTTCGTCTAATGAAGCTTTCATCCGTCTAAGCCTTCGTTCCTTTGATGACTTTCACCCATCTGAAGTATTACTAAAAGTGAACCAATCTGATGTATTATATGTTATTATTATTATATTATTACAATTAATTAACAATGTAATTAAATTAATAAGTTAAATAATTTAATTCATAATTTAAAAATTTTATTTAAATTATTTATTAAAATAATTATCATAATTAATTACACTAACATAATATAATTAATTAAAATAATTAAAACAATAAAAATTAAATGAAAAAAAAATCCCACGTTGAGAACTATCATTGAAGAAATGATCACCCGTCTGGTGAATATCACAGTGAAGAAATGTTCACCCGCCTGATGATTACAAGGGTGATCATTAACCAGACGGGTGAGCTTTATATTTGCTTAAGTAGTTACTTTAGTTGCTAAATATTTTATATTCACTATCATTATTTCATGTCTTATTTCTTAAGAAATAACAATTTTAACGAATGTGTTTCTGTCGGTCTAACATTAATATGTCATATTTGGAATAATTATCTCAATCAACTCTGCCGAACCCGTGCGTATGTACAGGTATATAACTAGTACAGTAAGAAAACAAAAAAAATTAGCAACATATATTATTTTTTATCATGAGATACATTCTCAATTTTTTGAATCAATAAAACTAATTTACCAATCAAAATTTAACCATTTAACAGTGTTTTTTTTTTGGTGCGGAATCATTTAACAGTTTTATTCTTCTGTGAAACTTCTAAAAACGCTAAGACAAAATCCAGCTGTAGCACTATGTATTTAACAAGTAGTTTTTTTATAAGAAAAAGCAGAAATTTATTTAGTGCTTCAGCAAATTCCGAGAAACAGGTACAAAGAAGAGAACCCCAGCCATCCAATAAGAATGAGAAGAAGCTAAAATCCAAAAGTATGAACGAAAGAACAATGAAACTTCACCATTACAAATCTTTACATTCCTTCAACAGACAGGATATTCTGAGCAATAATATTCTAAAGTGAATTTGTTTTTTAATTGAGATTATAAATATATATTTGTTTTTATTTGATAAAGTATATTGTAGTAGTAAAGTACTACATAATCTAATATGAGAATACACTCTTACTTTTTTACTATAAGGAAAAAAAATTGATTATCTCAGCAATAGTTTGAGGAACTTCGAAGTTGTTTTATTAATGGAAAACTGTTTTGTTTCAATTCTTCCATTTCCTGCATAGATCAAACTAGCAAACTCCATTGCTCTACGAGTGTTTGGACGGCTATCTTAGTGTCTCTAACATTGGTCAGAGGCCCATAGTATATATACGAATTTATATTTTAGATTGAATATTCAAAGGAAATAATTTAATAAATAAAAAGTGACTACAAATTAAAAAAAAAAAATCACAAAGCAACGGTGTGCAGCCGTGCAGGCAAGAAGCAATGGAACTGTCAAGTGCCACTTCTATTTTCGAAGTCTTTAACAAAGCCCAATACAACCTTATGCTCCATAAAACAACTGAAGTCAGAGTTCTCAAGACCGAGAGGCTATTAGAATTTAGGGGTCTTGCCGATGGGACTCGATTTGGTTCAACAGCCCGTATCAATCGGGAAATAAATTAGGTTGCATCTGAGATCTTAAAATTTAAACTGATATTTTTGGGTTGGTTTGAGTCACACTTTCAGCCCAGCCTGGTATTCCACAATGTTTTAAAAATAATTCATTTTTTTTTAAAAATTTAGTGTTAAATTAATTACCCTTATGCATAAATTATTATATGAGAATATTAACGAGTGTCCTTAAGACACTTGTTAAGAAAGCAAGAAAAGAAGTTTTTCATTGAAAATCGATGTATTTAATATTTGAAGAAGTGATATATTTAATTTTTTAATGTAAAGTTATTTTTTTGGTTTTCTTAAAAAATGCCCTTAAGACACTCGTTAGTATAACCCATTATTATATCTTGCATAATATGATAATATGTAGTTATTATAACTTCTACTTCTGACACCAGTTTGGTCAATAGTAGGACTATGAATGGGTAGAATTTAGGATGAGCTAAACTATCCCACAATACCTTTAATTAGAATAATTAGACTTAACTTTACTCAAAGTTAGATCAAGAAGGAAGGCTTTTTAAAGTTATTTTTCTATACACATCATATGCCCATCTAATTAATGTGGGACTTAACACCTTCTCACGCCCTAGGATTTAAATTCTCTCCAGCGGTATAATTAAAATTTTTGTACACCTACCACATGCAGTAGACATATGTATTGGGTTCTTCACATTCATCAATCTAGCAGTCCAGATCAACCAATGCATGTATCCAATGGTTAAAAATTTGCTACAAAGAGACTGGAGAGAAAGCTGCTGGAGACAATCCAAATCCTCACGTCCTATATTGAACATCTGCAAATGGCCCACCATTAAGAATGTGTTAGGCTCTAATTCTATATTTGAACTATTGAATCTAACTTTATCTCAAAAGTTATCTTAAGTAGGAGTGTTCTACACTATTTCCGTCCCACTAACCTGTCTCAACTTGAAACAAATTATGAGGGGTTCTAGTTTTAATAATTACACGGGATGAGTTCAGGTTATATTTTAGTCATCCCTATCTGAATCGGTTTCACACATTCTTTTAAAATTTATACTTTTTTTACAATTAAGTATAAGTAATGAGAATTCTTGACTTAAATGAATAACATTTACCAACATATGGTTGGTCCGAGTGGTAAGAGACTCGGACACCTTAAACAAGTGTTCAGGGATTCGAATCATGACTCTTGTGTATGGAGAAAACCTGGTTAGGAGGGGAGAACTCACTTCCCAACCTTGTGTGCCCAACAGGTTCCCCGACGGAGATTAGTCACTGCTAATGGTGGTGGAAACTTCGTACCTATATCATGGTTACAAAAAAAAAATGAATAACATTTTGCATAATATGATAATATATTTATATTGATATTATTTATTTTGAAATATATATTATTAAATATACCTTAGTTTTAGTTTCTTACTTTCTTATTCTATGGTTTAACTTGCATAACGATCAAATTTATATATTATGTCAACATATCATGTTAACCCGACTCAGTTTCATAGTCAGGTTTAAGTCCAATCAAATGATCCTATCAAAATATTGGGTTGGGTCAAACCAAACATATCCCGACTCGTCCCATTAACACCCCTAATCTTAGGGGGGAGAGCCACTCAAGTTATTATAAATGATACTTTATCCATATACCTATCCAATACCAGACTTAACATATACACCTTATCTTATAAAGTATAGTAAAAATAAATATATTTACAATTTGATAATTATATGATCAAATTATTTATTTATTTATTACAATATTTGCACGCACTTTTTAAGTCTATATGCATAACATTTTGAAACTTTGATTTAATATAAGCTAAAAAATTTTCTGTTATTTTAAATTTGATAGCTAATGTTTAGTAATATATATATATATATATATATATATATATATATATATGCTGTCATTACTTATTTTCCAAATTCATTTTCTTTTACATTTGATGAAAAATTTAATAATTAATACTCAATAATTGATAAGTTCATTACTTGCTTCAAAAATCGTAAGTTAATTTTTTTTTTTGGTGCTTAAAATCGTAACTTAATTTTACTTTTATAATAGGTTAAAGTAATAATTTAGTCACTATAAGTGACACGGATTCTTCATTTAGTCCCTATATGTAAAAAATTTGAAAATGAGTCCATTAGCAAATTTGGTCCCTATATGTGCAAACGTTAGCAAATTCATCCCTACCGTTAGCAAATTGGTCCTTACACATGACACAAATTTTTGATTTGGTCCCTAAATCTAAAAATAAATAAATTAAATCAGTCCTTATATGTGCAACCGATAATAATTTTGTCCATGCCATCTATCCAGGAACTCGGACCCAACTAAAGATTTTTTTCGTATTGAATATTTTCTATATATTATATCAATCTATTTCTTCTGTTGAGAGTAAAAGTTGTATAATTTGATCCGTAAATGGTTTTATATTATGAAATTATCCAAGTTGACTCTCAATAGAAGAAATAGATTGATATAATATATGAAAAATAATCAATACGAAAATAATTTTCAGTTTGGTTCGAGCTCTTTGACAGACGCAAAATTATTATTGATTCCACATACAGGGACCAATTTAATATTTTTTTCAGGTTTAGGGAACAAATAAAAAATTTGTGTCACGTATAAATACTAACTTGCTGACTGCAGGGATGAATTTACTAACGTTTGCACATGTAGGAACCAAATTTGTTAACGTTTACACATGTAGGGAATTATTTCCAAAATTTTTACGTATTGAGACTAAATAAAGAATTTATGTCACGTATCGGGACCGAATTATTACTTTAACCTTTATAATAATATGCATAGATACATAGATACTAACTTCCACGTAACTATTGTTACATACTTACATATTTGGCGACTTACTATTGTTATTATTTTTATTCTTACAATATAATTTTGTGAACAGACTATCTATGTATACATATTTCAAATTTGTATTAATGAACTTTTAGTCGTTGTTAATAGGGTGACACTTGGTTATATAAGGTCCCTATGAAATTTTTTGATTAGGATTTGGTGTTTGTAAGTTCAAAAATTTTGGATTAGATCCTTATCGTTAATTTCCTCCCGTTAAGTGGTTATATAGTTAACGAAGTGCTATATCAATACTGTCACTTAGACAAAAATAAAATTTTAATGCCATGTGACATTCACAAATATTAATTATATTCTTATAATTTATGGAGTACTTATTATTATTTATTGCATATAAATATTAGAATAATTTTTATTATAATATAATTATTATTTTAGAAACTATTTTTAGTATGTTTTTTAAAAAAATTATTATTGTTTTAGAAAATAATATTAAAAATATTATTTTAGAAAATATTAAAATATTCTTAATTTATAAAATATTTTTACTCTCTCTTTCTTTTGTAGAGCGGGTGCAAAAAAATATTTGCATATTTGTGTTTCTTGATTTGGGAACGAAACTCACGCATCCAGTTATGAGTTGGAAATTTTATAGAAGAAAACAAAGATAACAAAAATACTTTCTAAATTCAGAATATTTTAATATTTTCTAAAATAATATGTTAATTTGTTTTCTAAAATAATAATTATATTTTAATAAATTCAGAATAAAAACTATTTTCTAAAATAATAATTATATTATAATAAAGGTGCATTCGATGTTGCACCTCCAAATTAGTGGTGCCTGAGTGCACCTTACAGTAGAATTAATCTGGATCATTGAATTTGCCATGTAGTAAGAGTTGAATTTTCAACTCTTTTAGTTTGGTCAAATGGGTGAAAGTAGTTGGTCAATGTTTGTGTATTTGCACAAAAGGGACTTGTATTCTTATATTTACAACTACAATATATTTATTTTAAGAAAAAGAAAAAACATCAAATAAGTTTTCCAAAATAATCCCTAACTCCCTCCCCTTCGTCTCATCGTCCCTCCCTGTCCATCTGTCTAAAATCCCAAATTTCCCCTTCATCCCCAAATCACCATCTCCACTCTCATCCCTTTCATCTCTGTCCTATCTCTCTGCACCGCACAACAGTACAACACCCTACCCCAATCTCTTCTTCAGACCGAGTCACAATCATCAATGGCTCATCCCGCGAAATAGGTCGAGAATTCGCGCTCCACCTGAGTCAACTCGACGCCCGTGTCATCATCAACCACTCCTCCTCCAAGTCGCCCACAGCAGAATCAGACGCCGCCCCCATGAAGATCAATGTTGCTGCTTCCTCAACCACCCTCTCGTGAGCCATTGTCGTTCACCCTGACATCTTCCTACGCGCCTCTCCTCACTATCCATTCAAACACAACACACACAAACGAAAACCCTTCTGTTGCCATTCAACACAAGCCATGGATTTGGAACACGACGACGTCCAAAATTCTCAACCCTCACAGTCTCAAACCCACCTCCTCGGCTTCGTCATTGCCAACATTGCCGGCCTCAAATACTACTCCGACACCATCAGCTGCCGCATAATGGTTGGTTTGGTCTGCGGACCCCATCAAGTGCAGTCGCTCTTCGACTCGACCGAGCGTGCCTTCAACTCGCTAGTTCACATCCTGGTCAACTCTGTCGGAACTTTAGACAACAAGTATCCCTCCATCGAGAGCTTTGATCCCTAAAACCATAAATCCATAAACCTTCGTTCGTAACGTCAACACTGGAATACTCTGTAAGGTAGGTTTTAACCGAAGTGTTCTTTTTCGACTTGAACATCGGAGCTATCAGGTTTCACATGAGCTCCACGACTCCACCACACCAAGTAGCCACGCCATTATCCCCTTTGCAAGATTAGTGCTGTTGGCTTTTCCCTCCTTAGAATTGTATTTACCAATTTTCTTTTTACTAACAAAAAAGGAAAAGAAACTAAAGTGCAAAAACAAAGGACAAAAAAATATACATGCAAATACAACAAAATACATATATATATATATATATATATATATATATATATATATATATATATATATATATATATATATATATATATCAAGTGTAAATATAACATACAATGAATACATTTGACCAACAAAAGCAAGTGATCGGGTCAAACACACTAATCCACATGGATAATTTTGATTGGTCTACTAGAATGGTGCATGGTTGCACCACTTTTTTGGTGGTGCAACTTAGATAACACCTATAATAAAAGCAAAATATTTTAATATTTGTATAATAATAATTATGATTATAAATTAACAAATATAATTAATATTAATAAACGTCATGTGACATTAAAATATATATTACTTTTGTCCACCTAGCAATGTCGATGTGATACTCCATTAGTCACATAAGCACTTAACATGAGGAAACTAACAACATGAACGTCATCCAAAATTTTTGAACTTCTAAACATGGAATCTTCAGAAAAGAATTCATAAGGACCAAAACCATGTGTCTCCTTATTTGTTGGGATTAAAAATCATGAAACCTTTCAAATTTTAGTAAATGTGTTGAATGGTAAGTAGCGTTTTGTACATCCACATATATCTTTTATCTTTAGTTGGTGTTGCGCAGTAATAATAATTAGTGTGTTTTTTCTTCGGAGAATGGTTTTCAATCCCTGCTTGATCAAGCAAAAGTCTCATTCAATTTTGTAAAGACCTTTGTTTTTTCTGTTATCTCAAAACCACCTTTATTTTTGTAATGTCTCACCAGACTCATCTCAAAGTTTGTTTTAAATCTAAAAATATGTTAGGTCGACCCACACAGTTGTATGAGGTGGTGCATGACCAATAGAAATCAAGTTTAACACAGATTAAGTGAAGAATTAGAAACAGTATTATCTCATCAGGCATCACTGACCTAATAGATGGTCGTGAGCGTGACCACTGGGCCATTCAAGGAGACTAAAGCACCATCAAAATGGTAATACCTTTGCTATTGAATCTTGGTATGCAATATAGAATTCCAACTTGATATTTCATACTTGAATCCATATTGAAAAATCAGAGAATATACGCATGCCATTCATAACTTTTTCATTTTGCCCCACGTTTCATTTATACATTTGAGGGAAATAAACAAGAGATGACCCATGCCATGATGTCAGTAGCAGTGCTGCAATACCGACCCATACTTCGTTTTGAATAAAAAACGAAAAGCCATACTACAATAAAGAAAGACGCCACCGAGCACGAATATAAAAGTAGATATATACACGGCGAGAAACCAATAATTTTGGAAAAGAAACTTGTCTAAGTAAACAAACTAACATAATAATTATTTCAAATTGGGCACTTGAAATTTCAATTCACGCGTTAAGTAAACCAACAAGATTTCTATATTATTAATTTCAATTATCATGTCCATCCACTGATCCACAGCCATGATTTAAAAAAAAAAAAATCTTAAATTTTGGGCCAGTGCCGGCCCAACACCTATTGAGGCCTAAAACAAACTCTATGATGAGGCATTTTTAAAAAATTAAAGTATTAATTATTTTGTACACAGCAAGGAATTGATCCCTGGACCTTGCAGTTAATGATAAGCTTTTATACCAGATGGGCTAACTTATGTTTGTTGATATATGAAACATATCAAAAAGATAATATAAAAAATATAAAGTGGGCTTTTTTTCTAAAGAAAAAATTATTTTTTTTGAGAGGCCTAAAGCAAGGGCTTGGGTCGCTTTATGCTTGGGCCGGCCCTGTTTTGGGCACGTGAAATTTCAATACATGCGTTAAGTAAACCAACATGATTTCTGTCATTAATTTCAATTATTATGTCTATCCACACCCATAATAAAAAAACAATCCTCTTCTTTCTTTACTTGTTTTTCCCCCACAATTATCATGTTAATTGGGGAAGGAGATCACCTGTCCCAAAATGGTGTCTTTTGTTTCCTATCTCATCCACTTAAATTGTGTCATGTCATTTAAAAAAGATATTTTATAATAAATAATATGATTAATTTTTTAAGTGACACATTTTAAGTGATTGGGATAGGAAATGAGACACCATTTTGAGACAGATAATCTTTATCCGTTAATTAGTGGTTTGAAATGTTGCATTTGTATAGAGGTGGCAAAATGGGTTGGGCCCGACGGGCCAACCCGTTTAACCCGCCAATTTTGGCGGGTTGGGTTGGGGTCATCAACCCACCAACCCGTTTTGACCCACCCCGTTTAACTTAATCCAAAACGGGCTCATGGCGGGTCGGGCACTGGTTGACCCGCCAACCCACCAACTTAAAATACTTTTTCCCCCCTTTACAAATTGAAATACTCTCTTCTCCGTCTCTGAAATCTCGCGTCACTTTCTTTTTCTTTAGGGTTCACTTCACTTCACTCTCTCGTCTCTCTTCTTCGGCGCCGCTGCGCCATCAATCACGGCCAGAGGTTGAGCAGCCAGCTAGAGCTCCTCCTCCTCGTGCACGGCTCGCCTGACTCAGTGACGCCGTCTCCTCCTCCTTCGCGATCCGCGGCTGTCTCCTCTTCCTTCGCGAGTCGCGGCGTCTTCTCCGGTGGTCATCAGCATCTCCGTTCTCCGGCCATCTCCGGTCATCAGCATCTCCGTTCTTCGGCCATCTCCTTCATTGGTAAATTCACTTTCAACTCTGTTTCCTTTCTTCATTTTTGATTTGTTAGTTTATAGTCTGAGTTGTTTTGTTTGATTAGATTATGATTTGTTTATTTGATTGATTGCTGTACTGAAATTCTTGAAACCTAAACCTGTTTTGATTTTTTTATATTCTGATTGGTGAATTTGTGCAAAACCTGTTTTGAATTTTTGATGCATGCTAATTGCTTAGTTTTTTGCTTAATTGTCAGAAATGGATTCAAATAATATTATAGTAGATGCTGCTGAAGTTGATGGGGAAAATTTGGATATTGGGGTTGATGAATCCCAAACCATTGGACCTATTAAGAAAAAGGCCAAATCAACAACATCTGATTGTTGCAAGATTTTCACTAAAATAGGACCGGGTAAAGATGGAATTGATAGGGCAAGATGTAATGCTTGTAAACAAGATTATAAATGTGGCGGTAAACAATATGGAACATCATCTTTAAATCGTCATATTTCTAAATGTAAGCAAATTAAATTTGAAGATATTGGTCAATTGATAGTAGACATGCAAGGGAAATTAAAGTCTCGTATGATAGATCAGTTGGTTTCACATGAGATGTGTGCTGAAGCAATCATTGAGCATGATTTGCCCTTCAATTTTGTTGAGTATAGGAAGATTAGGAATTGGATGAAGTACTCGAATCCGGATGTAATTTTTATTACTAGAAATAATGCGAAGGCCGATGTCTTGAATATTTACATGAGAGAGAAGGAAAAACTTAAACAAGAAATGGCTAGCATTCCGACTAGGATATCTTTAACTTCTGATTTGTGGACAGCTTGTACTACTGAGGGTTACATATGTTTGACTGCTCATTTTATTGATAAAAATTGGAAGTTAAATAGCAAAATTACCAACTTTTGTCACATGCCTCCCCCTCACACTGGAACTGAGTTGTCTAAGAATTTATTGAGTTTTTGACTGATTGGGGAATAGAGAAGAAGATTTTTTCTCTCACTTTAGATAATGCATCTGTCAATAATGTTATGCAACAACAACTGAAAGGTCAACTTGTCTTGCATAATTGGTTGTTGTGTGATGGAGAGTTCTTTCACGTGCGTTGTTCTGCACACATTTTAAATCTCATTGTTCAAGAAGGGTTAAAAGTAGTTAATGAAGACCTGCACAAGATTAGAGAGAGTGTCAAATATGTGCGGGGTTCAGAGAGTAAAATGAAAAAATTTAAGGAATGCATTGAAAGAATCGGTGGTGTTGATACTTCAGTTCGTTTGTGTCTAGATTTTCCTACGAGGTGGAACTCTACTTATTTGATGCTTGACCGTGCTCTTAAATATAAGCGTGTATTTGCTAATCTTGACTTTGATGATGATAATTATAAGTATTGTCCTTGGGAAGAAGAATGGAAAAGGGCAGAAAAAATTTGTGTATTCTTGTTGCCTTTTTATCAAATCACCAACATGATTTCTGGCACATCCTACCCTACTTCCAACTTGTATTTTTTGCAAGTTTGGAAAATTCAGTGTGTTCTACTTGAGAGTTTAAAAAGTGAAGATGAAGTTATAAGAGATATGGCTGAAATGATGATTGAGAAGTTTGAGAGCTATTGGGATGAATATAGTATTGTGCTTGCACTTGGAGCGGTTCTTGACCCACAGATGAAGCTTGCTTCATTGGGTTATTGTTACTCTCAAGTTGATACATCTACGTGTGAAGACAAGGTGGAAAAAGTAAAGAGGAAGTTGTACATATTATTTGAGAAGTACTCTGCTGCTTCCAAAGAGAGAAGTAATACCATTGATAACTCATCTTCTACTTCTAGCATGTTGAAGCAATCCCAGCCTTTTTCTGACAACTTGATTAATGTAAGTTCATATATATTTAATTAATATTTAATTACCTTCTTTATTGAATTTTATTAACCTTGTTTATCTTTAATGCTTTCTTTTTCATGTGTTTCACTTGTTAAATATAATAGGGACTGAAAATCCACAATCAACAACTTGCTTCTAAATCTGGGAAGTCTCAACTTGATGTCTATTTGGATGAGCCAAATTTGGATTTCAATTATTCTGAGGGGTTGGATGTATTACAATGGTGGGGGGATAATAAGAGTCGGTTTTCAGAACTATCTATAATGGCTCGTGACTTATTGAGCATTCCTATTACTACTGTTGCATCTGAGTCGGAAATTAGCATTGGTTCTATTATCCTCAACAAGTATAGAAGTCGTCTCTTGTCAAAAAATGTGGAAGCTTTGATTTGTTCGCGCAATTGGGTGCATAGTTTTGTGAGCAATGGTAATTTATTTATTTTGGATGTATTTATTTATTATTGTATTATTTTGATAATCATTTGTTAATTTAATTATTTTCTACTTCCATTATAACATGTAGATAATGATGATGAAGATGATGGAGAAGTGGAGCCTTCTACATCCAAGGCAGCATCTAATGTTCTGAATTTGGAAGATGATGATGATTAATTGTTTTTTGCTTTGTGGAAGTAGCTTAAGACATTAAAACTTATTTGTGCCTGTTAAATTATGGACTATTGTCTATTGGTACTTGTACTTGACTTATGATATTTGTTTTTAAATTGCTTATTTTGATTATGAAGTTATGATGACTTATGAGTTATGATTGTGGACTATTATGTTAAGAAATTCATGTTGAGTAGAAATTCATGGTTGTTAAGTAGATTGGTAAAACATTATAGGTGAATGTTTTTGGTGGTTTGGTTGGAGATTGTTAAAAATTTGATAATTTAATTTTGGTTAAGAAATTCATGTTGATTAGTAACGCGGTAAGAAATTCATTATTATTAAAAAATGCTGTAAAAGTTTTTTTAATGGGTCAACCCGCCAACCCATTTATGTGTTTTTTGTGTGTGGCGGGCCAACCCGCCATTAAGCGGGGTGGGTTGGGGGGTCAAACCCATACAAAAAAAAAAACGGGTTGGCCTGTCCCGTGCCCTTTTTGGCGGGTTGATGGCGGGTCGGGGCGGGTCGGCCCGTTTTGCCATCCCTACGTTTGTAGGTTCTGTAACTAGAGTCTTGAAAGATACAAGGCACACAATTTTTTACCAACCCAAAGTCGCAAACTGACAGTTAACTTACTTATATCCACAATTTAATTAGAGGTGACAAATCGGGTTGTGGGTCATATCGGGCCATGGATTATATCGGATCAGGTCAATAAGGTCCTAATTTAATTCGATCTATTAAAATGGTGTCCATGTCGGATTCTATGCAGGCTGCGAGCTTGTTCGAGTCACACTATTTCGACAATGAATCAATGTATGAAGTATTTCCTAGCTACTGAGTAACCCAATTTTAGTTAGTGGGGCATGGGAAAGTGAAGAACCACATCTACTCTATTAAATTTGGGCCTAATTCAATTTCAAAAGCAAATTCAAGAGGTGAGGATTACCCAAATTTTATAAGCTCTAATGAAGCTCTATCTCTAGTCAATGTGGGACTTGAGTTTTTCCCAAGATACTCTACGTCGCTACCAGTCATTTCCACTTCCACCACCCGCTCACTGTCTATGCCTTGCTTTTCCTCCCAGGCTATTTGGTCTTCCCGTTTCTATCTGTATGTTGTAACTTTAGGTGGAGAAATGACTTTTGTGTTTGCCCCTTATGTATAAACATTGTTTTTGAGATAGCCAGTTCCTACTGGGTCAACTTACGCTACTTATAATTTGTGTCGCAATCACTAGATTGTCAATTTTGGTTTTGTTACTTCCATGAAGTGACTGATAAATGAATTCTGTAAATGTTAAAAGGGGGATTTAATATACCAATATATTGATCTTGTACGCATTATTTATGCTTGATTGTTGATGAAATTTTTTAATTTAAAAAGGCAATAAGTTGAACCCTTTGATGCGAGGAGATTAAACTTCTTATAAAGACTGATTTATTATTAGTTTAAAGAATCTTTCCTCTCTTTTTTTCATTTTCATCGATACTTAACTTCAATTTTGTTTTATTGCAGATGCAAAATGTGTTGGTTCTGTTATTTATTGCATTATCTGTGGCGCCTTGTACTCACAGCCTTGAGGGTACATTATTGGTATGTTTTACATTTCTTTCTAATTTTAAATTAATTTTTAGGAAATAAAATTAAAAATAAAAGATGAGCGGCCCAGTCATGCTAGCCCGACGTGAATTTGATTATGATGCGAGTTTTATCGGATCGGGCCAAATAAATTTTGCAACCTAAGCCCTATATTATATGGGCTATATTCGGATCGGTCATGTCGGGTTGCCCCATTTTACCGCCTTAACTGACTAACAAATTGCTAATAACAACAGTGTTAATCAGTGATGTCATATATGTCAGAATGATCGACTTCATGAGTCATGATAACTGGACTATATTATATGGCCTCAATTAATTAGTACAACAAAAAAGTTTTGGGAAGAGATTAATTTTAATAAAATCTTGATGGAAAGATTTTTACAATGTCAACCTATCACAAATCGTGGTATGAGTAACTTTTAAGGTAGTTAGGATATATGAGAGTCGAATATTTTTAATGATGTGACAATTTATGATTGATTGACAATGTAAAAAAAAAATCTTTACAATAACCATGTATATCAATTAAATTCTATAATGAATTTATGTTATGTGCAGGTGACAAGAAAACATACGGGAATACTGTATAAGAAAAAAAAAAAAACATTATACATTAAGTATTGAGTTAAGATATATTTAATACCATAACGGCTTAGGAAGGCCAACTTCAGAGGTAAATTTATGCTTAAAAAATGATTTTTTTTTTCATTTATTAAGATCACGAGATATTTCTACACTACTTGAACGTGGAATTAATTTCCATTTAGACATAGACATGGGTCTGGCCACAAGTATCCCCGCATGATTTTGAATCAATTGCAGAACAACTAAGCCAAAAGTGGCTTGCCATCCTCAATTTAGAAACCATGGTTGAGTTAAGAATTTGACTATTCTCCCAATCATGGTTATGAGTTAAGAATTTCAATATTCTGCCAAATGCAGTTAGTTAACGGAAATTCTACATTGTTCATTGAAATTTTATATGTACGAGTCTTACAAATAGTTTCCATTCATTACGTGCCACAATGGGACTTCAATTTTAAAGAAGAAGAAGAAGAAAAACCTATATTTAGTGCAAGGTGATCAACCGTGAGCAAATTTTAAAAGAAAAATGATATGTCAAGAGCCAGATTAGAGTGGGTAGGTGGATGTTCCTCTCCCCAGGGAAGGCCCTCACGAGTTCCAGCAAGCAGAGACCAATAGGTTGAACTTTCTTTATAGGCATAATAATAGAGATTACGGACCAAGATGAAGTGAAAAACAATGAAGAGTTTTGGGCAAGTAGTACCACAATTCGTAAACCGTTGAGACACAAATAATCATTTGGGTTTTGGTAACAAGCATTTAAAGATAATAGTACTTGATAAGATATTAAACAAAGAAAATTTAGACAAAGTTTTTCAGTTATTTGTGGTGTTATTTTTAAATAAAATATAATATGTATTTTTTCATAACTCATCCATGAAAATTATCCAATAAATGACGAAGTGACAAAAAAATAATAATATTATATTTTTATTAGAGAATAATAACAAAGGCACAAAGAATTTTATCAAAGTTTTATTTATTAAAAAATATCAAATTTCAAATAAAAATTCTCAATACCTTTAAGTGTTTTTTAATTCCTTTAAAAAGTGTTTATTAAGTCACTTGATAGAAAAATCTTAATGGTTTAATTTTTAACACACTGTCAATATAAAGTTTTTTATACTATTAATTCATTATAAATCTTAATATGTATGACTTTTAAAGTAATTATGATAATAATAAATTATGATTTATTAACGATATATAAATATTTACAATAATAATATATATCAATTAAATCAAATCCTAATAATATTGCCCCATCGCTTTCTCTTAGTACCGATCGACAACCGTGGACCTCCAACTCCAAGTACTCAATGGTGTATAGCGCTCTTTCGGCGGTGCCTCTCAAATTTGTATTGGACAACAGCCTTAAAGCCTTTGGAAATGACACAAAACAAATGATATATTGCTCAGATGCTGGTGTCTGGTAAGATGGCATTAGTTAATGGGTTTCTGAAGGTCATCTCAAGATTGCTTGTTGCATTATCTATGGTATTGGTTAATGCCTCAATGGCTTCCTTTCGCTTTTCAAATGAGCCACTCTTTCATAGGACCAATTAATGTCTGTGGGACTAACGTGCAGGCCATCATCACCTACTGTCTGTTCCAAAACGTAATTCTGTTCCCCCCAGGACTTCCCCTTAATCTTTAACGCTTCCAGTCTCTTACTTTAACAAAAATCAATCAAGGAAAGCATGAAAAAATAAAACCAAATAATTACTTAGCGTACTAATCCAATTCAAAACATAAACTAACTGAAGATTACTTAAAATGATTATTTTATTTCTATACAATAATAACCATTAATCAAATTTATCACTAACTTAAAAATGTTCTCAAAATCTCAAGACAACGCAAAATGAGGTTTGATTTTCCTCATATCTACAACAAACATAATTTACATTTACAAGCTAATACTCAACTTGCCATTTCCTCAAGTAAAGAATCAGGTGCAAACAGGTTTCACAGTACTATCCAAAAACCTCCAGCTTCCAGAAAAAAACATCAGAATATTCTCTAAGGAAACGACCTTATCAACACAATATAAATTGTCCTATCCATTATTACAGTATTCATTGTAATTCGAAAGTTCTGATCTCAGGATTGTTTATGGTCATTTTAATGCCCTCATCCCGCTTTCTCTTTGGCAGAGACAAGGAAGATATGACTTTGGCTGAGGCCACCTTCCTAGCTAGCAATTTCCACCTTGGATCATCTTTTCTTTTCTCTTGCTGCATTCTCAATTGAATTTGCCTGTTACATTCCCCCAGTACAACAAGATTAATTAAGAACGCTGATAAATTCTCATGTAAATGACAGCAAGTAGATAAGATAAGACAAGACAAGACAATCATCATAGATTCATAAGATAGACTTCAAGGTATGCACCATAAGTTAAGATTAGCCAACTTGGAGATTGAAGATTAAAAATCATGATATTTAAGCTAAGCATGAAATAGTTGCTCTATAAATATCCTAATTACCCAGAATAAAGAAAGAGGATGCATAGCATCAATCATAAATCATTGCTTTTGAAGAGGGACCCATCACTTATACAAATGAAGATCTTCTGTTCCATTTTTCTGTCACTTTCTCTATCCCCCATCAATAACAATTTGACACTTAAGAAAACAAAATTATAACTCATTAATATTTATACTCATTCTCAACATTTGATTGGTGGGTGACATCGAGATATCCTTTTTTGGGAGAACAGATTCATATCCCACTTATGCACACATGTTTGGCATGTTTCGTGACCCATGGTCCACAAAGTTGAAGGTACATAGATAGTTAGATACACCACAATGACCCTGTGGACTTAATGAATTGCGTCAGTGATTTGGTTTGTGAAATGAAGAACAGCTATAAATTAGGACATGACCAGCTACAGTGTTTGTGAAGAAGCAGGATGATAACAACTGCGATGGACCAATTGCACAGAGATGTGAGCTGGACAGCAACATATATCCTTGAAAAATATCAGGGACGAACTAGGGAATGCAACAAGCAAACCGTCCATGAACACAGCAATTTATGATGGGACCCCAAATCCAATATATAATGAAGTAACCGGCCACTTGTTTTCAATGTGATAAATCAGTCAGATATCATAATATTAAAACCTGATTAAAATTAATCGAAAGTGATTATACTCTCCCTGGCTAACCACTACATTTTTGTCTAATATAATATTATAAACCATCCAGCTATGTATTAACTTATCATGATTGAAGGATGTATTTGGATTTACGTTCGAAAGAACATTCAACGAAAAAACACATTTTTTGAGATACAAAACGTGAAAGCAAAAAATTGTTGCTTTCACATTTGAACCCATTTCAACGTAAATCCAAACATGAACGAGGTCCACCAAAAAACTACATATCATCGATGAATTGCCTTATCAAAATCGAAGGTGGGGCTTTCTGGTGTGACGCACTAAATAATTACCTCGGGACATATCATGAAACAATTTGAATTACAATTCTCAACCTAATTTCTTTGACCTATTTCTATCTCTTATTTATTAAATATATTAAATATATAAAACTAATCCTATACTTTGTTTGCAAGAAACTACTCTTTCCCTTCAAAGACTAGGAAATGGGTAGGAAAAAGTCAAATAAGGAAAATTATGAGTCATGACCAGCACTTTTCGTTTTAATATAGTCGCCAACGATATATATTATTGACAGATCCTAGGAACCTAAAGTGATGAAGTCCATAATAATTATCTACAACTCGCAATATTATTATATGTTGCGTTGTATGATGCACACATGTTTGGCATGTTTCCTGATCTATAGTATTGTACGTTGCATTGACTGTGGAGTTAATTAATCAATTAATTTACCTGCAAAGAGGAACCTTGCAGGATTCGGTTTGTTGACAAATGTAGGAATGAAGTTTGAAGAGTTGCCACATTCGCTTGCACCGCAAGCACCCTCCTCCGCTCATCCTCCTTTTACACGTGGCGAAGTGGCGGATCAAGACCTGAAGACCTTGACACGTGGAGAATCTGCTGCACGGCCTCCTCCTCTCTCTCCTCATCTCCACGTTGTACGGTCCAACGTCAGTGCAGCCCTCCGTGCATATGTGCTCCAAACACTCCATCGCCTCGCCTAGTTGCAAATACAACCCCTGCTCCTCCCTATGCCTCCTCAACTTCTCTTTCCTCTGTCCATTCACAATAAACAAGCGATTTTAATTATGACTAATTAATTAATGTTCATATATAATCTCACATTTAACATAATTTTAGAGAGTTTTTTTTGTCGCTATTGGTGTTTTTTTTTACAAATTGCTCACATAATTTGATTGATAATTACCGTTTCGTGTTCGTCCATGAAGCGAAGAATGTCGAGCTCGAGCCAGGGATCGTGCTGGCTGAGGAACTTCCAGCCCTCTGTTTTCTCGACGGCTTTGAAATGTTTGGTAAGCAGCTTCATGCACTTGAGGCGGAGATCCGGTGCGTCGCAGAGCCTTGCAAGTTGCAGCACGTCCACCACGTTCTCAACGGTCAAGCGTTGAGTCAAACCCTTGATGCACCTCTGCTTCAGCTGCGGCACCATGTACACGTGCGACAATGTCAGCAGGTGCATCCCGTACTTGTCCATTTCATCCTCCCTGCACCTGCCAGGGTCATCTCCGTCAATTCAGTATATCCACGGCATGCAGAGGAATGGTTCACGCTACTCAAGTTCGATCAAGGTTATATATACTAACCTGGAGGAGTAGAGGAAACCAACGAAGGCAGTGACGGCGTTACAAGGGACGCCGTGGATTTGGATGATTCTTTCGGAGCTCCGATGCTTGCACGGTCGGTCTATCATGTTCTCCAAAACCGGCGACAGCGATGCCTTTAAGACAAAAAAAAAAAAAAGTAAGCCCTACTAAGCAATAGGGAATTATCAAATAATAAAGGAAATGTAAAAATATGTTGATTCGAAATTGAAGACAAACCAGAATGGATGAATGAGCTGGAATGCGTGTCCCGGCGGAAGTGTGTATAAAGATATCGGGTTCGGGTAAGAGGTGGGTGGTGTGATAGTCCATGGATATGGTTTGGGGACCCATTAGTGTAGTAGTGTAGTTAATTGTATTGCGAAGGAAGGAGATGATTCTGAGATTGAAGCAAGAAGGCTTATATATAGAGAGAGAAAGGTGTAAGGTGTAGAATGGAAAAGGGAATCAAATATTGATATCATATATGGTTGCAAATCTCAACCTCGTGGGGTGGGCTGGGGCCTGCTGCTACTGTTGTTTTGGTACACGCGCTATCATTGGTAGGCTGCTTTAGCCAACAAAGCTAATTCCTCTTACTTTTTTCCTTTTTATTGTCTGTTTGTCTTTCTTTGTCAAATAGAGTTACATTTTTACTTAAGTATGTTAAAACATATGTACATACTATAGAGAAATATAAAAAAAGAAGAAGAAAGTATACTAATAATTTTTATTCATATCACTTGTGTTCACTAATTACAATACTAAGTCTATTTATAATACACATTATGATAGTTATTCCTCACTAATAACCTAACTACCATCTAACTAATTCTATTAATACTAATTAATATACCTAATCTGAATTATTTCCAACACACCCCCTTAATTCAGATTAGCCAAAAATACAGTAAAACACAATATCCATCAGGATCCCATTGCAATTATTCAAAGAATTGAACTGGGTCCATTAGGTCTAAACCTTGACTAATTCCACACTCCAGTAAGGCCCACTTACTCTCAATTTTTCTGATGCACCACTCATCCTCTTCATAGAATTGGGCCTGGCCCACTAGGTCAACACCTTGACCCACTTTCAGAAATTCCAACTCTGCCCTAATTTCCCTTTCTTCTCCATTTGTTCTGCTAACACCACGGTCAGCCCCAAAACCTCCGCACATCAGCCCGGAACAGCCAGCAATGCCGCCACCAATGGCACCTTCCTGTCCAGAACCCTCATCACCGCGAAATCGGCCTCCCTGCGGGCATCCAGGCCGCACCGTCACTGCACGGCCGCCGCCGATCATCGTCATTGCACAGTCGTCACCTGTCACAACCGCTGCTTGACTGTTTTCACGGCCTAGCTTCATAATCACAATCCTTTCTAGATCAACCACTGCCTCCACGCTACACCATGATGGCTCATCGGAAAACGACGCACTGTTACCTTCAGAAAGTTTCACCTTGTCCTCCATCTTCAGCCTCTGCGTCCATGAAGCTCCATCACGAGGACCCGCTGTTATCAACATAGATTTCATAATCGGATCCCAACCTTCCCTTATCTTTCTCTGCGTCGTCGTTGAAACAAGGGTGATAATTTCAGCCTTTTGTGACCTCCCTTCTCTGGAGGCAATCTCTGCTGGCCCTAAATTAACGCCCCTCTTCATGTTAACCTTCGCTTGTGGAGTCTCTTGGATTTTCTGAACAAAATCCTCTTTCGGCTCAGTGAACTTAGCAGCTATGATTCTACCCCTCTTTTCCACCGTCTTTGTTGCGACTTTCTCTAAGTGGAGTGCTTCCAATCTTGACGACAAACTCTTTTTCTTGTTCCCAATCTCATCAATCTTTTTCTCATGTTCTTGCTCGAAACCCTTCATCTTCTTGACGGTGCAGCTGTTTTCGGTTGCTGCCACCACCTGATGGTGACGTCCCGATAATCCCGACACCCTTGTTTCGGTTGCTGCTGTCTCTATTCTTTCTTTTTGCTCTTTTTCATGATGATCATCATCTCTCTTTTCCACTAATGCTTCTGGCGCTTCCTCTGCTTTCTCTTCTCTAATTAGCCTTTCTTTACAAGAAACACTCTCTTGTCTATTGTTACTACCACTCTTCTTTCTGCTTTGGACGCTTTGATCTTCATCTCTGATTTCCTTGACCGCACCATTGACTTTGTGCAAGATTTCCCATGCATCTTTAGCACTCTTTGCTGTGGAAATCTTTTCAAGATGGAGAAAATCCATACATTGATGGATGATAAAGAGAGCTTTAGAATCTCTTTCACAGGCTGCACTGTCAGCCTCATCCTGCACACCATCAACCACCACTTCTAATACATCTTGAAACCCGAAGATCAGTTTCATCTTCGCGACCCACTGGTTGAAGTTCTTGCCATCAAGAACCGGCAATGAAATTGGAAAAAACTCATCAAATCCAAGCACAGCAGCCATGGACATACCTTCGTAGGTCCCTAATCGTAAATCTCTGATACCATGTTAAAACACAAGCACACACTAGAGAAGAAGAAGAAAGTACACTAACAATTTTTATTCATATCACTTGTGTTCACTAATCACAACACTAAGTCTATTTATAATGCACACTATGATAGTTATTCCTCACTAACAACCTAACTACCATCTAACTAATTCTATCAATACTAACTAATATACCTAATCTGAATTATTATACCAAATGTTAGAACAAATCACCTGTCTATCAGCTCTCTCACACACACACACACACACAGGATAGACGGGTCGTGGGGCACAGACGGGTTGCGCGAAGCACACGCGGGGCACAGACGGGTTGCGCGAAGCACACACAAGTCGCGAAGCGTAGACGAGTTAAACACACACAATAGACATATGAACAGTGTATAGACGGGTTACACAGAATTACTGAATAATTGCACACACACATTTATTGATCCATTCACAAGTATTTATACACACATAGATGTTAATCCCACACGGATTAACTGATTTACAGTTGCACTTCTAACTGTCACTAACTAACTCACATTACTAACTGAATTAACTAACTCAATACACTCCTTTTAATTCAGTCAACACTAAATGTGATATGCAAAGAAGCATCACTATGAAGTCTAGCATCCCAACTAGCTTGGCACCCTAGACTTCACCATTCATTTGCAGCATATCACACTCTACTGAATTTTTGACAATGACACAATTCCCAGCTTATCTCTTAACAGCTTGAATTTATCTCCCTTTCAAGCTTTAGTCAGTATATCTGCTCTTTGATCTTCAGTGCGGCAGTAAACTAAGCTCAACTTCTCCTTATTTACTTGATCTTGCAAGGAATGAAATCTAGTCTTAATGTGTTTACTTCTTCCATGTGCCACTGGATTTTTAGCAAGATTGATAGCTGATTTGTTGTCTACTAGAAGCTGCATCTGAACATCACTCTTCAAATGTATCTCTTCTAGTAATGATTCAAGCCACAAAGCCTGACATGCACCATAAGAGGCTGCAATCTACTCTGCCTCACAGGATGAGAGTGCAACAACAGGTTGCTTCTTTGAACTCCAGCAAATAGAGGCATTTCCCAATATGAACACATATCATGTTGTACTTCTTCTGTCACTTTTATCTCCACACCAATCAGAGTCAGAATACCCTCTGAGTGCAATCTCTGAAATAGCTAAACTGTTAGAATACAGTAGACCATAATCAAGTGTACCTTTTATATACCTCAAAATTCTTTTTGCAGCCTAAAGATGTGAGGTTTTAGGACTTTCCATAAATCTGCTAACAAGACCAACACCATAGGTAATATCTGGCCTACTATTGCACAAGTATCTAAGTGAACCAATAATCTGCTTGAAAAGAGTGGAATCAACAGCTTTCTCACTTTCACCTTTCTCAAGCATTAGGTTGTTTTCAACAGGAGTGTCAGCCTGATTATAGTTATACATATGAAATCTTCTCAACACATCTGATGCATACTTTCTTTGGTGCAGCAATATACCTTTTCTGGTAGTCACAAACTCCATTCCCAGAAAATATGAGAGTATGCCTAAATCAGACATTTCAAATTCAGCCATCATTTTTCTCTTGAACTCTTCAATTTCTTCACTCCTATTTTCAGTCACAAGCAAATCATCTACATACAGACATACTAATAGTAGGTCCGATGCATTAGAGGCTTTCACATACACTCCGTATTCCACACTGCATTTGCTGAAACCTAACAGTAAGAGAAAATTGTCTATCCTCTTGTTCCAAGCTCGAGGAGCTTGCTTCAACCCATATAGGGCTTTATACAGCTTATACACCTTTTCTTCACTGCCAGCTATCTCAAACCCGGGAGGTTGACACACATAGACCTCCTCATCCAGTGATCTATTTAGAAATGCTGACTTGACATCCAACTGATGTAAAGTCCACCTTTTTGCACTTGCAAAGGCTACAACAAGCCTTATTGTCTCAATTCTAGTCACAGGGGCAAACACATCTCCATAATCCAGCCCTTCTTTTTGTAGAAACCCTTCGGCCACCAACCTAACCTTGTATTTGGCTACTGAACCATCAGGATTCATTTTGGTTTTGAAGACTCATTTCACTGCAATTGGCTTCTTTTGCTTGGGGAGAGCAACCAACTCCCATGTGTCATTTTTATTAATGGATTGTATTTCCTCCTGCATTGCTGCAACCCACTTAGGTTCCTGAACTGCCTGCTCGAAAGTCACAGGTTCCACATCTGGATACAATGCTAACTGAACCAGATCACCTTCTCCTGCTATTGCACTGTCAGGAAACATCACATAATCAGTTAATCTGGTTGGTGGTTGCCTATTCCTCTGTGGTCTTGTTGTATCAGCATCATCAGGAGCAGCATCTTGCAGTTGTGTTGCATTCTGAACGGGATCTGCCAAGGTGACAGAGACCCGTCTATCAGTCGTGCCTCTCTGTGGGGTTTGGTTCCAATCCCAAGCATTAGACTCATCAAAGATAACATCCCTACTAAAGATCACCTTCATGCTGACAGGATCATATAGTTTATAAGCCCCTGTAGGGTGATAACCAAGCATTACCATCTTCTCACTCTTGTTCTCCAGCTTACTTCTCTTTTCATCTGGGACATGTCTGTAACAAAGAGAGCCAAAAATTCTCAAGTGGCCCGCAGCTGGCTTCTTCCCTGTCCAAGCTTCCTCAGGAGTAGTGCAATCTAATCTTTTGGTGGGACACAGATTTAAGATGTATACTGCAGTTGCTACTGCGTCACCCCAGAAGCAGCGTGGCATTTTCTTACTTCTCATCATGCTCCTGGCAATGTTCAAAATAGTCTTATTCCTCCTCTCAGCAGTGCCATTATGCTAGGGAGTATAGGGAGCTGTAACTTCATGAATTATGCCCTCTTTATCACAAAAATTCTCGAGCTCTCTTGATGTGAACTCACCTCCACCATCTGTTCTTAGAATTTTTAAGAACCTACCACTTTGTTTTTCAACCAAAACTTTAAATTTCTTAAAGACATCAAATACCTCTGATTTTCTTTTAATGAGAAACAACCACATTTTTCTTGTATAATCATCAATAAAAGAAACAAAATACTTGTTACCTCCAAGAGAAACTTCTTCAAACGGTCCACAGACATCTGAGAAGATGACTCCAAGAGGTTCAGTAGCTCGTGTAGCAACATGTGACTTGAAAGAATTTCTCGGTTGTTTCCCTATTATGCACCCTTCACACACTTGTTCTGGTAATTGAATGGAGGGAAGATCATACACCATCTGACTAATTCTATCAATACTAACTAATATAACTAATCTGAATTATTTTCAACAAACTACAATGAGATAACAATACATGGAGTTGTAAAAACTCTTGGAAGACCGGTCTTACAATTGTTTTGACCGATTATAACTTGGTTTGAGTTTTCAAATATTACTATATGATACTACCCTTAATGATACTACCCTTAAACAATTAATGTAAAAAATAATAATAAAATATAATTAAATATAATTTGATAATTACATATCTAAAATTAGTTTGAATGGTACAATTCAAACATCAATCATTCTATTAAAATTACCTCTAGCAATAAAATATTCAATCCTAAATTACTTCCTTCACACTTACTTTTAATCAAATCAAATTTATAAAATCAAAACTCGTTTGCAAACCGGTTCTCACAGTTCGTCCATTATGTTTGGATTAGAGGCAAAAGTGAATAATTTCTTGTGCACGCGCGGGGAGAACTTGTTTGCCCACAATCAATACGTTCCTGTTATCTATTAAATATACAATTACAAGTTGCATAAATGGCACATTTGGACAGCTGTCATTCCACCATTCACTGCACAATTTTGATCAATTCAAAAACATGCCATTTATGTGTAAATCCAGCTGCCTTCCCCTCTTTCTTATTTCTTCCTCTGCACATCCAGCTGAAAACCCTCTCTCTTCTGCAACACATCAGACTCTCTTCCTTTCTTCCTTAATCTCAAAATTCGAATTTCAAATTTCCTCTCTAGCACACCTCTCTTTTCCCTCATCCTCTTTTTTGATAAATTTTCATCTCTCTCTCTCCCTCTCATTTTTTTCTACTTTTCCTTTCGCTCCTTTCATTCTTTTTTTTGTTTTGTTTCAGATTCTCTTCTGGCACGAACCCACCAACTCGGGCATGAATAGGACTCCTTTGTTAACTTTGTTTTGTTTTCACTGAGTTGTAACATGCGTGTTATGATTTTATTTGAAGATAATTAACTGCTTTTTCTTTCTGCAGGTCAGGATTCTTCACTCTTTAGAGCTGAATGTTGCAGGTTAAAAATTCAATATATGCAAAAACATTCTTCAAAGGCTCTCTCTAAGTAACCGTTTTTATTGGTTGTTAAAGAATTTGTTGAAAGGATCCTGTTTTGTCTGTGCAGTTGGCAAGAGTTCAGTGTGCTGGCAACCCACATTTTTGGGTCACTGAAGATGGTTCATACCAAGAAGAGGGACAGGAGAATACAAGAGGGTATATATGGGGAAAGGTAAACATTTTTTACTTTCCTGGCATATTTGTCTCTGTTTTTGTTCCACCCTTAATTTATGAGAACATGTGAGATGGTATTCGGAAGTTTGAGAGATTATCACAGCACAATCCTATTGCTTTCTCTTTTTGTTCCGCCCACTCTTGACCAAATTGAAGAGGTATCCTGTGTGGTAATTCCCAATCCTCTTGCTTTCTCTTTTGTGGTTGTTGTTATAAGAAACTTGAATGAATGGATATCAATTAAATTGATTTATCTTTTGTTGTCCATCATGTGTTTGCTCAAATGTTTGAACCATGGTTGATTGGAATTTGGTACCGAAATTTGATTTATGATAATGCAATTATCTTCTTGGGTTGATGAGTTTGGGTTTCATGTTGAAGGTAGCGAAACAGGTAAACTGATAGCTTTTTGATTGGGTAACATACATTTATTTCTTTCTTTGAAAGTGTTTTCCGTTTCTCTTTTGGTACAGATTGCATACACATTGCAGAAAAAAAGTTTATGGTCAGAACTCAAAATGGGTTTTATTTTATGGTGATGCTAAATGATTATATACAATGTATCATTTGCAGCTCTCAGGTGCCTACCTGGGTTTTATTTTTATGTACTATTGCATATGGATATGGATGGTGGACTTTAATCCAATAATATGTACCATGCTTCCTATTCTTATTATTATCTTATATTAACATTAATTTAATCCACTTATTTGCCTTAATATGTACCAGGCGTCGGTAGCTGAACTCCGTTGTTTCCTGCTCAAGGATGATAATGTTAGAGTTGAAATTGAACGTCGGTCCCCCCAAAAATGTAGAGTAAACAACCTGAAGCTATAATTGAGCAGTGTATTTTCCTTGAGAAGTGGCAGAACAAACATCAAAGGGCTCAAAGCAAATTACATTGGATGTATGCTTTCAGGAGCCCTATTTAGAAGGGTTAAGAATTTGATGATATCGTCGGGGAACGTATTGGTAATCAGCTCGGGAAGCTTTATGAATTAATTGAGGTAATTCCTCAGTCTACTATAGTTGTTTACTCATATGCTTTCTGATTGTGTAAGTTCATGACTTGCATTTATGTGTTTCATTATGATAATTTGTTTTACTTGGATGGTCTTTTAAAAAAAGGTTCTACTTGGCTGGTTCTATTATTGATCCTATTATTCTTTCCTGTTTCTCAAATAAAATTATTATGTTTTTGGTCAAAGTAAAATTAAATTTGAAAAGTGCTTTCCTCTTTTTTCGCATTCTGCTCAATTTGAATGTTAGTTTCAGTTTCTTAACAACAACTATTGAATGTTCACTTCTTCTGCTGAGAGAGAAATGGAATCTTTTGATGAAAGTTCTTAGTGGTTTGAACTCAGCAACGTACGTTGTATACATAAGATTTTGTATTGATACATTATTGTGGGAGGTTTTGTGTGGCTGAATTTGAATGTCTGGTGCTAGCACTGTATTTATCTGTTAATCCTACCTTGCTATCCTCAAATCTGTTCTTCATAACGACATGCATGACTGTGTGTTGACTTGGTTATGATTTCTTTTGTGATTGTGATAAGCACCCAAGCACTTGGGGAACCCTCCCTTAAAAGCTAGCTATCAAGGGGGGAGAACCAAGCCACTTAAGTACTCCACCGAGCATCCCATTCTACTGGATGTGGGACTTAGGCACCCCATAATATCCAAGTCCCTATCATAGCACCGCCCCCGAGAGCCGACGTCCCGGCGGCTGCACTCTACGATGCTTCACTCGGCCTTTTCCGGTCAGCCCCTCCGTAGGTAGCCCTTTCTGAGACATCAGCAACCGGCTTTGATACCAATTGATAAGCACCCAAGCACTTGGGGAACCCTCCCTTAAAAGCTAGCTATCAAGGGGGGAGAACCAAGCCACTTAAGTACTCCACTGAGCATCCCATTCTACTGGATGTGGGACTTAGGCACCTCATAATACCCAAGTCCCTATCAGATTGATGAATTTATGTTTATCCTATATTCCAAGATTGATGGTGAACTTATGAAGTATATTCTACACTTGCATGCATTTTTCTCTTGGTGTTGGTTGTAGTGCTGTAGCAGGGATTCTTGGAAGAGTGCTCGACGCAGATACTTGTGCCAGTGACAGATGTTCTGGCATATGGAATACTTAGAGTTGCAGTAAAGGTAGTAATTATCATTTGACACATTTGCATAAACCTGTTTGAGGAAATTCCTGAGCTGTGGAATGAACCAAATTTTTAGTTGTTTCTTTTGCTAATAGCCGTTGAATTTCAGAACAATTTTTTTTAGTTTAGATGCTCTGGTCTGAATTTGAAGCAACTTAAGGTCGTTATTCCTTCTATTTCTCTTTCCTCTGCTATCTTCTTCCTTTCATTACTCAATTTCATATATAAATTTCCCATTTTTGTTTATTTGTTCATTTCCTGTTGCATAAGGTTTGCAACAATATTTTCAGAATTTTATCAATATTTCCTGTTTATTTGTGAATTTTATGTAGTCAATGATTCTGTTGGTTTTTTGAATGCAAGTAAAGGCTTAATGCATTATGTGTGTTTGGATTAGCTTACTTTACAAATAGCTTTTGGTCGAAATGCTTTTTTTTTTTATTGCAAAATAAGCTCATCCAAACATGCTTATTGAGCTTTTATGAAATTTGACTGCTATTTAATTTATTCCCTTACCATATCTTGTGCTTACGATGCCTTCCAGACAAGTGACTGGCAATTGAACATATAACCAAAGCAGGAAGACTTTCCAGTTTTGTCCAAGCCATTGAATGAAAGGACTTTGGAGATTGAAGTGAAACTCAATTTGAGGTTCAACACTCATTTTTATGCCATATGGAGCCTCCAGTAGAGCTTTGTAGAAAGTAGTTATGTTTTTTTTATTTTTGTCACTGTTATGGAAGGAAGATTAAGGTTCAGCTCTTGGTGTTTTTCTTTCTTACAATCTGCGGTGGTATTGGTCACTTTGCTGATGGATGCACTATTGTTGTAACCAATGGAACATAGGAAATAGATATAATCCTCAGTGGTTATATTATATATTAGCCATAGATACATTGCTTTTTTTAGGTTCACGTGCCCGCCTCCAATATCAAATGGGTCTGCAGCCTTAGTCCTGCTGCAATGTTAATCATACGAGCACATCTAAAGTCAAATGACTCTTAACTATTTCTTTTTTTTCTTGGGATATTTGCTTTCCTGAAAATTTACAACCGTGTTGCTTTCCTAAATAATTCATGGGGTATTTCTTGGGACAGTTTCTAGGATCATAAATAATTCATGGGACACTTGCTTTGATGGAGACTTACAACAATGTTAAGTTTGACCCATACATTAGGGTTTAAAATTGTAAGAATGCAGTAGTTGGTCACAACTTCAAGAGCAATCAGTTGTCAAATATGAATTTCAAAAGAGCCTTCAAGCAACTATTAGTAGAGCTGTTTATGGTTGAACATATATTTAACGAAGATCTTCAGGCGTGTAGACTTGAGAAGAAGCGCATGATTCTAAAATATATAGGTCCATCAAATATTGAAAGCTAAATGTTGGCTGCTGAACATTGTTTATGAACTTCCAGTGGGACTTCCATTTCTTCCACTTATATAGGAAAATAAAATCAAGTTGGCCAAATGCCAAGGGAAAGAATGTCATGAAAGTAATGAAGTAATAAAATTTTATCCCTGTTTTACAATCAAAATCAGTTTAACTTTTGTAAACCAGCTATGCAGATATATTTTTCTATGTATTCCTTGCCTTCATGAGAGTCATTCAAAAGTAAATTTTACTGTGATAGCATATAAAATCTATATAAATTTTGTTCAATTATATTTAGTGTGGAACATGATGATTCTCATTTCTCAAATATGTACTTGATCGCATTGCTCAACTTAGCCCAAGAAAGTTATTGCTAGGCATGGAACCATTTGTGGCTCATATATATAGTAGTACCTTCCAGAAAGCATAAGCTATAATATCAAATGACCGTGTTACCAAAGTAGTTGGAGAAGAAATGATTAATGCTAATTTAAAATTTTGCTTTAAAAAAAAAAACAAATTCATTATAAAGTTGAAAGTTGAGAGAAGTAGAATATGTATAGGAAGAAATATCAAACGTTAAAAATAATATGATATATAAATATATTTTCTAAAAAATGTTAATTTACACAGGAAAAAAGGAGAAATAAATGAAATAGATTTTGAAGGGAGAAGGAAAAAATTTCATATGGTTAGCAAGATCATTGTTAAATGTTTAAATAAATTGTTAACATTGTTTAAACATTGTTAAGTGTTTAAATAAATTGTTAACATTGTTTAAATAAGTTACAGTGAGAAATGATTAATCAACTTAAAATAAAATTGTTGCTTTGAAAACATATATATAGTATTAAATGTTCATAAAAGTACAATACCAAGTTAATGAGAGAAGAAATGGTTAGTGCTAAATTATAATTTGTTTAAAAAACAAATTCACTATAACTTAAATGTTGAGATAAGTACAATACTATGTATATGTTTGGAATAGCTTATAGAGATCTTATTTAAGTTTATGAGAATAACTTATGATAATAAACTTATGCAAATAGTTTATGATCTTCCTATAAATTATTTTTAACTTATTTCCATAAGCAATGCATTCAGTGAAGTTTCTGGTTACTGTATTAATTGTTGGATATATATTAGCCACTGAATGCAATGAGAGGAAATTGATTCAACTTTCATTTGTTATATTTTTAGGCAAATTCTCAAAATCAATCATGTGATTGGAATTGGAGTGGCCGGTGTCATGGAACAAGAATGCTAGGCAGTGGTTGCACAATATGGAAAAACCATATTGGATAAGCTTATCAATGTAGTGTTATTCATTATTTTGTTTCTTTTCCAACGTATGTTTTTTCCTTATTTCCTGAGCGATGCATGTCTGTGAGACTTACTAATCACTATATTCATTTTCCTTCTGCTTAGCTGCTTTTTACTCAGGGTCAGTTTGGTATGGAGATAAAAATGGATGTAATTAGGTGAAAATATCATCTATCAGCTTTTAATCTTCTTACTTTTTCATTAGCCTTGCCACGATCCATCTACTATCAAATTGGTTTATGTATTTTTCATGAGACTCATGAATATGATGTGATCAACTATTGTGTTCTGGTGAATGTATTTGGATCACCAACTTTTTCCTTACAAGGGAAAGTAGTATTCTTCATGATGTATTGTGTTGGGGTGTTATTTATTAAATATAGGAAACTGTGATTATTAACTTTTGAGGCATAAATATTTAAAATGTTGTTATGTAAATTATAAAATATAAATCCTCTAATAAGTTTAAATTAAACACTTTATTAAAATAGATAGACATTTTTTAGGTACAAAAAAAATAGATAGACTTTATGCAAATTGGCATATATTGAAAATATTATGTAATTTGTTTTGATGGACTATATTGAAGTACAATATCAAAGTAGTGAAAGAAGAAATAGTTGGTGCTAAGAAGAAATAGTGAGAACAGAAAATATGATACCTATAATGCTTCTAAGAAATATTGATCAATCCAGTGATTTATGCAATGGAACAAGGCTGCAAGTGAATGATTTAGGAACAAATGCTATAACAGCAGCAGTTATCAGTGGAAAAAATTGTGGGGATATGATACTTATTCCAAAGCTGGATTTGGTACTGATCCTGGATTCCTATTTAAATTTCGAAGAAGACAATTTCCCCTATATCTATGTTTTGGAATGACAATTAACAAAAGTCAAGGACAATCACTTTCTCAGGTAGGACTGTATTTACGAAGGGCAGTTTTTACACACGGTCAGCAATACGTTGCTATATCTAGAGGATTTTCAGAACCTGTAGCAGGTTTACCACATCAGGTTTACATTTTTTTTTATCTCATCATTCCTTTCTTGAATTTTTCTTTTATATACAACTTTGACAAAGGTGCTTATCATTGATTTGATACCGGTATTTTGAACATCCTCCACACCTATTTTCTTATGAAGAGGAATGTAGACATACTTTTTCTGCACACAAAGCAATTTGGACGTATTTTGCTATAAAGAGGAAATTACACCTGTTTTACATCTATTTTGAACAACTGGCTAGATGAAACTAACAAAGATTTACTTCATACTTCTTTATTTTTTCAATATAAATAAGCTTTACTTATATTAAATTTTAATCTATTTGCAGATTTATAGGTATAAAATAACATTATCAGAAATATATTTGCAATCTCAGTGAGCACAAGATATTTGAGATCACCTGAAATTGTTGTAATATCTATAAAACATACATTTATTTTTGTTAGCCATTTACCAAAATGCTCAAATCTTATTTATGTGATTGATATTGTTTTATAATTATTATTATATGATACATAATATCTTTTCAAAAAAAAATTTGGAATAACTTATTTCCCGTGCACTACACGGATTAAAATACTAGTAAGAGACATTACGTGGATTAGGAGTGGTATTCTTATACCTGTTTTTATTATATTTTTTATAATTAATTTCTTATATATATATATGATAAAATCATTTTTGTTTTTGAAAACAGTAATGGATTGATAATATTTGATTAAGATTTAGATGTAAAAAAGTGATGACCTGGGTGGGTGTCATTCAGTTATTTGTACAGGTTAAATTTGTGGAGGAGAACTTCAATTCAAATCCCTTAAAACGTATTCTTGATAACTATAATTAAACATTCAAATAAAAATTAATTTCATAATAAATCTAAAAAATCTAAGCTGATAGATACAATCTGAATCCATGTAGGAGTTAAAGATTTTAGTTATGGTGAGTTCAAAAAACGTGATGTGCCGAAAAAGTTATGAGATAAATATTTCGCCACCTAAATTGTCCTGTCATGATGTGACGTGGAAAGGATAAACCAGCTCATTGAGAAATGCTTAAGGCCGAGGCGGTTAAGGTAGTGGCTCATACCTTAAAACGGCCTTTGGAGCCCGGAGGGGTCTAACAAACTCAGCCTACAGTGTGGGAAATAAGGATCCCAATGAATACTAGTATGTTTGTTTAATAACTCATATAACTTTTAAAAAAAATTATCTTAAAAAATATTATTTTTAAGTTTGTATTAAAAATAATTTTAACCAAAAACACAGAAACTCGTTGTCATCCATCCATCTCAGCAGGGTGGACCCACCAACGTAAACGTTGCAGTTCATGATTCGTTGAATAGAAAACATCTCCTTTAACATGTGTTTGGGGTGGGGTCCATATTTAATAAAAATATCTATTATTTTCTTTTACAATAAATAAATCTATTATTTAAAAAATTTAATTATTATGTATTATCGATATAAATTTTTTTATATTATCAACTAATCAAAAATCATGATATGGATGATTTTTAAAATAGTTAGAAAAAGATCAATTATTTTAGCTTATGTAACAATTTTTGATTGATTGATTGTATAACAAATTTTTATACTGACAACAAATATCAATTAAATTCTTATTTAAACAACGATAATATAACAATTTATTTATAATTGTATATAATATGTATATGTATTTTAAAATTTAACATATATTATATAAAATTAATAAATAATACTCACGTGTAATATCGCTTTTCACCAAAAAAAATACATCGCTTTTCATACATGTGAAAAATTTTAAGCGTTAGAAAAAAACCTTTTTTTTTTTTGTAGTGATTTTGTGAGTCAGAGCCAACGGTGCCAGAATTCACGAACGTAATCATGCCTACGGTGGTGCGCCGCTGCCGCTGCCACATAATGTCCTACACCTTTCACTTTTATGTATATTATATTATATTGAATATACTAATGTGTAATGCTCTTTCCCAAAAAACATAATAACATGTAATGTACTTCTGGATAAGAGGCTAAAAAATTAGCGATGCTTCAGTTGAACTTGTTTATCATTTTTTTTTCGAATAAACTATTATTTTGATCCCTTGAGGTACTGTCAGTTCGATCCCTGAAAATAATTAAATTACAAAAAAATTCCTGAATATTAATTTCGTTAGTAAAGTTATTCCTTGACAGAGACTAATTTGACTGACAAAATTAACATTCAGGGACTAACTTAACTGACAAAATTAACATTAAAGGACTTTTTTATAATTTAACTATTTTCAGGGACGGAACTGACAGCGATTCATATTTTTAGGGACCAAAATGATGATTTACTCTTTTTTTTCACTTTTGTTTTGTGAAGTTCATATATGCCGTTTTTTTGGGTTATCGTTCGGTATACTTATAAAATGGGATAAAGTAGCAAAACAATGAAGGTAATTTCTCTGGTATTCTATTAATTTTGGGGTAAAAATTATTTTCTCCAATCAGAATGTGCCGTCTCAATAAAATGGGTCATGTTAATGGATTAAATTAAATGATTATCACCATTTGATTGGACCACCTAAACATAATAAGTTACACTTGAGGTATGAGAGAATTCATCAATAATAAAAGATAAGAGAATATGATGAAGTTACATAAAAATAAAATAAAATAAATAAATTTCTGTACTATATTCTTCAAAGCACAAATATAACTGCGTAAATAATTTTTTTATATAAGATTCAATATTCAATATGTGGGTCTTGAATCCTAATGATTTCATTTTCATAATATCCCTATTGATTTCTATAAGAGAAGATAGGAGAAGGGGAAAATAGGAATAAAGTATTTAGAGACATACCAAAAGGCTCAACACACTTCAAAGATAATTCACTTTTTTAAACATATTAATTGGGATTCGATTTATGAAAGTGTATATGAAAAATATTTTGTTGGGAGAGACACCACCATTTCAGCACACTTGCTTAAAGTTGCTTTTAGCCCAACTTTTTTGAACTTGAAAGCTACTTAAAAGGAGAAAATAGAAATAAGAACTTTAATAGTAAAAACTAAAGCTGTTTGATTATTTTCATATTTAAGTACCTTAAAAGCTACTTGTATGCTAAAAGATTTTTGGTAATTTATTTTATACAAGCTTGGATTTAATTTAAACTAAGATATATAATTGCAAAGTTTTATATATTACTAAGGAATGAAATACAAAAAAATAAAAAATAATTTCTTTTTTAAAAAAAATCTATCAAAGACAAATACATTTTTATTGTATAAAAAATCACAAACATAAAATATTAGAAAAAGTGATAAATATTCAACAGTAGAGGAAATTGGCAGGCAAAAAAGGTTGGGAAAAGGTGTATCCATGATTTGGGTAGAGGTGGCGAGGGTTAATAGGTCTATGAAGGAAGTATGAAAAATTAGATCGCTGACTTGTTGTTATCGATTGCCCAAAGAAGAAGTGGCAACAGGTCGTGGTGGTTGGAGCGGGATTGGGTTATTTTGGGTCTATGAGAAGAAGAGGGGGAATTAGGTAAGATGGAGGGTCAACAATGGCATAATAGCAAAGAAGAAAAAGATGGCTCGATTTGAAATTGCATAAAAAAAAGGAGTGCTGGAATCGAAGAGGGGTACAATTTATGGGTTTGGACACCTTTATGCTATTATCAATATATCTTTTGGCTTATAGAAAGAAAAGGGATACAACTAATCAAAAGCTCGGTATAAATTAATTAAAAGCTCCTCAAATTAGATTTTTTAAAAGCTCCTTGTTTTTATTTTTTGTTCTTCAAAAATAAGCTCTTTCATTTTTAAAGAGCTTATGAAAAAGTGTTTGACTCAACTTCTATTTTTAAGAAAAAAAATGTTAAAAAAATTTTGATCAAACATTACCTTAGTCTTCCACAATCGCAGTGGCCTTTGATGCACACACAAAATAAAAGATTGTTCAGAGACATCAAATCTATTATTCCTCTTGCATAGCCCTAACTATTATTCCTCGTGCAGTTTACACTTTATGTCACATGAATTATATTTCTTGCTACCTAAGTAGTTAGCATTAAAATATCAATATATTTTGTTTTTTATTGGAATAAGATCTTTTTGTCTTAAAGGCAAATCTTATATAATGTATTTTTGTAATAATTTATTATCTTAATTTTTTATTACATGTTATCAACTACTCTATTATAAAAGTATCTTCTATATACTAATAGCAATTTGAACTTATTATTAGTAATAATAACAACAACAAAAAACTTTGAATCTGATAGTTACAAAGTAAATATTGAATAATAAAAGTGTTAGGTTTTAGTTTTGAAAGGATTGTTATCTGAGAATGTGCTTGATTTAATTACATTATTTTATTACTTGATTGATGTGTTTAAATCCCAATGTTAGTTTTTTTTTTTTTGACAATAAATCCCAATGTTAGTTAAATTATCCATCTCGTTGTTTAGCACGTGCTTTATATTTAAATTTTAAATTGAGGTTGGTTAGTTTTTACTGGTGCTGGTTTTTTAATATAGTATATTCATTAGGAGAAGGCTAGGTTAAGCAATAAAGAAAAGAAAATTATTATTGATAATTAATGTATTTAATATTTAAAAAAGTTATACATTTAGTTTTCTAATGAAAACTTATTTTTTTGCAAATTTTTTAAAGGGTATTGATTAGCATGATCTTATTCATTATTTAGAACTGGATTGTGTTTCCAATGATAAAAAGAATTCTGATTATGATGGTATAATCCAACAAATAAATCAACACCTACTAAGTAATGAAAATATCAACTACCCAAATTATATGGCATAAGGTAGTAGATTGTAAGTTGGTGGTCTATATTTGTGCTAGGGAGACGTAAGAGCATCTCCAATTAGGGTGTCTTATTGGATTCCTTAAGCTAAGGGATTGTTCCTTCGTTTTTTTCTCCATTGGAGCACATCTACCTGGCAGCTCAAGTTCCTTAAATTTAAGGTCCATTCCTTATCTAAGAAACGGTTTCATAGGAATAAAGAATTAATTTGTTACCCCAACCAACTCATTCAAAACAAGAGGGGAAAAAATTGATTCACATTTCAGAATCGGAGATACAGCAGAATAGAGAATAATACAAAAGAACACAGTACAAAAAATATTAAAACCTAGCAGATCCAAAAAGTGTGGGCAGTTCCAGAAATAGAAAATCTGTCGTGGCGCTAAAAACTCCGTCGTGGGAGATCTGCAACCCAGAAAACCTAGCTGGAAACTCCATCGTGGCGTCGTCGGTGACCAGCTTCTGCCTTGCGTTCTCCGTGCATGTACCGTCGGTAGTATGGTGGCCTCCTCCTGGCGTCGCCGACTCGAGGAGAAAGGGAGATCGAGGCGTTTTGAAGGTTAGCGGAGAGAGAGATCCGAGGGAAACGGAGAGAAGTGGGAGACCGCGAAGGAGAAGACGAAGACCGCAAAGAGAAGAGGTAGATCGAGATCAAGGGAGAAATGGAGAGTGGGGAGACCAAGAGAAGTGAAAGAGATGGAGGGAGACAAGAGAGTGGGAGATGATGAGCCACGGAAGCTTCTAGTGTTTCTCATGAGAATAAAGGGACGGTGTGTGTGAGTATGTGATTATTTTATTTGTGTAAAATGTAAATTTCAAAGCAAATTTGAGAAAAGAAAATTGACTATACCAAATAATATTATCATTTGAAACTGGACATTAATATTTTCACTGTTAATCAATTACATATTGTCACATCATAGAAATATTTTATTTTTACGGTAAATATGTTAAAAGTTAGACATGGGATGATGTGTGACTAGGTTGACTGTGTAAAAAAATTTACACTAACGATGTATCAAAATTAAACTCGATAAATATGTAATAAGCCATCGATAATTTTTCATTAAAAACAATTTTAGTTTGCTACAATTTCCTTTAATACGAAAAAATAAATAAGGTAACAAAGTATGTCTTACATAATTATACATATTAAATAGTTATTATGACATACTTATATTCGTATCCACATTATGGAATTTTCGGAAATAATCATATCTTCTACCGTTATCTCTCAGGGACTAAAGAAATACTTAAAAGAGGTTAATCTTTTTTGTACGAGATTACTCTTACACCCATAGATCATGGGAAAAGTGGGGGTGGGGGGGAGCTACCATTATCAATATGACATACTTTTTTTCTTGTTTTTGTTTTTCTTTTTTGATAATAATGAGATACTTTTTTCTGCACATTGATGTGTGTATTAATTTGTAGGGATTTTTTTTTAATACCTCATCTTTTTCATTCCTTACCTCCCTTTCCCAATTTTTTCCAATTAAATCCCATAACTATCCTTGTAACTTTCCCACTCTTATACTAACTGCTATTTCATTAACCCCTTTTTCCATAATTAATTTTTCTACCTCTCATCAAACTTCTTCCCCCACCTCCTCCAATATTTCTTCCTTTTCTTCTACTCTATTCCCATATTTTCTGCCCTTAGTTCCAATCCCATTCTGATCGAGGAGTGTTGAATGGATCACAGGTATCACTTTATCATTCTCACCGGGAACTGCTGAGGGGAGCACAACGACCACTGGACAATTGCGGTAAGTTTTTTTTCCGTAAGATATATACTTGCGTCGTAAGATTCTCACCAAAACTTGGTTACCTTACAGAAGGTACCAAAACTTAGTTACCGAAGGTATCAAAATTTGGCTATGACGTCAGGATCAAATTAAAAGTGGTGACGAAGTTGGTGAATTTGGGTCAATCGTTCTTGACCCGAAGGAGAAAGCTGTTAGCATTCCAGGTCAAGAATTACAAGGGCTCCTTCATCTCTTCCGCCTCATCTCCCTCTCTTGGCTTCTTCCAAGACCCATCTGAATCTTTATCGACTGCTTGGAAAAACCGTTTCAACCTCCCATTCCTTTTCAATGTTTGTTTCAATTCCCAAATTATTCCCATCGTTGCCTTTTCACTGGGTTCTCACTTAGAAAGCACCAAATATACATATACGACTAATACTAGAGAGAATTGAATATGGCATGATAAAAATTTAATATTTAATTTTTTTTTTGTAGCAAGGGTATCTCCGGCTAATAGCCGGAGACTTATTCCTTTCGAGGTGTAGAGATCATCGAAATGAGTTTTGTCTTTTCCAACAAAGTATTTTCCATACATACGATAAGAATCAAACCTCTGACAACATGTTTAGGGAACCCGACTATCTATCAACTGTGTTGGGCTTTATTAGTTTTAATATATAATTAAAACATATAAAACACAAACTATTTTAAAATATTGAAGTATTTAAATATGATACTTCCATCATCCTATTGGAAAAGAAACTTTTTTCATTCTATCCTCTTTTTATCAAACTCCTTCTTCTCCACCTCCAATCTATGCAACTCCTCCTGTCATCCTCCCTCCTTTATACTGTTTGAACCAATCCTTTCATCCATCAAGCTTGAACATCCTTATTTTGCTTATATCTCAGAAATCTCTTCAAATTCCTCTAAAGTTGAACAAGTCTTTATTTCTGATTCAGTTCTTGCTGCTCAGCTCAAAGCCTTTGGATCAAATCTGAGCTCGTTCAAAACTGTATTCCAAGACTTTCTTAAGAAAATATCTAAGCTGCAGTTTTCTGTTATATAAGTTATACTTCGATACAGTTCAATGATGTTAAAAAATCTTATATATATAAAAGTTGGTTATCCATTCTTATATTGCATTGCTCTATCTCTAGATGAGCTAAATCTGTCTAATATTCATAGCAAGGCTGTTATGTTATAATAAATAAGGGAAGTTTCATTAACATGAGCTCAAAATGTTTTCTAAACATTTATATGGTTCTTAGTCTTTAATGACTATCCTTAAAATAAAATGAAAAAGAGAAATAGGATATCTATACTGCAGCGAAACTTTTGAACCTCCACATAAGTCAGTCTCTGTCACTGCCTCCTGGTATGACACCCCTAACAACTTCGTCAAAAGTGCATATGCGATATCTTTGTCACTGCCAGGACGGGTCCAGAAGACTCCAGTGATAGGTAGATGAAGTAACGATGACATATCATCCAGCATGATGGTCATCTCTCTGACTGGTAAGTGGAAGCTGTTAGTCTCTCTGTGCCACCTCTCATGATGCTCAATCGTGCATTGCTTTAGCTTCCTTCCACCAGTGACCACCTTCAGCTCACCTCGATCCTGCATCCATCAAAGCTTTCTTAAGTTTATTGAGTCAAAATTTTAAACATTTAATAAAGTTGAATCATAGTCAGCTTATTACCTGTCCGATCCATACGCATGTAGCAACATGATCCCCAAATGATCTAAGGACCGATCTGTCCTCGGGCCCACCCGGAAAACCTGTGGGTGGTACCCGTACAATACCACTGCCTCTAGTACGTGGCATATCTACATACATATAAATTAAACACATTACTTAAATATGTAAATTTAAATTTAATAATTAAATAATTAATCATAAGCTCCAAATTATAATTATATAATTATGTGGTAAAAATTATAATTATATAAAGTTACTTAACAAACTCCAAAATATAACATATTTATTGAAACTTAATAAATAAATAAAACATTAATGACTTTAAAATTAAAATTAAAATTTTAATTACTTAGAATGATATAAATTAAAAAAAAAACATAATTAGAAATTATAAATTAAAATTACAATTTCTTTAATTAATTTAGAACTAATTTTATTAATTGTAATTAATTATAATATATAATTATATAATATAATATAATTATATAATAAATTGAAACCTACGAAAACTATATTTTTCGTGTGAGCATTGTTCTTACCTCTCTTCTCCATGTGAACGTCTGCTCCAACTCTCGCTGTTCTCTGCTCCTTCGATCTGCTCCAATCCTTTGAATCTGCACTCGAGAGTGACAATGGGTTGGGTAACAGAGGGTAAGCTGAAGCAAATGGAAGAAGAAGAGAGTTGGGAGGGTTTTACGGGTGAGAAAAACTAAGCAAAAGGGTGGGGTAGAGAAGGAAGAAATGAGGTTGGGGTAGAGAAGGAAGAAAGGTTGGGGATGAGGGATGGGTTCTTGAAGAATTTGGGGGTGAAAGGGTTTTAAGGGGGCAGAAAAATTGTTATAAAAGAAGGGGAAAAGTCTTTGAATAGGGATAGAAAGAGATAAGGGTATTTGTGGGGTTTAATTGGAAAAAATTTGGGAAGGGGGGTAAGAAAAAATAATAATGGAATATTAAAAGAAAATCCCTAATTTGTATCTTTATTTGCGGAGTGTAGGTATTGAAAACCAAACTATGCAAGAAAAAAAAGGAAGAGTCCATGACTGGTAGCTTTGCAGCCTAAGCCCATGACCATAATTATTGATGAATGGAGAATCTCGTTCAGTGTCAACCCAATTGCATCAAGACCAAATTGGATCCACACAACTCAAGTACCCATTGTCATTTATCACCAGTTATCCACGATCCAATATCACCAGCTTGTTGTCTTCCAAATCTAATTTTCTACCCCTTCCAAAAAAATTGTTATCGTGTGCCAAAAGTTTCAAATAACACATTTAATCTAGAGCATTATTTTCTTCAAGTAAATAGAAATTTTAATTAACTTTTGTCTTTTTGTCAACAATAATTGCCTCATGAAGCAACACATTTTGGGCTTTTTTTTTCAGGTATAGGTAGGTATTCATTCATTAATTGGTATTAAGAGGAAACCACTTTGGACGAACTTCCAATTTCCAAAGAAGGAAAGTTTTACAAAGAATTATAAGGTTTATTCTTTCAAAGGATTACACGAGTCACTTTAATTATACCCAATTTTGACATTGTACTTTTCAGATGATGGTAAGACTACTAACTTTTCCAATGGCCTATTCACATTCACACTTTGCTTATTAACTAATGAAATTTTTTTAAAATAAAAGTTTAAGACAATGATTGGTTATTAGAGAGTGAAAAACAACTTGAAGTGTCAATAACTTCGGTATAATATCAGCAAGCTGGTTATCAACAAATCTTAATTAGCACCTCTTGTGATTTTGTCATGCGGAGTTGCTCAACGAAATGGTCATGTATTGGAATCCAAGTATCTCTAATATTTCCAGCCTCGATCGGCTGCCATTGCCAACCTCCCATCTTACCCCTAGTTTAATGACCTCCCTTCCATATAGCAGACTAGTCCATGCTCACGAAGGATTATAACCTTCTAGAGCTCTAAGGAAGGAACAGTAAAGAAAGCACCAGCCTTTTTAAAGCCTCCAGTTTTTTTGTTTTGCACATTTTCCTATTATTGACCCGATGCATTTCAGAATTTTTACAACCATTTCACCAACCATTTCTCTCCTAATTTGCACTTCATCTTTTTTTTCTCCCATTTGTAGAAAAAGATGATAGTCATGAAACTATCTTGAATTCCTTATTTTGTTTTCCTTTTTAACAAGAATAGATGGGCTTCCAAGTTATATATTAGTTAGGGGCTTTAATTTCATACCCCCATTTTCAATTTCATATCCTCTTTAACCTACCAAAATTATCAACTCACCCTCCAATAATGCAAGTTTTTCACGCGTATTTTTTTCTTGTTCGCAATTGCTCCCGTATGAAATCACATGGGGGTGTAAATGATTACACCCCCGTGTGGTAGCATACGGTTGTGTAAAGTTATATAAATAGACAACCATATACAATTACAAGGTAGTTGATGTTCATAAATATCCCACCGTATACAACTATACTGTAGCTTTGTTTGAATAAATAAACTACCGTATACTTTCATATGATACATATATTTTAGAATAAAACTATACTACCGTATGAAATCATACGGTTATATACTATCAGGAAGTGAGAAAAAAGATTGATCAATGTCTATGCTTTCAATTTCTTCAAAGAAGCTTTAGACATGTCACCATCTCTTTATTGTTTCTTCGAAGTCTTCCCATTATCATACCCACTTTCAATCTTTACCTTGTTAGACCTTTTCTTTTTCCTGCTAGAGTTATCACCCTCGGCACCAATTTGAGCGCTATTCTTATGTTTCTCCTTTGCTTTGTTCTAGTTTCTCTTCAAGCGGTGCATGCTCAGAAATGGTGCACCAGAAGCTAGGGAGACTCATCTTGATAGTAGTCGTGGAACAATCCATACGGTAGTATATTTTTATTTTAAAATATACGTATCGTATGGAAGCATACGATAATTTATTTATTCAAACAATGCTATCGTATAGTTATATATGGTGGGCTATTTATGAGTATCAACTACCATGTGATTGCATACTGTTGCATATTTATATAACTTTACATAATCGCATGGTCATATACGGTTGTTTGTTTACTTAAACTACCGTATGACTATATACGATAGTGTAGTAAACAAGCTCCCGTGTAATTATATACGATAGCTTAAGCTTTTAAACAAACTATCGTATTTGACTATATAGTAATCTATTTATTTAAACAAATTACCGTATATCTCTATACGGTTGTTTATTTGTTTAAACTATCGTATATAATCATACAAAAAAATGTGATAGGAGAAGGATAATTTTGGATTTTTAAAAAATTGGAGATATGAAAATTAATTTTGTAGACATGAAAATTAAATCCATAGTTAGTCCTAACAATTAGACCACTTCACTGTTCCCATAACTTATTACCCGTAATTATAAGTAACATGTGCTCAGCTATCTACGTCAATCTCTATTCTCCGGTCCAAGAGCACAATAACTAACTTGTCCATCCTATAAGTAACACTTCCACCTTTTTAAATTTTGAGTTGTGCCTGTTCCAGATTCCGATTTTCTCAGGAATATGAAAGACAAGCTCAATCACTGATTAGTCTCCATTCAACCTGCTCAGCGGACAATGAAAGAGTACTGACACAACGTTTTTTCAAACCTGCTAATCATGGAACAGTGAAGGTATTGATTCAAGATTTAATGATTAATATGGTGTTTGAACTTGTAATAATTAAATAATATTTTTAAATTTTTAATATAATATATTAAGTAATATTAACATAGATTTTAAATTCTTTATCTTTTAAAAATATAAAACACTTTTCGTAGTTTATGTAAATAAATATTTAAACTTACAAGAATAATTCTCATATTTGCTCCCACGAGTATAACAAAAAAAAAACAATTTTAAGGGCCTATCAGCCCAAAATTCCATTACATGCTTTTTGGTCCAACCATTAGAAACAAATAAAAAAACAAAACTACACTTCGACTGGTTTAGGCCCATTATACGTTAAAAAGGAACCAAAAAAAGAATCTGGGTTGGACCAGGTTGGACCCAAACCCATTTCAACAAAAACAAAAGAAAGCAACCCTAGTTTTCTTTCTATTTAGAGCCACCCCCATCCCCTCCCCTCCCACTATCCTTGCTACAACTCCTCCATCTTTATCACTCCCTCATCTCCGTCACTCGTCGTCCTCCACCCTTGTCTCTGTAACTCGTCCTCCTCCGTCCCCACCTCTGTAACTCGTCCTCCTCCGCCCCCATCTTTGTAAGTTTGTCCCCTCTCAAATCCTCCCATCTCAACTCGTTCTCCCCTGTCTTTGTACTGCAAGAGGTTGAAAGCAGTTAGAGGTCGTCAGAATCGCGGATTCAAGATAGAAAAATATAACGAATCGCCGAAAGCAGGTGAACCACCGATTTTACCTAATTTCCCCGGTTACGTACCGATTCTACGATTTTCCATCCCGTTCATCTAATGTCCGATTACAGGGGTCATCCAGACTGGATGGAAGGTCGGTTCTCGGTCCGACCGATCCAATTGGTCGGTCCAATTTTAACAACGTTGGTACAGAGGAAGGGCGATACGTTTCATTGGGATAATTAATTTCATTAAGACTTATCACATTAGGGAAGTTATTTTAGTTTATTTCATAAGTTTCTCTAACGGTTTATTAGATAAACCAAATGTGTCTGAGCAAACAGCTTAATTAAGCTCATATTCAATAAGTTTTTTTTAAAATAATCTAAAAAGAAATTTGTTTTATAAACTTTTCTAATAAGATTTTTTTTTTGGTATATATGCATAAGGGTATCCTGACCGAAAGCCGAAAACTAATCTCTTCTGAGACGTAGAGATCATTGAAGTGAGTTTTGCCACTCTCAACAAATCTAATAAACTTATTGAAATAAATTAAAAAGAGTTAATAGGAATGTCGTAAACTATTTTCATTAGCACTTTCAAACAACTGCTTAATGTGTGCGATAAGATAAACCCAAATAAATTCTTTGTAAGTTATATTACAAATGCTCCCTTAAGCTATTCCAAACACTCCCTTAATCTATTGTTAGGAAGGTCGACACAAGGGACCAAGAAGATACTCTGATTCATTTTGAAAATACTTGCATTTAATATTTAGTTATAGTGAGAGACCAAAAGTAATTAATAATTTTATATCATAATCTTTGAGCTAAGTTATAGATATTCACAACAATTGATATATTTTTCTACAAGATTAATGTCCATAAAACCATAGCGCACCCGTCTACTTGAGTTAGCTCAATTGGTAGCTGCGAGACATGATGTTTGTGAGTGCGCGAGTTTAAATCTTGCAATGCGCTCTGCTCCTTTTCCATTCCTTATTTCCCTCTTGTTTAAGGTGATTTTTGCTTAAGACCAATTCCGACAACAAATAATGAGAAATCAGTTGAATGTGGGCTTCGAGTTATGCGGTAATGTCATTTTCAGAGTAGTTTTTGAAGATTTTGTCTATAAAGCTCAAGTTTGACAAAAATCAAGTTTATGAACTTGATTGCAAAGATTTTCGTCAAATAACAGTTAAAGAACATGCAGAGTTTCATTGAATGAGTGATAAGATGGCTTGGTGGTTTGGGGGGAGGGACATAGAGTTTGGAGTGATAAGGAGGTCATGGGTTCAACTCCCCCCGCTAACATAGCGAATACTAACAAAAAAACTAAAATTTACCTATAAAAAAAAAGTTTAGAGTTTCATTGAATTTTTAAATAGTACTTGTGGTTTAAAAAATTTAATTAGGTTTCTATACTTAAATTTTTTTAATAGATCCTACTAGTACAAGTATTTAGGTACTTAATTACACAAATTATAGTATTAGTGATATTTTTTTTAATATAGAGATTTATTTTAAATAAATAATAAAAATATAATAACCTAATAAAAAATTTAAGCTATAAAGACATATTTAAAAATTGATTGAAATTATAGAGATCAAAAGATTAATTTAAACTAAATAATATATTTTTTCCTTCTCATTTTCACCTTTGAAAATATTTTATATGATGAGATTCATAATTTTTCTCTTATAACTCTTTTTTTTATTTTCAAGTTCTAAATTATAAAAAAACAATTATTTACAGGAAAATGCTAATTGGTACCTTCAAGAATTATAAAGACAAGGATTTATCTATCATGTGCAAACTTGCACATATTAAAGAATCAACATATAGAAAACTTTTATGAGAAATCACATTTTTAACTTTTCAATATATTGAATGCAATATTTTCTAAGAGAGTATTACTATTATTGATTCTTTAATATGTGCAAGTTTGCACATGATAGAAAAACCTTAAAGACAATATTTTATTGGGAAACAAATATAATCAATGCATAGAGAAGTATTAATTTTTAGTTTTCAATAAAACCTTCATTTTTATGAATTTCCTAAAAAATGTTTGGAAACATTGATTAGCTAGCCCAATATCCAAACATACCACTTGTATATAACAATAGAGTCTTTCTAAATAGTTGCTTAAGGGCATTGGTTAAGAAATTAACAAAAAAAAGTTTGTATTGAAAAACCAAAGTGTAACACTTTTCAATATATTAAATACATCATTTTATCATACAAAATATTATTTCTTGTTACTTTAAACAAAATATTCTAAGGACACTCGTTAACTTACTCCTAAACAATAAAGTTTACTACTAAGAATTGTTGAGTTTCTTTAATATGAATTTTATTATAAATAAGTGTAGAAATGGAACTTAGCATAAAAATTGATCACTTTTTTTTTTTTATATATTCAAAAAAAAAGATCATTTTATCTTTTATATTAAAGACGGCAAAAAAAGGGTGAATGCTAGCATGCACCCTCCATAACTTTGGTACACTATACTCCTTCAATCACAACCACACATTTATTAATAAATAAAAATAATGGTTGAGATTAAAACATAAAAAATAGTAAAATGACAATATTGTTTTGTCCTTTACATCTCTTTCATCCCTTCTCACCGTCTCTCTCACCCATTTTTGCAGAGGCAGCGAGTCCCTTCTCTGTCGTCCATCGGGCCTCGGGTGGCCGTCGGCCATGCGCGGCCTCTTCTGCGGTGTTGGTGGCTGCAGGGGTAACCCGCAATTCACTCTTTGTTATTTCTTCTCCCAGATCTAGATTTTTCTTCCGTTTCTAACAGCTTTTTATGTGGGTTTGGGTGTTTGAGGTGGAGGGTGAGGCATCGCATCACGGTGATTGGCCTTTGATCGGAAATGAAAGTGGGATGGATGAGTTGGGAAGAGGAAGAGAGGCAGAGATGTGGAGAGGAAGAGACCCATCCATGTGTATAAGGGTAAAATAAGAATTTGGGTAAGTGATGCACCATGCACGTGATGCACCATGCACCTCTTTTCAAAAGGTGCATGTTAGAGTACGGCACCCAAAGAATATCATTAAAGAACTTAACATAGCACATGGGGTTCTACTAAGTTTGTACATTCTTTTGTCCAATTAGTTAACAGTTATTTCGGTCGTTGAACTTTTTCGATTGCTTCAATACGCATTCTACTATCCTAGCTTGATTGGTGGGATAAGAAGATTTCATATTGTTCTCGATTGGATTTCCCATTTATTGCACTTGTCTTCACTTTTTTCGTGGTCTTAGTCAATACTGTGCATTTGTTTGTCAGCGCATGTGTCGGTCAGACAGAGATAGAGAGAGAGAGAGAGCTCAACATAGAAATATCAAATATGGAATTGTACATTATATATAATATATATATATCAACTCTTCTGCACTTGGTTACTCTTCGACCATGGAGATTCTCCAACAGATTTGGTTCTAAGAGGTTAACAGGCGGAGGTTGTAATCATGGAAGAAGTAGAACAAATCAGAAAACGAAAAGTAAAGAAAAAAAAAAAAGACAAATACTAGAAAACAATGTAAAAAACAAAAGAAAGAAAAGAAAAAAAAATGAATCTTCCTAGGAAATATATATCCTAGTTAGAGAAATAACCATAGTCTATAGGGTCATTCTTTTTCCCACTTTCCTCCCTTTTGTTTTCTAATAGTTTTTTTTTTCTTTTTCATTTAATTCCTATTTGGAAATAATGGACCGGCCTGCAGAGACAGTTACTCGAGGGGTCATAATCAGCAACGAGAACCCTGTCTACAGCTGAGTGCACCAGCAGCAGTTGTTATGGAGCCCACAAGGGAAGATGGCCTTGCACTTAAGCTGGAAGCCCTTGCATAGCTAGAGGAAGCTCCAGCACCCGATGCTGTGAAAAAGGCACCATTTACAAGCAAGTCTCCTTCTGACCTCCAATTCCACCCCCTCCATTCACTCTCTGGTGCATCCTCATGCTTTGTCACCTAGTAAGTCACATAATAATATAATTATTAAATATATCTTATTATAACAATTATTTAAGATATAAAAAATGCTAGTAACCAGTTTAAGGACATAAGTTAAATAATTAAAAAGGACAAATTCCATTGAAAAAGGGGGATGTTTATTTTTTTTTAAATGATTAGTACCTCTTTGCTGAATCTGTCATTGGGTGCAACAAATCTGTTGCCTTGGCTATTGATGGTTGGGCTAGCACTTCCCCCAATGGCATACATTTCCCAGTGGGTATAGTCATTGTTCACCACATGGAAATATCCATGCCTACACCTGCAAACATCACAATTGTTTTTCAAATTTTAGCACTAGTGGCCCCACATAGTAATAGCGATAATTAAGAGTATTGGCAAAGTAATACAATCAGTCCCATACACATGCTTCGATTTCTATCCTTTTCACTTTACCCCTTTTTTCCTTTTTGCGTTTCTTTCCTTACAGATGTACAGATCAGAGGAATTATAAAACTCGGTATAGTATCACTATTATTTTACTTTTTAAAGATTTTGAGTTGCGAGTTGGAGAATGGAAACATTAATTTACTTTACTTTACTCTTTACCTTGGCATCCTTTGAACAAGACCTTCTCCAAAGTGGTTGAAAGCTATTGTGACCTGCATGTTCTTGTCTTGAGTGTATGTGTCGCTGTGACCCAACAACATAACCTTATCATGGTGTGTCATGTAATTGTTGGAGATGGTAATAGCTGTGGACCCATGAATGGCATCGATCAACCCATCATTACAATTAGACAAAGAACAATGGTCCACCCATACGTGGCTTCCTCCAAAGATGGACACACCATCACCATCCGATACGGTCCTCCACCCGTAGTGCCGTGGGGAGTCCCTCACCATAGCATTCCCACCTTGCTTACAATCATGTATATGTATCCCATGAATTATAACATTTGTTACATACTGTATAGTAATGCATGGACCACCGGCAATGTGCACGCTAGCGCCTCTTCCATCGATGGTCTTGAAAGAGTTCATGATGAGTTCTTCCTTTAGCTGAATCACCATGTCTCTCGCAAATATGATCCACAATGGCTCGTCTTGAATCACTGCATGACGTAGGGTCCCTGGCTTTGGGGTAACGGGATCATCGTTGCCAGAGTCAGTGACCACGTAAATCTTACCATCCCTTCCACCAATGGCATTCTTGCCAAACCCAATTGCACAATCTGCTAGCCTTTGCCTGTTCTTCTCCCAGTTCGGGTCACACCTCCAACAATCATCAATGGGGTTGCCTGTCCCACAGGAGAGGTACCCCAAGTTCCTTCTAGCCACAGAGGCGTTGATTTTCCTACACAAAATAAATTAAATAAATGAATAAACATTAATATATATTGGTATAATTTGCAAGAATTAACCAGCAAACGCTAAATGTGATCGATCCTCTAGTGAATTGGATTGACATATTGTCCAACTAGCTAGCTAGCATAAAGGAAAATAATTAATGTAAATTTAATTAATATGGAGATGTGGTGTAGGAGAGGCTATGACGTTACCTGTTTAACTCTTGTGCCACCAATTCAGGGTCCTGAATAGGTGAAGAGGAAATGAGGATTGGGGTGAGGAGAGAGAAGAGCAAGAAGAGCAAAGAGAGTGAAGTGGTTGTCATGTTTGGTATTTTTTTTTCTTCCTCCTAAGTGATGGGAGAGAGAGGGGGGAAAGAGGTGAGAAGAATGTACGTAGGAGGGGGTGTATATAAAGGGATTAAAGCCGGGCTAAATGGCGTGATTAAACTGAACATGTAGGACCAATGTGCTTCGTGATTTCTGGTTTTACGGGATACCAATTGGGTAGTTTTGTCCGTTAAGCAAGGCCTAAATGATGGTGGGAAGATCCAAGCAGTCAAAGAAATAAGTTGTAAAAAAAAAAGGAACGAAGGCACAAAAAGGAGGATGAAGTTCGTTTGAGGTAAACATGTATCTACATGTTTGGATTACCATTCTATACATACCTTGTTCTCAAACATATGTTTGGAATTTCCCAACGGTAAACCAAACATGCATTATGTGATGGAGAAAAAAATGTATGTACTCTTAAATCAGTAAATTATTGGGTTGAGATTCCAGTGTATTTATCAAAAATCAAAACTAGATTCTTTCTTAATCACTTTAAAAATAAGGATTTGACTCTTCTAAAGTGAGTAAAACTCTAAAGTGAGAAAATAATAAATTATCCACAATTGATTTAATTAGGTACATGAAGATGTGATTCCACTAAAATTGAATATACTTTTACTTATGTGTCATAGTGGTTTTTTTTTTGTTACAGTAGCTTTTTTTTTTTGGTATACCGTAGTAGCTTTTTCTTAAGAAAGGAATATGCAGAGCAATATATTCTTAATTACCTTCTTTTATTACAAAGTAATATCGGTTTTAACCTCACTTTAGGTACACTTGAATTGAGTAGAAATTAGACTACAATTATATAGATTCACATACAGAATTCTACAACTGCTCTTAGTAGTTAATTAGGTCATAACAACCTCATTAATTAAGATCAAAATGGGGAAAAGCATCTTATATATAATAGCATGCAGGAGGTCCCGTTAGGGTCCCCAATGGAGACGTTTTTAACAAAGTACTTCTCTTGCCACATTAATATGCATAAGCGTCAAGAATAATCAAATTAAGCAGGTATCACGTAATGAGAAATGGGCACTTTGATTAATCTAACTTATCAATGTGCTAGTGAAAGTAAAAGCCTCCTCAGTGCAGGGATCACGTAGCGAAGTAATGGGCACTTCGGTTAATTAAATTAGTTTATATTGGCTGTGAAAGTAAATCCCTTTTCATACCATCCCATTTGATAAATTTTCTCAGCAGCAAATTCGTGATACTTTGACATTGTTATATATAAACGGTTGAGTGAGATGTTGCGAAAAATTAAAGCGTTACCTGGTGGAAGAGATTGACTTAGTTGCTCCGATGGGTCCATCTCTTACATTAATTCAAGAGGCATCTTGGAAAATTCTGAGCTTGATATCCATATCCTGCATTCTTGATTGCCACTGGGATATTGGAGAAGCTCATTCATGGACAAATACAAAAGGACGTCAGATAAATTAATAATTAATTTGTATATAGAAGAGTTTTAATTAATGTATCATAATTTGAAGTTGTGGTCTTTATTTGAATTCTTAATGACCCCAACCGTTTAAGTTATATATACTCAAACAATTGCAAAAGGATATATGAATAAACTCACTTATCATGTTGAGAGTTAATGCAAATAAATTTAATTTAAATATTAATTCAAGGTTGCTACTTTTGTCGTTGTTTTTGCAAGTCAATATTTTCTTAATTTAAGTTCCTTTTCTATATTTTGTCAATACTTTACATCACGTACATAGCAAGAACATGACCAGATTAGTAGACATTTGAAGAAGGAAATGTACGATAGTATAATGATACGATCAGAACATACACCGACACTGAAAGAGTTTTTATCAAGGTGTGGGTAACACCCCATGCGTTTTTGTTTGTTATGGATTATTTCGTCTAATCATTTCCACCACACATGCATGCTTGCTGTTAAGCAATTAGGTCGATAGAGAGGATCTCATATCAATAAAATAGTTGTGTTATTTGAACATTAAAATCTAGACATCATATGTAATATCGTATGTATTTATCTCTATCTCTCACTTTCTTTTTATCTTCTTAGATATACATATATATCAAAAATACATCCAAAAAAACAAAGAAACACCATATGGTGTCCCCTTTTCATATGTTCAAACATCTTTCCTGCAATTAAAACACAACTATTTAAGGTGCTTTAGACTTCAGCAATTGTAAGATCTACATCGATAATAAGATAGGGACGCCTAAAAAGACATTAAGAGAACATTTTATCTCTAGCTAGCTTATAATTATTTACTCGATGATATATATCTTGGATTTCATGGGGTCCCCGATCTCTTTCTTTACTTATGTGACTAGGGAAAACGACTGCGTCTAATTATGTTTGTAGAAAAATAATGGTTAAATCAATCTATAGTTACATATAGTATGTGAGGAATTTAACTAAGTTTTTATATTTTAAAAAGGGGAAAAAGTATGCAACCCGTCTTTCATATATGGGATTCTGAAAGATTAGCAAATCGTTATAAATCTTAGCTTATTAAATAGTATGATATTGCATCATTAGCAATCTATTAGTATAGTACATCAAAATTTAAAGGAGACTTTCTAGGTAAACAAGTTATCAATGGTTGGTCAAGTGTTGAGCATCTCGGCCCCATAAGGAGGAAAATGTCACTACGAGAAAACACAACCATACCGACGGCCATAAGGCCTTTGGTAATTTCATCATTTTCGATGGCCTAAACCATTGGTACCACACGTATTTATACCTAACCGGATTACCGACGGACAAACTCGTCGATAACACTGCCGTCGGTAGACCCTTCGGTAAATTTGGCGCCAATACCCGCGAAAATTCTCTCGTAGATTTTCCGACGGCCTTGCCCGTCGATAAAGGAAGTTAATCAGTACCGACTGCTAGGCCGTCGGTAAACAGCGATTGGTATTACGGACGCAAGGGCTCTTTTTGGAGTTATCGATGGGCATGGTTGTCAACTTGTCAATAAGGGAAATTATTTATTTACCAACGGGCACGACCGTCGATAAGGGAAGTTAATCAGTACCGACGGGCATGGCCGTCGGTAAGCATCACTATCACTAATACGTGCGTCTCTTCCCCCTTTCACTTTCTCCCCTTTGCGACCACTGTCTCACAGAACCTTTTCACTTTCTCCCCTCTTCTTCTTCTCCTTTTTCTGGCCAATCACCATGCGAGTTACTTCTTCTCCTTTCTCTTAGCACCGCGTAGACCACCACAACTGCGGCCTCCTTCTTCTCTTCTCTGTTCCGGCCAGCGTCACGAGCTTCCCTGCACCCTCCACCACCGCGAGCGTCCGAGCGTCTCTGCAAAAGTAAGTCCTCACCTTTTAATTTCTCCTCGTTTCCCCATTTCATTTTCCCTCTTTGACTATTCTCCATCCTCTACACACGCGACACCACCACCACCACCACTCTCCTCCCTCCCAGGCGATACAACCACCGCGAGCTTCATCGCACAGGTATGTCTCTACTTCTTCCTCTGTTCTGTTTCTTGGTATGAATGGTTGCTTTGTTTAATTGATGTATGTACGAACATATGTTCTGTTTCTGCTTCTTCCATGTCTTTATTTCTGTTTTTGGGTATGAACGTGAATGTATGAATGGTTGTTATGTTTCTGTGTAATTCTTTCTCTGTTTCTATTTCTGGGTATGAACCTGAATGTTATGTTTATGTTTAATTTTGTCTTTGTTTCTGTTTCTGGATATGAACATTATGTAATGGTTCTGTTTCTATGATTTAATGGATGTTTGTATGAATTTTGACTCTATTTTGTATGATTAATGGTTCCGTTTCTCTGTTTAATAGATGTATGTTTGAAGATATTAACTTAATCAATTAAAAATATAATTTTTTTTAAAAATAATTTAGAGTTATCAACGTCTGAGCCGTCGGTAATGGGGCGTAGGTGTTAGACAACCTTTTGCGCTAGACCGTCGGTATGCGTTACTGATGAGCTTATTTTTGACGGATTTTTGACCTTCGGCTATCCGCCGGAAAAGATCCATTACTGACGTTTTTTTGTCATTACCGACGACCATAATCCATCGGCAATGGATTTTTTTCTTGTAGTGTGCAAATTCGAGTTCTAGTGGGAGACACTCTAGTTGAAATATTGAGAAAATCAAGGATTAATTCTCTGCTATAAGCAACCGACCAATGATTAGTCTCATAGCCGATCCCCATGGCCAAAACTTGTGGGGATACTCCGAGATGTTACTGGGGAGTCAAATACCCTAATTACGGTGGTTCATAAAAAAATTTAAATTCTATAATTTATATTTGCATTGATGTATCCATTTATTAGAGTCTTCGCCCGTGAAGCTTGCTAGAAGGCTTCGTAGTGATTTAGATGAGACTTTCATATCCCGTGTAACTCGTTCTTAATTTTCTTTTGTTGGGCCTAGACCCCACTTTTTATCAAAAAAATATTAGTAAAAATAGAATAGACTATGTTATTGTAGGACATGTAGATTTTTTTCATCAATTAAGTTCTTAAAAGATGTAAATGTCATTACATTAATTCTTTCATGAACTCATGAATTGCGGATAAAAAAATTGAATTCATTATTTTAAATTTTTAAATGACTTAATTGGTAATAAAAACTTTCAAAATTCTATTTAACGACATCATGATGCTTTGGGTAATAAATTAATCATTTGATCCCTCAAATTTACAAATGCGAGACACATTAGTTCTTAGGTTTAGTTCCAACGTCCATTTACTTGTGTCCCATTAACCATCTTACTTGACCCGTTAATGGTCCTACATCCATTTTAAAATTGTGCATGTTTTCCACTTTTTATTTGTTTTCTACTGAGTAAATTTGTCATAGGCTACACAGGTACACATGATCACTAATGAGTCAAGTAGAATAGTTAATGAGACTCGTGGGCAAGTAAATGAACGTCGATACTAAACCTAGGGACTAATGTGTCCCGCATTTGTAAATTTGAGGGATTAAATGATTAGTTTATTTTTTTAGGGACTGAAAGTGGGCCCCAAAAAAATTTCATGGATCAATTTGAACATTCACTCTAAAAAAAAAGTTATGCTACCGAGTGTCCTAAGGACATTCGTTAAGGAAACAAAAAAAAACAACTTTACATTGAAAAATTAAGTATATCATCTCTTCAAATATTAAATACATCAATTTTCAATAAAAAAAAATTGGAACTGCATTAGGTACAATTCCATAGGTATATTAGATGTTATTTTCTAATGAGAATAAAACATGTGTAAAGGTTTATCAATCAAAAGATAGCATATATAACAACTATTACATGGTGTATATCATATTCCTATTAAAAAACAACATTTAATATACGGGAAAAGAGTCTCTCTCATTATTTTTTCTTTATTTTTTAATCTCCATCCTTAATCAACTTTGTCTCATTTTTTTCATATTCTAAAACTCTCTCATTTTGTCTTTCAAGGATCAGATCTTCAACATTATTTCCTCATGTTGAAAACCAATATGAGGGTATCCTCATCCCTAATATACCTATCAAATTATATCGAAGTTTTATCCATTACTAAATGGATTTAATTGGTATACACTGTCAGTGTAAAGATTTTTTACATCGACAACGAATCAGAAATTGTCACATAAGCTAAAGTGTTTGACTCTTATCCTAACTACCTCAAAAGTCACACACACCATGATTTCTGATTGGTCGTCAATGTAAAAAACTTTACATTAACATGTATAATAATTAAACTCTTACTAAATACGGAGTAAGTTGCAAGAAGGAGGCACAGACAATAGACTGAACAGAGTGCCATGCAGAAGTTCCCTGCCACCAAAAAATCATAAATGCAAGACACAAAAACATTAGGTGCTCATACTACCCAAAAAAAAAAAAGTGAACATTCAAATTGATCCCTCAAAATTTTTGCGGACCTACTTTTAGTCGCCCAAAAGAAATAAACTAACAATTTAGTTCCTCAAATTTACAAACGCGAGACAAATTAGTCCCTAAGTTTAGTTTGGACATCCATTTACTTACCTATGTGTCCCATTAACCATCCTACCTAATTCGTTAGTGATCTTGCATTGCCTATGACGAATTTCCTTTGTGGAAAACGAATAAAAGGTGGAAAAACATGCACGATTTTAAAACCCAAAACACTTTAAAATTATGCACTTTTTTCACTTTTCATTATTTTTCCATAAATCGTTATAGGCTATGCAGGATCACTAACGGACCAAATAAGATGATTAATAGGACACGTAGGCAAGTAAATGAATGTCGAAACTAAACCTAGGGACTAATTTGTCCCGCATTTGTAAATTTGAGGGACTAAATGATTAGTTTATTTTTTTCAGGCACTAAAAGTGAGTCCCCGAAAATTTTGAGGGACCAATTTGGATGTTCATACAAAAAAAAAAATTAGTTGTTCACATTTTCCCCGAGTAAATAGCCAATTTGGTCCCTGAAAGTGTAAGGCGGTATCAACTTAGTCCCTGAATTTAACTAAATAACAAAAACGTCCCTGAAGTTGTAAAACGTTAATCAACTTGGTCCCTCCGTCAACCCCAGTTAGCTGACGCCGTTAACGGCGCTGATGTGACACGTTAAGTGCCTTGTTGGCAACGTTATCATTGGCTAGGTGGTGTCCACGTGGTCAGGGACCAATTTGAAACTCTAAACCAGGGACTAAATTGATACTCACAACAATCTTCTTCTTCTTCTTACCCCTTTCTCTCTCTGCTTTCTCTCTCTTTTTGCTTCCTCTGTTTGGCGCTCTCTCTCTAACCACCCGTCTATAGACGGGTCCTTTTTCTCTCTACTCTCTCTCTTTCTCTTTGCTTCCTCTGTCTCGCGCTCTCTCTAACCACACGGGTGGTTAGAGAGAGAGAGCGCCAAACAGAGGAAGCAAAGAGAGAGAGCAGAGAGAAAGGGGAAAGAAGAAGAAGAAGAAGAAAATTGTTGTGAGTATCAATTTAGTCCCCGTTTCAGAGTTGCGAGTATCAATTTAGTCCCTGGTTCAGAGTTTCAAATTGGTCCCTGACCAGTAACAACGGTGCCAACAAGGCACTTAACTTATCACGTCAGCGCCGTTAACGGCGTCAGCTAACTGAGGTTGACGGAGGGACCAAGTTGATTAATGTTTTACAACTTCAGGGACGTTTTTGCTATTTAGTTAAATTCAGGGACTAAGTTGATATCGCCTTACACTTTCAGGGATCAAATTGGCTATTTACTCCATTTTTCCCTTATACAAATCAAAGTTGATTTGCTAAATATAAGTTTTAAAAAATAATTAAAGTTATTAACAATTTAAATATATCACTTATTAATATATTATGAGTTCAATTGTTATACATTGATAGTGTAAAACCCTTTTACACAGACATTTAATTCAAAATTGTCAGACCAATAAATTTTTTTGATTCTTACCCTAATTATCTTAAAAGCCACTCATACCATGATTGGTAATTGATTGATCGTATAAAAATTTGTTCATTGTCAATACATAACAATTAAACTCATATATTATGGGTCCGTTTGTTTTAGATTTTGATAAAATTGATTTGAAAGAATTAATTCTAAAAAAAGTGATTTGTGTTTGATAATGATATTTTAAAAGTGAGAGAAAGATTGATTTTGTTTTGATGATAAAGTAAAATCACTTTTGAGATATAAATATAAAGAGTTTTATGGGTTCCACACCTAGAATCAATTATATTCAACGGAAAAGTTAGAAATTTTTACTTCTCTTAAAATCAATTTTACTTAACCTAGAATCAGTTTTTTTCAACGGAATTTTGTAAAAAAACACCCTCAAATCCCCAAATCAATTTTACTTCTCCTAAAATTAATTTTGGATGACTCAAAATCTTAAACAGACAAGCAATATATGAATAGCTTTTTAACTATAAACTTATCTTTTTTATTTTTTTAATGTGAAATACCAATTAACATTTACCATTATTTAATCATAGGAGATCGAACCAAAAACCTTGCGCTTAATGCTCAAATAGTTTCAATTTTTTATTTATAAAACAATATTATAAGTTGATTAAAAAGATAACAATAATGTAAAAATTTAATTTGACTATATTTGAATTTGAATTTTGTGCAAGTTTAATTTTTTCGACAATAAGAGCTTCAGTTTGGTGTATTATTGATATACAACTTTTTATATTTTTACTTAACCATATATTTTTACGTTAACAAATTATGTGTTTTTTAAGTGGCGATTGGTAGACAATTTTTTTTTTCACGGAAATCATGATTCCCAAGAATCCTAGGAATGTCAAAAGTCTGTATAGCATGCCTTAACATTTATGGGAATGTTATTTGTGAATCTTTGATCATATTTGATTTAAGAGCATCTTTCCTATTAATGTTAATATTATATTAAAAAATATACCTAGATTAATTGAAAATGAATAATTTAAGAAAATAGTACAAACCAGTATCTGTTCATACCTTAATTTTATATCGGGGGTTCTTTTCTCCAAAATAAAATATATTTTAAATAATATTAATATTGTATTTGAAAAATTATGATATAATAGTTTTTTCAAATAACAAAAACTTTTTCATGTCCATGGGAAAGTAGGGGATCGTTTGCTTTGTTTCCATTTTCCTGTTTTTATTTTCTGTTTTGAAATAATTACAAAATTGCCACTTTATTTTCATTCTATTTCTTGTTTTAAAAAATGTGTTAAGGAAACACTGAAAACAACCTTTTATTATTTTCACTGTTTCATGTACAAATTTGTGGAAACACAGGAAATAAAATAAAAATAATGTGACAATTTTGTAATTATTTTTGAAAACAGGAATTTAAATCAGAAAATAAAAATAGGAAACTAGAATAACAAAAAGCAAACAGGTCGTAGGATTCCCACCCTCTTCCATGGGAATGTTTTGGGGGGGGAACATGGTCAAAAAACATTCTTGAGAATGCTAGTTTTCTTAGGATGTGTGTTTTTTTTAAAAAAAAAATATCAAACATGAAAATTTAGGATTTCCAAGTTAGGATTCCTAGAAAACTAGAAAGAAACCCTCTCTCAAACACCCCCTCAAGATAATCTTTGTTAGAATACTTTTTAATAATATGAAAGTATAAGATAAAGTACTTCCATAAAAAAAAATTATACTAACAAACACAAGAATATTAGTATTATTTTATAGGCTAAAATATACTTTTGATCCTTTATCTTTTGGTCAAAATTCATTTTGGTCCTTTATCTTTTAAAAGATTTATTTTGATCCTTTATCTTTCTAACGTTACACAAAATGGTCCTTTTCGTCATCTCTTTTTCAACTGTTGACGGAAATTTTTGATGTGGCATGTAATTCCGTTATGTCATCTTATGTGGCATATAAAAATCATTTTTATTTAAAATCATAATTGAGAAATCAAAACAATTTGAGGTTAGGGTTTAAAATTGGGGCTTTTGGGTTTCAAACAATTTGGGGGAAATGTAATTTGTCATTTAAAATTGGGCATTTTGTTGTAGATGGAATAGAAATGAGTTTATGAGTGAAACCCAATCAAAATCGCGTAAGAAAAGCATAGAAACGAAGTTTGATTTGAGCTGCCATGGAGAAATTGTGTGTGCGACCCATTCGGGTCGCGAGTGTAACTTTTGAAACTCGTCCTACCATGGAAAACCTTGTGTACATTTTGGAATATCAATTGAATTTCTAGAAAGGGAAACCAAAATACCAATTTCAACTTACGAGATATTCTGCAGAATTAAGAGGAAACAATGAAGAAGATGAAAGTGAAACTGATCTAGTTTGGAAGATGAGAGGGAGAGAAGTGTTTTCTGTTCTATTTTAAAATAAATGTAATAATTTTTGGTGTGTGATGACACGTTGTAATATTTTGCCATGTCATGTGCCAAAGAGGAGAGTTAACGGTCATGTCAGCTGATACTAACGCCGTTTGTAAGGGAGATGACGGAAAGGACTGATTTGTGTAACGTTTGAGAGATAAAGGATCAAAATGAATATTTTTAAAGATAAAAGACCAAAATGAATCTTAATTAAAGCCCCTTCATTTAAGTTTTAAAAAATTATGAAATATTTTTGAAAAATGATTTTTGCTATATGGTTTGTAAAATTACTTTGCGTATGGCTATAAAGAACTTTTCTCTTTCCCTCTCCTAATTTGACTTTTAAAAAAAAATTGAATTTCAGCTTTTTTTATAGTTTCTATTTTTTGATAAAAGTCAAATTAAATAAGCATATTTTTTGGTTTTTGAACTAATATCCTTATAGGTAAGCTATAAGATTAATCCTCGGAGTTTAGGCTGGGATGATCCCAACCAAACAAGGGTTTAAGTGTTAAATGTAATTTTTTATTTGAAAAATACTTTTTTGGTAAAAAAAGAAGCTAAATATTTTGTTTCAAAGAGACTATATATGAATTTCTCTTCCGTATGATATGAATCAGGAAGAATCCTAATATTTTTTTCACGCTCATTTACCATGTTCTTTCTTATTTTATTTATCTGTTTTGTTTTTATCTCAATATATGTGATCAAATAAAGGTGAATATTGTTCTACCAAAAAAAAAAATTAAGGTGAATGTTAATGGTTAGAGAATAAATTTTTTTTTAACTTTAATAACACTCTTAAATAAATAAGACGTAGGCTAAAAATAACATCCCTCGGTGACAGAAGCACATGGTTTGCACTCAAAAATCAAACTCGTTAGCCTTTGTAGGACCAACGTATCCCCCTCCCTCGCCTCGTTCTTCCTTTTATGCTTTGATCCTCTTCTCGTTATATTGTGTATATTAAATTTTCCGAACCGCAAACTCCGGCGAAATTTCACGCTTATACGAGCAAGAATACCGCATACGCTCTTGAGACAAGACACGCGACATCCGTTTATCATTTTGAACGGTGTAAATCATCATTTTGATTCTTAAAAATATAAATTGCTGTCAATTTAGTCCATGACAATAATTAAATTATAAAAAAGTTTTGAAATGTTAATTTTTTTAATCAAATTAATCTCTTAATATTAATTTCGATAGTCAAATTAGTCCTTGTCAGAAATTAAATTTACTAACAAAATTAATATTATAGAATTTTTTTATAATTTAATTATTTTCAGAAATTGAATCGATAATGTCTTACATTTTTTAGGAATAAAAAATTGATGTTTTACTTTTTTGAACCCAAAGTGAAAACGCAGTAGACACTTGGCCCTACGCGATGGGCCATGGCTTTTGCTTTAACGTGTCCAACCATTTCGAGGCACAGAGTTATAGACGTCGTGACGTTTGTGGATTTTGTTCTCCCTCCCCATGGATACGCTTGTCGTTTTGGGCAATCCCAGCCGTTCCATATGGATTTGAACATAAATGGAAGTCGTTAATTCATAAGATAGTGGGGACTGAAGGGGAATGAGAATGGGAATCTAACTTTATTCATTCAAAAGTGATTTGTGGGACAAAACCAACGTGAGTGTCTTTGTTAACCAGTTAAGGGAGGGTTTTTGATATAAAGCACAGCCATGTTAGATGGGTTGGGTTGGATTGGGTTGGGCTGAAGAGTGATGGTTTGGGGAAGGGTGCTTAGGCTGGTTTGTGACAATTACATAGCAACCTCCGTAGATAAACTCAAACACCTGGTGCTCATTGCTCGTTGCCATGTGGCAGTCTTTCTCAAACCAATAATTTCTCTCTTATGCACATGCAAGAGCACATGTTGTTTCACATCAAAGCCATTCGTTTCCCCTTTTTTATGTTATTTTCGTCAGAATTTCATGACATTATAGCTTTTATTAAATGGATCAGGAGTCAAGTCCCCTCCTCCCCCCCACTACAAAAGATAAACAGTACTATTTAGTATGAATTAAATTTGAGAAAAAAATACAAACCAGATAATTAGATAAATAGAGTTATATTTTTAAAAATTTAAATTGAAAAAAGTGGTATTAGCTTCAGTAAACTTCGGTGCCTATTTTTTGTACGAAACCAAATTTCTACCACACAACATTTTCCAAAAAAAAAAAAGCTTATATACTTAAATTGAAATTACACCCTCAAAAGCAGTCAAATTTTAATGTGCACCCTGAATTTAGTCAAAATTTAGGGTAGGGTATACACAAACGTTTTATTTGCTTTGGAGAGAAAATTCACTTTTAACTTTTTAGTACTCAGCCATTTTAGAAGACTATTCCATGTAACTTGTCAATGGAAGAGTACCAAGCCCTTAAATTCTCAGCTAGAAGAGGAATTACATACTCCAATGTGTGAGGAAATGAGGGATGAGGAACCAAATTAATGAAGGATACCATCATCATCATTTATAAATAAATAAAAAGGTTGAATATTAGGTTTAAGTTTAACAAACATGCATAATTTATTGTCTGGCATAATTAGAATAGAAAGGCATTCGAATGCAGCTAATTAATGGTAGACAAAAAGAACCACAACTGACGGTTCTTAGCCACATTTATGTAGGGAGGGGCCAGATGAGGCCCTTATGTTAACTGGTTGAACAGCAGAAGGCTTCCAAAGAATTGTTCCATGCATCATATGAGGGGGATGACTACCTAATTGTCAAAATACTCATAATGGTTCCTGTTCTCAAATGTACTAGCTAGCTAGTATTTTAGTCTTAATTAATTTGTACCATCACCCCCCTATATATTCCCCCAGTTATGGTTCCTGTTCACAAATGTACTACTAGCTAGTAATGGCCATGACTATAAGCTCGCTCGCCTGAATCGTGCTGAATCTGTACATATGCGGAAATGCTATGCCTTTGATGTATATAAAACTAAAGACTAACCCTTTTCCCAAAGATTAATTGAATTCCTTTATCATCTTCATCTATTTGTACCTTTTCTTTTATGTTATTTGTCTTTATTTAAAACAGTCCCCAACAACCCCACGTCAATTATTTGTATGTTAAAACATGTAGGCTAACTGTTAATTAACATCATCTCAGCCCACTATCATCAGGCATCAATTATTTAATTATTTGCTTGGCATAGCTGCTCTTAATCAGGCTATTCTAAAATAGAGACAGACGCGTGTTTTCCAGCTTCCTAATGGTTGCGCTAATATAAAGGTTAAAAGAATTAAATTACGGATCCGAAACAGTAATTCACTTTGGTTCACTTGTGGCCTTGACAACGTGTGCTTGTTTGAGTAAAATAGGTACAATCCATTGTTAAGTAATGTGTCACAGAATGCAATGTGCAATTTCCTAACAAATTCATGTGTGATGTTTAGCCCTTCTCAGACCTTGTTATTTTCGGGTCATATTCAGTACTATCAACCTTCTGATTAATTGGTTTGCCGTGTGGAGATATCTCACTTTTCATTGATGTGGAACAAAAAAACAGAATTAAGGTGTTAATTGAGATTTAATTAGGAGCATGGATGTAGAAGAGACAGATGGGGAGGAACAGAGAGTTGCACAATCATTTAAAGTCAAGTGGTATGGTTATTACATCGGACACGTTTAACTCCATTTGGTTGATATAATCATACCAACCCTGTAATAAGTGTATTCCTAATTATCCGCAGTTATTATGGTCTTCCTGCTGCATCAATTATGTGGTGGCATGGCTTTGCCGTTTAAGTCAAAAGGCCTCCATGATTACACTACATGCAACCCTTTTTACACAGTGGATGGATGGACACCCTGTTTTTTATCTTACTGTTCACTGATAAATTTTTATTCCGTTTTATATTTTTAATTTACAATTTTCTTTCACATTTCTTCAAATTTTTCTTTTTTCCTTTCGGCCTTTTTCTTTAACTCTTGGCATTCACTATGCATTCATGGCCGATCCAACATCTATTGAAGTCTAAAATAAATTCTGTGGTTCAGTCTTTTAAAAAAATTAAATTATTAATTATTTTTTACATAATCAGGAGTTGATCCCTAGACATTATAATTAATGATAAACTTTTATACCAAATGGACTAACTTATGTTTGTTGATGTATGAAACATATCAAAAAGATAATATAAAAAATACAAAGTAGACTTTTTTTTTTTTTAAAGAAAAAAGTTGTTTTCTTGAGAGGCCTAAAGCAAAGGTCTCACTTGCTTTACCCTTGGGTCGGGCCTGTACGCATCAAGGGTTACTACATCCCTTCCTTAGCCAACTTTCACAAATATTTATAATTAAATAAAAATATTGCAAATAACATTAAATTAAAATTTTCAATTAAAAAAATTGCAAACATTCATCCACAACTTTGTCCAACTATTCGTCCCATTCCTTAATCTTCATCCAAGTTTGTCCTTGCTGTAATTTGCCCGACTCTCTGTCTCATCCATTCGTTTCTGTCCCTACGTTGTTGCTCACGATCATCATTGGTTAATCCGCATGTAGTCGCTCATTCCCTCGTCTCCTCGGTCTTCATGCACTTGATTTGAGTAAGAGTTACAAGATTGTGAAAAACTGAGACTATACAGACTCCTCAATCCTCGTAAAGTTACAAGTTAAAATGTATAAAGTTATAAACTTTATAATAATAATATTATATTATAGAAATGAGTTTTAAATTTCTTGTTTTAAATTTTAATAATTATAATATTTTATTAGTATGATATATTATAACTTTTGAGAAAAATTTATGTTATACATCATCTGATTGAACCTAAACCAAAACATTTTTCGATTTGTTGTCTGGTTCATCTTTTTTTCTCTTTGACCGGATATCTCCATAGACAAATTATAAGACTAACCCTCGATCCGGGGGTGGTGGTTAGGTAAAGCCTTCCCAAAATAACGATTCTAGGTGACATTGCAAGTGAAGGTCGTCTGGATCGCAGTTCACTTCTACTACAATTAACTACTGTGGAGTTCCGGTCCGATTTTAACATCGTTTAGAATAATTTTTTTTTTTAAAAATAAATTTCCATGGTAATATTTTAACAAATAAAGACTCCAAAAAACACACGTATATCACACCACACGGGCACCACCCTAGTTTACATGAAATTTTGTACTGTGTAGTGCCAAATCTTCAAAATTGGTAATAGAAAATTTGAATTTGAATGATAGAATTTGAAGTGAATTAAATTTCAATTTTTTTGCATAAATATTATTGTCTTCGTTAATTTTCATAATAATATATTAATAAATAAATATTTAAAATTTTATGAAATAATCATAATAATTAATCATGTTAATTAATAGATAACACATGTGACACCAATATAAAAAGAGGATTGTTATTTGTACATCTAAAATCAACATCAATATCAACACCATATAAATCTACTTCACACATTTCTTTTTATTTTTTCTCTTTATTTTTTTCACTCAACCCAATAAAACCATGCCTTCAAATCTATGGTATTTTATACGGTGTTGAGAGCTGAGATGTTGAAATAGTTTTTATAATATAAAAAATGTAGATGTCACACGATAAAATTTAACGATATGAGATGACAACATGAACTAACACATACAATAACTTTAACGCAATTACTTCGCTTTTATATATGGTTTTTTTTTAATAAACGCTTTTATATATTGTTATTATTATTATAATAATATTACATCATATGATTGGCAATAATTCATTTTTGGAGAAGGAATAAACATATGTTTAACACGTATAAAGATTTGGGTTGTTTTTTCTTCATATGGATATTATTATATAGTGACCAATTAAGCCCATAAACATATCACAATAAAACAATTGGGCCTTCAAAAGCCTATGCCTTTTAACATTCATTCTTCTTGCTCAAGTAAGCTTCATCATTGGACCAAGCGCTAAAAACCAGAACCCAGTTTTAGATTGCACTCGGATTTTCATTCGTTATGAGTTGAGAGTTCTGCAGCATCCTCACTAGAAATTAGAAATGTGCTAAATGAGGATGCGCATTGCGCACTATCGCCAATCGATGTTGTAGAAATCCTTATTTTTTAATGTGAAGAAGATGACCGCCTAACAGATTTATGACCAAAGTAACATCATAAAAAAAAATGCTGTTCAATTTTCAAAAGTTCAAAAAACGAATCTAAAAAAATATTAAAAAAATAAACTTAAATAAATTTAAAGGCAAAAAGACTAATTTTAGCTATAATATAACTCTACCCATTTTTGTGTCCACTGCTATACTATGGTAGCGTTTGGCCAAGCTTTTTTTCAGCTCCTCTTCTCTTTAAAAGTAGATGCTAGGCCAAACATATACCACATAAAAGCTCTACAAAAAATAAGGAGCTTAATTTTATTAAGACTAAAATACCATTTTGGTCTCTTAACTTATTTTTTAGTTTCAATTTGATCCCTTAACTTTTAAAAGTTTCAATTTGGTCCCTTAACTTGTCTCTGTTAACACAAGTTAGTCCTCTCCATCAATGACATAAACAAATGAATTTCAAATTGGTCCTTTAAATTGTTAACAAGTTTCAAATTGATCCTTTACCTTTTAAATGAGTTTCAAATTGGTCCCTTAACTTTTAAATGAGTTTCAAATTGATCCCTTAAATTTTAAATGAGTTTCAAATTGGTCCCTTAAATTGTTAACATGTATTGTACTTTCGTCACTTTTGCTTATGTCATTGACTGAGGGGACTAACTTGGGTTCACAAAGACAAGTTAGGGACCAAATTAAAACTTTTAAAAATTAAGGGACCAAATTGAAACTAACAAATAAGTTAAGGACCAAAATGATAAAGGAACTTTGAGAAAAGCCATGAATAGGAGCTTCTCGCTAGCTTTTGCGGAACTTTTCCCTCGCTGAACTCCGGTCGATTCTCATCTGTGCCACTTTAGCGAAATGTCAATGCCATTCTCTTTCACGGAATTTCCCTGCCCTTTCTCCTCTTCCATCCCCATCTCCATCCCTCTCCCTTTTTTCTCTTTTTTTTCTTTTCTTCTTGTTGTTGGCCTATTGCTCACCCTCCCTCTCCCTCTCCCTCTCTCTTTACCCATACACGTTTCTCTCCTCTACCTCTCCATGCCTCTGTGACTCCCTCTCTCCTTCGTCGCTCCATGGAACAGTCGAAAGTTATTTTCTTTTTCATCCTCCTCCATGGAACAATCTAAGGAATCTTCGGTGCATCCCAACAAAGTCATAGCAGATGGAAAAACAACATGGACACGGAGATTGGGATCAAATCAAATCAAATTTATTTATTTATTTTTGTTAATAAAAAAGGTTGATTTATGCTGAAGTGGGGATGAGTGGAACTGTGGAAGTATAGAAAAATAAATAAAATCAGACTTTCATAAAAATATTTCGAGCGTCATTGACAAGGCACTTCAACGAGCTTATAGCAAATGAGAAACTACTCCCGTTTGGTAAGCGCATTTGTCACGACCTTATAGCGTTTTTTTCACGAGCTTATAGCGTTTTTTTCAGACGTTACTTGAAGAGCCTGTTTGGTAAAATTAGCTGTTAGCGGATGAGCTAGCTGATAGCGGATAGCTTATAGCGGATAGCGGATGAGGTAACTGATAGTAGATAGCGGATAAACTAGCTTATTATCTATGAAAGTGTTTGGTAAAACTAGCGGTTGAACTGGCTGAAAAATATAAAATGACATCAAAGGACATCTTCATTAATGATTTTACATAAAAGAGAGAAGAGAATAAAGGTAGAATTAAATGAAAATAATAAGGATAAAAGTGGAAAGAAAAATGAAACGCTATAAGCTATAAGCTCAAACGCTACTTCAAGTAGCGTCTGGAAAAAACGCTATAAACTCGTGAAAAAACGTTATAAGCTCGTGACAGACGCGCTTATCAAACGGGGCTACTTTCTCATCCGCTATAAGCTCGTTGAAGTGTCTTGCCAAACAGGCTCGAAGTAGTGTTTGAGCTTATAGCTTATAGCGTTTCATTTTTATTTCCACTGTTATCCTTATTATCTTCATTTAATTCTACCTTTATTCTCTTCTCTCTCTTTTATGTAAAATCATTAATGAAGATGTCCTTTTATGTCATTTTATATTTTTCAACTAGTTCAACCGCTAGTTTTACCAAACACTTTCACAGAAAATAAGCTAACTTATCCGTTATCCGCTATCAGCTACCTCATCCGCTATCCGCTATAAGCTATCCGCTATCAGCTAGCTTATCCGCTAACAGCTAATTTTACCAAACAGACTCTTTATCAACCAACTTTTAGCTTAAAAGTAGCTTTTAAGTTACGAAAAAATTAAATTACCAAACAACTTTAGCTTTTAATTTAAAAGCTCTTATTTCAAGCTTCTCCTTTAAAATAGTTTTTAAGCCCAAAAAAAGCTAGGCCAAACTAAACCTATATATATTATTTGCTGATTCATTTGTTATTGGTGTTTGGGGTACCCTGCATGCAGAATTGCAGATGACATGAAAATATCATATCATATCATATCAGGAGAAGCAAAGGGTGCCGTTGTGCATTCATTCATGACATTAATGGTACAACTGCACAGGAAGTGTGCCCTGTGGGGCAAGGGGCTGTGGCTGTGTCCTTGTGTGGTAAAAGCTTTTCCAAGTTGTAACTTGCAGAGTGCCTATTCTATTAGGAGTATTTCTATTTAAGATCCGTGATCCACTTTCTTCACTCGGTTCTTTTATCATACGGGGTAGAAGGTTCACCGCCGCCCCTCTATCCTAATAACCAAGTTGCAATTGTAAATGAAAAGTTGAGAGGCTGCAAGCGCAGACCTATAGCATATCGTTGAAAACAGACAAGGGAAGAATCAATTTTCCCTTATTTAGATGGAAGGAAAGTGACGGAAAGGGTGAAAATATTTGGGACCCACTTCAATTTTTTCTTTTATATTTGAGAGGAAAATACGAAAATCCGATAACAATAATTTTTTAGATTAAAATTTTAAAAAACTTATTCTTTTATTTATTTATTTAAATATTATTATATAAAGATATTTATGTTATTTCACGACTACGTTTTTTTTCCCTCTCATTTTCTATTCATCCAAACAAGAGCAAAGTTTTCTTTCCTTTCATTTTCTTTCATATCAAACACTTAAACAATCCTCTTATTTTTCATTCTTTTTCTTTCCTCTCACTTTCTCTCCTACAACTATACACTTTGTTTGATTGTAGGAGAGAAAATGGGAGGAAAGAAAGTGGAAGGAAAGAAAAGGAATAGAAAATAAGAGGATTGGTTAGTTGTTTGATTGGAAAGAAAATGAGAGGAAAAAAAACTAAAATTTTTCTCTCCTCTTATTTGGTTGAGAAGAAAGTGAAAGGAAAGAAAAAACATATTTATGAAATAACCAAAATACCCTTTAATAAAAAGGGGTTGTAATAAATAGAAAAAGAATGTAAAATATATTCTTATTAATGCAAAATGAAAAATAAACATTTTGAGAATCCAAAATAAATTTAAAAAAACATTAATAATTATAAAAACTTTATTTAGCTCTTAAAATAAAAATATAGAAGCAACATAAATTTTAAAAATTAGATTATTTGAAAAAAAAAACCAATTACTGAAGAAATAATTCTAGTTTGATGAAAGACTCTTGTTTGGACATTTCTTTGATGCAATAGAAAACAAGATCACGTTATTCTTAAAAAATTGATTGTAGGTTAACTTATTTTAATTTTGAAAAAGCCTAATAGAATTTTGATCGCAAACTAATAGAATTTTGATTAAAATCACCTTTTTACATTAGAATTCCTCCTTATATATTTGATCAATCTCTCGTAAAGGGAAACCAAAACTTAGATGAATTAGTTGTGAGGCAACCTCCTATTACAAATGTTGAGTTTGAGTCACTCTAGTATGCATCTTGTCCAATCATATTACATTTAATAGTGCAAATTAACCACAACTTGACACATCTGAGTCCTTTTACAAGTACACAATAATAATATAGATTGACTAGCACTATCGTTGTACTTGAAGTTTCCATCGCTAGCAATTGTGTGAGGATCTGCTAACAAAATGCCATTATACTCAAACAATCAAAATCATAGACAATGCTCCATTTCTTTCCCATATCTATAAAATTTATAAAACATATTCAATATTTTGAAGGCAATAACCATTAAAAATTTACAAGTGCAAAAAATGTTAAAACTGCAGCTTTAACAATTAAACCCATGTATCAAATACACCAAACTAAAAACAGCTACCTCAGCAGCACAAAGAACTCAGACTCGTAGCATCATCAAAAACAAAATAAAAACAGGGCAAAACATAAACAGGGCAATAGAAGGATGATTGTCCATCTATTGCCAATAGAGAACAATGGGCATAAGAATCCAATTCTATATCTATATATACTAATATTTATCCATGTCCAGTTTTCTGGGTGCAACATTGACTAAGCAAGTGTCTATGGGTAAGGCCAAGGCGTGCATTGCAGTAAATACTGCACAACAAACATCATAGCCACCACCCTACATAACACCCTCAGAACATCATATAAATAAAGAAAACATTTAAAGAAGGTAAAAAAGAAAAGAAGACAGAAAATGGTGAGGTAAAATGTAGAAGAGAAACAATGATGAAACTAATAAAATAGGATTATTATGTTATGGAACTAATAACTAGTTCTTTTCAGGTCTAACAAGTATAGTTGTGAATATTTGCAGAGGAAAAGAAGAAGAATTTAGAAGCTGAAAATAGAATTGTTACTCTTCCAAAAGAAAACTATTAAAAGAAAAACAAAATCCAAGAACTGAAACAAAGAGAGTAATCAACGTAGAAAAATTCACATAGAACAAAGTCAAAGGAAACATAACTTCGATTCAAAAACTCAACCAAAGTGTAAGTGGATGATTCACAAACCAGAAATGGTCCTTAGCAGATCCATTATTTGCCTGATATATATATATATATATATATATATGATAAATAAAGAGCATATGTACCAGTTCCTGCACTGGAAAAAATTAAAAAGCCCAAAAAAATGAAATTCCCCCAAATCTGAATCTGAGTGGAAACATTTTCCCTAACACATTTCCCACTAATCGGACCCTCCATTTACGGAGGTTTCAATTTTCGAATCATCCGTTCATCATTTATCTTCACCGTCGCGTCATCGACCTCCATTCTTCAAAAAGAGATGGATTGCATCGTGGGAACAGGTCATGGTCACACAAATCAGAAAATGGAAAAGTGCAGGATAGGAAAGAATGTTTTAAAATTGAGGGTCCAATGACAACGAATATGAAAAAATGGGAGGAACTGAAAACAAGTGACAAATCAAATGGACGAGAACGGCGTCAGCTTCAACGGCGTCGCACAAAGGACCCACCTCAGTACCGTCATGACGATGCAACGATGTTTTTAAAGATGAAAAATTCATGAAACATGGGAAATCAGTTTTCAGTTCAGAGTAATGAAGAAGAAGAGAGCTTCAGATGAGCCAAAAAGAAGAAGATAGCTTCACGGAAGGAGAGAAGAAAAGGAATATTTTTGTCTTTTCAACCAACCCATGCCTTCCTTCAGTTTTCTTCCCATTTGGAGCGGAAACGAAAATTGTCGTGGCCCCCACAAAAATCCTACTTTCCTTCCATTTTCAGCTGTTAACCAAACGAGGGAATCCATGTTTTTCTCCCTGTTTTATTTCCTCTTCTTTTCTTTCCCTCTATTTTCCCTAAAACCAAACACAGTGATAGTGTTAGTGTTACATTGATGGTGATTTATCACCTGAGTAAGTCGTAAGTTGTACATATTACATTGGAAATTTTGAATTTTTATGAAGGATTTTATATATCTATGTGCTATTTTCTTTTCATAATTCATATTTGGTTTAGCTGTTAAAAAATTGTCATCTTATATGAAGGATGATTATAATTAATTTAAAAATACAAATTAATTTTATTATATATGAATTTTATATTTTATATATTTGATGTTTATATTTAAAATCAGACTATTGAGTGTTTCTTTTTAAATTCTCAAAGTGCAATCAATTTTTAAAATTTATGTACTTTTTACATTGTTACTAATCATTGTTATATTCTCTAGATCCATCCAAGTAACTCAGACCATTAATAAGCAACAATTTTTATATTATATATATGCTAATTAATAAGCATTAACTTGAGTTTCAATGATTTCATTCTATGAGAAAGATAATATCTAAATATGATAGGGTTAAAGAATCTTATCCATATGATGCACGAAACATTATAACAATATGTTGTGATAATATAAATAGAATATAAAAAAAGTTCATCAAACAAACTCCAATATTTAATAAGAACAACTTTTATACTATAAATGTGCTAAATTATAAGTATCAACTATGAAAAGTGTTTAAATACGGCAAGTTTCCCACATGCTTTTAGTACGGGGTTGAACTATCTACTTTAAAAATATATTTGTTGTTAACAATCATTATCACCATGATTTGTTCATTTTCTAACCTTTTTTATATGAATTATGTTTATATTTAAAATAAGGGTAATATCCGAGAATGTGTTTTGCGGGACTAATATCCTTACTATAGGATTAATTTTCGTTCGGGTGATTAGTCACAGTTAAGTTTATTCGTTCTCTTCAAAAATGTGATTAGTGGGACTCCAACCGAGATCCTCCTCACAAGTTCAATTTACGTAACCAACTAAGTCACATTCATTCGAGATCTATTTTAAAGAGTATACTGAATATATATCTTTTTTTTTTTGACGTGAATATATATCTTAACTTTCGTTATTAATACTTTAAATAATACATGAATTAAGATCATGAATAAAAAATTAATTTGTATACATAAAATAAGAAACTTTATCCCAAAATCACTAGTCACGTTAATTGATGTTTGCTAAACTTTTGGATGTAAGTCGTGGCATCAACTTGTGATTTCTATTACCAAATAATAATAGCAAGAAAGAAAGGGTTTAATTGTTATGAACTGTCAGTATAATTTTTTTTACATTGTCAATCAATCAGAAATCAAAGTATGGATGACTTTTAAGGTAGTTAGGATAAGAGTCAAACATTTTAATTTATGTGATAATTTTTTATTGATTGACGGTGTAAAAAATCTTTACACTGACAGTGCATACTAATTAAATCCAAAAAGAAAACTATTATGTTTTATTTGGTTTGAGAAAGAAAATGAAAAGAGATAGGATAGAAAGAAATAATGAGGACAGAAAGAAAGCGATAGAGAAAAAAAATGAATTTTAATTGTCGTATTTTTTTGGTAAATATTTTAATTGTTGTTTGATAGGAGATAAATACGAAAAAAATGGAAATAAAGAAGATGAGTTTTTTTATTTATCTCTTTCCTGTTTCTTATCATAAGCGGGGAGAAAACTTTTTGCATGGGTCCCACCAGTTTTGTTCTTTCTCTATTTTCTCTCAAAAACCGCATAAGTAAAAACTACAAAATTATTCTATTTTTTTTTTCTCTCTCTTCTCGTATTCACCCAAACCAAACAAGGTCTTGGTGCAAGTTGTTGTTTAAGCCCACATTTTCTATTTTAATTGAAGTCTTTGGTGAAAACTTTGACTTTTATAATAAAGAAAATATAGGTGCTAACTTAGGTCTCATTTTAGATAAACAGTCTGTTTAAGCGCTTATATAAGAAGACCTTATGTAAAAAGCTTTTATATCACAAACTTTTAAATTAAGTTTTTTTGTGTGTTTAGATACATAAAGAAGAAACATTTTTAAATATGCAAAACAACTTCCCTATCATGCCAAATATGAGTTTCACATAAGGCTTTTCTAAGAAGCTTACAAATTTGGCTTCAGAAAATGAGCTAAAAATAATTTTTGAAAGTTAATAAGTTTTTTATTTAAATTTATTCAAACACACATATTTTATATAAAAAACTCATACCTGTAAAAAACTATGATAAGTTGTAAGCTATATTATTCAAACCCGGACGAAGTTGTGATTAATACCCTACGCATGTTTTGATAGAAATAGGAGAGATGGAAGTGAAGGGAGAACAACTATTCTCTATTGTTTTGGATGGAAGAGATGTAGGGAAGAGAGATTTCAATTGTTGTGCATCCCACATGTTTTTAACTTCTCGATCGAAGATTTTGGATAGAGAATATTATTTTTTGCATTGTTCCAGTTATACCCTTTCATTTTGTAACATGCAAATATGTTAATAAAAGAAAATATGTTTTTACAAGAAAAATAATCTTTTCTTTTTCTTCTATTTCTCTTAGAGTTCATTTGTTTTAAGATTTGAGAAGCTATTCCTGAGAATGTGGAAATGAGAATAAAATATTCTCACATTTGTCACAAGTTTTTTAAAAATATTCCTGAGTAAGATTGATTCCCAGGAAATTCATATTCTCATGATCTCCCTCATTTTCATTCCCACCATGAGGGGTGTTATATTATTTTCCCATAGTATGGGAATGAAAATAAACTTGAAAAAAATAGAAAATAACTACCAATAAATTCTACTCTTACATTCTCCCACTTTCTTTTCATGTTTTTTAAAAAATATGTTTAATTGCACTTTTCATTCCTTAATTTTTTTTTCAAATGTGTGATTTTGGTACCTCAAAAATTTTAATTGCATATTTAGTCCTCTAATTTGTTAAATTGTGCAAAATCAGTCTAAACAACCTAAAAAAGACGAAGTCTAAATAGCCTAAAAAGGATTAATTTTGCATAATTTAACAAATTAGATGATCAAATTTATAATTAAATTTTTTGAGGAACCAAAATCGTACATTAAAAAAAGTTGAGGAATGAAAAAATACTTAAAAAATACTTTCGAGAAAATAGTGAATACTAAACAAACATGTTTTAGAAATTATCCGGAAATAACATTCAGAAGAATGATATAAGATAACTTAAAACAAATACTACCTCATATTTCTTTCAATTCAAATAAATTAAAAAAATGTTCATTTTCTTTTTCTTTTCTACTTCTTTTCGCCCTCATATTTTTTTCTCCATCCAAACACAGCACTAAAATTAATTGTAACTAAAATTAATTGTAGCTCTTGTACCATTTAGGAAAATATTTTTAAACTTCACAATATTGATTTCAACGACAACAAGGGAGTAAAAAAGTGTTGGTTATCAATGTTCTCTACTTTTATCCATTCCATTAAAGAAGAAGACCAACCCTTTGTACCTACCACCAAGGCCTCGGAAAGTGAAATATTCGGCACTGTTGGAAACACTGCAGAAAGAAAGCAGAAGCCGACCACAGTCACAGCTTTTCTCCTTCAACTTCAACTATATTAACTGAAGTTTTCATTTGCTCAAATTACAAACCACCCCACCCCCCACCCCACCTCACCTGCAGCAGCAGCATCTGCCTGCCTATGCTCGAAAGGGAACAAAACAAGCTTCTGAATCCCAAAACTTCTCACCTATTATTGTGACAACTCATGGCGTGCCTAACAGTAACACCCCCTCGCATTTATTACATTTACTACTTTGCCACTTTTTCCCGTTTATTTTTCTATCTCCCCCCATTACTCTTCCCCTTCTACCATGCTATCCTATCCTATCCTTCATCACCAGCCAGGCTCCACCACCAACCCCATTCTTTCAAAGTTCGGGTTTTTCAACAACCCTTTTTCTACACTACCCCATTCCCACGGGTCAATTTCCAAGATTTTGGTTGTTTCTATTTTCTCAGGTTTGTTTTGTTCTGTTCTCTTTTGCTTATTTATTTATTTATTTATTTCAACTTTGACGTGTTTGCCATTGTTTGTTTCCATCTTCAATATTTTTTATACTAAAATTTGAACTCAAGATTCTCTCCTTCCTTCCCGTCCTGTTTTCATTCTAATACTGACGAAATGGAAACAGTAGACATTACTGTAGAGGTAAGAACTAACCTTAATGGCATTGTTTTTTTTTTCTTTTTCTTGTTCTTCTTCTTCTCTGATCAAAGGTACTTCATTTTTTAACTATTATCTTGTTTGTTCAATTTGTGATGTTCATTTCCCGCTTGAAGGTGAAATACATATATTGGCAGCCAGTTACAGTGCAAAAGTTTCATTAGACTTCGCTTTTGATTTTGACTCCATTTCATTTTTATGCTTTTTGGAATGGAATATAGGAAGAGTTTTATGCTTATTTTCTGGAATAGTGCTTTACTGAGTTGTTTCATTCCCTACCCCATCCCCTCTTTTTGTTGAGCAAAGTGTTTTTTATTTTTTAAATAGTTTTTTTTTTTTTTAATCTTTTCTTGTGATGTGTTTTCTTTCTCTTCTAGGTTGGGGTTTCACTGTTTTTAATGGGTTCTGATTATATAAGTGTAAGACACTGATGGATGGGCGGAGGCATTCAGTTGATATTCCTATTTCTAAAACTCTTGTAGCACTGAGGAGAGTCAGGTCATTGAGGGATCCATCAGCTAATTGCATTACCAAACTTTCTCCTTTGATTGATGATGTACACTGGGAAAATGGTTCCACTAATGGGGTTTCTCTGCAGTTCCTGGATGCTTCTCATGCACATGATTCTGATGATAATGGTATTTTAAGAACAAAGAATTCGGATTTTAATGGGCGAAGAGAGCAGGATACTACCGATTTTGAATTGAATTGTCCCTTGTTGAACTCTAAGTTGAACTATTGTGAGGTCTCAATTAAGGAAGGGCAGCCAGATGATGCACTAGTTTGCTCTAATCCTTGTCAGCAAGGCATTTGTGGAAATAAATCGCCAAGTGAAAGCTGCTGTAGCAACCATGGGTTTAGAGGATCGGATTTGGCTTGCATCATGCCTCCTATTAATCATTTGAAGAATGGGGAAGCATGCTATTTTTCAACTGCACTATCATCACAATTAGGTAGAATAGATTACTCAAGGTCAACTAGAAAATCACCACGTCGGAATCAAGTGAAACCATCTGAAGTGACGGGTGATATTGCAAGCCATGTAGGTAGTCCATGCCTTTCTGTTGTTGATGCTCTCTCAGCACATATAACTCAAGGTGTTGATGTTTTAGATAATCACCATGGTTGTGGAATAAGCTGTTGTTGGTCAAAATCACCAAGGTTTAGAGAATCAAATCATTATTCTGAAACAGAAGACCTTCCCTTGATATTGCAGCACGTTAATGAATCAGATTTTCATGAACATAGAAGCATGAGACACATTGGTGGCGGAATTAGTCCAAATTTGGAAAGTCCCCAAAGTTTATGTATGAAATTCAGGCCAAAATCTTTCAGTGATTTGGTGGGACAAAATGTGGTAGGAAGGTCTCTTTTGGGTGCCATCTCTAGAGGAAGGATAACGTCATTTTACCTCTTCCATGGTCCCCGTGGTACAGGCAAGACATCTGCATCCAGGATCTTTGCTGCTGCATTGAATTGCCTCTCCCTTGAGGAGCAAAGGCCATGTGGACTGTGTAGAGAATGTGTTTTGTTCTTTTCTGGAAGAAGTAAAGACGTTAAGGAAGTGGATTCTTTGAGAATGAATCGTGCTGACAAGATTAAATCCCTCGTTAAGAATGCATGCATCCCTCCAGTTTCCTCACATTTTAAGGTGTTCATTTTCGATGAGTGCCAGTTTTTGCACGGGGAAACATGGGCAATTCTTTTGAATAGCCTAGCGAATGTTTCTCAATATGTGGTTTTTGTGATGATCACTCCTGATTTGGATAACCTTCCTCGAAGTGCAGTTTCGCGGGCTCAGAGGTATCACTTTCCGAAGATTAAAGATGCTGACATTGCAAGCAAATTGGAAAAGATTTGTGTGGAAGAAGGCCTTGATTTTGAACAAGTTGCCTTGGACTTTATTGCTGCTAAATCATTTGGTTCTCTTAGGGATGCAGAAATGATGCTTGATCAGCTGAGTTTGCTTGGTAAAAAAATTACAATTTCCTTAGCTCATGAGCTTGTAAGTGTTGTGGTTTGTTCTGTACAATTGTCCTCGAAACAGTTTTCTTTTTTTCTTCTGGGCATTCAGGCTTGCCCTTTGTTGTTCTGCAGACTGGGGTTGTTTCTGATGATGAATTGCTTGATTTGTTGGACCTGGCTTTGTCATCTGACACTTCAAATACAGTTATAAGAGCCCGGGAACTTATGAGATCAAGGATAGATCCTTTACAACTTATATCACAGCTGGCAAATCTTATTATGGACATTCTTGCAGGGAAATGTGAAGTTGGTGGTTCTGAAATCAAAAGAAGATTTTCTAGACATACCTGTAAGTGCTTCAAAGTATAATATATCATATCCTTTTAAGCTTTAAGCGTATGTATTCGTTGCTTAATTTTTATTGCAGTCTATGCTTGTGTTTCACCTTGTAAACTCCATTCTGCTTGTATTTTATTTATGTTGTCTGTCTGGTTATTTTGTCATGCATAGTGGAAGCAGACCTGCAGAAACTGAGTCACGCATTAAGAATACTTTCTGAAACAGAGAAGCAGTTGAGAATTTCTAAGAATCAAACAACATGGTTCACTGCAGCTCTTCTACAGTTAAGCTCTGTAGAATATCCATATGTGGATGCAAATGATACCAAGTTATGTTTGAGAGCTGCATCCAATCGAGGTGGGCTTGATACTTTTCTCTGACTTGTAACTTTTTCATTCCCCATATTCCTTAGCGGGTGTGTTGGATGCAGTTGGCATAATTGGAGGGATTTGATGAGGTTGAAGTTTCTATTCTAAGCTTGTCTTTAAATGGATACAGATGGTGATTTCTGCAGTACATCATCTACAGGGGAGAGCTTGAAGCATGTTGCTACAGGTCAGTGTGATGACAAGTCATATAGATTCGGAGTGCAGGAGGATCACAGAGGAACATTGGATTCCATATGGTATAAAGCTACACAGATATGTCAATCTAGTGGGCTCATGACTTTTCTCAGGAAGCAGGGCAAGTTGTCTTCACTTCGGGTCAATCAAGGTACTTTTTCTACTTTATTTACAGTGTTTTTGTCCGGCTACTGATTTTGCATTCATCTTTAAAATTTCTAGTATCATCATCTCTTCCTACTGTTATGGTCAGTGTTTTTCGTGCTTTTTTTTGTTGAAGTTTTTCTTTGAGAAATTTTCTTATTAGTTATTGATTAAATTGATTTCTTTTGAAGTAGCTTCCAGTACCTACTATATAGCCTGCAGTATGGAAATTTCAAATCTCAGTTTACCTCAAAAAAGATGGTTTTACAGCAGTATATTTATGATAGCACAAGTATTTGCTATCAAAATCTGCTGCTTTTCCATGATCTTATCAATTATTCTTATACTCTTTGACCTACTATGTTATGTGAATCACATATTGCACTCTATTGTCATCATAAACTCTACTCTTATGTTTTTTGAATAGAAATTTATTCTTTCATATTTATGGGATGTATCATCCCTGGTGGAGTGCTAAGTACCAAGTCATGAATGGAACACATTCCAATTTTCAGGCCTTGCAGTTGCTGAGTTGGAGTTCCATCATCGTGACCATGTTGCTAGGGCTGAGAAGTCATGGAAACTGATTGCAAGTTCACTGCAGTTCATATTGGGTTGTAACATTGAGCTGAGGATCCATTATGTACCTTGTACTTCAGATTCTAAGTTCGCCAAATTTAAGAGGTCATCTTTCAATTTCTTTAATTGTTCCCACAGAATTCTACAGAAATCTTTATCATCTAATGAACAAGGAAGTGAATTAGATTATGCTGATTACACCTCGGAAAAGCCCATGATGAAGGATCAAACTCTAACTTGTGCCTCTGATTGTGGATCTTGGGTGCCACCACCTGAGTCCTATGATGTAACTGAGTTTGTAACAACTTTGAGAAGCTGTGAAGGGAATTTGCTAAGCTCAGGGAAAAGATTTTCGTATAGGTCAGGTCAAGAGACTCCAAGAATTTCATGTTCTAGAGTTGATTCTCTCAAGGATGAGGGATGCAACTATGCACATCAAGCTTCATCAACCGTTGATTTGGATAATCAGTCTAACTGTTTCCCTCAAACCCTCTGGCTTCATAAGAAGTTCTGTTGTTCGTATGCATCACAACAGAAGAATTATGTTTTATCGATCCCCAGGTACAGATTTGAGACTTGTAGCTATAATAATGAACCGTGTTTTTTTTCCTGCAGCTCTAACAACTGCAACAATGCCTCTGAGGAAAAGTAGGTTGTTTTGCATCTTGATCATTATCTTTGTGTACGTTTTCATTGTTCATGGTAGTATCAGGCTGTAATCTAGGTAAACTTAATAGTGCAAGTGCTACTGTTGGCTTTGTTAAAAAAATTTGATACTGCAGTTGCATACTAGAGGGAATGGTCATTTCTTGCGTTATGGAAATTAATGCTTATTTTGTTTCCGTCTATATTTTCATTAGTTATGAATTATGATTAATAATTATGTTTGATATTAAACCATGTATGAAAGGTGAAAAGAAAAAAGATTCCACTCTTAATTAAAAAACATTGGAGCAACAATAATAAGTCCATTCCCATTTCTGTTTCTCTTTCGATTCCGTTAAATTTGGCTCTGGAGGAAAGGCTATGGCTATGGCCAATGGGTAAGCTGCCTGTCTGATTGATGTATAATGGATGACCTGCTGTTAATACTAGAGCTTCCTGCACATTTTGGAGGGAGCAAGAAGAATTGTTTGCTGCCAGGAAGGATGGTGGCCTACTATAGATTGTGGTCAATTATTTTCGAAGTGCATGATTATATTTTCTTGAAGGACTTTTTTTTTTTCCTTTGGAGGAACACTGCATGATCATATAGACACTCATTTTGAAGTTATAATAATCATTTTTTGACAATTTTTTTGGAAATCTTCCTTTAATATGTTGAGGTAAAATCTGAACCCTTAGAATTTATTTAAACTATTAGCTTTTTCCAAATACTTTTTAAGTAGTTAATTAACATAGTTCTCTATTTAGTTCCTAGCTCAAACGGAAAGTGAGGAAGGAAAGCATAAGTGTAATGCTGTGTTTGGAATAGCGGTGGGGGATAGAAGAATCACTCCCTGATGCAAGACGTGGAGCTTCCACAATTTATGGTCATATATTTACATATTTGCCATTGTCACCGTGAAAAATCACAAACATGGTATTCCGGACGCAGATACAAACACATACTAAGTAGAGTTGTTTTCCTTCCGAAGATTGTGGTTTGCTATGATAATCAAGTGAAACTGCTATAGTGCATTTTGCTGGTAGTTGTTTTGATATGATCTGTGTTTTGTACCATATATTATTTTCTACTGTCTGCTAACAAAAGTAACATTGATAAAATGTTTATTGAGTTTGACATATTGTAATAGATGCTGGATAAATTGTTTGGCTGAGCTTTTCTAAATTTTTCATTAAAGTGTATACTGTCAGTTGCAGCCAAACCAGAGGTTCAGATTTACTTTGATGGAGGACCCCCAAATATGCCTTGAGCAAGGTATGTAATGAAAGAATTTGCGGGAATTGACTTTTCTTTATTTGGAGGAAACTGCAATATGATATGGAAGATTTGCAATTCCTAGTTTTAAAATGTTTGATTTCATGTTCTTTAAAAACCATTCCATGTTATGCTTGTAATTTCTATGGCTCTTCAATTCAGTTACATGGTCTGTAAGTTAGTTATGCTGTAAATGTAATCTTGTGATACACTTTGTACTTTGGTGCTCTTGTTAGTTACTCTTCCTGTTATATTAGTTGTATTCGGTTATATTTCAGTTGTAACTGTTTTCTTTGAGAGTGCCTTGACCCTAGGTGTATATAAGTCAAGGTTAGAGGCCTGTGTGAGCAGAAAATAATTCTGTGTGAGATTGGGATTGATTGTATCGGGTGAGTGCATGTGTGAGAGTGAGTTCTCTGGGGAAATTCTTGTACTGTGAGCTGAGAGCTTTTGATCAATCAATAAAATCTGAGTCAGCGTGGATGTAGGAGGAATTTCTCTAAACCACGATAAATCTGGTGTTGCTTTCTTGTTTTGCACGTTTTTGGTTTGATGCACTCTGCATTCTGCAATTCTAGTTGCTGCAGGATTGGTTTTCAATCTTAACAAATGGTATCTAGAGCCCTGATTCTTGGGCATTCTTGGGCAAGTTATCCGCGATGGGGTCTGCAAAGTTCCAGGTAGAGAAGTTCAATGGTGAAAACGATTTCAGCCTATGGAGAATCAAGATGAAGGCTCTTCTTGTTCATCAAGGACTGGAAGATTCGTTACTGGGCATTAGCAAAATGCCTGACACTCTATCGGACAAAGAGAAAAGGGAGATGATCAGTAAGGCTCACAGCACCATCATTCTCTCTTTGGGTGATGAGGTGCTTAGGGAGGTTGCTCATGTTGAAACAGCAGCAGGGGTTTGGTTGAAGTTGGAGAGTTTGTACATGACAAAATCTCTAACCAACAAGCTGTACCTGAAAAGGAGACTTCATCAATTGAAAATGGAAGAAGGCTCTTCAATCAAGGACCATGTTTCTCAATTCACAAAAGCCATTCTTGATTTGAAGAGTGTCGATGTTACAATTGATGAGGAGGATCAAGCTATAATGTTGCTGTGTTCCCTACCCAATTCTTTTGACAATGTTGTTGACACCATCATGTTTGGAAGGGAGTCCCTCACCTTGGAAGATGTTAAAGCTACTCTTAATGCTCGTGAAACTAAGAAGAAAATCATTGAGAACAAAGGTGAAGGTGGAGATCCGGAGGTGTTGTATGCTCGGGGTAGACCAGAAAAAGGAGAAGGCAAAGGGAAGCATAAAGGTAGATCAAAGTCTAAATCCAAGACTTGTTACTACTGCCACAAAGAGGGACATTGGAGAAAGAATTGTCCAGAAAGGAAAAAGAAAAACCATGGCAAGAACAAGGAGTCCAGTGATGTTGCTGTGGTGGCAGATGGATATGATGATGCTGATGTCCTTGCTGTCACTACAGAGAATTGTAGCAGTGAGTGGATTCTTGACTCAGGCTGCACCTATCATATGACACCTAACCGAGACTGGTTTGAATCATACCAAAATTTTTGATGGTGGATGGGTGTTAGTGGGGAACAGAATTGCTTGCAAAGTGGTTGGGATTGGCACTATAATAATCAAGTTGGCTGATGGAACATCACAAACTCTCACAGAAGTTAGGCATGTGCCTGACCTCAAAAGAAATTTAATTTCTTTGGGAATGCTTGACAAAACCGGTTGCACATTCAAAGGTGAAGGTGGTGCTCTGAAAATCAGCAAAGGATCTCTATAAATCATGAAAGCCAACAAGAAAGATGGCTTGTATCGAATTCAAGGTAACTTCGTTAATTCTGCTGATGTTGCTGCTGTGTCTAGTAAATCTATTTCTACTAAATTGTGGCATCATAGACTAGCACACATAAGTCAAAAGGGCTTAAAAGAATTGCATAAGCAGGGGCTGTTTGGAAATGGTGAACTAGAGAAACTTGATTTTTGTAACCATTGTGTATATGGTAAACATAAAAGGGTAAAATTTCCTAAAGGCTTGCATATCACAAAGGTGTTATTAGACTATGTACACTCTGATATTTGGGGGCCAACCAAGGAACCTTCATTGGGAGGAGCTAGATATTTTATAACTTTCATAGATGACTTGTCTAGGAAAGTTTGGGTATATCTGTTAAAGCACAAAAACCAAGCCTTTAAAAGCTTCAAACAATGGAAGGCATTAGTTGAAAACCAAACTGGTAGGAAGGTTAAGGCATTAAGAACCGATAATGGCCTTGAATACTTGAATGAGGAATTTAATAATTTCTACAAAGATGAAAGGATAGTCCGGCATAAAACAGTAAGGCATACTCCCTAACAAAACGGTCTAGCTGAAAGAATGAATAGAACCATTTTGGAGAAGGTGAGATGCATGTTGTCAAATGCAAAATTAATTAAAAGATTCTGGGGTGAAGCAGTTCATACTGCTTGTTACTTGATAAATAGAAGTCCATCTTCGGCTATTGATTTCAAGACACCTAAGGAGATGTGGACTGGAAAGGCACCTTGCCTTGAAAACCTCAGAATTTTTGGTTGTCCTGCCTATGTTCATGTAAGTGAAGGGAAGCTTGAACCAAGGCCTAAGAAAGGTTTCTTCCTAGGCTACCCTGAAGGTGTAAAAGGTTACAAAATCTGGATTGGTGAATCTGTTGGAGGCAAGGCTATAATCAGTAGGGATGTTATCTTTCAAGAAGAAACAATGCTGCTGAATAAGGAGAAGCAAAATGAGGATACTCAGTATTCTTCCAGCTTGGGTCAGACAGTTCAGCTGCAGGTGGAGCATTCTGTTACAGAACCAGTGAATCAACCATCACATTATGAAACAGAAGAGGCTCAACAACAGGTTAATGAAGGCAATTCATGGCAGCTAGCTAGAGACAGAAAAAGAAGAGAAATCACTGCTCCAAACAGATATGGTTATGTCGATTTGATAGCTTATGCTTTAAGTATTGAAACTGAAACAGAAGGTACTCATCCTGTCACTTATAAGGAAGCAGTATCTGGAACTGAGAACCAGAAGTGGGAAGCAGCTATGAAGGAAGAAATGGAGTCACTATCTAAGAATCAATCATGGGATATTGTTCTAAAACCTGAGAAGCAAGCAATTGTGGGATGCAAATGGATCTTTAAGAAGAAATCTGAAAGTTCAGGAGTTAGATCTAGGCTTGTAGCTAAAGGTTTCACACAAAGGGAAGGAATTGACTACTGTGGTGAAACACACAAGCATTTCACAATTTGGAGTTAGAACAAATGGATGTAAGAACTGCCTTTTTACATGGTCAATTAGAAGAAAGAATCTACATGAGACAACTTGAAGGTTTTGAGGAAAAGGGGAAGGAACACATGGTATGCTTGCTGAAAAAATCCTTGTATGGATTGAAACGATCCCCTAGGAAATGCTACAAAAGATTTGATTCTTTTGTAATCTCAAATGACTACTTGAGAAGCTCATATGACAGCTGTGTCTACCTTAAAAGGGAGAATTCAGGTTATCCTATCTACCTCCTTTTGTATGTGGATGATATGCTAATTGCAAGTGGTGATGTTAATGCAATTAGCAAGCTAACGAAATAGCTCAGTTCCGAATTTGAAATGAAAGATTTAGGGGCTGCCAAGAAAATTTTGGGCATGGAAATTGAAAGAAGAAGATCAGATCGGGTTCTGTTTCTGCATCAGAAAAACTACATTGAGAAGGTCCTCAAGAGGTTTAACATGGTTAATTCTAAAGTTGTTTCAACTCCACTTGCTGGACACTTTAGATTATCTGTTGAGCAATCCCCCAAGACTGATGAAGACCAGAAATTCATGAATTGCATACCATATTCCAATGCCACTGGAAGTTTAATGTTTGCAATGGTGTGTACTCGGCCAGATCTTGCTTATGCTGCCAGCTTGGTGAGTAGTTTATGGGGAATCCTGGAAGAGAGCACTGGTGTGCTGTGAAGTGGATCCTTAGATACTTGAAAGGATCAAAATCTGTTGGTTTAACTTTGGAAAATCTGCTGCAGAAAACAGCAGCCTGACAGGCTATGTTGATGCAGATTTTGTTGGAGACATTGACAAGAGGAGGTCCTTGACTGGTTACTTATTTACTTTCCATGGTAGTGTAATCAGTTGGAAAGCTAATCTTTAGTCTATAGTGGCTTTATCTACCACTGAATCTGAATATATAGCTTTGACAAAGGCAATCAAAGAAGGAATCTGGCTTAAAGGTTTCATAAGTGAGCTTGAAGGCATTGCTAATGTTACCATTTGGTGTGATAGTCAAAGTGCAATTTGTCTCTCAAAGAATGAAGTTTTCCATGAGAGGACAAAGCACATTGATGTCAGGATGCATTATATTCGAGACATAATCACTGAAGGGATTGTTGATGTGAAGAAAATTCCTAGTGAGCATAATCCTTCTGATATGCTAACTAAGGTGGTCACTAAGTTTTACCATTGTCTGCAATTGGTGAACATTGGAACATGTGACATATGAGTCTCAGCTTGAGGCTGGATGCATTACTAACTTGTTTGAAGACTTGAAGATCCAAGGTGGAGATTTGTAATTTCTATGGCTTTTCAATTCAGTTACATGGTCTGTAAGTTAGTTATGCTGTAAATGTAATCTTGTGATACACTTTGTACTTTGGTGCTCTTGTTAGTTACTCTTCCTGTTATATTAGCTATATTCGGTTATATTTCATTTGTAACTGTTTTCTTTGAGAGTGCCTTGACCCTAGGTGTATATAAGTCAAGGTTAGAGGCCTGTGTGAGCAGAAAATAATTCTGTGTGAGATTGGGATTGATTGTATCGGGTGAGTGCAAGTGTGAGAGTGAGTTCTCTGGGGAAATTCTTGTACTGTGAGCTGAGAGCTTTTGATCAATCAATAAAATCTGAGTCAGTGTGGATGTCGGAGGAATTTCTCTGAACCACGATAAGTCTGGTGTTGCTTTCTTGCTTTGCACGTTTCTGGTTTGATGCACTCTGCATTCTGCAATTCTAGTTGCTGCAGGATTTTTCAATCTTAACAACGCTTATTGATAACAGGTTGTTGTAAATGTTCTGATGTCCAGGAGACTTAAGTGTGTGTTTGGTTTCCCAAGATTTCAAACCGACGTATGGGACAACGGAAACCAAACACACACTAAATGATGCACACACACATGCACTTATATAATGTGTAACAACCTTGGGTGTAAGGATAGTTTTGGACTTTTAAATAGGATGTTGGTTGTGATGGCTTAACATACAAACTCCACATGCAACTTCATGAAAAGTCTTATGCAAGCCCCCTTTCCTTTATTCATTCAACTATACTATACTCTGACAATATGTGTTCTCCTCTGTAAGGCGTGGGGGTGTGGGGCTTCAGCAAAACCAAGTCGCATCTTGTCAGGTGGGTTAGGGTTCTTCCCTACACCACTGCATGCCAAGTGAAGTGACTCAACACATTGAGCATATTGCATTGTAGCGAGATTTATGGAGATTGCGCAGGGCTGCCAAGACCTTGCACACTTTTGTAAGTACATTACATAGATATTGCAAGAAACAAAGATTATAGTTACAGATTTTCATTAACGTTCCTTCAAACCAACGCAAAGATTAGCTGAGTTTCTGATTCAGCTGGACTGTCATGTGTTTCTTCTGATTTTACAATTTGCAAATGTGCACCCCAAAGTTTTGATGCCTGGAAACAAAAACAAAACATAATAAAAGGGACCTTCGTATCCCTTTACATACATCAGGTTAACGTAATTAAATATTGACGGGCAAGAAGCCGAGTTCAGTTGACTTAGAGCAACTCCATCGGTCTATTTCGGAGGTGCTTATCCAGTTAAGCATCCGTGCTTAACTAGAAAGCACCATTGGAGGCACATCTTAACAAGCACCTGCTGCTGGGAAAGAGCCATTGAATGGCTATATTTTTTTACTGTTTGGTCTCTTATTTTTTTTTTTTAATATATCAACTGGGGGGTTCATTTAAGAACTTTTTAAAAGTTGCTGAGATGGAGACATGAGGTGCTTAAGTTCTAAAAATTAAAAGTGAGCGATGTGTAAAGATGAGACCCATTTAAAAACTCCAAAAAGTGATGTAATAGGGTGTTGGGATAAAGTTGCTCTTAGAAACATGGTTACCATTGACATGGATATGACATGACTATGATATAATATAAATTTGGTCTATTTGTTTAGGCTTAAAAATTTTTTCTACGTAAGTATTTTGATAATAGTGATTTATAAAAAAGTATTTGATTTTACTTTGAAAAAATGATTTTAAGTTGCTGGGGTGTAAGATGGGGAAAATGATTTTTCTTATAAGATTATAATAAAGGACATGAAAACATTTTTCTATAAATGTTTGGATAAAAAAGTGTCTTTTAAACATGTTAAAAATAAAAAAATATAATTAGCAATTACTGTATTTATAATATTTACTTTAAAATAGTTTAAATTTTTTATTCGCATATGATCGCAACGAGTATCTCTGGTTGTTCACTGACACTAATTTCTTTCGGGGGATCTGATGGCATTTAAGGTGGAATGTCTCCTTTCAATTGAGTTTTTTTCATACAGTAAAGTCAGGAATTGAATTATTGATCACTTGTTTAAGAGATCCGAGTTCATCGCCACTCGAATCAGCCCAAGTTGATCATTTAATTGAATAACTCATTTAATAAAAAGTGCGAGGATATTTGTTATTTTATAAAAGTTAAAGGGGGTAATTTTATCAAAAAATTATAAAGTGATCTCTTTTTTAGAAAAAAAAAAAAAAACGTTTTTCTTATATGCTAGAAATTCCACATTTCTAAAACCATTTTTTTTAAATAATTGTTAGTTAATCAGTTGTAATTTTGTTTACTACATTCACTTGTAAAATTATACTTTTATTTATTAGATTTACTCATAGAATTGTAATTTTGATAATTACATTTAATTGAAGAACTATAATTTTATTTATATCATCTTCAAACATAAAAATATTCGTTAAATAATAATGTAATAAACTAAAAAACAATTCAAATAGAAATTTGATAAGAGAAGAAATAATAAAAAAGTAAAAGACTTAAATGAGTGACCTCAAGTTTCATATTTTTAAATGTCAAACTCAAACTTTTAAAATTTGCTAGTTAAGGGTGGTCTAATCATATTACTCCATGTTTGAAACAGTTAGGGCATATATGTTAAGTGTCAAAGTTTCACTTCGGTTGATTATATAAGTCAAAAACCATTTATAATCATTTGGGTAATTCTCCATCAATAATCTAGCTTTTGGAATAAAGTTAGACACAATTATTCTAACATGATATCAGAACCTACCACGATGTTGAGTCATCCGCAAATGCCCAATTTTGTAAACTTCACACTCCAATTATCAAGTCCTTAACGTGTGGATGTGTGTTAAGTGTCGAAATTTATATTTTTTGAGATGTGTCGACACTTAAACTCATGAGCGAAATAAGTAAATAACATATGTTTTTGCATCTTAACTTTATATAAAAAAGTTAAAATTTAAGTGTGGTTCTTTAGATGATTGTAATAAATTTTTTTTTTATTCAAGATGATTGTAGTATTATACACTAATAATAATAATAATTTATATTGTGTGAGATGTGTCGACACTTAAACTCGCGAGCAAAATAAGTAAATAACATATCATGAAACAATTCTCTACAAAAATATAACATGTTTTTGACTGTCAACTAGATAAAGAAATGATAAAGTTTAAGTTCTTTAAACGATTGTCGTGTTGTATATTAATAATAATATAATATGTATAACAACTTATCAATAAAAATATAATATATGTTAACGATTATTATATTTTTATTAGAAAATAACATCATAAATATCTAAAGAATGATATCTAATTTTTAAATACATGTCTTGATGATTCCTTCTTATCCAATTTTTTTTCTAATATTAATTTTATGATAATAAATAAGAAAAAAAAAAAGTTCAAGAGGTATATATTAGTAAAAGATTTTTTAGAAAGCAGAAATAATAGCGGTACAAGTTTGAAAAATGAATGTTGATGGTGATGGTGCTAACAGCATCTTTAAATAGGGTTGTATAGAAGTGTGCAGAGTTTTATGTAGCTATATTACACAATAATTGTATGATTTTATTTATTTATTTTTGACTCAAACCAAATCACTTCATTTCACTATGAATAATTTCCAAATACAAATAGGTGTTGAATGAGAAATAATGCAAGGAGCATATAGGGTAGATACTTTTGTCAAAGCATGAGCACTACCATTTACTTGTCGCCTAACAAAAACAACTTTGTAATTGTTATGTAAAGATAATATGGTTCTACACTCTTTCGAGATGCAATCATATTCTGACATGTCAGGTTTTACAATAATTGTATGATTGAAGAGGAAAAAATATGTTAAAATGTATGCAATGATAGCATTGCATAGAATTCCCCAAAAATGAATTGATATTTTAAGTTAAAATAAATAGTATTTAATTAGTATCGGTAGTTAATGTAAAGATTTTTTACTTTATTAATCAATCATAAATTAATATGTCATTAAAAATATTTGACTCTTATTATAATATTTTAAAAGTCATATTGAATGGTTTAGTATGTAATAAATTTTATACCCTCACTGCATCAAAATTAATTTCACAAAAATAAGTGTTAATAATAATAAAATATAAAAATGTGAAATGCCATTATGTGAATACCCAATTTTGTCCGGGTCAATTTTCTTTTTTTATAAATACTAAAAAAAACTAAAAATATATAATTTTATCTTAGCCCAATTCTTAGAAGTTAGGCCCATCAGGTTTTAAAAAAATAAAAATAAAAAATGATAATAATAAAAAAAATAAAGATAAAGATAAAATAAAATAGAAAATATAAATGATTAGTTGTTTAATAGATAGGAAAAGGAGTGATGAAATAATGGGTATCATTTTTCTGTTACTCTCATCCTTTTTCTGTTTCATGAGGATATATCACAATCTCATTGGGATAATGATTCCTTAAATACTGATAGTTAATCTGACAAAGAGAGTTGTTACTACTTTTTTCCTATAAATTGGAATGTGCTCTACTGTAAAGGAGGATCGAAAAAAAATTCTAATTCATCAATCTCTTTTTTTATATTTGTTCCGGTGGTATCACCTGCTCTATTCTCCTCCTAGCCCAGCCTCCATCAAATGCCGACTCACCAAAGACCAAGAGTCAATGTCCACCCGTGAACACTATACCTCTGCCTTCACTCACAGCCACAACCATCAATAATTCTTCATCCAATGAACCCAAAACAACTTTCTCTTAGAACTTTCATTCACGACCCCATCACTATCAGACTTTCTTCTTTTACTCAATATGGCAGCCAAATATCCCATGGAACCAAGTCTTATTTACTACTTGCCATCATCCAAAAAGACATCTTGAACCTCATGCCCACAACTTCTCTCATCTTCATTCTATCATTCATCAACGCCAAAAAAGAAGAAACAGTTCAAGCACCCATATTCATCATCCCAGCTTTGCGTCACTTTCCTGCTGATTCGTGTTTACATGTTTCAAAATAAGACCTTATGTCATGTTTTAATTAGTTAATTTTTTTTTTCTTTTCAATATCTGTTGGGTTCGCTTTTAGTGACGTCTCGTGTAAAACGCTGAGTTTCACTCATAATCAATGTAGCCAAGACGGCTTGTTGATCCCATTTTCTTTTCAAATCATTTCATTTGAGACGGCTTGATGATTTGAAATGCTTCAAATAAAATCAAAATCCCTTTTAAAAATAAATTAAAAAGAGTCAATTTAGCCGAGACGGCTTGTTGATCGCATTTTCTTTTCAAATCATTTTAGTCGAGACGACTTGATGATTTGAAACGATTCAAATAAAATCTTTTTTCTAAAAAAAATAAATCTTTTCATAAAATTTAAAAACCATCAACCAACCAACAAAACGCTTTTTACTAGAACTACGTGGCTTTGAGTTTCCCATCGCACCGGAGAATATGTAGGAGCAGAATTAATTATTCTGTCAAGTTAAAATTAAATTTTCTTATTTTTGTGTTTGTTTATCCTCTCTTTATTTTTTTTGGTAAAATAAATATTTTCAAAGTTATTAAATTTGCACAATTAACTTGAGGTACCGTTCTTAAAACGGGCAATGTAGGGTGCTAACACCTTCCCTACCCGTAATCGACTCCCGAGCTCGATCTCAATTTTTTTAAAAGACCAGTTTCCCTAAGTTTATAGTTTTTCCAATTTTTTTACAAAAATAAAATTGGTGGCGGCTCCTCTTTATTTTTTCGCGGCTCCCAGACAGGACGGTCGCGACAGCTGGCGACTCCACTGGGGACTTTTGAGAGTCAGGCCTATCATAGTTATTTGTGCTTTTGTTAATAACTTTTATTTATTTTACCCTTTTTTATTTATTTATTCTGTAAATATTGTACAATTATAATTTTGATTTAACTATAGGATAGACGACATTTTTGTATTTGCATGATCTCCTTTGCAGATAAATGTGGGTAGTCTTAGGATTTCAGGTTTGCATGCTCCCTCCACACACCTCACCTACACATTGTGCACACTTATGAGTGAGACTCTATACCCGGGTCCTGGTAAACCGTAAGATTAAGAAAGAGGTTGTGTAATGATAGCCACTTTGGATGTACGTCCTGTTTGGGTATCATGAAAACCTCATCTACAGTGTGACCCTTTTATGATGTCCCACACCTAGTAGATCTCCTACTGTTGTGGCCAACATCATGAATTGGGATCTTAGCTCTAGAGGCCTAAAGAATTATTGGATTTGTTGAGCCACCCTAATGGGAGGTCACGAATTAACATTCCATAGACCATTAGGATAGAATCTAATAAGGTAACTCGATTTAGGGCACAGAGGGGGGCGTACTTTCTCCTTATCTTTTACTCTTTTTTTTTTATCATGCATGTAATTATTTTCTTTTTTATCATGCATGTAATTTAATAATGCTCCTTGTTATAGGAAACCAAGGGTAAATATTTTTGAAATGGGAGATAATATGGGATCTGATCACAGTGAGCTAAGGCCATCAGTAATAAAGAAAATTTTGCATTTGAAAGCCAAGAAAGTTGATACCACAAGCCTCAAAACTCTGGGTCGGATGCTGACAATATCTCAACGACTCACTCTCACAAGGAAGTATGGAAAGATTTTAAATTTATTGGATGTTGAGGTGCAAGTAGAGGCAATCACTGTATTGGCCCAATATTACGACCTACCATTGAGGTGTTTCACATTTCAAGACTTTCAATTAGCCCCCACTTTAGAGGAGTTTGGGCAAATTCTGGGTTTGCCATTGGAAGGAAAGAAGCCATATCATTACATCGAACAGTATCTGGCTATCCAAACTGTGGCAAATGTATTGAAGATACATCCAAAAAGTCTACAAAATGCGCAAGAATGCAAAAATGGGACTAAAGGATTCTCAAGAAAATACCTTGAAGAACATATGCATCATCTGGTAAAGATAGAGGATTGGGACACGTTCATAGATGTACTTGCTTTTACTATCTACGGCATTGTCCTCTTCCCTAACCTTGAAGACCATGTCGACTTTGCTGCCATTGATGTATTCCTTGCTCGCAAGTTCAACAATCGGAATCCTGTTCCAGCCATTCTAGTAGATATTTACTGTACCTTTGATTTTTGTCATGAAAGAAATGGTAAAAGAATCATTGGTTGTTTACCAATATTATATGTTTGGCTTACGACACATGTTTTCCGCAGAAGTTATAAAACAGATTGCCCTATCATAGACTTCAAAATGTATCAATTGAAGACTAAGAGTGGTCGTGAGTGGGCAATTTACATGGCTCAGCTGAATGAAAATCAAGTCAGATGGTATCCACAATGGGAAGATGTAGAAGTCCTAGTGTATCAGTGTGGGGATTTCCCAAATGTACCCCTCATGGGCACAAGAGGTTGCATCAACTATAATCCATTACTAGGACAACGTCAGCTTGGTTACCCTATGGTGGGGCCACCCGAAGCGGCCTTGATAACTCCTTTCGTCTTCAACTATAAAGATGGGAAGAATATAGAACTGCTCCAAAAGGTACGAAATTCTTGGGACAAAATTGTCAAAAAAGGAAAAGAGTTAGGAGTCAGAAGTTGTGCTGCGCAAGAAAGTTATCGTCAATGGGTCAAGGATAGAGTATCAGAGATTAAGTTACCATTCAGAGAACTAGTAATTCCTTCAATCAAGGAACCTCCTCTTACGATTGAAAATGAAGAATTAAAGGAAATCAAGACAAAACTAGCGAAATGTGAAAAAGAGAAGGAAATGACAGAAAATGAGCTGAGAAAAGACCTTGAAACATGCACGACACTAAAAAGAGAAAATATTGAAAAAAGCCTCACTCTCGACAGGATCAACAAAAGGATAAAAACAGAACATGAGTATATGATGAAGACCAAAGGATGTCTCAAAGGAACTAACAAAGAATTGACAATGCGAAGGCAAGAACGTGACCAAGCCAGAGCTGAGAATGAAAAAATCAGAGAACTCCTAACCAAGACTAAGATGGCTCGCAAGGATGCTCAAAAGCAAGCTGATGACCAGAAGTTGGAGGTAGACCATGTGATTGCTCAATGTAATAATACCATTGAAAAAGAAAAACAACGCATGGAAGAAATAACTGATAGATATCGAGCCGCCATCAAAAGGGAGCAAGCCATAATAAAAGACTTGAATGAGCATGTGAAAGGACAGGCAGAGGATATTCAAGGATGGATAATGAAATTTTCACAACTAGTATGGTTAGCAAATAATGCCATGGCAGAGGTTCCAAGACACTTGAAGGAGGCAGAGGCAATGATGAATCCACTCAACACAACATCTGAAGTCAAAGACTGCATAGAATATTGCAAGAATTTGATAGGAAGAATCAAGGACATAGCGCCTAAAAAATAAATAAAAGTTTTACAATTAGTGGTAGAGTTTCGGTTATGTTTCTATGAAGCAAATAAGTGATGTACTCAGCAGTTATGAATGAAAGGCTATTTTCTCACTGATGATCCCATATTATTCGCTTCCTCAACTTAATACCTTTGAACGAGACGTTTTGGGAATGGTTAATCAAAAATATTTACCATTGAATTATTTTCTTTGAACGAGACGTTCTGGAAATAATTAATATATTCACTAGTAAATTATTTTCTTTGAATGAGACATTCCATAAATGATTAATACTCACTATTAATTTTTTTCCCTTTAAACGAGACGTTTTGAGAATAACTAATATACACCATTGTTTGAAATATTCGCCAATTATTTCATTCCGTAAATTATTTGCTTTGAACGAGACGTTCTGGAAATAATTGATACTCACCATTAATTGATATTCGCCATTATACCTTTGAACGAGACGTTCTGGGTATAATATTCACTATTAAAACTAATACCTTTGAGCGAGACGTTCTAGGAATAATTAATAAAAATATTCGCACATACACCCTCAAGTAATTAATAGTTGTCATACGTGATTTTTATACCAGGAATATTAATCAATATAGCCGGGAAACGAGTACCATTACACCCTTATCGAACCCGATCACAAGCTAGAATCATGGCTGACCTAGAAACAACTCAAGAGATTAGGGATGAAGTGAGTCAACTCAAAGAGCAGATGGCCAAGATGATGGAAATGTTGCAAGCAATGCAAAAAGACAAGAATACAGATGAGAATCCTTCAGCCTCAAGCGAAGAATAGCCGGCTAATCCTCTTCAGGGCTTCAATCAGCAAGGAATCCTGGTGCCTCTCACCATGTATCCCAATAATCAAGCTCACTCTGCATTTGACCCGAACAATCCCTCATATGGGCTTTCCCGAGGGTTTGTGCCACCAGTAGCCACTGTTTTGCAAGATAATAACTCAAATCATAACCCTCACATCAATGTTGGCGAAGAACCTCAAGCACTAACCACCAACTTTCCTCATGCTACCACTCCAATAGTGGTACCTGTCGCTAAACAGCACACTCCACCGCCATATACTGTCCACATAGGTTCTCAGGGAGCCCAGGCGGTACATAACTTTGTTTCTCCCGATGGGCTACAATCTATTCCTCAAAGAATATACGGGGAGATTCCTGTTAAGAATGCTCAGTCCAAAGAAAAGTTAGAAATTCTGGAAGAAAGGCTGCGAGTTATTGAGGGGGCGAACAGTTATGGTCTTCGGGATGCCTCAGAACTTTGTCTTGTGCCAAACGTTGTGATCCCACCGAAATTCAAAGTGCCTGATTTTGACAAATACAGGGGAACCACCTGTCCAAAGAACCATTTAACCATGTATACTCGAAAGATGGCATCGCAAGCTCATGATGAAAAGTTATTAATACACTTCTTCCAGGACAGTTTGACTGGGGCAACTTCAAGCTGGTACACGCATCTAGAAAGGACTCGTATCTGATCTTTCAAGAATCTAGCCGATGCATTCCTGAAGCAGTATAAGTACAACATTGACATGGCTCCTGATAGAATGCAGTTACAAAATATGCTGAAGAAAGACACAGAAACTTTCAAAGAATATGCAAAAAGATGGAGAGAATTGGCTGCTCAAGTAGATCCCCCCTTGGCAGAAAAGGAAATTGTTGCTATGTTTATTGACACGCTCCAATCACCATTCTATGATAGAATGATTGGAAGTGTGTCATCGAACTTTTCTGATATAGTAGTCATTGGAGAAAGGATTGAGAGCGGGATGAGAAGTGGTAAGATTATTGAAAATTCAATAGGGGCGACTGACATAAAGAAATCTCTATTTGTGAAAAGGAAGGAAGGAGAGACATATGTTGTGGCATCTGGGCAAAAGAAGTCTGATCAATGGGTATCAAACCAGACGCTTGTTAATCCTCAACCATCTTTCCAAGCTACCTACATACCATATAACCCATCACTTCCATATCACCAACCCAACCATCCATACATCGCTGCCACCTCACAATTCCCAAATTTCCAACCCTATCGGCCATCATACTCTACCCAACACCAAGCCTTTTCCACTATGCCACCTCAAACAACTCAACCTTGGAATCAGAACCCAAATGTGAATCAAAGGAGACCACCTTATGACCCAGAAAAGAAGCCCATGCAGTTTGACCCGATACCTATGACTTACATTGAATTACTATCCAACCTTATAAAGAACTCCATGCTAGCACCTGTCTCGACAAAACCAGTGGAACCCCCGTACCCCAAGTGGTTTGATCCCAATGCAAAATGTGATTATCATGTGGGAGCAATAGGTCATTCTACTGAGAATTGTAAGGCCTTGAAGGCTAAGGTGCAAGATTTGATCAATGCGAAGTGGTTGAGCTTTCAAGGAAGCGCTCCTAACATAGGTCAGAATCCTTTGCCAAATCATGATGGTTCTGGAGTCAATGCCATAGAAGACACTGTGGAGCATGCTCTCCTAAGTCAGGGTGATCTTCAGAGAGATGCACAAATATGAGCTGGCACAAATCCCGAAAAGGGAGAATGAGATTTTGAGGAAGGGATAAGATGTGACTTCCATGGGAAGGATGGACATTCAATTGAAGCATGTGGCGAGTTCAAGCAAATGATGCAACAGTTAATGGATATGCAACTCGTGCAAGTGAGCTATCAATACGATACTGGTAGAAAATGGTCAAGAAGTTCATGATTTCTCAAGCACCATCTGAAACAATCGGGAGATTGACAACTTTCCCTGACCTTTGAATCTTGTTTAGAGTAATTCATTAATGCTAATCCTTTAGCTCTGCCCAAGGCTTTAGGAATCCTTTTGTGATGGGCTTACTTGTTTCCATTTCAGTATGAATTATCAATAAATGAATTCATTGAGTTTTGTCCTTTCCATCTTTTCCTTCTGTCTTCTCCTTGATAATTACCACAATGCAGATCTGAAAGTGATTCTCTAAATAAAATAAAAAATAAAAAAAGTGCTACCATCTCATCATATGGTTTGATCACCTTATTAATCATGTTGGATTTGATAACAGTTGAAAGCTCCCCATGGATATATAAGATCAACTAAGCCAAAAGCATTAAATGAGCACTCTTTTCAAAATTGAAGGTGAATGGGGTAATCAAAAGTAGCCAATAATAAGTACTTAGTGAAGGAGAATTTCTTTCCTTTAAGGGTGCTACTAAAGGAGAATCTTGAAGCCCTCATATTCAAGCTGGATACCGAAAAAAAAAAATTTGAAAGGGAGCAAATAAGTAATTATTTTGATGAGCACTATCATTTTGTCTTTAATTTAAACTTTTTGAAAATAAACAATCATGATTTGAAATTAAGATTGACCATCTTTCTTTATCCTTCACATATTTCCATTATCCCTTCTTATCCCTTTTGAGCTTGAAACTTTTTCAAAGAACCTTGAGCAAGGATCACCCCTACACTTGGGAAAATATGAGAAATGAGAAATGTTATAAAAAATTCCTACAAGAAAAAAAGATGATCAAATAAGCTCACAACAAAGGTGAATGAAAAAGCAAGAAAAGCGGAGAAGTAACCAAAGAAAAAGCACCATTGATGTGAGGTAAGAACAAGGATCCTTGGCCCATTCAACCCTCAAACACGCATTTGGGCCTTATACCTTTTCTTTCATACCCTTTAACCCCGACCACATTACAAGCCTAAAAAGTCCATTCTGATCAATGAAAGATTGTTATCATTTTCATCAATTTTAATTTTGAGACAAGAAGTATGTGCTCTTAAAAACATTGCTTTCTCCAAAAATAAAAAACTCACATCAAAGCAATAAACTGTGGCAGTTTGAATTTGAAAGGCAGATCATGAAATGCTCTCAATGCATGAAGACTGGGGCAAGTCATATCCTTGAAAGTTGATTAAAGCGGCGCTCGAGACCATATGCACGAGAGACTAGCACTGATTATCTTAAAGAGTATCACTTGAAGAAATGTGAAATTCATCCCATCATTGCTTCTTTTTAAGGACATCTCAAATTCATATATCATTGTTTTGCCCATCTATTGTTATTGCCTTTTCATTCTCCATCATTTATCTGGTACCCCTCTTGTTGCCACCTACAGAGACTCAAAATACATTTTTTCATGATAAGCATATTCTGAAATGTGAAACATGTGTCAATAATAAAAGCGTTTAGAGTCTTCCTCAAGACTTCAAAGGTCATATAAAGTATAATGATCTCCTGACAAAGGGCAATGTTTGAAAAGAAAGAGCGATCAGGCACTCTCTACCATTGGGTTTGTCATTATGAAACAAGCATATCCTTGGCAAGAAGCAAGGCATCAGTTGAACAAGCAAGTGACAAATCAGATCAACGAGCTTCGTTCTACTTCACATCTTAAATCTGGCTGTGATCAAAACTTTAAGGGGCCGATGATCAAAGAATGGTTCGCAAAAAAGGATAGGATAACAATTTTCATCAATCACTGAAAGCACATCTTGCATCTGACATTAGAAAATAATAAAAAATAATAATGTTAGAGTAAAAAGCATTGCATGCATCATGCATTAAAAATAATAATAATCACACTCTTCATCAAGCATCTCTTACATCATGCATTTAAAAAAAAAAAAATATCACACTATTCATCATGCACCATCTCATCATTTCATGCATTGACAAAGTCAATACCATTACTTTTGATGGCTCTAGCAGGCACAAGACCTCATAGGCTTCATTCTGTTCTTTCAAGCTCCGGTAAATAGTGTCACTGTGAGCTTCTCATCATTTCATGCATTGACAAGGTCAATACCATTACTTTTGATGGCTTTAGCAGGCATAGGACCTCATAAGCTTTATTTTGTTCTTTGAAGCTCTGGTAGATAGTGTCTCTATGAGTTTCTCATCATTTCATGCATTGACAAGGTCAATACCATTACTTTCGATTGTTTTAGCAGGCATAAGGCCTTATAAGCTTTGTTTCTTTTCAAGCTCCGGCAGATAGTGTCCCCGGAAGTTTGTTTTCTTTTCAAGTTCCGGCAGATAGTGTCTCCGTAAACTTCTTTCTTTTCAAAGCTCCGACAGATAGTGTCTTCGGAAGCTTCCTTCCTTTTAAACTTCGATAGATAGTGTCTCCGGAAGCTTCTTATCTTTTCAAGCTCTAGCAGATAGTGTCTTCGGAAGCTTTTTTTTCTTTTCGAGCTCCGATAGATAGTGTCTCCAGAAGCTTTCTTTATTTTTGAGCTCTGGCAGAAAGTGCCTCCAGAAGCTTCTTTTATTTTCAAGCTTCGGCAGATAGTGTCTCCGGAAGCTTTCTTTGTTTTCGAGCTTTGGCAGAAAGCGCCTCCAGAAGCTTCTTTTATTTTCAAGCTCCGACAGATAGTATCTCCGGAAGCTTATTCTCTTTGAGCTCTGGTAGATAGTGTCTCCAGAAGCTTCTATTATCTTCAAGCTCGGGCAGATAGTGTCTCCGGAAGCTTCTTCACTTTTCAAGCTCCGACAGATAGTGTCTTCGGAAGCTTCTTTTCTTTTCAAGCTCCGGCAGATTGTGTCTTTGGAAGCTTCTTTCCTCTTAAGCTCCAGCAGATAGTGTCTTCGGAAGTTTCTTCTCCTTTCAAGCTACGATAGATAGTGTATTCGTGAGCTTCTTTTTAAAGCTTCGGCAGATAGTGTCTCCGGAAGCTTCTTCTCTTTTCAAGCTCCGACATATAATGTTTTAGGAAGCTTTCTTTCTTTTCGAGCTCTGGCAAATAGTGTCCCCAGAAGCTTCTTTTCTTTTCAAGCTCCGATAGATAGTGTCTCCAGAAGCTTCTTTTCCTTTTAAGCTCCGGCAGATAGGGTCTCCAGAAGCATTTTTTCCTTTCAAACTCCGGCAGATAGTGTCTCCGGAAGCATCTTTTCCTTTCAAGCTCCGGCAAATAGTGTCTCGGGAAACTTCTTTTCCTTTCAAGCTCCGGCAGACAGTGTCTCCGGTAACTTCTTTTCTTCTCAAGCTCCGATAGATAGTGTCTTCGGAAACTTCTTTTCATTTCAAGATCCGATAGATAGTGTCTCCAGCAGTTTCTTTTTTTGTTCAAACTTCTAACGGGCAATCCAACCCGTAAGCTCTTTTTCAAGTCTTAGTGGGTAGGTCACCCCGCAAGTCTTTTTTGTATCAGCTTCAACGGGCAATCAAACCCGTAAGCTATTTATCTTTTTCAGGTCTTTGCGGACAATCCACCTTGCAAACTATTTATCTTTTTCAGGTCTTTGCGAACAATCCACCCTGCAAGCTTTTCATATTTGAGTTTCAACGGGCAATCCAACTTGTAGGAACCTCGCATTCCCGGACAAAATGGAAGTTCATGTCTTTACTCGCATCTTATAACGATAAAAGGTTAACTACGGCTACACCTATTATCTAATAAGAAACAAGTAAAGAGGGGCAGCTGTGAATACCCAATTTTGTCCGGGTCAATTTTCTTTTTTTATAAATACTAAAAAAAACTAAAAATATATAATTTTATCTTAGCCCAATTCTTAGAAGTTAGGCCCATCATGTTTTAAAAAAATAAAAATAAAAAATGATAATAATAAAAAAAAATAAAGATAAGATATAATAAAATAGAAAATAAAAATGATTAGTTGTTTAATAGATAGGAAAAGGAGTGATGAAATAATGGGTATCATTTTTCTGTTACTCTCATCCTTTTTCTGTTTCATGAGGATATATCACAATCTCATTGGGATAATGATTCCTTAAAATACTGATAGTTAATCTGACAAAGAGAGTTGTTACTACTTTTTTCCTATAAATTGGAATGTGCTCTACTGTAAAGGAGGATCGAAAAAAATTCTAATTCATCAATCTCTTTTTTTATATTTGTTCCGGTGGTATCACCTGCTCTATTCTCCTCCTAGCCCAGCCTCCATCAAATGCTGACTCACCAAAGACCAAGAGTCAATGTCCACCCGTGAACACTATACCTTTGCCTTCACTCACAGCCACAACCATCAATAATTCTTCATCCAATGAACCCAAAACAACTTTCTCTTAGAACTTTCATTCACGACCCCATCACTATCAGACTTTCTTCTTTTACTCAATATCGCAGCCAAATATCCCATGGAACCAAGTCTCATTTACTACTTGCCATCATCCAAAAAGACATCTTGAACCTCATGCCCACAACTTCTCTCATCTTCATTCTATCATTCATCAACGCCAAAAAAGAAGAAACAGTTCAAGCACCCATATTCATCATCCCAGCTTTGTGCCACTTTCCTGCTGATTCGTGTTTACAGGTTTCAAAATAAGACCTTATGTCATGTTTTAATTAGTTAATTTTTTTTTTCTTTTCAATTTCGGTTGGGTTCACTTTTAGTGACGTCTCGTGTAAAACGCTGAGTTTCACTCATAATCAATTTAGCCGAGACGGCTTGTTGATCCCATTTTCTTTTCAAATCATTTCATTTGAGACGGCTTGATAATTTGAAATGCTTCAAATAAAATCAAAATTCCTTTTAAAACTAAATTAAAAAGAGTCAATTTAGTCGAGACGGCTTGTTGATCCTATTTTCTTTTCAAATCATTTTAGCCGAGATGACTTGATAATTTGAAATGATTCAAATAAAATCTTTTTTCTAAAAAAAAATAAATCTTTTCATAAAATTTAAAAACCATCAACGAACCAACAAAATATTTTTTACTAGAACTACGTGGCTTTGAGTTTTTCATCGCACCGGAGAATACGTAGGAGCAGAATTAATTATTCTGTCAAGTTAAAATTAAATTTTCTTATCTTTGTGTTTGTTTATCCTCTCTTTTTTTGTTTTTTTTTTGGATAAAATAAATATTTTCAAAGTTATTAAATTTGCATAATTAATTTGAGGTACCGTTCTTAAAACGGACAATGTAGGGTGCTAACACCTTCCCTACTCGTAACCGACTCCTTAGCTCGATCTCAATTTTTTTTAAAAGACCAGTTTCCTTAAGTTTATAGTTTTTCCAATTTTTTTACAAAAATAAAATTGGTGGTGGCTCCTCTTTATTTTTTCGCGGCTCCTGGACGGGACGGTCGCGACACATTAACTTTTTAAAAAAAGAGTTGGACGGTAGAGATGATCTAAGGAGCTTAGGGTAGAGCTACTAATAGGTACAATCCCAAACTGGCAAGTGGCTTTTCCTCCATCGTGAAAGTTGCAACTTTGTAGCTTTCTATTTTCTGTGCAAAATAATTACATAAATGTCATGCCTATCATGTTTTTTCCTCCATTTCACCGCAACACGAAACATATTATAAGAGCATCTTTAGTGAGAATTTCTTAGAGATTTCTTAAAAATAAAATATTATTATAATATGTCCCATGTGATTTTGGATTGTTTAAATTAAGGAATTCAAAAAAAGAGTTTTATAATATTTAAATATATATTTTTTATATGATAATGTAAATATAAGAGAGAGAATATAAGATATTAAAGAAAGAGAAAAATTAAGAAACTTAATAGTAAAAATTAAGTGAAAGACATAAATTTTAGTTTACATTCATAAACCCATCCGTAAGTTTTTGCCGGAGATGCTGCAAGTGTATATCAGTTCGCAAATGAAGAGAGGCACATGCACATCATTATTCATTAAGATTGGTTTTAGTCTTTTTATTTACTCTTTAGCAATGAGTGCCAATGCCACGTGTAGGCGCACAAAGCGATGATAGTAGAATAGGCCCAGACCTAAAAACCTCGTTCAGTGGTGACATGTACATATTGCCGTAGCCTCCATATATAAACCTCGATTTCATACCATTCCATTCCGACCCTTCCTTCTTTCATTCTCATCCATTTCTCTTTGTTCTCACACTTTCCACCGATTCAGATATATATATATGCACACACAAACACTCTCTGATTACCTCACTGTACCTCATCGTCATTTTCAGGTTTCTCTTTGAAAATCGTTCCTCTCTGGATCTTTTAATCTTTGCAGCTTTCCCTTTCGTGTTGTTCGTGTTCATTTTCGAATTCAGAGGATCCAATTCGGTAATCTGGTTGCTTCTCCTGTATCGGCTCGAGATCCGGGCCAAGCACAGAAGAATCCGATTCCGTTTTGCATTTCGTACTCGCTGGTTCATATTATTCACTTCTCTAGCTCTCTTTTTCGTTTCTATTTCTATTTTTAATTGTTTCCCTATCTGTGATTTTGCTTTTGTTTTGGTGCAAAGATGATGCGGTATTTGCCTGCTGTTTTTTTTTTTTTTTTTGTTGTTGTTCTTGAAAGTAAAACAAAACTAGCGGTTTATCTCTTTGCTTTGGTTGGTGTGGGAGGTACCGCGAAACAGTGCATGCGCACAGTATTAAGTCACAACACTGTTATTTATTTTGGAGAAATGATTTTTGATCATTAAATTCGAGACATACGATGTTGCCTTTGTTTTTTATTTTTTTATTTTTGAAATACATATATATAAAAAAAAATAAAATAAAAAATAAATATTTAAATATGAGATTTAATTATTGACGTTCAAATAATACAGCTCTTATTTTGTGATAATGTTCTCTATCTGTTATTTGTTACAATTTGGTTCATAGAGCTCGCAAAATGGCCCGCCAGATTGGTTCGGCCCTACTGGATCAGCCTGAATACCATCCAAAAAAAAAAAAATCTTCCTAACCGTGTATTTAGTGGTATTAGGTTTGATTCCAATTTGTATTACAAAATAATCGGAATGAATGATGATGAATTGATTTGGCTCGATCGGGTTTGTAATTTTTTTTAAGGAAATTCAAACCAAATCAATCCGTTCTAAAACGGGTTGGTTCATTTCGAAAAGATCAGATCCGAAGTATGTTAAAATATTAATTATATATAAAAAAAATTCAAATATATTAAAAATTTTAAAATCAGAAAATATAATAAGTATAAAAAAATTAAGTATAAAAAAAATATATAAATATTATAATATAGTAAATACTAAAATAATTATATAAAAAAATATAATAATTCGTTTGGATCGGTTCAGTTTCAAAATCATTGATCCGAGAACCGAATTAATTAACATCAGATTTGGTTTAGTTTGATTTGATTCGGATCTAAATATTAAATTGATTCGGTTGGAATCATCAGATTTATTGGGTCAATCCGAACCAATAGTTGCATTTGTGCGCGTCCTTATATAATAATAGGGGTCATGCTAACGAGTGTCATAGAGAAATTTTTTAAGGAAATAAGAAAAAATAATTTTACATTGAAAAACTAAGTATATCATCTTTTTAAATATTGAATACATCAATTTTCAATGAAAAACTTCTTTTCTTGCTTCCAGTTCCTGTTTTCATTTCCTGATTTCAAAAATAATTATCGTACTAATAATTACAAAATTATCACATGATTTTCATTTTATTTCTTTTTTTCAAAGATTTGTATAAGAAATCACATAAACAAATACAAAGTTATTTTCGATGTTTTTTATACAAAATTTTAAAAATAAAAAATAAAATAAAAATAATCCATTAATTTTATAATTATTTATGAATTTATAAAAATAAAAAATAAAAACAGAAAATGAAAACAAAAATCCTAAACAAGTGCCAGTTTGGCACTGTTAGGATTCTCCTAACAATAATATTATGCTATTATTGCTAGATGCGGCCAGACTATAGAAATTAGAAATTAGAAAAGAACCAAAAGATAAACAGGAAACCCTATTTGACAATTTCTGAATTTCAGATCCACGAAACCCTTACGGCTGCAGCTGCGCGACTCCGTCCACTTCCAAGTCCGACCGACTTCGTCCTCTCCCTCACCGGCGACGCGCTTCCTCTCCTTCACCGCAGCTTCGTCTTTCTCTCTCTCACGGCGGCGCGCGGATATCTCTTTACGGTGAGCGTTCTGTGTGTGTCTGAGTCTGTGATTCTTATTCCTCTGATATGCATAGTTTTTTTAGATCCATTTTTCTTATCTGTGTTGCTTTTTTAAATCCATTTTTCTGATCTGTGTTGCTTCCCCTCATAGTTATTTTTCTGATCTAATTTTTTTCTCCCTCACTGCATGATTTTCTGATCTGTTTTGCATGATTTTTAGGTCACGCGACAAGGGCTATCTTCCAATTTTTGGGCTTTCTGATTTTAATAAATTGGTACTGCCTCTTTTCGCTTCATTTGTATTGGAAGGGTTTTTAATTCGTTCTAAGATTGCACTATTTTTTACTGAAGCGCGCATAACATAGCAATAGCGTTATCTTTTTATTATTTTACGCTGTTATTGATGAATTAGTGGGATTAGATTAATTGGTGAACATTTTTATAGGGTTGCCTTTTTTTCCTTCTGTATAAATGGCATCGAGTGAGGGATTTCTGACAGATGGGCAGAGGGAAATGCTAAAAATTGCTAGTCAAAATGCGGAGAATTTGTCGTCATCTCCAAAATCTCCAACGTCCTTGCTTTCTGAGCATCATCATATAAAAGCTCCCACTGGTGGTAAGGCACAAACTGCTGGCATTGCTGTGAGGCATGTGCGCCGGTCACACTCAGGGAAGTATGTGCGAGTGAAGAAGGGTGAGTTCATGTCCTTTAGAGTAGACCAATTGTACATTCTTCTTTTGTGTTTGGGTCTCTATCCTTTGATGAGTTAATTATGCAATTTCTATGATTAGGCTGATGAATTTATTGAGAAGGTGTTAGAAGAAGATAGACACAATCAATAGGGCATTTAGTATATATACTTCGACAAATAGGTGAACAGATTAGGATCTTCAGAATTTTTGTGGGATTGAGCTGACTGGTGAGATGATTAATTTTTGACTGCACATTCAGCTCGTGGTTTGTTTGTTATGTGGTGAATATTAAATCTTTCCTTACTAATTCTCTGTGAAAATCGTGAAATTATGGCTGTTGGTTGGTATGGTCTTGATGTTATTATGATCTAGCTGGCTAGCTGCAGTGGATCTCACTAGCCTGTCTAATCTCTTAGAAGATGATAGATTGAAGTGTTATCCAGATACCATATCTGTGGTTAATAATTGATACATATATGGTAATGGCTGCTGCTGTAGTATTAGGGGATTGCCTTGGGTCCTTATGTATGAAATTTGGCCTCCATACATATATGGTAATGGCTGCTGCTGTAGTATTAGGGGATTGCCTTGGGTCCTTATGTATGAAATTTGGCCTCCACACATATATGGTAATGGCTGCTGCTGTAGTATTAGGGGATTGCCTTGGGTCCTTATGTATGAAATTTGGCCTCCACACATATATGGTAATGGCTGCTGCTGTAGTATTAGGGGATTGCCTTGGGTCCTTATGTATGAAATTTGGCTTCCATTCATTAACTTATGTGAAGATGTATTTATCTGTGCACAAAATAACCTAATAGATCTTTGATTGGTTCAGACTGATGGTTTTGCTTTTAATTTGGGTTGACAATCATGATGTTAGTCTGTGACATTGAGCTTTCATTACTTGCAGCTTTCACTTGCAGTATCAACATCTTCTGCTAGAAGTTGCTTTAAGTTTCATAATGATCTTCGTCTTGTAATTTGATGTTCTTTATCTTGTGGATGCAGATGGTGCTGGTGGTAAGGGCACTTGGGGAAAATTGCTTGATACCGAAGTTGATTCTCATATAGACCGGAATGATCCAAATTATGACAGTGGCGAGGTAAAATCTCTTATGTGGTTTTGTTGGTAGATTTTGTCAATGTTTAAGAAATCGTTTCATTTTCATTTAGTTTCTTGTCAACGTACTTGCTGCCTGCCTACTCTCTCTCTCTCTCTCTTTGTGGCTATTGCAAATGTAGCACATAAATAAGCACATAACTCATACGTTCTTGCACACTCTGTTTCTAGGAACCCTATCAGCTGGTTGGATCTACTGTCACCGACCCTTTGGATGAATTCAAGAAAGCGGTGGTATCCATCATAGAGGAATATTTCAGTACTGGGGCTGTGGAACTGGCTGCATCTGACCTCAGAGAACTTGGCTCAAGTGAATATTATCCATATTTCATTAAGCGCCTGGTGTCCATGGCATTGGACAGGCATGATAAAGAGAAAGAAATGGCTTCCGTTCTTCTCTCAGCATTGTATGCTGATGTCATCAGTCCTGCACAGATTAGGGATGGGTTTTTTATGCTTATTGAATCTGCTGATGATCTTGCAGTGGACATACTGGATGCGGTTGACATCCTTGCTTTATTCCTGGCTCGTGCTGTTGTTGATGACATCCTTCCTCCAGCTTTTCTGGCCAGGGCAAGGAAGGCTCTTTTGGAATCTTCCAAGGGCGTTCAGGTAATTCAGACTGCTGAGAAGAGTTATCTCTCAGCTCCACACCATGCTGAACTTGTGGAGAGGCGATGGGGTGGTAGCACTCAAATCACTGTTGAGGAAGTGAAGAAGAAGATAGGTGATTTACTAAGAGAATACGTGGATAGTGGTGACACATTTGAAGCCTGTAGGTGTATACGTGAGTTGGGGGTTTCATTCTTCCATCATGAGGTTGTGAAGAGGGCTCTGGTAGTTGCCATGGAGATTCGTTCCGCAGAACCTCTGATGTTGAAGCTATTAAAAGAAGCAGCAGAAGAAGGGCTCATTAGTTCGAGCCAAATGGTGAAAGGGTTTTCTCGTTTGGCAGATGGCCTGGATGATCTTGCTCTTGATATTCCATCAGCTAAAGCCTTGTTTCAGTCATTGGTTCCCAAGGCAATATCTGAAGGATGGCTTGATGCTTCATTTATGAAACCTGCTGGCGAAGATGGGGAAATCCAAGTTGAAGATGAGAAGGTGAAGAAGTACAAAAAGGAAGCTGTAACTATAATTCATGAGTATTTTCTGTCTGATGACATTCCTGAACTCATTCGGAGTCTTGAGGATCTCGGAGCACCTGAGTATAACCCAATATTTTTGAAGAAGTTAATAACTCTTGCTATGGACAGAAAGAACAGAGAAAAGGAAATGGCATCTGTACTGCTGTCTGCTCTTCATATTGAGATATTTTCAACAGAGGATATAGTTAATGGTTTTGTCATGCTTCTGGAAAGTGCAGAAGATACAGCACTGGATATATTGGATGCTTCAAATGAGCTTGCTCTGTTTTTAGCTCGGGCTGTGATTGATGATGTGTTGGCCCCTCTGAATCTGGAAGAAATTGGCAGCAGGTTGCCACCAAAATGCAGTGGTAGTGAAACTGTGCGAATGGCTCGTTCGCTCATTGCTGCTCGTCATGCTGGTGAGAGGCTATTGAGATGCTGGGGTGGTGGGACTGGATGGGCTGTGGAGGATGCTAAGGACAAGATCATGAAGCTCTTGGAAGAGTATGAAAGTGGCGGGGATGTAGGTGAAGCATGCCAGTGTATTCGTGACCTGGGAATGCCTTTCTTTAACCATGAGGTAGTGAAGAAAGCTTTGGTTATGGGCATGGAGAAGAAGAATGATAGGATGCTAGATCTACTTCAGGAGTGCTTTAGTGAAGGTCTGATCACCATCAATCAGATGACTAAAGGGTTCACTCGAATTAAGGATGGTCTTGATGATCTAGCTCTGGACATTCCAAACGCAAAGGAGAAGTTTGGCTCTTATGTGGAGCATGCTCAGACCAAGGGCTGGCTTCTGCCATCATTTGATTCGTTTGCTACAGATGTCTAACTGCCCCGGGCTGCTGCTTTTAAAGGAGGAGATATATTTTTATTGTTTTATACTGTCCTGTAGCTCCCACCCACTGAAGGTGGTTGGACCTGTGGTGATCCTTTTTATCTGTTTTTTTTTCCTTATCCTCTTTTTTTCCAGAATCATCTCACCGACAGAGATTCCTATTATTTCAGTTCTCGGTCGTTGTATAAAGTTGGTCTTGTACCTTTGACAGCTTTTTAGGATGATGTTGCACCAAGGTATTTTAGAAGGGCATATATTGTATTTTTCAGCATTGATTCTCTTTTTTCATTTTGTTTAATCTTCGTCTATCTATGGCGTCGTCGACTGGTCGTTGTTTCACGATTTCTTTTTCTTTTTCTTTTAAGCTGGTTAATAAAGACAAAAGTAAGTAGAGATAGGGGCAATGCATTACTTCCCGCCTCTTCAGTCACGTAGGACTTGGAGTTACTCTAACAATACTATAATAGACGACCTTGTATTTAAATGTACCATGAATTTCATCCTAGAGTTTGATTGATACACCTTTTATGATTAATGTTTTATCATGTCATCATGACACCTTTTAAATGTTTTATCTAGTTGATTCATGAACCAAACGAGTTGAATTATACCTGATTCAAGTTCAACACATTTATTTAACGAGTTCAACTTTCAGTTCAAGTTTAGCTCATTTGATTCATGAATCAAGTTCAACGAGCTATTTATCGAGTCGAGTTTTGATCTATGTTCGAGTTGATTCGATTTATTGCTAACCCAAATATTGAACATTAGGGTAAATTTTTTGTGCACTAATAACACGGCGTTCTTGGGATGAGTTTCAATGGGTCACTTTTTTTAATTAGGCTAACTTGATTCATGTATATAATTAGTCCGTAATTCATGTAATGTATGAGTTTTTTTTAATAATTTTGATATTTATTTATTTATTTATTAAATAATATTTTATTATGTATGTAAAATATAATAATAATTTTTAGGTTAAATTACTCTTTTGGTCCCTTATTTGTTTTAATTTATTCAATTTGGTCCCTCTATTTTAAAAATATTCAAGTTGATCCCTTGTGAAACGTTAAGCAATTTGGTCATTTTCGTTAAGTTTCACTGTTAAGTTGAATAAATTAAAACAAACGAGAGATCAAGTTGAATAAATTAAAACAAATGAGGGATCAAGTTGAATAAATTAAAACAAAAAGGACCAAGTTGAATAAAATATAGGGACCAAGTTGAATAAATTAAAACAAATGAAGGACCAAAAGAGTAATTTAGCCAGAACTTAATGATGAAACTTAACGAAAAAGACCAAATTGCTTAACGTTTGGCAAGTAAATGATCAACTTGAACATTTTTAAAATGGAGTGACCAACTTGAATAAATTAAAACTAATGAGGGACCAAAAGAGTAATTTAGCCTAATTTTTAGTATATATTTTAAAATAAATACATATCAGTGTCATATATATATATATATATATATATATATATATATATATATATATATATATATATTTATTTTATATGTAGAATATAATAATAATACAAACTTAGGTTGGTCCATGTGATAAAGGATTGGGCCTCTTAAGCAAGTGGTCAGGGATTCGAATCCTCATTCTTGCGAATGGAAATAATCTAGTTGGGAGGGGACTACCCACCTTGTGTGCCTTCAGGTTAATTCCCCGACGGAGATCAGTCACTGCTAACAACGGTGGATATTTCGCACCTATCACATCGGTACCAAAAAAAGAATATAATAATAACTCTTATGTAGCTGCTAACAACATTAATGCGTGTCGTTTTCATGGGAGTAAGTTTTAATTTACTCTTAAGTGTTTTGTTCTTTCTCAAACATTTTTCTTTTATTTTTTTTTTCGTATACCTCTAGAAAAACATTGCCTGTAATAGGTGTCAAAATGAGTGATAGAGTTGCAAATATAAGAAACGGGATTCTATTTTTTTTTAGAGCAGTTATTGGCTAATCTAAATTGCATCTTGAGCCTGTTAATCCTGATGAGTGTTTTATTTGAAGGTATCGTGCACAACGGATGAGAATAGACTATTTTTAGGATTGTTGCATGTGAAATTCCCGGACAATGGATAGAGTTGCAAGGTAAGGTCTTAATCATGTAATTAATACTCCTTTTTGGTTGCTTATTTAACAAAATCTGAAATTCAGAATAGAAATATGATGTGTAATGTTGCTCCTCCTTTAGCTTATTTGCTGAGGTAATTGGTGCTGCTGAATTGAACCTGTTGAAAAAATTAGCTTTTCTGTGAGATGATAAGCATGAATTGATTGTGCATATATCCCCATTGTTTAAGTAATATGATGGTTGGACCAGTGGCCACAAATTTCATTTGTAGTTCTCAGGCTAACCAATGGTATCAGTCAATCCATGTATGGGTTAAAGCTTGGTTGTTTTTGTATAATTTTACCACTCTTAAACTGCTTACAAGTATTTTGTCACCCGTCATCTCTGCAGGTTTCTATGGAAGTGATCATTTTTCAGTTACCTTGAAGCTGTCTCCAAGCTCAATCCAATTTAAAAAGTTCATTGCTGTTGATTTGATAAAGCAACTCTATCGTTTTTTTTTTAAAGTGATGCAATTTCAGGTGATTCGCTGGATGATAATTGTGCTTGGTTAGGGTGTTCTTGTACCCATTTATTTATTGCAATCAAAGCAATTGCTTGAATATGGAAACATGATTCTCATTTATTTCATATCTCATGCAACTGCTAGCTGTTCAAACATATCACCTGCTTGGTATGGAAGTCGGGTACTAGGCATGCTTCAAGAAGGCCATACCCATGAGATGCCAAGATAAGTGTCTTGCATTATTTGTCATAACATGACGCCTATAGGTGGATCTCATGTTTTCCTTCTTGTTTTTCTGTTTTTGAGTGATATTATTTGAACATTACACTCAATTACATGACACTTATGCCATCTCTCACTCACAACTTCAAAAATAATAGAAACTAAATTCTATAGAGAATGATTTTGTAAGCACTAAAAAAATATTTCGGCCATCCAAATTTTGTCATGTATCTACATGTAAAAAAAGTGTGTAATTATAATTCAATTGATATATCACATTTTTAATTAAGCTATAAATTTATCTTAAAGTAAATCAAATAAGATATGTGAATGTGAAAATGACTTCAAGTTTTCGATTAAGGCTTATTATTGTAAGCATTTACTTGTAGATCCAAGAGAGGTTGCTATATAATAATGTATATGTAAGGTATGATCAAAATTTTAAGATATCCTCAAATTATAACTCGAGCTGTATCAAATTTCTTGGACAATTACTTAGTTTGTGTTTGGATTATAGTTTCTAAAATTGTTTTTGAATCAACTTGATTTTGGTTAAAATTGGATTTACATAAACGTGTTTTTGTTTGGATGATATTAATCGAAATCATGTTTAGATTGGTAATTACTAAAAAGGATTGATTAAAAAAAATACTAAAAAGGACATAGTTTCATTGTGTAATGTTGATATTATCCTTTATTACATTTCCTTATTTTTTAATTATATTTAAAGTAATTAAGTAATCATATAAATGTTGTTATATTTTTAAAAAACTAAAGACTGCAACAAAATTAATGTCTAGACATGCAACAAGTAATTCACTATTTTTTTCCCAAGGTTCCCAGTGTCTATATATTAGCAGTTTTGCATTAACACATTTTTTTCCTGTTCTTAATGTCGAGACCTTGGCCAATCTTCAAGGTTCTCAATGTCTAAACATTAGGGGTAAGTTTGATTCGTCTTGAGGAACGTGATAAGAAGAACAATACAAGCTAATTGCTTAAGTCACAGGACAATCTTTTGTCTTATATATTATTTTGTGGACAATAAACAAAACAAGTAAAATAATATAAAATTTATTTAAATATCCTTTCTAATATATAATATTATTTAATATTATATTAAATAAGTATTATATATAATATTAGGTTATATAATAAGCTCAACATATATATATATATATATATATATATATATATACATTAACATAACATAAGTTCCGTATAATAAGGATTATATATAATATTATGTTATCTAATAATTATAATATATTCTTTCGAAAAATAATTATTATATAATATAACTTATATACATTAGGTATTAGGTAACATAAGTTAGAGAGAGAGTAGTTAATGGGAAATAAGTGGACATTTTTCAGTCCGTTTGGTTGAAATTTTTTTCCACATAAATGTGAAAATTATACGTTTCAATGCTCTTTTTCAGAAAGCTCAAGTTTCCAGCTTTCTTCAAACGCCTTCGAACACCCTTGCAATGTTCGTTTGCATTCAATTGTATTTAAAAAAAATTGAGGCAGTCTTTTTCATAGTTTGTTCTTCAATTAACATTTTTGTTCTTCACCCTTTATTTTGTATTGTATCAAAACAATTTCTTAAATCATATATAAAATAAGTACTCTTGTACTGTCTCTTCGCTTTTATGCAATTCAAATGCACCCTAGGTGTGTGCAACGAAAATTCATCGAGACAAGGAATTGAGGAATAGCAAATACAACGTTAAAATTGCCTAAAGTAATTGTTGAAATTTAAATATCTCATTTATTTCTCCTTCCTTTCTTTCTAAGCTTTGCAGCAGAATTGCGTTCAATATGATGTTCAATATAGTCTGGAGAACGCAAAACCAAACGAAGCTGTTCGTTTCCCTTCCTTTAACCAACGTTTGGTAGTCAAGACTCAAAAAGAGTTAAAACAAACAAACACTCAATAGGCCATTTTGTTTGTACTAGCTTACTTTTCTCCTTTTTAGATAAGCAAGGAAAAAGAAAGATTAAGACACAAGTGTAGGAGAAATTTGATGAAGATGGCTTTATTATGAACGATTCCAATACAGAAAAGTAATAAATGCTAGAATATTATAAGGAGAATGTCAGATCTGGATTTCCTGCGATCCAAAATTCACGCATTTGACACATTTGTATAATCTATCATCATTGGATTTGCTTCCCTCATATTCTCAACCCTTGATTTATTTTTTTTCAAAAAAATAGCAGAAGAGTACAAATAGAGAGAGATAGAGATACCCAACTACAGCGAATCCTAATCCGAGAATGTCAAGGGGTGCATCCTTTAAGAAATAAAAAATAATTTTTTTTATTGGGGAGTGATGTATTTATTGTATACTTATTTTTTATGGATTCTTAACCGTGTTAACAAGACCCACATTATTTAAGGAGTCAACAAAAGTAGGTTTTTGTGCATATTTAGGATTACTTTTGGGAGTCAAAAGCACGGTGGCTTCTGCTTCATCGTGGAAGCTGCTTCTCCATTGCTTATACTTTTTGATGATAAAAATCACAAAATTGTCATCCCAACCATGATTTGGGATTCACCATGGTTTTTCACCACCATCTTAAACACACTCCATTGAAAAATGATGTATTCAACATTTAGAGAAGTAATTATTTAATTTATTAATAAAAGAATTTCATTTCTTGATTCGTTAATTATTTAGTTTATCAATAAAATCATATTATTTTTTGATTTCTTAACTAACCCCATAACAAAATCTTATGAATAGTTTATGAAAAATGCTAACCAGTGTCTTGAGGGTATTATTTAAGAAATTAAAAAAAATTTATTAAAAAGTGATATATTTAATATTTTAATATGTTAAATATTTAAATTTTTAATAAAAACTTATTTTTATATGTCCTTAATGAGATTCATAGTTGATATTTATTTTAAAAAAATTATTGGCATGCGCAAATAGCCACCCAACCGTCCGGGTGAGGGTCCTCTCACCTCACCTACATCCGTTACATGGGAATATGTAATATTTTTTTTTTATAACCGAAAAATCAGCAATTTCATGATGAGATGCTTGACTGAATAAGAGAATGGAATTGAACACAGAAAAACCATGGGATGGATGTTAAGACGAGATGAAGCATGATAACACATTTTTCATTCAGAAAAATACAAATTCCACATTCGCAACTTCAGTTTGTGCCCATAGTTTAAGCTGCAATGCAGTCCAATATATTATTTTCTAACCAAAACCCTTGGATGGGAATAAATATAAACTTGGATTTTCATTGCTTTTATTTCTACATTTTACTACTATACAACGTTTTTCCCACTTTCTCCTTTATATTCTTTAATTCTTTAATCTGAATCCGGTTTTGGTCCAAACTGGTTGACCATGGTAACGCCTATAGGCCCGCCCATTTGTCAAACTTAAAAAAATGATGTATTCTCTGATATCTCAAATGTAATTTATTTATTTATGTGATTCAATCAAATGATGATAATCATTTTACATGATCCATTAACATGACTTATTTAATTAAGGTAATACATTTTGATTGAATAGAATAATTTTTATCCCAAATTATCCAGGATATGGAAAAAAGCATCTTTAAAAATTATGGCAGCTTGTTTTGGTTCCAAATTTCCAATGGCAACCGCGTACGGTTACACTAACCTATTAGGCTTTTTGATCAAATTAGTATTATTTTAGATACTATTTATTAAAATGGAATTATTTTATAACTATTTATTAAAATAGGGTTGTTTGGAATTTTTTACGTTTAGCGTCGGCCAAGGCTCACGCTAGAGGTGTCACCCGTCTGAAGCTGGATCTTCATCCGTCTGATGACCATCAGACAGGTGAGTCTGGTGACTGTCAGACGGGTGATTCAGACGAGTCTCAGCGGATAAGTGACCAGCAGACGGGTCACAGCAGACGAGTGACACCTCTAGCGTGGGCCTTGGTCGACGCTAAACGTAAAAAATTCCAAACAACCCTATTTTGGTAAATAGTTACAAAACAATCCCATTTTGATAAATAGTTTCTAAAATAACACTAGTTTGATCAAAAAGCTAACCTATTATAATAAGGGGTAAAAAAGGAAGAAAGAAAACAGCACTGGCATCACTAGGGTACATGTACCCATAAATAATGTGCAGTGCACAAGACACGCCACACCACGCCACACTAACAAAGTAGCACTCTTTTCTTCTTTTCCCCTTTTCCTTCACCTTTTAGTTCACATTGCTTCTAGTTTCCTTTGCTGATACCCCATATAAAAACACAGCCTTTTTCCCCCTTTCCATCTCTCTCTCTCTGTTCTATTTTCCTTTCCATTATTAGGGTTTGAAATGTGGAGGGAGAATGGAACCCTCTGAATCCGATTCTGCTGCACTTTCCAATGGTTCCGCTGGCAACGACCCACAATTGGGTTCTCAGTCAGCACCTTCTTCCCCTGTTGCCCATCACGATCACGATCCTCCACCGTCAGATCTCAATCATGTGACCCACCAAGAAGAAGAAGAAGATTCACTTCGCGTGGAGCTTCAGAATAAGTTGGATTTGAAGGGTGAGGGTGAAGAGGTTGGCGAAACTGATGAGAAATTTTGGGACTTTAACGATGGTGGTGAACAAGTTCGTGATGAAGGTGGTGGTGGTGGTGTTGAAGAATCTGGTAAGGGTGATGGGTTTGATGGAGATAGCAGGGGTTGGGAGAGCAATAGTTGGGATGAGAATGTGAATGAGGGTGTGAATGATTATAAGGTGGGTGGAGATTTTGATGGTTTGGATGATGGTGATGGGGTAGAGAAGGAGGTAGAAGAGAAAATCAGTGGTAGAGCTCACCAGTACCCTTTGAGGCCTGATGCTGAAGATTGTGCATTCTATATGAAGACTGGGAATTGTAAATTTGGATTCAATTGCAAATTTAACCACCCCTTTAGGAGGAGAAATCAGGTATTTCTGTCTTTCTTCTTCTGTGTATCTTAGTGAGATAGTACATTTATTAGTGATGCATCCATTTAGATATTACATTTTTTAGAGTTAAGCATAGAGTTCACTTACGTAAAGGTTATCTGTTGGCCAAAGATTTCTTTTGTGTGCATGGTGACATTGTATTATCAGTGGAACTCATGGATTGAGAAGAATGACATTTTGCCTTTGCTGAAGGTAGTACTTTTTATTGGAGGGACGGGTAATATCTGTTCAGCCCTTAATAGTGAATTGTAATTTTTGGAGGAATTACTACCTCAGTAATATGCTTTTAAAGTGTTTGCTTTGATCTTTCTTTTTTATTTATGGCATTGCTTAATTACTTTTGAAAACTACAAGGTTTTCCTCCCTTTGAGAGGTCTCCAATATGGCATTTATGTAATGACTTCACTAGGGTAAAAATAAAAAAAGAAGAAAAAGTAGTACCTTGAAAGGGATAAGAGGTATATGCTGATTGAGCATCTATTAGTTTCTTTTTAGAATTTTATGACTAGAAACTTGTTATACCATCTTCAGTTCATAAAAGCTTCTTCGTTGTTTTGATGTTTTAACATTAAATGAAGTCTGTTAAGGATAAGGCAGGAGAACGAGAAGAACCAGCAGAAAGATCAAGCCAGATAGAATGCAAGGTTATTGTCAAAATTATGATTCTAAACAAATTCTGTTGCAAACTTTAGTTTTCGTGTTGTGTTATTTCAACATATTATCGCTTTGGCTTTTATGTCGATATAATAATACATATTCCTCTGGCTATGTGATTTGCTATGGAAGATTGTGTGTAAGCTTAATTCAAGGAAGTTCAACCTAACATTAATTTTTATTACCTTCAGTGACAGTGAGATCATTTATATTTTTATGTGATCAGTTTTGGCTGTGGTCATATTATTTGTCGTCGCAATACCTGTGACATTAAGGGTGCCAGGATTTGACTAGCTGATGCTGTGTTTGACAAAGTGATAGTAATACAATGTATTCTATATTTGAATTCCTTAGTGGCTGAGAATTAATAGATGTCACTTTTGGTTATTCATGTCTGGATTATTGTTGGTCTACTCTATGCTATCTACATGGTGTACATAAGTCATGGACAGGGAAAGCAAAGAAATTTCTGTCATGGTGGGTTGGTTTTGTCATGGCATATTAGTTGGCAGAGTTCTTTCAATTAAGCTTCTTGATGCTACCCTAGCTAGGATAATGATATTGATGACAATGATAATAATTTTCATATTAAGATTAATGATAATAGTAGTATAACAGTAGGTATATAAGAAGTGTATGGATTGATGAATTGTTTTATAAATAAATGTTTTTTAAAAACTGCTAAGTTGAAAATTGATTGGGCCTTTGAAACAACTTTCAGGAGAAGCATGTTTGTATATGATGTTTGCATTTAATCTCTTTTCTGAGCTTTATCTTCAGGATATGGAATTATTCATGACATGTTCATAACAAAAAAAAATTCCTGATGTTATGGCAGTATTATCTAAGGTCTGGCGGTTGTAAGTTTGGAAATGGTTGTAAATATAACCACAACAGAGGAAAATGTTCGGCGGCCCCACTTTTAGAACTTAACTTTCTTGGCCTGCCTATTCGTCTGGTATGACCTTATTGTGTCTTTCTACAGTTCTAAAATAGTTGCCTCTGAAATTTTATTAAGGTTTTTTTTCGTGATAGGGAGAGAAAGAGTGCCCCTATTACATGCGCACTGGCTCTTGTAAGTTTGGAGCAAATTGCAAGTTTAATCATCCTGACCCTACAACTGTTGGAGGATGTGATCCTCCTTCTGGGTATGGTAATGGAGGGTCTGTTTCATTACAAGGTGTATCACAACCATCTGTACCCTCCTGGTCTTCTCGAAAAACATTAAATGAAACATCTTTTGTGCCAATGATGCTTTCACCTACTCAAGGGGTTTCTCCTCGAAGTTCTGATTGGAATGGATATCAGGTAAATCCATAGATTCAATTCTATTAACCTTCTAGGAAGGGGCATTTTATCATATGGTACTAGAGAAAATTTAGTCTACCTGTTTTCTGTATTCAATGCTATGCTCTCTGTTGCTGCAGCATATAATACATTAGCAGTGCCCTGCAATCTTTATTTTCTTATGAATATATATTGTCCTGCCATTGTTTTCTCTGATTTCTTTCGAAATGATTTTTTAGATCGTGAGATATTGTCACCTGTTAGTTGTTGCAGACATGTCAATGATCCTGTGTTTTTTTTATTAGTATAGTGAATACTGAACAGTGAAGTGAGTAGTAAGCTATTTAAGGTTTGGGCTTTATATACTTAACACCAATTACTTATAAGGTAAAAGGCAGAAAAAATGTTTCATTCTTTCTTATGTTTTATTTTAGGCCCTATTTTGTAGATCTGGTGTGTACCGTGTGTAGTACATTCTGTTATACATGTATGCATATTTCAGATTAAGCACGGACCTTTGGCTGTATGCCTAGAAGTGAATTAAAATTGCAATATTATTATTTTGAGTCCTAAAAGTAAAAATAGTATTCTTTTTTGGCTGCTTGTCTCGATTCTTATGGGGCAGGCTTTGATTCATTAGTATGCAATACAAGACAAGGTAGTCTTTGTATTTTTACAAGTTCACTACTCTGCCTGTTGAACTCTTACAAGTTATTGTTTTCCCATTAATTTGACCTGTTTGTGGTTTGTAAAGGCGCCCGCCTACCTATCTGATAGGAGTATGCATCCACCTCCTGCATATGTCATGAGTAATCCGGCAATTGAAACAAATGTTTATGTGCACCATCAAAACCAGATGCCGGTTGATGAGTTCCCAGAAAGACCCGGTGAACCTGAATGCAGCTACTTCTTAAAAACTGGGGATTGCAAGTTTAAATATAATTGTAAATTTCACCATCCAAAGAATCGGATTGCAAGACTACCTCCGTGCAACCTCAGTGACAAGGGTTTGCCTTTGAGGCCTGTAAGTTATTCTATGCTAATGTTTTTTAGGTTTTCTGGAAGATTTATAAAAGCCTGAAATTTTTTTTATTTTTTTCAGTAAAAAAATGTGGTTGTGCAAATCAATGGAATTAACACGGTTATGTTATTTAACCTAAAGATGTTTGTGTCTCTGATTTTGAAAAGATAATACCTTTATTTACTGTGGAATCCAGGACCAGAATATCTGCTCTCATTACAGTCGCTATGGAATTTGCAAATTTGGACCAGCTTGTAAGTTCGACCACCCGATAAATTTGCAGCCCTCGGAGATGCCCGGATTTGATCAGCAACCCTATACAAACTCAGCTACTGTTGAGGTGGCTGGGATGGGTGGAAGTGCAGATGCAAGTGATGCGCCAATTCAGCCATCTCTGTAAAGATCTTTGTCGATGATCTTCTAGCTTTGAGGATGCATATCACCCAGAATTTTAGTTTTCTTCTTAGACATGATAAATTTATTTAACTTTTTCTTGCGCTGCCTAATGCGATACAAGCTTTGCAGATAATAGCAATATATATATATATATATATATATGTTAAACAGAAGTTTTATGTATTTATTACTAGTAACATCAGCACCTGTAGATTATCTTTTATTTCTGGTTTGCTTTCTCTCACTTGGATTAGTGTTGGGTCGTAGTTAGGCTGGTGCGTGTGAATGTGGATTTTCTTGTTTCACTATTGCCTATGGAGTTGTGATTTTTGGGTAACTCTGAAGGGATAACTATTCAAAATGAGATCTGTTATTTGAACATCAAGAATTTGATATTGTATTTGATATCATATGTATTTATTTTTATTTTTTATTTATTTTTTATCTTTCTTATGTACACATATTTCAAAAATATATAAAAAAACATAAAGAATATACTTTGTTATTTCAAAAATTATTTCTCTTTAAAAACACATCTAATGGGTGAAAAAGTTTATAAACGAAACCATCTGCATTTTTTGGCAATGTCAAAAATTATTATTTCGAATGGCTGTGCACGGTTTTGGGGTCCTTTCAAGTAAAGTAGTTTTAGTCAAACACACTTTGACTTGTATTATATGTGAGGTGCATCTTCTTTTCTTCCGAATCAACCTGTCAAATCGGAGAAGGATATGACCATTAGCTACAATCCGCATATCATGTATTTCAATTAATCTAAGTCCTTTCATTGACCGGTATTACAGACAACTGCGTTGAAAGAACAAAAAGAAAGACAAATATATTAAAATATTGCAAAAAACAGAAAAGATTCACTCAATTGCTGCTATTGCAACAATAGACTTAAGTATGTGTCTGGTATCACACCTGGGGAGCATCAAAATTGCTTCTGTATTTTTTCAAACCTAATTCTAGTTAAGAAATAGGTGTTTAGTTATATGTGTTGGAGAAATAATTTTGCATCTATAATCAATTTTACAAGAAGCAGATTAGAACAACTTTTGCTTTTTGATTATCAAATTACACTAAATTCTATATCAAACTTGCTTTCAAAATAAAAACATCCAAACATAAATCACTTTACTTCAAATTCAATTATATTGAAATCAATTCTACAAAATTAATTTTATCCAAAATCACGTTTGTCAAACGTTCATTCAAATACAAGCTTAATTGCACATTTGATTCCCCTATTATTGACCATATACGATTTTAGTTTTTTTTGTGCACATTTAGTCCCCTTATTTTTTCAATGTTGCAAATTTGGTCCTTCTGTCGAATGTCTGTCAATTTTTTCAATAATTAACGTAGAGGAACCACTTCTCTAAACGCACAGAACTTCTGGTTGAGGTTCTCCCTCATCTACCTCTCTGATTCAACATGATTATATGGTTTTTCTCTGCTATTTACTTGTTTTGTCTCTCCTTTTTGAGACCTTTTTTTGTTCCACCACACGATTCTTTACTACAAAAGCTTAACCAGAAGTTTTATGTGCTTAGAGCAACTGTTCCTCTTTGTTAATTATTGAAAAATTGTCGATCATTGGACGGAATGACCGAATTTGCAACATTGAAAAAATAGGGAATCAAATGTGCACAAAAAACTATAGACACCAAAATCACACTTGACCAATAGTAGAAGGACCAAAAGTGCAACTAAGTCATTGCAATATTATTTAACCAACTTCCCACATGTTTCTTTTATTTCTATTTTTTTTATAACAGAAGTTGGCTTCTTGTAAATCGACTTCTTCACAATTTTTTTTTAAAAAAAAAGTTGGTTTACAAGAAACCGATTTCTCTTATACCAAAAAAAAATAGAAACATGTGACAAGTCTATCAGCAGATATGAGAAGACGCATTTTGGTCGATAAATCTCAAATTTTAACAATTGTTTGCTTTGTTAACATTACTTTTATGTTTTCGTCAAAAAAGAAAGAACAAAAGCTAATTACAAGATACATTCCTCCCACATTTGCTTGATATTAATTTTATATTTTTACATTAAGTTGTTGACAACTTTGTCGACAACATTTAAAAAAAAAAGGTTTATAAAAAATGTTTTAAAACGAATAATAAGAATTTAGTGGTGGTAAGTGGAGGAAGGCCACCGACAATGACAGTTGAGATGACCGCAGTTGGTGAACATCGAGACAACGATGATGGAAGAGGTTAGCAGCCAATGGTGGCCACTAGTGCAGTGACCGACACGACAGAGATAGTGGCGGAGGTCGATCATCGAAGATGGTCGTCGACGTTGCTGGTAGAGGTCGGTTGTCGAAGAGGTCGATGATCGAAAAAATCACAAACGACAAATGGAAAAAAATGAAGAGAAAAAAGGAAATAAGATGAAATATGGTATCGTCGTATAAAAATATGATGTCCTATTTTTTTGTACAATCTTATTTTACAAATAAGAGGATTGATATGATACAGAATCAAAGTGTTCGGGGGTAAAAAATGGTATAAACCCAATTATAATTAGTTGGCCAAAACTATGTAAATGTTTGGTAATATATGTATGTGTGTCTAGCATTTTTGTAAAGGAAAAGAAAGGTATAGAACTAGTCAGAACAATAATATCAATAGAGGAATATTCTTTGTACATTTTTTTTCTCCCATACCACATTTCAAACTACATTTTTGCACCTCCACCGTCACCGCAAAAAGGTATGCCCCCACTGTTATGAGATATGTGATAATTCGCTGGCTTATCATATTTTATCTATTGTTTTAGGATAGAGTTCAAAAATTAAGTTGAGTTGAATGTCTGATTTTATCCAAATTTGACTTTGTTAGTCTATTTTAGTGTTTAGATTTAATTTTTCTATTTTATCACTTTTATTTTGATTCTTATAAGTGTTTCCTCATATTTTGTATTTTTTGTTATTTTTAGGAAATTATCAAGGAGAAGAAGAAAAGATTGAAATTGAAAAGAAGATAAACTGGTTGAATTAGAGGTTGAAGGAGATAAGGTGAGTTCAATTGGTTTCAATCTGATAAGGCAAATTCAATTAGAGATAGAGAAGAGAAACAAATTAGTTCAGCGGGAAAGAGTCACGCACACTTCCTATAAGAAATGTCACAGTACCGCACAAGAGGATATTCACCATTCAGAAAACTCTTCATAGTTTTAGTTTTTATTTTTATTTCGTCTTCTCACTTTTATTTCAATTTTTATTATTTATTTTTCTTCTTCTTCTTCTACCTTTTCTTTTAGTTATGAACTAAATCTTTTTTCTAGGATGACGATGTAACCGTGCCATGACGGCTTGATAATTTTATTTCAGTTTTTCTTAATTTCTTTTCTTTTCTATTTGTGTTTTATTTCCGTTCTTAATGCTTCTAATTGCTTGATTACCAATTAAATGATAGGCTAATCATAATGAGATCGAGAGGAGATTTATGTGTTAAGGGTATTGAGATAAAACCATAGGGTTAATGCGGATAGGAATATACCGTTAGAATCTCATGCGACTTTCATAGAGAGTCATAGAACTTAATGAATCTTCTAATAATTGACCATCATAGGAATATAATTGGTTAGTAATTAGGTGGTATTTCTTAGGGTACTCGAAAGGGGCACTAGGATATTAAAGGACTCTTGGTCAAGAAAAGAAGTTGACTAAGAGATTAGGAAGAATTGATGTAATTGAACCAAACTAAGTGGGATTAGGACTCCTTGTCTATGAGGAATCTATATTCATAGCGTTGATGAAATCGGAACCCTAAAGTTTTCTTTATTTGATTGTTCATCATTTTATTTTATTTTTCTAATTAATTAATTCAAAAACTAAAAAATATTTATTTTCTTTTATTGTTTCTTTATTTTCCTTTCAAACCAATTTATTGAAGTCTAAATAGTTGTTGATTTTGCGAAGTGATATTTGGTCTCTCAATCCTTGTGTTCGATACTCGATTTCTCACCATTTATTAGTACTTGCTTCGATCTGATACACTTACCGAAGCCCATCAATGTTTTGTCGCCTCCCCTGGATATGAAGCTTATCTAATTTGGTATGCATGAAAGCTCCCTCTACGCCGATCCCACATATTATTCACTTGCCCAGAAGCTTGACCGAAGTTATCTTCCACATGTGAACAAGTGAGTTTTTCTCCCTTTCCCGTATTGAATCTTTCGGCCAAGTACCCCATCACATATCAGTTTATTAGTTGTATAATTTTCTCATGTCATCAAAATCATTTGAATAATGTTGAAAGTTGTTGAACAATTGTGTGTATTCACTTTATACTGCAAAGAATATGGTGAAGGATTTAAACAAAATCCTATAAACCTAGAATCAATTATAGACACAAAATTATAGCATATTAAACACATCCATATTAGAATAGATTAAGAATGTATACCTTGCATGATCCCGGGGTCCATTGTTGTTCAGCAAGGAAAAGCCAAAGGAGATCCTTGTGTGAGAGAATAACTTCCCTCTACCTGGTAAGTTTTTGTGTGTGTTCAACTGCTTAATGGGGAACAGTTTTATTTCTTTACCAGATGAGAGTAGGGACCTCTCAACAGGCTAACAGTGAATAACCCAACCCATCACGGGCCACTCACAACATAAAGCCCAATTACATTCACCAAATGCTATATCATAAACCATAATAACAAAATTGATATATTAATGATTTAACAATATTTTAATTATTGATTAATGCTAATCCATATAGGATATATATTTGAATTGAAATTCAACAATTCTCCCACTTGGATAGCATTAGTCAATCATTAAAAATATAAGAATCATTAAGACTGAAATATCAATTATGGCCCAAGCACATGTCAATCAATATTCTAAGAAACATAAGCTTTAACGCTGCAGAAGTAGTATCCGATAGGGAAGTAAATCATACATGTTAAAAACTCACATCTCACATAAAGAATAATGAATATGGAAAAACATAATTAATTCAAACAAATATGCAATCCAATAACGGTCCAAGCATCTGAAAATGCTATAAGAGATATGATAATAAAAGTGACGTCATCTCATACATATCTCATAAGAATTACTAAGTAAATTTATAATTTTCAGACTCCCACTAACCCAAAACATCAAAAGACTTAACTAAACCCATATGAGCTACATGATTCTGAAAAGCTCCAACAGTTAAGCCTTTAGTTAGTGGATCTGCTAACATGTTTTCTGTAGCAATATGCTCAATACGAGTCTGAAACTCCAGAATTTTCTCTCTAACAAACAGATATTTAATGTCAAAATGCTTTGAGCGAGAAGAACTTCTGTTGTTATGAGAGAAATGCACAGCAGCAGTATTGTCGCAATATATCACAAGTGGCCTAGATATGCTTTCAATAATATGAAAGCCAGAGATTAAGTTTTTTAACCACATGGCCTGACAAGTAGCTTCATAGCAAGCGACATACTCTGCTTCCATGGTAGAAGTAGCTGTAAGATTCTGTTTAACACTCTTCCAAGAGATAGCTCCTCCTGCCATAATAAAAATAGAGCCGGAAGTGGACTTTCGGTCGTCAGGGCAACCTGCAAAATCAGAATCAGAATAACCAATGACCTGAAGTTGATCAGACTTCTTATAGGTCAACATATAATTCTTGGTTCCCTGCAAATATCTCAAGACCTTTTTCACGGCTTTCCAATGACCCAAACCTGGGTTACTCAAGTATCTCCCTAAAGCATTAACAGCAAAAGCAATATCGGGACGAGTACAAACTTGAGCATACATTAAACTGCCAACAGCGGAAGCATAAGGGACTTTTGCCATTTCAGCTATCTCTGTATCATTTTGAGGACATTGGGATTTAGAGAGTTTATCACCCTTTTGAACAGGTGCAGCACATGGGGAGCAAGAATGCATGTTAAATCGCTTGAGGATCTTTTCAATATATCCTCTTTGAGACAATCCAACAATGCCACGTGACCTATCACGAAAGATTTGGATGCCTAAAACAACAGAAGCATCACCAAGGTCCTTCATATCAAAGTGGCTACTCAACATCAATTTTGTCTCTATCAAAAGTTTAACGCAACTGCTAGCAAGAAGAATGTCATCAACATATAGCACAAGAATTATAAAATTTCTCCCACTAGTCTTCAAGTAAATGCACTGATCAGAGGCATTTTCCTCGAAGCCAAAAGAAGTGACGACCTGATCAAATTTCAAATACCATTGCCTCGATGCCTGTTTTAGTCCATAAATGGACTTTTTGAGTTTGCAAACCAAATGCTCCTTACCTGATTCTGCAAACCCATCAGGCTGAACCATATAGACATCCTCAGCTAGATCTCCATTCAGAAAAGCCGTCTTCACATCCATTTGGTGAAGTTCTAAATCAAAATGAGCTACCAAAGCCATAACAACTCGAAAAGCATCTTTTGTAGAGACCGGTGAGAAAGTCTCCTTAGAATCAATGCCTTCTCTTTGACTATAGCCTTTAGCTACTAGTCTAGCTTTGTACCTCTCAACTTTACCATCTGGACTACGCTTGGTTTTGAAAACCCATTTGCACCCAACGGGTTTACAACCAAACGGCAACTCTACGAGATCCCAAACAGAATTATGAGACATAGAAGACAATTCATCATGCATAGCATTTAGCCAATCTGAAACATGAGTGCTAGAGATTGCCTCCTCAAAAGTGATAGGATCATCGTCATCATGAAGATCAAAATCATGTTCATGAAGATATACAACATAATCATCTGTTATAGAAGGCTTGCGTGCTCTCTGAGATCGCCTTAAAGGGATTGCTTCAGCAATGTCATCAGGTTCCTGTTCATCAGCTGGTGGTGCCACAACATCATTTTCTCCTTGAAGAGCCTGATCATCATTATGAGTATCTGGAACCATGATATCAGCAGGGGGAGAAAAAACTGGTACAGGGACTATGGTCCGATCTTCTTTAAGATTGACTGGTCGTGGTGTATGACTCCCACTATCCAAATCATCCTCAAAGAATATCGCTCGGTCAGACTCTATGACTCTCATGGAATGAGAAGGACAATAAAATCTACAACCTCTGGAGCCTGCACAGTAGCCAATGAAGAAACCGCTAACAGTCTTAAGATCAAGCTTCTTCTGCTGAGGATTGTAAGGTCTAACTTCTGCTTTACAACCCCACACATGAAAGTGTTTCAAACTCGGCTTCTTTGCAGTCATCAGCTCATAGGGAGTTTTTGGCACAGACTTGTTGGGTACTTGATTAAGAATGTACACAGCAGTCTTCAAGGCGTCTCCCCAAAGAAAATCTGCCAATGATGAATGACTCAACATGCATCTCACCATATCCAGAAGTGTGCGGTTGCGTCTCTCTGCAACTCCATTCTGCTGAGGAGTACCAGGCATAGTATATTGAGCTTCAATTCCACATTCATCGAGAAATCTAGCAAACGGTCCTGGGTTTCTTCCAGTTTCATCATATCTGCCGTAATACTCACCTCCTCTGTCAGACCTCACACATTTAATCTTCTTCCCTGTCTTCAATTCAATAGCAGCCTTGAACGATCTGAAAGAATCCAAAGAACTAGATTTTTCGTGAAGAAGATCTATCCAACCGAATCTGGAGAAGTCATCTATGAAGGTAATAAAATACCTATATCCCCCCATGGCAGTGGGTGTAATAGGTCCACACATGTCAGTGTGAATCAGCTGCAACACATCATCACACCTGTTTGCTCCTTTATTCCTAGTTTTGGCTGTGAACTTGCCTTTAACACAATCAACACAAGTGTCAAAATCAGAAAAGTCAAGGTCATGAAGAATACCATCCCTAACCAGTCTTTCAATCCGGGGCCTAGAGATGTGCCCTAAGCGTCTATGCCATAGCATAGAAGAACTCTCATCAGTCCTACTACGCTTATTTCCAACAACAGAGTTAACAGACATATCATTCAAATTCAGCATATATAGCCCATCAGACAAAACTCCTGAACCAACTGCAACAGATTAAAACAAACAACAACTTTTCCATTACCAAATTCAAAAGTGTAGCCACGTCTATCCAAAGCTGAAATTGAAATCAAATTCCTTCTCATGGAAGGTACATAAACAGCATCTTTCAACAATAAAGTATGACCAGAAGATAAATACAAGGTAACTACTCCTATTTCTTCCACTGATACTCTAGCTCCATCTCCCACAATAATCTTGGATTCAACATTACTTGGCTTCCTCAGACTTGTGAACCCCTGTAAAGAATTCACAACGTGAATGGTTGCACCTGAGTCAAACCACCAAGTATTGGGAGCAACATCAATCACATTTGATTCAAAACAAGCTAGAGCTAGGAGTGTACCTTGCTTCTTATGTTTCTTCTTCAGAAAATAACAATCATCCAACTTATGGCCAAACTTCTTGCAATACTTGCAGCTTCCCTTGAAGAAATTCTTTTTAGACTCCAAGTGTTGAGATACTTTCCCTCCTTTCTTCTTGTCATGTTGAAACTTGCCTTTGTGACCTTTCTTTTTTTCATATTTAGAACCAGAAGTAGAAGCAACAAACTGAACACTGTGTGATTTCCCTTTCTTTATAGACTCCTCTTCTTGAGTAACAATAGCAATCATCTCATCAACTGTCCATTCATTTTTTTGAGTGTTATAAGAGGTCTTCAGAACATCAAATTGAGAAGGGAGTGACTCCAGAACCTGCCAGATTAGATAACTCTCACCGAGATCAACTTGAGAGACTTCAGTTTATTAAAATAGTGAACTAACTTCATGATGTGCTCACGAACTCCACTAACACCATCATATTTAGTCTTCTCAATCAAAGAAAGATACTGGCCTTTCTGAGCTTTTTCAAAAGTCGTGAATTTCTCACCAATAGATTTCAGAAAATCCTTAGCCTTCTTGCTCTCTGGAATGCTCTGTCTGATTGATTTCTCCATGGTGTACTTCATCACCATAAGACACACCCTGTTTGAGCGCTCCCATTTTTCACGAGAAGCCTTGTCAGCAGCAGTGGACTCAGCAGTAAGAGCAGCAGGCTCTTCTTCTCTCAAAGCCAAGTCCATATTAGTGATAGCCAAATACAGATCCAGAGATTCTTTCCAATCCTCAAAGTTTGTCCCATTCAAAGTCTTGACAGAAGTCAATTGCATAGGCATAGAGGCTGGCATCATAACAACAAAGGAAACATTTAATATGCACAATGTTATCATGCAATAAGAGAATTAAATGGTTCCGTATGCACAACCGGAAAAAATGCCTTTTAGAAAAATTTCTTACTTACCATGGTCCCGCCTAAGGCTCCCGAACCATAATAATTAAGAAATATCATAATACAATGCATAAATCTTATATCACCAAAATTTCTAATACCGATAGGGTACTCGAAAACATAATTGACATAAGCATAAAACAAAAACGCATTGTACAACAAATTACATTAATAACAACACACCGATGGGGTATAATCATTATTAATGCAATAAAAATGATTAAAAAAAAAAAATCATTCAAATCACAAAATTTGCATAATTGTACCCACGATAGGTGAGCTCACAATTATACAAAACATCAGTAATTATACTCAATAGAATAGAATATAATAAATACATATCATGCATAATAAAATATTCAATTCACTTATAAACCAAAATAATTCCATGACGATGACACATTATCAAGGAGAGTATCATATATCAAAGTGTCAATAGTAAAGTAAGGAACAGTCACAAAAAATTACAGGCCAAATAACTGAGAGTATAATATTTTAAAATACAAATTATTTTCGGATTTAGCATTATAAAATATTTATGGGTGTCCAAAAAAACCCAAAAAATTATCAAAATCCCAGAAATAATTAATAATTATTTTTTATAAAAAAAATAAAAAAATTTGGGCTCTGGATGTGGGCCCACGCGCCCCACGCGCTGGGCCCCGCGTCTGGGCGTCGCGAGGAAGATCATCTTCCTCGCCCAGCTTCCAGAATACGGGTTGTTCGACCCGTTTTTCCGACCCGGTTTGATCTCTCAATCCAGGCGACGAAAAACCTCCAAATTCTGGGTATAAGGTCGCACTGTTGCGACAAGAGAAACCCCTTAATTAATTTTGCAAATCGTTCGTTGATGATAGAGGAATCGCGTTCGAAAGAAAACGCAAAAACGGAGAAAAAAACAACGCACTGGATCTCCAAAAATACTTGATGAAATTTTCTCATTTTTGAGTATGTGATTCGTGTGATAGTGTTTAAGGAAAGCCCCATATCAATTTTGAGATTAATCAACCAAAAAAAAAACAACGACAGTTAGGGTTCATGAACAAAAAAGGGTACACGAATTTCTGATTTAATCATGTAAAAGGAAAAGATTAATAGCCATAATCTGTATTTACATGTCTCTGATACCAATTGAAGGATTTAAACAAAATCCTATAAACCTAGAATCAATTATAGACACAAAATTATAACATATTAAACACATCCATATTAGAAATAGATCAAGAATGTGTACCTTGCATGATCCCGGGGTCCATTGTTGTTCAGCAAGGAAAAGCCAAAGGAGATCCTTGTGTGAGAGAATAACTTCCCTCTACCTGGTAAGTTTTTGTGTGTGTTCAACTGCTTAATGGGAAACAGTTTTATTTCTTTACCAGATGAGAGTAGGGACCTCTCAACAGGCTAACAGTGAATAACCCAACCCATCACGGGCCACTCACAACATAAAGCCCAATTACATTCACCAAATGTTATATCATAAATCATAATAACAAAATTGATATATTAATGATTTAACAATATTTTAATTATTGATTAATGCTAATCCATATAGGATATATATTTGAATTGAAATTCAACATATGGTGCAGAGCATAAGTTTAAGGAAATTAACAAAGCATGAGGTAAAAGTATAAATTATGGACAATGAAGTAGCTTCTGATTACCCTTCAAGGATACGAATGCACTACAGTTGTTTTGTGATTGCAAGAAATTGTAAAGTCTAGTTTGCAAATTACATCAACTCCTTGATTGTTGATTCATTAGTTTGCAAATTTTAACAATGTGGAGTCAAGCTACTTGTGAGTTAGCTTGTTGATTCATTACAAAATTGTACTCTGTGTAAACTTTGTTAGTTTTTTTTTATGCTCGAAACTTTGTTAGTTAGTTTTCAAATTTTGGCTTAGTTACAATGTAACATGGGTTTTGTAAAGTTTCGTTTTAACACTTCTTTAAAAAAACAGAGATACCACATGGCTCCTTCTGGACCGTCAAATTGATTGGACAGACCAGAAGGAGGGAACGTGTGTTAGTCATACAATCCGCTCCCGTTTCTACACAGTAAGAACTAAATCAATTTAGATCAGCCCGAGTCCAAAAAGAAAAATGGGGCGCAAAATTCAATTTGCTTACTATAAACATCAGCCATATATCAGGTTGTTACGTTCACCACTTTGTTTCTTTCTAGTATTATAAATACATTATCTTGCAAACGCAAAGAAGTGGAAACAAAGTAAGATAAATGAGGAAAAAAGGTGGGAAAAAAACATAGAATTGTAAACCATTCCCTGCTCTACTAGATTTGCAAGAACATGGTCCACATAACCATTGGGGGTCTGTACAGGGTTCACCTTGTCTAATCCTTCTTCTGAGCACATTTCATGACCTCTTGGCGCTTGAAGCAATATTCTAGAGTTAACCGCAGCAAAACCACATTCTCTGCATTTAAAATTTATTTTCCATAAATTAAATAAAGTTCATCACAGGGATATTCAAAGTCCAAGCATATATCGAAACATTGAAAGGGAACACGGGCATCAACTATGTAAGTTCACCTTTCGAGGATACTGAGGATAACTCTCAATCTTGAACACAGGATCAGATTTACGTGGGGTTGTCAGGTTCGTTGCAGAACTGCTAGTCTTCTTCTCATCTCTAGCTTTGTTAAATATGACAGTAAACCCATCGGCTGATGCAGGATTGTTCACATCCCATTCACCGAATTTAGGCAATGGTCGACCTTTATCCTTTTGTATATGAAGAAAAAGTTGATCAGTTAGTTAGTACATGATGAGTGTAATGTCTTGAAAGCATGTTCTTTTCTATTACTGAAAGTTCATATCATGATAATGTTGTATATTCTCTAAAAGTGATGGTTGACCAGTTTACGTATAATGTTATTTTTATCCATGAAAAGCAATATTTGCAAAAAAGAATATTGACTGTCCAGCCCTGTAAATAAGATCTAATATTGAATTGGATTGAAAACAAAACATTGTTTACTCTTTTCCCCCAAAAGTAAAGAAAAAATTACAACCAGCCCATACATAAGATAACAGAATAGAATGGGTTTGAGTACCACCCTGGTTTCATCCATTGAAGCAACCAAGTTAAACTAGCTAGCTTCAGAAAGTTGGTAAATGAGAACTTTTACAGTTTCACAGATGAACACAAGGATTATTATTCTAATTCTAGATTGAGGCTATTCCTTGTTATCCTTACATATATTTATTCGCATTTAAGAGTAGAGGAAAAACTCATTAAAAACCTCTCCAAGTATCATTCCCTTTTGATCACATATTTGAGTCTTCGTTCTATGAACATAGCAAAATTAGGATAGAAACTTGGTATTCATATATAAAATTATAAATATTGAGGTTTTTGTAAACCATATGAATTTGATACTTTTTAGCACACAAATGTAAGAATTCAAACATGAATTCAAGGAATAAAAGAGCCAAGCCAAATTTGAATGAAGTCAGTTGAATAATTCTTATAAAATAAAATTGTATATTATCAAGGTGCTTATCAATCAAAATACAGAATCTGTCTTGTATTCTTCCTTGCTAATGTTAACCTAACTCATTCATCAATCAATACACAATCCGTAATAAAGTGAAAGATAGACATGTTTCTCAAAAATGGCATTCCATTCCAGCTATATCATCATCAATTTTCCAATGATTAAGAAATATATGTGAAAAAATTAACAGGAAGTTATTAGTGTACCTCATGAATGAAATGCAACTCAACTAATGAATGATCCATTGATAATTACATATTAACATATTATATATTATATATATATATATCAAACAAAACAAGTTTCATAACATAAATGATCTTTTATTCTATTTGGTGGGAGAAAAGTGAAGAATTATACTGAAGCCATGTATGAGAATCGCTGGAGCTTGTAATGTGCTCTGGGAATATGGGTCGGATAGATAGTTTGGATGGAGAGAAAAAAGACCAACAATGAATGAATTACGGAACACAACACTTTCCCGTCAAGTATTTGAAAGGCGATTTGTTAGGACAAATAGGAATACGAAGGAACAGAAATCGAAACGCCATCAACAATCATGTCGTTTCTTTTGTTGGACCATGACGCACGTCTCACCTCCCGTAACCGTTTTTTTGTTTCCTGTTAATGTAACGACAACACCATAAACAATGTGTAATTGCTACGTGCGCGCCTCGTCCTCAATTTTAGCTTGCTTTCTGTTTTCCCGATCTAAAGTTTATTTGTAATAATTGACGACATCAAAATATTTTAGCCTTCAACAATGTATCTAGAAGGGGAAATTCCACTTTTGAATTTTTCAAACAATACGCGTGATTATTAAAAAAAATTCTTGGGAGATCAACGAAGTAATTTTTGCATCTCCCAGCAAAGTCTTTTGCATACACACGACAAAAATCAAACCTTTGATAGCATACTTAAGGAATCCAACTATCTACCAACTGTGTTGGACCTTATTGATGTTTGACTCTTATTTTAACTACATTAAAAGTCATTTATGCCATCATTTATGATTGATTGATATTATAAAAAAAAAAAAAAAACTTTAACGGTTAAACTCATTACATGTTATCTGGGCTGTGTCTTAAGCAATCACTAGCAAATATACTTTTTTACATATAAATAATTAAAAAGCTATAATAGTTTAAAGTAAGTAAAGATTTTAATCATTTAACGTTAACTTTTTAATCAAATCAATATGTTAAATAAATGGTTTATCTGTAAACACCTTTGATATAAATCATACGTAATTTAATAAATATAATTATAACTATAAAATAAACTAATATATATAACCTAAAAGTAATTGATAAACTAAAATTGAAGGTAAGATATTTAAATAAAACAACTGCATTTTTTTTTATATGAGGACAACTACATTCATATAACGATTAGATTTACTCAAATTAAAAATGACTTTAATTTTGATACATTATTAGTGTATAACCTTTTACATTGTCAATCAATCATGCATCACCTTAACCAACATGTGATTGGTTCGAGTGGTTACGAGCTCGTGTCCCTTAAGCAAGTGATTAGGGGTTCGATTCTTGACTTTTGTGTATGAGAAAATCTGGTTGGGAGATACCGATCCTTAAATGTCGTCCAATACCTCGTAAGATTAGTCTCTGCAATTGCGCACGGAAAATACCTGAGAAACAAAATAAAATAAAATCATGCATCACCTCATGTGTGCTTTTTAAGATACTTAATTATAATTAAAAGGGATCTTCAATATTCATGGACAAATAATTAAATGAAAAATCATGGTAAATCGTTATTACAGAACATTTTCTTTTTAAATCTTTATCTTAACAAGAAAAAGAATTAAATGAAAAATATAGAAATTTATTTTAGTCCTGAACGAAAAATAATTAAATCAAAAAATCAAAATAATTATTTTAGCAAATAATGTCACCATTATGAATAATCTTAATTTAATATTTCTTTTGTTTGAAAATTTTATTATTTTTTGCATAAATCCTTCTTTTAATTAAGACTAAGTTTTATTTTCTATTGTGCAATAATTAATTGAGAGTAATTAAGATATTTTTTTAGTAATACGATACTTTCTATTAAGAATCATTAAAGAATACATACAATTATTACACAATAAATTTTTTTTTTGACAAAATTACACAATATTTTTAAGAAATCTTTATCCTATATATATATATATATATATATATATATATGTTACTATGTTATAGGTGTGAAGTCTTTATTGGGGAACCTGGCTGATCACCTTTAATGGGGTATCTCTTTCCAATCACGTTTTTTTCATCCACAATACTCGAATCCGAGACATTGCTTAAGAGTTTCGAACCCAGTTCGACTCGGACCATTGGTGTTAAATATATATATATATATATATATATATATATATATATATATATATATATATATATATATATATAAACACACACAAATGAGAGTTGATTAAATTTATTTCCTTTTATAGTTTTTATTTATTAGAGCTTTAATTTATCGTAATAATATAGTAATTGAATTAAGTTTAGAAAGGTATTAATTTGGATAAGATGTGGTAAAAATTAATTATAAATATTTATTCGGAAAAAAAATAATTAAATGGAATTAATTGAATAATTTAGTAAAATATTAAGTTATTTCTATTAAAAATAATTGAAAGGGATGTAGAATTATTCACCAACTGTTTTCTTTGGAAAATATTTATCTTGAAAAGGAAAGTAATTGAATATAAAATACTGATAATTAATATTTCTATGAAAATAAGAAAATAATTTTCTGTTATATTTATGTTAAGAACACAATATTATTATAAATATTATACGTAAAGACTTGTATTTTTAGAGTTATTATTTAATAGAGTTTCCGTTTAAGGTAAATAATAATTATCATTTGATTTATTTTACAAAAAAGTTGAATAAAATATGATAACCAATAACCAAAATTATTTTTTTCTGACAAGGGAAAGTTTTAAATGAAGATAAGCAAATGAACAACAGATTTAATAGTTATAGCAATTAATTATCATATTTAAAAATATATTAAAAAATAAAATATTAAAATATATACTTGATTTAGATGAAGTCATGTTATTCATTTAGGGTCTGTTTGGATTGGCTTATAAACAATTTATTTGGGCATATCTACTGGCATAGACGCTTGTTAGAGTGTTTGGAAGAACTTATGGAGACAGTTTGTGACATGACATGTCCATAAGCTGTTTTCCGCTTATTTTGATAAACTCTCCCGGATAACTTATGAAAACAGCTTATAACTTATATGAAAATAGTTTGACCATATTTTTTTTTTATTATAGAAATAGCTTATACATAAGCGTTTCTATGATAAATCCTTATATTATAAGTGCTTATTTAATCCGTTTATCCAAATAGATCCTTAGAGGACGGGTTTTCTTCTTCAAAAATAAACATTCTAATTTAATGCATAACAATTGATTTTCTATCATCTTCTTTCAATAGAATAAGAAAGAGAACCTTTATAAGGCCCAAATAGTGATAGGCCGGCCTCCGCTGAGGTGTTGCTTGAGAGATATATCTTGTCCTAAAGGGTGAGTAGGGAAACAGCAGACTTGGAGTGGGCTTCACCGAAAATGGAAAAGTAAGTGCGGTAGAAGCTATTACCTTTCTATAAATTTTATTTTAGCTTATTGCATAAGTTTTTCTAATAAATTTATTAAAATAAGCAAAAATAAGTTTATAGAAATGTCATAAACTATTTTCATAAAATATTCAAATACTTGCTAAATTTTTTATAATCTCTTCCATAGGTCAATACTTCTTTTTGGGTGTTTTCTTCTAAATGAATTGTTGCCACCCATATCATTCAATAGTAATTCTGAATGTTTTCTTTATTGTTTTTTCCTTTTTCTCAAATTTATCTAAATCATTTATATTTGTGATGCCTGTTTGGAATTAAAATCATAGTGCAGAATTTTAATTTCAACATAATTTTGACAGAATTGGAATTGATTTAGAATCATAAATTATATGTTTGGATTGTGAAAAAAATTGGACATAAAATTATAATTCTAAATTAAATTTCTTTTAATTGACCGTGATTGTGACAATGATGATGCCACTGGTGACGACGATAGTGGGGGGGTGGTCATAGCGATTACGTCGACAATTGTGCTATATTATTATACTTGTGTTGTCTCTTGATATATGTCGAATTGATAATAATTCCTAAGATAGATGTTAAGAATTGAGAAGGTTTAAGTTAGTTTATATTTTAATTTCATGGAATTTGTCATTGGAGTTAAGACTATAATTTTAAAAGGAATTTCAATCATGAAAATTGAAATTTTGAACCCCAATTTCATGCTGAATTTGAAAGATCAAGAGAAATTCATTTTGAATTTATTAGATCATCTTATTGCTAAGATACATCTATAATTTTTAACTTTAGTTATCTTGTATGTTTTATCCTTACATAGTAGTGAGAGCTTTAAATTATTGAAACAAGAGACATGATACGTTTTTTTAAACAACGGGAGAATGCTTCCTTCCGAACGCATGAAAAGAAATATTTTATTAGAAATTGATATATTTAATATTTGATAAAGTGATATATTTAATTTTTTAATATAAAATTATTTTTTTTGATTTTCTTAAATAATGTTCTTAGGTCACTCTTTAGCATGACCCCCAAAAAAATAAGAATTTAATTGCTATATATTGTCAATATAAAGATTTTTTACATTATCAACCAATCATAAATTACTACATCAGCTAAAATATTTGATTCTTATCCTAATTATCTTAAAAATCACCAAAAAATAATTTATGATTGGTGGATAATATAAAAAAATTTACATAATACATAATAAATGAAACTCAAAAAATAATACGTTATGTATCATCCTGCGTAATAAATGTATCGTAATTAATAGTCTACCAAATATTGTCTTAGTTCTAATACAGGCAAGGATTTAATTTTAATTTTGTATCTTATTTCCAGTTTTTTTTTTTTTTTTCATATTTATCTATTTTCGGTTGTCTTTTTTTTTTAAACAAATGTCAAATGTCTTGTTTTGAATGTCTCTTACGTTCTGTTGGACAAATCAAATAAGTTACTTTAAAACTTATTTGATTAGTTTATATTTTTGTTTGACTAGAGTATAAATATTTAATAAAGAAGCTTATCTCAAAAGCTTATAATTTTCTCAGATCTTCTTTGTTGATAGGCAATACGTAAATTCTACTATAAATCCTTATAGAAGTTTGTGGTCTTCTCCTGATCTTGTACGGGAACGTGCTTTCGCCTAATTTAAACTTTTTATCATAAAAGAAAATAGCTTATTAACTTTCTCTCGTTTTTACCCTTATTATTTTAACGAAATTCTTACTTTACCTCATCCCTTATGAATCAGATAAACATTTCATTTATATTATCTCATTTCATTTAATAAAAATAAATTAAAATTTAATATTATAATTTTTAAGATGACAAATAATTTGAAATAAATTAAAGTATTAAAATTAATTATTATTTTAAATTAAATAATATAAAATAAAAATTATATAAATCATATAAACATGTCTTTTTATGTCATTTTATATTTATAAGCTAATTCAACAACTAATTTTATCAAATACTTCAAATTCAATCAATTAACTTTTCAACTATAAGCTTTCAACGAAAAAATAGCTTTTCAACCATCAATTAGTTTTTCAGCATTCAACTAGTTTATCAGTTATTTTTTGTCAAACAAAACCTTATTATTTTCTCAATTGTTTTTAGTGTTAGAGATATATTTTAACGGTTTTTCTGTCGTGTGCCAATGGATATTGATTTAAGAATTTTTTTAAAAAAAGTTTTTATTAAAAATAGATGTATTAATTATCTTAAGGGGCAATATACTTAACTTTCCCATAAAGTTTTGTTTTGTTTTATTTATTTATAAACTAGTATCCACAGACACACAATAAAAAACTTGATAATTTAAACGTTTATCTAACAAGTGTACTAAGAACCATCATTAAAAAAGCAAAATATAATTAATAGAAAATTTAATATATTAAAAACTTTTAAAAAAAATTAATTAAGAAAAGCTAATTGTCGCCATAAATCCAAACTAGGAGAAGTAGGAAACAACCCAGTTGAGGATAAAAAAAAAAAAAGGAATCCAACTCTATGGATCCCAACCTTGTAGTGAGATCCATTATTTTTTATAGGTTTAATTATTCTGTTGGTCCCCAAATTATTTGCGAATTTTTAAATAGGTCCTTAAATTAAAAAAATTTATAATTGAGTCATTAAACTTATAAATACTTTGTAATTTGGTCTCTGCACTTTAAACCTTTGTAATTGGGTCCCAGAACATGTAATTAATTTGTAATTAGGTCCCTGGAGTAAGAGATGAACCTTGTAATTAGATTACCGTATAAATCTCTTTCGAGGTTTCTTGTCGGTCTTAGAGGTTAATATAATCATTAGATCACCATAATAACAAAGGTTTTAAAAATGTCGCGTATCCCATGCAGGGACCTAATTACAAACTATTAACAAGTTCAGGGACTCAATTACAAACGTTTAAAGTGCAGGGACCCAATTAAAAAGTATATCAAAGTTCGGGGATCCAATTACAAATTTTTTTAGTTCAGGAACCTATTTAAAAATTCTCAAATAATTCGGGGACCTACAAAGTAATTAAACCTTTTTATTACAATTCTGGCCATCCATGCTTTACGCTTTTTGGAATGGTTATAAATGTTTTTTTTTTTATCGAAATCAGGGTATTCCCACCCGTAACAATGGAAATTGAGATCCATGTAAGGTGTTGTCCTCTCGCAACAGATTTTTTTTCATGTACATTGGTTAGAAATGGAGCCCCGAACCTTTGATCACATGTTTAAGGGAGCCGAATACCTATCACTCGTGCCATGGTTATAAACGTTTAAAGTGTAGGGACCCAATCAAAATAGCATTATAATCATTTTTAAAAATTGTGTTTAAGTTTTGTTCTTTCACAATATATAGATGATTTTTTTCCTTTACTATTTTTTATTTTATATTGTTTAAGAAGTGCTTAAACAAGAAAAACAAGTTTTCATTGAAAAACTAACTATATAAAATTTTCAAATATCAAATACATCAATTATCAATGAAAACTTTCTTTTCTTAATTTTTTAACCAATAATACTTTTAAAGCATTTATTAGCATTCTCCTAAAATTATTCACGTGCTTAGTAACAATTCATGCTAACTTAGAACAAAAATGGGTGAAAAATAATTAATGACAACAATTATGTAGGACCGTCGGAGTTATCATCAATATGGCGCCTTTATTTTTTGTTCACCAACTTACACTGATTACTCAGAAGTCACATTTCTTTTTTTTAGGAGGCAGAATTTACATTTCAATGCACTGATAGTTAGCTGTACTCATGAAGAAATAACTTTCACATGAGTAGGAATTGCATATATTAAAGTTATATTTAGTTGGATGGAATGAATTTTTTTACAAAATGAGATTGGGATTATGAGAATGTAAATAAAATAAGATGTTTAGTCTGTCACTTATTTTCCATTTTCAATTTTTTAAAAATAAAATAGTAAAAACAAATCAAACATTCTTAATATGTTCACTTTCACTTTTCATATTTATTATTATTTTTTTTTAAAATTAACTGCTTAATCAAATAGGAGTACGTTGGGTTCAAGAAAATGGGAGCTTCTACGGTACACACCATTTTCATCAATCAAATATGAATCAATAGAAGCGCCAACTTGCATCAATTTTAGGTGCTTTTTTTTTTGCCTGGTCAAACCACATTCTCACTTCTGTATTTGCAGCTGCCACTTCTTATGTTGCTGAGTTGTGGGGCAATCTAAATGGTTTGGAATTAGCTTGAAATAGAGGCATCCGCAAGCTAATTGTTGAGTTTGATTCTAAAGCTATTGTTTCATAGTTCTGTCATCCTTCTAATGGCAGCAACCTTAACAGGATCTTTTCCAAGATTTGGGATTGGAAGACTAAAGATTGGCAGCTTCAGTTTGTTCATACTTTATCGGGAAGGCAATGGTTATGCAGATTGACTTGCTAATTGGAGGTTGGAAAAGGACTTAGGCACTTTAATTCTAGATTCTCTGCCTGTGGAGCTTGATAGAATCATTCTTAGTGATTTGGTTGGGACTCCCTTGTCCCGTGTAGTTTCTTCTTGGTTTTCTTTTGTTGTTGGACTTTTGCCCCGTCTATTAACAAGAAAAAAAAAACAGCCGACAAAACCGCTCCAAGGTGAGCACCCAAAAGAAAAAACGCTCCAGCCTCGAAGGATCTCTTTATAAGTTATGTATGGTTGATGACCAATATTCGAACCCCCCACCCCCAATATTTCAGCAGTAGTCTAGCTGTTTTTTTTTTTTTTTTTTTTTTTTACAGGAATTTAGCTATTCTTCCTTTTTCATAATTGCGTTTGTCTAACGAGAGCCTTAAACAATATCTTACCAAATATATGTTAAAAATACGATTTAATTGATATGTATGTAAGTGTAAAGATTTTTTATATTGTCAGTTAATTATTATTTATCACATCAATAAAAATGTTTCATTCTTATTCTAACTACCTTAGAAATTATGATTTAATTTGTATACACTATCAGTGTAAAGATTGTTTACACGGACAACCAATCAGAATTTGGCATATAAGCTAAAGTGTTTGACTCTTATCCTAAGTACCTTAACAGTCACACACACCATGATTTCTGATTGGTTGTTAATGTAAAAAAAAAACTTTACACCGACAGTGTATAACAATTAAACTTTAAAAGTTATTCATATCATAATTTATGATTGATCAAAAATGTAAAAACTTTATACTAACCATCACTTAATATATTATTAATCCATAATTTTTGTTTGGATTTAATTGATATACACATAAAGATTTTATACACTATCAATCAATCATAAAATGTCACATTATTGAAAATGTTTCATTCTTATCCCATCATTTAATATGTTTGATTGGTTGACAATGTAAAAAAATTTTACATTGACAGTTCATACTAATTAAATTCTTTAGTTTTTATTTATGATTTGATTCTTCTAAAGTGAACTTGTCTCTAAAATAAGAAAGTAAAATTGTATTTACCCTCGTTTAGTGGGTTGAGATCTTTATGTACGTTATCAAATCAAGATAGATACGCCTTTAGGGTCTGTTTGGTTTGTATTTTCATTTCCTCTTTTTATTTCATGTTTTTATTTTCTGAAAATTATTTTTATTTTCAAATTTTGAAATATTCGAAAACATGTTTGCTTTGTTCTCTTGTTTTCTATTTTCGTTTTCAATTTTAAAAATTTTGGAAAATCAAAAGAGAACCGAAAATCAAAAGCTTTTTTGAAAAAGAAACACTCAAAAGCAACTTTTCTTGTTTCCAGATTTGGGTTCAATTGAAAACATTTTTTTTAGACTCAATCAAACATATTTTCAAACTCATTTTTTTTTTTCACTGAAAATGAAAATAAGAAATAACGAGACCAAACCAAACAAATCGTTGTTTTTTTTTCATTTTGGAGAAACTTATTTTAAAGAAGTCAAATTCTTTTATTTAATATTTTTTACTTTTAATCATTAATAACAAGTATCTTAATCACTTCGAAAATCATCCATACGGTAATTTGTTTGTATTGTATCCCCTCAAATTGAAGGAGTTCTTCAAACATCCATGAGTAGAGTACTTTGGGTGTAGATAAACGACTACTACCAAACGAGTGCAAGTGTCGGCACTAGAATGGCAGCAAATTAATTGTTTTCGATTGAAGCGGGCGGACTTTTTGTTAGTATGGTTATGGTATGGAGCGGATAGTTGGTGGCCATTAATGAGATGTATACTAGAGCAACCAAAGATTGCTCGCATATTTACTTCCCAGAGCTATGATACCGGTCACCGCTGTGCACCTTCTTTTTTAAGTGAATCACCATAAATTCAAGACGGTTGGTGTGAGGAGAAACGCTCATTCAAGGCCTCAACTATCATAAATATTGCAAGAGTGGTGCTTGACAAAAATAATTGATAAATTATCTTAGGTTTGATATGCTAGTTTATAGTTGATAAATTATTATTTTTGGTTGAAAGCTTATAACTGATAGCTGAAAAGATAGTTGATTCAATTTGAAATGTTTGATAAAATTAGTTATTGAACTAGCTTATAAATATAAAATGACATAAAAGGACATATTTATGACAAACATTGTAAAGTGAGAATTTCATTAAATGAATTAGGGTAAAAATGAGAGAAAGATCAATAAGCTATAAGCCATAAGCTATAATCCATAAGCTAAATAAAATAGCTTAAGAAGAAATGCTATAAGCTAATGAGATAAGTTTGTTTATCAAACACCTCTATTTCAGCCAAACAAGCTTATAAACTAGTCAAATAAGCTATAAGCTAACTTATTGGACTTGCCAAACATAACCATAACGGGGGAATCAAGAAAGAAGAATGTTTTTTATTAAAAAAACTAAAAATTTAACCTTTCAATATATTAATTACATTTAGTCAAAGAAAAAAATATATTAATTACATCATTTCTTTCATAAAATTTTGTCTTTTTAACTTATTTACCATTGTCCTAGGAGCATCTCCAACGGTACAATTCATTGGAGTTGCTTAATTTCTCCTTTTATGGATCATAATGTCATCGCACAACCTTTTACTTTAGGGAAATAATTAGGACACTAGTTAAGGAACGAAGAAGGCAAATTTTTATGGGGAAACGATGTAGTTAATACATCGAGAACTGTAATTTTTAGTTTTTCAATGAAATCTTGCTATTTTTTATTTCTTTACAAGTGTCTTAAGGACATTGATTAACAAGACCCTTTACTTTATACTATTTCAAGTAACTCTTCGCTCCAATAATGCAACTCTAAAAAAATTATCAAATGGGTCTAACAAGTTACCCACATCTATATTCACATTTATTGTTATTTCAATTTTTGGAGGAAGGTAACCAGTGCAAATCTATATTTTTGTCATCTCTCCTTATTTTATTGGAGGTTCTTATATAAAAATCGATTACTTTTATTTATAGAAATAATTCTTACAAGCAATTCATGTCCACCTAAATTCACTCCAATTATGTAACGAACAGTTTTTTAGCTCTATGCAATCGTTAGGCAACTCACATTTAGGATTCTCTAAGGTTAACATTTTCCATACCGCAATATACATTGAGGGGTCATATTTTGTGATCTTATTATCCGCTAATAAGAGAAGGTTATGTTAGAAGGAAGAAAGACCTAAAAATATAATTGGTGAATTTTATATAAATAATAATAGATCCCAGTTTAACAAAATTTACACTTCTCTCTCATGACATGGCATTCTTATGTTAGTGGATGATCTGCATCCATTATTAAGCCAACTTGATAACCAGTAGCTCCCCACCTACTCTCTGATACTCCTTCCCCGTTATTATTATAAGCAAAAGAGTTATAAAATTTTTGATCAAATATATAAGTAAATTTTAACTATTTTTATCATATTTAATAATATTATTTCTAAAATACCCTTCATTTGATACCAATTTTGTTTTTCAATAATTTAATGTGGGATGTATTTAATAAAAATTGAAGTTTTCTATGAAGGTTACTTTAGGTAATATATTTAATTTTTAACAACATTAAATGACATTAACCAACTTTCTTAATATGTATATTCCAGGTACGGATTCACATATACTAAAATGGGGGCAGCTACCCCCACTGACTTTTAATTTTTTTTATTAGTTATTGAACGTTTTTACTTTTGACCCCACTAGAAAATAAGTACGCCCCCACTAAACCCTTTTTACTCCTTTATCTCTCTGTTGAAACCTTTTTTCCTCCCTTTTTATGAAGAATCAGCTGGGTAATCGTATGAAAGATAAATTGTTAAATGATTATTTGATCACATACAAAGAGAGAGATATTTTTGATAGTGTTGAAAATGAAAAAATCATATAACAATTTCAAAATATGAGGACACGTAAAGAGCAATTATAATTTGTAGAAATTGAGATGTCTTCAATTTTTTGGGTGTGTAATGATATAGTTTTTGTAATCTCCAAATTTTTAACTAAATGATAATAATATCATTATTTTATCGCTTATGTATTTATATTTTTTTTATAGAATATTTATATTATATAATTTTGTCCCCACTAATTCATATTTTTGGATGCGTCCCAGAATTGTGTTTCATTTAAGATTTGATTATAATTGGGAGGGGAGGGAGTAACTAACATGGGTATTAATAGGATTATCAATGTAATCTGACACCGATCCAAGACAGTGCAGCCTGCAGGAGTAAATTCAAAGGATAGCACAAATATATAAACCACAATAAAAATATAGGTATTATTATTTCACCTAAGTTTTTTTCCTCCATTATTGGTGTTATCATATATATATATATATATATATTTATTGAAGTTTTGCCGTATAGTATGGACATCCAACACGTATCTCAAAGCTAAGTATATATAAGCCTCAACTTCATGGCTAAAACAAGTTGCCAGCTACTCTCTGAAAACAATTAGGTGGCCATTTGAAATGGCTTCTATGGCATCCCTCTCTTCTAAAATGATCCTGATCATAACCATCTGCATACTCTCCTCAGTTCTGTCAATTGCTTTTGCAGCTACTTTGGAGGGACAAACAAGACCCTTCAAGAAGGTTTACGCGTTTGGGGACTCCTTTACTGACACTGGCAACACCAAGAATGCCAATGGTCCAAGTGGGTTTGGCCATGTATCAAACTCTCCATACGGCAGTACCTTCTTTAACCATTCCACCAATAGATATTCTGATGGAAGGCTTGTGATTGACTTTGTAGCTGAAGCACTATCATTGCCATACTTGACCCCCTACCTTCACCACAAAGGCAATGATACTTATGGGTATGGGGTGAACTTTGCTGTTGCTGGTTCTACAGCAATAAACCATGAGTTCTTCCACAGGAACAATCTTTCCCTTGACATCACTCCTCAGTCCATCCAAACACAGGTTCTATGGTTTAACAAGTACCTTGAGAGCCGAGGATGTCAAGGAGTGGAATCAGAATGCAAAGATTTTGATGAGACTCTATTTTGGTTTGGTGAGATTGGAGTTAATGACTACGCTTACACTCTTGGATCTTCATTTTCAGATGATACCATAAGGAAACTAGCAATTAGCAGTGTTTCCGGAGCTTTAGAGGTAAATAATATAATACGGCCTAATGGCCTTGGCCTTTTATACCAACTTACCAAGTAGTTATAAGTTGAAATTCAAAAGCATATTACTTATTTTCTTTCCACAGAACAATTTTATGCACAGAATCATCTAATCTAATGTGAATCTATGATGAGCATTCGGTTAACAATAAAATGAATGAATCGTATCATTCTTTAATAGTGCTACTTACACACAGTTTGTGTGTTTTGAAGGAAATGGAGTTGAGTGGTTAAAATGGAATGAAATGGAAAGGTAAAAGTGTATCACTCCATTATTTAGAAGATCTAACGAGGAAATGGAAGGAGATCGCACTTCATTGTTTAGAAGTAACAGTAGTAATTAATAAAGTGGAATGAATTACAAATAATACAATGTGCTTTACATTTCACTCAATATCTAATCCCTCAAATTAGAGGGACATGAAAATTTGAGGGTTTGAGTGGTATGAAGTGGTTTGGATTCCCACCTTTAACAATTCCACCTCATTATTTAAAAAATTACCAAACAATGGATTAAAGTCGTTTTACTAGTCCACTCCACTCCATCCCATCCCATCACAGACAAATACACAACTAGTCTCATCTTCTTTTCTTTATACTGTACTGTGATTTTGCCAACTAGATAGATGTGAGAGATGTGAAGCATAACTAGATGTGTAAGGGATCATGATTCTCTATGGTCCACAAATGACCGCAGAAACCTCAGTCATGATCCTACAGTCATGAAGAGTGATATAATATTTTTGGATCATTATTTTTGCACACAGATTTTTTGTAAGGCTGAGATGTCTTGCAGTCACTTTGTAGAATCCAAATCCGATGTGTAAGAAGCATTTTCCTTCATTCACTAATTTTTATTCTTTTGTTTTCCAGAAATTGCTTGAGAAGGGTGCCAAGTACCTAGTTGTACAGGGTTTGCCACTAACTGGCTGTCTAACATTAACCATGTATCTGGCTTCTCAAGATGACAGGGATGACATCGGATGTGTGAAAAGCGCCAACAACCAAAGCTACACCCATAACCTTGTGCTGCAAGCCAAATTACAGGAACTGAGGAAACAGTACCCCCACGCTGTCATAGTTTATGCTGATTACTGGAATGCCTACCGCACTGTCATGAAGAATCCAAGCAAATACGGATTCAAAGAGATGTTCGAAGTCTGTTGTGGATCAGGAGAGCCACCTTACAACTTCAGTGTGTTTGCCACATGTGGCACACCTAATGCCACCGCCTGCTCCAGCCCTTCTCAGTACATTAATTGGGATGGTGTTCACCTAACCGAGGCCATGTATAAGGCTGTATCTAATATGTTTCTGCAAGGAAACTTCAGCCAACCTCCATTCAATTTTTTACTGGAAAAGAAAGAGAGGCATGGGTGAATGGTTCATCCAAAAATAATATTTGGTATTTGATTGTTCTAATAGCTTTAAAGTGTCTGCTAATGTAACTATAAGTAAGGGAATTAGATTTTAATTTTTTTTCTTGAACTTATGTACGCAGCATCATATATGAGTAGTTAACTGGAATATTGTGTTTGTGTCAATTTGCCATGATTATCTTGAACTGGGTATAGATTAGTGGAGATTCCCATAAAGTTAGAATTTCCATTGATCCTAGAAAAATGAAGAATCCTAAACATATATTCTTTGTCAACTACCTTCATCCAAATTAGTGTAATTCATTCCAAGTTAGCCTGATGCTTGCAGAACAAGATCAACAATAATTAGATAGCGTAGACTTAATAAAGCAATAAGGGGTTTGCTCCATTCATTCAAATTCTGTACTCTAATACTACAACAAATCTCGATATCTGAACCTGATACAACATATTGTGACTTTTCAGACATGGCATGTGTTTTAAAACAAGCAATTATAAGTAATAGCTTAAACATCACAACTACCGATCCTTAAATAGCGAGGGGCGATCCTTAATTGTCCTACTTTTGTAAGGAAGGTGTTAATGCATATGAAATTTCTATTGAAAGCAAGATTGTGATATCCTGATAAACACTATATCATTCGAGAGAGTGTAATAATTGAGTACTTTACGAACAAATGATCAAAGAGAAAATTTGACCAGATTCTATACACTCATGATGGCTGGCATTTTTCTCACCTATACATATTCTTCAAGTAAGTATTAGTATTAGTATTAGTAATAAATAAAGAAAAGAGCATCTGAGATATGTTCAGGCAGGCTGTTTACAAAGAGTTAGAGACGCACGCAACACATCATCCCTGTATATGGTTTGCACATCAATGGACAATGGCATCGCCACAGCAAGTTAGAACCCACAAATTCCTTGAGTTAACTCTCTCGTATGCCTGTGCATACATAAAGTGATCAAAAGATGTGTAACTTTCAAGAATAATTCCATTCTTCTATTCTCATATTAACAATGATTAGTTTATAGGTTCATAGAAGGAAAAACGAGGTCATGATTACTAGTCTTTGTAGCAATTTATACACAGCATGGCAGCACTTAGGCAAAACCATTTTGGTGCAAGACTCTAAGCAGATGCCACACTCATTTTCTCTCTCCGAGTCCAAAACAGAAGGCATCCTTTTATCCTCAGCCCTCTGGATGCTGTGACCTTATTCTTGAGTAATGTCCGCATCTAGTGAATCGCCCTGAAGGTGCTGGAGAGAACGTAATATAACACCTGCTGTTATAGATTAACGAATGCAGACTAGTTAGTACTAAAACAAGAGAACAATATTGAATGGACTCACTCTAAAAGAAAATAAAGATGCAATCTCTGTAGAGTTTAAATCATTAAATTGATGATATCAACCCGTGGGAATAAATTAAGCAAAACGCAATATCATTCATGGTATCATACTGCATAACTCCCTTACGGTTGCTTCCCATTGTTGTGGACCTATAAAACGAAAAGAGAGATGAATATAAAAACAATAAAATTGAATAAAGAAGGCAATAATTGAATGTAGAAAAGAATAAGGAGCAGATGCAGACAGTAACCTTCTTATAAACAATGATATGGAATAGAATCAAAGGACTTGAAAGTAAACATGAACATGAGCAATCCATCCATTGAAATAAGCACAGAAAAATGGGTGCCAATTGATGGTAAACTAACTTCATTATTTTGAGGCAAGCGCTGCCCTGCATACAGATATGTTAACCAAGTTTGGTCTAAGTTTCTCATAAACCATGTTAACTATTCCCAAGAAAGATGAACATTGACTAGTTTTACATTCAAATGTTTATATATACATGTATAAACATGTTAACCAATTGACGAAAAATTTTAACAATAAATAATAATTTGAAATAACAAGGAATGAGAAATAATTTAAAATCATATTAAATTATGAGAACAAAAATTACATGTAATAATTAAGGGTATTATTATTTATTACTACTACTTTACGAAGATTCTTTTATTTCCGGAGCAAGAGGGTGTATGCCGTATGCGACCGTGCAACTGATCCAAGCGATTATTTTGTCTTGTTCTAGTTTTTGTTTTCTTTTTGCGACGTTGGAAGAGAGAGCGAGAGAGATGAAGAAGGCGACGGCTATGGTTTCAATTTTGGTGATCTTAAAACTTTGTTTTCAAGAAACGGTTCATGTTTCTTCGTCGCCTCTCTTTCATGGAAACCAGGTAAATGCTAAAGCAGTGCGCCTTACCTTACACTTTCGACTTCAAATAAACAATAACGTATACTGTATTTCAAGAATTGGCTTTCTTCTTCTTATTCTTTTGGGTGATTGAAGTTGCAATAAACAAATAGCTTAACTATGAAGAATTTTAAGTGTGGGACTTGGAGAATGGAGTAGTGAGTTTTTAGGGTTCAATTTCAGTATTAGATTATAGTACAAGTTTTGGTTGAGTTAATTAGAATTTAGAATCTTTATGAAATGCTTACCTTACATTTCATTTGAGCTTGAATTCTATTTCCAGCATTTACCTATTTGACTTTTTTTTCTATCTTTCTTTTGAAATGTTTGCTCCAGGTTTACGATGAATCTTCTGGTGGAAGGTATTGAAATAGAATCAGAATTTATTCATTGTTAATTTAATACTCCATCCAAATATCTAAATGGATTACTTTGATATGATGTTTAACTTCTATTCCCAAACAGATACATGTAAGTTTCATTCCTAGCTTATAAGTTTTAACAAGGGTGGATATTATTGTTTTTGTGCTTTCCGGTAGTCTTCCTCTTTATACCTGTAACTTGTCTCACATGATTCAGTTTCATGCCCAACTTATCTGTGTTTTTTGTTGTAGGAATTTTGAACAAGAACAAGAGCATTCTCGTGAAGTGCATTGCTCTAGAGAAAGAAGTAGGGCAGCTTGGAAAGTAATAGGGGAGGTATGAAAACACTCCTTTGGTAATCATTATGAATTTATGAAACTGAAGTACGAGGTTGTGAATTTTGAATCACATCCATGAATATGTTTCTTATACATGTTTTGTAGTATTTGACACCATTTGTGGAACAAGAAAACTATCAGCTTTCAAGAAAGTGCAAGCTTCACCCTGAAAATGATATATTCAGGGATCAGGAAGAGCATAAAATTTACATAGACAGACATGAATGGCAGTGTGGATACTGTAAGAAAAGCTTCCGCGAAGAAAAATTTCTGGATCAGCATTTTGATAACAGACACTACAATCTTCTGCATCTAGTATGTAGATTCTCATTCTTTTTCTCAATGTGTTTGGTGCATATATAATGTACAGAGCATCCTTTCATCTTTAATTTCATTGGTTATCGGATGAGTTTAAAGTTCTTAATTGTCCCCTACTCCCTCCCTTTTTTTTGTATCAGAGCTCATATATGCTCATGATTGAGACATTTAAACCAAAAGTTTTGGTTAGAATGCTTATGTTGTATCAATGTTACCTTACAGCTATTACTGTTTTTTACCACAAATATCAATATATTTTTCATTTCTGTTCCGTCAAAATGTGATGCTATATGCTAAACTTTAAAAGAGCATCTATTTTGTTGTTTTCAAATACCTTATTAGGTCAATATTCAAGATATAGAGTCTGAGTTTGCACAGTTCACTCAGTCTCCCTCTCTGTGATGGCTGAGGGAAGAATGGCTGGAATTTAAGATACATATAATTTTGTATTTGGCCTCTCAGAAAAACATAACTTAGTCATTGGCTTCCCCAAGATAAAATTCCAGGCTCCGCCCCTATGTGGGAATAAACAATTGGCCAATATGTGTAGTTCCTACTGCATATCATCATTTTGGTCATTTTAGTATTGGATGCAGATAATTCGTTATGTCAATAGACTCAATATGGAGTTGTTGGAGTTTTTAAATCTGACTTTAAATTTACTTGCAGTTCGATTAAATTTTTAATATTAATCAGAAAATGTTTTTTCCACTACTTGGTGGGTTTATTTAAATACAGAGTGATGGTAAGTGCTTGGCTGATTTGTGTGGGGCATTGCATTGTGATGCTGTGATGAATTCCAAGTCCTCCAGAAGCAAGTGTAATGCGGCTGCTGCTGCCAGAAATCGTCACCTATGTGAGGTTGCTTTCATTTTTTTATTTGCTTTCAAATGTTGATTGTTGCATCGACTGTTCTAACTTTTACCTAATTCATATCCGCAATTTGTTCAGAGTCTGGCTGACAGTTGTTTTCCTGTAAGTGAGGGCCCATCAGCAAGTCGTCTTCATGGTATACTTCTATTTTTTTTTTTTTTTTTTTTAGTTTTCTACTTATTGTGGCGCTATAATGTTTCTTTTCATACCTTTCTTTTTTTTTAATTTTTTTTTTGGACTCTGTTATTTATTGAATTATTTCTCATGGTGATTTCTTGATATGCTTGGAGAATTGTTTCTGCACCAATTTTGCGATGCTCACACCTGCTCAGGGAAACAAAAACCCTTCTCTAGAGGAGGCAAGGTAAGGCCTGATTATCTCATTCGGGTAATTTACTATCAGTCTGTCTTTTCTTTGAAATCTGTTGCTGTTAAAAGTAACTTAGACTATAATTCTGCTCATACTGTGTTGAGGTTTTTGGCCATAACATTCACAAAGTCCCTGGGAAAAGGCCTTATTGAGACATTACTTTTCTGCTTGGTTTTTTGGCTAGCTCAAATTATCATCTAAGGTCAAATTTGCAGTCATAGTACCTTTCTTTTTTTATCGAGAAGGTGTTGAAGTTTTAGGCATTAGCTTTTTGTCTTTTCAATCCAATATGCCACAATATCTGAAGATGTTAGGTTAATTATAGCTTATTTATTATCACAGTGATCACATATCAGCAAAGCTGCTATTTATGGTATTTGCCTCTGCAGGAACAAAGAAGTTTCTTCAGCCTGGCTGCTGGAGCATTAATCTTGGTGCTACTTCCTGTGTTCTATCTTTTCCTTTATTTGATACAGAGGTATATTCCTATATTTTTAGATGCTATTTACCTTCCAAGGTTTTGAACCAATACTTCATAATGCTATTGGGCAAGTTGCAGTGATATGAAGAGCCGAACCCAAGAGCTTCGTCGCATCTCAAAAGCAGGATGGAAAACAAAACCATCATGATTGGTAACATTTTTCTGTTTTAAATGGGCATGTCTTTGTCAATTACATGACTGGATGGGTTGTAATGACAATTAAATTTGCATTAATTAACAATGGACCGATATCATGTAGGTTGTCGATTAATTCTGATGGTCCTGTTCTCACAGCATTTATTCTTTGTTTGGTGTAAGTTTTAACTGTACTGTTCATTCACTTTTTGTCCCTCTTGATTGGTCTCATTTTCTTGCCTTTTCACATTGCTTTATTGTTTGTGTACATTGTACAACTTACATGACCAAACGTAATTCAGTTGACGTTCCCTTATTCTCAATTCTCAAATGAAGGACCATAATCTTCAGATTGTATTTTCTTCTTCTTTTTAATGATTTGCCTTCAACTTATTTTTCATTATTACTAATCCACCTAAACAAGTGTACTTCTTCCATGCACTTTTCAGATACATCATATTCTATCCAATCTCTTTCCTTTCACCTGTCCTTTCAGAAGTAATTACTCTTTCGTTATACTGGTGTTAACTACATATGCTAGGCCCTAATCCTTGCTCTCTCAAAGCTATGCAGTGTGCCCCATCTAATTTCTTTTGTTTCTACTAAAATAAAACCTCTTACTCTCTCATGTGGAAATCTTTTATTGCTGCAGGATATACTCTTGCAATCATCATCTAGTGTGAATGGTTGACAAAGATGGGAAGATGTACTGCATAATGTTGATTTTGGCCTTTCCTTCAAGTAGATTACCTTTGCATGTCTGTCAGTCTGTGTCAATGACGGAATTGTAGAGAATTATTATGGAATGTGTGAAGGAAATCAAACTTCGCACTGGTCAAAACACACCTTCCCTGAGGTGCTATGTTGATGAAAGGCAGGAAACATTATTTGGTGATCATACATCTTTTTTTTTTTTTTTTTCCCATTAAGCCAAGAAAGAGGTTATTAGCAGAGCAATTTACTAATGCTGAAAATTTATGTGATCATTCACCTTCGGTCTTGGAAACCTCAATCCACCAACAAATCTAGCAGATATGGGGCCAGATTATAGAAGGGCCTATTCTTCAATTAGCTAAAATTGTGTTTGCACTCATAACAACTCTTACTACTGTTGATTACTTAATAGATATAATTCGCACAATAGAGCATTATTGAAGCCGTTCCATAGAAATAAACGTACTGTTTCACAAGGAAGTGACAATTCCTCTAGTGTATACATGCGAACATGGTCATAGGTGTATACATGCGAACATTGTCATCTTCAAATGCAAATATACACTTTATCTTCATAGTTTATATTTTAGTTTTTCTTATACTTTAATTAATGAAATATATTATGTTCTGAACCAGCCCCGTGGCTTGGCACCAAATGACTGACCACTGAAGTAGGCCAAGTCCAGCGGCAGTTTAAGGCCGAATATCTTCAAATGACAAATATGTTTCCCAACCTTCATTTGCAATAAATCACGACGAACGAGCACCACCTCTTCTGGCTTAATTTGGTGGTGAATATCCTACAAAGAAATATAAAATGTTTGTTATTGGTCGCAAAAATATTTAGTACTAATCGCCCCTACAGAAGTTTAAAGCCTTTAGATTCTGTGTTACATAAAATTCCCAAATGATACGGGCTCTACATTACCTAGATTCCAGCTTCACTAGTTCGAACATCACGACATTTTAAGCCCAGGTTTTCCACCCGAGCTGAAGCTAGCTCCCTTTCTCCACGGCCCCAGAAGCAACTAGAGGCATGGGAATATCCCGCTGAACTCTATAAAAACGTATTCTACCATAGCAATGATCCTTTCTATGATGTCTACAAGTTGCTCAGGTGGATACTTTCTATAGCTACAATTATATTATTGAAAATTTCTTACTCTTAATGAAAAATGATTTTAATAAATTGACGAGTCTCATAAAAAACATTTGCAAAAAATAAAACAACACATATGACAAGTACCTTCCAGTTTTGCAGAGCTCATAAATCCCAGTTCCACGCATTATACAAGTGTAGGGTATATTTTAAGCCTATCTGCTCTAAACAAGGGACTCTCAAAACTCCCGCAAACTTTCCTGTCCCTTCAATGCCAACATTTGGAAGATCGGGCATCATGTGAGCTATCACCTAAGGTAAAATGCCAAAAAAGCTTTGGATAAACAAAATTACAATAAAGATTATATTGATAACATCCCCCATTAGCCCTAGTCTATACTGTAATTCTAAAGGGCAACAATTAGTGAAATAAAATTAGAAGTCATATGTCATAATATAGAAAAGTTGGCTAATTATTATGATCAATTTTTTTAAAGCTTGTGTTATTCTAGACAAATATGTTGTTCAAAAAAATGAGCGCAGGCATATTTAGCACAAAGCTGTGTGTTCCACTAAAGGTGTGCAAATCAAATCAATATGCATACGAAGCCAATAACAAACATTAGCATCTTTTTTGCTAAGCAAAAACAATCAGCCACAACAGCTACAGTATGTCCTCTGTTAGCGTCTCGGGTGACATCCTCGTAGGTGCTAACTTGTACAACCATAAGAAAGCATTCGTCTCAAGTGAGGCCCTAGACAATTATAATCTAGCTTCCTGATAAATTCAAAAAGTACTTAAATTGATGAGCTACTCATTGATGTGTTACCCGACTACCACGTCAACTTCAACCAAGATTTCCATATGAAATGATTCTTGACATGCTCGAATTAAAAATGCATAAACGCCTAGAAATGTTCTAACTAATCCAATTTATACCATGTTGAAGCTTCAGAGCCACACACACCCCGTGATTCAGAAGCAACAACTCGATGGCTCCAGCTTCGTCGACCTATGCTGGGAAAGGCTAAATAATAAAATGCTATAAATTAGAAAAATATTCCGCAGCCGGGACTCGAACCCGGATTTCATCAATTGAAATATCCAAGGTGTGCTACTGCGGATGTTGTGTCTATTCCCCGCAAAATATATTCTTAACACTATTCCTAAAGAAGTTGATGCTTGTATTTATTATTAATTTTAGGATGTTATTTTTTACATCTTAATTTTTTTCTCATACACCACAAAAAATTAAAAAAATATTTGAATATCTTTAAGATACCCCTAACTATCTTAATACACCCTCATAACCTATATTCAGAAATACACCACTTCCATACCCTCTTCTCCTCTCTTCTTCCTCTTTCCTTCTTCTCCAATTGTTTCCAGTTGGAATAGCATCATGGCAAATACGCCAAGCTAAAAATCTCCATTTCTCATTTGCACAGACCCACCTCCAAGCAGTGTGTAAAAGTAGCATAAAAATCTGCATTTCTCAGATACCGATATTCAATCTACCAACAATTAGGTTTTATCTGCTTTAGTTTTTCGGACTTGTAAATCAGGCAATTGATCAAAAGCATAAACAAAAAATTGCTTCCCCTACTACTCAAAAATACATTGAGAAGTAGAATTTTCCATTCGGGATTTATGATTGCTATGTATACTGTACAAAAAATTAACATTTCTAGGTGATTGATTTGAAATTACAAGTCAACTCATTTTATTTATCCTCGGGCAATCACAATTCCTCCTCTTTAGCAATTTGCAGCACCTTAATGTTTGTTTCCTTGCGTTTTATTTATACATGTTGGCATGTGTTTTGAGTTCACGAGCAGCAGTGGAAATTGTATGTGAATGTCAACAAAGAGAGTGAGTACCATCCACTCCCCTCATGTGTGTTTTGAGTTCACAAGCAGCAATGGTGTACTTGAATGATTAAGAAATTACTCAATTATTGAATGGGTGAGAAAGAGGAAGAAGAGGGGAGAGGAGTGAAGTGAAGTGGAGTATTTCTGAATATAGGTTATGGGGTGTATTAAGATAGTTGGGGGTATTTTAGGATATTCAAATGATTTTAAAAATTGTGGTGTAAAAAGCAACACCCTTATTTTTAAACTGATTGGGTCTATGGGAGGTGACCATTCAGTCGGGCCCAAATTTGATTCGGACCCATAGTTTGCTAACTCAACCTAACGTTATGGGTCATGGGCCATTTGGGCCCTTCTTTTTTCTCTCTTTCAAATACATTAATATTTTTATATATGTATTAAATAACAGTAAAATATAGTGTAAATAACAACTTTAAATATGTAAACAAGTGTTAAAGAAATATTTTTAGACTAACTAACTAACTTAAAAAACATAGTTTTTAATAAATTGAAAGATCAATTATTTAGAAATTGTAATATGAGATATTAAATTATGTTACTATATTTAAATATAATTACAGAAAAAATAAAATAAAAAATTGGTCTGTCAACCCACAGACCAATTGGTTCCGGCCAATTAGATCGGATTTTTTAGGGCCAACAATCCCCTGACCTAGTCCAGTTCTAAATCGAGTTTGTTCGAGCAAGCCCAACGGACTAGGCCTAAATTGATCCCTCTACTTTGTACTTCTTATCTTGTGCCAAATGGACCAAATCAACAGGAGAAACTGAATCACCTTCAAAAATTGAGATTTATAGTTGCCTGTTTGACATAGTTGTGAAAAATATTTTTTTTCATAATCAACTATATATATAATCGATTATTGAAAAAATCGATCTTAATAAAATCATATTTGTATTTAGATAAGTTTCTTGAAAAATTATTTTAAGATAATCTATTTTGTTTGGATGTGCGAAAAATCCATTTTGACATAATAAATTACAAAAAAAAGTTATAATTTGGTATAACTGTAATGAGCAGTTGCTTTGTAATAATTTTCAACCTTTTTGGGTAAATATAAGGAAAGAGCTTTGAGCGAAAAACAAAATCGGTATCTTCTATCATAATGCTGAAGGGATAAACTTCCATGAAAAAACGTGTAAATCTTTGTTACAACTTTTTCGGCTTTTAATTCATAGGTCAAACAACTGAGACGAATTTTCTCTCTCTTCAAAATAGCTTAAACAACTATGCACTGATTGTGTGTTTCAGCCTGTTATCTAGTTGTACATTGTTTCAATGCAGTGTCTTCAATGTGTTTAGTGTAAGGTGCAATGTTTTCTGATTTAGTGTGTTTCAGTGTATTTGTGTTTAGTGCAAGATGGTGTTTTCTAGTTTAGTGCATGGTTCCTGGTGCACGCGCAGAGACCATTTTGTCCCACGACTAAATTGTTAGGGACTTATTTAGGTAACTAAAATATTTTTCTTCCTTTCAAGCAACGTAAAAATGGCAGACCTGCAACCTGCAATGGAGTCCAAGTTTAAAAATAAGAGAAAGAGGAAGAAGAAAATGGTCACCCACCATCAGTTCACCACTAAGGGCCTGTTTGGATTGGCTTATAAACAGCTTATTTGGGTTTATCTACTGGCATAAGCGTTTGTCAGAGTGTTTGGGAGAGTTTATGAAAACAGCTTATGACATGTCCATAAGCTGTTTTCAGCTTATTTTGATAAACTCTCCAGGATAGCTTATGAAAACAGCTAATAACTTTTATGAAAACAGTTTGACTACATTTTCTCTTTGATTATAGAAATAGCTTATACATAAGCGCTTATATGATAAGCGCTTAATTAAGCCGTTTACCCAAACAGACCATAAATATGTTTTCAAATTATAAAAGATTTTCACTTTTAATTCATTTTTTATGAGGGAAATTCATAGGATTACTAACATACTAAGTGTGTGTTGGGTATCATGGTGGGAAACACCAGAATTGCTTCTGCACCTGTCAAACGTGATTCTAGTAGAAAAATATATGTTTGGTTATACGTTTAGGAAAGTAATTTTGCATCCAAAATCGATTCTACCAAAAGTAGTTTAGAGTAGCTTCTGCTTTTGGATTGAAAAATTACACTAAGTTTTATATCAAACTTGCTTTCAATAAAAACATCTAAACATAATTCACTTCATTTCAAACTCAATTATGTTGAAATCACTTCTACAAAATCAATTCTATCCAAAATTACGTTTGTCAAACTCTTATCTAAACATATACTAAATAGGCAAGTTAACTAAAGACCTAAACAACTTGAGGAAACACTGACTGAATTGGAAATTAATGTGTTCCGGTTATGTAAACTCCAATCATTGACGTGTTACCCTACTACCAGTCTACCACCATCCCACGTCAAGTTCAATCAAAATTTCCATATGAAATGATTCTTGACATGCTCGAATTAAAAATGCATAAACACCTACAAATGTTATAACTAATCCAAATTATGCAATGTTGAAGCTGCCCATCAAATTCACGTCCACCGCGAACATTACCTCGCCCAATTCATGCTTCTCCAGCTTCATAGTTGCATGCACCCCACGATTTAGAAGCTACACCTCGATGGCTCCAGCTTCGTCGACCCGTGATGGGAAAGGGTAAATAATAAAGTGATGTAAATTAAAACAATATTCCGCAGCCGGGATTCGAACTCGGATTTCATCAATTGAAATATCAAAGGTGTGCTACTGCGGATGTTGTGCCTATTCTACGCAAAATATATTCTTAAAGCTGTTCCTAAAGATGTTGACGTCAGTTTAATTATAATGTATTCTCAATGTAAAGTTTTCTAACATGATATAAATGATTTTTAAATTAATTAGAATAAAAGTTAAATATTTTATCTTATGTTATAATTTATTATTGGTTGAGTGTATAAAAAAAATTTACATTAATAATATATATCAATTAAATCCATTTTTAAATTTATTGGGTCTATGTCCGGTGGCCATTCGGACGGATCAGTCCGAAATTTTGTAGGGTTAGTACGGGTCAAAATAGGCAAGTTATTGGAACACCTAAAATTTGACGGACTCACAGTAACTAAATTGGACAAGTGGATGAACGTGTTCGGAATATATAATTATGAGGGACTATTGGTTTATTAATTTTTGTTAGGACTAAAAATGATCCTACGTTTTTTTTTGTGAGAAACCCAAATGTGCATTTATTAAAAAATGCACAAAAAACCTATAAGTAATCCATAATCTAATAAATTTAACTCATATTACATTATACTTTTAGGGGTAAATTTTCCTGATGATCCTGTTCCTTACAATATATCAAGTAATAGGGGCATTTAGAAATAAAAAAATGATTTTATTTTTATTTTAAGCAATTGTTAAAGCGTGTGTCTACTAGCCCAAAAAATTGAAAAATAAAAGAAAAAAGTGTAAACTTGTATTTTTTTAAAAAATTTTAATGGTGAGAGTTTGCATATAAGATGCATGTGGTATCTTTTCAATTTGGGTTTCGTTGGATTAAAGAAGTCTATTTCACTAAGTCCAGGTTTTAAAATGAGATTCACATTTTGGTATATGGTTCATCACGAGCACATGAGGCAGAAGCTATGGGTTTATTGAAAGCTATTGAGTGGCTAGGGAAGACGAGGATCCACAATGTTATCATAAGGATCCATTTGGTGGTCAGGATACAAGAGACAGGATATGATAAACTATTATATCCTACTTTAATCTGTAGTTTGGTGAACCAATAAGATATGATAAGCTTATCCTGTTAGCTTATCCTAACTTAGTTATAATTCTATCCTGAGGGAGGAGCTGGGTTAGAACCAACAGGATAAGATAAGAAAGTATTTTCTCATTTATCTCTTACCTTTAATATTGTTATCATTTAATTATGGTTTCAAACTTAATTAGTCAACCTTATTACTAATTAAAATATGTGGTTTAATTAATAATTTTTATAAAAAGTGAAAAAAAATCACAAGTTAATTTTCTATTTAACTTTCTATAATTTAAAAAATGGATTAATGTATAATTAAAAAGGCAAAAATATATATTATCAAAAAAAATTATATTTTTTAATTTAAATGTATAAAAAATCAAATAATATTAAATTTTATTTTTTAAAAAGGCAATTTTGATATAAGGGTAATATTCTAATTTGTTGATATTTTATATTATATCCTATCATTATTTGATGCGCATCAAATATCGGATAGGATAAGAGCTTATCCAACTTATATCATATCCTATCCTTATCTAGCTCTCATATCATATCCATCCTTATCCTATCCTGACCACCAAACGAGCCCTAAAACTATACCGCAAGCCAGTGGTTGATGGTATCCTTGGGGATAAACTCTATTAAATTGAATTTGGGCCTTAGCAAATTGTAAAGCTAGTCTTAGTGTTTTCATACGTTAGCTAGAGCGTCACGATGTTATCCTAGTCACTAAGTTTTTGATTTTTTTGTCAATCTGTATTGGCAGTTTTATTCTGAATGAAATGAAATAAGTTTGTTATTGTCCAAAAAATGAGATTCACAACCGTAATTGAGATCACAACGTTATAGTTTTGATAGTCTATGTGTCCGCAATCATGGTCACATCAACCATATTTTTTTCGCAATGACCATAAGCACAATGCTACCATAATTTTAAAGGAGGTTACTTTTTGCATCACAAAAATCTTTAATACACCACTAATCTCATTTTTTTTTTTGCTTTTTCCTAAATTACCCCTATCAGATATCTCTTTCCTATTTTCCTTCTCACAAAGAACCCCAACTCCTCCCCCAAAAAACCTTACTCCTCACGCAAAAATCCCCATCCCTTGTCCTCCTCTTCGCTGGTGTAGTTGCAGTGGTGTTGGTTTCTTCTTATGCTCTCCTTCTTCGTTAGTTCATCATCATGTACGTTTCAATTTTTATTTTATTTTTCAATTTTTTCATGCTTACCAGAATTAAGTTTCCGGAATATAAATGCATACAACAATGGAAAATTAATTCCGGAATACCAAAAACACCTAAAATTTTTTTAGCTACTGAAAATTTAATTCCGGAATACCAAACTACCTGAAATTATTTTGCTACCGGAAACTTAATTCCGGAAGCTATTTATAATCGTCTATGGAAACATATTTCCGGTAGCAAATTATATATGCATTCCGGAAATATGTCTCCGGAAGTAATAAAATTTTATTCCGGATTATTATTTTCGGTAGTGTGAACAAAGAATTCCGGAAACTTATTTCCGGTTGGTGAAACAATAGTGTTCCAGAAACTTATTTCCGGTATGATAAAAAAATTACGTAACATCAAAGTTACATACCTGATCAGCGATGGAAAAAGATGAAGAATTTGTGAGAAATAACGTGTTCTAAAAGTGTGTTCCCCATGAATTGAATCAAATATGAATTGAATGATTATAATTGAATTGAATTGAATGACTATAATTCAATTGAATTGAATGAGGGAGAAGAAAGAAATAATAACATGGAATGAGAAGAAAAAGGTTTCTTGAGATGGACGGTGATATAGAATTATGAAGAGGTTTTAGGGGAAAAAATATTAAAAAAGAAAAGGGTATTTAAGGTATAAAAAAAATTTAAACAATTTTTTGTAGTGTAGTAAAAAATTTTATGGTGCAAAAAGTAACATCCTAATTTAAAACTTTCACGTGAACCAATCTAATTCATATAATATAAATTCGGCCCAATGTGATGGGTTGGGCCTGGTGAAAGGGAGCTCGCCTAATAATGACTCAATTGTAATTTTTGGCCATTAATAATGATTCAACCCAAACAAATAAAAGCAAAAAAAATTAGATATTGCATCGCGTCTATACATCGTCGTTGGTTGTGTAAGGTAAAGCAAGTAGAAGTGGGAATGGAAGGAGAAGAGGGGTCTCAGGAGCCACAGCTGGTGCTGGCCGACAAGCTCTTCCTTCTCAGACAACCCGATGTCCCTGACATTGACAAGGTTCGCTTCAAAGACGAGGTTTTCACTCATGTCAAGGATAATGGTAACAACCCTTAACTTACTCTTTCCAATTCACTCCTCTCTCTCACCCAACTCTAATTTCTTCTTCTTCTACAGATATGGTCCCTTTATACGAAACCCTAGTCGCTCATTCCGTATTCGAGATCGATCGTACCCTTTTGGACTCCATGCGTGCTAAAATTGATGACGAGCTCAACAAGCTTGATGAAAAGTCTCTTTCTTTTTCTCTTCCCTTCCCTCCTTGACTAACCTATCTCTTCAATTAAGTACCATACTTTTCCCAATTATGTTCACACTTGTTTTCAATTATTCTATATTTCCGAGGATTATACTACAATAATGTTTGTGGTTCCAAGTTGGATACTTTTTTCTTCAAATATTTCACAAGTATCTGTGAGAATGTGAGATTTTTATGTTTATTAATCATTGGGTTGGTGTGATTTTCCGTTGGAGGGGGATGAAGGCGACACTTAATTTCATTCACCATTATGATACTAACATAAACAAAAGTGGAGGGAGGGAAAGAGTATATATTTGTGTGCTGGACCTGATCAAAAGTTTAAATTTTTAGGTTGCTGGCATAAGTAGTGTAAATGAATGAAGAGTTTTATAATATTGTCTTTTTAATAGCGAAGTTCATCTAAGTAGACAAGAAATAAGCAAAAGTGGCTATGTGTATGTCCATGTATGTGACTGAAACACAGGTTATTCTGAAATGATATCTTGTAATATCTTGCAATATCGCAGCATTAACAAGGAAATTGAAAATGCAGAGATTGGTCCGGATGGAAGATTACAATAATTGCGTTTTCTATTTTGTGATTATTCCCTGAGATGCAAACTATTATTTTAAAAGTGGCAGCTTCAATAATCCTTGAACTTATGATCTTCCATGTGGTTGCCTCATTTTAGGATTGCTGATGCGGAGGAAAACTTAGGTGAGAGTGAAGTTCGAGAGGCTCACTTGGCAAAATCCTTGTTTTTCATTCGGATTGGTGACAAGGTATATACCTATTGTAACTTGTTGATTTTCCCTGCATTCTTCTGGAATCAATTTTTGATATCATTATCCCTTGTGTGTTAGGCAAAAGCCTTGGAACAACTCAAGGTGACAGAAAGCAAGACAGTTGCAGTTGGCCAGAAGATGGACCTGGTGTTTCATACATTGCAGCTTGGTTTCTTTGACATGGATTTTGATCTCATTTCCAAAAGCATTGACAAAGCTAAAAGGTAACTGTTTGAATTACAAATGTCTGCAGTTATGCCCTCTGCCATATTTTTCAGTTAATGATTGGTTTTCTAACTGTTTGCAACCATGGTGGCAGCTTGTTTGAAGAAGGTGGTGATTGGGAAAGGAAGAATCGGCTGAAAGTGTATGAAGGCCTATACTGCATGTCCACAAGAAATTTCAAGAAGGCTGCTGAATTGTTTTTGGATTCTATTTCAACCTTTACAACCTATGATCTTTTCCCCTATGACACCTTTATATTTTACACAGTTTTGACAAGCATTATATCATTGGATAGAGTTTCCTTAAAGCAAAAGGTATGATGATTCTTTAATGTGGTTCTCTTTAGCTGTTGTTTTAAGTTGCTGTGCAAGTGCTGCGCTTATTCAAAAGTATTAACTTCAGCTAATCTGCATCAGGTAGTGGATGCTCCTGAGATCTTGACTGTGATTGGCAAAATCCCATATCTTTCAGAGTTTTTGAACTCCCTATATGATTGTCAATACAAGTCTTTTTTCTCAGCATTTGGTGAGCGTCTATCTGTCATATCTCAGTACCATTTTAGTGATCATTTGAAATTTTGGTTATTCACTGGAGACACTTTATGCTATATGTAATTTTTTGCGTTGTTATAATTTGAGAATTTGTGGAAACCATCTGAATAATCATTTCTATCTGTTTGCTTTGATCCTATGTTCATAGTTTTGTTCCATTTTGAAATTTATTTCAGCTGGCCTGACGGTGCAAATTAAGTTGGACCGATATTTGCTTCCTCACTTCCGGTATTTCATGAGGGAGGTCAGAACTGTTGTTTATTCCCAGTTTTTGGAGTCCTACAAGAGTGTGACAATTGAAGCAATGGCAAAAGCCTTTGGAGTGACAGTGGATTTCATTGATGTGTAAGGGAATACATATCAAAGATTCAATTATGGTTTAGTATTGATTAATAAAAGGTTTTTAAATCCTGTGTGAGGCAACTCATTACATTTATTTTCTTCCAGGGAGCTATCACGTTTTATTGCAGCAGGGAAACTTCATTGTAAGATTGATAAAGTTGCAGGCGTTCTTGAAACTAACCGCCCTGATGCTAAGAATGCTCTTTACCAAGCAACTATCAAGCAAGGGGACTTCCTATTGAACCGGATCCAAAAATTGTCACGTGTTATTGATCTTTAGGTCATCTCTTGCGACTCTAAATTTAAAATTTATTCCAAAGGCAGAGACACTGACATTTTCAAGGACATTATGCTGAATGACATTTCTGTTGTCTATTTATTTCTAAATTAATGAACATTCATTCAAGCTTTCTGAATCCAAGTGTCTCAAATCAGTTTTCTATTATTTTTTTAAACAGTTCAACTTTTTTTTTTGTAATGAATATATTTGTGTGTCATTGAGCTTGCTTATGGCGAATTTCACTTTCATTCACCACAATTTCACCCACAGTACTTGCCAGGTCGAAACCGGACTTGGTGCTACCCTGTATTATTTTTCGGTTTGCCGCATTTAGAAGTTGCTTTACATTCTATTTTCTCCATGTTGATGCTTCCCCTTCCTGATTATTTCTGGAGCTGGTTATGGATTGAATCCGGGTTTTGCCTTACCATGACCGTGCCTGAAGTAGGAGAAATATGACCATTAGGTTCGGGCTGTGATCTGATATGGCTGAAGCTTACCAGGGTGCCTTGTAGATTTCCAATGTGGCCCAGGTCCCACACGGAAGAAGAGAATAGAAATCGAAATGGGCAGACTCTATTATCGGGGTTTGAACTCATACATTCACGGTTCATATCCTGAGACTTACCAATCGAGTTAACGCTAGAAGACTATTGTAAGTTGTGATCACTTTTTGAGTGCAACAAAAACTATCTCAAATTAAAAAAAAGCTTCAAAATATCTTAAAAGGGTAAATAATTTTCAAACTGGCCCTAATTTGGTCTATTAGCTCAAAAATGGGAGTATGTCAAAGTGTACACATACACAGAAATTGAATTTATCTACCTTTATTTTTGTGGTTAAATACTTCAAAGGAAAATGTGGGGCAAATGCTATAGGGTCGATGCAAATACTAATGCTGCCCCCGCTTGAGAACTTGTTCAATCGGACATGGCACAAAAGCCGAAAGATGGGCAGGGTGAAGTAGAGTTGATAGCTTGATATGTGCGATTTTGATTTGGCTTAAAGAAATTTTTGTTCATTAAAAATATATGGCTTTTTGATTTTAGTTTCTATATTTTGTTTGATTTGTTTTTTGTTTCTGTAACTTTCAAATTTTTGTTTTTAGTTCCTGCCGTTAACTTCAAACGTTAATTGCTGACACGACAAACGGGAGTCCACGTCAGCAGTGACACGTGGCAAAATTATTACTTTTTTATTCCATATGTCTGGCATTATAGGGATCAAAAACAAAAATTTAAAAATTATCGATACCAAAAGCAAAATAAACAAAAGAAATAGAGATTAAAACCAAAAAGGCTTACATTTTCAGGAACCAAAAACTTCATTAATCCTTTAATAAATATGATTTCTTGTAATTTATGAATTAATTTGATTTTCTGACAGATGTAGAAGAATTGTAATTTTTTTGAATGAACTGATTTTGAAGCAAATAATCCTTCAAGTTGGTGACTGTAACTGTTATTTTTTTTTTGGTCTCTGTCATGTCAGATAGATGAAATAAAAATAATAATTTTGCCACGTGGACTCCCGTTTGTCACGTCTACAGTTAACGTTTGGAGTTGACGACAAGGACCAAAAACAAAATTTAAAAGTTACAGCTATCAAAAGCAAAGCAAATAAAAGATAAGAACTAAAACCAAAAAGCCTTATATTTACAGGGATCAAAAACTTCATTAAGTCTTTTGATTTTGATTTTGATTCATATGGTTAATGAGCTTTTGTTAATTATTTATATGGTAAACAGATTACTAACACGTGGCATAAGTGGGTGGGACCTCTATTTATTACTTAATAATACCCGTGTAAGATAAAATTCCTTTAAATTGAATTTAGTGAGAAAGTGAGAAAATGAGAGTACATTCATCATTCATTAGTCAAAGTGGATTGAAATCTCAATGTTCTGTAACTAATCAATAATAGATATACCTTTACTTGCTCACTTTACATTCAAATCAATTTTAGAGAAGCTAATCCTCGGTACAATAGTACAAGCAATAGGAGAATATCTTCTAAGCACAAAAATTGTCAATGAGATGACACGAATGTGTTGAGGAAGCCAGCTTTCTTATATATATATATATATATATAGTACTCTCTCAGTTTCATATCTTTAGTCTCTTTAGCAATTTGTTTTTGTTTCAAAATAATTGGGGTTTTATAAACCCAAAATACAATTTTCTCATTTTTTCCATATATACTCTCAATTGACTTTACGTCTTTTTAGATTATGCTTCTTGATTGAATACTTCGTTTCATTTTTCACTTGATATTTTGATATATTTACACTCAAATTAATGATTTTTTAATTTGTATGTAGAATGTTAAAAAGACTAAAGAAATGGAATCGATGGAGTAATAAATAATAATAGAAGTCATGAACACTAATCTAAAATTAAATATTTGGAAAACTCAAACCAAAACTAAAAAATTAAATAACGACCTACAGCAACAAAGTTGCTAAATTTTCATATACCAAAAACATATTTTAGGTGTTTCTTTGGAAACACGGTGGAGACCAGTGGAATTATCTCTCCACCATAAAAATTACTCATAACTAGATCTTGTATCCGTGCGATGCACGGGATATTATGTTTGAGGAGAAATATTTTACACTTTTTTGAAAGAATATTCCTATTTCCATGTAAAAAAGAACAAATTAAAAGAGCAAAAAATAAGTATATGTGTAGTTTTTGAAATGGAAAATCATGTCATGATTGTTTTGTGTTTGAGACTTTTAAATATGAGAACACTGACATAATGAAAAGAGTAAGAATTCAATATTATATCATTCAAGCATTTTAATATGGAAAATTAACAATAAAAAATAAAGGTGGAAATTTTGAGATACAGCACCCGATTATGGTTGAACGAAAATATTATTGAAAAGATTATTTATTTGTAGCATACATATAACTGAATTCTATCATACTAATATTTATCATATATATTGATAATTGCTACAAATAAACTTCAACATCAAATTAAAGCATTATTTTTGTTGTGGTTATTATATTTTTCAATCCATCTTAAATAACATGTAAAGTATAACAATTTCATAGTGACAAAAGGCACAAAGAAACTTCAAGAATCCTTTATCAAAAAAAGAAAAATGAAACTTCAAGAATCCTTTATCAAAAAAAAAAAAAGAAACTTCAAGAATCACGTTTTTTTCACTCCATAGCAGAGGAAGATAAGTACATGATAAACATCCAATAGTCATCAACGTCAGACAAGTTTTTGAAAAATGTTTGTGATATGGTACCCAGTTTATCAATATTGGAGTTATAATCATAGAAGACATTTTTCTAATAATATATTTACCCATGATTATAAAACAATATATAAATCTTTATATCTTTATATTGCCAACTTATGAACCGGTAAAATTCAATTGAAGAAGCCATGTGCAACTTTTTAAATGAACTGTTAAAAATAAAATTGAGAAAGAAAAGCTAAATAGTCAATGTCAATAGAAGTCTCATAAAATGAGTAAATATCCCATAAAGTTATAGGATCGTATCAACTTAGTCCCCACGTTATTAATATTTTAAAATAATCCTTGGAATTGCAAAATATAGCAAATACATCCCTAACATTATTTACTTAGTTTCAAATGCATCTCTGACATTACCAACTTAATGTCATTATAATCCATAAAAATATCAACGGAGGGACGAATCTGATTAACTTTCTATAATTTCAGAAATCATTTTAGAATATTGATAATATGGGAAACTAAGTTGATACGATTCTATAATTTCAGGGATCAAATTGAATATTTACTCCTCATAAAATTGATGTTAGCTACACACAATATCAACCCATTTCACACATGCAAGTATCCGAGAAATGAAAGCTATGTATTTAATATTCATTTTTCTTTTTATTGTGATATTAGGTAGACACACTCAATATTTATTAACACGGTAACCGTTGTTCTAAAATAATTTTCTACCATCCAGGTTCCAGCTGAATAAAAATAACAATTTAGGATAAATTCCAAGATTGAGTTTCAAAAAATTATTCTATTTTAACTCCGAAACATTTGGGATTACTTAGAGAGTGCTATATTGACCCCAACCTCAAAGAACTATACAACAGAAAAAGAAAAATAAAGACTTAAAAGCAAAAGAACTTTGAGTATAAACATATTTTCATTAAGTTAACAACCTGTAGAGTACTTGGGAATTCACCGCTCCATTACATTCAAAACCTCCATTTAGATAACAGATATGCAAACTGGAAATTTGTAAGTTCCAAAAACATAAATCAGCACACAAAACTACAACCAACACAGTAATAGTATTCCAACAAAGTACATAATCAACAAAAAATGCTCCATGCATATTCCATTAGTTGTTCTTTATCTTCACACGCTTCAAATATCTGCAAACAAAATAGATAAAATGATTTTAGTAACTTAAAAAAAAAAAACATATGAATAACAATTCTCTGTAGATATATTATCAATTCACCAAGATTCTTCTTGTAGCCAAGGAAAAAATCTAACAACTTCTGGTGATTATCTCAATTATGTGTGTGTATTTTAACAGAAATTTTCATCTGCATCCATCTGTAATGGAAGAACATCTATCTTCAGTTAATTCCTTTCACCAGGAATTCAGACCAATGAAAACGTATGTGACATTGGTATTTATTTCATTTAGCTTGTGGCAGTCTCCACTGATATCTAACATGATTCTCTTCTTCAACCAAGATATGAGGCAAATTCAATCTCTAAATTGACAAATATGATATAGCCCCATAGCCTAGTTTCGAATGACTTGGTTAGTAAATCTAACATATATAACCCATAAAATAAACAAATCATACTCACTATTGCCATTTTAAACTCAAGAGTCATTAGTCCAATGAGATGTAGCTATAAATAAATAAATAAATTCATAAAACAAATTATGTGTTCTATGCCAACTAATAGCATACACATTGACACAATTAGTATAAATGAAATACACATCTATGTAGCAATTAGCAAGGGATGTGCTATTCATTAATCAACCCGAGACGTTTGTGAGTATTCAAATGGTACCAAAGTTATAGAACCAGCCACACAGTTCTAATGCTTCATTCAGCCATAAAATGAAGAGAAGCAAGAACACTTTAACAATTGAAATGTTGAAGCCAAATTAGTTCTGCCTTATCTGCATCTCCTCAAAGCAACTTTTAATACTAAGAAACAGATCACATTATCATTAAAAATTAACAAAGCTTTCAAGTTTGCTTACCAAATAGGTTAAGGAAATTTTAAATCAGTTCAAATAGCTAACAATGTAGCTAACAATGATCAAGGGTGACTAAAAAAGTTGTGATGTTATGTTATTAGAAGCTTTCAACAAATAAGATGAAACAAAATGCACAATGCAAAATGGAATGGAATGAATAGAAGTTCTTTCCATATCAATATCAACAAAAAGAACTTTCTTAAAATGCACCAAGCATGCTAACGCATCTTTAAGTACCGAATCATGAAAATAAGTAGAGTTCTAATAGCTAGCAACTATGATTTACAGGGTTCAGAAGTTTAAGAATTCATAATAATTACCCCTTCCAAAGAGAAAGAGAGTCAAAACATAGGGAAATCACAATACTTGTTGACTCCTTACCCGTTTTTGAAATATTTGATCTTCATAAACAGCAATAAATTGGTTAAAATGTTTCACTGTCTATAAGAAAACGTGGGAGGTATAAAGATGTCCACATTGCAACCCACAATGCAAAAAGAAGCAATATGCCTAAAAGTGAAATTAACCAATATGCAGAAAAGTGGGGGAAAATGGGGCAAAAGCCCAAAGGAATCAGAAATTCCATTAGTCATTGAAAATAATACAGACACAGTATATCAGCAAGAAGCAAAAAATGCAGACTAAGAGACTTATAAAACAAATCTAAGTCTTTCTATGTTATTGTAACACCACATCACTTCGTTCTTTCTTTTCATTTTTAATGTGACAATGTATATGTACCCATCCAAGCTAAATTTATAGAACATCATATTGAGCATATTCCAAATCATTATGGGAAGAGAAGGTAAATTAAAGGCAAAAATGTTAAAAACTCAAAGCACCTCCAATCACTTGAGATCTTTCTCCAACTTTGGGGTGATAGTTTGGGCAGACATGTTGAACCTGACAAAGATTTAAACATTATTAGATAATTCCCTTTTAAAGTTTCCAATAAAAAAGAGAGAAACCATAGAACATAACAACAGAAAATTCACATGAATAAATTGCCATTTAAATTTCTTTTTTTTAGTAAACCATTGTTTTAGTCCCTGAAATTGTAAACCTGGTCATATTAGTTCCAGATTTTAGGGAATTATTATATTATTATATTAGTCCTTAAAATTGTAAGCATTAGTCATATTAATCCCTCATGTTGACTGTTATTCTGTCAAATTGGTCTTCACATACAAACTAATTTGACTGACATATTAAGATTCCAAGGACTAATATATTAATTTTCTAAAGCCAGTTACTAATCAGACCAATCCTTATAATTTTAGGAACTAAAATTATTGTTTACTCATTTTAAAAAAAATGAAAAATAAAGATAACGACAATTAGACTTGGCTTAAAAAAAAAAATCAGAAACACAAACTTGCTATAGAGGATCATCTAATGACTACTGCATAAAAATTATTCCCAACAGTATGTTTAACTTGTTTGCTTAGTAACTTGTTTAATTTTATGGGATCATTTGGAGGAACAAAAAGGCCATCAACCAAATCTGAATTGGGTTTCCAAAGTGTAAGCCACAATAAATATGGAATGAAGAATAAAACATAAAATTGAACTTCATTAAAAGCTTTATTAAAAAACCATAAACCTAGGTGATGATTGTTCTCTTCCCAAAACATGAACATTGATCTAGCCGGCACATGTTCAATGAGGTGTTCGTTAAGAGTTTGGTTAATAATAAAATTATAACACGATTATTCAAAAGTATAGTTAGTTGAAGTAGTGGAGAAAAGGTGCATGTACCCTAACATACTAATGTGATGTGTAGCAGATTTATTTCACTAATTGAAGTTTATTCTACGGATAAAATTTTATATGCATAATATACTTATTAGTTGAATCTTACCACAAAACAAACGAAAAATAACCAGCACTCCACACTTTTGATCTTGAATTATCAAATGCTAATTAGTTTACATCTGAAGTTAGCATGTTGTTGAAGCCATTTATAGACAGTTGGCTCCTCAAGTCAACATAGGATCTCTCCATCGATATGACCGCGATGTGCCTTTCCTCCTTCGTCACATGAATATATTTTTCAATAGCCTCCCAAGGCCATATCTTTATAGCTCCTCTTTCGAAACTCGACCACAGATCCCCTTAATCAAGTCAACAATAAAAAGTGAGGAGGAAAAAATAAGAAACAACAATGTATAACAATAAACATGTGAATCAAGCAATGAAAATCATTCTATATCTTAATTCCTATTATTAATTAGTCTGCCACATCATCTTCGTTATTCTTTGCAAGGCAACTGAATCCATTCAAGGTATATTCTGCCTGTAGACAATTAAGTTGTTAAGGGGAAAAAATTATTTTCGTCAAGCATGTAGTACAATAGCAATATATCAGGGGCAAACCAATTTAAAGAGCAAACAAATATATCAAGACACAACAGAAATTATGAGAAAAAAAGGTTACTTTTAAACAGAAAGAAGTTTAAAATGGGTAAATGAAGCTTAAGAAGCAATCAAGAAGATGAAGTTTAAACTAAAATGTAGAAAAGCTAAAATTATTTTCATCAATCATGTACAATAGCAATATATCAGGGGCATACAAATTTAAAGAGCAACGACGCATTTTCTGAAAAATCAACCGGGAAGATGAATATAAAAAAATAGGTTAAAACTAATCAAAAACCCAAAGAAATAATGAAGAAACCTTCAGAATAGCAAATAACTAAAGAATAATGTATTGACCTAACAAAAGAAGAGGAAAAGGATGCGAGAAATTTCCACCAGATGAACGAAATCTTCAGAAAGGGGGGAAAAACAAAATCAGCATACCCAAAGTATAAGCAAAATAATTAAACGAACAATCACAGAAGAAACTTTTGCAGAAGTATAAACAAAGCACAGAAGTATATACCCGGAAGTGGCTTGCAAGTGAAAATGACCAAGATTTAAACGAACAAAAAATCTCTCAGATTTAATTCATCATTTTGCCTATGTTCAAAAGTGAAGAATACAAAGCAGAGCAGCTGAAGCTGAAAACCCTATGGGGTGTCGTGCGTGCGTTCTAACAAAATTAAGAAAAAGATAGTGCACCAAAAGATGTTAATTGTTAAGAAATAACAAATTTTAATTAAAAACATATGTGAAAGTACTAATTAGCCCCTGGTAGAAGTTGAAACTTTCCAAGTGATTTTACCAAATTATCCCAGTCACTACTCTCCTTTTATATATAAAGATAGCTTACCACAAAAATACTTTTAGACCCTCAATTAAGAGTTTGTTTCAAAACACACTAGAAATAGAAAAAATAAGGTTTAGATTGTTTAAATGTAGCTCTTCTAAAGTGTGCTTTGTCTTTATATTTAGAATTGCAAAAATAAAGATGCATCTATCCTTAAATCATTTAATAAGTTAACATCGTTATATAATTTCTTAAATTAAAGATTTTTTTTATAAAAAAATCAAGGACGAATAAATCATTATTTTCATACTTCACAAACAAATTCACAAGTGAAATCCGGATTGTTTGGTCACACGGAAACTCTAGCTGATGATGAGTCTGTATGTTTCACCAATTCTGGCAACCACCTTCCACTGTGTCTGTAAAAGGTACAGGGACGTTAGGCACTACCTCATGGCTCATATCATCTTCTCCATCCAAGGATAGCAGAAGCTGTGGCTACACAACTGGGCCCTATCTTTGCAACAAAGTGGTCCTTGCAAAATTCCAATTTCTGTAAAGAAGGGGCCCATAATTATCTTGGGCTGGTGATTGAGGATGATCGTCTTCGTCTCTCTAATTCTTTTAGATTTTGTTACTTTACGCTAATGTGAACGTACTAGTTCACGTCACGAGTCAGGAAAGAAAGTAATAAAGAAATAATGTTGTCCAATAATAAGTAGGTAAGATAGGAAGAGAGAGTTAACTCGTCCAAAGGATCTTGTTGCAACCTTTTTGTGTGTAGGCCAAGCGAACATGAACATCCGTAGCTTCTGAATCACAACAACAACGAAAGAATATTATGAGTAAACAAAGAGTGAGAGTTGTACTCTGACAACGTAGTATACTATACAGTGTCATTTTTATAAAAGAGATGTTGCCTGCTCTTGGTGTGGATGTGAAGGATATAAAAGAGAAGGTCTCTTCTCAGTTTCGTCCTTGGCAACGCTCTTTTCAGTTCTGGGTTCGAGCTGTTGATATCTACGCTGGTTACAAGGTCTCTCTCTCTCTCTCTCTCTCTCTCTCTCTCTCTCTCAATTCAACTACCAAGTTGTCCTTCATTCATTCATTCATTGGCACTTGGCAGGTGCTTCAAGTGAGAGTGAATTTCGAGAAAGATGTGCAGAAAAGGGAAGCAATGTGGGAAAGACAGCACGAGCTTGCGGCCGACAAGATTTACGCTATGTGCACTGACCTTGGAGGTTTCTTCCTCAAGGTTTGTTTTCTCCATTTCTCAATTTCACTATCTATTTTCTTTAACTCATGTCAGATTTTAGGGTTTGAGATTGCCTTGTTTTTGATAAAATTATAGAGTGCTTTTGGAGGATTTTATTTACCTTTGATGTGGTGATATTAATTATGAAACAGATTGCTCAAATTGTAGGGAAGCCCGACTTGGCTCCAGCTGCATGGGTGAGAAGGCTTGTTACACTATGTGATCAGGCTCCTGCAACCCCATTTGACACCATGAAACTAGTGCTGGAGAATGAGCTGGGACAGGGTATTCATGATGTGTTCCACAGGTTCGATATGGAACCCCTTGGTTCTGCTTCAATTGCTCAGGTCCATGTCAATAGCTGCCCTGAATAATGGTCACTATTTAAATTGCAGCAATATTCCTTTCCCTCAACAACACACATTTCTGCACGCTTGCACTGATATGTTAGGACACTAGTTATGGATAACAATTTTGGTTCCTATCATCAAATATTCATTGATGCAGTGACTGGCTGGTGCATATGCAATGGTTCTTAGCTTGTTCTTCTATATATTTGTAATTAAGTGCAGTAACAGAAGTATATTTTATAACAGTCATGAATTCTTAGGAAGATTTAGTACCATGTAACTGACATATGACTTTGGGTCGTATTAGGTTCATAGAGCAAGACTGAGAGGTGATAAAGGTGATGTTGTTGTCAAGGTAAATGACCCTGATAAGCCTTATGGATTCATGATGTCAGCAAACTTCTGATTCTGATTTTTTTTTCCTTCATATAATAGGTTCAGCATCCTGGAATTCAGGATCTGATGATGACAGATATCCATAACTTGCAAGCTTTTGCTTGGTACATGCAAAAGACAGATATCAAATTTGACCTATATTCGGTGACAAAGGAAATGGAAAAACAGGTGGACATTATTTCTTTGTTAGGCTTCTTTAGTTTTATTATTCTACATTTCTTCCCCTGTTTTCTGGGTTTGTTGATTAGAAACATCCTAATCAAAGAAGGACACATCACTGAATTTGTTTAGTTACAGATTAACATAGAAGTACTATTAAGAACAGTGTACTGTATAGCTTCAATAGGGGTTTGGGATTCAATTCATACTAGAAACATGTGCGTTAAAATGAATATTATACAATTGGGTGGTAAGGAAGTTTCCAACACATCTGATCTCTTGAATCTTATTTGTTCATCATGCTTTTGAATGAGTGACATTCAACCATTTTTTCCAAAGACAGAGCGAATGTTCATTTAACTATCAACTATTGATGTGACAATTGCACTGCCAGAGCGAATGCTCATTTAACTATCCACTATTGATGTGACAATTGCACTGCCAGAGCGAATGCTCATTTAACTATCCACTATTGATGTGACAATTGCACTGCCAGAGCGAATGTTCATTTAACTATCGACTATTGTTTAATTTGAACCTTACATCTGATATAACTAATGAAAATATTGGCTACATTTCTTTTTCCTTTCGTAAATTGTGTTATAAGGTTCTTGGAGGGAAAAACAATTAGCAGGTTGTCATTTGTTATTGTTACACATTCTTTGTATAAAAAGCTTAAAAGCTACCTATTAGTTCTCTAAACAAATCCGAGCTAGCGTCTAAGTAATTTAATTTCTTTTTTATGCTTAGTTACACAATCATGTTAATATTGAGGTTCTCCTGCAATCTACCACGACTAGTTCTAAACTTCTATTTGATAATTTGTGAAATTGTAGATTGGTTATGAATTTGACTTTGTGAGGGAGGCTGGTGCGATGGAAAGGATTAGAAAGTTCTTATATGAAAATAATAAAAGGACTCCTGTTTTAGTGCCACGAGTAATTCGAGATATGGTTACTAGGTATGTTATGCAGCACAGCATCTTTAAATGATATGGATGATAATATTAATAATGAACTAAATGCTTGACTTGCTACATTACTTGTTTTAGAAATTATTTATGTTTTCTAAACATTTTGGAGTGCATGGCTGTTTTAGAAAAATTTTATGTTTTGTCCAGTAACTTGTCTCCAAAATTACATGCTAAATGCTAGTTGGTGCTAGCATTTCTGATTTCCTTATGTTATCTCATGAGTTTTTTTGTCAAACTAATTTTGTTAATTGGTCAATTTAGGTAATATTTCTTTTTTTTTTGGACAACATAGTGACAGTAAAATATTTGAAAAGCTTGAATGGTAGTGTGCACTGTTAAGTTTGCGCACATAATTGTTACCAGGATCTGTATTTCTGTGTGAATATCAAGCATGTAATCATTACCATTACTTTTTAGCTTGCTATGCCAACCATGATATGATATGAAATGCCCCTTTATTGATAAAAACAAGGGTGAACCGAAAACAATGAAGTTAATAATCCAGTATGCAATTTTTTTCCTTCTATTTTACACTCGATTTTGGTCAAATGACCGAGAAAGGTATTATATTTTTATATATTCACTTGGTCAACGTTTTACTCGGATATATTGGTTCATATGTGTTTCATTTGTGATAAGTTGTTTTAGTAACCATGTGCTTCTTTGATTGTACAGGAGGGTCCTAGTTATGGAATATATTGATGGGATTCCAATAATGAACCTTGGTAATGAAATAGCAAAGAGAGGGGTAAATCCACATAGTAAGGTTGCAGCAGCAGCAAAGCAGTAAGCTCCTGATCTATCCTAGGAGTAGTCCTCAACGCATGATTTGGTTTTAATTAATAACTGATGCATGACCTAAATTTTGATTTTCAACATTTGCCTTAGTTTTCTTGTCCATTTGAATCATCAAAATGAACTTCTTTGTTCATTGTCTTTTTTATCAAAGAGTGTTTGTTTCTTAACCATCTTCCTGTAATTTGACTTCCAATCCCTTTCTTCCTAATTCCTATCATTCTCTCACTCTCCTGCCTATCTTTTTTTTTTTTTTTTTTTTTACCAATTCTCTCATGACATTATCTTTAACTTATTTGCAAAATTTCTTTCATTGTGCAATTAGTCCCACTCCCCTTCTCCAAACCAGCAAGTTAGTCAGTTTTGATGTTATGGAAAATTGTTTAGTTTCTAGTAAAGCACAATCTGCTCCTATGCATGACCTAAGTAACCCCATTTTATCCCTGGGCATGGAGTCATAAATTTAATAGAAGTAATGTCCAACTAAGGGGTGAATAAGATATCCTCAAAACAGAAGGACATGATATACAAGAATAAAATCAAGAATGCAGCTAGGCGGTAATCACACTGTTTGTCAGAAGCCATTCCCTAGAACAATCCATAAGCAGAACATCATAGAGAAGCCATAAACCTAATCCTATCCCATGATGAGTTTAAGAGAACAAGACACCCTTAAAAATGTGAGCACTCGGCTCCAACCAAATGGACCAAAAAATGTGTGAATTGTACATTGTCACAATTATCTAGCTTCCTTGTTTTTGTCGAAAATCCCTATTACAAACAATCAAACAAGTGTCATTTAGCAACATAACCTGAACAAATCAAGGAATGTGCTTGTTTGATCTGATTTTTTAATTAAGAAATATCAATATTCCGTCCATAATTATTTTTCAACTCTAACGATCAAAATAGGGAATACGATAGAATTTTGGAACAGCCTGGCACTGATTTATTCCAAAAATTGTTTGTTTCATGATCTTAATTGGTATACTCAAAATGATGCTTAATTGAATCTATACTTGTAAAATAATTGAGCCATAAATTTGGTGCAAATGATGAATAAAAAAATTGTTATACTTCTGATGACGAACCTAAAATCAACAAATTGTAAGACTAAGAAAAATTTGATAAATCTTGGCGCTCATTCAACTTTGTCTGTGTATACGGGAAATAGATTATATAGAGGGGATGGTGAAGTTTTAATAGCAGTAACACAAACCGTTTTCCGAAAGATTCATAACATGGATGATTATTCATACTTATGTATGTAGTTTTATGCATATTACACTATTAATTTCTTATAAAACTGCAGGAAAATTCTTCAAAGCTTGACTCTAGCATATGGTCAAATGATTTTGAAAAGTGGATACTTTCATGCAGATCCTCATCCAGGAAATATCCTGATTTGTAAAGGATCCGAGGCAAGTCATCAGCTATATTTCTTTTCTGATATCTCCTTAAATGTTATTTCATCTCTATTTGGATGAGTATCCTACTGTTATTATATAGATCTTTTAATCAAGAGGAATTACATATTGAAATGAGCTGCCGGTAGAATATTGAAAATTAATTGTAGATCTTTATGCCTAATATAACGTTTTAACTTTTAATCACCCTAATGTTAGCATCTTCCCTGTAGCCAGGTAGCCTTGCTTGACTATGGGCAGGTGAAGGATCTCCCTGAACAGTTGAGGCTTGCTTATGCTAATCTAGTTCTTGCGATTGCTGATGGTGACCCATTAAGAGCTTCAGAGAGCTATAGGTACTGAAGTTTGTATTTAAGTGTTAGCTATGTAATGTTTTTTCTCTTGCTTGTTGAAAATAAGAACAGAAAATAGATACCTTAGCTAATACTGAATTACAAACTTCACTAACAGTTTTGCTGGGAATAGATAATGAAAACAAGGAATAATTGATGTAGAAGATAATGGGTTCAGTTACCAACAAATGTGAGAAATAAGAAGAGAGAAAGAGAGAGGGACAAGACGAAGAGAGAAATAAAAGGGGGAGGTTGGAAAAATATGAAAAATATAAATTACTTAATTCTTCATTAGTAACATCACATTTGATGGCCCTTAATAATCCTACTTTGAGAAAACTTCTAATGTGCACTCATTATACCAAGACAAAGAAACCATCACTTGAATCTCAATTAATATTCACTAAAATTGAAGGTAAAAACCCTGAATTGATATAAAATCCTGATTGGATCAAACTGTACAAACATTAATCGCAAAATCTAATGACCATAGTATATGCCTTGGTACACGAGCCTGCTTTCCTTAAGTTAGGTTTTTCTTATTTTAGTGTAATTACAATAGATATCAGAGATGGTTTACTGCTAAAATCAATTTAGATAATTGAAATATGTATTTATTGGAGGAACAGTTGACTTTTTTACCTTCATAATTATGAATTGAAAACAATAATCGATCGGTGATTATGTTCAAATCCAATAATCTAACTAATTGTTTTAATCTTATTTTATAGGGAGCTTGGCATAGATACCTTAAGCAAATGTGAAAATGAGCAACAAGAAATGCTTAAACTGGCACAAACAATGTTCGATACAAAATTGCCTCCTGGGGTGGTAATGCTGCAACCTTTCGCAGAGGAATCGTCAATAAAAAAAATTGCCGTTCGGGTATGCTTTAGAATCCAAATTTCCATTTACCAGTTTGTTCCCAGAGATCATACATTCTTGATGTGACATGGCTATTTACTGGCAAAAATGCTACTTAATCTATATTAGTTCTAGTGTTTTTGTGGGTAACAATTTGTTTTTATTGATCAGGGAGTAGATCAGTGTTATGTCGAGTGTTAGACACTGATGCTTGTATGACAGATTACAGCATGTGTTCGATACATGTCTAATTTTTTTTTTTTACATGACTATTATATTATGAATTATGATTTTTTCTTGAATTTTCAACATATATATATATACACCTATATATATGCTGTGTCCCTGTCCTACAGTTTTTAAATTTGGTATGTCTCTGCATCTGTGTCTTATCGCGCATCTGCTCTTCATAGGCCCTAACTAAAGAGGAACAAATTTAGGGTGGACAACTCCCCTCATAACTTCTAAGAAAATGTCCAAAAGTAAAATATGATATTTTGATTTATTTTGGTGACTATGTGTTCCTTTTTAATGATAATGTGATACTTTTGAATGTCACTCTTAAATAAAATATGAAAAATTCTAGCCTCTTATTACCAAGGTTGGTTTAAGACCTTTTTTAATGACTCGTTAGTGGTAAATTTGGTGAAAATATGGTGGAAATGATTCAAATTATTAAATAACGGAGTAACTATTGGTACATACATGTCAATGATATTTATGGTAACAGAACAAGCAGGTAATAACTTGTTAATATTTTATGCTGCTACTTTTTCTCTTAATTTTCTATTCTTCCTATGCCTTGTTATGGTAGGCTTTCCCAGAAGAATTGTTTTCTGTACTTCGGACAGTGCATCTACTGAGGGGACTTAGCGTTGGACTTGGAATCAATTATTCTTGTGCGGAACAGTGGAGACCAATTGCAGAAGAAGCTTTGATTCAAGCTGGCAGACTTAAAGGTGGCGCTATAACTCTTGCTTAAGACAGACATTTAGAAATAGATACAATTAAAGAATAGAGCCTGAGATTGATTTAATTTTTTAATAATCTATATTTGCATTACCAACCGCATGCCATACATGTTTACTAGTCTTTTCCTTCATTGGTTGTTTCTGGTGTCTCTGTTTCATATGAAGCTATCTCTGTCCTACTAAACCATCTATATCTAATTCTAAGCTCACTCAACCTTTTCGCAGGTAAGGATGTTAAGCTCAGAGGTAGCAAACGCGGTCTAGTAAGAAGATTATTTTGGAGAGACTAATTAGGTAGGTATGGATCCAGGATCAATGTACTCAAACCTTAAGTGCTCAATTCTTTCTGTGACATTGAAGAAAGGTGAATTAGATTTCTCTCTCTTCAATATGATATTTAAGTTGACATTGATGGCGATCACAATAAGATTTTGTGGTGCCTCAGCAGGTAGTTTTTGGAATTTTAGAATGTTTTGGGGGTTTTGCTTGACGTGATTTTTGGACAAGATTAACTGTATTATCATTATTTAAATTTTTGGGGAACATGTATAATGGTATTATGCAGTGTATGTACTAATTTGCAACATGAATTTTGTCACGACTATAAGTAGACCTCTGTTTTATATGAAGCATAATAGTAATAGCAGTATGACAATTTTCAAGAGAGACGGTGATTTTCGAAGATCCACAGGCTTATCCGTGAATGTTAAGGGAGCTTTTATCAAAGGCTGCAATTAAGTTATTCCTCTGCTTAGAACCAATTCTACAAAATTTAACCACACAACAAGTTACGGAAAATTGATTTTGAAGGTTTGAAATTTTGAAGAGAAAAATGCCACGCAAAAATGAAATAAAAATATAACAATTTTTTAGATTTAGTTTCTATTAAAATTTTATTCATTTTTAATCTATATAAATACAAAAATTAGTGTGCTTTTTATCCCCCTTCAAGAGTTAAAAGCATACTATTTTATAAAATGAGGGACTAAAAAAATCGAATAGTATATAATTTTAATAATAACTAACCAAGGAATCTAACTCCAGCTCCACCATCCTGTAGCCCAGATTCAGGGCTGTAGTTGCGTATCAAAAGCACTAGCCACCTAAAGTTTTCTAGTGTAACCCTTTGATGAGTTGGTCCACTAACCAAGGCTATCTTACAATATTAATAGGCCTCTCCATACTGAGCAACTTGGATCTGACCAAGGCCTCTTTCACAATATAACGATGGGCTCTAGCCCCAGCCCAGAAAGTGCAGTGAACTTGGTCTTTCTTATGCTTTGACCGATTTGAAAACCCCAAAAAATAAAAATAAAAAGGTTGGCGTAAAGATGATTCCCGCTTTAATTGTGTGATTGAATACGAAAGGCGCCAATCTTTTGGCACACAAAATGACAAAATCTCTTCTCTCTATTTAATATTTATAGCTTCCTCTCATCTCATCTCTGTAAATAAACCGACCCGACCGAACCGAACCGAGGAGCAATATCAGAAATGTTCGGAAGAATCAGGGCTTCGCCTTCGTCGCTCGAAACCTTGGAGGGTTCCCCATCCAAGATGCTCAAAGATGATTCTTTCTCCATCTACGGTACTCTCTCTCTCTCTCTCTCTCTCTCTTTGTTTCTTCATTTCCTAATTCAGTGAGGAGCATAAAGTTTTGGGATCTGAATTTTCAATAGAAAAAAAAAAAAAAACATATTGGGGCGCAATTAAAAAATCACACGTTTGTTTAATTTCCGCGAGTTCAGTTCTGAATGAGGAATATTTGGGTAGTTAGGTATAGGCTTACAGCACTCAATTGGCAACTAACTAGAAGCTAGGTTAATAGGAAGCATAATTGAATTGGGTGTATTTTGCTTAATTGATAAAATTCTCATGAGTTGCCTCCATTTTGATGCAGAGACTACTCTCATGAAACTAAAACAAGGTGCTCAACGTGATATAAGTGCATCCTCCTCCACAGAAATGAATGAAATTATAAATGATTCTTCTATTATTTCAGCAATTTGTAGTTCAGCAAGTGTAGCAACTCCTTCAAGTTCCCAGCAGATATTAACTTCACCCAGTGATGGGATAATGGTCATGGCCATGGACACAGATTCCTCTTCTGTAACAACTACATCACCTCCTTCTAGGGATCATGTTTCTGATGACAACTCAAGGCACAATAATGTTTCCATTCTTCATTTCTTTAAATTCAAGGACCCCTGCGTATCATCTTGTGGAGAGCCATCATCAACAACAAAGAATGATAGTTCTGGATCTATTTCATCAACTTCTATTGAATTTCACTCTACAAGTGAAATGGAAAGTATTCAATCTTTTGAAGATTTTGAACTGTCGAACTAAACATGGATTTCTGTCTTGGAAGCATGGTAATGGGCAGTTCTGCCAAGGTTATACCTTCCACTGCTTCTATCTATTAGAGCTGTGTTTGAAAAAGCTTATTTGGACTTATCTTATGATATAAACGTTTCTATAAGTTTTTGGAAAAGATTATAAAAATAGTTTATGATATATTCATAAGCTATTTTCAACTTATTTTCATAAGCTCACCAAGATAGCTTATGAAAATAACTTATACAAAGCTTATTCAGAGTTTAAGCCCATAAGCTATTTGATTGTAAAATCAACTTATACATAAGCTCTTATTTGATAAGCGCTTATTAAATAAGCTCTTAATTAAGTCGTGTATCCAAACACATTTTAAATTCCATTCAAACTATCATTTCTTGTGTTGTATCCACTCTCATTCTTTAGCTCACAGCATTACTGTGGAACCTGTATTATTTACATTAAATCAGATAATAGTTCTTATCATAAAGTATGGAAAGTTAAATCTTTCTGGCTGTTTGCTCATCAATTTTGATCGCTAGATGGTTCCAATCATATTTACAAACACAATTTTGTTGGGCAAGGTGCATTTTCTTTTATTCAACTCTTGGTTGCTAGTGCCTGTTGCAGTCGCACTTCAGGTAACACAGCATGCCTTGTTCAAATCTGTTCTAATAGAATGGTATGGACTTGAACCTGAGTCAAAATTCAGAACCAAATGATTTTAAATGAGGGAGGGGGAGTAGAAGTAAAAACTTAAACCAAGTCACAAGGGCAAAATTTAACAAAAATTCTCTTGGAGCAACTGTTTAATCTGGAAAGTTAATGCAGTGCCACATTGACAGCTAAAAACAATTGATGGGGTTATTGAACTTAGAAACTGCAGGTGTCTCTGAAATTGGGCATCAATGATTAATTATTCTCTAAGCCATGGTGCTTGGGCAGGACTCCATTCGACTATTTCGCCTTCATTGAACCACAGAGCTGCAACAGATGGAAATAATTGATTAATCAACGATCATGTTATTATGGGTAACACTTACATTGCATCACAAATTCTCCTAACTTCTACTTGTAAAATTATGTTAAATTCAATTGTATCCCATTTCTATCTTCCCACACACCAGATTATTTGGTTTGCAAGACATTCAAAAGATTAGGAATACAATTTTGTATTTGATTACAATATTAATAAGTTAAGCAAGATGGCACCCTGGTATTATGATGAGTCCACAAGCTGGTATCTTAATGTTAATGGTGGTAACTTTACTGTTGTAATCGGCTTCAAACCCATTTACTTTCTTTCCTATAATATTTTCTTCTCTCGGCTTTTTTATTTGGATTGTGCAATGCAACTCCAAAATTACCAATCTAATGCAACTTTAAAATTAACTACCAATCTAGTGCACTTTTAACAAAATCGTGGTTGCCAGCCACAATTTACTTTTTGTATTATAGCAAGTCGTGGTTACAATACCATGACTTACAATTTTTTTTGTACTCATAACACTCCCGAAACCTGCTAATGTTTAAATTAACAGCAAACTTTTCTATTCTCTTTTCACAATTCACATATCTTTTTTGTTGCATTATTTTTGGTTAAACTGCATAGCACAAGAGGCCTTACCTACTTCACGCTTGCCATTCTCAGGGCTGTCACTGCCATGAACAATATTCCTGCCAGAAGTTCATCATAAGGTCTTGTCATTCCTTAGACTCAAATCAACAACACAGATTCTCTGCAACCTATCTAGACTGAGTGCAGGAACTCGAAAGACAAAAAGTCAGATGCAAAAACAAATTCCTTACCTTCCTGTTTGAACAGCAAGATCTCCTCTTATTGTGCCGGGTTCAGCTTGAAGAGGATCTGTAGACCCTATAAGCTTACGTGCTGATGCCACAACTCCAACACCCTCCCAAGCCTTACAAATACAGCACCATATCAAAACCAGAAATCACATTCAACAGGTACATTTGCAAAAAATGTAAGTGAAAATGGGATGTTACAGGAGAGAGTTATACCATACACACAACAGGACCTGAAGTAATATAGTCAATCAGCTTAGGGAAGAATGACTTTCCTTTTAGGTCCTTGTAATGCTCCTGGAACCATAAACAGTTGCAATAAGCCTTATAAATTTAAATGGCATAGTAAAAGTTGAAGATAAGAGAAACATGACAAGTAGATTCAACATTAATGCAAACACAAGATGTAAGTTCATATCATATGATACAGTAATCAATCATGAAAAACATGGACACATTGAGATTTGTCATTACATAGATGATATAATAAAAAACCATTGTACTTAACACATGATACACATACATAGAGTACAAACCTCTGCTAATTCTTTTGAGCAGTGGAATAGCTTCAAGCCAGTTAACTTAAACCCCTTCTTCTCAAACCTAGAAATAATCTCTCCCACCTAAACCAGTTCAAACACAATTGAAGATTGCGGGCAGGGGGGCATAAGTAACCATTGACCAATAGAACAACAAGCTAAACACCATTAATTAAAAATAAATAAATAAACATACGAGGCCACGTTGCACACCATCGGGCTTCACCATTATGTAAGTTTGGTCAACTTGTTCCTGCACATAACAACAAGAAGAAGAAGAAGAAACATTTAATTACAAAGACAGTGCAGATGAATTAGACAGGAAAAGATATGAATTTCAAATTGTTGAGAGAGAGAGAGAGAGAAAGGAAACCAGGGAAGCAATTAAGTGGGGAAGGAAGATGCCATTGGCGGGTTGGGTGGTGCTTCGGGTGCGGAGGGTTTTAGCATAAGGACGAGAAGTAGAATAGAAAAGATGGGATTTTGAAGGAAACGATGTTAGGTGTTGGTGATGGGTGGCGCGTATGGTAGTCCTCTTGATTGGTGCTACTACTGGTGACCGAAGAAGAGAGGATGACACACTTCCACCAAACACTGCCATCTCTCTCTCTCTCTCTCTCTTCCTCTGTCTGCGCAGATTCGGGTAAGAAAATACCTCACCTTGCTTGTAATTTGGATGTAGAATGAAAGCCAATTTAATATTTTATGTTTTGAATATAATTGTTATGTACTGTATTATTTACATTATAAAATTAATTCAATATTTATATCAAATTGATCATTTTTTAAACTTGAAAAAAGTTGATTTTTTTAATTCTTTCTAAAATGAATTTATCATGCTAACTTTATTTGGTGAAGTATTTTAAAATATAATATATTGAACTATATAAAAATATTAATTTTATTATCAATTCATAGTGTATTTGAATTAGCTAAGAAAAATAAATTTTTTTAATAATCGATTATAATAGAATTTTATATTTGGATGTATTTGTTGGAAAATAACTTTAATAAAATGATATGAGATGATTTACTTCATTTGAATTGTATAAAAAATCACTTTTATATAATAATTGACAAAAAATAATATAAAGTTATGGATTTAATTGGCGTATATCGTCAGTATAAAGATTTTTTATATTGTCAATCAATTATATTGTCACAATAGTAAAGTTGTTTGACTCTTATCCCAACTATCTTAAAAGTTATTCATATCATGATTTCTGATTGGTTGTCAGTATAAAATGCATAAAAATCAAAATTTAAAAGTATTTGTTTAGATTAATAATTTATGTTTTGTAGAGATGTAATATGAAATATATGATCTAACAAATAGAGTTCATATTGGTAGGAACAAGAAAAATTCCTACAACGAAAAAAATCAAAGTGAACACAAACAAACAAAAAAAAAACAGAAAGAAAATTTTGATGAAGTTTGACAGCTTGGTGTATTAAAAATTAAAAGAAGTTTGACTGAAGAATTCTTCAAATTTGATGGAGTAGCCTGGTTTAATTATCATATTCAAGATGTAGAGGTTAAGAGAGAGAGGTCTTCCTATTCCTCACTATTTCGTTATTCAGGAGGAGTTTGTCCTCAGCGATAGACCAAAGATGCCTTTTTACGTCTTGTTTTGTATGTTCGTTTATGACATAAAATGAATATTAATTGTAACATTTTCTTTTAAAAAAAAAAAAAAAAATCTCCTCCTACAAATCTTTTTATAAATATTTTTATCATTTAAAATTGACACATATCAGAACAAAAAAGAGGGATCCTGGTCTTCATATAACATAGGAGTGGGGGAGGCTGGTTTGGAAAGCGGCACGGGGAGAACGACGCGGATGGCCAATGAGAGAAGAAGGCATCGAACAGAGGTTCCTACCAAAGCTAGTTTCGGAATCTTCGGGATCACTGGCAGACTCACTGGGATCTTTGGTGTGCAACTAAGACATTAAGACTAACTAAAAACAACTTTGTTTCATGGACTTTAATTTTACAGAAGAAAGTTAGGTTTCTTTCCATTTTGTATATATGTAACAACTGAGCTTAATATTTTTTAATTTTGCATAAGGACTCTTTTGAAATTTCCATGACATTAGGTCCTTATCATTGTAAATATAATCATTATTTTAAAGTGAATAAGTAATGTATCTACCCTTAGATTATCAATGGATTAGATGTGTTTGGATAAACAATTTAATTAAAAGTTTATTCAATAAGTTTTTTTTGACATAAATTAAAAAAAAAGGTGCTTTCTTCGATATTCCTAATAATTTTGGAGTAAAAATTATCTTGTCCAATCAGAATGCGTCATCTCAATAAATAAGTCATGTTAATGGTTCAGTCAAATGACTATCACCATTTGATTGGACCACCTAAACAGGGTAAGTTATACTTGAGGTACTAGAGAATTCATCAAAAAGAAATTTACTTTCATAAGTTTCTCTTGTAAGCTTACTAAAATAAATTAATTAAAAAGAGTTTATAGGAATGTCATATATTATTTTTATAAGTTATTTTCATAAGTTTATTTTTGTAAGATGTTCTCATTATTTTAAATAAACTCTCTATAAACTCTTCCAAACGTTCCTTAAAACTATAATACAAGTTAGATTAAATTAAGAGTAAATATATTCTTATATACTCAATATTACACACATGATCACTTTAGAGATTTTTTTTTTCTAAATTTATGTAACTTGTGGCAACTTAAATAGGTGATGAGCATGAGTGCTCATTTTACTTCTGTTGGTTCTCAAGGTCACGATTCACGAAGCTCTCTGTAATGGCAGAACAAAGCAATGCAGCAAATGGAACCAATCAAACCACAAGAGAATAAAACCAAAAACTATGCTACAAGCCACACACACAGTAGTGAACTAAAAACACATGCAACAGTGATATCAGAAAACGAAATTAAAGGAAAGAACAAAAGATGAACATCGCGATTTACGTGGTTCGGCCGATGTGGCCTACGTCCACGGGAAATAGCAACAATTTCACTATAATGTCAAGAGGTACACAAGCTTTACAATAGAAATACCCTCAACATTGCTTCCTAATCTCGCCTTCCATATGTTTGACACAATGCTTCCAAGAACCCAAGATTGAATTTCTACTTCTATGCACTTTTACCCCTCTCACAATCACTCTATGATTTTCCCACAAGATAGAGTGTTGCTATTGAATGAGCTTCTTCTCACTTTTCCTATTACATGATATGCATATATAGTATGTTTAATTACTCTGTTGGTCCTCGAACTATTTGGGAATGTCTAAATAGGTCTCTAAACTAAAAAATTTTGAAATTGGATCCCTGAACTTCTAAATACTTTGCAATTGAGTCCAGCACTTTAAACGTTTGTAATTAGGTCTCTGAACTTGTAAATAATTTGTAATTAGGTCCTTCGGATAAGAGAAGAACATTATAATTAGAGTATCGTATAAATCTCTTTCGATGTTTTTTGTCAGTCTCGAAGGTTAGTAGAACCATTGGATCACCACAATAGCAAAGGTTTTAAAAATGTCTCATATCCTAGGGACCTGATTACAAATTATTAACAAGTTCAGGGATCCGATTACAAACGTTTAAAGTATAGGGATCTAATTACAAAGTATATCAAAATTCGATGACCCAATTAATATTTTTTTTTATTTAGGGACCTATTAAAAAATTCTCAAATAATTCGAGACCTGCAAAGTAATTAAATCTATATAATATAGATGTCCTTACAACAACCACTAATATAACATGATGAGTCATCAATCATTGTAAAGTCTTTAACCTTTGAAATTGAAGTTAGTTGTGATCAATAACTAACTAAGTAGCTCTGCTTTCAAAGATTTAGAGACATATATCACAACTTCAATGATCAACCTAACAAGATGCTCTTGTTTTTTAGGATGAAGATCTTCTATCCTAATTTCCTGTCACCTTCTTTGTCCCCCACCAATAATAATTTGACACTTAAGAAAACAAAATCACAACTTATTAATATTTATACTTATTCCCAATATTTGATTGGTGGGGGACACAGAAACACCATTTTTTTGGGACAGAAGATTTCTATCCTTTTGTTTAATTGGTATAAATCAAATCACCGAGAAAGAAGAGAAAAGGAGGTATTGCCTTTCAATGGATCTCACAATATCCTGTCTTTCCTTTTTGGGAGGTCCAGGAAGGAAAGAAAAACTTGAAAGTGGGCTCCATATATTTTCTTTTGAGTTTAATTGCTATGTATTGTCAGTGTAAAGATTTTTACACTGACAACCAATCAGAAATCATGATGTATGTGACTTTTAAGGTAATTAGGATAAAAGTCAATTACTTTAGCTTATGTGATAATTTCTGATTGGTTATCTGTGTAAAAAATCTTTACACTGACAGTGTATACCAATTAAATCCTTTTCTTTTATTCCAGTATTTATTAATATATTTTTCTCTTCTTTTCTTTTGCCAAACTCAAATAAATGAAGGAAAAATCAACATGTGTTGGTTTGAGTGGTAAGGGACTCAGACACCTTAAACAAGTGGTCAAAGGTTTGAACCTTGACTGTTGTGGATGGAGAAAACCTAATTGCGAACGGAGAACCTACTTCGTGTGTCCAATAGGTTTCCCGACGAAGATTAGTCTCTGCTAATGATGGTGGATGCTTCATACCTATATCATGGTTACCAAAAATAAATGAAGGAAAAATTTATTTCTTTTTTATTAGGTGATATCAAATATGGGGAGTGGTAACTCCTGCGCTCTTTCTTTGCGATATTTTGTTTGATAGTGGGGAAAAGAAAAGAATAGAGAAGTGGAGGAGTTATCTTCCTTTAGTAATTTGTATCATCTAATGAAAAAGAAGAAATTATTCTCAAACTTATTTAAATAACTCTACACGATGATAATTATTGAACAACTTTACTTTTTTTATAACACAAAGAATGTGTATAAATTATGGTTTATAAAAAGGAAAGTCATCCATTAAATTATTCCTAATGTCGTTCAAATTACACCTCTCTTTTTTTATCAATTAAGGAAAAAATAAAAAGGTTTTATTAAGTTTTTAGTCCCTGAAAAGTGAATCAGTTTTGGTTTTGTTTGTGCACTTTTTATTCATTGGTTTTGGTCCCTACAAGTTTCAAAACCAACTTTGGTTTTGGTCCATGTCATCACTATTTATCCGTTAAATGTTGACGTGGCTAGCGGACCGTCACTTCAGTACTGCTATGTAGGCTATTATAATATTTTTCTTTTTTATTATAATGTTATTATTTGTTTTTTATACTTTTATTAAATGAATGAAAGACTAAAATAACATTCAGGAACATTTCTAGGGTTTCTTAATACCTCTGTGACATTAAATATTATAAAATAATTTTAAAAACTAATATTTCATCATATGTGACATTAAATATTATAAAATTAACCTACAAAGTAGTTCTGACGTAACAGTCTGTTAGTCACGTCAACGCTTAACAGATGGATAATGACGACAGGGATCAAAACCAAAGTTTTTTGGAACTTGCAGGAACTAAAATAAAAAAAGAAATAGTACGGGAACCAAAACCAAAACTGACTCGCATTTTCAGGAACTAAAAACTTATTTAAACCAAATAAAAATGTGTATAAATTTTGTTGACACCACAAAAAGAATTCTTACCCCACTTCCTTCCATTTCTTTTCTTCTAGATCCAAAATATGTGTGATCCATGGAGCCTAAATCATCCCAACTCCCTTCCTTTCTTTTCTATCATGTTTTCTTTTAGGAAGATTCTATGGTATCCATCGGAAATCATACTCTTGCATATATGGATCAATCAGATGATGAGAACTTAGTCCCATATGACATTGATATGTCTCAATTAATTGAGGTGACATATTCTGATTGAACATAAGGTATCAAACCCTCTACTTTCTAAGGGTATCATAGCAACGTCCTATCTTTCCATGTTGCCAAAGCTTAATTTTCTTGCTTGCTTACTGACTGCTATACTTTTTATGGTCCAGGTTGTCGAAAATTAGCGTAGAGAGCTAAATTTCCAGCCAAGGTGTGTACGGGGTGAAAGCAAAAGGACACTCAATATTGACTGTGTTATTCAAGTGTTACAGAATATATTAAGGAACCATTCATAAAATTCCAAAATTGTAGGAAGAATGAGACCTCGGATATGTAATTTGACCTATGCTTACTACATTTGAACAAGACAACTAGTATCTTGCTAAATAAACATATACAGTAAACTTGTCCTATGACATAGCAAATATCGCCTACGAGGAAATTAACACATCATGTAGTCATATACCATCTTTCTATAAATATTGAATCATTTGGCAGAACGTTATTATTCAAAGTCTTGTTGAAAATATTTAGAAAGAAGAAAAGCAAGGTTGCGGAGATTTGAGAGAGATCATGTCCCCCTCCACTTTATTGTAGTGCCCTCCAAGGGCGAGTTTGATGATGAAAATCCATTAATTGGTACTCTTCATCTCTCCTCAATGGCTATCTATCTATCTATGCCTATCCTCAACTGCCCATTTTGGAGATCGAGCAGTGCTTCGACTTTCCCATTTTTCGTGGAAACCAACAACAGGGTTAACAAGAGCAGTTGAAGAGAACCATAGGCAAGCATGATCCCCTTTTGGTGTTTTCCTTGGCAACTATATATAGCAACCGGTCAAGCAATGGAAGTAGCGATTGTTGTGAATGACTCGGTGCAAGGCGCCGCGCGTTTTGGAGCTCACTCTGGATTTTTACTTGAACATACCTTGCTGCTGAAGAAAATGAATGTGGTGGTAGAATGGGGCTTGTACGTTCAACTCCTATAATATTGGGGTTGATCCAACGGTATATTAATATGTCAATGCGTCAAAAATTGACGGCAACAGGTCCATTTTCATAATATTGCTTGTGCTAAAGCTGTGGTGCGCCATGTTCGTGACAAATCACATATATATGCTTCCATTTTACTGTCTGAACTTCGAGGTAGTAGTGCTTTTGGTATTTGGCTCCTCTTTCCAGGGAGTGCTTCCTGTTATGACCAGGGCCTAGCTGACTGCAACAGTTGAGTTTGTAGATGATTGCATTGCACCCAAGATGAACATTAGGTAAACACTCTATTAAGAAGGGAATAAGGGTAGAAAAGTAATCAAATAATCATGCCATTAGTATGTTTAATATTATACTCGTACGTTAAAAAGCTTACATTATTATTATATCACTTCCTTTTTTAATAGATAATAAAATAAAATAAAATACACATTTTCCAATTCACACTCTTTTTAATTTTTTTAATCCCAAACTCAAATAATGTAACGTGTTAAACTTTTGAAAATGTACATATAATCGAAATCATTTTTTTTTAAACAATAATCGAAATCATTAGACACGTATAAAATGAGAATGAATAGCATAAATGATGAAATTATCCTTGCCGATAAGCCATAACACAGGGATGTATAGGGGGGGAAGGTGGGAATGGATGATCTCAGGTGTTTTATTTGACTGGATCTATAAATAAAAATTCTGTGTTTGTCTTTTTTATCTCCGCTTAGACGTCCGATAATACTCTAGGAGACTAATCTCTCACCGATCGGGTAAGAGTATATTCTAGGAAACCAAAAAAAATAATAATGGTTAGAATAAAACAAACAAAAAATTCCCAAAAAATTATGAGGATAGAAACTTTGTTAGATATTGGTGCAGACGGGTATTAAGTATGACAAATTTTAATTAAAGAGTTCTCTTATTTCAGTTTTAATTATGGTTTGGTTTGGGTTTCTTTAAAAGTTTTGCAAATTCAAATCTGAACTAATTGATTATGATTGATTCTGATTTTACTTTTTTGTGAAACTTAATCAAACCGATCGATAAAAATCCTCCATTTCTGAAAGGATGCTACAGGGTTCTTCGTACATATAATGAATGCTAGGGGAGTGAGGAATGAAAGGAGCCACTAGCCATTTAATCAATTAAAAAGTTTCAGGAATATTTACGTTCCACAATTTTAGACAACTTATATTTTTGTAGGGTTTTGTTAACTAGTGTTTTAAGGACACTAATTAAGTAATCAAGAAATGATAAATTCTTATTGGGAATCTAAGTGCAACATTTCTCAAAATGTTAAATACACTCATTTAATGAAAACTTATCACTTTTGATTCCTTAATCAGTGTCTTATAATTATCATTTGCCATTTTTATAACACAGTTATGAAATGAAAGCATTTATCTTTGTATTTATACTTTGCATTGTAAACTGAAAAAATGTCAATAAGTGTTGTCAAACTTCTTGTACTAAAACATTGCTCTTTATTCCCTCAAAAAAACATTGCTCTTTATTGAATACTAACATATAGTACCGTGACAAATCCAATTTTTTCCGGTATAGAATCAAAGAAACGAGGAGAAATTATACTAACGTCCTCTGAAATTTAATTTAGTTATACTTGAAATTACATTAATCTTTCCTAGTGGACATGGGTATAATTTTTAAAACAATAAAAATGCCTAGTATAGTTGAATAAACCTCCATAAAAATTAGTATAACTTCTCATGAAACTAATGTTGGAATGTACATGTCAAGTTTCAGCCCATATGCACACCAAACAACAAAGTTATCCTCTTTATTTCATCTGTTCGATCCTGAACAGCCAACCATAGACTTACTGAAATTATTTATTATCAGCCCCAAATTCTTCACTGATTTCAAATCACTGATTATTTGGGGTATTCCTAACTCACATTATGAAGATTAAAATAGATTATTTAAGCACTCAACAGTTTCCCATGAAACTTTTTATTTATTGGTATTGATTCCAAATAGCAAATTAACTGCAGGACAGCAAAGATTCATTCCATTCAGCATTTCCAGCAAGAAGCTGCAACAATTGGCTTTGTTTTCCAGCCAAGCACCAAGCACCCTTTCTCTTCCACAACTGTATATCCATCACAAACCTTGTTCTTAAGAAGCCACTGCTTAGCCTGAGCTACCATCTTGATAGGTGCAGCCTGAAACCCAGCCCTGCTCATCCTCCTGCGCCATTGGTCCACTCTCTCATGCCTCTCCATCCTCAATGGTCCCTCACAGCTCACTATATTCTTTATCTCCTCAGCAAAGTAAAACTGCTCCATCTTAGCCCTCTTAGTATCATACTTTGGCAACATAGCATCCAAGGAGTCAAAAATAGCAGAGTAATAGTGCAGTGACTCCATAAACCTCCCAAGAAAAAAGGGTCCATTGTGACTTGAGTCCTGCTCAACCATGACCAACACTTTTGGTGAAAGCCCGTGAATCATCTGCAGTACAGAATTCAAAGCCCCACGACTCTCTTTAACCACACAATGCAGCTGAAGGATGCTATTCACCACAAGAACCTCTTCCTCATTCACTTTTATGTCCTCAGGTTGCAAATTTTCCAAGCTCTTCTGCACCACTGAGAATACCAAACTAATGCCTAAATTGTTAGCGTAAACTTGGAGTTCATCACCAATGATCTGAAGTCTTCCGATGCAAAGGCCAACACCGGTGATTCGAAGGCGGCGAACGCCTTGACCGGAACGATTAGCAAGGCTTTGGATAAGTCCCCGCCACTGGTGGCCATGAGGGAGACCAAGGCTCATGCCTAAGTCTACCACATGAACAAAACTCTCACCCTCAAAGGCTTCCAATATTGTGGAATTAGCCACAAAGTGTCCAAACTGAATGTGTGGGCAGATTTCATAAACCAACCTGAAAGCTTCTTCCATTTTTTCAGAGGCAGCATCCATAATGTTCATCATGGGTTGCATCACCTCAATAGGACCATGTACTGGTTGAATCATAGTTAGCCTCTCAGCTAGGCCTTGCACAAAACAAGAGGCAACTCTTTGGAATGAAGAGCCAAATACTAAAGCATTGGCCTTAAGTTCAGATAATAATATGGAAGCATGTGATTTGTCACGACATGCCACAGCTTCAGCACAAGCAATTAGAAGTTGAACAAGCCTCATTCCATCAGCACATCCATCTTCTTCACCACCCTGATCAGAATTATTGATCATGTCTTCTGCTGCCTCTTCAACAGCTTCAGCGGCAAGATATCTTTGGGTGTAAGTCCATATGTGATCCCTGAAATGGAGCCTTGGCATGCTATTCACACTGCTCATCAGGTTGCTACACCAACTCCTACCTCCATTGCTGTTAAAATTTCCAAAGCAAACGGGGATGCTCACGGTTCTTTTTGTCCTCTTGGTTTCTCTGGTTGTTTCATCCGAAAAGGGTAGGATCAAAGTAGAAGAATCACTGCTTTCCAAAATAGGGAGATGAGAATAGGCATAGATACCCATTGAGGAGGAGTCAACAAGAGTGCCAAATAATGGATTTTCATCATCAAACTCGCCCTTTAAGGCACTATAAAGCGGAGGGGACATCTCTCTCAAATCTCTGCAGCAACCTAATTGATTCTCTTTTTTTTCTAAAGATTTTCAACAACGCTCTGAAACAACATTCTGCCAAGTAATTCAATATTTATAGAATTATTTGAGGTGTGCATTTCCTCGTAGGCGATATTTGCTATGTTGTGCATGACGTATATATATCAAATATGATTGGACAAGTTTACTATGTTCATTAGCATGATAGATGTTGTCTTGTTGATATGTAGCAAGCATAGATCAATTATGTATCCCAAGCATCGTTCTTCCTAGAATTTTGGAATTTCATCAAAGGTTTCTTACGGCAATTGGTTGCTGCAACATAACTTATTGGATCCTAAATTTTTTTGAAAAAATTCAATAAGATGGCTGACCTTTAAATGTTTGTAATTGGTTACCTAAATTTAAAAAAAAAATTAATTGAGTTTCTCATACACATCTTTATTAGATATATTTATTCTTGCATTTGTGGGTATCTGAATTTTATGAAAAATTTTAAACAAGTCTCTATACTTTCTCGAGTACCCTAAGCATGAATTGCTCAATTACAATTTTTTAAAAGTTTAAAAACTTAATTACAAACTTTTAAATTTTACGAACCTATTTAAAATTTCAAAAAAATCCGGAACTAGTAGAGTAATTAAACCTAATTTATTCCATAATTAACTAATATTATCCATGTTTGTAACTTTCTTTTTTGTCCTATACTTGTGTTTTATTATAGTGTGGATTAACCCAACAAAAATCTTATATAAACAATCAATTCTGAGTGACCCATGGAAAGAATGAATCAAGGGAATCACAAAATGACATGAGCGCGTATCACCAGATTATATGAAGCCGATGAATAACTAAAAATCAAGAAATTTTAATTGTTATCTATTATTAGCGTAAAATTTTTTATATTGTCAATCAATCACAAATGATGATATCATGAATGAATTTTAAGGTAGTTAAGATAAGAGTTAAACATTTTTACTAATATAATAATTTATGTTTGATTAACATTATAAAATATCTTTATACGAATAATACATATCAATTAAATTATATTTAGAACTCTTTTTTAACATATGGTTGGGTTTATTCCCGTTAATCCACAACGTCACAAACCAAGGGAACACATAGCACGAGCAGTGAAGCAAAAACTACCGCTTTCAAATAAGGATAATTGGTATGGAGTATGAACTATTACGTAAAGATTTTTTTACACGGTTAATTATTAATAATTTGATACTTCATCAAAATATTTAATTTTTATCTTAATTATCATAAAAATCACTCATACAATAATTTTTGATCAATTGACAGTATAAAAATATTTTACATTCACACCACATATCAATTAAACTCTACAAATAAGCCGAAGTGAAACATAAGATGTGTTTCAAAGAGAAAGATATGGAAGGATATGAGAGGGAAAGGAAGAGGAAACAAGAAGATGGGGGAGTTATTTCTTTAGTGTTTGGATGTTAAGTGAGGAAAAGTGATAATTGAAAGTTATATATTTAATTTAAAATTAATGCATTTCTCCCGTCTTACCTTCTTAATTTGAGGACAAAGATTTTTGTGCTTTAAAAGAAAAAGAAGGGGCAACACGTTTCCCTCATCGTCCCGTCCTTTACATCATTAAAAAAAACTTAAAAATAATGATTTTAGTTCCTTTTTAACATTACCTTACTTACCTGTCATTCAAACATGGCATAAGGTTGATCAAAATTCAAACATGGCGTAAATCAATTCCAACTTTTTCCAAATACATGTATATGATTATTTTAAGTGATCATGTCTCCATTAATTATATTTAGAGTGCGTTTGTTTTAGATTATTTGATCATAAAAATCATTTTTTTAAGTTAAAAATCATTTTTAGTGATTTTAATTGTGTTTGTTTAAGATTTTTTAGGAAATCATTTTTAAAAAAAAATGATTGGACCAAAATGAGAAGCTATTCCATTTAGCTTCTCACTAAAATCTGATTCTATAAAGGAGAGAGAAAATATGTTTGTTACAGATTATGAAAAAATGATTTTCATTTAATCTCCAAATTATTTTATATGAAAATTATTTTTTCATAATCTATAACAAACTGGCCCTTAATCTTATATTCATTTAATAATCTCTAAAATCAACATTACATCAAGTGTGCACAAGCTGAACTACAATTATTTGCTTTGTGAAGAAATTGAATATTATTATATCAAATACTTATAATGCACCAATGCATGTTGGTCTAAATGATAAAGAGATTGATTCCTGTTAAATAAGATTTCAAGTTCAAGCCTCGTAAATATAAAAAAAAAAGTCGAGAGATTTTGTTCCCTTAAATTTTTCTTTCCAACTAAACCCAATTAGTCAGAATTCAATATAACTTTTGAATATCGAGGGTGTTGGAAAAAATAACCAACTTATTAATGCTATCAAACTTAACATATGATCGTTAGGATAATATATAATTTAATAATTAAATTAACAAATTATTTGTAAAAAAATATTAATAGAGAAAACACATGTCTTATAGATAGAGTATGTAACGTCTAACCCATATATATTATTTACATACATTCACCAAGATTTAGAAGAAAAGAAAATAATTGATAGCATTTTACATGGTTAATATGATTAGCAATGGATGGAGTAGAGTGATAAGTAATATGGAGTAGAGCAGTAAAAAAAAAAATAAATAGCCAATTTGGTCCCTGAAAGTGTAAGGCGGTATCAACTTAGTCCCTGAATTTAACTAAATAGCAAAAATGTTCCTGAAATTGTAAAACGTTAATCAACTTGGTCCCTCCGTCAACCCCAGCTAGCTGACGCCGTTAACGGCGCTGATGTGACACGTTAAGTGCCCTGTTGGCACCGTTGTCACTGGTTAGGTGGTGTCCACGTGGTCAGGGACCAATTTGAAATTCTGAACCAGTGACTAAATTGATACTCGCAACTCTGAACCAGGGACTAAATTGATACTCGCAACAATTCTTCTTCTTCTTCTTCTTTATCTTTCCCCTTTCTCTCTCTGCTCTCTCTCTCTTTGCTTCCTCTATCTCGCGCTCTCTCTCTAACCACCCGTCTATAGACGGGTCCTTTCTCTCTCTGCTCTGTCTCTCTCTCTCTCTCTCTCTTTGCTTCCTCTATCTTGCGCTCTCTAACCACCCGTCTCTAGAACCATCCGTATATAAACGGGTGGTTAGAGAGAGAGCGCGAGACAGAGGAAGCAGAGAGAGAGAGCAGCGAGAGAAAGGGGAAAGATAATGAAGAAGAAGAAGACTGTTGCGAGTATCAATTTAGTCTCTGGTTCAGAGTTGCGAGTATCAATTTAGTCCCTGGTTCAAAGTTTCAAATTGGTCCCTGATCACGTGGACACCACCTAACCAGTGACAACAGTGCTAACAAGGCACTTAACGTGCCACATCAGCGCCGTTAACGGTGTCAGCTAACTGGGGTTGACGAAGGGACCAAGTTGACTAACGTTTTACAACTTCAGGGACGTTTTTGCTATTTAATTAAATTCAGGGACTAAGTTGATACCGCCTTACACTTTCAGGGACCAAATTGATTATTTACTCAGAAAAAACTTAACTCATTGTTTGAAAGTTCATTAAGTAATAGAGTGGAATGTGTAAGGAAGAAAACCAAAACCACTCCATTTACTCAAACCCTTAAATTTTCTTACCCTTCAATTTGGGAGATTTGAGATGGAGTAGAATATAAACTACTTCATACCCTTTGTTATTCAATTCACTCAAGTAATTACCATTGTGATATTCAAACAATGCTGGAAGATCTCTCATTCATTCCCTCATTAAATTTTCAAATAATATGATAATATATTTTTATATTTTCACTTCATTTCATTTTAAAATCACTTCATTATTAACTATTTTACTTAATTTTCTTCAAAACGCTCAAAAATAACCGTAGGTGTAACCAACTTCTTTTATGATAGAAAAAATGGGACCCCTTGTCCGAAAAAAGGGACCCCACATCCATATGCAAAACTTGGGAACGGTCTTTTTTCTTAAATGCTTATTTAACTAGTATCCGTAGTAGTAGAACACATCTCATTAATTGCCGACTTCATCGACAAGTAACATAATAACAGGGAGAAAGAACCAACAGATCGACATAGCAAAGTTGCTTCCAGAAGTTGAATATGGGATCCGAAATGAGTCCCATACGTTCCTTAATGTACATTATAATATTGTGTAGTACGTCATAATCTGTAAATGAATTATTAGTTGTTAGTATTCCCAGATTTCTTGTAACTAATATTTTTATTTTTCTTTTAATTTTTTTCTACTAGACTAACGGGAAACTCTTGTTCGATGTGGCCAGTGTGGAATATGCTTAGCTTCAAATCCTACGACAACATATAATATGTATCTATATTCGAGTAAGCACCATTTTGAGTTAGTCCTAGGCTCCATCCCAATGCCCATGGACCTGTCATCTCGCCAAACAGCTTTGATTCATTTCACACGATGTCAAATAAGATAATAATACATTGAATCTTGTTATGCACAGGTATGAAGGTCGGCCCAACACTTATTGAGGATTAAAGCAAATTTTATGGTGAGATTTTTTTAAAAATTAATACAATAATTTTTTCATACAAAATTAATAATTTTGTGCAAAATAAGGATTTGATCCCTAAAACCTTGCAGCTAATGGTAAGTTTTTATACTAAATGAGCTAACTTATATTTATTGATATATCAAACATATCAAAAAGATAATATAAAAAGATACAAAATTAGTTTTTTTTTAAAGAAAAATTTGTTTTTTGAGAGGCCTAAAGCAAAAGCTTCACTTGTTTTACTCTTGGGTCGGACATGCATGCAGTTAAGCAGCATTTAATTTAATCCAATTTGCATAGTATGGCATACGTAGCATTAAACTGTGACAAAAGAAAGGGTACAAAATAAAAATCCTCATTGAAGATAAAATTATTAACTAATCAACAATTAGCAACTCTTTGAGAGTTTAGTTTTATCTCAACATTTTAGATTTAAAATTATTAATGTTAAAGCTTTTACAATAAATGATCTACTTAAACTTATTTTTAAAAAATAGACGCAACACAAAAACTTCTTATACTAATAAAAAAAATTGGTAAGCACAATGATATTGAGTTTTTATTTTCGACTATATTTAAGATAGGAATGACAACGGGGCAGGTCGGGGGCAAGGAATACTCCCTCGCTCCCTGTCCCCTTCCCCATCCATGATCCCCACTATGGGGAGTTTTTCTCCCCCAGTCCCCGTTTCCCGTAGGGAGTTTGGGGACCTTAAAAATCCATTAAAAAAATAATAGGTAATAAATTTTATATAAATATAACATTTCATTTATATTATTTAATAAAAAAATTATAAAAAATAAAAATTAATATTTTAATTATAATGCTTTAATTATAATTTATAAAAATCATATAAATATGTTCTTTTATATCATTTTATATTTATAAGTTAGTTTAATACTTAATTTTATCAAACACTTCAAAGTTAATCGGCTAATTTTTCAGCTATCGACTATAATTATAAGCTTTTAGCTAAAAATTAGCTCATCAATCATAAGCTAGCTTATGAACAAAAATTTTCAAACTGAACGTGAAAGGAAATGCATATAGGCACTCACAAGTGTCTTATAGCATATCCATACATTTAGTTAAGGTCTCTCTCTCATACGATACTGGAGAAATTTTTATACGTTGCCAATTTAACATACTAAATCAACCATTATGTCTTGGCTATTATGGGATGTTGGCATCATTTGGGTCCAGTAATTTATGAGTTACGTCCACATAAGTTGTTATAGGTTCAAAATTTTGATTATTTCAATAATGGATTATATCGATAATCGATTATAATAGAATCAGTTTTATGTTTGGATATATTTATTGAAAAGAGATTATAAAATATTTTATTTTGTTTGGATTGTCTAAAAAAATCACTTATATGTAGTAAATTACTAAAAAAGATATGAAATTATTTATATAATTTAATAATATTTATTTTGTAGTTAGTTTTGTATGGGTGAAATAGGAAGAATGATATTGGTTTCAAAATAATCTAACAGCTTTTTAAATAAGCTTCAAACTTCTAACTTCTCTAAATACAACTTTTTTCTCATAAAAACAGCTGTTTTAAAATTTAATCAGTTTATCCAAACATAACAGCTTCTTCTAAAAAAGAGTTGTTATCATGAAAAACATCTGTTTCAGTAAGGTTTAATCTTATCCAAACACCCTTTTAATGGAGGTTTCTACTCCTCATATGATTTCTTCTAAGTTTGTTTTTTGGGCTTAGATCTCATTTATTTATAATAAATAAAAAAATTAACATTAAAAATAAATTTTATTCTAAAAGTATATAATTTTTTTCCTAATATTGGACCTCGGAAAGAAATGGAAGCAATGTACCTAGGCTACATCATAACTGGATTACTTTCTTTTTTGTTTGTTTATTTCTTCACAATCATCCATTTTCTTAACCGAATGGTCATTTTCAACTTTCACTTAGCATGGTTACTTAGCTTATATCTTTCAAAGTTGACTTACACTTTTTATTTATTTATTTTCTTTTTGTTGATGAAACTTGACTTTCGGACGGTAAATTGGCATTACACCAAGTTTCTTGCCACACTAAGGTCTTACCGTACAAGTGATGATGAAGACCGAAGAACAAAATCACAAATAAATTTTGTATTTTCAACATCACAAGTAAAAATGTGGGAATTTACTTTCAAAGGGGCACTGATGGGCCTGGTAGTCGTTAGTATAATAGTATTGTGCTATTAGCCTTATCACGGAACATTTTGTTGTCACGAGGCCTACTGAAATTGTTTTTATCACAACCATGTGGAATTGGGCCACCTCAGGTCCATTCCATTTTTTCATGGGTTTCTCATGTGAGTAATTTATTGATTTGAAAACATGTTTTTTGTACACGCGTATATCCTCCAACTGATAGTCGAAAATTAATCCCTTTCGAGATGTAGAGATCATCGAAGTGAGTTTTGTCTCTCCCAAGCCCCAATAAAGTTTTTTCCATATACATGACAGCAATAAAACCCCTGATAACATACTTAAGAAACCTATCTATCTATCAATCATGTTGGACCTTGTTCATAAATACAAAGTTATTTGTGAGAGTGTACCCATTAAGCATTTCAAAAATAAAAAAAACAAATAAGGTTCATGTATCCAAATAGAAATAAAAACTAATTTTGACCGATATGAAAAAAATAAAATCATCTCTTGTTGTGCTTGAAAGGTATTGGGTACTATGTTTTTTCCCCTTTTAAGGTAGTCCATGTTTATTTTATAAATTCCTATTTTAGTTGTCGAAATATTAGTAACATTAAATAGTCGTCAAATAAATAAAAAATTGATCATCCAATGATATTAGTTTTGGTCTCGTTAAACAGCAATGTTAACTATTTTGATACCACAACATTTTCATCTGACTTCCAAATTAATATTATAATTTTTTTCAGTACCTAACTGATTCTATAAAAGATTTTCGAGGACACAAATGAAGATTTTACTCTTTCTTTTATAATGTTAGTAGGTCTACCAACTTTTAACTTAATTAACGTTGGTTCAAATCTTTAAGATGTAAAGATTTGGATGTGATGTTAGATCACAGAGGTTTTTAGACCATCTGTTCCACCCAATCAAGAATTTAAAATGAGGTTCACAACCTTTATTTGAGGTTTCAATATTGTGGTTGTGATAGTTTTTATAACTATATTGTGGCTGAAACTCGGTCCCATTTTTCCTCAATTATCCATAATCATAGTAAATGTAATGAAATTATAATATTGACTGCAATTTAAAGCCTTTCATCCAATGCTTACACTCTAATGTAAGCAATCCAAAAAACGAAAATGTTAGTGAAAGTTAATTTTTGATATATTAAACACATTAGTGTCAGTTAAAACCTAAATTTTTTGGATAATAATTTCATTCATCCAACCCATTGAAACCAACTACTAAACTCCCAAAATGGTTATGAATCAACTGGCGCATTTCTATCCTATGGAAACTATCCAGCAGCCTTACATGCTGTGAGAAATGCAACCCCGTAGAGAGCCACAGGGCTTCACTTACTTAAAATCTCAAACAAACACGTGAAAAAACAAGCATTGATAATGGTACTTGAAATCGAGGAGACACTAATACATCAGAACCTTGAACAGACGAATTACAATTATCTACTTGAACAATGGTACACCTATTTAAAAAGAATGATGACATAAAAGATTACAAGCTATATTGTTTAAAGGATTCTTCACCATAGGTTAAGACGAGAGAGGAAAAGGGATGAGAAGATTGGAAGGAAAAAAAAACAAGGAGGTGGAAGAACTGGGACATATCTATATATTTCTATTTTGAAATTAAGAGGTGGAAGAAGGCAACTAGGCAAGAGATTGAAGTAGAAGAAACAGAGAAGTTGACTAAGAGAGTGAATTATTAGGCAACTGAATTATTAGACTCTGCTTCTAACTGCTACCCATAGGAAGGTGCACAAGCTATGCAAGCTAGAATGAGAATAGCAGAAGAGGCACCATCCTCTTCAAGATTGGAGCTGCTTCTCTTGAATTTGCCAGCTTTTCCTTTGTTGCACTGAATTGGTTTTTGCTGTTGCTGATTCTGCTGTTGTGGTTGCTGTTGCCTGTTCCTCTTCATTGCTTCTTCCACTTTTGACACCATAATTTCCTTTAAAGATGTTAACCAAACTCAAATCAAACTGAAATAGAAAAATAAGACCAAAGATAATTAAGATTGTGCAGGGGAAACAGCATACATGGATCTCCCCCTTTTATAGAGTTCACTGGTACAAAAATGCCCTTGCTTTCTGCCAGTTATCACTTAGCTATCAGTTACTCCAATTGATATAAGGTTGGGCCCCAATTTTATAAATTATTATGAGATAGATGCCAACGTAGCAAGTTTTGCTCTATATATGTTTGAATGTAATAAGACCACAAGTATAGTACTGCTGATAACTACAAGGTAGGTACCATAATCACAGAACACTATTTTACACTGATATGTCAATCTTGTATTCCAAGATTTTGCAAATCTATAGTAAGTATATTAACACTAAACAACAAAGAATTATGATTTTTTATCACACTTTTTTTGTATACTTCTTTTTATATCTACTTTATAATCATTGATCAACAAACTTTTACTTTAGAAACAACAATAGACAGATGGTAGATGATTAGAATTTAGGTGTAAAAACTAGTGTGATAAAACAAAAGTTGTAAGATGATATTTATTAAATCAACAAACCAAGTTCCCCTCTAGGCACCAGAAAAAAAGAATGCACATAGGTAAACTGAAAAAATGGATGTGTATAGATGATTGTATAATTAGTTAATTACATAAAATGAATGTGATAACATAATGTAATTGCCAGCCAAGAACTGGAACCAGGCTTTTCTTTTATTCTGTGTCATAACCACTGCTTAGGAACAAATACAAGTAATCATTAGTTGAAACTGCAAGGTTTATGTAATTCTTCTGGCGATCTGGATGGGCATGGTCATCCTCTTGGAATGCCTCATTATTGATGATAGAATCAAATAATAAGAACGATAATAATTTAGCTAATTATTGAAGTCAATGATTAGTACATGCAGAAGCTCATATAATGTTGTCAACAAAAAAGAAAACATGCCTATGAATTTAAATCTGAGCAACTACCATTGTATGACAAAAATACTATCATTTCAATGACTTAATTCAATTTAGAAAAGATAGATACGAAGAGGTCAAAAATAGCAATATATTTCAAGTCTTTGTTCGTCATTAACGTCGCACAGGGAGCTCTTGTCGTGACCCAGTGGGATAGAGAGCTCTTCATGTGCGAAACCATGTGAGCATGTGCCCAACTTCTTGTCCTCTTCTACCCTGATCCACTTCCTTTGGGCCCAACGGTTTTCTTTCGTGACTTATAATTAGCTGTGGTCTGCGGATTTTCTAATAGCTTGAGCTACCCGCATTACTATATTCTTATTTATTATAGTTTAATTGTTATATAATATTAGTATAAAGTTTTTTATACTATCAATCAATTAGAAATCATGGTATAAGTGACTCTTACGATAGTTAAGATAAAATTCAAGTATTTTTAATGATGTGTCAAATTATAATTGGTTGATAGTGTAAAAAATCTTTACACTGATAATATATACCAATTAAAACATATTTAATATATCTAACATGGAAGCTCCGAATAATCAACTTATAACCAAAAATAATGATCATAACTTAAACCAAAATTGATCATGAACGTAGATTTAAGGTCTGTGATACTAAAACATTTCACGCATCTCTAAGTTGGTACATGAATTTGAGAAAAAGCTAGATACACAATATTTAAAGTGATGTGTAATTACATTTGTTTATGTGATTGAATTAAAATAAAAACATGTGAAAAATAAAAGAAAACTGTATATAATTAAGGATTGAATCGGTATATATTATTGGTATAAATATTTTTATATTATTAATCAATTATAAATTATCAAATTATTAGAAATATCTGACTCTTATTATACAATTATCTTAAAAATTACATATAGAATAATTTATCATTGGTTAATAGCATAAAAACATTTATACTAATAATGTATCAAAATTAAATTTTATAATTAAATCATATCATATAATATGGAGTGAGATAGATATTTTTATATTCATGAATGAGCCCTTAAAGAGGTGAATGTACCAAAGCCACTGAAAAATCCTTATATCTCTCATGTTTATCATTGCACTCCACGTGACCAATTTCTTTTCCACAAATGATAATGTTATGAAGTTGTATAATTTTATATGATGAAAAATTGTGATTGGCTTATGTAAAAAAATATTTATTTTTTTTTTTACTGAATAAAAAAAATATTTCTCTACATCAATCAAACTATAAACTTAACGATATAAAACATATAAATTGTTAAAAAATAAATGATGGGCGAAATAAATATATTTCTTCATCTTTTATATATTACGAATCAACGTGTAAACAGACTTGAATCATGATTCATGTGCCGTACATGAAGTCAAAAGAATGAACTAAGATTCACTCACCTTTTTCTGGTATATATAAGAGGTAATACAGTTTTTGAAAAATGATAAGGGAGAAAAAAAACTTTGAAGGTTGATTCAGTTGATAAGAATATGACTCATATTTTATAAGGATATGAGTTCGAATCCTACTGTCGATGTTAGGATCTTATAGGTGAGTAATTTATAAATACCTCTATAAGCGCTCTTTGAGTCGTGAGTCATGCCCCGACCCTGATGAGCCCCGGATACCCAACTCACCTAAACTTTTTGTAACCAAAATTTAAAAAAAAATATTATTTTAAAAAAACTATAATGAAGGTCGATGTTTGGGGTATTCAGATTCAAACCAATCCAAAAAAATCGTAAACCGAACAAAATCGAGTTTTATTGTATTCTTTTTAAAACTAATTGGATCGAATCGGTTTTCAAATTTATTTTTGAAACCAAACAAAACCAAACTGGATTGCATATATAAAATTTAATACTTATTTTATTCTATTATGTGACGCCGTATTTAGATTATTAGTGTATAACAGATTACCCTATCATAACTTCATATTAGACTATTTGTTGGTTTTTGTTTTGCTAATGATGATTATTAGTTTGATCCGATGTAATTTTCTATTATTTTTAATGTTCCAAACATAAATTGATAATTGTGAGTTCTTAATGTTTTAATTTTTAGTATTTTATTTGTTATATCTCTTGATGTTGTTTAGACTTACGTTTTAGTTATTGTGTTGATAAAAATCGAATCATTCAATCCAATCCAAACCGCTTTTAATAGGATTAGATTGGTTTGGATTTGATACAAGAATCAATTTAATCCAAATCAAATTGCAACTTGTTTTTATATTTAGATTAGATGACTTTTTTGTTCAAAATCGATCCAAACCGATCTGCGAACACCCCTAATCGTTGTCATAAAAAACATTTATTTATGACCAAAACTTTTCCTTCAGAATGAAACATAATTTGTCATAGATAAATTCCTAACATGCTTAATTATGTAGTTATGTTTTCAAAAAAAATATAATATATGTATTATTTTGTATAGTCGAGATACAATAAATACTACACAAATTGTTAGGTAATGGTATACTCTTATAAATTGCTAGGCTTTGTTTGGTGAAAGGAGAGGAGGGGTGAGAAGAGATTTTATAATGAGGGAGGGGAAGGGGAGGGATGAGAGAAATTTTAATAAAGGGGAGGGAAAATAACACTTCACATTTTGTTCATACGAGGATGAAGAGATTTTAAAACTAATTTATTTATACTCTTATAATTTTGGATTTCAAAATATATAAGTAGGGATTTTTTAGTCAATGCATTTAAAATATTTTAAACTCCTCCCCTCCAAATCCCCTAATATTCAAGGGGAGCAAAATTGAGTGAATAGTAATTTTGCTTCCCTTCATTTCCCTTTCATCTCTTTAAAAAATTGAATCAAATCAGAAAAATTTATAAAAATCTCATTCTCTTCACCTCCCTCAGCCAAACACTGTTAATCTCCACAACTAACCCTACTGATAAGACATGGAAATTAATTTGGAGAAAGTGTACACCAATTGAATTAATACAGAATCAACACAAGCATAGAACTAGAGCGAAATTGGCAGCAAAGAAAGAACTGCAACTACCATATTGCAGGTGAAGCTGGATTACACAGAGGCACAAAGGAACTGTGGGCGCTGCCATCACCCATCGGCCATTCACCCCTGCCCCCATCCCTGCTATAGAATACATTATTGCCTCAAATATCAGTAGTATTTTAACGTAGAAAATGTTTTGAATTGTTATAATAAGATATTTTTTCCAAGTTAAGCATGTACCAGCAACGTTCCATATAGTTGATAGATAAGTAGATTCTTAAGCATCTTATCAAGAGTTTGATTGATGTCGTGTGTATGAAAAAGACTTGTTGAAAGAGACAAAATTCATTTCAGTAATTTTTACGTCTTAAAAAAAATTAGTCTCCGACTGTCACCTTGTGCACAAAAAAAAAAAAAGTTAAGCATGTTAATTAAATGCTAATAATATATGTGATATTATTAAACAGCCATGCTTTTGAAGTTGAGGTTGATATTGATGTTTGCCGTGAAGTTCGCTGAATGAAAATGAAAGGGGCTAAGCTTCGTATACTTAATGTTTTGTTGCGATTGAAACTGACAAGCAAGTAGGGGACATGAACCCATAATTCTAGGCATGCATGGCCATGAGTTTTAGAAAATGGGATGTTGGCCATTCTACCACCAAGCCATTTTGATTGGTTTGACCCTCCAAGGGGTTTTATGGAGAACTTGGTTGACCTCGCGACTAGCTTAAATTCATTGCTTGTCTAATTTTCATTCCAAATAAAAATTCATCTTTATAATATCATATTCACTTTGTAGTTTTTTTGGAGGTTCGTGTACAACTCTCCAAGCAGCGAATGACAAAGCCATGTTTTGGTAGGGCAATTCTTTTAAGCTAGATCATATGAAGAGGTCATGTGACAGACACGGACGGATCTAGAAGTGGGTGTTCACCCCTCCCTCTAACATAATTTTGTAAAATTAGTTATATATATATAGTATTTTTCATAAAAAAAATATCTTATTATAAATATTTATATATATATATATATATATATATTATATATATTCGGTGCCTTCCTTTAATATTTTCTCGATCCGTCCCTTGTGACAGAGACAGTACTAGTTGCTAAAGACTTACAATTTCGCTCTCTTTTGATGTATTGGATGAATCTGAGACATCACAATTGGTTCTTCACGAACTATATGCAGCCGGCATGTGCTAGGTGGTACTGTATATTAGAGAAAATAAGTGGGGCATAGCAAAGTAGAGGGGTAAGTAAATGAACTCAATCATTCAAGTGGTTTATCGAGTAAAATATAGACTTAGCTGATTCCTTCATTTATCATGTATACGTATGGTAAAAGAACAAGGGTTAAACCGTCAAAGTATTGCAACAAACTTGTCTTGTTGAGTCAACTTTGAAAAAACTTGAATTGAGTTGAAACCTGACCTTTCTATTCATTTTTTGATTAACAATTGATTCATTCACCCGTAAGTTCATTTGTTTTTTGGTTGAAAGTTCATTTTTTATTATTGAGCACGCACGGTGTCTATATAATCAATTTGAATACAAAATTTGGTCAAGTTAATAATTATATCATCGTTTAAATACTAAACTTGTAATCAAATTCATGAATAAGATTTACACCAAAAAAAATTCATGAATAAGATTTTCGTATGTTGCCTGATAATTTCTCATGGGCATGGGACAAATCATATTTGCTGTATGAATAACAAAATGAAGGATGAGGAATGCAAGGAAGCCAAGATTGTTGGGAAAATAAGTAGATTTTCCTATAATCATATTTATGGAAACGAAATAAATGCCTAATAATAACACATAAAATTGATAATAATTATGTCTATGTCTTCGGACTGCTGCAGATATTTTACTGAAAAGAGAAATATATAAAATGTATAAAACACTTATAACCTCTCACAATCCACAATCCAATTACACCAAAAAATTCAGCTTTTCTTTCACTATGCTTTTCTCTCAGATGCTTAATTTTCTCTCGTGTTTGGAATGAATTGAATTGTTATGTTGCTGATGGGATGCCTTATTTATAGGTGCAAAGGCTTCCTTCTTAACCACAAACTTTGCCAACCAATTCTAATTGGTTTTCCTATTTTTGTCAAGAAAAAATTGTTCCTTCTAAGTATAGGTTGACAGCTTATGCCAACAAAGATTACCATGGCATGTCATGTTTGTTTAGGTGGGCATATATTGTGATAGATCCAGTATGCGCAAATTGAACACATATATACCCAATTCCAATCCATATGGTTTGGGTGTTGGGTCCGGAGTCGAACTATATGTCAAGCCCAGTCCTGGATTGACTGAATTGAATTCAAAATAGAAGGTAGCTAATGGCCTTCGAGACCCCAAAGGATTGATGGACTACCTAGTTAGCATGTGTTTTTGATAATGTAAAAAAATTTACATTATCGATATATCAAAATTAAATTTATATAATAATAATATAAATTACTTATTTAAATTTTAAAATAATAAATTTAATTTTGATATAGTATAAAAAAATTTATATTGTCAATCGATTATATATTATCATATTTTTGACTTTTGGTATAGTTAATGTGAGAATATTTTTAACTATGTACCAATGTATAATTAAATGACCGTATAAAAAACGTTTACCCTAATAATACATCAAAATTAAATCCTAACAGGATTAGATACTCACAATTTTACTTAATTAGATTATACGTATTTTGGTTTTTATTTGATAATGTAAATGATATTTTAAAATCTTTCTACCCTCATCTCCATCATTAATTATTTTTTTTTAAAACCAAATTATCTCTATCCATGAAAGGATAACAGTTATATTATGTTACATAAAAGTAGGAGATTTTAAACCAAATACAAATTAGTTGATAATCCTCTCGGTGTAACTGGATAATCATATAAAAGAAATGGGAGAGAAAAATATCAACAACTGGCTAGCTTCTCATCACTAAGTCTAGGAATGCAAAGTGGTGGTATTCTGCTTTCCATAATGTCACTGTGGTGGTTGGAGCTGGTGTTCTAAGATTTCCCTATGCTAGCTTGGATGGTTTGTGTTCAACTTTCTACTAAATTACCATTGTCAAACCAGAGCATCAATTCTTATAGTCACAACCACCTAACACATGTCCTAATTGTAATCAGGAATCACTTTTTAATGGGTATATGCTTGTACCAGTTACATTAACACGTTTCATTGTGCTGGTGCCGTAATAATGACTCTAAAATAAATAAGAATGTATTCACTATTAAATCATTGGGTGGGTTGAAATCTAAACGATATTATCGAATTAAGGGTTATTTGACTACTTTAAAGACATATTCTTTATATTTTGTCATATTTATATTTTTAATTATTTTTAATAACCGGATTATAACACTTGTCAAAAAAAAAAAACCCGCATTATAACAAACTTTGAAAACGGACAAATTTTATAACACTAGACTGCACTAGTGCCCTCTTTATTCTACTTGAACATGTATATGGCATGTTAAGTTTTGTAACAACTAGTGCATGTTCATACCTGAAAAACAATTTTTGTTACGAAACTAACTGTTTTTAAGATATAAAAAGTGTGACAAAAGTTTATATTGGATTTAATTTGTATACATTATCAACTAATTATAAATTGACACTTCATTAAAAATGTTTGACTCTTATCATAATTATCTTAAAAGTCACTCATATCATGATTTCTGATTGGTTGACAGTATAAAAAATTTTACATTGACAATGCATAACAATTAAACTCATTTATTTTTTTTTGGAAAAGTTCCTTAAAAGTGGGATTCACGATTAATATGTTAATCAGTTAATATATTGGCCAAATTTTAATTAAAGTAATTTATAATACATATCAAATATAACTCACTAATTGATCACATGTTTTGATTTGAAAAATGCTTAGGTGTTTATCACATTTGCCTGCGTGACATAAATAGCATATATGTAAGCAAAAAAAAATGTAGGCTTAGATCAAATAGTAAAAAGCATAGAAATATAAATTTTTTTTTATCAAAAAAAAAAAGCATAGAAATATAAGATGATGTTAGTATAAATATGTGTGCGTTACATTGTTGTTCAATTTTCATAAACGGAAAGTAAATAGAAAACAATTTTTGTATTGATGTTAGATTATTAAATTCTATAAATAATAATGATGTTTCAAAAGAATTTAAAACTTTTTAAATAAGATTATTGATAATTTAATTATATGTTTATCTTTAACTTTTAAAAAATTAATTAACAATTATACTTTTAAAACAAATTTAATGTCGACGGGAATAAGATATAATAAGGATTCAATTAATATGCATTTTTAGTATAAATAGATTTTTTGGATTGTCAACTAATCATAAATTGTAGCATCATTAAGAATGTTTGACCTTTATCATGACTACTTAAGAGTCGCACATATAATGATTTGTGATTGATTGACAGTGTTAAAATCTTTAAACTAACATTGTATCAAAATTAAACTCATAAAGAAAGAGTTAAAATGTGTTAGAATGTAAAGATTTTTAAACCGTCAATCGATTATATATTATCATATTTTGACTTTTGGTTTGTTCACATAAGGGTCAAATATTTTTAATGATGTAACAATGTATAATTAAATGGATTTGTATAAAAAGAATTACATAAAAATAAAATCCTATTAATATTAGCGATTTTACTTAATTAAGTATACATAATTTTGGTTTTTTATTTGATAATGTAAATGATATTTTAAAATCTTTATTTTTCATCTGCATCATTATCTTCTTAAAACAAACTTTATCTCTATCTATATAACAGAAGATAACTGTTAGATAAAAGTAAGAGATTTGAAACCTAATACAAATAAGTTCCTAATGCTCTCAGTCTCAGTGTAGGTGGAGGATAATCATGGAGAAGAGAAGTAAAGAAATGGAAGAGAAAGATATCAACAGCTGGCTTCCCATCACTAAGTCCAGGAATGCAAAGTGGTGGTATTCTGCTTTCCATAACGTCACTGCCGTGGTTGGAGCTGGTGTTTTGGGATTTCCCTATGCTATGTCTGAGCTTGGATGGTTTGTGTTCAACCTTTTGATTTCACAGCATTTGCAAAATAGATATGTTATACACTTCTTGACACACTTTTTTTTTTTTTTTTGTGTGTGTGTGGCAGGGGTCCAGGCGTTACAATTTTGGTGCTTTCATGGATATGCACTTTTTACACTGCATGGCAAATGATTGAAATGCACGAAGCAGCACCTGGGAAGCGGTTTGACAGGTATCATGAATTGGGCCAACATGCGTTTGGGGAAAAGCTTGGACTGTGGGTTGTGGTGCCTCAACAACTGATGGTGGAGGTCGGTGTTAACATAGTTTACATGATCACGGGTGGAAAATCTTTGAAGAAGATCCATGAGACTCTTTGTGATGACTGCAAACCGATTAGGACTACTTATTTCATCATGATGTTTGCTAGTATTCATTATGTTCTCTCCCATCTCCCTAGTTTCAACTCCGTCGCTGCTATCTCTTTGGCTGCCGCTGTCATGTCCCTGAGGTACGTACGTTATTTACATAATATTTCTTGATTATTCATGTTATGAGATATATTTTTTGAGGATCCATGTTATGTTATGAGATGCAGATCGATCATGCATGTGGTTTTCTATGTGTTAGACTTTTTAAATTTTTTTAAGCATTCCTTCAAAGAGAATGATTTTAATGAGAATGTTACACTGCTCAACCAATCATGCATTGTCATATATGATGTATAATTAATTGGTTGACAATATACAGTAGTACATCAAAGTAAAACTCAATCATAAATATTTTACCTTTGATCTTTTTTAACTTTTAGCATCAGTCCAATTTTTGAAGGAGTGTTTTCCTTAGATTTAAAATTCTTCAGGCAAACAAAAGCGTTCAACGATTTATTTAATAAAACTAAAATTAGATATCGAATTGTGAAACAATGCTTTCTGAAAGAAAAGAAAATCATTTATTTTGACATAGAATTCAAAACTCTTGCTTTGTGACTGATTTGATCAGCATTAACAATGGAGCAGCAAAAGTGTGTGTGTATTTTGTGAGTATATGATTGAGTTTGTAGACACTGTTTTTAAACCGGTTTATAATGTAATATATGGACCATATCCCAGTAAGAGCTTGCCTATGAAGTTCTTCTATAGAGAAAATGTAAAGACACATCCCTTATGGCCATAAAAATTCGAAAGCTTTGTGACTTTGATTTCAACATTAATAATGGAGCGGCAAAATTGTGTGTGTGGATGTGTTTTGTGAGTATATGATTGAGTTAGCAGATGGACTATACCCATGTATTTGTCTATGCATGCAGTAGACATAACTTGGCCTTGTGTTATCTTTGCTGGTTCTGCAGTTACTCCACCATTGCCTGGGTAGCTTCGGTTCACAGGGGGGTTCAACCAGATGTGAAATATGGTAGCAGATCTTCAACCAATGTGGGAAGTATGTTTGGCTTCTTTGGTGCTTTGGGAGATATAGCTTTTGGGTATGCTGGGCACAATGTGATTTTGGAGATCCAAGCAACCATCCCTTCCACACCTGAAAAGCCATCCAAAGTATCCATGTGGAAGGGCATGGTTGTTGCTTACATCGTAGTGGCTTTGTGTTACTTTCCTGTTGCTATCTTTGGTTACTGGGCTTTTGGAAATAGCGTTGATGACAACGTCCTTTTATCACTTGAGAAACCCCGCTGGCTCATTGCAGCTGCTAATATTTTTGTTGTTGTCCATGTAACTGGAAGTTATCAGGTATTATATATACTATATAACCTGCTACCTTATTTGTGTGTGCATATATGTTTGTGTTATTATGAAAAACTAGTTGTGCTTTATTATCTAATCAATTTTCTTCTTAGGTCTATGCTGTTCCAGTATTTGATATGATGGAATCATTCTTGGTGAAAAAGATGAAATACAAGCCAACTTGGTTCCTTCGATTCATAACTCGCAATTTTTATGTTTGTCAGTATACTTTTCCCTCTCATACTTTTATAGGTTGAAAATTTCATTCATGCACTTATTAGTTCTACATATTAGTAGAGTTTAACCAACAGTTGGAGAATTTCTTTATATGCAGCACTTACCATGTTCCTTGCAATTACATTTCCTTTCTTTGGTGGGCTTCTCGGCTTCTTTGGAGGATTTGTTTTTGCTCCAACCACATACTTTGTAAGGATGAAAATATAGTCTACAATAACTTTTTTACAACCTACAAGCAAATGCTCATGTTAATCAATTTTATAATCGTCTGCAGCTACCTTGCATAATGTGGCTTATCATCATCAAACCAAAGAGATTTAGCTTTTCTTGGTGGGCAAACTGGGTACGTAGACAATAAATAAATATTCTCCACACTTTTAATATTCAGTTATGTTTTTACTCTTCATGGACTTGATTTTCTTCTCTTCTTGCTGTTTCAGTTTTGCATCATATTCGGAGTGTTGTTGATGATTTTAGCTCCTATTGGCGCATTGAGGCAGATCATACTACAAGCTAAGGACTACAAATTTTACTCTTGACCTCCTTTGCACAAAAGAGGCTGCAGATTTACACTTGCTTTGATTTCTCCATGACATTGGGTCATCTACTTGTTTTATTTAATGTTTTTATTAGCTCTAGGAAATTTCTTTACTCACCACGTGTTGATTACTTCTTAGGGTTTGTTTAATTAACATACTGAGGTGGGTCATTTGTTTAGTAGTGTGCAGCAAATGATTATTTTGATTGATAGTGTCTAATATAGTTGGGATGACTAGCCTTATTATGATGCATTTGTATGCTCTATTAGGTTTTTTCACTTTAAGAACTTTTTATGTATATGGGTTAGGATATCTCTCATATTCTTTTTAATAAATCTTTCCATATAAAAAAAAAATCAGATGCTACTAGATATTTGCAATAGTATTGAACAAACAGCACAAATGATTCCCATTTTATGCCTAAACAAGTAGGGTAGAATTTCGCGTGTTATTAATTATTTGATTATGAATCTTCTTTTCTATGATGGTATCAATGTAGCAACTACTTGGTACATTAATATTCTTGTTATTTCCAAACATTTACAATTTAAAATTTAAAATTTTCTTCCCTCTTTACCCAAACATGGGTTTCATTCACAACATTTTTCGAGCCTACATTGTTGACCTTGAAATTTTGTTCACAGACGGTCAGACGCAATGGGATTGTTGTTGACGGCCATATAAAATATCCGTTATAATAGTAAAGTAGGAAGAGAAAGCGTTACTTCACCTCCGTTTCATCCGCGCAGAAAGCGTTAAAATATCTCTGGTCACCTTCGTTTCACTACCTGCACGGCTGCACTTCAGGAACGGATAATCTCATGTATGTTCTTTTTTCCACATGATTAAGTCATGACCAGAGATAAAAGATCCATAAAAGATCCACATGATTAAGTCATGATTAAGATACAAATATTTGTATCTTTCTCTTTCTATACATAAAAGATCCATTTAATGTGAAAAGCAAACATGACAACACCCACCCCACATTTGAAGGATTAATTGACTCGTTTTAAAACTCACCGTATGATAAAACATTACAAGGAGAGTTTATCCCTTTAGGATTAGTTCAGCATAAAGATAAAAAATGAAAACTAAAAAACTCATGACTCAGTTCTATTAATAAAATATATTGAAAAATAATTTAATGTTTATTAATTATTTCTATTTTCACTCTCCAACTAACCAAATTAGCTTATCCCTAATATTGTTGGTGTTTTTGTGGAGGCGATTTTCTAGGAGAGTTTTGGAACAGCAACAGCGGATTCCTTTTTTGTTTTCTCCGTGAGTTCTGTTTGTTTCGTGGTTTGACATGAGAGTTTTCCTTTTTGTTTTCCATCAGCTCCATGGTTTCTTCTAGAAGATACCTTTTCAACAATCTTGTGTTCTCCACTTCCTATCTAATAATATTTTACTTTCTGTAACAAAAACAGAGAAATGATAAGAAGGAATCCTCTAAGTCTAAACACCCCAAAACAGTCAAAAGCACTTCAAGGAAGGAATAAATAGAAAGGTTGCTTTTGTCTCGGCTCTAAAATATTTTACGTTGTGAGTGAAGCTACTAAAAAGACACTTCACAAATATGAATTCCTTTTTACAAACAAATTGGACACCCTACTTGTGCTTGATACTAGTTTCCCACCTAGATAATGAATGACGCCCTTCAATAATAAATAGGGGCAAAAAGCTTGCTATTCCACACTTTCAAACCATTTCCCAATCTAAAATCAAAATCCAAAACCAATCTTCATGCTGTTGAGCTCTAGCTTTTGATATCCCATCTCCAAAGGTGCCGAGCTTGCGTCCGAGCAAATAGAGGTAATATTGTGCAGCAAAACTCGAAAAAGGCAGCATCGCTAAACTCGGGTACATTTCCTTAATTTGCTAGTCCTGCAGCAGCACTCTGAGGCGGTTCTTCTTCCAAATCCTCATCATCAACTTTCATGTACAATCCTAGCTGTTCTAAGGGATTACTGCAGCACTGTAGTTTAAAACTACCCAACCTATTCTGAGAATGATCTGGGCTTGCCTCCTCTTTCAAACTTGGTAAATGTTCATCATGTACAGCACTTAGCATCTCTAGATCTTCCAAAAATTGACCGCTCTCATTGATATCAACAGTCTTCTCCATCTACAAACAGAGCTATTCAGTGAAACTTACAACTAAGCTGACTTTGAATCCTAAGTTCCAACTTTTATTTCAAAGTTACCTTCTGCAAAGCCTGACGAGCTGTTTCTCTCTCCAGTTCCCTCTTCCTTCTGGCTTCAGCTGCAGCTTCTGCTTCAGCTTTCCTCCTAGCCTCTTCCGCAGCATTTGCCTCCGCCTGCAACCGAGCTTTCTCTAATGAACCCAAAAACAAAACTAATATCAGTCAAGGCTTGAAAAACTGAAGCATCATTACAACAACGGCGGAAGAAACATTACAGGGATCAAAATCAGAAACACACCTTCTTTCTGGCGCCTCTCAAGCTCTTCTCGCTCCATCCTAAGTTTTTCAGGATCCCGCTTCTCACCCTGAGATCAGGATTGAATTAAAAGACCAATTTTCAAACAAAACTTCCAAAGATGTAAGCAAAGCATTCATCAAAGATTGTAAAGCAGTAGCTACCACATTTAGATTCAGTGCACCAAAATCCATAGATAGCATTATACAATCATAACATACCTTTTCAAGTGCCTTTTCTCGAGCTCTGAGTATGGTGTCAGCAAATCGGCTCCTTAATAAAGCTGCACGGTAGAACTTTTTGGGGGAGACTTGCTTCCCAGGTGGAGCATCCTCCCCTAAAAGGTTACAGCATGATGGGTGAGATCATGCCCCAAAATTAACAGCAGACAGATTTCTTCATGTATCAAGCTTACCCTCTTGATGGCTCTCCGGCTCATTAGCAATGAGATTAGTCTGCGAAGTTTGCTCAACTTCGCCAACTGCATTCCCTGAATCTACATAGGAAAGAAATAGTGAGCTAGAAGGTAATAGTGGCTAAGGATTCCTCATCTAAACTATGCCCAGAATAAATAATATAAGAACATTCATACAAAACACCAGCAAATTTGGCACTCACCTCCAGTTACTGAATGTGAATTATCAACATTCCCTTTCTTTTGATCTACAGACATACCAGATCCAACTTTTTCCTGAAATAGCGTTTCACAGATGCCACAGTCAATAATACAGAAGAATGATGTATTCTATAAACACCATTACATCTGATACCAAAGGTATCATGATTACCTTGGTAGGATTAAGAGGCTCCAATGCTTTAGCAGTGTCTGACTCACTTCCTGATGAACTACCTGAATCTGAATCTGTCATGCCCCAATAGCAAGAGATTCAGAAAAGAATGATTGAGTTCAGCATACAGAAATGTTCATGTGAAAGGAACTAATTTTCCACCATCACAAGCTTCACACGCAGAGAGTTGTTAGTAGCTACTAAATTTATAAAGACTAAAGAGCAACTGTAGAAAAAACTATGTCAGCCAAATTTTTGTGCATCACTTTGTAATAAAAAAGTATGCCTGAATAACTAGAAACATATGATCTCTAACCTCAGAAATGCCATTTAGCTCTAAATCATTTTCAATGAATTCCCAAAAAGTTTTTCTTGGTCTCCCTCTACCTCTAAACTATTGAGCTATCCTCCATTTGATTCACTCTTCTTACTGGAGCTTCTAACCTAACATGCACAATAAATCAAGCAAATTTGGAGGACTCATGCATCAAGATGCTAACATAAAATTGGTCCTAAAATGATATCAGCCTGAATCTGTTATGCACTTGAAAGGTTTAGAATCAACATATCCATCCAAGTGATATTTGTTACACACTTGAAGTTGGCTACGGAAGTGCAATTCTTCCACACAAGCAGGATTGAATTAAACCAAATAAAGGAACAAATGAAATATTCTAAATTATCAAAACATTGAAATAGTATCTGGCAACTTAGAAGAGAATAACTTCATAAATAAACAGAATTTAAAAAGAGTTACACTCAACATCAGAATCCTCCAAGGCTCCAACCAATATGCCAGAACCAGTAGTAGGGAGTGGAGAACAATGCCATAAATATGGCCAACAAAATTGACAATGAAATGTCATGTGCAATAAAGAGCTGGAAATACGTTATTATATTATATAATGAATTAAATCCATTTCTTTATATAGAGCTGGATGAAAACAAATTAGTAAAAATAGTTCCCAGACTTCAAAAATTTACAGAAATTTGGATGAAGAACTAAGAATGAAGCAAAGATTTTGAGTACATGCTGTGAACATCAGAATGCTAACAAAATATCCTGAAACGGTAAAACACATCAAAAGTATGCAGCAACACAAACCAGTGGATGAAGAGCCAGATTCACTGCTGGAGCTGCTTGAACTACTGCATTTACTGTTTTTGTTGGTGCCATCATTCTCAATCTCTACAGGAGGATAACTTGAAAGAGGAGGATCATTCCCACCAACAATGTCTATGTCCTCCTCTACTGGATCATTGCCTGCATACATTAACATTTAAAAATGAAGGATCATAATATTCTTTTTTGACTTGAAAATAAAAGATCAAAATTATTATCATTTATCATATAACATTAGTACCAATAGGGTACCAAAACAAGAAAAAAAGACCAAACAAGAACTAAAAGATACCTGTACAAGGCAGCGATGATAAATTGCTAAACCCAGATTCATTTGTTAGCTGCATGAAGATCAAGGAAGCAAACAATTATAAGTCTGTACGATTTATGTGCAACGTATGATTTTTAAACATTCACATGACAGTAATTTAGCAGAGAGAGAGAGAGAGAGAGAGAGAGAGAGAGAGAGAGAGAGAGAGAGAGACCTCGATTTCACATAGTCCAGCTTTTGCTTGGATTTTCTGCTTCCTTAGCATGTAATCATCAAGAAGCTTCCGCAGTTTGAATAAGGTATCATCACTAAGGGCATCAATATCAATCTCAATTTCATCATCATTGTTTTGCCCAGCATTATAACTTTGCTCTTTCAAAAAATCAATAATGGTTTCAGGCAACTCAGCAAGCAATGCCTCCAACTCCATACTCAACTTATGCTTCTCCTCATTAGTCATGATTCTTTTAACAGTCTCCGGCTTGAGATTAATGTCATTTGGTGTTATCTTCTCTTTTGCAGGAGGAATTTGGCCAGCGATTTTAGTTTCTACACAACTAGTGGGACTTGAAGGCTCAGATGGTATACTATCAATGGCAGAAATTTTCTGCTCTATAGGCTTCCATCTCCTCTCAAAATATTTACTAAGTGTCTCTGCCATCATGTGTACATCATTGCCAGGTGGATTATAAGTCATTGCATTTGAGAAAGTCAACCTCACATCTGCAGCAAAATCCACAAGACTTGAATATTCACCCGCATTCAGTCTCCTCTTCACAGTACTCAAATCCATAGGACGTTTGATGACAGTGAAATAATCAGGAATGTTCAATTTCACAACATCAACTGGCTTATTAAAAACCCAACCAAATTGATGAGACATCAAACGGTTAAGCAATGACTCACAGTGTTTCGTTTTCGTCATCTCAGCATTGGAAGGAGTCACCTGTGAAACACTTCTCTTTGTTTTACCACCAGTACGGCCTGGTGGGGGCCGTTTCTTACCATGTGGTACTGATGCTTTTGGTGTTCTATGCTGACTCTCTAGTGTAGGCCTCTTCTGTCGCTCATTGCAACTCCTTATGTCACTATAGGAAGATAATGCAGTAGTGTTTGAACCCAAACAAGCAACTCTCTTCTGAAGTTTCCTTAATTGTTCAAGTTCAGATTTTAACCTCAGTTCCAAATCCTTCCTCTCAGAACGTGACATCTTTGACAATGTCAAAAGTCGAGAGGGTACATCAAAACTATCATAATTATCAACATTCAAACTGAGGCATTTCATCTTTGGGGCACTCCAACCTTCAGACACTGTCTACTCTGTATCAACCCTTCCAGAACTACCAAAGCACTTTGCATACCCTTTGGAGTACTTCCTTGATTTCCCCATTTTCTGTGAAAGGGAGCACTTTCTTGATTCCTTTTGTCCAGCAAATTCTATAGGTACACTTGGTGCCATAAGGTAAAATCCCAATATCTGCACATATCAGCTTTGACAATGAGTTTTGCTCCAACAGTGGAATCTCTAAAACTATCCGAATTCCCAGAAGAACAGATTAGGTCTTATATAATCTCCAAACTTCAATGTAAAATGAGGTACAACCTCCTCAACACAAAATGGGGTACTTCTTTCACTACCCTAATATTGTCTTATTTCATTTATCTTACAAATTGGTCTTAAAAAATGAAATAATAATAAAATAAAATAAAAAACTATTGGCAATTACACCACCCTGTTAATTATATAATCTATACAGCCACTATGTGCCAATTCCAAAATCTTGAAGGTTTAAGTAAGTAATAGTCTTCTATGCATTCCAGCAGCAATAGTAACTGAATGCCCTCGAGCTTCAACAGCTTGAATAATCTAACAGAAGAAATGCAGCAATACTCATGTGATGATAAGCACAAGAGCCCTCCTTTGTTACTCACACTCAAGAATGCACCCTCGTTATTTAATATTGACCAGACAAATCAAACAATTACAATGGGTGCTGACAGAAGTTTCCAACGAAAGAGGAAATGGAATCAGAAGGGAATTAAAGACAAATTGGGCCCCAGAGACAATAACCCAATATCAAGAAGGAAAGCAAAAAATAGTAAGCGCGAAAACCTGAAGCAAGAATCCAATTCAAAACCTGGATCTTTAGCAGGACCACGCAATGCGCCACAAACACAAACCCTAGAAAACCCTTTCCACCCAAACAAAAAATATGAAACAAAGAAAGAGCCAAATCTACGAATGAATGCGATCTCGCTAGGTTACTTCGCTTCTCTACTTAAAGAACCCGAAGCTTCCTTCCCCGCCGCCATTCGCAAAATCACAACCGTTCACTTCGCAACAACGTATCTAACGGCCCCTGTATAAACTCATTCTCAAACGTATGATCTAGATCACACGAGAACTGTTGCTGTTTTTGCTCCCTCTGTTTGGACCGTGACGATTAACCTAAGACCTAATAAGTAACCAATATTATACTAACACAGAAAAAAAGTTATTGATCTTATCCTCGTCGTGCTTTGATGTGAGCACAATACTACTCGCTCTCTGAGATAGGTTCTTTCTCACAGGGTCTCACACGTGGCGTCTTTTATCTGGCGAGTGTCTCTCTCTGCACACACTGTGAGAGTGGATGTATGGAGATGTTAAAAAACAAAATTTGCCGACCACGTTTCTGTCTTGACTCGTGAGTCGTGACCATCACCGCCATGTGACGCTAAAACGAAGAAAAACCAAAACCTTATCCGTACGCACGTGACTCAATTTATTTGCCAGCTAAGGCTTATCAATGCATCCACTTACTAACTGTTCTAGCTCAGGCCCGATTTCATACAATGATAGCTCTAGCCCAATCTCATGCATATTGAAACTTTTTGACAAAACACGGGCCCCTACGGCTCAATGTACTTGATGACACAACAAAATGAATTGGGCTAACTTTGAAGCCTGGAGAAGGATTGGGCAAGAAGAGTTTAGCCCATGGGAAGTACAAATATTTATCAAGAAGTAATGGGTTAGAATGAAAATACCCTACGAACAAGACTGAGTATGGTTGATAGAAAACTAAATTTCTTGAAAATGTTATTAAATATTTGATTCTTGTCGTGTGTATGAAAAAATATGTATATAATAAATACCAAAGCATTTTTCAAATAAAAAAAACATATGATCAATTAGTGAGTCATATTTCACACGTATTTTTATAAACTACTTAAATTAAAATTTGGCCAATATATTAACATATTAATTGTAAATCTCAATTTATAGATTTTCCAAATATATATATATATATATATTAATCATTTTTTTTTTTACTATTTTAATAATTTAGAGGCGGGACGGGTTGACCCACCAACCCATTTTCTATTTTTATGCCTAATTTTTATATTTTATAATTGTTTTTAAAAAAATTTATTTTTTTTAGCAGGCCAACCCGTCAACCCATCAACCTTTTTTTCCTAGTATTTTGTTTTTTGCTGGCCAACCCTCCAACCCACTACTAAAAGGGATGGGTTAAAAGATCTAACCCATTTTGTTCAAGTGGGTCAACCCGCCCTGCCCAGTTTTAGGCGGGTCAATGACGGATCGGGACGAATTGACCTGTTTTGCCACCCCTAATTACTTCCGCCTAATTGGATGAGCCACAATAACCACTAAATCATTATGTAACAAAAACTTGATACCATAAATAAGTTCAAGGAAAAAGTTTATTAAACTTGGTTACAATTTTTTTAATTTAATATTTTATTGGGGTGGCTACTCTAATATTCGTACCCACATTAATACCCTCAAAATTTTACGGGTAATTTAATTAATTTAATTATACTTTATTTAAATTTGACTATTTTTTATTATTTTTATTTTTTTCAAAAGAAATGCAGATTTATTTATCTTAAGTGAAATGTCCATTTATATATTTACGGTTCTGTTAAAGTTTAATAGATATACATTATAAGAGCATGTTTGAGAAAGATTACTTTTTTTCATTTCAGCTGTTTTTTGACTAAAAAGCTGTTTCATACATAATCTATCATATTTGGCAATTAGTTTAAATTTATAGAAAAGCTTTTTTTCGGGGAAAAAAACAATTTTATGGCATCTAATTTGTTTTAACTTAAGATTGTTGTGATTCGATTATTTGTCATTCTCAAAACTCTCTTCCCTATTTACCCCTACAAAACTAACTTCCAAACAAATATTATTAAATTATACAAATAACTTCTTACCTTTTTCGTAATTTACTATGTAAAAGTGATTTTTTTTCACCATCCAAACGAAATGGATTGTCTTAAAATCACTTTTCAGCAAACATATCCAAACAAAAACAGATTCTGATTATAATCGATTATCACAATAATCGATTATACATATAATCGATTATCTGCATAATCTATTTTTTTCAGCTTTCCCAAATGCACTCTAAATGTACAGATTTTTTTCATTGTCAATCATAAGAGTCAATGTTTGCAAAAATGTCGAACCTTACTCAATAGGGATCAAGTATCACATCATAAAAAAATATTTGGGTCTTAAAAAAACACATTGAAAATGACAAAAAATAATTTATGATTAATTAACAATATAAAAAACTTTACAATAAAATGAAATTACACATAATTCAACAATTTAAATACTGTGTATAGCATGACATGATGGTGAAAGGAAATTAAACATATTTATTTTCTTATTATATGTTTATATAAATAATAAATATTATGAATTATGAACACTCAATAATTTTGTCGAAGCTGATTTAATTAATTAATTAATTGATAAAAATAATAAACACTAAAAAATGAGAACAAAAATTCGTTTGACTTCAAAAATGGTAATATTTCAAAATTGGACTGAGTAATGAATCCTCATAAATCTGATTAGAACTCTTTCATTTTTGTTTGAATGATTGATTGAGATTAAAATAAAATTAACTTCATAATTAAAAAGATTTGCATGGTAATTTTCAAATAGAAAAAGGATTGATCTTAATTAATACAAATCTGAATAATTTGTTTATGACTTATGCTACAATAAATGTTTCTTAACCTAAATCCAAATTATAAATAGATACAAAAAAAGAAAATAGTAAAGGGGGGCGGCAATGATACACCCAGAAACACTGTGAAAAGAAGGAATACCAATTCATTCTTTACTCCTTTCCCAAAAACCTTTTCCTTTTCCACCTTTCCCCCATAATCTTTCTCTCTACTACTTCTTCCTTGCTTCCAATTCCTCATATCAAGCATCACGAAGCAGTGCCACCACCAGAGCACCAACCGTGTGCTCCAGTCAGGGACGCCGATTAGCGATCCAGAACTCGAGGACACACCAACATAACCACCGCGAGCCGTCACGCCCCACCGCTGCCGCCGCACGAGTCCGGAAAAGCCATCGCACGCAACGCCTCGCCCTCACAGCGAACCAGAACGGTCGTTGCTCCCAGACCCGCGACAGAGGACACCATGCGCTGCCTTCAGCCTCACAACCAACGCGACGAGCACCTTCCTTCGCGCCTCCCAATCGCGCCGCCGCTGCACGATCCACCGGATGCCGCCCAGCCCATCGCGCGCGTCTCTTCTCCCCCTGCGCTGCGGTCGCGTGAGTGCAGCAGAAGCAGGGAACTGTATTCCGTGCGGTCGGAAATCCAGCAGTCGGACAGTCGATAAAATATGTAGATTTTAATTATTTTTAAATTTAAAAATATTAATCTTGGATTCCGGACCCTTCAATCAAAATCGAACGATTATCAATACAGTAACCTCATAATGTAGTGGTTCCCAACTGCAGCGAACCGTCTGCTTCTCTTTCTTGTTATCTTCCTTCTTTCTTTTGTTTTTTCTTTTTTTGTTTTATTATTTTCTTTTTTATTTTATTCAATTCAATTCCATTTTTGTTTTATTTTATTTTTTTGTTTTGGGTTTAATGTCAGATTGGGTCTTTTTGTGAGTTTGGATTATACCTGAATTTTGGGTATTTTAGAATATTATTTGAGTTATATACTCTTTATTCTTTTAGAAAATCTTAAAAAATTAAATGCAATAGTCTAAATTAAAAATAGAATATGTTTTATTAAATTATACATTCTTAATATTAAAAATTGAATATAAATTTAATAATTTTAAATAAACGGATAAATTAAGATGTGACAACTCGTTAATCCTTGATTTTAGGACACTTGTGATAACTTGATAATTTTAAGCTAAAAATGATAATAAAATACTAAATTAACTTTTTTTAAATAAAAGGGTAAACTGAGATGTGATATTTTATTAACCTTTGTTTTTTAGACACCTAAGTTGTGACAGTTTAGTGATTCTAAGCCTTTTTAAAAAAAAAACAATAAAAAAATTAAATTAATTTCATTTAAATAAACTTGGGTAACAGAGAAGTGACATCTTGTTAACCCTTGATTTTAGGACACCTGAGTTGTGATAACTTGGTGATCCTGAAATTTCCTTATTAAAGATTATTTCAAAATAAAAAAATAAAAAAATTTAAAATCAACTAAACCAACAAATATTTTATAAGAACTACGTGGCTTTGAATTTCTCATCGCGTCGGAAAATACGTAGGAGCAGAATCAATCATTCTGTCAAGCCAAAATTAAAATTTCATAATTTGTGTGATTATTTTATTTTTTATCTTTTAAAATGGGTAAAATTAATATTTTCAAGTTACTAAAGAATTTGCACAACTAATTTGAGGTATCGTTCTTATAACGGGCGATGTAGGGTGCTAATACCTTCTCTACTCGTAACCGACTCCCGAACTCAATCTCTCTCTTTTTTTAAAGACCAGTTTTCCTTTAATTAATGTGTTTTCCAATATTTTTCCAAAAATAAAATTGGTGGTGACTTCCCTGAATTATATTCTTTTTTCGTGGCACTCGGACGGGACGGTTGCGACATAAATATTTAATTATTTATGTATAATTATTATTTTCGCGGTCTAGCGCCCTAACGATTTTCCAAGAGTAAATCGTCAATTTTGTCCCTAAATTTTATAGTTAGTATCAACTTGATTCCTGAATGAATAATATAGCAAAAATGTCACTAAAATTACAAAACATTATTCAATTTAGCCCCTCCGTTAACCCCAGTTTGTTAACGGTGTTAACGTGACGGATGTGGCAACCATATAAACATCCATGTGGCCCTCCACTTCACAGATTAAAATTTCAAGGATCAAATCGATACTTATTTCTCCCTCCCCCATTTCCTCCTTTTTCTCTCGCTGGCCACCTCCTCTCTCTCTTCCCCTTCTTCTCCTTCCTCTCCTCTCCTCTCTTTTTACAATCATTTCTCACACTTTCACTTCCAGAATCATTCCATCAAATAACCAAGAATACATCATTACTTTCCAATCTATAAACTTGGTGGCCAAAAATGATTCCCTTGCAAACCCGTATGGCCAAAAATGATTCAACCAAATAGGATCACCGGAGTGCATCCCTCACTAAAACCATACCAATGGCACCCCAGAAAGGACAACAGAATTTGGACTTTCAATTCTTCTGGCATGAGACACCCATTAATTCTTGGATTTGGATAGCAATAGTTAGCAACGATCAATTGCTAATATATGCTACAAAATTTTGGACTTTCAATTCTTTTGGCATGAGACACCCATTAATTCTGGCAATGCTTTGTCTCCTAATATATGTTCTACTACATGTTGTAATTTAGTACAACTGTGCATTCATTTCTACGTTCGAGGTGGTAAGCTCTATTTGTAAAATTTGAGGAACCTTGTGCATGTCTTAAAAACTTGGAGCAATTTCTAATGACAAGGTCAGAGGGTTTGGCTAGGGGTAAAAGTTTCATGCTTTGGGACAATATTGTTTCCTTGGCCTCTTGGTGGTGTTCAAGTCTTTTTTTTATTTTAGGAAGTTTCCTGGTAGACTTGCAGAGGAATTGGAGAGCGCTATTTGTATTTTTTTGTTAGTGGTTTTGCTTTGTTTCTGTTGGTTGATGATTATTTTAATTTTCTCCAAGGAGGATGTCTTTTCATCGTTAAAACATCTTTAGTACAGATTTCCTTTCATTGCTGCCATCTTTTAATTTTCTTTGTTGATTCTATAGACCTGTAGCGGCAATTTCCTGAAGTTATTGTGTTATAGCAACAATAGCTGGTTTGTTAAGTTGGAGTCAATTCTTCACTAAAGAAGTGAAGTGTCATGTTCTGAGCTTGCTGCAGCTGCAAATTTTGTTTTATCATGTCCCTATTTTCTCTGTAATAAAATTTCTTTTATAAAATTTCTCCCGCCCCTTTTTTGTCTTGTACTTGTTTATACCCACAGACTATCGTGAGCAGCAGTTCTACTATGGTGTTTAGGTCTAATCATACTCACAGCACATCGAGGCAAAATGATAGACCCGTAATTCAAGTATATAGTTGACGGAATACGGATGGGGTGGGTACGAAAGGCTCAAAGGTGAGGAAGGAGAAGTGGAAGAAGAGAGAGCGGAGCTAGCGAGCGACAGAAGTAGGAGGAGATCAGAAAAAGGAAAATGAGTATTGATTTGATTTTTGAAATTATCTATTTGGTTTCTAAAATTGTAATCTGTGACTTGAAGGGTTAGGTAGATGTTTATATGAGTGTCATCCAAATACTTAATATATCACATCAGTCATGTTAATGATGTTAATAACTAGGGTTGGGTTGATGGAATGATTGAATTGAATAATATTTTATAATTTTAGAAATGTTTTTATTATTTTATTCAATTTAGTAACTAAATTGATATTATCTCATAATTTTAGAAATCAAATTCACGTTTAATTCATTTCCCAATGTATAACAGTAGGTTCCTAACTTTTTTGGGGCGACGTGTTTGACACAAAGTTTGAACTTTAGTCTTCTCACGAAAGTGCAGTTGGTTTAAACATCATATCCCCATTGCCATTGTAGTGTATTATTTTAAATACACTATTAAAACTATAATAAAAATGAAGCAAATAAGGCCTCGGCCCAAATGATGACCTACCCATAACGAAGAATTTACGATGGAATTTATCTAATATCTATCAATATGAAAGATCTGAGAATCGAACTCAAGTCATGACGATTGTGAATGAAAGATTTGATCAGATGTACCAATCTCTATTAATAATTTTTAGACCTTGCTTATTGTATGGCTATAACGTGAGTTATATTAAAAATGTTATTATTTTCGAAAGATGTTGCTACTATTGAATGAAGTGATTATAATATTTTTTTTTATTTGAACACTTATATATATTATGATATTCAGACACAAAATTATACCTGTATATTTATATTTTATTTATACATTATAATATCTAATTTTGCTTATATAAATGCAACAATAAAAGAATATTTAGTTTGTTAAAATTTTCTTTAAACAAAAGTATTAAGAGTTTTCTAGGATAGATTATCTCCTACATTTTTTCTCTCATAGGATTATGTCACTACTAGAAATTTTTTGTTTACCTGCGGATTTTACACAAAAATTTGTAGGAAACAGGTTTTCTACATTTTTTCTTATGAATTTTTGTTCATAGGTAATACCTTTATGGGTAATTTTTTCTTGCAAATTTTCTTGAAAGAAATTAAATTCGTAGGAAAATCCTTAGGAAATATCAAAATTTCCTACAAATTAAAATCTGAAAGAAAAAATCTTATTTTTAAAAAAAATTGCTGAAAAATTCGCAGGAAATTTCTGTAAAAAAATTCACAGAAAAATTCGTAAGTAATTCATGAATTTCTAATAATATGTGAGTGAGAGATAAATAAAGATTATAATTAAAATTTCACAGAAATCACTAATAAATTTTTTTTCATGTTTATTTCTCTACTCTACATAGCCAAAAATGATGTAAGATGATACATTTCTGAGTTTGTGGTATCTTTACAGGATAGTCAAGCCAAACTGTACGAGAACAAGCACCAATTACAAGCCCTCCTCTATATATGTATATATATATAAGTCAAGCTTATTTATTTTTATAATTTTCTTAAGCATTGCTAGTAAAGAAAAACCAGAATCTGTCGATGCTTGGAAAAGTAAAAGTTATCCATGCTTTCTATACCAAAAAAAAAAAGTTATCCATTGCTTTCCTTATATGAAGCAACGTGGTGCAATCACCAGATGCCTGACAGACACAGTCCATAGTTCACTTAATAATAATATTGGCATATATCCCAAGTAAATGGACTGATACATCCGATTTAATTAATATCTTTAATATCTTTAATATCAAAGTAGAGAGATTACACGATATTTTTTTTTTATATTTTTAAAATATATGTATAAAACAAATAATAAGTTAAGATAAAAATGTTCAAATAAGATCAATCCATTTGTCCAAATTTCCAACCCAAAGCCATTTGCCCATTTGTCCATTTGTCCTACCTCCCATCCCAAGTCACATCTCCCCCAACGGATTTCACAGCTTTTCATTTTTCTTTATTGCTTAACATAGGGATAGCAATTTAAACCTTATCTTATAGATGGGATACTTACAAAAATTATTTATAATGAATTAGATAAATATTCATTTTATAAGTATGAATTCGGATATGAATAATTATTCATAAATTTGAATAAGTATGAATACGGATATAAATATTTTAATATCCATCCTATCCCATATATATATATATATATATATATATATATATATATATATATATATTATTTATGGTTTTCAATAGTGGTTTTTTTGTCTTGGTGCTGACCTGGGTGATCTTTGGATTGTAATCTCCGCTTTGCCGAGGCTCGAATCTTGTGATGTTTAGAGTGGTAATGCCTGCTGTTCTCTTAGAGTGGAAATGGATTTGGTTAGAGATTTGTTGCAATTTTGCGCCAGTGGGGTAGGTTGCTGGTTGCTCAATTTGGCTACATGATGCCTCACGAATTGTTGTTTGGTTGCTGATTTCTGTCATATAGGTGGCGTTTTTTAAAGTTAGAACCCTTTTTGCAGGTCTCTTTGTATTGTTAAAGGCGGTGTGTTGCGAATCATTGGTTAGGGCTGTGGTGTTAACATACTTAGGATAACGATATTTATTGTGATGGCTTTGAACGTTATTTGTCATGTATTTTTTTTATATATTTTGTATATAAACTAGAATATCCTTTGTATTTTCTTCATCAAACTTTTGTTACTTATAAAAAAATTTATTTATATTATTACATATAATTATAATTATGATTATATATATGAAAGATTCTACGATATCTCTTGGATATTATATCCTTGTTTATATGATCCAATTAAATGGTGAAAACTTAACCCATGTGATATTCATATGACTCGATTAATTGAGATGACGCATTCTGATTGAACATAAAATACCAAAACCCTTTAAATTTCAAGAGTATCATAACAATGCCTTATATATAAACATTACTAGAATTTTTCTGATTACCCGCGAATTTTCCTACGGATTTTATATAAAAATTCGCAGGAAACAGGTTTCCTACAATTTTTCTTATAAAATTTTATCCTTAGGTAATATCTTCGTGGGTAATTTTCACTGCGAATTTTAAAATCCGCTGAAAACTTCATGAAAATTTTCTTGAGAAAAATTTAAATTCATTAGAAAATCCGTTGGAAATGTCAAAATTTCATTCAAATTTTTCTACAAATTTGAATCTACAAAAAAAAAAAACTTTAATTCTAAAAAAAATGCCGATAAAATCATAGGAAATTTCTGTAGAAAAAAATCTACAGAAAAATCCATAAGTAATTCATTAATTTTTAGTAGTAAAATTTTAAGAATATAATTAATCTAAAAGTACGAAATCTCGATAGTTCATTAGTACTTTTTCCTTTTTGATCGTGCTTTTTACTCATTCTTCCTCGAGCCAACGACATTTTGGATATTTATTGTGATATTTACTCATCTTGGATGTTTTAGATGTTTTATTTAATTAAATACTTTGATTTATAATGTTAAAGAAATTTGAAAGATCTGAAGATATTTTTTAATTGAGTTATAATGTTTTTTTTTGTTATTTATTATTTTTTTTAGTTTAAGTGCGAATAATATATGCAAATATGAATATTTAGATATCCATAAAATACGTATATGGATACTAAAATTATCCACACGAATATGAATACGAGTATAGATATTTTTTTCAAACCCGGATACGATAATTATAATTGAAAGAAATGAAGGAAAAAACAAACGATTGTATTGATTAATTGAATATCTGTTCGGAGAAGATTGATTTAAAAAAATGGTTTACCTTTCAAAAATTATCTAACAAAAGTTTTAATTATATTAAAAGTTAAGTTAATCCTTGTTTCATCATCTTCTTCAACTTCTAAACAACTTAACTAGTACGTACAATTCCCCATCGCTTCATAACTTTATGGATGAAGTATAAACAACCAGTATCATCAGATCGCATATGTAAGCCAGTAAGCCACAGAACAAGAGAAATTTTTTACTAGCCAGTAGGTTTTAGGAAACATTACATGGTGCTGTTCAACTTGCAGGTCTCAAACTCAAACCGGAAAGTCATCTTACCAAGGAAATCTAGGATTATAAAGGGAACAAAAGACAAGCTGTTTAAACAAAGGTACATGCATTAATTTACAGATCGTACGTTAAGCAATAAGCTAGCTAGGCCTCTATTCACAGTTCTCTTCTCAACACCTTGTGATGATTGAAAAGCAAAACGAAACGATTAGTAGCATACCACGAGCATAGAACGATACCTTTTTGTGGTACACTTGATAACTCTTGTATTTAATTAAGAAGCCAAGCTCAAGCTAAGAGCAGCTTTAACATCTAATCTCCACGCAAAGCCACCGGAGTCCATCCTCCACGCGTCGCAGGGTACCGTGAGGGTGCTTCTCTCTTTGCCACGCGCGTCGTACTGCACCACCCTCACCCTACACGTGAACGATGGATTAGTAGTGACCACTGCACTACTCATCTTTGCAACCAACACGCACACACCCTCACCCACCATTTCCCTGTACGCCCCATTCGTCCACGTCACCCTTCCGTAACCGTCCGATATGAACCCCGGACACGTGTCCTTGCTCAGCTTCACCCTCCGTTCCTCGTCCGTACTCCCCAGATCCTCTCCCTCCTCCCACGTGTCCGTCACGCATTCCACTGTTACGCACGAATACGGCGTCGTCGCACCTAGTCTCCTACCGCAGTTCCAATATGGTTCCGGTTCTACCTTCGCATGGCTAAGATTCTCGAAGCTCAACCACACTGCCGCGTTCTTATTCTTGTTGTTGGGCACTTCCTTCGCAGGAGGATCCTTCAGATCAGGAGCTTCTGGAAGCAAAGGGAGAGTAACCGCCGGCACCGGATGCTGTTTCTGTTCCGGCGAAGAAGTGGTATTTCTCCGGCGAGTCTTACGTTTGTTAGTGTTGTTGGTGATGCTGTTGTTATCTTTGACTCTTACGTACTTTCTTTTGATTCTGCCGGGTCTGAAGAAAGCATCGCTGCTCTCCGAGGAAGAACCGTCGGAAGCGGTGGGTCTTTGTCCGGCGACGGGTTTGGGTGCAATGGGGCGAAACCTGAGCATTATCCTGTCCCACTTGGACTTATCGGATGTACTACCGGTTGCATACCTCGCGATGCAACACCCTCCTTTACCATCCATGAAACTCACCGTTTTGTTGTGTGTTTTTCACTCTAATTGAGGAGAGTTGTTGAAGTAATGAAGTGTTGGAAAACAGTGTTTTCTTTTGATGGAGGCTCAAGGAGATGGGGGTGGAGATGAGAGTTGGTTTTATAGGAACAGTGGAAGGGGACACGTATGAGAGAAGACACGTGTAGGAACAGTAGCTAGAACAGTGGAGACTGGAGACTGAGGTGGGATTGGTTGGGAAGGGAAACGTGGCGGGGAGATGAAGGAGAGAGAATGAGAGGAGGAGAAGGAGGCAGCAGAGACAGCCAATGGGAGAAGGAGGAGTGCACATTGCTAGCGGCAGAAGAGGGGCACGTAGACAGCGAGCTTCGTGCAACACAAATGTTTCGTCAACAATAAGCTTTTTTTTTTTTCTTCGTAATTTTAAATAAAGGTAATGTTAAGGAGTACCACACGAATATTGAAGAAGGAAGTTTAAAAAAATAATTTTTTATTAAAAAATTAAATTTTTTATTTTTTTAAATATTAAATATATTATTTTTAGTAAAAAATTTCTTTTCTTGATTTCTTATTCAGTATTCTTAAGATATTCGTTAACACTCTACTTTAAATAATTTTAATGTTTTTAATGTAAATTTTTCCTTTATGTTTATCTCTCTCCTAAATGGATTTTCAAAGGTCCAAAATGGTCCTTGAAATTTTTTAAGGACCCACTTTTAGTCCCTGAAAAAATAAATTAACTTAATAGTATCTGAAATTTACAAACCCGAGACAAGTTAGTCCCTTTGTCCATCTTCGTCGACTTAGATCCGTTAACTCAAATTAGTGACCTAAATTAATCCCTCAAATTTAACTCATAACCCAAATAAGTCCCTACGTGTAATACATACACTAGAATGCAAAATGCACCAGTATGCACAAAAAACATGCATCTTTCTCATGTCCTACTAGTATTGTGCACAACTTGTCAAATGTCATGTCTCTGTACACTTCTTGTATGTGACTTCTCATCTCTTATGAGACTTGTGTTGTTGGCTGCTAGGGGCTTCTTAAGATTGAGCATCCTTCCTCTGATGTTTTGTTGGGCTCCTAACATGGCTAGAAGTTGTCACACAGGTAATGAACAAACACATTCTTTTGTAGTCAGTTCCTGATTTTGTAAACATTGAAATTGATTTTTGTTTCAGGGTGAATAAAAGACTCAAGATACTGGAGAAAGTGTTTTTTAACCTCTTTGCAGTCGTTTCGTTTACAAGTTTCGATCTTGTCGCTCCCTTGCAGGCCAGAGTCACCAAAGTTGAAGAGGAGGCGAAAAAAACATGACATTTGCTTTCAATACCCCACTATTCACTATTCACTATTAACAAAGGGGGAGGGAAAGCAAAAGGAAGAAAGAGGGAGTGAGAGGGTTTTACGGGAATAACCAGAGAGAATGAAGTAGTGAGGTGGGTACGGTTTGGAAAGAAATTGGGGGTAAAAGGGGTTTGAAGGGATAGGAAAAGAAATTGTGAGAGAATGTTGAGAGTTTTTGTATAGGGATAAAAAGGATAAGGGTATTTATGGGGTTTCATTGAAAAAAAATGGGGAAAGGGGTAAGAAAAGAAAATAACGGAATACTAAAAGCAAAAGCCAAAAAACATAGGAGGAAGGATGCTCGATCCAAATAAACTCATAGCAACTAACAACACAAGACTCATAAAACATGAGAAGTCACATGCAAGAAGTATGACGAGACAATATATTTTGACAAGAAGTTGTGCATAAGACTCGTAAGACATAGGAATGATGCATGTTTTTGGTACTTATTGGTGTATGCTGCATTCTGGTGCATGCATTACACATAGGGACTTATTTGGGTCACGAGCTAAATTTCAGAGACTAATTTGGGTCACTAATTTGAGTTAACGGAGCTAAGTGGACAGAAATGGACGGAGGGACTAACTTGTACCGTATTTGTAAATTTCAGGGACTATTTAATTAATTTATTTTTTTCAGGGACTAAAAGTGGGATCTCGAAAAAATTTCAAGAACCACTTTGGACCTTTATTCCATTTCACTGTAAAAAAAGAGTCATTTAAAGACTGATTTTAGGAATCGATTTTGGCTAGATTGGTCCCTAAAATGACCTAACGACTGATCTGAGGAATGATCTGACCAAAATCGGTCCCTAAAATCGGTCTCTAAATAACTCTTTTTTTGTAGTATTCTTTTAAGAAATGGGGAGGATCTCAATTCCGTAGATGCTACAGGCTTGATATATAGAGTCATTAGTGAGTTATCTCAAAGATTAAGTGATATTAATTAAAACAGTTTATGAAACTGTGTCTGACTCATTAAATCAATTCTAATTTGTTTGATAATATTTATTATTTGGATAATTCTAGTTATTTTAGAGCTAATATGTACAACAAATGCCGACTTTCGGAAGTAATGCATTTATTTATTATAAAAAAAGTCGATGCAAGCTTTACTTGTTCCTTCGATAATTCATAATTTGAACACAATGACATACGCTTTTTTTTTTTTTTTTTTTTTTTACTAAAGATTCAAATTGATCTTTGATAAAAAATTATGATGATATTTTGATTTCTGAAAAATAAAAAAATACTAATTTGATCATCAAGAATATAAAATATGAGTTAAAATAGTCCCTGAAACGGATTAAAATGTCCCTAAAAATTATTCTAGAAGTATCAATTTGATCCACAGTTTATATTCTTAAGGATCAAATTAGTATTTTTCATTTCTCAAGAACCAAAATATCACCATGATATTTTATCAAGGATCAATTTGAATATTTACTCTACGTTTTTTTTACTCGTGTATCTATATAATTTATCGGTTTATTGATATAAATATTTAGATATTTTATACATTCTTAAATTTATAATATAAAAAGACATTTTTCTTATGCTTATGGCATGTTTTTGGAAAATAAATGTCTTACATCATTTTTCATACATCATAGTTCAGAAAAAAATTAGTATGACCTGGCTCCATAAGTTAGTATTTGATTTTAGATTTATGTATATAAAAGAATATTAAAAGCAGTTATTGGTTAAACGTTTAGCTATAATTTTAGGAATTTGGATTCTCTCGAGTCACTACGCTCTCAATCCTCTCTTTTCAACCGGATCCAATGACTGATATTTGTTAGAGAGAGTTATACTACAGTTAGATTAAAAAAAAATCCACTAATGATACGGCACGTGATATCTATAATCTATAATATATACATGCGAAAATGTATGTAAGAAAATATTCTAACACATGTCATCCTCTAACGCATCCACATAGGTGGAATCTTATGTGTCATTCATAGCACAAAATAAGGGATTCACATGATTGTCTTCCATTTCAAAAAATGTTATTACTACAATTCTGCACTTGATATTTGATGATTGAAATTTGAAATCAATAAATATTGAGATTCTGCAATAATAAGGTCAATTGGTGTGAAAATTTTCTAATTTGGGATTTCAAGAAATCTTTTAATTTGAATGAGATCACTTTAAAAGGTATTGAAGTCTCCTCAATTTTCATTCAAAATCAAATCACCCGTTCACAGCTTCCTTCTGAGCAATATATTTTATCTTGCTTTGATTCTATGTCAAATCACTATGTTTGTTCACTTTGTTTTATTTTAATAGTTTTGCCAATTTTAATTACATCTTTGATTTCTAAGTAATCTTATAGGAACTAACATATTGAGTTCCTGGTATGCAGTATGCACCTCCACTGGCACCTTTTTCTCCCTATGATCACTTTTCTCTCTTTCTTTCTCACGCTTCACAATCTGCTTTTCCTATTGCGAATTGGTAATATAAACACTTAAAGTTTCATACTTTTTTCTTTGCTCCTTTAATTATCTGTGTTCTTCCAATGCATTCTGCTTAGCTTCGAATCATGGTGAATTATGTAACCCATTTTGGATTTTGATTTCTTCTTTTTGCATATGTGGATTATATTTAAAGCTGATACCCACTTGGAAAACAAAATCTTGAATTTAAATATTTTTGCAACATTCTAATTCTTTTAATTGAAAATTTTAATTTTAAGGGACATCAAGTGTGCTAATATATTGGTTGATGCAAATGGGTCCTTCAAGCTTGCAGATTTTGGGTTAGCAAAGGTGCATTTCATCGACAAATATCAATTTTATCATTAGTTTAGATGTTGGGCTTCTTTTTAGAGACTTTATTCATGATTTGTTAAGTAATATATGTATTCATAATATAACATTAATAATATATATATATATATATATAAAAATATCTACACTAATCTGTAATAATATAATATTCTAAACATTTGAGTCAACACTCAAAGGAAAGTTTTACACGTGTCAAACATAAACATTCTCACCTAGCTTTTTATATGTGTCGACATATGACACACTTAGCAATTACTATTACCAATTATACTTTAAAGGTTGCTTGACAATTGCCTAATTTCGTTTATTGCCATTTTTTAAAGGCCAAAATATCATTTTGGTCCCTTAACTTATTTTTTAGTTTCAGTTTGGTCCCTTAACTATTAAAAGTTTCAATTTGGTCCCTTAACTTATCTTTTTAACACAATTTAGTCCTCTCCGTCAATGACATAAGCAAATAAGTTTCAAATTGGTCCTTTAAATTGTTAACGAGTTTCAAATTAGTCCCTTAACTTTTAAATGAGTTTCAAATTGGTCTCTTATATTTTAAATGAGTTTCAAATTGGTTCTTTAAGTTGTTAACACGAATAGCACTTTTGTCACTTTTGCTTATGTCATTGACGGAGAGGATTAACTTGTGTTAACAGAGACAAGTTAAGAGACCAAATTGAAACTTTTAAAAGTTAAGGGACCAAACTGAAACTAAAAAATAAGTTGAGGGACCAAAATGATATTTTAGCCTTTTTTTAAAGTAATTAATATTGTATTTGATGGCCGTTATTTATACTTTAATGCTTACTGAGAGAATTACTTTAAATAAAATCAACAAATTGAGATATAATGTTAATTGCCAATTAATAGGTCAACTTTAATTGTCTTGCGTTTTCAAATATTTGAATGAAAAAAAATTTGTTGATTAAAAGATTCTTCAAATAAATTACTATTATATCAAAATTAATCGTTTACCATTATGATCAAATTATGAAACTTGCAGGCCGAAATACACTCTCAGAAATTTTAAATCTAAACGTCAACACATTTAATTGCATTTGATATTATGCCTCGATGTTTTGATTGCATTTGATTACGATATAATTTCCATTAATATTGCATTTGATTAACATTGTTTATATTTGAATACAATTTTGGTTACTAATAATTATTACTATACCAAAATTAAAATTATCGTAATTAATAGTAATTTGAATACCTTCATTATTCAAATTTAATTCAGGAAGTTATTTGAATACATAATTAATGGTAAAAATAACAACTCTGAATGCAAATTTATTTCAATTATTTCAATTTATTTTCTAAAAATAATTAACTTTCAAAGAAAAAGAGAAGAACTATATAAAATAGATTTTAAGAGAAAATAAAAATAATAATATGGCAGATAAATATATATTTTTAAAATGATTCACTTGCAAGGAAAAAAGAGAAGAATTAACTCAAATATATTTTCAAGGGAGAAGGAAAAAATAATATAAATTTCTTAATATGGTTAACGTACACGGGAAAAGAAAAGAAATAAATCAAATAGATTTTCAATAGAGAAGAAAAAATAATATAATAGATAAATATATTTTATAAAAATGATTAACTTACACGAGAGAAAGAGAAAAAATAAATTAAATAGATTTTCAGAAAGAATAAGAAAAATAATATCGTAGATGATTATATTTTTAAAAACATTTAATTTACATGGGAGAAAGATGATAAATAAATGAAATAGATTTTTAAGAGAGAAGAAAAAAGTAATATGATAGATAAACATATTTTCTACAAATTTTTTATGTGCACTGGACAAATAGAAGAAATAAATCAAATAAATTTTTAAGAGAGAAGAAAAAATAAAACGATAGATAAATATATTTTATAAAATTGGTTAACTTGCACCGGAAAAGAGGGAAAATAAATCAAATATATTTTCAATAGAGAAGAGAAAAATAGCATAATAGATAAATATATTTTCTAAAAATGGTTAACTTACATGAAAAAAGAGAAAAAATAAATCAAATAGATTTTTAAGATAGAAGCAAAATAAAAATACGATAGATAAATATATTTTCTAAAAATGGTTCACTCGCATGCGAAAAAAGAGGTGAATTAACTCAAATATATTTTCAAAAGAGAGTAAAAAAATAAAATGTTAGATAAATATATTTTTTAAGGATGGTTAGCTTGCACGGGAAAAGAAGAAAAATAAATCAAAAATATTTTTAAGAGAGAAGAAAAAAATAATATGTTAGATAAATATATTTTCTAAAAAATGATTAACTTGCACCGAGCAAATAGAAGAAATAAATCAATTAGATTTTCAAGAATGAAGAAGAAACGTAATATGATAGATAAATATATTTTCTAAAAATGGTTAATTTGCACGAAAAAATAGGAAAATATATTTTTGAAAGAGGAAAAAAAAACAATATGATAGATAAATATATTTTCTAGAAATTATTAACTTGCACCATACGTGCATAGAGAAGAAATAAATCAAATAGATTTTCAAGAGCGAAGAAGAAGATTAATATGATAGATAAACATATTTTCTAGAAATTATTTATTTACATGGGGAAAATAAGAGAAATAAATCAGATAGATTTTCAAGAGAGAACAAAATTAATATGATAGATAAATATATTTTAGAAAAATGGTTGACTTGCACTAGAAAGAAGTGGAACTAAATCAAATATATTTTTAAAAAAGAAGAAAAATAATAATTTGATAGATGAATATATATTTTTTTTCTAAAAATTAATATCATTACAAAGATCATTGCGTATTTAGTATTAATGTTTAAATAAATTATATTGCGAAATGATTAATCAGTTTGAAATGTAGTTGTTACTTTGAAAATATATATTTACTATTAAATGTCCAGAGAAGTACGATACTAAGATAGTGAGAGAATAAATGGTTAGTGTTAATTTATAATTTTTTTTTAAAAAAAAAACAAATTTACAATAAAATTTAATGTCTATTTTCAAATACTATGCGTTTTTATATATTCTTTATATAAGTTTTATTTTTAACATTATATTTTTGGGTAAATACCATTTTTGTCTCTTGTCTTTATTTTGTTTTTCATTTTGATCCCTTATTTATTATTTTTTTCAATTTGGTCCCTTATTTTGCAAAGTCATACCAATGTGGTTTCTCTTTTATATTTTGTTTCGAAATGTTCCCCTATTTTGCAAAAATTAATCCTATGTGGTCTCCTTTTTTGTTCCGATATAGTCCCTCTTTTACTTTTTTTTATTTCGAAATGGTTCCTTATTTTACAAAAGTTATATCAATGTTGTCCTCTCCATATCACAATTTAAAGGAAAAAGATCATATTGAAACAAAAAATAATGATAAGGGACCAAATCGAAAAAAATAATAAAAGAGGGACCAAAACGAACATTAAAAAAAGATAAGGGACCAAAAGTGGTATTTAACCTATATTTTTAATACTAAAATTGTGTAGTAGAGAGTATGTTGTACTTACTATTTACACTTAGCATTAATTATATGTATTGTAATACCAATAATAATTATTAATTTAATATATGTTACAATTTGTGATCAACGGTTCAGACGAAATATTTTTTTAACAATTTTTAGTATATAATTCCCCACAAAAATTTTTAAACCACTAAACGTGAATCAACAATTATATATTTAAAAATAAAATTTTAAAAAATTATCATATTCCTCATGCACGGCACGGGTCCACACACTAGTATCAGCTATAAAAGGCAAAATATGTTGATTGGTCCTATACGTTTATTTAATTTTTCACATCGGTCCCATAAGTTTTTTTTTTTCAAATTGGTTCTACACGTTTTATTTCGTTTTCACGGTAGTCCTTTCCGTCAATTTCGACCTAATGCAGTCAAATAAAGAGATACGTGTCGCATTAATATCGTGCCACGTCAGCTCAAAACTAACGACGTTAGGTTACAATTGACGGAAAGCACTAACGTGAAAATAGAATGAAACGTATAGGATCAATTTGAAAAAAAAACTTATGTGACCGATATGAAAAATTAAATAAATATATAGAACCAATCAATCTATTTTATCTATATAAAAATATAAGCTACACCGCTATAAAGAATCCAGATCCATATTTTTAGAGGTTAACTTTTTACTTATCAAACGAGAGGATATTCATGAGAATACAAAAAACAAACCTTGTGTAAGAAAAAACGTAAGTTAAAGTGAGGAAATATTTTAGAAAATGTGTCTATCTTTTATTATTCAAAAAACAAATGTAAAATAGTATGATGTAAGTGACGTTTGAATATCATTATTAATCAAACTCGTGTTTCCACCATTTTCCTATCAAATCCTTATTATACTCTTTCCTTTTTTTAAATAATAAACCAACATATATAGACACACTTTTTAATATATATATAAACAACTAGATATGTAAGAAAGATGTAAAATAGTGGTGCTCAAATATTTATTGTTTTTTGTTTTATTTACACATATATTATTTTATATTTATGCACATTTTATTTTTGAAGTCTATTATTTAAATACTTAAATTATAACATCTTCAATGACATATCATTTATATTTAGTACATAATTATTGTAAAGAATTATGGATGGCATAAAAAAGTTAACATAAAGTGTGTAAAGATATTGTTTAAAAAATTCAAAGATAAATTTTTTTTATAGAAAAATATAATTTTTGAATGTTGAATGTATTGAATATATTACTTTTAATATAAAGTTCCTATATTTGATTTCTTAACCAATATTCTTACAGTATTAGTTAGCATATTTTAATATGAAATTGACATATTATATATAAATATCAAAATATAGTCTGAATATTATTTTTAAATATTTAAATAATGAAGTTGAATGCCAATTGGATCGAAATATATCGAGAATCATTCGTTAATTGGACAAAATGGATGGCTTACATAAAGTCAAGTGGTAAGGGACAAAAGGGCAAATATATTGACAAGAAGAGAACAACGATAACGAAAGTTAGAAGAACTATATGAAAATTGTTTATTTGTAAGTTGCACATTGTCCTGAATTAGCACAAAACTTTACTCCTTACGGAAATTTTCTTTTGTTTTCTTTACGATGGCAAACTACTTATTCCTGAATTGAAATCTTTCACTTTATTTACGTTCCATTTTGTGAAGGGAATAGGAATTGTATTTCAGAATTTTAATTTTAATTTTTTATATTTCCATTCTATGTTTATGTTGTGTAAGAAATTAGAGTATAAAATTATAATTTTAAATTCAATTTTTAAAAATGATAGTGGTGACCATAACGACAATTGTTTTGGCGATAGTGGTAGCGGTATTGATGAGTGGCAACAGTGGTAGTAGTAACGGAGGTAACGGCAAAGTGGTGGTGATGGAGCTGGTGACAATTGCTATATCGGATAGTGATATTGTATTGTTCTATGTTATCCCTTAATGTCTATCAAATGCACCCCTAGTTGTGTGCAATTAGAGATCCTATGATATAGGTTAAAAATTGGAAATGACTTCACTTGGTTATTATATAATTGCATAAATTTGTCATATGGAATTATGATTATAATTCTAACAGGATTTCAAAACATAAAAAATTTAATTCTAAGCATTAATTCCAATTCTAACCCCAAATTCATGTTCAATTTCAGACACCAAACCAGGACTTACACTATTTTGCATTCCCTTAAGCTTGTTTTTCTTGCATTTCATTAAGTTTCACCGGGTTGCTGAATTATCCTTGCTATTTGCACTCTCAATCAGCTTCCTCCACTGGCTGTTTTTGGGAGAACAGTGTCTACTTCCCCCTCTTGTTTGTGCTTTGTCTCACCGCTATTAAGGATGCCAAATCGCAGTGAAAACAATTGAGAGGCTCTGGTGCTTCAATCTAGCTGGTCAGTTGATTCGAGTGAAGAGATGGAAAAAAATACAAGTCGGTGACGTTGTTAAATTCTTTGCTGATCAGATTATTCCAGCTGACACGGTCTTGCTGGGGACAAGGGATCAAAGTGGGGGTTGCCTATATTCAGACAACGAATCCAGATCGAGAATCAAATTTGAAGAGAAGATATCACTGCAACAGAAAAGGGAATATACTGCGTTTATTTTTGTCCTATAATAACACCTCGAAGCGCTATCTATACGAGTGTAATTAAAAGTGGTAAGAAAAGATAGTGCTTTTCTCGGGAAGCGCTACCACGAGAAGCGCTATAATAGGCCCTTTTTTTTTATTTCGTTTTTCATACATTCCATATTAAACCTGCATTCAATAGAAAACACTACAATAATATAAATAGAAAATATCAGCACAAATGGTTGCTATATATATTCCATATATACTTAGTCCCTTTGAACAAAAAACACATATAAAATTGATGCTCCAAAATGAATATTACACATAATTAGTTCCTTAAATTTGGACCAACTATACTTATAAGTCCTATACAAAACTCAACTATACTTACAATATTTAACTACTATACAAACAAACTCTATAAATCCCTTTGGACCAAAATCAAATAACCAATACCATATGATTTTGCTCCGTCCAAAATCAAATTGTTGAAGCCACCCTTAGTAAGAAAAGAATTTGCATAACATAACCAAAATGAAAATATATCAGCACATTTAGTACCAAACCACATGCAAACTTAACAACCAAAGGTGCAAGAACACGAAACCATGCAAACTTAACAACCAAATATGCAAGAACAAGAAATCATGCAAACTTAAATATTATAACAATCAAAGGCGCAAGAACATGAAAATTGCATGGCAAAAGTATAAAACCGGATTCCTATATACCTTGACTTAATTACTAAATAAAAGTCTTCGTGAAATACTACCACTATTCTTCCACGAGTTCTGCTAGCTGATTCTCAGAGTATGAGTCCCATTTACACTCTGGAAAGTACTGCATAATTTACATTGAAATGGTCAAATTATATAAAATAGCTAGCTAGATATGAAATTACATATCGTCGTTGGGATGCTCATTTGGTTTTGCGAGACGACATCTTTCATGAATTTCATCACATAATAGCAACAATCTATGCTGTTAGGTTGTTGAGGACACTGTAAGATCAAACTTAATAAATTAATTGTTTTTTTAAATATATAATTTGCTAAAGAAGTTTTATAAATACCTCTATATTAATCCATTTAATCGTGGATGATTTAGACACCTTACGTCCGCTGCATGCATAATAAACTTTGATAGCTCTGATTACAAAATCAACTTCATTATAAATTATGTCACTCATATGAGTAATTTCTTTGTTTTACATATTTTCTCTGCACTCTTTGAATGGCTTCCCCGCTTAAGCTCTTCCCTCCTATCCTTATTATTCAATACATAATCCTCTTGATACTGATTCAAACACCTGCACATTTAAGCTCCTATGATTATTACACTGTTTGTGCTCATCAGTATAATTGTGGGAATATAACAAATATTGGTTTTCCATTCTGGGGAGAAAACCCTCCAAGTAGGTGTGGCCACCCTCTTTTACATCTCATCTGCCATAAGAACATAACCTACATAACCATCAAGGATATAGAGTACCAAGTACCATCAAGGATACAGAGTACATAACAATATAACCTACATAACCATCTGCCAACCTAGATAACCATATTTTGCGTACCTGAAAGTTGGAGGCTGAGGCTGAGGGAGAGGTGGCCAAGGGAGAGCTCGTGCACGATGGTCTTCTCAGACCAGCATGGGCGCGTGTGGTGATCTTCTCAGAGTAGCGAGGGAGAGGTGAAGGCAATGGCTTTTGGGGTGGTGGCGGTGCTAATGGTGGCAGAGGGAATGGTGACAGTGCTAACAGTTACTCTTGGAGGGTTCAGAGCGCACTGAGAGAAAAGAGATTGAGAGGGAGTGAAATTGAATTCAACGGGGTAGTGTTTTTAGGTAAATGTGTCATTTAGGTGGAGCCTATTATAGGGCTTCCTCAAGAAAGCGCATTAATAGGTATCCCTAAGATAGCGTTTTCTTAAGGAAGCGCTATAATAAGTGTTCCCATCAATTTTATTAGCGTTTTCGAGTGCAAATGCTATTAAAAGGGTGTCATTTAATCTGCAATCTATAGTAGTGTATGCTAGGCATGAAGTATCTCTAGAAACAGTATCACGAAGAGTTGTTCATCTTCTCCGCCGGCAGATAAAAAAATTGACAGGAAAGGGTGAGATTTTGAGATATGATTTGATAATATTTATACCTCTCACTAAAAAATCACACAAATCCTACATTTAAAAAACCCGTCCAAATTATCAACTTTTTAAATATCAAAAAATTGAGTGGTTTTATATGCATAACTCCATATATGCATGCCCACTTCAAGCATGCAGATCTATCATCTATGCGTTTACTTGAAATCAATAGTTGTGAGTTAGTTTGATAAGGATGCATTTATTCAAGCCTTGAAGACACTTATGTTATAATAAAGCATAATTTATTTTTTAATTTGATTTCTAATATATATTTTGTTGTCCTTTTGTTACATTTTTAGCGCGGTAAAAGTTTATTTTTGATAATTTATTTAGAGGTTACTTAAATTTGTTTAAAAAAATATATCTTTTAGTTAAATTATTTTTTTGGAAATGTGCATACATATCCCCTAAATATTAGTCCCTTTGCAAATAGGTACTTTCAACTAATTTTCATCAATTAATCCTTAAACTCTTATTATCAGTAAAATCAATCATTTAACTATTTTTTCGTCTCAATTAGTCCTTATATAAACTCCTACTAGCAGTAAAATCAATCTTTATGTTAACTCTCAGATAGATAAACAACGGTGAATAAATCCAAAAGTTCATTTCGCTTAAATTGAATAATCTTTATTTTTATTTTTAAAAAAAGAAATTGAGAACAAAGCCTCGAGGGGACGAGGGGAACAACAACAGCAAATTACTCATAGTGCAAAACTACTGCACCGGATGCCACCCCCGCCCAGAATCGCAAGGTCTAGTCGCGTCTGGAACATAGGGAGGAAGAAGATTAGAATTGAAGCGTACAAGCCCTCAAGGCTTTGTTCTTAACTTTTAAAAAAAATAATAAGAAACTGTTATCAACAGTTTGGATTTAAGTGAAATGAACAGTTGAATTTATTTACCATTAGCGGTCTAATTAGGAGTTAAAAGAAGGTCTAATTTTATTAATAATAGGAGTTTAAAGACTAATTGAGACGAAAAAAATAGTTGAAGTATTGATCACCACAAGAAAAACAGCTTTTAGCGTCGGCAACCCACACTAACGGCTATCTTAGCGTCGGCTTTGCGTCGGGGTGACGCTAAGTTTGTCGAAGCAAATATTTTGCGTCGGCCCAGGCAAGACCGACGCTAATTAGCGTGGGCCTGGCCGACGCTAATTCGACACTAACTCCAGTTTTAGCTGGTTAGAAAAATGACCGACTCTAAGTTAGCGTCGAAGACAGCCCACGTTAGTTAGCGTTGGTTATATTTCTGGCCTGTGGACGCTATTTTATTCTTGTAGCGTCGGCCAGGCCCACGCTAATTTGGTTTTTTATTTTTTTTTATTTTGTTGTTTAAACTACCTGAACACTAATGTGCAAAATGACCTGTATAAACAGCAAACTCAATGATGTATTCCAATATTGGCCAAAAAAATCCCCCAAAATATAATCCTTTGTAACAGGCATTACCAGCATTATCAAATTTCTATGTCTGCAATAAAAGAGACAAGTACAATAGCCAAAACAAAAACTACAAGCATAACATCAAACTAAATGGAAAATATCAAAACTTGGTGAAATACAACATCAGCGACATCGACCATATGGTGACGCCTCATCTAACGAATGGTCGTCAAGATCATCGTCGTAATTAGGATGACGACGAGACTGACTCGCACCACAAGAAGCACTCCCCGACTTGTGCTCCAGAGCTACCATGCGTTCCATCATAGTGTGAAATTGGTCCTCCAAGTTATCATAGCATGCCTCAGCTCTAGCGGCCTTCTCCTCAGCTCTGGTGGCTCTCTCCTCAACTCAAGCAGCCCTCTCTCCCTCATACCCGTCACTGCAACTAGAAGGTGCCCGGGACTCCTGAGTCATAGACGATATACCACGTCTTATGTTCGAAGACAAGTCTGCGGTGCCATAACATCGGCCCTGAGTCTTGCCCCCCACAATTCAAGCTTCCTCGTCCCATCAAGCTCTTGCGACCCACTGGTAGAGGACTCAACCTGCGTCCGAATCTGGTTCAACCGTTGTTGATAGGAGTCCTGGTCAAAAGAAAACATAAATCAGCTACTATATCATTTCAAACTCAGCTGCCAGTTAAGATTAACGAAAAAATTGAATTTCAAAACTTGTATCACTTTCAATTTGCAGCTTTTGGAAAAGTACTCCTGATACAAAGCAATTCAAAAGCCAAAGCAAAAAGAGGAACTCACATTTTCAAACAGAAACAACATACACCCAAGATGACTAGTGAATACACACCTACTTTATACATAAAGAAATCACAACCAATACAAAATTAAGCACAATGTGGCAGCCACCAAACTACCAATACAAAAACAAAATTGAAGAGAAGCATGCCAAATTGTACATAAGCAAGCTACTTCAAATTGGAAAAGATAACAAAAGCATTCCAACATACACTAAGGAATAAAATCTATTGTTTGCTAAGACTTTTAGTTTCAACTATACCCTAAGGAACTGGTTAAGCATCGAAGCACCCTTATATATTTCATATTTGAAACAAAGCTCTACCCAATCACTATCATATTATCTAAATTGGTGTATGGATCATTTAATATGTTTTTGTAGGATTTGATGGAGCCAAAGAAAAACAATTCAATGGTGGAGAATAGTTCTCCCAGTTAAGTGAAACAATGAATAATCAATAAGAAAACAAGATATTATCTTTTGGTTAGTGTAGCATTGCCAGAATGACAGCTCTAAATTAACATTCTCAACCAATTAGGAAAAATAACCATTTAGCACATTAGAAACCGAAAATGAAAAAAAAAGCACAAAATTGTACACAAATTGGAACTTTGAAAACAGCTTACATATGTTCTTTGAGAGCGACTATCAACCCAATTGCCGGACTTCCTCTTGTGAGTGGCCAAGAAGAGCTCATCAGGCTCCACAGGCCGTCCAAGTTGTACGCCGTGCCAAAAAAGCAAATACTTATTTATTATACTTCATCAAATAGTTGTCATTATGAATTGACATGTATCAAGTAAGATTTGCTCTCTAATGAAAAAGAGGATAAAAGTAATATTATGCGAACCCAAACCACTCAGTTGCGATAAAAGGAATATGATACTCATAATGGGTTTGCGCAGCTGTTGTGTTGATTGCCTATTTGGGCCCAAATTCTCACTTGGGGTATATAATTTCAGCTCTCAAAAGTCGGGCCTTTTTGTCATAGGCGCATAGCATCTTATAATTGGTTGCAGATACTGTACTTATGATAACAGATTGCAGATAGCATATATAGCCTTTTTTTTACAGATGAGTTTTTAGGGCCTTGTTAATTAGTTTATCCTAATAAAATTAGGCCTTCGTTTTATCACAAAGTTGACAATGGACAATTGACTAATAAAAGGGTGTCAACCACTTGCTTTTTCATCTAGGTTGTTAAATACATACCATGTCTAGTGCCACGTCATTATATGACATGCTTCCTGTGGTGTGGACTGCTCCACCTTTAGCTGAAGCCCGATTAGTCTTATTTTGGGCCGAGATCTTTCGGGCGTCTTCACTCGCCCAATGGGCAAGAAGACCAGCCCATGCCTCGTCCCCCACTCATCCATGCTTCTTCCCCATCTTCCTCGCCTTCGTGAGCATATCAGTAAGACGTTTGGCACATTTTTGCTTAAAAGTGTTGAAGATAATGTCATGATGACGAGGATCCCATGAAACTTTCTCCTGCAAAAGGAATTAGTCAAAATAGTTGGTGGGGACATAGATGAAATTACTTAGTTATCAAATAATTGCAATTAATTATACACAACTTACGCTAAATCTCTCCCACCAATATTTCCTCACCCTATCGGGGGTCTCAGTCCAACAGTGGTGAGGACCCCGAAACTGTGCCCGGATGGCATCCCTAATCGCATTAGCAGCCACTCCGCTAGGAGTCCACCTAAAAAAAATTCAAACTCTATCAAATATCAAATCAAATGTATGTATAAAATTGAATGCTTAATAAATACATAAATAAACAAAGAAAATTATAACTTACCCCCGACCAAGAGGACTTATGATGATCTTCCCATCAGTATCCTTCCGTTACTGCCTCGAACCCTGAAGAGAAGGGTCATGCTCCCCCTCCTCCTCTTCCTCCTCTTCCTCCTCCTGCTCCTGCTCCTGTTGTCTATCTACCTCTTCCTCTTGAAGAGGTTGCTGCCTCACAAGCTCTTGTGTGTTGCGGTACGAAGACGAACCCGACTCGAACCGTCCAGAGGGTAAGTATCTCGGGGTAGGGATCATGGTGCAGGTGCCATGGGTAAACTGGACTGGTGGTGGTGTAGGCTGGGAAGGTGGTGGTGTCGGCTGGGCTAGTGGTGAGGTAGGCTGGGAAGGTGATGGTGTCGGCTGGGAAAGTGGTGGTGTAGGCTGGACTGGTGGTGGGGTAAGCTGGGGTGGGGGTGGGGCTGGGGGTGGTGTAGGATGGGAAAGTGGAGTTGTCGACGGTCTCTGGCGGCGCCTCCGCTCAGTATGTGCAGCAAGATCACCAGGTCGTAGAAGCTTTCCTCGACCCCTCTTCAATGGCATCTTGCCACATCTTCATATCATGAGGCTCAAGAAGGTTTGATGAGAATGAGTGAAACACTAGTGAGGAGGAGAAATTAGAGTGGGGGAGAAACAATGAGTGTAGCTTAAAGTTATATATTGAGTGTAATAAAATGAGCGGTTTCTGTGTCATATTAAAGCTTAAAGCTTAAAGTTTAGCTGCTGTCCTTTTTGACTATTTTATACTTGTTATATGGTTATTGCCCGATTATTTTGAAGCTCTGTAAAGTGTTTGGAGCTGTTGGGTCTCCTACATACTAACAGAAGGGAGCTGCTACAATAATTGTAGCAGTAGGACTTGAGTTAACATGAACTAAAAAAAAATAGAAACAATGAAAATAACAAAGAACCAAACAGTGAAAATTATGAGCAAACATGCTCGATCAATCTGAAAAATCAAATCAATAGCAGCTTTCTGGTCAAATCAATGCTATAAAATATGATACATTAAGAATCCAAATGCTTACAACTGTTATGTTATTTTGAAACTCAAGGAGGTACTGCATTAGCATTCTTGTGTACACATTCCTTGCACAATACACGTGAAGGATGCACCAACAGAAAACATTTTTGTAGGCAACTTCTAGCAGTTATTATTAGGACTAAGTGCAGTTCAGCTGAGTATATATGTCTGCTATCTAAAGTGAATCTAAAATATCATTGGACTAATTTACAATTGACCAAGAAATTCATATTTTAAATTATGAAAGTCTATACTTTAATTCAAACTTTGGTCCAGCTATTTCTTCATAAGCTTCAATAAGTGCATGGTGTCAGGAGTATGCTTTTTCGCATTAAAGAGATATTGGTTTATGGCTATGGTGTATTTGGTAACCAGTAAGTGAAATTATAGCTTTCCATCCAAAAAGTAAATAACTATAACAATTTTTTTGTGATTAAAATCTGCATCATTTCCACCAATGCTTAATATCTCTGCATCATCTCTGCACCATCTCAAACTGAGCTCAAACAGACCTTAAAGCAGAACCTCTAATGAGGTAAGAGCTCCATACACACCACATCAATGAAGTGCAGTAAATTTGAAGAACTTAGAGACAAGCTAGGCATGATTTCTCTAGACAAACTGAATTAGAGGGTGTATTGTGAATATAATTCAATTAGTTGGTAGATGTTAGTTAAGCAATAACTGTTAGTATTAGTTAAAACAGTTATGAATTGTATCAGTTAGTTAGCTTTGTATACTGCTATATATAGCAGATTGTCATTCAATAATAATCAAGTGTAAAAGTATTATTCAATTCCTAAAAGTTCTATATTCGCTTCTACTCTTCTAAGAACGAAGTGTGTGAGTGTGTGTAAAGTGCTTCAACATTTTTAACTTCAACTGTTAAGATTAAATAGCATAACACAATTTTTTTATTTTACAGTATTGTTAACTAATAAACCTAGGATGGTATCCAACAGCAAGCAATCAACTTATAGTCAATTCTTTGATCTTCCGACCATAGAAAATTTGGCAATAAACATGAATGACAATCTGCTATATATAGCAGTATACAAAGCACACAACTTACCCATTATACTTAGATTCATACACAAGCAAAATAACAGGCCATGCAAAAAAAAACAAAGTATTGATAATTATACCAATTATCAAATATCCATAAAACAATGAAACAACCACAACCATAGTCCAAATTCATAGAGCAATAAATATATAGATAAAAAAAATAAAATAGTTGAAGAACCTGAGAAAAGAACAATATCTGTAGTATTCAAAGAGAGGCGTGAGATTGAAAGCCGGGGTTGAGATCTGAGAGTGTGAAAGGGAAAATAAGCATTCAATAATTAGCAAATAGATGATTGAAGAGCACAAATTTAAATATTTGAACAACAAACATCTGAAACAATTGAAGAACAATAAAAGAACCTATACCTGAGAGATTGAGATTAAGGGTTGAGAGACTGTGAGATCGATCGAACACAAAGAGCCACTCGCGAAAATTGAACCTAATTTGAGGTATTTTGGAAATTAGGAATTTAGGAATCAAACAAAAATGAAGTTCAGAGGAGAGTGAAAAGGAAAGTGACGAGAAAGAAGGTGAGCGTGAAAACTTACGGTGGTCGTTGACTGTTGCGATACAGTGAGCGCGGCCTCGCGTTTGGGTTTTGAGCTTGTTGATGGTGGAGGCGCGCTACTTGGCCACTACTTGGTCATGTGAAAAAATATATCAGATAGTGGGCTGACCCATGAAATCCAGAAAGAGAACTAGTAAAAGAAAAAAAAAGAGGAGGGAAAATCGTTCGCGCGAAGAAGTTCCCCAAATATAGCGTCGGCTGGCCGACGCTATCTCTAAATTCATCTTAGCGTCGGCTAGGCCCACGCTAAATCCCACAAAATAGCGTCGGCCAGGCCCACGCAAAATTTGATTCATGAATAAAAAGATAAAAATATGTTGTTGATAGTGTTGCGTCCAATTTGCGTCAGTGTCGGGGCCGACGCTAAATATTCGACGCTAAATAGTGCTTTTCTAGTAGTGGATCTTACTAATAGTAGGAGTTTAGTATCTAATTGAGCAGAAAAAATAGTTGAAAGTACCTATTAGCAAACAGGTTAAAGTTTAGGAGGGTTTATGCATCTTCTCCTTAATTTTTTTATTTATGTGATACTTTGTTATTGTTCATATGTTTCATTAGAAGTTGAATGGCTTATGATACGTGATGACTGAGGACTTCAATGTGCAAGTAACTTAAAAAGGTTATGGAAACCTCCCAACTTCTGAGGGAATTTATTAACTTTAAGGGCTCGTTTGGTGGTCAGGATAGAATAAGGACAGATAAGATATGAGAGCTGGATAAGAATAGGATAGGATAAGACAAGATAAGATATGAGCATGATAAACTCTTATCATATCCGATGTTTGATACGCATCAAATAATGATAGGATATGATATAAAATATCCACAAATGATAAAATTATCCTTATATCAAAATTATATATTTTTTTTCAAAAATAAAATTTAATATTATTTGGTTTTTTTATACATTCAAATTAAAAAAATATAAAAAATATTTGATAATATATATTTTTATCTTTTTAATTATACATTAGTCCATTTTTTAAATTATAAAAAATTAACTTGTGATATTTTTGTCACTTTTTATAAAAATTGCTAATTAAATCACATATTATAATTAATAATAAAGTTGACTAATTAGGTTTGAAATCATAATTAAATAATAATAATATTAAGGTCAGGTATAAAAGAGAAAACAATTTCTTATCTTATTATGTTAATTCTAACTCAGCCCCTCCCTTAAGATAGAATTATAACTAAATAGCAGGTTATGATAAGCTAACAAGATAAACTTATCATATCCTGTTGATTTACCAAACTACAGATTAAAACAAGATATGATAGCTTGACCATCAAATGGACGCTAAATGTGAGGATGTTGGTTTGAATCCTGTTGTACTGATTTGAGTAAGGAGATGGATTTGAAAGGAGAAAATGTGTTCTATAAATAGTCTACATAGTGTACTAATGAAAAAAGATTGTAGAACCTTAGGGTGTGTTTAGGAGGATGGGGTGAGATGGTTAATGAAATAGACAGATGCAAACACTAGAAGGGGGTGAATGGTGTTTGAGAAATTTATGCAGAATTTAGAAACTTTTTCGTAAGCACAGACGGGTTATGATGGACGAGTAAACACAGACAGGTCAATCAGACTGATAACTAGTCTGAAGGTTTTCACAGAAAACACACAATCATGCAAAATAAAAAATGTTTGATAAACACAATTATAAACCCCTTTAGTTAGATGATAGTTAAGACAAATAATCAAACTAAAGAGTTAAGGGAAAGAGAGATCACTTAGCAGGTTTTATCCTGGTTCACCCCTTAACAATGAGGCTACGTCCAATCCTTGGCAGCACCAAGTTTTCTCACTATAACTGATTTAGGTTATAGGACAGACAAGTATTATTTTCACAACTAGCCTCTTCAGGCTCCAGACGAGTATTGTTTTCACACCTAGCCTCTCCAGGCTCTAGATGAGTATTGTTTTCACACCTAGCCTCTTCAGGCTCCAGACGAGTATTGTTTTTACACCTAGCTTCTCCAGGCTCCAGACAAGTATTGTTTGCACACTTAGCCTCTTCAGGCTCAGACGGGTTTGTTTGAGAGAAGTTGTAAAAAGATTACAATTTGCAAGTCTTTCACAAGCACTCAGACGAGTGTATTAAATGTGAAGATCTAAAAGACTGCGTAATAACTTCAAATGATTGAAGAATAAATAATGAAAGAATGAATATATAAATGCACAGAGTAATTGCTCTTGATTGCTTTGATCGTTCTCTTGTCTCTTCTTGGATCTTCGAAGTCTTTTTCATTAAATAGGCTTCAAGATTTTAAAGCCGTCAGACACAAAGTCTGAAGGCTTGGCTTCTTGCAGATCTTCAATAAATGCAATAGAGTCGTTCTGATCAGCCATTAAAGCATAGGGAACTTCGCTTGTTCTCTCTCATCAGAGTGATACAGACTTATGATATACCTTTGATCTCAGCAGGTCTGTATACGTGCTTTTTGTTTGCAGAGGGAAGACTTTCCCCTTTGGTGTAAGATGCAGTTGTGTTCAGGCAAAGCATTTTGTTGAAGTTCCTTATCAGAGTTGAGACAGCTTTCATCCAATGTATTCTTTAACGTTAGTCATTAGACGGATGAGTGACTTCATTAGACGGGTTGACTCTTTAACACAGAGATGACGTCAGTTGCAAAGTCTTTTAGACGGGTGAATCTTCCTTTGATCAGACGGTTGAAGACTTCATTAGACGAGTGAACTTCTTTTAGTTCAGACGAGTGAACCTTAGCTAGTTCAGACGAGTGAACTTTAGTTAGTTTAGACGTGTGAACTTAAGTTAGTTCAGACGGGTGAACTTATCTAAGTTCAGACGAGTGAACAGTTCATATAGACGCTTAATGTTTTAATCTGCACACTAAGTAGATGAGTTAAATACCACAGACGGGTTCAATTAAATCATTGAATAACTGTTTTAATCTTATCAAAACTAAGGTAAATGCACATCAGACATTTGGAGACTCAAGAGTTAATAATGGAGTGAAATAATAAAGATTTCTTGACCCATTGTTTAAGAGTTTTTAAACAATGGAGTGGAATGATCAGGGATGCGATAAAGCATCTATTTTTCATACCCTTCAATTCGGGGGGTTTGAGAGGGAACACTTCCCTCTTTTTTATTTTTAAATACAAATTTACAATTTTAACTCTTCTAATTGGAATACCTGAATTGTTTTAAAAATGTAGTATTGAAAATAAAATTTGTAATTCACTTCACTCTATTACTTACCATTGTGATTTCCAAACAATGGAGTGAGATGTCCCTCCATTCCTTCATTAAAACTCCTAAACAATGGAGTGATATATTTTTATCATTTCACTCTACTCTAAACCACTCCATTACTAATCACTCCACTCCATCATTTCCAAAACCCCCAAACATAGCCTTAGAAGAAAAAAGTGTTCTAGAATTGAATTGCTTTTAAAAAAAAAAATAGTAGACACAATTGACATAAAGAATGAAAATGAAAATAGTATATGTGGATGGCATGTTGCATATAAAGGAAGGATGGACGAAAATAACTTAAGTTTATGCATAATTATTTTATACAAAATATGCTTACATTAAATATTTGTGTATAAAACATTTATTTTAATTTTAGTATATGAAAATATTATATTTGAAATTGTTTTATCTCGTGCGTAGTATAAGAAATTTGTCTTTCAGCAATAGATAAAATTTATCACTATATGTTTAAAATCCGTAGGTATATGTAAAACTTAGATTCACCTACGGTTGGTCCAACTGTCCATTATAAGCAACGCATAACAACAGAACATGTCTGTCACTATAGGTTTTACCTACGATCCACATATATTTACCTACAATTCTATTTGACTGTCAATAAGCTTTACTTACGATCCATTTATCTTTATCTATGATTTGATTGACATTAATACCTATACCTACAGTTTTAATGACTGTCACTAAAATCCGAAGATATACGACAAATTTATCATGTATAATTCAAAAACACTAGTTAATATAAATTTTAAAAAAGATGTTTTGTTACATTTTTATTAAATAACAACATAATAATAATAAATAAGTTGATTTGAGTAAAAAAAGTTTTGTCCAAATTAAAGTTTTCATATTTCCTCCCAGAAATCTTTCGAATAAGACTCATCTAAAGGGAGATTCTCTTTAAAGTAAATAAGTAAAAGATTTTTTATCATTAAATAATTTAATAGATTCAAATTTTTATATATTTTATCAAATTAATAATAAAAAATCTTTTTAATTATTCATTTTAGAAAAGATCTCAATTTATAGCCGCCTTTTCCAAATCTTAATTACTTTTGACCAAACAAAGGTGCTGCACGCCTCCCACTTTAAAATCTTCAACATAGTCCAAATGTTCAGCAATCTTTCACTTCTTCACTTCCCCAGCAGACCTCCCTCCCATTTGCCCGGCGATTGGGAGCAACAAAGTTGAAAATGGAAAGCACTAAAGCATTGTCTCCTATTTTTCGCTCTTCTTTTTAAATGTAAAAAATGTTCAAATATATACTTTTTCCTTGTCAAAAGATTAAAGAAAGGATTTAATTGGCCGTATGCATTATTAGTGTAATAATTTTTACATTATATGTCTTGATAATCATTATTTCAAAAATATTGATTAAGGAATAAAAAAATAGTATAATTATATTAAAAAACTCAAAATTTCAATTCTTCATGAATTGATTATATTATTTTTCATAAAAATTTACTTTTCTAATTTCTTAATCGATATTATTAACACATTATGTATTGACAGTATAAAATTTTTTTATACTCTCATCCAATCAGATTTTTTCATTATGTTACTTTGTTATATTATTTTCTAAAATATCTTAACAAATATCTATATAATAAAATCTGATTGGACGATTATATAAATTTTTTTTATTATGTCAATATATATTCCTTTAATTCTTGAATTTTATCCCAATAACTTTTAAAATTAATACATAAAAGATTATTTGTAATTTTTTAAATTTAATTTTCTTTTATAAAAATTAATCTATCAAACGAAATGGGGGCAGGATTCGTCCATCGTACGACACATCGAGCCAATAGGAGAACTCCAACTCATGGCAATTGATAAGCACTGCCACCCTTTGGACGCAAGCTTTCGGCATCTAAAGTCACACCACGTAACGTGGCCTAATACTTTGGGAACCCCGCAGGGAAAAACATCCAAAGATTATTCGTGGGGTACACACGATAGTCCTTAGATCCTCTTGATTTTTGATGATGGAGTTCAATAATTCCGGCAACGGCTAAGGATATTATGTGGACCAATTTCGATGCAAGAGCTTAGTACAAATGGAGCAATAACAGCCACTGGTTTTCTTTTTTATTGGCTTCTACCTTTGCTTGTACCAATAAATAATGCTTATAACAAATCATTACGCTTCACATCTTCGGGTACTGCCATGAGGTGACTAATCAAAATGTGAGTTTATATACATACTAATAGTTGTTTCCCGTGCTTTGCACGGGAAAGATTTCATTTAAAGTAAAAATATTAAAATTGAATAATATTAATAATTATGGCAATAATTTTGCTAAAAATAATAACAATAATAATAATACATTATTGATTAAAAAGTAAAAGCCTAATTATACACATATTAAATGTATTATAATAAATGACACAATTAGGGTAGAAATAATTGGAAAGTTTAATTTTTTTATACCTACATTTAAAATTAATAATACCAATAATAATTTAATACTTATTACGAATAATTTCTAATTCAGCTTTTTTTATTGGATCTCTTCTCATATGAACATCATTTTAGTTTCCAACTACATTCAAAATAATATGAAAAATATTTCTTTCAGTTGTATCATAAGATTAAAGACAAAAGCAATATAAAAATGAATAAAACTCCTCTAAAGTGAGATTGTTTCTAAAGTGAGTAAGTAAGAATGTTTTCACCATTGATTTAATAAAGCGAGTTAAGATCTCTATGCATTTTATTAAATGGAGGGTGATAACAACCTTTCTTGCTTACTTTAAAAAGAAATTCACTTTAAAAGAGCATTATCCTATAAATATAATATTGAAAGTTTATAAGTATATCATTCACAGCGAGGCCACCTCAACGATTATATATATACATCAAATATTACTAGTAAATATTTGTATCTTTAATCGTGACTATACATAAACTCAAAAAATAACAGCAGCACATAATAATCTTGTGATATAGTAAACTTGTGATATAGTAAACTTTCAAGGATAACATCAGCACATAGTAAACTTCTCTTTTTTGATTGTTGAAGCATCCTACTCACAAAATATAATACTTAAATATGATTTTGAGAACTCACCGGAGAACTTTTCAGAAGGTCACTTATCCTAGTACTACTCTCGTCCAAGCACGCTTAACTTCCATTGTAAGATTTTCTTCCCCCTATAATATAATACAAATATAAGTATAAACTATATAAATATTACATCATTCTATGTAGATAAAAAAATATTTTAAGCATATGTTCAATCAAGTTTTTACAATAAATTATATAGGTAGACATATACATGCTATGACCGAAAAACCATTTTACTGATAGTCTCATTTTCCAAATTCACTTAATGTTCCCCCAACCAAAAGTTGTGTCCTTTCCATTCTCTATCTTTATATTTTTGATTTTTTCAATGCATTCAAATTCAATACATCAACCCTTTTACCGTCCATTTCATGTCTTCATTGAATATTTTCGTAAGAAGTCTGACTACTTAGTTCCTAACTATATCCTCATCATACCCATCACATTTTTATTTGTTCAACTTCAAAGTTGATAGAGTTAAAAAAAAGCTGGATTGTATTTTTCGTCCCTCAACTTTTTCAATTCTACTATTTTGATCCCTCAAAAATTTTAATTGCACTTTTCATCCCTCAACTTTTTTCAATTGTGCGATTTTGATCCCTCAAAAATTTTAATTGCACTTTTCATCCCTCAACTTTTTCAATTGTGCCATTTTGATCCCTCAAAAATTTTAATTAGACTTTTCATCCCTCAACTTTTTAAAATTGTGAAATGAAAGCCTTTATTTTAATCCGTAGAAGGACTAATTTTGCACAATTTCACAAAGTTGAGGATGAAAAGTGTAATTAATTTTTTTGAGGGACTAAAATCGCACAATTAAAAAAATTGAAGGACTAAAAGTACAATTAAACCTAAAAAAAAAAAAATAAGATGCTGCCATCTTATTTAAAGATAAAACTTTATCAATACTGTGTCGTAACTGCCAATTGCATTTTCTTACATTTACATAAATAATTTGTTTTTACAAAATTTGCACAAAAACTTTTATCATCGCTTCGATTCCTGCACTTCCTATTGATATAAATCAACAACATTCATCCTTCCCAGCTGCCTTTTGTCAGTATTTTCTAAAAATATGCAATTCCCAGTAGGAAAAGACTTTTCCCTTGCATTTTATGGTGCTAGTGATCTTAATTATCTACAATAAGATGGATTTTCTATATCATATTAAACTTATAAAACTATATAAATTCAGAGAATTAATATGCTTTTTATTTTGGATTGAAGATTACTCGTCAAGATTGGTATAAAAAAAATATAGAAGTCTCGAGGAAAACTTAACAATTCTATGGATGTTTTTTAAGTGTGCCTAATTAACGCCACCTTATTTAAGTAATCTAGCAGCTTGTTATGCACACTCCCCCTTCCACAAAAAATGCCCCCATGAAAAAGTTCCACACAAAATCAATTTATTCCTGTTAAATGATTTAAATAAGCATTTTTTTACTCATTATAGAAAAAAGAACTCAAATAACCAAAAAAAACAATTATTCATGATAATTTAAATTATTATATTGAGAACAATGTCTCCGACAATGAAGAGAAACGGTGCATGTGATGGATTGTCATTAAAGCATTAAATATTAATATTCTGACCATCTCAACCCGCTTTTGAATGCCTAACATTTTTTTTAATACTTTGTAAAAAAAACAGTTTTATTACTAAATGTAAATCTACAGGTTGCCCGACTGAAAATTGAGAGCATGACGTTTTGTTCAAACAAATGGTCTGGTTTTACCCCAGGTGTGTATAGATGATACACTATATATTATGTTGTGCTTGAAACCAAAATTACCTGGAAAATACAAATTAAACTTGCCAATAAAAAAGAATACTAAAGACACAACTGTTAAACTTAAAAACTGAACACAAATAGCTAAATGGAGCATGTCTCAAGTATTTGATAGCAACAACATGATCCACTTTGTTCTCCTTTTAACCACAATCTAAGGTTGATTGACATAAGATGATAATATGAAGAAGACAATTATTATCCGTAAAAACAATATATGGTCAGCATTTTGGTGTGACTTCTGCAACAAATTTGCTTGATCCAAGACTCTTCCAGCGTAACATCCTCATTGAAATAATCCAAGACCACTGAGAGAGTTTGACCCATTGCCATGTGCAAAATAACAGGAACAACCCATTAACCCAAGGCAACACATGACAGAGCCAACAACACCAAACAAATCACTTTCTATTGCAACTCCTCACAAAATTGATAAAGTTTTATGCGACAAGTATAATGATCAATCTGTTTTTCAATTACCAATGCCATTTCAAATGTGGACTCCACAACAATAAAGCTTTGTTTGTTTCTAAGTACAATACAATGTTAGAGGGAGAGCCCAACATATATTATGTTAGGAGAGACAGAGAGCAGAAGAATTCATGCTTATTTTGTTGAATGTAGTAAAATTTGGGTCAATATGAATCATTTTTTGGGAGGGAAGACAAAACATGAAAATTCACACAAATATTAATTAGCATAACAGATTCACACTGAATCTTCATGTAAAATAATTTTAACCTGCCTCATTATTAACATTTCTACACATTATCATTTACTTACTGTATCTAATAGGCTTCACCATATGACTGCTAGCTGAAGTGCACGGTTCTCTATTTATGCACATGCAAAAACCATTTCTCAGTTATTATCTCAAGAAAGCCAACGAAGAGTAAACACGTGAGCATTTAATACTAATTAATTAAAGCAGTAACTTTGGGTCATAAGTTAGAGATGTCAATTTCTAGGATAAACCTCTGTTTTTGCCACACAAGCACAATCATATCTTCTCTATTCCATTCCTGACCTCATAGCACAATCTATTTTACACCCATTAAGGATTTACCTTAGAAGCCAATCCATTACTCTGCCTCTCACCCTTTGTGCCACTTCGTCATTTTTCCTAAACATACCTATCAACCACTTCCTTGTTTCTCGACGTAATTTACCAATCAAAGGTGTGGCTCTTAGTGGGGTGTGGACTAACTTCAACCTTGTAGCTATTGTAAAATTCAACCTTTCAGCTTCAAATATGTTTTAGGAGCATTTTGAAAAATTCTTTTCATTAATTTACAGGGCACACAATTCACTACTCAAGTCCTAATCATCACATCACTTTCACCTAGACTTCTATATCACCTAACCATCTAATTAAGTTGAGATAATTAATGTTTATTCATTGTTGATAAACTTAATTAGGTGGCTCTCAAGCTGATCAAACATGTCATATCCATATGCCAATAATCGCTGTGGCAACTTGTCAAGTTGTCATATTTTGCATTTTCTATGCATAATACAATTCAGAGAACCCCAGAAGAAGAAAATCATGTGTTATGGAAAGCAACAAAAAGAAGATGCTAAAAAGAAAACACCCTATGCAACATATTTCACAGCATTATTAATAGGCATGCACATAAAATATCTGTCATAGCATGCCAGGCAAAGCACAAAAAAACAAATGGGCAAAAATAGATACCCCGGAGCCATCCCTTGCCAAGTTTTGAAAAACAGGCACCAAGCAATGTAGAACAGCCTATGAGAACAAGAAAACACCTTAAAAATTTCAAACAATACTCAATAGTGGGACGTTTGAATAAAACAAATCCAAAAGACAACACAGTTTCAAGAGGGGAAAATGCATGAGGCGGTGAATATCTACTAATAAAAATTCATGCACAACATTAAAGCCAAACACACCATTCTCCAGCAAAAAAGAAAAAAAAACTCCATTACACATCAGTTTTAACAGTGTAAGTTACTGAGTTTTATTGAATCGTTTACAAAAGCCAAAAACATTTTTTTTACAATCAATGAGCTAGAAAATAATTTATAGAAGAACCCGTGGTTAGGATTTAAAACAACAAATTAAAGCAAAAAAAATAAGTGATTAAGGCTAGGGAAACGTACCTACATGGACTACCCATGTAGGAGCTCTGTCAGTCTGTCATTATTGATCATTTTAAAAAAGAAACAACAAAATAATAAATTGAAAATGTTGCTCAATATCCAAGCAGTTCAAAATTTGAAAATAATGAAATTGTAAAGTGAAAAAGAAATTACCTATGGAGGAGCAAACCGTAGCTGATTCCAGAATAAAGATGGCAAACCTTGTGAAAAGAAACGACAACACGATCCTCACCACAATATCTTCTACAGTTGAAAGATCGCGACTCGTTAAAGCTCTAGGAAAAAGATCTATCGATGATATCAGAATAGAGAAAATAAACGAAGCAGAATATCATGTTTATTCTTATCCATATCCAGGTTTCCAAGGCTTGATATAAAACTCCAAGCTCAGGCAAACATAAGATAGGCAACACTTAACCAAAAAAGAAAACAAAAAAGAGTTACCCGCTTCATATATTCAACTATTCCATTTAAAACCAATCATTTAATCCAGAGAATCAACAATAGCAAATGGATCAGCTTCATCCAAATTATAAAAACAAATGGACATTTGATTTAAGTAATCAAAACAAATGGACATTTGATTACTTGTCAACCATCACCAAGTACGAAGTTCAGCCAAATAACTTATTTAAACATAAGAAATGAAGCTATTATCAGCACTTACAGACTTAGGGCCAAGGAATCTCATGGCCAGTAAAACCATGTTAGCCTCAATAATTTCCTCTTTGCCCTCAATTCCCTTAAATTGAAACTTCCCAGGGTCATCCTTCTTCCAGCGAACACGTAGCAAATCAATTCCTTCCCTCTGCTTTCCTGCCAATCAACGAAGATAGACAAAAGACGATAAGCCTCACCATAAACAAATAAGAAACTTGGTAAAAACATAAGTGAAGTACTAATGCAAATAGCATCATTTACATATCAAGGCTGATTATCCCCAAAACTTTATCACCATTGGAATCTGAACCACTAAAAAACCTTCAGCCAACCACCACTACAGGCTCTACAAAACCTCATACAATCCACATGCATTTTGTAAAAGAAAATTTAAAGAATCCAAGGGGCGCAACAGCTTAATAATTTTTATTGTACAATTCATTAAGGAGGAAGATCTTCAACAACTCTCAGTGTGAAACCAGATCCAGAAATAATGCCCTTCAAAGATGGACCACGTATAAAAAAACCCAAACAAACCACAAAGAAGCTTAGAGAGAGAGATGGACTCCTTGAAAGTAAATAATAACTCATAATTCACACAGTTTTTTGTCAAGGGCTTTAATGGGTGCATTGATGCAAGCTACCAACCAAAAGTAGCTACTCTTAATGAATAATTTAGAATCAGCAGGCATTAATTGAAAACGGACAGTACGTTCTCTAGAGTATCAAATCAAAATGGTATTAGCATTAACTTTGTGTGGAACTTTATAACTAAAGTAAGCTTGAAATAAAAGCCTTTCAGAGGAAAAGGGATTAAACCTATACAATGTCGTGAATTGAAGTATCAATAAGTAATGCATCCTATTATATCAAAGAATATTGTTTATGCCTGAGGTAATATTCAATCTTGATACAAACAGAGTCTATATTGCAATTACAAATCAGTTTAACAGCACCCTTAGCATCTTCATTTATAAACATTCAACATGAAAACGCAGTCGCACTGGAAGAAAGAGATGTATTGCATCAGAGAAAGAGAGTAGTGCTACCTGAGAATGTGTAATTAACACCTTGTCAGAAAGAATCTTGATGAGCAAGCTGTGGATTTCATAACAAAGCATGCAAACATCAGACACCATAATTTTCCAACCAACCGTGATAAATTTGTGTGTTGTGACTTGCACCTGAGCATTAGTAATTGGTTGAACATCTTTCTTATCAGAAGATGCATCTCCACCCTTGGCTGAACACCTAGTATCACCCTAGAATGCCAAAAGTTGAAAATCCGTAACATATATGTGCACAAATACATTATAGGAACTTAATCAAACATGAACAATAACAAAGTGGAATAAGGGAAAGATGTGAAATAACCTCCATCTGCAACATCCATAATCGGCCTAAGACAAAGGCACAACAATAAAAAAATTACCATTGGTAAAAACTGAAAGTAAAGTTTAACAGGATGAAAACAAAAGTGAACTTCAAATTACCTCTCTGTATCTGGTAAGGTAAATCTTCAAGGGATCAATATAATCCTCGAAACCAAGTGGCCATAGCCCAAAGCAAATCATCACCGTTAATTGTCTACCTCCTTTCTCTCTCTTTGACACTTATTAGAGGCCCTACACACATTCATTCGACAATTAAAGCACAAGCAAGTGTCCGAAGGGAAAACTGGAAAAATAAAGAATGTTACTCACTGGAGATGAAGCATATGAACACGGAGACGGATTCCAGAACTGTCTCTTTGGCATCCTTAGAGATTTTTCCATTGGCGGAAGGACCTTCTTCATGATGCGACAGATGTTAGCGATCAGAAGGTACCTATTTTGCTCTCTGATGTTAGAGCGAGGGTTACGATCGCCGCTTTCGTGGCTCTCGCCGCCTGGGCTTGCCGGAGCATCCGCCATTGAACCCTAGTCTCACACATCTTAAAATTAAAAAAAACCCTAAAGAGAGAAAAAGGGGAGAAAGAAAAGAGAATAGAGAGAGCTAGAGAGCAAACAGTTGAAGTTGCAGACGACACTGGAAGCCACCGTTTTAGAGGTCGACGACATGTGGTATTAGCACGCAACCCTCGCAAAATGACACTCCAAGGTCTCCGACGTCCTCGCCGATAAGCTTCGATTTGGGTTGCACGCCATCTCCATCGTCGCAAACAGCCCCCACAATGTGGTTCCTGGGGATGGAATATTAATGCATCTACACATATCAGATGTACATCAGTAACAATAAAAAATGCCTATGTACAAAACGATGGTGAGGGGAAAACACGATGGCTCTGATTCTAGTTTAGATCATAGGATGACCACTCAAGATCAACTTTCGGAAACACGGCAGCAGCATAGGATGACCATCTATTGTGTAGCTTCCCATGCCCTGCCATCTCCATCAATCATGTACCTGCCCCTACTTGGGAAAGCAACTTCATCCTCTTTTTTCTTACGGGCCTTTCAAACCATAAACAAAAAAAAAGCCCAACCCTTTACCAGTTAGAAAATAATATTTTAATCCTAAACTCAACTACAATAGGACACATCACCATTCACTATTCATCTACAGGGGGAAGGCTACTTACTCTTATTAAGTTATAAAGATATATATATATATATATAAAGGAAATCCCCTTACTTTAATAAAATTATTTTCAATCTATTTATCCATTTATTTTAATTTAATAAATTTATATTAATTCATTAAATAAGTCACATGATCTTTATTGGATTAGAATAAATGAATAAATGAGATTAAAAATAATTCTTTTAAAATTATTCTTTAAGTAAGTTGATCCCCTTTTATACATATAATATATATACACACAATGAGTCATAATAAAAAAAAGTTAAAAACTATATAAATATAAGATAATAATGTAAAACATATTTAAGCAGGATTTAGTTGACATATATTGAGTTATAGATATTTTTTACACTCTTAATCAATTATAACTTGTCATATTAATTAAAAAAATTGATTCTTATTCTAATTACTTTAAAAATCATTTATTTCATAATTTCTGATTGGTTGACAGTGTAAAAAAAGTGTATAAAAATTACTCATTTAAGTATGTATTAAGTATTATTATATTATGAGAAATGTTAGCAATACACTTTCAAACACTCTTTTTCCAACACATTCACTCTTATTGGTTGAAATTGTAGTTGGTGTTACAAAATTCAAATGCAATTCACATGAATTAGTGAGACTCACATGAGTTTCAGACAATAAGAGAAAATGTGTTGGAAAGAGAGTATGTTGTTAGCACTCTTTTTATATTATAGTGTACTCCCTCTATACTCTATTATAAGCAAAAAAAAAAAAAAAAAAATGTGATGGACTTAAATATAAGTAAATGTCAACTAATCTATATGGGAGTGGATCCTGTCATGTTGAAAAAAAAAATGGGGATTATATTTTTAATCTCCATCATTTAATCCCTCTATCTCCCATTTTAAATACACCCTTTCTCTCATTCAACATTTTAAATGAGAGGTTAAGATTCAACATGAGAAAAAAATAACATAAGGGGATCCATTACTTAATCTACACATTTAATGATGATTTTTCAAAAACATTCTTAAGTGATTAATTCATTAATATTGTGAGCATCATTATAATAAAGGGTAGTTAAGTAAATATATTTATTTTTTTTTTACATAAAATCAAGAAAATTAAATATACTTAATTATTATTTTTAATCTGTATATAAATAGATAATTTTGTTTATAATTAAGTTTGAAGGAAGCGCTACGTATTTAAGTATTGTGTCGTGCTACGGCTGCTGCCAAGAGGATCGAGATGAGTCGTGTACTAAATGGTGACAGCGGTGTGGATTGCTGGTGAAGCATCCGTCTCTCTGGTTAGAATGGAGGATGGTCTAGTCATAATAACTCTTAAGGTACATTTGGGTAATTTTGGTTGGAGTTGATGATAATAGTATGGTCCTAACTCATACGGTATCATTTTTTTTATTCATTTTAAATTTTTTTTTATAGGTAAAAATATATATTAATGAAAGTATAATGGTACTCTAATCCATATATAAAATAAAACAAAAAAAATCCAAAGAATTATAGGAATTGTAACGTGCAAAAGCATTACAAAGAGAAAAATCATCTTAATTATGTTGGCACCACAAATCCCAATAATCATTTGTAACACACCAGAAAAAGACACAAAGATCTAAGAGACTGTGACTGGACCACAAACCCCAACAATCATCTACAACATATTACAAAATCCCGACTCATATGGTACCATTATTGACAGTGCTAATTTGGTTGCAATGAGCTCCACGTCAGGGACGGATCCAGGAATTCATCAAACGAGGGGTCAAAAAAAATATAATAATAAATATTAAATAATCATAGCGAAAAAATTTAATTGAACTAAAAAGATTTTTTATTGCTCTTGTGCTCCATGAATGCTACTCTGCGGTAAAAGCATACGGACAAACATATTGAATTGAGGCAGAGAGGTAAAGTGCTGAAGTTGAATATTTACCTGCGGCGGTGGATGGTTTCTTCAATAGGTTTACTTCTTTTCAATATTTATGCATTACCGTAATAGTTTTTTTTATAACATTACTGTAATAGGTTTTCAATCTTTAATATTATCATTATTTTAATGTTTTTTTAAAAGGACGTGGACCAAGACCATTAAAACATAGTAATTCTATACTGATAAAAAAAAACATAGTTATTCTATTAGGTTATTATTACCTATTGAAGACGCACATATTACCTATTCAAACATAAGCCTAGGTAAATATTACCACCTATTCAAACATAGTATTAGGTTATTATTACCTATTACCTATTGAAGACGCAGACATTACCTATTCAAACATAGTTTCTAAGCCTAGGTAAATATTACCACCTATTCAAACATAGTTTCTAAAAGTTTTGGAAAGGGAGGGAGGGGCAGGAGCCCCGGCTTGCCTCTCCCTCTGTCCATCCCTATTCCAAGTGTTGGTAGTTTTGTTTGGTGTTGCTTGCCGAAGCATTTTTTGGGGATCAGAAATGGATCTAGATTCCGTCTCTATTCATGTATTCACATAATATTGGATTAATTATTAAAAATATTTAAGAAAGTCTAAAATTGATTAAACAGTGCATGAATGTGTAAATACAAGATTTTTTAACTTATCCATAAAAAAGACCTTTGTTTTTGTGGTTGTAATTGTACCTTCCATGAAAGACAACTATTGTGACAAATGTATAACTTAATTAATTATATTTGATATTTTTTAAAAAATTAGATGACTTTCCTTAAAATTTATAATTTATTCCACTTATTTTCAATATTAAGTAGCCGTTAGGAGCTACTGGAGTTTGAGGAAAGCATCTTATCAGATCAGAAAACATGCTCCAAACCAAAGAGAGGGCCTTCTACTGCGAGACATTTTCACCACCAGTACACATCATGTTCCTAGTCCTATGAACACCAAAGCACAGTCCATAAATCTGTCCCCACCTACTCTCTTCTTCATCATCGTGGGATGGCCCTACCAAGCCTCGGCTCACACTATAGCTTGATGGACGAATCTTTTCTCCATTGTGTTTGTGACTGTATCTTTGCTAGAAGGCTCTGGGATGTGGTTGGTATGGGTTCCGCAGAGTTCTATGCGCATGATGATCATGTTGATTGGCTCAAAAATAATTCCTTGGGCCATAACAAGAACCTTTTTCTTGCTGTGCTTTGGTGTTCATGGAGGACTAACATGATGTGTATTGGTGGTGAAAATGGGTCGCACCAAAAGGCCTTCTCTTTGGTTTGGAGCATGTTTTTTGATTTGTCAAGATGCTTTCCTCAAACTCATGTAGCTCCTAACATTGAGAAATGGGATTCATGGCATCCTTCTAGAGAGGTTTCAACCATTGTTAATGTTGATGGGAGTTGCCTTGGTAACCGAGGGGTGGCTGGGTTTGGAGGTACCCTTCGTAATACAGATGGCGAATGGATTGTTAAAAATTCAGGCATTCAAATGGTCTCCTAAAAAATCGGCTTATGAGGGATGGTCTACCTAACTGCATAATCAACGGTCAGACTAGTTAATCACCCGATGTGGGACTCGCAACACGCCCTCTCGAGCCTGGGCTCGTCACCACAAGCGAGGGCTAGCGGTACTATCTAAACCACCGGACAGAATGCAGCTCTGCTACCATGTTAAGAATTCAGGCATCCGAATAGTCTTATCAAAAATCGGCTTATGAGGGGGTGGTCTACCTAATTATATAAACAACGGTCAGACTCGTTAATCATCCGATATGGGACTCACGACATGGATCATTGGATTTGCTGGTTATATTGGCTTTTCTAATATATTGCATGTTGAACTTCTCGCTCTATATCATGGGTTACTTCAGGCCAGAAGAGTAGGGGCAATTGATGTTATTTGTTATTCGGATTCTGCTGATGTGATTAAGCTGGTGAATGGTCCTATGGATAGTTACCACTTATATGCAGCTCTCATTTTGGATATCAAGAGTATGGTTGGAAGAGACTGGAATGTTCACATTAGGCACACTTTTCGTGAGGGAAACCGAAGTGTGGATTTTATGGCTAAGCTTGGAGTCTCATCCAGAGTGAAGTTTCGACTTTTTGATTTGCCGCCCTCCAGCCTTAGTAGTGTGTTGCTGGCTGATGGGTGTAGGGTGTGGCTTTTGAAAGGCCTTAGCTTTTTTACTTTCTTGCTTTTATTTTCTTGTCTTTGCTTACCAAAAAAACTAGCCGTTAACATTGATGACCGAGTTTTTTAGCGATTCTATCGATATTTCCTAAAATTTGTTTACACGTTATTTTTGAAAATGGGGAGTCAATGTGATGGCAAGGGATATTTGAAAAACATCTGTTCGATAGAACAATTTCTTAAATGTATCACAGTTTTTTTGTGGGATTAGTTTTCATTATTGCATGTGGAATACCCTAATTTATATAAAAAAAAATATGAGATCAATGTAATTTCTGAACAGAAAAAATATCAGATACAATTAAGTCAAACCACACCGATAACCAAATGTCTATAATATGATTAAAATTTAATTTGAATATAATGTCTAACATAAAAATTTTTAAAATCTATTTCAAATTTAAACTCATATGGTAATAGAATAATTCTTTTTTTTTTTTTACAAGAAAAGACATTCATTCATTCAAATTGATAGAGTATATCGATGACAATACAGATCCAAAATTGCTAAAAATCGAAAAGGATGAAACTACGAACAAACTTAGAGCACCCAGGTTAAAAGAATAATACAGCAAAGTCAAATTACCTCCAAAAGTGACACCATCAAAGTTATCGGAATATCTATGCTTCCGGATCTGTAGCATTGAGACCCAAGTCTTGATCTAATCTGTGATGGATTGAAGCAGATTTGTCAATCTGAAACAAACGAACACCATTCCAAGACGGGAATCAAACAACACCGCACCAAGACGGGAAATCAAATAAAGCTACACCAAGACTACGAAGAAAAAGAAAAAACACAAAAAGATCCAAATCTATGTGACAAATCCATACAAAAGAATCATATTTATATGAAAAACCCACTTACAAAAAAAATAAATAAATAAATAGATGATTTCATGTCAAAATGATCTAAAATCATACCTGAGGGGGATGAGACCAAGAGAGAAAAAAATTTTAAATCGTATTTGCGACAACATTTTTGAGAGTAAATAGTTAGTTACAGTAATAGAAAAATTAAACGAGCATAATAAACAGAAATAAAATTACGTGATTGGATCTAGATCCCTCCTTCAGATTGGAACAATTTTCTAATGTATTTGTTTCAATTGTTTTGGTACATGTATTTGTTTTAATTTAAAATACATTGATAAATAAAACCAGGTAGTATTAATTTTGTAAAATCTAAACATAAAATGATAAGATATTGTATCAGTGGGGCCCATTTACCGGCGATCATTAAAGCTACCATGACACCTTTCACATTTTAGAGACAAGATGACCGGTCTTTTTGTCTATTTATTACTTTGAATATGTACGAGAGTCAGGTCATATCTCTTTTTTTATATATATATACATAATAAAAAAGATGATATTAATTAATATCTTAAGAATATTAATTAAGAAATATAAAAAAAACTAACTCTTATTAAAAAATTAAGTTTATCATTCATTAAAATATTAAATGCATCAACTCTTAATAAAATTTTTCTCTTTTTGACTTCTTAATCAGTACCCTTAAGATACTAATTAGAATTTTCCTTATATTAATAATAATAATAATAATAAAATATAGTTTTCATATAAAATAGTTTAGTAATCATTTTTTTACATATTTTTAAATAAAATACAAATTAATTTATGTTTTTATAATAAAAAAATTATTTAAAATATCTAGTTGATATATATTTATATTTTTATGAGAATTTACCCAAAATAACTTCCTATTCTTTCCAAATTAACGATTTTTTTTAGATTCTACTGTTTTTTTCAAAACCTGAAATAATCTTTAATAGTAGTTGATTTTTTCAAAAAAAAAAAAAAAAAAATAACAATCGGGCTGTTAATATTCCTATAGAATTAACCCTTTGTTTGCTTGCCCTGGTTTTGGATAGAGAGAACGAGTGCATAGAGAAGTCTTACACTTCCTTTGGATAAGGAAAAAAGTAAAGAAAAAAGAAATAAAGAGGAAAATAAAAGGAAAATGAGTAGATTTTTATTTTGTTTGGATTGAAAGAAGTAGGAAAGAAGTCTAAGAGAAAGAAAAGTTGGATTTTCTTTCCACTCATTTGGTTGAATAGAAAAATTAAAAGAAAGAAAATTAATTTATCTTTAAAAGACAAAATTGGCCCTAATAACATTATTTTATTAAATAATAATAATAATAATAATAATAATAATAATAATGAGTGATAAAATGGTAAAGTAGTAAAATTAAATTCTTAATTTTCTTTTACCTCTAATAATTCATTACTAAATAAAATTCTCCAATTTTTTAGGTGAATTATATAATACCCCAAGGGTAACTTTACCTTGTCTAGGTGACCTAATCAGATGGTGAGAGCCATTTGACTTATCCACTAATATAACTCATTTAATTGAGGTGACACATTTTGGTTAAGCAGAATAACTTTTACCCCAAAATTTTAGAGATACCGGAGAGCTAGAGAATGCACCAATTTTTTATTAACTGCATGTGGTGTGTGTGGAATTGCTTTCTTCACCCTTCTCCCCATCTAAAAATAATTGCCATCAATGTGCAGCATTCTAAAGCTAGGACAAAAGCAGATCCACAACCAAGAAGGAGTGTTTTCTTTTGACAATTTGGAGCATTTTCCAAATGGAATTATAGTACACATATAAGTTAAATAAGATAAAAGATGGAGCAAAATCCTGCAATGGCATTTGAGTTCATATTAATTGACCATAGGGCTTTAGGATGAAGTGTCAGTAGGGCTCCACCGAGATGCTGAAGGCGGAAGCAAGTTCCAGCGATCGGAGTCTGAGAAAGTGGAGTGACGGAGAAGGGCATGAGGGAGAAAGGAAGGAGGGGTACAAAAGTTATTTCATCTCCTAATCTCTCTTCTTCACTAGTTTTCTTCCCATCGAGGGAGAGAAATTTTTTTAAGGTGGGTCCCACCAAAAGTTCTCTCCTCTTTATTTTTCTTGCTTAACAAACATGAGAAAATTACTTTTTCTCCTCAACTTCTCTCCTTTCAACTTCTCTTTTCTCAAGTTCTCTATAACCAAACATAGCATTAGAGAAAATGAAGAGTTCGCATGTTTGGTTAGAAGAAGAAATCAGAGTAGATAGAAATATTTGATGGGACCCAACATCAAAATAAATCTCTCCTCTCAAGTGGCGAGAGAATAGGAGAGGCAGAATAAAAAATTGAAAAGACAATTTTATGTTTTTTTGTACTATACACATATGGTAGTAGGGTAAATATGTTTTTTACAAAAAAACTCAACTTTTTTCTTTCACTTCTTTCATACTTCTTTCAATCCAAACAACTCAAAAATCTACTTATTTTCTCTTCACTTCTACTTCTTTTCACTTTATTTCTTTCTTTCCTATTTCTTTTTCTATCCAAACAAAGCTTAAGAGAAAAAGAAGAAGACCAAAGACACCTGCCATGTAGCTTATTTAAGTTCATTAATTTGAGCTCACCCTCGGCCTGATATAATTAAACAAAGGAGAATGCTAATGGGTGTCCTAAGGACACTCATTAAGGAAGTAAAAAAAGAAGTTTTTCATGAAAATGGATGTATTTAATATTTGAAAATGTGATATACTTAATTTATACTTAGTTTTCCAATACAAAATTGATTTTTTTAATTTCCTTAAAGAGTATCATTAAGGATGTTCAATAACATGACCCTTAAACAAAAACATATTTCCATTCAAAGTTGTCCCCGATCATTTATTGATTGGTATTATGATAATTAATTCATCATTACAGGGTTTAATTAATGCTCATATACTTTGAATGTGTTGAAGCTTCGTGACGAATTTATAAGAAGTGGGGGCTAACTAATTTTTTTGCTAATTTGACGTGGTGACTCCATTTTGTTTTGCTGCTTGTCTGTTAACTTATAATGATTTCTTTTAAAATCTCACCGCCCATATTCAAAATCAAATCAAAGAGCGAAACACATGATTCCGCGACGTTCATGACAAGCAAGCCACACGTTTTGTTGGTATGGCGATGGCAATGTTAATTAGATAACCATTAAAATCAATGAAGAGCTTTCTTTTGTGTTTTGACTACGTACCAATGTACCGCAAATTTGTTTAGCATTTAGTGAAGGGCTGTGGTATTTGAATATCAAATTTTAGATATTATATGTGATATTGTATATTTTTATTTTTATCTCTTACTTATTTTTTATTATTTTTATATACACATAATTCAAAAATATATCAACAAACAAACGGGCTCCGGATTGTCATACTAGTACCATTTTGATGTCAAAGATCATTTCTCATTAGTAAAATCGGCTGCCTCGAACTAATGGATGTTTTAGGTCTTAGAAAAATATTTTTTGTAGAACTAATTGGAACACTTTGGGAAATACTTAGTTTTTTGTATGGGATATTATCATATAATATATGTAAAGTTGGAATAAATATATAAATATATTATATACAAAATGAATACATTACTTGAATGTCATTTTCATAATTTAAGGTTGGTTTGGTGATTGGGATAAAAGAGTTAAAGAGTTGAATGATAAGGAGGGAGAGGGTTCAATTCCTACCCACTAACAATTCTAACAAATATTAATTACATTTGCATATACAAAAAAATATATAATTGTAAGGAGAATGCTAACAAGTGTTCTAAGGACTCTCGTTAAGGAAACAAGAAAAGAAATTTTGCAATGAAAATTGATATTTTTAATTTTTGAAGAGATGAAATACTTAGTTTTTCAATGAAAGGTTATTTTTTTTTGTTTCCTTAAAAAGTGTCCTTAGGACACTCGTTAGCATAACCCTAATTATAACTACTTTCAACTTATAATTAATTTATTAACAACTCATGGGTTGTTTTCTTTCGGGGTTGGCAATCATGCGCAAATTAACACCTATAAAATTAGTTTCGATGTTAAAATTTAGGCAAAATTATATTTTTGATCACTTAAGTCAATTGTTTTATTTAATTTTGTCTCTTAACTTTTTTTTTGTAGCAAATTAATCCCTTATGTTTATCAATGTTAACAATATTGACTTAAGTGTTACTCTCCATTCAATTCCGTTAAACGTGTCTATTAAGTCCATAACTGGACGTATTAAGTGACTGGTGACCTGGCTGTTACCATTGAGGATGTATGAATTATCTTCCTCCCCCTTAAATGGTGACCTAGAGTTCATGGTTCCCAGTCTTCTTCCCTACAACCATGACTACAAAACTTGATTTACATCTACCTTACTTGGACATCAATCTGAAATTGCCAAAACAACGTCGTTTTGACTAAGCCCCTAAGCCAACAGTATGTCAACGTCATATTGAATACTTAACGGACACATAAGATCGTTTGAGGTGGTGTTTACTAACATTTAGGTCAATATTGTTAATGTTATTAAATATAGAAGACTTATTTATCATAAAAAAAAAGTTGAGAGATCAGAATAGAAAAAACAATTAAGATGAGAGATCAAAAGAATAATTTTACCTAAAAATTAATTTAATTAGTTAAACTTCCAAGATTTTGATTCGTTATCGATCTTTTCAAAAATACCAACCCTATCTGCGAACTGGATGGCGAAAAAGGAGAAGAAAACTAATTGCATACCACATATACACATAGTCACATAACCCGCATGCGCTTTCAAAGTTGGATTTTTCCTTCCTTCTAGCCGTATTAGTTAGCTACGTGTTAAAAGTCATTCGTCAAATATAATTAAGAAGGTCTCTTTCAAGAGTTGAAGGCGTAATCCATCACTCCAATATGTCTTATTAATCATAGTCCCAAAAGTATTAATTAAGAAATTAATAAAAGATACTTTATTGGGAAATTAAATATTATATTTTTTAATATATTAAATACATATCTTTTGAATATAAAATTTGTTTTCTTAATTTCTTAATCGATGTCATAGGAATATCGATTAACATTCTCTTTAATTAAATATAAATTACTCAAGATCTTTCTAATGCCATTTATAAGATAAAGACATTATGTCCCTGCATACATTTAAAGGAAACCAAATAAAATAGAAGAAATGATGCAGACAACATGCTGATTATCTACAGTGTTTTGCTTGCCATATTTAGCGACAGAGGAGGCTCTCCCTCCATAATTAGGGAACTAGAAGCCAACCAGATTTGGACACATGAAAGCAACTAGAATCACCTCGACACAATTTGGAGATCAGGATATAAGGGTATCTCATTCTCAATGCGCTAACATTTTATATTGCTATAGCTGGAAACCTGGGTTTGATTTTCGCCATGTGTAGGTTACGTGACAGAGTATGGAATAATTTATCTTCATTTAGGGTTTCAAGCAAAGGTCAGCTTCGTAGGGGTGAAAGTGAAACTATATATAGGTATATTATATATGATATATGATAGGGTGGGCTTTGTTTGTCTCCTTCATTTCCTAACCAGGAAATCTAGATTCTCAAACCATGACAGTGTCGTGCAATAAAAGAGATATATGTAGTACTTTCTTATAATAATATCTCTTCTTAATTTGCCAAACCCTGACAGTACCCAATTAAACCAAGACTTACGCAAGGTTTGGAGTAAAGTCCATGTCACAACTCAACTACATGCCATTATGTTACGGGTAGCATGAGAAAACCCATAATAAGTTTTTGTTTTTAACTATTGATTAGATCTTCAAAACTCACTAAAAATAAAAGAGTCAAGTCTTTGTAGAATTATTAAAGAATTTTTATTCTGTATAAACTTGTACAGATTAAAGATTCTATATAAACTTGCACAGGTTAAGCAATCCAAAAACAACAATTATTTATTGAAAAATTAAATATTTTATTTTTAAAAGTATAAAATGTACAAGTTTTCATATGAATTTAGTTTTTTAAAATCCTTAACCCATGTAAGGTTGTACATAATAGAAAAAGTTTAATTGAATGCATTATTAATGTAAAATATTTTATACCGTCAACTAATTATAAATGATATATGATATGAGTGATTTTTAAGATAATTAAAATAAAAATCAAATATTTTTAATGATATAAAATTTATAATTGATTGAAAAGGTAAAAAATCTTTATATTTATATTTATATATATAACAATTAAATCTATATAAAAAACAGATTAGTATATAAAAAACGCACAAATTCAATCGTTTGGTCAATGTTTGAATTAAACGTGTGGTGGCAATTATAACCTTATTTAGAAGTTTGAACTTAGAACAATGTAGCGTGGGTGTAAATAAAGATGTTCAGTTTCTTAATTTTAATATGAACTGAAATGTTACTATGAACACGGACGGAGCGGGACTCCATGATATGGAATCAATTATAAAAATTATAGTTCATTCAATAAATATATATTTATCAAATTTTATATAAAATATACGTAATTATATCTTTCAAAACATTAATTATATTAGTAATAGAATTTAATTTATATATACTGACAGTGTAAAGATTTTTTACATTGTCAATCAATTAGAAATTGTCACATCATTAAAAATCATTGACTCTTATCTTAATAACCTTAAAAGTCACTCATATCATGATTACTGATTGGTTGACAGTGTAAAAATCTTTACACTGATAATGCATAGGAATTAAACTCTTAGTAATATATCAAAACACAAATCGTCTCTCTTGTACTGCACGAAAATCATCTATAATTGAATCTACACTAAACTTTTCAATAATTTTCTTTTCAATATATAATACCAGACAGTCAATCAAAAATTCGTCTTTCATCTTGTTGCGAAGTGTAGTCTTGACTATATTCATCGATGAAAAAGATTGCTCAGTAGTGGATTTAGAAACATAAAGTGTGAGAATAAGAGTTACAGCTCTGTACACAAGAGGATAGACTTATGTTTTTCTAGTTTTTATCAACCAATGACATAAGATCAGAAATAGTTTCCAATGCTCCAAAATCAGGAATTTGCCTCACATAATCAAAGTGCTCAAATTACATCATCAATTGTATCATCTCATATTCTATAAAGTCTTGTGGGTAAAATTTCGTTACCAACTAATATGTGTCACCAATTTTAAATGATATCCACATTTCTTACCGATCTAAATTTAAAATAAAAATGAATAGTTCCATCGTGTTATCATTGAATTTGTCCTTCAATTCATACAATTGAGAGTCAACCATAACATTGAAAATATTAACTTTGTAATAATGCTCTTTTATAAATAGAAAATATAAACAACATAAGAAATATAAACTGAAATAAGAAAAGGAATATAAGAAAGCAATGGAAGCCAAATATAAGAAAAATAATATAATTATTATATAAGAAAACAATTAATGGAATATAAACGTTCAGAATTCAGAAGCTTATAAACAAAAAGCCTATAAAGGTTTAGAATCCTATAAACAAACAATGGGGAAAAAAAAACAATGGAAGCCTATAAACGTTAAACGAAAAATAAAATATTAAAGCAATGAAACGGAAGCATCACGGGCGCCTCATATGCATATACCACGGTATTAAATTATAAGTTTAATTGTTATATATGAATAGTATAAAATATTTTTATAAAAATATCTAATTATAAATTATCATATCAGTAACAAAATTTGACGTTTATTCTAACTATCTTAAAAGTCATTCATATTATGATTGATGATTGATTGACATTATAAAATTTTTTACACGATCGATACATAATAATTAAACTCTTAAACTATCCCTAATTTTCTGCTCATCCAAATAAGATAAAAGTTACATTATTATTAATTTTAAAATACAAAAAATGGTTGGTAGGGGCAGAGGCCCTTGTAAGCTTCAACTTACATCCGTCCCTGACTATGAATATATAAAATCCTCACATTACATATGATAAATTACACGTGCCCCCCCCCCCCCCCCCCCCCGCGGCGCCCTTTGTGCTCTCTATGATCCAATAAAAGGACTTCGGTTCTTCTTTTTGGGCTATATATGCTTCCGAGTTTCCACAATTGAAAGCCCAATTAAGCAAATGAAATGGTTACGGGCTTCACTGATTTTTCTGTTTCTGGGCTTGATCAGCCGAGGCTTCGCTCCATTATTAGGATCTGGTTGCGCGGGACTCTTTTTCTTTAATTTTTTATTTTGATGCAGAATAAGTTTTATGAATAAATGCCAGAAAACAAACTTTAACTAAAAAAGAAAAAGAAAAATATATATTTCAAAATCTCATTCTGTCAAGAAACAATTAACCTTACTTATATACTTGTGAGATATATAAACGTGAAATCCCTAATTTTCTCCAAGCTGAGATTATTGTCACTGAATACTTGGACTCCCTAATTATTGTCTCTATGGCCAAGTTTTTGCTGGTTCAAGGTGAGGTGCAGGACATGTCAATTGGAGATAATCACCAAAATATATGCAGGACATGTTCACTATGTACACCTGGCTGTAACTGATTTTGTAAAGGGTGTAGGTAGTATATGTTATAGGATATCTGGAGATACCTCAACAATTAAATGGTTGAAGGTATCTTAACTTTGTTGCTTGGTCTTTTTTAGGTACTTGTATATTGGGTTTAGCACCCTCCTGATATTAATATATTTTTTTTGGCTTATGAAAAAAAACTTAGACTTGGGAACATTTTTGCTACCTTACCAAACTTAGACTTGGTTTTTGGTTCAAGGGATGGAACCAACATATCCCTTTTAGTGTGGGAGAGATAGCATCAAAATTGGATTGTGTAAGATTATGGAAGGGGGTAAAAATCCAAAGACAACCTTAGGTGTGGTGCCCTCCACCACATAATAAAATTAAATGGAATGTGGATGGACCAGCTAGCTAGGGGAAAACCTGGTCCTGCTGGCATTGGGGGTATCCTTAGAGATGAAAGAGGTATCATTAAGGCTATGCTTGTTGCATCAGTAAGTGTTAGGGATTCCAATGAAATAGAATTCCTGGCTATAATCTTTGCCCTTGAAATGACAATTCAGCAGGAATGGGCTAAAAGCAAGGAAATTATTCTTTAGTCAGATTCTAGAAATGCACTCTCTTGGATTAATAAAAGTGAGGAGTGCCCATGGAAGCTTAGATTTTATGGCAAAAAACTGAAAAATTGTTTGCTAGTATTAAGGAGTGTTACCTTTGTGCATACAAATAGGGAAGCCAATAACTTTGCAGGTGGTTTAGCTAAGGAACATGGAAGGAATACGGAGTTTATGGATGTAAAATGACTACTGGTTTTCTGTTATTGGGCCTTGAGGCCGTGTCTTGAGATTCTATGCTATATGTAGTTGTGTTTTCCCTTCTTCAGTTTTGCTGTTTCAATGTGGTTCCTGTATACTAAACTTCGTAGTGAATGAGTTTTGATATAAGCTTTGAGGCTTATGGAGGGGTGTTTTTCTTTCTGTTTTTGAGGCAATTATGTTTTTGACGGGTTGTTAACAATGGTCGTAATTATGAACTGGTTGTATACTGCCATGGCTAGCTTAGAGCAAGTGATTGGATGAGGGCTCTCAAACTCTTCCTAAAAGGTGGGGGGAGTCTCTTCACTGTGACGCTAAAGCTAGTTTTTGTTGAATGAAAAAGTTTAATTATTGAAAAAAAAAACTTCTAAAAATGAACGTGTAATATGACACATCACACGTGATGCAATAGAGATGATGAAATATACCTAAGGCATGTTAAGGATTTGCCACTTAATTATAATGGATCAAATAATTGTATAATGACTGGCCATAGGGAAAATGAACGGAGTTGCATTTGAACAAGTTGTTTATTTCAATAGAGTAGTAAGTTTTTAGCGGTAAATACATATCAGGTATGTAAGTCTCAAACTCGTACAATACATTGGAGATAGTCCAACGATTCTCCATAAGAAAGTGAATGTGGTGCTAGTTAGCATGCCTCATCACAACCTTATTTCACGTTGGGGATGTTATATGAGAGACTTGTTTTGAATGAATCGAATAAAAGTCAATATTTTGATAGGATTATTTGTTTGGGCTTGAATCTAACTTTGACAAATTCAATAATGTTCGAGACGAAACTAGATCAATTCAATATATTGACATAATATATATTTAAATTTAAATATTATGTATAGTTAAATCATAATATTAAAGAAATGGGAAAATAAAACTAAGATGTGTGTATATTTTACTATATATTTTAAATAAATAATATAAATAAACTGATTCAAGTAAAAAAAAAAAGTCTTACTAATTATAATTATAGAAAAAATATAAATTTTAAAAGAACGCAAGACATCGTGCCAAGTTGGAATGATTTGAGATATAACCTGAATTCGTCTCGAAAATATGTCAAATCTAATTTCTACAATTCGAATTCAACCAATTAACTTCGAGACAGAATGGGTTGATGGGACGAGAATACCCATTTCACACAAACAAATTGGTTCTCAAAATAAAACCAAATCTCAAACTTTGCAACCAGTTAATAAATTAATGAGAAACATATTATTGTCATTGATCTTGCTAATTAACGAAAAACGAACCTTAAAGAGGAGATCATGATCAGGGTTGGGATTTTCTCCATTTCTCAAAAGAAGATTTGGAGAGTTCCATTTAAAAGAGAGATAAACACAAATGATTTTTAATGAATTAAATTTTTTTAAATGATAAAAAAGGTTTGAGATACAATTTTCTCTTTTGTGTGTATCTCTCTACTAAATGGCTTGTCATAGTCGATTTTCATTAAATCCATAGTCAATTTCTTATGGCTTTTTTGTATTACTTTTGAAGTCATTACCCACAATCACCCACGAGCTGCGGTGCTTGCACAAGAACTTGATGCTTAAAAGGGACCGACTCCAATGGGTGGTTCTTATTAAGAATCGATGCTTAATAAGCAAACACCCACCTTTAGCGCCCCGCTAAAGATGCTTTAAGAACACTGGTTAGTATTCTTATAAAATTAATAAGGAGAATGCTAATCAGTGCCTTTAGGGTATTGGTTACAGAGTTAAAAGAGGCAAGTTTTCATTGAAAAATTATATATTTAATATATCAAGAAATGATGTACTTAGATTCCCAATGAAAACTTTTCATTTATTGATTTCTTAACCAATATTTTTAGGGCACTGGTTAGCAAGACCTAATTAATAATTGCCTTGCTCTTGCATTAGAAATTCACAATGTCCGAACTCTTCCACCACTTGTCTGGATTAATGGCCGGCGGATATTGCTGAAATTTAAGTTGCACTTGGGACTAAAAAGACAATGCATGCAACGATATCATGGCCTTGTAGCGCCAAATGTAGCCCACAATATCATATTGTAAATGGCCACACCTTCCAAGGAGGGCACAAAATTCAATAACACCTCCCTAGCTATTATCCTCCATGTTATGGTCAATTTCTTGTCTGACTCGATCCCCTTACGCACATAAAGTCACGCACTCTCTTCAAGTGTCCCATATCGATAACATTCATTGTAGCAATCTACATTTAAATCCCCTATTTTTAGTTGAGTACGGTTAGCAATGTACTCCACTTTAGTGCTCTTTAACACGCTCTCTTTCATATGCTTTTTATTATTGGATGAAATAATATTTTCATGACGTGCACCATCCCACTTGCCTCTGATTAAATTTCTTTTGGTTCTATATAAGCTCTAACTATTCTAGCACTTCCTCTCAAGTCACAACTCCATTTGCATGCAAGAGTAAGTAATAGAAGATGGACCTTGGAACCTATGGCTATCCTACGCCGGCAGTGAAAAAGATTGATTCGTACTATGATGTGCCAGAGGGAGTGGACATTCGGGGAAGATACGATGAAGAGTTTGCTAAAATTCTCACAAGAGATGCTTTGAAGTTCGTTGCTGAGCTGCAACGTGAGTTCAGGAACCATATAAAGTACGCACTAGAATGCAGAAGAGAAGCAAAGAGGAGGTACAATGAAGGGGCTCTACCGGGGTTTGATCCAGCCACAAAGTACATAAGAGAAGAAGAGTGGGTGGGTGCACCTGTTCCACCACCTGTTTCTGATAGGAAGGTGGAGATCACTGGCCCTGTGGAGCGAAAGATGATCATCAATGCTCTTAACTCTGGAGCTAAAGTCTTTATGGTTAGTACTAACATACACTCCTATGCTTTTTTTTTATAAATATGACTAATGCTATGTAGCCAGATAAAATTAGTTAGAATTTGGATAAAATTTAAAAATTGTTGCTGGAAGAAATAATTTGGAGTAAATCATCAATTCAGTGGTTGAAAGACTCTAAATAGATGCTCCAAACTTTTTTGTCACCTATTAAATCCTTAAAAGGTTTGAAACAGTATTAAATTGAAAGTTTTTTTTACCAAGTCTATAATACAAAGAAGAATATGAAGAAGGACTTAATCAATCAGCGATGTCATGATCTTTTGACTACTGAATTGAGGATTTACTCAAATAAATTGATACAACCACTGGGCCCTGATTTATCCATGAGTCAAAAATCATGCCAACTGCAAACAATTTTGGCTATCTATCATTTTTTCACACAAAACACTGAAAAGTTGCTTTTTTGTTGAAATTTGCAAGGCTGATTTTGAGGATGCACTGTCACCCAGCTGGGAGAATCTTATGAGAGGGCAAGTGAACTTGAAGGATGCTGTGGCTGGGACTATAAGCTTCCATGACAAAGGCAGGAACAGGGTTTACAAGCTCAATGATCAGACGGCTAAGCTTTTTGTCCGACCAAGAGGTTGGCATCTACCTGAAGCCCATATTCTGATTGATGGTGAACCTGCAACTGGTTGCCTTGTTGATTTTGGCCTCTACTTCTACCACAATCACGCAATGTTCCGTCGTACTCAAGGTGCTGGGTTTGGCCCTTTCTTCTATCTTCCCAAAATGGAGCATTCAAGGTAAGCACTAAGCTGCCATAACTCATAAGAGCTAAACAACAAAGCGAGCTACCTAAATGTGATACGTTTTAGCTTTTAGCTAAGGCTAATAATTTTTTTGTTTTGTAGTTATATAATATATAATACAATTAGGTGACGCCTCTTTCTTTATAATCATTCAATGTGTTACTTCAATTATAACATAAAAAATGTTATTAAAGTGTAGGACACTAATGACCCACGTAATTGAAGTCACTTGTGATTGAATGGTACATATATAATACAAGTATATTGTGATTGATAGGGAAGCTAAGATATGGAACAACGTGTTTGAGAGGGCAGAGAAGATAGCAGGCATAGAAAGAGGAAGCATCAGGGCTACTGTTCTGATTGAAACGCTTCCTGCGGTGTTTCAAATGGATGAAATTCTGTATGAGCTCAGGGACCATTCCGTGGGTCTGAACTGTGGCCGTTGGGATTACATTTTCAGTTATGTCAAGACCTTCCAGGCTCACCCTGATCGCTTACTACCAGACAGGATCCTTGTTGGCATGACTCAACACTTCATGAAGAGTTACTCCGATCTTCTCATCAGGACCTGCCACAGGCGTGGTGTGCATGCTATGGGAGGGATGGTATGTAATGTAACTAGTTTGCTTTAATATTACTAAAGCATTTTTATTTTTACAATAATGTTACATACACACATTTACACATAGATCACTTCATCATCCTATTCCCACTGTTCTCATATTATTTTTTTGCATGCCTTTTTCTTAATTCTGCCTCCTAAGCTTGATGTAAGGTGATGTGCACTGCAGCACCTACAAATTGTGCATAAAACATTCTTCTATTTTTAAATAGAAGTAGTTCTAACTTCTAAGGAAAGGGTATTTGCAGCTATATGAAAATTAGTAAAATGATCACAAGGCCTGGCTGAACAATTGGCTGGAAATCTATCATATTAAATTGAAGAAAATCGATAGATGCATGCATGTAGCTTTTGTACAAAATTTATCTAATTTGATATTATTCAACAGGCAGCTCAGATTCCAATTAGAGATGATCCAGTGGCTAATGAGGCAGCACTGGAACTGGTAAGGAAGGACAAGCTAAGAGAAGTGAAGGCAGGACATGATGGGACTTGGGCAGCACACCCTGGTCTAATTCCAGCCTGCATGGAGGTTTTCAACAACAACATGGGAAATGCTCCAAATCAGATTAGGACAATGAAACGTGAAGATGCTGCAAACTTAACTGAAGAAGACCTCTTGCAGATACCTAGAGGAGCCCGTACCATGGAAGGTCTCCGCCTGAACACGCGGGTGGGTATTCAGTATGTAGCAGCATGGCTCACTGGAGCTGGTTCAGTGCCTCTTTACAACCTCATGGAAGATGCTGCCACTGCTGAGATTAGCAGGGTGCAGAACTGGCAGTGGCTCAAGTATGGAGTGGAATTGGATGGGGATGGACTTGAAGTGAGAGTGAACAAAGAACTTTTTGGTAGGGTGGTTGAGGAGGAGATGGCTAGAATTGAAAAAGAGGTGGGGAAAGAGAAGTTCAAGAAGGGAATGTATAAGGAGGCTTGCAAGATCTTCACCAGGCAATGCACATCCCCAACGCTTGATGATTTTCTGACTCTGAATGCCTATAATCATATAGTCATACATCACCCAAAGGGACCATCAAAGCTTTGAACTTTGAATTGATTCATTATGCCTAATAGTTTGTTGATTTGGATTATGTTTTGTGTAACGTAAGTGATAAGCCCCCCCGCTCCCTATCTCTTCATCACTTCATAAATATGGAAGGGCTCAATAAGGTTCATAATTATGCATAAAAGAAAAGAATAAAGTTTGTGATTGTAGCTATTTTGAATTATAAAAGTTATGCTTTATGTTTGTAGCAACTAGTATGACATTCAAAGGTTTTGATCAATAGATAAATAAATATATTAGATCGAATATAATAAAAAATAAAAAATAAACAATATTTATGAGATATTTACACATTTGGATCTAATATTTGAATATGATAACGTAAATTCACTAATTTTTTGACAACCCATTACTTCCTAGTTCCTACTCTCATACCAATATTTATTGTAAATAGCAACTGATATTGAAGACCTTGGAGTATTACTAGTATTGCTGACTACTATAACTTCATTGATTGAAAGTCCTACTTGGAGTAAAAGCTTATTCACCTCCATGTTACTGTAATAAATCAGAATATTGTTAAGGTCAAAGTAAATTGTTGGAACTTGCTGATATTTACTCAGAACAATTGTAAGCTTTTAACAGTTTTAAATTTAACTAGAGTTTCAGTTATAAGAGTGCCAGATTTTATAACCAACAAAAGCAACAATTAATGGATGACATTTAGTTTAAGGAAGAGTGTGAGATTGGTAGGAGGCAGGGGCCTAAAATTATATAACCATATTAACAACTGTGAAAATAAAGATAGAAATCCTTTAACTGAGTCTGAGTGCTTGGATCCTAAAGTGGTTCGTCCTAAAGTGCAGGATGCAGGTAAAGTGTGACGTTGATGGCATAACAATGTCAAACTGTAAACAAAAATTCCATGAACCATTTATCAAACAATTTGAAATGTCAGATCCTCTTATCAGCAGCCTATCTTATGTTTTTTCTTACATGTGCAATATCCAATCTGCTCCCTCCGTTTTCAGATTACAAGTTCTGTTTTTTTATTAATGGGAATTCTAGGTATCGGTTTATATGGTTCTAATGAACCAACATTAAATGGGAAACAAAACGGAATGTACCGGATTTTTAGCACGTGCAACCATCAAACCAGAGACCAAAGCCGGGCTCGACAAAACAGAAAGTATCACATTCTCTACTATCTCAATGATATGATACCAGAAGCGGAGCACGTAGAGGACATGCTCATGGTGCAAAAACTTTTCCCTTTCTCATGCAAGTATCATTACTAAACCAAATCTGGATATAGAATAGAATAGGTAAAGCTGCTGTATTTCCTCCTTATATTATAACTTCCGGATCCTAGTTATTATCTAGAACTCCAAATTACAAACCCAATGGTCCAGCCCCTAAATCCAATTGATAAATTCGGATGCACATAGATTTTACATGAGTATGTGGCAGCTGCTGCTTCAAATAACAGCACCGTCCTGCATTTTCTGAATTTAATATTGCTCGAGAAATTCATAGTTTAATTTGTTTGAACCCCGAAGTAGGTTCATTTCTCATCTGAATTCAACCCCATTAGAAGTAAGAATGTGGGCTATTCAAGTAAAGTACATCAACAACACCTAATGCAGTTGCTTATATTGCATTCATTGTATCTAATACTGAAAACTTCATCATCTATATAAAAATATCAGCCTTATATTAGCATTTTATTAAATTGCACATCATGAACTCTTCAGCAACAGCATCCAGAGCAAAAGATCATGAGCAATTCCTCAGTAGAGATAACCTATATGTCCACGGCAATCTTAGCATCAAGATGAGAGAAGTCTTGGAAAAAGGCCTTGAAATGCTCATATGAATGCTTCACATCATCAGCAGCACACATTTCACGTATGCTATGCATTGATAACTGTGGTGCACCTACATCAACTGTACGAATACCCACGCCACTTGCAAGAATGGGACCAATTGTTGAACCACAAGGCATGTCATTGCGCACCACAAAATCCTACATCAACATTTTATAATTTATTCTCTCATACCACTCCTATTCTTGAGTGTTATTTTTGATAATTCAACTGTCATCAGGTAATAATTTTGCCAGGGAAATACTCCACAAATACTAAAATGGAGAATTGCTCTCTCCAGGAGGAATCTGTTCAAAACAGAGAGAAGAGGAAAAAAGAGGAAAAGGATAAAAAATTTCACTAAACTGACCTGAATGGGAAGGTTATGTTTTGATGCTATCTCCCTGAATATGAAAGACGTGACTGCATTGGTTGCATAGCGTTGATTTGCATTGTGCTTAATGACAAGTCCTCCATGTAGTTTAGGCTGATGATTGTCTTCATGTTTGTCCTAAAAAGAAAATACGTCTCAGTAAAGAGCAATAATTTATATTATCTCGACAAAAGTTAATTATAAACTTCATATGCAGATGAGAAGATATACCATATAATTGGGGTGTAGTGCATGCGCCATATCAGCAGACACAAGGAAACTTCTTTGTATTGCTTTATCAAGCATCTAAAACAAAATAAGCATAAAGAAAACTCACTAAATTCTGAAAGCATAAATGCAATATTAGGTTTAGTTACATCATTATACAAGTTGTGGATTGATGCAGCAATGAATTGAGGGCTGAAACAATCACAGTCCCAATCATTGTTAAACAGCTCCTACCTAACATCTAGCTAGGATGCCATGTGAACTGTTTACCTGCATAAATCCTCAACGGACAGTCAACAACAATGTAGTAGCCCAGTTACAACAAACAAGAAGTACTGAGTCATCCTTGTGGCTAAGCACAAAATTGGAAAAAGAAGATAATGATTTTTTACCTTGGAATCTGAGCTAAAGGAATTTGTAACCCTAGATAAAGCATTTAGCATGACAGGAGAGCCAGCTCCTTGTGCAGAATTAGATCCGCACTCCTCATGGTCAAACAACGCCACCATTGTAACACCCATCTCTTCCTCAAGACTGCTGTCAGAGGACGTGGCATCTACCAATGCCTGAAATAGAAGCCATCAGTTAACATAGGATAATCAACAACTACTACACAACTTATTAAAAAGAAAAAGAAAAAAGCAAAAACTTTTGCACACCATGCACAACCAACATTCTAATTACAAAGTAGATAGTCACATAATCTATAAGATTAAGGGAAACAATACACATATAAATGCTCAAAAATAGAAAAATACACAAAATTAAAGACATATTCATAATTAATAATTAATCATCAAAATTCATTGTTACAAAGATTCAAATCCAATATAAATCAAATAAGTTTAAGCCTCTAAGGCTTAAAATAACTAATCTAAGCATTTAAAATAAATAAAAGTGATTCCTTAAACAGAATCATTGTCTCCAAGCTCTTCCTCATTATCATTTTTACTTTCTCCACAACATGATCTCAAGACAATCGCTTCATCCTCCTCCTCTTCTCTCTCCATGTCATTTATTGAGTCTCAGTTACAGAAGAAGAAAAATCGCAGACTTGCAGTTGCAGAAGAAGGGAAAATCGCACAGAACGGTAGAGAGCAATTGCAGTTGCAGTCGTTGGAGAACCACAGGAAAAGAGCACACTGAGCAGAGAGGGAGAAGAGTTTCATTTTGGAGCTGAGGAGAAAAGGTATGAAGAATGAAGAGCAAGAGAACCCTAATATATTCTGATTCAGAGTTGGGGTAGGGCGAAAAGATGGAAATGTCCCAAAAAGAGGGAGGAAGCAGCTAAAAAATGGGGGGGGGGGGGGCAGTGGATTTTTCAGGCGGCCTTCAATGTCTTGGCTGCGACGGCCCCTCCACAGAACCGCGCCGCTACGGGGTATAGTGTCATGGATGGTGGCCGCTCCGCCGCAATTGACTACATAGGGATCTTATGTTGATTTTAGAATTTTCCATATGACTGAGGCACACCTAAGAAAAATTCTTTATCTAGGACTAAACCTGAGGTTGGCAGGCTGAAGAGTACAAAAGAAAAAGACACAACCAAATTGATAAGAACCTTGGAAGGACCATACGACAAAAGCTAGCCATTGTGGTTGGATGATAAGGCCTTGGATCTTGGATCCAATATTACTAGGCCCGAAATTAAATACTACGTAAGGAAGAGGTTTAAGAAAAAAGGGCTTGAGGTCATAGGGGAACAGATTGCACCTGATCCACCTGATTCCACCTTGCCTAACTAATTGCAGAGTTGGCAAGGAGGAGAGAGAAGAGAGGCGTGGGAATGATGTAGCTGAGCTCATATATGATTGTGAGAGGTTTTAGGGAGTTTTTAGGCTAGAATTGGAGTGGACTTTGTGGAAAGAATAAGGCATTCTCGAATTTGCCTATATCCCTGTAATCTTTCCTTCTTTCTTCTATCTTCCTCCCCAATCTTTGTGAATATACCGTTTACAGGCTTGGGAGAGTGAATAATACATCTATTTTCTGCATTTCCCATCCTATTTTCTGTTCTTAATTCTGAGGTACCTATCAACTGGTATCAAAGCTCTCGATTCTCGGGAGTGGATGGTCCTGACCCGCATGGCCATGGAAAATCGAGTGGAGGCAATGGAACGAACGGTAGAGGAGATCAGAGTTGAATGTCAAGCTCTGAGAGCTGAGTCGCAAGCTCAGAGAGTCGATTCGCAAGCTCAGATGGCAGAAGTAAGGCAGATGTTCCAAGAAATGAGAACTCAACGAGAACGACCTGGCCATCGTGACCCACCGGTATGGGGCTCGGGTTTTCACCACAATGAGCAATCACGATCGAGATCACGGTCGCAAGGAGGATTCCCAGCGATGGATTATGGAGGAAGGAAGTTGGAGATCCCTATCTTCAACGGTGAGGAGGCTTACGCGTGGATTGTGAAGGTGGAGAGGTTTTTCCGGGTGAACCCGATCAAGGAGGAAGAGAAACTCGATGCGGTAGTGATTGCACTCAAAGGGAAGGCCTTGAATTGGTATCAGTGGTGGGAAGAGCAAGCGTGGGACCCAAATTGGGAAGAATTCAAGCGAGCTGCGATCAGGCGCTTCCAGCCAGGCCTAGTCCAAAACCCACTTGGACTGTTGCTGAGTCTCAAGCAGACTGGTACAGTTATGGAATACAGGGAGCAATTTGAACTGTTGATAGCCCCCTTGAGACGCGAGGAAAGGGTCATGCTGAAGAGCATCTTCCTAAATGGGTTGAGGGAAGAAATAAGGGCGGAATTAAAACTCCATGAGTCCAGGTCTTTAGCGGAACTCATGGATCGAGCCCTGCTGTTAGAAGAGAAGAACTGGGCCTTCCAGAAGGGGAAGACAATTAATAGAGGTGATTGGAAAGATAGGGCTAACAGCTGGAGAACCCAACCCGTCGGGGAAGGCCGTTGGGTCAAACCCGGGTCGACCCGACCCAATACCAACAGCCCTATTGAGAAATCCGTAACAACCCCTGTGGAAGAGAAGAGTTTCAGAAACAACTTGTCTCAAGCGGAAATCAAGGAGAGGAGTAGGAGGGGATTGTGTTTTAAATGTGGAGAGAAGTGGGGTGCAGAACACAACTGTAAGTTCAAGCATTATCAATTCGTGTTGGTGGAGGGCCCGGAAGAAGAGGTAATTCAGGAAGAACACACGGAGGAGACAGAACTGGAACACAAAACCTTGCAATTATCCTTGTGTAGCAAAGAGGGACTAACATCAAATAGGTCCTTCAAGACTTGGGGCCCTATTGGGGAGAGACGGGTGCTGATTCTGATTGATTGTGGAGCAACCAGCAACTTCATTTCCAAAGAGTTAGTTGATCAGCTGCGTTTGGAGGTAAGTGTTACTCCTGAATTTTCAGTAGAAATGGGCAATGGGACTGTGATAAAGAATAGGGGGGTCTGTAAGCAACTGCAATTACTGATTCAAGGGGTAGAAGTGGCTCGAAACTTCTTTATCTTGGAGTTAGGGGGGACTGAGGTTGTGTTGGGCATGGATTGGTTAGCCAGCTTGGGCGTTATTGAGGCCAATTTCAAGAGCCTCACCATTAAATGGAAGGAACAGGGGATTAAGAGAATCTTGAAGGGTGACCCTTCCCTAACAAAAACAGCAGCCTCTTGGAAAGCTATGCTAAAAGCTTTGCAAGATAGAGGGGAGGGATTTATCATCTCTGCTGGCCTAAGCAGGGAGGGCAAGTTGACAGGGATGGAGGAGGGAGCTCTTCCCATCAACATTAAGGAGTTGACCACTGAGTTTGGGGACATTTTCCAAGAACCACAGGGACTACCTCCCAAGAGGGACCAAGACCATGCCATTGTTTTCAAAGGAGGTGCTCCTATTCCCAACATTAGGCCCTACAGGCACCCCTACTAACAGAAAAATGAAATTGAGAGATTGGCCAGAGAAATGTTGCAAGCAGGTTTTATCAGGCCCAGCACTAGCCCCTATAGCAGCCCGGTGATTCTAGTCAAGAAGAAAGATGGGGGTTGGAGGTTTTGCATTGACTACAGGGCCTTGAACAAACTTACAGTACCAGACAAATTCCCAATTCCCATAATAGACGAGCTGCTTGATGAATTGGGAGGAGCAATCATATTCTCAAAACTGGATCTAAAGTCTGGTTATAACCAGATTAGAATGCGGGAGGAAGATATCCCAAAAACAGCCTTCCGAACACATGAAGGCCACTATGAATATTTGGTTATGCCATTTGGCTTAACCAATGCCCCATCAACCTTCCAAGCCCTCATGAACAGAGTACTAAGGCCCTACTTAAAGAAATTTGCCCTTGTCTTCTTGGATGACATCCTCATTTACAATAAGGATGAGATCAGCCATGTTGACCACCTAAGACAGATTCTGCACACCCTCAGAAAGCATAGGCTGTATGCCAACTACAAAAAATGCTCATTTGGACAGTACCAAATAGAGTACCTGGGACATGCGGTTTCAGGAAAAGGGGTAGCTGCTGACCCGAGTAAAATACAGGATATGTTGGATTGGCCCACTCCCAAGGATGTTAAGGGGTGAGAGGATTCTTGGGGTTGACGGGATACTATAGGAAGTTTGTCAAAAATTATGGGAAACTCGCCTGGCCTTTAACCCAACAACATAAGAAAGACAATTTTGAGTGGAATGAGGAGGCTCAAATAACTTTTGAGCAATTAAAGGCAGCTATGACCACCATCCCAGTCTTAGCCGTACCTGATTTTGACAACACCTTCATCTTGGAGACTGATGCATCAGGAAAAGGGTTGGGGGCAGTCCTCATGCAGCAAGGCAGGCCTGTGGCTTACATGAGCCAGACCCTGTTAGATAGAGCTCAACAAAAGTTTGTATATGAGAGGGAATTGATGGCAGTTGTGCTTGTTATGCAGAAATGGCGCCATTTCTTGATGGGGAGACACTTCATCATTCACACAGACTAGAGAAGCTTGAGATTTTTAGCTGATCAGAGAATTATGGGAGAGGAACAACAAAGGTGGACCTCCAAACTGTTGGGGTATGATTTTGAGATTAAGTATAAACCAGGAATTGAGAACAAAGCAGCAGATGCTCTTTCCAGGAAATTTCAGTTTGTAGCCTTTTCTACTGTCCAGTTCTATGAGTGGGAGGATATTGATTTGGAAGTGCAGCAAGATCAGGATTTGGCTAGGAAAATCCAGAACTTGTTGGTTGATCCAAACTCACATCCAGAGTACACACTTCACAAGGGCAGATTGTATTACAAGGGTAGAATGGTAGTTCCCCAACATTCTCCTAAAACCACACTCATCTTGAAGGAATTTCATGACTCAGCTATAGGAGGTCATTCAGGTTACTTCCAGACTTACAAGAGAGTTGCAGGGTTGTTTTTCTGGGAGGGTATGAAGAAACAAATCCAAGCATATGTCCAGCATTGTGCGGTATGTCAGAAAAACAAATCCCAAACTCTCAGTCCAGCATGACTTTTGCAACCCCTACCTATCCCCTCACACACTTGGACTGATATTTCAATGGACTTCATTGGGGGCCTACCCAAAGCTATGGGGGTGGATACTATCCTAGTGGTGGTGGATAGGCTTACAAAATACGCCCATTTCATTCCCATAGCCCATCCATATACTGCCAAGGAAATAGCAGAGGTTTTTCTAAAAGAAATCGTGAGACTTCATGGGTTCCTAGCTTCGATTGTCTCAGACAGAGATAGGGTCTTCCTCAGCTCCTTTTGGTCTGAACTCTTCAAGCTTGTTGGCACCAAACTACGATTCAGCTCTGCCTATCACCCTCAAACTGATGGGCAGACTGAAGTTGTAAATAGGTGTGTGGAAACTTACTTGAGATGCCTCACCGGGACTAAGCCTAGACAGTGGCCAAAATAGATTAGTTGGGCAGAATTTTGGTACAATACCAACTATCACTCAGCCACCAAGATGACACCATTTCAGGCCCTTTATGGTAGAACCCCTCCAATCGTGATCAAGGGTGACACAGGGCAAACTACCTTAGAGGAAGTGAGAAGACTCACCGAAGACAGAAACCAATTGTTGGATGAATTGAAACAGCAACTAGTTCGGGCCCAAAATAGAATGAAACAACATGCTGATAAGCATCACAGAGAAGTGGAATTCCAGGTGGGAGATTTGGTTTATTTGAAGATTCAACCATACAAGTTGAAGAGTCTTGCAAAGAGGATCAATCAGAAACTGAGTCCCAAATTTTATGGCCCCTATGCAATAATTGAGAAGCTTGGTCCAATAGCATACAAACTCCAGCTGCCCGAAGGGAGTAAGGTCCATCCTATTTTTCATGCCTCCTTGCTCAAGAAATCCCTGGCTGCCAACTCCACTGCTCAACCTTTACCCACATTCCTCTCTGACAATTGGGAACTTCAAGTTCAACCCGAAGAAGTGCTAACTGGAAGACAGAATGCCCAAGGGGAGGTGGAGATCCTTGTCAAGTGGCAACAATTGCCACCCTGTGAGAACTCCTGGGAACCATTATTGGCATTCCAGGACAAGTTCCCTCAGTTTCACCTTGAGGACAAGGCGATTTTTGAGGGGGGGAGTGTTGGTAAGGCCTCGGATCTTGGATCCAATATTACTAGGCCCGAAATTAAATACTATGTAAGAAAGAGGTTTAAGAAAAAAGGGCTTGAGGTCACAGGGGAACAGATTGCACCTGATCCACCTGATTCCACCTTGCCTAACTAACTGCTGAGTTGGCAAGGAGGAGAGAAAAGAGAGGCGTGGGAATGATGTAGCTGAGCTCATATATGATTGTGAGAGGTTTTAGGGAGTTTTTAGGCTAGAATTGGACTGGACTTTGTGGAGAGAATAAGGCACTCTCGAATTTGCCTATATCCCTGTAATCTTTCCTTCTTTCTTCTATCGTCCTCCCCAATCTCTGTGAATATACCGTTTACAGGCTTGGGAGAGTGAATAATACATCTATTTTCTGCATTTCCCATCCTATTTTCTGTTCTTAATTCTGAGGTACCTATCATTGGAGAACCCAAGGTTATATAAACCCCACACTGGAATCCCATACCTTGCAATTGGATCCTAACACTATCTTATCTCTCTCTCTCATCACTATGTACTAAATTAATAGATAATGCACAAATAAAAAATATCACGTGGATTTTAAGCTTTTAACTAGTCATCTCTAGTTCACACTTGTTATAGAGGAGAGAAGATGCATGAAGACCCAGAGTTCATTGTCTGTAATCATTCTATTAGAGCATAAATTATAATGACGTTGTAAACTGACCAGATCATTAGCTGTAGTCATTCCATTAGAGCATATAGTATAACGACGTTGTAAACTGACACGATAGTGATATTTAGATGCATTGTCTTACATTTTAAAGGAACCTAAGCCCAAGATTCCTCAATGTGAGCTTCATATGTATCACTCAGAATGGCACACTTCAAAATCAGATTATACTATTATAATCAAAATTCATATTTATACTCATGCATTTGAAACTTAACTAGAGAAAGAAACTCTATAATTTATAAAACTTAAACCTTCAATGAGCAAAATGACATGCAGAGGTTATCAAGTCGTCCTGAAAATATGAATTCCTTGGCAGCTCCACCAACTACACTTGGTTGGGTATCACAAGCTTGCAATTCAAAGTCACAAATATTATCTGGTTCACACCCAAGCTTGCTTGCAAGCAACTGGAGGAAAGAGAAAAGAAGACAATCACCAACAATTAGACCCATATGCCCGAAGTAGAAAATATCAAGAAGGCACTGTCAATTTCAAAGCCTATTAACCTGCAGTAGAAGAGAGTGGTGCTTGGTATTGCTAGTGTCAGCTTTATCATTTGCTTTCTTTCCATCACTCTGCTTTTCACTTTCAACTGAACCATTTTCAGAGACCACTTTATTGAGCTTCGCCTGCAAGACAAAGCACAAGCTCATGGAACATATAAAGGCTAAACCCAGTAATTAAAAAGAAACCCTTTGAATCTGAATATGCAATAGGTGTGGCGGCAGCTTATTTCTTTTACAAGTCCCAATACATACCATCACAAAACTATTGCATCAAAAGTACACAAACATGACATTAACTAACCTGTAAACATTACATGTGAATAGCCTAATACAAGTATAAAAACCCATTGTTGTGACTTGAGGAGAATGGGTCTGATTTAAACCACATGGAATCATAAAATCACATAAAACAAAACAAGCTACGCATTTATTCTTGGAGATGACGCATTAAACCTGGACACCCCAATCATTTCATAATAATTATCTATAGAATACTATCCTTAACAAAATAAAAAAGTATCAAAACTATTGAGTGTTTAACAACCAGTCTCCAAAGCATATTAAGTTTAATTCCGGTATTACCTTCACTGATGTTGCCAAGATTGGAAGAAGTTGAGTCTGCGTGTTGGCTTTGAATCCATCATTAACATTCCTGATCAAACAAGTCATCGTGTAATGGCAACATAGTCAAAAGAAAAGAAGAAGAAGAAGAACATAATCAAGCAATTAAACAAACAGTCAAGATGCATTGCATCTATTCTAAGCAGAGCAGCAAACAAAACTAGTACCTATCCAAGTGAATTGCTAAATTTGGGATCCGCATTATTGGTTCCTCAATTCTAACAAGTCGATGGGAGTAAGAAGTAGAATCTCCTTTTTCTTCTCGAATGATTACCCTCCCAGCAACAGTCAAGTCCCTATCAAACCATGTATGCCACAAGCCACCACCGTAGGTTTGAACCCCAACCTCCAAATATCCACCTTTAACCACCTGCCCCAAAAAAACCCATATCATAATATGTTACATAGATCACATGTTTAGTTCTGGAACCCAAAATTATATAGGATCTGTTTGTTTAGTTTCCAGTTTCTGTTTTCATTAATAATTCCAAACATGCCACATTATTTATTCTGTTTCCTAGTATGGAAATTTTGTTGTTTTCACTGTTCTGTAAAAATCTTTGAAATCAGGTAACAACAGAATGAAAAAAAAAAAAAGGCGGCGTTTTCACAATATTAATGAAAACACGACTGGAAACAAAGCAAAGGGACCCATACCTTGGTGACGGGCTTGAGTTTGAGACAAGGGCTATCAGTATGAGCACCAATTATATAGAATCCATTCCCAGCAACATATCTAAAGCACAAATTTGAGAAGAATGGAGTAAGCAAGTTGAAAATGACATATAACATGGTTGGTTATTTAATATTATTACTTCCCATTTGCGATGGAGGGATGGTTGAAGTTGGTACCTTTTGCCAATAGCAAAAGCGACAATGGTAGAGTGATTCCTGGTGAAGAAGTATCTTTTGCCGGCTTCGAGATTCCAGGCTTCCCTCTCCGATATCTGGTCGAAGCCCGCGCTACGCAACCGCTTCTTTGCCTCATCTGAAACAAGACAATCCCAATGAATCCACTCAGTGCAATTGGAATTGAATCAACCAGAAGATGAAATTGTTACCAACGGCGTGGAAAGGAGTTGGAGATGCATTCAAGAAGGCGATGAGATCGGAAACGACGGCGTTGCTTTCTTCCATTGCCGTGTCCTTTCTCTCGAGTTCGGAGTTTTGAGTGTTAAGTCCAGTCTACTATCAATATATTATTATTACTAGCATCAGGTTGGCTTGGAAATGAGGCTATAGTAGTACAGTAGTATAATAACTCTCACTCAGCGTCAGATTTACACGTTACAGTAGCCGACCCGAATCTCATTCCAAATGTATCATTTGTACTCGTTCCACGTTCCACGTTACACGTTACGATCTCCTTGGCCCGTTAATATGCTTGATTTCTAATTCATTCATTGAGTACTTTAAGTTAATGCATTTTAATTAATGAAGGAGGAATATATCTTTATTTTTTTTTAATACTAGTATAGTAACCCGTATATTGCATGGGACAACATTTGTTGATCATAACTAATGATTATATAAATTTCAAAATAAACTAATTAAATGAAGAAAATATGTATAAGATGCCAAGGTTTATATATGATGTGTGATTTAAATATGTATCATGTTCAACCGCTTCCCCATCTCCTCTTTTGCAAGCAGTAAAATCTGAATTATGGAAGAAAATCAGGACATTTAAACCGTTCCCCTGAACCCCGACCTGTGTTTACAATGATTTATATTGTGTGTATAGTTTGATAATATGATCCTTTGAAGAATAGCCCTCTTTTTCGGGAAAGAATAAATCAAACAGTTATTATAACAAAGATATTTTCCTTTTTCCTTTGCTTCTAAGAATAAATAAGTACATGGCAAAGTTATTCTCAATCCTCAAATTGACATTTCAATTTTATCAATAAATTTCTAGTCACTGCGATTATCTTCTTTGGCATTTTAATGAGGTCTCTATTGTCCAAATGCAATGAACATGAATGTGGAAGGTATAACATGATGATCTGGTGTGGTTTATAAATATCAAAGATGAAATGTTTCTTCATAATTATTCACCAAAAGCAACTTTGAACTCGCTCCTTCAAGTGAACTATCATGACACTGCTCAAGCAAACTGATAAAGTTATAGCATTGCTTCAATTAAAGAAGCAAAGGTAACAAAGTTAGACTAATTTTTTAATAAAAAAAATTATGAAAGTGATAAGGAAGATATCGGATGAGTAAGGCAAATAAACATCAAATACAACAACAAAACCACATCAACAGTAAGCTGGGCAGTCATTACACCAGGATCTGCCAAGTGATTCTTCATCGTCACCCTACCACAGGGTTTTTATAAGACCAAATGCATAAAGAAGATTGGTTCAAGGGAGTTGTGCTCAAAGAATTCTCAAATATAGCTTTAGCAGCTATCTTGAAACCAAGGATCCGGTCATTTTTCCCATTTAGATGTTTCAATTGTCTAAAAGCTAAATCAAACTATTTGACTATATATAGTCTCATCACAAATATAAGGCTTAGTTTAAAACTCACAATATAAATAAAAGAACAGGCCAACCAAAAGCAAATCAAGGAAGTAGCATGAACTATAAAAGTTAAAATAAATAGAAATATATATATAACTTGAAATCTTCTCACAGGCATCACCCATGCTTCTAGCAATGGAATTATATGAAAATATCAAAGATTTTCACATAGAAATATCAAATCAATTGGCAAATGCTCAAACTCATGTAACCTACTTGCAAGCATAATCTGTTGACCCTATAAGAACCATTCCCCTTAAATAGTAAGCAAGATGCTGCAAAAGTGACAGGTAGGAAAAGAAATATATCAGTGGAATTATGACAAAAGCAAACCAGCACGTGATAAAGAAATATTTTTCCTGGGGATCATAGAGAGAAAATCTTCCTCGGCACTTACTCTTGATGAGCCTTGCAGCCGACTTAATGTTTGAGAAGGAGAGTCTATAATCCCAATCATGCTGCCAAGCACAACAAAATATCCATTAGTATTTAATGAGATATATATATATATAGAAGTAGTTAATTATCAGAAACATTCATACTTTTGCCTGAACTCAATGGCCTCAGCACATGTTGGGTTGAATATAATCTTCGTGCACATAATTGCATTCTGCAAGGAAATCTTTCCTGTAATAAAAAAACACCAAAATGAAATTTTGTATTTTAATGAAAGTTTCTCCTTAAATTTTATTCATCAATCAAACTCCATACCTTTAAATGACTTGACCTTCGCAAGTTGAACAATAACAACTGGATGTACAACATCTCCAGAACCCAAAAAGGTATTTAGCTCATCAACATAAGACCCAAACAAAGCACACTCCATTTTGTAACTAACACGGTTTGAAAAAAAATTATCATACACCGAAACTAAAAATTTGAAATGGATACAAAAAGAAAGAAATGTGAAAAATTAAAAAAACAAATATGGAGAAAAATTACTACCCATTAGATTCCAGTTCAATGACATTCATTTTAGTTGGAATACCATTCCTAACATACTCTTTCTCAATTCCAAAAGCAGTAAATAATCTAATAACATCTGCAAAATTAGGGTTGTTAATCAATAATTAAGAATTAAAATGAATTAATAAATAATAATGAATTAATAATTAATAATAGCAAAAACAAAAGAAGATTAGGACACCCAATGAACGTACCAACCAAATAATCAGTGTTATAATCATCACCAATCTCAGGGAGAGGAACGAATGCAAAAGGAGAGACAGTTACAAAACCCTCGTCTATTAACACAACCTTAGTCCAATACTGAAAACTCAACTTGTACGGGTGTCTCGTAGCTCTGTAAGACCCTCCATTGGAAGCGAAGGAAAGTCCAGAGATTGAATAAACAGAACCCTCCATCAAAATCTTTTCAAACTTATAGATAAGAGTTTTCCTCACAGTAGCCTGAATTCTATCTCCCTGTAAAAAAACAAAACACACATTACAAAATGAATGTCACACACAACAGAATTGGTTAAAAAAAGAAAAGAAAAAAAAATAGGTCACAACATTTTCATCCAGGAGGATCATTTCCATTGTAAAAGGAATATCTGGCTTGATAATATCAGGCACAATCCACAAACGAACCACTCGAGCAACGACAACCCAATTCTCCTTTGCCGGAGACAACACAGCTCATCTCGTTTTGGCCCTATAGCAGAGGATGCAAGAACACCACATGAAGCCATTAAGAAAAGGTAAATGAGATTTGAGAAATTGTAAATGAAATCGAAGAGATGTAGGAATGAGATTCAACTACAACATATTTATAGACCAACCTAAAAATCTATACAACTATACATACATCCATAATACATCTATAATACATCTATAATACAGCTATACCCATGCGTTAATTGTAGATTTCCGCTGCAAGGAATCCCAATCACCAATAGATGCCATTGTTCAGATGTGCAAGCAATCTTCATTGCGCGGGGGGTGGAAAACGAAGCAAAAATAGGAAAGAGAAAGATAAGGTAGAAGGAGATTGATAAGCTGGAAGTAGAGTGTACAAGAAGGAAGGCATCGAAAGAAGCAAAATTGAAATGATCATCCTTGAAAACGCTGCACAAAATTATTACGACAGATAACATTCAATTTTTCTTTATCTTTAAAACTGTTTTTGCAAAAGATAAAATGGAGTAAGTAGGCCCCTAAACACATTCAAAAGATCTTATAGGTTTAAGCCAATGGGGTGGGTGAGTTTCTATTTATAGTAAGTTCCGTTTCTGAAGCCCATTTACCAAATTCATGAGGTGCTGCCACCCGTTAAAAGTTTCCTTGGAAGTAGGCTTGAATTGTATTATGTATAGATATACTCAAGTTTAATTTAGAAGAGCTTAATTATTCTTTTGTATGATCAAAAAGGTGAATTTTATGTTAGCGGGTTTCAAATTCCTTTCTACATGGTCATCCGTATATGACAACTCTTCTAACATTTATCTTACCATGACATAGACGGAATTTTTGAGTGGCTTTTACTCAGCATATGTAATTAAGTGATGTATCAATGAACTTTCGGTTTAAAGGTAAAATAGTAGGGTTTTTTTCAATTATTTTATTTTCCAAATTCCATTTTTTCCCTCACACGCCATCACCCTCATTTTCACTTCTCATCTCCCTCGTCATGGCTCCCAGATTTTGGGTTACGTTTGCCGTGACGGCGCTAACTGGACACAACACTAGTTGGCGAGGCGAAACGTGCTTGGACCACAGTTGAGGTCGGGTCTGATGCGTTCTGGGATGGCGGAGTTGCAACAGGAGGAGAGCGTAGTGGTTGGATTCGTAATGGTGGCATGGTTTAGGGAGGGGAGTTTCGATTTAATGGGTACAACTAGGGCAGGACATTGGTCGGTTTTGGTCGGATTCTGGCCCAAAAATCCAAATCCGACCAAAATTGAAGAGGCTAATATCTAACCCATTCCCGTCCGATTGGTGGAACGGTTTGGACGGGTCGGCATATGGGTTGAAACGGTTTTGGACCAAACAAAAAAATTCTTAAGAAACAAACCCATAAACAAATGCATCAATCTTTGATAGCAGATATTTTACAAAAGAAAATGAATCATCAATCTTTTACAGAAGAAAAAAGAGAACTCAAAAAAGGTGGAAACTTTCTTTGCTTCATGATGGGAAATGGCTTCACAAAGGTGCATGGCTTCAAGGAGGCTTCACAGTGGTGCGAAGGCTTCATGGAGGCGCGTGGTGGTGCGATGGCTTGTGCGAAGGCTTCACCGAGGTGTGCGATGGTGTGATGGTTTCACTGAGGCGTGCGATGGTGCGATGGCTTTACGGAGGTTCATGTGGTTCAGTGGTGAGCGACGACTACCGCGGCGCGCACGGGACATAAAGAGAGAGAGAGCGAGAGAGAGAAAGAGAGAGAGAAAGGAAGATAAACTCAAGATGTTGCTGTTTCAAGCTTGAGAGAAAAAGAGAATGGTCTCTCCAGATTTCACTTGGGAAAAGTATAGAAAATATTAAAAAGAAAAAGGTAAAAGAAAAAGGTAAAAGAAAGTAAAGAGTTTTCTAACGGGAATGAGAGAACCTTATCTTGGTGTATTAGAGAATGGAAAAGGTGAAAAGGATAAGGATAGGTGTAATCCTCCTATCCAATGAACCTGAGATAAAATCTGAAAAAATAGGATAGAGTAATAAATTAATAATAATAGAATTAAAAAAAAAATTATTTTACTATATACGGGCAGATACGGGCGGGTTGAGAAATTTTTTACTAGACTCGAACCCGCCCAAATGTATCTATGCAAAACTGGCACTTAGACTCGATGACCCGCTAACCCGGTAGCAACCGCTCGAATGCTTTTTTTCTTTTGCCGGGTTGTTCGATTTTGGGTTGGGTCGATAAAACTTGTCCACCCCTAGGTACAAGGTGGTTCTGTTTTTAAAGGTAATCAAGTTTTTTAAGGAATTGATGGTGGATGAAGAATTGAGTTGAATTCGCGAAACACCAAAAGTTGTGTGATTTTTGAACAGCTATGCTTTTGTTTGGCAGGAACAAAACACATAGCAAAGTGTCATAAATAATGCATTTTATACTTTTATTGTTTACTGTAACTGATGTGTTTGTCATCAAGAGTATATAAATTTGGCGCGTCATAGCTAAATGTATATTTGCAAATTGATTAGGTGCTAAATTATGATCGATCAATCTTATATTAATATTTAGGCAAAATAGGTTGATAGATCTTGTATGTTTTTTTTACTTTTCACATGGGTCCTATAAGTTTTATTTTTTTTCAAATTGGTTCTACACGCTATGTTTCGTTTCCATGTTAGGCTTTTTCATCAATTTCAACCTAACATCGTCAGTTTTAACTTGACGTGACTATCACGTTAGTCCGACACTTGGCTTTTGATAGGACCTCATAAAGTTGAAATTGACGGAAATGACTAACATAAAAACAGAACATAACATGTAAGATCAATTTGAAAAAATAAAACTTATAAAACCGATGTGAAAAGTAAAAAAAACGTATAAGACCTATCAATCTATTTTGCCTAATATTTATGGAAGTATCCTCTCAAATAAAAAGGATCGACTCACGAATAGGGGTGGCAAAAAAATCCAATTGTCCACCCTCCATCTAGTCTATCCAAATGAAAATCCATCCAATCCATCCATTCCAAAACAAAAGTAACAATGGATTGGATGTATTAGATTGTTTTATTTTATGGATGGTTGTGATCCATCTATCATTATTCTAAAATCCATTGGACCCCTTCATAACACAAAAATTAATACATTGGATAAAAATAAAAAAAATGATAAAAAAACCATAACTTCAAAAATTAAATCAATTTGCTGCTATTATAAGCAAAACAATATATTTTTTGGTGTTTTGCTACCACGATTTGCATTCCTTGTGTATGTGGATTTGTGGTGAATTGTTAATTACAAAAAAATAGGCAAAAAATTTATTTTGGAATTTTTTTTGTGTGGATGGATGAGAGATTATTTGAAAATAGTCATAAAAATTAGGCATTTGCTTTTTATACCCCATTATTTACCATTCTTACCCCCTCTCCATTTTTTTATAATTAAATCCCATAAACACCATTCAGATCTTTCACCCATTTTTTCACAATTAATTTTTTACCTTACGTATAGTTTTTGTAATGTTTTATTTTTTACATTAATGTATTCAATGTTTTTTACATTCCGTAATGGATACAATTTTTAATACATTAGTTTCTGTAATGTAAAAAAAATGTAACAAATTGAATACAATGTATTCAATTTTTTACATTACGAAAACTATTATAGTTTCCATCATGTATTCAAGTTTTTTTACATTACAAAATATATTCGATTTTTTTAATATATTAGTTTCTATAATATATTAAATTTTGTTTACATTACCGAAACTATAATTTCCGTATTATATACAATTTTTAATACATTCATAATCTAAAAAATATAAAAATTTGAATACATGATGGAAACTATAGTTTCTGTAATGTATTCATTTCTTTTACATTACGGAATGTATTCAATTCTTTTAATACATTACAGAAACTTTAATACATTATCGAAACTATATATATTCAATTCTTTTATATTATAGAAACTATTGTTTTCATCAATTTTTTTAACACATTACGGAAAGTATAGTTATAGTTTTCGTAATGTGTTCAATTTTTTTTACGTTTTCGTAATGGATACAATTTTTCATACATTACGGAAACTAATGTAAAAAAATGTAAAAAATTGATCCGTAATGTATTCAATTCTTTTACATTATGGTCCGTAATGTATTCAAATTTTTTTATATATAATTTTCGTAATGTATTCAATTTTTAATACGTTACGAAAAGTTTTCGTAATGTATTCAATTTTTTTTACATTAGTTTTCGTAATGTATAAAATTTTTAGTAATGTATTCAATTTTTTTGCCTTAACATTACGGAAACTAATATATTCAATTTTTTACATTAACATAGTTTCCGTAACGTAAAATAATGTAAAAAATTGAATTCATTGTATTCAATTTTTTTACATTACGGAAACTATAGTTTTTTATATAATTTTCGTAATGTATTCAATTCTTTTACATAATGTATTCAATTTTTTATAGTTTCCGTAACGTACCCAAATTTTGGTGCATTACGAAAAATGATAATGTAATTTGGAAAAACCTCTGAATGTTTACGCAACATGCATGATAAAAATGAGTCCTTACACGCGTTCTCTCCCGAAAAAAATATCACCATTGTGCTCGTTATCTTATTGGTTGTGCTCCCTTCTGCAGCTTTCCCGAGGTGGCAATCGGGTTGGGAGTAAGAAAATAAAATTTGAGGAGAGAAAAGAAAAAGAAGAAATAGAGGGGGTGAGAAGAGTTTGATCACAAGTAGGAAAGTTAAGATATTTGCTTTTAAAATGGGAAGGGGATAAAAATAGTAAATAATAGGATATGAAAAACAAATGCCGAAATTTAATTGTGGAAAAATGGATTACTATAAGGTGAAAGGATAGAAAGTTACTTTAAGAATTTATTTGGGAAAAAATGAGAAGGGGAGATAAGAATAGTAATAACTGGGGTATAAAAAATAAATGCCTAAAAATTATTTAATTTTTTAAAATGTTTTTCATGAATAAATTAGATATCTATCCGTAAAAAATTATTAATGGATGGATTGAATTTTTGTAATGAAATAATAATGAATGATGATGAATTAATAAATTTTTTTAATCCATCCATATCCCTGCTCGCGACAGACCGACTCCATGAGTGATAAATAAGACACGCTGATTATTACCGAAAAAAACATAAGACACGCATCATAGGGTTATTTATTTATAAAGGCCGTAACGTAACGTAGCCCCATCAATTGCAGAAAACGCGTTAACGAAACAGAGGCGGCTCTCGATAGCGTTGTTGTTGTTGCTCCTTTCGTCTCATCTAGGGTTTCTCAATTTGCCGCCGGTAAGGCCACTCGATACCTCTGAAAGTTATCGAGACGCAGCCACCTTCTAGGGTTTTGTTCCTCCTCTCTCATTCATTCTCCTTTTCCCTATTTCTGCTTCGTTTCTTTTCTCTTTTTTCATATTTTGTTATTTTCCCAATTTGATGTTTGTATTGAGGAAGAAGTAATGAAAGAATAAACACAATTATAATTGATTTCTTTTGTAGTTTTTGAATCGGGGTGTTGATTAGGGTTGTTTGAATTCTTGAATATCGAATCGAATCCTTGTTTTGTTTTTGGGGTTAGGGTTGGGAATTTGGTTGGGTTTTTGAAATACATCTTTTACTCGATAATTGATTGCTAATTGAGAGGACTTGTGCTTGTCGATCACATGGCGGCAGGGCGAAAAAGTGTTTTGCGGAAAAGAGAATCTTTCGAATATAGTTCTGTCAAGGAATTTGGTCACCATAGGGATGGTTCTTATGGGGTGGAAGGGGATGGATCTTACAACCATCACGTCACCCATTCTGCAAAGCATGTGTTTCATGGTGGAAAAGAGGAGAGAGAGCAAGGTGAGATCTGTGTTGAAGATGGGGAATATGCACGTGCCTCAGTGTTTCAGGGTGGTGACAGGGATGAGGCTTTGCCACCACAGGAGAAGAAGAGAAAATTTTCTCCAATTGTATGGGACTTAGCAGAGAAGGAAGTAAAAATCTCTTCCAAAAATAGGGTTATGCAGGTTACTGCTGTGTCTCCCTCTCCTCCAACCCTATCAAGCAGCCCCGGAGCCAGTGGTGTTTTGCAAGGTGGTGTCTCCCCACCAAATTCCTCTTATGTTCCACCTCAGGATTATTCTGGGAAAGATAACCAAGATGTGGACGAAGATAACAACGTGCGGGAATGGAACATTGCGATGTCAAGATGGGCTTGTGATGGTCTTTCACCAAGGGGTGCTGATGGTGAATCTAAGGTTCTCAAAGTGAGCTCAAGTCCTGAAATTGGTGAATTCCAAAGCGAACTTTCAGAAAGCACAATCACTAGATCATCTGGAAGCTGTGGAAGAGATCATTATACGGGCCCTTCTACTTATGATACTGATTCTGAAAAGGAGTTCCCTGCTGACTCCATGGACGATGTTGAGGAACAAAGTGATGTGAATGATTCTCCATCAGATATTTATGAAAATGGTGGTTTAGTACATGTGCATAGAAATATAAACATGCTTCAGGGTTGCAGAAGTGTGTGCGAGTTTGAAATGATCAATAAAATAAATGAGGGTACTTATGGTGTTGTCTATAAAGCTAGGGATAAGAAGACTGGAGAAATGGTAGCATTAAAGAAGGTGAAGATGAACATATGTAGGGATGGCTTTCCATTGTCGGCTTTGAGAGAAGTAAACATTCTCTTGTCTTTTAATCATCCGTCTGTTGTGGATGTGAAAGAAGTAGTTGTGGATGATTATGATGGTACCTTTATGGTAATGGAGTACATGGAACATGACCTTAAGGGGCTGATGAAGATAAAGAAGCAGCCCTTTAGTATCGGTGAAATAAAATCCTTGATGCAGCAACTTCTTGAAGGTGTCAAGTATCTCCATGACAATTGGGTTATCCATAGGGACTTGAAGACATCAAACATTCTGCTGAACAATGAAGGGCAGCTTAAAATATGTGACTTTGGGTTGTCCAGGCAGTATGGAAGCCCACTGAAGCCATATACTCCTGTTGTGGTAACACTATGGTACAGGTGAGTGGCATTACAAATTTAGTTTTCGTTCAAGTTGTTTCTGTCAATATATCTGGTTCTGTGATGTGTCAGTTATATCAATTGAGTAATGTAGATATGACCAAATCTTGAATGGTGTATTGGTTCTCTGTGCAGAGCACCTGAACTTCTGTTAGGCGCTAAAGAATACTCAACAGCAATTGATATGTGGTCAGTGGGCTGCATAATGGCCGAATTAATTGCCAAGGAACCTCTGTTCGGGGGGAAAACCGAAGTGGAACAACTAGACAAGGTTATTATTACTCAAGTCACTTGGATGCTAACTTTTTTTTCCGCATTAGTTTTTGTTTGAGAACTCTTCTATCCTGTTAACACTTTTGTTTGTTTGTCAACTGTCTACAGATTTTTAGGACCCTGGGTACACCAGATGAGAAAATTTGGCCAGGATTATCCAAATTACCTGGGTCTAAAGCTAAATTTGTTAAGCAAACGTAAGCTTATCTTCTCTTGTTTTTTCCTTTTTAGTAAGAATACTGTTTGTTATTCTTTATCATTTTGTTGATTACAAATAATTGCTATTTCAGGTATAATATGCTAAGGAAGAAGTTTCGAGCTGCATCTTTCATAGGTTTGCCAGTTCTGTCTGAACTGGGATTTGACTTGTTGGAGAAGCTTCTAACTTATGACCCTGAAAAGGTATATGGCTCATGGAATAAGTTCTGTTGTTCATTTGTGACCTGAAACTGAATGATGGAACTTATAAGAATTATTTCCTGTCTTGCAGAGGATAACTGCAGAAGCTGCTCTCCAGCACGATTGGTTCCATGAAGCCCCCCTTCCCAAATCTGATTTCCAGCCCATTTTTCCTTCTTGGCGTGGCTAAGGCAGGTAGACACATGAAAAACCAAGAACATTGCTATTTTTATTGCCGTTGTTTCTAACTGTTTGCCAAGTTAATGATCATATACAAAGAATGATGTGATTGCAAAGGGGACAGTGCAGAGGACATCATTAGGCGCAAGTTTGTTAAAAATTAGAAGCGGCAGATTGATGTATAACGTGACCTGAGAAGGTGTGGCATTGTACCTGATTTTTTCGTCGTTGAAATTCGATGTATTTCTCGCTAAATGATGTACATATATTTCAGGATGTTCAGTAATAAATAATGAGTTTCTTGCTATGGTAATGTTCTTATCTTTTGCAGTCTTGAGTTTATGGTAATGTTCTCTATCCATTGCCATCCTTCTCAAATATTCATTTTGGCCGTCCCATCGGCATGCTATTATTATTGTTATTGTTTCCAAGTATGTCTTACTAAGTGATCACTATATAAAGATTATGTGATTGCCAAGAAAGCGGCAGATGACCTGAGAAGGTGTGGACATTATACTTGATTTTTTTCTTCACTGCAATTCAGTGTACCCCCTCTACTACTGTATTGCTTTCGGCCTTTCGCTAAAAGATGCTCATATTTCAGGAAGTTCAGGGATAAGTGATGAGTTTCTTGCTATGGTAATGCACTTCTCCTTTGTTGTGTTTTTCCATTTTTCCTTTTAGCTGGGACTTGTTATTGTCATTGTTTCTAAATGTCTTACCAAGTTAGTGATCATATACAAAGAATGTCGTGATTGCAAAGGATATCATGTTACAAATTAGAAGCGGCAGATTGATGTGACCTAAGGTGTGGCATTGACATTGTACCTGATTTTTTTTCTCATCACTGAAATTCAGTATATCTTCTGTTGTACACCTTTCCCCTAGAAGGTGAATTTATATTTCAGGATGTTCAGTAATTAATGATAAGTATTCTAATATGGTAATGTTCTTATCGTTTGCCATCTTTTTACAAGTTTTCTTATGGCCGTGTCCAGGTGCTTTTTTTATTATTGTTCTAAGTATGTTTTACTTGGTGCATGTTTGGTTTATCGTTGAAAAATTTCAAACGTACGTTTAAGGCAAAGTATTTATTGAGTTTCTTTGGAGCAAACATGCTTTTGGATTCAAACGTACGTTTGTAATGATAAACCAAACTTGTTTATTGTGATAATATATAAAGAAATAGTGATGTGGTTGCAAATGACAGTAACGGAATTTATTAGAAACTAATTTATTTACTAGAAGCGGCAGATTGATTATGGTGACCTAAGGTGTGACACTGTTCCCGTTTTTTTTAATTCCTTCACTAAAATTCAGTGGTGTAGTGCTTTCGCTAAAAGATGTGCTTATATTGCAGAATGTGTTACAAATGATACATTTCTTAGTTAGAACTATGGTAGTGTTCTTATCCTGTGCCCTCTTTTTCCCTTCTTTTTCATTTGTATGTAATCCTTTGCCATATTTTTCTGATTTTTTTTTTCTGGCGCCCCGTCTACGTCGGGGTACCTATTCCTGGTCCTTTGGGGAGGGAGGGTAAATTGATGGATTTTTTTATGTGGATAATATTTAAGTACAATTTTATAAATATATTAGGTGTTTTTTTTTTAATGGGAATATGATATGTGTAATAGTTGATGAATCTTTACCTATATATTATTTTTATTCTTATTGAAAAATAACACTTAATATCTATCAAATTGTATTTAAGTCTTGCCTTTTTTATATTACATTATAATTTCGTTCATTAAATGATGTATTTCTAGAATTTAAATAATGACATTTTTATAATTATATTTTATATTTTATATTATATTTTATAAAATAAATATTCATTTCATTTTAGTGTGATATATCATTTTAGATGTCCCAAAAAAAGAGTCAACATCAATCGATCCTAATTGAACGAGATTTGATTCTTTTAAAGTGAGTGAAGTTTTAAAGTAATAAAATAAGTAGTTATCCTATTTATTATTGATTTTATTAAATAGATAGAGATCAAAATTTATTAAATGATTTAAGGATGAATAATTTTTTATTTTTTTATTTTAGAGTTTCACACATGAAATAAATCTGATTGAATGAGTGCATAGGAACGTAAAGCAGATGTTGGGACCTCTGCAGAGTTGCTCCCAATTGCCTTCGGCCCAATCAATACACGCCGTGTTGTTGCTTTTCGTCTCTTTAACATTAATAGGCTGATAGAAATAGTATAGATGTGAAAACAAAACAAAAAACGTAAATAAAGTGGGAGCATAACGTCATTCAGTATGAGTCGATTTACCCGTTCAAACTTCAAATTCTGCCAAGATCTATTGCGTTCGGTTGATCGAAAAAATAACTGCTCAAATATTGTTTACCTACTCAACCGTTGTCCAGCAACGAAGTCAACATCCTTCAATGGTACAAAAACACCTGCAAAAGGTAAAGGGATAGAATCCATGCAGAAGTAACATAATATTCAAATTCAATTGACTTTTATTTCATCGAAGTAACTCTTCAATTTTGAGTTTGAGCCGGTATTTGCAGTAAAGCTGAGGTCAGCGGATTTCAGAATATGTTTAAAGCACATCTTAGCAAACTACGTTTGCAATTGAAGAACAAAACAAAAAAACAATTGCAGTTCAATCCCAAGTGACCAAGGGGAACTCTATGAAGACAACACTTTCTCGACTTCGGCCGTCACCTCTTTAGGAGGTTTCTCAGCATGAAGATTAGCAACAATGCTCTTCTTTGAAAAGTAATCAATAACCTGCATGTCCAATGCACAGATTTTTCATTAAAGACCAGGAAAGGAAGTTTAAAAAAGTCAACACTCAATCAAGCATAACCAAAAAGATTACATACATCAAGGGTTAAGAATTATACCGGTTCAGTTTGCTTGTGAAATGCCTCCAGTCTTGACTTAAGAACAGCTGCAGTGTCATCCTTGCGCTGGATAAGAGGTTCACCGGTAACCTGAGGAAATTAATTTGACAATGAAAATTGTAACATGGCATGCCTTGACCTCGGAAAGGGAAAACTCTGAACTTTTTTGTTCACCCAAGAATTTATCTTAAAAAAAATCATTTTCATAGTCTCTATCAGTATGGCCGCCAACTAAAAGCAGCAGTGCCCTCAAAATTAAACTCATTTCCCAATAAAAAAATTTAACAATGAAGTGTTGCACCTCATTATATTCAGCATTGAATTCAATTCTGAATGATAAGAATAGGTTTAAACAGACTTTCATAAATGTTAGAATCCCTATAAGCATATATCGTGCTCAAGCAGCTAACATTTTGCAGGGTCAAAAAGAAAAAGGACTTGTAAATAAAGATATAGACTTACATCATCAACCCCAGGAACCTTAGGAGGAGCAAATTTTGTATGGTAAGTCCTGCCACTGGATGGGTGTATCCAGCGACCAGTAATCCTCTCCTCAAGCACTGCATCATCAATTGCGAAATTGAGCACCTTATCAACTTTAACTCCTTGCTTTTCCAGCATCTCATCAAGCTGTAAATAAAGAAAAGGTACATTCATAATATGCAGAAGAACGGAAGGTAAAAAGTACCGATAATCAATTCAGTTTTTCCACACACAATCCAATATTTAACACAAAAGAATCTCACTGAGTTGCTTATTTGTCGAACAATGTAATACCTTTTGTGCTTGGACCACAGTTCTGGGAAAACCATCAAGAATGAAACCTTTCTGACATGATGGTTTCTTCACTGCTTCATCTATAATGCCAACAACCAAGTCATCAGAAACAAGTTCTCCCTGAAAAATCAGAACATAACGTCATATTAGCAATCTCTAACGAAGTGCACATAGAGTAAACCAGCAAATCCTCAGGCAAGATTGTGTACAAAAACCGTACCTTATCCATAGCTTCTTTAGCCTTAATACCAAGAGGGGTTTTAGCTGCCACAGCTGCTCTTAACATATCACCAGTAGCTAAGTGGCATAAGCAGTACTCATCCTTTATGATCGGCGACTGGGTGCCTTTTCCAGATCCAGGTGGGCCTGCATCAACAATTTTTCAAGTTTAAACTCCACTACGACTTCTAAATCCATTTCAAATATAAATTATAATTCTTAAACAACGAATCTTATATGTGCTAGCCAAGCCAAATATGGAGAATAACACTACCTGAAAACTACAATAATTTGTTGAGTAATTAGATCATTGGTGTAAGATACATAGAAGCATATCAATTTAAAGTGGCAGTCTACAAGTCTACATGTATTACAAAGGAATAATACAAATCTAAGAGCTACTCACCATTTACAACAGGAGCAATCACATCACAGAATATTGGTTGAATTTGAAAGTTTATGGAAGAAATTTAGTGTTGTGTTTCATTCTTTCTGTTTTGAACAGATAGAGTGCATCATAACAAGGGAGGAACCATAATGGAAGAAACTTCCCATTTATAATAGGAATAAACACATTAAATTTCCCATACTAACTCTTGTGACATAAACAAGTTTAATTTGAAAGTTAAATGAAAAATCTTATTTTGTGCTTCTTTTTGTTGTCTTGCAAATAGAAAGAGAAGCATAAAAAAAAGACCATCATTGTATTAGGAGAATTCTAACAATTATAGGATGCCTTAAAATAAGAAAGCATATGCTCTGACCTAGAGTACAATTCTAAATGATAACCAAGCAAATATAAAGTCACAGAGAAGTAATCAACATCACTTAGTTGAAACCACATATAAACAAAACCACCACAGACAGATGTATTTATATAAACTAATTTCATTGTGACAAGCATCCTTCCACCAGTAGTTCACAGACAAATCTACAAACTAGAATTACTTTAGAAAGCTGAAAACAATAAACTAGTTCATTATCTAATCAAACAATAAGAAATTCTTCATGACCAACAGAAAAGTAAAGCAAGACAGCTCAAGTCAGGTATGTTATTTGTAATAAAAAATATCAAGCCTACAAGCTAAATAGTTAAAGATGAATAATGACCAGTAAAAAATGAGAAAGAAGACAAGAGGGAAAAAAGCGAATCCATACCATATCACATATTGTGCTACCTGTACCAAGACAATTACTATAGAATCAAGAGAATGACATGCACTTTTCTGAACAGAGAAAAAACCTCTAAGAAATGGATGCTGGTAGATCCACCAATATAGAGAATCGTATTCAAAGCAGTTCATAAGCAACATAAATAACTACTTGATGAGACATCTTGTTGGGTTCTAAGCCAGACAATGGACTTTAAAGCATAAGAGCAACAAGTACATGCTCCTAACATCACAAATTTGAAAATCATGTTCATCCATCCGAAAAAAAAAAGACACCTAAAAAAACATAACAAAAGATTCATAAACCAGCGGTGAAATTGTATTTAATTTTCTTCTCCAGTAACTGAAGAGCTTAGTTTATCGTGCCAGAGTATCTCCATCCTCAAATGTAGAACTAAAATTACTCAAATTTATTAGTGTTTCCCGTTCCATTGGAGAACAATTAAAGAATTTATACAGTTGGGCACCTCGTGGAATCACAAAGGAAACCCTAACAACCGCAACAACATTGGAAAGCAATGAACTTTCTAATACGTTGTCCTAGAATGTTCGGATCTGAAGTAGCAGAAAGGATTAAAATGAGAAATTGAAGAGAGAAGGAGAGAGAGAGAGAGAGAGAGAGATATGTATATACCAATAAGAATGAGACGCTTGTCAGGCTTGGAGGAGCACTTGAAACGACGAAGGAGCTCTGACATGAGATCCACTGAGGGAACATCTTCCAAGTTAGGAGCTGCTGAAGCCATCTTTCTGCTTCTTCTTCTTCTACAATGGGGTTATTATGTTATGGTTGTTGTGGCAGAGAGAGAGAGAGAGAGAGAGAAGAGAGAAACAGAATGAGGAATGCTTATGAATGAATGAATGAATGAATGACACGGCAACGTTGTATTCGTAAAATTCTTATTCTCACCTTCCAACCAACGTTGGCCTTCGGACCTTCCAACGCTTCAAACTCAAGTCGCTCTTTCTTGCCAGGTTCGCTTCACTTTCTTACCCTTTTGGTATCGTATAGGTGATTAGCTGAGGTTTTTTTAATGTTTTTTTTTTTAATTATTTAATTTTCAACTCTACTTTGGTTTAATTAATAACTAATAATTGATTTTTTATAAAATTCAATGACGTTAATTGATTTATTTATGTGACGAATTTAGATTAATAGTATAAAATTCACTTGTTGTACCGATGGGTGTTAGTCAAAGTGGAAGGGATTTGAGTCTCTTAAGCATGTGGTTATGGATTCGTGTGTATGGAAAAAAGCACTATTGGGAGGGATTCTCACTCAGGCATCTGACCGTTCCTCGGGATATTAGTCTCTTACTTATTGGATAAGAGGATGTTCTGAAAAACCAAAAAAAAAAAAATGTACTTCCTATATTGAGAGGTTTGAGGTTTATGACTTCTTTTTTGAGTTTGAGAACATCGGCATCCACAAATTACATTAAACTCTGACTAATTCGAGTGTAGTCGAAAAATCCATTTAAGGAGCCAAAGTTCTTTAAGATCCTATTTTTTCGATTCAGAAAACTCAAACCCGAGATTTAACTTATGGGGAACTAACCTCTTCAGTCTTTACCACTTGAATAACATATATCCGTAAAAGTTTATGACTTTTTTTTATGAACTACCATAATTATGACCTTTGGCTTTCCAGTGGCATCTCGGAGTATCCTCATAAGCTTCAACCCTTTGGACCGGCTATGAGACTAATCCTCGGTTGACTGTTTAGAGCAGGGAATTAACCCTTGATTTTCGTAACCTCCCAACTAGAATGTCGTTATGAGGACTCGAACTTGCGTCCTCCTCCTTATGGGGTCGAGATGGTTACCACTCCACCAACCTTTGATTGGTAAAGTTTATGACTTTAAGTATGACTTTTAAGGATGACAATTGTTTTTAAGAAGTATTAAACCATTCACCGCATTCATTTTGGGAGATCAAATATTTTTACTTCGACTGTTTTTGGTGGCCGAATACATATTTAATTTGTTAGCTTTTCGAATGAGTGAAAGTTTATCTACTGTAAATCGTTAATAGCCATTTATTAAAGGGCGACATTCTGAATCATATTTCAAAATAAGATTGAGTTTGTACTCTATTTGATTATTATGTAATAAAATTAAGAGTTGATCAGAATCAAAGCTCAAATCATCATAATTATGACATCTTATATTTTTCATTGTAAAATAAATATTTTTTTTCCCAAAATCACTGTCAAAAATTATCAACTGACTTTAAAATGGAGAAAGGTTAGTTGCACAAATTATATGAAGTATGTGCGCAGTTGGAATGGTTAAAAGAAAGACATTTGTTTCATATGTATTTTTTGTATTATTTTCCAGTAAAAAGAATATATGTGTAATAATTGTTATATATGTTATATTTTCACGAATGAATTATTATTACACACGTATTTTTCTTATTAAAAAGCAGTATAAAAAATACTTATGAAACTGTGCATAAGTTTTCTCCTTACAAAAATTATTCAAAAAATTTGTTACTTGCACATAAGATTTATGCTTATATACTCACCAAATTGAAGTACCAGGTGCCTCATTAACGGAGAGGAGTAAAAAGAGAAAGAAAATAATATTGTTGATAAACCTCACGTGAGCTTTGTAAGGTTTTATGTGCATGTAAATAGTAGTTGTTAACCAATGGCTTATATGGGAGTATCAAGCATGTGAAGAGGGTGAATAATGGACTACAGATTTATAAAAGTGTTATTACTATTTCAAATAGGCCATATACGTAAATATTCAAGTATAATTAATGTGACAGGCATATTAATTATTAAATTTTGATTAGGGTAAAAGGATGAGTTTAATTGCTATTCATTATTAGTATAAAATTTTTTACACACTCAATCAATAACAAATCATAGTACGAAAGACTTTTAAAATAATTAGGATAAGAGTCAATCATATTTATTGATGTGACAGTTTATAGATTGATTGACAGCATAAAAATTATTTACATTAATAATGCATATCAATTAAATCCAAAAAGGATTAAAATTAAAAAAAAAGCTTAAATGTGTGATATAATGTCCGTGTGTTGCACGTGTTGTAATTTTCTAGGTCTATATTTTTTATAAACATGTGTGAAAGTAATTACTAATTACAATCAAATATGTTAAAAATATATTGATCAATGATTATTTTTTTAATTGTGGAGCACAATAATTTTAATCAAGATCGTTACATTGAGGAAGTTTAGTAAATACTTAACCATAGATAACATTTTTAGTGTAGGTTGCATGTTTCTCTCTTGTTCAATAATAAAAATTCTCAATTCTTTTGGGAACATCACTCTCAATAGTGCAACATATAATTGTCCATTACAAAATACAAGTTTTGGAAAATATGACCCAACACAACTCATTGTCATTGCATAACAAACCTTTATTGACAACTGTTTTCTTCTCAAAATAAAAGTCCAGTTAGAGTCATTTGTTATTAAAGCCATTCAAGGGATAAGTACTTTTGCATCAGTATTGCTTCCTTTAATTATTTTTGTTTCTATTATCCAGTCGCCTTGATGAACATTAAGGAATCTTGTGCTTGCACATTTGTAAGATGGGATTGATGTTGCTCAGTATCATAATTGGCATTACTTCTTTAAGTTGCAAGCAACAACTTGAAAATCCAATAAAATTTAAAATATTCATAATTCTACTTGATGCATAAACTTTTGTCTAGTACTGTTATCAATAGCTTTCTATACTCTTTTGTTGGTCCTTTAATCATGTCAATAATGTAACTATTGGTCTCATCAATATCATTTAAAGGGATCACGTATTGCTCTTATACTCTTAGATATTCTCCATCTCACATTTGTTGTTGAAAATATAGATATTTGTTATCAACAATTTGTTTGAGTGGGTCATCCGTTAGATTAAGTAGATATTACATTGGTATTTTTGTCCATGTTGAAATATCTTCTCCTTCTCTACTAATTGCCGAACGTGTTTCTCATCACCAACTTGTAGGAATCATTTGTTAATTCATATGCCAAAGAATTTATTTCTGTCTACTATGTCTTGTCTTTATCCTCCAGATATTACAGGAAGAACTATTTTTCCTCCAAATGTCTTCACTCTCATGTCGTACAACATGAAGACATTCCGATCAATTTTTGAAACTATTTAAACTATAGTAATTATTTTTATTAGTACAATATAATGGAGCTTTTGTTACAATCTTAGATATATATTTTTTTCTCATGTCTTTACATATGTCTATTTAAAACTATTAAAACTATAATAGTTACCTTTTTTCCAAGCCATCAATTTTATATATGCTTACTTCATGTCTTTACATTAATTTATTCTCACAAATTTTTATTTTACAATTACACTTATAACTTTTAATTAATTCTTATTGTGAACAAAAAATAAAAAAACAATCATTTAATTTTTTTTTACGGAACAATCATTTAAGTTTGCTTGACCATGCGTGAGTTTTTTTATAACTGAAAAGTTCCGTAACCTTGACTCCTTATTTTATCAAAATTTTCATTAATTTTTTTTATATAATCTTTTATTTTGATAATTCTGTCTTAAATTATAAACAATTTTTTTTTAAAATATTAAATCTACTTGGACCGATTTGTTAAAATTTCTTTCTTGCGCTAAAAATGCTGATTGTTGGCGCATGGAGGGACTTTGGGAGGAGGTTGAAACTTGCATGCACAGAAACGAAAATATCCAGGAGTTTTTCTTTGATATTAGTGGAAGCATCAGTGATAATAAATTCACAAAACTTGTCATGATTCTCTGGAGCATGTGGAAGAGGCGCAACCTGACGATATGGGAAAACGGTGATGAGACGAATCAGCAGGTTCGATCTCTCACGAGCAAGGGCTGTCTAGGATGCATGGAATTTGGCCAAAAATATTTCCATAAAATCCTCACAGAGACAAGTAGATGAAGACATTTTGAAGTGGACTAAACCATCAGCTGGCCTCCTTAAGCTCAACGTACGTAGATGCGGCTTTTAAGCAGCATGAGGAAACAACGAGTAGGGGGGTATGTGTTTCAGGGATGAGGATGGGTCTTTCATAACAGCTAGAAGCCTAGAACTAGTTGGTGTAATGTCATTATGGACGTCAACGAAGGTGAAGCCATGGGACTCCATCAAGCCTTGTTGTGGGTCAGAAGCATGGAGCTCTCTAATATTATTTTTGAAGCACATGCCCAGGTGGTTAACGATAGTGTCAATTAAGGACTTTTCTGAATTTGGAACTATTATTAATGAGTGTAGATCCATCCTTGCTATTGAACCAACACCAGTGCAATAAACATGTTTAACATCGGTTAAAAATATCATTCTAAATCGGTTATGGAACCGATGTAGAAACAGATGATGTAGAATGTAAGACCTTTTAACATCGGTTTTAAACCGATGTTGAAAGTTAACTTTCAACATCGGTTATAAACAAACCCGATTTTGAAAGTTCTCATTCAACAGATTAATAATTATTGAAAAAGATATTTTAACATCGGTTATAATATAGAACCGATGTTGAAAGTTAAAATTCAAGATCAGTTTGGTAGTGTAACCGATGTTGAAAGTATATTTTCACATCGGTTGTAACTCAGAACCGATTGAAATTGATATCTCAACATCGGTTCTCTATTGTAACCGATGTTGATAGTCCATTTTTTTTTTAATACTTTGTTTTAAACCAGTGACAATCCTTAACCCTGTTTCATATATGTACAACCAGAACAATCCCAGCCAAAATAGAATCCCAACAATAACAGAATCCAAATCACTATATATACTAAGTAATAAGCCAAACTATACTTTATTGATTATGCAAAAGTCAGCTTTTGATTCAACAAACTCAACTAATTATATAATGTAATAAATTCAAACTAATTAATTAAATTAATACATAACAAAGAAACAACAAAGAAATATAACAAATTAAACAAATTAAAGAAATAAAATGTCATCCATATATAAATTAATGTTCAGAAGTCATCTCAAGAAAGAAGTTTGCCCAACGCTCCTTGATGTCCTTAATGTCCTCTTCAGAAAATGCTTCCGGATTGTCGAAAATCTGCACATTAATTATAACTAATCAACTATAACTATACATAATTAATCTATAACTATTTACAAATGTTATTAGTTAATTACCTCCTTCCATCGATCTGTAATACTCGCGGAAACAATGTTGAACATCCACTTCATGACATAATATCCGCACTCCCAGCCGCCACGTTGCCTATGACACTACAAATGAATACACAATTTGAATATATAATGAGTAAAAACATAATAGTAACTATTTTACACTGCAATTGAATCTCGGGTACTAATTAATAAACTACTTACATTAGGGTAAATCCACCTAATAGGCCTAGGCCTACCACCATCCAAAACACGACTTGCGTTCATAGCTCTATCATAATTAAGAAAATATGAATTTAAAGTATGTTATATATTTCAGAGTAATTAATAAAGCAAATGTAGTACAAATTAAATTAATTAAAAGCTTACGTTTCAACAATAAGCTTGATTTCTTTTGTCGGCTTCCTTCCCAACGAACAAAAGAAGACCACAACACTCATACCACGACAAATGATCAATAATTGCCAATGTTTACTGCATTTGGAAACAGTTAGAGACAAGTCACAGATAATTATAAATCACTAGTAAAACTTGTACTTACAGATGGAGGTAAGGTGCTAGGTAGAACTGTTTTTTGCCTTCATCAAGCACACGTCGCATGTACGCAGTAATCTCATCTGACCTAAGTGTCTCACCCTGAATTAGTTGAGGGTCAAGGAATCCATAAAGATGGAGGTTACCCCTATCAATACACAGGCGATGCAGATACCTAAGATATTGAAATAAATATTAGTTATAATAGTTAAAAACTTAATTAGTTAACTTACAAATTAATTAGTTGAAATAACATAACTTACGTGCACCATAATGAGACAACTGTCATGCAAAGCATTTCACTATCAATGCATATCTCCATAATGTCCCTCTGGGGGATATAGAAAGTGTCGGGCTTGCCATCATGTTCCAAATTTATAAAAGCGGACTCCTTCCCAAGTTTCACGGCAGCTAATGCGAGACGTTCCAGAGCATCAAGTTCAACATCCTTGTCAATACCCTAAACAGCAAATATAGAACATTAGTAAACACGGTTAGGTTATTTCAATTGTAAATAAAAAAAAAACTTAACTTATTGAATGATTATATGAATACCTTCGATGAACCAGACGCCACAAGTTTTCTCGGATCCGACCTAGGCCTTTTGGGTCGATGATCTTTTCCATCATCCTAAACAATAGAGGTAAAGCATTAGTACACAAGTAAACACAATTAAGTTATTTCAATTGTAAATATAGAAAAACATATGTAAGTGAACAATTACATGAATACCTTGGCTGAAACAAAAAACCTCACAAGTCTTCTCGGCCAAGGGATGAAATTACCGGGGGCCTGGCCAACTGTAATAACCTCCTCAGTGGGCACAGGGACTAGAGCATCAACATCTAGAACATCTTCCACCACCACCCTCACATGATCATCCTCTAATGTCTGGTGGTGTAAGGTATTTCCCAAGTTGTGTACCCTCCCAAATGCCACTACCCGGCGATCATGATGATCATCAACATACAACTCACATTGATCGTCCTCCTTATCAGGCTGATGTGAATGATCACATGAACCCATAGTGCTCACAGGTACAGACGGTTGGGCACTTGTGTTTTGCTGGGAAAAACCCATAGATGCCAACTCTGAGAGAAGATCTCGTTTTATTTCTTCTCGAAGCTGCGCCTTGATGGACTCAATATCATCCCTCTTCCGATGATGTGAAGATGGCCCATGGTATTGGGTAATGCCAACACCCCATCCAACACCAAGGACACGGCCTGGGTGGTCCTCTTTACCAATCGCAACAGCCAAGACATCTTTGCGTCCAGTAGACACAAAGGTTCCTTGTGTGCTTTGTTCGTCCAAGGAATCCTACAACATACAATTGTCACATTAATTTGTGTAAGATGATGGATAAGCATGTTACAATTACAATTAGAATTGAATATATACTTACAATCTTTTCGGCAACAAGACGTGCCTCCTCAGATGTATATTGTCCCGATGGTCCTTGTCGGGCTCTCTTCCATGTATGGTGGCGTGGGGGTGGAGGTGGATCAACAACTTCTGGAGGTGGATCAGCCGTAGGATCAGCTTGGGATGCTTGTTCCAAAAGTTGTTTCTTCTTCTCTTCAATCATCTTCCTCCTCAGCTTTTTATATCCCCCACGAGACAAACGATGGGGGTAGAGATTCTTACTCTGGATCTCCTGCGCCTTTTTCCTTTTCTCCTAATATAAATAACATCAACTGAATTCAGTATATTAATAAAATCAATTTGGTTGGTAAAGTTAAACAATATAACTCAAGTTAACCTGAAAGGCGGGATCCAATCGGATCTGAACAAATCTATCCCATGTCTCTTGATCAAGGAACGGGTACATCTCAAGTGGAGATTTGTCTGCACGCCCATGTATGTATTTCCCGCTTAGTTGTGTTTTAAATGCTCTCCAACGCTCACCCGCATACGAAATCCATTTTTTCTTCATACGCTCGGTATCCGGCACTTCAAAGGTGAGCTATATTTACAAAACAGAATGGAGAAATTAGTGTATATGAAAATAATATGGTGAAATAAAATATATACAACCAAAGAGGGTAAAAGTAAAATACCATGATACTATCCCATATCTGATCCTTCACGTTCGTCGGTACATGGTCCCAATCCTCAATAAGTATACTAGCCTTGCTTTTGGCAAGGACGGCCACAAAACTCTTAAACTGATCTTCCATTGGCCCTATAGGTAAGCAATCTCCATCAAACTCAACCCTCAACCTTTGATTACCACTACGGTTGATGGCCAATTTTTTTAATCGTGTGGCGCGTCTACCTTTTTTTCCTGTCAATGGGGTATCCGACCCGCTGCGTGTAGGAGGGATGCCCGAGGGATCTGCCATGTATGCCTGTTTATACAAAAAATAATAAACTATGTCAGTAAAGATGGATAAATAACAAATATCACTTTAAACATAACTTACACAATAACTTAACATATAAATATCAAATTAAATAACAAAAAAACTTAACTTATATTTATCAAGATAAACATAACTTAACTAATAAATATAACTTTAAACATAACTTACACCATGGTCAAGTAGTAATGTTCTCCCATATCCCTTCATGATGATCATCACGAATGGCATGTACATCGTCCGCTTCATTTTCCTCATTGAAAGTAGGCATCCGTGTTGAGAAAGAAGGAGTATCGGAAATATCGAGAGTTGAATCTTGATTTTCCTCACTACCATTATGCATGTTTTTTCCTTGGAGAACCACCGACCACCTTTTGTTAGAAGGATCATGGATATAAAACACTTGTCTTGCTTGGAAAGCCATGATAAAAGGCTCTTCTGTATGACCTACCTTGTCAAGGTCTACCAATGTAAATCCTAACTCATCGGTTTGTACACCACTGTTACTGTCAACCCACTTACATTTAAAAACAGGTACTCTAAATTTAGTGTAATCGACCTCCCAAATCTCTTCAATGACTCCAAAGTAAGATATGGATGCCATAACGGGGTTTGTATCTTTTGAACTAGAGAAGTGCATAGACTCGGCTACAATCATAACCCCACTGTTTTGCATGGTACTCTTGTCATCCTGGGACTTTGTATAGAAGGAAAACTTATTGATATCGTATCCACTCCAACATATGACATCAAAGTTAGGCCCGTGTGCTAACCATTTTAATGTATCAGAAGCAGTATTATCCTCCGCAATTTGATCTTTAAACCAGTTTAAGAAAGTCTTATTATGCTTGTTCAACAACCATTTTTCGTTCATTCGAGGGTAATTTTGCTTGACAATGGTTTTGTGATCACATAAGTAAGGATTAACCTCATCGGTGTTATTCAATATATACAAATGTGCTTGAAGCACTTCCTCTCGACCCATGCTCTTAACAGTAATACCTCGTGTACCCTTACCATCACATCTTCCCTCATGACGAGACTTAGGAAGCCCTACAGGTTCCGCTTCTGACATGTAGTCTGTACAAAACTCAATAGCTTCTTCTGCAACATACCTTTCAACAATAGATGCTTCAGGACGGTGTGGATTCTTCACATACCCTTTTAGTATCTTCATGTATCGCTCAACTGGGTACATCCACCTTAAATGAACGGGGCCACACAATCTAATCTCCCTCACTAGATGAACAATTAAATGAACCATGATGTCAAAAAATGAAGGAGGAAAATACATCTCCAACTGACACAAGATAATAGCAGCCTCAGTTTCCAACTCATCCAGTTTTTGAAGGTCAATGACTTTGCTACATATAGCATTGAAGAATAAGCACAACCTTGTTATGGCATGTCTCACTTTTTTAGGCAAGATGTCACGAATAGCCACTGGTAGTAGTTGTTGCATCAAGACATGGCAATCATGAGACTTTAAACCAACTAATTTGAGATCTTTCATTGAGACAAGCCTCTTAACATTTGAAGAGTAACCCTGTGGCACTTTGACGCCCCGCAGACACTCACAAAAACTTTTTTTCTCTTTTTTTGATAAAGTATGACATGCTGGGGGCAAATAAGTCCGCTTAACCCCTACTGATTGTGGAGCTAACTGCTCTCGTATGCCCATCGCAACTTGATCTAAACGAGCATTGACACCATCCTTTGTCTTGCCTTGAATGTTAAGAAGCGTCCCGACTACACTATCACACACATTTTTCTCCACATGCATCACATCAATACAATGTCTTACATCAAGTTTGCACCAGTATGGAAGATCAAAGAAGATCGACCGCTTCTTCCATATGTTTTTCTCAGTAGCCTTCTTATGGGTCTTTCCAAAGATAATATCCATGTCCTTAACCCGTTGATAAACTTGATCTCCGGTTAAGGCCGTCGGAGCAATTTCATTCTCCTGGCATCCATTAAAAGCTTTTCTCAATCTACGATACGGGTGATCAGGTGTGAGAAATCTTCGATGCCCAAGGTAAACTGTCTTCCTTCCATGTTGTAGTTGATGGTAGCATGTGCCTTCTTCACATACAGGGCATGCTTTATGGCCCTTAACACTATATCCGGACAAGTTCCCGTATGCTGGAAAGTCATTGATGGTGCAAAATAACATGGCACGCATCTTGAAAGTCTCATTGCAATACCCGTCAAACAGATCAACGCCTTCCACCCACAGCTTTCTCAAGTCTTCAATCAAGGGACTTAGATAAACATCTAAGTCATTTCCTGGTTGTTTTGGGCCCGAAATCATCATAGATAACATAATGTATTTGCGCTTCATGCACAACCAAGGAGGTAGGTTATAAATTACCAGGAGAACAGGCCATGAACTATGAATACTACTTAAGGTGCCATACGGATTCATGCCATCGGTAGCAAGTCCAAGCCTAAGGTTTCTTTTCTCATTGGCGAAATCCGGAAATAAACTATCAATTCTCTTCCATTGCAAAGAATCAGCCGGATGGCGAAGCTGTCCATCACATTTTCTCTCATCTGCATGCCACCTAATGTTTTTTGCGTCATTTACATTAGCGAACAATCGCTTGAACCTTGGAATGCATGGAAGATACCATAACACCTTCGCAGGAGGACCCTTTGTGATCACATCACAATTTGAATCACCATCGTTCACTTTGTAGCGTGATACCCCACACCTTGGACACTCGTGCATCTTTTCAAAGTCATTCCTATACAATATGCAATCATTAGGACATGCATGTATTTTCTTATACTCCATACCCATCGGACACAATATCTTCTTCGCCTCATAGTTACGGTTCGGCAATGTGTTACCTTCTGGAAGCATCTCTTTCAACAACTCAAGCAATTCGGTGAAGCTTTTATCACTCCACCCATTTCTCGCCTTCACAACTACCAATCTTAACACCGCTGACAACCGTGTGAAATTAGAGCACCCAGGATACAAAGGCTTATCTGCATCACTGCACAAAGTATCATACACATTTGCTCGTTGAAATGACTCTTGTCCAATATCGCGGATCATGTCCTCTAGTCGATCGTCCATATCTACGTCATCAACCTCCTCTCTTTGGGACACACTTGGTTTGTCTAACAATTCACCATGCCATATCCATCTTGTATAACTCTTACATATCCCTTCACAAATAAGATGCTCTCGTATTTTCTCAGCTTCCAGTCGTCTCTCATTCAAACAATTAACACAAGGACAATAAAACCTTCCATTACTATCGGGAACATTTCTTTTAGCAAATTCTAAAAACTCTTCCACTCCATTCTCATACTCATGACTTGTGCGTCTAGCATCGATCCAATTACGATCCATAACTACAACAACACCAACTTCACTTAGTCCAAGATCTTCAACTCCTTTTTATCACAGGGTATGGCCCTATCCCATTCGAGAAGAAACTTCTTCAACACTCAGTTAACAATTAGTCCTTAACTTTCATGCCCATACTTAACGAAATTTCGGCAGCATTTCCCATTGGTCTCCGACGTACACGACTTGACCGCGGTGACATCCACCGCGACAAAGTGTGCACCCGGAGAACAAAAGGAAATGCAGCAGACAGAAATTTCTTCAAGTATAAGATATGAGAATTAAGGAATAAGTATTAACCAAATGAAGAATAAGTTTTTCCCCAAACTGTCCAACTTGGACAATTCAAGATTCAATACAATGAGTAGTACCTTAATAAAGTACACATATGCTCATTAATATTGAATCTCAAACGGGAAACTAAGGTTTTGCTAATTTATTAACACTAAAAGATAATCCAACAGTCCAATTAATCCCTAAGTTAAAGCAGCAAATAGTAAAACTAATACATTAATACTTTTTCTCTTCCTTTCTCCTTTTAATTTCATAAGAAAATCTAATCAGAAGGAGAAGTGTTTTTCTTCATTAGAATGTCACGTATGGATTTCCTGCCAAGTTACATGCGATATTGTAAAACTAATCAAGTTACATGCCATATGCATACTGTAAAACTAATCAAGTTACATAGCAAAACCAAAGTAACAGGTAGCAGACAACAACAAAAATGTAGAGAGAAAGAAAGAGAACTGTATGGAAGTTTCACTCAGTTTACTAAGCAGACCACTGCATGGAAACACTCATATAAATGTCATGAGCAAGACTGGAAACGACTCCATATGACATGAGCACACTAACAGAGTGAAGCATTGGGTTCAACAGAATAGAATGGGGAAGCAATTAATAATCAAAATAAGGATATTAGATACGTACCTTCAAATTTTCCTCAGGTTAGGGAATATCAAGAATGGATTCAGATCTTCTTCAGGTGGCTTTTCTGGAGTAGCAACAGGTGCTGCCTTGTCCTAAGTAGAATTGAAAATAAACTATAAGCCAAAAACGAAATGAAAAAATAAAGCCATTACGAATAAACTATAATATCATAAAACCTAAAGCCAAAAACGAAAAAATAAATGTAAACAAACTCACCTCAGAGGTGAAGCCGTGGGCAAAGTTTGGTACAAAGGTTCAGAGGAGAGGGTGAAGGATGAAGGAGAAGGAGCAAACGAGAGAGAGGTGATGAAGCAGGATGAAGGATGAAGGAGCCGTGGGCAGTGTATCAGCGATGAAGGAGCAGCAACGAAATGTGAGGAGAAGGAGAAGGATGAAGGATGGTGCTAGGTTACGGTGGTGAAGGATGAAGGAGAAGGAGCAAACGAGAGAGAGGGCAAACAGTGAGGAGGGAAAGATATGAAAGATTAACGTTGGAGAAATGGGTTTAATGAAGATTTGAAATCGGTTAGTTAATAGAACCGATGTTGAAAGTTTAATAATGAGATCGGTTGTAAAATAACCGAGTTTGAAAGTTTACTAATGAGATCGGTTGTGTAATAACCGATGTATATACTTGGCGGGAATAAATAAATAGTTTTTTATTTAAATTGTATTCATCGGTTGAAATATTTAACCGATGTTAAATGTTTTATACATCGGTTTCTTTATGAACCGATGTAAATAATTTTGAACTTATTTTCAAAATTGCCACCGCCTCTTTTTTTAAATCGGTTCCTTTTCAACCGATCTAGAAACCTGTTGTAGAATCCATATTTTGCACTAGTGCAAACTTTATGGTTAAGTTTTTTAGATGACGAGCGAAAGTAGTTGCTCACACCTTCGCTAAAAAATCTCAAATGTTTAAATAAAATTCAATAGTCAAAATTTATTACTGTCCTATTCTTAGAGTGCAAACTATTATCACTGACATAGTCCCTTTCACAATATATATAATAATATCAAATATTATATTTAATAATATAGTGTTATTTGGCACGAAAGAATTATATAATATGATTAATAATCAAGAATTAACAATATCGTTAATACTACTAATCAAATTTACTTTCATATATAAAATGAGTAAATCTTCAATTTGATCTCCGAAATTATAAGATCGTATCAATTTGATTTTTGACATTTTTAAAATTTTAAAAACATCCCTAAAGTTGTCAAATGTTAATCAATCTAGTTCCTATGTCAGGGACCAAGTTGATACAAATCTTACAATTTCAAGGATTAAATTGACACAAAGGCCAAATTGTTACAACCTTTCTAGGACCAAATTAAAAATTTACACTATATAAAATATATATATATATATATATATAGAAGATTCTATGATATCCCTTGGATACCATACCCTTGTCTATATGACCCAAATGATAAGAATTTAACCCCATGTGATATTCACATGACTCAATTAATTGAGGTGACGCATTCTGATTGGACATAGGATATCCAAATCCTTTAAATTTCAAGGGTTCCATAAAAACACCATATATATATATATTGATATATTGATGGATTGAATATAAATAAGAATTGTGTCCCAAAACACGATCAAGCGAAGTGTACTTTAACAATATTACCGAGACATGAAATAAGTAGACCAACCCTCTGGATTTCACAACAAGGACAGGTTCAGTGATCATTTATTAATCTAGAACTGAGTAATTTTAGGAAAAATTATTTCAGGCAGCAGCTGATGAGATCAGATAAGGCTTAATTTTCCAAGAAAATTTTCTTTTATAGATATGATTTGCGACGATCATATCAATAAGAATCCAGGTTAGTCACTTTCTCATGGTCTATTTCTTCAAAAAAAAAAAATAATAATCTTTTGTCATGACCAATTTTTTGATACAATTTCAAAAATTAAGAGTAGAATAAAAACATTGTGATACGGACTAAAATACTATAATGATACCAAAATTTGCTAGGATAACAGTCGTATGCTAAAAATGAAAAGCAGTCAACACAAGTCTAGCCACGAGCAGCAACTGGCAAAAGCTCAAAGCAAAAAAAAATTAACAATATCCAAAACAGTAACAGGACAAATTGGTTTTCCACATTTAAAACTGCGTTACATAGTCTACTCGGCATCCTTACTTTTTGATTTCTTCTTCTTCTTCTTAGTCTCACTAGCAGCCTCCAGTACTGCCCCATTATCATCCCTTTTATCCTTCTTCTTCTTTTTAACTGCTCCATCTTGCTCACTTGCAACGCCATTGGCTCCGACAACTTGATCATCAAGTTCCATTTCCTGGTCCAATTTCCTCTTTTCTTTCTTTTTCTTCCTTTTCTCTGATTTAGGATCCTCCAATGCATCACCATTTGTAATTTCTGTGGGCTTATCTACAGCCATGTCATCACCTTCATCTGCAGTAGCTTTTTGCTTCTTCTTCTTGGCTTTCTTGCCAGAAACGTCAAGTGGCACATCTTCTGTTTCCATCTCTGTACCCACAACAATTACTTTAAATCAGCAAAATTCCACCATTAAACATATAAATTAGGACCTCGAATATATATGCTTCCCAAGTTAAAACAAATTAAACTCTCCACCATATAGTGGCAGACACAAGTTCAGAGATATAATCACAACCAAATGCAGGGGTTGGGGGGTTGAGGGAGACACCGGCCCCCTTGCTTCCCTACCTTTGTTTTCAGCACTTTCAATAGCAGACTTCATGACATCTATGTTCTTACGAGGGGCAACTCCCTTATCATAAAAGTCAAGTCGCTCCTCAACTTGCTCGCGCAGTTTCTCCCCAAAAGCAGTAGTACCACTTTCTGCATCACAGTACAACACAATCATTTCCCATGCAAAGAAGTGCTGACTGTTATGTATTCATAAGAGACTGCTAAAAATAACATGTAAGAAACAAACCAGAAAAGCAGTCAATCCGTGATGCAATTGAACATTTGTTCGCAAGGTAGCGAGCCATTCGGCCCTTATTTTTTGCAGATGCTCGCCCAATAAAAGATGAGTGGAATATAAGACCATATTTGGGAGTGTTTCCTCTTGTTTTTAATGCCCTGGATAGAGCAGGCAAAGCCGTTATACATTTGAAGTAACAGCACACAGGAATAGTTATGTCAAAATTGTGGACCAAAACTAGTTGCTATCCTGACAAAACACACAATCTACCATAATGGAAACAACAAATTCTTGCAGATCTACATATGAAGCCTGGCTTTGCTAGTATCTATAAAGAAATAAGCAGTTGAAACTTTAAAAAACTTCAAAACAAGAGGTGAAGTTAAACACCTGAACAAAGCCTTCTCAGCACCAAGAATCTGAAGAGTTGAAGAGGGGCACTTAGCTAAATTTGTGAGGCTACCAGCATGGGAAATTAAACGAGCACCAACAACTTCACCAATTAAAGAGGCCAAATTAGGTGCAATGTCATTCATTTTAGATACCAGGTAATCATATAGATTCCGCCTGTACTCAGATAAGTCCATTACTCGCTGTGCAAATTGGTGGACATTAATCAAGTCCACTGGGGACAAATCCTGTCCTGCATAAAATCAAGAGAAAGAAGATTTGGATAGAGAATGATACAAAAGTTGAATGCAACTATACAAGAACAAAAATGAGAAGTCTACCCATGGAGGCCTTGGCAGCTTCCACAATCTCCTTTGCTTTATCTTCATCTCCAATGATGTCAGTTAGGCCTGAAATATTATCTTCAGACAACTTTGCCTTATCGTCAATAAATTTTGCAACTTTGGCATACAGATAATTATCGTTAACAATCTTCACCAGCTCAGGAAAATGCCATGAATACCATTCTCTGCACATAGTTAATGAAACAGCAGCAAATTCAACTCTTCGAGTTTATTAATTTTCCTAAAGGAAATAAACTATTTTGAACATGAAAAATCTAGATTTAATCTTTGACTATTCATTGTACTACCTGACCCTCATGGAGAATGAATTGATATCTTTATCGAGTGTATCAAGAAGAAAAATTGCTTGAATGACCATATTATCAACTCGATTAACATTAAATTTGACCTTTGCTCTGCTGTAACTATGCCCCAGACCAAGTTGTGCCTTTTCAAGATCTCCTGACTATGGAATTCAAGTAGGAGAACAAATAATAATAAAATAATGAAAGATAATTTCTATGGTACATCATTTTGCATAAAACAAAAAGAGGGCACCAGAGGTAAAAGGTAGCTAACCTTGAGATCATTGACAAATCTATCAAAATGTAGGCGCACACCGCGAAAGAGCTCATTGACAAACTCATTACTTTGGCAAGGGATTTTGGTGAGTTCTGATATCTGTGAACCAATCTTAGGATCTGATACACCTAAACTAAACTTTGACTTCTTACCTTCTTTCACTTTCGGTAAGTTAGTCTCCAAAACAGTCCTAAGTTCATCAGTTAATAGGCCTGAATTGAAAACAACAATATAATCAACACAACACAACACAACACGAGACAAAATCAATTTCATCATTTGGAGGATTAGATTACATACCTTCGGAGACAGCGTTGCACTGTTTAAGGGCATCGAGAGCAGAGGTAAAAGGATTGAAAGAACGGAGCTTAACAACCTTGCCGAACCTGTTCAAATCGGAAAGAGAGTTCCGAACGGCTTCGGTGTTTTGGCCGATTTCATCAACGCCATGAGCCTCGAACAACGCATAACCAGAAGCAGATTCGAAAAGGAGGAACAGAGCCATTCTTCAACACGCAAAACCCTAAAACAAACTCAAGAGAGTATTTGATAGATAGCTGGCTACTAGGGTTTTAGGGTTGGTTTTCAGCGCAGTCCGAGGAAGAGTGATTTTATACTAACCTCACACTTCCCTACCATGCAGTTACTTGTGTTTCTTTTTTCTTTCTTTCTTTTTTTTCAATAACAATTACTTATGTTAAAAAACAAAATACATTTCACCACCTAAAAAAAATTACATTTTACCACCTTAAAATTTATCAAACTAATAATAAATCTTAAACATACTCATGAATTACACATCACTATTTTTTTAATGTTGTCACTAAAAAAATAAAAAAAAAATGTTTATGATTAGTTATTTGCTATTTATAAATTAAAAAAATAAAGATTAATCTTATAATTTCTTATTTATAAAATACTGTTGATTTTTAAATTTTAAAAATAAAATATATAATTTGAAAATATTATGAAGACAAAATATTAAGTATTTATTTTTTCAATTTATTATATATTTACTTTGCTCAAATAAATGATCTTTTTAGCATACACTCAGACAAATGATGGATATTGAATATATATCTATTATGTGAAAATTGTTTTTTTATTATATTCTTGTTTCTTTTTTTAGTTATTTAGCTCAATAATTTCTGAATAAATATCACGTTTTTAATTATTTTGTCTAAAGAATATATGATATATTATAATAATTATTTTTAACAAATATCATAAAAATATTATTTAAATAAGCATATTTTAATACAAAAATAAAAATAAATTTGCCTCTATCTTCTAAATGGTAATAAGGGTTGGGATAAAATTCACGGCCCTGTAAATAGATAATATATAAACTTATAAAAATAAATTTATTGTAAAACAAAAAAAAAAATGAGTAATGCATATGTTTATATTACAATATTCTATGTTATGCATCAACAAAATAATTTCTAGCAAGAATTTTGTTAAAAATCAATTGATATTAAGTCAATGGTTTATCAATACTAAAAATTGAGTGAGATGTACTGCCTATTTGGAAGGGCGGTGAGAGGAGCAAAAACCACGTCCACTTGCTCTGGACGTGAAAGCTCCAAATTGGAGCTTCTCAATTGCTTCAAATTTTTTTTCCAAAATGCCATTAGTATCATGAATTTGATACTGCCATGATTTTTTGAATCTTTACCAAACACACCAGTAATCTATGATTAAGGTTGGGACTTATTGTCATTTTAATAAACTTAAAAGTGATGAAGTATAATTTACTCTAACAAAAATAATTCGCGTCTACACAACCATCTGATCTAACAATAACTTGTTTATGATGTTTTTCAAAATTACTAGACTTGTACCGTCCAATAATTTATACTATTGGCCCAAACTTGAATGTCATTCTTGTCTAGGATTGCTTAAACCCAATACCAGAACTTGGGCCTAGTTTACATATTTTAGTCATGTGACTGTTGGGCAAACTTTTTTAAGCCAAGCCAGTTGGTTTATCTCTCTATGGATGACCATAGGAACAAAATGGGCTTTTTTACCCCATTAGTGCAATTTCCTTGGAAAAATATAGAATTGGTGTAGTTTTTAAAAAAATTACAGGCTTGGGATTAGTCGTAAATTAGATATACGAGAAATCTAGACAAAATCATACATCTCATGCACGACTCACTTTTTCACTTTTATAATAATTGTCAACAAAAAAATTCAAATTACCAAGAAGTCGTTGCTCACCAATACGACTTGCATCTATCAATATATTTTTTTTCAATACAAAAGCTAAGTCGTATTCATAATTCACGACTTGACACTTTTTGTTATAAAAAAATTGCAAGCCGTTAATAGCCCCCACGACTTTGCATGTGATTTTTTTTTAACAATAGTGCTATGTAGATCTTCAACACAATTCTGATGACCTATCTCCTGCAGCAAATGTGTGCATTCTAGATTCGCGTTGTGCGGTTAACTTGTGGGATAATTTATCAGATACTGATACTTTCACTAATGATGAGGAAATCACAAAATCTGTTTCTGAGAACAATGATAGCTTACTATCCTTGGTGAAAATGGGGTACAAGAAGGAGGACGCTTAATTATTTGCCATAGAAAGATTAGGTCCGAAGTCTTCACTTGGAGAATTGATAGATTTTATAGGTGTTGCACAATTAGCAAAGGGCCAAAGGTAGAAGATGCCGTTCTACCTCTTGAAGAAAAGCCACGATACAGTGACCATGCTAAGCTAAAAAGGCGAAGATTTATGATTATGAAGTGTTGGGAAGGGAAAAGCGAGGGGTATGTGAGAAGAAAATATTCAATGAAGATGATGAGGAGACACTTCATCTTCTGAACCCAATGATTGGATTTGGGGTTCCTACTGAGTTAAAGTTCATAACACACAGAAAACTTCCAAAAGGTGCCTTTCGGCATCCTCACTTCTACTATGAGAATGTGGAACTTGCACCAAAAGGTGTTTGGCAAACAATATCAAGATTTTTGTATGATGTTGAGCCCGATTTTGTATGAGAATGTGTGCACTCTATCCCCCTCCTCCGCCCAACTCAACAAGAATTATTCCTTCCATTCTTCACCTTCTATATTATAGAGTGCCCATTTTTCTGTTAAAAAAATGTGCATGCAAAGTCGTGGGGGCTATTAACGAGTTGCAATTTTTTTTAAAAAAAAATGGACAAGTCATGAATCATGCGTACGCCTTGGCTTTGGTATTAAAATAAAAATTAGAATATTCAAGTCGTATTTATTTCAACGATTTCCATGAATCTTTTTTTTGTTAATGATTATAAAAGTGAGACGTGTATGAGATGCACGACTTTACTTATATTTCTCATATATTTTATGTAGGACTTATTCTAATTATGTAATTTTTTAAAAAAACTACACCATTTCTATATTTTCCAAGAAAAATGCACTACTGCGATCAAAAAGCCGAACGAAATGAATTGGAACTTTGGAAGGCAACCGGTGAGTTGGAATGGGAAGAGAGAGGCTTGTGCTCTGTGAAGCATCCCAAAGCTCGTTATTTGTTCTTGCCAACTTACTGAACTAACTGCTTTGGGTTTATTTCAGCCACAAATATCCTTTCTTTCTTTCTTAAGTAGCAAAATCAATTAGCAGCTATTAATGCAGTTCATGATGCAACTTCGGCCGAATTGCCTTAAGAACGCTCAGCAAAAGTAAAAATAATAAATCTTAACTATATATGAGGGTAAAAAAAATTTACTTAATGATTACGTGATAACTTAAAAAAGCACATATATTTATTTTTTATTTTTAATTATTTAAATAAAATCCAATAATAAAGATTCATTGTTCTCGTAATCCGTTAGCACGAAATGGTGTTTGTCTTAATTATGAGAACCTGAACTATATATGGCGCCATTTTTCTAACAATCCCCATGTTTATAATTAATAATCGCTTCAATATCATCTATCATAATTCAATTAAAAGAAATTGAAAAATAGTAAAGAATGAAGTTACTATTCTAGTATTCTTGAATGCCTGTTTGGTGCATAATGAACAGTAAGAGTAACAAGTTGTGGCTCATATATGCACCACTAGGGATATAAATGGGGCGGGATGGATACAGGTAGTAGCTCTCATATCCATCCCGTTGGATGAATTTCGTATCCGTTCCCGTCCCATATCCGTGCGGGTATCTATCTTGCTAGTTTTAAACAAATTTATTAATATTTGTGGTTATCCATGGATATTCAACACCTCATAAAATTTTTTAGGTGCCTTTTATGGTACCTCCAATAATTTTGGGGTAAAAGTTATTCTGTTCAACCGGAATGCGCCACCTCAATTAAATGGATCATGTGAGTGGGTCAAGTCAAATAGTTCCTACTATCTGATTGGGCCACCTAGGTAGGGTAAAGTTACCCTAGGGATACCATAGAATTTACCAATTTTTTATTCACACATAAAATTCAAATTAATTCTTCATTTGAGTTCCTTGTTAGTACGAGAAGTTCTTGTGCTTGAAAGTATTATAGTAAATATACTAAACAATATGATATATAAACAGTATAATCACACATGTCATTAAATTAAAATTTAAAATAGTAAATAGTAAAAATAATCCATAAGCGTGTCTAAATTAATCTATTCACACATAAGCATCATTTCAATTCATTGCCCTAATATTTTTAAATGTAAATATTCTAACTCCCTTAACGAGTACCTACAGGTATGGATATTATATTACCCGCTCCCGCCCCATTAACAAACAGGTAGAGAAAATACCCGTTTAATTTACCTGCGGGTATCCATTAAAATATCCATTTTCTATCCGTTGCAGATATTATTCGCGGGTATTTGCGAGTATGGATAAAATCAACACCCCTATACATGACTAGCAAGTTATAGTGGCTATTGAAACCATGAGTGACATTAAAACGCTAAAATGAAAGGTTAAAATATAGTTTTGGTTCTTTATCTTTATTTTAGGTTTCAATTTGGTTCTTCTTTTATTTTTTGTTCCGAAATGGTCCCTTAGGATGCAAAAATTAAACCCATGTGGTCCTTTTTTTGTTCTGACATGGTCCTTTTTTTATTTTTTTGTTTCGAAATGATCCTTTATTTTACAAAAGTTATACCAATGTGGTGCCTTCTGTATTACAATTTAAACAGAAAAGACCACATTGAAACTTAAAATAAATATAGGGGACTTTTTCAGAACCAAAAATAAAAGAGGGACCAAATTGAAACTAAAAATAAAGATAAGGGATCAAAAGTATAGTTTAGCCAAAATAAAACGTGCATTAGAATTTTAGAATTCAAGTCATTATACCAGCAACAAGTCAACAAGAAGTCCAATTACACAAATCTACTAAGTACCAACCAAAAGTCCGGTAATCCATAACCACACAAACACAAATCAATTTCAATGTTTTAAACCACATCCACACAAAAAAAGAAATACACAAAACATGAAATCAATCTTCATCATCTTCCAAGTTTAGAACATTAGATGCTTGCTTGGACAAAGTCATCCCCACTTTTGCATCATCCTATCATTGTCATTTACATCTACATATCTCAATTCCAAAAGAAAATAAATAAATTAACAAAAAGTTATCAAAATTCAAAATAAAACAATAATGAATGATTATGATCGAATTAAACAAATTACCATCGCTAACAAAATCATGCAACCAATTGCGATTACATATCAAAGCTTCCACATTTTTTGACAATAGACGAACAACACTGAGACACTAAGAGGTGAGACCGAACAGGAAGTGGAACAGCGGTGGTTGAGCGGCTGAGAGGTGAGAGGTAGCGACGTCGTCAGTGACCAGGGGACAAGGGTGAAAGGAGAGGCTTCGCAAATGTGATGACTGGTGATAGTGGTGTGAAACTGAAACCATATTCTGACCTTCTGGCTATTCACTTATTCCAATGAAATTGAAAACTAAAAAAAAGTATTTAATTAATATAAAAAAAACAAAATATAAAAAAAATTGGCCCGACGGACCAACCCGCCCCGTTTTCTTAGCGGGTTAGGCGGGGGCGGGTCAGGGCGAGTTTGGTGGGTTGAAAACTCTTGCCCGCCTCGCAAAAAAAAAAAAAGAGTCAAACGGGTTGACCCATCGGTCCAACCCGTTTTGCCACCCCTACAATAAGGTCAATATAAAGACCACACAACTTCAGTAACAACGCACGTCTATTGTTTTGAGTGAAAGGAGCTTAGATCTCTTGAGTACACAACCTTATCTTTGATTCAAAGATTTACATGTATGAAAAAGCATCTTTAAGAATATTCTCATTTAAATGCTTGATCGTATCCCAATATATTAATCTTTTGCTTATCGAATAAGAGACACTATGAAAAATTGTTATAGACTATTGTATACCACAAACTTGTTGGTTAACTGTTTCAATAAAACTATTATCCTTGTTTGACTGAGTTAATGAGAATACCAAATAAAAACAAGGTGTACCATGCACTTGTTGGTTAACCGGTTCAATAAAATCATCATCCTTATTTGTCTGGATCAATGAGAATACCAAATAAAATCTCAATCAAAGCAATATCTTGAATTTTTTTTTATTCAGTTTTTTAGTCAAGACTTATCAAATTCATTCGCTCAATCATTTATTTAGGTTTTTTGACTATTTTTTTTACATAATTTTAAATCAATAGCAATGGTTAGGTAAAGTCCCCTCTCCAAGATTTGAATAAGTCAACCTAATTAATTGTATAGAAGTTATACATTGAACTTTTATGTCAATAGTGCACATTTTTTTCATGTGTTATTTTTTTTATCTATAATTTGTTTATGCTTGCCAACACATATTTCAGAATTCAAACCAAATTCATATTGTTATCATGAATGGACTGTGAATGAGCCAACTCTCACAAATAAATGATACTTATTTTAATAACATAAAAAGTAATAGGAGAATGCTAACCAATGCCCCAAGAATATTGATTAAGGAATCAATAAAAATATTTTTTATGAAAAATTGATATATTTATTATTCTGAGAAGTTGTATGTTTAGTTTTTTCATACAAACTTACTCTATATGCATTCCTCAACAAGTGCCCTAAGGACACTCGTTAGCAAGACCCAAAGTAATAATGTTATAATATAATTTAATATTTTTATTACTTGTTTGTAATTAATTTTTATTACTATTTTGAAAAAATTGAAAAATACATTTATTATGGGCAGGCAGGGTAATGACCCAGTTTTAGCCCAACCGACCACGAGCCAGGACATGAGGAGATTTGGTCAGATTCAGGTCAAACTCAAACCCAAACCACATGCACTTAACGAGGCACGAAACATGCTTAGCGCACTTTCCCACAATCACAGTTAACTCCAACTCTGTGTGAATTTTATTCTCAGTACTAAATAAATGCTACGTGTCTTCAAGTATATTGTGACAGCCCAACAACACTTGTATAAACAACCATCCTCTGAACCAAAAGAGAACCAAAAGTTGGAAAAAAAAATAGTAAAGTAATTTTTCTGAACCACCTTTGTCGTTTTCTGAAATTGACACATGCCTCATTGAGTACAATGTTATAAAAGAAGAAGAAACAATGATAAGCGTTCAGTTCAGTTTCAGTGTTGATGTTCACAACCCACGGAGAGATGGCAAGGGAAAGAGAGACTCTGGTGGCGTGCAGTGACAAGAGCATGAAAATTGGGGTGACCATATGGGACATTGAAACTGGAGACAACCTGCTTCACATACCATCCTGTGCTTCGCCGCCTTTCGGTTTGTTATGCTTAAGAAATCGGTTCCTCATGGCATCGCAAGTGAACAAACACGGGTCTGTAGGTAGCGGATCAATTGTTGTCTGGTCCTTGAACAAGGTAACGTTTTTATCATCTGAAACTCCCAATGGGGGTTTGTTATAATTTAATTTTGATTCTCGATTGTTATCCAAGTTGCATGTTTTTTTTTCTCATTGGCCATTCTTCACGTGTGCTTCGTGCTCCATGCTACAAATAACTGTAAATGCTTGGTTTATTATTTAATGTTTTGAAAATTATGCAAATACTATGCATTATGTGGTATACAGTGGTGGATTGGATTGTGGATTGAGATTCTCTAAACTGCAGGGGTGCATTTTAGTGAGTAGAGAACATGGTTGTTCACAATTATGTTAAAAATCATTAGTTTAAATTTTGATAAAATATAAACAATGGACTATTAACTATAGATTATTAGATTTTTTAAAAGCCCCTCGACCTCTTTTCTTATCAGTGGTTACTGCAAATATGACCACTTTAATTTGACGGGACGGGATGAGCATTCAAAGCTTTAAGATCAAAAGCATTTTGATTGCAAACTGGTCAAAATAAGGGAATCGGTTCCATGGTTGAACCATTTATCTCTGGTATGGATACTAGATTGCAAATGAAGAATGAAAGAAGGCTGCATAATGTCCCCAAGATCCCTATTAAGGCATTAACCCTGACAATAAAGGTATTGGTAGCTGAATTATTGGAAATCTCATAGGCAACATAAAAGCAAACGGTGGTCCACTTCTTGCCTTCCCTGACATTGTTGTCGGGCAAATTAATCTTGACATAATTGGCAGGGAATGATTGGCAAAAGGCAAGCTACTGAACTTGGATGACCTGGAAGAGCTAGATATTCTTGGGTATGACGGTGTTGAAGTTTGCTTTATTTTTGCGGTGAGTAACGATGGCAGCGGCTATAGAGGAAACATGCAGTGGAGAGTTATTGTGGACAAGTAGAGAGAATGAAGAGGACTAAGCATAGCAAAGAAGAAGGCCATCGATAATGAAGATGAAGGGCCAATTTGATGAAGAAATTAAGGGCCTATTTGTTTGTTTTTTAAAAATAAAAAATCACTTCAGAAATTCATATGCTTGTTTGTTTGGGCATTTACAAAAAAACATTTATGTGAAGAAAAAAACTGAAATTAAGCTTTTAGGAGGAATTGAATTTTTTCTTCAGCTTCGCAAAAAAATGTTTCTGCCAAAAACGTTTTTGGAGAATCACTTTTTTAAAGCCTAAACAAATGAGCCTTAACTTGTGTAGACTAAACCAATGAATAATTGACACAACATCAAACATGGTAGAGTAATAAACAATAACGATGTGCCATTTTTTCATTGGCTTAATCTACAAAACTTGTGTATACTAAGTCTATAGTGAGAGCGAGGAGGGAAGGAGGAGAATGGGGAGTTAACATTCACATCATAAGAGCTTGCAAAGTGAAAGAGTAGCCAAAAGTCATGGTCGTGATTGTATTTTATGATTGCCATAATATAGTGCTCCTTCCCCATTTCTTTCCATACTTGCTAGAATTGCATCTCTTTGTAAGAATATCATACTTAAAGAAAAATGTTGTTTACACAATGAGACCTCACATATTGATAGTTGTAGTTTGGCGGTAGGTTAATACTTGATGCATGACGTGTATTTGATCCGATTGTAATTCAAAACCTAGAACTTTTCCTATTACTGTTTTAATGAATGATTCGGTTTTCAAAGCATGAAATAGGTAAACAAACACAACTACCTTATTTTATCATTGATAGCTGCATACACAGTCAACTCTAAATAAAACATGAATGGAAGTTTTATGCTGAAATTTCTGTTCGATTTTCAGAACATTAAATGGCGAAATAAACACAATTACCCCAAGTTATCCTGCCTACATATTCAACTCTAATAATGGAAGTCTTGTGTATAAATTTATGAAACATATCACATTTTTTCATATTGTTGACTTTTTTGCAAAACTGTCACCAACTCAACTTTTTTAGCTTAATTTACTGTTTGTTATCATTTGCAATGTTACCGCACAACTATACGATGTGCGATGCTTTATGATACTGAATGATGGGCGGTAAAGAGCCAACACAAGCATAAATTCATTGTTGTATAGATGAGGATGTTCTATTGGATAAGTGGACATACGAGACTAAATAGGATTAGGAATGAATATATTAGAGAGAAAGTAACGGTAGCACCTATTGATGAAATGATGGTAGAATCTCACATTTAGTGATTTAGGGGTGTGAGGAGAAGACCTTTAGATGCCTTAGTAAGAAGACTAGATCAAATGGAGGATAGCCTAATAGTTAGAGGTAGAGGGAGACATAAAAAAAACTATGGGGGAAACCATTACTAAGGACTTAGAGCTGAATGGCCTCTCTGGAGAATTGGTTTATGACACAACACTATGGTGTTGCTTGATCTAAGTAGTCCTCCTCACCTAGTTGGAAAAGATTTTGGTTGTTGACTCGTATCATTTGCAATTTATTTTCAATCACTATATAGGTAAGTTTGAAAATTTTGAAACTATACATATATTCTTCAAAAATTAATATAGACTTTTCAATTTGTACTGTTATGGTCACAAATAAATCATTATTTTGTTGTTTGTGATATAATGACTAATTTTAATTGTTTATCTTGATTATGGTGCATATGCATATACTTTCTAAAAGCATGTAAAGAGAATGTTTAATTTTTTTTTTTGGTACAAAGAATGTTTAAAATTTTAAATTGTTTGAGTTTATTTATTTATTTTTTGGCTAGCTTCAATTAGCACCAATGAGTAGGAACCTGGACAAAAATGTATCAAATTACCTTCACTGATCTGAGCCCTATATTGCTTGATGACAGAAATGCCTATCATTTGGCATGGAAGCCTGCCGTCTTACCAGGGCCAGGGCGATCCTTGTGTGGTATACCAAAAAATAAACTGTAATCCTTGTGTGATATTTCAATGATATGAAGTATATGTTTTGAGCCTTCAAAGACCTTGGGCCTGGTGGCATCATGGACGTGCTGCTTTCCTCAGCACCCAGGTTTGAACCTGGTGCAACAAATTTTACTACAACCAGCCCTTCCCCTTTCCCGTCTTTTAATAGTTGTAAATATAAAGTTCATGTTTAGGATTCCATTCATGGTCTTGGTGTTGTATAATGACTAGACCTACGCCTACCAATTGATATAATGATATGGTTTACTAACAAATATTGCCTTGTAGAATAAGGTAGTAATTGGCAAACAACGGTGATGCTTACTGTTTTAGTAATGATTGGCATGGCAATTCTATAACTTTGATGAAAGTACCTTGTTATCCTGCTTTCTAAATCATAATTTCTTTTTCTGTAGAAAACTCCATTGTTACTTACTTATATGTTCTTGTTTCAGCCTCAACAACCGGTTTGGAATTACACAGTGGAGGCCATTGGGCCACTTTCTTGCACAAAAGATGGCATATATCTTGTGGGAGGAGCTTTGTCTGGAAATGCTTATCTCTGGGATGTACGTAAAAACACCTTAAATTATTTGTTTTGTCTAAAATTTTTGCTATCTATATAAAAGTTAAAAACCTGTTTTCTCGATTTGTCACTTTCAGTTCATTGCTCTATGTACTCATATGCAAATTGCCCCCCATATATATATATATATATTATATATATAGGTACAATGGCCATATATCTACCAAAAAAATGCCCATATATTAATTTTGGCTTAAATTGGTTGAACTTTGCCAACTTTTAGTGCTAGCACCCACTGTTATAACCTTGAATATGAGATTTAGATGAAAACTTGTCTTTGGTGAAATCCTGATATGTTTATGGTGAATTGTAGGTGACCAGTGGAAAATTGCTGAAGACTTGGAGAGCTCATGATAAATCTCTGAACTGTATGCTATTTTCAGATGACAATTCTCTTCTCATTTCTGGTTCAAATGATGGTATGATCTGTGTTTGGTCTATGATTAGGTAAAGACAAAAATGGTTTTACTTGGACAACTTTTGGCCTTAAGAATGAATGCAATAAAATAGATATTATGCACCATTTATATTGATGCATTTGTTATATTCTATGTGATGGAAGTCTGTTAGATGTAGAAGAAACGGGAAGCGTGCCTACTTTATTCCATTGTTTGTCTGGGCACATGTCCACCATAACAGGTCTTTTAACTTTACCCAGAAGTTACTTCTCAGTTTTAGTATCAAGCTCCCTTGATGGCACATGCAAGGTGATGAAACTATGCATTACGATTCTTACTTCTACAAACTATAAGATTTTTATGAGATTGCTTTATATTAAGATGGGATATTATGTTTATCATAGGTTTGGGACTTCATCTCAGGAAAGCTTATGCAAACTCAAGTTTATTCTTTGCCAATAACTTCCATTGTCCTTGACCAAGGAAAAGGGTTCTTGTTTTATGGAACTGTAAATGGGACAATAATTGTCAACAAACTTGATATTGGTCTGGAAGAAGGACCTTCCTTTATCACAGTAGGCCAACCATTTGAATTGAAAGGACACAAGTAATATATGGTGCCTAAAGCTTCTTATTTCTCAATATTTATTGAGTATATAATTTCATCTCGGCATATATGGTTAGAAATTGTGTGTAAAGTAAAAACAAAAACACTCACTTCTTGTCTTGTTTTTACCATTTTTTGTCACAAAAAGTTGAAAACAGGAATAAAGTAAAACCAATGTGCCATTTTTATAATGATGAGTGAAAACACATCAATTGAAAATGAAAACATAAAACAAACCAAACGACCAACTTCCTGTTTTTTGAGTTATTATTGCATAATTATTTCTCAAACATATGCAAATTCGAAGATATTTGTCCAAACTCCAAAGCTAATTCTACCACTACAAAATTGGATGTTTGCGTTTGAATGCTTCAAATGCCTTGTTTTAGAACCAACACATTTAAGTTTATTTATAGACATACAAAGAGATGCAAGTTGCTTAGAGTGATCAAATTTTGACCATAATTTCCAACCTAAATGTGAGTTGATGTTCATATAAAGAGGTTGAGTATAATCAGCTTAATTTTTTTTTGACCATGCAGTGGAGCCATTACTGCATTGACCTCCAGTCAAGCAGGCCTAATATCTGCCTCTGAAGACTGCACGATTTGCATCTGGGATGTCATCAACAGGGCAATCATTCAAAGGTTCAATGTTCAAAAAGGTAAAATAACTTGTCCAAATATGTTATTGTTCTTCCCCATTTTATGGCAGAGGAAGTTGGGATTGTGATTCACTTGGGTATGTATAAACCGTTTCTTGTGGATAAATGCTCAACTCATTGGCTTAAAAGAATTTTGAAGATCATCTAGTATGCCAGTTTGTAAAAGCCTTTAATAGTGATAATCAATGTTTCAGAACAAAGCTACAACCACATACAATAGCAAAATTGATGGTTTTATTAATAACAGGTAAAGTAACTAATCTGGCAATAGTTATGCGATCATCAATACTCTCTACATCAAAATCAAACCATAGGAGAGTCTCCAATCAGTATATTGTTTCTCCACTTGACAAGTATCCTCAGCCAATCAGCTCATTCAAGGGAACTACCACTCTCATTTCATTATGTGACCTATACAAAGAAAATCAGACTTCCATTGATTTACGAAGTACATGCTTATTAAGACATGGCATGTCTGGTTCACAGGTTTTCCCTTTCCCTTAAAATATCCTCTGTTTACTAACACAGTATAATAATTTGACATGATATATCCCAGTATAACCAACGTGGAGAATTATGCTTTTACAGTTTACCCATGAATGTTTACATGGTCCCTTATTTACCCACACCCCCCCCCCCCCCCCAAAAAAAAAAATAAGAAAAAGAAGAAAAAGAATGTGTGTGTGTGTGGTGTGTGTAGAAAACCAGGATATCTATGACTATATATTTGTATGGTTAGAGATAGAGGCAACTCAAGCAGGAGATTGCTATAAATTGTTATAACTTGTTTGGCTCTATATGCATGTTCTATGCAGCTGCAAAGATACTATTTTTCATTAATCTTCCTTTTGGGCAGAAAGCAGATATGCCTATGGCCATGACCATACAGATGAAAGTGGAAACAAGTATAGAGAGTCGTATATGGGCAACAAAGATGGCAAAGCATGTCATGGGGATAAACAAACAGCTACAGTCACAATTGTTGGGCTTAATACAGCTTAGATTGTCTTGTCCAAACAGAATTAAATTTCAAAAAACTAGTAAGAAAAAGCTCAAATTTCAGAGTGTTGTACAGGAGGAGGAAAGCCAGAAAGCTTAGTTTATCCTTTTAAGACAAGGATCTTAAATTTGAACTTTTCTTTGTATTGCATATTGAACATAATGCTTTTCCTACCCTGTTTATTTACCTCTAAAATAAAGTAAGCAGACCTTTGGTTAAGCTTGTTCATGCTTCACGACGTGTTACAAGGAGTAGTTTGTTCGGCTTCTGCCCTGTATTTATACAAGTTTGTATATCAAATGCTAAAAATTCTGCACTAGCTTGAAGCTGAGTTGACATTAGGGGATAAAATATGGCAATATGTAACGCGCATGCGTGGACGCACACAACACACACACCATCAAATGATTTTCATAGACTTATTTTCTATGTGGAAGTGTAATGACCAAATTAACTACGGAATGTTTTTCATATATTTATTTTCTATGTGGAAAGTGTAATGACCAAATTAAGATGAGATAAACCAGATAGCTAATGGATCTATCGATTTCAAAAGACGGGAAAATGAAAATACTGGATTTTGTTGCAGCAAAAGTAAGATCATGTAGCAGATGTTGTTGTGTTTTCCTATGCCCACTGAGATTTCAAAGAATAATAGTAGAAATTAGTGGATTTTTTTTGGAATAACCTTAAAAAATAATTAAAAACCAAAATACCCCTTTTTCCCGATTATACACCAAAATACCCCTATTTTATATTCTATTAGGAAGTCGGTTTTGGCAATACCGACTTCCCTTCTATGATTTTTTTTTTTTAGTTTTATGTTGAGAAGTCGGGATTGGCCACCCAGACTTCTCAACATTGTTTTTTGTGTGTTTTTTATATTAAAAATAACTATTTAATTAATTAAAAATGTTAAGTATTATGTTAATCTAATAATTAAAAAAACTAATTTTTTAATTAATTATGTTAATTATTTTTCCCATTTCATTTATTTCATTTTTTATTGTTTTAATTAATTAAATAGTTAAAATTATTAGGGTAACTATTTTTTAAAATTAATTTGTTGATTAAAAAATTAATAATATAATTAAAAAATTAATGTATTATGTGATTAAAATAAAAAATAATTGTGTTAATTAATCATGATGTTTATGATGATAATTAAAATATATTAAGAATTAAAGTTATGATTAAAAACATTAATTAAAATTTATTACAAACATTTATTCTCCTAAAAGGTATCCAGTCTCACACCATGGAGGTCGCCTGTTACGTGCTGGAAGTTGATGGTATTGACGTCATCGACTTGAATGTTCTTCATCACAGGCGGACGACTCGTTTTGCTGTGCAGCCTCATTGAAATTAAGATTTGTGGGTGGCGGCGACAGATCATATCTTTGTTCGCCCATTCAGTAACTCTGACGCGCACAGTAATAATGATGCACACAGTAACTCTGACGTGCACAGTAATAATGACGCACACACTTCATTTTTCTTTTTACGAAACTTGATAAGGAACGTCACACCACAACCTAGCATTTGCTTGATTCCGGGTAGGGCCGAATCAATAAAAAGTGCCTATCAGCGACCAAGTAGTGGGTGGTCGGAGCCTCTGTCAATGCATATGTACTACATTCGACACATCGCACAAAATTTCATGTGGGCATTCAAGAATGCGGATATGCGAAAACAAGTTGTTAATATGGGTTAGTACCATATTCATTTAGATTGCAATTAACCTTTCTTTCTAATCTCTAGATTTGACAATTTTTTATTCCAATTCTTCAGGATACGCCATGACTAAACCATCCTTCAATTTTTACTATAATAATCTCAAAGCAGATAATGTAGAGGCCGCAAGGTGTTTCGACTGTATCCCAAAGGAAAATTGGACCCAAGCTTGAGATGAAGGGCGTCGTTGGGGACACATGACAACTAATCTTGCTGAGTCCATCAACGACATACTCAAGGGGACGCGAAACCTTCCGATCACTGCGTTGGCCAAAACAACCTATTATAGAAGTATTAGCAACTTCGTCAAGAAGGAAGTGCAACTAGAGGCAATGATCCGATTCGGTTGTATTTATACCGAAATTCTCACCAAGGCCATTGAGGAGGAACGAGGAAAGTCCAACTCTCACGGTGTTCGTTCATTCGATCGACAAAACAATGAATTCTAGGTGGAGGAGTTGGTCAACCCACGAGAGGGTCGACTGTAGGAATTTTCGAGTGAACTTGAATATAAAGTGGTGTGACTGTGGAAAATTTCAGGCACTGCACATCCCCTATTCACATGTCATCACTGCTTATTCACGTGCTTCTCATGACGTATGTGCGAGACGTGTATAAGTTGCAAAATGTATTCAACGTTTACTGAAAACAATTTGGCGTGGTGGCCAACGAAGCATATTGACCACATTTGATAGAGACACAATGTGCCACAATCCAGAAATGCGAAGAAATCCACGGGATCGTCCACAATCTTCCTGCATTCGTACTGAGATGGATTTCAGGGAAAAAAGTCAGCCAAAAAGATGTGGACTCTGTTGAAATGCGGGTCATAGTAGGAATAACTGTCCTCACTATGCTGGAACTTCTATGCCACCCTAACATTTTTAATTTTATTGTAATAGTTTTGTAATAAATTTTAATTAATGTTTAAATTTAATTATTATTGTATTTTAATTATCATCATAAACATCATAATTAATTAGCACAATTATTTTTTTATTTTAATCACATAATAAATTAATTTTTTAATTATATTATTAATTTTTTTAATCTTCTAATTAACATAACAGTTAACTAAATTAACAAACTTAACTATAAAAATTTATTACATAATTAAACTTAAATATTTAATTAATTTAAAAAAAAACGTAGTTAAGAAGTTGGTACTGCCAAAACCGACTTCTCACTACGTTAAAAAAACATTAATCAACGTTGGGAAGTCGGTATTGGCAAACCAGACTTCCCAACTAAACCAAAAACAGGAGTATTTTGGTATATAATTGGAAAAGGAGGGTACTTTGGTTTTTAAATTTTTTCAAGGTTGTTCCCAAAAAAATTTCGAAGTTGGTGAGGCTGGATACTCTCGATATCTGGAAGTTACATTGTATCTCTATTGATTTAAGTCAAGTCAAGAAGTAGGGATGGTTATAGTTCCGTTTAGATCGATTTTAAGGTAAAAAGTCATCCTATATGAATATGAAAATAAGCTACGGTGTAATTTAGATTGAATTGATTGCAGATCCGATAATACCTTTAAAAGCAATTTGAATTTAATTATTCCTTTTTTTGTTTTTTTATTTTACTATTTAAAATATTAATTTAACACCTTAAGTGCAATGTCCCATAAGTTATTCCTTTTTTTTTTTAGGCAAAATAGGTTGATTGGTCCTATACGTTTTTTTTACTTTTCACATCGGTCCTCTAAGTTTTATTTTTTTCAAATTAGTTGTACACATTATGTTCTATTTCCATGTCAGTCCTTTCCGTCAATTTCAACATAACACCGTCAGTTTAACCTGATGTGGCTATCACGTTTGTCCAACACGTAGCTTTCGATCTGGCATCATAAGGTCGAATTTGACGGAAAGAACTAATGTAGAAATAAAATATAACGTGTATGGCCAATTTAAAAAAATAAAAATAAAACTTATAAAATCGATGTTAAAAGTAATATAACTTCTTGCTAGTAGGGGAGGCAAGTAGAGGTAAGAGGCACAGTTCACATGATCTCCATTTACGGGGTAAATAATAATTTTTATTTAAGAGAGAAATAACCACAACGAAATTTTTATATTTTAAATTTTTTTATTATTTAAAAAAATTATATCATTAAGAAATATTTATGTCTATCTCTATCTTATATGCAAGAAAAAATAAAAGAGAACAAAATAAAGATGATGTCCACTCACACAAGCCCTCAAACAAACACAAGAACCCTAGAGAAAGTGTTGCAGTCCCACGTGGACAGGACACAAGAATGTATACGGCTAGTTGATTTACAACCCTACCCAGCCGTGAGCATGCATGAGTGTGAGTGAATTACTGAATTGTGGTATTGAAAGTTGAAACCCTTAGAAAGGACGGACCCCGACTCGAGGTAGCTGCTCATAAAAATAACTTGTAATTGCTGCTGGTGGTGCAAGAAAACAATGGCCCAGTTGAAGGCTTTTCCTGCATCATTTTCATCCCCCGCCACTTCTCCTTCCCTACACACTACAGGTTTCTCTTTCATTTTTCAATTCAATGATGGATGATATTTTACTGAACTGGAAAATGGAATTTGATTTTGAATTCAGCACTTCATTCATGCCATCGTGCTTATTCTTGGTTACAGTTAGAGGACACTCACTTTTCCCAATTTTGTACGATTTTAAACCAAATAAGGGAAATCACTTCTCCCTTCATTTCTTCACTCTCCAGGGTTCATCCAAACAGACGCTTACCGTTTGCATTTATTTCTATTTGCAGATAAGCTTCTGAATCACCAGTTCTGGAAGGCAAAACCATCATCATTCAAAGAGGTGATCTTTTAAAAGGCGAAACTTTACAAACATGTGTCCATATTTTGAGCATTTTTTTAATATTGATTATATCTGTGTGTTTTGATCGGTGCTCTGATTTTGGACTTGTGTTCTGTCTGTAGTTGGGGCCAAGAACAAGTGTTGGTGCCAGTAAACTTCAAGGTAAGATTATTTAGTATCAGGTTCACCCTCCTTCCCACCCACCCATGGGAAACTGTACATGGATAACATAACATTACCTTTATTGACTTGATTTTTATTGGGATAAGGGTAAGATCTGCATTGATCTTTGAGGTAAACTGACACAATGAGGTTACCTAAGCATTTTTTGCATTTCCAGTTCCACATGGGGTAAACTCATTGTCAATAATGGTAGATCTTTCAATTAAGACCTCCTTAGTTATTAACATGTAATATTTCCTATTGTTATTGATAGTTGAGTCTTTCAATTAACACCTTATTGGTTATAAACATCTACTTCCTATTGTATAAAATTCTTCATCTGTTGGGATTGACTCATCCCTTTACACTTGTATTTTGAAAATCAGCACTATTAACTAAATTATGTCATAACAGCATTAGTAGACAAATAAGTTTCTGAAGGGGTTATGTGTGGTTTCTTTTCTTTGGATATGGATGGTTATTGTTGAAAACGCGTGAGTTCATTGGAGGCACTGTGTCACCACTTGATATATCGATTTGGTGCTGTTTGATATTTAAGTTTAATGTCTGTAATGTTAATTAAGTTCTTTTGATATGCAGTTATAAAAGCAGTGGCATGCAGTGATACAGAGATAGAAATTTCTGAAACCAAGAAGGGTAGTGGGCTGCGTGGAAAATTAAATAAGGTTGTCCTGGCTTACAGTGGTGGCTTAGACACATCAGTCATTGTCCCATGGCTGAGGTATAGATGTTGCCTTGTTCTTTTCCAGTTTTTCTACCCAACTTCTGTTGCAAGTTTGCAATATTGGATTTTTCCTCTCCCTTATATATTCTGAAACTATTTTGAGATCAGAAACTATTTTGAGATTGTATAGAACTATAGATGCTCTAATGAGTTTTAAATTAAAATTGGAGTTTTGCAGTGAAACATGGTTGCTCTTTAGAAAAGAGATTGTGTAAGTTTGGTTTGAATTACTGGTTTCTTTTTAGAAAGAACTAGTAAATCCTCCCGTGAAATTCATTTGATTTTAGTTATTTATTTATTTTATGTTATATATACAATATATGATCGTATGTTTCTTTTTCCCTCACACCATTTGATAATAAATTTTAATTTAATATTTCATTTATATATTTTACTTAAATATATTCTACCATAAATTTTTATGAAATATCTTTTTTGTAATTTTACATGAATTTTTAAACTTCTAACAATTACTTAAGAGGGGACAATTGTTGGGATGTCCTCCTAGTCACGACAGTGCCTCGGGGGTTAGTCTCACAGCAACATCTATGGAGATACCTTGGCCAAAAACCAAAGAAAAAAACTTACCAATATAATTTTACTTAACTTAATATTTTTCAAGCTATTAAATTTTGATAAATAATTTTCTATTAAACTTACCATTTAATAATCTGAAACATAATATTAGCAGTTATAATAATAAGAAAAATAAAAAAAATAGAAAAGTAGAAAAATAGAAACTTCATGTGCTTGCATTTATATCATGTACCCAATAGTCAGTACCCTACAACCTTAAATGTGAAATAAATTACTCCATGAAGAGAAAGTACCAAACACTCAATTTATTATCATATCATGAACAAAAAAATTATAAAAAATTAAAAAGGAACGAAAATAAAAAAAAAAAAAAAACAAAAGAAAGTGAAAAGAGAAATAAAAATGGTGACATGTGAAAAGAGAGAGAGGGAGTCAAACTCTCAAACTGATGAAGGAGCTATTACAGGACTCACGCCTTCCTGAAGCTTCTACAAGTCTTCATGTGGAGTGCCCAAGCCTCCAATTCATTTGGTATATTGGCTGTTAGTTGGTTAGGATTTTCAGTTACGTCATGTTACATGCAGCTAACTGCATACATGATCACTGTACAGAAGCTATTGTATATAAGCTTTCCTGCTGTGATCAATGAATTAGAAGTGCATTTTTCCTCTAAAAATAGAAATTCAATAAAAAAGAGACAATAACACTCCAGATAGACAATTGCAGCGTGTTACACTGCGGCACGTACCAGACCGCGAGTGATAATTGAGAAATATCAATAGGAAAAATTGAGCGGGAATAAATTTTCTTTTATTGCAACGAGATAGTGACATGTGGCGAGAGAGGTAGTACAATTAGTAATAAATAATGGATATTTAATTTTTTGAAAAGAATGTTTAAATAGAGGTCAGAAACCATTTTGAGATTGTATAGATGCTCCGATGAGTTTTAATTTAAAAAAGTTTTGCTGGGAAACATGGGAGTGAAAATTGGCCAATCTTGCTTTTTAAGAAATTTAGGATGTGATCTGGGATATCTACTGTTGTATACTTTTGTTCTTATTTTAATATCTCATTTAATGGTTTTGGCCTTGCAGAGAGAATTATGGTTGTGATGTCGTTTGCTTCACAGCTGATGTTGGCCAAGTATGTTATGACTTTTATTTAGAATTCACTTGCTTTAATCAAGATTATAATGGTATAAGTATAACTTGTGTTATTGCAAAAGGTGTTTAAGATTGTCAAGTTTTGACTAGGGGAATTTGCTATACCCCGTTTATTGTTTATATGCTGCATGTCTGATAACAAATCTAAATTCCATAGGGTATAAAAGAACTGGACGGTTTGGAAGTGAAAGCCAAAGCCAGTGGGGCCTCTCAGTTAGTGGTAAAGGACTTGAAGGAGGAATTTGTTAGAGATTATATATTCCCTTGCCTGCGAGCTGGTGCAGTTTATGAGAGGAAGTATTTGCTTGGGACTTCAATGGCCCGCCCTGTTATTGCAAAGGTACTTCTGCTTGAAGTTTGATATTTCATCTCCCTTGATAATGCCATTTCTTCTATTAGCTCCAAATGTACTGTTCACTCTTTTTGTATTGAAAAAGAATCATAATGACAATGATGGTGAAACAAACTTATCTCCCCCCCTCCCATATTAACATATTTTGATGCTACCTAATAGGCCATGGTTGATGTTGCCAAAGAAGTTGGAGCTGATGCTGTCTCCCATGGGTGCACAGGGAAAGGAAATGATCAGGCATGTCTTACTATTAGGCTCACAACACTACATCATATAAATTATTTTCTTCTCACACATTTATATATTATCATTTAGGTTCGGTTTGAGCTCACTTTCTTTGCTCTCAACCCCAAGCTAAATGTTGTGGCTCCATGGAGGGAGTGGGATATTACAGGGAGAGAAGATGCTATTGAGTATGCTAAAAAGCATAATGTACCTGTTCCTGTAACGAAGAAATCCATATATAGCAGGGATAGGAACCTCTGGCACCTCAGTCACGAGGTATGTTTTGCGCTTATCTTCATCATTCTAGCTCTAGTTATATTGTTAAGTTAGCTAAATCTAATGATTTGTCATTTCTTTGGGGTCTAAGCTTTCATTGAAGACTTTTAAGGTCAAAAGTTTTATGATCTTTTCAAAGTAATGGATTTGGATCCTCATGTTACATAACCAATAGGAGGTGCGATGGAGAACAAAGCACTATTTCCTACCATGACAGTCATGTAACATGAGAAGATCAAACTTTGAAACTCAGCAGTTTACTATATGTTGGTGACTGAGGTATATCATGTCGGCACCTGAAATCAATACTGTATTTCTATTTCTTTTAGATGATCAAGCTGTGCATGGCTCGCTATTAAACTCATTTTATAGTAAGTGCTCCAACAGGCATAGTCATTCCAGGACTGGATATTACTCTCTTTGACTATCTAGTATGCCTTTTCTGTGTTCTTTTTTCTTAATTTCTTTCTAAAAGCATGAAACATATTTTTGAAAATATTTGGTTAGTAGTCTAGAGCATGTGAATCATCAAATTGAATGCACAACATCATTTCTATGCTGTATTGTCAGAAGTTTCAAGTGAAAATCTTTAGTTTGATATCGGGTTATGCTTTATCTAGTGTAGCTCCAAAAACTATATTATGGAAATGACTTGTTGCTGTTTCTCTGAAATATGCATTCTGTGACACTGAAGGGTGATATTTTGGAAGACCCAGCTAATGAGCCTAAAAAAGATATGTACATGATGTCTGTTGATCCAGAGGATGCTCCAGATCAAGCAGAGTAAGCTTCCTTCTTAACTTTTGATTTGACTCTATTTATAGCCTCCGAGTTTCTGTTGTACTTGTACTTTACATTTATAAAAGCATGCATTATGCCTTGCAGATATGTGGAAATTGGGATAGAGTCAGGGCTTCCTGTTTCAGTCAATGGGAAAAGGCTTTCGCCGGCATCTTTACTTTCTGAGCTCAATGAGATTGGTGGAAAGCATGGAATTGGCCGGATTGACATGGTAGAGAATCGGCTTGTAGGCATGAAGAGCCGCGGAGTTTATGAAACTCCTGGTGGAACCATCCTATTTACTGCAGCACACGAGTTGGAGTCTTTGACACTTGATCGAGAAACAATACAAGTCAAAGACTCATTAGCCCTTAAATATGCAGAGTTAGTGTATGCTGGCAGATGGTTTGATCCACTTCGCGAGTCCATGGATGCCTTTATGCAGAAGATCACAGAGACCACAACTGGTTGTGTCACTTTGAAATTGTACAAAGGTTCTGTTACTGTAACCGGTCGGAAGAGTCCCTTTAGCCTGTATAGGCAAGACATCTCATCATTTGAGAGTGGGCAGATATATGATCAAGCTGATGCTGCTGGGTTTATCCGGCTTTATGGTCTTCCAATGAGGGTCCGAGCAATGCTTGAGCAGGGCATCTAAGTGTTGATTTCATTTCAACATGTACTTGATTGACAAATTTTGTCGATCCTCTATTTAAATGTACAAGTTTCGTTTTCCATTTGTTTAGAAAACAAGGATTGTAGCTAGGGATGCTAAAGTTTGGCTGTGGATATGATCACGGATCACCTGAACCCAAATAACATGAATAATGTTCAAACATTCATACTCAAATCATATTCAGATTTTAGAAGATTTCTTATGCATTAAAGTATAAACATATATACGATTGGATCATTTTGCAGTTCAGCATCGGTTATGTAGGAAGTACAACTCCGTTCACTGGTTCTTTACTTTTATGCTAAAATCTGTGAAGTGTATAGCATTATTCTAGAAATAAAATAGCATTCTAGAAAATTTAAAACGTATTGAAAAAGGCAATTTCTTCATTAACGATGAAGAATTTGTGTACTTTGTTTTATAGATAGACTAAGATTTAATGACGTATTGACTTATTTTACAAAAATGATTGATGCAATAAAGGTTTTGTGAACTATGTATAAAAAAAGACCTGAAAATATATGCTACTAAAAACTCATATTTGCGTTTCCAATACCAAATGTTATGATGCTGTGCTTCCAATATCAAGTCAAAGACAAACGAATTCAACCCAAGGTGGTATTTTGTCCTGCAGTCCCCGAGCACGCTTTCTATTTTCCTCTTGATCCCAAGTATTGGAGTGTTCCCCCAGTGGTCTCAATTTGGGTTTAGTTGGTAACCTTGTATCAATAGTTATCTTCCGGAGTTCAACTGCATGCTCAAGCACCCACATAACTAATTCAACTTCACATGCAGCTCCACAAAATCCAATTAATTCCAACTCCTTAAGGTTGTGCTTGCATTCCATTGTAAATGTGCGTTCAGTTCTAAAATTGGGTTTGGTATTTAGCATCTGCAACAAGTAAAAAAAGGCAGATTGAGACTACAACTATCCTAGCTTTTGGGCACACCCATTTGCCCAATAATGATAAATTACACAAAACCAATGGTTAGTTAGCATCTAAAAGCAGCAGCATCTAACATAATCATCAAAGTCCCTATTCTTGATTCACCAAAAAAATAAAGCCCCTATTCCTAAGTATTAATGACAGAAGCAAAGCTAGAGACACAAAGTGACAAAGATATGCTCACCTTGAGTGTGAATCTCCATAGTGAAGGAGATGCCTTTAATAGCAAAACACAAGCATTAAGTGTGATGCCATCACCAACACATGCAACCAACTCCAAATGCTTGAGATTTTTTAACTCTGGAAGTTGAGTTAACCAGTAAATCTGAAAATTAAGACAGTAATTAAGAAAGATATCACTCTTGTTAATAAGGAAAGCAGCTGAAAGAAAGGAAGGGGGGAAAAATCTAACTACCACTTCAGGTACGTTTTGTGTAATATCCAATTTAAGCACTTTTATTTGTGAGAGAAAGCTTTCTTTAATGAATTCCACGTAGGATCCTCCAAATGTTGCTTCCACAAGGCTTGGGACGCTCTTAAATTCTGTGTCCAAATGGGGTCCATAGTATTTGAATGACACTAAATTATCAGCAAAAATTTCAAGGTTTCTCAGCTCCCAACATCTTACCAATTCAAGACATTTCAGCTTGAGTGATGGACCTGAAACCTTCATAGTGTTGGGAACTCCTGAATCAACCAAGCTCAACGTTTCAAGTAATGGACAGCAACATAGCAAATACTCTAGCATCTCTTCGGTCACAGTAATGAATTTCAGACGCAAGACACGCAAGGAATTAAAACTTTCAACTTTAAACAAATGCAATGGAAGAACATATTCAAATGAATGTCCAAAATACAGCTCAAGCTTTTGAACCTTTTTTTGAATGGCAAAATGAACCCACTTATCAATATCACACCCAGAACCCACATGAAACCAAAATTTCAATCCTTGAAGAGTTGAGCTTTTAAGTGAACTCAACAATTCATTGATCCAACTTGTATATGTTTGCCTTTCTGCATCATACATGATCTCCATTGCCATCTGCAATTGCCTTCCTGAAGCCTTCTTAATATCCTTTTTCATGTCTTTCATAATAGGAGAACCATCAAATTCTAAGGTCCCAGAAAAGAAGGTCCATTGAGATCTCCATTTTCTTGAGAGGATGCTTGTCCTAGCTGCTTCATCTATTGGCAATTTTGATAAAATAGCTACAGGGACTCCATCTGGCAATTGATTGATGAGATCCTCATCATTGTCTTTCTCATTGTTAGCTTTTGCTTTCTTTTTATTATCCCTTGCTACCTGCATCTTGCATGATCATCCCTGGCATAAATTTTACCAAAATTTATAGATCATCAAGATAAGTAATAAGTACAATGAATAAGTGTATGATTGTAAATGAATGAATATCTAATAGAAAGGGAAAGGAAGGAAATCCAAAAACACAAATGTTGCAAATGTAATAAGGCCTTTGAATATTTGATGTTGAAATCTAATCATGACTAATGATTGACAAAGATGTAAAACGTTTATAGAAGAAGCAATAAATGATAACAGACACCTCTATCCGGCTTACTATCTTCTCTTGTGATTTGTGAATGAGACAGATATTATGATTGTGATTGGTTTTTCCAGCAATGTTTGCAAACTGAACTTATTATAGTAACTAAAATCACCTTTCAAGTCATTGTTTGTGATCCGCTTAGAAGAACCTTTTACGGTGTAAAGATCCGGAGTATGCTCCGTTAGTGGGCCCACCTCAAATTACTAAAGTTTTGTTTTTGGTTCTTTTAATATTGGATTTTTTTTTGGGTAGACAATATTATTGGATTTATAATTGGTATATTAACGGATCATAGATTATCACATCATTTAAAAAATGTACACTAACATTATATCAAAATTAAACTCTGATATTTTTTCCTTTAGAATATTGTGATTATATTATAATTTCTAAGCATAAACAATAATATTTTTTTTAGCAAACAGGATTTGACATGCTACATTTTTTTTGGAAGTGGCATTAAAAATAGGGCATTGTTATGTTATCCTTGAAAAATAAAAGGTTTTGATACCCTTCCTACATAGATCAATAAATTGATGACAATATTTAAACATACCATGTCATATACCATACAACTAAAAGGAAAAGAAAAGAAACAGTAAAGTGGAACCAAAACAAGTGTAGGACACATCAAACTCAGTGAAAATCTGAAGAAAATATATTACTGGATTGATATCAACATGGTCAACATAACAAAAAAAATAAAATGACATGATATGTTTAAATATTGGTCATCAACTTATTGGTCAATATAAAAAAGGTACCAAAACTCTTTATTTTCCAAGGATATAGGAGAAATATCTAAATAGGATGTTGCTATGGTACTTTTAGAAAGTAGAGGGTTTGGATACTCTATGACCAATCAGAATGCACTACCTCAATTAATTGAGTTATGTCAATGTCACATGGGATTAAGTTCTCATCATCTGATTGGTCCACATAGACAAGGATATGGTACTCAGAATCTTCCTAAAACTTTAGAGGTGCTTTCTCTGGTACTCTAAAAGTTACCCTACCCAACCAGAATACGTTACCTCAATTAAATGGGTCATGTGAATGAGTCAAGTCATATCATTCTTATCATCCGATTGAATCACATAAGATTAATAAAGTTACCACCTTAAAATTCACTCACTTTAAAACCAATGTACTTAGACATTGGTTAGCATGACGTTGTTGAAATAAAGAATGAAGCATTAAATAAAAATTCACGAGGAGTTGACCGTTAATGTTGGTTGTTCTAGGCCGGTTGAACTTTGAAGTCCGAAGTCTGCGTTATCTTTCTTTGTCTTGGTCCAATGGAACCGTGTGACCCCAACTTGACATGTATACCTAAATATGGCGTGACGTGACTAATGGCGTTTTCCTCTTCCTCTCGAACACTCCCAGCACCTTCCCATCATCGTAATCTTAAGGAGAGTTAACCCGACACTTACACCAAAACTTAGCGTATAAAAGGTCACCTACGACTACGCAATGTTTCATCTCATGCAACTTCACTTTGCCAAAGGTGCGCACATAACATAACTCCTATTTCTATACAAGTTTCGTTTGTTGTAACTAAAATTCCACTTTCTAGTTAAAAGCAAAACACAACTTCCCTTTGAGGTTTTTGGCTCTGTCTTGTGATATGAAGAAGGATGCAGAGTTTGAGCGTGTTCTTAGTTATTTTGATGAAGATGGGGACGGCAAGATTTCTTCATCTGAACTCAGGAACAGGCTGGGTTTGATGGGTGGGGAGCTTCTGTTGAAAGAAGCAGAAATGGTTATTGAGGCATTGGATTCGGATGGTGATGGTTTGCTGAGTTTGGAGGATTTTGTCATGTTGATGGAAGCAGGGGGAGAGGAAGAAAAGTTGAAGGATTTGAGGGAAGCTTTTGAGATTTATGACACGGAGCGGTGTGGGTTCATAACACCAAAGAGCTTGAAGAGGATGTTGAAAAAGCTGGGGGAATCGAAATCCATTCATGAATGCAAAGTGATGATCGATCGGTTTGATTTGAATGGGGATGGCATGCTTAGCTTTGAAGAATTTAGAATTATGATGCAGTGATGATACATTCATTTGTTCTGGCTCATGTGTAATTTAATTTATGGTTGGCTAGGTGGATTTGATTCATTTGTTTATTCGTTTGACGATACATACATCCAAGCCTAATTCTTTTTATGCTTTGTAAATTGATATATAAATCACCCGATTTGTAAATTGCTTTCTAGCTGTATCTCAATCATAAAGAAATATGGAATACACAACTTGGCAAAAAGAAAGGCATCAAATTTTATTACATCTTCTGTAGTAAGGATGACAATTGGATGATCACTTCACCTGTAAAAGTTAAAATCATATCACTGCATGCCACAGAGACATTTTTTGTGAGGAGGACTTAACTATAAAGAGAATAATTTCGCAACTGAAGTGTAAAGATACCTGAAAAACCAAATAAAAATTAGGTGATTTATATGGTAGTCAAAAATGGAGACTAATTCTCTTTAAAATATTTTTATTTTGTTAGATTATCTTTTCATCTAATAAATGAGAGATTAATTTTGAATCCGGAAACAAATGAATTCAAGGATTTGAATCTAGGACCACATGTTTATAAAACTCAAATCTCTTCCATTTGAAAGGACACATTAGTATTCTCTTTTTGAAGGGACACACATAAGGTTGAATATGTGCTTAAGATCTCTTACACTAATTATTCAGCCATGCACCACCATTATACTCCCTTGTTCATATAAACGCTCCATAAGGTCGGAGTTTTCAATAAGGACCGAATTTCAGGTAGAGTTGTCAATTCGGGCTGGACCTGCCCATCTGGGCCAGCCCATGACGGACCAACATATTTATGGGTCACGTTAGGTTGAGTCAAATTAATTACGAGTCGAGTTGGATCATGCCAAATTAATTACGGGCCAATAATTTTTTAGCCCAGTCCAACCTGTATGGGCTAAACGGGCTTGACCCACGAGACATATTTTTTAAAAATTCATTTCTTAACAATATAAACTAATGAAAGACTAAAATAAATTATGTTTGATTTTTCATTTCTTTACGATATAGACACAATGTTCGATTTAAATACGTTAAAGATGAAAATAAATTAAATATTCTTAATTCTTCAAATTCAATAATGCATGAGGAGCATCACCCACCTTCAATATATATCATCTTTCCAAGCATTCAATACAAATCTTCTTTTAATTATTTTTCTAGCACATTTTATTATTCTAATAATATTATTTACGCAACATAAATTCAATTTAATTTTTAAAATATTGTTCAGGTCAAATGGTTGGACCAATCCATAACGACCCAACCCATGTCGGGCCAACAAATCTTCAGATCAGGCTAAAAATATTTCGAATTTAAATTTTGTTAAATCACCCCGCACTTTATATCGCGCTAATCGAACAAGCCCATAAGCTCAACCTATTTTGACATCCCTAATTCCAGGAAAGTTGTAAACTTGCAATCCTCGGAAGATACCCCAAAACTCAGCAACAAACGTTGAACAAGCATTTGGCAATGAGACATGAGAAATCGATTATCCACTGAATAATTCTCCACAACCAGCAGGCCAGCATGACATTTGCAAGCTCCCCATCTGTATTAATTATTAGTTATTACCCAGTCTTCGGGGGGCGGAATCCACTTTACGTCAGTCCACTGTTTCTATCTAGCTATATCTTTCAAGGGAAGTAATAATAATTTGCATTTAAATGTGACCTTGACATAGTCCTGAATAATTTGAACACCATTGTTTAGGCCACCTAATGTGAGGCTAAAATATCTCAAGGTTTCTCCATTTCGACAGGTACCCGATGGTAACCAAGAAAACATCTTGCAAGACAAATTTCGGGTTGAAGCCAAAATTAGTAACCAAATTTATAGAGAAATTATTATATTACATGCCCATAGAATGCATGCCGCGAAGATATTCACAATTGATTTTAAATTTATTCACATAAATTTTAAATAGAATAATTTATATCAATAATAAAGATCTTTCTAGAGTACACATTTATTACGCAGAGCATGGTTTAATTTCCCTCAATTTACAGCTTCTGAATGCTATATCTCTCTTTCCACTCGACCACTTGAGAAGAAAAAAACAATTTAGAGGATCCAAATCCCCTCATTTTATTCAATTTCACCCTCCTCTGCAAAGGGACACAACCTAACAGAGTCACAGGATTATTGCTGGCCAAAAACTCAAAGCTATCCTAGCAGTCGGGCGCCAACAAATTCATGCAGCTCTCCCATTTGATCTCCACTGTCTGCAACAAATATAGGCCGCATAATCAGTGGAGAAGTCCAAAAAGACAGCAGTTGCTGAAGAAGACAAAGGGCAATGGCACCCAGCCCGGCAAGGACAAAGAGAGGAGATGGTGGGGTGAGGAAGACGGTGGGTTTCGCTCAAACAATTGTGTCTGACTTTTTTTTTATTTTACTAAAAATACAAATTTCTAAACAACAATTACCGGCAAAATATTTTTTCCTTACAGAGACTGATAATTGTGTAAAGCCAACTAAATTGTGTATTATGGATCTCAGAATTAAATTACAAAAGAAATTCTCGAACAAGGTAAAAAAACAATCTACAGGCCGCATGATTCCACAAGTGCGAAGTCTTAAAGATTAATCGTGTTTTGCCTATCTGCAGGAGCCACACACTGCCATAATGAACGGTAGGATGCAATATTTACTGCTTCAACCCCTAGTGCAGAAAGGTTACGGGCATACTCCTGGTGACAATGGGCAAGAGATCGGTTATCTAAGTGAAAGTAGTCATAGTTTGCTAGACAATGACTCAAAAATTTAGTCAGAAATCAAGAAATCCATGTGTTATGTGTGTCTGCAAGAGAAAGATCATACTGGTAATAATTTAGTATCAAGCCAACCTGAATATCAAGGAACAACTGCATACACATTTTGTCAGTGTCAGACACGTTATTATCTGAGACATCTGAACTAGCTCCAGCTCGTCTTTGTGCACCCTGCCTAAGTCTCTGAAGTGAAGACTCTGTCTTTCTTGCCTGCTCGTGATCAACATATATTAAAACAACTTCAAAGATAGAATCTAAGAGATCCAAAAATCTCATCAACGCTATTTGAATTGGGACTCTTACCACGCTGACAAGATCAGCTGCTAATTCATAATAACGATCAGTAATCTCAGTTGCAGCACAAAGGAGTATTTCGTTTCTGGTTTCACTTACCAAATATCTCTTAGCTCTCTCCCCATCCAAGAAAGCCTGGGGTGTATTTGGCATGTCATCAATATACAGTTTTTGAAAACAAAAGTATTTCCAACAAATTATGCATAACCCAAAAACAGGTCCGTACTTCATCTTAATCAATGGAGGGGGTGTTAGATGTTACATTTCTATTATTTCCAGAGGATGTAGAGAAAAAAGTGTGCTTAAATTTGGCACATGAATCATAAATGGCATCCATCACATCATATTAGATTCAATTAGTATGCACGTAGTTTAATTAGCCTCCAAACTAAAAGCCAGATATAATAATCAATGCACAAAACCACTGATTCGGTGATTCCTTTTTTTGGGTGGAAAACTGGGGCCAAAGGCCGACAGAAGGTGATTCCCACAAGAAAAATGTAATAATCCAGCCAAACTCCCTACAGAACATAACTTCATACTATTGTGATCCTAAAAATGGCCTAAATAACACTAGTGTCTAATTCCTATAAAAGGCACATTCAGTTTGTGTACCACAAAAAAATTCCTTTTCTGACAACTGGAACATGTTACTTACGATGTTATAATTGAAAGTGTCTTGCATTACACAATGAAATGTTTAAAGGACATATTTAAGGCTTGCCCTACAATCATGCTATCAAACAAGGGGCGAAACTACCTTGAAGACAAGGGAGCAGCTGCATCCCCATATATAAAAAAAAGTTCTCAACACTTTTGGTTAAATCTACAGTAAAATAATTAATAACAAATTCAATGTTTATACCATCAGCACCCCCAAATTATTTAGTTTGGTTCTGCCCCTGTATCAGACTCAAAACCTAATATTACATATCACCTTTGCATTGTCAAGAAATCAAGCTAAACAGGAAGAGGAGGAAGCAAGGAAAAATATAAAATAAACCTTCATACTTCATTAATACTGCATACCTTGAGGGGACGTAATACCCCAGAAACATATGGTGAATGCCTCACTGGTAGAGGTTTATTAGTCATCCTGTAGGTTGCCGTTATTCCCTTCATCTGTCTCAAGTCCTACATTATTTTTGAACAAGAGAAATAAATGAATGGATTGGAAAGGGGATGGGAGAAGTAACAAAAGGAAAAAGATCTTCTAAACTTTTAATTTTGACTATCCCTGTATGGTTTACAGGTATTTGCTCCCCTCAACTCTCACTATAAGTACCCCTTTCACTAGATATGCCCTATATATATATATATATATATCACACACACACATACACCTGGTAGATTACAACCTACCTCAACTGACTTTTCCACTAGTGACTCCACCACTGCTTTGATTACTAACGGTTCTAAATATTTCAATGATTGACCACATTGTAAAATGCTCTGCTTTACTGATTCAAGAACATCAGGGGAGCATGAATATAGAAGCTGAAGCACATTTTGTAGGTAATCACCACGAACCTGCTCCTCAAGATATCTTATATCATGAATAACCTACAAATCGTTTAATATCTGTTATAATTCAGGTAAAGAACAATCATATCTTCATTTCTTCATAACTGGGAAATATTGCAGGCAACACCAATGCTGTCTCATTGTGGTCATTATCTTCTTCTTTTTTTTCTGTCAATTCCTTACATGAAACTTCATGAGAAAAAAAATTGATAGAAGGCTAAGCAATTTTTTGAGGGATATATATAGGTATCAAGTATTCCAATAGTGAATCTCCAAGTTTTACTTAAACATACAGAATGTGGATTAAAAACAAATAAATCAATATGTATGCTAAAGAGAAGGCACGATGCATACAAAAATAAAGTCATCTATGACAGCCGAAACAGCCCAATCAAACCCAGAACTCGTGCTTGTGTTACGGTTCTTGCGAGCAGTCAGTCCAGTTGACAACCAACTCGAGTACCTGTAAGTTCCAAGAGAAGTTAGCTTTTGTCCAGTCAGCACCAAAAAAGAAAAGAAAACTCAACATCACAGCTTAAGTTGACCTAGAAAGAAGCTGCAAGGATAGGCGAAGGAACTTGTCAGAGCAAGAAAGAACAAGAACATCTTCTCTCCAGCACGATCGCAAACTATCCAAGAGAGTAACACTTTGTTTTAATGTTAAATCTTGATAATTTGCTTCACCAGAGTCTGGATGTTGAACAGGGACAAGACTGGATGTTGTAAGCACTGACTCAAGAGACCCAGCTATTTCCTGAAACCTGAGGCAATTGCAGATATGATTTCCATGTCACTGAACAATAATGCAAGTAGCCTTCTAAAACTATGACACATCTTAAAGCAGTAGAAGCACCTCAAAGAGAAATAAACTCCAATATTCCATTGCTTCATGAACTCGGTATAAATTGCTTCAGATCGAAATTTAGCAACAGCAGATCTGGATGGACAGTAGCCTTGCATGAAATGAAATGTTACAATATTGGTGAATATATACTCTTAAGAGACATGTATCAATAAATTTTTCTTTTTTATATAAAACACGTGTACCAATAAAATTAATAAAAGCACTATCAAACCATATATCAACTCGACAAAGATCCTGAAACTTGAGGGCCATATTTTCTTTGTTCTTTCTGTTTCTCTAGGTGAAAAGTGAAATACAAGGAACAGAGATATGAATACTACCTTCTAGATAAGCCAAGAAGTCTAAGCTTGATTTATAATTTTTCAAGAACTCTGTCGGTCTTCCGGGAGAAAATGCACCAGGTTTTCCCTTCTGAATTGCAGAGAGAACCTCTTTAAGAATTGAATTAGCCAAGAAGTCAAAGACATGCAAACCTGAATTTTCTGCACCAAAGACCAAGCTTCAGATACTTAAACAAAAACCCCTTATATTTCACACTTCGCATTTTTTTAATTTGATGTAACCATTACAGATATTTTGGCAAAATCATGGCACGAGTGGTCTAGCTGAACATTATATGCAGTAAAAGAAAAGTGAAAGGTGAGTAAAAGGTTATAACTTTAAAAGGTAAAAAATAGTCAGATGAAGTACCAGTGGAAGAAATCTCCAATAAAAATTTACAGTCTTTATTAATGCACTCCTTAATTAGTTGATAATCATTATCCAGTGCATCCCCAGATGATCCAGAAGCCACAGCAGATGGCCCGTGTGGGATAATTTTCTGTATCAATGGAGCTACAACAGTAACTCGAAAAGTTTCTTCTGCATTCTTGGTGTTATCAATAGCAGCAAATGCACGTAAGCAATTGTAAATTACAGTTGCATCCTGGTGCTCCAAACCATCTACAAAACAATGTCCCAAGCTTGCATCTACAATTAAGCTTGCGTTTTGAATCCTCTTCTCCATATTCTCAATAAAAGGAAGGTTCTGTACTGGCATAATAGAGAAAAAGAGATGAGCATAGAATGTACTACGGCCTTAGACAAATGGTCTAAGGAACAGATTTACTTTTTTTTTCCTACACCAAGTTCTCCATGTCAGAGTTTTAACAATGAATCAGAAACCTTAAAAACACTAAAAGATAAAGAAAATTGAAATGAATACAATAAATACATTAATGGCTCGTTTGGTGGTCAGGATAGGATAAGGATGGATAGGATATGAGAGCTGGATAAGGATAGGATAGGATATGAGCATGATAAGCTCTTATCCTGTCCAATGTTTGATGTGCATCAGATAATAACCCACAAATGAAAAAATTATCCTTATATCAAAATTACATTTTTTTTTCAAAAATAAAAATATTACGTGGTTGTTTTATACATTTAGGCTTTTTAATTATAAATTAGTCCATTTTTTTAAATGTTAATTAAACCACATATTTTAATTAGTATTAAGGTTGACTAACTAAGTTTGAAACTGTAATTAAATAATAACAATATTAAAGACATTTTCTTATCCTATCCTGTTGGTTCTAACCCAGCTCCAACCTCAGGATAGAATTATAACTAAGTAACAGAATAGGATAAGCTAACAGGATAAGCTTATCCTATCCTGCTGGTTCACCAAACTACAGATTAAAACAAGACATGATAGCTTATCCTATCCTGCCTCCCTTATCCTGACCACCAAACGGGTCCTAACATCTTTAAAACTTCAAGACAGATAACGCTATCAACTACCAGGCAATCCAAATTTTAGCCCAATAAGTCTTGGCATGCCACTACAAAATGTTGAATTTTTTTCTCCTAGTTCCACATGAAGATGGAAATAACAGAAGAGAATATGATATGAGATTTTTGCTCATAGTTAGTCAAAAGAAATTGGTTCAATATTCAACAAAGAGACATGAACATCATCTATATATATGATGACCTCACAAAGCTCATAATTACTGTAGGACCCAATGATGTGATTCTTAAACCAACTTTTATTTCCTCAAAATCATTAAACTTATATTAAATCACCTTATTTACACACAATCTAAGAACTTCACGACCTATGAAGCATAGATGCAGACAAGGGAAACAGCAAAATCTAAAAATTGTAGGGCACAAACACAATTTATATATATATATATATATATATATATATATATATATATATATATATATATATATATATATATATAAGCTCCAAAATTTACAATATCTTGGTATATGTCATATGTGCCAATTTGTCCTAATAGAACTAGCCATGTACAAGTGTCCAACCAAAGAAATTAACTAAAGTGACTATCTAAAGATTAACTTCATTTTGCTCTCTACCACAGGCGGGATGGAGGTAGATGCAAGAGGGTGCCTCACAGTGAAAAACATGGTCTGTCGAGAGTAAGTAGGCAAAAACAATAGACTGCAGATGTTGATCGCCAAATGCCCACTGCAGTTGCGGGATTTGGACGGAGATGGGCAAATTTGGGTAGAGGTGAGGAGGTCGAGTACTTCACAACAAACGCCAGCCAAAGATAACGACAGAAGCGCCGTCATGCACCGATGGAACGGATGCGTGTGAACAGCATGCTGAAGACAAGAGGCGCATATAAGAGCACGTTAAGCAACTTTCTGGGCGGTGCCTTCGAGGTTGGGTCACACGGACAGGTGCAAGGTGAGTGGTGTGGCATGGCTGGCCGAAGATGTTGTCAGAAAATGTCGACAGCGGCAGCGGACAGCAGCTGAGATTGGAAAGAAGGTGTTGAAAAGACGTCATGGCAAGGAGAGTAGCAAATCAGATTCAAGATTTTTGGGAAATCAGCAGTGGAATAGTGACGGGACAAGTCACGAAGGATGGTACCGCTCTGATACCATGTTAAATTGGAGGGTTGTAAGTATGCTAGGAGGAAAAGAAGGAATAGAGACTCAAAATAATATGAGATTGATATTAACCCAATGTGATGATTGCGCGATACAAAAGACAAACCCAACCGTCTAATTTATACTAATAGCAACTAAGCTTTTTCCTACAAGGTCAGTAATAGTAGAATCCTAGTCCTAATTAAATTAAATAAGGAAACAAATCAAGAAATATAAATAGGAAATAAATCCTTAGAGATCATCTAGCATACTCTAAAATATTTTAAGATATTATGAGATGCTTTTCAGATATTCTAACACTTATTTTCTTTTTAATGATATTGTATCAAATTCTACAATCCTGTATCAGTGACATGAACACTGATGTTCAACATGTTACAAAGTAACTTCCTTTCTAGACTTCCCGCTCTGCAGTGTACTGACCTAAACAACTCCAATTATAGCTCAATGAAAATGCCCGTAAACATCAAAAGTATGTTATTGACTTCTAATGCCTGGTAATATGTGAGAATTAAATACACAGTAAAATATTTAATCTGAGAAGTCAAACAACTAGAAATTTATCTGCTGAACATGGCACTCAAAATGTCAATTATGTCCCTTTCAGGCTCCTTTTTGTTCTTTCCGAATGCTAAGTGCATGTTTGGTTGAGATTAATTTCAACGCAAACGTGAAAATAATACTTTTCGAAGCAATTATTTTGGAAGCTATGTGAGAGGAGCTTCCCCCAACGTGATTTTCAAACGTGATTTTACCTTTGAAAAATCTAAAACAAACAGGCTTTAAGTAGTTGGCAGTGTGTATACATTAACAATGAGAATAACAACCAATGCACAGCATATAAAATGATGTACCAATGGCCTCTCATCAAGCTTCTGCAAACAATTCCATCTCAGTTGTCAACTTAAATTCTAATGCCAGTTGATCCACAAATATATATATAAACACAGATACACACATAAAACATTCAATGAAAGAGAAAAAAATTAAAACAAACCTTTGCATTTGTAACATAGAACCTTAGCCGGTTCATCTCACTGGCAATTCTCTCCAGTAGCATGCTTTGAGTCTCTCTGACACTTGTCCCATTCTCAACGTGTTGTATAGAAACCCCATTGCTTGAGAAATTTCTTTCTGACAAATTTACATCTCCATTTGACCAATCAGCGGGTACACTAGGTAGCTCCTTTATTAGTTTCTCAACCTGCAATCACACGCAACGGAAATGACTATTATTGCAAGTGAACCTTAAGTTGCTTTCAGCCTCAATCCCTCAACTTTTGGAAAATCAATGCAAGAAATGATTGGCAACAATCAAATCTTATCGAATGCAATGTCCTATGATGAAAAATTTTGCCCAGTTCTACCATCATTGACATAAACAACAACCAACCTAGCAATGAAATTGTTACTAGACCCTCACTCAAACTAATTAGTATCTTACATCAAAGGTCCTCAATTCTATTCTTCTACATCCAATTAGCAATTACATTTTCAATTAAACACGAAAACACAAACGATGAAAACTCCAAACCTTAGAAACGACGTGAAACGTATCGAGGAGAAGCTCCAAAGTGTCCCTGGCGGACGCAGCCTCAGATCTCTGCTTCAAGCCGTTGGTGATGGCGACAAGCGAAACTTGAACGGATCCTCTGAACTGCTCGATCTTCTCTCGGAGCTCCACCAGCGGTGCTCGCATACGCACCACCGCGGAGTCCACATCGACGAGCTTGGTGCTGAGGTTGACGAAATCGGCGTAATCGCGGTTGATGAGATCGATGAGCTCGTGGTTGAGGGAGGAGAGGTAGTTGTTGAGTTCTGAACGGAGAGTGTCGAAGGGGACGAAGGTTCGGAGCTCCGAAATGTAGGATTCGGAATCGAAGTCTGGGGAGAGGAACGATGTAGGTTTGAACCAGAGCGGGTGGGCGCCCAGTGGATCCGAAAAGAGGTCGTTGGCGGATCTGTGTGGCGTCGGGATCGGATCCGCCATTTGCTTCGTCTCTGTTTGGTTGCTTAGATAATTTTGCAGAAGAAATGGATTTGTTTTGTTTGTAGTTAGAAACTTGAGAGGATCAACTGCAACTGCTCGTATCGCACTGCAGGGGAAGCTTACGGGAATTTTACAGTTTATAAAAGTAAAAATTGTATACACATCCTCCATCAACTTTAGCCTGTTTACAAATAATCACTTTTAACTATATTTTCTTTCTATTAGTCCTTAAACTTCTACTATTAGTAGAATCAATCCTTCTATTAACTCTCAAATCACTAACGATAAATAAATCCAACTGTTTATTTCGCTTAAATCCAAATCGTTGATTGCATTTAAAAAAAAGAAGAACAAAGTCTCGAGGCTTGTACACTTCTATTATCCTTTTCTCCCCTTTTGTTCTTCCTCGCCCCTTCTCTCAATCGCTTCTTCTATTCTCTTCTTCTAAGAGGCGTTTGACTCGTGGTGTGCGCGTCTGATGGTGGCACGAACGATTCACGATCTGCAAGTGGTGGTCGATTCTAGAACGATGATGGCGAGACGTGCGAGCTAGAACAAGAGGTTGGACGTGCAGCTGTCGACAGCAACATGGTGGACTATAAGCGAAATGAAGGAGGAAAAGAGGAAAATAGTAGCGTACAAACCTCGAGGCTATGTTTTTATTTATTTATTTTTATAAAAAATAAAACGATGTAATCCATGATTTAGATTTAAGCAAAATGAACTATTAGATTTATTCACTATTAATGATCTAATTGGGAGTTAACATAAGAATTGATTTTACTAATAGTAGGAGTTTAAGGACTAATTATGACCAGAAAATAGTTGAATGATTGATTTTACTGATAATAGGAGTTTAAGGACTAATTGGGAAGAAAAAATAGTTGAAGGTTCCTATTTGTAAATGAGTTAAAGTTTAGGGAGTAGGTATATAAACATTTCTATAAAATTATAAGTGAGTCTACTAACACCCTTTTTTTCAACATTTTTCTAGCATACTCTTTTATTACTAGAGGAGAGAATGGACTCACATAATTTAGAGGAAGTTTTTTTGGTGTACAAGGAAAAGACAAAAACAACTAAGGAACAAAAATTAAGCCTAGCTCATCAGCTAGCAACTTGGAGCCCATATCAGAAAGGGCCTCATTCGAGGTCTTCCAACCCTGACAATGCCTTGATCCATATCGTGCCAGATGATCCACGCAAAAGTTAACATTTTTGAAAAAAAAGCTTTGTTAAGGACACCCCCAAATTTGCTAAGGACACCCCTCGAACAGTACATTTACTAAAATACCCCCAGAAAAGTTTTTTTTTTTTTTTGTCATTTGGTTCATTCTCAAATATGGGCAAATTATTTTCACTCTCGCAAATATCATCTTTGCGAGTGTGTTTTTTTTTAATTCGTGACTCGCAAGTACTCGCAAATATCATATTTGCGAGTGAGCAATTAAAAAAAAGTACACACTGGTTATAACCTTTTAATGCTAATATGTTTCGGACATCTAGAAGGAAAAAAATGGGAAAAAGAACAATGAGTTCAATACAGAAAAATTTATTAATACGTGGATCCATTTTCTGATAAGTAAATGTGTGAAGGTTGTTCCATTTTTTACAACTAGTTTTCTCCCAAATTATACTTGACGCTCGCAAATTAGATATTCACGAAAGAAGGTAAATTTTCGTAAATTAGTTATTTGCGAGAGTGTAAATTTTTGCACACTCGCAAATATCTAATTTGCGAGTTGCTAATTTGCGAGTGGACAAAAAATTTGTACACTCACAAATATCTAATTTGCGAGTGTTATGATTTTTTTTATTTTTTTTTGCGTTTTGCATATATTAGGTATTTATTTTATTTTGTTTGTTTCATTGTAGTGTTATTGGAGATGGAAGACAACAATATGTTTGATTCTAATGAGATTAACCAAACGACAGTGATGGACTGTACAGGAGCATTCACTACTATGGAGATATTTCCTACACGAGATGATTTATTGTGTTGGACTCGAGAGGTTGGAAAACAAAATGGATTTGTTGTTGTCATTGTGAGGTCAGAGACAAGACAAAAAGGCGGACGTACAAAATTAATTCTAGGCTGTGAAAGGAGTGGGAAGTATAAGCCTAAAAAGCATGCATCTTCTAAAGCAACTGGTACTCGAAAGTGTGAGTGCATGTTCATAATTAAAGGAATACCTTTATCGACGACTGAAGGAAAGATTGAAGGATGGATGCTGAAAGTAAGATGTGGATTATACAACCATCGGTTAGCTGAAACTTTGGTGGGTCATTCTTATGTTGGTCGTTTAAGCGAAGAGGAGAAGAAACTTGTTTATGAAATGACCAAGAACAATGTCGAGCCAAAAAATGTTCTATTGACAGTTAAAGGTCGCGATAAGGAGAACCTATCTACAATTAAGAACATTTACAACGAACGTCAAAAGTACCAATCATCTAAGAAAGGCCCTAGAACAGAAATGCAACATCTGCTGAACTTAATACATCGAGATCGATATGTCTCTTGGTATAGAAGACATGACGGTTTGGACGTTGTTAAAGATATATTTTGGGCACATGCAGATTCCGTCCATTTGTTGAATACATTTAACATGGTCCTCATCCTTGACAGTACCTACAAAACCAATAAATATAGGCTGCCACTACTTGAAATTGTTGGTGTTACTTCAACAGAGCTGACATTTACTGTGGGATTTGCCTATATGGATTCTGAAGGGGCTGAAAACTATGTTTGGGCACTAGAGAAGTTAAGATAATTGTTCGTGCTAGATGAGTCAATTCCCCAAGTTATTGTGACAGATAGAGATTTTGCTTTGATGAATACGGTTGCAGTTGTGTTCCCAACAACTCGTAATCTTTTGTGCCAATTTCACATAGGAAAAAATGTCTATGCAAAATGCAAAAAATTGATATCTGATAACAAAAAACTGGAGGTAGTCAAGGATGAATGGAACAATGTTGTTTATTATGCTGACGAGGCTGAGTATGAGCAATGGCTGATGAGTTTTCATGAAGTATGTGCAGAGTGGCCTATATTAATTGATTATTTGCAAAAGACTTGGTTGGATCCACACAAAGACAAATTTGTTGCGGCATGGACTAACCAAGTTATGCACTTAGGGAATACAACCACAAACAGGTATGATCAAACTAGTGTCAAAATTGTTAATGAATCATGTTATGCTATAACTGAAGTTGTTTTGAATGTTTGTTGATAGGGTTGAGTCTCAACATTGGAGACTGAAGAATTTGTTGCAAAACAGCAAGGGTGACATGTGTATGTGTTGGGAGACGATGAATAGCATGCTTACGCTGCAACACAACGAGATAAAGGCATCATTTGAGAGGAGCATAACCGTGATTGAACACTCACACAACATTCTTATGCTTATCAGATTGATTGGATTCGTGTCTCGGAGTGCATTGCAACATATTGTTGATGAGTGGAGCAGAGCGATGAACGTAGGTGTTGATAAATCTGCATGTGGTTGTACTCTTAGAACTACACACGGTTTACCCTGTGCTTGTGAGCTGGCTCATTACAGTATGACGGGTACTCCAATTCAATTGGAGGTAATCCATGTGCACTGGAGGAGATTACATTTTGGCCAACAAGAAGATCAACAACAAACAGACGAAACAGTGTCAGAAGAGGAACTTGTGCTTCAATGGGAGGTATTGATTACCCATTTCCGCACACTTGACATTGTTGGTAAAAGGACACTATATCGCAAAGTGCGAGAACTATGTTGTCCTGAGACAACTTCAATGTGCCCCCCGCCCGGAATGGTGAAGACTAAGGGGGCACCCAAATCCAAAAAGACCAACACGGATGGATTTGATTGTAAACGTGACCCATCTTATTTTGAGCATGTCGATGCAATATACTCTGCACATGAGAATAGTTCTGCGCGTTCTTCGTTGAAATCAACTGCCCAAGCAAAGAGGAGACATTTTCCTTTCTTGAATCAGTTTCTTGTGCAGATTCAGCCATACATTATTGACATAGTTAACGTGGACAGTGATGGAAACTGTGGGTATCGTTGCATTGCAGCATTGCTTGGTAGAACTGAGGATAGTTGGCCTTTAATCCGTCAGGAGTTGCATAAAGAGCTTACGGAAAATGTTGATTTATATGGCCCTCTTTTCGGTGTTCAATTACAAGAACTGAAGTCTTCTTTACGGAACGTGTACGGTGCATGTCACCAAAACAAGTGGATGACACTACCAGAGATGGATCATGTGATAGCAACCAAATATAGGTTGGTCATAGTCTCTTTATCATCTGCCAGTATGACGTGTTGGACATTTTTTCCCCTTAGAGGTGCACCAACTCCAAACCATCCACTCATTTGCATTGGTTTTGTCAACGGTAATCACTGGGTACAGGTAATTGATCTAATATTTTTATGTTTTTATTGTTTATGTTAAGATTAGTCGGTAATTTAATTGTATTTACGTTATTTCAGGTATTTTTGAAGGATAGTTGTCCACTGCCTACCATAGCATCACATTGGCGTGGCTTTTCCCGTCCTGAGGCTTGTTCATGGTCAACACGATATATTAGTCGATTGCAAGAATGGTCTTCAATATTTCCACCGCCTAATCTTTCAAATCATGATGTATACAATCTAATAAATTTAGATGTTGATTGACTAATACACCGTCGTTGTTTGTTGTACCTTTATATTTACATTTACTGTTATTTTATTTTGTATTTCTAAGTTCATTAATAATAAATAATAACAATAACAATAATAATTACATAATCAAAACTAAGTGTTCGTATGAAAATAAATAACAAAAAAATAAAACAACTCAGCGCTCCTGATCCTCCGCTATCCGAAGCACCTCCCGAAAGTAGTCACACATGTCATCTCCCTCCTGTGCGTAATCAACGACCTGATACAGCATGGTGGCAATTCTATCCAACCTGCCTAGCGCATGAACATAAGCCGCCTACAAATGACATAAATACATAATAACATAAGTACATTATATAGAAAAAAAATTAGATGACGTTACGATTGGACATAATATATATAGTGTAAAAACTTATTATTCCTTACCCGAGGGACACAATCAACATGTGCATCATGTGGAGCCTGCGGAGGTGAAGCCTGTGGAGGTGGGGCCTGTGGAGGTATCAACAGTGGATGCGAGTGCCTGTAGTACCAATTCAAGTAATCCGGGGCGCACTCAGCTGAATAACTGACCGACCACAACCGAAATAAGTATCTAATAGAGTACAGGTGAGGGGACATCCAGTTAAGACTAATGGCCTCAGCCAAGGGACGTCGTGGTGGTTGCCGAGGAATCTCCTGCCTAAACTCGAACTGTCGTAGTACTCTCTCAGGTAGGTACGACACTATAGTGTTCCCAAATCGAAGGTACCCCGAAAAGTGTGCCACCGGATTGAAAGGGCAATACTGCCTATATGAGGCCCATGGTGCCCAGCACACGTCATCAGCGGTCGGCGCATCCAGTGCTTGCCTATATGGAAGCACCCTCCCATGACCCCTCTTGCTTCTACAGCGGTTAGCGCGTATACGCGAACCCTCGTAACCCTCAACAAGCCTCTGATCTACCACAGAAGTAGGAAAATACGCGTAGATCCAGGCCTGTCAGAGATAACGAATCAGTTACGAAAACATGTCATAGTTAAAACAATTGTAAATTTAATTTTCTACTTTAATAACACACTGGTACCTGAAAGAGTGTCATGTAACCCTCTAACCCATGACACGCCAACCGAACAAGTGGTATAGGGCTAAAGCTCCCCATGACCACTGTCCCACCTATTCCAACTCACGCAGCAGCTCGATATATTTACAGTCAATACGAGTGCTAGTCTTATCCGTCAGCATAGTCATCTCGAGCAGCACCAGTATGAATGCCCTTGCTGCCTCGTCCATCGGACCCTCAATACTCCGTGTATCATAAAGGTAATGCAGCCAAGATAAACTGACAGATGCTCACCCAGTGCCCGTCACCTCCTCCTGAGCCTCCTCATAAGATACCCCCAACAACGACTGTAGAACTGATATAGCAATATCTATGTCCATCTCGGGGGTATAAACAATGCTCCTCTGATCGGGATGCCCAAAATGCATGACACATCATCCAGCGTGATGGTCATCTCTCCGAACGGAAGGTGGAACGAGCTGGTCTCCCGGTGCCACCTCTCGAAAAACGCTATCAACAGCGAGTTATCTACCATCGGGTAGCTGCAATACATAAGAGGAGACAGACCAACTCGATCGACATGAGCCTGTACTGCAGGTGGTAGTGGCTGACGCTCGCCAAACCACTTCTGTGACTTTTTCCCGTGCGCAAAAACCCTAAGCGGTTCCTCCCGCTCCTGCACACATAAAAATAAACGTCTTGTCATGAATTATACAAAAGTAAAAAGAAAACCTTAAATGTTTTAAAAACAGTAAACAATAATTACCTTTTCGTTCCACAAGCTATAAGCTATGTGGTCCCTGAATGAAGTCAGGTGCGATGTATTGGAAGGTCCTCCAGGAAATGGTCCCACCTCTGCCCATGCATCAATATGCATCTCGTCCTGTTGTCCCTCGTCCTCATGTCCCTCTTCCTGAGGTGGCTCGTACTGAGATGGCTCGTCCTCATCGTACTGAGGTGCCTCGTGCTGAGGTTGAAGTATACGACGTCCCCCTCTGCTCGGGCCAGCTCCACTATCAACCAATCTCCGACGGTGCGAAGCAGTCATAGCATTCCGCTGCTCTCGCCGCTGTCGCTGAGCCTCTGCTCTCGCAGCCTCAACCGCCATCCTAGTGATCTCAGCCTCAGCCTCCCTACCGACCAACCAACCTACTCCCCTGCTGCGCGGCATCACTGAAACATATAACAAATTAAAATCAATATTTTTAAAATAATCATTGTTTGCGAGTGAAAGAAAATTTTCACCACTCGCAAATACCCTGTTTGAGAGTTCAAAAATAAAAAAAAATTCGTAATTACCTAATTTGCGAGTGAAGAAGATATTTGCGAAAAAGCAAAACTTATTTGCGAGATTCCAGATAAAATTTATCAACTCTCTGAAATTGGTAATCTGCAAGGGTAAGAATGGAGGGAAAAAATATTGACTTTTAAAGGTTTTTTTGTTAAGGATATTTTGGGAATTATACTGTTCATAGTGGTGTGTTTAGTAAAATGAGGGATGCCCTTTGCAATCCCCTTGAAAAAAATTAGAAAGCATTACAGTCCAGTCACGTGAAAGCAAATCCATAATCTGACCAATACACGAAGCATGCATGTGGAAATGGATTGAGTCTCTACGTTGCAAAGAGATTACTGCATCCATACAATCAGTTTCAAACCACCTGCCTATAGCCCAAGCTCCAACAAAGAAAAAGACCATGCTTTATAGCTAGAAGCAAATCTCCAGGGCCATGGCAACAAGAAAAACCCACGAGCCACTTGCCTTGATCGGTACGTAAAAGCCCACCTGTGCCCATGCAATTCAAAGGCTCAACATACTCCCATCAACATTCATCTTAATTTAAAGGAAGTTTGGAATAATTTACAAAGTGTTTATTTGGATTTATGAGAATAATCTATAATAATAAACTTATGAAAATAGCTTATAATATTTCTATAAGCTTTTTTTTAACTTATTTAAATAAGTTTGTCAAAAAAACTTATGATAATAAGCTCTTTTTAACTTTTTTTCAAAACAACTTATTGAATAAATACTTATTTAAGATGTTTATCCAAACAGATTTTTAGTAGATTTTACAACAACTCTAAATAATAATAAAGAATATGTTTAAAAAAAAATTAATAAGAATGTATTACTAACATATTTCAGGTTGAATTATTACCTATTTCAATTTTTTTTGAATATTAAGTTACATATCTAGGGATGGTAATGTATAGGATACAGATTGTCTATTATAATACCTATCTTCATACCCGCATTTAAAAAAAAAATACTCGTACCCGGACTCATATTTGATATTCGTCTGAGTAGCAACTTTAATACTCGTACCCTTATCCCATATTCACACCCATTATCCGCACTTTAAAAGAAGAAATTTGTGGATGTATGAATACAAGATAAGAAATTTGTACTGTAAAAAAAATGAACATAAATATGTAATATAAATTAGGCCATTTTAGTATGTTCTCACATTATAGATATACATCATGATATAATTAAGACTTAAATGCAAATGTCTTTGATATATAACATCCAATATTTTCCAAACTAAATATTACAATAAACTTTTGTAATTAGTGGTAAATGAAAATCAAGAAAATAATATGGGTAACTATTAAAAATTATTTACATTTAAATTACTTTTATGAAAATATAGTTTATGATAAAACATAATGATGTAGTTAATCTAGATAGTAACTCTACTTACTTAAAAAAAAGGTTTCCAAAGCAAATAAGCTACAACAGACACACCAACTCAATATAAGCTAAAACTTATATTTGCTATTATAGAAAATATGAATAATTTTTTAAATTACTATTTCAATTTTCTTAATTGATTAGAAATGTCTTTAACAAACAAGGCTGCTTAATACAGTTGATAAATAGCTGAATTCCTTAAAGATATCATTAAGAGTTTAATTCCTATCATATATATGAAAAATGTTTTGATGAAAAAAACAAACTCACTTCGATGATCTCTATAACTCAAAAAATATTAATCTACCACTATCGGTCGGAAAATATTTTTATTCACACACAAAAGGATAAAAAGGAGAATGTCTTCAGCAAGTTTTAGTAGCTTGCAGGGTTTTATTGTGATTTGCCACTATCCATCTCTTTCATCCATCATGTGATTTTATGACCATAAACAAATTTATACACGGTAACGGAGTTTTTATAGTCAGTTGAGATTAAATCTTTTTATGAGCTATCTTAGGGGTACACCCACAGGTCGAATTCATGTATTTAATAAATTAACTAATTATTTTAATTACTGCCCAAAGTTCAAATTCTAATAATCAACACAGAAAACACATCATAACTAGACTAACAGGCCAACATTTGGGTTAAAACTAACATTGACTTTTACATATAACTTTTTTATAAAATAATAATAGAGTAAAAGTAGCTATCAACAATTCAACATAACCTTCGGGGGAGGATAATGCGACTTTGAATAAAATGTTAACTTACTATGAAAAGCATTCAATAAACTATAAAGATGTATCATGAACGCTTTAAGCACTGCAGAATTGCAGTAGTCAAATACAATCTTCATCAATGGCTTGCCTTCCGGGGGAATCAATTTAGAGGGGGTTCTAACCATGATACGGGCATAAAACAGAAAATAGACAGGGTCAGGGTCTACATGCTTATTATTCCAGCAGATCTCAATAGGAGTAACAATAGATATATGCACGAGATTATCTGACTATTTTATCTTTGTTCTTCTAGTCCGATATTTATAACTTTAAAAATAAACAAAAAACTAGACAGACGTTGGATGAGGAGCCAAACAAAAGCAGCAGAACCTGGCCAAAATTCTGAGGCTCTCCACTCCTTTCAAAACCCATCATCCCACATATAAGAAAAAATAACTTAAAAAAAGCTTTCATTTTACAAACGAAATGACTCAACAGCAACCCCTGGTAGCCCTAAAAGATTGGCAACACTACAAAGCGCAGCAAGGGGTGTCTACCAATGTCCAAAGATAAAGCTCTCACATGAAATAGCTGAGAGATTTCTTTATTCTTGAACCACCTTCACCATATAGTTCATTCCATTGTAAAAGCTCGGTCATATTTACTGATTCAGAGGAAACACTTGCACATACCTGACTCAATATAACATACAAAGTTATTTATGAGAAATGGAGGGCCTTGAGAACAGAGAAAAAAGGGGGTGGCATAAAAGGGGCTTTCATTTCGTACCTGTTGATGAGCATATTTAAAGTCTTCCATGTTTAGAGATCGGATGTCCCCACTGTCACATAATGCTGGAGCAGGTCGACCTTCTGCTAGAGCAGCAGCACGTTCCTGTAATGCATCAAACACATTAGATCAAAGTCTCTTTTAAGCTCCCAGGTAGCAAGCACCAGCGCCTATCAACTATAAATACATATGTGCTAAACTGCTAATAACTTAATCTGAAGTGGGTTCAAAGCCAAGAGGCTAAGAACATCAAAAAATAGAAATAGCATTGTCTCCACAAGATCATCATTAAACATAGTGTTTAGAGCAGAATTTTTACCATGTTCAAAGAGCAAGTAAACTTTATGGAATGATCATGCAACCATCCCAACTGTAACTTTACCACCAAAAGCAATGACAAACCCATAGAAGTACAAAGCATAACACTGGAACAACATACAGAGGATTCATACCTTTTTTTCCTTTTCTAGTATCTCTTTAATCGGACGGTGTGCAGCAGTTACACACAAATTCTGCAGTATAAGAGCAAGCATCAATATTGACTACAAATAATAACACCAATTTTAAAAGGATAGGGCAACAGAAAAAAAAAAAAACACCTACAACCTTAAGATCACTTCCAGAATATCCATCAGTCATACTTGCAACTGCATCCAAATCAACATCAGGGGACAATTCCTCTTTTGCAAGTATAACTTTCAATATTTTTGCTCTATTAGGAACATCTGGCAAATTTACCATCAATCTGCAGAAGATCAAAGATTACAAAAACTTCAACACGTGCTAGTGTTCTTTAGTGCCTCTCACTCAAAAAAATGGAAGAGAAGGGGAAATTAAAGCACAATCGAATATGGTATTCACCTCCGTGGCAGCCTCCTTATGACAGCCTCATCTAGGTCAAAAGGCCTATTAGTGGCTGCAAGCACAAGAACTCGCTCAGTTTCCTTTGTCCGTAAGCCATCCCAATTCATCATGAATTCATTTTTCATCTTCCGCATGGCCTCATGCTCCCCTGGATTTTCCCTCCGGCCCAACATACTGTCAACCTAAAAAGAAGCTAGTTAAGTTATATCTGATGAATCAATACAAACGAAAACCATTTTATGTGAAAGGCTTACTTCATCGACGAATATAACACTAGGAGCAATTTTACTCGCCAGAGAGAAAACAGCTTTCACATATTTCTCACCCTCACCAAACCACTGAAGAAGAAAAGGGTCAAGAACATAAGTTGACATGCATAACAAACTAATAAGGTGAGATTAAAATACACCCAGTGAGGCACAAATCGAACCTTAGACGTAATACTTGACATAGAAATGTTGATGAAGTTTGCACCAGCTTCAGTAGCAATTGCCTTTGCAAGCATTGTTTTACCTGTTCCAGGGGGACCAAATAATAGGATACCCTTGCACGGCTGCACAAAAAGCAAGTCACAGTCAGAAATCAGAATGGATAATATTTTCACAAAGGGCATGCTAGATGATCACCAAAATTTTTATATCAAATTTTATTAATTGCACTGTTTACCACAATATTTCAACGATTATGGAAATTTTAGCTCGCCTAAAAATAATTTCTGGAAACCAGTAGCCTATCACAAATACTTTGAGCTTTCATTGTTTTATGGCAGATTTCAAACAACAAATGAGTTACATATCTCGTAGAGGCCAATATCACATAACACATACAAAAGCTACAAATCCCCAGATGTCAAGTAGGTCAATCCAACAGCATTGAAGAAAACATATTCGGCCAATTCTTCTTCCTTCCTTTTTCCCCTCTTTTCAGGTGGGGTCAGGGGGAGGCATCACAGGATCAAAGCCCATTAAAAGCATATCATAAATAAAATCAATCAATCCATGAAAAACTCAACAAACTAGTAAAAAAAAAAAAAAAGCATGTAATAAAAATAACAATACTGATGGGATCCATCTCAAATACAGTCAGCTGACATAAAGAGCAGAAATGAAAACCTGTTAATAAAATGAATTTCAATCTGTAAAGGAAGCAAAACCTTGGTTAATTGTCCCTTGCAAAACAGCTCAGGCCTCTGTAAAGGAAGCATCACCAACTCCTTCAGTGTATCCTTGACATTTTCGAGAGCTCCAATATCATCAAAAGTAACATCAATGTCACTAGGTGGAATAACATCAGCCAAAAGCCTCTTTTCAAACTCATTTTCTGTTACAATATCCTGATTTCAGATCAAACAAAACAACATGCATGATGATTTAGAATAGTAATCATGAAAGAAGTTGGTTAAACTCTCCCAACAGAATAACTTATAAGGAGCAAAAGTGAAACAAACTTCTAAGTAGCAAAAGAGCATCAATCACCTTAAGAGACTTCTTCAGGCTCTTTGACTCATTCTGGATAGACTGCAAGATCCCAATTCCATACTGGATGCTGGTAGAATAACACAGTGATGCGACCATTATTATAAAATTGTAATACAGTACACAGTATTTCAAATAACAAGCAATGCAAGTTGGAAAATACCTATCACAAGACAATACAAGCTTTGAATCAGGATCAGCTTTAGAATTCTGCATAAGATGGTGGCTTAAAGCCCAACCGATTATCTTCTCTGCATCTGCAGTGTAGCAAACATAATATAAGAGAGAGATTTGAGTGGCAAATCCTATACCACATAATGGTAGAACGTACTTTCATTTGTAAGTGTCTGATCTTTAATGCACAGGGTCTCAAGTCCTTCGCATTCCATTCCGCAACGGCCCAAAACCTATAAATAAAATTTGATAGACTAATTACTGTCAGCTAAGAACACCACAACTGCAACTGTAAACAATCAAACATTTATAATACTATACAGTTCAACATTTGTGTTAAGTAATCCTATTATGTATCACTGTACAAACAAAACAATTGACCTTACAGGACTTTGGACTTTCAACTGAATTCATAAAAAACAAATCTCTGAAGATTGGCAGAGTTAGAATTTTAGAGGAGGACTAACACTAAAACACCAAATGAATCAAGGGTCCAAAGGCTCCTATCTAGAAAAACTGAAAATGATGAATCAAGCAAAGGCCAGAAGGTACTCTAACTCACTAGCTTCCGAGTCTTAAATTTTTACAAAAGTGAAAGTGAAAGTTCCAAGTAAAATATCAGCCTTAAATTGAGTTAAAACTTTGAATTGGAAAATTATGCAAGGTGGATGAGAGATGACAGCGACGAGGTAAAGCCTCTCAGGGAAAAAAAGAATCCCCCACCCACCCAAACATCCTTCCAAAACCATCATCCAAATCTTATAAAACAGTGGTCTGATGAACATATATCCTCGGGAAATAAACTTCCACTGGGAAGCATAACTTGCAATGATTGTTCGACTGGTATCCCATCCCTTCATATCTTTTTTTTTTTTATAGGCAAATGTTAATTGTTAGTTTGTTATGTTAGTGGGGGTTGGGAATCGAATCCAACACCTTATATCTCTCACTTCTTTGTCCCACACCCCAAACCACCTTGACCACCTTATGACTCCCCCCATCCCTTCAGATCTAAATCATACTTACTTTGAATTACTCCGTACCATAATTACAGTCTATAAAGGAAAATGCCATATAGCCACTGACCCAAATTTTTTTTGCGCAAAATATGTAGGTATTAAAGTAAAATACATTTCCATCAAGCTGTCGGAATTAAAATTATAAGAAAACACAAGGTACTTACCGTGCGCAAGTGATGTAAATTTCCTTTGATTTTAAGAGTCTCAACATCTCGATCCAGTTGCTGCTTCCAAGATGCTAGAAGTGCCTCATCCTATAACAGGAAACATATTATGAATATTATATAAGAACAAAACTAATGATAGACAATCCACTGAACATACCTGTGGCATGTGAATTGTAATTTTATTTGGGAAAAGCTTAGTCAAGGTTTTGTTTGGCTTTGGGACTTCCTTCCCCCTGTCATTCAATCGTCCGAAACCATCCTGAAAAAATTAAAGACATAATGTTGCTATAGCTGTCAAAACCTGAAAGATTGCATGTAATAAGATGCACAAAATACAAGCATGTACAGGTAATTCCTGTTTCTCTCTTTCAAATAGAAGAGGAAATGAAGTCGAGAGGAGACATAATCATTACTGGGAAAGCCAAGTCAAGAAGGGCAGTCTGATTGCTACCAAATTTTGTAAAGAGCAAACCCCCAGGATGCGACTGCAGGGAAAGAGAAAATTCAAAGGATCAAATATATAGGATATCCAATTCGTATCTTACTTCACTACAACTACAATATACATCTTTCTTAGTTTCTCAACTATTATAAAACAAAAATATATATAAAGCTCATAACTACTAAAAAATATAGATCTTCAGAGACTGATTTATTCTTCTCAGCAACATGCAAATAAACCAAATGATATGCATGCAAGACTTTCAGGGTCAATGGGCTGTTGGGTCTTAGAGCTTCTAATCCATCAATGTGCATGGCACTTTAGCATTACAAAACAGAGTTATGATTTGACAAAAAGGTTAAATTAATCTGTAAGTTTTTGGGAGATTTTCAATTAGATCCCTATATTTTGAATCTTGTAATTGGGTCCCTAAAGTTTCAATAACTTTTAATTGGATCCCTACTATTAGAGCACTGTTAGAAATATAGCGGTGCTCTAATGGTATTAGGGTAGGCTGGATTCAGGAACTCAATCAGAAATTCGTGAAAGTATCTGGCCCCAATCACAAACTTCTTGGATCCCTATAGTTCCAAAATTTTCTAAATAGGTGCCTCAATCAGGCCTATCATTGAAAAATTATAATAGTTCCCTAACAGCATGGACCCTATCACAAACATTAAAAGCATAGGGACCTAATTAAAAAAAACCCAAATAATATAGGGACCTACAGATTAATTTACCCAAAAAAAAATTTTACCTTCTCCTTTCGACCGTCAGTGTGAGTGTGTGAACCTATAACCACCACATTGTCTGGAAGCTTTTCAAGCCTACTTTTAAATGATTGGGGATCTCCATTTCCTACTACAGACTTATCGGCATCCTTCATGAATAAAATGAATGGTGCACTTCTGCTCTCACTGAAAACAACCTGACACAAAAAGTATAAAATCTTAGTGTAACATTGAACCAAAAAAATGATTATAACACTATTAGACTATAGAGCAAAGTGAAAGGCAACCTCAAACAACGAATTAATAAGTAATTTGTCCAGTTCTTCCACACCACTGTTTTCCAATCGAAGATCGGTGACTGGAAACAGAAAAAGACACCTTCAAAAACTAGGACCAAAATATGCTCAAAGATACAAGAAAATAGAATATCCAAAAATATAAATGTTGTAGTAGATGGGTAATGTCTCACCATTGCAGAAAAATCCTTGACCTCCCTCACAGACACCTCCAAGATCAACTCCATCAGGTACGGGTTTATCAAATCTCACACCAATTTTTGACAAGGGATTATTATCAAACAGTAAGACAACCTTCCCCCGACTTCCATTAGGTGGGCCCCTATATGTGAAATTGCTAATCAAAATTATTATTAAAAAATAGAAACAGTTGCACTTAGTTTGGAACTGGTGAAAATGGAGAAATTGGTTGAGAGGAAAACAAGAGGGAATACGGAGGAATGGACTGGAAAAGAATATTTGACTTACATTCTACTGAAAATAGAGAGAAACTGAAAGTGAGTGAAAAATAAAATTGCTTATAGAATTCTAAGTTACACACAATCTTAAAATATCATATTAATACAAAGATAAGAGATGGGTGAATATTTAATTTGTAATACCTCGTGTTCATCACTTCTATTCTATCACTCCTATATGAGATCCAAACAAGAGAAGAAGAAAAATTCTAATACCCCATTTTCACACTTCTATTTTATTTCCCCTCAATTTGTTCCTACCACATTTTCCCCCATCCAATGGGTTTAAGTAGCAACCAAAAGGGAAGACCAGGAGAAGGAGACATCATTATATACAGAAGAAATACAAAAGAAGTTATGCGTGAGCAATCATTAGCTAGAAGCACCGTCTCTAACCCAACAGCCAAAAGATTACATTAGTTCCAGTCTTTCATCACAATGCAATCACCATAAATAATTTCCCTCCTCTCCTCCTGCTGTCCCAATCTCCCATCAGTGGCATAATCTATTCATTTTCAATCATATACAAATAGGGATGGCAATGGGTATCTTACCCGGTGGGTAACCACAAAAATTACCCACGATAGGTAGGGTAATTACCCGCACAATGGGTACGAGGGCGGGGACGGGTACCTTAGTATCCACCCCTCCCCATATCCGCATATATATATTAAACTTGGGTTACTTCTTTGGTGATCCTGGAACTAATTCCTTAGTGTGAAAGATGTTTTTCATGCAAACCTACCATATGTAAAATAAATACTATTGCCTTGTTATTATACCAGTGAACTTGTTTCTTATATAATTGAACCAATTGTCTAGACAATGTTGGAGTGGCCGATGGCCGAAAACTATGCTAATTCATAGATTTGTTATGCTATGAAATTATGTAGGTTTCAATTACTAAAACTTACTGCACGGATGAATATATCTATTAAATTAAAAAATTAATTGAATTGAAATGAAAGTTAGCTTATTACTTTCCTATTATTCCTGAGTTCCTAGAGCCGTTCAATTGTTCATCACTTGATCCTATCCTTCCTGAGTTCCTATTCTTCCTAGTCCTATAGATCCTAGCGTAGGACTTTAATAATATTCTTTTTTGTTGTATACTATCATGATATTTTAGACTTTAATAATGTTTTTATTTATTTATTGATTTTTTTGTTAATTAAAGTGCGGGTAATGGATGCGGGTATGGGTATATAGGTACCCAGCGGGTAAGGGTACGGGTACTTCAGTTGCTACCCACACAGGTATGGGTCCGGGTACGGATATTTTTTTAAAACACGGGTATGGGGACGGATATAGTACCCTACCCATTGCCATCCCTATATACAAATTGCCATGTCATAATCATGAGTAACCATGGTATTGTGCTGTTCCTGTTACACTTTAATTTAGCCAATGAAGATCCATCCATTACACTACCGTATCATACATAAAAAGTAGGACTTGCATAGGTGCTCAAAACATAGTTATTAATCCCAGATAGCGGCACGTAGCGGTTGACCCCAAAAACACTACAGCAGGATAGCACATAGCAGGATGGCCACCATACTAAAGTTTTCTATAATAGTTAAATAATTTATACTACATAGATATAAACAGCATTATCAATTGCACGCTATAGCAGCGAGGCAGAGCGGGTGGTGGCGGCTTCTCAGGCAGCGGGGCAGAACGTTTTGCAGTCACGGCAGTAGGGGCCGCTATCGTGGCGGAAATAGCGCCAAAAAGCGGTGGAACGAGCGCTCCTAGGCCGCTATTGTTTCATGGGCAGAAATTCCATTTTTGCCCTCGAATATTTCCATTGGATGCCACTTTTGAGGTTCGGGTTTTCGGCCAAGAAATTTTTATTAGGGTTCCGAAACCCACTGCTTTCATCGCTACTCTCACTTTTACGTTGCTCACTTCTCTTCTCTGAACTCTCACTTCTCTCAACCCATCTCAGTTCTCAGTGCTCATTGTTCTCGGTTCTCCCTCTCAAGTCTCGACTCTTAGTTAGGACTGTCATCTCTGGCGAGTTTCCGGCCAGAGTGGGTGCTCTCAATTCTCAATCCTCCCTCTCAACTCTCAGTTCTCAGTGCTCTCGGTTCTGCACTTTGCAGCCACCGTTCTGCACTTTCCAGCCAAGGTGGGTGCTCTCAGTGCTAAGTCCTCGGTGCTCTCAGTTTGTACACTTTCTCAGTTCTCAGTTTCTACACGTTCTGGCTTCTGAGTTCTCATTTACTCAGCCTCTACACTTATTTGTTTCCTTGACTTTTGCTGTTATTAAACTAGTATGCTTTGCTTAGAACCTATGACTATTTATTATGAATTGTGAATTATGAATATGTCATGAATTTTGAGTATTTTTAATTTTTTTTTAGCATGTATATATGTATATAGTATAAAACTATATATTATCTAACCTGTATAAAAAACCTAAAATAGCGGTCATCCCGACCGCTATGCGCTATAGCGTTTTTGGGATCGGCCGCTACACGCCGCTATCCGGGATTGAAAACTCTGGATATAAATGATCAAAAGTTTAAAAAAATGACTCGAAATTCATGGCATATTCAGAATTAATACAAAAAAAGTCATAGGTCTTAAGCAAAACATACAAGTTATAACAACAAAAGTCAAGGAAACAAATAAGTTTCAGCCTCTAAAGCAACCTGCAGGACAGTGAGAAGACAAGCAAAAACAGAGCAATTGGCCACAAAATGCAAAGCCGATGGACAAAAAGGGTAGGTTCGCCAGAGAACACCAGGTACAGGCCATAAAACACAAGGTCATGGCCGAAACTCGCCAGTAGCAGTGAAAGGAACGCACGTACGAGAATGAGAGATGAGAGGCACGAAGGGTTTTCTCCCAACCTTTTGAAACCCTTTCTTTTGACCCAAAAACCCTAAATTAACTCCCCCCCCCCCCAAATGCCTTTTAATGTTCAGATTTGAGGCATCGAGCGGAAATGCCACGATTTCCGTCGCTATAAATAATAAAGTTCTATATTTCATCTGACAAATCCAAGAAAATGTACACAACAATGTATGTCAATGTGTAAAACAGAAATCAATTCAGAAGATTTTACTACAAATTTGTACCTTGAAGATGTCTGATACAAGCCACAAGAAGATGAACAGCTAAATTTTACCCTATCACCTGCATGATTATATATGGAAATTACCAACACTTCGAGACAAAATCAAAGCACTTTAAAGATGGAAGAAAATAACAAGAGGACGTACCTAATTTAAACAAGCAATTTTTAGCTGTCCCATAGGTAGATGGTATGTTATCAGTTTCCAACTTAAGTTGAGACTCAAGGCCAGATGATATAGGTGCATTTGAAGAGCTAGGTGTATCTGTTACACTAGCTAAAGGGTCCGTGCTACTAGCCAAATCTGTGGCTGTAGGATTTTGTTTGGTACAGCTGCAGGATTTTTCAGCATTAAATCCATCTTTGAGTAGCTCAGCTTCCTTGGAGGATAAACCCTATCATCACAGAGCAAATAAAGATTCATTATCAGAGTTTTCACTCAAAAATATTTCAAGGACACATCAACAAAAGAAGCATGCATGGCTTAATCCCAATATCAGACCAACAAGGAAGCTTTATCTTACACCCAAAAGCAAATGGCTATCAAATATGAGCAATTTAGCTCCAAAATATTTTGCAAGTGCTTTTGCCAACATCTCCTGATAGATTTCTGACCCTGAAAAAACAACGAAAATTGGCAATTTGGGGAAACAATTAAAAAACGAAGGGGAGCAGTAATATAATACCCACACACCTGCAGGTCCCGAGAGTAGAATACGAGGATTTATGGTTGTAAGATCTGCAGTGTACTTTTCATGTTCTTTATGCCTGAGGTGTATAAAGCAAGCTGCCACTAGGACATTTTTTGTATTCTCACTGCAAAAAAATCCATTAAAGGAAGGAGCTATAAGAATGACTCCAAGCACAATATGAGAAAAACTCAATCAAGTCACACAAATAAAAAATAGTCTTAATTTCATTTAAAAAATGAATCACAGCAACCTCAAGACATACTTCCAAATTAAATGCCAAGGTCGATTGCTAAGTTCCTAACATCATAACATCCTAACCATATAGACATTTTAAGAAAAGAATGTGACAACATGCAAAGTGAAAGCTAGTAATTAATTCAGAACCATCATTTATAATTAAAGCAGCACTCCATAAATTCAAACCCAACTCAAATGTTAAAAAAAGAAAGACAGCCAAACTAATTGCACATATAGATTACAAGATAATATACCTTAAGTAGTACGGGAAGGTGTCGAAAGACACATCTATTTCTTTTCCATCCAGTATTGCAGCACAAACATCTTCTCTAAACACTGCACAACGCACAGATGTACCCGAAGTCAATGCGGCCTGCATATCCCCCGTCCCGTTACTCTCTTCCAATACCTGTTTACAGATACTTTTGCTCAATTTCAGTTTACAACTAGGTCGAGCTAAGATCCTGAAGAAAGGCCTTAGGGAATCATTCACCCCAGAGAGTTTTAGATTGCCTGCCTCTGTGCTAGCATCTGGATTGCAATCCATTGGTGAATCCTTGTTGCTTGCTCCAACATCAGCTACTTTATCACTCCGCACATTTGGAGTTGATTCTGAGCCATCAAGCTCAATTTCTGTACCATCATGAAGAACAGAATGACTAGAGACGTCAGTACCCTGGTGAGGTTTACTGGAGGTTTCAGGTGGAGATTTCCATCTTGTAAGGTCCTGTCTGAGGCTAGAAAGAGAAGCCAAAATAGAAGCCCCAGCCACAGCTGAATCATCTCCAGTTCTCCTTTCAAGCTGCAGAAATTTCCCAACACCACTCTGAACTTCTGCACCCTTAACTGCAACCTCAGTATTTAGTTGCTGAAAAATCTAGGTTGAAAATAAATTAAGAAAATCACCCATGCAAAGACAAATAAAAACAAGACCTTGAGAACAAGGAAATAATAATAATTGAAAAATAGTATAACCGATACTTCTCATGTCAAGAAGAACTTGGGGGGATCACATTCAACTGAATGAACTAAAAGGATACATAAGAATGATTTCCCATCAAACCAAAAACCACCTCATCACCCGAGTTAAGCACACGGTTGCTATTCTTCTTGACAAGTGTCCCATTCACTAGCAGCGATCCTTTGCTGCCGGTACTTTCTAGCACAGCTAAAGCGCTTCCCTCACCCTGATCATTTGCAGAAACAACAGTAATCATACTGCACACGACTTCAGATATAGTATTAAAGGCATGGTTTTAAATTGTAGCCTTGTCATATTGTGATTTTGTATGTCTCTGTGACCGCATTACGACAACAATTGCAGCCACATCAGCTGTATTTCCGCAAACTTTTCTGGAATTGCAGTAAACACAACGCAAATGGGACCATAACCGCAATTTAAAACCATGTTTATAGGGATTATTGGATTAGAAAACTTCATGAAATAGTAACCAGGTAAAATGATCCATTAGCATAGCTTAGGTTTGTGCTTCGAAAGGAGCCTAACCACACACACGATCTTATCAATGTTCCAAAACTCCATCTAGAAACCTTACTCAAGTCTTCAGAAGTACCTGGGTATGCTTGATCTTGCATAAATTTCCACTTATAGTCTGATCTTTCAGTTGAAAGTTGCAATTCCTACTAGAACCAATAGTGAAGTTCTGCGTGCAAACGGCAACATTTGGATTCTGCAACAATAACAAAAATTCCAAATTAACATGTTTTGAACTAAATAAATCTCACCCGCTACACATGGAGTCAACACTCCGAAGTGTGACCACAACGAAATTACCTGTGCAGACTGAGACAAGAGTCTGCACCAGGGAGCTGAACTCTCAAAATTAGGACTTTGTTTCTGATATATACTCCATGAAGAGAACGAACCCTTGGCCTTATCAATCGGTGGAGAACCTTCAGAGCAAAATTCATGAACCAATTAGCTATTCATTATCATTCAAAAAAGTCGAAAATTGGATATAGAAAATCTGAGTGCTAACATAACATGTACCATCAACAATCGGCACCGCCACAGCCACAGTCCCAGCCGGGGTAGCATCGCCTTTGCCAGAACTCACAACATCGGTGGCACCAGCTCCGGCGATCTGAGCATCACCAGAGCCACATTCTCCGGGATCAAGCGCGGGCTCTGGAGTAGGCAATTCTTTAGAATTTTCCACCGCCGGCATCGGTTTCTCCGACGAACTGCCATTGTCCACCTGGAAAAAATCCGAACAAACCCTAAAACACTACTAGCGAGAAGAAAACAGGTTTGACGCTTCAATTCTTCAACATTACTAACTAGTGAGAACAAACTTAGAATTCAACCATTTAGATACAATTCATTCAAAAAATGAGAGAGATAACGGAAAACGAAAAGGGTAGAACCTTTTGACGCTTTGGTGAAGGAAATTTATCTTCGGAAGAGGAAGATCTTTTGGTATTATTGGCAGAGAGAGATCCACTGCGTCTCGTGGAAACCATGCTTCTTCTCTCTTCTTTCTGCTTCTCTTTTTTGGCTTCACACCTCTCTGTTTTCAGTATATATTGAGAGGGGATATAAATGATTTTACATTTTTTTGTTAAAATATCTTTTTTATTAGAGCAAATGCTTATTTACGTCCCAATAATTTTTGGGATATCATTTTCCCTCCCCGAAAAAAAAAAAATTCATCGAATAGTTTCGAAGAATGATAAAAGAGAAATATTTTAATCTTTTCATTTTCCATCATGAACATATCATTAGAATAATGATGTATATCGTTAGTCTATCAGGTGCCCATTTAATAGTTCATACATGCATAATAGACCATAATAATAATTATTCGTTGACCCAATTAAGTCCCCAACTATTATTTAAGCAACCCAATTTATTTCTTAACAATTTCTATCGTGGGACACATTAGTCCTTACATATTACAAGCAACACACCACATGCACCAGATGTACCACACAAGATGCACCAACAGAGGTCATATGGACCAGTTTAATAGACACTTGGACACACTGAGGATATATATCAACACTCTAACGTTATGTTTAGGTAGAGGGACCGACGTGACCCTCTTTTGTCATTGTCGGGGACTATTCGGTGAGTTTTTTTTCTCTAAAACAAAAAATGCTACCTCAAACATTGTTAGAAACTAAAATGGACATTTACTCTTTTTATGATAGACTAAAGGGACAATTTGATCCCTCGAAATGAAAATAATATGAGAACATTTTTTTCTTCAAAAACAAAAATTAATCATTTATTTCATAATTATATTCATAAATACGAGTTATGTTAGTTTTTTCATTTAATTTCAACATCTGTTTATTTACTTACATTATCATGCATGATCTATAGTGATCCTTGCATGATTTAAGATAAATTTTCATCATTAAAAATGAATGAAAAATAAAATATATACACGATTTTAAAACAATCAATTTACATGCATCAAAATCAAAATATTTAAGCCCTACCCAAAATATCACATTAATAATGAAGAGAAAAAATTGTAAAAGATCTCGATCCATTCCATGTGTGCCTTTGTGGTTCAGTTTGGGTCTGCTTTTCTGAGTCGTCTGACTCTGATAGTCACGTATTCATTACGTGGAATTTTTTGCAGCCTGAAACTGACCATTATAATAAAGTAAGGCAAAGCTCAGTTTCGAAGCCACTGTGCATACCGTACAGCTTGATGTTTTTATTAATTTTTTAACTTTACAGCAGTGTTAGTTACTGAAAACAATATCACTGGATTCTCTTTTTTTATACAGAATATTTATATTTATACGTCTTTTATATATTGGAAAAGAATCTTTACAGGTTTGAAATCAACGAATAAAATTTCATTTCATCATTTTACTTAGATTAAATTAAGATTTTGGTCAAACAGCTTCTATTTAATTTTATTTAATTCTTGTAATTTTTTAATTGAGTATTCATATTTATAAATGTTTTTAATATAGTCTGGTTATGAGAGTCCAATATAACATTGTTAGTATGCTAGTCTACAAACTACAAAGTGTTATTTTGTCTAATAAAGTGCTATTTTAGTTACTTATTTTTTTTGTTTTAGGTGTGTTTGGTTCCATATTTTTGTCCATCAAATGTACGTTCATTTTGGTCAAATGTGATTTCATTTGTTGACCCAAAAATTCGCAAAATTGTGAAAACGTAATTGTGGTTTGTGGAGCATCAAAATCGTGTGAAAGCTGAAGCAGCATCGATTAGCTTATGATTTAGGGGAAATTGATTTCACATTTGAGCTAAAGGTATATTCTCCTATTCACTCTTCCTTTCAATTCCTTTCAACAAATGTTATATGCATTTATCGTGCTATTTGGTAATTATATATCCAAAAACAATTTTGATTAACACTATCCAAACAATGTTACTTTGTCAACATCACTTTTTTCATAAATGTATCCAAACATATATCACTTCACTTTCAACTCAATTTCACCAATATTAATTTTATAAAATCAACTCAACAACCATGTCAACATCTATTTACAGACATGCCACATCCACATCAGCATCACCCATAGGTGGCATCTCAACGAAAAAGTGTCAGCTCAGATGCCATATAGTCACGTCAGCAAATTCCATTAAAGTTTCTCCCTTTTAATCCTTGTCTTCCCTCCAAAAGGGTGAGTTTGGAAGGGAAGAAAACTGTTAAAGCAATTGTGGATTTTTCCTCCCCCTTCCATTCATCTTTTCCATTAAAATCTATCCATACTCCATTTGAAACAGAGTATGGTATCCAAGTAGTGGCCCAAACACGTTCATTTATCTCTCGAATGATTAACTTCTCTGAATGAAACTAGAGGAAACAAGGTGTGCTTGATAGCAATACTAATATATATGGAGTAAACCTCCAATTCAAATTCAGTTCTCGAAAAATTATGATGTCATTGGATAGGTTCTTTGAAGTTTTTTTGTCAGCAATTAAATACTTGAAAGATATAAAATAATATGAAATTTCAAGTATTTTTGTCACCAATTAAATCTTTAGAATGACCACTGTTTGATATTTTAAATCTTTTAAGGACTTAATTGACGATAAAAAACTTTCAAATTAAGACTTATCCGACAATATCATAATCCTTCGAATAGTCAAATGTTAAGGATTCTAGTAAAATATTAGGCTTAATTGCACTTTTGGTCCCCCAGGTATCACGATTGTGCAATTTTGGTCCCCCGGGTTTTAATTGCGCCAATTGGGTCCTCCAAGTATCACGATTGTGCAATTTTGATCCCCCAAGTTTCAATTGCGCCAATTGGGTCCCCTGCGTATCATGATTGTGCAATTTTGGTCCCTCAATTATCATGATTGTGCAATTTTTAACGTCAGTAGTCTAGATAGGACACGTGGGACTAATTTGACACTTGGTGAAGTCAACTTGACAGTTTACAGGACATTCTTATAAGACAACATTGCCATATCACACAATTTAATGATCAAATGTACGTCATTAAATGTCACATAAGAATGACACGTAAGCTGTCAAACTAGTCTCATTAAGTGTCAAATCAATCGCACATGTGCTTCGTAGACTGTTGATGTTAAAAGTTGCACAATCGTGATACTTGGAGGACCAAAATTGCACAATCGTGATACTTGAGGGTCAAAATTGCACAATCATGATATGTGGGGACCCAATTGGCACAATTGAAACTTAGGGGACCAAAATTGCACAATTATGATATTTAGAGGACCCAATTAGCGCAATTAAAACCCGGGGGACCAAAATTGCACAATCGTGATACCTGAGGGACCAAAAGTGCAATTAAGCCAAAATATTATGTAGATACATTGTTTACTTTCTTCTCTCAATATTGTTGAAATTAGTTATTTACACCAACATGTTTATAAAATAATTATAGATATCTAAGCTTGAACATATTATGAAAATTTAGATTTAATTTTGACTTGTCTATTTGTTAGTACAATACTATAAAGACTGACTATCCTGTTTGAAACTATGATATTTTGTCAAACATTGGTGGTAGATATCTAGTGTTTCGACTCACGGGAAACAATAACTCCGAGAATAATTTCATTAGATGAATCTCCAATTACAAGAGGTAGATATGACTTATTGAATGCAAGCTAGGGTACAAGTATGAATCCTAGACTAAGGTGTGTGTAAAGAGAATCAATTCCTTTGTGAGGAATTAGACGTCTTCTTATATAGTCTCTTTGGTGGACTTTTAGGAAGTTAGAGACCTAATTTGCTTAGCCTTCAAGGAATTGGGCTTCGTCCAATTTTGGGAGGAACATCTAGGTTTCTTAAGCATGTTATCAGAGGTTCGATTCCTGTTATGTGTATAAAAAATGCTTTATTGGGATAGACAAAATCCACATCGATAATTTCTACATCTCAAAAGAAATTAATCTTCAGCTATCGATTGAAGATACTCTCGTGCAGGGACAAAAAAATAGTGTTATGCCTTAAATCACCCACGTGTGTTGGTTGGAATAAAAGATTCAGATTTTGTAAGTATATAATATATAGGTTAAAATAATAATTTGGTCCCTATATATAACACAGATTCTTCATTTAGTCCCTATATGTAAAAATTTTGGATATGAGTCCCTATATGTGTAAACGTTAGCAAATTTGGTCCCTATATGTGCAAACGTTAGCAAATTCGTCCCTGCTGTCAGCAAATTGGTCCGTATACATGACACAAATTTTTGATTTGGTCCCTCAACCTGAAAAAAAAATTAAATCGTTCCTTATATGTGCAATCGATGATAATTTTGTCCTTACCGTCTATCCAGGAGATCGGACCCAAGTAAAAATTCTTTTCTTATTGAATATTTTCTATATATTATATCAATCTATTTCTTCTATTGAGAGTAAAAGTTGTATGATTTGGTCCGTAAATGGTTTTATGTTTTGAAATTGTTCAAGTTGACTCTCAATAGAAAAAATAGATTGATATAATATATGAAAAATAATCAATATGAAAAGAATTTTTAGTTAGGTCCGAGCTCCTTAGCAGACAATAGGAACAAAATTATTATCGATTGCATATACAGGGACCAATTTTTTTTTTTCAAGTTTAGGGACCAAATCAAAAATTTGTATCACAAATAAGGACTAATTTGCTGACGGCAGGGACGAATTTGCAAATGTTTACACATGTAGGGAACAAATTTGCTAACATTTACATATGTAGGGATTCATTTCCAAATTTTTTACATATAAGGACTAAATCAAAAATCTGGGTCACGTATAGGGACCAAATTATTACTTTAATCTAATATATAATATTAGTTTCAATTTACAAAATAAAAGTCTTAATCGAACTTTTGGTCTCATAAATATCACGATTGTGCAATTTTAGTCACTTGGGTTCTAATTGCGTCAATCAAGTCCCTCAAGTATCACGATTGTACAATTTTAGTCCAGAAGTTTCAATTGCGCCAATTAGGTTCCCCAGTTATCATGATTGTGCAATTTTGATCCATCAAGTATCACGATTGTGTAATTTTTGACGTCAATAGCTTACGAAGTACACGTGGGACTGATTTGACACTTAGTGAGGTCAACTTGACAGCTTACATGTCATTCCTATGTGACACTTAATGATGTGCATTTGATCATTAAAGTATATGAGATGTTAAGAATGCCACATAAGAATGTTCTGTAAGCTGCCAAATTGATCTTATTAAATATCAAATCAATCCCCCATGGACCACGTAGGTCACTAGAGTTAAAAATTATACTGTCGTGTTATTTGGATGATCAAAATTATATAATTGTGATATCTTGGGGATCCAATTGATGTAATTGAAATTCGGGAGATCAAAATTGCACAACCATGATACTTGAGCTATCCAATTGACGCAATTAAAATCTGAGAGACTAATCAAAAGTAATTAAGCCAAAACAAAAAGTAAGTCATGTCTTGAGTCAGGTTTATTTATTTATGAATTATTTATTTGTTTGTGGGTAAAAGAGTTAACCAATCCTAAGTAAATGATGAAATTATCCTTGCCGATAACTATAACACAGGGATGTATCGTGGTGGAAGATGGGAATGGATGATCTCAAGTGTTTTATTTGACTGGATCTATAAATACGTGTGTATCAAGATGTGGTTAGCCTGCACGGTAAGTGACTCAGATATATTAAATAAGTCATCAGGAATTTGAATCATGATTTTTGTGTATGAAAAAAATTCAGTTAATAGGGAAGAACCATCTTGTGTATCCAACAAATTCCTCGACGAAAATTAGTCACTGTTAATGATAATAAATGCTTCATATCTATGTGATCCTAATAAAAAAAAAAACATTTAACAGCCAACAATTTTTATGGGGTGAGGAATCAAATCTCATCTCATATGGTATAACACCAAATAAGAATAGGAAAATGAAATGAGAAACGGATGGGTGTATGCTGATAATAATAAGAAGACATGAAAGATGAAAAAGGGAAAGAAAGGTATACTGCAAAGAAAGACGTGAAGAAGTAGATCATTCAGCTTTCATTGCTTCATTCATTCATTCCCCCCAATCAAGGCGACACAAGAAGAGTAAGAATGTTCTCTTCCGCTTCCTCTTCTTTTCTATCTATCTCTCTCTCTCTAACGGTTTTCTAATTAGGGTTTTCATTCTCTAAATCTCATTCTACTGAATGCCTTCAAATCCAATACTTTTTGTTTTCCACAACTCAGGTAGGTTATCCAAGCTACCCACTTGATAAATTTTGTGCATTAAACTCCAGATTTTTGTTCTTAACTGAGAATCGAGGTTTAGATTTTATTAGAAGCAACGATAAAGAAAAGATGAACAATAATCCAGCAAAGAATGCTGCGGCACCGGCACCGGCACCGCCGCCGCCACCGTCGTTTTTCGGCAATTCCGGAACGACAGCAGTGCATTCCACTTCCATCACGACGAACCACCCACCACCCCATCTTCTATCCCAATCGCAGCCTCCAACCCAAGGTGCTTCTCACTTCCCTAGTCACTTTCAGCTTTCACAACCTCAAACCCATTTGCTTGCACAATCACAATTTCCACCCCCTCATGCCCAACCTCAACCTCAACCTCAACCTCAACCTCATCCTCAAACTCAACCTCAAACCCAGCCTGTTAACCTATCGCATAATAATAATAATGCCAATACTAATGTGGCTACTCCTGCTACCGCTACTGTCAAACGTACAGCTCAAAAGCCACCTTCTCGGCCTTCCGGTTCGTCTAATACTAACCAATCCTCACCCTTTAAGACAATGGAATTGACTCCGGCTCCTCCGCGAAAGAAGAGAAGTTTACCGGAGAAGCAAATACCGGAAAAGGTGGCTGCTCTTCTTCCTGAGTCTGCTCTTTATACTCAGATGCTTGAACTTGAGGCTCAGATAGATGCTACTTTGGCTAGGAAAAAGATAGACATGCAGGAGGCTGTTAGAAACCCTCCCATTGTTCGCAAAACTCTTCGGATTTATGTGTATAATACGTTTTCGAATCAGACGAAATTAGATTCGGAGAAGAAAAATGGAACAGAGCCTTCTTGGTCTCTCAAGATAACTGGAAGGATATTGGAGGATGGTAAGGATCCCGTGGCAGCTGGGATTTCACAGAGATCAAACCCTTCGTGCCCAAAGTTTTCAGCTTTCTTCAAGAAAATTACCATATACTTGGATCAGGGCTTCTATCCTGATAATCATGTCATCGTATGGGATAGTGCTCGTTCACCTGCCCAACAAGATGGTTTTGAGGTGAAGAGGATAGGAGACAAAGAATTCACTGCAGTGATCAGAATAACAATGAATTATACACCTGAGAAGTTTATGGTTTCGTCACAACTGTCTAAAGTTTTAGGGATTGAGTTTGATACTCGGGCAAGAATAATAGCTGCTCTTTGGCATTATGTGAAGTCCAAGAAGCTGCAGAGCCCAAATGACCCTTCATTCTTCATGTGTGATGCTTCCCTCCAAAGGGTGTTTGGGGAAGAGAAAATGAAATTCTCCATGGCTGCACAGAAGATATCACAGCATTTGTCACAACCGCAGCCTATACACCTGGAGCATAAAATCAAGCTTTCTGGAAATTGTCCAGCTGGAACTACATGTTACGATGTGCAGGTTGATGTGCCTCTTCCACTGGAGAAGGATATGTCTGCATTCTTGGCAAGCACTGAGAGTCCCAAAGAGATTGATGCTTTTGATGAAGTGATTCGTGCTTCCATAAAAAAGATCCATGAGCATCGCAGGAGACGGGCTTTCTTTCATGGCTTTAGTCAGTCTCCAGCAGAGTTTATTAATGATTTGATCGCATCTCAGAGCAAAGATCTAAAGCTTGTTGCTGGAGATGCCAGCCATAATGCCGAAAATGAACGACGTTCTGAATTCTACAATCAACCATGGTAAGCGTTATGATCCTTTACCTATTTTTTTTTGTGTTGTGTTGTGAGGCATGCATGAATAAATCAATAATATATATCTTGGTTGGTACCTTAATATTAGTATTTATTTGCTAAAGTTAGGGAGTTGAAGAGAGCCCTAACCTATTAATAGGGAACTTCAAAGAAGAAACTGTATCTGTGCTGGACACTAATTTTAGACATGATGTGGCACTTCAAATAGTACTTAAATATTTTGCATATTGCCCGTCTTGCAGTATCCATTTCTGTTCCTTGCTTCTTAGGTGGCAACTAATAGGAGACTGTATTACCATTTTATGGCTTCTATTGAGTCCTGTTTTTGCTCTTCAAAATGATGTATACATTGTTCGGAGACTGCATAGTGTTTGTCTGATTTGGGATATAAGGCAATAGGGGATTTAATCTGGGTGTAATATAATGTGAATGGAGATTAAAGTGAGGGGCTCTAGTCATTTTGGTGTCCATAATAACTGAGCGATGATGAAGAGTAAAAATAGAAGGTTCACTGTGACGTTTTGTGCTGTTTCTTTTGTTAATTTGATGTAACATTGGACCAACATATATATTAGAAGAGAGATTTAATCAAAAGCTGTTTGTAATTGGTTTGTATACTTCGTTGATATTTTCAGGGTTGAGGATGCTGTCATTCGCTACCTGAACCGGAAAACTGTTCGAAGTGATGCTCCTGGAAACACCTAAGAGAAAATTGTCAAATATATATATTTTTTGTGGGGTAAATTTTCTGACATCACTCGAGGGTCCTGCTCCGACGTTGCTAAATTTTATTTTCCTTCCTTTCTTCCTTCCTTCCTTTTTTGGAGTAGATAGAGTACTAGTAGAGTGTATTGACTCGTGAAATTTGACTACCCCTGACTCACTATTGGAGTCCCTCCACAATATTTGCATCAATTTATTCTCTTCTGCTCTTCTCATCGCATATGCCCTGTGGTAAAATGAGCCAAGAATAACGAATAAAAAACCTAAGTAGTATCAATTACGGTCTCTGTAGTGGCCATGTTATGAGTTTTAAGTTAGAACTCTACTTTGTCCTTTTTCCAGGTACGCAAAGTATCTCATGCAGCTCAATTATGAATAATGAAATTAGAATTGCAAGGATTAGGTAAATGCTGTCACTTCACTTCAAGAAATTATACCAGATGTATTTGGATTAGCCATGAAAAGATAGATCATTTTAATAATCAGTTATATGTATAAATTGATTATCGTTATAATCGATTATAACATAATTAGTTTTATGTTTTGTCACCAAATTGGTTGTGGCGGGGTTAACGAAAAAGCAAAAAAAAAAAAAAAGAATCATAACCAATTTTATTAGAATAGAGAAAATTGAAAAAAAAAACCCTTTAAAATAGAAGACCAGACTTAGATTGGAGGGTTGATTGTGTCAGTAAAAGGTTCAAGACTAAACCTCACAATACAATGGATACACCTGTTTTATGACCCTTATTCGAGTCAATTATGCAAATTTTATAATCTTTAAAATATTTATTTTATCCTATTAAAAAAAAGTAGAAAAGAGAAATATGTAAATAAAATAGAAAATTTTAATTGACTTCACAGATTTGAGATTTAGCTCCTATATATCTTATGATGCTAGGTGGAATTCGAAGTCATGCAATTATTAAAAAAACATTTATTGGTTGATTGATTTTAAATTTTTGGAAAAGATTTTATTTTGAAACTGATTTTGAAAAGGTATTATAAAAAGAACTCACTTTTGCACATGATTCAAGATAACAATACTATACGAGAAAACCTTATAATTCATGCGTGTCGTGTGAATTAAAAATGAGACTTTTTAAGAACTTTATTTAAAAGAAATTAATAAATTTTCTTTTTGAGATTTTTGAAAAGATATTTTATTTTAAACAAATTCACTCTGACACAAGATTCAAGATAACAAAGTTATACAATAAACCGTCATAATTCATATGATTTTTGAGAATAAAAAATTCATAAATCAACAACATAGAATATTGCGCTAATTTAAAAATATTTTATTTAAAAAAACTTATTAATAGAGAAATAGAAAACATTTTTTAAAAGACATTTTATTTTAAAATAAATTCACTCTTTGCCTAGGGTTAAAAATAACAAAGCAATATGATAAACCCTTATAATTCGTACGACACTTGAGGATGAAAAAGACCATACAATCAACGTCGCAGATTTTACGTGACTTTAAAAAGATTTTTCTAAAAAAAAACAATTTATTTATAAAAGGTTAAACATTTTTAATAAAACCACCACAAAAAAACTTGCACAGAAATTCAATACAAAGTCATGGCACTAAACAAAAATAAATATGAAAATAAGGATGCTGGCTAATTTAAAAATAACTCAAACAAGAGAATAAATTTTCCCTTGTTTATCATTTTTAATTTTTGTATATATCTATTTTTCATAACTCAAACAAGAAAATGAACTCTTTTTAACAATTTGTTAGCCTGCAAAAATAAAAACAGATCAAATCCCATCCTAAACCCAATATAATGATAAATCAATAAAACCACAAGCCATAAAGCTAAGGAAATATGAAACTAGTGCCTGTTTTGGGGTAATGTTAAGGCCTCCTCCACAAAATCCAATCATCGATTAATTGATTAAAAAATTAAAAAGTAAACAAATCAATGGTTGATAATGGTTTGAAATTTAGTGAATTCTATGATATCCTAAGGTTAACTTTATCTTGTCAAGGTGATTCAATCAAATGATGAGAACCATTTGACTTGACCCATTAATATAACTCATTTAGTTGAGATGACATATTTTGATTGGGTAGGATAATTTTTATCCCAAAATTATCTGGGATATCAAAGAAGACACTTTGAAATTTTGGTCCTCTATAAAACTTTGGAGGACGTTAGACTTTGTCCTGATTTTGTTCTCTTACCTGGGACATTTCCAATAGAACAGTGTGAACTGTAAACCGCTGGATGCTCTTTCCGTGTTTTCCTCTTCCACTTGATACTCCTAAAGAGTATAGTTTGGCTGTATAAACAAATCGGCACCGGGCTATAATACCATTATTTCTACTCTAATAAAAGGAAAAATTGCACGTTGGATTGAGCAAAATCTTACTTCAAAGATTTAGTTATATTTATTTTGAATTTATCTCATCTTATTATTTTCGGATATACTTTATCCTATCATAATCTTATCTCTTATACTAAGAGTTTGGTGTTAGCTGTACCACCCCACTTACACATCTATCACTCCACTTTTTCTTTTTCACATGTGAGACCCCCTTTCCAATTGTGTTCTGACAATTAGTCATCGAGATACAAAAAAATTGTGTTTCGACAATTAGTTGTCAAAATACATACATGTTTTTTTTATATTTCGACAACTAATTATTGGAGCATAATTTTTTTTGTATTCCGAAAACTAAATGCTGATAGGTCAAAAAACTTGAAAAATTCCAGAACACTAATTTTTATTTATTTCTACATCTAATTGTCGAAACACAAATTTTTTGTATTCCAGAAACTAATTGTCGGTAGTTAAAAAAATTGAAAAATTACATTACACAAATTTTTTGTATTTTGGCAACTAATTATCGGTACGTCAAAACTTCAAAAATTTTGAAGCACAATTTTTTTTGTATTCCGACAATTAATTACCGAAACATAATTTCTTTGGCGCGGAATGAGATAGTACAAATAGGGATATCATGGAAATAAAGAAATAAAAATAAAAATATGATAGTGAATGAGTAAATAGGATGGTTTAGATGGCAATTCCCTTGATTGTTTGATGCTTGGGCTATCCGGAGTTTTTGTGTAATGCATTACATATCACTGTCTTACCTATTCTGAACTGTCATGTCATATCTTTGTCTGTATGAGCCTGTTTGATAAAATTAGCTGTTATCGGATAAGCTAGCTGATAGCGGATAGCGGATGAGGTAGCTGATAGCGGATAGCGGATAAGCTAGCTTATTTTCTGTGAAATTGTTTGGTAAAACTAGCGGTTGAACTAGCTGAAAAATATAAAATAACATAAAAGGACATCTTCATTAATGATTTTACATAAAAGAGAAAGAAGAGAATAAAGGTAGAATTAAATGAAGATAATAAGGATAAAAGTGGAACGAAAAATGAAACGCTATAAGCTATAAACTCAAACGCTACTTCAAGTAACGTTTGGAAAAAACACTATAAGCTCGTGAAAAAAACGCTATTAGCTCGTGACAGACGCGCTTACCAAACGGGACTACTTTCTTATCCGCTATAAACTATCCGCTATAAGCTCGTTGAAGTGCCTTACCAAACAGGCTCTATGTCACATCTTAACACTATACATTTGTGTGCAGCCTCCTCATTTAATATGAAACATTGGTTCACATAATTGGTCGGCCTCACCATTGAAATAGTTATAATTCTTGACCTTTCATATAATTTTCCCACTTGTGGAAAACAACCAAAACCTAATCAGCTTCTGGCTCAACAAAAAACCCTTTAAACGTAGTATTCTTTAAGGGGGGAAAATACTTCGAAATTATTACTGACCTATACATGGTTGTTTAACAAATATCGATCCAATGAAAAATAGTGCTAGGTATACCTATAACGTACATCGCAAAGTTAACAAAAGATGGGTTGGACAAAGAAAAGATGCAATAGTGAAGGTGAATTCTAGTATACACTCCCATGTAATCCTGCCCCTGAATTGACATAAAAGTTGACATAACAATTTTTTTTAAAAAATTATAATATTTTAATGATGGTAGATGATTTAAAAAAAATGGAAAAGGAATGCAACTTGAAAGCCACCATGGTTGAAACTAACACTATGTTTGGTTGTAGGGGAAAAAGTGGAAGGAAAGAAATAGGAAGGAAAGAAAAAGAATAGAAAATGAGAGAATTGAAGAGAAAATAAAAGGAATGAAAACCAAAACTTTTATCTTCTTTGTTTGATTGAGTAGAAAGTAAAAAAAGAAAAAAACATTTATAAAATGACCAAAATACACTCATATAATAATTTAAAAAATAAAAAATAAAGAGATATCAATCCACCTTAGAACTCACAACGGTGATCAACAAAACAATTTCTTTAACAACCAAAAACAAGAGTATAAAAATAAAAAACAATGAATAAACAAACAGAAGACATGAAGCAACAAAATAAAAGGTTTAATCTTTGGATGCCATTGGTCTAGTGGGGTAGAAATATATCAAAGACGCACACAGTCTTCATGTTTTTTGCTTCAATGATTATTATTTTTTGTTTTTTTTTGTAATTTAAGAAAATGAGTATTTGTAATTTTTTTGCTATGTACTTTGTTGGTTTTTGGGTGGTGGGTTGGTGAAGGTAAAGAAGAAAGTGAAGATGAGGAATATCGTATGGACAAAAGGGGAGAATAGAAGAGTTTTAGGGATACTTAGGTCATTTTAGGCAAAACTCATTCATTCCCTCTGCTTTTCTTCCCATATTGCACGGAACGAATATTTGAGGTGAGCCCCTGAAGATTCTTCCTTCCTTCAATTTTCATCTCATAACCAAATAAGGGAATCCAATTTTTTCTTCCTATTTTCTTTCCTCTTGTTTTCTTTATCTCATTTTTCTTCAAAACCAAACAGTGTAATTATGCAATTTTTGGTCGAGACCTACATATAATACACGTGCAAAACAAAACATAATGCTTATACTCATGAAATATTCAAATAAGACCGCAGTTTATATATATAAAATAGTTCCAGATCTTAAGTTACATTAATAACACTAGCTACTCTTACACTAGAAGTTCAATGAACAGGGTATTCCTCCTTCCATGCTACGCTAAACTATTTGCATCTCTAAGACGTGCAATGAGCTCATCCTACAGATTTTATTTCACGTGTTAGTAATGGCAAACACCAAAATAATATAAACAAAAAATACATAAGCAAGTACTTGAGAATAATCCAGTTAAAAAAAAGTACTTAAGAATAATCGGTCATGGACTATAACCGTAATATACGAGTTGACGTTCATATCAACTTTTAGGAATGAAATAAAAAACAAAAACCATCATGTCAATATGATATGTATGAACTACCAGTAAACAAAATACCATCAAGCAATGTAGCGAGATGGGTTTCCATATGGATGGATGTTTAAATTGTAGAAATACTTGCCTTCTTTCCTTTCGTTGGAAGACCTTGAGCTCTCAAAAGTGCACGAAGCCTCTCTACAGTCAAGTTCTGGAAGTCCCTATTAGATGTTTGACTGTTTGATCCCTCTAAATGTTTAAAAGCCATAATAAGAAAATAAAATAAGCCATACTGAGATATAGTAGAATGCAAGTGGTCAAACAAGTCCTGACATCTTAGTAAGGCTATAGGTAAATTAGGCGTTGAAACCACAACTTGAACATATGACCTCAACTCAAATCCCTACTCACCACAAACACCTGAATTAAACTCAAGAGGCGACGCGACTCAACTTACTTTATTTAAATTATTCTTCAGTCTACTTATAAACTCGTTCTTTTTTTTTTGGGGGGGGGGGGGGGGCATTAGAGGTGAAAGCACAGGGAGATAGGTGATGGAAAACATGTAGGCAACAGAAAATAGTAACATGTTGCGTAATGGAACAACGAACCAATAACTTCCGTAGCATCACCTACGCAAATCGTGTATCAAATCAACAAGCAGAAATGTGGCATCATCATATTTTTAGAAAACAAGGCTAGCATTTGAGGTCTTTGCTAGGAAATTTTTGAATTTGAATTTACAAGGGCATTCACAAGACCAACGACTGCAGTACACCTTGGTTTTCTTTTCAATTTTTCTTCAGACTACTAATAAATACAATTCATTTAAAAAACACAACGTAATACACAATACCAAGCATGATTTGGTTTATATTGGTCAAAACATATTCTTACAATTTAGGATTCAAAATGAAACTCGTGCATGGGACTTAAAAGCAAGTTATAAACTACTAATAAATACATCCTTTTTATGAACACAACTTTGTACACATTACCAAACATGATTTTGTTATGGATTTAAAAAAGAAAAAATGGAGTGAAATTTTTATAGATGTATCTAAATATATAAACATGAGGTCCATGCATGAATATGTATCACACAAATGACATTTAACCTTCAGGGTGTAACCATGGGACAGAATAATGACAGACCCATTCAAGAATTAGGAAGGTGAACTAGTAATCTCAAGAAAAAATAAATATTCTTGTCATCAGAAAAAATTGGTGCACATATAACGGTGTAGGGAATTTAAGACAAAATTCTTCAAATATATTTAAGGCTTAACCCAATGCTAATGCATTACAAAGACCATATGAACCCACCTTGTCGACCATTTATTTGATTATTTGTTCTCTTTGCTGGAGCTCTGCTATCCAAAACCTTATGAGCAGTCCTGATAAAATGTTCAATGAGACAGGATTCAATATCACTAAAACAAAATAAAAATATAGACATTAAAGAATGGGAGACAGATGCCATAACTTATTCACTAGAGAAGCTAACAAGTAGCAAGAGAAACATGTATAATATTATCACCAAAAGAGAGAAAATACCAGCAAATTTGTAGGGAATTTTGTATACATATTATATCGTACGATTCGTACCCTTGAAATATCACTCATCCATAAAAGGTGGGAATAACAATACCTCTTTCTTGAACCCTCTCCATCCTTTTGTTTCTTAAGGGTAAGTGATCGTATCAATATGTTCTGTTGGTTTGTCTTAATAAGTTGGCCCTCTGGATAAACAAGAGAGTCAGAATATCCACTTTTTACAACAATTATCTAGTTAAAAAACAACAAAAGAAATGGCTAAAGTCATTGTCAAGAGGGTGGCGGGAGCTTTTATCCATTATCATATGATTCCAATATTTTCACAAAGTACATAAGAATGAATATTCAATAACATGGTCCATTTATAAAATGAATCTTTAAGTTAGGAAAACTAAGATGATAAAAGTCTGAGCATGCTTAATAAAGTTGATGGAAACATATCATTAAGCATGAATTTTACAATGTAAGAATACTAAATTATCCTGAACCACTTTAAAGTAAGACTACAAAGTCAAAGACAAATAAATTAAGCAACAATAAATATACAAAACTCAAAAGGGGAGCGTTGGTGCAATAGTTCGAGATGTGGCCATGTGACTTGGAGTTACAGGTTTGAGTCATGGAATCAGCCTCTTACAAATGCAAGGTAAGGCTGCCTACTATAGACTGGCATAATGGGTCCAACCCTTTCCTGAACCCACACATTGGGCCAGGTTGCCCTTTTTAAATATACATAACTGTAACATGTTAAAATATATAACATAATGAATTTATAGGTTCACATATGGATTATTGTCTTGACAAAGTTGCAGTCAATGGTCATGCCTCTACAAGTAAATAATGTGCAAACGAGCACCTTTTGAATTTAATCGAGTATAATGTTTCTTATGGACGATACAGACACATTATTCTAACTCTGATGAAGAGAAAGAAACTTTCTATCGCATTATATGCTAAATAGTATATCATATCAATAACTAGTTCTGATAGCTTAACATAAATTTCTAGAGAAGAAAAACTTAATACAGAGAAAACGTAAGATATATGATATGACAGAATTGCAGATGTTACAATATGCATTACGAGTTGCAACAACAGCATATTGAAATACGTTAAGATAACATGAATGAGATGACCTGGCGGTGAGGTTTCATGATGGCATACATAAACTCGCATGCCACCCTGCAAAATCACAAGGCCAAATTCAAGCCTAATGTCTCTGAAATAACATCATAGTTATAAAAAGATAATACTTCAATTTAACAGCAAGAGGTCCCAACAATTGGATGGAAATCACTTTCTATGACAAAAAAATTCATTATGCCACTGATAGCTTAACATTGAAAAAATGTGCATAAATAGGTTTCATCAGATAAACAAGGTTTCTACCAAATATCAGACAATACCTACTACCCTAACAAAGTAACCGGGAAAGAGCAAATAAATAAAGATGAAAATAAAAAACTTATACTATCTAAAATAGAACTCAAATTCTCTTTGTAGTAAAACTGATGATAATAATAATTTCGACACTTGACACGGGAAATTTATTAGCATTGGCAAGCTTAGGTTAAAATTCATCAAAATCCTACACCTATAGCCATAAATTGCTGACTTCAAGTTGAACAAATCGAGAACATCAGATGTCATCGTGCAAAGCAGTGAAGCATTATTATTATTTTGACAGCACTATCATAAATGTCACAGTGCAGTAATTTGTGAAGAAGTGGAGAGAGAAAGTGAATAATTGATACCGGATTAGAAGAGACGACGGTGGAAGAGAAGAAGCCTCGAGATGGAAGATTTGCCAGGAAAGGAGAAGCGCTACCACAAGATGGATTTGTTGCTTCCATTACTATTAGCGATCAAAACCCTCGCAATCGCACTCCACAGCACTGTCACTTTCTCTGCTCTCACTATAGATATGGAAGAAAGGGAAAGGACGTGGACCTTGAAATATTTGTGGACTCTTTCATTGACCACGGATGGATTGGATCATTATGTTATGCACTTCGCAAAAAACAGTGAACATTTTTCTCTGATAATATTAATTAGTTTAATTTTGATATATGTATAAAAGTTTTTTTATATTGTTACTCAATCATAAAATATTCTCCTGTGTGACACGAGTGGTAGGTCCAGGTTCCTTAAGCATGTGATCAGGGGTTCGATCCCTAATCGATGTGTATAAAAAAACATCGAAAAACATCTATTAGAAAAGGACAATCCTTTAAATGAATCTCAGTTTTCTCATGGGATTAGTCTCTGTTGTTGCATACAGGAGATACCCTGGTTTCGACCAAAAAATATATATTCTCTTGTGTGACTTTTAAGATAATTATGATAATAATTATTTTTAATAATGTGCTAATTTATTATTGATTGGCGGTATACAAAATCTTTACATTTGACTGTCCATAGTAATTAAAGGATGAGGATCCTCTAAAGTGCATTTGTGCCTAAAGTGAGCAAGTAAATGTGTTTTCACCTTTGATTTAATAAAATGAGTTAAGATCTCTATGTACTTTATTAAATCAGTGGTGAAAATATCCTTACTTACTCACTTTAGAAACAAACTCACGATAGGGGAGCTTTTTCCTTAATTAAATCATATTATTAATAGGAAATTAATATTATAAGATGACAGAAAAAATCATTGAATTGTACTCTCTTATACGAGGAAGATGGTAAATGGTGAAACCTTCAACATCATTGATGAAACATCTCCAAATTGGGTCCCAAGAATAGGATAAATAGTCAAACTTTTTTCACACAATTAAAAACTTGATTTAGCAGCTCTATTTTCGAAGGAGTGGAGACCATTAGAGCACACGCTACGGTAGGCAAATGAAAATAAGTGAATGAATTATGAAGGTAGGTTTAGGTTGTTGAGGTTAAGATGAAAATTATAAGGATGACAGACACATATGAGATGTAAGAGAAGAAGAATATTCTATGCATATGACCTTATTAGAATTATGAAGAGTATTCTCATGAACAAGTTTGATTATGCTATATATAGAGAGAGAGGATTACAATATGGAAATTATTCTTGATTTATTACTTTGTGTCATGCAGAGTGATCAAGGATGGACCTAGCAGATATAATGCAATAGGGGCAGCCTCCATTGTTTCAACCTTACATCACTTTCAAGTTGAGATATTTTATCAAGAGATCGATAGACAACTTCAAGAGCTTAATGATACATTTATAGAGATGCTTGAATTACTTATTTGTGTGGTAATCTTAGATCAAAGAGATTCACTTTTTGCATTTGATATAGAGAAATTGATTTGTTTGGCTCTATTTTATCCATCAAATTTTTCTTTTGTGGGACCTATTGGGCTTGATAGTCAACTTGAAAATTATATCATAAATATTCATTCTAATGAACAATTTTCTAATTTAAATGGGATTAGCGATCTTTCAGAAATGTTGGTGAAAATTAAAAGGCATATCATATCCAATGATATATTTACTTCTGAAGTTAGCTTTGATTTTTCTTGCATCTACAACAATTGCAAAGAGTTTTCCTACAATGAATTTAATGAATAATCAAATGTGCAATTGTATGAGAGATGAATTGTTGAATGATTGTTTGATCAATACATAGAGATATTTTGGATAGTATTGAAAATGAAAAACTCATACAACAATTTCAAAATATGAAGTCAAGTAGAGAACAATTATAATTTGTAGAAGTTGAGGTGTCTTCAATTTTTGGCTATACAATGATATTGTGTGAGAAATATTTTCACTTGGGTGTAATCAGGGTCTTAGTGATGGTAAAAATTACTTTTGTAATCTCCAATTTTTTACTTAATGATAATAATGTCATTATTTTATTGGTTATATATTTATATATATATTTTATAAAAATATTTATAATATATAGTCTTCCCACTAGTTAAAATTTTTGGATCGGTCCTTGAGAGTGAAAAATGTGATTGTGAGCAAATGAATCGTGCCTTGGGAGTGCTCTTTGTAAATTTTCTTTTGGATAATGAAAGTTTAGATTAGGGGAAGGCACGCCTTCTTGCAAGGTTGGAAAATACCACTAACCTCAACTAGAATTTATAGTGGAATTTACGGTGCTAGAATCAAGTGATTCACAAAATTTTAGTTGTGGCTTACTTAGAGGCATTCATTTTAATTTGTCTATTAATATTAGACTCCTTTATTATATTAATTTGTCATAAGAATCTGATTTTAATCTCCCGTAACTTACACATAGTATCCTTGTCCTTTCTTTTTTTTAACAGCCAGTTTTAGCTACCCTTTCGTTTTGATTGTTAACATTATCATAGTAATTTTAGATAATAGAATTATAACTTTTAATTTCTTTTTGTTACAATTGGTCCTAAGTCTTAACTATTATTTTAATTCATTTTCATTTTAAAACAATTAACATAAACTCTAGATAATAACATTTAATACTATTATCATTCTTCAAGTGAATTTTACATATGTACATAGATAAGTATAGATAACCGACGCGTGGTTGGTCCGAATGGTACGAGTTCGGGCCCCTTAAGCAAGTGGTCAGGGGTTCGATCCCTAACTTTTGCGTATGGAGAAAATCTGATTGGGAGAGATCAGTCCTTAAATGTTGTTCCGTACCTCATGGAATAAGTCTCTCCAGTTACGCGCGGAGGATATCCTGAAAAACAAAAAAGAAAAGTATAGATAGATTATTATCCTTGAGAACTAACAAATGTTTGAACCTTACCATTTAGGCACAATTGATAATCAATACTTAATTAGTATGCTAGTAGCAATGTAGCACGCGTCGTGAATCCCATGCGCGCAGAGTACTCCTCGGCTCCCATCCTTGTGGCCCTTAGTAAAAACCGGGTGAGGATGTGTTTCCATAAATTATTAATGATACAAATTTGGATATGCATGGCGAATATTATGGAGGTACATCCCCATTCACGTTGACCACTCGAGTTCATCACATACAATAATGTGTAACCTCATCATAGCCGAGAAGTACTCTTTTTCAACTCTAAAAGTATAGAATATCCAACGGTAAAAACCCTCAGGTGTAGGACATTAGCTTGTAATTGTTACTACTAGATGCAATACTATATTATGATCCTATTTTTCAGTTATTTATGGGAATGTGTTAGAGATCTTAAGCTTGTCAGCATATTGTAGTTACAGAGAGAGACAGAGAGAGACAGTAATGGCATTGGCAACAATGGGAGACATTCCACGAAGCCCGGAGGCGAAGCTGGGGATGCGAGTGGGTGATCTGTGGGACGTTCAGGAACCACAGCTAAGTCCTACTGAGAAGCTTAACGCTTGTTTTGAAAGCATCCCAGTTTCTGCCTTTCCTTTAGCTCCTTCAAACCAAGGTAGTGTCTGACTTGTGGTTGTGTTTTATTGACAAATTAACAAAATCTGCAAAGTATGATTAAACAATATATATATATATATAGTGATCGAGTATACATCTTCAACACTAAGTTTAAAAGACTTACGTTTCTATAATGAATTAATGTAGGTCATTCGATTAGAATAAATTGAAGGATGAAATTTTCATGTAAGTCTTTTAAACTTACTTTTGGAGTTAATGGATCCCCATATATATATATATATATATATATATATATATATAAAGTGATTTTGATTCTACCCAGATGAAAATTGATATAGTATTTGATCAAACAAAGACAAATATTTGAGGCTGACACCTATGGCTATATGTTATGGTGTGTCCCGGTTATGTTTTTTTCTCTTTTTATTTTGTGTTTAGAAATTGAGATAAAATCAGACGCCAGCCTAGCTGAAGCCGTTAAGATACTGGCACGTCACAACGTTCTCAGCGTACCTGTGGTGGATGTTGATGCACCTGAAGATGCTAGTTGGATTGACAGATATATCGGAATAGTCGAGTTTGCTGGAATTGTTGTATGGATTCTGCATCAGGTTAGACTTACGTAACATATCAATTCAATTACCTATACGTGGTGTGTGGTGGTGTATTTTTTATTTTGCTTAGTAGAAGGATGGTGTGATTGTTGTTATGCATGATAGTGTTTTCAATACAATCATGGACCATTTGAAAGGGAAAGTAATTAAAATAATATGATACCTGGTGATTGAAGTAATTTTTCTTCACGTTTAATATTCACACTAAGCCAACGTGACCATATTGTTGCCAGTCTGAACCTACAACTCCTCGGAGTCCAACGACTCCAACCAGTGCAAGTGCTATTGCAGCTGCAGCTAATGGAATAACTTTTGCTCTAGAGCTAGAAGCCTTAGGCATTGGATCTGCTGCAACAACTTCAGGGAACTTCTTTGAGGATCTGACTTCTTCTGAGCTGTATAAGAATACCAAGGTTGTATATCACCCTTTGCAATGTCGACCTTAAACAAAATTTATTTTATCTGGTTCTTGTTCCAGCAACTCACTTAGTTTGATTTAATCTTGTTTAGTTGTTTCACTAGCTAACTTTGTAGCAAACAGGTTCGTGATATTTCAGGGACATTCCGTTGGGCCCCGTTTCTTGCTTTAGAGAGATCAAATTCATTTCTGACCATGCTCTTGCTGCTTTCTAAGTACAAGATGAAGGGTGTTCCTGTGGTAGATTTAGGTGCTGGTAGAATTGATAACATCATCACACAGTCTGCTGTGATTCATATGTTGGCGGAATGTGCAGGGCTTCAGTGGTTTGAAAGTTGGGGAACCAAGAAACTATCTGAAGTTGGTCTTCCCCTGGTGACACCAAATCATATCATCAAGGTGCGAAATTATTTCTGCATCAACCGATGGTAATTGGCGTAGATTAGCAGCAAACCTTAACTAACAGTCAACTCAAACCGTATCACAATACACCTGCTACAGCATGAAATAGTAGTATTAGAATAATGCTATACTATACTGAACAATATTATCATATGGTACATTATAGCAACATAACCCTTCTTGCAATATGCCATTCATTTTAACTATAATCCGTTAGAATAATGCTACTTACACACACTTCAAAAACACATTATCTCAATCTGTATAATTTTCACCATCTGATTACATATAATCTCCCCTCTTTTTATGTACATATATACCCCCCATGTGAGAGAGATGTGCAGACAGGTCATGTGGAACAAGCTTTATTCAATCTATTAATCCTCCAATCCTCACAGATACACCCTTGCATGCATGTCCTGTATAGGCATAATTTCATGCATTTCATCTACTCTGCTATAAGGTGGTATAATTTGTGCTCTTCAATGCATTAAACTATGATAAGTATGAATTCCCATAATTCTAGTGTGTACGGAGAAAGAGCTTTCCTAGATGTCTTAAAATTTGTGTACCTCAGAATATATGGCTAATGCTCTAAACTAAGACAAGTGATTTCACTTTCCTCTTTCAAGTAAGCTTGTTGATCTTGATGAGCTTCAAAATGGATAGTTTCCTTGTTTTCAGGTTTGTGAGGATGAACCTGTCCTTCAAGCATTTAAACTGATGAGGAAAAAGAGGGTTGGAGGGGTGCCTGTAATCGAAAGGGGTGGCAGCAAGCCAGCTGGTAATATAAGCTTGCGAGATGTTCAATTCTTGCTTACTGCCCCAGAAATCTTCCATGATTATAGGTGTGTCATCATATTTAATTTGATAGATAGAACTTGTTTTAGACTACATCATATTTAATCTGTCACATTCTCATTGAATGTTCACACTATAACAGAACTATTACAGTAAAGGACTTCCTGACAGCCGTAAGAAGCTACTTAGAGAAGAATCAAAAGGCCTCCCCAATGTTAACTGAATATATAACATGCAAAAAGGACTGCACAGTCAAAGAATTGATTCAATTGCTTGACCGTGAGAAGATTAATAGGGTCTATGTTGTGGATGATGATGGAAATCTGCAAGGACTGATCACTCTAAGAGATATCATCTCAAGGCTAGTACATGAGCCCCGTGGCTATTTTGGTGATTTCTTTGATGGTGTTCTGCCTGCAAACAGCAGGGTTTAACAGACAGGCATCAAGGAAGAAAAACTTCTACTGTTGTAGCAGCTTTTATTATTTATTATTTTAGATAAAAAGGAAAACAAATAATACAGATTGCTCTCTATGTGGTTCTCTTCAAGATTGAAGACGTAGGCTTAGGTCTTTGTAACTTAGGCAGATTGCAAGTTACTTGCACCTGTTTTAACCAGTGTTAGAGTGAGACTGTGTGACCGTGTATTGTAAATTCTGATGTAACTAAGAGTTTTGTCAACTTTTGAAAAAAGTAGATTCCTCTCTTCCTGCCTGTTTCGCTTATGAATTTTTTTTTTTTATTTGTACTCCAATATTTAGACATCATTATCTTTTGTTTTATTGAAAAAACTAAAGATAGAAAAAAAAAAAATGTTAAACTACATGTTTTTTCTTATTTTATTTTTAAAAAAATAGTATAAAAATAACGTAATGAAAATACTCTTTTGCATTCCATGCCTAGGAGCTTAATGTAATGTCACCGCAGTTGCTAGGGGCTAGGAAAACGGATAATGGGTACCCTTTCACGATGAAACGGACCTTATTCTCCTCCAAGTTTAGCTTGAAAATTGGAACATAGGTAAATTATGTTGTTAGCAGATAATGCAAACATTATGTTTTGCACCAGTCACGTTGACGTGAGAAGTTGACAAAAAAAAGGTTGACGTATGAATGAAATTGAAAACAAAAGAAAACAACTACTCTAGCGAGTTGTTGTATTGAAAGCATCCTTCCTCTTCCTTTTCCCCCATTTCCCCCGTCAAACACGCTGGAGAACACGCCAGGCCACCGATAGTTGTGACTGCGGGAGACGGACTGCAATTGTTTCCCCGTGATAGAGACATTAAGTTAAAACGAATTAAGATATTGGGTACAAAAGCTTTCAGCATTACACAACTAACACCACTAACAGCTGGATGGGATGGGATGGGATGGGGAGAGCTAGACAAGCTTGGGAATCATGCCATTCCCACTAAGTAAAGCTTCGTACTTTCAAACTATTAATCAAACAGAATAGAAATAGAACTGATTATTTCATAACAGAAAACATGACATCTAAAATAGACAGTTTGCTCATCAAACAACAGTAGTACCATCACCATTCTTCTTGATTCTATTATATACTAGATGTGTAATCCAAATTATTATCGCTCCGTAGGGAGAGCAAGCAAAATAGTAAGAGGCCATAATCATACTATTTCAAGTTATCACGATTGAGCAATTCCCCCAATTTTGGCAGGCCAAGCTAACCAAAATTTTCTGAAACATGACAACTTGCAAATGTGTATTTAATAGACAAATTACCATTTCTGTTTTAACCATTTACAAGTAGTATAACTGCAAGGTAATAACTGAATGAAAATGAAGAAACAATGAGTGGAAGAATCTCTACTAGCAAGTAAAACTGCTGGCAGACAAGACGAGACTTTCAGTAAGTCAAAATCCACAAACTCAAGAAACACAGAAGTGAATTCGACATGACAGTAGACTTGAATTCCAACCCACTATTGACATAAGAACAATAACGAAGAGTCATATAAACAATAACGAAGGACAACATTTGAAACTATAATGAAAAGACCATTAGCTGGTTTCAGTAAATGTCACAACATGCAGTATTCTGAAGTCTCAATACAGGCAAATGACCAAGTCAAGAGTATGCTTCATTTGAAAGTTCAGAAAGAAAGAAAATGCATATCCCCATATGAGTTTAAATACTCTTGCCGAAGGTAAAATTTTGAGGCAAGGAACAGGAGCATATCCACATAACCAGAGCTACTATTAAGATATTATAATGAAGTCAGTCCAAACTCTTGAATTCGATCCTACATGTGACAATCATTTTGAATTTGGTCCCAATACATTAACTCCAACAAACGGCGTTATAACACTAATAAATGACGATGACCAAATTAAAAATAATTGTAAATATAGGGACCGATTTCAAAAAAATTCATGTGTAAGGACCAAATGATTACTATAACCTATAAAAAAAATATCGTTGCACTACTCACTGATGCATAACTTCCAACAACCAATATGACTCACTCAGTTCTCACATCACTTTCAGACAATATCAGTTCTCACATCACTTTCAGACAATATCATAACCACTATTGATCTATTTCATCCAATTCTTATTGAATTATTGACAACCTTCTGATAATCATGTACAGCCTTTTCTTGAACTAATCTTGGGTAGGCCTCTTTCAGTCAGATTATATGCAGTTTCTGCTAGACCTATGGCTTATTTCCTCACTTTGATTATTATCAGCTACACAAAGTATGCACAAATTAATATAGTATTTTGCCGGTAAGAAAACATTGTCCTTTCACATATAGAAAACTGACAATTGTGCAAATTGCATATGTGTAAATACACCAGATCAGGATTTAAGTTAGCTATGAGGTAGAGAGTACTATTTTAACAAATTACAAATATAGTGACTAATGACAATAAAATACATCTACTGTGGTGTGAGACACTAGACTTGTGAATATATATACAAAAGATATTTCCTTTTTGGTTGTATTCGCAGGGGAAAAATAATCTTTCTTTTTTGGGTGTTAGGGAAGGGGCTTGGGAGGAGGATCTAATTTCACAAATGCCATTCATTTAACATTAAGACCTGTAAAATAACACCTATCCAAGTAGAATATAAACATGATACATGAAATCTTTCTCAACTGATCCTTGGAGAATGAGTTCACCTGTTATAAGCACTCTATACCATCCTATGTACTTTTTCTCCTTATGTGATGCAACACAGCAGGGGATCCTTCAAATAAATCTGATAAGTAGATTTCTAAATCATCTGGTGTATACTTTATGTATTTTCCCACATGCCTACCCTCTAGCTGACTACTAAACCTCCCATAAAATGAGCGGTATGCAGGAATCACCTTCTCCGATATAGATATTCGTAGCTCTTCGCGGAGCTGCTCATCTGGTACCTTCCAAGCTGTCTGAATCCTATATATTTCTTCAAAACAAGCATTGAAACTCTTGAACCTCTCCTTCAAAGCCGTCTTTGAGGCATTACTAGAGCTCCCTCCAATCCCTTCATCCTTCAAACAAGACAAGGCCTTGCTCCAAGAGGCTCTGAGATAGCCTGTAGCATACTGGCGTATCTGACCACGTCGTTTACGAATCCAATCATCTCCCAAGACCTTTCCAAGATCCGAATCTTTCACTTTTCGCACTAGGTAATAGAGATTGTTCATCAAAAATATATGCTTCATTGCATTGTCTTCATAAAGTCTTGATTTTTCCTCAAGATTATACTCAAGCTGAGACATCAGTAACAGCACTCGACGTCCTAAGGGGGACATGGACTCAAACTGGGAACCATCACCACCAAAATCATTTTGAAAACGATGAAGATCCTCTTCACCAATTTCTAAGAGCAAGTCCATATGGTCCCCATAATCCACAAGCAACTTCAGGTAATTCATCACATAACGAGGCAATGGATGAACATCACCAGTTATGACTTGCTTTTTAGAAGTCTCATTCCTAATACAACTTTCAAACTCAGCGAATGTCCCTTTCGCGGCCTCACCAAGTCCACTAAGCACTCCTCTAACCTCACCTATAACAAACTCCTCCAAAACCAAAGCCTGTAAATCAGGCAAGGCATCCCTCAAAGCCTCATACATATCCAATATCCTAAACAACTTCTCAGGTGACCTTTTACAAATGGCAACAGCCTCGGCAAAATTCAATAACTGCATCACACACCCTTTAGCAGTCTTATTGAAACAAATCTCCTTCATCTCATCCAATTCACCAAACACACTATCACACAGTCTCTTCTCACCACTCAACAGCACTCTAACAGAAACCTTAAGAGCTCTTACCCAATTCTTCATCTTCTCATCCAAAATTTTCCACTCAATCTTCTGAACCTCTTCAATACTCAGCTTCTCAACACCAAGAATAACCAAACACTCATCCAAAGCGTCACGACGGACACTGCTATAAACCTGAAGACACTCTCTTTCATAACCAGACCTAACCATTCGATCGATTATCTCTTTCACTTCCACAACCGCATCGGGATGAATCAAATCGGCAGCCACGTCTTCGTCGTCCAAGCTCGCACCACGCGAGTGAAACCGATCGTAACCGCGATCGCTGAATTCACCGAAGCTTTCCAAATTCTCGTCGATGTGTGAAGCGAAGGAGAGGGAAACCCTCTTGATGGAACCGTGGAGGCTTTCGGCGTTGAGAGGGACGGTGCTGCGAATCAAAGCGTGGCGCAACTCGTCCTCGAGCCTCGTCATCGCGAGCTGGATCGCGTTCTCGGCACGGTCCGCCATGATTTGGCCGTCGGAAGGTGGCGGAGCGATCGAGAATTGTTCCATAAACTGTATAATTTCGTCGACGGCGGAGAAGTACTCGATGGTGTCGTTTGGATAATCGAGGAGGGAGGTAAAGTTGCGAGAAGGTCCGGTGGAGAGGGAAGCGTCCCAGCGGAGGATGACTTTCTCGGCGGCTTCGAAGCGGTGGAGGTCGTCATCTTCGCCGTTGATGAGGTCGGAGATGCCGGAGAGGCGGTTATCGAAGGTGGAAAAGATCAAGAGCATGTCTTCGCGAACCTCCTTCGGAGTGTTGAGGCTCTTCACGATCTGCTGAGCGGCCGCTAGGACACGGTCCTTTCCGCCGCCGGCGCCGCCGCTGAGACTGGTGGTGGTGGTGGTGGTCATTCCTATCGTTCCTCCACGGAAATTGATTTGTGTAGGTTTCTTTCTGAGATTGGAATTTGGTAGTGTGTGTGAAGGGTAGGGTTTGGGTTCAAAGAGTGAGAAATTGGTGGCGTGAGTAAGAAGGGAAAGGGGAAGGGAAAAGGAAGATATCCTGAAGAGCGTTATTCTCGGAGATGTCATTTTATTGTTTTTAATAATGTTTTTTTTTTAATTTGGCTCTTCTAAAATGAGTGAAGCTTCTAAAATAAAAAAGTAAGAGATTATTCATCTTTAAATCATTTAGTAAATTAAGATCTTTATGTAATTAATTAAATCAATGGTAGATAACCTCTTACTTTTTCACTTTAAAGCTCCACTTACTTTAGACAAGTCAAATACTTTTTTTTTCCGGATTGTTCATTAAGTGTTAATGTTTTTTATTTTTTTTTTTGTTTGAAATCTAGTGTAATTAGGATTTTAGGCTCCCCAATAGGTCCATTAGGGTATCTCACAGCGTCGGTCCTCTGGATCGGCTATGGGACTAATCCCTGGTTTGACAGCAACGGACGTTCAATTTTTACACGCAGGGTTGGTCTGCCTCCCAACTGGGCGACTCCAGGAATAGAACTTGCTTTTTTTTTCCTTGGGAGAATCATATTACTAACTCTCTCAACACTAGGTTGGTGTGTTAATGTTTTTTAATTTAATAAATTTTGTAATATTTAATAAAACAATAATAAAGCTGATTTAATTGGTATGTATTTTAAGTTTAAGGATTTTTTATACCATAAATTAATTATAATTTATGATATTATTAAAAATATTTGACTCTTAATATAAATATTTTTTTTACTGAATATAACTATCCTAAAGTTATATATAAAATAATTTATAATTAATTGATAGTATAAAAAAAATGACTGTATAACAAAATTAAACTTTAATATAAAAAATAAAATAAATACAAATTTTTAAGAGTCCTACTACTTTTGTACCAATATCCCTATTATGAATTGTGAGGAAATTAATGTTAATCGGTAAAAAATCAGGATAGAGGAGAGATAAAATTATGATAAACGGATGATGTTAAAGTATCTATTTGGTTTAGATTATTTTCAATACAAAAGTGAAAATAATAATTCTCGAGATAATTATTTTAGAAACTATATGAGAGGAACTTTCTCCCAACGTGATTTTATCTTTATAAAATCTAAAAGAAACACGATCAAAATTGTTTGCAAAAAAAGGATGAAATTTTTTATACTAATTTTTTTATTTGTATTAATGTTTTTAATTAAAAAAAACTATGCTTCATTATTAAAAATTTAAAAATATGTAACCAAAAAAAAATTAAAAATATTATATGTGTTGTATTTTTATTAAATAGTATTATTATAAAGGAAACAATTTTATTTAAATCTTGTAAAAAAAATGGTAAAAATTATTTTTTATTTGATAATTGATAGAATTACAGAGTTTATTGATTTGTTTGGGATGATATGGTTGAGAAAGAGGTACCAGCATCGTCCCATTTTGATGTACCATATTTTATTCCCAATAATAAATTGTTATATATTTTATCTTTTTTAAATTATTCTCAATAATAATATGTTGTTATATATTTTATCTTTTTTAATTTATAAAAAAAATTAACTTATATAATAAGATATTATTTATAAGGACAAAATATGATTCACCATGACGGAGAGCTATCTTCATCCGAGAAGAGCAGAGACGGCAAAGGGGGTGTTTTTTTCCTTTGAGACACGGAGGCCTTGCTAATCACGTACTGGAGTTCTGGGACTCGCAACAATTTGCTTGCCTATACACTGACGTACGTTGTGCTATGGGTACTTATTTGCGGAAGCTGTTTATTTTATGGTCACACTCACCCTTAATAATAAGTTTCATTTCGATATGTTATTATTAGTATAAACAAATGCATGGTATGAAAAATATATAAACTTCTAGCATATTAGAGCAACCCGGAGTTGTTTAACTGATTCTTAAAATTAAGGAGAAGTTTTTGCTACATTGCATCATTGGAACAAGCTGTTATGGATACTACATGTAATGAAAATGAAAAGAGGGAGAAAATATTATTAATTGTTAAATTGTTAAATTCAATTCAATCATAATAAAGTTTCAAACTAATCGTTAATATTGATGTCTCTAAGGGGAATCCAGAGGAGGCTAGTTGTTGAGGGATACAGAGAGATGCTACAAGTGGATGGGCGAAAGGGTTTACAAGGAAGCCGGGAATTTGTGACTCTTTTCGGGGTGAGATGTAGGCAATGTATCATGGAAAGAGCGATACAAGAACTTGCTAGTGGAATCGGACTCAAAGGCTCTCAGGAATCTCATGAATATTCACCCTTATGAGACAAATAATACTTTTAAGTTGCTCGGTGGGATGGAGTTAATGTGGCAATGGGCTTGGAATGTAAAGTTTATACACACTTCAGGTGAAAGAAATAGATGTGCAGCTTGATTAGCTAATCATAACCTCATGAACCAGTCATATGATTTACAGATTTTGGAGATGCCTTCTAGCGAGTTAATTTCGATTATCTTTGATGATGTAACATGTAATATCTTGACTCGGAGTGTGTTAATATTAAATGAATATTAACAATTTTAATTGACAAAACATTATTAGTTTTATAGATTTGCAAATTTATAATTTATAATTGACAAAACTTTATTGAATATAAAATTTGGAGTTGGTTTTGAAATTTAAATAATAATGTTAAATGAAACAAAAGTAAATGTAAATAAAGGTGTGTGGTAACTTGTGAGACCCATTTGGTGAACTTTCCTTTTGTGCTTAAACGGACTAAACGCCAAAGAAAAAGACTTACAAGGAAGAGACCGCACAAGGTAAGGAAGCCAAGAGTTGCACAATTAGAGTGTGGAGTTGCTTAAATTAATAAAAAGTAAAAAGTGGTGAATTGACATAATAGGGTCCATAAAAAGTTGAGTTAAGCAATTTCAATGATTTGCACCATTGAAGATGTCCCTAGTATCAAACCATTTGTTGATATATTATATAAAAGATTTAGGGTGCGTTTGGGTACACAGCTTAATTAAGCACTTATTCAATAAGTTTTTTTTTCAAATAAGCTAAAAACAATTTATTTTCATAATCTTCTCTAACAAGCTTGTGGAAATAAGTTAAAAAGAGTTTATGGGAAGACCATAAACTATTTGCATAAGTTTATTTCCATAAGCTATTATCATAAACTCTTATAAACACACCCTTAATCTTTTAAGTCATTTGTGAGAATATATTATTGAATGTTTTTTTTCAAGGGAATGCTCGTAGGAGACCTTACAAGGGGAGGGGAAAGAAGAGATGGAAAATGGAAATGGAAAAGTGGTGGAGCATAGTGATAGAGGGTTTGACTGCGCACACTCACAATTTGTGTCTCGCAGCTTAACCAACTAAGCTGATACAAAGGGACTTATCGAATGTTTTTATAATATTGTTATTGTATTAAAATTAAACTTTAAATTAAATATATTAATAATTATTGATTATCGATAAAATAATCGATGATTTAAAATTTTGTAAAATGCAACTACTTGTACAAAATATCATATACCTGTGAAAATCAACAACCTTGATTTTTGCTTTAACGATTACTACTTGCACCATACTTTCTTTAAGTTTGTCCCGTACTCCAGAATATCAAAATCTCAATATGTTTCAACAAAGATTTATCATAGTATTTAAATATTTTTTACTAAGATCATGGGTTGTAATAATAATAATCGAGTAAACACCCAAGTTGGTCCTTGAAATTGTAGGGTCGTATCAACTTAGTCCCTCACATTATCAATATTCCAAAATGATCCCTGGAATTAAAGAAAGTTAATCAAATTCGTCCCTTCGTTGATATTTGCATGGACTATAATGACATTAAGTTGGTAATGTCAGCGATGAATTTGAAACTAAGTGAATAATATTAGGGATGCATTTGATACATTTTGGAATTCCAAGGATCATTTTGGAATATTGATAATGTGGAGGACTAAGTTGATACGACCCTACAATTTCAGGGACTAAATTGGGTGTTTACTCAATAATAATCCAATCTACCAACTAATGGTTGGTCAAGTGGTAAGCATATCGATCACAGAAGGAGAAGAATACAAGTTCGAATTCTGACGGCAGACATTCTAGTTGGAAAGTTACGAAAATCAATGGTTAATTCTCTATTCTAAGCAAGCAACCAATCGAGCATTAATCTCATAGTCGGTCTAAAGGGTTGAAGTTTGTGGAAATACCCGAGATGTCAGTGGGGAGTTAGACCCTAATTACGATTGTTCATTAAAAAAAGAAAATACAATCTAAGTGTTCACTTTTAATTCAATAAGTCTCTAACAATATTTTAAAAAAAGAACTCAAAATTAAACAAACAAAATATTTGAGTTATGTTTTAATTAACTCTGGTGGTTAAATTTGTTCATCAACTATAATCGAATTAGGGTTAAAATAAACAATTTTTTTAACAATAAACATTAGAGTTTAATTTTGATACACAAATCATCTTATGTGTGACTTTTAGGGAGTTATGATAAGAGTCAAATATTGTTAATGACGTGATAATTTATGATTGGTTAAAACGTAAAAAAAACTTTACACATACACTAAATACCAATTGAATCCTAAACATTATTCGTTCATCATTGACCAATTCAACCAATCTCTTCGATTTTAAAGCATTGCTTTCGAGTTTTGATTTACCAGTCACTAGGGCTCGTTTTGTAGTCAGGATATGATAAGGACGGATATGATAAGAAAGCTGGATAAGAGTAGGATATGATATGAGCATGATAAGCTCTTATCATATTCTATGTTTGATGCACACCAGATAACCGACTAGATAATATTATGTAATCATATATTGTATTTCAAGTGAACCGAATAATGATAGGATATGAAATTATACATATATTTGTTTCAAAATTAACTTTTAATATATTTTTGACTTTTTATACATTTAAATTATAAAAAAAATATAAAAAATAACTGGTAATATATTTTTTGATTTTTATACATTAATCCATTTTTAAATTATAAAAAATTAACTTATAATATTTTCATAATAAAGATTATCACGGTTAAACGTGACTATAATTTTTTTTTAATTTATCATGGTTAACTGTGACTAAAACAAATATATATTTTTATCCTTCATCTTCATCCGCTACCGTCTGCCATTAATGGATAAAGGTTGAAGGTTCGTCATTGATTACAGATTGAGCTGTAAATGGCTGGTAAAGCCAGAAAAGGTGAATCCTTTCATGAAGTAATCCACAGATTGTGTTTCCTCTTTGATTTCACGTGAAAGTCTGACAACTGCTCCAATACCTCTTCGCACCACCACCTCACCGGCGCTCCATCGTGCAGCTGCCAGGGGTGGCCCTGAGGGTGTGCGGAGTATGCGACCTCACAAGGCCCCAATTTTTAGGGAGCACCAAATCTTTTTTTTTACTTAGTATATATATATTTTAAAAATAAAAAATTATATAATTAACAGACATTTAATTGATTTTCTAATACATACATAGTTTATAGAATAATATTAACTATTCTCGTTACTGTTGCATCTGCTGAGAGGAGTTTTTCTAAATTGAAATTGTTAAAATCTTATTTGCGATCTATAATGTCGCAAAGTAGATTAAATAGCTCTGCCTTGATTTCTATTGAAAATGATTATTTAAAGAATTTTGATTATGAATAGATTATTAATGATTTTGCAGCAAAAAATGTCGGGAGGATGATATTTAAAGATTAGTAGGGCATCACTTTCTTTATTTAGCCCTTATGATTCATGTGCTATCGGTGGATGATGTTGTTGGTGTGGGATGCTACTCGGATTGCTACATGTTCAGGTTAATAGATACATGTATAACTCTACTTTTGCAATAATTCTATTTTAGTTTTGGTTTGGTTTGAGCTTTTCAATGTTGATGTAATCTTTAACTTTTCTTCAATGATATTTTATTTCCCTTGAGGTTATATTAAAATAATTAATGGCTAGTTTTTTGCATCTCTTTTATTTTGATATATGCATTTGATAATATATATATATATATATATATATATAGGCACCAATTACATAGTTCGCACAAGGCACCCAAAATCTCAGGGATGGTCCTGGCAGCTACGTCACCACCTCGTCGGACTAATGAGAATGATAAGATAAGCTAACATGATAAACTTATCTTATTCTTTTGGCTCACCAAACAATAGATGAAAAGAGAATATAATAGCTTATCCTATCCTATCATCCTTATCCTCGCCTCCAAACAAGTCCTAATGGGGTGGGAAACAGGTATGCAAAACAAGTATTAGGGTCTACAACTTTGTATAGGTGTTTTTGATTGTACTGTAAGGCGGACTTTGTTTGTTCCTAATCTAACTTGGAGCACATGATTAAGTGTTAGCTCTTCAATATTTCCTAAAAAGTGGGGGAATATGGCATTATGGTGCTAAAGTTAGATACTTTCACTAAAGTTTATAATTATCGAAAAAAAAATAGCAATGCATGGATATGTCAGTTTTGTGACGAAATTGTACCACTAAAATGATATTCATACTAACAAATATCTCTTTTAATATTTATTAAAATATTTTAAGATTGGCAAAAAAATATGATTTAATATGAAATACATATGTAAAGAATTATAAATTTCAACCGTTTGGCTTGTTAACAATTAATTTTGAAAAGAGTTATATGAAAATTTGTAAAGTTTATAACATTAATTTTGAAACACAACAATTTGAACAATATATGATAGTAAATAATTAATATTTGAATTATAGAACAAAAAAAATTTAATAATTGAATTTATTTTAAAAAATAAAAATTTGAATAAAATGTGATAATAAATAATATGAACAATTTTAAAATTAGTACAAGTAATTATAAATAATTGTCATTAAAAAAATAATTAAATGAAAAAATAAGTGAGAATTTGATAATTATAATAATTAATTAGCAGATTTGAAAATGATTCTAAAAATAAATAAAATATTAAAAAAATTGTTTGATGTATGTAATAGCACGTGTGACACTGAGAAAGAGAGATTATGAAAAATAAGTGACGTTTAAGAATGAGAATTTTAATTAAATTAATAGGGATTAATTTAAAAGTTTCTTTGTCATTGTCTTTTCTTAACCTTTTGTCCTTTTCTCCAGAGCATGTGTGAATCTGTGATTTGTGAAAGCAAACTCCAACTCTCACAGCCACCATAAATAAAAAAAGGGAAGAAAAATACCACTATTAATTCAAGCACCCCATTAGCTCTTTGAATCAATTCAAATTTAGAAACTTCTAAATAAATTATTTTGATCACACAACTTATTTTGAGATGTTCTTATGTGCCCGTGATGCACTACTAAAATAAGGGACAAATCAATTACTCACTAGACACTTATATATAAGAAATAAAAATTAATTTCACATGTATTAAGAAAATTAGTTATATTAGTTTAATTATTTTGATTTGTGTAAAAAATACTAGTAAATTATAGTTACTAAACTTTCCTTTCTTGGGAGTGTATAATGCTCTTGGATGTTATTTCTTGAGAGTGTATAATGCTCTTGAAAAAATAAAAAAATAATTAACCAAATAGTATTTTTGAAACAGTGACATTAAATAGAGTTGATTTGGTTAACTTTTACTTATATTTGAGTCCAAAAAATTTAGATACTTTTTTTATTTATATATAAATCCGGAGGGAGTACATCATTAAAAAAGTAGTTAGAATATAAGATAGCGATAATTAGTAAAGTTAATTTGTCATTCATTCAATGCTACTCCCTCCAGTCATGAATATAAAAGACAAAACTCTAATTTATCAAGATCAAAAAATTATTAAAATCAATTCATTTTAAATTTCATTTCACAAAACCCCTATTTAATTACTTCTAATTCAACTAACTTATTTATTTATATATTCAAGTATCATGCTATCTGACCAACAAGTAAACGATAAATATGAATTTCATAATAAATAAGGATAAAAATAAAATTTAGCTTAAAAATTGATTAATATTTCTTATATATTGGATAGACGGAAGATAATACAAAAACAAGAAAAATATTAGAGTAATGACTCAAATTGGTCCTCGACAAAAATTTAAGGTGACATTTTGGTTCCTGAGAAATGAAAAATATCAATTTGATCCTCAAGAATATAAAATGTAGGTCAAATTAGTCCTTTTTAGGATAATTTTTAAGGATATTTTAATCTCTGTTAGAGACTATTTTGATCCATATTTTACATTCTTGAAGATTAAATTGATATTTTTATTTCTAAGAGATCAAAATATCATCATAAATTTTTATTAAGAATTAATTTGGATCTTACTCTAATTATAGACATTTAAGAATTTCTTAGAAAATGGTGACAAAATTGATCCCGTCAAAGAGATGAACCACTGTATACATTTTTTTTTGACTCCAGAACCACTGAATACATTGAACACATGCAGAATTTAGATTTTAATTATATTTATATGTTAAGTTGACCGGTGAATGGGATTTGATCTAATAATTTTTTTATTAAGAAATCAACTTGCTGGTCAATCGTCTATCTCAATCTTATTCTTGGTATGAATTGATTGCAGTTTGCCACTTTTATATTAATAATATTTCTGTCGAATATGTGACGGTCAATATATGGTTTCACACTAGGAAGTGATGATCAGAGAACATTTGTCACTTTCAAATGAAGTCTAGGGGCCATCGCTGATCCACAGACCAATGAATTCCAGGTCAAATGACATTTGTATTGGGAAAGGTGTAAGTCTCACGTTAAAGGGAGATAATATTTAATACTCTCACCATTTCATTTCTTTAGTTTTTTAACATTTTATACATAAATTAAAAAATTATTAATTTATGTATAAATATATCAATATATTTAGTAAAGAATTAAATGAAATATTCAATCAAGAAACATAATCTAGAAAAATGTAAAACCAATTGAGGGTATATATGAAAAAAAATGGGAAAATTATACCTTGGGTTTATAAAACCTTAATTGTTTTGAAACAAAAACAAATTGCTAAAGAGACTAAAGATATGAAACTGAGGGAGTAAGAGTTTATAAAGTTTGGGTAATCTTTGCCTTTAGAGTTAACTTTTGAGATTGCGTTAGATCCAAAATCTAATATGATATACCCTCCGGTCCTTAATATAAGAGACAAAAGTGAATTTTTTTGGACCAATATATAAGAAAAAGTGACTCATTTTTAAATGTATTTAATGTTAAATTTCAATTATATCCTTATTTATTATGAGAGAGAATATTAGAAGTAATTAAGTTAGTGAATTAGGAATAATTAATATAAGGATATTTATGGAATAAAATTTAAATTTATAGGAGTATTAAATTAAATTAACAGATTCCAATGCATTTCCTTGGTCTTGGTGATTTTGGTCATTTGTTTTTTGTATTAGGGACCAGAGGGTGTACTCCCTCCATTCTGAATATAAGAGACAAAAAGGTTAATTTTTTGTCCAATATATAAGAAACATTGATAAATTTTTAAGCAAAAATTCATTTCTACCCTTATTTATTGTAAAATTCATATTAAAGAGACTCAATAATTTCTCACGCAAGTGTTTTGGTTTAGCTGACTCATCGTTTACTCATAAATGTTTTGGTATTCGCATGTTTGATTTGTTGATCTCAGTCAATTGAGACTTGAGTTTTTCCTAATACACCCCTCACGTCCAACATTATTGGACTTGGTGCGTGGATAGTATGATGGGTAACCTAATGGATCTAGGATAACTTTGATACTCCCTCCGATACTGAATATCAGAGACAATATCCTAATTCATAAAGATCAAGAAAAATTATTGAAATCAATTCATTTTAAATTTTATTCCACAAATTTCCCTATTTAATTACTTCTAATTCAACTAACTTATTTATTCATAAATTCAAGCATCATGCTATTTGGCCAATACGTAAATGATGAATCAGCTAAACCAAAGTACTTGCATGAAAAATTATTTAGTCACTTTAATATGAGTTTTATAATAAATAATGATAGAAATGAAATTTAGTTTAAAAATTGATATATATTTCTTATATATTAGATAAAGAGTATCAGAGATGACATAATCTTCAACCGCAATATTTGGCATTATTGCATAATAGATTTTAGGTTCGTCGCGTATGAAGCCTGACATAAGTACTTTTGAGCCAAACCATTCCATTAATGGCTACTAGGTGAAAATGCCTCTAACAAATTGTCCAAATGGATTACTTTACAATTTGCGTAGTTGTTGAGAATTATTGTCTAGTAATGTCACCCAGCATCCTTGATCTTTCAGAAATAATATGTAATAATGGAAAGTAAAGAGCTAAATGTGTCAAGTCCCACATTCAGTAAATAAAAAAGCTCAATGTGATATTTAATCTAAGAATCTCCCATCTAGTAGATTAATTTTTTGGGTTGGATTCTCTTCACGATCCAAGTCATGATAATTGATGTTTTCATTGAGTTTGTGTTTTTGACCCCCTTATTTCCCTTCCTCACCCCTCCAAATTTATGAAGCAAACACACTATCAGCGTCTTGGCAATGTATTATTATATACTTTGTGGGTAAAGTGTCTTTTAAACTTAGAATCCCTTGTGTTTGTATCGGTGTAAAGGTCAAGTCTCACATTACTTAGAGAAGGTTGTCAGTGAGTCCTTAACTCCTTATATAACGATACAAGTAAGGCAGTGATAAACCTTTAAGAGTGCTTTGCAAAATTGGTATTGTACTTGTCCCATAACTTCTCTTATTAGAGATATAGTTAGTGGGAGATCTAGCTAATTTGTTGATAGTAAGTTACTAGATCATTAACCTATAATAAAGACTTAATGTAATCTTTTTTGTAACACACTTTTTCATTCTATCAATTCTACATTTCATATTTTTCTCTCATCTTCTTTCACTCTCCATGAATGTCATGTTTCCTAACATCTCTCTTGAAACTTTGGCTTCCACATACCCCACTAGTAAAGAATCTAAAACTCCCTCACATAAACGGGAGAGTCCCGGAGCATTAAGTTCGCCATAAATACTCAAACTCTTTCTATACACGCTACAGATTCCTTATAATTGGTTCTATATGCTACCTGTTACTTCATTCTGTGCATTTGTAATCTTCTTTATTCGTGGGCCTGTGGTGTGCTTATTATCTTGCAGCTATTTCCACTTAAAAATTGTATTCTAGTACGGTGTTCCGCATTCTCCCCAGATAATCATAAGTTCATGATGCCTTAGCTATTTGTGATACCAAGAGTATTTCAGCCCAAAAGCATGAGCTCTCAAGTAAAAGCACATGACTTTTTTTTGTATCTTTAACAGGTGAGAGGTATGTAATCCATCCAGCCACTGTTTATTTATTACTTTATATTGTACTTGAATTTGGTTTGTATATTGCAGCTATGCATCCTAACATGTACGATATGAATTGCACAGGCCAAGCTTCCACCTTCTTGCATAAGGTGCAACTAATAACAATTACTTGTTATGGCTACATTAAAAGAAAAAAGCATAAGAACGTGTATGTATATAAAGAGTCAGTTCAAGATGCCGAAGTGGTTGCTTCACAACCATCATGCACACAGGCCAAGACATCTTTATAATCCCTTGAAATGGTAAAAGAATCGTGGACCTTTCCATCACTGCTTTTCTTGTACTCAAATAGGAGAGATGAATGATCAAATGCTGTCAATTTGACAAACCCAAAGTCGTAGTCTCTGTAAAGACTCCACTTGGGGGTTACTTGGCTGAACTTTGACAAGTGGCTTCCTGCCCCTCCAACAACAACATGAATTGTTCCATTCACAATGCCAGAATAATGAGACCTTTCTGTATTCACACATTGATTCTGCATATGTATTTGGTGTATCAGAGAATTAGCATTAGCATAGAACTTAGTAAAAGCTCACCAGTGCAACAAGAGGAATAAGTTACACAAAATGAATGAATGAGCACCTATAGATAGACCATCAATTTTGAAAAGGAAGAAAAGCACACCATGAAATGCATATAATGAAGAAAATAATCATGGACTTACCTACCGTGCAAGTTGGTTCGTATTTAAATAAAATCATGACATATTAGGCTATGGTCCTTACCTGATAAATGGGGCATGTCCGTTCATAGTTATGGACATGGCCATAAAATGCAATATCTACTTTATATTTCTGCCAAAGTCTCTGCAAACTTTCTCTTCCCATAGGCTCTTCAAATGAGCCTACAGAGGAATATCCAAGCACGCGATGAGCAGCAAAGATCAACCAGGGTTGTTTTTGTCTGTCTACAGTTGCAAGGCAATGCTCAATGAATTTGTACTGTTCAGACCCTTCTCTCCAGTCATGTTCAGTGTCAGCTATACAGAAGCGAAACATGCCATAATCTGTCATGTACCTGCATATTCAGAATGAATCTCAATTATTTTACTTTACTACTTGGATATAAAATATGAAAATACAATTACAATATATCATTATAATTACAAAATTACAAACTCAAATTTTTGTATGTAACTTAGAATCATCCATGCTGGGATACCAAAAAATATCTATGCCATGAGTCATTTTAAGTTTAAATTAATTAAACTTAACCTCCTTTGTAAAAAAAATAAAATAAAAACATAAAAACATCAATTCAACTTTTTTTAATGTTAAATTCCATCATGTCTTATAACTAACTGCAAAGTTCAAATATTTATAATAAATAGCATTAGTTTTTTCATGAATGTGAAATTACCAAAACTTCGCCCTGTTTTCAGCTGGAACATAAAACATGGTCTCAGCCAAAACTCCACATTCGCCACCTGAATCTGTAGTATTATAAAAGGATCCTGTGTTGGGCCAGTCACGTTCATGATTACCACTACAGGATGACACACAATTATTCTTCAATCTTCAGCATATCAGTAACACATAAATCTAATTTACATTTTAAGAGAAGGTATTGATAGTAGGACAAACCTGGCAATCATATATGGCACTGTTGATGCAATTGGTTCCACTTGAGCTGTGAATTGGTCCCACTGGGAGAGGTATCCGTTTGCATAAGTTATATCTCCTATGTGGAAGACAATGTCAATATTTTCTAAATCCTTGATGAGCTGGTCAGTGGTGTTCAGTGAACCAGGTTGATAGTCACTATACTCATTTGAACCATCACGCTCGGCCTGAAACATTTTAAAAAGAAGTAAAAAAATTCTCATCATGAATCATGCTCAACAGCCATCCTCTTTCGATTTTATTATTTTTAAACGAACCAGTTAGCCACCTCATGAGCCAGAGGTTAACATGGATCCCAGATTTTGAATTATATGATTAAAAAAGAAAAGGATAAAAAACAAGTGAGTTTTTTGGGTTTTATATATACTAGTGCAGAATGAGAAATCAAGAAAACGAAGTTGAAGTTTCATGACTAAAATTTCAATAAAATGATGACATCTGTGTGAAGTAGCTTAAAAAAAAAGCTTAAATTGATGAACTCCTTGGTGTCAAATTGCAGGGTAAAGAGAAAAAACTTAAATCAGCAAACAGGGGCCAGTAAAAGAAACAATTGTAACCAAATGGGGAGACATCTGAGATAGACAAGAAAGCAGCATATGACTATTTTACTTCAATATTCCAGTCTAACAATTTCCGTAATATTGATGATACTGTCAGCCAATTGTTTATGATCTTCAAGACTATATTGAAGAGATATTGAACACATTTTTAGTATAGAATGGTCACAAAAATGAAGCTAAAAGGCTTCAATTATTTTGAAGAGCTTGATAAAGCCGTCCGGGGTAAAGGTCCTTACCCTTTTTCTCTCGGTGTGTTGCAAGGGTGTCTTCCAGCAAACAGCTAGAGACTAATCCCTTCCGAGGTGGAGAACTCACAAAAGGGATACAACCTCCCCCAACAAAGTCTTTTTCATACATAAACATGCCCATAGATTGCAATTGGTTTTGAACATACTACTTTCTTCCCAAAGAAAGTTTTGCACAATGTTCTTTCTCTTAATATAACTTTTATTTCAAAACAAAATAAATATTACCTTCCCCATGTCACCAAATATGACGATACGTTGCAGTGAGTCCTGTCCAGGAAAAGGTGATGACCTGAATGAATATTGCTTGCTCCAAATATACAAACCATTAGACAACAGGTGCCCCAATCGGTATGTATACCTGAAATATATTTAAAATAAAGCCTATATAACAAACTTTTTCGGTTTCTCATTGGGTTATAGACATAAATAGATATTCAAATGCATACACTAAATTTGGCCACAAATTTTTTAGGAAACTTGTGTGTATGAAACCAGGGTCACGCCAACCAACAGTTCGTGCAGGAGAACCTGCGGAGTAGCAAAAGAATACATTATGCAGCACTACAGAAGAGACTATTCTCAATTTGTATTGAAAGGAGATTCATTTTCAAATGAATAAAAAAGCAGCGATCCTGTATATAAGAGTTTCCAACATATAGGCATAATTAATATTTCAACATTTAGTTTCAGGTTCATAAGGAAGCAGTAGCGGGCTATGAAATGTTGTCAAATTGTATACAAAACATGGGAAACAAGATTATATGGCAATTCAATCAGGAAAAGCATTACTGGCCATGGACTGACTTCTGCTAATTGAAACCTATTTCTATTATAACTTAAGAGTTTCAGTTCAGTCTTTCTTATACCTCCCCTTTTTTCCCATTTCACAAGGTGCCTCTTCAGTATAATTTTCTGGAAAAGAAGATTGTGCTCCTTGGAATATTTTGATGATGCATTATAGGGAGCATTATAGAAGGGGCATTAGAGAGGAGGGAAGGTGCATATAAACCACGTGATTTCAGTTTATTCAGTTGCAAAGTAATTAATGCTCTTGAATCTTGATGACTCTTGGTCAGGGTTCGATCAATTTCAAAATGCCAAGCAGAAATTCAATTTACATTCAGAATATGTATGCAATAAAAACCCAAGGCGGTGCCATGCTAAGCAGATTAAATAAACCATACCACACATGCTGTTACGACCAAATGTCAATGTTCCAGCAGGAGATTGCACTGGATTTTTCCCCTTAGGACCCCACTCAACAAACGGTGTAGCTTCATTTATGTCATATCCACTTGTCCAGGTAACTGTCATCTGCATAAACAAACCCCACAATCCTGAAATCACTGCATAGTTCTAAAAGTGGTTCCACAATGTTTAAAAAACAAAATTGGTCAATTCCTATTTCTATAGTATCATGTCAAACTTAGAAGGTCTAATGATATCTTTTCAGAATGTTATCATCACTGGTGGGTGGGTGTTCACAATTTATTAACTTTATCTATCATGTTTCTTAAATACTTGTTAATTTTAACTTGATGCTTCATACAAAGGAACTGCATCATTGAATTAAAGCAATAATAGGACAAATAAAATTGATGAATACTATTACTTGGGAGAGCATAGTATCAAGAACCTCAAAGCTTGAAGATAAACTTACTTCATCCCAAGACTTCCCTTGAGCAAGGCGTGGATATAGAGGCACTTTAGGATTGGCAAATGATATGAAATTGGAAACTGCGACTAGTTTAGGCTGCAATGTTCAATCAAATGATTACTAGTTAGCATAGAATATAATCATATACATATTCTCTATGAAGATAGGCTGATTTGGTATTAAGCGCATTGGTGTATTATACCGGTTTTGCAAACAGCAATGCTAGATCTAAGGTGAGACTCAACATACCATGAGCATGATTTAGTTATAACGACGAGGGGACGGGAAGTATTAGAAGAGCTGAAAGAATCATGGACTCACGTTTGATAGTCCGCCTGAAAATAGTGCAAAGGAGAAATCTGCGCGTTGATTGATCAACTGGAACTTCAAAGAAGCTTTTCCTTTCTTTTTATGGTGTGAGTTGAAGTAATTCACAAACTTGTACTGGTAAAAAGATTCAAATAAAACACATGAGTAATGCAGCACATCGAAGTAGTTAATCCAATCCACAAACAATGATATGAAGATTCATGACACTAACCTTTATTGGGGCTGAGCATATGTACGGAGTCTGTTCTTTTGGATCATTTACAGGAGGACAGGTCGATGAACTGCCATTGAAAAAGAAGAATTTCATTTAGTCCTTTTAGCAATAATTAGATGTGCAGAGTTTAGAAATAGTTAGAACATATTAGTTATTGAGGATGACTGCTTATTGAACTTATAGTATCTGGTGGTGAGTTCTATGCAATATTCAGTAGAAATCAATCACGAGAAAGAGATGTACATTACTTGAAATTTGCAGGAGAGAAAACCCCCACCCAATTATCTGCAGAAGGGGCATGGGAATGAAGTTTTACGGTCACCCATTCGGTATCCTCACCCTGAAATCATGCACATTAAAAAATCATACACTAAAAAACTGCACATATGAATTAACTTAAAAAATACCACAGAAATTAAATGGTTGGAGATGTTATACATATGAAACTAACCATTGGCACAAAATAAATCCAATCATTAAATTTGTAAAATATGTTCCCACATAGAGTATATAAGTTAGAATTTAGCCTATCTTTAAGATAATTTCTGAACGTCAAAGTTAGATAGCAACATAAAAAAAGTAGCTTATAAAACATGGTAACACTTTGTCTTTTGCCAAATTAATGTTTTTAGCCTAGATATCATAATTCATATAAGATCATTCATAAACAATGTTTTTTCAAAGGAACATGCTGATATTACTTTTGTGCCAAGAAGAGAAGGGGTGGCTGTAATGGAGGCGTTAATGTGAAGCGAAATAACAGCTTTGTGGATGGCAATCTTGGAGAGTGACTGCTCTCCAAATCCATGATCATGAGCATGAGCAAAAACGGTGCTCAGGTTGATCAAGCACGCTACTACCAGAATCATGTTGCGCCTGAGGCAGCTAAAAACACAATCTTCTATTAACTCCATTTGTTCAGCAACGAACGGACATTCACAAGAGTCGAATATATATGTTATCTATCTGTGGCATATGCTGTTTGGATTCAAAGAATCATTCCACTTTGACTTTCTTCCCTCACGTTCTCCCAATAATCAAATATTAGAATCAGAGCAGTAATAGAAAAAGCAAATTGTCAGGTTTATTTATGCAAAGGAGGAGGGAACTGGGAAGAGTAGATGCAGAGAGCAAACACGATTAAATTCGCCTTTGCATCCATTACAACTATTTTCAGCCTTATATATAGGTCAGTTTTACAGCAGTATATTCTTTTGTGCTCTCAGGTATCGAGATCGAGGCTCGGAGACTAAACTATTTTGAGTCATAGTATTTGTCTTTCCAACCATGCACGACGATACAACTGTAACCCCAACAAAAAACATCTTTTTTCATGAATCAAACCGATGACAACGTGCTTAAATATCGAACTATCTACCCGTGACAACTGTACTCATATATACATACATAGTATCTCCAGGGATGACAAACCGTCTTTACAAAATATGTCTCCTGATGATATTAATGAAAGTGGACATTCATTCATTGATTTTATTATATTATTATGATATTAATTAATTTTTTTTTCTTCCTGTTTTTATACAATGAGAAATATATTTATTCATATCTATATGTTTAGGTAGGTACCTATTTTACAAAGGAGTAAACTTATATCACGGTCAAACACTACAAGTAAAGTTGCCAAGATTTCATTTATTTATTTTCCTGCCTTGTCAATTATGTTGAAACTGGAAAAGCTATTTTATTCAAAGTATAATACCCTTGTCATTGCATTGCGAAGAGCCATTGGGTTAACTTAAGATCATGAAATTCAATCAAGATTAAGATCCTGGAGAGTATAAGTGTAGCTTAGTCTTAGAGTTAGGCCCCCTTTTTTGGTCAATAGAGTTGGGTCTGACCTTCTCGACCTCGTGAAAGGGTTAATAGCGGGCATTTAGCATAAGTTCATCGACCTTGTTGGGCCCAATACTTTTCCCTCCTGTCACAATAAACCCAACTTGATCAATGCCCAGTGCACACTAAGGTTTGCTTGCGTGGTTGATTACAATAACCCAAGATTTAGTATATATTTGGATTTACTTTTGTGAGAGATAAAAGTGATTTCATAGACATAAAAGTGATTTTGACATGTTTGAGTGTTCTCGAGTAGAATTGATTTTGCCTTTAGAATGGATTCTAACTTTAACCTAAAGTTAGAATTTAGAGTTTTTGCCCCCAAACGTGATTTTTAGCCTCAAATTTATTATTTAACTCACTTTTACGTGAATGTATCTAAATATAAATCATTTTACTCAAAACTCAATTCTATTAAAATCAATTCTAAAAAATCAATTTCATCCAAAATCATATTTGTCAAACGTTCATCCAAACACACACTTAAGTTTAAATCTTGAGATTCATATTTGATAGAAGATATACTTACTATAATTGATAGTTTGCCTTGATCTTTAAATGAAAAGAATCTCCCCTTATTCTAATTTTTTTCTCTTAAAAAACCCAACTTAATCAGAACAATAAACCAAATTAAATTAAGTTCATCATTAAATCTCTAGCAGGTAAATCAACATATGATTGGTCCGAGTAACGTGTTCTGACCCCTTAAGTAAGTGATTAGGGATTCGACTTCTGACTTTTGTGTAGAGAGAAAATCTGATTGAAAGGGACAACCCTTAAATGTCATTCAGGTCTCCCGAAATTAATCACTTTTATAACAATAAATACTTCGTACCAATAACATGATTATTAAAAAAAAAAAAAAAACCTCCATCACCTAAAGTTCAACCATAATCATGTTAGCGATATGTTGTATGAATAATTGTTGTAGAAACAAATATGCCAAAAATAATTCACGAAGTTATTGGATCGTATGTGAAAAAATTTTATGTGCAAAAATATTTGTCCTTACAAAAATTATTAAGTCCCACCTTAGATAGGAAATACCAATAAAGAATCTTCTATAATAACTTAGAGCCATCCTCCCTTCTATAATAATTGTTTTAAATTGAGAGATGGGCCTCGTCAAACCTTGCTACATGGTTTATGACAATGGCAATATATCATCCGTGCGTCTCAGTAATTCACCCCAAAAAAGGCAAATAGTAACCAGAATCAACCCCATAATAAAAACACAATGAAACCCAATTTTCCAAAATCAAAAGGCACATAAGCTCTTGACGGTTCATACTTGATACATATAATATTTATACACTTGACTTGACCCAAAAAACAATAAACCAAATTATTATCGGAAGCATAAAAGGACTCATGCAGTGCCAGTGAGTTTAATATCACCAAGATCAAGCTGAGCCGCAATTTCCTCTAATTGCTTCTTGACGCTCATATCAATCAACTTAGACCCCGAATTCCCATACCTTATGGTGAAACCAGCCACCAAAGTGGGATCAAGAAGGGTCTTTATCCTCACGTTCTTCGCCCCGGTCAGCTTCTGAACCTGCTTCGCTATCTGCGCCAAGTGCTGCGACTCCAACTTCACCACAGAGCTCACAATCGCAGGCTCCGTATCCGTCAACGTATTATACACAAATTCATACTCCTTCGCTATTTCCTTTATCAGATCGATCCTCTTCGCGTCCACCAATAGATTCAGGAAGTTACGAGTGTGGGGCTGCAAGCTCGATGACGTGGCAATGTCCTCTATCATCTGCCGCTTCTTCTCGACCTCCACCGTCGGGTTGATGAAGTAGCGGAACACCTGAGGGTCGGAGAAGATTTCGTCGATTTTCTCGACGTCGGCGGTGGTGGCGTCCAGGGTGTTGTTGGATTTGGCCACGTCCGCGAGGGCGGAGGCGTAGCTGGAGGCGGCGGAGGAGGACATTCTGGCACCGAGTGCGCCGCCGTTGGAGCGGCGGAGGGCGGGGATTTTGAGCTTGAGGGAAGGGAAGGTTGGGGTGGAGAGGGAGAGGTTGAGGATGGGTTTATGGCTGAGGATGTTTCTAGGGATTTGTGTGTATTTGGATTGAAGTGTGGCTGTGGTGTGCTGCAATGACGCCATTTTTGCTTCCTTGAAGAAGAGAGAAAGAAGAATCTCAGCAACAGGGGAAAAGGGTGAGAAATGAGTGTTTGGGGGGATACAATAAAAGAGGCTCAGATACAATTGCCAGGAGCATCATAGCCTCAAATCTCACAGATAAGGTAATACCGATTTAACACGTGGACTCGTATTAGTGGCTGAGTATTTGGTTTTGTGTTTTGAATTTTAATTTGTTTAAAAAAAAAAACATTTCGAATACTTATTGGGGTTTTTTTTTAAGTGAAAATTTAATGTTTTCGGTTTGAACTACTTGATTTTCACTCAATCGAATCAATCGTATTTTGAATTTGATAACCAATTTTTGATTAGTATTTGACTCTACAGCCACAACTTCTGTAATTAAATCGAATTTTAATCATTTTAGTACCATTGATTTTGATAAAGTACTTTTTCTCAAAATATATTTGACACTTCTTTTTTTTGACATGTGATACATAGGAACTAGGAAGCTAATAGCACCAAAAAAATTAGGAAGCTAATATTTGTGCTGGTTTTGTTGCTAAACATGAAGCCTTGTACAAGTTGTACAGAGATCTTGGACATGCCCTCTGCCATGGATCATCCCTTGCTCAAATGGTAACGTTTTTAAATAGTTACAAATAGATATACCATATGTTATAACAATAATATATTTTAATAAAATCTACTTTTTAAAATTACTGAATTTTATACATTTATAAAAGAATTTATATAAAAAGCCAACATCGTTAGTAAGATATATTTTTAACTTAATCATTTTCATTCCCAGTAAAAAAAACTTAATTAATTTTATTAAGTTATTAACTTTAGATAAACACTAATTAATAAATATTCAAGAAAAGATATACTTTGTTTTTTTTTTTTTTTTTTTTTTTTGGTATTCATAGTTTGATTCTTTAAGCCCATTTCTCAATAAGGTACCTTTGGAAAATGTCATTGTGGGCTTTTCAACAATACTGATAATTGGACAAACCCATGTTTTCCAATATGTGGTTTCCAATTCCGGATTGTGAGAGAAGGGGAGAGGACGGGAGGGAAAGAAGCATTAATCATATTTGGTTCACAAGTAAAATAGAAAGATTTTAAAATTATTTTATTTTTATATCCTTATAATTTTAGATTTTAAAATAAATAAGTGAGAATATTTTAGTCAGTGCATTAAAAATATTTTAAAACCCCTCCCCTCCAAATCCCCAAATATTGGATGAAAGCCAAAATTGAGTGATGAGAAATTTTGCTCCCCTCCAAAAAATTGAACCAAACATGCAAAGTTTAAAAAAATCCCTCCCCTCCCCTACATTTCCCTCCAACCAAACACTATGTTAAGGGCTGACATCTTTCAACCAGATTTTCTTCATACACAAAAGTGAGGGATCGAACCCTTGATCACTTGCTTAAATATTCATTATTATATTATTAAAAATATCTAACTCTTATAATAGTTTACTTAAAAATTATACATTTTTTTTGGTAACCATGACATAGGTACGAAGTATCCACTACCGTTAGCAGTGACTAATCTCCGTCGGAGAACCTATTAGGCACACAAGGTGGGTTCTCCCCTCTCAACCAGGTTTTCTCCATACAAAAAAGTCAGGATTTGAAACCCTGACCACTTGGTTAAGGTGCCCGAGTCCCTTACCACTCGGACCAACCACATATTGGTACTTAAAAATTATACATCTAATGATATATGATTGATTGATACTTTAAAGAGTTTTATATTGATATTACATAAAAAATAAATTCAAAATAAGAGAAAAGATATAATGCAAGTTTTATTTTTTTGGCATAGGGAAATTAATTTTTCTTTTTTTGTTTGAGAAATCTCAAAATAGGTTCAAGTAAGGATAGGTTAGCAAATCAGTTTTTTTTTTTAAAAAAAAAGGTAGCTTAAAAGGACTTAATATGGAAAAACTACCTAAGGATTTGATGCAAATTAGCCACGGATATATTGGTAAAATGTCAGTTGGTTAAATGTCCGGATATAAATTATGAATGCATAGATTTAAACTTTCACAATATGTTTCACCCATTTTTCTATTATCTTCTCCTCTATAGAACCCCCGGTGGGCCTCCCCTAAAAAAAAGAATCCTGGCAAGTAGGGGAGACGAATAAAGTTTGGTTTAATTGATGGGAAAGTCGTAGCCCGATTAGGCAGGGAAGAGATTTATTCAGTTCATATAGTGCAAATGCAACTTCAACCAAAAATATAGCCAATGGATTGTAGATGTACTCACTCTCCACTACAAAAACGCCAATGAGCATTCGAATCTTACTTTACAGTACTGTTGCTCCTTTACAAATTCACTCGCCTTTCCCCCAGGAAACAACTTAACAGCTCCTTTTGTTTCCTTTCTTCTTCTTTCCTCCATCATTTTTTCTACCACCATCCTTTTCATCTTGTTCATATAAATATATTTTCAATATCTTACGATTAGTTTGTTGTTCTTAAAGAAAATATTCCAAAATTGCATTAACATCTCAATCCAATTTTTTTATTTTTTATTTTTAAAATTTAAAATGAGCATATTCTAACTCACACTTTTCTATTTTAAATCAAATAAAAATAAAAAAGAGAGAGAAAAGACTCTTATCTTAAATGATATATAAGAAACCACAAATCCTACATTTTTATGTTATAAATTGATTATGTTCATGGTTATTCTTAACTTTGATAATAATCACCTATAGTCTTATTATTAGACTAACACATATAAGTTTAATTGGTATATACTATCAGTATAAAATTTATGAGTTTAATTGCTATATACTGTTAGTGTAAAGTTTTTTTACACTGATAACCAATCAGAAATCATGGTGTGTGTGTGACTTTTAAGGTAGTTAGGATAAGAGTCCAACACTTTAGCTTATGTCACAAATTTTGATTGGTTGTCTGTGTAAAAAATCTTTACACTGACAGTGTATACCAATTAAATCCAAAGTTTATTACACTAACAACCAATCAGAAATCATGATGTGTGAGTGACTTTTAAGGTAGTTACGATAAGAGTCCAACACTTCAACTTATTTGGCAAATTCTGATTGGTTGTCGGTATAAAAAATCTTTACACTAACAATATATACTAATTAAATCAAAAATATATTAGTCAACTTTTACATGCCTATACTTTCATGGAAATGAAGTTAATATTTGTTTTATATGTTTTTTTAAAAAAAATAAGCAATCTCAAATAAAATATTAATCTATTACACATAAGACTTGGAAAGGAGGAGAGGGAGAAATCATCAAATCAAAATCACCCTTACATTTTGTGGTACTCGAGTTCTTTTAGAATATGATAAGTGGTTTGATTCCTCATCAATGTGTATAAAAATATATATCTGTTGGAAGAGGATAATTTCTTAAATAAACCTCAGATTTCTTACAACATTAATCTCAACTGTTACGTGTGATGATATCTTAGTTTCGGAAAAAAAAAAAAACCTTCGGTGTAACACTAATTCTAACGATAATTTCATAAAATATCAAAACTATTACAGATTAATAAAAGTACAAATAATTAATTTAGTGTTAATAATATCATTACTCGATTTTAAAGAAGTTCCCCAAAAACTCCAAAAACAAAAATTGCTCGAATCAAATCAAACTGCTATTTTTCTTTTCCCCTTTTGTCCCTGTGGAACAAGAAAAAGTTCTAAGCCACTACGTGATTCCCCATCTGGAAAACACCGTCACCGTGGTCTCCCCCAACAACCGCACCATCACCGTCGTTCTCCTCCACCCACAGTTCAACTTCAACAGGCGAACACTCCATCTTGTGTCTTAACTTCCAATCAAGCGCCTGGCACCCACGCGAGCAATAGTTCACCTTCCCGCAAACCGAACAACTCCGAAACTCGTGCACTCGGGTCTCAGGTCGCCCACACCCAACATGCGCGCACAGCGTAATCCCCTCCCCCAAACACCCCGGACCAGACTCGAACCACTCCCTCATAAACCGGTTCACCGGCTGCACCAAACCGTTACACTCGAAACCTCCCAGCAACGGAATAATCATATTCCAAAACCGTCGAGCGCGCCACGTCATCAACCGAGAGGATGAGGGCGAGGAGGATTCCGAGACCACACGTACAACTGACGCGAGCTCACGCGCGTAGGCTAGGGTGAGCATTTGGCGCCCCTTGGCGACGTTCTTGCGTGCGCCGTAACCGTCTTGTAGACAATGGCCTAGTTCGCGAAGCGCGTCGATGTGGCCAAGGAATGAGGCTCCCTCACACAGTGACACACCGGCTTTCAGATCCTTGGGGACGCCGCTGCCGTTGAAGTGTATCACCGCCAGAGAGTACATCGCCGCCGCGTGCGGTTTCTTCGCCGCCCTCGCCATCAAAGACAACCCGCTCCTCCGCTTTTCTAAACAATAAAAACGGATCTGAAAAAAATTAAAAAAATAACTTCAAAAAAATTGGATAGTACAAATATTATATTTATAATAATAATATATAGACTTACCATTCCGAGAGTGAAGCAGGCATCGGCGTTGCCGGCGTTGACACAGTCTTTGAGAAAACGGTGGGCGGAATCTGACCAGTTTTGTGGTTTTATGGAAAATGCCTTAGCACTAAGTTTGGATAATACAGAACGATCCAGACCTAAACGTTTCAGTCTTTTGCATCTGTTTGTTATTATAGGAAAAAATATACATAAGAAATGAAAGTAGGAATAAAATTATATATGATGGGATCGGGGAGAGTAAAACTTACGTTAAGAGGACGTTGATGAAATCGGGAGGTGAGGTGGCGGAGGAGCTTAGCTTGGAGAGAATGGAAACGACGACGTCATCGGATAGGTCATCTAAGGGATTGTGCTGCTGCTGCGAATATCGCAATCGCAACCGCACTGGCTTTCTCATGTTTCAAATACAACTCATAGATAATAAGAAAAATACATCAAAAAAAAAATAAGAGGTCCAATTTTGTTTGCGTTGTCAGTGTCCTTGTTCTCTCTGGATTGAATGTCTTCTGTGATTATTGGTACTGTTAAGGCGAAACTGAAGAGACAGGGATTTTATATTAGAAGACGAAATGAAGGAGAGTCAGAGAGGCACGAAAGCAAATGGGATTGAGGATGGGTTAGACTCATAGACCCACTTATCATAGGTGATGTCTACGTTAGACCTTCAAAAATGAGGTATTGAGACTAACTTTATTAATATCTAAAGAAAAATATAATCAACTTAATGAAAAGATATATTGAATATGTTTTAGAGTTTAATTGTTAGATATACGGATAATGTAAAGTTTTTTTATATTGTCAATTAATCATCAATTATAGTATGGATGATTATTAAAGTAGAAAAAAATTTTAAACTCTATGTTTTATTAAAATTATAATATTTTTTTATTAAATATTTTATATTATATATTTTTAGATATTTTTATTTATTAAATATTTTATATTCAAAATTCGCTAATGTGAATTAGATTATAAGTCAATTTTTAAAGTTTTATTATTTTTTAAGTTATATTTAAACACTTTACACTATTTTTTGAACCAAAAAAATTAATTATTAATTAATCACCAAAAATCAGAAAATTAATTTGATTTATAAAAATGATTTTTCGAAGTTATATAAATAATGTTTGATTTATATATTTCGATGAATTTTTTAATTAAAAAAGTTATAACATTAAAATATTATTCAAATATTCTTTTATATTTAAATTTCCACAAATAGAATTTTGTTAATGATAAGTAAATTTAATTTTTAACAAATTTGATTTAAACAAATAAGCAAATTTATAAGATGTTATTCTTATACGAGGTTAAATTCATAAAAAAACTTAAAATTTATGATACGTTAAATTATATGACACTAAATTCATAAAAAAAAACTTTAAAAAATTAAAAGATTTAAATTTGAAAATACCAATAAATAGTTATTTTTAATATATTAAATTAATTAAAAAATTATGTTTTGATACAATAAAATATACGTAGTTTCTTTTGACTTGCAGTTTGTTTTCTTCTCGGCTTCTGCCCCTTTATTGTTATCAAAAAATATATATTATTAAAAATATCTATATATTAAAATCTTCAATTTATATTATTATATATATATATATAATTTAATTATTATGTACTGTCAGCGTAAATAATTTTACACTGACAACCAATCAGAAATCAGGATATATGTGACTTTTAAGGTAGTTAGAATAAAAGTCAATTATTATAGCTTATATGGCAATTTCTGATTGGTTATCTATCTAAAAGATTTTTACACTGACAGTGTATATCAATTAAATCTATATATATATATATATATATATATATATATATATATAGTTTAACGTCTAGAATCTATTTTAAATTGGATCAAAACATATAATTTTTTACTGAATTTAATATATTAAAATTTCTATTTATTAATATCTTCAAATTTAATTTTTTAAACTTTTTTTTTATGAATTTAACGTTATAGAATTTAACATCTTATAAGTTCTTTTATGAATTTAACGTGGTATAAAAAGGCTATAGCATTCATAGTACGTTTCTGGCGGCCGATTAACGTCTCATGAATCTGCTATTTGTTTAAATCAATTTTGTTAGAAATTTAATTTACTTATTTTTAATGAATTTCTATTTAAATAAATTTAAAATAAAAGAAAATTTGAAATTTATTTTAATGTTATATTTTTTTTAATTAAAAATTTCATTTCAAAATAAATCAAATATTATTTTTATAACTTCCAAAAATCATTTTTATAAATCAAATTCCGTTTGCTACAGATTATGAAAAAATAATTTAGAAATTATATGAAATTCTCTGTAACAAATATATCTTCTCTTTCCTTTATAGAATCAGATTTTAGTGAAAAGCTAATGCGAGTAGTTTCTCATTTTAGCTATAAAAATGATTTTATTTAAAAAAATGATTTCTAAACGAATACAATTAAAATAACTAAAAATGATTTTTAACTTAAAAAATGATTTTTATCATCAAATAATCTTAAACAAACGCAGTGTAATACAGATTAACGAATTTTAAATATAAAGTATTTAATAAATAATAATTATCTATAAACAAAAAATATAAAATATTTGATAGAAGAATGTTATAAGTTTATTAAAAGATACTCAATATCTCTTGTCTTTAAACATATTCTATTTTTTCTATTGATATTAAAGTTCGTTTTAATTAATTTTTTTTTTAAATAAAAATAAAAAAGGTTAGCTGTTGGATCAAATCAAAATTAATGATTAAAAATTGATGTAAAAATAAAATTTGATACCTGATGTCAACGGATCCTATATATATATAAAGTATTTCGTTAATGTTAGGAATGAGGTTGATTCGATAATATAATTTCAGGGACTAAATTAGGAATTTATTGATTTATTATGAGAGTGAGAGAAGTAAATTTGACATCGATGATATATAATCACAAATGTATTTTCTGATTCATAAAAGATAATATTCAGAACCAGTTATCGATTTACATGAAACTGGCGTATTTAATTATGGGGCTGATAAAACGCAAGAAAAATTAACTAATTCCACTGTTATCTTGCATCCATGTGCTGTTTTATAATCTTAGATTCGTAACATCTACCATTATTCTCTCTATATATATTGTTGGCAATATTTTCTCATGATTTATTACTTATAAAAAAATATTTTGCCATAACTTGTACAAGTTCTTTTTTAATTTGGATTCTCTCCATCAGTCCTCTTTCCATCTTTTCTATCTATCTCTTATTTTTTTCTTTCTTTTCATCATTTTTCAATTTTTTCCCCCTTTTCTCTCTCTTCCCACTCTAATTTTTTTGCTGTAGAGGATGGAAATGCAGGAGAAAAATCCATATTATTTCTTTTTCACGGAAAATGTTGACGGCTTTTCCCACCTTAGTTGGCTCCATTGGAATGGCTAATGGTTGTTAACAAGAGGAGATTGATTTGGTTTCAACTTTCAAAGCAATAACACAGCGTGGTTATATAAACGAGGGAAAGCAGAGACCATTGGCACAAGTTATCTGAAATTTATTTTTTAAACAAACTTCTTTTGCGAGAAAAACAATGTCATCCATTTACCATGTGTTATTATCACTTCTTCTTTGCATTATCCTACAAGAACATTCTCAAGCAACCAAACAGGCAAGCTCTCTAGCAAGCTTCATCTATTTTGAATTCTAACATTGAAAATGGTTACGAGTTTTGTGACTGTGGAAAGCTTATTATTAAAGTCATTACTCGTCTTGGTGTTATTTGAAGTTGTATGTTTTAAAGCCTGTTTATTATAGATTTTTTGTGTGTAAAAATTAATTATTTTTATAAAATAATAAATGATTGTTTATCCGTTAATTTCATCTTTTGAAAAAATCATTAATCTAAAAAAATTGAAGCTATTTAGAATAGTTTCTCACAAAAAATTATTTGAATAGTTATTTTAGGTCATTATTATGATCGTAAATAAACATAAATTAACTTATGTTTTATTCAAAATTTCTAAAAAGTAATAACTAGATGATTTTATGTAAATTTTTTTTTTAATCTTCGGGTTTCATATCTAAATGTTTAAGCATGACCTAATAATCATCCATGTTTATTTTTTGTTAGTCTTATATTGTATACCTAGGATCGCATTCTTTTGGTCCAAATCCTTCCTCGGTAGATGTTGAATCTGCTACGAATTTTGACTATGATTTGCTTGGATCATACGTTGGAAGGTATATATGTACAATTTAACTCGAAGTCCATGAAATTCTCTGGTGGCAAAATCATGGATGTATTTTCTTACACAGCATCGAGAAGGCCAAAGATGCAATCTTTTACTCTTATAATAGATATATCAATGGCTTTGCTGCAATACTTGATGAAGATGTAGCAGCGAAGGTTGCAAGTATTTAATTCAAATTCATGCATATCCCTTGCATAATGAATTATTGCATACTATGATACTAAAGACATTTTATATACAGTTACTCATTCACTTGAATTTTCGTACTGGTGTGTTTTTTTTGTTATTGCAGAGCATTCGAATGTAGTATCGGTTTTTGTAAACAAACCACAGAAACTGCTCACAAACCACTCATGGGATTTTCTTAATGGTGTAATTTCAAATGCCTCAATATGGAAGAAGACATTGGGTGAAGATGTCATTATTGGAAATTTAGACACTGGTAATGAACAATAATGAAGAATTTATTTTTGTGGTTGAGTTGAGTTAAGTTGGAGTTGATTGTATTTTGTAGCTTCCTTCCTTGTAAGGTTTCGAATGCTCTTCCATCGATTGGAAAAATTTCATGCCCAGTGCCCACCCTCTAGCACTTTATTGATGGTGAGAGAGACTTGTGAGAGGTGTTTGGCCTGAATCGAAGAGTTTTAGTGATGAAGGGATAGGACCAGTCCCAACAAAGTGGCGTGGAATCTGTCAAACTGACAATAAGATTCTAGATAAATTTCACTGCAACAGGTTCATTTCATTCTTTTCACTCTTGCTAATTCCTCCAATCATTTAAGAAACATATTACAAATATATGTTACTTTTGAGTCAGAGAAACTTTTTAGGTTAAAGTAATATTTTGGTCCTATACGTGACACCGATTCTTCATTTAGTCCTTATACGTAAAAAGTTATTAAAAAGGTCCTCATACGTGCAAATATTATCCATTTGGTCCCTCCCGTTATGTTGTCGTCTTTAATGATCTGTGAACTATTACGTATAGGGACTAAATGAATAATTTGTGTCACGTATAAGGACTAAATGAAGAATTTGTGCCACGTATAGAGACCCAATAATTTAGGTTAAAGTAATAATATGGTCCCTATACATGATACAGATTCTTCATTTAGTCCCTATACGTGACACAAATTCTTCATTTAGTCCCTATACGTAGGAGTTCACAGATCATTAAAGACGACAACATAACGGGAGGGACCAAATGGATAATATTTGCACGTATGAGGATCTTTTTAATAACTTTTTACGTATAGGGACTAAATGAAGAATCGGTGTCACGTATAGGGACCAAAATATTACTTTAACCAACTTTTTAATATATATATGCCGGAGAAACAAATTTCTAACCATTATCACAGATGTTTTGAGCAAAAGGAAGGTAGCTGGATGCTTGGATACAACGAAGTTTAAGCTTCAGTTTAAATTCATATTCACTCTACTAACGGTGTGATTTGCATCAGTTGCACGATGAAAATTTCATTGAATTTTAACTATTTTTCAATGTTTTAATTAATACTGTCGTTATATGTATAGACGTTGTTTTGAAACAAATCTCTCACAAATTCATCACCATCATCATCATTTCCGTCCTTATGCTCTGATTACTCTCCCCATTACTTTTCTCTAAGCAGCAAGCATACTTATTTCTTTAAGAATACACTTTCAAGAATACTAAGGAGTGTTTTAAATGTATTAACTAAGGAATAAAAAAGACAAGTTTATATAATAAACTAATGTATTTATTATATTGTAAAGTGTTATATTTTGTTTTTCAATACAAATTTTACTTTTATTAATTCCTTAACAGTCATTGATAGCAAGACATATACTTTCCCTTTAATTAATTCGTCGCTGTTCCTATCATAATTTCTTAATATGTAGGAAGCTTATTGGGGCAAGATATTTTTACAAAGGATATCAGGCAAATGAGGTACATAAAAAAGTGAATGTGTCGTTTAACAGTGCACGTGACTATGATGGTCATGGTTCACATACTTTATCAACTGCGGGTGGTAACTTTGTTCCTGGAGCAAGTGTATTTGGCAATGGCAATGGAACAACAAGTGGTGGTTCACCAAACGGCCGTGTTGCAACCTATAAGGTGTGCTGGCCACCAAACAGTGCATGTTATGATGCAGACATTTTAGCTGCTTTTGAAGCTGCAATAAGTGATGGGGTTGATGTCCTTTCGGTATCCTTGGGTGGAGATCATGCCTCGGAATTTTTTGAAAGTGCCATTTCCATAGGGTCCTTCCATGCGGTTGCCAATGGCATAATTGTGGTGAGTGCAGCTGCAAATTCTGGACCAGATCCTAACTCTGTTGTGAACGGGGATCCATGGATGCTCACAGTTGCTGCTCTAGCACAATTGATAGAGAGTTCAATAATTATCTTACGCTTGGTGACAAGACAGTCATTAAGGTACGTATATTGTGCTTCAGACCTTGTCATTATTGTTCTATGAAAAACTATATCAGTTTTGTTTCCATTTGTCCCTACTAGGAAGGAAGCTACAAAATACAATCAACTACAACTCAACTTCCCTCCCCATCTTTTTTCAAAATTTGCAATCTCCTTAATATTTTAGATATTTAATGATTAGTGAAATGAAATGGAATGAGATTGAATGAGAGAAAAAAGCTACAATTGTTTGTTTGGATGTTTTATGATGAAATGAAGTTGAAGGAAGTGGATGATAAATTGATTCCATCTCGTATCATCTTATACCCTCAAATTGTGGAAAAAAAAAGAAGAAGACAAAATAGAGTTATAGGATAGAATGGAATGAAATCAGGTTACATTCCATTTCATCCTGTCATAAACAATTCAAAAAATGGAATCTACTAATATTCCATTCCATCCATTTCCATCAATTGGAAGAATCTAGGTGAATTTTTTTTGGGTGCATAATCTGGGCGAAGTTTTAATATTAAGATTTCCAATATCCTAGTATCTACATCAGGAGCCATAAGATGCTCATGTGGCATCTAACATAACTTTTGTTTATTTATTGTTAGGGACCAAGTCTTTCTGAGTTTGGCTTACCATCTGATAAGTTATACCCATTGATCAATGGCGGAGATGCTAAAGCTCATAATGCATCTCTGGTGACGCGTGAGGATATCTATAACAATAGGATCTTGTCGAACAACTTTTCTGTTGTGGACATTCTCTTATCATGTTATCAATTGTTGTAGCATTTATTGCCAAGATGGAGCTCTTGATCCTAAGAAAGCCAAGGGAAAAATAGTGTTCTGTTTGACAGATGTTGAGGTTAATGTTGACAAGGGTGTGGAAGCTGCTCGAGCAGGAGCTGTTGGAGTGATTTTGGCTAACCCCTTCGTGGACTCAATGTTTGAAGTTGTTGAAGTTGTACCTGAACCTCATGTGCTTCCTGCTTCACGTGTTTACTTCTCGGATTGCTTATACATTTTAACTTACATTACATCGATCAGACCGAGTAATTTTTCTTCCTCATGCTGAAGGATTATTTAATTCTTCCTAGTTTGAAGCCAGAATTGGGCTGGGCTTATTCATATAATAGCATTTTATATTATTATGCATATTTGATGCAGGTTTCCTGTGGCTCACATTTCTAGAGTGAAAACAGAATTGGGTATAAAGCCAGCTCCATTAATAGCTTCTTTTTCTTTAAGGGGGCCCAATGTCATTGAGCCAGTAATCCTCAAGGTTTATTAATGTTTTGAAGATTACCCTTTGTTTTATCTCAATATGGATTGTGGCCGAAGCAATGGAGAAATAATGCTTTCCAATGCATTTTCAATCAACTTTTGACTAAAGCACTAAATATGTTTTTTTTTTTGGTAAAAAGTTCATTCAGAAACGTTTTGCTTCCACTAGAATCTAAATCAAAAAGGTCTAAGTGATCGAGTAAATTGTAATTTTTGTTTTAAATTTCAGCCTGACATCACTGCACTAGGAGTCCACATCATTGCTGTTTATTCTGAAGTCGTGTCTCCAGCAAAGGAAGCACTAGATAAACGCAGAACTCCTTTCATCACTATGTTCGGTACTTCCATGTCATGCCTTCATGTTTCTGGTCTTGCTGGGTTGCTCAAAGCACTCCATCCTGATTGGAGTCTAGCAGCTATTAAGTCAGCAATCATGACCACAGGTACAGTTGAGAGAAACAAAGTCATGGTGACTTTCTCTCCCTAAAATTAGGGAATATTCCAAATCGCTTACATACTTAACAATATGGCATTCCATTTCTTATACCCTCTAAAGTACAAACAAAAACATTCATGCCTTTTACAGCTACAACAAAAGATAACACTGGACAACCAATGGGGGAGATTTATGTTGAGGTAACTCCATTTGGCTATGGTGCAGGGAACATTCAACCTAATCGTGCAGTGGACCCTGGACTTGTATATGACCAAAATACCACTGATTATTTGAACTTCTTGTGTGGTCGTGGCTACAACAGTTCCATTATTAAGTTGTTCTATGGCAAGCCTTACACTTGTCCAAAGTCGTTCAATTTAGCCGATTTCAATTACCCATCAATCACAATTCCTCGCTTGGACCTTGGACATCTCTTAATGTTACTCGTATTCTTACCAATGTTGGGTCCCCAGGCACATATAGAATACGCATCAATGCACCTCCAGAAGTTATAGTTTCAGTTGAGCCTAACATTCTGAGCTTTAAGGAAAAGGGTGAAAAAAAGGAATTTAGAGTTACAATGACATTGAGGCCACTTCAAAAGTTCAACGCTGATTATTTCTTTGGGAGGTTGGATTGGACCGATGGCAAGCACCATGTGAGAAGTCCTATTATAGATAGTATCCAAAGAAGTGAAGTTTAGGATGAAGATGCATTTACTTACCATTACCAAACAATTTAAAGTGGTGTATCTTTTTGTTTTCTACCCTGTAATAAAGGCTTTATTTATATATACATTGTGTTCTCTGAAAATTGAGAAGAGAATGTATACCACAAATGACTAGACCAGATAACATCTGGTGCCAATGACTTGGTTAAAACGTAACTAGTTGTCTCTACTAATCTCCTCTTTCACTGTTTCTTCTTGCTTTGAATACAGGTTGTGATTTGTGACATGCATGCAAACTGTTTTACTCAAAACTGCACATATATTTTTTGAAGTCACATAAATATTTGCTGCTTATTTCTATTAATGATTAATGACAAGAAATTGTGAATTTTAAAGACAAAGAACATCGAAATTATAGAGGAGGAAACATTCCTTCTGCGCTCTCTGTTTACCTAGGGTTCTTATTTTAAACAGGTGGTTCTGACTATTATAAATTTTTCTGAAAAGTTCCTCTCTCATTCTTTAGATTTTTTTTCTGCTATATTTTGATAGCAAATTGTGATTTTGGTCATTCATACACGACCATAGTGAATAGATCGTGTAAGGAGTGTTGAAGGTGAGATGCTAATTAGATGTTGTATAGGTCGACTTTTGTTGTATGATTATTGTTATGATTATTGTTAGGAATAATAATTTCCGTTAGAGTTTGTTAGTGTTTCTTAGTAGTTAATTGTGTTAGTTACTAGTTGTTAGCTCTATAAATAGAGTTCCATGTATTTCATTTCAGTATCTTTTAATTAATCAATTACAATGTTACAACGAGTATTAATATGTTCTCTACCTCTCCTATCGGTCTTCATCCTTTTGATTAGTTTGATCCATGGATTTGTCACAATTATGACAAAGTGGAGCTTGTAAACATGAACAGGTCGTTCTTTTGTGCAGACCGGAGGAATATCCAAATCTTTATTTTCTTGTTTTGGATTATTTTTTGATATATTTATCATTTCCAGAGTCCTCATATTTGGTTTTGAAACTAAAAGGGACAGTCCCATGAGTGGTTTCTACTTTCTAACATAAATCTTCTTAGTTAACAAAGTTGAAATGTGAAAAATTGATGCTAATAGCCAACTACCAGACTCACAAGAAGAGCTTCTAGAAGTTCGCTTTATCCATACCATAATGGAATAATCTATGGCAGTATGGCACGTTGGCTTTCCAGGTTGGTATGACAAAGAGATGCAACTGTATAGACTCTTTCAGACAAGTATTTTGCAGTGTTTTCATACATCGATGTTATTATTAAGGGGTGCTTCTACGTTGCTCCAGCAAAAAAACTAGTGCAAGGGGTGCATCAATTTGACCAACCTATGTGCACCAATAAAAATGCCAGCATGAAATGTACCTTACCTTTATTTCTTAACCTGATTAATGTGTATTACCTGTTGCATAATTGTATCATTATACCTGTGTATTTGTACCACTTATACAAATACAAAACTATAAAAATTTCATTTTGTCTGAAATCAAAATCTTGGATCTCATCCCCAAATCCCTAACCCCCAAGTCCATGGCTAGTCTACCTTTCTTCCAGAACTTCTACCATGGCCAAGCCAATGAATTGATGACGGCGAAAGCAAATGAACTGAACCAATATCCGTGAGAACTTCTACCATGGCTACCTTTCTGCCTTTTCTGCCACATCGGAGGGAATGGAATATCCATGGCTAACTAATCTGATGCTCGGGGGTTCCACATTGATGGGTCTGAGGATTCCCGTTCATAGCTTCCTACAAGCGGTTCCATAATGATGGGTCTGAGGCTTCTATGGATGTCAAGTTCTGTGGCACTCAATAAAAGAGGTCGTCGAATAAGCCAGAGTGTCGTGACATTGATGCTTCTGATCATGAAAAAACGAGAAACAAAGACAAAAAATAATTATAAATTAATATACATGCAAATACAAGTATTTATTCACTTATACTAACAGCTGCAAAATACATGAAATATGTTTGACCAAGTGCATGCTTTTTGATCGGGTCAATCAAGCTAACTAATCTAATGTGTTACAAGGTAAGCTCCTCATTGGTCCATACAGGCGGTGCACCCTTGCACCAGTTTTTGAAGGGTGCAACTTAGACGAAACTATTATTAAGGTTATCTTTTATCTGCACTGTTGTTTATTAGTGTTTTGTTTAGTGGATGTACTACATGCACCTTACGGTAAATGTGATATTGCCTCTGATCTTTATTATAAGCAAAAATTAAATAAAACACACATATTAAGGTGGCTAGTTAATCTCATTTAATTATGCTAAAAAATTATGTTTGTTACCTAAATTACCATTCATCTGAAACTGCAATAGTTAATATTCACCTCCATCAAATAGATCCATGTGCCAACCATCATGGGGCCACGTGCTCATTGAATACGCCTAGTTCTTTCCCTTAATTGCTTTTACCTTTTTCATCTCGGGATGCCTTTTTCATTTTTTTTTCTGTTTTTTTATTTCTAAATTGCTTTTATATATTGAAAATGCCCACTTTCACTCTCCATAACTGATACAGACTGTTCAGCATTTTTACGAGAATGATAAGAAGTTGCTTATGTTGTTGGGAATAAAAAGAGTTATTGAAAAACAAAATTTATATTAAATGGAGGATATTTTGGGAATAACATCATTAAATTGATTGGAAGTAATGAAATTTTACTTATATATTGAACCAAAAAATTTGGGATTTTTTTACTTATAATAAAGACTAGAGGGAGTACTTTTTATGCATTGTGAACAAATATCTGAGGCATACAATAATGTTTTCCTCTTCGGTTGCTACATCTTGAGTAGATGAATGTACACTTAAACGTGTAGGGGTTTGGGCTCAACTCTACCCACCACCGTTGTAAACTAGAATACAAAGATGTGATATTTTTTTAGGGTATTGCTCCGGTGCCTAGTAAAATCGAAAGGGCATCAATGCAGTTACTAGGTGGCCCTATTATCACATGACAGATGTTTTCACTTGATCCACAAAGTCTTTTAGTGGTTAAATTTGTAGAATTGCATAACAGTCCTTGAAAGTTTTATCAAATTTGGTCTGAGACCCTTCCCATCTCTCACCTATCTTTAATCTTCAAACCCCATTGGACCGTTTCTCGCAGCCCTGTTTGCCTTCGGAACAACCACCCCTATTGGACCTAGTGTTATCGAACATTATCCTTTGATGAGATGGAACACTGCAGGGCCTTATCAAATGGGAGATACCAGATCTACAGGAGCTTCTATCTTAAAAAGTGATGCATATGAGTTCAAGGAACGCCGGTAAATGAATTGGAACTTTTGCTATATGAGTTCCAATTTCGGACCTGGTGCAAGAGCAGATATTAAAATATGTAGTTTGGTCCTTCATTAAGTATTCGATAATCCACTAATTTATTGCTCTTATGTGTTTGGATTAGGTTGTTCATGCTACTAGAAAGAGACCATATAAATTGGTACAAGTTGGATTGGAATATAGATACATGCCACCTGTTGCAAAACTGATAGAAATAGTTAAGGGAGGAAGCCTTGGACCTATCAAAATGGTAGCAATTCGTGGGACCAAATTGGTTGTTCCGAAGGCAAAGGGGCTGCAAGAAAAGGTCCAGTCGGGGTTCCAAGGTTGAAGATAGGATAGAGATGGGAAAGATCTGGGATTAAATTGAATAAAACTTTCAAGGACTGTTATGCAATTTTACAAATTTAATCACTAAAAGATTAGGTGGATTAAGTGAATACACTTGTAATGTGGTAATAGGGTCACCTAGTAACTGCATTGATGCCCTTCGATTTTACTAGGCACCGGAGCAATACCCATTTTTTTACTCACTGACAAAGTTATAAGTGACAGGGTATATTCTTTCGCTGGCCTTGGGAAAGACACGATTTATTCGTTGGGGCAGTTATAGATCTAAATGAGAGTCCTGAAGATAAACTCGCATACAGTTTACTTAGTGCCTGTTTGACAAGGCACTTCAACGAGCTTATAGCAGATAGCTTATAACGGATGAGAAAGTAGCCCCGTTTGGTAAGCTCATTTGTCACGTTCTTATAGCGTTTTTTCACGAGCTTATAGCGTTTTTTCCATACGCTACTTGAAGTAGCGTTTGAGCTGATAGCGTTTCATTTTTCTTTCCACTTTTATCCTTATTATCTTCATTTAATTCTACCTTCATTCTCTTCTCTCTCTTGTATGTAAAATCATTAATGAAGATATCCTTTTATGTCATTTTATATTTTTCAACTAGTTCAACCACTAGTGTTACCAAACACTTTTACAAAAAATAAGCTAGCTTATCCGCTATCCGCTATCAACAACCTCATCCGCTATCCGCTATAAGCTCTTTATCCGCTAACAGCTAATTTTACCAAACAAGCTCTTAACTGAGTGTGTTTATTGCCACTCTGGTTCCATCAATTTTTTTATCAAAGGAGTTATTTTGAACTATTAGATCAAAACAAAATAAAAAAATTAATGGAATGGAAGTGGTGATAAACACAATGGCATGACAATAAACACTCCTTACTTAACCTTGTTCCTTTCCCAATTGTCTAAAGACGGTTTTGCATATAGCATGTTTAATTTGCACTATACTTGCTGAGGTACAATGTTGAGTGTTGAGGCCTTAGAGGCTTAGAGGGGGTTTAACTCGAGCTTTGTAACAGGAATGCACAAAGTAATAATGAAGGGCCAAAAGAAGTTAATATTATTTGGTTTGTGTAGCCATTCAACTATAGGATCTCTTCTTCAATAGAAGAATTTCAGAATCGAAAGAGCTATTCCAGTAACTCCGAAGATAGTGAGTACAAGAACAAAGACCGAATTTATTCTAAGCTTCAAAATCTAGCGCTCCTCAAACTTCAAATGAATTTCATTCATCAGTGGTTGATGTTTCCTGACCTGAAAATTAAGGAAAATTCTAATCACGGCTGTATTCAAGATCTTCAAAACATTGGCTAGAGATATGTAACACAACTACAAGGAACTAATTAATTATAGTGAATCAGTATCTGTAAGTACCCCAACAAGTAAGTTAATTATACCGAAAAAGATGTAGCAAATTTTGGAAAGAAAGGGCTTACCTTTACACCAGCCAATGAAAGTAGCTTGTGAGAGGCGATATATGCAATATCTGAATTTTCTAACCTCTTCTCTACAAAATAAATGACTTCAGAAACTCCTGACTGGAAGAAAGAAATTAGATATATATTGCACCTTATCCAAAGATCAAATAACAAGATAAAGATGCCGCACCCACATATAAGGCAGGTAGTGGTGCCAAAGATTCTTCCTGATTTTTATCAATAAGACCAGGATTACATATGATTAGCTAATACAGAGCTGATTAATTATTGCAATTTCAATCAACTTATCACTAAAAAGCACTTGTAATTAACATTACCGTCTAATTTGTGAGCTTTATTTTTTATTTTTTACCATATAAGACAACCTACAATAGAATTGAGCAACGACAATGTGGCAACTGTAACTGAAACCTGATCCAAGATGCACAACAGGTCTCACAGGCGAAAGAACCAGCATGGATGATATGATTTATTCTATTTTATTAACAGAGTAAGGAACACAAAGCACTATCGCTTGCATTCTCATGAGGGTTACTGACCTGGATTATGATCTTAGCACATTCATTGCAAGGAAACATGGTCACATATAGCCGCTGCATTGATTAAAAAGAAAAAAAGAGAAAAGAGGAATCTCTTAGCACCAGGTGGTTTAAAAAAATGTTTCCACAATTCATATGCAAACTAAGAAATTTCTTTTATGTGCTAACTGGTGCAAGACTGTAAGTGAAAGTAATATCTAGAAGCCAGAAGTGATAAGGTAATATCTAGAAGTGAAAGTGATATTAGAAGCTGCAAAATTTTCAATTAAACTAGACGATTAAATGATATGGTAACCAGAGAGTGCAGGTGAACTCACTTGTCCAGCAGCAGAGGCATGATTTGTGTTAAGAATAGCATTCACTTCTGCATGACAAACATAACTAAAATAGACACAAAGCATCGTCAACGAGACCTTGTTTAGTGAAAAAAAAAATACAATGACTACGATAACAACATAACTAAACCACACACAAGACTCAAGGCAGAACAAAATTCATCTGTTTGAAATAAACGTATAACTAATATGTAAAAGCAAAAGACTTACGGGTACTTTGTCTCCAAAGGATCCTCAGTCCTGGATTTCTGAAACACACTGATTTCAGAATGAGAATGTTTTAATAATACTCAACTTCATATCTTTTTCCCTTAAATACCAACCTTTGCCCAGGGTAACTTGTCATCAGAACAACCTCTTGGAAATCCATTATAACCAATGCCTGTCACCCAAAATAATAATAAAAAAAAAAAGGTAGGAGCCCTCTTAAAATATTTTACTGGGTAATCAATTGAAGTAAGTGGGAACCGTTGGATGAAGATAGGAGGACTCACATTACGAGTTTACATTTTAATTCCGATTTACCGAGCTTAAAATATGAAACATCCGATCTTCATCTAACAGTTACAACCTAATAAATGTAGTGAATGCAGGAAATTTTGACGGCGACAATCGGGGTGCAAATAAGTCCCACATAATTACAGGAGAAAAAGAATGTGTAGGAGGTGTTTGATGGTTGAACCAAAAGAACTTACCAAGGATTATACCATCTTGGCTCACCAAACATGCCCCTACCTACAATAACAAGAGCAACAACAACACATAAGCTTTTAATTTAAAACAAGGAAGGCAGTTAAAGTAAATTGCGAAACGATACAAGGGCATTTTTGCAAAATGAAATATGACCTGCCTGTTAGGGTCTTTGGATCTTTCAGCTGACAAAAATGCAATTGCCATAAAATAGTCATCCCACGACAAGTATCTGTGTTCATTTGACAATTAACATTTAAGAAAAATGAAGCGATCCATGTTCTATATCGACAGCTATAAATTCAACTATAATTAAGTTACATTTACTAACCCTTTGCGCTTGGAGGGATCAAAAGGGTCCGTTGAAGAGCGATTATTGGAGACGACGACGTTTTGAGAAGGATCGGATGGATGGTTTTGGGAATGGGAGCGGTAGAAGAAGCGGAGAGCAATTGCGGAGGCAAGGGCACCAAAAACAGTAGCCGTGGCGGCAACTATAGTAGCCTCGCGACTGTTCATGGAGTTCCAACTAACACGATTCCGGCAAACACACCTTAACTTCAGGATGATGAATTTAATTTATTTAAGACTTACCAGTGGACGCACCAAGTTTTTGTTTCAGGGGCAAAATATCAAATCAAATATATAAATAAAATACCCAAAAAATAAAGGAGATAACTTAAGTACAGCAACATAAGTACTGTGCTTACTATTCTTCAGTAAATAAACATAAGTACTGTGTTTGATGGTAATTGCTGACAGTTATTTTACAATTTTAGTAGAGAACAGTAGGATTAGACACTATACTTAAGTTTTATCCAAAAATAAAAGGTTGATAACAAGAGTCGAAGCGGGAAATTTAGAAGGTATTTAGGGAAGGTACGCGGGAAATTTGAGAGAAATATTATTCATAATTGAAATCTTAGAATTAAAAAAAAAAAGAAAAAGAAAAAGAAAAAGTAAAGCATATTTTATATTTTATAATATTACTTTAAAACAAATAACGTCAAGATAAATATATTGTTATGCTATACATAATATTATTAATTCGACTCTTGATGAAATCACAGTAACACATATTATTCCAAGTAATAAAACGGTGGGTAAACTTAGTATCGCCCACAAGAATTGGTTGCCAACTATCCTTTTGTAAGTTAATTGGCTACTTAGGCTTATAAACGGGGGTGAAGGAAGCTTAAAGGTAAAAAAAAATCAGTAAAGCAAAAAAAGAGTTTTGAATTTTCTTTGAGACAATTTATCAAACATTAAAATGGCAAAGAATGAAAATGCAATGGAAAAAATTGTTAGAGTTTGGTTCACTCGATTTCAACCACAAGAACATCATTTGGGATTAATACAAAACTTTAATCCTATTTTACTAATCGAATTTCACTTACAAATACCAACCCCCAATTCTCTCATCATTGAGCCTTTAATCTCTAACTAAACCTTAATTCCTTAAATGAATTAATTAGAGGAAAAGCATTAGGTACAAAAATTCAAAAGGTCTTGCAATTCCATGACTATTCCTATATATACTAAGAAAATACATGGCTATTAATCTCAAGATCAAATTTTCAAGTGCATGCATAATCAACAAAACGTCCAAGGAGTTTTCAAGTCCATGAAAGTATTAAGTATAAATATTAAAAGGTAAAAAATAGAGACATTAACTCATGTTCATCAACCCAATGTCAATTATAAGTGGAATCCATCAAGTTGAATTCACCTAATCCCAACTAGGGGGAATCAACTAAACATGTTAGGAAACACAAAAACAAAAGAAAAGAGAAAGGGATAGAAGGACTCCATGAAGAGGGATGAACAAAAGATTCCCCTCCTTCCTCCTCCAAGCTACTAGGAAATACAAAAAAATGGAGCTTCTGGACCTTGGAAGGTTGAAAGACCTCTTGTACATGTGAAAATCGCACTTTTATAATGAATATAAGGATCGTCGATAGCGCTGGACGTCCACTAGCCAGCGTTCGACGCTAGCTACACAAGGAGTAGCATTTGAAACAAAAAATGATGTCCAACATTGGCCACACAGTGAACAACATTTGGAACAACAACAGGCGCGCAACCTTGGGGGGCCATACAACACTTGAATTTTTCTTCCTCCGGCGCTCAGCGCTATGAATGCAGCGCTAACACTAGTCTTCCAACAATGTTTCAAGGTTTTTATACTCATATTCTTCAACTCTTTATGCTCTTACCCCGTCTTTATTTACTTCCTAAAATGAAAACACACAGATTAAGATTAAACAAAGGTCTAAAAAGTGGTAGATTTACTCGAAACTAACAAAAAATTACAAATTGAAAGTAAATGCTAAACTAATGAAACTTAAGGATAAAGGTCATCAAAAGACTGATAAAGGAGTATCACTCAAAAGCACAACCAATTATAAATAATCGTGCTAGATTATCAACTCAACAGGTCTTATATTTATTTATACTTAATTGTAAAAATATATATAAATTTTTTAAAAACATGAGGGCCCGTTTAGTGATCAGGATAAAGGAGGCAGGATAGGTTGTCTTGTTTTAATCTGTAGTTTGGTGAACCAGCAGGATAGGATAAGTTTATCCTGTTAGCTTATCATACCCAGTTACTTAGTTATAATTCTATCCTAAGGGTGGAGCTGGGTTAGAACTAACAAGATAGGATAAGAAAATGTTTTCTCTGTTATCTCTTATTCTTAATATTATTATTGTTTAATTATGATTTCAAACTTTATTAGTCAATCTTATTACTAATTAAAATATGTGGTTTAATTAGCAATTTTTATAAAAAGTAAAAAAAAAAGTTAATTTTTTATAATTTAAAAAATGGACTAATATATAATTAAAAAGTCGAAAATATATATTATCAAATATTTTTTAATTTAAATGTATAAAAAAACCACATAATATTAAAATTTATTTTTGAAAAAAAAATGTAATTTTGAAAGAAGGGTAATTTTATCATTTGTGGATATTTTATATCATATCCTATCACTATCTGATGCGCATCAAACATTGGACATGATAAGAGCTTACATTACTCGTATCATATCCTATCCTTATCTAGCTCTCATATCCTATCCATTCTTATCCTATCCTGACCACCAAATGAGTCCTGAGACACCAAGCCAAGTTTGGACGATCCAAATTACAACCCAAACTCAATTCGAAAACATATTTGATAAAATTTTCAAAATTTGAATACATTGCAATTAAGCTCGTATCAAGATGAGTTAGTATAAGACAGGTCTAAACATCAAAATTGGTGTGTTTTATCTTAGCTTCTCCCTTTCACCACACTTACGACACTCTTCCATCTTTGATGATCGTCTTTTTTTTTCCCCTCGGAGTCACGATAAATATAACTTTTTCCTCTAATATTTTTACTTTCATATATAATTCTTTTCAATGGAATTTTATGGTTAGAGTTGTCACCGCTCACCGTAGTATCCAAAAAGTACATATATAAACTCAAGTGGAATCAACCTTTCATGAATGTAAAGTAAATTGGAAGACTATCTACTGTAAACCCACACAATGAGTCCATCTATTCTCAAGTCGTGGCATCAATCAACTTGTTGATAATGACTCAAAATCACAAGGCTCTGTTCAAAGGCAATTCGCGAGGCGAATAGATCGTCGCGACGCGAGACAGAGGAGTCCAGTTTTCGTGGTCTCTGGCTTGCCTGGCGAAAGGTTAGCCGCGGGGCGAAGATCAGTGATAACAAAATATGTTCAAGGTTGTTACAATCAGTTGGAGGTGGTTAAGTTTGTTTGAGGCTTCAAACTAACTTGGATATTAAAGCTTCACAATGATTGGTGGTTTGAGCTTCACATGGATTGATGACTCACCTAGAAGCTATTAGTGATTGATGTATAGGTTATATATACATATCATGTAATAGGCTTAAGGAGATTTAGAGACTTGAGAGAGAGAAGAGAGATGTAATTGGGATCAATGGGTTTGAGAGAAAGTAGAGAGTGAAAATATACTTGGGTAATTGTTGTATGTTCATCTTAGGATGAGACATGGTGTAGGCAAGGACCAAGGGTTCTCTATTGTTTTCTTGAATGGAGAAAGGCTAGAAAGTGCTTAGAAATAGAAACTAAAATCTTGGGTGGTTCTTGGAGGCATGTGGGAAGCACATGGAGGATCAAGAATGGAAGGTTGTGGGGAGGTTTCTATTGGAAATACTTGGTATAACCTTTGTTGTTGATCATAGTGGAATCGCTGCTCTCTCCGATGGATGTAGGTCGCATTGACCGAACCACGTAAAACCCGGTGTTCATCTTTCTTTATTGTTTTGTTTCTTGTTTATAGATTAATGTTTGTTCTAGTTTCATTTACGTAATTCTTTCTTGCATCGTTGTGTTTTGTGTTCCATGTGCATACAAACTTGAATGTTTCTTCGTGACCCAAATTTCACAACATAACTTATTATAATTAGTGTGTGTTTAATTAGGTTAGCTGCGAAAATTTGATTATTTCAATAATCAATTATTGTTATAATCGATTATAATAAAATCAGTTTTTTGTTTGGATGTGTTTGCTTAAAATCGATTATAAGATAATCTATTTTGTTTGGATTGTGTAAAAAAATCACTTATATGTAGTAAATTACTAAAAAGGATATGAAGTTATTTGTATAATTTAATAATATTTGTTTGATAGTTAGTTTTTATATGAGTGAAATAGGAAGAATGTTATTATTTTTAAAATAATTTAATAGCTTTTTTAATAAGCTTCAAACTTCTAGCTTTTCTAAAAGCAATTTTTTCCTCATAAAATTAGCTATTTTAAAATTTAATCAATTTACTCAAACATATTAACTTTTATTAAAAAATAACTTTTATCATGAAAAACAGTCGTCGTCCTCTTAAATGCAATATAAGTTGGAAAAGCGCCTACCCATACAATGACATCGACCATTCTTTAGACATTGCGTGATTATATGGCGCGCGCATTGAATTTATTTTGAGCGACCATGACACCTATGATAGAACAATTTCCACTTTGCATTGTGGCTCACTCTATGCTTCACAACTCTCACACTATGTTTGGTTTGTAAAAGAAAAGGAAAGGAAAGAAGGTGAAAAGAAAGAAAAAAGAAGGAAAGAAAAATAGTGAAAAATGAAATAATTATTTAGTTGTTTATTTGGAGAGAAAATAAAAGGAAAGAAAACTAAAACTTTTCTCTCCTCATGTTTGAATGTATAGAAAGTGGGAAAAAAGAAAAAAAAACATATCTGTGAAAGGATAAAAATACCCTCGTATAATAATTTAAAAAAAATTAAAAATGATAGTTTTTTTTGTTACCCGTAAAAAATTAAAAATTAAAAATGAAAGGATAAAAAAAGTCTTTTCACGTTTTCCAATATAAAAGCTACATGGTCCATGAGTTTTCTTTCCAATTGAGGAAGAAAAAATAAGCATGTGGACCCCATCTATTTTTTTTTTTACTTCCTTTCATTTTCCTTTCAATCCAAACATGGAAAACTTATTTTTCCCTTCTCTTTCTTTCCTCACCTTTTCTTTCCCCCTCTTTCCATTTGTAACAAACGATACGTCAAGGATTTGTAGTCACATGAAAAGTGTTTCTATGGAGATACACATCACCAGTAGTTCAGGAGAAAAACAAAATTATGGGAGGTATCCCACGATGTCGTCCTAGGTCCTTTAAAACAAATAAAAAAGTTATAAATTTGAAGGGAAAAAAGAGAGGAAAAAATTCAAAACATAACATCAAATACACTATTATAGATAGTGGTGGATCCAGGACCTTGAGTCAGCGGAGGCAATCTATTTAAAATAAATAAAAATTAATATTTAATATTATCATACATATAAAGAGAAAATTTGGTGAAATAACACATGTATCACAAAATCCCCAATTTTGGACATATTAAAACCCTAACCTATCAATATTTGTAATTAACCTTAATCAAGAGAAAATTTCATAAAATTGACTTTACAAACATGTTACCCGTAATCCTAATTGCATAATCAATCAACCAATTTGATAGAATTAGACCTATATACAAAAACCTCAAATTTCAAGCTTTTACAAACCCTAACAATGGAGGTTCCACCATTTATATAATTTCAAAGTCAGAGGTGCATTTGCACCCCTCAACTCTCTGTAGGTTCACCACTGATTATAGAGACTATAACCCGCCAGAGCTGATATTTTATACCTATACCTCTTTACAAGTTTTACTTGATAGGCTTTTTACAATACCTTTTCAATTCTTAAATCTAAGATTCACTAGGTTATATTGGTTATATTTTCCATTGGAAAGCATGTCAAAGCACAACAAAAAATAGTTAAAAAAACCCTATTTATTTTTAAAATTTAAAACAAAACACTTCATAACACAAACTCTGAAGGACCGAAGGATATATTGTCCTTTATTGTTTTGTAAGCAATGTTTTGAAAAATGGTCCAATCGGACCAGTTCAACCAGTTGGATCGTTTATTAAATGCCCCTCGGTTAGGCTTGGCAAAAGGGCGGGGCGGGGGCGATTTTTGCCTTCCCCGTCCTCGTCCCCGACTCCCTTCATTATCCCCGCCCTCACCCCCGATCCTCGTTGGGGGTGAGAAATTGTCACCCACCCCTACCCTCGCTGGGGGTCGGGTTTCCCTGCCTCGTCCCGCCCCCGCCTCAGTTATGCAATGTGCATTTTTAGTATACAGAGTCCAACAAAAGCCCTAGTGATAAGGCTGAAAAAAGAGATGGCCCCCATTTACAAAATCTAGCACAAGATACAATCAATATTTTGTTTGAAACAAAATATACATAACACATCACTCTTAATTTCTATTATTCGAGACCGTTCAGTTTCATACCAATTAACAATAAAATGCATTTTACTAATAAAGAACACAAATTTGGATATATAATCATGGAAAAAATTTATACCTTAAATTGAGATTTTGGGTAACATTACATATTGAAACATACACTAATGTAGGAAGAAATTGAACAAAAGTGGCATGGCATTTTGACTTCGTTAATGGTCTCGCCAGGGATGGTTGGAGTTCTAGTTCTTGTATCCAAAAAAGTTATTTGAAATTAAATAACTAGATTTAAAACCATAATGAAATGGTATCCAGATCTACATGAAAAATCCAAAAAAAAAAAGCACAATCAAAGTTCCAATTGTCGAAAAAAAATAAGGGTTAAAGAAAAGCAATTCACAAGCTATAATCATTAATTCATTACTAGCTGATTTTTTTGGGAACAAAGATCTCCACCCTGTGCGCAGAGAACAGAGGAGACACAGAGGAATAGAGAACAAAGGAGACTTACCTGTTGGCAGAGAAACGGAGGACAGGGAACGCGCGTAGGAGGAGAACGATGGAGAAGGAGGCGGAGCTTGGGCGGAGGTCTGTGAGTTGAGGCGTCGGAAACGGTGATTTGTAAGTTGGGGGCGGAAAACTGCTGAAGGAAATAAGAGTGAAGGAACTGAAAATCTGAAAGAGGGATAAAACCCTAACTCAATAATTTTAAAACTACGGGAAGTTTAGTAATTTCCTTATAGCAGGGCGGGTTCGGGGTGGGTATCAATAGCCTCATCCCTGCCCCGACTATGAAAAGTGGGTTTTCCCCGAACCCGAACCCAGTCAAAGCGGGGTTTCACCGTCAAAATCGGGACGGGTTCGAACGGGTACCCACGGGCTTGGATTCTTTTGCCATGCCTATCCTCTGTCCCTGTTGGACTAGAGAATCGGAGAAACAGTCCGACCATGCAAAAATCGGTTAAACCAACATAAACCGGTTAAACCGATGTAAACCCGGTTTCGGAAACCAGCTGGTTCATTATTTCAATTTTCTTTAAAAAAAGTACTTTTGGTCCGATTTGTCTGGGGGCTCCGGTCCAGACCCAGTTCACCTGTTCATAACCTATAACCTATTCCGTCCAATTCAACTCTCTTACATCTCATCTCAGATCTCACGTTAATTTATTAATTTTATATTTATATATATATATATATATATATATATATATATATATATATATATATATATATATATATATATATATACTCTAGATTGAATCGATTGAACCTTGAATCGCTCTCCTTTTCAATCCATCATGTTGACTCCTGAAAGCAATTGTACATGTGAGCACAGAAAGTATAGTTTATGATGGCAAAATATAATTAATTTAAGGGTCATGCTAATCAATGCTCTAAAGGCACTAATTAAGGATTCCAAAGATGGTAATTATACATTGAAAAACTAAGAATATCACTTTTCAATGTATCAAATACATAACTTCTCATGAAAATTTATTTTTTAAGATTCCTTAAACAATATATTTAGAGCACTGATTATTATTTTCCTTAATTTAATTTTTTTAAAGTATATATGCAAACTACAAAACTGTTTAATCATGGATTATAAGGTACCAAAAAGGCAGAGGGGCCGACAAGCCATGATACTGCATATAGGAGCAAGCTGCAAGGAAACATTACTTTGGGAAAGTGAAGAGGGGGTTGGGTGGGCATGATGCATGTGAAAGTTGGGAGGGGTTGCGAGGTTTGATATGCCTGCCCTGCATTCCCTCTACCTCTAATCCCATTATCAGCTTTAGTAGCCCAAACCACATAAGCACCCATTTGAGGGAGTGATGGAGGTCACTTTAACACAATGATTCATTTATCATGGCCTCCAACTAAGCCCTTCTGTAACATATTCTTCCTTGGGTCCCAATATCGTGAACTCCAAAGTCCTTTATATTCAAGGGATTGTTTGGGTGCCCTTTGCCAGTTGTAGCATAGGAGTGTCGTTTATATATGGTCTCAACTTTTTACAAGAACGGATGGGGAAAAGATCCCATTATCCCTCTTCTTTTTGTTTCTTTGTAAGTAAAGTAAAACTTTCCTTATCCTTTTGTCTGCGTTCCAAAGAGATAACAAATAATGAATAATAACGCCGTAAGTTACGTTTTATTAGTAAAAAAAAATTAAAATCATATATTCAACTGTTGATACATTTTCCCGTCAAAAAAAAAAAAAACTGTTGATACATTTTCTCATGTTTGGTTGGTTAATAATCATAGTGTCAGTATCGCGATATTATATAATGTGGAAAAAAAAATTGGTTCAGAGTATTTGTTTTTTTTTTTTTTTCAGCGTTCGATATCTTTGAGCAGTCTGAAAAAATATATAATGAGTAATTGTTTAAAATTCTAAAATTCCTTGAGAAATAAAGAAACTGTAGCTGTTAAAATTATTATTATTATTATTATTATTATTATAAATAATTATAATTATAATTATTATCATCATCACTACACAAGCCTATAATTAGAGGTGGCAAAATGGGTTGGGCCCGACGGGTCAACCCGTTTAACCCGTCTATTTTGACGGGTTGGATTGGGATTCTCAACCATGGCCACCAACCTGTTTTCCCTGCTTAATCCACCAAGAAACGAGTCAGAGGCAGGGCAGAGCGAGTTGGCTCTAAAAATATATATATTTTAATTAGTTTTTTTTTTTTACTATTTTAATAGTTTGGAGGCGGGGCGGGTTGACCCGCCAACCCGTCAACACAATTTCGTTTTTTATGCCTAATTTCTATATTTTATATTTTTTTTATTTTTTGGCGGGGCCAACCCATCAACCTATTTTTCTAGTTTTTTTGTTTTTTGACGGGCCAACCCGCCAACCCACCACTAAACAGGGTGGGTTAAAAGGTCTAACCCATTTTGTTCAAGCGGGTCAACCCGCCTCATCCCGTTTTAGGCAGGTCAATTAGGGATGGCAATGGGGCAGGACGGGTGCGGGTAGTGATTCCCCCACATCCATATCCGTCAATATTCATGGATATTTATGCGGGTAGCGGTATCCATGGATATCCGTGGGTATTTAAGAGTCTAAAATAAAAAGGAAAGAAAATAAAAGTATACAACATAATATAACAATATATTATATTAACATTATATGATATACTATATGTATTTAAAAAAATTATTATTATGGGTTACCACTAAAAGGTACGAAATAATAAAGAAAGTAAAGTTTATTTAATCTCAAAGTGATAGATGTTGTCATAATATATAATATATATTTAATAAAAAAATATTTATTATAAATATGCGGGTATCCATGGGGTGGATACTATGATCCCTATCCCCATTTAATAGGTATCCATTTACTATCTACTATGGATAATCCATGCGGATATCCGCGGGTACGGATAATTTTGTCATCCCTAAGGTCAATTGCGAGTCGGGACGGTTTGGCCCGTTTTGTCATCCCTACCTATAATTAACTTTGTATGGATAGGAAATAATAAACTAAAATGCACGCAAAGGAACTTAGTCACCAGCACGTAGTTGGTATGAGCGATAACGGGCTCAGACCCTTTAAATAATTGGTCATGTATTTGATCTTTGACTCTTATGTATGGAGAAAACTTGATTAGAAGAGGCAAGGTCGGTTCAAGGTTGAGACAATTAAAGACTTAGCTTTAGGCCCATCAGCAAAAAAAATTATTTACTCTTTGTTTTTATAAAGCAAAAAGGCCAAACATGCTGTCAACAAGTCTCAACCTAAAACACAAACTGACCAAGGTACAAATACTCTCTCACTTAAAATAAAAAGGCATCACTCAAACTTTGCTTGAGGCCTCACTCACTTTTGGGCCGACTCTTGGAATAGATCAGTCCTTCAATATCATTTAGTATCTCGGGGGATTAGTCTCCGCAGTTATACGCATGATACCTAGAAAACCTAAAAAAACAACTTAGTCACCAAAATAAGTTTATAATAGTAACAAGATTATTTAATTTTTAAATTATAAAACTAGAAATTGAATGTATCTAATATATTATTTTAGGAAATATAAGAACAAATTAAGTATATCATCCGAACACTTTATTAACTAAAATTTTGAAGTTCATCATTATCGAAATAAAAACTTTTAAATTTAATAAGAGGCCGTACATTTTTTTGACAAAATAAAATAAAAAACCTTCTTGATAGTAGTTTCCATTTTCTTATAATCACACATTGGTGTGTAATTAATGCAAGTTCATGAAAATTACGTTATTATTAAATTAATTTTTTTCAGATTTAATATTTTTTTAGCTATTTGCTGATATAAGATTGATAATAATTTAAAAAAAAATCACTTTTTAGTATATATTTTTTAATCTACCAAAAAATTCATACTAAAAAGTAAGAATTTACTTATGCGTGTGTATGCGTTTTTTGTTAAATCACAGTAATTGACGAGGGAGATGTTGAGGGGAGACGAGGAATCAAACTAGCCAAGTGAAAATTGCTCATCGCCCTAATTGCTGTGCTTCAAAAGTCCTGACCAAACCCAAAATTAGGGGTGCGCATGGGTACGGGTCGATCCGTGAATCCGGTGTATCCAATCCAACCTAACCCATAAATACGGGGTTAGTTCGGATCATTGAGTTGGGTTGGTTTCTAAATAAGTATATCCATAGCTTATGGGTTGGGTGCTGGATCCAAAGATTATAAACCCACTCAACCCAACCCAACCCATATATTGAGAGGAATATTATAAGTCCAGCTGCTGGAGCGTGGAGGGACTCTTCTATCTTGAATTTGATGACTCTTCTTTAATACTCAGCCGCCTAAATTGGAGTGGCCATTTTTTGGTTACATGAGCAGAAATAGTTTGAAGACATGCAGAAATAGCTTGAAGACATTTTCAGTGAAATTGTTTAGGAATTGTTCGAAGACATTATTATTATTTTTTATTTCACTTATTTGTTTAATTTTGATGGATATTGTGCTCCAAATTGAAGTGATATGCTTCATTTTGTATTTGGAAGTTCAAATTAATGCATTGGTAATATTTTCTTTCCTATTTTCCCCCCATTATTTGCTTTTGATAAAAACAAAATAATTTACTATCAAACCCGGTTACCGACCCAAACCAACCCGTATGAGATTGGGTTGGGTTGGTTTGGGTTACATGAAAATTTTCAAAGAAATCGATCCAACCCAACCCATATTTATTTGATTGAGTTGGATTTTTAAATGTATCAAAAACCACCCAACCCGACTCATGCCCACCCCTTCCCAAAATCCATGTATGAATGATAAATTATCACATGTAAGTCTCAGAGTAGAAGTGGTGCTAATTAGCTTCAAAGTAACACAAGACTGTCACCATTAAGAAAGATGCATAGTTAAATAAAAAGAGGTGATTAATTTTAATCCATTCATCATAGCATGTTGCAAAATTTGATGGAACATTCATCTTCTGCTTCAAATTCCTGCCAACTAAAGGAACCACGACATGTTTAAAAAATGTGATTTTTATAATAAATCAGTCATATAGTTAAGGGTGTATAGTTTTATGTTTTTAATATTGATGATTTTAGATTTGACACTTTTTTCTAATTTCCATCATTCCAATCGCCACTTTGTTGCATATTCAAACGATGAGACACTCCCATGTTATAAATAACATATTGACAATAGCAAGGGTCAATACGAAACTTGATGTTCAATGATTATGAAAATATTGGCATCTGAATCATTGTTGGGGTAAAATATATCACTCGCTAGCATTATTGCGCACATCATTCCTTAAGGTTATATTTTGCTGTTACCCGTAGCCGCAGTGAATAAACTGAATAGCATCAATAGGATTAAAAATAGGATTTAATTAGTATGTATCACACTTTCAATTAATTATAATTTATTGTATTAGTTAAAATGTTTAATTCTAATCCGAATTATTTTTAAAAGTCATTCATATTATAATTTCTAATTGATTTATAGTATAAAAAAATTACACTAATAACAATGTATAATAATTAAACTCTTAAAAATATTCCATAGGACTACCAACATATGATTGATCCAAGTGGTAACGAATTCGGATCCCTTAAACAAGTGATCAGGGATTTGATCCTTGACTCTTGAGTATGGAAAAAACCTGATTAAGAGAGATCAACCCTTAAGTATTATCCAATATCTCGAGAAATTAGTCTCCATACGTGAAAAATACCCTAAAAGACCAAATATATATATATATATATATATATATATATATATATATATATATATATATATATATATATATATATATATTCCATAGGACTATAGGAGCATGATTAATTCGGGGGGAGATGAGAGAGCCTATGTTATGGTACCACAACTAATTTTTATTTACCTTTTTAAAATATTTTTTTTTCAAATTCATATATGTTTGATTTGCTCTCCTTTAATTATATTTTTTTTTACTGCATCTCTCATTAAATTGAGTTGATAAAGATCGAATAAACACCTAATTTTGATCCCTGAAATTGTAAGATCATATCAACTTAGTCTCCCATATTATCAATATTTCAAAATGATCCATAGAATTCCAAAATATAGCAAATGCATCCCTGACATTATTCACTTAGTTTCAAATACATCCCTGATATTACCAACTTAATATCATTATAGTCCATGCAAATATCAACAAAAGGACGAATCTGATTAACTTTCTACAATTTTATGGATCATTTTAAAATATTAATAATATAAAAAATTAAATTAATACGATCTTATAATTTCAAGGATCAAATTAAGTGTTTACATGATAAAGATCCCTAGAGTGGGAGGTTTCCCAGAGCTGGTTGGTGCAAACAGAATTCTGATGAGACATCTGAAAGAAACTCAGGTGTCACGGGTTGTGGTGGGTTAATTTGCGATGAAACATGTAATTGACTGGTGGGTTTTATGCACCACATTGGCATCTGTGATCAGAGTTCATCGCAGAGCTTTGGGAAGTATTCTAAAGAATTGTGTTATTTGCATAATTTGGACATCAAAATTCTACAATAAAATTCGTGATTAATATAATTAAAAAATATGATTAATAAGTGTTAATTTTTGTTAATAGATATATAAGATGTTGTAACTTATTAATCATTTATTGAATTTTATTAACTACGATTTTAAATGTCATTAATCACGATTTTTGGGTGATCAAATAAACATGTAATAATGCACCTAAAAATGTTATTAATGATGCTAAAAAACGTGATTAATGAAGTTCAGTGGATAATTAATGAGTTGCGACACTTTATATACTTATTAACCAAACTAATACTTCATTAATCACATTTTTCAATGACATTAATTACGAATTTTGTTATCAAATTTTAGTGTCTCAATTTATTGTACAAATAACATTTCTCATTCTAAAAGGTTTGGAATTGGCAGGAGTTTGGGTTTAAGGAAGGTGGTAGTGGAGGCATATTGGACTACCATAATTTCCTTCTTTAAGAGAAATTCAACTACTACGAACCGCAACAAACTCACCTGTAGAATTCAAGGTTGTTGTGAAAGGGTTGCTCATTGTGTTATTGCATATCTATGTGTGTGTGGATTGGCTTGCTAATAAGAAGTCTATGCAAGGATTTGGGCTTTCATCTATTGGAATCTCCTCAGTGGGATTTGTCTTTGTTGTTTAGTGATAAGATTGATGCTCTCATATCTCGTGTAATTTCTATTTTTTAGTATTTTTTCTGGGCATCAACCCCTTTATAGAGCAAAAAAAATAACTTTTAAAACATATATGCTATTTGAGCTTGCTTTTATAAGTTACAAATTGAAGTTTATGAAAACAAGTCATTGTGAAGTTAAGTAGTAGCTATTTTTTACAATAATTCCTTATTAAATTAATCTTAGTATATTCAAAAAAATTAATTTTTACATATGTCCTCCTCGAAGTTTATATCCAAACAATATTCAGCTTATTTTATATTATACTAGTTATGACAGAACTTATTTTAAATAAGAATTTAATTAGTATGTATTCTCAGTATAAATATTTTTTATATTATCAATCAATCATAACTTGTCACATCAGTTAAAATGTTTGCCTTTTATCATAATTATCTTCAAGGACGGAGCCAAACTTGAATGGTTAGGAGCCAAATACATATATATATATATATATATATATATATATATATATATATATATATATATATATATATATATATATATATCAAACTTCATACAAAATATTCATAATTATTGTTCTAAAGCGTTAAATACATTAGTAATCTTCAAAACACGAAATGAATATTCTGCATGTCTTGAAAATCAGTTATAATTAAGTTCACGCTAAACTTTTCAAGAATCTTTTTTCAATGTATACTAACAAACAATCAGTCAAAAATCCATTTTCCATTCTATTGTGAACTATAATCTTGGCTATATTCATATAGCTAAAAAAGATTGCTTTCTAAGAAAGTGTAAGAATAAGAGTTATCACTTTATATACAAGATGATATATGCTTTTGTATTTTTGTACCAACCAATGACATAGAATTAATAATTATATATTATTACTAAAGTTTTCAAATCCAAAAATTTAGGGGGGTCAAGGCCCCTGAAGCTACTAACGTAGCTCTGTCCTTGATTACCTTAAAAGTCATTCATATCATGAATTTTGTTGATTTGTTGACAGTGTAAACAATTTTATAGTGACAATATATATCAATTAAACTCATAAAATAAACCTAAGTCGGCAACTTTCATTGGGCTACTTTAATTAAAGAGAATACATTCAATAGTGAAGTATATATGATAATAAAAAAAAACATTCGATTGAGATGGTAGCAGATCCTTCTTCTTTTTTTTTTTTTTTTTGGGTGAATTAGTAGGTCCTTCTTAAACATGTCTTTTTAAAAGAAAAGGTTTTGATGAAAAAATCAAGTAATGATATTTTTTTGGTTTTTTAGGATATCTTTCATGTGCAACTGCAAAGACTAATCACTCGAGGTACTGAACGACATTTAAGGGTTGACCTTTCCTAACCAGGTTTTCTCCATATGCAAGAGTCAGGGATCAAACCTCTAACCACTTGCTTAATGGGACCGAGTTCATTATCACTCGGACCAACCACATATTGATAAGTAATGATATGATATAGTAGAATTAAGATAAATGAAAAATGAGATACCTAAAGATGGAAAATGATTGCATTGATGCAAAAATAAAGAAATTAAGGAAACAAGGCCCATGAATAGGAGTTGAGATCCTCTCTATTTCCTCTCTTTATTTCTCCTCTCCATTACTATAGTTTTAGATATATAAACATGATAATGTGACATTGGATAGATCCAACTATCCTTTATACATCACAAAACCATAGTAATGGAGCTCTGCATTAAGAAATAGAGAGGATTTTTACTCCATGAATACCTTGTAATCTATGTTTGGCTGGGCAACCCACGTTCGGAGGGTGCAAATAGAATTTCGTTATCAATTAAATATGTTTGATATGTTTAATGGAATTCTGGTCTCAAATCATAATTTGAGTAGAAGTGAAGGAGAATCGTTTTTTATGTTAAGTTAAAAATGTTTACGGCCAAAATTATCATTTTTCATGTGAAATGTACCAAAGCACAAGTAATTTTAATGCAAACTTTTTAGTAAAATTGAGTTTGCAAAATCAAATTTATTTAAAATTAATTTTTTTTAAATTATAATCTAAACACATAAATAAGTGAGTTGGTTTCCTCCCAAAGAGGAGGTAGGGATGGCGATGGGTAGGGTCTGGGTATTATAGTATCCGTTCCCATACCCGCGTTTGAAAAAAATATTCGTACTCGGACCCGCACCTGCGTGGGTAGCAACTTAAGTACCCTTACCCATACCCACACTCATTACCCACACTTTAAATAAGAAAAAAGAAAAAAAAATAACACAAAGAACATCGGTGGCTACTGTTAGTGCTTAGGTCAGTAGGTGATTAAGTCTTAAAGGGAAAAATAGTTAAGAAACCCTAGGTTACATTTGTTTTATTTTTAAAATTTGATATATATATGCGGGTGCGGGACGAGGTGGGTACTAGAGTACCCGTACCTGCACCCATACATTCTCCTGTTTGCGGGTAATTACCCAGACCCGTATCCGTACCCACAAAGCGGGTATTTACCCTACCCATCATGGGTATTTTTTGGGGGTACCCAACGGGTAGGGTCCAAATTGCCATCCCTAAGAGGAGGGCCTTGGCAGGGGTGGCAAAAGGGGCTAGTCTAGCCCGACCCGTCCTGACCTGCCTAAAACGGGACGAGATGATCACTCATTTTGGTAAAGTGGATTGCAACTCTTATATAACCCGCTTTAGCAACGGGTTGACCCACAAAAGACAAAAATCTCGAAAACGGGTTAACGAGTTGACCCACTAAAAAAATTTTAAAATTAAAAATACAAACATACAAACATTATCTAAAATTAAAAGTACTGACATAGAGACATACCACATGACCCAAACAACTAGCACAAACCATAAACATATGTAAAAATATTTTCTTTTTAAAAAAGAACAGGTTGGCAGACAACCCGCCCCTGCCACACCTTCTTAGCAGGTTAGTTGGGGGGTCAAAATGGGTTGACGGGCTGAAAACCCAACCTACTAAAAGGACGAATTGAACGGGTTGGCTTGACGGACCCAACCCATTTTGCCACTCATAGCCCTTAGGTACTGTTGTGGTGGACCTCCTTCAATCCCTACCCATAGGGCTTGATCCCCACCTTCGAGCAGATGCTGCAATAGTTGTTTTTATGAGAGAGTAGCTTTTATTTTTGTTTTGTTTCCTTTTCTTTTTTCTTTATTTTTTGTGTTAACACTGGAAATTGTTGATGGCTGATTAGCTAATAAGAAATGTAGCTGATAAACGGATGAGAGGACGAATAACCAAGACAATTGGTTAGCGAATATTGGGCTTCAAATGTATCAATTGGACCTTATTAATTATAGATATATGGTCCAGCTATTAAAAATGGTGAACAACTTAAATAGTTGAATATGCTTTGCGGAATTTAGCTATGAAGATCAGCTAAACCAAGACCAGTTGAACCAATATCACTTGAATCAAGATCGGTTGAACCAGGATGAGCTGAATGCAAATGCTGAGCCAAGTAAGGTAGCTGAGAAGTAGTAGTTAGCCAGGTTTAGCCAAGGAGATTTAACTGAAGCAGAATCAACAGAACGGAGTTGTTGAGTCGAGATGAGCTTGGAGGTCGTTATTACATAATGGGCCCGTGCAAATGTTGATCAAATGGATCAATGGGGAATCAATCATATTCAGTAAAGGAAGTGGCATACAGTTGACAAAGTCAAATGCAGTTTTAGCCATGTAACCACGTCCCTAGATTCTTGGGATAGAGTTGAAGGTGGTTTTGGAGAGAGAATATGAAGATAAAAATTGATGAGTTGACCAAGTCAAAAAACATGCATGAAAACACATTCCTTTAAAAATAGAGATATGGAGGATATGGTCCGTCGATTGGGCAGTTAGTTGAGATAGTGGGTTTTGATTCATAACTTAGCTGACTAATAGTTACCTATATTATTATTATTATTATTATTATTATTTTTATTATTAAGAGAGGGACAAATTTCGCCAAAATAAAAAACTTCAGGGACTAAAAGTGCATTTTAGTTTAAAAAGTTATAAGCAACTTAAAATTAAGGCTAAAATACCTTTTTGGTCCCTTAACTTATTTTTTAGTTTCAATTTAGTCCTTTAACTTTTAAAAGTTTCAATTTGGTGCCTTAACTCATCTCTGTTTACTCAAGTTAGTCTTTTACGTCAATGACATAAGCAAATGAGTTTCAAATTGATCTTTTAAATTGTTAACAAGTTTCAAATTGGTCCCTTAACCTTTAAATGAGTTTCAAATCGGTCTCTTAACTTGTAAATGAGTTTCAAATTGATCCTTTAAATTGTTAACATATATGATACTTCCGTAACTTTTTCTTATGTCATTGACGATAAAGACTAACCTGTGTTAACAGAGACAAGTCGAGGGACCAAATTAAAACTTTTAAAAGTTAAGGGACCCAAATAAAACTAAAAAATAAGTTAAGGATCAAAAAAGTCTTTTAACCTAAAATTGATATAGATTCTGCAGGGTAGTAGACATAATTCTATTTTTCACAATTTGTTTTTATGCTTTAGATTCTTTTACATCTTATTGACTAGTTTTTCTCAATCTTTACTCGCTCAAGTTATATTCTTTTTTCTCTCCCTCTTCTCATGCTAGCTAGACCGCATATTTGACCAGTCCCCATGTACCTTGCATACACGTTGGCATATAAAGGAAAAGGATTCTGGTAGATTTCCCACCCACATGAATACATGATGCTATTGTTAGATGGTGAAGATGAAAAAAGGGTGACCCACCTCACATATGAAGAAGAAATTTTTATATAATCAGTGCAACTAATTTAAATGCATTAAGACAGTAAAGTATTAAATGAATATTATATTTAAAAATACATTAATAATGTGAAAATACTTTACTAGCTCAGTATATTAAAATTAAATCATATTAAGTTGTCAACGAAAATTAGTACAGTTGATATGGATATGACTCATATCTCATAAGGACGTTAGTTCGAATCTCACTGTCGATGTGAGGACCTCGTTGATGGGTAATTTGTAAGTACCTCTATAAGCGTTCTTTGAGTCATAAGACATGTCCTGATCCTGTTGAATCCTCAGTATCCAATCCACATAAACTTTTTGTAACCCAAAAAAAGAAAAAAAATTTCATACTAAGTTCATGTAATAATCTCTCTAGCTAGATGAAGGGTCCTATAAGTGTGAGAGTCAGTGAAGCCCAATCATGGTCAGCCACTCCCTTTCAGGCCACCAGCCACTCTCCCACGTGCCAACCTGCCCGGAGCTGAAGGGTGGGTTGATGAATGCTTATATAGAAAGTGGCTCATCCTTTTAGCTCCCGGGGCAGACATCCCTGTCCTACCATAAAGCTATAACATCCCATTCCAAAAAAAAAAAAAAATTCAAATAACACATGAAACAACAACTTGCGGGGAAATTTTGTCTCAAAATAATAATATTATATTCTTATTTATTGGTTCGTTAAAACATTTTTTTTACAAAAGCTTTTAACCGATTGTTTTCAACATAATACTATAATAGCGCATAATTGTAATAGTGTTTAGTTGCTTAATTTTATTATAATTATTTTGTTTAACTTTTTCTTGTTCCAAAACTATTTTTATAGTTATTTTATGTAGCACTTATTGAAAAACAGTTTTAAAAAATAAGATATAAAGTAACACTTGGTCAGACTATTCAAATTTTCATTCAACCCGCCACCTTAAAGCAAAGGATCCAATTTTTTTTATGGATCATCCTAATTGAAGCTTTTGGATCCCAGTGACATCCCGGGATATCCCCATAACCTTCGACCATTTAGATCGATTATGGAGCTAATTTTCAGTCGATTGTTTAGAACAAAGAATTAATTAACCCTTGATTTTCGCAATCTCCCAACTGGAGTATTTGTCATCATAATTCGAACTTGTGTTCCCCTCCTTGTGAGAAACGAAATGTTGACCACTCGATTAACAATTGATTGGTAAATGATCCAATTTCTATCCGCGATAAATTCTAAAATCTAAGCTAAGTTAATATGATAAATTAAAAATAAATAATAATAAAATAATTATTTGACTAAAAATGATAACCCTTAAACTCATTTCTATAACTCTACACTCTCTTTCATGAAAAAAAAAAGAGTCAGATAATGAAAGTGTAAAAAATGATATGTATGAATAATATTGTTATTAATTAACAAAGTATTAAACTTAAGGGAACATTTGGTATGCATATTCTTTTGTTGTTACTGGGAATTTTGATTTGTGGGAATAATGATTTTTGAGAATGTGAATAGTGTGTTAATTTGATTCTCATGTTTGGCTTAATTAAGACATATTTTCTAGGAATGTTAGTATTATTTTCAAAATCATCATTGAATATAGATTAATGGAAAATTAATAATTAAAAATAAAAAAATATTATAGAAATGTTAAAATATAAATTTTTATAAAAATAGTTCAAATCAATTTCTGTTAACACCTTGATTTTATATACAAGTTCTTTTCTCTCAAACAAAAATATAATTTAACATAATATTAATATTATTCATGTGAAACTAAGGTATAATAGTCTTTACAAATTAATAACAAAATACTTTCCTACGAATTTGATTTTAAAAAAATCATACCGCGCGAACATGAAAACTTAGAATTCGTAATTTAGAATTTTTGAAAACTAAAAAGAATTCTTCTACCAAACGTTCTCTAAATATATTGCTCGCAGTAAATGATTCAAATGGAAAGTAAAAAAACATTCCAAAGAACTAATATATATATATATATATATATATATATATATATATATATATATATATATATATATATATATATATATATACTCTAAATCCACTACATCAAAGTGGAAATGAACCCTTATTAGAACATTGTAAGAGTAACTTAAGTTGGCCCAATGACATCCTTATCCTAAAAAAATGCATATATTTATATGATTTAATTGGTATATATTGTTAATATAATTTTTATATTATAAATCAATTATAAATTGTCACATAATTAAAAATGTTTGGCTCTTATCATAACTACTTTAAAAGTCACATATTAGAAATTTGTGATTGATTAATAATGTAAAAAACTTTACATTGAAAGCATATAAAAATTAAACTAATGTTTATAAGACTTGTTTCAATTATAAAATTGTGGACCTTTAATTAAAAGGTTGTTAAAATAAAAACTGCATATATGTATGTCGTATTTACTTGTTACATATATAAAATTGCGGACCTTTAATTAAAATGTTTTTGTTAAAACAAAAACTGCATATATGTATGTCGTATTTTGTTATCAATTTTTTATGTATTGAATTTTGAAGGAAAGATGGTGATTTTGTCTTTTATGATACTGATCAACAATAATACAATTATTCCAAATAAGACTTTGATTTAAATTATTTTTTTGAAAATGTGATTATTGATAAAACCCATTGACATGAGTTGATTTATACAATTGATCTCTCACTTAAAAGGATAAAACTCGATTGCAATTAATTAAGGTTTTTTGTTTTAATAAGACATAATAATTACTTTACTACTTATGTGATTTGATGAAAGGTAATGTTATATAAAACGAGTTTAATTTTGATGCAATTTTAGTGTAAATATTTATATTATCATCAATTATTATGTGACTTATAATAAGGTACTTATTATAAAAATCAAATATTTTTTATAACGTGAAAATACATGATCGGTTGATATAGTATAAAAAACTTTATCATTATATTCATATGGATCCATATAAAATAACACTTTATATTTACCAAAAGCACTAATTTTCTACATTATATTTATCTCTTAATTTATGTTGTATCATATTAAACTTGCTGTGCACAAATTTACATGTGGTTTGGTCACATTTGTTAACTATTTTATTTTTAAGTGTGTTCAAATAAATGAGTTATAATACATTTAATTTCTTTCCTCTCTAAATCTAATTGATTATTACCAAATGATTGGTCCGAGTGGTAACAAGCTCAAGCCCCATAAACATGTTTGAAGTTTGATTATTCACTAATTCACTGTTCTTCTTCCTCTATGGATTGTAGCTATAATGTAAATCAATAATAGGAAGTTTAAAGGTCAAAACTTAAAACTAAGGTCCCGTTTGGGGTGATTTTTGGTTTTATGTTTTGAAAATTTCAAAAACTAAATCTAGTTTTAGTTATGAGTTTTGAGTTTCAATTCTGAGTTTTAAGATTTAGTTTTGAGTTGTTTTTCAGTTTTTTAGTTAAGTCACTCTCTTTACCTCGCCTCACTATGAATTCACCCAATATAAAAACATATTGACACATAAAAATAATTAAAAATGACAAAACAATACTTAAGTATGGATTTTTTTAACAAAAATAGTAATCATAAGTAGTAGCAACAACCACGATGATGATAATAATTATAACGTTTATAAAATTTGTGTTTAGTTCCTTTGACCAAAAATTACACATGAAAAAATAGTAAAAATTAAAAATATCATATGATTTCATTAACCAGAGAAAGGAGAAAAGTGTATAGGTTTTAAATATTCTAAAATGTCATAATAGTTAACAAACTAATCAAGTGCGTGTTAACCTTAAAACTGAAACAGAAATCGTAAAACTTATTTTTATAGTTTTGGGCTTTAGCTAATTAAAAACTGTTTTCAAATTAAGTAAAAAATCAATTTAACCCCATTTTACCCGAATAAGTTTTGTTTTCAAATTTAACTTTTAAAACCAAAAACAAGAAACTTAGAACCACCCCGAACGGCCCCTAAGATTTCTTTTGTTTTGTTTTCAGTTTCTTATTTTTATTAATAATTGTAAAAATGTTATATTTTCCTATTTTAAAAAAATTGTAGAGGAAAAAAAATGATAAATGATAAATTTTTTGCAACTGTTTAATGAAAACAGGAAATTAAAAATTAAGTAAATGAAATATATAATTTCTTATAAAAATAAATGAAAAATGCTCCTCTAAAATAAGCGAATGGGTAAAGTGAAAAAATAAAGGTGTATCTACCTTTGATTAGTTAAAGTAAATTGAATTCTCAATACAATTTAACTAACTAAAGGTGAATATACTGTTACTTTTTCACTTTATATTTTTGCTTATTTTAGAGGAGTTTAATCCAAAATAAATACATGAGTAAATCTCCAACTTGTTCATTAAAATTGTAAAATCATATTAACTTGATCCTTGATATTTTCAAAATTTCAAAAACATTCATGAAGATATTAAACGTTAATCAATTCAATCCCTCGATCAGGGTTCAAATTGAAAATTTACTCTAAATTATACATCTATTTCTCGTAAATAGTTATTTTTTTTATTTAATTCCTTAAAGAGTAGATTAACATTCTTGTATAGTTACCAGCCTGATGTTAGAAAAGTTAATAACCTGATATTAGGAGAGGCAACCCAATATGGTGGATAAGAAAAATTGAACGTCTTTTGCTATCGAATCAAGAATTAGTATTATAACTGATACGAATTGGAAGAAAAAAAACATTCCTGTATAGTTTATTCATCAGCTGTCACCTCTCCGGTCACTGCGCACGTGCGACTGTAATTATTACATACCCACACCTGCTTGCGCATCTCACATCCCGGAAAAGAAAAAGTCAAAATTTATTAAAATATTCCGTGAAACTAAAAAGATACCACACACTTTTCACTATCTCAAATCACCCGTCCCCCCTGCATTCCATCGCAATACGTGATCCGTTATTTTCCCTCCCTTTCTCTCTTCTCATAACGGAATTTCCCTCCTTTTACCATAATTACTCCTTTGTCCTCATCCATTCTTTATTCTTAATTATTATTATAAAGAATATTCGTAGTAAAGAAATTAAAGAGTTTCTAATAAAAAAAGAAGAAATTAAAAAGTTGTCAGGTTAAACGTAGTTTGTGTGTTTTCCTCTTTCAAAATGTGATATAAGATTATGTAAACCACTGCTCACATGAAAGAACACACCCATATATACATACAATATGAAGCCATTGACAATTACTATCTGAACTTATTTTTTTTAATTACAACATCTTAATTTATGTTCAATTAAATTAATGCTTTTTTATTACAAAAATAGCTCTTTTATTATAAATTAATTTTAAAATACAAAAGTTTATGACACCTAACGAGTTAGCTAATTTGATTTTTACTGATTCATCTAGACTTTTCATATCTCAAATTGTATTTTGTGCCTTTAGTATTTCTTCGCTTGGGCTTTGGCGTGTTTTTTACCCAAAATTTATTACAATATAGAAATTACAATTTAGTTAAGTCTTTTTTATCTGGATTTAGTTAAAACTAACTAAAAAACAACTAAAAGTAAATCTGAATAAATTAAGTAATCATGTCAATAACTCCATTCAGTCTCTCAAAAATCAAACTATATTGTTTGAAATTTTGAATCGTAGCCTAACTCGAACTTCATATAATTAACCCACAATCCTTCAACCATTGATTTTTATTTTTAATGTTTAGCATCAATTTTTTTTAATGTTTAAGTATATAATCTAATTTAATTAAGGATTTAATTGACATATATTGTTGGTATAGAATTTTTTTACATTTCTAATCAATCATAAATTATTACATCCGCTAAAATATTTGATTCATATCCTAATTATTAATAACTTTAAAGTCGCTCATTTATAATTGATTGACAATATAAAAAAACTTTAGACTCACAATATATAACAATTAAATTTAGCTTTGACTGTGCAGTTATCTTGACTTAATAGTATTTCTTAATTTCACTAATTGGTCTATAATATTGAGTAAAATTCTTATGTAATTTTTTCATATTATACAAATACATTTAAAACATAATAAAATACATGCACAAGAAACCTTTTTTTAATTTTCTTTAAACAAAATAGGAAAGAGTAAGGGCAAAATGGTACTTTCATGACGTAGAGTTCGTTATATATAGCTACCGCTACGGGGTTCAGAGTCCAAACTCCCTCGCTCGCCATTACCGAATCAAAACGGTTTCCTCAACTTCCCTCTCTACCGTACTCATTTCTTCTTCTTCTCCTTCTCAAATGGAAGACCAACACAAGAGAGAACTCGACCTTTTACCTTCATCGCGGTCGCACGGCGCCGCCGACTCCTCCCTTCTACGGTTGCGATCGACGATGTCATCGTCATCAACGACGGCGGAGGGTGGTCCGTCGCTGGACCTGCAGCTTTCGATCAGCGTACGGCCGCCGGCAATGCTTGAGGCGCTGAAGTGGGATGCGGCTGAGCAAATCAGGCTTGCGGCGATGGAGAAGGCGTACGCGGAGAGAGTGAGGGAACTGACGCGGAGGGAGATGGAGATGGCGCAGTCGGAGTTCGAGAGAGCGAGGCAAATGTGGGAGAGGGCGAGGGAGGAGGTGGAGCGTGCAGAGAGTATGAAAGAGAGAGCTACAAGGCAGGTCGATTCTACGTGCATGGAGATTACTTGCCATTCTTGCAGGCAAAGATTCAGGCCAGCTTAGTTTATTCATCTCTCATGCTTTGATCACACAAATCCACCTTCCTAATTTGTTTTTCACTGTTCCGTGCTAATGCCTAATTGTAAGCTCTGTTATTTGTTTTTGTTTCTAACCCTATAATTAAGGAACCTACTCAAATAATTAATAATAACACTGCCTTTGGCCTCCTTCGAAAACAATATCTCAAAATTTTAATTAACAAGCTTCTTTTATTTTTAATGACTTACAAATTATTGCAGGCTGTGCAGCAACCAATCAATGTATCTTAGAAGATGTTTATCATTGATTTCAAATTAATATTGTAAAAATTATTATTGCGATTTTTCTGAATATGCATTAATTCATGCTTTTTAGCACGTAATAAATTTGAGTTTAATTGTTATATAATGACAATATAAAATTTTTTATATTATTAATTAATCATCAATTATGAGTGATTTTTAAAGTAGTTAGAATAATGATCAAATCTTTTTACTAACGTAACAATCTTTTATTGGATGTTTATGTAAAAAGATTTACAATATCGATATATAACGATTAAACTCAATTAATTTTCATTAAGACTTTATGCATGGTTTATGAGAAATCAACTAGGCATCTTGTGTTTAGTCAATAACTAGGCGTCATGTGTACTTATTAATGAATTAAAAATAAAAATGTATACTAAATAATGATGTAATTAATATATTAAAAATTCAAAATTTATAATTATCGTGTCTAATGAAAAAGTTTATATTTTAATAATTTTTTGTTAACATTTATTATTAATTAATCAAGTGAGCTAGTTGATTAAGTGCTGTCATGTGTTTCGTCTTTGGTTCTACCTATTTATGTTTTGCTTTTGAAGACGTGTTTTGGGAAGAACAGACCGTACAATTAATACACGCGTACGCGAGGGAGGGGCCGTGAGAGGATGAAGATCAAATCAAGTTTAATTCTGCTGTTTTTTTGTTTGTTTAAATGGATAAATCAGAATCCAAAATTGAAGAAGTGTTAGTAGTACTAAGAACCCTGTTGTGTAGTTCTCTCAAGAACTTGTTTGTTATATATATCGAGGATTGCAACCATGATATTGATACCATCGATCAGAACTTCTGCGGATAATCGAGTGCCGGAAAATATATATTGTCAAAGAATATCCAATCTATCCTCCTCTTCTTTTCCTTTCTTAATTATTTATTTATTTATTTATTCAATCTATCCTCTTCCGCATCTTAATTAGTACAGTAGTACCATTGGCCTTTTGTTCCTATATAACCAAACATAGCTTATATATATTAATTAACGTCGTAATTAGTCACTATTCAGTAATATTCTGCCTCCCATATATATATATATATATATATATAGTATTGAAACTGATCACGAATGACGGTACTGGATGGCCTTCGTGAGTCAAGAAGTTAGATATGGTGAAACAAGAAAGGGCCAAGTTGGGAACTTCGATGACGTAGAACAAATGAATCAGAACAAAAAACATAGTGTAGCACCAATCACAAGACGAGCTAGATAGCTGTATCCACTTGTATTCAACTTCTTAACTTTTGCTCATATCATATCATATCACAGACCAAACAAATTAACACCCACTATCCCTGTCCATATTGGATCGGATTACCCACTAAAAGCATCAATCACAGCAGTAAACAGTAGTTGCTCCCTTTTCAAAGATGTTGCAAGATTGGTATTAGCTTGATCTGTCAGCAACCTTCTAAGTAACATATCACTCACATATAGTTGGTATTTGATCTGTCACAAGGGCGTGGCACAATAATACAGCAGTCACTTTGATTCTATTATGAACTGAAAAAAGTATTTTGTGGGGGCAGATCATAAACTTTGCCCAAAAGTACGTTTTAAAATGTTATGGAAGGCATGAAGTCGCAATCCTGATCCCAGTTATATTTTTACCGACCTCAACTCTCATCCTAATTCCTTAGTATTATTTTATAGAATAATTGTTGTGTATGACTCATTCTGTTATAAGTGGGCAGTCTTGGGCCTCTCATAGTTCCGTTGTGATTATATATGGGTTGGGGATGAGGGGATAGTACATGGTTAATTGTAGACTATTGAAATATAAATAGACATTGTAATTCCTATTCGGATTATCTCTAAATAGCCACTAAGCTCCGGAGGAGGTAGGCACAATTGGTCGAACCTCGTTAACAATTTTTTTTGTTTTCGTGTGCATACTATTTTCGTCCGTTCGATGGATTGCTTGTCACCGACAGTAATAATGTAAATATGATTTCTTCATGATGGCTTACTAGTTACTAACCACTATGATCTTATCTACCAACTATATAGCTCAACTTGCTTCAAAAGAAAGATTCTGCATGCTGCCCATTAAATAAATGATGCTTGTAGTTACAAACATTTGTTCTGATTTTATCTGGGGTGTAGGATTTAGTAAAATGGCCCCTTTTCTGCTGTATGGTACAGAAATCAGCGTTCTTTTCCCCCCTTCTTTTGGGTACATGGAATCAGCATTTTTCAATCCCAGTTTTTTTTAAAATAAAAATTTAGAATTTCGGAACGCTACCCTGTTGAACCCCACTATTCTGTAATCGTATAGACTCAGTATCACTCATCAGTTATTTTCATATAATGTTTTGTTTGCAGCTGGCACTACAACTTTAATTGCTTTTTTCCTTTTGAAGCTTCAAAATCATCAGAAAAAGATGGGAGATAGTTAAAGAGACGGATTCCTAAACAAAATGAGTAGTGGTCTGTACTTGTCCACGAGGAAAACATAAGTTCATTTACAGTTTTTTCCCCTTTTTTCAAAAACTTAAATATCAACCACAGAAAAACAATAATGCTTTGTGAATCTGAACTTAGTTAAAACATTACATTACTATATCCCCATGGTCATGAATCATGAACCGTAATCCGACATATGACCAGCTGAATCACAGTTTGCATTGTCCTTTCTATTTAATTTGGTTACAATCATAGAAATGCTAGAACAATCAATCAATTTCGTTCAGAAAGTCGAAAGCATGATAAAGATGTAGGACATGTTTACCGATCCATCAAACTAGTCATCATGATAAAACCTTAACATTTGTCTTTTCAGGTTGTCCGCATATAATTGTCAAGTGATACTGTTTCTTAATGTGATTGTGAGAATCATGTGTATACATCTGTTGCTTACATGCATGGGCCATCATATAGATAACATATATATATATATATTCTTTTAATTATTTCATAGTTAATGTCTGGGTCTCTGGGACAAGCAAATCTTCATCAGCATCGCAGGGATATGCAGTGCACAGTACACAACTCCCGCACTTTAGTAAACTTCTACAAGACCATTACCGAAGGCTAGCAGTATGACATTTAAGGTCGATAGAATTAATGTCATATATATTAATTTCCTTCAATTGGAACTACTTAATTTAATTACTAGAAAGACGAAAATCATATAGACTTGCAATGAAATCTGCTACAATTCAAATTTGTCAATTAATTACTTTGGAAAAGAGAGGAACGAAAATAATGAATGTTCATCTTGTCATGTGAAGATTCAGGTTCAGCAAAGATGATATAAGGCACTCCCTGACATAAAGGAGGAAAACATTTCCAGAAATGACGGAACTATTTTCCATCTCTTTCTAGGCAGCGAAGAAGAAAAGGGAAAAAACGGAATGGAATGATCAAGATTGTTCAATCAAATCACTTGGCCAATCAGGCAAAAAAGGTAGCTAGCTTTTGAAAGTATATGAAAGTTCAGATCCTGTTAGACCAAAACTCTTGTCGAGTCACACCATGTGAGATTGTGGAACACACTTTCCGCAATTGGACTTGCAAGTACTTGCTCTGAGGATGCTCAATTACGAAATCCAGGAGGAAAGAGATCAGCATGGTTCATGTTCTAGGGGCATATATATATATATATATATATATATATATATATATATATATATATATATATATATATATATATATATATATTGTCTTGAAGAGATTCTCACATACATACTCTTATTTATATGATAAAGTTTTCCTTCATTCCTCGCATAAAGCTATCCATTGAAAAGAGGAGGAACGTAAGATTCACGTTGACGATCACATCAGTAAAATTTCGAACCAGATAAAAGAATGTACGGTGAGAGGAAGTCTGAACCTATAATGGGTTAAAACGCCTTTAGACATGGGTTGTCACTGGACAATGGCCACCTGCTATGACCCATTATTCACTTATTTTTTAACTTTGGTATATATAGTATAGGTTAAAATACCTTTAGTCTGCTGATTTATTTATAGGTATGAAGTTAGTACTGTCTGTATTAAATATTCCATTTTAGTCCTCCAAGTTAAAAAATATTAGTCAAATATTAATCTTCCATGTCAAATATATTATAATGATTCTATCAAATATATATATATATTATAATGATGTTAGATTCACCATTAGTGGGGGGAAAGTTACAGAAATCTTCTTACTCATGATCTCTCTCTTGATCCACGGCTAATTTTACTGTAGTGGTCATTAAATGGGCTTCATCGGTGATGTCTTGTCTTACTACCGTTAATTTTGTATACTTTAAAAATGAATGGTGATTAGATCATTACCTAAAACTTGTCAAACCGGTCAACATTAAAAGTCTAACCTATTATTATAATTTATGGTAAAAGTTGCTCAAAGTATAATATTTATATATAAGTCCCTTTTATAATTTATGGGAAAGTTGTTATGGATGTTGATATTTATTTATAAGTCCCTTCAAATATTAAATTAAAACTCCCTTTTCTAATTTAGGGTGAAGGACTCCTCCATGGTTGAAGTGCATGGGGACCTAAACAAGAGATGGGTATTCACAATAGTGCATTTGGACTATGGTTGTATTTGCACACTCGTAAAGATGCATCTCATGGCAAGTTAATATGCCTCAATAGAAAGTACGAAAACCTCCAACATTCTGTAATATAGGGAGCGGTGCGATGGTCATGATCGGATCTGCAGATCTTGGGTGGATTGAGATTATCAGACGGAGGACTCAGCAGCCAACCGGCGGTGAGAGGACTATGGGAGGAATTGCGGTTTTTGGGCGGTGGTTGTGGGAAGGGTAAAGAAGGGGTCGCGCGTTGTGGATGTTGGACGCAATTAAGAATCTCTGATTGTGCAAGACTTCTGATTTACAAAGCTACTAATTTAATTTGTCCCAAAGTGAATTTGCAAAAAAGCATTTGTCAGATATTTACATAAAAACCAGTTAATCGGTTGTATTTCAATATTAATCCCGAAGTGACCTATTATAAAAGGTTATAATTGGATAGTATTGATGGTGTCCAAAACTTTGGAGCGCACCATAAAAACAGCCTTATCACACTACCATTTTTTCTCCTACCTTTCCAAATAGAAAATCATATACATATGCTGATATGCCACAATGCGGTTTTATTTTATGAAAATTTTGGATGGGGCATGAATAATAGCAAATGAACTTGAAAGTATTGGTAAGAATTGACTTTTTAACCAAGGACACGTTAACTAGCGTCACTCTTTAATGTGCTGCGTGACGTATTCTAGTGGGAGGTGTCACTGTACTTACAAATTAAAATGTTAAATTGTCTAGAATAAGATTTAAACTCTGCCCTCGTACTCGAGTAATTTATTGTACCATCTTTTAGATGGAATTTGCTTTTAGAGTAGTTTAAATTTTAAAAGAACCTGAAACTGATAAATTGATTTTAAAATTGCCCCAATTTGATAAAAAGCCGCAAGAATTTTAGTAATGTGCATAATTTCTCCGTATGTATCATCTGTCACATCACATGTACAAAAACCAGTTGAGATCCATAATATAACTATTTTTTTAAAAGAGTTTAAGAGATCGATCATAATAAAAGATTTTCTCAAAAGAGTTTTGAATTTGACAAAAAATTACTTGTTTTTGATCTACAATCTACACACCTAAAAAAAATGTAATTTTAAAAAGATTAATTTAATTAATTTTTAGATTTTTAATATAAGTTACTTTTTTAAATTCATTTGTTACTATATAAATAAAATTCTTCTATAAAAATTTAAATTTAATTTTAATCCCGTTAGAATTGAAATTGATCAATATTTCTAATTTTAATTTTTGAAAATTAATAATTTACACATAAATGTAATTGTTAATTGAATTAAAATTTTATTATTCGGATAATTTATAGCTAATTTTCTAACTATAATAATAATTAAATTAGTATCAAATGTTTTCAAAGGAGCTTGTCTTTCCACTTGTCAAATAGCCTGAATATATATATATATATATATATATATATAATATAACAGTCAACAGGATGTCAGTGGCGAAGGTGAAAGGAGGACATCGACAACGATGAGACTGGAGCACACTTAGCGGCGATGATGTGCCAATGTTGTAAGACAGTACATAAATTGATATTTGACAAAGACAATAAATAAATAATTAAGTATGAAATACTAATTTTAACTTATACCTTTTAATAAGAACAAAACAAAATTATGTTCGAAATTGAAATTTTTGAATTTAAACTGTTATGGATTGTATAATTTAGCTATCTTTAATTAATTCTATAGAATTGGATTCAAAATTTTAATTCTAATTTTATACTGGCCCTATCAAATAAAATAATTTAAGATTGAGTGTGTGTTTAGATCAGCTACGAAAATTCAATTATTTCAATAGTTGATTATTGTTATAATTGATTATAATATAATCAGTTTTATGTTTGGATTTGTTTGCTGGAAAGCGGTTATAAGATAATCTATTTCGTTTGGGTTGTGTAAAAAAATCACTTATATATAGTAAATTACTAAAAATGGTATGAAGTTATTTATATAATTTAATAATATTTGTTTTGTAATTAGTTTTGTAGGGGTAAAATATGAAGAATATTTTTGGTTTCAAAATAATCTGACAACTTTTTAAATAAGCTTCAAACTTCTAACTTTTCTAAAAACAACTTTTTTCTCATAAACATAACTGTTTTAAAATTTAATCAGTTTACCCAAACATACCAGTTTCTATGAAAAAATAGCTTTTATCATGAAAAATAGTTGTTTGGGTAAGAACCCAAACATCCTCTCGGAGGTTGCCTTTCGATTTTTTGTTTGGTTTTTCATGATATCCTTCATACGTAACTGCGGAGACCAATCCCTCGAGATATTGGACGATATTTAAGGGCTGACCTCTCCCAATCAGCCATATTGAAAAATAGCTTTTATCATGAAAAACAACTGTTTGGATAAGAATTAATCTTACTCAAACATCCTCTCAGAGGTTGCCTTTCGATTTTGTTTTGTTTTTCGGAATATCCTTCACGCGCAACTGCGGAGACCAATCTCTCGAGATACTGGATGACATTTAAGGACTGATCTCTCACAATCAGGTTTTCTCCGTACGCAAGAGCCAGAGATCGAACCTTTGATCACTTGCTTAAGGGATCCAAATTCATTACCATTTGGACCGACTACATGTTGGTGTTGCCTTTGGATTTTAAAACTCAATTTAAAGCCTAAATTTTGCAACAACAAAAAAAAGCCCAAATTTCAGTCATTCTCAGCAGTAGAAGGAATAATCATATTAGTATTTTATTTTTAGCATAGTTACAGTATTTTGTGCATAACTTATTCGATAAATATATACTAATTAATTCTAGAGCAAACAAAAAAAATGGAGAGGTTGTTATAAAAAAAAAATAAAATGGAGAGGTCCATTACTATGATCTTGAAAAAATAAATGAAATGAAAATGATATATATATATATATATATATATATATATATATATATATATATATATATATATATATATATATATATATGGAGAGTATTATTTATTTTCCCAAAAGTATAGTAATGGATTTTTTCAAATCCTCTAATGATCATGGAGATGTCGATTCGAGAAATGGGGAGGATCTTTTCCCTACAATATATTGGTAAGCTTTTGGTGTTTTTAAATATCACTTTCATAGTATTTGGATTGAGAAATTAGCTTTAGAAGAATAATTCTTTACTTAGAATGTTAAATTTAAAACATATCAGAGTGTGTTTGGTTTTCAGTTTGTAAATACAAAATTAAGTTTGAAGTGATAATCTTGTAATTTTTTTATCATCCAATATGAAATCAAGAATTTTTTCCGTTGGCCAAACGTATTTTTGAAACGCAAATCCAAACACAACTAAACATTTGAGGAGCAGGCTTTTGCTATCATTTACAGAAGACAACGAAACAAGTTTGGTTCAGGGCACAAAGCTGGATTCAAGTGGGAGAAAAAATGATTTTCCAAATTTCACGGGTGATGCCGCCCTGTATACCCAAATAGAAATATTGCTTGGCCAAAAAGATTAAAGTTAGTTTGTGGTTCCAGCATGATTAAGATGCTCAATAATCCTACATTGTTTTCTATCTTGGATGTTTCACCGGGTGAAAGGTACTTTCTCTGTTCCAAGAGGTTTATGAAGCTTAGTTTGTGAACTGTTTTCTGTGTGGAAAATTGGAAATCTATGAAGCTTTTTCTAATCTCCTGATCCAACACAAGAATAAGAAATGTCTTATATATAAATCTTTTAATAATAAAAGGTTAGGGAAACAGAAGTTAAAATGAATAAGAAATGATTGAATTTTTTAATAACAAAAAGTTTAGGAGAAGAGGCGTTAATATGTGTTTCTTTATATATATTTTTTAATAATTTATGCATCTTTAGTGAAAAAATAGTCTATTAAAAAATTAATATTACATTTTAATTAATAGTTTTTCTTTTAATGATGAAAAAGCTTAAGGAACTAGGAAGGAGGAAGTTATTCCATTTAGCAATACAATCGAACTCAATGTCATTGTTGATGCTATTCAATTCTACTAGCTGAACTAAAATTTATTAGTAGTAATAGTTTAAGTTTTTTTTTTTTTGCACATCAATACTTTAAAGTTTATCTTTAGTACTCCGTATATACACAGATAACTAGTATTTTGTTTTTTTGACAAAAACACACACTAGCACAGTAGTACACTACCGAACTAAAATAAAATACATGATTTCAATAATTCATTGTTCCTCGGAAAATGACCAGTCATTCGGGCCGAAGCCGTTTCACTGGAATCATATTTATGATTTATAACACAATGCCAATTAGGCCGATAGCTATAAGCCCATTACTGAATTAAGCCATTTCACTGGAATAAAGCAAGTTAGGCCCATAGCTATCAACAGGAAACATACTGCGAGTATACTATACATTAGATCATCGATCCGCGTGATACACAAGTGAACTATGTGAGATATAATTCTATATTATTTAGAAATACAATACATGCCTATATCAAATTCAAAAAAATAAATAAAAGCACGAATAATACATTAGCTAGCAACATATTACATGCGCAGCCTTCATAAAAAATAAACTATCTTCATCAAAAAATATTACATGCGCAGTCATTGGGCCCAATCCCAGTCTATACCTGCCATGCAGCCTGGATCATGGACTGAATTCTTGGGGCAGGCAGCTTCCGCATTGGGAGAGCAACACAACATACTCAACACATCATCATGACACAACTAATGATAAGACAACACATCATTGAAAATTTAAAATATTAGATAAAAATATAAAAGGTAAATTCTGGTATACCGTACTGATAATTTTATCCATCTTATATGATTTATTCAGATAGTGAGAATCATATGACTTGATTCATTAACATAACTTATTTAATTAAGGTGACATATTCTGGTTGGACAATGTAACTTTAAATCCAATAATTTTTGGGTAAAAGTTATTCTGCCTAATCAGAATGCTTCATCTCAATTAAATGAGTCATATTTATGGATCAAGTCAAATGATTCTCATCTTATTGAACCATCTAGACAGGATAAGGTTACCCTTAAGTTATCTTAGGATTCACCTCTCAAAGAAATCTATTTACAATTACATGATTGACAAGTCTGAAAATGCTTTTGTACTCTTATCAATATGGAGTTTTGGCATGGTATGATATCCTTGGATAGGAAGTACATGACCAAAAAGATAGCTTAAGGCTTAAGGATCTTCCTTATAAAAGGCTCTTCTTTCTCTGAAGCTCAACTATGAGTCTATGACCACACTCACTTGAATTTCAGCGAGGAATATTATCTTTATGGTGCACAACACCTCTATGGGACAATGTATTTTGTATTTTTGTATAAGTGTGATTTGCTGTTGTCATACCATATATCAATTCTTAAACACCATATTTCGTGTGTTGGGCCTTGGATGGTATCAAGTGTTTGGGCTCAAGACCTTTTGTTTCACAAGCCTACTGACTGATGTTAGTTGACAGTTAGTAACTAACTTAGTTTTTCGGTTAGTTTGGGTGGTTATTGTAAATCTGAGTGCAGGTAGTAATTAAGCTATATATAAAGCTCCATTTCTAGGCTTCAGAGAGGAGTAACAATTCATTGTGTGAGATAAAAAGATCATGTGAGCATTTGCTATCAGAGTGAAATACAGAGAGGTGATTGTGGTTGGTAATTGGGCAAGCTTGAGAAGAACTGATCTTCGAGCATGTGTATAGACTCCAAGCTGTAATCGTTGATTCATAGTGCATCTTCAAGTCGGATCCTGTCCCGCAGACATAGGAGATTTATCTCTGAACTGCGTTACCAATCTTGGTGTTTCTCTCATCCTTTTCTTTTGTCTTTTATTGATATTGTTATTATACTCATTCATGTTAATCCAAACAGGGAATATGACTAATATTGAGTAAATTGGAATGACAGTGAATAGAATGTGTTTTGGTTATCCTAGAAATCAATTACTGGTTTAGTGTATTTTCCTTTGCAGGTACAGAACCGATTCTTTCAGCAAGAATTGGTTACAACAAGTGGTATCAGTAGCAAGGACGGTCTTTCTTGAAGGTATGGCGCCAACCAAGTTCGATGTAGAGAAATTCAATGGCAAGAATGACTTTGGCCTTTGGAGGCTAAAGATGCGGGCATTGTTGGTCCAACAAGGATTAGCTGATGCATTGCTGGGTGAGAAGGGTCTTCCAAAGACACTTTCCGAAGCTGATAAGAGGGAGGCATTGGAGAAGGCACACGGTGTTCTCATTCTAAGCCTTGGTGACAAACCACTGAGAGAGGTGTCGAAGGAAACCACTGCTGCAGCAATTTGGCTCAAGCTGGAAAATCTTTATATGACCAAGTCTCTTGCAAAATGGCTTTATTTGAAACAAAGGCTCTATACCTTCAAGATGCAGCAAGGAAAATCTGTTGAAGAACACATGGATGAATACAATAAGGTCATTCTTGATCTTGAAAACATTGATGTGAAAATAGAGGATGAAGATCAAGCACTATGGCTTGTAAGTTCTCTGCCAAGCGTGTATGAGCACCTTAGTGACACACTTGTCTATGGGAAGTACTCTCTATCTCTTGAGGATGTTCAAACAGCCTTGTTTTCAAAGGAACTGAAGAGGAAATCTGAGGGAAGGGGAGAAAGCAACAGTGAAGGGTTATTTATCAAAGGCAAGTATGAAAAGAAGGGACCAAAACAAAAGAACAAAGACTAGCCTATGGACAATGACAAGTCCAAGAAAAGGTGCTTTCAATGCAAGAAGGAAGGGCATTTTAAAAAGGATTGCCCAGAGAGAAAGTTCAAAAAGAAGGATGAAGATGATGTGGCAAGTGCATCGATTGTGTCACAAGGTTATCTTGATTCAGATGTTCTGATGGTTACAACCACAATCATTGAGAATCAATGGGTTCTTGATTCGGGGTGCTCCGTTCATATGACCCCGAATAAGAAATGGTTCATTGGTTACAAGCAGATCAATGGAGGAAATATAGTCATGGGGAACAATTCAGCCTGCAAGGTGATAGGCATTGGCTCAATCAAGTTGAGGTTTGATGATGGAAATGTCAAAATCTTGACTGGTGTTAGACATGTCCCTGATTTAAAGAGAAATTTGATTTCTCTTAGTATGCTTGAAGAGTCAGGGTGCTCATACAAAGCTGATAAGGGGTTACTCACAGTTTTGAAGGGAGGAAATGTGGTTATGAAGGGCTATAGAGATCATGGTGTATACATACTCAAAGGAAAATCTATAACTGGGAATGTTGATGCTGTTACTGCATCAACTGATAAAAACTGTTTATGGCATCAAAGGCTTGGGCATGTGAGCCAAAGAGGTATGCAGATACTTGACAAACTTGGAGTGTTTGGTGGAGACAAGATTGGAGGGTTACCATTCTGTGAACACTGCATCTTTGGCAAAATGCATCGGGTGAAATTCACTACTGCACAACACCACAACAGTTCAGTTCTGGAATATGTGCATAGTGATCTTTGGGGGCCAGCTAGAATCACTTCACATGGAGGTAACAAGTATTTCATTTCCTTTCTTGATGATTACAATAGAAAAGTATGGATTTATTTGTTGAAAAACAAAGATGATGCGTTTAGAACTTTCAAGGAATGGTGGGTTATGGTGGAAAACAAAACTGATAAGAAAGTAAAAAATCTTAGAACCGATAATGGGCTTGAATTTTGTAATGATGATTTCAATAGTTATTGCAAAGATCATTGTATTAATAGGCATAGAACAGTAAGAAGCACTCCACAACAGAATGGATTGGCTGAACGAATGAATAGAACCCTTCTTGAAAGAATGAGGTGTTTGTTATCTAATTCGGGTATGCCAATCAAATTCTGGGGGGATGCCATTCACACAGCCTGTTATTTGATCAATCTCAGCCCCTCTACTGCTATTAACTTGAAGACACCTCAGGAAATGTGGTTGTGCTGTATTCTATCATGTAAATGAAGGAAAATTGGTTCCTAGAGCTAAGAAGGGATACTTTGTGGGTTATCCTAGTGGTGTCAAAGGTGTGAGAATTTGGTGTCCTGAAGATAAGAAGTGTGTCATTAGCCGCGATGTCAGATTTAATGAATCTGAGCTATATAAAACTCAGACAGGTTCAGAGGATCAAGCTGAAGATCGGAGGGAATTGGAAAGTTTTGAGTTTGAGGTGGAGCCTGCAGAGAAGAAAGACACTCAAGCAGAAATTCCTCAATCAGAACCAATAAATTTTGATGAAGAATTGGGATCTCATGAGGAGGATCAAGCTGATCTGCAGGGATATCTTCTTGCTAGAGACAGAGAAAGAAGAGTCATCAAACCACCTCAAAGGTATGCTCAAGCTGATATGATTAGCTATGCATTTCAGGTGACAGAAGAGGTCAGCAATGATGAGCCAAAGTCATTTGAAGAAGCTGTGAGAAGCAAGGACAATCAACACTGGATGTTGGCAATGATAGAAGAGTTAAGCTCTCTTGACAAGAACAAAACTTGGGAGCTGGTTCCTAGGCCTAAAGGTGCTAAGATAGTGGGAAGCAAATGGATTTACAAGAAGAAAGACGGGATACCAGGAGTTGAACCCCCTAGATACAAGGCAAGGTTTGTAGCTAAGGGTTTTACTCAAAAAGAAGGCATAGATTATACAGAAATATTTTCTCCAGTGGTTAAACATTCATCAATCCGGATAATTCTGTCCATGGTTGCTCATTTTGACTTAGAATTGGAACAAATGGATGTCAAGACAGCCTTCTTGCATGGAGATCTTTCAGAAACTATTATGATGCAACAACCAAAGGGTTTCGAAGCACAAGGCAAGGAGAATTGGGTGTGTCTCTTAAAGAAGTCTCTTTATGGCCTCAAGCAATCACCAAGACAATGGTATTTGAGGTTGATTCTTTCATGCTAAAACAGAACTTTAATAGAAGTAGATATGACTCTTGTGTCTATTTTAAACTGCTATCAAAAGATACATACATATATCTTCTTTTATATGTTGATGACATGTTGCTAGCATGTAAAGATATAAGACAGGTCAATTATCTTAAGGAGCATCTGAAAAGGGAATTCGATATGAAGGACCTTGGAGCTGCTAAAAGGATCTTAGGAATGGAAATTATCCGAAACAGAGATAGAGGGAAAATGTTGATATCTCATAAAAGCTATCTTGGTAAAGTTGTGAGCAAGTTCAATATGAAGGATTCAAAGCAAGTGAGTGTTCCCTTAAGCAAGTGAGTGTTCCCTTGGCTCAACACTTCAAGCTTTCATCCACTCAAGCTCCTGCTAACCAGAAAGATAAGGAATTCATGCAGCAGATTCCTTATGCCAATGCTATTGGAAGCATAATGTATGCTATGATATGCTGTAGACCTGATATAGCCCATGCTATTAGTGTTACAAGCCAGTTCATAGGGAATACAGGAAAAGAACATTGGCTAGCTGTGAAATGGGTTCTTAGATATCTTAAAGGGACTCAAGATATTGTTCTAGCATATGGAAAAAGCAAAAAAGCATCTCAGCTGGTTCAGGGCTATGTTGACTCAGATTATGCAGGAGACCTTGACAAAAGGAGGTCTCTCTCAGGCTATGTCTTCACTTTATTTGGAAATACTATAAGCTGGAAATCATCTCTACAGCATATAGTAGCTCTTTCCACAACTGAATCTGAGTATGTATCTCTCACTGAAGCTATTAAGGAGGCCCTATGGATTCGAGGTTTGGTTTCTGAATTGGGAATTAAACAGGACTCTGTTTGTGTTCAATGTGATAGCCAAAGTGCTATACACTTGAGTAGGAATCAAATGTACCATGAAAGGACCAAGCACATTGATGTTAGGCTTCATTTCATCAGAGACATCATTGAAAAGGGGGTTATTGAAGTTGTGAAGGTTCATACTAATGATAATCCAGCTGATATACTTACTAAGTCTGTACCCTTAAGCAAGTTCAAACATTGTTTGGATTTGTTGAAGGTTGCTGTTGACTGATGATGTTTTCTGGACATATAAGGATCTATAATTCTTGAAGATGGTTTCTGATTCATTAACACTTAATACCAAGGGGGAGATTTGTTGGGCCTTGGATGGTATCAAGTGTTTGGGCTCAAGACCTTTTGTTTCACAAGCCTGCTGACTGATGTTAATTGACAGTCAGTAACTAACTTAGTTTTTCGATTAGTTTGGGTGGTTATTGTAAATCTGAGTGCAGGTAGTAATTGAGCTATAGATAAAGCTCCATTTCTAGGCTTCAGAGAGAAGTGACAATTCATTGTGTGAGATAAAAAGATCATGTGAGCATTTGCTGTCAGAGTGAAATACAGAGAGGTGATTGGGGTTGGTAATTGGGCAAGCTTGAGAAGAACTGATCTTCGAGCATGTGTATGGACTCCAAGATGTAATCTTTGATTCATAGTGCATCTTCAAGTCGGATCCTGTCCCGCAGACGTAGGAGATTTATCTTTGAACTGCGTTATCAATATTGGTGTTTCTCTCTTCCTTTTCTTTTGTCTTTTATTGATCTTGTTATTATACTCATTCATGTTAATCCAAGCAGGGAATATGACTAATATTGAGTAAATTGGAATGACAGTGAATAGAATGTGTTTTGGTTATCCTAGAAATCAATTACTGATTTAGTATATTTTCCTTTGCAGGTACAGGACCGATTCTTTCAGCAAGAATTGGTTACAACATCGTGTGTGTGAATTTGGAATAAATATATTATATACAAACATGAGGGTATCATCTGAATATCGGATGGTAGACATTGAAGTAACATAGTTTTACGTTTATATGCCAATCAGCAAGATTTGGACGAAGAGTTTTGGCATGTTGTAGCATATACTGGCACACACGTCTGAAAGAACTTGTTTGAGATAATCAGTATTTTACCTCGCAGTTACTATAATGTAAGCTACTGCAATTGTTTAGGGTCGTTTATGCAAAAATTGTCAGGGTATTGAACTGAACTATAATGTCCAGTGGCACGTTTAAGGTGCAAAAATGCTAATTGATTAGCTATTTTTTTTTTTTAAGGATTTAATTGATATATATCGTAAAAATACTTTATCAATCAATAAGAAATTGACATATAAGTTAAAATGTTTGACTTTTACTTTAACTACCTTAAAAGTCACTCATATCATATTTCTGATTGGTTGAACATTATAAAAAACTTTACACCGACTCTTTTATATATATATATATATATATATCATATCTGTAACTAGAATACTTGTTACTACTTCATCTACCAAAAAAGAAAATTAAGAATATTTGTTCCTACTTATTTGTAGTACTTACTCTGGCAGGGCAGAATCTTGTGGAATTTGTTTGACCTCTGATTCTGAAGTGCCATAACTTCCCTTTAGAATACAACAAATTCTCATCACAGAGAAATTCCCAAGAAAACCATTTCTCTATCATACGATCTACATCATGCACTACTACATCACAAGCATTCCCAGCTCTAGCTAGTACGCTAGCAGAGTAAATGGTAGCCATCCTGCCTGGTGACTCTGGTGAATCCCCACTGGGACCATCTACCACCATCACATCCCAATTCTTTTCATACACTTGCACTGGCAGATTTTTCAATGCAAGCTTGCACTTTGATTTTTGAAGCAATCTTGGGTTTGGTGCACAAGCTGGGTTCTGCCTTGCATGTTTGAGTAGTTTGTAAGCAGCTTTTGCTGGCATATTATTATACTCAAGTTTGTATATTTGAGTGCTGTTGGAGTTTATTCTTACCTTGCTTATTTTGTCATAATCATCCTCTAGAAAGATGGTGCTACCTGCTGCATTCATGGAAGAGAGGACAAGGTACTGGGGTTGAAACCCAAATATGAGGAGGTTGCATGGGGATTTAAGAGCAATGAGATCTGAAAGAACTTTGAATTCTTTCTCAGTGAGGGTGGTGATGTTGGAAGGTCTTCTAGGCAGTGCATGTGATGCAACTTTGTTGTGTTGAGGAGATGGAGACAAAGCAGATGGTATCCCAGGAGAAGAATATGAAGTTTTCACAGTGAGGCTCAGAACTAGTCTGAGGATTGATATGATTGAAAGGATCAAAACAAGGATAGGGATGAGTTTCTTTTTGGTTAGATTCATCATCCCTTTTGTTCCTTGGCAGTATTTGTGAGTAGAAGGTTGATTTTCTTGTGCCCGAGTTGTGAGTGGTGGAGAAAATTGAACTAGAGGTGATAATAGAGGACGAAAATGAAGTACATCTGGGGGCATCTTAGCTATTTTTTTTTAACACTCTTTTACTCTCTCCTTTGTGCAACACTGCTGTCACATTATAACACCCTTCTCGTAGTGTTGTGGGCTTTTGATGATAATAGCTGTTGTTACTGGCTCCTGTGCATCTTGTTGAGTAGGGAGGAAGGGATGCTTTTGCTTTTGTTACAAGTGTCACCTTTCTTTTTTCATCCACCTGCTGCATGTTACCTAATTGTTGCGGTTGCTGGTTGAGCTGGAGAAATTAATAAATTAACTTCATGTGTCTCACTTTGAAAGAGATTTTCATTTGAATCCTTTACCTGGGTGATGGCATGCGTCCTGACTCCTGAAAGTTTGGTTTGTTGTCACAATTTCTTTTTGGGTGCCAAGTTTGGTGAGTCAGCTTGAGGATGGCTAGCGGGTGGTGGCTAGGTCTCTTTCAAATTTCAGTCCACATGACTCATAAGATTTTTTGTCATTTCATATGTTGTGTTTTTTGATTGGTGATGATGAGCAACGATTGATTATTAGTTTTACATTTTCCATTTCTAGTGTCAGATTTTTCATTTTTCGAATGAATGTTAAATTTGCCAAAAAAAAAAATGGAAACGGATCTCCTGACTTTTTGGCGCTAAAGTCGGGTGACTTTAGGCTAAAAATAGATAGAGAATAATAATAAAGATAAGAGATATAAATGAGAGATATAATAATGAATGAGAGATAAAAATAAAATCAGGTGACTTTTTGAGGCCAAAAAATTAGAGAACCCCTCCCCAAAAAAATGGGCTACATGTGCATAAACAAGGAAAGATGTACCCGGTGAGGTGGAAAAGTTGTTTCAATCAGATGAGTAGCAGTATATTACACCCCTGATGAAATAGTACTGCTTGAATAGGGAGATGAAAAGAAAAGTATAATGATTTTATTCAGATTGGTGGAAAGATTTGTTCAAAGGATCATATTTTATGCCATAAAACAGGTTGTTATGTGTAATGAACAAGGCAGCATCAAACACCTAGGCCACATGTAACTCAAGCCTCTGTAGTTAGCAATCCATGATGTGAAGACTTGAAGTTGATAATTACATAACAGCACTAAGATTTTGAAATTTATATCCTCCAACCAGAATCATGCTATTTTTAAAATTTCTTTTTTGAATAATGCTAACGAGTGTCCTTAGGACATTGGTTAAGGAATCAAGAAAGAAAATTTTACATTGTAAATAGTGTATTTAATATATTGAAAAGTGTTATATTTAGTTTCTTAATGAAAACTTTCCTTTTGTTGAAGCTTTATGTTTGGGAGGATGAAATGAGATAGTGAATAATGAATTGAGATGATTTATGATGGTATCCCAAACCACTCCATCTCATCCAAACTACCAAATTTTGTACCTTACAAATTGGGGGATTTGAGATTCTCTCATTAAACTTCCAAACAATCACTACAAGAAACCGGTCATGTAGCTACAAACTTTTAGCGTCGGCCACGACTCCGACGCTATTTTCGGGAATTAGCGTCGGCCATTTGGTCGCTAGCCGTCGCTAGCCGTCGCTAGAACACAAATAATTTTTTTATTGACTAGCCGACGCAAAAGGCCGACGCTAAGTTTATTTTCATATGTAGCGTCGGCCAGCCGACACTATTTTAAACACACAAAGCTTTTATTTGAAGGTTGTGTCGGCCAGGCCGACGCTAAGTTTATTTTCAAATGTAGGCCAACGCTATTTTAAACACGCAGAGCTTTTATTTGAAGGCGCCGACGCTAAAATTTTCAGACATATAACACTCCAGGCCCTTCTCTTTCTTTTGTCTATGGCAGATTAAGCTCCAAAATGAAGCTCCCAACCTCTCTACCTATGCGACGTGATTTCTGCCGCTGCACCACCATATTGACACCGTCGCACCACCGTACGGTCACCGCCGCATCACCATTCTGTTGCCACCGCGCCGCTTCATCTTCTCGCTTCCCTGTGCTCGTCATCATCAGTATTGGAGGAGACTGCCATCGCCTCCACCTGAGTTTACATTCAGGTATGTTACCATTGATTTTATTTAGTCATGAACCTTGATTATGCACTTGAAGAGTTGGGTTATGCTCTTGAATTTGGGGATTAGCAGGGATGCTTGTCATGAACCCTTGAATTTGGGGGTTTTGGGGATGGGTTTGCTTTGTTTTGTTGAAGGTTGTTGATATGTATATAAAATTTGATTAAACAAAATTGGTTTGATTTAAGGTGATTTAGGGTGTTCTGACTTGGGGAATTGGTTATGGATGTGGGTTTCTATTTTTATTTTAAATAATGGGTTGCTAAGAAAGTTTTAGTGTGTTGTTTGTTAGGATATGATTTGGTTCATCGGTATAAACTGAAATCAGTTCAACTAAGTTTTCTAAGAGTTGCTTTCCTCTGTTATGTTGCAAAGACCTAAACTTCTTAATATTTCTCTTCTTGTTTAGCTTTGATACATTTTGTTTGTAACATGCATAATTACTAGAGTTGTTTGGCTTCAGTCTCTTTGATTTCTGGGGGTGTCATTATTTTAACTTGAAAGATTTGCTTAATCCTAATACTTCCTCAATCCTTGGTTATCATTCTTGGATTTTTGGAATAGAGAAATTCGTGGCTGTTTGTATGTTTTATTTTCTTCAGCAGTTGATGTTAATTCACTTGTTCTTGATTTATTGAGATTGTGTTGCAAAATGACAAAGCTTAGTGATGTTTTTGATGGAATGGCGATGTGGCCATGGATGGCCACGGTGTTTATGGGTAAGTTTGTGTGAGAGAGTTATTGTATCACCTTCCTCTGCAAATAAGTTACATTCTGAACAAATCAGATCTTACCATTAACATATATGGTATATATGCATGGCATTTGGAGCTACAGAGGAACATATAGTGAATGGAAACTATAATTTGGTGATAGTATTAAATAAACTATATGTGGAAATGATGCACAAAATAAACTTTAGCAAGGACTAATCATAATGGAGGAAAGAAGATAATATCAATTAGATAAAGCTAGGGAGATAGAGTAAGCACCTTACGATAAAGCTAGGGAGATAGAGTGAGCACCTTACTTGCTGCTAGTGTGTGTGTCATTTTCTGGTTTTTTAGATTATGTTGGTGCTTTTTGTGTTGGTGTTCAGCTGCTATATATGTCTTTTGTGTTGGTGTGCAGCTACTGTAATGTGGTTGCTATGCCCTCTTAGATAATGTTCTCTTTGGTTTTAGCACACTCTTTATATTATATATGAGTTTGGATACCCTTTGTATCCCGTTTTATAATATATTTTTGCTTTTTAAAAAAAAAAGTCTAAGTTTGATTACATTATCATAAAATAGCTTGATTTCAATTATTGTTATCATGTGGATGATAACAAAATCAATAGGATGATGCCTTCCTTTTTTTAAGTATAGGAGGATGATAACAAAGTCTAAGTTTTATTATTTGCTTCTGTTAATGAGGATGATCAGGGAATTTTATTGCACTGTAAGTAGGAGAGTGTTCTGCTTGTAAACTCACCACTTATTGAACAAAGAGATACTTACCTTAATAAAAAGTGTGAACTTCACCTGTATTCAAAACTTAAGGAATAGAACATTATCATGAAACTAAGGTAGATTTAATTAAGCCGCTATGCTCCTGTCAGTTTCGTTGGTCTGCATAGGAAATTGCCGTTATGGTGCAGGTCAAGTCTTTGGCCAACATATTTGGGTCATAAGGAAAAAGACCTTTTAAGTTTCTATGCCACTGTTATAATATGACTTGTTTGGTCTGTGATGTTGTCAATTAAATTGGGGTTTGGTGCTTTCAGTATGCATGTGAAGTGGGGCGGTGGACCACTTGGTTAGCAGGCAAAAGTCTTTATTTTTTTCTGCTATTGGGTGGCTAAAGGTTAAGTGCAGGCAGAGTGCTTAAAGGGAGTAGTTTAGTAAAGTGTATAGGTTCCATTTGATGGACTGTTTCTCTTTTTTGTTCTTTTTAACCATGTATGGTTTTGGATTTTTCTTTTAGTGGGATAGGTTGCTGTAACATAAATGTTGCTCTTTCTTCAGGGGCTGTATGAAAGCGTGACTTTAAAACAAACTTCAAGAGGTTATAAAACAAGAGTTATGTAGAAAGAAGTCATTTGGGAGAAATAAACAAATTACTGTGATTAGAATTGAATTAGAAAAATGATAGTTTTGAAATAATACCATTCTTCATTATATAATTTGAAAATGATTAATTTTGTTTTAAAAATGAGAATTGGCAGTGACCAATTATGAGGGCATAGGGATTAGCTAATCATATAACTAAACAAAAAGTTTACTCTTAATTTGCAAACGGAGTGAAGCCTCAAAGAGTTAAGACTACTAGGGTCTTCTTATTTTATGCTTCTATATTTATATAAATGAAAGAATATATATGTTTATTTGCTCATGTAATGCTCAACTCATTCAAGTTTGTAGTAGTGGAAGTTACTTGTCTTGGGTTGTTTTAGAGAAATGTAAGTAATAGATTAACAGGTGTTTCTTTGTAACCTTGTGTCACTCTTAGTTGCTCAAACTGATTTCAGATTTCACTCTGACTCTCAATTCCTAAAATCTTGAAGTGCTTGTTCTCCATCCCGTCTCCCTCCACCAGGTAAACACCATTCCCTTTTCTTTATTTTTCTGTTACATTATTTTGTGTTGCAACATTGAGGTTTATGTGACAAGTTGATAATGCTAAATTGATAATGTCGTTATGGGTAGAAGAAGACATCAAACATGTAGTTAACTTATGTGCAATGGTTTACTTTGGCAGGACTGTTCGTGACACTTGCAGCTTACATTAGGAGTTTGAGGTGTGTATGCAAAGTTTTTTTTTATTTAGCTATGTTTATATAATGTGTTATATGAATTGGGGTGTGTAATGTGTTTTTTTTATTTAGCTATGTTTATGTAATGTGTCATTTTTTTATTTGAATGATTGAATCACAAATTCGGCTAGTCTGACTGCTTTTGATTTTCGATGTTGCAATGTTTGCTCTCCAGGTTTCTTCAATTTTATGTCAGTATTACATCTTTGCATATGTAGATGCTCTTAGTGATCCATTTGATTTCCTTTGTGCTTGTGATGCAATATGTTTCAGTTCATTCAGGACTCGTTGCTTTCCAATGTCAATTTTCTTGTAAAATTTAATGGTTGATGCGTTTTTTTATTATTGTTGCAAACACTTTTAGGGGTAACAACATTGTTTATTTGACTGTCTTTTTTCTTAGCACATTTGGTTCATGTCAGAATTTTCACACATTTTTGTTAATTTTGATGAGGTAAGTTATTAAGTTGAAATCCCTGTAGAATGAGGCTTCTGTTACATCTGTAATTTTAAATGGATGGAAGAGATCTCACTGACTTTAAAACATCATTGTTGGACTTGGCATATCTCCAATAGTGGGGGTTATGTATGAACATGTGTTGATTTGGTATTTAATGTCTTTGTTGAGATTTATATTTTTATGTTACATTTCCAGGTTTTGTAATTCAACAGCTACCAATTTACTAAATCTGTAAAAAAAAAAAAAAAAAAAAAAAAAAAAAAAAAAAGTTAGCGTCGGCCTAGCCTTCGCTAAGTTTAGCGTCGGCCAGGCCTTCGCTAACCAGTTATGCCATAGCGTTGGTTTAGCGTGGGTTTTGGCCGATGCTAATTTAGCGTCGGCCTTTTTCTGTGTGTTCTAACTGCCAATTTGCGTCGGTTTAGCCGACGCTAAACTAGCGTCGGCCTTTTTCTGTGTGTTCTAACTGCCAATTTGCGTCGGTTTAGCCGACGCTAAACTAGCGTCGGCCGTTAAGGCCCTCCGCTAAACGTATCGACGAACGAAAAAGCGTAGGTCGCGACACCGTCGCAAAGCCGACGCTAAAGTGGCAATTAGCGTCGGCTTTTTGCTTATAGCGTGGGCTTTTGGCTGTTTTTCTTGTAGTGAATAGAGTGATATACTTTTATCTCTTCACTTCACTCCACTTCATTACTAACCACTTCACTTCATCTCCTTCAAAACTCCGAAACATAGTCAAGGCACTGCAACACCCTTTCTTTTTTGGATTTAATTGTTATACACTGTCCGTGTAAAGATATTTTACACATACAACCAATTAGAAATTACCACATAAGGTAAAGTAATTGACTCTTATCCTAAATACCTTAAAAGTCACATATACCATGATTTTTGATTGATTTTCAGTGTAAAAATCTTTACACTAACAATGCATAATAATTAAACTCTTTTTTTTTTTTACTACAACCTTTGAACTTTGAACTTATTATTAACTGTTAGCAAACTATTTAAATTTCTTATTATTAGTTTATGTTAAAAAATTAGAAAATTTATTACTCAAGTTTAAATATATTTCTTTTCAAAAAATACTCCTGAGTTTGTTTACAAGTGAACAACACTCTTAATTAAATTCAAAATGCATTGTAATCTTAAATGTTATTTACAATTAATAAACAGAGAACCATTTTAAAATGGTTATTTAATATTTTTAAATTTAAAAATTAAAATAAATAATCACTCGTGGTGATTATTTAATATTTATTCTTTACTTGTAAGTTGCAATCATATAACGTGTGCGTATTCGTTTATTTGGTACTAAAAATAATTTATAACAAAAAATTATGAAAAATTAGGACAAATAATCTTTTTTAAATATGCACAACTTAAAAGTTTTGTATTCGTAAGTTGTTATTATTCTTTTTTTTAAGTCCAACTTAATAGATTTGTCACAAAAAAAAAAAAAAACTTGCCAAAAAAAAAAGTCCAACTTAATAGAGTAAACCATTTGAGCAGTTGGCAGCGGGTAAGTCATTTCCAATCTGGAGCCACAGCATTTCCCACTCATTATTTTTATGTCAATGTCAATGTATGTTAAGTTAATTAATATTGGGTATAGATGTTGTTGTGATGACCTTGTCCATATCTAATCTTCACTTTAAGGCATCTTTAAACGGCATAATCCCCTCTCCGTCTCTCTTAATAAAGATCGATGTGTCAGTATTGGAGTGGGAGAATTTTGTTTTCCCTTAATGCATTTAGAAAGATTGTCGTTTAGTAAGGTCATATCCCCTATAAAAGACCCTAGCAATAACATATTAATTTGCAGGGAAAAAAGTCTTCTTTGTGGATTGTGCGCTCAACATATAGCGGGAGATACGGGGAATATTTTAAGAAATTTCCTTTTCATTTTTCACTTAAACTCTTATGCCCCTCTATCATAATAGTATTGGTTGGTTTTCCTTTGGTATAGAACCTAAAATCGTATGTATAAGATCATAGTTGTTAACAATGCCAAAATTTCATAATTCTTGTACTTATCGAATTTGGCCAAGGTCCAATAAACATCAGGCCATGGTCTCAAAGCCCAAAGATTTGGAAGGCCTCGAACTCAGGAGTCTGAGCTCCTAATCAGACAACTCACCCTCGATCTCTTGACCAGATATCTTGGACACTGACTTTTTGTCCGAGATCTCAATCTCGAGCTCATGAACCAGATCTTGATCACGCACCTACTAGAAGTATGGAGACCTCGACCTGACCAGAAAGGAGCTCCAAGCCCATGAAGACAAGGGAACCTTCTAAAAGAGAACATGTAGACAACACTCATAACAAGTGATGCCCGCATATCTGGCTAACTGAACGAGCCCACCTCAACCAAATCACACCATGCATACTACCCCCTGACCTATAAAGCTAGCATCATGGCATCGAACAAAGTGGGGATTCAGACACATACCTTAGTCTAGGGTAGTCATGCTTATACTGTAGGCCATATTAAATAGTTGTATCCGACTTATGTACTCTTACAGTTAATGAAATCTCCATTCGCCTTGCCGGAACATTTCTCTTTCAGAATTGCGTCAAATCCCAATGCTTTTAATTACCACCTATTTATCAATGCCATCCCCCCCCCCCCCCCCCCCTTATTTCTTAAAAGTTAATGGTCCTTCATTCCTAGCAAGCATGTAGCCAGAGTATCACCTTTTTTTACGGTGTTAATTTCATACAATTGTATACATAATGATTGTCTATATAATGTAAAAGTTAATGGGCCTTCATTCCTAGCAAGCAGGCGGCAGAGTACCACCTTTTTTTAACGGTGTCAATTTCATGTTAAGTAGCAATTCTAGACAATTGTATATATAATGATTGTACCGCTGAACTTAATCTTTGGAATCTAAATTAGTTCGCTGTTGAAGTTGATTTCACTAATTCGCATCCAGTTTATACCAGACCAAATTTCTATCCTAGTCAATTTTCTGTTCAGGTTTTTTGTGGGGATTTCATCTAATACCTTGCATTGCAGCTGCTAAAAACTACTAAAAAGTATTTTTCAAGTAGCTAATGTAACCAACTTTCCCAATAATAATTAAGGAAAATAGAAATAGTAACTCTAATATAATGCTTAGCAAAAAGATTGAGTCACACAGTTTCCTTGAAATGAAACATGAGGCCGTAGCAGTGTTGACATTCCATCAAGGTTGTCAAATGGTCATTTTCCATCCAAAATATAATATTCCCGTAGTGACGTTGCGTTACCAATTAACAAATATGGTGATGCCGATGCCATTGGAATGCTTCACCTCAAAAGTCTTCCCTTAACGTGTTCTTTACCTCAATTCATAAGAGTTAAGAATCAAATTAGCTATGTTGAAATCTTAATCAAGGTTTAGTCTGAAAACCAATAATAGGTAAAAAAAAGTATAATACCGGAGACTACTGTGCAAACCATGGTTAGGCATGAGAGAGATTATCACCATTTCATCATCAACTACTATTCTAGAGCCTTGCTATTGTCCTTGTCGGCTTAATCATCTATTATTTTTTTAAATAAAGATTTCTTTTATACTTAGCCATTAGACTCACAGCTTCAACAAGAAATGTCATTTTATTGTGTTTGGTTAGACTAGGTCTTCCTTTCACAACATATGCCTGTTTTCTTCATCTTTTCCCCTCATTCTTCATTTTTCTGGTGGCTTCTTTTTGTCCATGGTTCCTCCATATTAACTAGTACTTAGTAGGATTCACTACCCTTATGAAGGTTTCAATTAGATTGGCTTCATGTCTCTAGCCACCTCTTCTCCTTCTGTTTGTAAGAAGCTTGTTGGTCCAATTCTATGATCTAAGCGTGATCATCTAATATTTCGGAACCCATTTCTGACAATGCTTTTGTACATATAAACCTGTGTTCTTTTTGCCATCTTTCTATTTAAGATTTTCCAGGTATTGTACACTGAAAAACAAATATTTTATGTTTTTGTAAGTGGTGAAAAGACAAATATTACCATGGGAACTAACAGCGAGGAGCATCGAGGATCTGAGGTAAAGTGGTCGAAATTAAGTTCATGTTTGTTCTTACTTGTTAGTTAGTTGTATTTTCAAGTGCTAAAACTTGAATAATTCTAAATCCCGTGTCAGGCAACATATCAGGAAATGGTAGAAAATGAAGTCAAAGACACTCAGAATGTTCCTGCGGGACCTATACACAGATTAGTAACAGAGAATACCAAATCAAACAGTATGGTTTTAAAGGTAATTACAAGAATCTCAGTCACCTTGATTTTTTGTACAGATAATAATAGATGTTTTAATAAATGGACTTACACTTGGTACCAAAACAGAAACGACATGCGGTGATTCCTCCTCACATCATAGCAGAAGCCATATCAACCATCCGTGATATTGACCTTAGATGGTCAGGTCCAATCACACAGAAAGAAATGGAGTATGTTGAACAGTATGTCCTGGCAAAGTATCCAGAATATGCAGGGCTCATTCAAGGAGATGGGAATGGTATAGACTTGTCTAGCTTTATCATCAATGAGGAGCCTTCAGATCCCATGTCAGATGATAGGAGGAAGTCACCAAGAGGAACCTTGAGAGAGTCTTCATGTTATTTGTTTGGCAGTAACCTCCCTGAAATGGATAGAACTCAGTTGGAACCATCAAGGTTACAGGATATCCTCAACATAAAATCCTCCTTTCCTGGAAGTTTCATCTCAATCCCGGAAATCCAAGTCCATAATAAGGTTTTGAAGCAGTTTGGGTTGCCTGATGATGAGTACCTGGTTCTCTTCACTCCAAGTTACAAGGATGCTATGATGTTGGTGGGAGAGAGTTACCCTTTTGTTAAGGGAAACTACTACATGACAATTCTTGGTGAACAAGAAGAAGACTATATCAAGGAGTTTGCTTCTTTTAAGGAGTCCAAGGTAATACATGCACCCAAGACTTGGCTGGATTTGAGGATCAGAGGGTCTCAGCTCAGCCAAAACTTCAGGAGGAAGTGTAAGATCAGCCCAAAAGGGTTGTTTGCTTATCCAGCAGATGTGAATGGGACAATGCATTGGGTTTCTGAGGCTCACAGGAACTGCTGGCATGTTTTGCTTGATGCATCTGCCTTGGTTGTGGGAAAGGACAATATACGTCTTGCTCTTCATAGGCCTGACTTCGTGGTCTGTAGTCTTGATAACACTCATTCCAATCCTTCAAGAATCACTTGCCTCTTAGTTAGAAAGAAATCGTTTGACACTTCCACTGCTTCGTCTCAGGTTAATGAATGAGTGAGAATGGGTGTACTTGTTTGATATTTTTAGACCAAAATTTGGACTAAGCAGCAATTAGCAATGTCTTAATTTTATATCATCATGGATTCTGAGAAAAAACATGAATTTTCCTGGCGTACTTTGTAGATCGAATAAATGATTTAACACATACATGAGAAGATCACTTTTTATGGTTTGGATGCATATATATTCCCGATCATTTGGGTGGTTTGTATTTATTAGTTATTGATAATTGTGATCTTAATTTAGTTTTTGCTCCCTAGCCCTTTTTTCGTAACAGTTAATCTATTTTGAAGAATTTTTATGTCTTACTATTTAACTTATCATGACTTCAATTCGTATAGTTCTGAATGCGTATGTAGCTCCCTAATGCCATAGCCAAAATCAAAGACAGGTTTAGTTATTAGTTATCAGCAAGAAAACTGGATGTGGTACTTTAAGCCATGAGCTCTCCTACTTAATGGGACTAATTTTTTGGATTGGACTCTCCTCACGGACTTAAATCATAACAGTGTGACTTGTTGAGAGTTAGACTACAGATGAGTGAAGTTGCTACAAGCAATGTTACGAGACTCGCATTACTTTCATTGAGAGTTGAACTATGGGACATGCTACCTATAGTTTAATATATTACTTAAGCCATGAGGCTTCATATCGAATGGACTAATTTTTTGGGTTAGACTTTCCTCATAGATTTAGGTTATAACAATTGATGCTCTCATCGAGAGTTGGAGTATGGAATGAGCTACTTATAGGCTGGATTAGAACGATGAAAATGCTATACCGAACATTGATGGATGAATAAAGTCGCCAAAGGATAAAAGGTTACCATTAACTCTAAGAGTTAATGGATGGAAGTCTGATGGTTTAAGTATCACATTGAGTTTTTTTTATTTACTCAATATAAGACTCATGACACATTTGTGCATAGGCTCATTGTAGAATAACTTTTATAAAAGGATTTTGCTGATTAATGTCATTAGACGCTGATTAATTACATTCAACAATTTGTTTAATATACTGATTATACATTTGTTTTTTTCAGAAGTTTTTATTATAAAATTTCTTTGCACTATCAGGCCTTCGCTCACTGAATATTGAATAAATCTTCTGTTCGAGGAAAAGAGAGGAGTGATGTGAGTACAATGAAATGAAACAATTTGAAGCATATTTAGTTTTTTTTTTCCTTCTTAGGGTCTGTTTGGGTAAACGACTTAATTAAGCGCTCATAGGATAAGCGCTTACCATATAAACGCTTATGTATAAGCTATTTCTATAATCAAAGAGAAAATATAATCAAACTGTTTTCATATAAGTTATAAGCTATTTTCATAAACTATTCTGGAGAGCTTATCAAAAGAAGTTAAAAACAGTTTATGGACATGTCATAAGCTTTTTCCATAAGTTCTCTAAAACATTCTGACAAACGTTTATACCAATAGATAAGCCCAAATAAATTATTTATAAGCCAATCCAAACATACCTTTAATCTATGCCGCTTATATTTGAATAACTAAAGAAATGTCTTGTGCTTCTCGCTTATTTATTATAAAAATAAATATTAGTAGCCTACATAATAGAGAGAAGCTTGTGAACAATTTATGCTTCTGTATTTTGCACCTTTTTTTTACCAAAAGTATATTCGAGACAAAGCTCCACTTTATGAATTATTATAGTGAACGTGTACATTTTATTGAACATGTAAAATCGATTTAGTCTCTAAAACATTTTGAGAAAATTGGTTATGCCAGATAAAATAAATATTGGCATGATTTATAACCAATTATATGCAAGGGAGGCATTTATTTAACTATTATCATGGTCTTGAAATTACACAAGCAATTGATTAAAAATAAAAAAATAAATTAAATATCAAAGTAAAGTAAATATAAGAAACTGGTTGATCCTATTGCAATACAAATCTAAAATTGCAGATTGTGATAAGTTTAAACATCTCTGCGGTTTTTGTAATCAAGCAAAACAATCTACTTACAATTAATGTTTAACTGATAAACTGCAATACCGATTATCATATGGAGTGAAAAATCATTGTTCCTTATCAACACAATCCCGATCGACCGATTTATTAATAACTCAATGTCAGGAAAAAAATGGACAATACATATGGTTATGTTGTTTACTCTGCGTTGATGAGGCTGCAAAAGCTTGAATTTCAAATATACAAGCAGTAAGGGATGTGATATATACCAAATTATAGACAGCGTAATGACCAACGTGAAAAATGCTTCAACTTTTTTCTCGTATGAACACATGTAGTTGTACAAAATGTCAGAACTTACAGATTGGCAAGCGCAAAAAGTGTGCCCCTCCAAAGTTCGAACTTACTTTAACTCTGGCCTCCACCCCCAACAAAAGCTCGCTTCTTCCTCTCATAATCTCATTAGCTTCGTTTCAAGAACGCTAATAGGCCTAAGCCAGCAATAATTGCAGCTCCGGCAGCAACAGCACTATATGCCGAGGCCCATGCTTCTGAATCAACATATTCCAAACTTCCCAAACCATAATCTCTTTCATAATCATGTGTTCCTGAGTAGTCCAAATGCAATCTCAGTCCCTACAAAATTCACCATTTCAAAGTCAATTTTTTTTTAGACAGCAGATTAGATTAGATACCTTCAGATAGTAATACTACCATGGATGATGGTTCCTATTCCCAACTAAATGACAGCAAGCTTTTATGATGATTGGTCTTTAAAATGATATCGAAGTCTATTCTTTTTTGGTATTTCGTATTTAAGCCTATTCTTTAAATTGAAGGTATCTGGTCATTCATGTAACAAAATTGAATTTGAACACAAGCTATGATAGATATATCTTATTTTTTTTGGGTACAAAGATATGCATTTTATATTCTATCCGTGCTTCAAGTTTAAAAGGCTTTTGCATCTTGAGCCTTCACTGACAGTTTTAACAGTCTAAGACGATTGATCCTCGACACTTAAAAAAAACATTTTAGGAGTCATTTGGTTTGTTTTTTGTCTCTATTTTCGCTTGATATGTTTTCACTTATAATTATAAAAACAATCATTGTTTTTATTTTATTTTCTATCTTCTAACCTTTGTTAAGGAAATGTTGAAACCAATTGTAAGTAAAAACATATGAACTGAAAATGGAAATATAAAACAAATGAAACAACTTGTTATTCAGTTTTGATATTTGTGATCTCATATCAAGATTTTTTCAGTAAAATTATAAATTTCCATTACCCTGTTAAATCAAAGTTTCATTCAGAACTACAAATCTATAAGACAATACCCCCTTACACAAAAAAAAAACCATTCAGGACCAGCAAACAGATCCATCATACCTTCAAACCAGCCGTCTTTGCATGGTCCACAGCTGCAGCAAGATCGCTATCTGAAGCCAGTACGACTTTATCATGTTCTTCGTCTTCATACTACAAAAAAATTGACCAGCTTGCATTAGGAAAAGGAGGGTAAGATTACCTTAAGAACATAAATTTGGAATATACCAGAATTTGGGGCAGGTTCTTGGGGTCAATATCATTACCGACTCTCTGAATGATGGAAGTTATAACCTCTGTCAAGCTCCGAGTATCTGAACTTGCATGCAACCACACAAACCACTCAACTGATAGTATTTTACTTACATATAATCAACTTGAAATATGGCTACTCTGGGCAAAAATAACAAGCTACTCATATGGATTACAGAAGGCACATTATTTCCTTCTCTCTTTCTTTCTTTCCTTTTTTTAATAGAAGGGAAGAAAAATTGCAAGGAAAAAGGAAAATAAGGAACCCTTCTTAGTGAGAAAACCAGCAACTAAAAAGGAACATAGAAGAAACCAGTAACGTGACCCCCTAATTCAAAATACATTATGGTACACCGGTGGAACATATGATTGGTTCCCCACCCTAGAAGCCACCCTAATGCTTTTGAGAGTGTCAGTTCTTCACATTGTAACAATGTTTGACCAAGTGGCCATGGTATAAAGGTTTACTGCATAAAGGGTCATGTTAGAGATAAAACTATACATCAACCTTCCCCGGACACTAACAATTTCAATTTTTGAGAGTCAGTTCTTGACAAACATGTCATCCAAAACAGAAAATACTAAAAAAAGAAAAATAAAGCATAATAGAATTGCCAATTCAGCAGAAGCTAGAAAGTACCCAAAGAGCTGAAAATAAAAACATAATCATAATGGCCATACGTGTTATTTTTTCCTATCACATGATAGTTGACATACCACATGTGAATCTATGCAATCTGCCCTTCTTATCCTGAATTTTGAAGGAGAATGCATTCGGCATGCTTGAGGAAAGATAAGAAGTGGATCTCCCTGTTTCTCCTCCCTCAGAAACCATTTTCAAGGACGTGTCACTGCCATGCCATCAATAATGTGTAAGTAAATTGAAAAAGTCGAATCCTAGCAACATCGATGGACATATATAACCTTTGTGAATCCTCCTCATCTTCATTTGGGGTCAAGGCCATGGCGGAATCCCAAAACTTTTGAATCATGGTGTTGGCAGCTTCATTGTTCAAATTGGCTGAATTTCCAGCCTAATTTTTGGAGAAAATAATACTGTCATTACAAATGTTTACCAAAAAATCATAGAAAGCCGGAAAAAAGAAAAGGAATTTTGGTATCATAGTGTTTGCCTATTCAACGTTAACATTAGCCATACTTCAAACCTTGTTAGTAAAAGAACTATGAAGCACCCACACTTCTAGCTTTAGGGGTGTCCGAGTTCGTACAAGCGACACTTGTACGACACATATCCGACTCTCCTTATCAGGTGTGATTTAAAAATTATTTTGTTTGTTCGGACAAGACAGACATTTAGCCGACACTTCTATATGGTTGGATATCTAAAAAACAACTAAAATTTTAAAATGATGTCTCATTATTTTTTATGAGACTCATTATCATAGAGAAAATACCATGCTTAACAAGTTGTTTTGAGATAATAAATATATAAATCTTGATTATCAATTTAGATCTTTTATTTTGCCTTATCACGGTATCCTATATTTTGGACATTGCCGGTATGGGGGTGTCCAGTGTCCGTACTTCATGTTAAAAGAAAAAATTATAGAATAATATCCTTTTCGGAAAAACAGATGAATCTTTTCTTTTTGTCTTGGGGACCTACAAATTCCAAGCAGGGGAGGGGAGATTTAAACCTCCATTCCTCACCATTGATAGGGACTCAGGCTACTATTGAGCCTAAATTACCAAATTAAAAGGTGAAAAAAAATTCTTGATGCATCAATGCGATAAACCAACAACCACAAAAGTAAAAAGGAACAAGTTTTTATTCTGTACGCACCGATACTAGAGTCTAAACATGTAATTAAACTTTTAAGAAGGGGCATTTATACAAGGTTCGACATTTCCATTATGTTCAACTCATGGTGAATATAAAAAGTACGCTTAACAGATTTGTCAAAAGACTCTGAGCATTCATGACATGGGAGCGAGAAAAGCATAAGAGTACATATATCTCAACCTCGGTCAAAGATTAATATGACAAAAAAAATACCCTGATTAAAGGCACAAATTTAAGTTTTAATGAATCAGGATCGTGACGATTAAGAATAGAAGAAGAAGAAGTAAAATTTTAAAATTCTATACAGCACGTGTATGCTATGTCCTAGTGCATGTGGAAACGAAGCAGACAAAAACAAAGGAAAGAAATGCCTTCTGCCTTCATTTGCCTTTCAGACCAGTTGAAGGAAAAAGAGCACAGATTCATCATGTCATTAGATTTTTTAGTATGATATGCCACTTCCCTTTCTCTTATTAACACCCAATTCTATTAAAAAAAAACTTAAATAAATAAAGGTTTATATAAGTTTTTGGTTCCTACAAAGGACACCAATTTTGGTTTTAGTCCCTGTAAAAAAAATTATTAGGATTTCATCCCTGTAATTTCAAATTTTTTGGAAATAGTCCCTACCGTCACCTCTTTCCTTTAACTGCTGGCGTGGCAAATGGAACGCCATGTCAGCCATGCCACGTCATCCACGTGGCACTGACAGGCATGACTGACGTGGCGTTCCGTTTGTTACGTCTTAGGGGACTATTTCCAAAATTTTGCAAAATATAGGGACGAAATCCTAAAACAAATTTTATAGGGACTAAAACCAAAATTGATGAACTTTGTAGGAATCAAAAACTAAATTAAACCAAAAAACTTTATATTTTCTGGCCAAAATTCAAAGCTAGTCGGACAAGGACAGAAAATTACCTTGGTACCCCCCAAGTACTAGAAATTATACCAGAAGAATGAATTTGACAATTTTAACCTTGTGGCTCATAATCTATGATTTTCTTCTACTTCATGGCCAAAATTCAGAGCAATCCGAGCAAGTCAGATGAGAACACAAAATTATCGTTAGTAGTACCCCCGAGTGCCGAAAATCATATCAGTTCAGAGCAGGTCATACATTAGGAGACACATGGTTAAATTTGCCAAATGTCTTCATATGGTATGATTTCTATTACTCGGAGGTACCAAGGTAATTTTCTTTTACTGTACGACTTGCTATGAAATTTGGCAAGAAAATAGAAACAAAATCATATATTATTGATCACAGGGTTAAATTGCTAAATTCTTTCATTTTGTACGATATCTAGTACTCCGGGGTATCGAGGTAATTTCCTTTTCCTTTCCGACTTGCTATAAAGAATGACAAGAAAATAGAAACAAAATCATACATTATGGACCACGAGGTTAAAATTGTAAAATTCTTTCATCTGGTATAATTTTTAGTACTCAGGGGTATCGAGGTAACTTCTTATTCCTGTCCGATTGCTCTGAGTTGTGGCCATAAAGTAGAAGAAAAAATCATACATTAAGGGCAAAGGGGTAAAATTTTCAAATTCATTCTTCTAGTATAATTTATGGTACTCGGGGGTATTAAGATAATTTCATGTCCTTGTCCGACTTGCTCTGAAATTTGTTTAGAAAATATAAAAATTTGGTTTAATTTAGTTTTTGGTCCCTGGAAAGTTCACCAAATTTGGTTTTAGTCCCTGTAAATTTTGTTTTAAAATTTCGTCCTTGTATATTCCAGAATTTTTGAAATAGTCCTTGCTGATGTGGTAAATGGAACGTCATATCAACCATACCACATGGATGATGTGGCATGACTGACGTGACACTCCGTTTGTCAGGTCACCGGTTAAGGAAAAGAGATAACGGTATGGACTATTTCCAAAAATTTTGAAATTATATGGACGAAATCCTAAGAAATTGTTTTACAGGGACTAAAACCACAATTGGTGAAGTTTGCCGGGACCAAAAACTTATTTAAACCATAAATAAAACAATATAAAGGTGAATTAGTTAACCTCGATTAATCTATTGTTGCTAGTGAATTATCAAGCTTTCATATTCTTGTATTCCGAAGAAGCTCAAGCAAATGGGTGAAGATAAAAGAAAGCGGCAATTTTGTGCCAGGTTTAAGACCAAAAGGCTGACTGATGAGCTACTCATGGTTAATAGGTATGCATATTAAGATTTACTTCTCAGTTCATAGACAGTACAGTACTTTGAAACCTACACCTCATTTAACAACATGAAAATAACAAAATTAAGGACGTAAATACAAGTTTTGCTGACAAGAATTTGCTGTAAGTTATGCATAAAACAGAGCCACATATCCCATTTTAATAACAAGGATTTAATAGAAGCTCCATGTATTTAAAAGTTGTGGGTATAACTGTTAGACATTTGGAGGATGAGGAAGCCACTAATGCCACCCCGCGACTCATGCGAGTCTACTACAGAAGGAAGCGGAAAGGCGAGTAGAAGGATAGGCACTTGTAAGAATTAGTTAGACTTAGTTAACTGCCTGTAGTTAACTAAGAAGGCTAGTCGCATGCACTAGAGTTAGTAGGATGAGTTAGGAAGCGGTTAGGAATGTTCCCGCCTATAAATAACTCTCCTGTAGTTAGTTGAAGTAGTTTTGGAGAACATTAGTTGAGAGACTGAGATTAGGCTCAGTGTGAAGGAGAGTGCTCCTTGTAACACCATTTGTAACCATTTCTGTGTCATCAATAAACTCAGGGACGAATAATTCCCTTTTCCTATTGATCGTCTTTGCAAATTCGTTGGATTCCTATCAAGTTTGGTCCGACCTGCCGGATCCTGGAAGGGATGGAGCGATTCGAAGCGCGATTTGCGGAGTTGGAATCCTCAGTTGAACTGTTGAAGAAGGTAACCAGCGATCAACGTTCGCATATTGAAGAGATTCGGAAAAACGTGGCGGGAATGGATGGAATCGGAGAAATGCTTGCGAAATTCATGGAGAAGCAGGGAATTCCCATCGATTCTCATGATGAAGAAGAGGTTCCCACCGAAACGGCGTTTGAAAAGCAAGACGAAGGTGGAGGATCGGAGGCCGAGGAGAAGGAACCATCGCAATCATGGTTGAAGAAGGTGGAGTTGCCGATCTTCGAAGGTAGCGATCCGATTGGATGGATTGCACGAGCTGAAAAATTCTTTGAGGTACAGCAAGTGAAAACTTCCGAGAGGTTGCGATTGGCATTCATTAGTATGGAGGGGATGGCAGGACATTGGTTTCAATTTTGGCGCCAAAAGGCCAAAATTCAATCTTGGGAAGAGTTCACGGCGGCGCTGATACGGCGGTTCGGAGGTGCGGGGAGGGGATCAGTGTTTGAGAAGCTAGCTGCGATTAGACAGACCGGGACGGTTGAGGAGTATGTTCAAGAGTTTGAGATCCTTGTGGCGCAAGCGCCAAACACTTCAGAGGAGCAAATGCTAGGTTATTTCTTGGCAGGGCTTCGACACGACATCAGGGGCCAAGTAAGACCCCATGACCCTCACGATGTGACTCGAGCCATGGAGGTGGCTATGGATATCGAAGAAGCCATCAAGCTAGTAGGCGGTTCTGGAAACTCTCAGTCTAGAAGTCAAGGTACCGGGTTTAGATATCAAGGAGGGGGTGGAATTACCTCTCGAGTTGGGGCTTTCAGTGGGCCCAATGCAAGTCCCTTTGCCAATGGAAGAAACAAAAATCTTCAAGAAGGTGGCAAGGTGTCCTCTGTGGCGTCTGTGGCTAAACCAAGGGAAAGCAGTAACTCGGGTTATCGGAGCAAAGGCATTCGAACCTTACCTTATCAGGAGTTTGTAAAGAGGAGAGAAGAAGGAAGGTGTTATCAGTGTGGATTGGCTTTTGGGCCAGGCCATAGATGTCCAGAGAAAAGTCTTCGAGTGGTAATATTGGCGGAGGATGAGCAGGTGAACGAGGTAGGAGAAATCACTATGATGGAAAATGTTCCACAAGCAGAAGAAGGGGAGGAATATTCATCAGAGATGACTTGCAGGTGGATGGACCTGTCTGTGTGTTCTGCGGGAGGGTTAACACAACCTCAGACTATGAAATTGTTGGGTAAGCTTCAGGGAGAGAAGGTGTTGATCCTGATTGACAGTGGAGCTAGTCACAACTTCATCTCAGCAGCTTTAGTTCGAAGGTTGGGGCTGCAAGTTAAGGTGTCTAATACCTACAAGGTAAGGTTGGGTGATGGACAAAGGAAGAAAACTCAAGGAAGTTGCAAAAGATTGGAGGTACAGTTAGGGGACTACGATGTTCTTGGTGAGTTTTTCCTTTTTGATTTAGGAGGTGTTGATGTGATTTTAGGAGTTGCATGGCTGGCTACCTTAGGTGATGTCAAGGTAAACTGGAGAACTCTAAGTATGACTTTTCAGAAGCAAGGAGAAACAATAGAAATACAAGGGGACCCTAGCCTAGCAAAAGCTCTGATCTCACCCAAATCCCTTATGAAGGAATCAGAAATTGAAACTATGGCCATTCTGTGGGTGTTAGAAACTGCCACACAGGAAGATGATTCACCGGGAGGAAATGAGCTGAGTATGGAACAGAAGAATCAGTTGACAGCCGTACTGACTGAGTTTACACGGGTTTTTAATATCCCAGGAGGGTTACCACCGAGGAGGGAGGTGGATCACAAGATCCCTATTAAAATGGGGATTGATCCAATAAATGTAAGGCCATACAAGTATCCCCACCTCCAGAAAAATGAGATTGAGAAATTGGTGGCCGAAATGATGAGTGCAGGGATAATCAGGCCTAGCAACAGCCCCTATTCCAGCCCTGTGATTTTGGTGAAGAAGAAGGATGGGAGTTGGAGATTCTGTGTTGACTATAGAGCCTTGAACAAAGCAACGGTCCCCGATAAGTTTCCCATTCCGGTGATAGAAGAGTTGCTTGATGAATTGAATGCAGCAGCCTATTTTTCCAAGATAGATCTCAGAGCTGGGTATCACCAAATCAGAATGCAAGACTCAGATGTACCCAAAACTGCTTTTAGAACCCATCAAGGCCATTATGAGTTTTTAGTAATGCCGTTTGGCTTAACTAATGCCCCTGCGACTTTCCAATGTGCCATGAACTCAGTTTTGAAAACTTTTTTGAGGAAATGGGCTCTAGTTTTCTTTGACGACATACTCATTTATAGCAAAACTTGGAAGGAACATATGCAGCATTTGAGACAAGTTTTGGCAGCCTTACAGGAGGAAAAGTTTTATGCTAATAAAAAAAAATGCAGTTTTGGTCAGCAGAAAGTGGGTTATTTGGGCCATATAATTTCTAAAGAGGGAGTTTCTATGGATCCTCAAAAGGTGGAGGCAGTCTTACAATGGCCAGAACCAAAATCGGTCAAAGCTTTGCGGGGATTCCTTGGTCTAACGGGATACTATAGACGGTTTGTTTGCAATTACGGGAAGATAGCCCGGCCTCTAACGGATCTATTGAAAAAAGGGAACTTTGGATGGAACGAGGAAGCAGCCAAGGCATTCAAACAGCTGCAGCAGGCTATGACTACGGCTCCAGTGCTTGCAATGCCAAATTTTTCAGAACCCTTTGCCATTGAGTGTGACGCCTCGAGAAGGGGCTTAGGGGCAGTGTTGTCCCAAAATAAGAAGCCTATTGCTTACTTCAGCAAGGCTCTATCGGAGGCTTCTTTGACCAAATCAGTGTATGAGAAGGAACTAATGGCTTTGGTGTTATCCATTCAACATTGGAGACCCTACCTTTTGGGAAAGAAATTCACTGTTTTCACAGATCAGAAGAGCCTGCGACATTTGCTGGAGCAGAGGATCACAACACAAAACCAGCAGAATTGGCTAGCTAAACTACTGGGTTATGAGTTTGAGATTGTCTACAAATTGGGAGCATCTAATAGGGTGGCGGATGCTCTGTCTAGAAAAGAAGAAGAGGCCGAATTGCATAGCATCAGTAGACCATTTTGGCAGGATGTGGAGAGCATAGATGCAGAGGTTAGAGCAGATGTGACATTGGCCAAGATAGTGGGTGATTTGAAAGCAAATCCTGAGTCCCACTCCCATTACACACTGGAACATGATAGATTATATTACAAGGGAAGATTAGTTTTGTCCGCCACCTCATCATGGATCCCTCAATTGCTCCATGAGTTCCATGCATCCTCAACAGGAGGACACTCAGGGATATACCGCACTTTCAGGAGAGTAGCCCAATCTTTATACTGGATAGGAATGAAAAACACCATTACCGAATTTGTGGCAAGTTGTCATATTTGCCAAAGAAGCAAATACCAAGCCTCCTCACCTGCTGGCCTACTACAGCCACTACCCATTCCTAACGCAATTTGGGAGGAAATAAGCATGGATTTCATCGTGGGCCTACCTAAATCAAGAGGCTTTGATGCCATTCTAGTGGTAGTGGATAGATTAAGTAAATATGGGCATTTCATCACGGTTAAGCACCCGTACTCAGCAAGGTCTATTGCAGAACTCTTTGTAAGGGATATAGTAAGGCTGCATGGGGTTCCTATGTCTATTGTGAGTGATAGAGATCCTACCTTCTTGAGTCATTTCTGGCAGGAACTGTTTAGGCTACAGGGGACTAAACTGAAGATGAGTATAGCCTACCACCCTGAGACGGATGGCCAGACCGAAGTTCTTAATAGAACCTTGGAGACTTATCTCCGATGCTTCACTTCAGAGCAGCCAAAAGCATGGGCTGATTTTCTGCCTTGGGCAGAATATTGGTACAACACCAGTTTTCAGAGCGCAGCCCATTGCACTCCTTTTGAAGTGGTGTATGGAAGACCCCCGCCCTCACTAGCCAGATTTATCCCGGGCGAGACACTAGTGGAGGCTGTAGCGCAAGATCTGAGGGATAGGGATGAGGCCTTGAAGCAGCTGAAGTATCATTTACAGAGAGCACAGGAACAAATGGTAAGACAAGCAAATGCTCATAGGAAACCTTCCCTTATCCAACCTGGGGACTTAGTGTACTTGAAGATCAGGCCCCATAGGCAAGGATCAATGCCTACTAGGTTGCATACTAAGCTAGCAGCTCGCTATTATGGCCCATACTTGGTATTAAAGCAGGTGGGTGCAGTGGCCTACAAGCTGCAACTGCCGGAAAATGCTAAAATTCACCCTGTCTTCCATGCATCACAACTAAAACGTGCAGTGGGCACCAAACCAGTTGAGGAAGCTCTTCCGGAAGACTTGCAGGGGGGAACCATTGCCTACAACCCCACTCAGGTATTGGGGACAAGAATGATTGTGAAGGGGGGTGATTCAGTCCCACAACTGTTGGTCCAGTGGGAGGGGCAGGGTCCCGATGAAGCCACTTGGGAAGACAAAGACGTTATTCAGGGACAATTCCCCACATTCAACCTTGGGGACAAGGTTGCAGTTGAGGAGGGTGGTATTGTTAGACATTTGGAGGATGAGGAAGCCACTAATGCCACCCCGCGACTCATGCGAGTCTACTATAGAAGGAAGCGGAAAGGCGAGTAGAAGGATAGGCACTTGTAAGAATTAGTTAGACTTAGTTAACTGCCTGTAGTTAACTAAGAAGGCTAGTCGCATGCACTAGAGTTAGTAGGATGAGTTAGGAAGCGGTTAGGAATGTTCCCGCCTATAAATAACTCTCCTGTAGTTAGTTGAAGTAGTTTTGGAGAATATTAGTTGAGAGACTGAGATTAGGCTCAGTGTGAAGGAGAGTGCTCCTTGTAACACCATTTGTAACCATTTCTGTGTCATCAATAAACTCAGGGACGAATAATTCCCTTTTCCTATTGATCGTCTTTGCAAATTCGTTGGATTCCTATCAATAACACAGTCCAAGAAAACACACCTGAGTCGCGGTCGCCACTGCAGCATGCGTGATACGAATCACATCAACCATAGCAACAACAATGCCATCTGTTTTCATTTTTAACCACCCAAATCAGAAAAATATTGATGCAAAAACCGTTCACATCAACACATATGCTACTAGCGTACTATACTACCTCTATCAACCACAGGAAGATGCAAAAATTTTCCATCATGCATTGTGTGAAGTGCATCAACAATTGGTGTATCAATTACTGCACATTCTGGATTTGGAGTCATGACCTGTAGATTATGTTGGATATACATCAAATAAGAGGGACAAGAAAATGACGAACGCTCAGAAGGATTTTTACTTTTAAAACATGGTAGGAAAAACGTGGTCCTAAACATTACTAGATTTAGATGTACCTTCTCAACAAGAGTTGACGATGGAGGAAGATTTTGTGCTATTACCCGCATCAAGATATCCTTCGAACTGAAATTTGTATGCAGATTATAGCTCAACAAGATTATTCTATCGATACATCATGACAATAAAAATTTAATGTTTTCAATGTGGAAAAATGGCCAAAGGATATAAAAGATGTAACTTTTCAGAAATTGAGGACGAATGGCAATGACCATGGCTACACACTTACGTAAGGATACCGCAAGGTTTGTCATCAATCGTCACAACAGCAGAACTTGCAGGAAGTTCAAGCATCTTCTTTGCTGCTGTCAAAACTGAGTCCGTAGGTGAAACTGTTACAACCCTGAAAAGTGCCGCTATCTGCTAAATTAACTTGGATGATTACTCCAAACATGAAAACAAATTAAAACTGAGGTAATTTTTCTTCAACTCAAACAAAAGAAGGTATTACCTACTTTGAATTCTCAGGAATGATTGTAGACAATGATGGTTTGAATATCTGCTCCCGAAGAGTCTCAATGAATGATGAATTGGAGCCTGCACAAAGACCAGATTGGCATGAAATAAAATTGGCCATTTGAAACTGCGAAACCTACACTGTCCAATAAAACGAAAAAACAGAAGAAGGCCAGGGATGCGAAAAGATAACACTCTACAAACCAGAAGCAGATGTTCCCCAGTGTTTTTCGATACCTTCAACAGCTGCTGCAATTGCCTTTCCTTTCTCAGCTGCCCTTTCCATACGGGCAATGGCATCATACAAACATTTAGCTATGTCAAGAATGGCAACCACTTCTCCTTTCTCCACCACAGGTAAATGTCTGAATCTCCCTATCAAAATACATCACCCTTTTATTCAAAAGGCAAGACACAGAAATAGCAACTATAACGAAAAGGTGAATGTATGTATGTGCCTCTCTTTCTCTCTCTCTCTCTCTCTACACAAACACACACACCACAAACCTTGCACCATCTTTTGGAGGGCTTCTACAGCAAGAGTGTCAGAAAGGACAAATACTGGGTTCCTTGTCATAATCTTGGAAACAGGTGTCTCTTCGAGATTAATCTCACTGGCAATAACTCTTGTTGTTATATCCTTCAATAGCAAAACAGGATAGCACAAGATATGCATGTTAAAACTGCATAAATACACAATCCAAGCAATTCTTTCTTTCTTGTTAATTGATCATATAGAAGATAAGAAGTGAGAGTGATACCTTGTCTGTGAGGATTCCACAGAGTAAAGCATTGGAATCAGTTAGTAACAGAGCATCTGCTCTGCGGGCAGCCATCCGACGGCAAGCTTCATGGACAGTTGTTGATTCAGGTACTGTCAATGCCTTTGAAAGTCGCAATGATTTCACAGTTCGCTCTCCCCTGATCCAATTCCGATTTCCAAGTACCAAGCCATCATCATCATCATCATCCCATTATTTAAATTGTTAAATAAAAACTTTTACAAACTCGTCTCAGATACTAACTAAAGATGAAGCTATCACAGATTTTGCTTAAAATGAATCTAATTGGGTGCATTTAACAACTCGTGAATGTTCATGTAAAGCCACATTTGTTTGATATTTTGAAAATATGAGAACATCATTTTTTCTAAAAGTGAAAATCACAGAAACGCAGTGAGGATAGCTAGCTAGTTATTAATATAATTCAAATTATTCTGATTATTTAGGAGTTAAGTTAAATATTCAAATCAACGTTAAAAAATTCTCCAAGGAACCACAAAGCAAAGCATAGATGACAACACGAAATATGAATATCAATAAACTGTAATAATAAGAGAATAAAGAGGAATTGGAGAAGGTACGTGGTGCGAGGAAATGACTTTCTAGCACTATATTCAGGTCCTGAATATTCAGAGCCTTTCTTCTTTCCCGGCGTAGGGCTATTTGACGACGCACTCCTTCGATAAGAACCACCTTGACTTGCCATCTTCCCTTTTTATTCTATTATATCTGCGACAATATCAAACTCACATTAAAACAAACACGCAAACCATATCGTAATTTGAATTTCCGCATTAAACCAAAATCAAAATCAAAGAAACTCACCCTAAAAATAAAAAGGTTAATTATAATGTGAAACACTTGCTATGGAAACAAAAAATGATGTGTTTGAAAAGAGAACAAGTGAATCAGGATTGGATGGATGGGGGCAGGGGCGGTCGGGAATCTGATCGGAAAATGAGATTCCGAGGACCCGCCGGCGCGTAGAGAAAAGATGGATGGAGATGGAAGCTTGCGCGGGAAGTTGTAAAAAATAGAGAAGGAAAGAAGGCGGGGTGGTCGGAGAGGAGAAGTTGAAGGCGATTCGTACGGGGCCAATACGAGTGCTGCACGTCAGCTATTCATTTCTTCATAAATTATTTTGGTGCATCAAATTTATAATGCATCAACTCACTTTTTAATTCAATTTTTTTTTTCTTACTTAAAAAAAACTGAAGGAAAACTTGTAAACAAGAGTAGATACATCAACACTAAATGATTTATAAAGATACTTAGTGTATATATATATATATATATATATATATATTTGAAGAATAGGATATATATTTATACTCAATATAAAAAGCTTTATATTCCATGAATTTACAATTAAAATTCTCCAATTGATAATATAACAATTATAAATCTTTCTATCTAATAATAATATTGTAATTCTAATATAAAATATAAAATCTAATAATAATATTAAACAATCACCTGTTAAGCCCGGTATGTCTAGAGATGAAAAAGTTTTTTTTTTAACCATATTATAAGTACGGGAAATGCATCATCGTTAATGATGACTAATTTTTGTCGGGGAAATTGTTGGACACATAAAGTGAGTTCTCCCTTTCCAACCAGATTTTTTTCATACACAAGAGTCATGATTTGAATCTTTGACCATTTGCTAAAGGTGTACGAGTCTCTTATCACTCAGACCAACCATATGTTGATAATGATAAAGAAGCTTTTTTTATAACAATGTTATAGATATAGAGTATACGTCACCGTTAGTAGTGACTAATTTTTGTCGGTAAACTTGTTGGACACAAGGTGGGTTCTCCCCCTCCCGACCAGGTTTTCTCTATACATAAAAGTCAGGATGCGAACCCCCTATCACTTGTTTAAAGTGTTTGAGTCTCTTCCACTCGGACCAACTATATGTTGGTACTTAAAAATTATACATCTAATGATATATGATTGATACTTTAAAGAGTTTTATATTGATATTACATAAAAAAATAAATTCAAAATAAGAGAAAAGATATAGAGTAAACCATCATTTTGGTCTCTAAAAGTGTGAGGTGCTGTCAGTTCAGTCCCTGAAAGTAGTTAAATTACAAAAAAGTCCATCGATGTTAATTTCGTTAGTCAAATTAGTCTACGTTTGACTAACAAAATTAACGTTGAATGACTAACTTGACTAACAAAATTAACATTGAGGTGTTTTTACATAATTTAGCTGCTTTCAAGGACTGAACTGACAATGGTTCGTACTTTCAGGAACCAAAATGATGATTTAATCAAAGATATAATGCAAGTTTTATTTTTTTGGCACAGGGAATAAAAGGTGAATATAAAGTTTATTTCCAACAAAATTTTATCAAAAGCTATATATCATTATATAAATAAATAATATAAAATTTTTAATTGATGTATATAAATAAATGGGGATGGTGGGAAGCTGAAAATTGATAACTGAGTGAAGAATGTGAAAACAAACTTATTAAATAAGCTTACCTTTTGTACCAAAAAAATATAAGTTATTGTACCCAAAAAAATTAAGCTTACGTTTTTTTTGGGTGCCCAAATAAATAAGCTTAATTTGTGTGGGGGAAATGTGGTCACATGTATCATGGAATTTGAAGGCATAAATTTTATTTTATATAATATATTAAAAAATTGATATATTAGGAATGAGACTATTTTTGTGTTTTTGACTAAAGGAATGAGACTATTAACACTGCCATTCACCAAAAAAATTTATTTACACTTTCTATTTATTAATTATATATTTTTGTTATTCGTAAATATATGAGTAATTAACAGAGAATATATATATATATATATATATATATATATATATATATATATATATATATATATATAACCATAAGTATCAATAATTTCACTTTTAAATTAAATTATTGAACTTGAAATTATTAGAGAAAAATTTAATTGATTTTTTATAACCGAATGATGACAGGAATAAATTATGGTGAATTTTATGATACCCTAAGGATAATTTTATCCTGTCTAGAAGATTCAATCAAATGGTGAGAATCATTTGACTTGACTCACTAATATAACTCATTAATTGAGGTGACGCATTCAGATTGGACAGTGTAACTTTTATCTCAAAATTATTGGATGTACCAGAAAATGTACCAAAATGGAATAAACATGGTTTTATATTAAAAAAATGAGTAAGGTGATATATGTAATAGGGTTGTTTGTAGATTGGTTTGGATTGATTTGAGTTAAAATGTATCCGATTTGAAAATAAAAATAAGTTGCGGTTCGGTTTTGATTGATTCAATATCAAATCCAAATCGATCAAATCCAATTAAAAGCAATTTGTATTGGATTTGATGATTCAGTTTTTATTTACATAATAACTAAAAAGTAAGTCTAAATAACCTCAACAGATATAACATAAAATATACTAAAATTGAAACATTACGAACTAACAAATATATATCATTTTTTTGTTTGGAACATTAAAAATAGTAAAAAAATTACGTAACATCAAACTAATAAGTATTATTAGAAAAACAAAAATCAACAAATAGTCTAATACGGTATTAGGTTAGGGTAATTTATAACACACTAATAGTCCTATACGACATCACATACAAATAATAGAATAAATAGGTGTTAAATTTTATATATACGGTTCAGTTCGATTTGATTTCGAGAAAAAGAAACAGAAAATCGATCCAAACTAATCAATTTTCACAAAAAAAAAAATCCAATAAAATAGATTTTGTTTGATTTCTGCTTTTTTTTTAATCGATTTTGATTTGAACACTCCTGGCATGATGCGAGAATGGATAAATTTTGCTTTATATAATATATTAGATTAGATATTAGATTATTTTTGCTCTTTTTTTTACAGAAGAATATTTTTACTCTTAGTTCATGAACGATTTTAATTAATCAATGTAAAAAGTGGGAAAATGTTTTTTTCGAAATAAATTCGTCTTTAAAGCCAGATCATTATTTGTTCTTTTAACCAACAAAAAAAATCATCATTTGCTCATTTTAAAAACAATCCACCTCAGAAAAGTTTTATTCAATTAGTTAACATTTAACATTTGAGTGTGTTGCAGACTTATTTAGTTATTTTTAGTTTTATTTGAAGCACAAATACTTAATGTAGGTGGTGGTTAGCAAAAATTAATGATTACGGAGGAAGGAATGCAAAAAGAAACTTAATGAAGAAATTTGTACGTGCATGGAAAAAACTAGTGTGGTGATTAGATCATTTCCAATCATGGAATTCTCTATGGCTGCATTATATGAGCTTTATTATACCATCTCATTTCTCTTCACTTAATTACTCAAGCAACTCTCCACTCTAACTAAGTAACTCTTAAAAACATCATTAAATAGGTTCCACAAGTTATCCCAAGATTTTATATTTCATTAATTTATTTTTATTTTGACTTAAAATGTTAATTCAATTCTATAATTAAGTTTGTGGGGATCATATTAACTTTATGCATCAATTGCTTGGCTATGCTACAATTGCATACATTTAGGGATGATAAAGTGAGTTATAACCCGCGGGTCAATCCGTTTAACCCGTCAATTTTGATGGGTTGGGTTGGAGTTATCAACTCACCAATCCATTTTGACCAGTCACACTCAACTCATCAAGAAGTCGGGTCAAGGCCAGCCAACCCGTCTAATTTTAAAAAATTATATATATATATATATTAGCCAGTTAGAAGCAGGTCGGACGGGTTGACCCGTCAACCCCAATTCAAATTTTATGGCGATATTTTCATATTTTTAATTTTATAATTGTTTTGAACATTTTTTTTAGCGGGTCAACCCGTCAACCTACTAATTCGCCAACATATTTTATAATTTCTTTTTTTTTGACGGGCCAACCCACCAACCTGTCAATCTACCACTAAACGTAGTGGGTTAAGAGGTTTAATCCACATTATCCAAACGGGTTAACCCGTTCATCCTGATTTTGATGAAACAATGACAGGTCGATTAACCCGTTTTGTCACCCCTACATACACCCCAAGAACTCCAACCATGCAACTCTCGTGCAACTTTGTGCATCTCTCGTTGGAGATGCTATAACCCAAGAGATCTATTACTATATTTGAAAGGAATTGTTTACTCTATCGTGTACGGTGCAATTTGTTTTTCTCATAGGGCTGCATTTTTAACTTCTTGAAGTTTCTCAATTCTAATTTCCCTCTTAACTGCTTCCCATGACGTTCTCTTTCAAAATTATTGTACTCGCAATACTTCCAAATTTTAAATTTCTTATTTTACACTAAATTGGTATTATATTTTTTAAAAAGATGACAAAAGTTTATCTTTATCATTTGAAATTAATTTTACTCAAGTATATGCAATATTATGTTATTTTCTTTTTCTATTGTCTCTCTTGCATCCCCAGGACATGAAAGCATAAACAATTTTTTTATGACATATTATACTAGATTAGAAAGATACTATATTAGATTATTGTAATCGATAAAGATAAATTTGAATTCATTTTTTAAAATTAAATGTTGAAAAATTATGGTAAAAGTTATACTATCGATCAATTAACTCGTTTTTAGAGAGGGAAACAATCGAGTATAGTGATAGCATGTAGTGTGGGACTTAAAAAGCATAGAACCTTACTTCATATGACGATAAATTGAATTAATTAATTTAATTTTGATATATTGTCGGTGTACAAATTTTTTATATACTTGTGACTTTTGAGATAATTATTATAAGAGCTAAATATTTTTTATGTCGTGGCAATATGTGATTGGATGTCAACATAAAAAAATATAATACTAATAATGTATCAAAATTAAATCATTTATATATAAGATTTAATTGATATGCACTGTCAGAGTATAAATGTTTTACATTGTCAACTAATTATAAATTATCACATCAATAAAAATGTTTGGCTCTTATATCCTAATTACTAAAAGTTATTCATACCATGATTTGCGATTGATTCATAGTGTAAAATACTTTCACTACAATAAATTTTTCATATACCTACGGACACTTTTAGTGAAAGTCGTTAAAACTGTAGGTATAGATATTAGTGTCAGTCAAACCGTAGGTAAAAATAGATGGACTAAAGGTAAAACCTATTAACAATCCAATACAACTGTAGGCAAATGTATGTGGATCGTAGGTAAAACCTATAGTGACGGTCATTTCCCGTTGTTATTCATCGCTCATAATGGATAGTTGGACCGGTCGTAGGTTAAAATAAATTTTATATATACTTACGGATTTTAAACATATAATGACAGATTTTGCCTGTCACTGAAAGACAAATTTCTTATAATGTTTACATTAACAGTGCATATCAATTAAACTCTTATATATATATGAGTTTGATGTTGATACAATATCAGTGTAAATTTTTTTTATATCATCAACCAATCCCACATTATTATGAGTGTGACCTTTGAAATAATTATTACCAAAGTGAAATATTTATAATAAGATGGTAACGTGTGATTGATTGTTACTGGAAAAGATTTTTAGGCTGCGTATCAACATTTAATGATTTTGCTACTCATTCGATCCTTTTAATTTTAAATGATTTTAACTAATTTATGTAGTTGGTGGACATTTAACATCGATTGTATTTTAATTTTAGTTGTTTTCATTTGATTGACCATTAATATTATTGTATTGGATATTTATCTGATTAATTTTTATTTTTTTAATTTTGATTCAAACACACTTAATTAATATATATTAGTGGTGGATGACCGAAATTAATGATTATAGAAGAAAATTGTGAAAAAAAAAAAATCTATTAAAGATGCTTGTATTTGGATGAAGAAAATGATTATGGTGATGATGAGATGTGTGGCATGAGAGTTCAAGGCATAATCTTTTTTTATTATATACTAATATATTATAAAATGGATCTAATCGATACGTATTGATAATATAAAGATTTTTTATACTGTCAATCAATCATAACTTATCACACAGCTACAATGTTTGACTCTTATCCTAACTACTTTAAAAGTCTCACATACCATGATTTTTGATTGATTAATAATGTAGAAAACTTTACACTGACAGTGTATAGAAATTAAACTCTTATAAAATTACATATTACATATATATTAAAATAAAAAATTTGAGTTTAATTTTGATACACTGTCAATGTAAAGTTTTTTATATTGACAATTCATTATAGATCATCTTAGGTGTGACTTTTAAGATAATTATAATAAGATCAAATATTTTTAATGATATAGTAATGATTTATTATTCGTTGAAAGGTATATAAGTTAAATCCAATAAGATATTAAATTATATGTTAATTTGTTAATTAACTCAATTGGTAGAAATCTCCACAATTATTTGCGATATTCTGAAAGTAAATTTTATCTTAGCCTTCTCTCCTTTCCCGTATATGTGTAAAAATTTACTTAGAACATGTTTAATGATGTATCTTATTAAAGTTATTTAACTTTTTGAACAAAAAAAAAAAAGAAGAAGTTATTTAACATTTTTTTTGAGTTTTATCATGTTATTTCACAGTTTTTTATTTTATATTATTTTAAGCAATTCTATATTTTAGTGGTGTATTTCTAAAAAAAATTATCAAATGGGTTCTATAAGTTACGGACATTTTTATTCACATTTATTGTTATTTTAATTTTCGAAAAAAGGTAATCAACGTAATTCTCTATTTTTTTTATCTCCTTATTTTATTGGAGATTCTTATATAAGAATCAGTTGTTTATAGAAACAACTCTTATAAGCAACTCATGCACACCTTAGCGCACTCCAATAATATAACTGTGTAAGAAACAATTGCTTAACTCTATGTAACATTTAAGTAACTCCCATTGAAAATGCTTTTACTCCTTGAATTGTTAAGGATAAAGATGCCCTAAGGGATGGCATGTATATGAAGATTGTAGAATTATTCTTCGGGAATCAATGGTTAGAAATTATGGTAGATGTAGTTTATGAAAGAAGTTTGTTTATAGCATGGAAATAATAAGTTTCATGAGTTAGCTTAATTAGTTGGTTAAATTGTGAATGGGTGAGTTTAAATTTTAGCGTTTCACCACTTTCTCATTCTTTTATGTCTTTTCTCCTATCTTTAATGTAAGACCTCTTATGAATTTCACCTTAAATAAAAAAAATAAAAATAAGTATGACCAAAACATATGGCCCACGACTTAAATGGCATAAATTTTGCTTTATATGGTTTTAATAGGTTTCAATTTTCATTCACAACAAAATAGGTTACAATCTCATTTTTCTAACAAATATTTTATTTGATTTTAGTTTTAATAAATGAATTTAATTGATATGTATTAATATTATCAACATAAAAAAAATTTATATTGTCAACTAATCATAAATTGACAAATCAGTAAACATATTTGATTCTTATCTTAATTATCTTAAAAGTTACTTATATCATGATTTGTGAGTTACTGAGCTATAATGTATAAACATGCCATTTAGGTGAAAGTAACCTAGAAGTAAATCAGGCAGGAACATGAAGAGGGAGGTTCTATCAATTTGTGTTTCCATTGAGAGTTAGTTGGTGCAATGGCTCTCACGAAGATTCGTGCTACCTATGAAAGGATGGCAAAACAAATAGATAGCATTAAAGATCATTGATATTGCAGATCACACAATAATAAAGTGGTGTCATTAAATGATGTGGGGAAATGGCCTCCAATGCCAAATCTCATAGCAACCGAGCATGATGAAGAATTAGCAACTTCAAGAAACTGAATCCTTGGAGCAAAAGATTCATGAAAAAGGGAGCAGAATAGAGGATGAATGGGATGAAGAACCACCCACATATTCTTGAATATTCCATTTATGACTAAAAAATGCAAAGGATGAGGGGGTGCTCCAGCTGAAGAAGAACTCATGATCAGTGATGACTCCATTCTCACTGCAGAATCGCCAAAGATTGGGTCAAAGATTCAAGAGTGTAATAAGTTTTTCGAGATGTTCGCTATCTCAAGTCGAAAGCCTAATATCCTAACTCTCTGTGGGCCAAGCTGTGTTTGGGTTAGTGTCGAGTCGTGCCCAGCTTACCGTCCCTATTGATTGGGCTCTCAGAAAAAATGCAAACCCAAGCCCATATTTTTCAATGGGCCCAAAATTGTTCCTCATAATATGAAAGTTGAAACAAAATGCTAATGAATTGCTCCAAAGAACATTAAACGAAATAGGAAAATGGCAAACCGACCTGCTTTTGGATTGGGACTGTTTAATGTATTTCCATGAGCAAAAACAAAAAATTGCAAATTCCCAGGAAAAAAAAAAGGGTTTAAAAACTGAATTCTTATTTTGCAGTATCCAATCCGTATCTCGAGCGAGGAGAGTCACGAAATGACATAAAAAAGGATGCTGACACGTTTAACGCGAATAGCAAGCACTCGTTACGGTGTGCGCCTGTCTATTTGTGTCCCCACCCCTCACCCCACCCTCACTGCGTCTAGTTCTAGGTCCTTCCCCCTCAAAACCACTACTCCTAAGTCCTAACTCTTACACATTCCTCCTTTTGGTCTCATACAAGATCAGATCCCCTTTATACCCATCCCCGTTGCTGTGCTGTGCTGTGTTGTGTGTGCAAAAGCTGAAAAAGAGAAATGGCTGATTGGGGCCCAGTGGTGATAGCAGTGGTGCTTTTCGTGCTGTTGAGCCCGGGGCTGCTGTTTCAGATACCAGGGAGGGGAAGGGTGATTGAGTTTGGGAATATGCAAACAAGTGGGGCTTCCATTCTCGTTCATGCCATCATTTACTTCGGTCTCATCACTATATTTCTCATCGCCATTGGGGTTCACATCTATGCCGGCTAACTTTCTACCCTCATACTTTCGATTTCTTTCAATCGAAGAAGGAAGGATATGGTGGATCTCAACTCAAGAATACCTTTTCTTTTGCTTAGGTTTATTTTCTGCTTTACTTTTTACATTCCCTTGTAAGTGTTAGATGTATCTCTATTTTGGTACTTGATATGAAGGTTTTAAATTGCAACCCGCATCATTAAAATTCTTATCATTGCGGATAAATACAGGGAAAGGATTGCCTGCGAAGAATACCAACACCATGTTGATACTTCCCCCAAATCCATTCCTCTAAACAAACAAAGGAAAAAGAAAAACACTTTTATTCCTTTTTGCTTTAAGCCGGTGGGTTTGGTGAAAATTATTTGCGATAAATTCACTACTTTTCCAACTTCTTTTCAGTATTGGGATTTGTGTATCTGGATTACAATTTGTACGCAAAGGCAAAGCAACAAAAATGGGGTGAATCATGAGATGCACTTTATTACTAAACAAGCACAATAACTTAACTGGATTAGGCTGTGATTGGGCTTTAATTTGTGGCGTTAGTGCATTCTTCCGTGGAGTGCATAGAATTTTGGTTTGAGATGTCTCTTGCCAAGGCTACTCCTGCCATTTAGAATATTACATTATTTCAAATTATCATCCCCATAAAAAATCAAGAATTATTAATTTTTTTTTTCCAAAAATATCTCTTGTATCTTAACCGATTTATAGATGTTGTATTTTAGTACTAGCAAGGAGTACAGTGGTTGATGAGTAATTATAGATATTCAATTATACAATTTAAATAGCTGTATTTTAGTTAAAGAGTGTCATTTCATTATAATTATTAGTAAACTTAATCATTTTCTTAAGAGGTGTGTATAATAAAATGAGAGGGAATGAGTAAGCTTTTATTAAAAATCTAAGTGTCTAACATTTCAAAATATTAAATATAGCATTTCCCAATAAAACTTTTCTTCTTTCAATTTATTAACCAATGTCCTTGAATACAGCACTTCCCAATCGTGCGACCTTAATCCGTCATCAAGCTATATTTATTCTGGTACATATGCGACTCCCTCTCAAGTAACCACAAACTAAGAGCATATTCAATGTTCTTCATATAAATAACTCACTTTATTCTTTTAAATGAGTCACCTCAATTTTAAGCAATACAATCAATTTTCATTTCAATGGGAGTTTCTATCAACAAATTCTTTAACTCAAAAATATCCCTTATCTTTAACATCTCATATTTTCTCTCCTACATGTACATATAAATGGTCAAATGTTAAACAACTCATAAGGAATGGATGCTTATATAAGCAACTCTCCTCAATTTTAAGCAACTTATAAGCAATTCAAAATTATATGTGACCCATCAAAAATAATATTTTAATATTAAAACACCCATAAGTAGAAGCAAAACTTTCACGTTTTACATTTCTTTCGAGTTATTCTGAATATTATTACCGCCTGATAAATTCAAGTCGAATGTCTGATAATGACCCCTTTACAATCAAGGTAAAGCAATAGAATTTTGGCAATCAACGTAAATAATCGAATTATTACAAAAAATGACCCTTTCAGAATGTAAGTTAACAATGGAATTAGTCACAATTAAGGTAAATGCTAAATAGTAATTTGTTATAGGCAACAAGAAAGAAAAGAGTTACCTATAAACAAGAAAAATAAATTACTTGTACACATCCGCCAAAGGATGACGCGGGTGAGCTTCCTGCTTGCTTCAGTGGTGTGAGGAAGGGAAAGGAGGCCCTTGCTAGGGTTTAATTTGTACCTTTTCTTTTGTTTTTCTTAGTTACCAAATTGGAATTTTTTGTTCTCCCTTGTTTTTTCCAAGAGCTAGCAGCAGGTCACCTCCACATTTTCCCATTCTTTATTCCCTTTCCAGTTTCCATCTTAGCAGATGTGTAGCTGTCAATTTTTAAGTGAATAACTCATCAGTACATCAAATTTAATTAGTATCACCAGCTGTACCAAAACAATTTAGTATCACGAATGCGAGAAAATCCCCTTGTAATTTGTTTAGGATTCAAACTTTTGCCTTGGTTGGAAGCCACAGTTGACCTTGTTGGTGTTGAGAGTGCTTTGTTTTTTTTTTTTTTTGATACTGAGATTGCTTTTCTTTATTATAAGTAATTTTAGCTACACATGTCACTTGTATTGTATCACTTCACGTTTGCACATATTATTTTGTTTTCTCCATATCTTTATTCTAATTCAAATTCTATCATATAATTATAGACAAAAGTGAGATACACATCACTTAATTGTAAGTAATGTGCATCTAACTTTTTTCCTTTATTAAATGTAATTTCGATGATTTTTTTTTTTTTTTGCTATACTCTTCCAGATAAGTCAATTGAAAGGAAGACAAATGGTAAAAAATACCTGCCTTGATGAATACTGTGTAAACTTTATTTGGAACAATACTAATAATAATGTAAAAAACCAATTTAATTTTGAATAAATTATTTCCAATCATCAAAATCATTTTCAATTCTATAAGTGAAGAAATATTCCAGGCAGGGAGTAACTGAAAGTGTGAAAGTTGATTTCAAGAAGCTTTTTGACTTACTTCCTATGGAGGAGATTCATATCATATCATTATTTATCAATATAATATGGTAGTGTCATTGCTTAAATGAAAGCCATGTTCAGGAAGGAATGGGCCTATTGGGCTTAAGATACCGAATCCCTGTTGAGAGCCCACAAACGCATTCCCACTTCCGTGCACTCTCTCCTCTCACATTCTCCAAATTTGACACAGTTTCACATTCGCACCTCTCTTGGTAGTGTCATGGCGACTCTTGCACGATTCTCCAGGAAAGCCCTAAGAAGCGGACACGCAATAGCAAAGCACCACCTTCAACCGCAGCTGGTGGCAGCGGAACGCGCTTTCGCGACGGAGGCAGCGAAATCAATTACACCGTCGCCGGATCGGGTGAAGTGGGACTACAGAGGGCAGAGGAAGGTAATCCCGTTGGGCCAGTGGCTCCCCAAAGTGGCCGTCGATGCTTACGTGGCACCTAACGTTGTCCTCGCCGGACAAGTCACCGTCTGGGACGGAGCCTCCGTCTGGCCAGGCGCCGTCCTCCGCGGAGATCTCAATAAAATCACCATCGGCTTCTGCTCCAACGTTCAGGAGCGTTGCGTTGTTCACGCCGCTTGGTCTTCTCCCACAGGTTAGTTAGGTTTTCGCTCTTTCAATGATCCATTCGTTTCTATGTTTCAATTGCTTTTGCTTCTCTGTTTGGTTGCTGTGGAAATGTGACATCAAAATGGGGGAAATTAGGTTTCTTCGTTGGAAATTCTGAATTTATTTTTTTTTTATGCTTATTTTTGGCTTGTCTTAGAATCTAGTATGGAATTCCTAAAATTCATATTTTAGAGACATTCACTCCTACATCTGGTGTACTTTTAAGCCTTTGACCTATAAATATGCTTAATGTCCCTTCCTATCAAACATAAATTAGAGAAGAAATGCCCAGCATCTGCCATTTTGTTTCATAGCATTGACACTTCTATTGTCAAAATGCAATAGGGGAAGATAAAACAAGTTGAGATCGGTTCATTTGATAATCAGTTTTCAAATACCTTAGAGTTGGGCACTTGATCATATATTCAATAATTTCTAATCTAAATTTGCTTTTTCTACCTTTGTTTCAACAATTATAAGTTTCTGACAGCAAATTGCTGACCTAAAGAAAAAAGTATAGATAACTGCAATTTATGTTTTTTGTATTTTCTACCCCCTCCCTCATTCTCTTTATTATTATGTGGAACTGATGAGAGGCAAGATTCATGATGTTTGGATTGAAATTGTTGGTTGACTTGTGCAAGTCTCTTAAATAATACTATTGGAACCATGGTGAATCATTGCAAATGATATCTCAACTTTTGTTGTCTTGCCTTCGGTAGTGAAATATAGTTTCTTAACCATAGTTACTAGGAATGCAGTATGGTATGCGTACGTGATTCATTTGGGTACGTGGTTCGTCACTTTTTACATTATTGTCACAAAATTTTCTTTAAGGTGAATCTTGTACGTCGTAGTATGCGGACGCAAGGTTAATGAGCAAACCTAGTAACTACTTATCTTTCTGGCTGACATGTACATAGATAGAGATGAGTTTTCTTAAATGTGGAGAGCCATATTACTCTCCTCTTCTTCTTCTTCTTCTTCTTCTTCTTCTTCTTTGCTGATTGCTATTTCTGGTGGAAGTTAAAAAATTTTGATTTTTGCTGATTGCTATTTCTGCTGGAAGTTCAAAAATTTTGATTCATTGTTAAGACATTTAGAAATTTTTTGTTTTTATTGTGTTGCCCATCCTCTAAATACATCAGAATCAAAAGTCATGCTTCCCTTTATTATGAATATACTTTCTTTGATAGTTTCTCGTCCAATGGACTAGTTGATGCTATTATAGTGTTCTTCTTGCTCATGCTGAGCCTGTAATAGAATCTAAGTCATAGAATCACTTTATTCTTTCCCATTCCCTTGCTTTCAAAGCAACCAAACTGCCAGTATTTTTTGGGACCACCTTTAGTCACATATCAACACTTAATCAAAACACTATCATCAAAAGATTCTACTCATAGATACCAAACAATTTCTTTTTACATTACAATTATTGATTTTGAGAAAAGTAGGGGGGGATTGGTTGATCTGATTACCTCACTTTTCAAAGGCCTTAATCATGAAATGACTTGGGTGGTATTCTTCGAAGTTATGGTCCCATATGGCATTTTGTTCAGCAGTTAACAGAAGCTCAAGTCATAGGTTTGTGTTTTTGTGTTTTTTTTATTCAGGATAGTAATTTTAATTTTGTTTTGAGCTATGTTACCTTCCAGCCTTTTACGTTCTTGTAAAACACTTTGAAGTGGCTTTTGTATGCCAAACGAAGTATGAGGTAATTGCAAATCTGAATCTATTATTAGTCTGTTATACTTGTATGTGATGACTGGCACTTCCTGTCTCTTCCAATTTGTTTAACCATTGCTGGCTGATTTTAATTTGGAAAAATATTTTTTAGGGTTTTTAAAAAAAATCAGAATGTAACAGTTATTATTTAGCTGTTTACTGTTAAGTGAAGTTAGTGATCAGCATACTTCTTTGCAGTTGTTTTCCTTTTATTGGTTTATCTAATATGCATTGCAGTTCCCAAATTCAACTTGAGATCCTTGAAAAATGCATTTCAGCTATGCTTTATTATGATTTATGAAGATATTCCTTATCACTACTTTTTTTGTACGCTTTCTTCTGTAAATCAGGCCTCCCAGCTGAGACTTCAATAGAGAGATATGTGACAATTGGGGCATCTAGCCTGTTGAGGTCCTGCACTATTGAGCCAGAGTGCATTATTGGTCAGCATTCCATCCTCATGGAAGGTTCATTGGTGGAGACACAATCAATCCTTGAAGCTGGTTCAGTTGTTCCCCCAGGAAGGCGAATTCCATCAGGCGAACTTTGGGCAGGAAATCCAGCCAGGTTTGTTAGGACTTTGACCCATGAAGAAACCTTGGAAATCCCCAAGCTTGCAGTTGCAATAAATGATCTTAGCAGGGATCATTACTCAGAGTTCCTTCCCTATTCCACAGTATATTTGGAGGTTGAGAAGTTCAAGAAGTCCTTGGGTATTTCTGTTTGATGCTCTTTGTTGTCATTTTCAATGTATCTGTTAGTTGGAGTTTTGCTTGTAAGGAAATAAGATCTGAACAGAGAGAGCGAGCTTTTGTGTTTCTTTGTATTCGTTGATGAAAGTTTTAGCTTGAAACATCATGTCCTATATAAATTGACTGGAGTAATCTGTCAAGAGAATGAGAAATATCTTAGGAGCTATGGGCTTTAGTTTTTTGCTCCCTGTATGACTGGTTGGCAGTTTCTTCCTTTTTGTGTCTTGTGCTCTGTTTGTTAGAATCACACCAATAAATCCTAATGGCAGGGAATTGCCAATCAACATCTGCCTGGCCTGTATCTTTCTTCTGAGATTGGCTGGATAACCAACCGGATTTTACCACTTTCTTTCCGGCCCCTTTTATCTATTTCAAGGCATATGCTATCGGGATGCATGTGCTAATTTGAGTTGTGTTGTAATTTTCCTTCGAAAAGTGTATCGTTTTGTTCTTTGACAGAGTAATGTTTACTTAACACTCTTTCCACATATTTATATTCAAAAAACAATCCTGACATACTACTTGCCGCAAGGTGAATATTTTTTTAGTGATCTAGATTCTGATCTTAAGCATTTCATTTTTTTATTGAGAGCATAGGCGTTATCTGGCTTGTAACTGGCGTAATTTTTATTTATTTATTAAGAGGTGATTTGAATTATTCTAAGAGCAATGTTGTTGTAAATTGTTTATGTCACAACTCACAATAATATATTTACCCGTAAAAAAATTTACATTATTTTTATATTACTTTTTTAAATTATAAAATAAGAAAAGTACATTCCAATATATTGGATCTCTCCAACTTTTTTTAATCCAAACAAATAAATTATAACAATCTAGGATTTTTGAAGTGTAAATATCAGTTATCGTGAATATTTTAATGAATTTAATTGATATATATTGATAGTATAAAATAATTTTACATAATGATCCAATTAAATTTTGACATGTCACAATTTGAGTTAAATTAATTTTATTAAATATGAATTTTAAAACGAAATCAGATTACCTTCATATCAGAATCTTTCTGGTTCATCCTTGTCCACCCACCCCCATGCTCTCCATCTCTCGGCAACCTCTTTTGGAAAACCAGAATCCCGACGACATAATTCTTCATCTCATGTCAAAATTGAAACGTGATAACATGAAAAGAAGGAAAAGTCTAGTACAGAATATGCATGTGATCTCAGATATCAACCCCTATCCGCATCGGAGTTCTACCATCTCAGTTCAGAAACACTCCCTGCACCTCCATGGCACTCCATAGCCACCCACCTTGAGTCCCACAGGGAGCGATGGAAAGCTGCTACACGCCTACACTCAAATTCAAATGCCCAAATCCCATTCTCTTTTGACTACTAATTATCTTCATTGGCCCATGTGATGAGCTATAGATTGATGGTTGGGATCTCATGTGATGAGCTATAGATTGATGGTTTGTAATTTTTGGTCTTTGGGTGTTGGTTTTTTAATTTTATATTTTTTTATCTTCAATCTTAGTTTTGTTTAATTTGTGCAACTATTTATGTTGTTTTTCAAATAAGTTGTTGTTGGGGACTTGGGGTATTGGTTTTCGATTTGAATTGAGTTACAGCAGCAGAAGAAGCACCAAAGAAGAAGAGTAACCAGAAGAAGATGATTAACCAAAAGAGTTTAATTTCTATACATTTTTTACACAAACATCCAATTAAAATTATCACGTTTGTATATTTATTTGACCCTTATCCTAATTATCTTTATAGTCATTCATATCATGATTGATGATTGATTAATAGTATAAAAAATTTTATATTATCAGTGCGTAATAATTAAACTCAAACTTTAATGTGTCAGATTATTTCTGTTAACCTCAACCTTTCTTAGATTGTAATTATAATTTTGCGTTATGAAAAACAAAATATGTAATTATGTTCTACCTAATTAAAGGATGTCTTTGAAGAATTGAAGTCAGCCCTAATTTTCTCTTTTTTTCTTGTGGGGCTTTCTCTTTCTTTTTGGTGTCTTTTCTATCATTGATTGTGTTTTTCCTTCCATAAAATAAGTTGATTCGTCCTATATTTTTTTTTTCTTTTCACATTTGTCCTATAAGTTTGTTTGTTTTTTTAAATTTGTCTCATACGTTATTTCGTCTTCCACGTTAGTCATTTTTGTCAATTCCTACTTAACCGAAAATTGTGCACCTTTTTTTCACTTTTCATTCGTTTTTCACTATAAAAATTCATCATAGGTCACACAGGATGATGGACGGGTCAGACAAGACGATTAACAGGAACTTAGACAAATAAATGAACGTTGGAATTGAAAGCAGGGATCAATGTGTCCCACGTTTGTAAATTTCAAGGATTAAATAGTGAATTTTTTTTTTCAGGCACCGAAGTATCCCTCTGTGTTTAGGATTTAGGGATCAAATTGGACATTTAGTCTAATTTTTATAATTTTAAGGAATAAATTAGAAAAAACTTTACTATTCACAATAACTCTTTAGTCTTTACAAACGGATAAATGTTTAAAAAGCCTAAATTTATTTCCAAATAACTTTACTCTCAACAAGATTATCATGATATGCGTGTAGTTATTATAAGATTTTTTTTAATAAAAATAGGCACTCATGAAATATGAGGAGACAGAAATGACACAGTACTCCTTTATAGGATTGAAATATAGTGCAACAAATAGTGGATCGCGCATGGTAACAACCCCATCATTTTAATATATGAAAAAAGTTCACTTATGTGATAAACCATTGACTTCACCTCCTAAGATAAAATGATAATTTAAATAGTCCAGGGAAAGAATTCATTCTAAATCAACAAGCAAAGGAAGAGTCCTTTTGATAAAATTCTCTATTCCCATTGAAAGGGAAATAGTTGAGGGGCATCAGTCCCCTGGGATCCATTAGAACCCATGTTATACATTGAGGAACAATGGTCACTCCCATTGGGATCCAAAACTGGGTCCACGGACTCCAAGCTGTTGTTATCATGCAGGCTCAGGCCCAAGGGTTGCATAAGGGGTGAGTGAGGCTGCATCATTTGGTTTAATCCATTTCCAGGACTGTGTGTCTGTGGTGATGACAGAAGAGAGAGAGCACAAGGAGAGTCGTGGACTGAACTTGTTAGGCTATCACAGACCATTTTGCATCTCACCCCTCCACTCTCTGAGAAAGGGCTAGTCCTTGTAAGAAGGGCCTGGCACACAGAAGCAGCTGGATAACGTGTGTGTTGGTTGTTGAGTGTGGCAGTGGGATTGTCACCTTGTAAGAATGCCAGTTGCTTCCCTTCTTTGTAGCTGGTGGGAGAAGATCCAAGAAAAAGGTCTTGCTTATCAATCAAATGCACTTGTTGGTGTTGGTTGTGGCTGTGGAGCCTAACATCTGCACAGGAAGTAACAACTCCTCCACTCCAAGCAGGATTCACCACAGCAGTGGAAGGGTATATATGTGAACTTGAGAAGGGTAGCAACTGGGTGCCTGAAAAAAGTAGTAGTAAATTTTTAGACGTTGACTTTCATATGAGTAATATTGAAGTCATGGAATGGATTATTCTTTTTTGTTATCTTTGAAGTTTGACTAGGATTTTCTCATAAGCATTGTTAATTGACTAACCTTAGGGACTACCGCGACTAGCTAGGAGATCATCCCAACAAAGTGCCTTCTCTATAGTTAGAAATATAGAATATTCAATATATCATTATGTGTGTGTATTGTCAAATAATGTCCAAACCAAGTAAGAAACTCGAGGCGTCACACATGATATCATATTTCAGTAATAGATAACTACTTACATGTGATAGACTAGCTTGTTGCACTCTCTTAAAAGCAAAACCCTTTTTTCTTTTTCTTTTGTGTGTGTGAGTGTGTGTGTGTACTGACATGTTATTTTAGTGGCCACTAGATTGTGAAGAGCGTGGACATCAATGAACCAAATCAGGGATGGTGGCAGCGCACTCAGCTAGGTGAGTGCATTGTGTAATTGTGTTACTTCTTACTCTTTTAATATTTATGTACCATTGTGGGATCTTCAGCAGATGTCTGCTCCAAATCTAGACACACATGGGACCACTCAGATAATGTAGCTAGAACTGGTAGCTAACCTTGGTAATTGGACAAAAAACTACCAGATCGCGTGAGAGGTTCTGGTTGGGGCTTTCTTCTCCTTCGGTTGTGTCCATCTAAGCGTTTCCTGCAGCTTCTTTTTCCTTCATCAAATTCCTCTAATGAATGGAACCTACAGAAAGGAAAGATTCAGGACTTAAAAAGAATTTCAGGCATGTAAGATGTCATGTCAATATGGCTTGGAAAAAAAAACACAAAATCAAACTCACATGTCACTAAGAAGTAAAAATAGTAAGGATTTCATCAAGTACATGATTTATTAGCAAACAATACAAGCATTCAGGCAATCATATTCTCAGATTCCATGAAAGGTTTTGTAACTTTGTTCCATGCACTCGGATTGCAGAATCTACGGGTAAGGGTTTATGAATGTATTATCCTCAAGTATAAAGCTATAAGACTTCAAGGACATACATGAGAGGGGATAGTCTCTTATAATTAGAATCATAGACAATTAATATTGTAAACTAAATTAACCATAAACAAGTATTTTTCGTACACTTTCCAGCTCAACAAGGAAACTATCCAGATATTCAGGTATCTTGCAGGAGATTATGTTAATTAATCTTGCAATATTTTCATGTTAGAATAATTTTTTTTAATTGGGATTCTTTTTGGTTAAGAATTTTGCTTCCACCTCTCCTATAGAAGCTAAATTAAGATGCTATTATTAACTGTGTCAGAAAGCAAAAGAAAGTAATTGGCTCGCGTACTTGTGAAGCTAACATGAATGATAGATACGGGTGCACATAACACAGATTAGTTGTCTATTATGTACAATATCACAAAGAGAAAAAAAAAAAAATGCATCAATTAATAGGACACATCATAAGAAACCTAGAACATAAAAAAAAAAAAAAAAAAAAACAATTTTATATAGCAAGGCATGACACACGCTAACAGACATATGTACACATGATGATACACGAACCTGCTACACTGTTGGCAGAACCTTTGCTTCTGGCCACCAATTGTGACCTGTGGAGTCTTGGAATGGAGTTCACAAACCTTATGGCGCCTATGATAGTCCCTGCAATTACTAAGATCTGAATTGCACCCATCCACAAGGCATGTCACTGTCTGATTCCCATTGTTAAAAGCTCTAGCTCTCTTAGACGACCCTGAAGTTAAGGATGCCATTTTGGAGACTCCAGCAACAGCAACAGAAGCAGCATCTTTGGGCTTGGCCAGCACTGATTCTGTGCCAAAATTCCCCAGCTGACCAAGCTTCAAGTCCACAGAAAATTCCCCCTTTGTTTTGTAAACTCCAAATCTGCTTGACCCATCATCCACTGTTTCCATGTTGGGTAAAGTTGTTGCCTGATCCACTTCAGTCAAATCCAAAGAAGGTGATTTCAAATTCCAGTCCATAATAAAATACTCCCCAATTTTCAGCTCTGGTTCCTCAAAACTTCCTTCTCTTTGTTTGGTCACCCTGAGATGCTTCTCAATTGCATGAAAAGCAAGAGGAAATTAAAGCTGTGAGCAACACTAGAAACTAATAGAAAAGAAGCTGAATCAAACTTCAATTAAAAACTCTAAAGAAAGTATATCTCTATGTGATTACAGGACAACAACCAAACATCATTTCAACAAGATTTTAAAGTAACAGCAAGAAATAGGCACTAATTATACAGCCACACAAGACATTTTCTTGTTGTCCCTATTTTTGGGGTAAAGAAAAGGAAGAAACCTGCATCAAAGGGCAAAATATACACAATTAATGAGTAACTACCTAGCAGCCAAGTTGTAACTTGTAAGAGTTCCAAGGAAACAGGAAGGTACATTGATAGGTTACCAACAGCATATAATGAAGGAACTAAATGCCCAAAAATAAATAAATATTAATTGAAAGAGGGAAAAGAGTACTACTTGCAGACAATTGCAGCAGGAGGGTGCTTACTTCTTCCCTTCACCACCACTGCCTGCCATAGATTCCATGAGTACCCAATGAAGTGGATAGCCAAATTATTGAACTTGATTTTTTTTTTTCCTCTTTCTTTATTTGTTTTTTTTAAAAAAAAATAAAATATAAAAGGACAGAAAGAGTGAGGATTTTATGTTATGTTAAGAAGGAATCCCCACAAACCAAACAAAACATACCTTGTTGGTCACCTAAGAAGGATTTATGCAGACAGGAGTGTGGATAATGTATTGAAAGCTGAACATGAAACTCAGGGAGGACAGAGAGTGAGAGTGAGAGAGAGAACAAGAGCAATGAAACTCAAAAAAGGTCTGGTTGATATGCTCCGTTTAAGAAGTAGAACTAATAAATTAATATTTTTATTTTTCCAAATATAGGGGTTCTTCCCGGTATGTATAGCTCGAGAAAGGAAAGAAAGAAGATTATAAATAAATATATAAATAAATATATATATCTAATAAGGACAGGCTGTTGGTTGCTTTCAACTTTTATTTAGTCAGTAAAAAGAAGTACAAAGAATGGATGCTCAAGACAAGGCATGTGGCATGGCATTGTGTTTCACATTTCATAGCATGTCTTTCCCTTCCCTTTCTTATCTTTCTATTTCTATTTCTATTAGTATTTACTTGATATTTGGAAAAACTTGGAACTTGAAACTTGCAACTTGCTACTATACTAGATCACCACACCCGTTGGAGACACAGACACAGTGGGGGAACAAAACAAAAAACACTTCAAATTTGAAAATAATTAATTTGAATGGAAACTAACAAAAAATAAACAACAAAAATCTACTTAGGCCTGTTTGTGAGTTAGTATGTTGGACTGTAGTTTATCGCCAGAAAGAAGGCTAATGATGAATCCTGTTGGTGGGCCTTAGGAGTAGATGCTTACCATTAATGTTGAGGGCTCCAGGTTTTCGATACCTTGCTGATTTAAGCCACAACAACTATGCGACTCAATGAAACGTTCCTATGGCCAAACACCTCAAGCACGTGATCATTTGTACTCATCATGTCTTTATTTCCCATCTTATATCCTACGTTCATACTACAATAACGTTATATACATATATATTTATATATAAATTATTATATTATCTTAAGTTTTCGCCTGTACATCTATCTACTCTCTTATGATGACGATGTGATATGTAATAAATATTAGGCTTAATTGTAATTTTAATATCTTTATTATTGATTGTGTATGATTTTGATTCTTATCATTTTTTCTTATGCATGTTTGGTCTCCCTATTTTTTAAATGTTGCATATTTGATCTTTCCGTTCCAACTAATGCCTGTCAATTTTTCAATGATTAACATAGAGGAATCACTCCTCTAAGCGCACAAAACCTCTGGTTAAAATTCTCTCTCATCTGGCTCTCCAATTCAACATAATTCAATGATTTTTCTATGTTATATACTGATTTTATCCCTCCTTTTCGGGACATTTTTTTGATTCCATCACAAATCTTTTACCGTTGAGGTTTTATATTCTTAGAGTCGTTGTTCCTCCATGTTAATCATTGAAAAATTGATGGATGTTGAATGAAATGACTGAATTTGCAACATTGAAAAAAAATAGAAGAATCGAATATGAATAAAAAAAACTCTAAGGACCAAAATCACACATGGTCAATAGTAGGAGGATTAAAAGTGCAATTAAGCCTAAATATTATTATAAGAGTAAATCTCAAATTTGGTATTATAAGGTCGTATTAACTTGGTCTCTGACATTTTTTAAATTCCAAAAACATCCTTGAAGTTGTCAAACTTTAATCAATCCAGTCCCTCCGTTAGGGACCAAATTGATGCAACCTTACAATCTTAGGGACCAAATTGACACAAGGACCAAATACTTACAATCTCAGGGACCAAATTAACATAAGAACCAAATTGATACGACCTTACAAGGACCAAATTAAGGATTTACTCATTATTATAATTAGGATTTATGATTCTGAGAAAGATTTATGCTGCATACGGTATATGAGTATGAGTATAAATTATTTGCAAATATATATTAGGCAAAATAAGTAGATTGGTCCTATACGTTTATTTAATTTTTCACATCGGTCTCATATGTTTTTTTTTTCAAATTGGTCCGACACGTTTCATTCCGTTTCCACATTAGTCCTTTCCGTCAAATTCGGCCTAACGCCGTCAAATAAAGAGACACGTGTCACACTAATATCGTGCCACATCAGCTCAAAACTAACGGCGTTAGGTCAAAATTGACAGAAAGGACTAACGTGAAAACGGAATGAAACGTGTAGGACCAATTTGAAAAAAAAAACATATGGGACCGATATGAAAAATTAAATAAACGTATATGACCAATTTACCTATTTTGCCTATATATTAAAATACCATAAAATTATGTGTTTGCTATAATAACTAAAAAAATATGAAAATTTCAAAGTTCTTAGGGTTTGTTGCTTTGTTTTCGGTCTTCTTTTCACATTGTTTTCATTTTATTTCTGATTTTAAAAGATTTATACAGAAAACAGTGGTTGTTCTCATCGTTTCCTTTACAAATTTTTTACAATAAGAAATGAAATAAAAATCAAATGACAATTTTATAATTATTTCTAAAAATCGAAAATCAAAATAGAAAACTGAAAAGAAACCAAATAGACTCTAAATATTCAACTTTTCATGATTTAGCTATTGGAAACAGATCCAAGTATAAGATATTTCACTTGCCAAGAAAAAGATAAGTAAAAGAGAAGAAAACAAAGTATGGATGAGATACGGAAGGCAGTGAGTTGCGACTAGTCACTGCAGCTTTTGGACACGAAAGCTCCAGCTTGCATCAACATTAGGGAGAGGAGAGGCCTTGGCTAGTCAATTATTGCCAATCGCCTTTGCAAGGGGCCTGGCTGTGTAGTAGCTTGGTTACCACTGTCTGCACCTGAGCAATGTGCAATAGCCTTCTGAATACATTCTGCACCAAATTTGTTCACAAAAATTGATTCGGTGGTTGTAAGGACTAAAGAGAGGTTTTAATGAAAGGTAACAAAATAGTATGAACGTGATGCCCCCGGACTGCTGCAATTCATAAGTCCTTTCAAAATATGGTATTATTGTGCACGAAACGATGCTATCACTCCATTCAAATATCCTAATTGGTTGGAGAAACCAAAAAAAAATAAAAACAAACATATATATGTATATATATGCAAAAATGGAGAAAATATTAAGAAATTTGTGAGCAGACAATAGCAAAGCCTTTTTCTATTAGCTTTTTTTTTTTTTTTTGTTTCATAGAGTATCCGCGTGCAACTGTGAAAAACTAATCTCTTAAGTCAGGTAAGATCATAAAGATGACGAAATTCTCCCCGAAGGGTTTTAATGCAATTGCATTTCGAGGGTTCAGTTTCTTTTTCTATTAGCTATGAATGATCAGTTGATGCTACAAATCATAATTTTTTTGAAAAATATCATTTAAAATTAAGTTCCTTTTATAATTTCACTTGTAGCTTTTTTGTCTTCTTCTAACTATCTCTAACTACAAGACTATTCTTTACTTCATGAATAAAGGTCCAAACAGCTAATTGAAAAAAAATATATGGGAAACTTATAGTCCCTAGAAAAATCATTTAGTCCATGAAATTCATAAACATGGGACACATCAATTCCTTTGTTATCTTCCATTTTTTTTAACTCCGTTTGAGTTAATGTTTTTTCCTACGTGTAAACGTTAATACCCTTAGTTGATAATACAACCCAAATTTTCACCATGGAAAAACATTTAAAAAAACTCATTCCTATTACAACACGACGTCGTTCTCAAATCAATGAGAAAGAAGAAAATAAGTTACACAAAACGACATCGTCTTCGATGAAGATGTTATCTTCTTCAACCTTCCCCAATTGAAAATCCTAAACCCCATATCTGTAACCTCATTGTCAAACTTGCTTTTGTTGGTTTGTTGGGAAGAAACATATTTGTTCCTTCATGCAATTAGTTCCATCGTAGACGAGGTGATAAGTTATGGTGGGGTTGGGAGCTCAAATTTCCTAACAGATGGTGCTGGAGGTCTAATTGATTGGGTGCTCGCAACTCCAGAAGGAGTGAATAGTGGTGGCATTGTAGGTGATGGCCTGGTAAGAGGTGTTCTGAAAGTTGGTTGTGCATGGAGGTAATGGAGGACTTCCACTCCCTTGTAGTAACAAAACACAATAAAAAAGAGTATATGATTAGTCTCTAGAAAATTTTATGTACCAATTTAGTGTTTGAAAAAATTATTAGTGACCCAAATTGGTCCCTGAAAATTTTTATCGTGACCCAGATTAGTTCCTAGTAACGTCTGATCACTCCCATATATGAGAAAACATATCAAACAATAGGAGTGATTCGACCCTTGTCCCCACTTCTCCTGTACATGCCCCCACCACAAACGCATAACAAACAAGACGATACATTCCAACAAAACCATATGTTGGGACCATAATTGAAAATAACAAAATGAAAAAGACAAAAAAATGACGAAGGGTTCAAACCTTGTCTTGGTGGGTTGAAATCAAAATCAATGGTCTTTTGTTTTGCGAAATCAGAATAGACACACAAAGATATGTTTAAAATTCCTCAGAAATGTAGAATAATTTGAGATTAGGAAGGGATTAGAAAGGTAAAAAGAATAAGGTTTCGAATGTTGAAGATCAAACAACGTCGTTTTGGACTGGTTTTTTTTCTTCACCCCCAATTATATGAGAATGACATCATTTTACAGCATGAAATGGTTTTCCTTTAATAAATTTCCATGGTGAAAATTGGGGCTATGTCAACCAAAAGAGTTAACGTGCTCGTAGTTCCTAATGTTAACCCAAAAGGAGACAAATAAGTGGACGATTACAGAAGCACTAATGTGTTATAAATTTTAGATACCAAATAATTAACTTTTTAGGAACTATGACTATCCTATTGGCGCATTTATTCTTACTTCATATTTTTTTAGGGACTTCTGGCTTCTTTTCTTCACATGGTTATCATATTTTTTTCTCAATAAAATACTACCCCTACATCTATTCATATACAAATATATATATATTAATCCAACACAACATAATAGGATTTTTTTTTTTATAAGAGTTTTGCGGGCACTAATTAAGAAATAAAAAATGATAAATTTTTATTGAAAATTTAAGTACAAATATTTTTAATATGTAAAATACATTATTTTTCAATGAAAACTTAATGATTTTGATTCCTTAATAAATCAAGGTGTCCGAAATTGAATAAGAAAAGAGGGAAAGTGATTTGTCTGAGGGCCGAATCTCCGTTATTAATATTATGGACATGTTACTCAATAATGTAAAAAAAAGTCATATATAAGGAAAAAGGATAAGATAATAATTATAATAGGTTATAAAAAATTGTTCTTTATTTTATAATATAAGCTTCTCATCTTAAAAGGGATTGTGACCCTCATATTACATTTAATTTTAAAAAACTTGGAAAATTTTCAATTGAATTACAAGCTACTAATGGTCATAAGTCAATATTTATCGCGTCTAGGTAGCAAAGTGGGTTGTCATCCGTAGATTAACCCACCAACCCACCAAAATTTGACGGGATGAGTTGGGATCCTCAACCCACCAACTCACTTTGACCCGCTTCGTTTAACCCATCCGAAAACGGGGTGGTGACGGGTTGACGCCAAATTTAAAAAGAAAATAATTATTATTAATTTATTAATTATTTAACAATATTTAATTAAATTTAATTATTACTTGGAATTATTTCATACTTAAAAAATAGTGATTTTACTTTTGTAACACGAATTATATAAAATAAGATAAGATTATTTCAAATTTTTAATAATAATTTAAGAAAGGTTATGAAGATTGCCTAAAAAAAATTATATAATTTTTTTATTTTTATAGCGGGTCAATCCATCAATCTAATTTATGTTTTTATGTGATTGACGAGCAAATTCTTCAACCCATTATTAGGCGGATGGGTTGAAAGATTCAACCCATACGACTAAAATGGATTGATCTGTCCCGCCTCATTTTAGATGGATGGGTCACTCTCGGTCATCCCTAATTCTTACTTCACATTTTTTAAGAGTTGACAAAGATAAAAGTATTATCAGGGCGGAGGGAGGGAGACCAGGTGATGCCACGATTTCCCAAGTTTTTAATTTAATTTGTACAGCTATATTAAATTAAATTTTGAGTTTAGTTTTGATAAGTGTAAAAAAAAAAGATTAAAGTAATAATTTTATTCCTATATCCCACATGAATTTCTCAAATTTTTACTTTGTATTGCTATATTTAATTTTGTCCCTCATATAAAATTTCTGGTTCCACCCGGAGTATTATTATAATGTATAAAATAAGCTTATAACAAAATTTATGAAGATGAAATAGAGATAAAAATCGATAAATAAGCCCAGTTTTTTATCAAATAAAAAGACATTGTGAATTTTGGGGACTTCTTTTTACTTGTTGTCTGTCCTTTTTCAATCGGATCGGTGGTTGAAGAATCAAATATCTTGATTGAATTTTTCAGTCAAATGTTTTCAATTATGATTATGTTATAGGAAGTGGGGCAGTGAGAATTTGAGAGCGTTCAACGAGAGAAGTTAGTAATAAATTAATAGTAGTATGTAGGAAAATTCGTAGATTGGATAGGATCCATTTGAGTTGGATTGGATAATTCAATTTTTATCGATATATTGTTACATAGTTATATTAAGTCGAAAATCAATATTAAACCTATATATATTAGAATTAATATAGTTTTAGTCCCTAATTGCATGCATAAAATCTTTTAGTACATGAATAACTATTGATTCTTAGGTACATGAATAAATATACATATTTCAATACATCTAGTATTTGACAATTCCAACAAAAATATTAAAGAGAATGAGAGTATGGGTTCATAAAAGTATGAAAAACAATGCTTAAGTATGAGTAATATTATAATTTAAAAAATAATAGTATATGTATATAGTAGGTCGGTTTGGATTGGATTAGATCGATTTTCATTAGGGGATCCGAAATCCAATCCAATCCAATGAAAAAAAAAGCGATTTTTATAATTTTTGATTTTTTCATTTCGATTTTTTGGTTCGATTTTTATTGTTTGAATTGATTTGGATCGGTTGATGAATATCCTAATACTATGATAGATGTAGATGTAAATGTAAAAATGTCAATGCATGATTGTATGACGTGCGCATGGCTTCCTCGTCTTGTAATTTCGTTAGAAAATTATAAAAGTAAATCTATGGTAGAAATTTAAATATAATAGTTTTTATATATTAAATATATCATTTTCATCTAGTCAAAAATATATCATTTTCATTATGGACTTTTTTATTTAACCTATGGTTGATTCGAATGATAATAAATTCAGATTCTTTAAATAAATGGTTAGAGATTTTATCTTTGATTCTTGTGTATAAAGAAAATCTAGTTAATAGAAGTCAACCCTTTAACATCATCAAGTATCTCGAGAGATTAATCTCTACAGTTAAGCACAGCATAGCCTAAAAAACATACAATTACCAAGTGCTTGATATGTAATTGCTTTATGTACTACAAAAAAAAAAGTGAATCTACCAAAAAAAAAACAAATGACCTGCAACACTGATTAACATTTCTCTTTCTTTAGAATACATCTTTAATAATAGTTAATCAGAAAATGTGGCCTATGATGCAAGTCCAACTAACCTTAAGAAAATCTCATTTCTTTTTTTCGTCTCTCTCATAATTTCACAAATATCGGTAGGGATAGTTTTGGCCATTCTGACCTAAAATCATCTATTTACTTCATTTTTTCTCTTTTTTTTTTTCTATAAGTGGATTTTTCACATAGATCTAGTTCTTTAGTGTAGGTTTTTTATATAGATCTGGATATTTTTATGTTTTTTTCTTGTTCTCCGTAGTCTTGATATGACTTTATTTGATTTTCTGTTTTAGTGCGGTATTGTTTGATTTCCAAAAAAAAAATAGTTAATCCGAAAATAACATCTAAAATTTTTATATAATATAATGGCATTTATTATAAATTATAAATATTTGAGATTTTTTTTTGACAAATGACCTTCAACACCGATTAACATTTCTCTTTCTCTAGAATACATCATTAATAATAGTTAATCCGCAAATAACATCTAAAAATTTTATATAATATAATGGCATTTATTATAAATTATAAATATTGGAGATTTTATTCCTCCAATTTTTTTATAAAGTTGTGGAATGAAAATGCAAATCCATTCCATTGATTGTATAAAGAAAACTTAGGTATAATTTTATAAATATTTTAGTTGCTATTTTTTTTTTGCAATATAAAATATATAATGATTATCACACATGTTATATTTTTATTAATAAAATATTGTATATATCATGTTTTTATTAGAAAACAATGCTCAAAATAAATTTTTTGAGTAAATTATTAATTTGGTTCTTGAAATAATAAGATCGTATTAATTTGATTTTTCTATTAATTTGGTCCCTGAAATTATAATATTAGTATCAACTTGATTTTTAACAGTTAAATTACTTAATATTTAATAACTTTAAAGATATTTTTAAAATTTCAAAAATATAAAAAAATAAATTAATACATCATTATAATTTTAGGAATTAAATTAATCATTTAATCTAAATTTTCTCATTTGTAATAATGGGGGCGAGGGTGCATGGGTAATAAGAGAGTCGGCAAGGGGTAAAGTAGTGTTGGTAGAGGAAAGGGAGACAATGCCTTTTAAAGGCAATAAGTGTGGCAGCTGTGGCCAGTAATCGCCTTCGCCATTGCCATTGGCAAAAGTAGTGGGACCAAGCTCGTAAATATTTGTCAGAACCCTTTATTTCTCCCTGCACTGTGCGTCTCAATTACTAGCCACGTGTACCCTTCCACACCCACAGCCCCCTCACTACATTATTGTGCCCCGGACAAAAGTCCAAGTGTTTATTGATCTGCCATGAAAGACAACATTTTGCTATAATTATTTTGTGTTTATTTAGGGTGTTATTTTAAAATATAAAAAAAATACTAAAAAGGGTCTTAGAAATATTCATTAAGAAATTAAAAGTGTTATGAAAACTGTATCGGAAAATCGGAGGGATTGAATGGTGAATCGGATTTTTATTCTATTTTGATTAGGAATCAAAATCGTTTTTATGAATAGATTATTTTGAATCGATTAAAAATCAGATTGAATAGGATTAAATCGGATGTGACCGTTTTTTTTAGAGAGGGTAAAATTTAAAATTTTAAAAATGAAAATCAAAAAAGTGAAACAATAAAAATAAAACCTAATCGATTGGCTAATCCTGTATTTCAGATTTAGAATCCTTTTTTCATAAATGCGGCAATACACAATAACAAAAGTTATTGATCTCTCTAACCATTCGTCTCATCTGATAATGTAGAATAAGAAAATATTTTGATCTTGTGTGTTTTGATTATTTTTCTTATATTTTTTTAATATTACATGTTATAACAGTATTGTATATTATATATATCATCTGATCAGATCATCCGATAAAATCGATTAAATCGATTGGACCTAAATCGAAACTTTTCCTATTTGATGCCCGATCCAGTTTTAACGACATTGAAAATTAGAATGTTAAATTTTTATTAAAAATTATAATCGTTGATTGCTAATATATTAAGTACAACACCTTTTAAGACCTTTTAAGTACAAAACGATTTATATTTTTGATTTATTAATCACCAAGACCTTTTTTTTTAATAAAAAATCATGACATCAGATCATTGATGAAAATATATCATCGGTAATAGTTTATTTATGATAATATAATATCTATAATAAGTAATAACTATTGCCCATATTATATTTTACCCGAAAATATCACTACATACCCTCAGTGAATTATACCTAAATTTAAATCCTTTAGTTATTAATCAAGTAAAAAATAATTTCACAGAAAAAAGTACTTAATTTTTTTAAAAATATAATAAAAAATTAAATATTTAATAAATTAATCTGAACATGCACTAACGTGCTCCTTTGGAATAACAAATATATGCTCATTTGGAATGAGTCTCTAAATTATATATGCTCATTTAGTTTATAATTTATTTGATTAATTTATAAATTTGTTTGATTAAAATAAAAGTGTTTGATAAATAGGTTTATATCATTAGCTTGTAATTTTTTTAGAAGTTATTTTAAATAACTTATAATTTATTAATTTTTCTCTCATTTTTATCTTTATTACTTTAACGAAATTCTTACTTTATCCGGATTATACCTCAATAAATAAAATATATATAAAAAAAACATATAAGCACATCATTTTATTTATATTATCTCATCTCATTTAATCAAAATATGGAAAAAAAATAAAATTAATATTTTAATTTTTAAAATGACAAACATTGAAATAAAATAAAATATTAAAAGTAATAATTATTTTAAAATAAATAATATAAAAATAGAACTACATAAAAAATCATATAAACATCTCTTTATATGTCATTCTATGTTTATAAATTTGTTCAAAAGCTAATTTTACGAAACACTTTAAATTCAAACAGCTAGTTTTTCAGTTATTAATAAGGATGACAATGGGATAGGAAGGGGACAAATAATATTTCCTCACCTCCCGCCCCGTCAGATGAAAATCCCCTCATCCTCCCAACATATATATCCGTGCGGAGTATCCGTTCAACGGGTTTTTATCGGGTTTTAGCGTTTTGTGGATATCAAGGATATCTATGGATATTTATTGAATTATGTTAAAGGAGCATTTCGGCATATATATATATATATATATATATATATATATATATATATATATATATATATATATAATATAAATAAATAAAGATTACCCCATTTTTTAAAGGTGCAAATATGTGAAAAGAGAAAAATAACATAAAACATAAAAAGGTTGCATGAGAGTGTGATTGTTACCCCTTTTCCTCCCTCCCTAACTGTACATTTTGCAATATCAAAATTTAGAGATCATCACATATGAACAGTACACTATTACTAAAATATTGTAAAAAAAAAAAAAAAAAGCTAAAATACTGTGATTGTTCCTATTTTTCCTCCGTCCGTGTCTGTTTTTCGTTAATATAGATCAATAAACATGAACGAACACCAGAACTTGGCTAGCTTATGCTAATAAAACTGCAGGATTAAAACAGAAGTGGGACAAGAAGCTTGTGGAGAAGTAGTAAGGGAAGAAAAGCGAAATAGAAATTTTGTAATTTCACAATCGGGTACACTTACTCACGGATATGATACTTGATTAGTATCCGCCCCGCTCTATTAAAAGGATAGAAAAAATATCCATTTATTTTTTTCGTGGATACCCATTCCATTCCCCTCGCCTTCGCTCCCATTGTGAATTTTATCGGTATATAGATATGGATAAATTGTCATCCTTAATTATCAATTAACTTATCAGTTATTTTTACCAAACAAAGTTTATGTGGCTGAAGTTTTGTTTAGTTTTTTTTAACATTTTCTTTTATAATAATTTTTATAACTTTCTTGCTTTTAGTTACTTTATCAGTTTTAAATGATAGTCGAATGCAAATAAACGTTTAATTTATGGTGCATTTTTCGATATTCATAGTAATTTTGAGATAAAAGTTATTCTATCCAATTAAAATGTGACATCTCAATTAAATGGATCATATTAGTCAATCAAGTCAAATGGTTCTCACCATCTGATTGGATCACCTAAGCAGGATAAAGTTACTCTTTGGGTATCAAAAAATTCATTTAATTTATATGTTGTATCAGCGTAAAAGAGATTTACTCAAAAAAAAAATGGAATTCATCAAAAAAAAAGTGTAAAAGAGATTTATATAGACATTCAGTATGATATCTTGACAAATCAATATTATTGTTATGGATTTAATTAGTATATATTGTCAGTGTAAAGATTTTTTACACTAACAACGAATCAGAAATTGATACATAAGCTAAATTATTTGATTCTTATTCTAATTATCTTAATTGATATATGATTGGTTGATAATGTAAAAAAAATTACACTGTCAATACATAGTAATTAATTATTTTTCTTTAGTTATTAAAATAAAAACACAAATGTCAAAATTTTAGTAGATGTCAGTGTAAAACTTTTTATATTAATTGTGCATGCTACTTCAATCCTTCAAATAACTCCTTCCCACTACAGCAGAAAATTATTGAATAAACTAAGCTGTGCTCATATTTGGATGCATTTTAATTAATTAATGGTAGGTTTACTCTTATTTACTTACTTATTTTACACTAACCTCACTTTAGAAATGTTTTTTTTTCCAAAATCAATAACATACTCAGTTAACTTTAAGTCAATATCTATTTTTTCACATAATTATTTTTATGATTTATTTTTTAACATGGCAGCAAGTACGTGTTTTTCACATGATTGTGTGGAAGCTCATTATGCATGTAATTATATATAATTTAAACATGTTATGTTATTACATTGTTAATCACAGTTAACAACCCATAATCTTAACACAATAATGGATCGGTTTCGCAATGAGGTTAACAATGCAATGTATGACAATTAAAGAACATGCAAAAGAAAAGGAACAAACACACCAGAGAATTTGATGACGGAGTTCGGCACCAACGTTGCCTACGTCTCCGGGACTTAGCACCACTTTGTCCAATTCATTCAGATTCAGAAAAGATTACACTGAGTATTTGCCTCTCATACAAGATCCTCTAACAGCTGTGTTTCACTCTCACCCAACTCCCTTTTTACACCCAAGAGCCTAACAAGAAAGTGATTCTTGTTTGTCACCTCTCAACTTCACAGAATTACAGAGAATAAAACTCTTCCCAACTACCTTACAGCCTATGCATATATAGAGGAAAGGAGAAGGTAATCGAAGAGCCAAGAGGAAATTGAGTTAGTTACAACAGAATGGCTGTTAAGTAACTAACTAACTCAGCAAGTCAACTCATAATCAAACCAATGCTGACCTTATATGCCATGTCATCACAAAACATCCCTATCTCTTCTAATGTTTTAAACATCCTCACTTATGTGCTTAAGTTAACTCTATGTTCAATATTCTCTGCAGCAATAACTGACTTTATTTGGGTCACTGTCATAACTCTTACTAACTATATTTGAATTTTATGTAATGTTATTTATTGTTGTTTTATATCAGGGCCTAGCCCATTTATTTTAGTAATAGGTGCAGTTGGTAAAGAAAGATGGGTGCATAGTTGTTTTATAACCTGTAACATGAATACGCAGATATTTGAGATGCTTGCATAGTTTTTTTTAGCAAAATCCTATTTTGTGGTGAGCTTCCTCTGTTGTGCACAATCATAAATAATGTGTAGTTGGATAAGGTTATATTCACTCTCTCTTATATTTCACTATGTGCACAGCCAAATATAACTACTTAATCAATGGCCCGTTCGATCAGTGCAATTAAAGAGGTTAACAAAACAATGCAAACATGGAAGTTAGCTATCAGGATCACAAATTTGTGGTTCAAGAAGTCTCAAAATGCTGCTAATATTGAGATGATTTTAATTGATGAGAAGGTATTGTTACTAACCTGGTATGGTGTATTCTTTCTTTTTAGTTTCCGTGTTCTATCTCAAGTTCTATCTTTGTTGGTAACACAGGGAGACAAGATATATGTAGTGGCACCTTTTGACATTGAGAAGTGGAAGGATAGACGGAAAGAGGGAAAATCATACATTGCCCAAAACTTTGAGGTTCAACCCAATGATGGGGAATTTAGGAAGTCTAGGCACCCATTCAATTTGATATTCACAAAGAGAACAAGTTTCGAAGAGCAAGAAATACCTAAGATTCCTAAAAATATCTACCATTTCACTAAGTTTGAAGATATCCTTTATGGAAAAGCATCACCAGATTACTTAGTAGGTAATATATCTTCCAATTTTGCTTATATTTCCACTATTAATTTTCAGTCCATGTTTTAACATCTTTCATTATGTTAGATATCATTGGTGAATTTGTTGAAAGGTTGGTATGTCAAACTGAGATACAAAAAAGAAGTTAGTATGCATTCTCAGAGACCATTGATATGTATGTTATAATATTTATAAGGTAGATAGAATAAAATAGTGACTGCTCATAATTCATGTTGATCAACTCATAATTGTTCTCTTATACTTTACAGTGGGAAGGAGTTGAATTGAACCCTCTGGGGCGAGTATGCATCTAAAATGAAAACTTTTGTAGATCAAGCTCTAGAACAACACCAGACGGGACCTATTGTGGTGTTGCTGACGCATGGGAAGATCAAACTCGCAACGGGTTGTAGCACTATCTCTTGGTTTTTGCTTTCCAATTTGATTTTGATTTTGTGTTTCATTGTTTTATTTTGATGCTTCATATATAACTATCCATTGACCGTACAAAATTCCTATTACCACTCAAAACTGCATATTAATGAGAACATCAATGAGTTCCTGAAATTCAAAACTAGGTAATTCAAATATCTATGAATTTATTATGCTATAATATAGTTGTGATAATTTACTTCAATTTATAGTTTAAATTGTGGGTCATTTCAACTTGGATTCAACCCTGCCATGTGGATCATTTAGTCAAAGGATGAGTCAGTTATCTTTGTGTTCACAAGTCCAGTCTGACGATAGGCCCTTGCTCAATGGCCACTTGAAGAGTATCAAACAAATAAATTCACTATTTCAGGTTTTACCTTTTAGTTTTTTACCTTTGATACACACATTAAGTGTACATGACTATATATTTGTTGAGTTACTTTGACTTGGATTGGCTACCTTTTATATTATAGTATGTCTTTAAGTGTAACTAGGTAGATGTCATTTGGGAAGTTACCTTCTTTCAATGATAATATAAGTAGTTAGAGTTGATATGTATATTAGTACTGGACAATGAAGTGTGGTAATAGTTGAGTTAGGCTGCAGTTTGCACTTTTTAAGTCCAACCCGATTCGAAAAATCTGATTTCGGTCTATATTCTCACTCTTCTCATTCGTCTCATGTTCTTCTCATTATATTTCTGACATTGGGGTTGGACTAAATTGCTCTTGATACCTGTGGTTTTGGAGAAGAAATGATAATCTTATCTCTTATTCATTTGAGGTTACACAAGAATCTAATGTATAAGCACAATTAGTTAGGAAATAGAGATATTGCAGACACCTATTGTGGTTGATTGATTGGATTTTACTGATTTTACGAATTTCACTTTTTGTTTCATATTTCTCTAATTTTGTTTGTGATATTAGGAACCATATTACTCAACAGTTGGTAAAATTGAAATGATATACGTTAATAATGGCTGGTATTATGATGGATGCTCAAAATGCAAAAAAAAAAAAAAAAAATCCTGATGATAATGGTCTATGCAAGTTTTACAACGAAATCATCACAGAAACAATCCCAAGGTTTTACTTATGAATGTTTGACATGTAATGTGTATTTAATTCACTAAATAAGTTGTTGTTCACCTCAATTATTTATTGTTTTCTTAGGTTTAAAATAGAGATGAAGGTTTCCCATGCCGGAGAAGAAACAAAATTCATTTTATGGGATGAAGAAAGCATGAAATTGCTGAAAACTACAGCTTTGGAGCTAAAGAAACTACTGATTAAAGTACAATCTATGTCTACATTGTATTCTCTTCATCAAAATATTGTGATTGTTAGCTAAATGTAATTTTTATTTTTTAATTCTTCATGATAGCATGGTGAAACAGATGACAATGCATTTCCGATGAAAAATGATTCTTTAACTGGAAAGACCTTCGCCTTTAAGGTCAAGGTACAACCAAATTATAAGAAGTCTTTTGTGCTGCACGTGTCAGACAACTTAGAAATCAGTGATACTATATTGAAGAAATTGAGGACAATGAGATATGTGCTTGAACTTTTACAATGATGTAGTAATGTATTATTTAGGATGCTAACTCACTTCACATGATGTGCTTGGACTTAGGATATTAACTCAATTCAAAAAGTAAAGTACATCTCATGTGCTAGCAAGGAAGACGTTTTTGACACTGTGAGGCACTACTTGTGTAACTACCATGCTCATTTTTTTCCTTCACGAGCATCGCTTCTAATCTATGCTTTTATATATTTCCCATGCAGCAAAGTTTGTCTGGAACTGCTGATTTTGATCCAGATTTACTGGAGTCATTGACTCCTGCAAAGAGAACTACTTCAGACGTACAGATTGATGCTTCCCAAGAACAAAATTCTTGCCAGCATCTTCTACCAAGTTGGCTAAGCACATCAAAACTGAGTGATTTTGATTGCACTCTCTCATGTGCTAGACCAGTGTTAAACTAATGTCTCTGAAAATTTGCAAATCTGTCTTGGGTTATAAACTTTTTGTACAAGCCTTTTTTTGTTTCATGGCCCTTTAATACCTCATTTTGTAGTGTAAGTTTCTTAGCATTTCAATGCTTGGATTGGTTGTGATTTGTAAGTAAGATTTGACTTAGAATGCTCTCTGTTTCAGTTGTCAGATCTCCATACGCAATATTTATGCATATGTAGATACTAAATTGTCAAAACTGTTTTAAGGTCGGTATGTTTACCTTATTAATACAAGAGATGACAAATTTTGTATATTCAATTCAATTTTAGTTTTGGAGGAGGTCATATAGAATACTGATTTTCGAGGTCACATAGACTTCATATCATGTTGCAAATACCTTTGGTCTGAGAAATTTCAATTGAAACTTGTTGTCCAATTTGTAATCCATAGTTAATATATATAGTTCAGGTACTGGTCAACTTAAAAAAATTGTTTCTTCGTAAATGCTAAACCCATGGCATTAGTTACTGTACTTAACTTTGTTGTTTAGTGTGATATCTGATCATGTTGAGTGTGTAGTGCGGCATTGTTTTGCTGTTGTTTTTGTCCTGATCTAGAAAGTTTCTTAGTAAAAGTACTATGGTAAAACATTTTCCATTACACTCTTAATTTTTGGCAGGCCCACATCTTATGAAAATTCAAACTAAGCATCTGAATATATAGGCAATTATATATATATATATATATATATATATATATATATATGGGAATTAGAATTAGAGGAAATATTTTCTATAAGTTTTGTAGAAAAAACTAAAAAATAGTATTAGAAGATCACAATCATATACCAAATTGATGAAATTATACTTAAGTTGCACATTGACTTCAAAATAATTGCCCTGAATCATAGCAACTGTACAACCGTTTTCATGCATGCATAATGATCGATGCAACCCGTGCGAATATACGGATATCCGACTAGTTTTATATTAATTGTGCATGCTATTTTAATCCTTCAAATAACTCTTTCCCACCGCAGCAAAAAATTATTGAATAAACTAAACTGTCTTGATATTTGAATGCACTTAAATTAAATAATGATAGGTATACTCTTATTTACTTACTTATTTTACACTAACTTCATTTTAGAAATGTTTTTTATTCCAAAATCAATAACAGACTCAGTTAACTTTATGTCAATACCTTCCCAAAAAAATAAAATCTTTATGTCAATATATTCAACGGATATAAAAGAAAAGAGACATGTTTTCCAAAATTATTCATGCGATTATTACATACTTAAAAATCCCATGATTAATTTTAAATACTTTAATTTGTCTATTGATTTTTAAATATGTTAAATAAAGAAAAAATTATATTTTTTAAAAAAATTATATATTATTTTTCATTTAATTTTTTAGAGTTCAATTGTTATACATTGACAGTGTAAAACATTTTGACACAGACAATCAATCACCACTTATGGTATAAATGACTTTTAAGGTAATTAAGATAAAAGTTAAATTTTTTTACTGATGTGATAACTTATGATTGGATGTCTGTGTAAAAATATTTTATACTGTCAGTGTATTACAATTAAACTCAATTTTTTATTTAGTAACAAGAGATTAATAAATTAATAAAAGAATTAAAAATGACAGCCCATTCTCAAAGTATGGCCATCCAAAGTCCAAACACGACGCTACTGATAAGGACAAAAACAACACCTCTTGAAATCCCAGCAGAAGCAACGACCTCAAATTCTTCTTCCAAAGATCTCCCTCCCAGACCCTCGTCTCCCTCGAAATCACGCCTTCAACGTATATGACCAATGGTGTTTTGGGTGCGAGGTTCTACCTCAAGTGTGCCTATCTGTCTTTGTTTGACTAAACTAATTAAGATGGAGGAGGACGAGGTGATTTGGATTTTATGCAAAAGATCATGTGCACTGGAGAGAAAATGCCAGTTTCACTCCCCCTTAGCGGTATTGAATTATGAATAGCATCTCCTGAGCATCCATCGCTCCTTAGTATGCACATTCATTCTAATGTTCATCAATTGGCTAAAGTATTAATTGATAAACTTTATTCACACGGTCAACATGAAGTGTTTATTATTGGGCTAAGAGGATCTCCAAAGTTAAATATTTAAACAATCTACCTTGGGTTTTTATATCACTTTTAAGTGAATCCCAATAAGCCACATTATATTTAAGCAACTCATTCACTTTTTACTCCAATGATGCATACAATTAAACAACCCTTAAACAACCTATTTTTTATACTTTTTTATTTGCATTTAATTTTACTTTTGCTTAAAATATTACACAATTTATTTGCATCCATTTTCGATGACACCGTTTTATTACATAATTTATTAGACCATTTTATATTATCAATTTGCTTCATTTTTGGTGATATTTTTACACTCTTACTCCGAAGTTTCGTCCATTTTCTTCAACAAACAGTCTCATCTCTTTGTCATCTCTTCTCCTTCTCAGAGCATCATCTCCCTTGTCTCTTGCTCTCTGCATCTTCAACCTCTGTCTTGGTCTCTCCTTTTCTTCTCTTCTCCCACGCAAACGCCCTCCTCCCTTTCTCCTTTCTCAATCCCACGCAAACGGTTTAGCAACCCAGATCAGCTTTCTCTCTTTCTCCCTTTCTCCGGCCTCTCCTCATACGGAGATGCAGCAGATGTGGAGGTTCCGATACTTGCATGAATATGCTTTTGTCATTTTTCTTCTGAGAAATATTGGATATGTATTTTTCGTTCCATGTCTCTGTCAATTATCGATTTTTCCTTCTTTTTTCCTGGCTTGAACAATTTTTGGGTTGGGAATATGTAAGAAATAATATTATAATATTAAGCACCCGTTCCTGTGCTTAATTTTAAGCAATCCAAATTTTACGCAACTGTCACCTAGGATCTCTCCAATGCAAAAATCAGATAAGCAACAGTTGCTTAAAGTTAAGGACTCAATAAGCAACCAGCAATGTAGTTGCTCTAATTAGTTAGAATGCAACTTTATTTTCTTAGAATGTAATGTAACAACATAATATAGCCCCGTATCTATAACGTGTTGCAGGAATGTATACGAGCCTTCGTAGTAAAACATGGTAAGTACGTTGAGAGGGTGGACTTTCAAGTATATTTAATGTAAGCCCATACAGGTCCTTAGGTAATTGTTGAACCCCCATAAATCCAACAATCTCTCCATGTGAGACATACTCGGGAGGAGTATATACCGTCAGAAATTTAATATAAGAGATAATAAATCTTTTTTTTTCGGTCCAATATATAAAAAAAGTAATCAATTTTTAATTTTATTTCTATCCTTATTTATTATAAAATTTATATTAAAGAAATTTAACAATTTTTCATGCAAGTGCATTACTTATTAATCAGATAACATGATACTTGGATTTAAGAATAAATAAATTAATTAAAATAATAATAATTAAATATAGACATTTATGAAATAAAATTAAAAATAAATTGATTTTAATAATTTTTATTGGACTTAATAAATTAGAATTTTGTCTCTTCTATTAAGAATGAGTGAGAGTATGTCAAGATCAAGTGATTACCACTAATTAAAAAGTTGTAATGTTAGTTAAGAGGCAATTTTATTTCCTTATTGTAACAACACATATCCAACCTATATGCCGTGCTGCGAGTAGGCATGAGAGATTTTATCGTAGTGCACAGATGGCACACTGGCAGATTGGGCTGTCAAGAACTTTTGATTTATGCCTATATATGCCATACGTACGAGTCCTAGTGTGGTACTAGTATTGTTGTGCGTCCATAAATCTAACACACATTACGAGATTTCCAACTTTCCCAATATTGTCTCTTGCATTTTATCATTTAATACAATTGACAATAACTAATGTATATACCACATAATCCTAGACCGATATAAAAACTTAAATGAAATATATATATTAAGAAAGTTGATTAATCTTATTTAATGTTATTAAAAATTAAGAGTGTTATATAAAATAATTTTCATAAAAAATTTTAATTTTTATTAAATGCATCTCACATTGAGTTATTGAAAAATAAAATTGATATTAAATGAAGGATATTTTAGGAATAATGTCATTAAATAGGATGGAAGTAGTTAAAATTTGCTTATATATTTGACCAAAAAATTTAGAACTTTTTTATTTATAATAAGGGCAGGAGGGTGTATGTACTAACAAACGGTGAATGGAATATTATAAGAAAATTATCTCATGCCAGATGTATTTAAGATTTTTTTTTTTGGGTTAAATATGTATTTGGTCCATATAAAATTCATAAAATTTGATTTTGGTTCCTATAAAAATTTTATTGGTTTTTAGTCCCTACATTTAATAAAAGTAGTGTGTTTTTAGTCCCTCATCAGGGATTAAAAACACACAATTTTTATATTTTTTAGGGATTAAAAACGAATTAAATTTTTATAGGGATCAAAATCAAAATTTACCAATTTTATAGGGATGAAAAACATACTTAACCCCTTTTTTTACATAGTTTTAGGAAATTGTTCTCCGGTACGAAACGAATTTTGTAGACAAAGATGTGGGTGATTCTATCCCAGAGTGGATTTTAGTTTTGGCTCTATTTGGTAAAAATGGCTGATAAGTTAGCTTATGGCTGATAAGCTAGTTTATAGTGGATAAGCTAATTTTTAACTGAAAGCTTATAGCTGATAGCTGAAAAGCTAGCCGATTAAATTTGAAATGTTTGGTAAAATTAGCTGTTGAACTAGCTTATAAATGTAAAATGACATAAAAGTACATATTTATGACAAACATAGTAAATTGAAAATTTCATTAAATGAGTGAAGATAAAAATGGAAGAAAAGTCAATAAACTATAAGCTAAATAAATTAGCTTATGAAGAAAAGCTATAAGCTCATAAGATAAGCTTATTTATCAAACACCTCTACTTTGATCAAACTAACTTATAAGCTATTCAAATAAATTATATGCTAACTTATTGGACATGTCAAATAGAGCCTTTATCTCTTATTCAATACTTGCCTCAATAGAATCGAGCGATTAATTACCATGTCCATTCTTTCTACAAGTGATAGGAAAATGTTTTGCACAATATAGCACTACTAAAAGTTTTGATTAGGCATACAATTCATTTTTCAAAATTGGATCATGTCATATCTCATTAGAGGTGTTTGATAAAGAAGTTTATCTCGTTAGCTTATAGTCTTTCCTCATAAGTTAATTTATTTAATTTATAGCTTATGAACTTTTCTCACATTTTTATTCTTATTATTTTAACGAAATTCCTACCTTACCCGACCTTTACATCATAAAATAAATTTTATATAAAAAATCATATAAACATGTTATTTATTTTGTATTACTCAATAAAAATATCTAAAAAATAAATCAAATTAAAAATTTAATATTCTAACTATAAAACTTTAATTAGAATTTTAATGTCATTTTACATTTATAAGCTAATTCAACAGTTAATTTTATCAAACACATCAAATTTAATCAACTAGTTTTTTCAGCTATTAGTTAAAAATTAGCTCATCAACTACTAGTATGAACTAACTTATCAACTATTTTTGTCAAACAATACAGCAAGCTTTTATTGACCCCATTTGTTTTCACAACATTACTCATAATAATCTTACTTACGGGTCAATTAGAGCATGTTTGTGAAAGCTGGATTAAATTCATTTCAGCTGTTTTCCCCTAAAAAGTTGTTTCCTAGATAATTGGGTGTTTGGTATTTCTGCTTAAATTATAGAAAAGCTTTTTTTTGTTGGAAAAAGTTGTTTTTGATCCATCTAATATTTAGGACTGCTGGATTATTTTTCGTTAGATTGATTTTTACTTCAAAACTAGCTTCCCCATCTTATCCCAGCCCAATCTCTTCCTCATCACCTTTTCATTTGTCCTATCCAAATTTCGTGGGTGCTTAATGCTTTGCTATTAGTCCAAAATTGCCACCAGCGTTCTGAGTACATAACTTCTACCGGCCAATTTTCTTAAGATAAATATAATTGTAATAAAAAATAAAAAATATCTAAATAAAATATTTATTATTTTTATTTAACTATTCTAAAATTAATATATTTTCACATGTTTGTCAATAAAAAATATTAAAATTATATTCAATTTTATAATAGAAAAAATGAATACAAAATATAAAAAAAAATCATTTCAACATGTTTATTAAATAAAGCATCAAATATTATTAATACAAACAAATAACTCCATGCCCTTTTTCGTAATTTATTATAAAAAATAATTTTTTTGCATCGCTCAAACGAAATAAATTATGCAAATAAATGAAAAAAATAGATTCTAATTATATGATAACATAATCTATTTTTTTCAGCTTTCTCAAACACGAGATATTTGAATACGAGAAGGCGGCACTTAAAAAGTTTGCTTTAGTTAATTACTGAGGCTGCTCTTTCCTTGCGTTGATGGAACTTTTCAGATTTCAAGAAAATAAATAGTTAGGGTGGGAGCATGGACTCCCCACTCACCCGATCCCTTGTTTCCTCATCAATGCAAAATCAAATATCCTTCTAATTCTCCCTAATTCATTCGTTCATCCATCTTAAAATTGAATCGCAGCTTGTAAGTAACACCACTGGCAAGTATGGGCACATAACAAAATTGCATGTCCCCACACATCAGCTAAAACAAAAGCAAACTTATTGAGTAGCTTTGCTGCCAAATCAGAGAAATCAAGTACGCATTTGTTTTAACCAAAACACTTAAATGAGCTAGATACCGTTCATGATTCGTGATGTGAGACGTGTGGGGTTGTGGACCATGGTAGGAGATTGGAACCAGGATATCCGTCTTCATACAAGTTAGTCCCTCCCAACTCGTTCACACATGTTGCCTTACCTTTTCAGTGATATTTTGTCTATCATCAACCTTGGCTTGGGCCATAGGTAGATATTATTATATTCATTTATAACCCTTATTCAATTTGCTTTAAGATTAATTTCAATTCTATATACCAAAATTTTGGTGACAGCTATATCTAGTTTGCGAAATCCTATATTTACTTTTGGCAGGACTCAAATGGATATTATTTGCTACTGACGATACAAAGGCGGAGCACGTTGTTTCAAGAAACAAGAAAATACCCATCCTTTCTAAATTTTCTAGGCAAGTTTACCGTCAACCGAATTTTGTCTGTGAAATATCGTCAAAACAATGGAACAATATAGGCATATTGATAAAAGAAATGCTAAAGTAGTATTGCTAGAGCTACTACATACTGTGGACGAACAGTTCCGCTTCCACCTAGTGTGGAAACAGGCTAATTCGACAGGTTCAAATTCACTTACCAACAGTTGAATCCGGTTGCATTGACATATTTTAACAATACAAATAGTATCAACACACCCTTTAACACTTTCTCAGACATACTTTCTATAGTATAAGTTTTCATGAGGATAATGAGTATGGAGACCCGAAACTTAAAGACGATGATGGTATGAGACTTGAAAGCTTTTTATCTTTTCATCTCAAGCTTTGAGGGATACATTAGGCTCCGCGAGCATCTTATCCTTCTTGTTAAGCTTTTGGTGATAAAACGGTTCCACAAGCGTTTTTACTTTTTCATGTCAAGCTTTGGCGGATACAGTAGCTCCGCAAATTTCTGTTCATTTGGGTCATACATGAAATCTATCCAATAATAGAATATGTGTTGAAGGGAATGTGATAAAGACCTTGTTGCTAGCATTCCCCTTTTAACAATAAATTGAATTTTAATTCCATGTGCATGAGTCTATGGTTAAATGTATTAATCTACCTAAATTTAGAAAGTTACGAAAAAACAGAAAATGCCGCAAAAATTAAATTCGGCTGCTGTTTTAATATGGATATATGGTATTGGGTAAGCAACTCTTCGAAGTTGTGACTGGGCCTATAACGTGTAAAGAAAGCCCAATTTCGTTAGATAGATCCACAACCGAAAGCCCAATTAATTCGCACTCCCTCACTTTCACATCACAATCACCGACGACTCCCTTCCCCTTGTAACATCCGCGGTCTTAGAAGAGTGGGACAGATACGATTTCAATTTTCAAAAATTTCAGCGTTTTGGGGAAATCAGCGTTACTGTATTGAGACTGAGTTGGTGCTGGTTAAGTTTTTTTGGGTTCTTTCTTGCTTCTTATTATATTTTTTCAACTTCGAAAGTGAAAACCCCGGCGGTGTCTTCTAACAGGTTGCGACTAGGAATGGACGGCGACGGCGAGGAGTTGACGGCGCAGGAGACCGCTTTGTATGACCGTCAGATTCGTGTATGGGGAGCTGATGCTCAAAGAAGGTCCCTTTTAGTTTTTGAATTTTTTCATGCTTTATTTCCTCATGTTACAATTCTACGTTTTAACCTAATTTAATTCCTCTAATTTTTGTTCGTTTTTGTAGCTAATTTTTTATTATGGATTCTCGTAGTTAGTGTTTTAATTTGAGTTTCCTGTTTTTGATTCTGTTGTTTCAGACTGAGCAAAGCTCATGTTCTAGTCTATGGAATGAAAGGAACTGTAGCTGAGGTATACCTTGAACTTGTTTATATTTTTGGTAGAACTTTGAACTTGTTTATTTCATAGACACACACTCACAAAAAAAAAAAAAATGTAAAACGGTGTTGTATTTGATTAAACTTTGTTTTCTCACATTGTTGTCAATCCATCATGTGTAAGGAGTTTGAGTTTCTTGTTGTATAGTTTTGCAAGAATATCGTTCTGGCTGGAGTAGGCAGTGTGACTTTAATAGATGATCAGGTGGCCACTGAGGATGTGTTTTCCTCAAATTTTCTCATTCCTCTTGATGAGAATGTGTATGGTGGCAAGACCCTTGCTCAGCTTTGTTGTGATTCACTTAAAGACTTCAATCCTATGGTTCGTGTCTCCGTGGAAAAAGGTTTATCTTTTGACCCCATCCCTTCTTAATTCGTGTTCTGCTTCTGCGTTGCGTTCATTTTTTTTTCCCCTTTATTTTGGATCAATTTTTTTGTTGTCATTTTCTGTTCATCTCGGCTGCAGGTGATTTGTCAAGTTTCGATGTAGAATTCTTCAACAAGTTTGATGTTGTCGTCGTCAGTTGTTGCTCCCTTTCAGCCAAAGTACTGTTGAAGTTTATTATCTCTAGGGCTTAACGTAGCCACTGTCTTCTAAATTACTATTGCCTTTCTGTCACTGACAATTTTCTGTTAACATTCTTGTTTCCATTTATTCTTTTGCTGTAGAAACTGGTTAATGAAAAATGCCGGAAGCTATCAAAACGTGTAGCATTTTATACTGTCGACTGTAGGGATTCTTGTGGTGAAATATTTGTTGATCTCCAGGACTATAAATATTCAAAGGTATCACTCTAGTTGATCTAGTTTCTGGATGATAATCATAAGAAGATACTGTGCTTCCACAACAACCTGTAGTTTCTTTCTTATGCTTCATTCTTTTTTGGCAGAAAAAACTGGAGGAAACTATTGAATGGCTTCTACAATATCCAACTTTTGAGGTATGTGTTTTTATTCATTATAATTACATTTCTATATTTCTATTATTTGTTGTTTTATAAAAACATCCGTTTGTGTTTCTCAAAATAGTATTTACTATTTAGTACTTGGGCGTTGATGAGTCTCAACCATCAAGGCTTTCATTGTGCTCCAACTCCAAATGACCTCGTTGTCATTTACCCAAGATATGACATGACTGAGAGAAAATAAGAGACTGATTTTCACCTGATGGGTATCTGACCCAGCTATTTACTTGCATTAGATGCCCATTGTATGACTTTCAATGCATACTTTTGAATTCAATGATCCTATAATAGCAATAATAATAGGAACAACAACAATAACATATTACAGAGAGAGAAATAAGAGGGGCTGTTATATAGGAAATGGGAGGGGAGAGAAAAGGGTATGCTGGTTGTAACTGAATGGTTTGGGCTAGAGACCATTCTCTAAGCTTGGGAGCTTCTGCTCTTGTTATTTCCTTCTCTTTTGATACATAATATAGAAATATACTTTTACTGATAGCAGTTGCTATCAGTGTTGGTGTTGGTTTTGAAAAAAGAAAATTGGCCTTTATGTTGCATCAACAACAAATATTATGGAGTAGCGTGTTGCACATATAGTTTTCTAGCAGGATTAAAATTTTTTAAAATTATGCTGGCTTTGAAAAAATAAAATCAGCCCTTATGATGCATGTTGACTTTGCTATATTCACCAAAGAAATTGTTGCACTCGAGGAAGCATGTCATTTAAAGTTTTCCTCATTTATTTTACTTTATCATCAATTATGTGTAGTTGAGAGCTTCATTTTCATGACTGTGCCTAATTTTTTGTTGCTGCAGGAAGCAATATCAGTACCTTGGAGGGCACTTCACCGGAGAACGTCAAAGTTGTACTTTGCTATGAGAGGTGTTGTAAACTGAACAGTTCTGTTTTTGTATGAAAGATGCATAAAATAGAAAGGAATTATTCAAATCAATTAAGAAATGGAACTTTTAGTCGAGGGTGTCTGCTTAAGTGGTCTTATTGATTTGGTCTTTCGACTGTCTTAAGAAATTAGAGTGATGAATAGTGAACATGCATCTTGTTATCTCCCTGGAGTTAATTGTCTATTTTTCTTTTTGGATTTTGAGACAGACTTGTCTTCTGACAAATTTGCAAGCAATAAAATCAAATTATATGTTGCAGTAATAGAAAAATATGAAGAGGCTGAAGGACGAAGTGCAGGAGAAGTTTCGATTGCAGATCTTCCTGGTGTTCTCAAGCTGAAAAAGGAGCTTTGCACTGCACAAGTATGCTACCTGGAATTTATTATCTATGGTATATGGTATATAAGTTAAGTACATCGTTCATTTTCTTATCTTTCTGTTTGTGTTGACAGTCTCTCAATGAATCTCACGTGCCTGATACTCTTCTGGAAAGATTGGTCACAAATACAACAGAATTTCCACCAGTCTGTGCCATTATTGGGGGAATCCTTGGACAGGTATTCTATTCAACCATCTTAAGTTTTCATAATGTTTCAAAGATGTCTTGCGGTGTTAAATGACTAGGTTGACTATTGTAACCTCGCAGGAGGTTATCAAAGCAATATCTGGAAAAGGGGACCCCCTCAAGAATTTTTTCTTTTTTGATGCATTTGATGGGAAGGGCATTATAGAAGACATCTCAGATTCTAATGCTGGAAGGTAAATGACATCTCTGGGTTAGTGTTGTGTATGTCTGAGGCGCCGGAAATCCATAGCCGGGAGGGAAGCTATTCAAGATCATAGGAAACTAGTAAATTTCAAAACTGACCCCTATAAGTGGAAATTTTTGTTTAGTATTAACTGCTCATTTGTAGTATATTAGTTGCTAATTTTTCCAAGCTAACGACAATTTAGGGTTGGAATTGTCTCGTTACTGTAGACGCTAGACACTGGAATGTATGTATTCTGTGGTCTGTGGACAATCATTTATCTTCAATCATCAGGGTTATGTCTAATGACGTTATGAAGTCCATTGGTGGTTCAGGAATATGTAAGCTCGTTGTCTTACTGGAGTACCCCAGTTCCTGGGTTCATTGTCTATTATAATATGCATTTTGTTATAATTCAGTTAATGACTTTATTATTAGAACATGGCGATCCACCCAAAAAAATGGCATAAAGTGATGATTCTTGCATAATTTTATATTCACACACTCTTCATATGCTCACAAAATCTATTGGATGTTTCATTTATTTATTTTTGAATGTTTTAGATTGTACATAAATTTGATGACGATAAAAGGATTGCACATGTATCTGTTGGATTGTGAGTATTTTTTTCTCGTTTGATATTGAAGAGACACCTATTCCTACACGGTTGAAATAGGGCTCGATGGCTCATTTGGACGAGTTTTTAAAATATAATTTTTTCAATGTCTTGTTTTTGGTAGATTGAAAAACAAAATTACCTATAAATAGATTTCTGATAAAGTCCGTTAACAATAAAGACAAGGTGAGACAAATTATATTGGATGCATTAGCACAATTGTTAACCTTAAAAACAAATGAACGCATTAGTACTTGTTTATCAAAAAAAAAAAAAATGAAAGCATTAGTATAGACACGGACCTATTTCCTGAATTTGACAAAAGATGATTGCAGCCACACAGATACGCCGGTGTTGCGAAGTCATGTATGTGACACGACAATTTCAGTCACAACGGAATCTATCTTTGAAAAAAAGGTCAAAATGTCAAACTCTATGCCGTTGAACACTAAGTTTCTTGTGTACTTACACAACGCAATGATCGGGATATCAGGGTATGTGTAGGTTCAGGAATATCAGCTTATTGTTTGAGAGCGTTTTTAGCAATAGCACCGCTATTTGGTGCGAATCGGCTTTAGTCAAATACCTACGAATTATGTGGCGTGATTTTTTATTTTTTTAAGTATATAATTTAATTACAATAAAAATCATAAAAAATGTAAATTATCACTGTACTACTCGGGTCTTCTTCTTGGCCATATCCCTTTCTTCTTCTTGGCCTTGTCTTTTTGTTTCTCATCTGAAAACAAAGCAATATCTTCATCGCCATTATCCTGAGTCACGAAACCTTGAATTAATGCAATCCACTACACCACATGTTGTTTAGACATTTCATGAAGTATAATCATATTCATGTGTGGTCATTCCCTCACTGAAAGTGAATATCTGGGTCCACCTCATTTTTTATCTGATTTCCATGAATGGTCATTCCCTCGTTCAAAGCCTCTCTCAAAACACAATCACCCAACAAGGAAGAATATTGTTTAAGTCTCAGCTTGCTATTCACAGTCATAGGTTCCTCAATATCCCCCCTTTAAGGCACTGAATTATGCCTTCTACCACCAGGGATTAGATCTGTTCGTTCCATGACCTTGAACCGCTGCTTGTGGGGTGATACAATTTTGTGGTGGCACAAGATCAGGATTTGAAAGGAATTGAAATAAGGAGAGATTTGGAGCTGTAGAAGAGGTTTGGAGAGAAGAGAGGCTGGCAGCGGCTAGGACTCAGCTCTGCTGTGCGGTGGGGAAGGAGTGACTGGGCGGTGATGGCTGGCTTGTGGAGAGATGCGGGTAGTTATGACAGGGATTGCGGGTTGATTGGGACTGAGATTGAAGAAAATGTGAAAGAGGGGAGAATAGTTAAAGAGAAGAAGAAGAAAGGGCGGTCCACATAATTCCTAACTTTTTTACGAATTTCACTTCGTACTATCTAGCATTTTTCTTTTAGCAATGAAGTTTGATGATTAAGGATAAAATCTCAAACCACGCCATATTACCTTAAACCCTCAATTTTCATATCTCCAATTTGGAAAGTTGGGATGACATGTTTTTTCTTTTATTTTACTTTATAATAATACACTTCAGTACTTTACTTTATAATTACCGTTGCAACTTCAAACAAAGAAGAGGAACCCCCTTTAAACCTTTCTAATAATAGATTGATATGCATTTATTTATTCACCCTCCTCAATTCTAAATTCACTATCAACTAATCATTAAAACTCCAAAATATCCTATAAGGCTATAATCACGGTGAGAAAAGGAGTTAAAAGCCAAATGGGATAAAAGAGAAATTTATTCAAAACTATTATTTTAAAAGGACGTTCCTATGGTACTCTTGGAAAGTAGAGGGTTTGGGTACCCTCTTTCCAACTAGAATGCGTCATCTCAATTAATTGAGTCATGTCAATACCACATGATGCTTATGGTACCTAAGGGATACCCATAGAATCTTCCATTTTAAAATCCTTCCAGTTTTTTTTTTCTCTAGTAAAAAAAATCCTTTCATCAGTTTGTATCTCGCTATAATCTCGCCAAATTCAAAAGAAATATTTATCCAAAACCAACTATTTCAAAATCAATCCAGTTTCTTTTAAAACATAAAATGATTATCCCGCTATAATTCAAAACAAATGGAACCCTTTAGTTTGTGTTGATCATTCAAGAACCCCACACCAAAGAACACCATTATGGGTTTTTTATGGTGAACATAAAAGCAAATTAACGTCCCCACCATGAAACGCCTCCAAGTAAAAGGAAAGGAGACAGATGAACTGAAGAAGCTTTACAAGAATCTTCAACAATACTGGGACGCCTTAAAGCAATCTAACCCAACAAAACCTTCACGCAAATATTCATCACCTTCAAATAACTCCACAATCAAACCTATAGAACTAGAAAACAACTCTCCAAGATACCTCATGTCCATGCTTCAACAAGATCCTTCAGAGGCACGGATGATGATGATGAGGACTAAAGACGCGGCATCGCAAGAGATACTCCGAGAGCGTTGGGAGGCCATTGAGAGTGGCAAGTTCAAGGGTCGAAGACTTTTTGTTCCTATGGCGGAGGAGGAAGAGGAGTGTGAGAGTGATATGAATCCTAATTATGAAGAAGTGAGGTCAGTGTCTTTCTGTCATTCCAAGGATGAACATGAATCTAGTGGAAGCCAAGGGCAGCAGCAGCAGCAGCAGCATTTTACCCGCGAGTATAGTTATTCATCGTCCACTAATTCACCTTGCTGTCTGTTGGGTTCTTCTGTGGACAAGGACCGGGAACACATGGTGGCAACTGTAGCAGAGACAAGAGTTGTTGCTAATCGAGGAAGCTATGCTGTTTTGTTTGGTGGACTTGCCTTTGCTTTTCTTATATTAGTTGCAATGTGTATGAGTGGTGGATGTGATCATCAAGTCATTCTAGTTCCAACATGAACTGCATGTATTCATTCTTCTTGTTATCGCCAACATGATGATGATGATGCTGTGTAAGTTGTAATTGCTTTGCTTGAGTTAAATGATATGCTGTTACTTGCTCTCTGGGACTTAATGGTTTGGATTTTCCTCAAGTTTTTTCTATGCATCTTTTACTGATTCTGTGATTGAATTTGTACTATATTGACAAAATAAAATGAAGAAATTTGAAATATAGCACCTATGGTGGGGCACGTGCTAAATTCATCCCAATATTTACAACCCGAGAGACAGTTTTCTTTTTCTACGTATCGCAACCACTCATTCCTCCCTCCCTCTCTCTCTCTCTTTCTCTCAAGTCTCAACCCTAAGACATGCATCGCTGTAAATGATCACTGTATTATCACTTGCTTCGTGGTATCTACCATTCTAGCTGCTATACTTGCTCTGGCTATACAAGGTTTACTCTGAATATTATTTTTTTCCCCTGACTTTATATTATCATTTTCTTTGTAACTAGTTGTAGCATATTGTTCCTTTATTTGTTTGAATCCCTTGAAATTTCTATGTAATGATCCAAATACTTTGTTGATGATGTCCTCTTACATTGCCTGTCTTTCATTAATTTACTTTTGGCAATTAAGTGCAACTTGGGTTATGAAGCATGTCCAGAACATAAAAAGCCACTAGACGAGATTTTTCATATACCTACGGACATTTTTAGTAGACATTTGTTCAAACTATAGGTATAAATATTAATGTTAGTCAAACCATAGGTAAAAAGATAGGTGGAACATAGGTAAAATCTATTGACAGTTAAATGGAACTACATCTAATTAAAGGTATATGGACTGTAGATAAAACCTATAATGACAATCAATTATCATTGGTATTCGTCACTCATAATGAACGGATGAACCGACCGTAGATGGATGTACATTTATATATACCTATGGATTTTAAATACATAATTACTGCTTTTGAAAGGTAAATTTATTACATTATACCCATTAACCCTAAAACAAAACATCTTGTACTTCAGATATGTTTAACAAAATACATCCTATATCTTCAGAACAAAAAGATAAATCCTGGCTAGCTAGTTATGTAACTTATATGCTACATTAGAATATATATTCACAACCTGGAACTGAAAATAAACTTTGAAATGTCACTTATCTACGGCAATTAAGAAAATCACTATTTAATATTAGCTTCCACCAATGATAAAGACTTGCATAGGCATAGACCCAACACATCATCCTTGGACACAATCAATAATAAAATGACAACACATTAAAATTTTAATAAACAAAATTTAAAAAATAACAAAGCTATCCTTCCCAAATTTCATTCTCTCATCAGAACCCGTTTCTGCTTCTTCCAACTCCTCTCCCAAGCCATTGCCTGTGCTCACTTCTATCTCCTTATTGCGCAGGCAATGATCACCACGATCAAAATCTTGGTGGAATGAGAATCATAACATTGAAATTAAACTTTTGATTTTCTTTTTTCCACATAATTAATAATTGTTGGCGGTGATATATTACGTAGGACTAGACATGATGGTGATATATGCTACTGTATCATATGCTGAACGGATGTATAATTTCACAATTTTTTGTTTATAAAAAAAATGTGAAAGAAAATAAGTTCGCTTATCAATTTTATTTATAATTTTGAAATACCTTTCCCCGGACAAAAAATAGAGGGATTAAAGGGGTTTCCACGGTCGCAGTCGCTGTGCAACGACGTCGTATGAGAGAGAGAGAGAGAGAGAAATTGTGTGTGTTAGTAAGAGATGGATGAATGACTGAAGGGCGAAAGAAAACCCTGTCGATCTCTGTCAAATTAAAGTAACCACCGAGGCAAACCGTGAGTTCTAAAGGGGAGAGACTTTATGGAGACCGAGGTCGAAAGAAAAAGACATTGCAATGTTCATGTCTCTGAGATTGAGGGATTCTCTGCAACAAGTATCATCGGAGTCAAGGTGGCGGCGAGGTTTGCTAGGCGGAGGCGGCAGCGAGACACAAGTGATGGAAGAAAAAAAACGTTGAGGAGAGAATGATATTTGGGAACAACAACTTTGTTATTATGTTATTTTTATTTATTAAAATTTTAATGTGTTTTCACTTTATGATTGATCGTGTCCAAGGACGATGTGTTGGGTCTGTGCGTATGCAAGTCTTTCTCTCCACCAGAGAATGGTCCCATCCCATGCCACCCTATTCTAACGTTGAAGATTATAGAATAAGTTGTATTTGTAAAAGTTTCTCAAAATCTGCTCGCAGCTTTCAGTTGACTTCTCAACGGGGTGTATATGCATCCCATCATAGGTAGTTACCACGATCTGTTCGTCTCTGGAATGGCGTTGGATTTGTTTCTTGACATTGCAACCTTGATAAGAGCACCTGTAGTAACTTCTGAAACCAGCAAAATAAATTTGGGATGGAAATTAAGCAAGATCAAGACTAATTGCGGAAATTGAAAGGATAATATTTATAATAATGCTAAGTTGCTGTCTAGTATTTTTTTTTTACAATGAAACCTATTTGACTAATTACTTTTTCTCCTTATCCATGTGGGGGTTGAGGCAGAGAACTTATATACACACACACACACACACACACTATACTATAACATAGGTCTGGATATGTGACAAGGCCACAAGCATAACACAACAGTTGTCATTAAGGAAATGATTGAAATGATTTATTGTACAACTAGTAAATTAACTTCGGTACTGAACCTTGGATAAGAAGATTGTTCCAATTCGACCACTAGAAAGTTGGAATATGAAACAACTACTAGTTTTAGGCAAGTAAAAGGTATATTGTTTTTGCTTTTTCTACTAAGATAGATAGTTATATTACATCCCACAAAATGAGTAATCTAATCATGAAGTTCTTCACATGAATCACTCCTCTCACCCACTAAAAAGGGGTTATAATTTTACAAATGAGAAGGAAGCATGCAAATTAAGTCGGTCTTCTGTGAGATCATGCTAATAATTATTGATCTTAAGAAATGTAAAATTGTACATTTTCTTTTCTGTACTCATGAATCTTGTGCAGGAAAGCGACAGTTACACATTAACGTCCGGTTCTGAATTCTGATGAAGAGATATATATATATATATATATATATATATATATATATATATCTCTGTTATCAGGTTTACAAGGTAGCTTATACTACAGACATGCAATCAAAACAAAACTATTAATATAATGAAAGTGAGACAAACCTAGGGAATTTATTGCTTTTGAGCTTCTTTTCCCCGTACTTTCTCCACCGGCACCCATCATCCAGTATATCAATCTGACTTCTTGTTTGAAATACATATCTGTGATGCTTGATAACTTTGCCACCTTTCTGGCTTGACATCTCCTTCTTTTGAGTTTTTAAAACACCTGCCTTGTTAACATGAACCTTAGAGCTGTGAGAAACTTTAAAATCAAATGGAGAAGCAGCTGATGATGTAGATGAACTAGGGAATAAGAAGTGACAAGTAAAACGACAGATAAGGTAGCACTTGAGGGCCGTAGCATAAGTTATATGTTATTATATTGGCTTCATTATACTTTTGGTCCCTCAGGTATTACGATTGTACAATTTTAGTCCCTCAGGTTCTAATTGCGCCAATTTGATCCCCGAGTATCACAATTATACAATTTTGGTCCCCCAAATTTCAATTGCGTCAATTGGATCCCTAAGATATCACAATTATGCAATTTTGGTGCCCAAGTATCACGATTGTGCAATTTTTAACGTCAATAGTCTACGAAGCACATATGGAACTGATTTGACACTTAGTGAGACTAGCTTGACAACTTAAATGTCATTCCTATCGCGCACTTAGTGATGTGTATTTGACCATTAAAGTTGTGAGATGTCAATGATGCCACATAAGAATGTTCCGTAAGCTGTCAAGTTGACCTCATTAAGTATCAAATCAGTGCCACGTGGGCCACGTAGGCTACTAGCGTTAAAAATTACATTATCGTGATATTTAGGAAACCATAATTACACAATCGTGATACCTGAAGGATCAAATTGGCGCAATTGAAACATGAGGGACTAAAACTGCACAATTATAATACTTAGGGGACCCAATTGGCGTAATTAAAATATGAGGGACTAAAATTGTACAATCATAATATCTAGGGGACCAAAAATACAATTAAACCTATTATGTATAATTGAAAAAAAAAAGGTTATGAAGGAGTATGCATATATCCATAGAAGATGAAAAATGAGGGCGGCAAGCAGGTCAACTGGTCAGGTGATCAAGATCTAATTTGTCTGACTAAGAATAAACAAACTAATTCACGTAACAACATACAGTTAACGTGCATGGAATTTCCCCGATAGAAAGGGTCGGGGTGCCGTGAATAACAGGGAATCTTCAAAATATGCAGCACATTATGATTCCAGTTTCATATGTAACGACGACTTTTCAATCGAAACACACAATTTGAAATTAATTTTACCAAACACGTAGTAACAATTTTGGCAACTGGAAAAACGTGCTGTATTATAAAGCGTGACGTGTTATACATATCAATATATTAATGGCCACCATGGGATGGGACACACAACATAGAGTTGGAAACTTGGGATCGTGAATCATGCACGCCGGCAGACACTTGAAATTGCTCTTACATTGGCAATTTGTCAAATAACTATTAAAAATAAGAATGAGCTATATCATATAATCAACTTACACTCCTGACTAGCGAAATTTTAAAAAAATAAAAAAAATCTGTCATTTATAGAACCAGAAAAATAATACTGTAAAAATATTCCAATACAGGAACAGTGTTGTAGTGGCTCAAACCAATGCTTTAGAATGCACTCGTCAATTTAACCACAAAAGCCCTTCTGACACCACTTCTAATTTTAAGATTGGTTCCTCTAGCCTCTACTTTTTATCTTGGGGTCAAGTTTAGCCTCAATCCGTGGAGTATCCTTCCTCGCCCAGGTACTCGTTATATGTTCAAATAGGATATGGCCACAAAAACCCAGGTGAGGTCCCTGTATTCTGGTTCTGGATTAGTACGTGGACCTTAACCGGCTAAAAACTACAGCACAGAAAGAAACATAGCCGGTATATTTGATAGCCCACTAAGAGCATGATCGGGACACATGCATTAAATTTGTTTTACTTGTTTTTCCTCATAAAAAGCTATTTCATAAATAATTATATTGGGCGTCTTGACATTTCAGCTTAAATTATAGAAAAACTTTTTCTTTTGAAAAAAAACTTGTTTTTGATCCATCTAATGGTTAGAATTGTTAGAATTAAACTCCGATTAATGCTTTTATTAATGTGTAATATTATTTAACCTTCATAGAGCCAGTTAGGAAGTGGTTATTGGTAGTTAATTGGTAGTTACCTTTCTGTTTTTACAGTTCTTTTGGTTTCCTAACTCTAGAATAATGATGTGTATATAATACATTCAACAATCAATGAAAGATTCAGATTTCTTGTTTCCAATATCATAACTAGGATTATTGGATTATTTCCATAAGATCAAAGTGAACCTCAAAACTCTCTACCAGATCAAAATTAACTACCAAACAAATATTATGAAACTATACAAATAAGTTTATACAATTTTTCGTAATTTATTATGTAAAACTGATTTTTATATATGCATCATACAAACAAAATAAATTATATATCTTAAAATCAATTTTTAGCAAACATACCCAAATAAAAACATATTCTGATTATAATCAACTAACACAATAATCAATTATACATATAATATATTTTTCTCAGTTGTCTCAAACACACTCTGAATCCTTCTTTTGAGGAAGCTTCTACGTTGCACTTTTTTTTTAAAATGGAGCACACTTGCTTTTCTTTGACCAAATGCATAATAACCAATAGAATTGCTAGCTGATTTCTAATTTTACCCGATCAAACTATATCTGTATTTGCACTTGACCAGTCTAGTATTTGCAATTATATCTACCATTGTATTTGTACATTTTAAATGAAAGTATATTTCTTTTTATGAAAACAACAACTGTGTTCTCCAGAAAATCCCCAAAATCATATAGTTGCATTTTGATTTCTGTTAATAAAGTACATAAAAGATAGTAAAAAAAAATTAAAAAAATAAATATTTATGTATTACAGAAGTAACAAAAAATCAAATCTAAACACAACATAAAAAAATATCAGTACAATACACCAATGTACAGTGTAAATGTGCAAATACATAAAGTTTATTAGACACTATACAAATTGAATATATTTTGATTGCTCAAAATTTTGAGGAACACATGAGTACAAATGAAGCACTCCCATTGGTCCACAAAAAAAGAGCAAGCTTGCACCAATTTTCTAAATGTGCAACATCGACAAAGCCTTCTTTTGAAGGATAACATGGACCCCACTCACAATTCACAACTATACAATAAGACTCTTTTAAATAAGTTTATTTTTAAAATAAGAGGATGTGTGGATAAGATTAAATCTTACTCAAATAACTGTTTTTTTTTTCCTTACCCCTTTCACCCAAAAAAAAAAACAATTGTTTTTTTTATAATAAAAACTATTTTTTAGTAGAAACTGGTATGTCTGGATAAATTGATTAAATTGTAAAGCAACTGTTTTTATGAGAAAAAACTATTTTTAGAGAAGCTAGAAGTTTGAAGCTAATTTAAAAAGTTGTTAGATTATTTTGAAACCAAGAACATTCTTCCAATTTCACCAATGCAAAACTATAACTATCAAATAAATATTATTAAATTATATACAATTAACTTCCTACCTTTTTTTTTTTTATATTTTACTATTCAAAAGTGATTTTTTTATACAATTTAAACGAAACAGATTATCTTAAAATCGCTTTTCTACAAACACATCTATATATTACCGGATGTAAAGTTATAACTATAGTTAGTTTTAGTTAGTTATTTAACTAACTTGGTTAGTTAGTTGTAAGTTGTAGTAATCAGTTAGTTTCTTTATTGCATATAAGTTTGTTTTCCCTTTCTCTGTAATTCAGTTTTTGATAATTCATTCAATGAAGGAATTATTTTCCTCTCACTTCTTCAATACTAAGATTGTATCTGAGCTCAATTTTTGAGCTTTGGTTCCTACTGTTCATTCCATCCTCCGATTTCTTGATTCTTTTATCTCATTTTCTTCTTCCTTTGATCGATTTCTAGATTCACTCTTCAGTAAAGATTCTTCGCCCTATAAATGGCGAACTAGAGCTTTCAAATGTATGCAGATTATGCTACAAATAATTCAAATCCTTATTATCTTCATCCAAGCGAAAAACCTTCACTTGTTCTAGTTACTCTGCTGCTAGATGGCAACAAGAATTTTCAAGCATGGATTCGGTCAATGAAGGTTGCACTTGTCTCCAAGAACAAGATCACATTTGTGGATGGAAGCATTCATCCTCTTGCTACCACCGATCCATTCTATCAAATATAAAATCGATTCTATAATAATCGATTATAATAATAATAATTGATTATAACAAAAATTGATTATGCATGTAATTGATTATCAAAATAATAAATTTTTCATAACTAATCTAAACACATACTAAGTCATGAGGCGCTATCACATAATAGACTAATTTTTTGTATTGGGCTCTTGAGGCTTAAGTGAGAATATGGAGCCAATTAAACCAGGCTAAACTCGAAGCGGTTATACATCAGGCCTATTTTGTGGAATGCAAACTCAGCTCAAATACCTTTTGGGCAGAATGGGTTGCAGGACAGGAGGGTATGGAAGAAGGGTGTTGTTTTTTACACCACTAAAATTTTTTATACACCACAAATCTCATTTTAAATTTTTTCATTTCCTTTGAATAACCCTATCTCTTGACTATCTTTTTTTCTATACTTATCGGAATTAATTAAGTTTCCGAATACAAATTGGCGCTGTTGGGTTTGGATTCTGAAATCAATTGTAGAGGACTTGATTTGTCAATAGCAAGAAAGAAGAAAAAGAAGAAGAGGTTATGGGTGGAGCTCAAGCTATGAAAAGAATCCCTCACATCAAGTTCCCCTAGAGACATCTCAAGTCCTCTGGTTCTGCATCTGAGACTCAAGCTTCGTCTTCAGCAAATGATGCTAATTTATCATTCTTTTCAAGTTCAAAAGCTTCAACATCAGTTGGAGGGAAGGCCTCTCTTCAGCCCAAAAGAACTCTCGTGTCCAATGAGGAGATTAGGCAATTTTGTTTGATGGCTGCTTCTAATCGAGTGTTCCAAAACTATCATTGCTATAACACATGATAACTCGCTCCACAAATGTGGCTCTGATTCAAACTGGAGTCCTTTTTGAACTTCTTTTTGTGTGGCTCGTGTTCATGAAATTCACCATTGATGGTTCCTTTTTTCTTTGCATCCTAATTCAAAATTTCAATAATGGAATATGAATAGGATTGAATTGAAAATCATGTTTTTTTACGCTTAAAAAAAAGTTTCCAAAATACAAAACCTTATACTATTGGAAACTTAATTCCAAGATACCAAACTTTGTTTATTTTTATTTATCGGAACCATATTTTTGGAGAATAGATGTATTTTTAACTAATATATTAGATTTGCGTCTTTTGATTAATTCTGGAACTAGTTTCGAAATGGAAGTGGTTTTCGGTAGAGAAAATATTTGAAGGAAGATGATAATAGAGGAAGAAAAATATATAGGGAGAATAGGATGAAGTTAAAATGGAGGACTATTTTAGGGCAAGGAAAAAAATGTAAAGTGAGATTTATGATGTATTATAAATTTTAATGGTTTAAAAAACAACATCCCTCGGAAGAAACCCGCATCATATTTAAGTGGGCCCATAGTATACTTCATGGGGGGCTCCGCACGGCACCGTTCCTTTTCCTTGCATGTCCAATCAAATAATTTTTACCATGGTATGTTTTACTTTTATCTGACAACCAGCGGCATTTCAGCCTCTTTAACATGTCATGTATGTATGCTTCACCTATATGAGAAAAGACCGAAACACAAACATATATTGCTTTGCTCTTCTTTTGTTCTTAACAATGAATTAGAAAAAAGACACACTTGTCATGTCTGGAAGTGGATCCGCAGAGTTTCAAAAGGAGCTGCATCTTGTGCAGTTAAAGATCCGAGGGATGGTATTTAGTGAATAAATTTTATTCTTTAAATTTTTCTTATTTAAAAAGTAATTTAATATCTATGGAAATGTTTGTTTCAAGATTTGGAATTATATTTTCTCAACAATGTTATAATCTTATATTTTGAAAAATATGTTTGGCAGCATTTAAAATTCTTGAGAATCTTTTATGAAATTTCTAGAAATAACTTAGTTTGCTTTATCTAAGATGTACCTCCTTTGAATATATATCATAATTCTCAAATAAAATATTATTAAAATATTAATTTCAATACAATTGAGAAAAATAAAATAAAAATATAAGTGATTATCATACCGAAATTATAAAATATATTTTATATATTTTTAATGATTTTAAATACATTTTTAATTATTTTTTATAATTATGACCTATACTTTATGGCATTGGTACGATATTAACTATAAAATTTATTATTTAATAAAATTAGGATTATAAATGATAAAAAATGAGATAAAAATCAATAGTTCATGTAGTAATATTTTTTTTGGTTATTAAAAAGAAAAAATATTAAAATAAGAAAGTCGAGTTATGGGATGGAAAGTGGGACTTAATAGTGGTATATGAGTATTTAGGTGATTTTTTGCTATTGTCTTTATCTTTATGTCACGGGAATGAACTTTCCTAACAATATCCCTCCGAAATCAAAATTTACTAGAATATTGGAATAACTCTTTTTCCGGAACAATTGATTCCTAGAAATATTTTTTAAATTAGTAAAAAAAAAATAGAGAACTATTTAAAAAATAGAGAAATATTTTTTAAATTAGTAAAAAAAAAAATAGAGAAATATTTTTTAAAAGATCAAACAAACATGAGAATATTATATTTCCACTCTAATATTCTCATGAAATCTCAACATAACTTGAAACAAACGGGTTCTCTCCAATTAACATGCTATTGGTTTGAGTGGTAATGAACTTGAACCCTTTAAGTAAGTGATTAGGAATTCGATCCTTGACTCTTATATAAGAAGAAAATCTGATTGAAAGAGATCAATCGTTAAATATCATCAGATATCTTGAACGATTAGTCTTTGCAGTTCTGCAGGAAGGACCTCGGGAGATTAAAAAAAACACGTTAGGTGCAAATAAATGCATAAGATTCTGATCAGTCATATGTGCGCCTGAAGTGATTGATTGAAAATTTGAATTGATTGATCCCTAAAATGATGTTTTCCTCAATTTTTTTACTTTTGTACATATTACTAATAATATAATCATTTTTACCGATTGCCACCCAACACCATCACCACCGCTCATCATTTAGGGTGTATTTAGGTATACAGCTTATTTAATCACTTATGTAATAAGTTCTTTTTTAAATAAGCTAAAAACAGCTTATTTTTATAAGCTTCTCTGATAAACTTATGGAAATAAGCTAAAAACAGCTTATGAAAAGATCATAAACTATTTATATAAGTTTAATTCCATAAGAAGCTTTCCATAAACTTTTCCAAAAGCATCCTTAGATCGATTCAACCACTCCCACAACCATCATATATGTTAATCTAATATTCATAGCCAAGTCTAAGGAGCTCGTCAACTCTCTAGTCTCTCTACTCATGCTAACTATTAAGTATGTGTTTTCGAAAGACTGAATGTTTGGATTTCAACGGTTTTTCTCTTAAAAAAATCTATTTTATATAAAATCAATGTGTTTGAGCTTTTAGCTTAAATTTTAAAAAAGCTTTTTTTATAAATAAAAAAGCTGTTTTTGTGTATCCAATGTTAAAAGACCGTTGAATTATTCAATTTTGATTATTTATGTGTTCTTCTCCATCTTATCCTTTCATTCTCGTGACTTTTTTTTTCTCTCTTTTTGGGTTTGCATGTCAATTTTTTTAATAAGCTAAATAAAATATTAAAGAGGGTATAGTGGATGCTCTAACTCATATACAAAAAGATCCAAATAAAAAGTAAATAAAGTGGCATATGCAAAAGCATCATAATGAGGAAAGTAAATCCCTTATGTTTGTTTGTCAATTTTATCTCAATTTTCACGTTAGAGCCATGGTTTTTTCTTTGCAACCAGTTTTTAAATTTTTTCTTTCCTAGCAACGAATTTTCATTTTTAATGTTTTTTTTTCTGATAACTGAATTTCTAAGATGATAAAATATAAAAAATAAACATTTTTAACATGTTTTAATGTTAAAAAAACATCAACTATTTTATATATATATATATATATATATATATATATATAATTTCATACTCTTTTTGATAATTTATTATATAAAAGTTATTTTTTTTACATAATCTAAGCGAAATAGATTCTCTTAAAATCGTTTTTCAACAAACACACCTAAATAAAAACAGATTCTGATTATAATCGATTATCACAATAACCGATTATACATATAATTGATTATCAGCATAATCTATTTTTTTCAACTTTCTCAAACATACTCTAAACTTTTTTTCTAATAGGAAAAACTATAATTAATAAATGAAAAAATTACATAACGGGGTGTGCAATATGTACATACTGAAAAGTGAAGTTTTTCTTCACATAAGATGGCATAAACCTGTTCGAGGCTAAGTGGAATAAATAGAAAGGGTATATGAGAATACAAGGTCCTATGCTAGTGAATTGAGTGTCAGTCCCCTCTCATTGATGCGTTGCCTGCTTCTTATATCTTCCCAAGGTACATGAGATGTGTCACTTTATTACCAGTAATGTATCCTAATTTATTGGGCTGGAGCCTTATAGAGCCTCTTTCAATGAATTATGTCTTTAAATGGGTGCCCTACCAAATATGTAGGAACAAAACCAGTAACCCACCATAAGGTAGAAAAAAGAATGCGGAACACTCAGCCCCAAACCAAGTGCACCTTAGTTGTATCTTTCAATGTATTCTGATTAAGTTTTTGCCCCTGAAAACGATACCGTTGATGAAAGGAGCATTAGCATTTCCATTTAAGTGGGCCAACCAGGTCCTCCTGCTCCTTGGATGGTGGTCGCATATATGTTTGATTGGACGATAATTTTATTATTGTATGTGATTTCTAATTTCTAATGTGTAATATAATATGAAACGCATACATAGTATAGTACTGATGATGCAAAACAAAGACGCGACAAAGATTGATCTGTCTATTGGATGGCGTTACAACTTAAGAAAGACTGATTTTGACGGGTCAGCCGATCGAAATGGTGAACGACCTACACTGCTCCTTGCTGGTTTCCACATTCCTCTAACAACCTGTTTCGAGATGCTTAACCTTATAAATAACAATTATTTTGGACAAATATACCTCATCAGGAGCAGCATATTTCTGGCAACAGGCCTTCCAGTTGGGGATGGGCCCAACACTGAGGCCCAAATTCTCTTCAACTGTTTCCTTCCTGTTAGTTGGTCTCTGTGCACTGCCCTGACAGATCATATGAAATGCGCTAGATTTTGTCCACTTGAATAAGATTTGTGCACGACCAAAGAAAAAAAAAGAATGGATTTGTGGTGATAAAAAATGGGGCGGGACTAAGGGGACACCGCTGTTTTTTATGACCGTAACTATACTTCTAAAGCTATTTGTTGCATATATAATTTAAGCGGTAGCTGTCATCGGCCACGTAGCACATAATTAACTTCAGGTTGAAGTAAGGTGCAGATGTATAGTCATGTTTTCTCTTTTTTGTAAATGTGGTATAGTCAATTTTATGATGAGATTTATGCATAATTGTTCATTTAGTGATGATTTTGATCGATGATGATGATATCAGACAAACCCACATGAGGAGGGCAACGCCGCCTTCACGGGCCAAACCAGTGTGGGTTTGTTTTGTATTTGAAAAGAGATTACCTCCATCCAATGTTTTCTCATGGATCCTGGAAGCTTAATTACAGTGCTATATGGGATTCGTTTTCAAACGGCAGCTAAATGATTAAGCTTCCCAGTTTGCTATATTTTACTATTCATTTGCATTGGCGTTAATTTGAGCCTTCTGTTTCTGCATAAAACTCCCATGACTGGTTTATAATTAATGCCCTTTAATTAATATTATGATCTGAAATTGTTGAAACCTTGATGCACACTGAATTAAGCTGACCTTATATGTAGCTACTTTAGTTTCACTGTGGTTGAATCTGGTCTTCAGCACAATTAGATACAATCCAATACGGGCAACAAAAGTATACAGGATGCCCAGGTTGCTATATGTGCACAGGTCCCATTCTTTTCTTTTTTGATGGCTGATGTTAATAAGTTAATTGTTATGTTAGTTTTTTTTCTCCTTTGTTAAGATTTGAATCCAATCTTCCAGCTCCTTATATGCCCTTAGCTCAAACCAATTGAGTTATCCCATTCGATTCTATTTTATGATATTTGGTGGGAAGGGGTCAGGACGGAAAAAGTCTAGAACATGATATATGCTAGTGTCACAAATGATTTTGTATTGTTTATAAATAAAAAGTATATTGATTAAGAGTATAAAAAATACTCTAATCCCTATATAAAAGAACAAGAAAAGAAAGCAATAAGGGTAATATAAATCACATACCGCCATAGAAGAACATTATATCTTTTACAAAAACCTTAGCAGAAAAACAAAGGAAAGAAAAACCCATCAAAAAACCCCAACACCTATCTCCGGAGGCCCATCGATGATCATTCCAATGATAACCCCTGAATTGTACTTGCACTTTAATTAGTTCTTAATTATAACTTGCGTTTGATATTTACCACCGTATATAAGTTGTGTTTGATATTTCTGGTCCCTGACCTATACTCAGCCCATCTAATTTGTGGATAGAGATCTTCTGTTTCTTGTTCTTTTTCTTAACCCTCACTTATATTTTACCACTTCAATTAAAAATGACATTGATTTCCTTTATCAGTTTATAAAGAGTTAACACGTACAGTCACTTTTTCCCTGTAGATACGCTCGTCGTTTTGGGTTAAATAAACTAATTAACAACTAAGGAGTTCTGAAAAGTGTCTGGTATTGATTAATGCAATTGAATCATTGATGGGGCTTAGTATGTGTAAGCGTACCAATTATGTATTTACAGGCTGATTATTATATATGTAATGTAATACAGCACTTTGTACGTCAAATCAAAAGTCATGTCGCACTCGATCGCATGCATCAAATACGTTCTTCGTGTTAGATTTAATCTCAATAATTATATACAAGGCATGCTATCATAATTCTTTATTGCGGAAACATAATAACCATATATATAGCATGCATCTCTATTATCAAGAACAACTAAAACTTGATATCCTTAGGATCTACAACATGTTGATTTATCAAAGATATTAGAAATACCTAGATCCAGCATATGATCCTGAACTCAACGTTCTTCAAAAGGATGAACTTGATCACCAACCTTCACGAATGGAGGGCGGTAATCCTGAAATGCAGAGAAGGGGAGAAAAGAGAGAGACGGGTAATGTACACCCGTTGGCTTGTGGTTCTTCCTCAACCGGGACTCCTTATGCCTTAGTCGCTCTTCAGATGGGGAGAAGAGACGGTATGCTCTATATGTTTCCGGTGTATTGGGGATCATAGCCTATATATAGAGTGATGGCCAATTAGGGTTCCCATTATTCCGAAATGGGCCATCAATGACATCCACTCATATTTAGTCCATATCAATTAACTAATTTATTATCAAATCAGAAATTTAATTAGCCTTATCACTTAATTTGATCACATATCAATTAAGGCTCCTAATTGATAAATAGCTAATATAATTAATAAACGATATCTGCCCACATTATGACATTGGAATATAATTAAATACAAAATATTCCAACAATCTCCCACTTGGGCAATATATCGTAATAATTATATCAGAATTCTTTAGGCGCGCATCCGAATGCTATTTATCTTTAAATTTCCCCTTTACAATCTGGTCCACCTCATACATCAACAATGGGACCACCGCGGCTATCGTCACTAACGTCTATTGTGACTAAACCCCGACGACCACCACATCAATGCACTAAATGACATAGATCGATATGGATGAGTGTCATGAAAATTTCATGCAATGTGATCTCTGAATCATGCCTATTTCCAACTGGTCCAACTTAAGTCTTTAGTGAGATCAATTTTGCAAAAATTTAATTTTGCAAACCAAAGTCCTTAATGTGTAAATAAATTTTACACACAACAAGATACAAACAAGTTCATAATGAACTCATAAACATAACTTTATTTCTGCAGAAAATCCGAAATAACAAAAGGTTTGTATCTCAAATATAAAACACAAATAGAGACTCCCACTAAACTAAGGCATCCTCAGTGACAACACCCATATGAGCAACATGCTCGTGAAAAAACCTTAGGTGTTAAGCCTTTAGTTAGTGGATCTGCTAGCATAGAATTTGTCTCTATGTGCTCCATAGAAAACTATTTTTCCTGAACTCTTTCTTAACTACAAGATACTTGATGTCGATGAACTTCGACTTTTGTAGAACTTATGTTGTTGTTGAAGTACAATATGACTGACTTATTTGTCACAACATGACTTGAGTGGTATTTCAATATCTTTTACTAAATGCAACCAAGTGACAAAAATTACTCCAGTCATATCCCATAGTCGGATGCCTACTATCTTGGCATCCTGTAAAATCGGAGTCATAATTTCTCATGATCTCTAAACTGTCAGATCTCCGATATGTGAGCATATGCCTTTTTGTTCTCTTTAAATATCTCACATTCCTTATGGTTGCTTTTCCAATAATCCTTGAATTGCTCAAGTATCTGCCTAATAATCCTACTATGTACGCTATTTCCGGATGCGCACAAACTTGAGCATACATCAGACTTCCCACAGCCGAAGCATAGGGAATCTTTTGCATTTCCTGAATTTCCAGATTTTCATAGGGGCATTTAATTGAGACTAAAATGTCTCCCTTAGTGACCGAGGTATCTCCTGATTTACTATCTTTCATGTCGAATCTATCCAAAACTATATCGATATAGCTCTTTTGTGATAACCCAAAAATACCTCGAGAATGATCTCTAAGTATCGAATTCCTAAGACAAAAGAAGCGTCCCCAAGATCTTTCACCACAAAATTCTTTGTCAGAAATTTCTTGGTTTCGCGCTATAAGCCTATATCGTTCTTGGCTAGCATAATATCAACATATAATACCAGAAATATGAACTTACTCCCACTGAACTTGTAATACCCACAGTTGTCCTCGATATTCATCTCGAAACCAAATGAGACAATCTCTTGATGGGACTTATGGTATCACTAACGAGACGTCTTCTCTAGCCCATAGATAGATTCCATCAATTTTCAAACCATCTTCTCTGTGTCTTTCGACACAAAGTTTCCCGGTTTGTATTATATACATTTGTTTCATCAATGTTGCCATTGAGAAACACCGTCTTGACATCCATCTCGTGAAGCTCCAAATTATAATAAGCAACGTGAGCCATGATTGTCCTTAAAAGAGTCATTCAATGATACTGAAGAGAATGTCTCTTTACAAGCAATCCTTTCTTTTGAGTTTAGCCTTTTGTCACTAGACAAAACTTTGTAACTCTCCATATTACCCTTTGACACCTTCAAGTAACAGGATAAGTTTCAAACCTTATTGTCTAGCTTGAGCTTGTACTCATACCTTCAATCCACTTTTCCGAATAGAAACGTCATATGGTTTGATGGGAGTTGATAGAATCTTCTTCCATTATACCATTTACCTTATGTTCCTAGATAAATACTATATAATTATCCAAAGTAGTATTCACTATTTCTTTAGTGGATCATGGCAAAAGGCATCGGCTCTTGATGCTCTAGTTCTTGAGGGTGTTGAGTTTGACATTCAGGAATAATTTCCTTATCTTGAATGGGAAGAATAACAACAATATCCTCACAAGGATCCAAATTTGCTACACTAATAGCAACTGTATGAATTGGTTTAAGGATAAGAACCAATTCTTCCTCAAAGATATTGTCTTTAATCTTATCTCCCCCCAAACTCAATATCCTCAAAGAACTAGTCAGTTCCTGTCTCAAGGTTTCTTTAATTTGGGATTATCAAATTCACATACCCCTTTGACCTTTCAGAGTATCAATAAGGTTGCCGCTGCGCTCACTATTAGGGGGCTCCAATTTCCTTCGCAAGACTCAAAAGGTTTTGCCTTAGTTGGATGTTCCCATACTTGAAAGTGATTGGTCGGTTACTTTAGTTGGTACTCTGTTAAGCATTTAAGCTGCAATCTTTAGTGTTACTCCTATAGTTACTCTGATAAGGTAGAATGACTAATCATACTCCTCACCATACCTTTAAGAGTTATTACTAGGACTTAACTATATTCTTGATAGCCATGTTCTAATCTATTTAACTTTAATGCATTTAATACAAACAATAAAATTTATAAGGCCAATGGAATCATGGATTCCCTCATACAAGTTGCTCAACTCTATTTATAGAGATGTGCCCTGAATGTTTGTATCATAGCACTCCTTGATTTCACTATAACTTTACACTTAGTGTCATATGATTCCTCACTCAATGTTTTAAAACAAGAGGTTTCAATACCAAGCAATTATAGTATGTCCAACCCATAGCTTTACTGGTTCCTGCAATGTTTGAATTTTAAAAGACAAATTGAATCCATCGTTTCTAGATAAACAAAATTATCCAGATTTGTTCAATAAGAAACTAAAACCAAATTTCATCTAAATGATGACTAAATCAAAATGTCTTTTAATTCCAAATATTCACCAGTGACAAAAACCTGAAACGTCAATAGGCTTATCCTTTACTGATTTTGGTCAACTCCAATATGGATGCATCTTTCAGCATCACTTGGCCTTCATCAGTTCAGACAATCCTTTATAGGCATACCAAACATGATATTTGGGACATTTCTTCTTTAGTATCCCGATGTCCTTATAAAAGAAATAATTGTGACCCTAGTTATTTCTTTTGAGACGGGCCCTTAGCAGCTTTATCCTTAATTTTCTTTTGTTAGCCCTTATCTTTAGAGATATTTATCGAATGAGCACTATTTGTCGTCTCTTATTTCATTGTTTCCTTTCTTGCACACCTTATGAAATGAATCCATTCAGATATCATTTCTCTTTATAACAGCTATAAGCTGACTTAAACGGACTAAATTGTGCACGAAGGAATACTAAATACTAAATGCATGGGCAAGTCGTTAGACAACCCACGTTTTAGCGCCTTAAGTTTATGAGCAAGATTGGACACTCCTATAACGTGCTCCTTATATTTCCTTTTCTTTATACTTAATGAAAATCTAGCTCTCCAATGAGTGCTTGTTTTCGTCTTTATTGCTTTCAGAAAGTACTTTTTAACTTCAGCAAGGAAATCTCAGGCATTAATTATGCCATCCAAAATAATGCCCCTAAAGGTTTCTGGAATATCGACCTTTATGATCAAAAGACCCATGCAATGGGAGCAGTCCCACTTGCTATACTTGATCCTCTCTTCAGAGAAACTGGATTGTAAGAGAAGGTGGTTTTCTCCATCCTTATGTAAGGTCGAGATCCAAGAACAATATTAATGTTCTCCTTTCAATTCCAAAAATTAGTCAGAACTTTTTGAGAATCGAAATTGAATTAAATCAGCATATACATAAGTAACATTAGCTTAAAGAGAACATAAGTACCGTAAAGATACTCACCAAAATACCTTGTGCACCATTAATATTAAGTCTTTGGACAATAACGTTAATTGCTAGTGGTATTTTATTTTAATGATCAAACACTGGTGATATTTTCTGTCAAACAACAACTATCTTTGGATACTTTGTTATTCACATGAAAAGGATCTTTATAATCACTATGTGTTTACCATCACAGGTGTGAATGCAACCCTGCCACATATTAACCTTCCTTTGGGCCGATTAATATCCGCATGGATGTACACTCACATAATCTTTAATATTTCTTTTGAGTGATTTCCACTAGAGAGGTCACCTTGGCGACTTCATGCTTTAATCGACTCACTCAAAATCCAAATTGGCAAATTGAAGACCCAAACAAGATACCAAGCGCACCATCAATTCCCAATCTTCGGATTGTAAGAATTAACTGCTAGGGGTACTCTCAACGTAATGATCAAATATTGGTGATAAATCCTGTCAAATAATGGTCACCTTCGGGCATCCCATTATCCACATGGAAAATACTTTATAATCACCACACATTTACCATCATAAGTATGTAATTATCCGGCCAAGTTGTGCCTTCCTTCGGGCCGACAACAACTCGCATGAATAATTTCATACTACATCTTTTGTAAATCCAATTGAATCAAATTTACGCAACAGAGGTTACTTTGGCAACATGTTGTTTCAACCAACTCAACCAAAATTACCAGACAATTTTATTAAAATAGGGGGTCCCGAATTTGTCATATTCACACTAAAAACATGGAAACCTTAATGTTTAGTGTGAAAAGAACCTTTAAAAAAAAAAAATTTCTAATACATGAATTTTCCGAATAGGTGGTTCTATAGTTCTAACTTTGGTCCTTAGAGTCTGGACTTATTTCGAAATATTACACACAACCATAGGTAAACTATTAGAAGTGGCAATACCCTCGAAATGAATCACTCTAAGTTAGGCCTTCGTGATAACCAAACAGGATGTACATCCAGAAGGCTACCACTACTCAACCTCTTCCCTATCTCAAGTTGCACTCAAGCCCGGGTTTAGGGTCTCCCTCATAAGTATGTGAGAAAAGTATAACAAATACATTGCTCAACACAGTGAGACCATAAAACAATATGGAAAAGCCAGTCTTTTCCCATTCATCTTTATATAATATATATACAAGATTGACATCCAATCCTAGATTATTATGATTACGTGAAACAAAAAAAAATTTCAATCAAGAAACATTAATCACGTAAAAAAAAAAAATATATCATCATCAATTCATATATTCAAAGATTGAAAAACCAAGATAGATATATTATTTTTAACCAAAAGAACCATGAATGAAAGAAACCTTATGAATCAAACTTTCCAGATTCACTTTCCAAACTTTCACCAAAGATCGAAAATTGATTATAATTTATTAATACAGAATCCTGGATTCCGATTTCGAAAGAAGAAGAAAATTTGGATCACGTACTAGAAGTATATATATTTAATACCACGTGCCAATTAAAAAAAAATATTTCCTTTCAAAATTCCTAATTTTCAAAATTAGGATTCATACAAATAATCCCAATAAATCAAACATGAAGACCGCTCTGATACCACTTGTTAGATTTAATCTCAATAATCATATACAAGGCATGCTATCATAATTCTTTATTGCGGAAATATAATAACCATATATATAGCATGCATCTCTATTATCAAGAACAACTAAAACTTGATATCCTTAGGATCTACAACATGTTGATTTATCAAAGATATTAGAAATACCTAGATCCAGCATATGATCCTGAACTCAACGTTCTTCAAAAGGATGAACTTGATCACCAACCTTCACGAATGGAGGGCGGTAATCCTGAAACGCAGAGAAGGGGAGAAAAGAGAGAGACGGGTAATGTACACCCGTTGGCTTGTGGTTCTTCCTCAACCGGGACTCCTTATGCCTTAGTCGCTCTTCAGATGGGGAGAAGAGACGGTATGCTCTATTGTTTCCGGTGTATTGGGGATCATAGCCTATATATAGGGTGATGGCCAATTAGGGTTCCTATTATTCCGAAATGGGCCATCAATGACATCCACTCATATTTAGTCCATATCAATTAACTAATTTATTATCAAATCAGAAATTTAATTAGCCTTATCACTTAATTTGATCACATATCAATTAAGGCTCCTAATTGATAAATAGCTAATATAATTAATAAACGATATCTGCCCATATTATGACATTGAAATATAATTAAATACAAAATATTCCAACACTTGGATCCCCTACCAGTCCATGGCTTATCTTGTGATTTATGCTTTATGAATCGGAGCCAACAATGTTGCTTCCAAATCCACCAATTCCCCTTATCCCTTCCCACCATATCCACCATTCACGTCATGGGCTCTTGGCGTAGCTCGTCCTTAAGTCAACTTTATTGTCCTCCCATTTGAAAATTTCGGATAACACTTTTGTCATGTTTTATTTGTATGATCGTAAGTTATGATTCATGACGTCAATTTTGGATAACTATCTACCTATTCGTTGTTAGTTAGGAATTCAATCAGAGTTTTCTTCCGTTTGATATGTTATGTGGGAAAAGAATGAAATGATCATATGATGTGATCAAAAGTTATCCGGATTTTCTTGATTAGTCTTCACAAGAAGAATTTGGAGGAGGAGCCAATATTCTTTCTAGCAAGTCCCCTGCAGTTTTCTCCAATTTTTCCTTCAAATATGATAATAAGTTGCATTATTATTCTGGCTAAACCGGAGCAAAGTTCAGTTAAGTATGCCACGTGTTCAACAATTTGAGCATTGAAATCATACTGTTCTTCAAGTGCAGGGGCAATTAATAAAACGCAAGATAAGATGATGAATTAGGTTGTACTTTGTCTTTAAATGGAACTCTCGGTCTCTATTTGATAATCATGGTAGCGAGGGCCTCCATTCAAGTTAGGTACATCTCCTAAAACAAGTTATCTGATTTTATTATAATGAACACACCTTTTATCATTGCTGTGAAGAAAAATTAAGACATTCACCAACCCATCCCAACCTTGCAGCAAATGCACTCTTAACCTTAAACCTACCCTCTTCCCTAGGCTTCCCGTATTGATACCGGCCAATGATACCAACAACAAAATAAGAATCTTTATCTTTAAAACAAAAAAAAAAAAAATTAAGATCATATATATACTTGTTTTTCTATACTTTTTTTCATTTTTATTTATTAATTTTTAATATATTGTTCCTTTTGAGGAACTTTTTTACGAAAGCAATAAAATATCTTTTTTAAAATTTATTTATCACTAATAGCAGATATCTTTATTGCAACTTGAAATGAATATGTCAGTTACAATTGGTTGATATTTTTGTGTTTTATATTAATAATTCAAAGAGATATAAACTTTGTTTCACGTCAGATTCTTTTCTTGTGGCGCTTTTTAAAAAGGTATCATGTCAATATATTATTTAAGTGATATGAAACCTACAAACAGATCGTTAATAGTATTGGATATTCTGAATAAACCTCTGCATGTGATTCCAGTACCAATGTTTTGATTGGGGCTGGTGATAAGAATGCTGAAGCACATGGTAACCATCAACCCCTGCAACTTTGTGTTCCCTGCTACCAAATACGTAAATGAAGTTTTGACAAGCCATGTCTCCATCTGTAGGACCCTCAACTTATGATCCTAGCTCCTTGCAATTCTACGGCCCTTAATTAATTTGTTAATTCCCCAATGGATGTGGAAAAGCCTCAACACAGTCAACGTACTGATTTTGCAATACATAGCTTATAATTAAGTGATAAATAAATAATCACCAAAAAATGATAAATAAATAAATATCGAGCATTTACTCCCTTTCCCAAATGGCTTGTCACTGTGAAGCGATAAAGATGAAACTGAAGGGGCTAGGTTGGCTGGAACGTTAATAAAAAGAAACTTTTCTGTAAATTTAAAGCAAACAAGTTGGTACACTAAACTAATCACAGTATATTCATTTAGCTTTTTTTTAAAAAAAAAATATAGTTCTATCAATATGCAAGATTTTTTTCGTTGTTACAAAAGGAAAATATAACTCATTATCGCTCTATACGATAAAAACTAATTGATAGTGGATAAATTAGTTGTTACCGAGTAAGTTAGTTGATTGATTTGAAGTGTTAAATTAGGTGAATTCTCTAATACCTCAAGTGTAACTTATCCTATCTAAGTGGTCCAATTAAATGGTGATAATCATTTGACTTGAACCATTAATATGACCATTTAATTGAGGTGGCATATTCTGATTGGACAGAATAATTTTTACCCTAAAATTATTAGAGGTACCAGAAAAAGCATCGTTAAATTAATAAAAGGTGTATTCTCTGATACCCCCAATAATTTTGGGATAAAAATTACTGTATCAAATCAGAATGCTTCACCTCAAGTAAATAAGTTATATTAGTGAGTCAATTAAAAATACCTAAAATTACAAGTTTATATGTTTTTTTATAGAAATTATATATATATATATATATATATATATATATATATATATATATATATATATATATATATATAGATGTTATTTATTTTCAAATAATTGTCACTTTTAATACTTTAATTTATTTTAAATTATTTATTATCTCAAAAATTAAAATACTACTTTTTTAATTTATTTTAAATTTTATTTATTTTTAATAAATAAAATGAGATTTATAAATAAAAGAAGATAAAAAATAAATTTAATTAAAATAGTAAGAATAAAATGTTAGAATTTTTTATCCTTTAGTAAGTAAAATAAAAATCCGATTCCCTAATTTTTTTTAAATAAAATAGGGTTTTTTTATTTACAGTAGAATAAATGAATAATTTAATTAAAATAGTAAAGATAAAATTATGAAAAAAAATAATAATAAAATATAAATTATAAGATCAAACACTATTTCAAATAATATATAACATATATAAAAATACTATAAACTAATGATATTAAATTATTTATTAAATACCGCTACTTTCATTAAACCAATTAATTTATCCGCAATTAGTTACTGACTCGACTTTGTCAATTGGAATTCTGCAACGTGAATGGTATGCAGGCTCGCAATAAAAAATCAGAATGAGTTGTGCAGCGACAACTTTTATAATATGTCTGATGCACTTTTAATAAAAAATGTGAATGTGGTCACAGTCATATTAAGATGGCAAGATTTCTTTTTTAGTACAAGGTTTTTCACTGATATTGCTATGATATTAATATTATGTGATAAATAAATATCACAATTACTTGTCCTTTTAAAAAATAAGAAGTACTACCAACATTTTTTTTTAAAAATTATTTCTTGTATTTCAATCAATTTATATTAATAAGTTTTTTTTAATCAAGGAGTGTAGTGGTTGATGAATAATAGCAACTATTCAACTGTATAATTTAAATAGGAGTATTTTAGCCAAAGAGTATCATTTTATTATAAAAAAGGAATGCTGACCAATACCTTAAAAGCACTGGTTAAGGAATCATCAAAGATAGAAATTGTATATTAAAAGTGATATATTCAATACATTGATCATCCTAAAGTCATATTTTCCAATAAAAAATTTCTATTTTTGTATTCCTTAAACAATGCTCTTAAAGTACTTACTAACAAGATCCTTGTAAAAATTAATAAATTTAATTATTTTCTTAAGAGATATACATAATTAAATGGGATAAATAAAATGAGAGTGATAGAGTACGTATTTGGATACAGCCGAAGGGTTCAAAACGTGAAACCACTTTGCTCGTGTTTTAATGGTTTATTACATTTTTGTTTCGGTGTTTTAATGTTTTAGTAATTACTATTCCTACTGTCTCATTATATATGTTATATTTATAAAAAATTATCTCAAAATATAAATTATTTTCTATTTTTAATGTAATATTAAATTTTTCTACCAATTGTATCATTAAGTACTCTATTTTGCATTTATGATAATAGTTAATATATCAATGATTAATGAGGTTAATTTAGTAAAATTATCACTCTTTTTCTTTCATTTATTGTTATTTTTTAAATTGTGTGATTTAGTCAAATAGGACATACTACTCCGAACCTAAATATAAGCAAAAAAACTAACTTCACATGTATTAAGAAAGTTAGTTAGATTAGTTTAATTGTCTTGATTTGTGTAAAAAATAAGTTATAGTTATTAAACTATCATTTCTTGGATGTGTATAATTCTCTTGGAAATTGTGTCTTGAGAGTGTATAATGCTCTTGAAAAAAAATTAATTAAAGGATATTTTTGAAACACTAATATTAAATAAGATTGATTTAATTGATTTTTTTTAATATTTGAGTCCAAAAAATTTAAATATCATTTTTTTATATGTATGGATCGGGAGGGAAATATATATTAGGAGGGAGGCAGTAATAAATTGTAGTAAAAAAGGGTAACCGATGCTAAATTAATTGTGAATCCGTAACCAACCTAGGGCTACTTGAATTGGTGGATTTTAGATTTAAATTTCGTTAATAGATAACAATCGTTATTTTGTTGAATTGAAATTTGAAACGCATGAGTGATGCTGGAAGGAGTAGGAGAGTGAAGTGGGGAGTGGCACAGGAGAACACATTCTAGAGATTTCCGAAACTAACCAAGTCGACCTTGGAGTAATGTAGTAACTGGTGAGGGTAAGCAGGGAGTCCCATGTGGCTGAAGCAGGAACCTCCTCCGCAGCACGTGCCTCTTAAAAGATGCCACGTCATGTGATGATGATAGAAATGAGTGGGTTCAGATCTGATGGTCCTGAACCAAGAGAGCTAGCAAAATCAAAAGCTTTTATATTAGCGTAGATTTAGAAAGAGAAAACCCCACAAAATAAAAAGACCCAAAAACACATTTCACAGCAAAAGTAAGCAGCTACTAGCAGCAGCACTACCAAAGCTTATCTCCGTTGAGTCTCTCTGAGTAACTTGAACAAGCCTTGAATCCAATGGGCGAGGTCTTCATAACTCTCCTCTCTATCTTCTTTTTCTCTCATGTTATCATCTTTATCGTTGTGCGTTATGAACTTAAGATCTTTCTTTTTTTGTTGTGTGTGTATAGGAAGAAAAGAAAGCAGAAGAAAACAAAGTGGAGGAGAAAAAAGCAGAGGAAACTAAAGAGGAGAAGAAAGAAGGAAAAGAGGAAGCGAACAAACCTGAAAAACCGGCAGAGGAGAAAAAGGCGGAGGAATCAAAAGAGGAAGCGGCGGCGCCGCCAGAGGTTGTGCTTAAAGTGTTCATGCATTGTGAAGGTTGTGCTCGCAAGGTTCGTCGGTCCCTAAAAGGGTTCCCAGGTGAGTGTAGTGTAGTGTATGTCACATTTGTTTAACGTCTTTTATGTTATGAGATGTGATTTCAGGCTTTAATTATCTGAATTTGTTTCGAGTTGTCAGGGGTTGAAGATGTAATGACAGATTGCAAGTCTCATAAGGTGGTAGTTAAAGGAGAAAAAGCAGATCCGCTCAAGGTTCTGGAGAGAGTGCAGAGGAAGAGCCATAGACAGGTTGAGCTTCTTTCTCCCATCCCAAAGCCACCGGCGGTGGAAGAGAAAAAACCACAAGAAGAGAAGCCCAAGGCTGAGGAAAAGAAAGAAGAGGTGTTTTTTACTTAAATTTTATTTGAATCCGTTGATCTATTTCTTTTTTGGGCCAATGAAACTAAATTAATTACTTATCACTTAATTTTATGGTGCGGCCTCAGATTATAACAGTTGTTCTGAATGTTCACATGCATTGTGAAGCTTGCTCCCAGGAAATCAAGAGACGCATTGAGAGAATGAAGGGTGCGTTACAAGTTCTTCACTTTTAAATTTTTTGTCACCTTTCAATTCGTATTTGCAGTTTTTTTTTTGCTATCACTTGTTTCAGCAACTAAAGGTCCCATCCCGGGAATTTGTCCGTTTTATATTTGGAATTGTATATCTGTGTGCGGTGATCGGCTTTACAGTTTGAAATCCAACATGAAAGAGATCATTAATATAATTAATTATTAATTCCAGTCCTTAAAATTCAACTTATAAAGTACCAGTAATAACGTTGTGATTCCATTGAAAGTGGTCCATTTGAGGTCAAATTTTATGACTTTGAATCTCATTTAAAATTGCATTTAATGCTAAAATCCCATCATTTCCAACTTTGGATATGCGTTTCATTTTCTTACTGAATTCAGCTTTGTTGGAAATAAATTAAAATATATTATTATGATTATTGTTATTATGAAGGAGTGGAATCAGCTGTACCCGATCTGAAGAGCTCACAGGTGAGCGTGAAGGGAGTGTTTGAGGCAGCCAAGTTGGTGGAGTACGTGCACAAGAGGACTGGGAAGCAGGCAGTGATCGTGAAGCAAGAGGTAGAGAAGAAAGAGGAAGCAAAAGAAGCCGCCAAAGAGGAGAAGAAAGCTGAGGAAGGTGGTGGTGACAAGGAAAAGAAGAAAAGTGGTGAAGGAGAGGAGAACAAGGAAAAGAAAGAAGGAGAAGGAGGAGAAGCCAAACCAGCTGAGGCAGGTGCAGGAGCAGAAGAGACAGACAAGGTGGTGGAACTGAAGAGGAATGAGTATTACTACAACCCACCAAGGTATGGGATTGAGTACTATGCTTATCCTGGGCCAGCTTACCCTCCCCAGATCTTCAGTGATGAGAACCCCAATGCTTGCACTGTTATGTAAAAATTGAGGACTGTCAAGGGTAATATTGGAAATTTGGGATATTGATTGCCTTTTCCTGCGTTACATGTGCCCTCTGTACTTTTCATGCTATATTAAAGTATAAGTATAATCTACAGATAACCTGTAGAGTTTTGTAACGCTTGTACTTTTTTTTTTTCTTTTCTAAATTTAAATTGTATGAAAATATAAATAATTACAAGTTTTATTTAGCACCTTGTGTTTGAGTTTCTACTTTCCATCGTGCTTTCCAATTTTTTTTTTCACTTTTTGAGAAAAAGAAACTGATTTTAATTATTTTGTTCATTTCTATGTTGTCCTTAACTTTCTTGGGAGAAGTTCCTTCTGCCTACTGTATCAGCTAGTGGGTCTATTATATGCATATTTATGGCTAGCAACTAACAAGAGCTTCAGAGACGAATGCAAGGGAAAATGGATGGACATGAAATGTTCAAGTCTAAACTTTTTAAACATCGTTTGGCAAAGGAAACATGAGTGGTTGTTTTATTTAGGTTAAGGTAATGGATCGCCTAATTAAGTGTTTATTAAATAAATTTAATTAAAAAAAGGTTTATTTTTATAAGATTTTTCAACAAATTTATACACTAAAAATAATTTATAGAAAGTTCTATTTTTATAAATTATTTTCATAAGTTGTTTTTGAGAATCGATTCTCTTATGTGACATGAGAATTCAATTAAATCTGAGCCATCAATTATAAAGAAGAGAGAAACTTCAAAATATATAAAAAAAAAGGGGAGATAAATATTTTAAGGATGAGGATTTCAACATGAGATAATACAAGTAAAAATTTAATATGAGAGAATTCACTCCCATTATTTTCATACCAAATAAGCTCTTAGGTGAGCTCTACCAAGTGCCTCTATAATTATAATCACCTACTGCCCACTAGAACGAAGGAATAATATATCAGAAGTTAAATGATAAAGATTACCTATTAAGTTTGATCTAAATGGTAATGAGCTCGAGTCATTTAAGCAGGTGGTCAGATGTTCGATTCCTAATTTTTGTGTAATGGAGAAAAAAAACTTGATTGAGAGGGGATATTTCATCTTGAGTGAATTCAAATTCCACAAAAAAGATTAATCTCGATGAACAATTGAATATATTTTTTGCGATCATATACAAATAAAAAAAATGATAAAGATTGTTCCGAAAATTTTAAGTGTAAGGATTGATTTTAAAACAAAAAATATAAAATATAATTAAAAATGAGTATGAACTGTACAAATCAAAAAATTAAATAATTAAATTAACCTTTTATTTACTTCCAGCACCAAAAAACAACCAGACCAATTATAACAGGGGGAAAGGGGTCCAGACTTCAGACCGCAGAGATACTGTTGTTAAATTGTTACCACGTGAGAATGAGTGAAGTGGGGCATGCATATTGATATAGTGATACGAGACTTTCAAAATTGACTTGGCAATGACTCATCTTTACTCTAGTGTACTTATTTTTGTAATTAACGGTACAAGCATGTAACGATATTAGAGAAAAATATAATTTGAATACCAGCAAATGCCATTGGCTTTGTTTGAAAGAATATTAATATGTGGAAGTAAAAACCATATGCCAGAAAAATTTCGTCGGTTTCTGGCGTTATGTAATGTACTCCTGGTTTGTTACATCACTAGCTATGTGATTATTGTATCATTATTTCTCGGGTGAATGTTTACATTGCCTGTGTCGGTTTGTTCATAGTTTCTTCCTTGTACCGTCCGTAAATTAAAATGACTTTTTTTTTTTTTGCTCCTCATGATGTACTCAAGTAGCATAGTTTTCATCTAAGATTCTTGAAAATGCCACTTTTTGGAAGACCACTCCACTTGTCCTCAAAATTAATTCGGGGTCAGTAACAAACCAAACGGTTTTTCATCCCTAGTGGAGGTTTTCCTTTTCCCAGGTAGAATAGAAAATCACTCCACAATGAGCAGCTGAAAAGCACACCGAATTGGTCCATTGGATGAAATGAGGGAATTGATTGAGATTTTGGGAAAGTTCAAATTATCGTTATTATATGCAGCCTAAATGCCCCCCATCTCCAGGCCCCATGCCAATCCTGCCATTATTTCTCTTTGATACTAGTACTTTGCAAACCAAAGATTACTTGGAAAGGACCTGAATTAAGAGAATTTTTTGTATAAATGTCATGCACTTTGAGTATATCAAGTTAATAAATTCCTCAATTTTTTTATTTTAATGGAACTACTACTGCAGGTGTTCAAGGGTTGTAGTTTTGCTTTTCTCAGCAGCTCAACACACTTCTAATATATGTATGGCGCTCTATTACTTGATAACTTTCTGGTGCGTTGATAGGTGAAAAAAATGTAGTCTGGAAAAGAAAAAAGCATAAAGGGGGAAAAGGAAATTTTGAAGCTGAAAACTATCAATTTTAATGGCTTTGAAAAAAAATTGAAGAAGAAAAGAAAAAAAAAAAAAGAGAGAAAGAAAGAAAAGATCCTTGAGCTCTGACAAAGTTGCTGCCAGTAAAAGTGGAAGTAGGTCATGGTGGTGGGTTTAGTCGACCAAATAAGAAAAATATTTACTTTTTTTGACATTTTGGATTTAATTTCTTTAAATTGAGTTGATTTTTAAAGTGAGAAAATATGAGTTATATATTCATTCTTAAATTATTTAATGGGTTAAAATTTTTATACATTTTATTAAATCAAGAATAAATTATATATTCTTAATTTTTCACTTTAAAAAAAATCTCACGAGAAGTCAAATCCTTACATTTAAATCTAGACTATTTATCATCAAGTACCTATTGTTGTAAGGAGATGTAAAACAATGAACTGAAAATATAATGTACGTAACTACTATAATTGCCAAATTTTACAAGGCTCGTAACTACTATAGTTGCCCGGAAATTTGCACATGCATTGCCTTTTGATGTGTGTTCAAAGTGGTATTGTCGAGAGTCGTGCCAACAACAGTATTAACACATAAGTTAATCATGTCATGGCAACATATGTTAGATTATGGAACAGTCTTTCCATGACACAAAATTCTCATATGAAAAGGTTTTATGACTGTTTGTTCCTAAAATTCGATCTCACATGCTGTATTCATCATTCCAGCTTAGAGTGCTTTGTTTTTGTTTTCTTCTTAGGGAAATAATGCGATCTAGTTATGTATTGATAGTGGATCAGTGAGCGTTCTAGTTCTGGCCTAATGTGCGAACCAATAATAAAAATAATAACTCTAAAGATAGATGGCCATTTATACTTTTTTGACGAGGGAGTTGGGGAAAGTATTAAAATGATAATTCCAAAAAAAAAAGAGTATTAAAAAGATAACTAAATACACTGTATAGATTATACTCACGCCCAGTTCATTTAGTTTACAAACACAAGACTGAATCTGAATGTGCTTTTTTGTCATTTCATCAAATCGACCATGCCTTTCTCTGTTTAATTTGGCTCACCCTGTCGTTCTATATATAAAAAACATTTAACAAAAACATTAAAATCAACAAAATGTATTAGAATCTGTTGATTTTATTTAATACTCCTATAAATTTAAATTTTATTCCATAAATGTCCTTATATTAATTACTCATAATTTACTAACTTAATTACTTCTAATATTCTCTCTCATAATAAATAAGGGTATAATTGAAATTTAACATTAAATACATTTAAAAATCGGTCAATGTTTCTTATAAATAGAACCAAGAAAAAATACATTTTTATTTCTTATATATAGGACGGGAGGGAGTACTAAGTTTTATGGGGAAATATGTAGTTAATGTATTGAAAAGTGAAATTCATAGTTTTTCAATAAAACATTATTAATTCTTGATTTCTTAACTAATGGCCTTAGGGCACTAGTTAACAATACTAGTACCATTTTGTATAACTTGTCTCCACATTTAATACCATTTTGTTGGTATTCATTCAGAATTAATAAATACTCCCTTCGTCTCATTATATATGTCATACTTGGCTAAATCACAAGGTTTAAGAAAAAGCAATAAATGAAAGAAAGTGAATAACAATTTTACCAAATTCGCATTGTTTATATTTTCTTTATTTTTACAAATTCTGTTATCATTAATGATAAGCTGCATTCAACGAGAAAAAACAAGTATTCCAAGACATTGATAATAGAACAAAATGCAGCTATTGGTCACTCAAATGTTTCACTTTGAAAGTAAAAAAAGTGATGGCTTCGATTAATGCATCACATAACAGAATTCTAAAAATATAATTAGGGGTAAAATTGACAAAAAACATTTAATATTACATTGAAAATAAAAAATGACATATATTTTGGGATAAATTTTTTTTTTAAAAGTAACATATATAATGGGACGGAGGGAGTAAAAACTAAAACCAAACCATGACAATGCTAAGGGTTTTGCTAACGAGTATTCTAAGGATGTTTAATAAATCAATAAAAAGAAAGTTTGTATTGGAAAACTAAACGTAACACATTTTAATATATTAAATACACGATTTTCCTATACAAAATATTTTTTTTTTATTTCTTAAATAATGTCCTAAGATGAGTTGTTAGTATTCTTCTAATGTTAATTACATCAAACCCCTCAAAATAAACACAAGGAATTGATTTTACTAATTGTCCAAATATAACAGGAGGCATGGATAGGTGGCGATGCTACCAGATTTGCGCCAAGGGACTTGTCACCCTGCCAGCATCCCAATTTGTATTTTGCGAGAGAAGAGAGAAATGGAGAGATGTTAGTGTCGAGAGCCAGGGATGCCGATCGCGTAATAAATGAACACTATGCGGCCAATTATTGTTTCTTCGTGGACCCGTCGTATTGTGAACTTGAAATGCAAACCAACAATTTAGCAAAGCCTTGCATAGTTGCATGCTCCTCGATCTGCTAAATCCACAAATGTGAGACGTCATTTTCTCTATCTGTTCTTGTGTTTTTGTTCTCAAACACCACATATAATATATGCTTTGTTAAGAAAGTAGAGCTTTATATTATTTGGTATGGGAGGAAGAGAATAGAAAAAGAAGAGAAAAATATATTTTTTCCTCTCTTCCTTTTGCTTGATGGGGTAGAAAGGGAGAAGAGAAGAATAATATTATTTTTAAAAGAAGCATTGTTTTTTAGGGGCATAGATGAAAAATGAAAATGCAAAACTTGCCAACTTTCTTCCCTCTTTCTCTCATCCCTCTTCTCATACTTGAAGATAAACAAAAAGTGGTGGATCCTACCACTATTTCTTTCTCTCCCCTCCCTTTTTCATCCCTATCAAATGGGAGAAAATCTTCATTTCTCTTCTAACACAGAATACACAATCATAATGGTGGGGTGGGGGGGGGGGAGGGGGGGAATAGTTCTTGTTTACTTTCCTACATAGTTGGTACTCCTCAAAAAGGATCAATACAGTCCAATTTTAGATATTTTTTTTTGCGTAATTTACATAATATTTATCATCTTTTTTTGTCATATTTTTATCAAAATTAATGATTCACACTTCTTTATAAATAAATATGTAAAACCGAATTATGCAACAAACATATTTTGTTCCATCATCTACTTGAGCGCGGGTACTGAAAAAATTATGATAAAGGTAAAGGTAAAAAAAGTGAACATATCTAACTTCTATTGTGAAAAATACTCAAATAAGAGTATGCATGGGAGGTTGATTGGGTTCATTGAATTTATTGAATCTAAGTAGACTAATTGTTCTTGCAAATATCCGGTTATCTAGATACAATAAGAACAATATCACTTTGATCTACTCATAATATTAGTTCAAACGATATCTCTTAATATTTCTCATTGAATTCGGATATAAATAACTAGTGAAATGAGTATATTCAATAGTTTGACATTACCAACCCTTTCCCCTCCTATTTATATTGCTTAAGTTTCTTAATTCCCTCCCATATTACAAATGTTCCACGTCTCTTATGCTTGCGGTTATCCCTAAAGCACGTCTTCACATCTCTGAGTAGTTGGGATCGTGTGCCTTCACGTTAGTCCTCTCACTCTTGACCTCGATCATTACCTAATATGCGTCTGATAGCTCGGGTAGCTTCTCGAGTGACTCCTTAGCCTATCAAGCCTTAACTCGGCCCATCTCTATTTGTTGATCCGGACCTTATATTGGTCCAATCCTCTTGAACAGTACAGTAATCCATTGGGTTTATTGGATTTTATTAAATTTGAACGATCCATATTCCTATAAATAAAGCAACAAATAATGTGTTCCATTTAGAAGCTAGTAGCCGGGGCACCTCGATCATTGTTTTAATGCATCACCTTATAAGTTCATGGACGAATTTGATTCACATGTAGAACATCTCATGTATTTTTTCATTGTTACGTAATTATATATAAAAAAGGAAACAAATACTATGGGATTTTATTAATTAGTGTAGTAAAAAAATTTAAAGTACATTTTTTATATATTTTTATAAAAAAAGAAGAAGATAGTAGCTAGCTAGGCAGATAAAATGAAAGGTTGCGTTCGTAAATGGTATCTTGCCATGGTGCCATGCTGGCTGAAGTAGGATGGATTTGACTTTGACTCCATTTTAGTGAACTTAATGTAGATGCAATATATAAAACGTGTTGTTCAAGGTGTATTACCCACCAAAATAGTGTAGTGATGCATCGTCGAAGTGAAAAAACGTGATCCGCTCATTTTGTATCATGGGTTAGTTAAAATGTCAAATAGTGGTGGTGGACTTTTCAACACCCATGTATAGTCAAAGTTGTATTTGCATTTAAGTACCTGACCTTTTTGTATTTGCAAATTCTCTTATATTAGAATAAAGATTTATCTGTTGCAATTTTTTGATTTTGTTTTTTTGTTTTAATTTTTTTTGGTTAATTTAACAAGTGGAGGGTGCAATGGTGGGGGGTATTTCGGACGTCTCCAGAGGAATTGGGTGCCGCCGGCCGATGAGTTCGATGCTATGGTAGGATGTGTGTTTTGTGTCCATCGGAGTTATGTGCCACGGGCCAATGTCGTGGTTGTCTCTGTTTGGACCATGGTGACGATGGCTTTTGTCGGCTTTAACGACGACTTGGTGGATGCGCCTCCATGCACCTCCTGAAGGTTATGGTTGTTTGTCGTTGGTGACTGCGCCCCTTCCGGTTGTTGGTTGGTCTTCGATGTTCTCCCTAGCAGCCGCAGTGGAGACGATGACGTTGTTGTCCGTTTTTGGCCTTGACGGTTGCGTCTCGATGGAGTTGAGTTGAGTCTTGGATATGGTGTTGTAGATCTGTGTTGTGCGGTGTGCTATTGTCGGTGGAGGCTATGGTTAGTCCACAGTTGAAGCGAGTCGTTGTAGGGGTTTCGGGTTTGGAAGTTGGGTATTTGGTCAGATGAAGGTTGAACACGTACCCGTGCTGAAGGTTGAAAATCACCGCGAGCTGAAGGTTGAAAATAAACGTGTGCTGAAGGTTGAAGACGATGACGGGATGAAGGTTGACCACGATCGCAAGATGAAGGTTGAAGACGATCGCTAGCTGAACACAATCACTAGGTGAACGATGACCATGAAGTGGTTTGGTGGTTTGAAGGTTTCTTTGTAGATTGAAGAACACCAGGTTGAAGACGAAATGGACAAAGGTGTTTGTCTGAAAGGAGACAAACTCTACAATTGTGTATTAGGTATTCATTAATTAATGTGTATAAATCCGTATTTGCAAATAAGTTTATACAAGGCTTGATATAATGCAAATACATAAGTTGCCTTTCACCGCTTGAAAATTGGAATGGATCAGAATCTGTCACTTAGATAATGCACCACAACATCATTTTTATAGATGGTGCATCATAGCCTTCGCCTATATAAAATAATAAGAATAATATTTTATTAAAATATAACTTTAATAATTCAGTTATAATATTTAACTCAGTGAATAGCATAAATGAAGAATAATATTAAACACAGATATTTACACCAACTTCTATTTAACCAAGTGGTAAGGAGTTTGATTCCCCTTAAACAAGATCTTGGATTCGAATCTTGTGAATGAAAAATTAGATGTTGGGAGACCTTTTGCATGCTACTTTATTTGAGAACTTATGGCTGAATCTTATATTTGGGTGAAAATACCCTTGGACTCTTTTTTAATATATGTTTTTGCTTATAAAAAATGAGTCTTTTCAATTTGATTCGGATTAATCTAAATCCAATGTGAGTTTCAGACATGGAGAATTCAAAATAAAATCACATATATTTACAAACATATTATTCCACATATACACTACATTTAAAACATAATGATAATTGCAAGTGACTCAATTATGTTTTTTTATTCTTTATAAATATGGAAGATACCAGGTTGTAAGTGATGTGCACGAATATATAATTTTAAGAATAAAGACTCACATTGCTCCATAAAAAAAATACTGTGATATTTTGATCTTTCAGAAAAAAAATATTAATTTGAATCTCAAAAATAAAAAATGTGATCAAATTAATCCTTTTAATATAATTTTTAGGAATATTTTAGTTTCTATGAGATTGACTCGTATTTTATATTTTTGAGGATTAATTTAATATTATTTAATTTTTCAAAAATCAAAATGTCGTTATTATTTTTTTTTGTGGAGGATCAATTTTAGCTTTTATTTTTATTTTAAAGAATTATTATTTAAAATAATTTGTAATTATTAAATATTTACATTAAATTGTTATACTTTGGTAGCCTACTATTGTCACCAGCAATGCCGTCTAAGTGTAGTCAACCTGATAGATAACGCAGTCATGATGGAGGAGGCCTGCTACCCTTCCTTGACGGTCGATGATAATATTATGTAATGAGTGACGCCTAAAGAAAAAGAATATTCCATTCCCATCTGATAATCTGGAGTGGACATGCACATCCATTCATTGACATAACTCCTACTATATGTTTTTTGTCTCTAATAGGCGGAAGTTAAGAACCGGAATGGGTTAGTGTGACGCAAGGTAGGCACATCATGGCATAATAAGCCACCTGGTTGGCTCCACCGTCTTTCGTACTGCACCACGTGACACCTTTCTTGTTCACCCGTACACGCAAGACAGAAACATTTTTAAACTCAGTGAGATTCATTGTGCAGTTAATGACTCCCTATTAACTAGACTAGACTAGATAGTGTAGCTTTGCTCCGTGCCAGGGCCCTAAGCCAATTTCAATCTATCACGGCGGCGACATAATAGGTTGTGGACTGGTCGTCACGTGTTGACAGTTGAATTTAAACCACCTCATTCACCTCTGGGTACTACTTTTTGCCAAACATTTCCCAAACCTTTTTATCTTAATGGGATTATTAAGGCAGTTTATAAGGTGAATTCTTTGTCATGTGCTTCACCAGTGGTGAATAAGGTTTTGGCAGTCAGATTTAATATTAAAATATTAAATGATTAAATTTTAAATTAAAATTGGATATTATTCAACACCTTATCAAAAATATTTCAAATGACAACTTTGTACTTATCTCCCTCAATCTATCTCTCACTCTTCTACCCCATTTCAACCATCCCCTCACCTTGCGGCCCCCACTAGCAACCCTCCCATCACATCAGTTACTACTAGAAATTGATGAATCATTTGAAAATTGTTTTACGAATTTTTTTTGTATAGGAATTATCTATAAATTTTTTTATAATTTTTTAAAAATAATATTTTTTTTTGTAGATTCAAATTTGAAAAAAAAATTATAATAAATTTTGACATTTCTTAAAAATTTTCTTACAAATTTAAATTTTTTTCAAGAAAATTTTCTATGGATATTAAAATTCGCAGAAAAAAATTACCCACAAAAATATTAATTATGAACAAAAATTCATTAAAAAATTAAGAAACCTGTTTCCTACATCATTATTATTATTATTATTATTATTATTATTATTATTATTATTATTTATTTTTTTATTTATTTTTTTATTTTTTTTGTAAAATCCCCGGATAATCACAAAATTTCACTATCTAATAGTGAGCCACTATCAACACAACATGTGGGCAGAAACTTCAAGCATTGGCAAGCCAAAATCATTAAACGACAAGTGAAAAATACAATGAGAAACCAAACATTGATGGTACCGACAAGGAAATCAAAGGGGTTTATCCAAAAGTTTCCAACTTTAATCCCTCTTCAACTCAAAATTCTAAGAAAGATCATCCAATAATGAAAACGAAGGTACCCAGATCAAGAAATAATTGGCTTATCAATTTTGCCCGAGAAAATAAAAATATGAAGAAACATTGCACAGAAGTAAAACCAAATCAGATCTTAACATAACACCCACAAACACTTAACACCAGACCTGATTCAGTAACAAGAAAAGTGAAAAGGTATGGAGACTTTGTAGAGTCTGGCGAAGGCGATGGGCGGAGCACTGTGTCAGACTAGGCTGAAAACGCGTCTAGAATCAACGGATATGCATTAAGCTTGTGTGGTGTGTGGAGGCAGATCTTGTGTTGAAGCTTGAATAGCTATGGGGGCAAATTTGGATCTGCGTCGCACTGAACAGGTGCTTGCGTATGGAGGTCGGATCTGGGTTGAGCTTGTGGGTCCTAGTCTAGGTGAGGCGACGCTGCACAGAGATATGGTGGTGGTGACTAGTTGGAGGAGATGATGTGGATGTGGTGCGCGAAGGCTGAGAGCAGTGCGACCTGGCGGCACCGTTCTACTACGAGCCAGCTTCGGCGGTGCCAAGCTTTTGTTGAAGTGTAATTGTGCATGTAAATACATTGGGTAAAGGGTAAGGGGGTGGTGGCGCGACGATGGAGGATTGTGGATGGTGGTGGATGGGCTAACAGAGAGTTAGGGGTAGAATTGATTTTGAAAATTAAAAAAAATAAAAAAAAAAATGGTTGTATTATCGGGAAACCGATGCTCCACCGGTGAAGCATATGGTTAAGGCTTCATTGTAGAAATCCGCCGATTATTAATAGTTTTTTCGCCATTTTATTCACTTTACCAGTATATTTTTTTGTATAACATTATAAATATCATCCTTATCGATTCTTCCTGGAAAGTCATGCGCTTCGAAATTCATGTTCTCAAAAAATTAAAATTTTCACTTTTATTAGTATTTTTGGAATACTCATTAGCATTTGCCATAACATTTATTTCATTTTATAGAAGTACTTACAGTTGTTTGATTATTGCTTCTTTCATGTGATTAAATAGTTGGTTTTTATACCACAAAAAAAAAAATTTGTTGGTTTATATAGCATTATTGCAAGAATCTGGGATTGTACTATATTGTAGAATTTAGATGCGGCTTTGCATGCAAAACATAACAAAAAGTAATTTATATACCCTATAACTTCTCACTGAAAAAATTACCCGAGCTTACAATACTTATAACAGTGGAGTCATTATAAATCGATAGTATGCACAAAAAGGAAGGAAAGCAATGAAATATACTCGGCTAATTGATCAAACTAACCTATTTTTAAAAATTATTTATCAATATAACCTTGTTTTGAAACTATTTATCAAACTAACCCACTTTTTGCCAACCTGACATTTTTTATTATTTTTTTCTGACACCAAAGACACTACTTTGACTAGCGTTTTTGGAAAACGTTACTTTCAGTAGCGTTTTTACCAGATTGTGCCACGTGGCAAAATCTGGTAAAAATGTAAAAAAAAAAAATTTAAAATTTTTACGTTTAGCGCGGGCCGACGCTAGACGTGTCACCCGTCTGATGTCTATCAGACGGGTGAAGAAATGTTCACCGGTATGATATATTTCTTCACCTGTCTGAAGCTGAAGATCTTCATCAGATCAGACGGGTTGTTCACCCGTCTGATGCTCTAACGTCGGTCCTTGGCCGACGCTAAACATAAATTTTTTTAATTTTTTTACATTTTTACCAGATTTTGTCACGTGGCATAATCTGGTAAAAACGCTACTGACAGTAGCGTTTTTTAAAAACGCTAGTCAAAGTAGCGTCTTTGGTGTCAGAAAAAAATAATAAAAAATATCAGGTTGACAAAAAGTGTGTTAGTTTGATAAATAGTTTCAAAACAAGGTTATATTGATAAATAGTTTTTAAAAATAGATTAGTTTGATCAATTAGCCAATATATTGAGATAAGTAGCTTCTTTATTCGATTTCTGTCATTCTTGAAATAATTGAGCTCCCTGTCACTGCGAATTACAGTAATCAACTCGTGTTCCAACTTGAGAATGGTCAAGGAAAAATTAGGTTAATTTGAATATCATGATTATTGAAGAGGAAGTGCTATTGGGCTCCATTTGTATAATTATATCATCATCTACATTTCGAAAGTCATACGCTTGATCAGGAAAAATTTGTTCGTTTGACCATAAATGTGGAATGAAAGAGATACATCAAAGATTGTTGTACTCCAATTTATTATAATGATTTTTGTTAATAAGTGTTTTAAGGATATTATTTAAAAAATCAACAAAAAAGAATTTACATTAAAAAATTAAGTAAAATATTTTTTAATTTATTAAATATTTTATTTTTCTATACAATTTTTTTTTTTTTAAATAATATCCTAACAATATAAGTTAGCATTCCCCATTATAATTGTGTGTCCGTGAGTGGGGCAATTTTGATTATATTCCATTATGAGAATGAGAATAACTTGGATCCCACCGTGGATATGCAATAATCAATTATATTCAGTGTCACATGTCTTATCAGCGTTTGGTTGGATGAGAATGATGGCAGGCAGCCCACATAGAACTTGACTTGATTATTAATTTATTACAAAATAATTTTATCAATTGCTTCATTCTTGGCGTCCATAAATTTCATTCCTATATTGATTACACTTTTTGACAAGATGATGGGTTAATGATCTCCAATCCTCCTTGTCAACCGCCAAAGCGGGTAGAAGTATAGTGGACACTGTTCACTAACTTGATAATTTTAATACGGCAGAGGGTAGCAATATAGGACCACATAGAATACCACACAACATATATGGAATCTTTTTTTTATTTCTCATTTATTATAGCGCCAGTGATCTATTATATGAATGGAAGCTTGTCCCCTAGAAACCGTGAGTTTTCATTAAGCATTTGTTTAGTTATGGTCAAGAAGGGAGAAAAGAAAATGGAAAGAGGGAAAGCAATATAAAATTTCATTTCTCTTTAGTTTGGTTGAGGAGAAAAAAAGAGATGAGAGGAAAAAATCGTGCTAACACCCACTTCATTTTCTTTGTCCCATGGTATGAGCAAAAAGTGGGAAAGAAATAATGAAATATTAAATCTATCCCTCATTTACCAGCTGTTTTCTCATCTTTTAACAGAGATATAATTGTCTATTAAAAAAACTTATTCTTTCTTTTTATTTTCTTCCATACCAAACAACTCTTAAAACTCATAATTTTTCTCATCACTTTTTTTTCTATCCACATTCTCTCTTTCTATCTTCTCTATTTCCATTTTGTTTCTCAAATCAAACAAAGCATAAGGGAACTATTCCTTTAAAGGGTTTGAGTGTGTAACGATCCGGACTGCTTTCAGGATTGTCGACTGTCTTCACAAACTAACACGAATATTTTCAGCGTGCTTTGTCCTCACTCACACGCTTTCTGGGAAACTTCCCATAAGGTCACCCATCCCACAAGTGCTCCAAGTCAAGCACGCTTAACTATGGAGTTCTTATGTCCTGGGCTCCCAAAAAGAAGATGCATCTTATTTGTATAGGTAGTACCAATCAATTCTTATAAACCTTCCTTCAACTGTACAATCCATACCTGCACAGCCTTAGGATCCCTCTCATTCCGATATAAACTCGGTTCATTCATGTGTCCCTCTGCCTAGAATTCTGCTAGGAGCCGCTCCTTGCCTGTGCCTCATGCACCAACGATTCTTCTCCGCCCTCGTCAGCCTCGGGCGTCACAAAGTGCTCTGAGCCCCCAACTGAACAATCTCTTGATGAGTGCTATGTTAAGAGTGAATTCTTGTAGAATGATCTTGTTTTGTCCCATCACTTTTTGCCCATCTTATAGCTAAGGGAATTAACCTTTCTCAACCACTACTTTGAACGGATCGTTGTTACCGAGATTCTTGCCAATGGTCTGAGATCTTTATGTCCGAAACATTAAGCAGTCTTACCAAAGTAACAGCTAAGGGTTCAATTAGGTTTGGTCTCTAAAGACCTATCGGGTCTCTACCTATCGGGCCCCGACCTATCGAGTCGACCCATTTATGCTCGTTAAAATGTAAGGTTTATGTAAGAAAATTTTAGCCCAAATAAAATAGGTTTTTTTGCCCCAACCTGATTGAGCTTGCGGCTTGATTAGGTCAGTTGTCAAACAAGCCTATTTCCCATTTAGTGTCGAGCTTGGGCCTCGATCTTGTGGGCCGAATAAAAATCGAGCTTGTTTTGCCTGATTCGAAAAAACTTGTGACCAGTTTTACCACCACTAGCCCTGTCTGGGGTAGATTGGCCTAATGACTTAAGATACTACTACTCATTGTTTCGTGTTAAGCCAAATCGGCCCAATCCGGATAAAAAACTTTCCAAACCTTCAACTTTTGGTCTCCATCACAGGGCCGTCTCGGCCCCACGAGCAACAGGTACATACCTTTTCTTTCTGCCTTTTGTTTCTGTCTATCTTTTGGTGGTTGTTATGGATTTCCATTCCTTGCGGTCCACGCTTTATGGTCAAGTTAGATGTAAAGCTATTTGAATTGTAATTAATGGAGAAAAAAATCAAGAGATACTTTTGTGTAAATATAGCATAAACAATCGCACACAAACACACACACACTATCGTACACAAATTGTATCAATACTTTATTGTCCTTGTGTACATATCTGTTGCTGCCTACTATATTTACACAACTAATGACACAATCAGAAAAGAAAAAAAAAATTAGAATTTTGACAGAATGAAAGAGCGGTTGTTAGATAGAATAAAGTGATAAAACTCACTCACACATTCAAGAATAACAAACATTTTTTTTTATAAGTAGTGCTCAAGTATAACAAAATGGCACAACAAAATAAGTCGAACAAAAATTTCTGTTCTCTAACATTTTTTAATTTCTATTTACACAAGATTCTCTCATGGAATTAACTAATATCTTTTACTTAGAAGAGAAACAAAAGAGTATGGCGCACTCGGATAGGCAGATGGCGACACTATCCTTTGTTCTAATTACCAGAGTTAATAGATTACTACGTACGTATGTCTAACTTTAAAGGAAGAAGAAATTCTACGCAAAAAGAGATCCTTGCATGCACAAGCAGCAACCCCCTAAAAACAATTTTGCTTTTGGTCAACAACTACCTAAAACAATGAAAAATCTTTAATTCACCTGGGCTTTTAGACCGTATGTGAAGTAGTTAGGAGTAACATGGTGCGATGGGCTTGTTTAATTTAGATACACTGGGCTCCTAACAGAAGTTATATGTTGATCTTGGAAAATGCTCTTTGCTCATTCACAATTCAAAAATCACATTAACACAATCAAGATTTCATTATTCTCTTCCGAGGAGTGCCTACTTTCGAATAAGCTCCTTGTCACGTGGCTTAGTGGCTGTTAGGGTGTGTTTGGGTAAACAGCTTAAATAAGCGCTTATTCGATAAGCTCTTTTTTAAATAAGTTAAAAACAACTTATTTTTAAAAGCATCTCTGACAAACTTATAGAAATAAGCTAAAATGAACTTCTGGAAAGACCATAAACGATTTTCATAAACTACTTTTATAAATTTATTTCCATAAGCTATTCTTATAAGTTCTCTATAAACTCTTCCAAACGCACTATTAGTTGTTGTGCTTATTTCTCATCATTTTATATCATGGCGTGTCTTGTATCCAAAAAATCATGCCCGAGTTCATTTATTTTAAACTATGAATTATTATTTATAAACTCTTCCAAACACACCCTTCTCTGACAAGCTTATAGAAATAAGCTAAAAGGAGCTTACGGGAAGACCATAAACTATTTGCATAAATTTATTTCCATGAGCTCTCTGTAAACTTTTCAAACGCACTCTTAGTTGTTGTGCTTGTTTCTCGTTGTTTTAGATAATGGCGTGCCTTGTATCCAAAAAATCTTGCCGTAGTTCATTTATTTTACATTACGAATTATTATTTATAGGTTTTTCTAACTTTACCTTTTGGCAGATGTAAGAAATATTTATACGTGTTCTTCAATTATCATAATTGTAAATGTTATAAGTTACTATGATATCATTTAAGAACAATTTTAGTAAAAATTTTGACACATGTAATTGACTAATTGTTACTCTTATGTTTTCTGGTTCTTTCATATTCTATATTGACTTGTCTTCCCGCCTTGGTGGTTTCAATATTTCCGTGCTTTGTGCCTTCCTGCTGCAATCTAAGCCATATGATCGTCTATTGCCTGTGAGGGTTGAAGGTATCATTATCTTTGGTTGATATATGAACCCCTGTTTTTTTCTCTTGGAGGCTTGAAAATAGCCCAGCTTGTTTTCTTCCTATCAGCAAAATCCTACAGCAATATTATTCTTCCTATCAGCAAAATCCTACAGCAATATTAATTTATACATGTCCAATTGGGCAGGCTCATAGAAAGCTAACCGTGAACCAACTGCACCGGGCTTGGGACCCTAGTCCTCCTACTTGGAAAGCAGGCCTTTTAGGTAGTGTACTATTAATTAGTCGTTAGCAATATTTTGTTCTTATCAACAAGTTTTTGGGTTAAAATTCAGTTTTCATCCCATTAATTTATTACTTTAGCGAAAATTATCCCTCAACTTTTTTTCGAATAAAAATCGTCCTCAAGTTTTTGTAGTGATAAATTCAGAATATAACGCAGACCAAGCATTGCAAATATTTCACGGGGATGGTCAAGTTTGAAAATATCGACTATAAAGGAAAGCAAAGAAAACATGGAGAGAGGAAAAAGATAAATAAAAGAAAAAGTACGGACCTCTGGATTTAGAGAATTGGGTCAAGCATGGATGTAAGTCTATGGGTTTTTGGAGTTGATTACCTTGACTATGACAAAGGACTGTGGCCCTATTTGTTGTATTAGGCTTTTTAATTGGACTTTAATAAAATGGCCAAAAATATGCGTACTCTAGTAAAAGGATTGTGGGGGACTTATTTAATGTGATGCGTACTACAAATTTTGACATACTAAGTGCTTGTTTGGGAACGCTTGATTTTTCCTATTTCAGCTGTTTTTTGGCTAAAAAGTTGTTTCATATATAATCTATCATGTTTGGCAATTAGCTTAAATTTATAAAAAAGCTTTTTTAGGGGGAAAAAAGCTGTTTTATGTCATCTAATTTGTTTTAGCTTAAGATTGTTATGATTTGATTATTTCTTATTCTCAAAACTCTCTTCCCTATTTACCCCTACAAAACTAACTTCCAAATAAATATTATTAAATTATACAAATAACTTCATACCCTTTTTCGTAATTTACTATGTAAAAAGCGATTTTTTTAGACCATCCAAACTAAAAAGATTATCTTGAAATCACTTTTCAGCAAACAGACCCAAACAAAAATAGATTCTGATTATAATCGATTATCACAATAATCGATTATTCATAAATCGATTATCAGCATAATCTTTTTTTTTCAGCTTTCCCAAACACATCCTAAGAATATATATTTGCAAATGATTAAATCTTCTTTAGAAATATTTGGGATAAAGTATTTTATTTTATTTAAAAAAAATAGCATGTTAAAGTAAAAGTAATTAGATAAAAAAAAAATGATAAAGCTGTTTTATCCCGCAAACTAAATTTTCAACATTTTAGAAAGGTAATGTTTGTGAGGATTGGTTAGCTTCTTGGAGTCTCTCCAAAGAGTATGGATTTGAGAAAATTATAGCTCCCGCTCCTAAGCTTAGTCTGCTCATCAATGATGATATGGTTGGGGCCTCCTTACCCTATAAAATACATCTCCAGTCTAGTTTTCCATTGGGCTTAAGTCCCTTCTTGTAACCAAAAAAAAAAATTTTTTGCACTTCTTTTTATTTACATTCATAAGATGTAAATATCATTTTACCTTTAATCAAATAACTTTTCAAATTATTCCATATCTCTTTTGCTTGTTTAATATAAAAATATGTTTTTTTAATAAAATTCCTCTAATGTGAAATTGAGTATAAAGTGATGAAATAAAGTTGTATCCATCCTTGACTAGATAAAATGGGTTCAGTTAAAAAAAAAAAAATGGATTGAAATCTCAATAGACTTTAAGTAATCAAAAGTGAAAACACTCATTTAGAGGTGTAATTTTTCTAAATTTTCATACGATCAAAACAAAATATCTTAAAATCGCTTTTCGTCTAATATATTCAATCATAAAAATATTTTATCTTATAAAATAATAATATTATATAAATTAATATTAAAATAATATATTTTCACAACTTATCCAAACATTCATTAAATATAATTATATCAATACACGATAAGCAAAAATTATTGCATATGTTTCATGACTAATTTCACCATTAATTTGAAGCATGTGTAACTTTTAACTAAATAGATTTTTTTCTTGACAATTATATATATATATATATATATATATATATATATGTATAAATAAAAGTAGCAGGCATTGGGATAATTTTTCCCGCCCAAAAGCAGTCCTTTTTGGTAATTGTACATAAGAATTTAATTTAGTATATTTTTAATAAATTCATTAGTGGCTAAGCTATTAACGAGGTAAATGGAATATAATTATTTACACTTATCGAAGAAGCATGCCTTTACGCGTGCTCTGCAATTTATGAAGAGAAATTAGGATTACACTTTTGGATTAAGTAAATGACGTTCCAAAAGCAATTTGAAATCTTTTGACTGAAACTAGAGGAATAACCATCAAAGAGCTCTTGAATTGAAGCTGTAGCACCTGACGCACGTGAAGCTGGAGATCAAAACGCACGACACAAGCACATCCATCACCGCTGCCACCACCGGCAGCGACCAAGTCCACGACCATCAAGTCTTCCAAAAATAATTTCAAATTTACAAACTTTTTCACTTATTGTTGGACCCCATTTTGGGTTTTAAGCTTTTTGCTTCATGTTTTTGCAGAAAGAGCTTTTGGACCGAGCAATTAAAGGAACATTGAAGGAGCTTTAGGGCAGCGAAGAAAGCGGGGGTGCAACACATGGTGGTCACTTCTTCGATCTCGGCTATTACCCCGAGCCCCACTTGGCCTTCTGATGTTGTCAAGACAGAGGATTGTTGGACTGACATTGAATACTGCAAGCAAAATGGGGTGAGCTCTTTGTTTACTTATCTTCTGTTTGTTTTTTGGGTACAAGTGTAAGTCTGTGGGTGTGTATGATACTGAGTATAGCCTTTTTTAACTGCTATGGAACAATTGTGGTATCCATTGTCGAAGACTTTATCTGAGAAAAGTGCTTGGGATTTTGCCAATGAGAATGGTTTACATTTTGCTAAGACTGATTCTGATGCCACGAGCTAGAAGATGTTTCCATTTCGTTTTTTTTTTAATTTTTTTATGTTATATTTTCAGATTGAATTTAGTAATGGATGGTCATATGTCATTTTGACCTTATTTCACAGGTTTGCTAGACTTTGCTGAAGCTTACAGCTTCATTGAAAGTGTTTTTGATCCAGATTCAAACAGCTGAAGGAAATGGATCCTGTAAATTTTGAAACTGTGAGTTGAATAAAACTCATCATCTCCCTTCTGAAATAAGTAATTGCATAGGTGAATATTAATTCTGATGTTGTGCAGGGATATAGCAACAGGGACAACTTTCCACTTTCCTGAAAAGTGGAGAAGCTTTATACAAGGAGCAGCAGTGACATTGGCACTTCATATTGTTGGGTTTTTGACAGTCTAATGCCTTGATTTTAGTTTGGTTATTTTGTTTCTGACATTGAGTCTCAAATTTAGCTCTGAAAATAGCCTTGATTTTATTTTGGTTATTTTGTTTCTGACATTGAGTCTCGAATTTAGCTCTGAAAATTGATTGGTAGTGGATTGTGATTCAACAACCCTTAAAATGTGATTGATAGAGTGGATGTTTTGATTCAACAACTCTTTTACTCTTCTACAATTGCTTCCATTTAATTCTTCTTCTTATTATTATTCTGGAACCAATCTAACTATTTATGGAATAATTTTCCTATTTATGGAATTTGAACTTAATCATACAATAAGATTTCAAGACTGCACATGTAGTTTGAAAAGAAATGTCTCTGCATGTTTAGTATTATGATATATTAAAACCATTTGAATATAAAACAAATTATCAGGGCCATTTCCCAAAAGTCATTTGAATATAAATATATTAAACCTACCCTCTAGAAGGAGATTATCTACTTAGTTACTATTCAAATCCTTTACTAAGTATTGTGTGAATAAAATATGAATAATTTCATTATGGTGCAGGTAACATATACATTCTGTGGCTGCTCCTTTAGTATAGGCATTGGAAACATGGTAGGCGTGAGACAACTATTTAATGATGCTGCAGCTAATTAAGATGGGCATTTAAAGGCTGTAAGTAATACCCAATAGCTAATAGCTAATAATAGTAACTGATATAAATAAGACTCACAGCTACTAATTGTTGTTGCAGCAAAGGTCTCACGGATTGAGCATTCCAAGATGTAGGGATTCCAACCATCATAATTTTAATTGGTAAAGCAAGGGGAATATGGTAGGCGTGAGACATCTATTGAATCTTTAAATGCCTCATCTATTATACCCAATAGCTAATAGCTAATAATAGTAACTGATATAAATAAGACTCACAGCTACTAATTGTTGTTGCAGCAAAGGTCTCACGGATTGAGCATTCCAAGATGTAGGGATTCCAACCATCATAATTTTAATTGGTAAAGCAAGGGGAATATGGTAGGCGTGAGACATCTATTGAATCTTTAAATGCCTCATCTATTGCTAATATTGTTTTAACTTTATACTTCAATTAATATTGAGATATTTTATTTTGTTTTTTCACATGGTCAATGCTATGTTGCAATATCAAGAGTTACATCACGAAGTGGTTTGAACATGCTCATATGTGACAGTGAAGGTCAAGTTTCAAATTTCACTTCCAATGTGGTTTATAGAGAAGTCTTTCAAAGTTTAACATAGGTATGTTGCCAAAAAATGGATTATATTTATATCGTACATTTTGCATATGTACATAACATTATGGTGTCTTCTAGGGTTCTCACTTCACAGCCATAAAATTGTTTACTGCATGAAGGCGGATATCATTCGATCCTCATGTCTTTTCTCGAATTCGATTAATCTAATCTCTTGAATGTATTATTGATGTTTTTTCTATTTTGTATTTTCTTATTTGTTGCAGGTAAAAATCTGCTACCTGTTACGGCTATCCATCCCCTCTTAGATTTTTACTGTGTCTTGATGTTTATATCATTTTGTCTGGTTTTTTGTTGTTGGTAGTATTGGCCAATCTATGCGGTGGTGGCAAATACATTGTGAGTAGAAATCAACATTGAGGTGAGCCATATCTGCTTATAAAATTTTATTGAAGAATCTCATATAGACAATGTTATTTAATTTCTTAATATTAATTCATTGTTTTGCTTAAATACCTTATTAGAGAAAACAGGAGCAGGGGAAATATTTTTATGGTTTTAGAAAATATGAAGATTCATATGGCACAATGGTTTTGGAGATTACGAACTCACAATGGTTGCCGCTGCTTCCGCTGGGGTTATTGGTGGTAATTCATGGATCCAATATACTGTAAGAGGCAGAGAAAGGAAGCACAAGACGGTTCAAATTCAGATTTGTTCTTCTTCTTTGATTTATTATAATATAATTTTTTTGAATTGTTTTCTGTTCTTCTAATGAGTGTGCTGCAGGTGAGATGTTTCATTTCTTTATGTTTTCCTGTGAAAGAATGGTTGGGTGAGGGTGTGTGATTTTTTTGTTTGATTTTTGGATTGTCACTATAATTATAACTTTTTTGTTCTTTATGTTCTTCTAATATTCTCTCTCACTTTCACATTCTGCTCCTTTTTAAATAATGAGCTCAAGTTTGCATCTAAATTGATACTTTTCCACTCATGCTTAATGTTTTTTCTGAACAGGGAGGCGGAAGAATTGGCCGATGTTGAAGCAATATCAGTTGGTTTCTCCCTTATAATCGATTTCTTATGTCTCCCTTACCTTATTTGTATATTTTTTTTGTTATATAGCCATTGTTGATTGGCCGGATTTCGAAAAACTATGCTTTGATAGATATAAACTTTGTATACTTGGATTGCCTTTGTTAACTTAGAAGAGGTTTCAATATTCACTTTCCACTCTATTTATATGGCTTTAACATTAATGAACATGTTTGCATTATTTTTTTTTAAATGATCACAATGTTACTTCAAGTAACTATTAAAAATAAATATTGCATTGACTGCATTTCAAGTAACTATAAAAAATAAATACTTCAAGTAACTATTAAAAATAAATATTGCAACTCATGATATCTTTAAAGTAACTATAATCTCAAACAAAAACTGCATTTCAAGCTGATTAATTACTTATTATAATATTTTTAAACACAATGCTAAACACTCCTCAATGATCTTGGTAGTCATATGAAATCTTTTTTTTTTTAATTCTATTCGATTTATTTTTCATATTTTTCAGTACAAGTTAATCATTTTAAGAAAATTTATTTATCTATCATATTATTTTTAATATTTATTATTTCTCTGAATACCTTCATATACTACTTCTCTTAACATTCAATATTTTGTAAGCATTGAAACTAGCACCGCAGGTTTCATTTGATTTCGGAACTCAAAATGCAAATGTAAACATAGGATCTCATTGAGTATAATGGGCTTACAAAATGTGACTGTATTATATCTCTTTATACTTTGTCAAGTCGATATGATCGGTGCTATTTGTCATGTCTATGGCATTATGTTGAAATGGAAGCGATTGTTATAAGTTTGCCTTTCTTTTTTTTGGTTTCTGAAAATTAATTGTAAAGTAATTGCAGTATAATTTATAATTTGTCTTAATTAGATATTCCCAAGGTACTTTTTTATGACAGTGTAAGTGATATATCTAGTATCATATAGGGTGGAAGAATTCATTGTGCAATAAGGAGTCTTATGTTAATAGTTAGGAGGTGGAATGTGAAGAGACAAATAAGATTCATATTAGACGTGGAATATGAATGCACAAATAAGATTCACTTCGCCAATTGTATGGTCAATGTTAATAATATAAAAAAATGTGATAATTTTTGTCATTCACACTGCGAGAATATATTGTATTATGGATGTTTGCTGAAAGTCTTTTCGATGGAAACAATGAAAAATTTGGAGGGAAAAATGTGATAGTTCTTTTATTCTTCTATGATTATTGAGAAATGTTTAGCATTAAAAAGGAAAAGGGTGGGACTGCCTTTCGCAGGTTTACAAAGGAGAGATATTTTAAATAAAATAAGAACAGTTGTAAGAATAGATATAAAACAAAATAATAAATTAGTCTATCTACGTTTTAAATAACAACATTTTTAAATTATTTTTGGCTCAAAAATTTAAAATTACGGTTTTCTATGCTCAATACGTACAACCACAACTTAGTTAAATCATTCTTAATATAATCCTGTGCAATACATGGGCATATTTATTTTGGACATTTTTTCTTATATCTTTATTATCTTCTTACACATTACTTATCCATGCATCGCACGGGTCCATCGTCTAGTGTGTATATATATATATATATATATATGAGATATATCAAGTGAGATGAGTGTTTTCATACGAGAGTGAGAGAAATAAATATTAATTTGGATTAAATCATGAATGATCAAGATTAGAATATAAAATCTATTGTTAGGACTAATTATATATCTAATAGCCCCCCACAAGCTGGAAGTGCTAGCACTTCAAGCTTGGGAATGAACAACAATCAAGAAATGAATCTAAACAAAAAACACAAAATACAAGGAATTACATCGACTAATCAAGAAAAAATCTGAAAATGATAGAAGCAATGGTCGAAGTTTATAGATTTGAGAAATCTTCGACCTTCTTTTCGGCCTCGTCGATCTTCTTTCAGCGTCTCCACGGTTTCTTTCCAAAATGAAATGAATCTTGTCATAATAAACGTTGGCAAAAAAATATGAATCTTTATATGAAATGAGTCGACTTGCTGGAATTCACATTAATCATAAGTCGCTTCAAAATGGACTCTATAGAACTCGAAATATCAATGCCAATTTTAGGTAAACGCTTAACCACCATCATGGGTAGAAGCAAGAAAAATTTTGCACGCTTAACCACCATTATGGGTAAAAGCAAGAAACAATTATCAATGCGTAACCATTTTTTTTTTTTTGTTGCACTGAAACAAAGAAAAAGAATGTCACAAAAGATGACAAGAATTTAGAAAGAAAAAGAAAGATGGAGAGAAATATAGGTGATTGGAGGTGAAAAAAATAGAAAGGAAAAACAAAAAAGAAAATGCAGCGGAAAAAGATTCAAGGTGGAAGATATCTCTCTGATACCATGTTAGGAAACATGATAGTGTCCATTGAATAAGGAAAAATAATTAAGAGAGAAAAGTAAGAAATATGGAATTGATAGAATGAGAAGTTAATTACAAATGAGTACATCAAACCTTTATATAGGCTAATGATCTAACAACTAATTATTAACAACCTAATCAATCTATCCAATTTACTATATATCTAATATCTATATAATATAATATATGAATCCATGTATCATAGGGATGGTAATTTGAACCCTACCCGCTGAGTACCCGCAAAAAATACCCATGGTGGTTAGGGTAAATACCCGCTTTGAGGGTACGGGTGTGGGATTGGGTAATTACCGGCAAACAAGAGAGGGTATGGGTGCGGGTACGAGTACTCTAGTACCCACCCTGTCCCGCACCCGTATATATAAATATATATTTATATATTTATTTATTTATATTAATACATATAATTATAATTATATATCAAATTTTAAAAATAAAATTAATGTAACCTATGATTTCTTAACTATTTTTTCCTTTCAGACTTAATCACCTACTGACCTAAGCACTAATAGCCGCCGTTGATGTTCCTTTTATTATTTTTTCCATTTTTCTTAATTAAAGTGCGGGTAATAGGTGCAGGTATGGGTATTTAGGTATCCAGATGATATGGGTAAGGGTACTTAAGTTGATATTCATACGGGTACGAATATTTTGTTCAAACGCGGGTATGAGAACGAATACTATAATACCCTACCCAGACCTTATCCATTACCACCCATAATATATCATGTATGTATATATGTACATAAAACACAAGAAAGAAGGATATAGGGAAAGATAAAATGTGTCTGGATTAGTATCATTAGACACATTCGGGCGACATGTGTCACCGACCAGCTGGCGTTGAGAAGCGTGCACACGTGGCTTCTACTTTGGGCAAAGAACCTTTTGTAAATAAATTAAACAAAAATAAAAATAAAAATAATTATTTATAAATAGTTGATATTAAATGATATGAGATCCCTGTTCTAGTGTTCTGGACGGTGCTAAATTTTAATTGAGCGTGACATGTAGAATCCGATACTATATTTCCTCATTTCTTTCTCTTTCACGTGGTCATGCTCCCATCTTACACAATCCAGGATCAGAACCAATATAAGAAGTAACCGCCCCTTCCTTCCATGTTCCAACGTAGTTTGCTTTCGTAACTGATCTCGAACGTTTTCCCACTTTCCTCTTTTTCTTTGAATCTTTCACTCTTAATTCCTACTATTCAGTACGGTTTTCTTTCATCTTCTTTCCCTAAAAATTGAAATCATCGAAATCAAGAGACAGACTAAAATATACACATGGGCAAGTTGTGGACCTTGTTCACCCAACTTCATTCCCTCGCTGGGTATGCATTCTGCTATATATGCATTCAACCTCTACTCACTTTCCCTTCTTAATTTTTTCTAATTCATTTCATTCTTCAATTACTTATGTTATGTGCATATCTTGAATTACTAATTGATCATATGTTGCATATTTCGTTTTTTGCAGGCCGGTGTTGATGTTATTGTACCCTTTGTGAGTATCGATCGTGAATAATATCATAAGTATATACACACATATATATTGTAGGAGTAATTTATAATATTCTCTAATGAATATGATATCCTTTATATTATTATTATTATTATAGGTATGCATCGGTGGTAGCGATAGAGAGCACATCCAAATTGGATGATGAGCAATGGCTTGCTTATTGGATCATTTATTCGTTTCTTACCCTTACGGAAATGGTTCTCCAACCCCTTTTGGAGTGGTGAGTTTGAGATTAATTTAAACCAATTAACGATAGATAAAACTTATATTCGTTAATTTTTATCTTAGAAAAAAAATAGATGAATTTTATGGAATTTATTAGATTCTTATCTAGTCAAACGTTGATTAAATTTGCAGGATACCAATTTGGTACGATGTGAAACTATTACTAGTGGCATGGTTGGTTTTGCCGCAGACCAAAGGTGCTGCTTTCTTGTATGAAAGGTTCGTGAAACAGCACATTCGAAAATACTTAACGAGAATGGGGCACCACAAGAACTCTCCCAACGGTGCCAAGGCCAGGAACTAGTTTGTGGATTTCATCACACCCAAGAAAGTGAGTTAATGAACTTAATTATTCATATCATGTTTTTTTAATCAAATTCAAATTCGTGACTGTTATTGATGATGGTGGGGGAGAGCAGGGGGATCATGTGGCACATTGAATTGAAAGGACGGTGGTGATCGTGAATGCTGACTGAAATGAAGACGCTCGCTTTGATCTTTGGTTTTGGGATCAGCTAGCTCCACTTTTATTTGGTTAATTAATTGGGTTCATTGTAATCTTTTTAATGTGTGGCTTTCAGGCTTTTGTCACAATTTCATATCATCGCTTCGTTGGTTTATTATCATGTCATGTATGCATTCATTGCATTGTGATACTTTAACATTTGTGAAGTAATAAACTTCCCTTTCAACTTAGCCTAAGAGGCAACTAACCCCAATTCCGTTCTCATGGTGGTTCGGTGGTTCCTGTCTTCCACCAACTCAAAAACTTTTCTTCTAATTAACATAAAAACTCTAAAACCCAATCTATTTAATTACTTTCTTACTTTTTGTTAATTTTCAACTACCCTTGGAAAAGTTGGGTACGGCTCAAAATTCATCATCTAGCACATTAATTAAGATGACACTTGTCTCCTCTTATGGTTTTTAATGATGAGAACTCCAATTTTATTCGAAAAAAAAGAAAATTTTAAAACTCAGATACTCGCCTTACTGTGAATTTTTTTTTTTTTTTTTGTGTTTAAAAAAATTGGTACATCATATAAACCAAAATCAATTACAATCTTAAAAGTTAAAATTAGTGCATCATTTCATATAAATTTAGAGACTAGTAAAAAGAAGTGCCTCATTTGGAGAGTGTTGGAATAACACGTGAAACCCAACAAAAAAGAATAATATCTTATAAGTTTGTGTTACCATTAGATTAAAAGTTTTCTTTTTGCCCGCCCCAGCAACATTTGACGATTCCAAATTGCAAACTCCTTTCAATATCACTTATTATAGCTTTTAAGGATATTAAGCATTAGGTTCGATTCGACCCCATCAATCTTTAGGATGCCAAAGGTGTAACAGTGAATTCCTTTTAGGATACAATGAAGATCCTTGAAATTAGTTTGCACACTCATAATAAAAGTTATTGACAATGGTAGTCTACAGAACAACCATTTCTTTAATTCTCTTTATGCACAAGGAAAGAAAGGAAGTGCAACAACTATGCAATTTTCAGATGAACTTCTGCATGCAGAGCGGTTCTTATTTATAGACTAATTAATGTCTTTTGGTAAGAAGAAACAACCGTTCAAAGAATTCTATCCAACCTTTTCATGCATGAAAAAGAGTACTACCATTAGAAAAGATTTGAAAGCCATGAAGAGACATAACCATTGGAAATAGTCAAAACCAGTTTTCAGCAGAATTCTACAAAACTACATCGTCAGCGTTGAGTGCTGGCTCATTTCCCAGAAATCAGTGTTCTCTAGATGTTTGGCGTTGAGCATTGGACCCTGCTCAAAAATCTTGCTTTCGGGTAGACCATTGCTGAACGCAGATCCATATGTGCTGAGCTACTTTCCTCTTGGGCGTTCTTGGACTTCCTCATTATTTTCCTTACTATATATATATATATATATTCCAATCTCAACTATTAGTTCACAGGTAAAGCTCCTCTAAAGTGAACAAAAGTGTAAAATCAAAAAGTAATGGTGTATTCACCCTTATTTAATAAAAATGCATTAGAATCTCCATTCACTTTAACTAATCAAGAATCAATATACCCTTGCTTTTTTACTTTATATTTTTGCTCACTTTAAAAAATTTTATTTGTTAGAACATCTTCAATGATGGTTGCTTATGGAGTTCTTAAATTTATGTGACAAATGAGGAAAAATTGCTTATTTTTTTGTTAGATTATTTTAATAATCTACTATAAAAGTGACCTATGTAATTAATAAACTAGCTTAAATAAAAGATGGCCTAATATGATGGTTGTTTGGCCTAATGATAATTAAAGTTAGTGGGGGTTAATTTTGAAATTCAAAATTAAATCCCTCCCCTCTCCCTTCATAAAAGTGGGTAGTTACTTACTAAACAAAAGGTAACTGAAACAAAAGTGGATATAAGAAAACATATCAGTTTTCTGAACATTAAGAGTTTTTCCTCCATTATCTTCACCATCATAGACACAAGCAAAGGAAGGAAGAGAGGGGAGAAAATCCTCCAGAATCAAGAACAAGAAAAAAGGATTTTGGATATCATAATTCTCACTATACCATTAACATCTATTAGGAGAGTTCAAGAACCTTATCTGGATCCATAGCCATTAACATCTATGAGGATTTTCTTGTCTGAATGAGACCGGATCCTTATCAATGCCCATTGGAGTTGATCTATGTGACAATGTAAGTTGTTTAAAATAAGAAATGATTGTTTATATAAAGAACCCTAACAATGAATTGCTTATGAATAAAAAATAGTTTTTGCTCAAATCTTAAGGATGAGTTACTATTTTAAATTAAAACAAAATTAAGTGCAAATAAAGAAATATAAAAATTTGTGTGGCTTAAGGGTTGCTTAAGTGAGTACCATTAAAATAAAAGTATGATTAATTGCCTAAATATGATGTGACATAATAAAACTCATTCACAGATAAGTAATCCAAAGTTATTGCTTAAATTTTATTCATTCGAGATGATGTTAGTTCGTACTTTTGAGTCAAACGATTTACCTATTGGATTGATTAGCCATTGGTATGATGAGCATCACTTGTACTCCGCTTGCTTGTCAAACATGTCCTTGGTTGGAGCTCAAAATTTCATGGAAAAAACTCGAGAAATGTTGTTGGTGAACAAAATTTTGGAACAACGTATCAATATACCGTATGTATTTTTATCAAAACAAAAAGCAAATTTATCTTTTTGCATTGTTCATCAAATACAAAACAATGCTCTCTCTCCCCCCCCCCCCCCCCCGCACCATAGTAGGCATAGATTTCAAGTTTTGATGTCACAATAATAGAGCTCTTTACTCAAATCCCCTCCTTTTTGGAGTTTCATCTCATGGCTTCCTTAATGTAATTTTTAATTAATAAAGTTAGTAGTTTAGTTTTTATTTTGTTTGTTGGGCCTTGGCCCTTCTGTTCACTGGAAGGAATAAAAAATGCAAGCATTGTTTACTCGTTTTGAACAAATTATTTATTTGATGAATTTAATTTTAATGTATTATTTTGTATATATATATGGATCACATTTGAAATAATTATTGTCAGATTAAGTATTTTTAATGAAATAAAATATAATATTGAATGGTAACAATTTTTAAGCAAAAGAATTGTTTTTTAATCTGAAAAAAAATTCTATTATAATCTTCATGAAAAACTATAATAATATTTTCTAGTTGTAAATATAAAGTTGATACTCTCAAATTAAAAAAAAAAATTGATAATCACTATTTTACGTACTTAAATAACTTCTTCAATTTTTATCAAATAATATGTAAATCTTATTTGAACTTTTTTTTTTTCCAAACATTCAAGGTTGGGATAATGTTTATACATTTTAGAAAGAGATCATGGAACATGAAGCTAAGGAGATTGATGTGATTTTTATACATAACTCGCGGCAGAACAAATACATTAAAAACACTTCTGGGCACAAAATTAAATCATAATATTATCCCAAACTTATGAGTACTGAATTGAGTGAGCTACTATAGGGCAGGTTTGGACTGTTGAAGGGGAAGAACGTTACAAATCAAAGGAAAAAAAAGTAAAAGGACTTCAAGGAATAAAGGAAGTGAGGGGTAAAATCTGAGCAAAAGAAGAAGAGAGCCGAAGGGAGGGGGAGAGAGAGAGGGGGGGTTTCAAAGGAAAAAAGAAGGGGAAGAAATGAAAGATGAAAAGTGGGCAGAAATCAAAAAGAAAAGAAGAAGACTAAGACTGTGTTTAGATTTATATTTGAAAAAACGTTCAACGAAAAAACACATTTTTCGAGACACGAAACATGAAAGCAACAATTTATTAATTACTTCCACTCAAACATACGTTTGAGCCCATTTCAATTTAAATCCAAACATGTACTAAGTAATTATTTTCTTTCGTTTTGTTTAGATGTTTGAAGTCTTTCAAAAGTTAAGATACATTAAAACAAATAAGGAATAATTTACAGAATCATACCATAATCTTCATTTTCCCCCTTCTTTATATTTTTAAAACCTTTCACACATATGAATGGTTAGTTAAAAGATTTGGCTATGGTTTACCAAAAACAAAAGATTTGGTTATCCTGTTCTCTTTTCTTTTTTTCAAACATAGCATAATAAATTACATTTTATGATATGAAAATGGATCATCTCCATCTTTTCTTCAGCCAAATCTCAGTCATTGGATTAATCTAATGATCGAAAAATCTCTCTTCCTAATTATTAAATTAGTCCAACGGTTAATATTTGAAAAAAAAAAATGGAAGGAAAGAGATAATGAAGAGGAATCGGATCCTATAATAATATGTGTGTCCAAAAAATATGCAATAGACCATATGCATCTAAAAATTACTCTTTTTTCTTTTCTTTTCTAGATATGGTCTATGGCTTTCCTTTCTTGGATTCCAGGGGAGGGCCCTGTACCGGCTAACCAAAGTGCTTTTTGGCAACTTTTGCATAACAATATATTTGTACAATAAATTTGAATATCAACATCGTATTTTCATATATTTGTTTGTTTTTTTTTCTTTCTCTTCTCACGTCTTTTTATTGTTCAAAATTGGGCCCACCTACACTGTCAAAAGTAGGTGTCCCCCAATGTTGTTCCACAAACTTTACCATATGCCATCACATCTGGAGAGCCCTTGGCGCTTTGCACTGACTAATAAAGGTAATAAGATGACTAAGCTATCAAGCAAATACTCAAACACTCGTTGATAATATATTGTTTTCTACCTCTATCAGGTTTGTTTATGAAATGATTATATGGTCATGCTATATTTTATAAAAAAAAAAATGTTAGTAATATATTTTTTAATATAATTTCTATTATTTCAGTAAAAAAAAATATTTTTTATTATTGAGTAAATTTTATATGAGATCCATTAAATCGTGTAAACCACTCTCTAATCAGTGGGTCATAAAATTCATCCGACAATAAAGAATGTATTGCTAATAATGCATGTGTGCAAGGTGTGGAAGGTGATATCTACAACTATAAGCTTCTAGAAACTAGTTATAATGATATGAATCCTCTAACTTTAGGAGTTTGGATCCTCTTCATTTTCTCTCTCAATTTTCCCTCTTCATTACTATAGTTTTAGAAGTATAAATATGATAATGTGATATTAGATGGGGTCCAAATATCCTTTATACACTCAAAATCATAGTAATGGAACTCTCCATTTATCATAAGAAATGGAGATGATCAATTCTCTAATTTTAGAACAAGAAAGTTACGATGACTTTGTGTTTATAGAGGAGAGAAAAGTGATTAAAAAGAAAAAGATGAATAAAGAGAATGAATAAAGAGAGAAATTGAGAGAAAATTGGAGACTACTTTACTAAAATTGACGCTTAACTAAGCATACAGCAAAATGCAGTAATACCATTTAACCACATTATAGAAGTTGAAACTTCTAGTGTGTTTTCGTTGGTCCGGACATATCACTAATAAGAAAAAATTATATTTACTTCTATAGGATGAAACTTGCATTATGGTACGTTTGGATAAATAGCTTAATAAAATGCTTGTGTAATAAGTTAATTTTCAAATAAATTAAACACAATTTATTTTCATAAGCTTCTCTGACAAGCTTATTGAAATAAGCTAAAAAGAGCTTATGAAAATATCATAAACTAAATTCATAAGTTATATTTGTATAATTTTCATAAATTATTGTCATAAGTTCTTTATAAGCTCTTATAAACGCACCCTATATATAACCACATGTTGAGAGCTTATCTTGATGGGGACATAAATCAAAACCCAGACAAAAACAAGAATCAAGTAAATCTAAAATTAAGTCTTCTATTCTTTCTTATTGTGAAATTAGAATCATCCTCAATAATAATATCAATATTCTGCTCCCTAGAAAGAGAGTCATTCTGTAGATCTTTCTCATCCTCATCTCCTAAAAACTCGACAAGAACTTTCATATCATGAATAATACATCCGGGTTTAACTAATCACATAAGTCTCAAAATTCTTACCACTAACTGTTAAATCACAGGTAGCCATGGAGTGCAATGAATTTAAGGCAGGATTAGACACAGTAGCAACAGAAGTTGAGTTTTGAAGAATGGAGTTTGAGACACGATTAGGAGAGTTCTCAATCAATTCATTGTCATCAAGCTTTTTAGTCAAAATCTTATTATTATCCAAAGAAGGACTATTCACAACAGGAGCATCTTGAATAACTTGATCCGTAATAAGAGAAGGAACTGATAGTGTTTTTCTTACAAGCAATCACTGAAGCAAACACTTGTTTATTTTTAGGGACATATTTAGGAGCAGTCTTATGAGCTACTAAAAGTTATCTTAACGAGGGTCCATGAGAAGTTAACATAGGCATTTTTATCTAATCTGTGTAAATGGAATCTGTAAAACTTAATTAAAAGAAACCAACATCATGCTATTTCTTCTCTTGTTAAATCTGAAGTTGCCATTAAGAAAGTGTAACTAAACCGTGAAAAGGTCAGCAACTGCCATCGAGTTATCAGCTCATCGTTCATAAAAATTAAGTATGTTTCTTCGATGTCTTCAACACTTACACATTACGACGTAAATCTTTTATCCCAATTTCCTGTCACATTTTTATCTTATATCAATAACAATTTGACACTTAATAAAATAAAATCAAAACTCATTAATATTTGTGCTCATTTCCAATATTTGATTGATGAGGGACATCAAGACACCATATTTTGAAATATGAAATTTTTATTCTTTTTGAAGAATGAATTGATACAAGGATAGAGAAAATAATAATAAATAAGTGTACGAGTGTATAAAAATACTGTATTGTATTGATGTTCAAAATTATTATAATAATGGAACTCAATTCTCATAGCTAAATTCTTCTCTATCCCACTCAATAATGAAGGCTTCTGCTAGAAGAAATGTAAAAGAAAAAGCTAAAGAGCTCCTTTAACCGAAATATATCCACTTATCTTCCAGTAAGTCCACAGAAATTAAAAAAGAGATACAAAGGCTTTCAGGGCCAGATTCTGTTGCCAATCGATACCAGTCAAAATGTTTTCTTTCCTCGGTGGGGATGGCTGGGTAAAACAAATTGAATAATGTTATATGTTAAAAAAAATTTTAACCATATTATAGGTACGGAATATCCATCACGATTAGTAATGACTAATTTCCATCGAACATAAGTTGGGTTCGATTCCCTCTCAATCAAGTTTTTTCCATACACAAGAATCATGATTCGAACTCCTGACCACTTATTTAAGGTGTTTAAGTCTTTTACCACTCGAGATCAATCACATATTGGTTTAAGTTTAATTTTGATACAAGGTTAATGAAATTTTTTATGTACTATCGACAAATCATAAATCATTTCACGTGTGACTTGTAATTATTATATAAGAGTCAAATATTTTAAATGATATAATGGATTGACAATATAAAAAATCTTTACATCCGTATATAATATTTATACCCGTATGTATAACAATTAAATCATAATATTATTAATATTTTATTGGAAAAGGCAAAAGTAACATTATAAGGAATACGGTACTCAAAACCCATTTACATGCAGAAACATACAGCTGGTATACACAGTAGCTAAACTGTAGCCAATGTAACATTCAGCCAGTGCACCATAATATTACTAATAATCATTTACATATATCTCTTCACATTTGTTTTCACCATTTGATGTCTCATCTCATTTTTTATACACTTATCCTGACTATGTGAAGAATTGGATATACGGGTCAGTTTGGTCCGTTTAAACCCAGTCCGTATTGGTCCGCACTTAAGTGGACCAAACTGGATTGGCCGAAGAAAATAACGAACCTGCAATTAGTTAGTCCGCGTCCAACCTGCATAGTCTGCAGGTTAAACAAGCTAGCTCGCGAACTCATTAATAAAAAAAAAAAATCAAATTATTTTGATAACGCTATATTCAACCATTATATTCATAATAATATATGTTATTTTGAAAAAGAAATATCATCGGGCTGTTGATTTTATTCTCTTTACGATATCTCTTTTGCAAACTTTTGATCTGACAACTAGACAAATAAAATTATAGCACAAAGATTATCACATTGTCATACATGATCATATGAGTAAAATGAAAAACAAAATCCAATGTCATAATAAACATAAGGAAGTCCAAATAGAACGAAAAAAAACATATACACAGTAAAATATGTTATTAAAAAACATCGTGAAGTTGGATAACTGGATTCTTTCGAAAATAATGCATTCAAACAAGCTGTCGATGAAGAAATCAGATTTGATCCAAACTCATGTGCCAAAATTGTCTATTTTTCTAGTATAAAAAGAAGTAGTGGTATGTGGGCAGTCTGTTAACCCATGGATCCAACCCGTCGAACCTGCGGATTAAACGGACTGAACTGAAAAGGTTCGCATTTAAACAGTCTTATATTTTGCCTAGTGCTAACCCATACGGATTGTGGGTTAAACGGATCGTCCACGGGCCTAAACCCATATACCAAGCTCTAAGTATGTCACATACTCCAAAATACGAAAGATGGCATGAGAATGTGCAACTAGCATTTTTCAAAACAAATTAGTAATGATAAAGATAATATTGTTTATCACAAAAAAAAAAAAAAAATCCTAAGTTTCAGGTAGATGTGGAATCACAATCAGAGAAGCAATGAAGAGTATTTTTTTATTCATTTTCTATTAGCTGCCACTACTTTTAAGTTATCACTTACCACAAAGGAACATATATCTTCAATTATCACATTAATTTTACAATGTGTTCCAACGAGATGAACATCAACAACTGACCTCATAAGTGAAAACTTTGAAAATAATATTGGAATGCCTTAGTAGAATCAAACAGAAGCGGAGGGTGGTAAATTATTAAAATTTGAAAGGAAAAAAAGGGGGCCAATAAACCCCACACCACCATGTTCCATGGCTTTTGAAAAAAAGTTGTTAATTCCTTATCAAATAATTGATAAAGTAGCATGTGAATAATTTTTCTAATCAATCCCTTTCCTCAATCTATATAACTTGGTGTTCTTATGGTCTTAGTTCAGTAAGATAAATTCTTCCCCATATTCTCTAAGCCTAACTTCAAACCCTGTTTAAAGGCAACTTGAGCCTAATGGATCCTACCCACTTCAAGAAGATTCAAGCCATGAACGGGTGCAAGAGGCGTCAGTTCCTGGATAATTTGTATTTCTATTCCTTGACTGCCTTAACTTGCAGTCTGTTCTGTTGTGTCACTCTCTGCATGCCCTACCTTTCTTCTCTGGTCAGGGTCTTCTTCTTTGTGTACATCTCAAGTTTAATACCTTTCCTGTTTAGCTCAAAGCTCTTATTCATCACAGGCAACCTCATCATTTTTGTCCTTATAGTAAACTCTAGAATCTTTTCTTCCAATTCCTCTTCAACTACTGATGTTTACTATGATGAATACATTCAGAACAGACAAACTAAAAAGCCTCAAATCCCAACTCCTCATGAGCTCAACAAAGCTAAAAAATTGGAGAAACATGTGATAGAAAATGTGGACATGGTAGGAGAGGATGTACTGAACAACAGTTTGGATTTCAAGGACAGAGAGTGGGTTAAAAAAGCTACAGAAGCATGGCTTGACAAAGAGGAAGACAGTCTAGAAGGAGGAGATGAACTAAGTTTGCTTTCTTCTTCTGATGAATTGAACAAAAGGGCTGATGACTTCATTGCAAGAGTGAACAGGCAAAGGAGGCTTGAACTTAGCCTTTTGCAATATGGTAGCTACTAATTAAAGGGTACAATACAAGAGTTTTCCAAGTGTGATGACTATGTGAGATGCAGGTTAACAAGGTTAATGGTGGAAGAATAGAAAGCATTATTAAGTGCTTAATGGTAGAGTTAACAAGTTTTGATCAAAATCTCATCTTTTGTTCTTTTTTTTTTTTTTTTCCAATTTCATTTTGGTTGTCACTTGTCAGACATAAACAAGTATAGTATGGCCATTTTATCAAAGATTTATGATTTATGGATACGAGCTACGAGCACAGTCATCCAAAAATACTTCATTGATAAGTAAGCTACGTACTTCCCACTTGTACGTGAACATCTAAACGTGCTAATTTAATAAAAATATATATATATATATATGAAGGCATGTTAGCTAGCCATTTAATTTTATCATTTGTCCAGATCCCGAAATGTTAAATAATTTTTTATGGGTCACCTGATGCTTCTTGGCATCTTCGATTCTGATTAACAGCAGGGGCATTTCTTCTCCTACCTTAAAACGTGGGTCTTCTCTGACATATCATAAAGGTTATCCTGAACATATTCGAACTTTGAAGGATATAAAGGCAGATTTCTCAGATAGAAAGCCTAAGTTTTAATAATAAACCACTAGAGAAAATTAAACACAAGATAAATTCCCTATCTGCATTATCTGTAACCAGTACTAACGGAAAAATAAACATAAATAATGCTTTCTTATTCTTCTTCCTTTGAAATTTGTATGCTGGAAAACAGGGCAGATAATACACCACTTCCATTCTCAGTATGAAAGGCCATAAAACTTGAATACCAGATGATATAGTTTCAGTGCCCCCGCCATCTTGTACAATTCGATACTATAAAAAGTTTAGTGGCTTATTGTTAAGATGCAATAAATTTCCACCTTTTACCCACAGAAGATTAAGTTTTCTAGAGATTTGGTCTTTTTTTTTTTGTATAAGAGAGATTTGCTCTTTTAATATAATATAAAACTTCTACGATCAAATATTTTAGAATTTGTTGTAAATAGTTAGAAAATAGAGACATCAAGATAATGTAAATATGGATTCAAAAGCTATTCAGGAACTAATTATAATAAGGTTTAATTGAGTTTTTAATCGTCGAACAGTTTTGGTTTTGGTCTTACACTATTTTTCGTCGGTTTTGATCCTTATAAGTTTCAAAACTTTGGTTTTGGTTTCGGTTTCTGCCGTCAGTATCCGTCTGTTAAGTGTTGACGTGAGCAATTGACCGCCACATTAGCACTGCTATGTAGGCTAATTTTATTATATTTAATGTTACGTAGGATTAAATATTAATTTTTTACATTCGTTTATAATATTTAATGCCACGGAGGTATTCGGGAACCCTATAAATGTTTCTGAATGTTGTTATTTCAATCTTTCATTCATTTAATAAAAGTATAAAAAACAAATAATAACATTATAATAAAAATAAGTCTACATAACAATGCTGACGTAGCGGTCTGCTAGCCACGTCAACATTTGACGGATGAATAATGATGGCATGGACAAAAATCAAAGTTTTGGAACTTGTAAGGACCAAAACCAACGGAAAAAAAATACAGGGATCAAAACCAAAACTAACTCACTTTTAAAGGATTAAAAACTTAATTAAATCTTATAATATTATCCAAAGAGATCTTAGCTAGGATATTTCAAAATATACCAAAATATAATAAAAATATTATGAGATATTTGCAAAGATCAAATTAAGATAAGTCATTTATGCTAAAAATGCATGTTTACAACAAAATTCAATTTTTGTTGCCTCCTTTTTTAAATAAATTAGATTTTAACACATGAAAAAAAAAACCGTTTATTAAGACTTCATACACATGAACAGCTTAAGCTTTTAAACAAAATTGTCATTAGCACTTTCTTTCCGAGAACCAATTATCGTGCAGGAGCTACTTATCTGGTGATTTTGGTTACAAGATCCAAATTATAAATTAATGAAAAAGTTGAAGACCCAATTATTTATCAACTATATTGGATTTTATTGATATTAATTTTAGTATTTAATTTTAGTTTTAATTTTACTTTTCGTTCATCAACTTTTTTAAATGTGTTATTTCGATTTTCAAAAATTTTAATGGTACATTTAGTTCTCTAATTTTTTAAATTATATAAAATCATTCCTTTTTAGGTTGTAGATTAATTTTGTATAATTTAATAAATTAGATGATTAAATGTATAATTAAAATATTTGAAGAATCAAAATTATACATTTAAAAAAATTGAGGAACGAAAAAGATAATTACGTCTTAATTTTATTATAATTTTAATTAAAAAATTAAATACTTCAATCTTTAATTTATTAAATACACTATTTTTTTTTATTGTTTATTGATTAGCAAAACCAATTTTATTATGTTTATTATTCTTCTGAATTGTGTCAGGTTTTCACGTTGTGTACCGTAATTCCAAAGTAAATTTGGATAGTAACATTGCATTGCAGTTGCACTATCAGACTCCCACGACTGTTTTTAATAACAGATGTAGTGTAGTTTTTTTAAAAATAATGTGATTGGATAAGTGGTAATATAGATAAACGACTTACTTATTAAAATTATATATATAAGATATGATTTAATTTTATAATTGTTAAATTAATAAAAAAACAAAATTGCACCGAAGTGATAAAGATTACATACGACTTAACTTTTTACATTTTTTTTTAACGTTAAAACAACCACCACTAACATAATTTTTTTTTTAAAAGTTACTTAAGTCCTATTAATCAACTACAACTTTTTTTATTTTATTTTTTTAAAAAAATTATTATAGAAGTCGGTCGAATTTGATTTTTTTGACAAAAAATTACGGTGACATTTTGATCCTTCAGAAATGAAAAATACAAATTTGATCCTCAAGAATGTAAAATGCTGATCAAATTAGTCATTTTTAGAATAATTTTTAGGGACATTTTAGTCTCTATCAGGGACTATTTTGACCCATATTTTACATTCTTAAATAACAAATTAGTATTTTTCATTTTTCATAGACCAATAGAATTATAAAATTAGTATTTTCCATTATTTAAAATTATAAATAAGAGTAAAGGTCCAAATTAAGTACATAGTGATATTTTTGTCTCTGAGAAATGAAAAATACTAATTTGGTTCTCAAGAATATAAAATATGGATCAAAATAGTCCCTGATAAAGACTAAAATATCCCTAAAATTTATCCTAAAAAGGATTAATTTGATCTGCATTTTACATTCTTGCGAATCAAATTTATATTTTCCATTTCCGATGAATCAAAATGTCACTGTGATATTTTGTCAAAGATCAATTTGAACATTTACTCTTATTTATAATTTTAAAATATACTTAAATATACAGCAAACGATTTCTATAATATCTTTTTAAAAAAAATAGAAAAAAGAAAGTCGTAGTTGGGTACTACGTCTACGGTACCTTTTAGAAAAAATTTTAGTTAGTGGTGATTCAAAACCACGATTTTGTTTTTATGTTAAAATAAAAAATGAAAAAAGTTAAGTCGTATTTAAGCTCTATTATTTCGGTGTAATTTTGTTTTTTTTTTTTTAATTTAACAATTATAAAATTAAGTCGTATCTTACATATACGATTTTAATAGCTAAGTCGTTCATCCCTATTATGATTTATCCCAATCACATTATTTTTAAAAAAATTACACTACTTCCATTATTCTCCCACCAAACTACTTTCGTAAAATAAGGAACAACTCTAGAAAGTTTCAGGTTTGTACTTGGCCAACAGATTATCCTCATGGCCGAGGGGGTGACCGATTGAGAGAAATGGTAAGACATCATCATCATATATAGTTGGAACACAAAATTGAAACTATATTGTCGTCCGCAGGATAAAAATTTGTTGGTGTTTCTCATTAATCTAATATTAAGAATTAGCATAAATATTAAGAATTTAATTGATATATATTATCATTTTTATATTGTCAATCAATTAAAAATTATCACATAAATTAAAATATTTGATTTTTATCCTAATTATTTTAAAAATTATTCATTTCATAATTTTTGATTGATTGATATACTGATGATACATAATAATTAAACTTAAATATTAATAAATTATAATTTTATTTTCTTAAATGTTAAATCATTATTAATGAAATAAAAAATATTACATTATTTCCATCCGTGCTAACAATAGTCACCGACATTGTTTTTTCCTCTCAGATATACGTGTCCTATACTTGGCATGCAATGGTGCCACCTTACCTGTACCTTCTTTGCCACTTGTAACACTTAACCTTTCCCTGCATTCTTCAATACCTATTATTATAAACCCCAAATTTTCATATTTTTGAGCACCACCACCAACATACTTCTCAGATAGTTTTTCCTACACTTACCTATCTTTTGCTTGTATTAGTCTATTAGCAGTTATCAGTGATGGACCTTATTCATCAGTTCCTCAACTTAGTAGCTCCTCCATTCACATTTTTTTCCCTTTGCCTTTTCTTACCACCTTATTGGGCTTTCAAGTTCTTCCTTTCCACCATAAACTCCATGTTCAGTGAAAATGTCGCTGGTAAAGTTGTTCACATCACAGGTGCTTCCTCTGGCATTGGTGAGGTAATCCACTTCATCCACCCATATTTAGAAACCTACCTAGTATATATCCACAATTGATGCATGTGTCATAGCAATAGTAATAGTAAATTGTAATTGTTTATCTGGCTTAGATTTTCAGCAGTGACAGTAACCTTGTGTTTTGATTTTTGCAGCATTTGGCATACGAGTATGCTAAGAGAGGTGCTCGCTTAGCACTTTCTGCCAGAAGAGAGACTGCACTGCGGGAAGTTGCTGACAGAGCGCGTGATTATGGATCTCCTGACGTTATTATAATGCGTGCTGATGTTTCGAAGGTTGAAGACTGTAGAAGATTAGTGGATGAAACTGTCAATCATTTTGGAAGACGTATGTGACCTTAACCAACTTCTTCAAACCAATTCATTATATAATTAGTCATATATCTTAATTAGACACAACACAACACACCCGTTTTATTAAGCTTGCCACTGGTTGTGTTTCTATGTGATGCAGTGGACCATCTGGTAAATAATGCCGCAATCGGTATTGCCACCTTGTTTGAAGAAGCAACGGATATCACCAATTCGAGACCTATAATGGTAATTTGTCATATTAATCACAATTGACAATACCTTTCCCCCATATATATCTAGTTATGCATATTTGTTTTTTACTTTGCCTTCTTCGATGTTGTTTGATGCTCTGGTGCTGCAGTGTTAATTTTGAAATGTTGAAACTGCAAGGCCCCCATAAAACAAATAAAGTAAAAAAGAAGAAATTCATACATAAATTCAGCTCTGCATTTTATAGAATCAATTTAATTATTGGACACGGGTATATAAGTGGATTATCAGTTATTATCCCTTGAGCTTGGTAATTGTGACTAAATTGAGTCTTAGGGCCCTATTGTCAACTTAATTGCTGCAAATAAATCTGCTATTGTATATGTTCCCAGGACACGAACTTTTGGGGATCAGTTTACACAACACGTTTTGCTTTACCACACCTCAGAAACAGCAGAGGCAAAATTGTGGTCTTGTCTTCTGCTGATTCTTGGATGCCTGCACCTAGAAGGAACGTGTATAATGTAAGTGACACACACTATATATTAGCCTAATAGTGATCATATATATATGTTGAGAGATGTTCAAATTGTTCACGTTCATTTAACACCCAACAGGCAAGCAAAGCAGCTTTAGTGAGTCTATATGAAACATTGAGGGTGGAAGTTGGGTCTGACATTGGGATAACAATAGCCACATCCGGTTACATAGAGTCTGAATTGACCAAAGGCAAGTTCTTCAAGGCAGAAGAAGGCAAGATGGACGTGGACCAAGATATGAGAGATGTAAGCAAAATCTTCGGAGCATATTTTTTGCAATTAAAAACCACGTGCATATTTACAATATCATCAATACTAATGGATGTAGGTTGAAGTGAGCGCAATGCCTGTGGGGTCAGTGAGTGGGTGTGCCAAAGCGATAGTTAATAGCACGTTGAGGGGAGATAGGTACATAACGGTACCAGCATGGTTCAGAATGACGTATGTGATGAAAGTGTTGTGCCCAGAGCTGATGGAGTGGAGCTTCAGAATGCTGTATATGACTGGACCAGGAACTCCTGCAAGGGAAGCCCCTAGCAAAAAGATTTTGGATGCCACTGGACTCAAAAAGTTGTTTTATCCCGCTTCCATCCAATCTCCTGAGGTCAAGACTGAGTGATTCTTCAAATCAAAACACGGTTGAACCATGAAAAAGTTTGTATATATATGTATGTATGTATCTTACCTGTTCCTGTTTGTGTATGTTTTTATTTTAATTATCTTTTTCTGAGTCCGTTGTTATAGCTCTCTATATAGAGGCAAATATATGTTACCATTACTAAGTATATATTATATATAATACAATAAATACAAATAAGGGTGAGGTGTTTTGGTTGAACAAATTACATTACAATCATAATTGTGATTTGAGCGTCGCGGTAATTCTTAAATGTATATATTGGGCGAATTAGTTAATCCTTGTTTGAAATGCAATATTAACAACAATGTTTCAAGAAAGTGTGGTAGTGCCCCAAAGAGAAACATTACTCAGATTTGTGATAAATGTGAATAGAACATTATTGTCCACCAGACATATCTGTCTAGAGTGAAGAGCCATTAGTCTCCTTTTAAGCATCAACACACACAGCTCAGTATAACTTCCAAAAACAGAAACTGATCAGAGGAAATGAAGGGCCTAAAAATGCACGATTCAGCACGAGTAGTAAACACAGAAATATTTTGCAGCGAGTAGTAAACAAGTTGAGCACGAAAAACAATTTCAAAAAACATATTCAAAATGCTTGTGGAGTTGGGGTGGCACACGCTCATTAATTATTGAAGACACGGAATAGTATTTCACTCAACCCAACTGTGCCATGAGCACCCAATTGTTGATAAAAAACTGAGAGAACAGCTGAATACCAGTAGCCGAACATAATTGCCCTTTTCCTACCATTGTGACATAAGCAACCAATCTTGATGTAAGCTAAGAAACCGTGTAAAGGACAGAGATGAGAAGCAGCAAGGCACTTGAAGCTTTCACTTCTTCTATAAACATCACATTGCTTAGAGTATGAATAACGAAGATCTGCATTCATTGTTCTGAAAATAAAATGCAGCTCCCCCCGCTAGACACAAAAAGAAACCACTTATGCAGGCCCCAAAACATCAAAAACTCTTTAAAACAGGGTATAGGCTGGTGCATTTTGCCGAGAGCCTTTTGGTCCAATAAAAATGTCAAAATGGCTTTAGTATTTGTGATATTTAATCAAAACAAATAAGAACTAGATAGTGACCCGCGTTACGCGGTTTGAGACAACCCCTTCCTCGAAGATCCCATGGGTGACCCCACTTATAATTATTAGTGTTACAGTGTAGCGTAGTAGTATAAAAATACGGAAATATTAAAACATACAGCACACTGATATCATAATAACTTATACTGACATAATAATACTGGCTCTATCAGTAGAGCCTACAACAACTGATAACAAAAATAAAAGACTTCAGAGTACGCAGTAAATAAAACTGAAATCATAGCAGCGGAAATAAAAGTACATACGATTTCCTCTCCTAACCCCAAAAATACATGTCCCTCAACCCATATTCTGGTCATAACAACTATGTCTAAAGTCCTCTAGCATCGGGATCCAGGGCTCTTCCGCCAGCATCTGGTTCTACGGGTATGCCGTCAATTTTCTCCGACAGTTTCTCAACAGGACCTTCTCGTACCGTCGAGAATAATAAAATACGACATAGAAAATATAGGGATAAGAAACAACAATTCATCATATATGGGAAAACGGCTGTATAAAATAATTTATATAGATAGCAACACTCACAGTACAACAGTAATAGCCAAACAACTCCAGATAATTCTCTCTTGACTACTGTCTCTTACATTCATGCAACTGATAACCATATGGACGCGATCAAGACTTGACATCTCCAACAGATCAAGATATCTCCTTCATCTCTGTGCCACCCCCTGTAATGCAGGGTTCGGTCAAAATCCCTCAGGCTCAACTTGCGGCTACGATATTCCCCCTCCCGCAGGCTAGTTCGGAATCATCGCCTGCCCACAACTTAACTTATGGCAATGACATATTCCCCCGCCCACAGGCCAAGTCGGAACATTCGCCCGTCCATTAACAACTCGACTTACGGCAACGACATATCCCCCTGCCCACAGGCCAGGTCGAGACATTAGCCCGTCCGTCTACAACTCGATTTACGGCAACGACATATTCCCCCGCCCGCAGGCTAGGTCGGAACATTCGCCCGTCCGTCTACAATTCGACTAATGGGTACGATCATCTCCCCGCAGGCAAGATCGATCGCTCGTATGCCAACACAGTGATGAACAACAACTATGTACATGAATCTCACCGACTCATCTCAGGATCAACACTTAGTGCCTCAACCACGACTTATAAACAATCACAACCAACTTTCATCCGGCTTAACCGGGTATCAACTCACATTACAACATCAACAGATTAACTGTATCTCTAGGTTGAGCACTACGACATATATATATCCTCGATTTCCTCACCACACATTCATCTCCCAACTTATCAGAAATCACTACCTAGTTCTACTCAGGCATCAACCGTCACAACAGACATCAACAACAACCAGAAATAGTTTTCAATAAACATATCACTCACAGATAAATAACATTTAATTAATCATAAACATATAGTAGGCATATCATGCATATCACATATTAAATATCCAGTCATAGCACACACATCCTCAATATGCAGTAAATATCAACCTAACAGTTAAACGACCTCTAGTAGGGTTTGGGTCGCCCTACGCATATCAATATATATTATTTAAAGCTTGTCTCCCCGACGATATTGTGGTTCTTTCCCCCACCTGATAGCAAACGTAGCAATGATCACGAACTCACGACCACTTCTTGCTCCTATGCACAACCTCACAGCCACAACCGCAGCCTCGCTCCTTCAACCGCAAACCGTACACGCTTTAGAACGATCGAACACGATTTGATCCTTTTCAACAAATCACAATAAGAAATTAATATAATCAAACAAAACCCACTTAGTTCCTATGAACTACGGTTCAGCCCCTTTTTAGAAAATAGGTTAGAGGTGTTAAAACTTTACCAACTCTTTGATCAATGATCCTTATTCACATTAAAAGGACTTTTCGATGATTTTCTAGAGATTTTTGAATTGGAACTTAGAAGTTTAAACAAGTACTAGGTGAAGAACATTGAAACTTAAGGATCAAAGAGAGTAAGTATTAGAGGTTTTACCTCTTGAAGCTTTAAGAAAAGTGAAGAAGAAAGCTTGCACTTAAGACAACAATGGAGGTTTAAAGAAAATGATGAAGGAGAGATGTGAAGAAAGATGTGAAGAAAACAAAGGAGGGGGAGGGGTATTTATAGGAGGAGTAGCCGCCCCCTTGATGTGCTTTTTGGCCCATGGCCTATTTGTTTAGATATTTTATGGCAAAAGAGTAATTTCTCTTAGGGACAAAATTGTCATTTTAACAAAAGATCTCATAAATATCTAGATATTTTCAGAAACGTAATGATGACAGTGATGAGTCACAGGCATGCCTTCCCAGGCGATATGACTTCATGTTCATCCGTGTTTATCCCCGTTACTTTCACGATTTAGTATTTCGCCTCAAGAAAGTTGTGAAAACTTATTTATTTTAAAAATTTTCAAAATCGCCGATCACGTTCGCAATTTTATTTAAAGCCTAATCGTTTCGTTCACGAGTCAAAATTAGGTCATCTGAGCAGTAGAATAATACTGTCAGTGTAAAACGCAGACCGGGCTCCGTTTGAGTTTTTGACCAAAATTTAACCATAGCCTCCTACGATAGCGTAAAGCGTAACTATGGTCTCGGAGTAATTTATTTAATTTTCTAGACCCTCCAATAAAATATATTTACTTAAACACTGATTAATTAATAGAATAAGAAAATCGGGGTGTTACACGGTTGCTTTATTATTTTTTTAAAAAGAAGATCCTACACTATTTTTTTTTCTTTTGAATTGTTTTTGTGGAGCATATTTTTATGATGTTCATCAAAATTCCACCAAATAGTTTCACAGTTCAATTGAAATCAAATAAGGGGAAGTAAAAACACATAAAATTTTAAAATGATAGAAGTTCACAGTTCAGTTCTTGCCATTCAATTAAGGAAGCCTGGTCTCAGCAATAGCAGAAAGATGACAATTGAAACTATTGGATTCCATTTAATAAATGCCTAAAATACAATACCTTTGAAACCTATTTGTGGTTAAGTAAAATGACTTTGTTCTGTGCTGTTGGATCCTCAGACTCTGAAGAAAATTCATGCTGAAGGGCAGACATTTTTGCTGCTTCATGAGCAGCAATTGAGTTTCACATTTTTAAAAAGGATCCATAATTTTTTTTCTTGGAAATGTTTGCCCGAAGAATATTTTTATGATGGTTATTCAAATTCTACCGATCAGTTTGACAATCCAAGTTAAGCGAAATAAAGGGAAGTAAAACACATAATTTATAATAACATGCAAGTTTACCATTTGGTTCTTACCATCCAATTAAGGAAGCCTGATGTCAACAATAGAAGAAATATGTCATTTGTAACTCTTGGATTCCTAGATAAATACGTAAAAGTACAATACCTTTAAAACCTTTTTGTGGTTAAGTACAATGACTTTTTCTTGCTTTTGTTTCAATTAGAAGTCAAGTTATCCTTCCACCATCTACCTTAATGGAGTTAAAGGCCCATCTCTCTGCAAGTCCCGGTTTGTTTATTTGGCAGGAATATTAAGACACATATCGCAAAAGTTGATCGGAAATAAGAACAAATGGAGTGAGGAGTTCATATAGCACATATAAGGATATGGTGTAAGTAAATGAAAGTAAAGTACCTCCTTGGCCTTAGGTGCAAGTGCTGTTGCTGCATCAGAAACAGGGTTTTAAAACTTTGGCTGCACTGCAGGTGCAAGTTTCTATTCCTGAAGGTGGTTGGTTGTCATGAGGAACATACCTACAAAATTTCATGGTCAGTTTTGTAAAGCATAAAATTTTATTTGAATTACATTTGATGTATGGCAATAATCCAAATTCAGTAATTGTTGATATTCATGACCAATATCTAAAGACTTGGTATATTTACAAATAAAGGCTTTGGTTTTATTACTTTTGGCAAAAGGTAGATGAACCTGATCCTCCCTTTTGGAAGTTATGTATAAAGTATATTTATGCAAGGGTAGTGATTTGAAGGTGAATCATATAACAGTTCCTTAAGACTTTATTTATGTCTAATGTTTAAAAGTATTAAATAACATTAGCAGGTTTTTTGTGACAAATTCCTTAACTCTGACTCGTGCAATAATCATTTGAAGAACCACGTAATTGACATGGTGACTTGAAGGACTGACTCCATAAGGGTAATGTTTCCTTCTGCACAATTCAACCCGATTTAGTATTTTGTAGGTTGACCAATATTACCAAGTTACTTTTTAACTATTCTAAAATAAGGGTGAGCTTGAAAATAAATCAAATTAAATTATACTTTAAGATTAAATAAAATCCATGCTTTCAATGCATTTATGCTCACTTACTCCATCTTTTGGTATTATAATTGTGATGATGTGCCTCAATGATAGAAGCTGAGTTAGTTATTTCGGTTTTTTAGTTGTAACTGCTTCTGGCCAAAGTTAGTTACAACAGAATTGTTTAGCTTGTATCTTAGCTTGCTGATGTACACTCTATATATAGCAATAGGTTAGCCTTTGCTGTATAGACGAGTTGTATAGACGATAGACTATAGACGAGTTGTATAGACGAGTTGTGAGGTTTTTCATGTACATTCTTCAAGGTGACTCTTAGCAATTAGAGTATAAGAGAGATCGAGGGGTGTGAAAGAAGAAAGGGTGTTTGAACACAACAAGGCTTGCGGTACTGGTTTGAAGGCAGTGACAGTAACAAGGGTGTAATGATGTTCAAATGAAAAGGCCTTGATCTTGTAACTTCGATTATCATAGTGGATTCATCTTGCTCTCTTGCCCGTGGATGTAGGCCTTCACATTGAAGGCTGAACCACGTTAATCTTGGTGTTGATTCTTCCTCTAATACTTCTTATAGCTTTTGTATAATTCTGATTTCTTGCATAGATTCTGGTTGTGGTTGTTTATTGATTGCAGGTAATATTCTTAACAATAATTTTATTTAATCTAGATGTTAAGTATTAATAAATTTGTTAAAAATCAAAATATATAGTAAAAAAATGAATAAGTATGGTCACCACTATGGTGTATTAAGTAAATAAATATATTAAAGAAGGTGAAGTATGTGTATTTATGGTGGATATCTACTTCATTAAATTGGTTTGATTAATTAATAGACACACTACACAGAGATTTTAAGAAATCAAATTGAGGAATGTGCAAGAGTTGAGCACTCTAGTGTTCTTGAAATATTCATAGATTCCGCAGTTGTTTTTTTTAGAGTTTAAATTTTAAGGTGTTTAAAGTTTGGAGTCAATTCATTTACCAAAGGTGATAAGCAACAGATATTAAAGATACCATGGTTATAGTTTAGAGTTTAAAATGGATGCATGACCAATAAATTTGAAGTAGGAATTTAGTAAGAAAAAGAAAGAGCATTGAAAGTTAATATTTGAATTGAATTGATTCGACTTATAGATGAGTTTCATTTTAAAATTGATTTTTTTTTTTTTGGATTCTTGAACTTGTCATTGTTCCAATCAGCATGTTGTTGCTGCTCTTGTAAGTCATTAAGTGGTTCTTGTAGTTTGAATTTCCCTTCACTCCGAATTTGAATCATTTGTCCCTGCATGTGCAATAATAATAAAAATAATAAACAACCATCAATTATGTGATAGAAAATAAAAAGAAATATTTTTTTGTCAATGTTAAACAAACAAAAGATATCAATATCTATCTCATGCATCCATCATTAAATGAAGTGTGCTGCAACGATAGGTCAATGGAATGTAAACATTTTTTTTAACAAATCTTCCCTTCAATTCAAACTATTGTTGGAATCAAGTTATTGTTTCTTCCATTTTCTACGACTGAAAAACTCTAACAATGGGATGGCTTTCTTTATGAGTTTCTTGATATAGTGAGATTTTTAATCTACCATATTAGTCAAAGTTATAAAACTATTGTATAGAGATATTTAGATGGATAAGTCACAAAATAAACTGAACTATGGTAATAAAGGATTTGAAATCAAACAATGCTATTTTATAATTATTAAATACTTTTGTATTTGCCATTGAATATAGGGGACTTACAATCATAATTAACAACCACAAATTGGAATATAAGAAGAGGTTTAACATCCAAAATGATGGCATTTTGAGAGTTTTTTAACCTTAGTATTGTGAACATTTTTTGTCCATATGTATTCAAATACAAATTCATGAGTAGTTTGTAGATTGTGCTTCTTCCACTATATTTGTGATCCATCACATTGTCCAAAATAATGGATTCATAAGGCTATACCTGATATTTTTAAATTTGTTTAAGATGTTACAAACTAAAAGGGTAGTTTTCATTTGGCAATATACATGTATAACTCATTTACCATCTACAAAATATAAGAGTAATGCAGCCACAAAGGGCGTATATTTCCCCATTAAGGCTGTTTAAAAACCATTGGTAATAATAATGGATAATATTATTAAGATTAGCTTTGGACTACCTATTGGTCCATGTAGCAAATCACAATATTTAGTTCTACAATTTCATTCTTCTAAAACAGGATGTTGAAGTGCAGTGTATATCAATAAACCTTCACCTAAGCGTTGCAAAAAAAAAAAAAAAAACCAGAGAGGATGGAAATTTATCTATATTCAATAAGTCTTTTGTTGGAAATATTACAAATTAAGAGTTAGTTAGTGAGACTAACCCGTTAAAGCTTGGCACTATAAATATTGCTTCATCAGCCTTCTGATCCTACACTAGAGGAAGATAATTTGTAAAGATATTTTAAATCTAATTATATTGCTGCTATAAATCGATATATTGCATCTATTCAACCAACCACAGATTAAAATGTGGAAACTGACACTATATTATGTATTTCAATCATATGAAACCAAGTGTAACTAATACATTCTATCAGATGCTAAATAAGAGAATACATGCATGTTGATATATTTGTGAGCCAATAATGAGATTCCAATTACTTGTGTGAATCAAAGTGTACAAACCATAGATGTCATAGGTGAAAATTATATTATTTTGGACACTAAGCATATATTTGCATTTTGTAGAACATTGACAATATAATAAAATTAGTAACCCACACTGTGTGAATATTAACAAATTGTCGTAAAGCCAAAAAGAAACAACATGAGGTACGTGATTCATTTTTACTTATGTTGAACCTAATCATCATTAAAGTATTGATTACATTAAATTGTAAGATTTATGCTTAACTGACTCTTTTAAAGATTCATGTTGAATCGATGATAGTGAAACCTTTTTCTAAGTTTTAAAAAGAATTCAGCATGTCTATTATCCTTCCTACCTAGAATGGAAATACTCAAGGAAAAGGAATAATAGGAATTAGGCTACAAAAGATTGTAGGGAGGAGCGCTAATTCAATTTGGTCATATTACATCCTTAAAAGACGCCGAGATACTTATAGTGCACAATTATAAGAGGGTAAGCCTTGGTGCAACGATGAGGTTAATGGCTTATGATCTACAGAACACGAGTTCAAATCCTGGAAACAACTTGTCTGCTTGCGGGAGTAAGACCCCACCAGGTGGGAGGCTTGTTTTTTTTTTTTTTTTTACTTACAATGCAGAAGGTGGCTATAAGAAAGACACATGATAATCATTTCCTCAAAATTCTTGGTTCCTCCCTAGGGGGCAATTTTGAGTTTATGGTGATGTAAGGATGACATTCAAAAAAAGGCATTACCTATGTTTATCTACAAACATACAGAAGGCCAAAACATGCTGAAGTATACTATATTATCATATGTCGTTTAAATAAGCAATTACAAAAAATTATCCTCTATAGAAGGTCATTTTCGACATAAGTCCTTTCTAATTTAGATCTGTCACGGTGAAGAGAATATCGATAGTTATACCTCAATTACCCCTCTACAAAAAACTGTCCATAAATAAAATTGCTGATTCAAACAATTTATTTCCAACAAACTGTTAAATGGTGTTTCATCATTTTAGCATTCAACGTCCATCCATTACCGTCTGTTATTAGAACAGAATAAGGATAGAGGAGAGAGATACATGAATCCAGGAAAATGACAGGGTCAATCTATGAGATATTTCAAAAGATAAGGTCATCCTTAGTGCAAAGGATGAGTGTCAATTTTCAACAAATTAATGTCAAAAGTTTGTGTTATCTCAACCTTAAATACTATCATTTTTTTTTTTTTATAAAACCTTAAATACTATCATTTACATAGATAACATCAATGGACCACAGAAAATAAAGCCAAACTTTAAATTATAATACCATAGTAAAACTACCATGTGTATACATGATCTTGAGGACACACCTTATGAAGGTAGGAAAGTAGTGGGAGGGGTCTCCCCCAGTGGTTAGAACGTTTTTTCCCATTTGCCTATGCAGTCTGATAGTAGAGCCACCTTCAACGGCTTATCATTGCGTAGACAGGAACCCATCGCATGGGTCTTGCCCCCAGCCACCTTTGGGTTGTGTTGAGACCGGAAGATGACGACAGTGGAGCGACGGAGTTGCAGAGATGGACGTGACAGTAGAAGAGGATGGGCAGCGGTGGCCGTGAGGAAGGATGGCGGCTCTAGGAGAACGCGTTCATGACAACATGGGAAGGCGGAGGTTTGCGACAACAACAGTGGATGCGCAAAGTGGAGAACCAAGGGAGCGAGCATAGTGGATCTGCGTTTCTGATAGGTCGTCGCGCGAGTTCATGAGCAGATTTGGAAGGCGTGAAATAGACATTGGCGGTGAGTGAACAGAGTAGCAACAAAATCTTGATGGAGTGAAAGAGAAGGGGAGATTAGAATAGCAGAAGGCGAGAAAGAGAGATGGAGGGTTGGAGAATTCTAAAGCTAGCCACGTAAGGTTATTGGTGATGTGGAAGAAATGGTATTAGGTGGCAATTTTTTTATGAGATGTCAATGCCATGTTTTTGGACTCTGTTTTAATATATTATAAATAGAAATATAATTTATATTTACATTTTTATTTCGTATTACAATTTAGTACAATTATTTTTTTTTTTAACAAAAACAAAGTTAAACAAATATATTTTCATTTTCATTTCTATTAAGAAAATACATAATAACTAGTAAAAAAATTTAACAAAATAAATAATAATGTATTACCGAAATAAAAAAATCAAGTCTCAATACAAAATATAAAAAAAAAATCAGTACGATATACTAATGTATAGTGTAAATATATCAATGTACAATATAAATACATCAATGTGTAATTTGCAAATACAGACAATTTAATACACTATACAAGTGGAATACATTTTGACCGGTCAAAATTTTGAGGATCATATGTGTACAAATACAATATTTTTATTGATCCAAAAAAAAAAGAACACCTATGTACCAATTTTTAAAAGGTGCAACTTAGATGGAGCCTCAAAACAGATGTAAAAAGATGCACATACAAAACACCCAATTCCTACACCTAAACGCCCATAAAACTCAACTTGAACTTCAGAAGAGGCTAGAAAAGATATATCAGCACCCAAAATCAGCCAGAATTCAAACTGACACCACAGAGACCACGACAAAGTACTAATGCTTGCCATATTTTCTACACTCAAACACCGGATACACCACAAACAGAACCAATTTCAAGCGCTCAAACACCCTCATATGTTTCACACCCGCACAAGAACTGACACCTCATAAGAATTTGTTTAGTGTTTCACTGAGTCACCCAAAGAGGAACCTCACAGTGTATCACTCCACACTCACACATCCGTGCCAAAGGAACTGCGCCAACATCACCAGAGCACTAACCTGCAAAAACCAAATCAAGTAAACCTGAACAATTACAGAAGTAGTCCAGCAGTTGGAGAAAACCAAGATCCTGAAATTAAAACTCAGAACACAGCGGATGAGCTGGAGACACTCCCTCTAAAGTGTTACCTCACACTCACACTCACTTATTCCTGTCTCTCTCTCAAAGGAAAGTGCCTCACTCAACTGTTTGCCTCTCTGACACTCTTCATCAATAGCACCGAAAGGGCAACAAAAACTTTGCAACAATGGATTGTAGAAACTTTTGACTCCAACCTGCAGGTGAAAAAAAACAGCTACCACACAACACAGATTAAGTTCCATACCAAAATCCAACCAGGAAAAAACACAAAAACTTAACTTCCTAGCCTTCTTTAAAGGTTTTGCATTCTTTAAGCACTACCTTAGTAAGCCTTCAAAAAACAAACCCCATCAGAGAAACCCCCAGATTATAGTCCTAGGCAACTAACTAGCAGGGCTTACACACCAGTCCGAAAAAACATAACCAGCTCCCCCGTTCTTTGCCACAACCCAGACCCAAGTTCGTGTCTTAATCAAATGCAGTATTTCTAAGCAATCAGAAACAGAATTTTTAAAAATGATGCTATTCCTCTTTGCCATAAACTTATCCCATTTGATCCCTTAATAAGTGTTTTTATCTCACTGCTTAACAAGACCCTTACTTAAATGATAAAAATAGAGTGATTAAATAATAGAAATAATATGAATTTGAGCAGAAAAAAACTATGTGGGATTGAAATATATATGTATGCTTATAGTTATAAGCAATATTCATGTCAAAGATTACAATTTATATATTATAAAACATGGTTTATCGAATACGTCAAAAGTATTTATTAAACAATCAAAAAATTGGAGCATAATTTTATCAAAAAAAAAAAATGGAGCATAAAAAATCAAAAAATTAATTGTACCAAAAATGAATAGAAAGTTTTTGCTGATTTAACGGATTTTGCTATGGCCAACTTGTTTAGTGGTTGAGTTGTTTGTTTTTTTTATCTTTGATCCTCTTATGTACCAAAAAAACAATAATAATTTATTTCTTTTTACCAAACAATAATAAACTTAATACCAAACATTTAATACATTATGTATAAACTTACAAAAAAAAAATTGTTTAATACAATTTTTGAATTTTTTAACAAAATATTTTTTCTTTGTAAGCAAAATACTCAGGAAAAATCAGACCATTGAAACTTGGCTACCACTTGATATCAGTAGTTTTTTTTTGTACAAAGATATTCCTTTCTAGGTATAGAAATTACTGACGTGATTTTTGTCTCTAGCGAGAAAGTTTTTCCGATACACACGTGACACAGCAAGAATCAAACTTTCACATATTCATCCTTAATATAAAAGATAAAAAGACCTTTTTTTGTCTAATATATAAAAAAAAAAATGATCAATTTTTATGTTAAAATTTATCTCTACCCTTAGTTATTGGAAAATTCATGTTAAAGAGACTCAATAATTCTCCATGCAAGTGTTTTGGTTTTGTTTTACTCATTAATCAGATAGCATAATGCTTGAATTTAGTAATAAATAACTTAATTGAATTAGAAGTAATTAAAATAGAGACATTTATGGAATAAAATTTAAAATGAATTGATTTCAATCATTTTCCTTGATCTTGATGAATTAGGGTTTTATCTCTTATATTGAGGATCGGAGGTAGTATTTACCAATTGTGTTGGGCCTAATCAGTACACTAATACTCTCTCTGTTCTATATTTTTAGTCTCTTTAGCAATTTGTTTTTGTTTCAAAACAATTGGGGTTTTATAAACCCAAGTTATAATTTTCCTATTTTTTTCATATATACCCTTAATTAGATTTACATCTTTCTAGGTTATGCTTCTTGATTGAATAATTCATTTAATTCTTCATTGGATATTTTGATACATTTATACATAAATTAATGATTTCTTAATTTATATATAAAATGCTAAAAAAATTAAAGAAATGAAGGGGAGGGAGTAGTTTATTGAAAACAAGGAAGTTAAAAATTTCCAATAGCAATAATGACCTGCCTATAATTTGAGGCATTAAATGTTATGCTTAAAATTTCAACAAATCATAAATGTGCATGAATGTGACTTCACCTTTCCATTTCCCAACATTTTTTTGGTACAAAGAAGAAAAACATTTTTTTAAAATGAGAAAAAGTTTTATGAAAAAATGTAAGGATATATACATCATTAATTAATTAAAGTGCATTATACAAAAAAAATAATGTTTTATACAATTATTTAGGAACGCATCTCTTTACATTAAAGTTATGTAATGAAATAAAATTAAAATATAAATTTATAAAAAAAATAAAATGAATTTAACTATAATTAGATAACGAAAAAGTTTCAAATATGAGATGATATATACAAAAGTATATGCATGTAGTATTGTTATACCAAAAGTTTAGATAATGATGTTATATTTGTTATGACTTATTTGACATCTTTTTCATATATGTATGGATTTAATTAGTATGTATTAGTATGTAATATTAGTATAAAGTTTTTTTATACAGTCAACCAATCAGAAATTGTCATATAAGGTAAAATGTTTGACTTCTATCCTAACTACCTTAAAAGTCACTCATATCATGATTTTTAATTGGTTGACAATATAAAAAAAACTTTACATTGACAATATATAGCAATTAAACTCTTTTTCTTAATATATATATATATATATATATATAGTTTTGGAACTAAAGTTTTGGAGCAGCCTGTGTTGGAGCTAATTAATTTGCTTTTTGATGATTTTTTTTTAGGGGTTTCTATGCCCGTAGAATGAGGATTAGGGGTGAGAATAGTCCAAGTCGCTCATCAAGGTTCTATGGTCTAGCTTATTTAAGATCTAGTTTGGTCTAGCCTATTTCACAAAAAAGTCAGGTTAAGGCTTTTTAAAAAGTCTATATAGCTAAAGAGGTCAGGCTAAGACTTTAAAAAAGGTTATTATACCTATGAGGCCCAACTATTTAACACAGACATATATATAATATATAATTTAATATATAATACTATAATATATTATTTATAATATTTATAACATTTGAAAGTAAAAATTTATTGACTCATTCAAATATAGAGGTCTACTTGCATATTTATTTGTGAAGGCCTAACGACCTATTTATCAGTTTAGGCCTACCAACTTCTTTATCCCTATAGACTTATAAACCTATTTACAAGTGAAGGCATATGACCTATTTATAGGTGGAGACATATTTAAAGGTCTTGTTGAAAAATAGGCTTTTAAATAGGCTTCCAAGTCAAGCCAGACTTTGAAGTGGGCCAGACAAGACCTTAAAAATTGGCCTATATCAGGTTAATAGATCATGTTCAGGCCTTGAGATTGGAACACATGCCAGACTTAGACCTGTCAGGACCTAGTTCGGCCTAGCCTATTCTCACTCCTAAATTTAGGATTAGTAATTAGTTTTTTTTTTTTTTTTTGCTTTGGGCCATTGGCCCTCTTTTGTACCAAAAAATATATATATATAAATACATATACATATATTATACAATTCACATAAAGTTTAAGTGTCTTACGCGATGTCAAAGCCAATATTACAAAAAATTAAACCTTTTCTTATTCCTTAAATATTCTCGATTTAAAAAATTATAAAATTATTCATCTCAATTAAATTTTATTAAAATACTGAAAATATTATCATTGCACCAAATAAATATTTGTCCCTTTTTATTTAGTAAAAATACTAAAAGACAACGATAAAAGCAAATAATATTTAAAAAAACTAATAAATTGAAACAATATTTTTTTAAAAGCATAAGATTTCACATATGTCACATATAGATTATTCAAGAAATTTCATTGATGAGTGAGTTCTGGGCAAATAGGTGAAAGATTTAATTGTGTTGCACCCTCCGTATAAATACTTCTTACCCTATTTATCAGTTATGACTCTGGTTGGTAAAAACTAATTGATAGCGGATAAGTTAGACTATGTTTGGGAAAGCTAGAAAAAATAGATTATGCTGATAATCGATTATATGTATAATCGATTATAATTAGAATCTATTTTTGTTTGGGTATGTCTGCTGAAAATCGATTTTAAGATAATCTATTTCGTTTGAGTGGTATAAAAAAATCAATTTTACAGAGTAAATTACGAAAAAGGGTATGAAGTTATTTGTATAATTTAATAATACTTGTTTGGAAGTTAGTTTTGTAGGGATAAATAGAGAAGAGTGTTTTAAGAATGAAAAATAATCAAATCACAATAATCTTAAGTTAAAACAAATTAGATGACATAAAACAACTTTTCCCTCCCAAAAAAAACCTTTTTTATAAATTTAAGCTAATTGTCAAACATGATAGATTATATATGAAACAACTTTTTAGCCAAAAAACAGCTGAAATGGGAAAAATTTATCTTTCCCAAACGTGCTCTTAGTGAATGAATTTATAGCTGATAACATCTAAGCTAGCTAATAGTTGATAATGGATGAGCTAGCTAATTAATTGGATTTTAAGTATTTGATAAAATTAGCGGTTGAACGGGCACAATAAAAAAAATTATATATTTTTTTAAGAGAAATACTACTAATACTCTCTTTTCAACACTCTGATTTCCAACACACACATTGCTATTGGGTTAATTTTATGTGAGGCCTACTAAATAGAGTGAACCTCACATGAAATCGAGGGCCTCACGTGAAACTCAAAAACAATGAGTGTGTTAGAAAGAGTATTGAAAATAGAACATCGGTAGCACTTCTCTTTTGTTAATTAGCATTAGGATATTTTATTTTATTGAAGAAATGATAAAGGAGCAATTTAATTAAAATGTAAAGATAAAAATGAGAGAAAACATAATAAGTTATAAGCTTAAACGTTATTTCAGGCAGCGTATGGAAAAACTCTATAGGCTAGTGAAAAAATGTTTACTAAACAAAATTACAAATTTATCCGCTATAAACTAACGGTTTGACCTTACCAAACACAACTTATATATTATCACATTATTAATAAAGTTTGATTATTAAAATAACTATCTTATGTATCCAAAAATAAATACATGTCCCTATCTGTCATGATCAGTTATAGGAATTGGGTAAGGGTGGGAGGGTTGAGGAAGAAAATGCTCCATCAAACTAGTTCTAAACGAATTGAATACCAATTTAAGAATGATTGATAAAAATCTTCTTCTTTTTTTGACGGGAAGATAAAAATCTTCTTAAAACATATATTAATTAATGTTAGAGGAGTACGCATGGTAGAATTTTTTTCGTGTCAATGCTGGAGCTATTGAAACAATTTTCAAACCCAAAAGCTTCAATGAATAATTCTATGATTTTGTTTAACAAAAAAATTATGATTTTCTTTTTGGTGAATTTTTCGGTATCCCAAGGATAACTTTACCCATCCTAGATGGTCCAATCAGATGGTGAGAATGGTATGACTTGACTCACTAACATGACCCATTTAATTGGGGTGACGCATTCTGATTGGACAAAGTAACTTTTACCACAAAATTATTGGGGATACTAGAGAAGTCACCACTACTTTTTACAGTCGTATACATCAAATATTTTGTGAGTCATTTTATATTAGTTGCTTTTATAAAATTTTAAATGTTCATTATAAAATCAGCATCCAATCAATACTTAAGAACTTAAAATGTGGTAGGTAAAGTAAACTATGGATTAGACTCCTCAATGAATTCCAGTGTAAAGCGAGCAAATAAGTGTAAGAATATCATCGTCCCAACCAATTGGAGTCAAGGCTATAAATTTAAACCATTCAAGCCCAATCAGTATATAGATCTGCTCTGGATGATATGATATACCAATAATTTTGAAGACACGCAAATTGTGGTCTAGCCTGGGAGTGGAGTGGTGATTTCAATTTCCTTGGTAGATCAAAGCTCACAAAACAATGACTGCAATTCACAAGCTACTGAATGTTGCATTGCCCCCGTTGTCATGGATTCTCCTCTCCACCTTCATGCTACCTCTTCTTTTCTTCAAGGTGCTTTATTATGTAAGAAAGTTAGTGTACAGCGAAAACATGGCAAGGAAAGTAGTACTAATCACCGGAGCAGCCTCAGGGATTGGCGAGGTCTGACTCACTATGCATTCATATACATATACTTAAAATATAAGCTCTTATATATACTATAGTTTTTCTAGTTGCATTATATTATTTATTTTAATCTTGCTAATAAACCTTTCTGATCTTCTTTATCTTCAAAAGCAACTAGCTTATGAGTATGCTAGGCGAGGAGCACTTCTGTCCCTGGTTGACATTAGAAAAGACAATCTTGTAGCAGTGGCTGATAAGGCTCGGTCTCTAGGTTCAGCAGATGTTATCATCATTGGTGCAGATGTGTCCAAGGTCCAAGACTGTAAGCGGTTTGTTGATGAAACGGTGAATTACTTTGGACGATGTACGTGATGTCATGATAAAGTGAACTTTTTTTTTGCACTAGGCAATTTTATATTTGTTTTGTTTCTACTTTCTATATTCTAATCAAAGTTGACGGAGTTTTTGTTACAGTGGATCATCTGGTAAATAATGCTGGAATTTGTAGGCCAGCAGGGGTGGAGGATTGGCACAATGTTTCTGAACTAACCGCAGTTATTGTAAGCCAATAAATTTTGTTTCAAGTGAAAATCTCAAAAGATTTTGATGAAATGGAAGTATAATATACTACTAACAAGTTAATTCTGTATGCAGTATTTATTAGTAATTTGCATAGATTTCTTAAACATCTAAACTGCAACATGGTTTTCATGTTTAAGCTTTTCATACGAAATGATATGAGTGGACAGTCAGATATGATCGTTTCCTCACAGATAAGGTACAATTAAAAAGGGATTGCCGAGAGGTTATATTGTTCTGGCTAGCATTTAAGTCATTTATCCTATGATCTCATCATCTCATGGATATCTGCTTAAATTAATGGTGCATCAGCTGAACTAAATTAGAACTTGTGGTCTTGATCTTGTCCTAGAAAGATTTGTTTCGAAGCTAACTTTCTATGTCCATTCACAGGACATAAATTTTTGGGGAACGGTTTATGGCACTTTTTATGCAATACCACATCTGAAAAACAGCAAAGGCAGGATCATAGTAATTGCTTCCCCATGTGGATGGTTCCCTCTTCCAAAATTGAGTATCTATAATGTATAAACTTGGGCATTCATTTCACACTTGTAAAGATAGTTCATGCCACCCAACTATCTTTATTTTTTAAAAAAAAAATATATATATATATATATATATATATATATATATGACGAGGGATCAGTTTACATCGCTGTAAATCATTTTTCGTTTAAACTCAACTTCAACCGTTGATTATATTTTCATCCAACGGTGTAAAATTAGTACTAAAATCACAATCATTGTTGGATGAAAATAAAATTAGTGGCTGAAGATTGGATGCAAGTAAAAAATGACTTACATTATATAAACAGATTCTCTCTCTCTCTCTCTCTCTCTCTCTCTCTATATATATATATATATATATATATATATATATATATATATATATATATATATATATATAATGGTATCGAATGGTGGCAGGCAAGCAAGGCAGCATTGATCAACTTCTTTGAGACTCTGAGAATTGAAGTTGGTTGGGCTATTGGCATAACAATCGCCATGCCCGGTTTGATCAAAACGGACCTGGCATTGAGGACCATTGATGAAGAGGTAGGTGTTGGTCCTATACAGAACACACTGGGGAGTGGGATTGCACCTCTTTTAATTCTCAACCAATGAACTTTGCTAACTTAGTTTACTGTTTATGCTATTTTTTTGTCCAGCCTAGTTTTGGAGGAATAATTCCAATGGAGTCAGCATTTAAGTGTGCTAAAGCCATTGTGAAGAGCGCATGCAGGGGAGATATGTACGTTACAGACCCTTCATGGGTGAAGGTTCTGTTTCCATGGAAGGTGCTGTTTCCTGAAGTTGTGGACTGGGTCATCTGTTTGGTCTTTGGGCTTTCCCAAAACATTTCTAGGAAGAAGGGCAATCTGCATTTGTCCATGAACCCACAGAATAAGGCCGAGTAAAAGAAATTATTTGCACATTAAAATTCTTATGTTTTTTTTAGACTTTAATTATTTGAATAAGAAATGTAGATTAAAATATACATTTAAGTTAATGTACGAATGATGTAGGGTTTTTAATGTGCAAATATCGTTGTTGGCCCTCTTCAAGGATTGGGCACTCTTATGTAGGAATGGTCATTTCTGATTGCTGCAACATCATTAGATCTTTTGAAAATTTTCTATGTTTACATACTAAAAGAGAGGCCAACCATGTGGCACACTCTTTAGTTAAGTTTGCTTTATTTAATCCTGATCATGTTTGGTTTGAAGAAACTCCTGCTTGTATTTCTGAAGCTTTGGCCCTTGATTTGTTGCTTACCTTTCCGGTCAAAAAAAAAAAAAGCGTTAGTTCGTCCCAGTACTTGGATAGATAAGATAGTTGTCAAGGGGCTAAATGTCTCAAAATTCATTGCTTCGACTAATAGTTTATCCCGGCATGAAGTATCACTCAAATATAAATATGCTGTTTATATATTTATGGGTCACCAACCTATAAGTAAGTGACCGTGGTGTTCAACTATTTCCAATAAGAGCCAAAATAGGTTACACAAAACATCAATTAGAAAAAAGTATTTTAAAATTAACTAAGCATGTTCACTAGAAGATCGAAGAGGGAGAGGCCAAGAGGCTTTCCCCTTATTACTAGCGTTTGACTCCGATGATAACAATCTTAAAGTAACATATCACATGTAGAATGATTTTGATTGAAAAAAAAAAAAACTTAACATATCAAAATTAAACTCAACAATTAAATCCTTAAGATAGTCTTTGAAGAGTCCGTGAACAACAAGTTGAAGAGTGACTTTGAATATAGCTAGCCAGCCCTTCCACGTACCCGGTTCTGGAGAGTGCTACGTGTTGCTTACTCTCCATGCACAAGGCCAACGTTGCAGTCCTTGACACCTTGTTTGCGCCATCAGAATACATACAACAACTACTTTCTCCGTCTTTTTCATCACTATCGAGAGCTCCACAGCACCCTTTTCTCTTTTCTACCACATAAGGCGTATAGATAGAGGCCCAACTGAAACCATGGTTGTCAATGGCATTCAAAGCATGTTGAACATTCTAGTTCCCCCACTATGCCTAACTTTGCTCCTCTGCATTTTACCACCCTATTTGTTATTCAAGATTCTCCACTTTGTCGTAAGATCAATGTTGAGTGAGAACGTAGCAGGAAAAGTCATACTCATCACTGGAGCTTCTTCAGGCATAGGCGAGGTTCTTGCACATATTTACCTACTAGATTAAACCATTTAATGCTCCAACGATCTGTTCTTATATTATAACTAAGTGGAATTGTTTTTTTTCTTTTTCTTTCTTGATTTGTTTTGCAAAGCATCTAGCATATGAGTATGGTAGGAGAGGAGCGCGTCTAGGTCTTGTTGCCAGAAGAGAGAATAGACTGAAGGAGGTAGCCAGCAGAGCCAAGTCCCTTGGATCCCCTGATGTCATCACCATCCCTGCTGATGTTTCTATTGTCCAAGACTGTCAACGATTCATTGACTTAACAGTTAACCACTTTGGACGATGTGAGTATCTAAAGAATAAAAATAAAAATATTTAATTTATAGTTTGAGTGGTTTTGATTTTCTAAGTTTATTTATGGGAGTGCACGGTTAATCAATAATTATTTGTTAATTGTGACCTTTCTTTGTAGTGGATCATCTGGTGAACAATGCTGGAATAGTTCCTCTCTCCTTATTGGAACACATCACAGATATCACTAATTTTTTACCCGCAATGGTAATGATCAATTAGTTAACGAGTCTATATATATATATATAAATTGCACTATCTAATAAAGTGATGCAACATGCATCATCATCGTAATAGACCAATCAAAACCATCCATGTGGATTAACGTGTTTAATCCAGTCAGATCTTTTTTTATTGGTCAAATGTATTCATGGTATGTTGTATTTGCAATTGAGACATGTATTTTGTTATATTTGTATGTATATTTTTATTCTTTTTTTTTCTTTTCTGTTATAGCAAAAAATCAGAAAATACAACTGTCAGGGGAAATCAATCGTTGAAGAAAGACAACTGATGTTGAACTTCATTGAAGAAAAATCTATCAAGAAAGATTATTGAAAAGAAAATGGATCGTTAAATGATAGGGAAGGCAAAAAAACCATGTTAAACTTTTTTTCCCTCGCTGAAGAAAGATGAAGCAATTTTATAGGGGCATAGACAGTGTGCTTCTCGAAAGCAACACGTAGCCACATTCTAAACCACCCTAAAAACCCCTAACAACCATTTTTCACTTGAGCAAAAGTGGATTTTTCTTTGCATCCTTCCCCAGTTCAAATTTCCCACATTAATTTCAATGTAACATCATTCAAAGCAGCACAACCCACTTCCACTTCTTCTGCATCAACAAACACACAGTGATTTCGATATAGAATTTTTATTTTAGGGTTCAGTGATTATTATGGAAGCTCGGGTTGGGATTGTCTTTGAAGGGGGATAGAGAGCCCTCAACACCTCACATGGAACCATCATCGATGGCGACACCGCTACCCAATTCTTGTAGCAGAACAACCACAACAACCAGCAACACGAGGGAGGGAGACGAGAGGTTCAAGGGCTTGGCTTTGCTGTCGCCGGCGCCTCCGATAACTGGTCGAGACAGAAGGAGGGCCTGAAGAAAAAGGTGCTGAATTCGCTTCACAAGTGGGTGGCCTTGTTGGAGTTCGATATTTACCTAGCGGAGTTCCTTGCCAGCGACGAGGTTCAAGGCCAGGGAAGAGTTTTAGGGATTTTCTCATATGATGAAGATGGAGATGGAGATGGAGGGGAAGGAGTTAGGATTTTTCAGATCTATGAAAACGTTATTATTTGATGTTTTTATATTTTTTAAAATAAATATATCGTATAGTTGCAAATATAAGAAAGGCTTAATTGCACTTTGGATCCCCAGATATAACGATCGTATAATTTTAGTTCTCTAGGTTTTAATTACGCCAATTGAATTCCTCATGTATCACGATTGTACAATTTTGGTCCTCTAATTTTCAATTACGCCAATTGGATCCTCTAGGTATCACGATTGTTCAATTTTGGTCCTCCAAGTATCACAATAGTGCAATTTTTAACGTCAGTAGCCTATATAGGACATGTGGGACTGATTTGGCACTTAGTGAAGTCAACTTAATAATATATAGGATATTCTTATAAGACATCATGGACATCTCACACAATTTAATGGTCAAATGCACATCATTAAGTGTCACATAAAAATGACACGTCTAGTCTCATTAAGTGTCAAATCAGTCGCATATGTGCTTCGTATGCTATTGATGTTAAAAGTTGCACGATCGTGATACTTGGAGGACCAAAATTACATAATCGTGATACTTAGGAGACCAAAATTATACAATCCTGATATATGGGAATCAAAATTATACAATCGTGATGCCTGAGGGATCAAAAAAATATAATTAAGCTATTTGAAAACAAACCCCTTTTGTGCCAATACATAAATATTAACCAGCAACTTTCATCCATTTGACCAACTTAAAAGAGTTGAAAATTCAACTCTCGCCACATAGGCAAATCGAATGGTCCAAATTAACAATGCTGGGAGGTGCACCATGCACCACTATTTTGGAGGTGTAACACAGAAGGTATCATATATATATATATATATATATATATATCAACAATAACTGTTCTCTGCAGTTGGTGAAGTGAATTAAGCTATTGAAATTTACGTTCACTAAGTGAAAGCAAGTACAAGTAGCTTGCTTACTTAGATACCTGTTGTTTAGTTCAACATCCAGGAATACAAAATTGGATGCGTTTCTGTGGATAACTCTTGCAATTGCAACTCATTTTAAGATGACAATTCTTGATTTAACAGGACATTAACTTTTGGGGTTCAGCATACGGCACTTATTTTGCAATTCCACACCTCAGAAAATCCAAAGGAAAGATCGTAGCCATAGCTTCCTCTGCAGGATGGTTGTCAGCGCCAAGAATGATGTTTTACAATGTAAGACACAACAACTCATCAACAAGCTAAAGTTCCATTAGGATATCTTGCTCGTGTTTTTTACCTTTAACCAATGTATAGTTTTCAAAATCTTTCAGGCGAGCAAAGCAGCAGTGATCAGCTTATATGAGAACCTGAGAACTGAATTGGGAAATGACATAGGAATAACTATAGTCACTCCAGGGTTGGTTGAATCAGAAATTACCCAAGGGAAATTCCTATCCAAGGAAGGCCGAATGGTTCTTGACCAAGAAATGAGAGATGTAAGCTACCTTTACTTTTCATGGTAAATTTAAGGGAAATGGATCTCCTGCACTAAAAAAATACATAGCCATGCATTTACTAAATATATACCTTTAGATCAATCATTTCACACTTAATGAAGGCGTGAATGTGTGATCAAATATTAAGTGCATGGTTTTGGTTAATTTTGGGAAATTTTTTCTTGTTCTTCAAAAGCTATTTGAAAAGAATTTTGATTACAATGAAGTAATTAACTTCTGAATAACTTTGTTTTTTTTTGTAAAGAATGCGACATGCAAAAAGTAAATTTGATAATAGAGTTATTCAAAATAATTGTTTAAATAATATATCTCTTTTAATTACAAGTTATTTTGAATATAAAATAAGCGTATAAACAGAGTCTCTGTTTTTCTTTTTGGCAATAGGTTCAGGTCAGTTTGATGCCCATAAGATCAGTCACAGGAGCTGCAAAAGCAATTGTGAATAGCGCCTGCCGTGGAGATTCGTGGTTCACAGAACCAGCATGGATGAAGACTACGTTTTATTGGATGATATTTTGCCCTGAACTATTGGAGATTATTAACCGCTGGCTACTACTCTCGGGGTCTTCAGAGAGAGATACAATTAGCAAGAAGCTTCTTGATTTAACAGGCTTAAAGAAATACCTGTATCCCGAGTCCGTCAGAAACCCCAACCTCAAACCCAACTAGAGCAATCCATCGATCAATCCTTATTTATGACTTTGAAATACAGCTTGGACATGCCATGTTAAGATGGAAATAATATCTAACGATATAAGCTACGAGTTATTTATTAAAAAAAAGTCCTTTGTAGGGCATGGTGTTTTTCTACTCGTTCGCAAGCTTAGTCGTCCTAAAAGTGACATTATAATTGGTAAGTATACAGTACCATTTTTGACTTCAACTGCAAGCCTCCAACCTCACCGATCTCACTTTTTATTGTTCTACTTTTTTGTACAAGGGACAATTTTTAAAATAACAATGCATATTTATATGTATTTTTTATACTACCTTACATATTCACATAAATCACATAAATTAAATGTTATTTCAATATTATCTATAAATGTAATAAAAAAATATTTAAAAAATATTTTTCCAAATTCGGTCCCAAGAATTTATTTTTGCTTTCCGCAAATGCAATTCAAAATTGAATTTGCATTCGTATTAATACCTGTTCGGCAGTGGTCGATAGCACTACCATGGTGAGCAGGACCTGAGCTTACAACAGGTTAGGGCTTCTATCCAGGAGAGGTGCAACCAGTTGCTACTAATCTTAAGACCCGTTTCAAGAGATCTCCATGTAGCTATTATAATTGGTACACAGAAGGGGCCTAATCCCAAAAGAAGAAAACCAAAAAACTACAAAATATCACGGTAGGGCAAGGGAACCCCGGAAACATCACCAAGTAAATTTAAATGAAAATGTGGCGATGACAATGTCAGTAAAGCTTACAAAGTAGTTAGCTAAGAGCAGCAAAAACTAAGGGTGTGACGTTGTAATTGGTAAGGAGAGAGTACCCATGATTCCTTCCTGCCGTTTGACACTCGAATGACTTGATCAACTGAAAATCTCCCACTTCAACTATCTCACCTTTTATCGTTCTGCTCCATTTTGATGGCTTAAAAAGTTACAATTCAAAGAATTTATTTTAGCTTTCCACAAATTCAATTCTAAATTTTGAAGTTGCATTCGTATTAATTCTGGTTCGGCAGTTGCCGATTGCACTACCATGGTGAGCAATACCTGAGAACTGACGGATTAGAACGAAATTCAATCAAAACTCAGTAGCTATTTGGCCTTACAATACAAGGGAGCTTCAACTAGTTGGTACTATTCATCAGACATGTTTCCATACATCTACACTTGTAGCTATTTAAATGAGTCGATTAAAATGTCAGACTAAACTACTTACCCAAAAAAATGTGAGTGAACTTCACAACGCTATTCACATTATGTTTGCTTGGTGCAGCAATTTTCAAAGACCAACTGCGTGCCGCCAAATTATGAAATACCAGCCATTCAGAATTCAGATAATTAAGGGGATAATTCAATTGGATCCGAAGGGAAATGTTTCTGAACTTGCGCAGGGTGAAGAGACTTCAGCCTTCTCAGAAGTAACCGTGCATCAGATTGAGGACAGCCTTGACTCATCTCTAGGGCAAGTGGAAGGGAAAGTTTTCTATTTAATTCCACAAGTATTATTCCCTAGAGAGAAAAAGCAAGCAGATATGAATAAACAGAAAGAAGAAACAATTATTAATTTGTAGCCAATTCCCATGGCTAATTCCATACAACTTGCAGGAATCTGTAAGATGCCCTTGTGTCCATAGAAAGAGAGATTTGTATTACCTCAAAGTTTGCTAAAAATGCTTGGAATTTACGCATTGCCTCCTTCATGTGGTGGACTATTTTGATGTCAGGAGAAGAAAGAGCTGCAGTGACCTCCTGAGGAGAATAACCAATTCCTTTCAGAACAACCTGAAAAATTCCATCATTGATCAATTTGTACATCAGAAAGGTGAAGACCGCATAATAAAAGCTTAATTCTAGAGCAAACTCACATCATGATCAATGAGGATTTCAGAAATAAGGCTACCATCGTCTACATATGCCTGAAGCTCGTATGTTGTCCTTTTCTTATACTGGAATCCCTTCACACCAGTCAAAAAGCACTACCAAAAAAATTGCATTTACAGTTAGGAAAAAGAATGAGATTGCAAAACCTCAGAAGAAAACATTAGTACTAGTATTATGACATGCTCATCCAAGAAACAATTTCACTGTAAAATAGCAATGAATGCCTGATATTCAAATCTCAAACAATATGAAGCTTAACATAAAGAGGAGAGAAGACAAAACACACGAGTTCTTTTCCAAGAACTTTTGACAATATTGTAGTAAAAGATGCTGGTAATCAGGTTATTCTATCTGCTCATAATGGATGAATATTCAAAAAAAGCAATTTCAGTACTGACATATGCACAAGAAGTAAAAATCACCGCCCAAAGAAAGAAACAGTAGTTAATTTTTACTTTGGATAATGTTTCATACATCCCTTCACATTTGTGCGAGGTGGCGGAGTTAGAGTGTGGTTATACAGAAAATGAGGTTGGAGTAAGTGTAATCAAACAGTATAAGTTGAACAGATGTCAGATGATTTATGTGTGTATGTGTCTTTAGCATTACACTGTACTTCTTACCTTAATTTTACCCTGAACAGAAAGAGCTTTCTCCTTCATTGCAGCCCACTTGGTTGACAAACTAGCTAAGTATGTGAAAGGAACTTCTTGGTCTCCAGACAGTATGAGTGGGTTGTCAATGGCATCAACCATATGAAAATTGTCAGTGTTGGAAACAGTGGAGGAGGATCCTCTCAGAAGAACTTTTTCCGAAAGAATTCTATCCCTCTCTGTCTCAACATTTTCAGCAACAGAAGAGCAATTGGTAGCCACATAACTTTCTCTTGTTAAGTGAACAGTCTCTTTATGTGCCACTGCAACATTTGAACGAGATTGGTTGCCAACAGAATTTTCCCTGGTTATGTTAGCGGTATCTATATGCATCTCCTCAGCCTTTTCAACAATAGAAGAGAACTGGTTAGCCATAGAATTGGCCACTGGACCAGTATCCCCATGCATATCCATATTCATGGCCTCAGCATTTGAAACCATGTGGGCTATTGAATTGGCAGCATCATTTTGTACACCCATGGGCAAGGTATCTTCTGTTGTTAAGCTATTACCAGTGCCATACATGTTCATGCCAGCACCTGTAGTTAAATGCATACGTGGAGAACACAGATGAGAACAAAGTCAAGAACAACTAAGTTGGATACTGGTTTCACATTAGGTATACACCCCCATCCACACAAACATACATGTATCTTTATCTGTAAGATAAGGATGTACCTTGGTTGTTTGCCTGAACAGAATCATTACTTTGCAACGTAGAGCTACTGTGCCCAAGATCATCAACTCCACTTGATGGCCATGCAGCAAGAGTTGCTCTGGTTGCTAAAGGAGGAAGCACTCCATTTTTAATTCTGCACGAGGATAATGAAGACTATATATAATAAAATCACAAATTACAATAGTATAAGCCAGCAATAAATATGGAAACCACAAGAATGTCTGCAGTTACACCAATGTGACTTCCATATTAAGATATAACTTTCCATTAAACATAAAGTCCAGATAATCCTATTGCGATAATTTGTACCTTTTCCCCCTAGGTGGCTTGTTTAATTCATCAACCAGCCGCTTTCGAGCTGCATCCAACTGCTCAACTAATCCCCCCAAAATTTCAATGGTTTCAGGAACCAGCATCAAAAGTCCACGACGCACATATACATTAGAGATAACAACCTACAAGTATCAAATAGATCCCGAAACTCACCCTCATTGACAAGGAAAAGAATCACATAATGTTATGTGTGTCACATGAATAGCGGATGGAAGTGATAGAGCAAGAGAAGGCCATTAGAAGACAACTAGACAAGAAAATTAAGAATGGACCACTACATATTTGATTGAGCTGAAAACATATTGCAGAAGCATCAAATTCACTAAAAGTGTTATATCCAATTAGCACAGTTTAGAAATTACTTATCTATGTCTTTTGTTTTAATAAAATATGCAAAAGCAATCCAGTAAGCATGAGATTTATATTCAATGTAGAAAATAACTTCTATCTTAAGGCCAAAATTGTGGTATATATGCAAAATGAGCATTATTTTGGGTAGCGGTGTTTGTGGCTTGGTTGGTTTTAGATCAGTTTTAAGACAAAAACTCATCTGATCCAAACATGGTAATTCCAATATCAAAACTTAACCAATCGAAAACGACTTTAATCGGTTGGGATTGGATTGGATTTTGACCTACAAAATTACAAAAATATAAATGTAAAAAATAGCAACCAAAATAGCATTTAAAGTCGTAACTCCAAACCATTTATAATGTCATACAAACTATTCATAAAATCATTCATATAATTTTTATTTTTCTTTTTCTTTTTTCATTTTGATCTTTCAAACAAAGAAACCAAAGAGGAAGAAACCAAAGCATTATGATGAGCTGTTCTATTTTAAAGAATAATATATCCAAATGAAAGGAATACAAAAACATCAATTAAGGATGATATACAACAAAAACCACAATTTAGAGTAAATGCGTAAATTTAGAGTATAATGAATATATAAGTGTGCAGTTCAGTGTGGTTCTAAAAAACAAAACCGAACTCAACCAATCAATTTTTTATAAAACCAATCCAAAACAGTCCACTAAAAGTTGGTTTTGGACGCTTTTTGTTTTTTTTGGATTAGTTTGCGGTTTTTTTTTTGTTGGATTAGATGTTAACATGCCTAATTTTGGGCATGGTTTTGCACAATTCAAGTATTTAACTACTTCTTGCTAAATCACTGTCATAAAAGTGAATACTATACAATAAGACCACCATGGTAATCTCAATCAGTCAACCTTAATTCACATGTATTGAAGGGGAATATCATGAAAAGTTTTTCTGAAGTGCACAATGTCTATGCATTGAAACTAAAAGAAGGGGTGGCATCAGAGAAACCTTTAGACCAGCAGATGCACAAACTTCAAGAGCTTGAATGGGCCTGTACTCCATTCCAAAGACTCTCTGAACACCATCGGTCATTGACAACTTTAGGCACCTTTTAAGTCCGGGAGGGGCTTGTTGATATCTGCTTCGAAGTGGACAAGTGATATTAAGTATTTCATCAACCTGCCAAAGCAATCTAGTGAATCCACAGTAAATCGAATATTGTGATTGAAATGCATGGGGATGTGAGTTTTCAGGTTCCACAAATGAAATTGATATCAATGAGCCATCGGCAGAAAATACATATCATGGTTAGCGGTTGACTGGTTGATCAGCAACCATCTAAGCAAAATTGCTTGACCCACCATCCATCATGTAAGAGCAAAATTTGTATCTAAGCCGCCTGAGATGTTATGAATGCTTGAGAAAGGATCAAAAGAAGGCTTGAATTTCATTGATACTTTCTTGTTACTAAAAGCACATTAAAGTGCTCAACGCATGTTAATCCAAGTGGCAAGGAGCTTGGTTCCCCTTAAGCAAAGTCTTGGTTCGAGTCTTTGAATGAAAAAATTAGCATTGGGAGAGTTTTGCCACTTTCCAACTCGATTCAGATTAGTCGGAATCCAATATGACTTCCGGATCGAGAGGGTCGAGACAAAAAAAAAACTCATTAAAGTGTGTGTTTGGTTTGACTTATTTTGTATTAGAAACAATTTACAATAAAAACGAGAGAGCTTTGTAGAAAGATGAAGCCCTAAATTCCAGTTACAGCAACTAACCTTGATCCCAAAATAATAAAATCGAGTTATGCCGTTAATTAAACATTTTTGAAAATATGATAAATCTGGTAGTCAAACTAATAGAGATCAACAAAATATAAAATATTGAAATGCGAGATAAGTAACATGAAGAATGTAGCTGATTGACGCAATGATTGAATGCAATAAAAGAAATAAGGAAAGGCAGACCTGCAATACATATGGACCGGGGAGATGAACAAGATGCATGGAACCCACGTTTGGAGGAAGCACGCCGCTCCCGGAGAAGTTCATGTCGGCAAAGAGGAATTGCTCGAAACAGAGCTTCGCCTTAGTGGTAACATCGAACCCTGAGAAGCCCCTTAGGGAGGCGTCGAGTTCGCGAAGACAAGCCTCCAGCCACTCTCTCTTCAAGCCCAATCCAAGGCGGCGAAGAGAATCGCGGATAGGACAGTCTGAAGCCTGAGGAGACGGAGGGGAAAGGTTATCGGAGACGTCGATGAAGTCGTCAACGTCGTCGTCAGAGATTTGAAGAGGCTCTGAGGGAAGATTGGCAGGTTGATGTGTGAGAGTGTGTGGTTGGGGTTCAACTTCAATTACTTCTTCGTCGTCGTCGTAGTCCTCCAGCCTAAGGCGGCGTATAGACATTTTTGTTCTAATCTCCTCTTTTCCCTCCTTTCTCCGTTTGAGAGGGAACGGTCATGTCACATTGTCTCCAGCGCGCGGACCACTAAGGGCTAAAATGGATCATGAGACTTTCCACAAGTTAAATTTTTAGATTTCACCTATTTTATCCCTATATAGCTATTTTTAAAATAATTTAACTTATTTGATATTTTGCTTTAATTTATAAATAAGCTATCTAATTTATTTTAATTTAAGATTGTTATGATTTGATTATTTTTCATTCTCAAAACTTTCTTTCATGTTTATCCCTACAAAACTAACTTCCAAACAAATATTATTAAATTATACAAATAATTATATACCCTTTTTTTTCGTAATTTACTATATAAAATCGATTTGCACCATCCAAACGAAATAGATTATTTTAAAATAGTTTTTCAGCAAATATACCCGAACAAAAACAGATTCTGATTATACAATAATCGATTATACATATGAGGGTGTTTGGATAAGATTAATTCTTACCCAAACAGTTGTTTTTCATGGTAAAAACTATTTTTTAGTATAAGCTGATATGTATGGGTAAACTGATTAAATTTCAAAATAACTGTTTTTATGAGAAAAAAGTTATTTTTACAGAAGCCAGAAGTTTGAAGTTTATTTAAAAAGCCGTTAGATTATTTTGAAACCAATAACATTCTTCCTATTTCACCCTTACAAAACAAACTACCAAACAAATATTATTAAATTATAAAAATAACTACATACCCTTTTTAGTAATTAACTATATATAAGTGATTTTTTTTCATAACCCAAACAAAATAGATTATCTTATAACCGCTTTTCAGCAAACACATCCAAACATAAAACTGATTTTATTATAATCGATTATAACAATAATCTATTATCCACATAATCGATTATTGAAATAATCAAATTTTCGTAACTGATCCAAACACACACAAAATCGATTAGCAACATAATCTATTTTTTTCAACTTTTCCAAAGACACTCTTAGAGGGTGTTTGGTTAAAGATTTACATATAGCTGTTTTTTCATGGTAAAAGTTATTTATTAGTAGAAGCTGATATGTTTGGGTCAACTGATTATTTTGAAACAAATAACATTATTCCCAGTAAAAAAAAATAACATTATTCTCATTTCACCTCAACAAAACTAACTACCAAATAAATATTATTAAATTATTATACAAATAAATTATTTTTTTTTACAAATAATTTCATACCATGTTTAATACTTTACTATATATGTGATTTTTTTACACAACCCAAACGAAATAGATTATCTTATAATCGCTTTTCAACAAACATATCCAAACATAAAACTGATTTTATTATAATCGATTATAATAATAAGAGGGTGTTTGGATAATATTAATCTTATCCAAATAACTGTTTTTCATGGTAAAAGATGTTTTTCAATAAAAATTTGTATGTTGGGTAAAATAATTAAATTACAAAACAATAACGATTTTTAAGAGAGAAAACAATTGTTTTTAGATAAGATAAAAGTTTTAAAATTATTTAAAAGACTGATAAATTATTTTGAAATTAATAGCATTTTTCCCAATTCACCTCTGCAAAAGTAACTACTAAACAAATATTATTAAATTATAGAAAAACTTTATACCATTTTTAGTAATTTATTATATATAAGTGATTATTTTACACAACCAAAATAAAATAGATTATCTTATAATCGTTTTTCAACAAACACATCTTAAACATAAAACTGATTCTATTATAATCGATTATAACAATAATCGATTATGCATATAATCAATTATTAAATTAATAAATTTTTGCACTTGATCCAAACACACACCAATCGATTACGCATATAATCGATTATTGAAATAATCAAATTTTCGCAGCTGATTCAAACACATACTTTTTTTATAGGAAAATATTAGTTAGTTTTGTTATATTAGTGGGAGGTGAGAATCGAACCCAAAACCTTATATCTCCCACCTCCAAATCACCTTTACCACCTTATCACTCATCAAACACACACTTATAATAAGAAAAGTCCTATTATTTAAACATACATACATTCTACCCAATCCTTTTATCTATCAGCAATGTTATATCAATTTTGTTATACACAATGATTATCGAATCAATCACATAAACTTAGGCAATGTTGGGGGAAAAAAGTTGGGAAGCTAACTGAAAGCTGAAAAAAGGAACTGGCAGCTCAAAAACTAATTTTTAGGTTAAAGTTTATAGCTGAAAAGCCGTCTGATTAAATTTTTAAAACGTTTGAAAAAATTAACGGTTCAATTAGCTTATAAATATAAAATAACATAAAAAATACACGTTTATGTGATTTTTTATATAAATTCTTTTTTATATTATTTATTTTAAAATAATTATTAATTTTGATACATTAATGTATTTCAAATTATGAATATCAACTTTTAAATTTTATTTTTAATTTTAAATATTTTTTTTATATAAAATGAGATAATATAAATGAAATGGCATGTTTATACTATTTTTTTATAAATTTTGTTTTTTTTTTTATACAAAAATATTTTTTCTATTATTTTTTACGTGGAAATGTATTTATAAATACACATTTATAGATTTTAAGTGTTCTGTTTATAATTGAAAACTAAATATCTTCTTTAAAAATTATTATTTACTTTATTTCAAATTTAAAGTCATGATATAGAAAAATGGTGATGAAAGAGGTAGAGACCAGATAAAGTAGGAATTTCATTAAAATAATAAGGATAAAAACGAGAAAAATGTTAATAAGATATAAATATAAACTATTTAAAATGACACTTACAAAAATGTTTCTTTGTATATTATGCCTTAGTTAAGATACTTTGTACAGTTTTTTAAACCCTGAAAATGTAAATATTTTTTACACTATCAATTAATCATAAATTGCCCTATCATTAAAAAAGATTAACTCTCGTCATAATTATTTTAAAAGTCATATATATGATAATTGGTGATTGGTTGACAATGTATGACAATATATCAAAATTAAACGCTTAAACCTTATGGTTAAAACATGAAAATTGTATTTACCTTATGATTTAATCACTTTATCATTTATATTTTTATATATATTTATATTTATATAATTGTTCTGAGCAAAGCGGGATCAATACAAAAAGTTTGAAGTACAAATGATCCTATGCTCTAATCTGATAACAGTGCTCTAAGGTGACGACCCCTCGCTCCTGGCCGAAGTGTGGCTTTTATAGCCTCTTCAAGCGTGTGAAGGTTGTTATGTTGGACGTGAGGGACGCGTGTGAGTCGTGTGGGTTGCGGGGCCCAAACCGTTAGCGAAATATCCGGGTGCATGGGGACGGTATCTATCGCATGCTTTTCCTGTTGTGTCATTCACTAGGCCTTCTAGATGTGTCTTCTATAGTTCCGATAAGGGTTGGTAAGGCAGGTCGGGTTCTGGTGAGCTTGAGTTCACAAGTCAGGTTTTCGTTCCTTGCTGTCATAGGTCGGACTCCTGGCGTAAAGGTCGTTTGCCTTGGGTCTATTATGTTGTGGCGGAGCCTCTCCATATTGGGCATTTGCACTTTGGGCCTAGACCAATTCCGGGAGGAACAATAATGTGCCATATCATACTCTTACCCTAATTTTTAGAAGCTTTTTTGCATCTCATGCGAATACCAATATATGTACAAGTACTAGTATTTTAACGCGTGCAATGCACGGGGAAAAAATTTATTCCAATTTTTTTTGTTGGAAATATATTATGTATGATAATATAATAATTATAAAACAATATTGACCATAAAAATAAGAGTTGAGCATTTACAATCTCAATATGTTATATGCAATATAAAAAGTGGAAGAAACCAAATCATATAAATGACTAACTAAGTAAAATACATGATAAATGGGTAACAAAAATAAAAGTATGTTTAATAGATATTACAACAATTCCAGGTCATCCACTACGAGAAAATTCGTTGTTTCCCATGGCCAAAATCCCTGGGAAAAGACCAAAAGCCGTGGGAAAACTCACTTTTCCTACGGATAACCCACGGCTCCAGCGCTGTCGGAAAAACGGGCGTCGGAAATGTTTTCCCAAGGCCAATTTTGAAAAGACCGTGGGAAATTACCCACGGCACAGCCCCCGGGAAATTTCCCACGACTTCAGTCCTGGGTAACTTATCGAGGGCATTTCCCACGGCATTACCCCTGGGTACCATGTTGACGCCTTTTCCCACGGCCTAGGCCTTGGGAAACAATAATTTATATTTTTAAAAAAATATTAATAATATAATAAATAAAATTCTGATGCAATGCTGATAAGAAGCAGTGGCAGCAGCCATGACTGGAGATGGTCCAACGAGGGGAGACAACAACTCTACTCTGATAAGGAGCGAATCGTAAGAAAGTGAAGCAAAATCGGAAAAAAAGAAAAAAAAAATTTAAAAAAAAAGGAAAACTTATCGTTGGATGAAGATGGTTCTGCGTGATCGAAGATTGATCGGAGACTTACCTTTGTTGGAGGGCGCCGTGGTTGTGGTGGAGACTGACCGGAGATGGTCTTGCGCACTGTAATATCTGGTAATTTGAATAATTTTAATAATTATGTAAACTAAGAAATAATAGATTAAGTGGTAATTTATTTATTTTATTATGTCTAATAATTAATTTATAATATTAAGACATCAATAGAGTACTGCATAACTTGATATACCCTTAGTTTAATTAAAATTTAATTAGCAAGCTAATATTAATTTTTGAGACTTGCCCACAATGCCTTTTAATGAGGGATATTATTGTCCACGCCATAGGGTTTTGTTTAAGAAGGGTGAACTCATTCTCCTTCATCCTTTTCTTTTTATCACCAATTATTTGAACCCTAGAGAGAAGTAGAACTTGGTGGAGAAGGAAAGGCTTGAAGAGAAGCTTCAATGGTGGTTCTCCTCCTTCCTTTTCTTTTGTTTCTCTTGTAGCTTCAAGGCTAAGCATCTACAAGGTGAGGGATTTTGGTTCTTAATGATTTTATTTATATGTATTTGATTGAATGTGATTGTGGGATTCTTTCTGCATTTCCCTGTTCACGCACTCACAGAGTTGCATCTTTTCCCCCTTCAATTTGGGAGCAACACTGTGAGTTCTTTGTTTTTCTATTATTATTATTTTATTTCATGAACAGCACCTGCATCCTATAGTTTATTCAGCAACATTGTTGCTTCTCTTTATCCATTCACGAGGCAAAAGGGGCCAAGCCTCCAATTTCTTCTTTTATGCCACCTTCTGATTGATTTGCCCAATTTATTTTCTTTTTATAATTTTTTTTTTGGGCAAATGCACCTTGGTTGCTAGAGACTAGCGTGAGATTAGAGAGTTATGTATTTTTGAGTTTTAGTTGCTGTTTTGTTGGTTTGTTGCTTTCCCATTGATTAAAAAAAAAATAGAGTTATGCTTGCCTATATTTATATCTAATGATAACTTGAGATAGAGATATATTAGTAGATTTTGGTATTATGTCAAGCATGAATGTATGGATGTTATTGATGTATTTCATGAATTTTGTGTATAAAAGTGTTGAGCATTATTGGACCATAAAAGTGTTACGTTGCTTTTGGAAACAAATTGGAGAAATTAATGGTTATGTTTGCTTCCAAAGTATTATTTACATGGATGGCATATTGTTCATATAAAATGCTGCAATCAGGTTTTGTGGCCACTTTTCTTCTTGTGTTTAACTATGTAAGAGACACACACATTGGGTATTGGCAATATATTGAAGTAGTTAATTTGTTTTAGGACCATGGTTATGTAATGGAACTATTGGATGTGTATACCTATTGATGTGATAATGAGACGATACTTGAGAATTATATCAATGTGTGACAATATAAGTATATGAATTAGTAGAAAAATTAGTACGGAATACATGCAAATTTATAAGAAGTGCCGTGATGTTAAAAGTTATAAAGTTGTTACCTATTGGTAGATTATTCTTTCATGTTATAATACTTGAAATATTGTTTGGTGTATCATTTAATGGATTAGTATTGATGAGGGTTTGTATTCCTATAATTAAATAATGTTCACGGTATTAATATAAAAGTTGAAAGCTTGTTGAAGTATGGTATGGGTGATTTTGTGTTAAGTTTTGCCTTTAGTTAAGAAGTGTTTAACTTGATTGTTAGAGATGTTATTATTGGATTTTCTTGATTATTAATTGATGTTATGGTTGAGAACATTTTTGGAATTTAAATGATTATTTGAGATGTTGATAAATGTTCATGAATATGGAGTTATTGATTTTGATTTTGTGTTTTGGAGAAGATATATTGATTCTCTTTGTGATAGAATTATGGATATGAGGATATTATGCTAAGTGTTAGTCTTGCCAGATTTTGATAATATATGTTGAAGAATGTGCATCCATATGTATGTTCAAATTGCGAATATCATATCATGTGAAAATACTTGGTGGAATGGACTGCTAAGGAAAAGTTATGAATCTTTGGGTAGGCCGATTGGGGAGCGGGAGGCTCCAGTATATAAATATCACCGTCGGGGACGAGGGGATCCCGTCAGATACCCCGGGCATTAGGAGGGATGTTGCTTGCCGGAGGGGGCAGTATCTCCGGGATAAAAAAAAATTAAAACTGTCGAGGCGGGGGACATTAGTGAACAACCCCAATCGGAACCCCAAAGACTCGATATGAGTATATGATATGTATCTCCTTATGAGTGGGAGATGAGTTATAAGAAAATAATAACAATGCAAGTCATTCCACAAGTACTCTATTAAGGGACAAGATGTGCATATGATACTTAGAGTGCTTCTGAAAATATTTGCCTATGAAATTATAGTTGTAATGCGTAGCTTGAAATGATTATTTATTTGTTTAAACTAGAGTTTTGTGTGATCGTGTGACTTTATTTTCGCACTGGATTTTGTGTGAATGCATGTGTTTGGGGGAATTCCCTCACTGAGTCAGTGGACTCACCCCTCGTTTAACTTTTCAGATACAGGTATTCGCGAAATCGTCGAAAGCCTTGGACGCCATGTGTATAGTTTTATTGGATTGTACCCATAGTTTTATGTGGTTTCTGGTTAAAGAAGGACTTTGTAATTTATGTGTTCCTTAGTTACTCTGATCTATTATATTCATTATGTTGTAATTAATGAATGTAATTCTTTTATTTTGGATGAGGCGAATTTTTTTTGTATGCTTGTGAGGCTGCGAATGGGAAAGAGAAGACTTTCCCTTTCGGTCGGTCATGGCTACAAGAATTCGGGTCATAACATGCACGGTGGATGGAGATGGTTCTGCGCGGTGGAGGAAAGAGTTATGAGAGAAGGAAAGAGAGAAAAAGGGGAAGAGAGAAAGAAGGAACATATCGGTGGTGGTGGAGCAAGGCATGACCAGACAAGCGGTGGCGATGGAGGGACATGCGGCCGGAGGAGCGGTGGAAGGAGGCGCTATTCCGATTTCTTTGAGAGAAGAGTGTGAAAAGGTGGAAGAGTGTGGTTTGTTGTGATTTCGTACCTTAGTTATTGGGTATTTAGCCGTGGGAAACACTAAAAATCCCTTACCTACGGGTAGGGTCGTGGGAAACAGCGAAAAACGAAACGTCAAATTCCCACGGGCTTGGTACTGGGAAACACTAAAAATCCCTTACCCACGGGCAGGGTCGTGGGAAACACTAAAAATTCTTTACCCACAGGCAAGGCCCTGAAAAACAGCGAAAAACGAAACGTCAAATTCCGATGGGCTTGACCGTGGGAAACACTAAAAATCCCTTACCCATAGGTAGGGCCCTGGGAAACAGCGAAAAATGAAACATCAAATTCCCACGGCCAAGCTTGGCCTTGGGAAACACTAAAATTACCCTTCCTACGGGCAGGGCCCTGGAAACAACGAAAAACGAATTGTCAAATTCCCATGGGCCTGGCCGTGGGAAACACTAAAAATCCCTTACCCACGGTGGCGGGAGAATTTAGCGTCAGTTTTCGTTATCCTTTTGCCACGGGTTAGGCCGTGGGAAATGTCAAAATTACATTCACGAGGGTTTGGACCGTGAGAACGTTTGAGGGAAACCATCTGAGGCTTTTCCCACGACTTAAGCCGTGGGAAACGTCAAAATTACACACGGCCTCTAGGCCATGGGTAAAAGGCCGTGGGAAATAGCGAGATTTCTTGTAGTGATCTCAAATAACTTGGGGTTACTGAGATTGCAAACATGCTTCTGATAATGTTGTCTTATACCTATAAATCTGCAAACAGTTAAAAATTTAATATAAGTAAACCTTATTTATATGAAAAAAAATAAAGAAGTATGAAGTAAATGTTATTACTTTCACCTAGATTGTTCAAAATAGCTGTAAAACAGGTGTAATTTCCTTTTTATAGCAAAATACGTCCAATTTGCTCTTTATAGAAAAAGTAGGTCTACATTTCTCTTTATAAAAAAATAGGTGTGGAGGATTTTCAAATTATCTATATTAAATCAATGGTAAGTATTATTGTCGAAATTGTATATAAAAGAAAAATTCAAGAAATGAATAATGAGATAAAAAATAATGTGAATCTCATGTGGTAAACCTAATATAGGTTCTCAAAAACCTCTTTTCCATCTCCATCATCGTCCAATATATGTACAAGTATCTGTGTTTGTATCCATTCTATTCGGTGTCTAAGATTCTGGGAAAGCAAAAATATTAAAATAACCAAAAAAATATATTTACCAAAACACACATTTTTCATCGTTATTACCTAAACCACTCATCTTTTTTCAAACATTGGGATGTCGGCCAACTTCCTTCGATTGTTTTTTTTGTTTTGTTCGTGCTCGTTGGGAAGTCAGCGAGGAAAAAGAACATATCCTTGATGGAATAGTGCTAAGTGATGACTTGACTTAGTAACTAAAAGTTTAACTTGTATTATCAGCTTTAAGTATTTAACATTAAGTCTAAATATAGATTTGATGAACATAAAGCTTTGTATTATATATGTCTAAATTTTAAGTACTGACAACATATCTATTACATGGACCTACCATGTTATCATGTTCATACATCTGCAGTCTTTTTCTGTTCATTTATCTACAGTCTTATCGATGGTTCCTAAATGGAACTAAAGTAACAACAATGTAAGTAACTACTGCACCCTGCAGCTCCTATTCAAAGCTCCAAAACAAGCACCTAACCACAAGTGAATCAATGACAATCCTCAAAATGTGAATCTGAAATATCACAAAACAAAAGTGAGAGGAGTCGATGGGAGGAAAAGCATTTTTTCATTTTTCACACTAATGGTATTCCTGCCGTCTTACAAGAAAAACTTTTACATCTCCTTTACTTTTCACAAAACAAATAAAGGATTTTCTGAAATTGATCAACTTTAAGATCTATCTTATGAAATCTTTTTGTCTACAGACTTCAAATGTCAAATACGTGGGATTTCAAATCACGGAAATTTGTTAATCATCAACCATTTTGATAGTAATAACAATTAATTGGTACACATAAAAATATACTAAAAAAAAGTATTAAAACAATTTAAGATTGATTTTTCTTTTTCTTTTTTTCACCATGCAATATTAAGATATAGCAAATGGAAATAAATTAAACGAAAACACAATTAAATGATATACAATCAAATAATATAGCTTTAATTAAAAACAAGTAAATAAATAAGATAATAGCTATTAAGAATAATTGAAAAAGGTATGCAATTATTTTATAATCTTTTTAGATGTATTTGTCCTGAAAGGAAATAATTTAATTGAAATAAATAAATGATATAGTATAAAATTAAATTAATTTCTATTAAAAATAATTGAAAAGGATATACATTTATTTAACCCTTTTTTTAGAAACAGTTGTCTTAAAAAAGAATTAAATGAAAGTTATATATATATATATATATATTATTTTTATATCATATTAATAAGGATAAGAACCAATTATATATATGGAGTTTAATTGCTATGCACTGATAGTGTAAAACATTTTTACACAGATAACCAATCACCAATCATAGTATAATTAGGATAAAAGTCATTTTTTTACCGATGTGGCAACTTATGATTGGATATCTGTGTAAAAATATTTTATACTGTCAGTGTATAGTAATTAAACTCATATATATATATATATATATATATATATATATATATATATATATCAATACAAGTTATATTTTTTTTATGGAAACAAAAATAATTATAAAAAAAATGGTGTACAAGTATTTATTGTTGAATAATAATAAGGATTAAATATGTTTTTGGTCCTAGAAAATGAGCGGGTTTTGGTTTTGGTCCCTGTAAAAATATTTCTTTGGTTTTCATCCCTCTAAAATATGAAATTACTAATTTTGATCACTATAAAATGAGCAAAATTTGGTTTTGATCCTTGTAAATTATTTTTCTTTGGTTTTCATCTTTATAAAATTTAATATCACCGTTATTAGTCCCTAATATTCATTTTAGGATAGATAAATATAATTCATTGAGTTAAATATGTTTTGGTGCTTGTAAAATGGACGAATTTTTGTTTTGGTCTCTAAAAATTTTTTTCTTTGGTTTTTGTGCTCTCTAAAATCTAAAATCACAATTTTTGGTCTCTACTGTAATGTGACATCCTTTAATTACTTATGTGTCTAATAGAAGGTCATATGATCATCCCAAATGACACCCAATGACCTCTGGGTGTCATGTTAGCATATGATTCCCCTAAAAAAATTTTGAACCCTAAAATGATTTATATTTATCTATCATAAAGTGAATGATTGAGATTAAAAATAGTGATATTAAACTTTAAAGGGATGAAGATTAAAGAAAAATAATTTGCAGGTATCAAAATCGAAATTTGTTCATTTTATAGAGATCAAAATTAGTAAATTCATATTTTAGAGGGATGAAAAACAAAGAAATTTTTTTTAGGGACCAAAATTAGTAAAATCATTGAATGTCACTTGAGATGACCATATGACTTTTTATTAGAGACATAAGTAGTTAATGGATGTCGCATGACAGTAGGGAACAAAAATAATGATTTTAGATTTTAGAGGGACAAAAATAAAAAAAAAATTTATAAGAACCAAAATCAAAATTTGTTCTTTTTAGATGGACTAAAAACATATTTAAACCTAATAATAATTGGTCTTTGTATTTTTTTAATTAATTTTTACTATTTGTTTATTTAAGTGTTTTGCGAGGTGTTAGAAAAGGAAAGAGTTAATTGCACTTTTAGTCCCCGACTTTTTCAATTGCCCGATTTTGGTCCCTCAAAAATTTTAATTACATTTTTCGTCCTTCAACTTTTTCAATTGTGTGCTTTTGGTCCCTCAAAAAATTTAATTGCACTTTTCATCCTTTAACTTTGTGAAATTGTGCAAAATTAGTCCTTCTAGGGATCAAAATAAAGGTTTTTATTGCACAATTTAAAATATTGAGGGATGAAAAGTGTAATTAAAATTTTTAAGGGATCAAAATCATATAATTAAAAAATTGAGAGAGTAAAAATATAATTAAAATTTTTAAGGAATCAAAATCACATAATTAAAAAAGTTCAGCAGGAAAAATGTAATTAATCCAAAAAGAAAAGGAAGGCAGTAATGAATGAATGAGGGTGAGAAACCCGCTCATAAAATTGGCATCAAATTTGAAACACTACTCCTTAAACTTGAGCGCGCTTCGTCTTATTCTTCTCCCTCCAATTTCATTTCACCATTCCCTTTCTTTCTGTCTCCTAATCACAATCACAATCACAATCACAATAACTGTGATTCCTTATTCTTCCTTTCTTTAATCCACTGCTTAGGGTTTTAGTTACTCTCTTCCCAATTCATTCCCTCACTCACTCTCAACCATGCCTACTGAAACCCTAGTAGACGAGAAACCGCTTCCGGAATCTCCCCACCAAGATGGCGCATCCAAAGAAGAAAAGGGGCTTTCTCACGAGGTGGCTTCGGTAGAAGTTGACAATTCTGAATCTAAGCCGAAAAACATCGATGACGGTGGCCGAGAAAGCGATCGAGTAGAGGAGAAGATGGAAGAGGACGCAGAACATGAAGGAGAAGACGAAGAAGATGAAGAAGGAAGTGCCAAATCGGAGGAGAGGGAGTCAAAAATATCAAGGAAAGAAAAGGAGCCTACGACTCCAGCAAGTGCAAGCGAGAGGCCAATTAGGGAGAAGAAATCAGTGGAGAGGTACACTGTATCATCCCCTTCCAAGTTTCCCAGGTCTTCCTCCACCAAAACTTTTTCAATTGAAAAGGTTTGCTATTTTCTTTCTCTACAGTGACAAATTATTGTGCGGGTTTTTTTTGAAGATGAACTGTCGATTTTGATCATGTGAATATCTTTGGGTTTCAGGGCCATGGTACCGAGCTTAAGGACATCCCAAACGGTACGTTTAGTTGGAATGGTACTTTATCGTTTTTCGCCTTTTATTGTAGCATTGGGTTACGAGTTTTTATTGGGCGCGTACTATTAGAAATCGCGTGGTTCATTGTATTCATGCATTATACTTTCTCTGGATATACATGTTTGCAATTGCATTGCCATTTTGAATTTATAGATGAAGTGATTGTGAATATTATATGAGGCATTGCATGATCCGGTTTGACTTTGGAGTTTCAGGCCTTCAGCATTTGCGTATTCATGTGCTCTCGTATATTATTTATAGTTAAAGCGAAAGAGTATTGTAGAAAGCTCTAGGGGGTTAGCATCCTCACGCAAGAGGTGCCGAAAGCTCATGCCTTCCTCTGAAAGGCACAGTAGCACTAGAAAAAGATGGAAAAGAAAGGAAAAGAGTAGAATATCTGACTACCCAAGCATAACATTCATAGTTAAAATAAAACAAAAAGTTCTTCAAGTGATAAAGGATGATCATAAGCTGAAAACAAGATCTAAAGATTGAAGTTCATAGCCAAAACAGATGTGGCAGCCCGAAAAAGTAAATTTCATAACAAGAAGACCTAAACTGCCTAGTTTAGGCAACCCCGGGGGAGTCACCAAATTCAATTCCATAACTGTTGTTACTTTTATCTCCTACTTCGTTAGATTTATACCCTTCAACATGTCTCATCCAAGTCAGACTGTATCACTTCAGTATTAAAAGTGACTCTGAGCCTTTTCTTGTTGACTTTGTTCGTGTTGCCCTTTTAGCTTGGCTTCTAGTATATTTACTTGCTTCTTCAAAACCAGCTTCCCTTGCTACTACTCCCACACCAATCCTTCATTATCATGACGAAAGAGAACTTCATCTTCAACATGCCCATCAACTGATGGCTCAAAATATATTCTCACTGGTCTTCTGTTGTCCTCCTTGACATCCCCTCGTCTTCCTCCTTTCTTAAATTTGGTTTGTTCAAAACCCCTAAGCCACTAAGATCCAAAATGCCTCCAATGCATGGGCTATGGAAATATGTCTGGATTCATTGTAATGTTGGAAGTAACATTTTTCATTAGGAATTGGCTAAGTAGCAAGGGTTTGTCCTCATACATTGCAGGTCCCGTTTAGAAGATGAACTTCTTGCTTTCTGAGCTGTGCAATCTGGATTTACATATTTTGAAAAAATTCTAAACCTACCAGGGGTTTCCCCCTTGTTTGTTGAAGCTGGTTTCAAATGGAAAATTGAATTTTTTTTTTTTTTTTTACCTATTTACATAATTTGCTTATTGGATTTGACTTCAAAATGCGAGATGGTAATTAAAAGTGTTCTTACTAAAAGTTATCTGTTTATATATATATATATATATATATATATATATATATATATATATATATCCCTATATTGTGTGTTTTAGCTGTTTGATGCATTGCAAATATAGGGTGCTGAATACCACTTGTTTTTTGTTGTCCTTTGTTATTTAACTTGATAACTCTAAATGTTTGAAGTGATGAGGGTGAAAGAGGTATACTGATAGGAACCGTGGGTCAGGGACTGATTTGGCATTAGCTCCAAAGAAGCCTATTATTTGGAGAGTTTATTCTAGAAGGAATAAGGGGGGGGGGGGGTCAGGGAGTAAGTGAGAGAAAACAGTTAGTGAGGTGGCAATGAATCCCATGTGATTCAGTTAGAAGAGTATATCAGGAAAATAGGAGAGAGAGGGTAATCATTCTGACGTTTGTGAATTGTTAGAAGGAGATTATTCTTTGGTTTGGAGCCTTGGGCTCTGGTTCATTCAGTCTTCCTTGTAAGAGCTGTTTGGCTCATTCTCATACTCAATAATATCATACAGTGCATATTCCATTTAGTTCCTATTTCATTGCTGTTTACTGCTTCTGTTTTACTGTGGTTATTCCCTGGTGGTCATTACTGTCTAGGTGGCTGAAACTAAAGTCTGTGATTTTGGTTTAACTTTTAGCATGCTTAACGGCTTGAAACTAAATGTTTTCTTTGCAGATTTCCAAATTGATAGTTTTCTTTTAATGATATGTTTTCCAACTGCAGTGTTGTTAATCAAGTTATTTATTTACTTCTAAATTTTTTCAGTGGCTTTTAAGTTGTCGAAGACAAGACCTGATGACAACCTGCGTACGCTTCACAGTATACTGTTTGGGAAGAAAGCAAAGGTGATACACCATCATAGTTCCTGGGATCTTTCCGTGTTGTTCTTGATAAGTTATTTTTTTTAAACTTGAGGGTGCATGAACACTAACAATGTGGCCATTCCTTCAATTTTAGTGACATGCTTTCTTGTGTAGGCACACAACATAAAGAAAAATATAGGCCTTTTTTCTGGCTATGTATGGACTGAAAATGAGGTATGATTGCATTGTATACTGTACTAATGTGCTGTCTTTTATTCTAAGATATATGTGGTATGATGTGTGTTAGGAACTGAAATACTAGGTATATTAAACTATGAAAAGTGGAGCTAAGCTCCTTACAAAGAGGTAATCCTCTGGAAAATGCAGAAAAACAGCACCATTCACAACAGCTTCCCCTAGGACAAGGCCTTCCCACTGCAATCGCAAATCTCAGATACCCCCTCAGCAACCTCCATGCTTCTCATATAACCTCCACCACCCTGGACTCCAATCATAACAGAATCATTCCCTCCATTCATCAGCTACCAGGTGCCCATTTCCTTCTGCCCTTCCCTCTCTCCTCTAACGGAGTTTTCTTTTGTCATATACTGACCATCAGTAGCCTTTCCCAACTTAAGCCCATCACTTTTCAGCCCACCCTTATATCTCCTTTTCCTCCTCTTAAATACATGGATCAATGGCCCACTAAGTGCACGTTGTCTTTTCTCATACATTTGAATGTCTGGGGCTGTAATTTACCTGCAGTTAAAAAACCATGGTTTTATAATTCTTGGCAGGAAAAACAGAGGGCCAAGGTTAGGGAGAGGATTGACAAATGTGTGAAAGAAAAATTGGTACACTTCTGTGATGTCCTTAACATTCCAATAAATAAGAGTGGTGTAAAGAAGGTAAGTATTGATCTAATATTTTTAGTTCATAGCATGGAAGTTTAAGCTGTCTTTTTTTCCCTTTTCCTTTTTAAATATTGTTAATGGGACATTATTTCAGGAAGAACTATCTGCAAAGTTGTTGGAATTTTTGGAGTCTCCACATGCTACTACTGATGTTTTGCTTGCTGAAAAAGAGAAGGTTTATTAGTTTTGGATTATTGTATAAGGGTTAGGATCAATTGATATTTGATACTGGTGTAATTTGTGACAGAAAATTAATACACTATGTTGTTCCCTCTCTCAGTTCATAAATTTTTTTCATGTTATTCTCAAACTGTTCTGTTCTTCAAGAAAATGTCTTACGATTAACAACTTATAGAGTTTTCAAACATAAGAGAAATTCAATCATGTAATTGGAGATTTATTTTGTCCAATTTTTATCATATTTGACTTGCAAGACCAGTATGACAAATATAATCCAATTGTTGGATCTATCAAAAATACTTTCTATATAGCTAATTAATCATTTGTGCCCTGTATTAATGTCATTGAATCCTGACACCGTATAAATATGCTGTTTTAATTTGTTTTAAATTTTATTTTACTGAGGTTAGTTTTTTGAAGCATGGTTCTATTTTACAGAAAGGAAAAAAGCGAACGAGAAAGGCTACCCCAAGCAAATCTTCTGGGGAAGCATCTGAAACACCTGCCAAGGTGTGTTGTCATACTATAGTCTGAATTCATTCTGGCTTGCGGTATATCTGTTATGCACTAGTCTTTGCTGGGCATTCTCTTGCATCAAAACCTGCCGGTGAATGTTTCATGTAGCATTTGGTTATGTGGTTTGTGATGATTTGGTACCATTCCTAAATGTCTGTTATTTGTATATTATCACTAGACTTTGTCTTTAATTAGGTTTTAATATTACGATTTTCAGTGTTCTTTGTTTCATCCTATCCCCATGAGTAGGATTTGAATTTACTATTTGTGGTTGTGGTGGTGAATTTCAAATAGAAATTTGTCATCTTAAAGAATAGTTTCATCAGATGTTGCCATATTGGAAGGTTTAGTGTTAATGGTAATTTGGGTCTGAAGTTGTAAGTTGTTAAATATTAATGTGATTAAGCCTGGAAGATGTTCAAGCTGTTATGCTCTTTCAGCCCAATCCAGCCAATCACCTGGGTTTATCTTTTCCCTTGGAATTTTTTCTTTGAAATTGGGAACACTCAGTAACTTTCAACAATTATTGTTTAAATCTAATTTACTGTTTGATATTCCAAGCGAAAGAAAAAAAAATTCCATTTGATCTGTGCTGTTATGATGTCATGCTTGTGGTTTAGTGATCTTTACTCTAGGTTTTCAGAGTGGTGGAGCTTTTATCTAGTCTAGTAGTTAAATACTAAAAGGTGAGCCTTTTTGAATAGGTGACTGTCAGTTATAGATTACCTTTTATAGCAGAATTTCAGTTCCAGGTGCTGGAATTGTGGATGTGGTGGCTCAAGGATGATGCTATTATAATTATTGGCAATTGCTTCTTTCTATAGTGTTCATGCTTGTTTTTCATTTATGTATTGTTTTGTTTGAGGGTAGGGGAGGGATTTTGATAAAAATCTCTGGTTTGGTTCAAAAGTTTGGAGGGAGGGGAGAGAAATGAGGAGTTCAAATCCCTCCCCTCCAATTTTTACTTCCCCTCGAAAGTTGGGGGGATTTGAAGCGGAGGGAAAATGACCTAAAATTTGTGGACTGTACTGACTAACCTGTCCATATTTAGTTTTTAATTCCAAAACTGCCCTCACATATTTTCCCTCCCCCTTCCCTGATATATGAAAGAGTATAATAGTAAATTACTTTTATTTTCCCTCCTCTTCTTTTACCCCCTTGCCCTTTAACCAAACCAAACAAGGAAATTTTATTTACTCCCCTCCTTCTTTGTACCAAACAGTCCTCTAGATGACCAAAGCATGATATCTTGATTTTATAAAAGTTTCTATACTCTTCCAAATTGTCACTTGTGAAAGCCAACAGGCGTTTACGGATTTTCATCTGGATACATATATTTGGTATGACTTCCATTAGAACCTTGTCGATTATAGTGGATTATTAGTTACATTTTTTTGTGGCTTATTATCTTTTTCTGCAAGGGCATTCATGATTATTTTTCTTTTTTTATATATTTTTTTGTATTTTATCTGTCTTTAGAAGCAAGAGCAAACTTCACAAGTTGGGAAAAAGCGAAAGCAGTCTTCTGATGCTGAGGAAGATGATGCAGCTGAACCTCCAGATGCAAAAGGTGATTCTCAGGAAGATGGTGAAGATGTTTCAGTGCTAAGAAGTGAAAGTGATCAGGAGGAAAGTAATTCAGAGGAAGAGGAAGATAAAAAGAAGGCTCACAAGCATTCTTCAAAAAAGACTGTGAAGGAGGATCAAGCCACACCTGCCATGAAGACCATCTCTGTGAAGGCTGCCAAGACCAATAAAAAAACTCCAAAAAAATCAACTTCAAAAAAGACTATAACTGACATTACTTCTGCCTCCCTTTCTAAGACAAAGCAATCTGCATCAAAGAAGAAACAGGAAACTGTAAAGGAAAACAAGGACAATAAGGGGAAGGTTGCAAACAAAAAACAAACAAATAAGTCTTCAAAGGACTTGGTTAAGGATGAAGGTGCCATCTCCCTCACTGCATTTGATGTTATCATCTGCACTACTTAATCTAGTGTCAGTTTCCTTGTTGGTTAATCAAAAGTTGTTTTTGAAAATAATAAATTTTGCTCGATTAATCTGTCAAACTGTCCCTCGGAAACTTGCCCTCTGCATATAATCTTGTTACGGTTGGACAAGTTACATAAAAACTTTAATTTTATGGGATTCGATTTTTCCCTTGTTTTTTCTGTTTACCCATTCCATTCTGATGCCACTGGCAGGAAAAGGTAAAAGTAGTAAAAAGGCCAAGGCAGAACCTAGTAGGGAGGAGATACATGCAGTGGCTGTTGATATTTTGAAAGAAGTAGATTTCAATACTGTAAGTAATGCTGTGCCATTTCATGTTTTGTTTGAATGGTTATTAAGGTTTTTTAATCTTGTTCTTGTACGTTCTTTGATGCAGGCAACATTATCTGATATCCTTAGGCGACTTGGTATGGCCTTTTCCACTGACTAAAGTCTCTCCCTTCCCAAAAAGAGATTGATTTCTCGAACTCAGCTAATTTGTAATGAAATGTTGGCAGGTACCCACTTTGGCCTGGATTTAATGCACAGAAAAGCAGAGGTGAAGGATATAATTACAGATGTAATTAGTAACATGTCTGATGAGGAAGATGGAGAGGAAACTGAGAATGATGGGGATGATGATGCGTTATTGTAGTTAGGTAAATAATCTTTTGGCGTGAGCAGAAATTAGAGACGTGGATCATCCAACAACTAGATTTTCTGTCCATGATTCTCCTAACAACTGTCTCTATGGACCATAAGCTACAGTATATATTTGGCTTGAGTTGCGACCTCCCTCATAGATGTTCTCTGCTAGGTTATATTTTGTATCCTATTATATTTAACCCCTTTCCCTGTATTACTGATGTTACCTTAATTTTATTTCTTATATTGAATAGTTCACCTGCCTGTAAACAATATTGGCTTTTAATTTTGATCAATATGAATTTTTTAATTAGTTGGAAATAGATTGTGGATCTTTGAAAATTGAGATGTTTCAAATTGTTTTCTTGCTGATAAACGTTGGTCCCTCTTATTTATCTTGATCCCCTGTTTGGCTTGCGAACTTGGGAGTCAGCTCTGTGGTTTAAGTTCCGCAGAGGAAAATTGGATCTTCATTTCTTTTTCCTTTGCTGTTTGTCCAATTGTCCTCCAAGTCAGGTTGATCTGAACTTTTAGCCTTTGTTTGGATTAGGAGAGAAGTAGTGAGAAAAGAAGTAGGATAGAAGGAAATAAGAGAGAAGAGAAAATGAATAAAAAATGGATAAATTTTTAATTTATTTGAATTGTAAGAAATAAGATAAAATTAGAAGAGAAATAAAAGTTAAGTTTATATATATATAATATTATAAAAAATGAATAAAAATAGTACAACGTTACATTAATATGGTTGAGAAATAAATGTCACTAAATGTGAAAGAAAGGAATATAAGGGGCAAACCAGTAATTTCACATAATTTATACCCTTTCTTATTCGGTTCTTCTTTCCTTGGTGAAGAGATTTTATTTTTGTGTGGGTTCCACCCAAAATTTTTTTTCTCTTCCCTAGCAAACAGTAGAAAATGATTTTTCTCTTCCCTTTCTCTCTTCTGAAAATCTGTCATAACAAACAGAGTGTTAATATTATCCCCATAGCTTCGTATTCTACTACTGGTTGGGCTTAAGATGGAATGCTGGATGTCAGCTTAATTTTAATTGTAAGCAAATATATTAAGGTAAAATTGGTTGAATAACATCTTGATCGTACATTAAGATGAATGCGTGAATGTAGGAAATTCGGGTCCGCACTTAATTGGTATATTAGCCTAACAGATTATCAGTTTCTTATATGAAAAATCAGAATACGGTATCTTGATATCTGACTTATGACAATATCTATACTTACATCGCCTTGTCCTACGTACAACTTAGCTATGTATAACTTTTAATATCGGTACATTTGTCTAATTTTCATATATATTGGTTTAGAGTCGGCTCTGGGTGTAGTTAAAATAGGTCTGATCAAATTCGAGATCAAGCTTAATTAAATCCACCCTAACATAGTCCACGAACTTGCAAATTAGACTACATAGGTTTTGAGCATAAAAGCTAATTGATCCCATCCAATCTATGTTTTGATATTTATTTTTTTTGATAAACCCTTGTTTTGATTTTATCATCTAATCAAATTGATTAATCTAAGATTCTCGAAGTCTGTCATTTTGGGAATCGATCAAAGGTTTTACCTAATCATCATCCTTGAACCGTGGGTTAGTCCCACAACTTGCCTGTAAGGATATCCGTTCAAAAAAAAAATGGGGGTTGAATTTGTTTTTTCAATTTTTTTTTCATCTTTTATAAAATATCAAAATACAACAAATACAAGTTCAAACTAATTCGTTAATAAACATTAAAATATACATCCAAATTCTAAATACCAGTCTAAACTATTTGTCAATTCTATAATATATATATATATATATATATATATATATATATATATATATATATATATATCAAATGACACCAAGATGTCAAACTTAACTTTAACATCAAATTCTATCCCTTAATTATGATTAATTTAATCTAAAGGTCAAAATTAATTCACTTAAACTCTCACACTTATTCCCTTACCCTTATGTGTGGTCTCTCTCTCTCTCCATAATAGAATCTGTTTCGGTGCTGAGCAGAGACTAACCTTCCTCTCTTTCTCTCTCCCCTTCTCCCTCTCTCTCTCGCTGCCATATCCGTTCAAATTGCTTTTGTCATCAACTCGACATCAGGGGTTATGGATAATCAAGTTTTTCCTTTCACCTATTAATACATTTAGATTTTTCCTTACTTTTTGCTTTACAAGGATACTCACCAGTGGAAATTTAGTAATCATGGTGGCACCATAGAGAAATGATTAACTCCACCAAACAATAATTGTATATTAACAAAAAAAAAAAAAAAAAAAATCAAGCAATGTAGCCATAACACACAATAATATTCCCATGCAATGTGAGTGTTTTTCTCAGTTTTCTGGCCTTATTGTCACCATTCTGGTCTTTTTCCTGCTAGAGATTTAACAACCTCATATGGAAGAGTCCTTATAATCGCTGCAATTTTCATTTCAAAGTTTGCAAAACTTGAAGGCAAAGGCTATAGTGGTTGTGATTTTTACAATGAGTTCTCTATGAATTGACTGTGCCATCTATGTTACACCATCACTAAAAGTAGTGTAACTTGCTTCTCATCTCATTGATCAATAGCAATAACCCAATCTGACACATGTGTATACTAAATTTATGGGTTGAATCTTTGACCAGTCAATATAAGATGTGTATTCATACTTCAAATTTCATGTATTTGCAGGTGTAGTCCAGTATTCAGATGTGTTTTCATGTATTATGTTTTTCGTTTTGTTTTTTTTTGTTGAAAATTTTTTATTTCATCTGATGCATTTTCCTTGCTAATTTGGCGGAGGAGTTCCATGATGGTGTTTGGCGGTGGAGTTCGATAATGGTGTTACTGCAATTTATATATTACTCTGTTTTGATTGAATGCATTTTTGGTGTAGAGGTTTCCATAGATTACCCATTGTTTGAAACCGTAATCTCCAGTAGTATGGTTCCATAATTTGCTTTCCGCTTTCTGTGGGTGTGGCAGTGCATTGCTGATTCGGCTGCAATGGTAGGCAAGAAACAGGTTGTGAAGATGACAATACGGGTAGGAGTTTAGGGTTGGGTTTGAAATGGGCAAAATTTAGTTTCGCCCGTTTTTAGGGCTGTAGCATGTTTTGGGCGGTAACCATCAGTGGCCCATGTGCAAAATGAATTTGTTGAATATTTATTTTATTTAGGGCCAGTTTGTTATAGATTATGAAAAATGATTTTCATATAAAATAATTTAGAGATTAAATAAAAATCATTTTTTTCATAATCTGTAACGAACATATTTTCTCTCTCCTCTATAGAATCAGATTTTAGTGAGAAGCTAAATGGAATAGCTTCTCATTTTGATCCAAAAAATGATTTTTTTTAAAAAATGATTTGCTAAAAAATCTTAAACAAACACAATTAAAATCACTAAAAATGATTTTTAACTTAAAAAAAATGATTTTTATGATCAAATAATCTAAAACAAACGCACCCTTAATCTCATCTTCTATCTACGCTCCTCTCTTCTCTCACCCACTCTTCCCCAACTAAGCTCTCAACGTCGATCTCTCTGCCTTGTCTCTTTTATTCCCCAAAAATAATGCCCTCTCTCATTGCTTTTTCTCTTCTTTTTTCCACGCCCAGGAGCCTCGGTGTTTTTGAAGACAATACAGAAAATAAGAAACAGAGTTCTTTAACACAAACATAAATAAATATTATTATAATATATTATAAGTGAAAATACAATAATATGGAGGCCCTAATCTGCAAATACGTAAAGTTTATATGTTTGACTATATATGACTTTGACTTAGACTTCAACCAAAAAAAAAAGATGATGCCATTTGGCACTTTGATTGGTCAAAATGATCTACTTTAAGGAGCAAGTTGCACTACTTTTAGTGATATTGCAAGATAGAAGGCACCTGATTTGCTGGCTCTTCCTATAAAATTTTATTTTTGCTAGTGGAGATATAACAATATCACAAGGAGGTGCATTTTTTATCAACTGAAATGATGGACTTTGGTTTGAAAGAATGCAAAAGATGCAGCTAAAGGATTCAGTGGATATCACGGTTGAGCCCTTTGCATAGAGTTGCCCCCTCAATTAAAAGAAAGTTAGAGGAAGTTATGGTTAGCAAACACATGACCTTCCTCAAGAGGTTTCACCATTAGGGTTCACGCCTTACTTGACAATGACAACAACTTCTCACCCTGATGATGGTTTAACAGAGGCAGGCGTCGTTTCCGTCGTGTTCAGTGGCGACAGAGATCTGCGTTGTTTCCACCATGGTTCGAAATGTCTAACTCGGGTTTTTCATAGAAGGGGAGTCAGTTGAAGCGATGCAGCACTAGTCACGTGATCAACATAAGATACTTTTAATGAGTTGATCTCAGCCTTTAAATTAGATTAAAATGAAAGGATAGAATTTGGTGTCAAAGTTAAGTTTGACAATTTGGTGTCATTTGATCCCATCCTCTATATATATATATATATATATATATCACATTATTTTGCTTTTACACTAAAGGTAATTTTATAAGCTTATATATTAAATACTTCCAAGGACGATAGAATTTTAATCCTGACCTCTATCACCATTTAAAAGATAGAGACACAATTATACATCATTGTTCTTATAGTACTCAAATATGTCTCCTTAAAAAAAAATTTCATCCTTATTAATAAAATTTATTATAATAATTTCTATATTCTATAGACAAAACAATAGAAAGCATATATAATATTTATTTAGAGGAGGTTAAGTTAAATGACTGGAAAAATAAAAAGAAACAAGAAAGTAATAGAAAATCATTTTTCAACATAGTAGAGACGAATTTTATATCCATTACTTGTTAGAGTGTATACTAAAATGTTATTTATTGTAGTAAAATAAAATGTATAATAAACTCAAAAAATACTTATATGAATTAAACACCTTTTTATAAGAATTTTCAATTATATATTTTATATTCACATTAAAAATGTAATTTTATTTTAAAAAAAGAAAGCCAAAGATTAGTCGGTTTAAGGTACTCAATTATGTACCCATTTAGGGTGGTTGGTGATAGTGAAACTGTAATTTACTCTTAACTTTAATATGATTATATTTGGTTTTAAAGTAAGCATCCGGAAATATTAGGACATCCTTCTTTGCAGTTTGCATCACAAACTCAAATCACGGAAACACTTAATAAGTAAATGGGTCATGGATGGATTAGATTTTTTTAATACAATTTTAATGGATCGAAATGGATTGATGGATTGTTTTTGACCCATCTATTATAATCCAAATCAAAATCCATCCGATCCGTCTGTTTGCCACCTCTAACACTTATGGAGCTTCACGACGTCTCACGTGAATCACTCATTAATTCATTTTCCCAATAAAATGTATGGTTGAACAATAATTATTCAATTATACTAAAACGAATAATTAAAATTGCTGCCCGCGACCAAACCTGAGTTATGGATATTGTTGCTCAAATGATATTTTATGTATGGAGTTATTATATACTAGTATTAGTTTGTAGAAACGTTTTAACATGCATGCTCACATATTTATTTGGTCGCGAAGCATGGGTGTGGCAGTTGCTCAAAAATCCATAAAAACTTGAACGAACGTAACTGGCCTGACAAAGATGGAGAGCTGTGATCACTGACTCCTTCAGCTTCTTAATTTCCTACCCGCCCACCCATACAATTAATTATTTCTCTGGTGTGCTGCTTTCTAATTAATTAATTAATCTCACGTAGGAGTTTCGATCGTCCTTTCCTAATTACCTCTCTCTTTTGTCTTCGCCTACCTAGCTTTCAAAATCAAGACCCAGCCAGCTTCCTGATCTGCTCGTTGGTTCATGTGTTCTGTCCGGCCTCCATGTTTGACAGTTCCGTCTGCCCATCGCACTGGGGAAAATTTTCGTAACCAACCTCGTCTACTTTGACGCAGAGACCTGATCAATTCGCACCAACCTCGTCTACTGCATCACCCACCATGCATGGCATGCAATCAATGGTAAATATTGGTTGCGTCTCCCAATGCCCACCCGCGAAAGCCGACGTACGTTCTTGCCAGCTATACCTAGCTAGCATTAACAGGAAAATTGTAACTGTCTGTCACTGACTTTAATCGAGATTAAATCTTGGGCATCCTACCCTTTCAAAATAAAGGCTTTTGGTACCCTTACAACCTACCTAGACCACAAATTTGATGACAATGTTTAAATATGTCATATCATATCAGTCAGTTACAAATCCCTAATGTTGATATGCTAAATATTCAAATAGATTCCTTAAAACGAAAGGGTCAAATAGGAGATCATGAACGGTTTATACGATAAAATCAAACCAAACCAAGTATATGACAAATCAAACCAAGTGGAAACCTCAAGAAAATATATTAATATTACATTGAACTCAACATGGTCCACATAACAAAAAACAAAATATTGATATGACATATTTAATTATTGGTCATCAACTTATTGGCTCATGTAGGAAGGATATCTAAACCATCGATTTTTCAAGAGTGTCAGATAAATATCCTTAAATCTTTTATCTATATATAATACTATATATTTAGTACGTAATTTTACCATTTTGACCAAACCCTTGATGTTTGACTTTTTTTGGGTTAGTCTCATATCTTTCATATATATATCCCATTTTTTAGATTTTCAGTTTCATTTGATTGGTTGTTTAAGGTTTGTACCAGTTGGTCAAAAAAACTTTCAAATTCATGGTAGCACCACTTATCTATATGGATCAGGATTCTCAGTAGTCGGGAAAATCCTGCATTCACGCAGTCGATGCATTAGTGACCGTTTGATCAAGATCAGACGGTTTAAAATTCAAGCTCGACAAATCCGATTAATAAAGAAATTCAAAATCTGCAAATTTGTAAGCCATCCGATCAAAAACATATAGAGCCTGTTTGGTAAAATTAGCTGTTAGCGGATAAGCTAGCTGATAGCGGATAGCGGATGAGGTAGCAGATAGCGGATAGTGGATAAACTAGCTTATTTTCTGTGAAAATATTTGGTAAAACTAGCGGTTGAACTAGCTGAAAAATATAAAATAACATAAAAGGACATCTTCATTAATGATTTTACATAAAAGAGAGAGAAAAGAATAAAGGTAGAATTAAATGAAGATAATAAGGATAAAAGTGGAAAGAAAAATGAAACGCTATAAGCTATAAGCTCAAACGCTACTTCAAGTAGCGTCTGAAAAAAACGCTATAAGCTCGTGAAAAAATGCTATAAGCTCGTGACAGATATGCACTTATCAAACGGGACTACTTTCTCATCCGTTATAAACTATCCGCTATAAATTCATTGAAGTGTCCTGTCAAACAGGCTCATAGTCAGGATTGCTTAACTGTTGGATTCCCGACTGCTGGGAATCCATTTCCTTATCTATATAGCATGTGTTTATTAGTAACAATTTGGTTAGTTTTTTAGCAATAAATGTTGCTTCCGGTTGGACGCGAAAACAAACACAGACGTATTCATTTATAATATAGTTAGCTTACAATATTGTAATAGATTTCATAAAAAACGCTTTTGTCTTTCGTTTAATATGTAAAAATCTTTATATATATAAAGTAAGGTTCATCTGAAGTAATTTTAATTTTCCCGTCCAAACTGATGGTAAAAATGTCATTCTTTGAGCAATTTATTATATCAGTAAATGTATTTTTTTCCACCTTTTAACTGCATCTTTTACTCATCATTAAGTGCATTTAACCTTCCCAAGGATTTTTCCGCTCTGCCTCTTTGTTTGCTTCGGTGGATGAAAAGTCATTGTTGAAAGAATACGCTTATTTATTAGCACATATTTCCGTAACAGTGCTTTTTCAAAATTAAATAGATGATGAGCCTTTCCATATATTATTTAAATTTTTGTTTCAAGAACCTAAATTAAACTGACCGTGAGACTTCTCATATATTATTTTAAGTTTTGTTTCAGTAAAGCTAACGAGTTTCTTGCTCATTCTTCTATGCTTTATTGCTTTTTATTATTTTTTCTATTTGCACTCAACTTCTCATTTTCTTTCCCGCTTCCACATTTCAATGAGTATGAGATTTTTACGGTGAAGCTTCCTTGCCCAGTGATTTCCTTTATCAGCTGTGGCATGTATTTGAAAATGGTGAAATCTTTGTACATTAGGGTTTCTCGAAGGTATGAGGAGAAGCTAACGTTTTCCAGGCAGCCATAACCGAAAGGAGTGGCAGGGACAGCTTGACGCTTCTCTGAGATGGGTTTGGCGAAAAACTCATTTGGCCAAAAAAATGCAATAACCAAAAAGGTGCATGCACACATGTTTAAGCCTTTTCGTTGAGTTGTGAACTATTTGGTGGTATATATAGAGCCACTTCAAAGCAATCCTGATCTTGAAGAAGGCATTGTTATGTCAATTACGTTTTCGTAAGGTTTTATCATATGTTTATTCTCTTTTAAGTTATGCAAATAACGCAGAATTACTATAATGCATAGTTTATGCATTAAACAGAAATTGTGTTTATTTATTGATAACCATACTTGATTCCTTTTGCAATATATGTAATCAATCTGCACACGTCAAAGATAAGATAAAGACTGTAAAATTAGCATACAATGATATTTAATTAAGACTGCTAACGTTTGAAACTTGCATGCAGGAGCCACCGATGTTTGAGGCACTGTTGGGGTTTCATTTCCTATCTTTTTTTTCTTTCCTTTGTTTTTTTGTAGAATAGATGTATTGTTTGGATAAAGCCAACGATATTTATTTTGAGAATGCATTATGATTTTGTTGCATGTGAATGTACCAATCCTATGTTTTTGTGCTGCCAAATCTCAAGCAAAAATAGTGTATAGTTACTACTCAATTTGATCTTATAATTATTTGTCGTTGGATTGCCTAATTTGAGGCAATAGAGCTTTGAATTATAAGACGATTCTTCATTGCCTCGAAACCTTCCTTTTCGAAGGGACATTTTTTTGTGAAACCTACTTTGATTATACAAAAAAATAACAAAAATGGATTTCAGTTGAGAGGTTGTATTCATCTTCACCTAACTTTCTCCATGACCACTTCACATATTGAGATTCACATTTTGTGTTATATTGGAGAAGATTTTCTTCTTCTTTTCCATGTTAAATAGAGAATTGCTTAAGGCTTTAGTGAAAATAATGTTATTTCTTTAAGCGAATGCTTAAGGCTTTATTTGCTTCATGGAGAAGACAAATAATTTTCTTTTTTTTATATGAAAAATTATTGCTAAAAGTTTCTTGCCATTATCTTAATTAATTGCACCTAAATGATTTTGTATTTAATTACAATAATTTAATTTTGTATTGAATTTTATCATTGTATCTTGCCAAAGCTATATAAAATACATTATATCATTCATGTTTCTATTTATTTTTTAGGAATTTAACATAAGCATGTACAGTTTTTTCAGATGATACAGAAATATACCCCTACACATAATTCACCCGTGCATCGCACGAGTCCATGATCTAGTAAAATAGATAAAAGAGTACCCGATAAGATTATCTTGATTGATGAAATTTCACGGCACAGTGAATAAGGGAAATTTTTTATGTAGGACGAAATTGTAATTCCTATGGTTGTGCGAAAATGCTATAATTTACTATAGGCAAAATAGTTTGATTGGTCCTATACGTTTATTTAATTTTTCATAACGGTCCCATAAGTTTTTTTTTTTCAAATTGACCCTGCACGTTATGTTTCGTTTTCACTTTAGTCCTTTCCGTCAATTTCTACCTTACGGAGTCAGATCAAGAGCCAGGTGTCGCACTAATATCATGGCCACGTCAGTTCAAAACTAACGGCGTTTGGTCGAAATTGACGGAGAGGACTAACATGGAAACAGAATATAACTTGTAGGACCAATTTGAAAAAAAAAAAAAACTTATGATACCAATGTGAAAAATTAAATAAACATATAAAACCAATCAACATATTTTGCCTTTACTATACTTGCCTTTTTGTCTTGTTTATCAACACTGAATTACGTTTCAAGTGTATTTTAGGTGGTTAAAGTCATTTCGTAAGTGATCCGTGCATTTAGTTTTCGAACTAAATAGCACAACTCAATTAATAATAACAGCAAAAAGAATAAATTAGCTAGCATTGAGTTAGAGCCTGTTTGGCACGTCACTTTTACGAGCTTATAGCAGATAACTTATAGCGGATGAGAAAGTAGCCCCGTTAATTGATAAGCGTCTCGGTCACGAGCTTATAGTCTTTTTTTATGAGCTTATAACATTTTTTCCAGACGCTACTTGAAGTAGTGTTTGAGCATATAGCTTATAGCGTTTCATTTTTCTTTCCACTTTTATCCTTATTATCTTCATTTAATTCTACATTTATTTTCTTCTCTCTCTTTTATGTAAAATCATTAATGAAGATGTCCTTTTATGTCATTTTATATTTTTCAGCTAGTTCAACCGCTAGTTTTATCAAACGCTTTCATAGAAAACAAGCTAGCTTATCCGCTATCAGTTACCTCATCCGCTATCAGTTAGTCCATCCGCTAACCTCTAATTTTACCAAACAGGCTCTTAATTAGATTTCTCCGCTCTCACTACAGTCTTAGTTATTAAAAACTCTAGAAGAAGAAAAGAAAGTGAAAGGTATACAATAAAGTAAAATATGTTTCTATAAGTACAATCGTCTTTATGATCACTATATATCATCAAGAAAGGATTTGGCTCCAATAAAGTGAAGTCAGTCACTTTAGTAAGTGAAGTAAGTAAGCCCATCCTCACCCTTAAATATTCTAAGGGCTGGGATTGTATTAATAAATATAATTTTTAATTAAAAAAATCCTAGAAAAGAAGTTTATAGCCACCCAAGTTCTTCAACCATATTCATCGGTCATATCCGTCATTGCCTATATATAAGAAGCATTTGAACAAATTTGCTAACTGAAAGTGAATGTGCAATGTTATGATTCTTTTTTTTTTTTTGGTCTAACAATGTTATGAATATTCGAAAACTGCTTTCTTAATTGTTTTGGAAAGGGAGGGGAGAACCGAAAATTACATAAGAAAAAAGACCAAGTGGATTGGGATATTCGGAAGTAAATTAAGTTAAACAACTTAATTAAACGTTTATACAGTAAGTTATTTTTTAAATAAGTTAAAAATAATTTATTTTCATAAGCTTTTCTAACAAACTTATTGAAATAAGTTAAAACGAAATCATGAAAATAACATAAATTATTTTTCTAAGTTATTTATATAAGTTTATCTTCCTAACCAATTCTTATAAACTATGTATAAGTTTACCTACACCAAAAGCTGGTAATCGGCACAACTCATGTTAGACGGAGGAGACAATGGACTGTGAAAAACTGAGGAGCTTTGTCTGCGGCTGTGAGCCTTAGAAAAGGGGCAACCTACTGAACCCATATGATGATTCCCAGGTGGGCTCTCCATTATCTCGGCCAGTGCCTCACAGAACAAGTCAACGTCACAAGGAAGCCATAGTGGACCGTCGTTTCGGTACCTATATTCATTCTCAGCCGCTTCTAGCAGCTTCTCAAACAAGGGGTGGTTAGCGAGCTTGATCTTGATCACGAACCTTTGTCTCTCTGCTCCAACGTACACAGCGAAGCAACCTTGCGGAGCTACTTGAGGCTTCTCCATCTTCTTTTTACTTCGCTTTTCTGACAATTTGCCGTATAATAAGCTGCCACTGCTAGCAGTGTCTTGATCAGGATGCAAACTCCTCTTGCTGCTTCCCCATACTCCCTTACATTTCTTCAAAATGTCCATTTTTTTTCAAACTCTCTTTCTCTTTCTCTATATATATATATATAGAATAGGTATGCAAATTAAACCTAGGACAATTAATGCAAGTTTAATTGCATGTATATTGGTCGTAAAGGCAAACCCGAGAAAAAAATGTGTTCTATGTAGAGAGATCATACATGATGCATGAGAGAAGCTTGTAAGAGATGAAAGGGGAAAGCAAGAGGTTAATTAAAGAGTGTGATCTGTGTATCCTGGACCCAGGAAGTTATATAAGCTTCCTTTTATAGGTGACTAGGTCTTACACGGTCGCACTTGTGCACTCCCTCTAATAATATTCCTCTTGTAATTTAGTCAAAATATAGACGCAGTTATATTTGAATATTGTGTTTTTTTTCTAAAAGCAATGATGGAAAGAGACGGGATAATTATATAAAATCTTTTTATAATATACTTTTTCGATGTGCTCGACTTCAAAATTACATCAACGATAGGTAAAGATTGAGTAATAATTAAAACACAAAAAGAATGACAAACAGGAGCGATGTCTATACCCTAGAAGACGGTATATATAGTTTTACTATTCTTTATACATAAAAACTCAAATATTTGACAAGCAAAGCAAACTAGTAATTTTTAATAGTATAAGCGATGTCCCTTGGGAGGTTTGAGATTTGTAAACCTCTGTCTTGATTGGCTGCATTGATGTATTTCATGGTTTGATGTTAGCTGGAGCTTGGTTTCTTGCCCCTGATTTAAGTAAGATGTTCTGATGGTATACCTCTCTTTTGTGCTATGGAAGTCGTTCAAGATTTGGGGATGGTGGGGGTGGACTAGGTGAAGTTTTATGACTAAAGTATCCTTTTATAATCTTTCTTTTTTTCTCTGGTTGACGTTGTATAAACTAAGAAAATGTTGAAGGCCCTTTGGTTTGCTTAGAGGTGACTTTTTCTTAATCCCTGTTTCTTGTTGATAAGGGGGCCATGACTAAGAATAGTCTCCACTAGTGGGTGAAAGAATTTTTGGCAATTCGGGTTCAGGACTAGAACTACTTTGGTCTTTTAGTCAATATGGATGTCTTGGATGTTCTGGGTAGGGGTGTTCGCGGATTGGATTGGATCGGTTTTGAGTCAAAAAACTATCCGATCCAAAGATGAAAATAACTTACGGTTTGGATTTGATCGGTTTGCTTACTTAAAAAAATCCGATCCAATCCAATCCAATCAAATGCGGTTTGGATTGGATTGGATAATTCGGTTTTTATCGATACATCGTTACATAGTTATATTAAGTCGAAAACCAACATTAAACCTATATATACTAGAATTAATGTAGTTCTAGTTCTTAAGTACATGCATAAAATCTTCTATTAAATGAATAACTATTGATTCCTAGGTACATGAATAACTATACACATTCCAATACCTCTAGTATTTGACAATTGCAACAAAAATATTAAAGAGAATGAGAGTGTTCGTTCATAAAAGTATGAAAAACAATACTTAAGTATGAGTAGCATTATAATTTAAAAAATAATAGTATATGTATATAGTAGGTCGGTTTGGATTGGATTGGATTGGTTTTCACTAGGGGATCCGAAATCCGATCCAATCCAATGAAAAAAAAGCGGTTTATTCGGTTTTCGGTTTTTCGATTTTCGGTTTTCGGTTTTCGGTTTTTCGGTTCGGTTTTTACGGTTTGAATTGGTTTGGATCGGTTGATGAACACCCCTAGTTCTGGGTAGATGGTGAAGAGGTTCCGGTGATGCTGCTATGTGGATGATTTTGGTTAAAAGTTGATTCTGATGGATTAATGTTTGTAATAGGTTCTTACAATTTTTTTTGGATGGTGTCTTTATGATTACAATCTTATTTATTGGTGTGTAGTAAATGATTGTTGAGATCCGTGGTATCAAAATAAATGGGATGACTTTTATTATAGTGATGTTTTAGCATGTTATTTTGCCTTTTTTCTTTCTATTATTGGTCTTTATATATGAGTTAGAGTACATTTCATATTCTGTTTAATATATTCTTTTGCTTATAAAAAAAATAGTGAATTCTATGGTACCCCAAGGGTAACTTTATCCTGTCTAAGTGGTCCAATCAGATTGTGAGGATCATTTGACTTGACCCATCAATATGACTCATTTAATTAAGATGATGCATTCTAATTACATAAAGTAACTTTTATCCCAAAATTATTAAAGATACAGGAAAATGAACAAAAAAAAAATACTGTAGGTGGAATTAATTACAAGAACAATAACTTATATAATAAAGTGATGATGAAGGCGAATAGTGATAAGTGGCAACTTAATTGGGTGAAGGCGTATACATTCGTCTCTCAAATGTGAAATCAAAGCGCCATCTACATCTATGGTTTTAGTATGTCATATTGTATTTCAATTAATAATATTTTATTATATATTTTATTTTTTAATATTAAATAATATTTTAATTTATATGATAAAATATTATTAATTAAAATATGATTGTAATATATTAAAATAGGATAAGAAATACTCATCTCATTTTCGGGCTAATCTATCTATGATTCGTCTCACAAATTACTGCTTTCTATTTTTAATTACACATTGATTTCTAATAGGTCATATCCCTGTCTGCGCCCTCGTTCGGTCAATTGTGGGGGTTTCCTTTTTATTCACAGTAAATTTTACAAAGAATAAAAAAAAAACTATGAAATTCACAATGCAAAGTACTCTACAACTTTATTATCCATTTGGTTCATTTATTTATTAATTGTTATCAGAGTGTCGATAGTGATATAATTTGAATAGTGATCATAAGTGAAAGACAACTCTCATCATATGAGCTAGTTTTTGAGTTAAATTAGATCGAAAATTCTAAAATATTATCAGAGTCCATCAGAGATTCGTTGGACCACCCGCAGATGTCAAGTTCTGTAAACTCCATGCTCCAAATATTTAGTTCTAGACATGAAGGATGTGCTGAAAGTCTCATATTGGATAATAATATGATGTTGAATATTGGTTATAAGTGGGAATAATTCTTATTTCGTGAACTAGTTTTTGAATTTGAGCTTTGTGAAAAATTCTAAAATTAATCAAATTCATTTATTTTATTCAATATATAAAATAACATGGTTAGTCTGACTTGATGATGCTTGTCATATGTTGAATATTAACGATCGATCACTTTAACCCAGTGGAAGAGGATCGTTTTCGTGAAGCAGCTGTCTCGTTCATTGGAAACTTTGGTCACTTGTTATCAAAAACATCAAAAGAAGCTTTGATCACTTCTTAATGATTAATTATAAATTCATGTCTGCATCATTTATTAAATAAATTCAAATGGGAGTGCTGACCGCTGTTGCCAAATTCGAATTAATCTATAAAAGTGTGTGTATATATAATATGATCATATAAGTGCTTTATATGTTATGTATTATTATTTATTATTTATTATTTATATGGGGAAAAGGTTCTCAAAACTTTAAAAAGTCTTATCCGGAGTCCGGAGATTAATAGATGGTTATCCTGTTTCTGGAACCTATATCCGCTTTAGGGCCTATTTGGTAAAATTAATTGTTAACGGATAAGCTAGCTGATAGCGGATAGCTTATAGCGGATAGCGGATGAGGTAGCTGAAAGCGGATAGCGAATAAGCTAGCTTATTTTCTGTGAAAGTGTTTGGTAAAACTAACGGTTGAACTAGCTGAAAAATATAAAAAGACATAAAAGGTCATCTTCATTAATGATTTTACAAAAAAGAGAGAGAAGAGAATAAAGATAGAATTAAATGTAGATAGTAAGGATAAAAGTGGAAAGAAAAATGAAACGCTATAAGCTATAAGCTCAAACGCTACTTCAAGTAGCGTCTGGAAAAAACGCTATAAACTCGTGACAGAAGCGCTTACCAAACGGGGCTACTTTCTCATCCGCTATAAGCTATCCGCTATAAGCTCATAAAATTGCATTGCCAAACAGGCTCGTAGCTTATTGAATCACGTTGAACTAGATTCGACAATTTGATGTCTTTGTTTTTATTTATTTTACTCTAATTTACTCTATTCTTTATTTTAATTTTTTTAATTATTTACTCATTATCCTACATAGCAATGTTGTTAAAGCTGGATCGGACATCAAACCCGGAAAAATCCGATTGAGGTTCAACTGGTTTAGCCGATTCAACCGAATAGTCTGACCGGATGATATATATATATATATATATATATATATAACATGCAATACTGTTATAACATTCAATATTAAAAAATGTAAGAAAAATAGCCAAAACACATAGGATCAAAGTGTTCTGTTATTCTACATTGTCAGACGATACAAATGGTTAGGCGGATCAATAACTTTTGTTGTTGTGGATTGCCGCGTTTATGAAAGAATGATTGCTAGATCTGAAATACAGAATTAGCCAACCGATTAGGTTTTATCTTTATTGTTTTCACTTTTTCACTTTTTTGTTTTCCGGTTTTGAAATTTTAAATTTTACTCTCTCTAGAAAATCGGTCAGATCCGATTTAAGTCGGCCCAACCGGGTTTTTGATCGTTTCAAAGCGGTTTGATCGTAGAAACGATTTTGACCCCTGACCAAGACCGGACAAAAGCCTGGTTCACGGTTCAACCGGTCCAAAGCAAGGACTCGCAAATTTCAGATTTGCGAGTGAAGAAAAATTTCTTCACTCGCAAATACCTTATTTGCGAGTATTGGATGATTTCGCAAATAAGGTATTTGCGAGTGTGAAAAAAATTTCTTCACTCGGGTAATTTTTTTCGGAATCTCGCAAATAAGTATAGCATTTTCCTAAATATCTTCTTCACTCGCAAATATGATATTTGCGAGTGAGTTATTTTTTTAGAATTGTTCACTCGCAAATATCTTATTTGCGAGTAAAACAAGTACTCGCAAATATCATATTTGCGAGTGAAGAATAAAAATTGCCTCTTTGGTGGGGATATTTTGATAAATATACTATTCATGGGGGTGTCCTTAGTAATTTGGGGGTGCCCTTAACAAAGCTCAAAGACTCCTTATACCCAGACCCCAATAAGCAACCCGACTGGCCCAAAAAAACGTAACAAAAACTAAACTAAAAACAAAATAAAGCTTATACGGATCAGGACCCAACCTTCAAAAAATAAAAAACAAATGAAAATAGGAAATGATAGGTTTTTATTAAGAATTAAAAATAAAGGCTCAAATAGGTCCTTAAAAAAAACTTAACACTTTTAGTCTCTAGAAAAAGCTAACAATTTAGTTTTTGAAATTTAGAAAAGTAGGACATGTTAGTCCTTTTGTCATATTCCATTCATTTGAGTTAACATTTTTATCTATCGTGATCCATTTTGATCCCTGAAAATTTTATTGTGACTCATTTTAGTCCTTGAATAGATATCGTCTCTTATATCACTCCTATTGTCTAAAATCCTATCTATGGGGAAACAGATCAGATGATAGAAGTGATAGGAGCGATCGAGTTATAGGTATCCAGGGACTAAATTAGGTCACGATAAAATTTGTATGGACCAAAGCGGGTCAACTTTAACTCAAACGGATGAAAAATGACATAAGGACGTATCCCTTGTTTGTACATTCAGAGACTAAATGATTAGATTTTTTTCTAGGTACTAAAAGTGTCCCCGTATTTTTTTCGCGGACTTGTTGGAGCCTTTATTCAGGAAAAAAAAGGAGGAAAAAAGCAAAAGATGAAAGATACAATGTTTGAAAGGGGGGTAACAGGGAATTCTTCAATCCTCCCTCCTAAAGTTGGAGGATAGATCCTCCTCATTCCTGAGCCATTGATTTATTATTTTAAAAAATAAATGGTCCAAATCTATCCAAACTTTTTACAGGTAATTTTTTTGGCCAGTTCATGTTCTCATTTGGAATTAAAGACCAATGGCACCCACTTTCCGGCCAGACCTCCCCTTTCCCCTCAAAGCCTTTGCCTCCTCCTTGCCGGCGCCAAGACTCTGATCATGCTCGTCGTCAAGTTTCTCTAATCGTGAGTGTCGCCCCTCCAACCGAGAACTCAACTACCCACTTTTTCAAACCTTTTTATGTATTAAAAAACCTCTAACCTCGGCACTTCGTCAGCGGCGTCCCCTTCGAGTCGTTTCGGGGTGGATGACAGAGAGTTCTCAGAGGACACTTTTGTCTAGTTCCTTCACAACAACTCCAGTTTCCCCGGAGGAGGGTTTGATTTGTCGGTCGTGATGCGTCTGGAAAATTTGGTGGAGACTAACTTTGCTGTAGGGGCGAATGTGAAAAATGAAGATAAAGGCACAGTAATTTTTTTTTTTCGAAAAACTATTTATCTCACACTACTTTCTCATACCATTTTTTATATCTTCATCTCTCAATCGATTTCTTGTCTGAATCTCAAGTTGGTGTGTTTGGCAACAAAGCAACTTAAACAATTTCATATCTATGGTCACCACCACGTCTACCACCCACCCATCGTCGTCCATGACCAAAAACGACTCTGGTTCATGGTCCTCGTCCCCATCCGTCACTCATTGTCCATGGCAAAAGGTGATGTCGACGGTGAGGCAATGAGGTCAAGAGAAAAGGGGGTGGGAGGTGGAGGAGGGTTAGGGTTCAGATGATCATATCTACAAAAATGTATCTTTGATAAATAAAAATACAAAAATGAAAAAACATATTTAAATTGGCAACCAATTTGGACAAAAAAATTTCAGAAACCAGTTATAGTAGGTAATTTTAATGGAGGGTGCATCCTCCAACCTTAGGAGTGAGGATTGAAGACTTTGTCATCTCTTTAACATGCACCACCTTAAAAAATGTGCATGCATACACCTTGTCCAATGGCCTGATACAACAGATTTTTTTGTATTTCTATAATTGACCCACATAAGTGTGTATTTGCAAATTGGTGTATTGTGCAATTTGTGAAAAATGAAGAAGTATGGCGAGGATGTCGATAAAGTGCAACTCCTAGACCTCTCTAGAAATGAAGGACTCGCTTTCTAAGCCAAACATCCACACAAACTGGGTACAAAAACAAGTGTATGACTCAGTCCCCATCACAGTTCAACCTTTGAGTTGACGCAGTATATTGAAGCTAACAATGTTTAAAATTTCACAAATATGCAATGATATATTCATGTACCATTAGAGTAATGTACCATCTCCGGCCTTGACCTATAATCTCCAACAATTGAAGTTAATATACTAACTAGTACAAATTATGCTAATAAAAATACATTTGATTTTGGGATTTATTTTGAAACTCATAATAAAATTTTAGAAGCATCAAAATTGGTGAAATAAGATGACCTGGGGTTTCTTTGGGATTTGCAAAAGAAAGCATGACGGCAGCTAAGCGCAGAGTGTCACAACATCATTCACTGAAACAATGATTCAGTTTTAACTAGTAAAAGACCACAAGTTTCTAACGTTGGGTTCAAAACTGAGCTGAAATGTCGCCAACGTTCTAACGCTCCATTGTTGTCATAGTTAATGCAAAGCTAGAAGAATATAGAGATGAGGACGACAACGTCTCTGGTTTGAGAATATCGGTGGGGAGAGTTAAGGACAACAATATCTTTGGCTTAAGGAGATCGGTGCAGAGCTTCAAGTGGTGGGTGAGAATGGGGAGAAGCCTTTTTTTTTTTCTATGAATGGATGGAATAATAAACCCTTTATGCAAATTAAATCTTACCCAGTGACTTTTTAATAAAATCGATTTTACGGGTTGTAAGTAATAAAATCTAACCATTTATTTATTTAACTAATAAGTCTATGGTTCTGGTGTAAGGTGCATGGACACACCTTTCTTAACAAGGTGCATGATAGAAGGCACCTTAAATGGACTAGAGGCACAGGAACAAAGGGCGATTGGAACAGGGCATGGAGGCTTTGAGGCACGGCGATAGATTGGTGGGGCTGAATATCAGAATATGGTCGTGCTTATTTAGGGAGTGTTCCTTTCCGTGGCTGGAGTTGCGGGTTACCGGTAATTTCAATATTATATATATTTTAAAAAAACTTATTTTATGAAAATTATTTGCTATATATATAATGCTTTTTTAATATGCTTTTTGAATCTGTCTATATATTCACATGGTGGAAAAAGGTCTTCAAACACCTTAAGATAAGTAACTCCTAATGCAATGAATATGATGAAGCATCAGGGTCATTCATGGTTGTCTCTCCAATGCACACTTGGGGAAGAAGACGCATTTAGAAAGACGAAACGACTGCCACATGATTTAGAGTTTAGTTTTGGTATTTTATCTTATTTTTTGGTTTTAATTTGATCATCTCACATGACTTCAACACATATTACCGCGTGAAAACGTGTCAACTCAACTATTCAGATCATCGCTTTACTTGTCATGTACGCTCTAATTAATGATGTTACTAACAAAAGTGACAAGATGAGTAAAATTGGCAAACGTTTGAAACTTAAAGGACTTAAATGAAACTTTTTAAAGATAAAAGGATCAAATCGGAACCAAACAATAAGATAAAGAACAAAAAATACATTTTAGCCTAAAGAGTATTCCTAAAGGGAGTATTAAAAAGAATGAATTACTTACTTTCCTCTAAACATAAAAAGAAAAATAAGAGATAAATTGGGTTATGGGTTTGATTTTGTATAAATAAGCAATGATGAGCAATAAAAATTGGAATAAAATGAATACGAGACCAACTTTACTCATTTATCAATTTCATGACACTGAGTTGAGTTTGAGCTAAATTTGAGAAATTAATTATGCTCAATTGCATTTTTGATCCCCTAAATATAACTCACGTATGATGTTCTTTCCTAAACATTTTTTTTTACATATGTTTAGTTTCATATTTTTTCTAGCATAAACATTAGTTTTTCAACCATTGACTATCTTAACGCCATTAGTTTTGTCCCATATGGCAAAGGGATTGACACTTGTCCTGTCAGGTGGCATTTTTATTACTAAAATAATAATTTATTTATTTAATTGAAAACATAAAAAATATTTCTGATAAACCGTTGTGTCTTTCCTTCCTTCCTCAGCTTCAATCTCCAATCTCCATTGGCCATTCTTCCCATCCACTCATCCCATGCTACCCTCCGACCATATCTAAATATGCTACTCCATAAATTTTGAGACAAATATAGATCCAATATCACGTGTCAATAACCAATTTTAGGTGTTAGTAAGATAAAAATAAAAACAAAAACTAACTTGGGGTGTTTCTAAAAGTTATTGTTAGTAAGCAACTATCGCTATGAGGGGCGGCCTTGTGTGTGCTTCAGGGGTGCATTTGAACCCCTTTTTAAAATCATTTATTAGTATCCTAGATAAAAAAAGTGTCGTTATAATTGTCAAAAATTATATCTATGTTATTGGATCTTATGACCCTTTGACCCCCTTTTCACACACTCTATCTTTTGATCCTTTGACCCTTTTTTACACACTCTACCTTTTGATCCTTTGACCCTCTCTCACACACTCTAAAATTAGGGTTTTGATTCAAGTTGTTTACTTCATTGTTTAAGGTCGGTTCTTAGATTTTGGGTGTTCTGGACGAATCAAGAAAGTGGTGTCCTTGTAATTATTTGAATATTATTCTTCATGCATTTTTTGTTGTAAAATCATTAATAATCCATTCATAATCAAGATTCTTTAAAAAATCATTTTTAATAGAAATCAAAGTAAGACTACTTAACTTATCATGTAACATAATATATTGCAAATAATATTTTAACAATTTTAATTTAGAAAAGCTTCTTTCAGCAGATACAACAATAGCACGGATAGTTAATATTATTATATAAGTCGTGCATGCATTAGGAAAACAATGAGCTGATTGATAACAATTTCAAAACATGAAATCACGTAAAGGTCAATTATGAGGTATGTAATTTATTTAATGATCTGTATTAAAATTTTATGTCTTTATCTTCACATATTTGATAGTAATTTTTATTAATTTTTTTGAAAATAAATTATCCTTTTGGGAAATAGATTGACTCTCCTGACTCCAGATCCTAGATCCGCCACTGATTGCTATTTTCATTATTTTTTATCATTGTCAATTTTACACATTACTTAAATGATCATTAATTATTCACTTATCTTCCTCTGTGATTTTCGAAAATAGCATTTCTTGGTGCTATAGAACTTTTTTTTGTTAAATAGCTTGAAATTTGATTCACCATGTTAACAAGATTTTTTTACTTTATTCAAAACAATAGTAGAAGTGATTTCACATAACTACTTTCCTTTCTCACAAGAGTCTTTATTCCTTTGACATGACTATATATTTTTTTATTACAAGAAAAACTCATAATTTTGATTTGACTATTTTTTTTTCTAGGTGATGTTTGGTTCATAGAAAGTTTTATTGTTAGGTAAATTACATTCCAGAAATATTCATTTCCAACTTTCGCACGTGATAATAGAGTTGTAACTTCATCACTAATTTTATTCCCAAATATTTTTTATGTCTGAAAATATTTTTTTAAAACTTATATTAAACATGAAAAACTTTTATTCTCATACTCACATTCCTAAAAGTATTAAAATATAACTTATACCAAAAATTACTTACGAAGTCATTTATTATGATGACATGATCATTTCTTTTCTTACAAGAAAAATTAGTTAGTAACCACTTTTTTGAATCAAAAGAAAGAATAAAATGATTTTGATAAGATTTCATCTTTTTCTACAAGTAAGATAAATATTATTATGACAAAACTTATTTCTATTTACAAGAAAATAAATCATAATCATGATTTTGACAAGACTAGTATTTTGCTTACAAGCAAGTAAGTTGTGATTTTGATGTGACTATTTCTTTATTTGGAGGAAAATATTTATGTATAATGATGTGACCATTTTTTAAAATTAAAAGAAAGAGTATAATGATTTTGAGGTGACCATATTCTTTTCCACAAGTAAGTTATAAATTGTTAAGATGTGGCTTTTGCACTTGCCTACAAGCAAGTTATTCATAATGATCCTTTTGTAATAATTAGTCAAGATTTTTTCTTGGCCAAATAATCCAAATAAAGTAATCATCGTATGACATAAAGTTGAAAAATTATTTAATAAAACAATGAATTAATTTAATAAATAAATATTAATAAATAATTAATCATAAATAAATTAAATTAATAATTAATTAAGACGTAATCAAGCACCTAAACATTTAATTAAAGGAAGTAAGTATTCTTTTGGGTTTAGGATTTAAGTAACTGCGACGATTTGGATGTCTGTAAGGCCAACGTTTACGAATAAATGTAAGATAAACAGTGAAGTTAATTATTTAATAAGAAACATTGGAGAAATAGTAGGTGAATTAGGAGATGAGTAACTACGAAATACACAAACGTTAAGTTGTAATTAGCGATATTTAAGAATTAATAGTAGTTGAAACATTAGTAATATAACAATAAAGTAGATTCTAAGAGAAAATTTTAGATTTGTGTTATTAAGAAAAATTAACAATTGGAATAAGTAAAACAGTGAATGAAAGAATAGATGTGTTGATGACAATGTTGACTACATGAAAGCAGTAGTGTGCTCCGGTGTACTATGAAGTGGTTACTTCGATGATAATGTGATTGAATTATGAATGTTGTGTGGCATGTTGCATTGGCTACAATGAAATTATATTGATGAAACTATTACTGAATAGAAATATATTGTGGCATATGAATGATGATGTAACAATTTTTGTGATAGGGTTGTACCCGCTTGAAATATATTGAAAAGTTGTTGATGACCATGCATACATGTATATCATAAACATATATGTATCTGTGTTCCTTCTTTGTGATGGAGATTCCACTAATGGCGCTTTCACTAAGGGCGAAGATGTATGCCACCAAATAAAGGTGAAGGTCTGTGGAGGAATGCAGTGGTGACGCAAGAATTAGTCTACGGGCCAGACCTATGATTCCTTCGGGGAGGGAATTCATTGATTGTGCACGTCTTTCCCTCTCGACTATAACTCAACTGATTCAAGACTATGTAGAGTGTTATCGATAACCGCGAGTAAAGGGTTTTGGCCATCGAGATAATGATCATATCACTAGAAAACATGTACTCTCGATCCAAATATACTCCTGATATGAAAGCCTTCATGGAGCATTGATGACGAGACTTGGGCCCCGCATGCATTGGCATGAAGGTGCATGATCTTATGATGGATTCTTAGCATGCATCATGTTGTTGCATCGTATACGCTGATGCGTTTGATTAACTGCATATTGCTCACATATACTTGGCATGTGTTTGTATATGTTCATGTTGCTGTGATATGATGTGTGTTGTGCTACTATGGTATGATATAGGATGTGTTGTTATATGTATATATAATAATAATAATAATAATAATAATAATAATAATTTTACATGCACGATGTATGTTTTTGTGTGATGGCATGTAAGTGATGATAAAGCACACATGTTTGTTTGTGTGAAGGCTCCACCTGCTGAGAATGAGCTGAGATTCTCACACATATTGTTTGGCCGTTCTTTTCTTATTCTTAACATGAAGACGACCGATGGAGGATTCTACTGAAGAGTCGATAACGGACTTTGTCCCTTTTCTTATGGATTATATGGAGTGATCTTCTAATGATGAGGTTTAGCCAACTGCTTTGGGTTAAGGAGCCATTAAGCTGGGATTAGCTGTCATGGTCATTATGTTGCTAGGAGTCGGGGTGGTGTCAAGAACTATATATGTGATTTCCATAGTATCGTTGTCGATCTTAGGTTGCATGTCAATCACGTTTGTCGGAGTTGACTAGTATTGGTCTTATGCCATGTATACACATGTAGATAGACAGTATAATCGAGGGTGACGTTTTGCACATGCTAGTCATACATCCTGGTACACAGTTAGGTCTTGGCATATATTGTTGGAATATTTTGTATTTAATTATATTTCAATGTCATAATGTGAACAAATATCGTTTATTAATTATATTAGCTATTTATCAATTAGGAGCCTTAATTGATATGTGATCAAATTAAGTGATAAGGCTAATTAAATTTCTGAATTGATAACAAATTAGTTAATTGATATGGACTAAATATGAGTGGATGTCATTGATGGCCCATTTCGGAATAATGGGAACCCTAATTGGCCATCACCCTATATATAGGCTATGGTCCCCAATATACCGGACATCATCGCATACCGCCTCTTCTCCCCATCTGAAGAGCGACTAAGGCATAAGGAGTCCCGGTTGAGGAAGAACCACAAGCCAACGGGTGTTCATTACCCGTCTCTCTTTTCTCTTCCCCCTCTCTGCGTTTCAGGATTACTACCCTCCGTTCGTGAAGGTTGGTGATCAAGTTCATCCTCTGAAGAACGCTTGAGGTTAGGAACACACAATGAATTCAGGTATTCCTATATCTTTGATAAATCAGCATGTTGTAGATCCTAAAGGTATCAAGTTTTAAGTTGTTCTTGATAATAAAGATGCATGCTATATATGGTTATTATGTTTCCGCAATAAAGTTTATGATAGCATGCCTTGTAGATGATTATTGAGTTTAAATCTAACATATATGCCTTTGTGTGTTGGCTTTTTGGTTTATCTTGGTAAAGGATAAGTTTAGTGTATGGAATACCTCAACTAATGATACTATTAATGAAACCAGATTAGCCTAATGCATTTCATGGTAGTATAATGTCTTAGCACCTTGCATCTTTATTTTAGTTTTATTCATTGCTCACACTCTGAATTAAAAAGAAATGTTTTATAAACTACTGTGAAATATTTTCAATAAATTCCATAAAGGATAAGTGAATTTAATTAAACAGATAAATATAAAGTTTACCAGTTAAAGATGTTACAAAGCTCGATGCCAAGAAGATAGTGAAATGCTTGAAGTCAATATATAGGATACTTTCAAGGGTGATGATAATAAAGCAATTGCCTAAACCTAAGTTTAAAGCTAAACCTAAACCTAAAACTAAACATGAACAGAACCAAATAGAGAGTGAAAGGTTAATTTAGAAAAGGTCCATCAAAGTAATTGATTGATAATATTTATTATTCTTGGAAATAAAATCATATTATTTTTCTTGGAAATAAAATTAAAGCATGGGTCAAAGGAATTGATTCATACAATTATTTTGTTTAAAACTTTAGATTTCAAAAATTAAATGACAAAAAATGCATCTGATCGAATTCATAAGTCAAAAGGATATCACATATGACATAGAGAAAGATTAAGTAATTAATAAATTAAATTAGATCAATTATGATTTCAAGAAAGAGGAAAAAATATAGTATAATGATTATAAATAAATGACAATCAAAGGGAAGATACAAAAAGATGAAGAAGCCCTTAGCTTAGAAGGAAAAAAAATAGAGTTTAACTGTTACGTACTGACAGTGTAAAATATTTTTATATTAACGATCAATTATCAATCATGGTATGGATGAATTTTACGGTAGTTAGGATGAGAGTCAATTTTTTTTATTGATGTGATAACTTATGATTGGATATCTGTGTAAATATTCTACACTGTCAGTGTATAGAAATTAAACTAAAAAAAATATCCATAAACTTCGAGGACTACTTTAATTTTATATATAAAAGATAATTTATAAGTCAAGTAAATGGCATTCTAATTTTAATTGAATATTTATATATAATTAGAAACTAATGCAGCATTATATCCTAAACTAACTTTATAGTATTTATTCTCCAAAAGCCTATATCAATATCTTCATATGCATCAAAATAATATTCATCGTTGATACATTAATTCCTTGGTTTATTACATTAAGTATCTTTCTATGAAATTATTTGAATAAAAAATTTAAAATAAAAATAGCACAATCATATATAATAAATTAATTTTCTAATATTTATTTCCATTCAATTACTATTATTTTAAAAATATTAAATTGGTTGAATATCTTCATTAATTAGTTAGCAGACATGCATATGATTTTGAATTAAATTATTAATTGCGATTAAGATAATTGATTTGAAGATTTAAAACATTAAAAATTAGGTAATTGGTATGATAAATTACTTGAATAAAAATATTTAAATACAAAGAATAGTTCAAAAATATATCTTAAATTGATTTTATAATATTAATTTTTCAATCAATCAACATTAATAGTTTTATTAAACAATGAGATTGGATGAAGATTTCCATTAAATAACTAGAATACATATATGCCATTTGAAAGTTTTGAAGTTTTTAATTATGATTTAAATAGTTGTTTTGAAAATTTAAAGCATTGAAAATTGGTTAAATGAGGTGATAAATTACTTGAAAAAACTAATAACAAACATAATGCAGGACAATATCTTATATTGATTTGTGAATATTAGATTTTAATCAATCAATATTAGTTTTTTTCTTCTAAACTAATGATGGAATAGTTTATCAAAGAAGAAATCTTTTGAAATTTCCACGTAAAAAATTCATAAGCTATTACTTACATGATTTTTTTTACTTCCATTTTATCAAAGAACCAATCTTACATACAAATTAGAAGCATAAGATCCTACATGTATACACCAGAAATAATTTTTCTTCAACTGGTTTCATTTTCAGCAAAGCACACAAAATACATCAGCCAACACTATTTCAGAAGACATACAACAATTTTTCAATAATGCATCTTCACTGTATCTAATATAGCAGTCCTATCAGCATTAAGAACATGAAAAAATAAGCCAAAATGCTGTCTTTAAATGCCTCTGTACACCAGCTTCGAATTGAACAAACCGGTGGAATACATTCTGTACACATATAACATGATTCCTAGCCATGCAAAGATAAAATACAGCAACTGGCCCTGTAATATCATATACATAAGTTTCTCATGTAGTCATTTTCTTATTGCAGGTCTTCAGATTGGAGATAATAAACAGAAAAATCTCTGCCTCGTAGAATTAGAAAGGTTGCTCATTTCAAATGGAAGATCTCTTAGAGATTATAGTTGTCTCCCTCTCCCAGAAATTTCAGATATGTTTGACTTTCAAAACAAGTTTATTGTGGATGAGTTGAATTATGATAGAGGTGACATGGCTGAGTTACATATGTCTCTGCTGGAATTGTTGACAGAGGAACAACACAATGTATATGATGAGATCATGGAGTCAGTTTTATCTGAACATGGAGGAATTTTCTTTTTATATGGCCATGGTGGAACCGGGAAATTTTTTTTATGGAAAACACTTTCTGCTGCTCTTAGATCACAGGGAGTGATTGTGCTCAATGTTGTTTCAAGTGGTATTGCTTCTTTGTTGTTACCTAGAGGAAGGACTGCCCATTCCACTTTTTGTATTCCATTAGTTATCAATGAGGACTTGACTTGCAACATTAGTCAAGGAAGTCTTCGAGCAAAACTTCTCATTCAAACTAAATTAATCATCTCGGATGAAGCTCCAACAATGAATAGATTTTGCTTTGAGGCTTTTGATCGCACTTTGAGAGATTTGATGACAATTCAATGTGTAGGCAACAATAAAAAACCATTTGGAGGAAATGTTTTTGTTTTGGATGGTGATTTTAGACAAATATTACCTGTAGTTAGAAAAGGATTAAGAAAATATGTTGTTTAGGCAGCAATTAATTCTTCTAAATTATGGAAAACTTGCAAAGTTTTAAAACTGAATACAAAGATGAGGTTAACTACTGTAAAAACAGATCAAAGTGCCAATGAAATAAAACAATTTGCTAATTGGATCCTTAACGTTGGAGATGGTCAAATGGATGCAAATGAAAATGGTGAAGGTGAGATCGAGATACCAGAAGACCTCTGCATTCCACACTATGGCAAACCTTTACTTTCATTGGTTGATTTTGTCTATCCTTATATGTTACAAAATCTTAACAGCACTAATTTTTTTGAAGAGCGAGCAATCCTAGCTCCAACTATTGAATCTGTTGAACAGGTTAATGACTTCATTCTCTCTTTAATTCCTGGAGATGAGAAAGAGTATTTGAGTTTTGATACACCTTGCCATTCAGGGTGATTGGTTTACATCAGAGTTCCTAAATGATTTTAAATGTTCTGGTATTCCAAATCATCGCTTAAGACTTAAGATTGGAGTACCTGTAATGCTTCTAAGAAATATTGATCAAGCAAATGGTTTATGTAATGGAACGAGACTGCAGGTTAATGATTTAGGAAGAAAAATTATAACAGCAACAATTATGATAGGGAAAAATATTGGAGATAGGATTCTTATCCCATGGATTTGGTACCTTCTGATCCTGGATTCCCATTTAAGTTTCAAAGGAGACAATTTCCCTTGACTCTATGTTTTGTAATGACAATAAACAAAAGTCAATGGCAACCATTTTCTAAGGTAGAACTTTATCTTCCATGTGCTGTTTTTGCACATGATCAGCTCTATGTTGCTGTATCAAGAGTAAAATAAAAAGAGGGATTGAAAGTTTAGATTTTGGACGATGATGGAATTGTATGCACATCCACAAAAAATGTTGTCTACAATGAAGTATTTGAGAACCTATTGTAGGTTAACCATATCAAGTTCACAATTTTATTTTCAATCACTTCTTGCTTCAACTATGCTTATATATGCAAACATTATATGCAAATGCATACAATTTCAACTTATTAGGTTATTATTCTAAACCTATAAGGTCCTTTTAATTGTCATTTAATAATTTTTATATTGTATCTGCCAGGGAAATGAACGATCAACTATGCATCAAAGAATACCAATACACCTCCTGCTTAGTCCTAGGGGCTGATGGATCAGTACTACAACACTAATTGCCTACAAGTTGAATAGAATTGTTGCATAACAAGACAATCAAGGTTGTTATTTTGGTATTTTTAAGGTTGTTATTTTGATTTTTTTGATCATCAATCAGTACATTTCGTTTCATGTAACAATTTAACAACAGAACTGTTATCATCAATATAAAGTGGACAACATTTGTTTTAATTTTTTTATACAATTTGCATAAATAGTTAACTCAAATTTTTTAGTATTATCCATTTCGAATTAAAGTCAATGTGCTAAAAAAAGGGTCATGTAATCCATTGTTACTCCTTTCTATTAATCCATTTGTACAGTAATCCATTGTTACTCCTTTCTATATCTAATTTTAGAAGAAAATACTTTTCCCATGGTTTGCACGGGTCATGTAACTTGTAACAAACATAATGCAGTACAATATCTTATATTGATTTGTGAATATTGGTTTTTACCAGTTTTTTTCTTCTAAACTAATGAGCTTGGATGGAAATTTCCATAAATTAATTGGCAAACATGAATACAATTTGGAAAGTTTTAAATTTTCAAATATGATCAAGATATTTGATTTGAAAATTTAAATCATTGAATTGATCTTTTTAAATTAGTAAATTAATATTAAAAATGAAAAGAAATAATAAGATTGCTAAAAAAATTAAAAGAGGTCACAAGGTTATCAAAATGGATTTAATTGGTATATACTATCAATGTAAAGATTTTTTACACAGTCAACCAATCATAAATTGACACATCAGCGAAAATGTTTGAATCTTATCCTAACTACCTGGAAAGTCACCCAGACCATGGTTTCTGATTGGTTGACAATGTAAAAAACTTTATACTGACAGTGCATTTCAATTAAACTCAACTTTTATTCTTAGCAAAATCAATTTTTTATCTTTCTTAGTCTTACCTTTGATTGGTTACTTTCAAAATTTACTAAATTTCTCATTAATATCACATTCATATGATGTGATTTAAATTTGCCATTTTTTAAATTTGAAATTAACAAATCATCCATTTTAGCTAAATTTTAGCTTGCAAGGGTCACATATGTTCTTTTCGTTGTCATCCATGTTGCTCCTTGTCGGGGGCATTGAGGAAGGCTAATGGTACCTCTGAACGAAAGTTTGTATACTTCATTCATAGCTTTGCTAACTTCGCTAACGTGCTTTAATTTGTGGGACTCATTTCAGGCAGCACAAATTGTTCATCACAAGGACAAGGTGAATATTTATTCGTTCACTTTAAGGATAAGATGAATTTTTAGGGAAGGGTATTATTAGAATACCTTCGATTGAGAGGGTGTATGTTAGTATGATTTGGATGAGGCAGAGAGGAATAAAATTGGAAAAGTTAGTTGTGGGGTCATGTTTGGATTGTTGGGAGAGATATCCTATAGTATATCTATGGAAAAAAGAAGAGATAGGAGAGGTCAAATTAATTTTGGAGTGAAAATAGGAAATATAGTTGGGAATTCTGATTTTTTTTTGGTTTGAGGGGAGTTTCCTATTACGTAATCTTATTCTTTGATTTCCTTTGGTTTCTATAGTCTCCCTGATTCAAAATCGACAAGGAGAGTGTTTTGTGAATAAAATTTATTTGTTCATTATCAGTTTTTCCAATCTTTAAATTTGTTAATTGTCAACATGAGAAAAAACTGTTTTGGGGATGTTCTCGCTTTAGCGTCTAGATATAATATCTTGAAAGATTATCCTCTCGCCAATTCAAGGGAGAATATTGTGAAAAACAACAAAAAATCAAAATCGTTTTTGAAAGGGTTGGTGAGTGATGAGAGGTGAAGGGAGATCTAGAATGTATAAAGGGATATTTTTGAAAGATTTTCAGTCACGTGTATGACAGATGAAACTTTCTGTCATAATTTAATAGAATTTTAAAAAAAAACCTCATCTCCTTGCTTGGGATAAGGTGTGTAGTCCAAAGCTTTGTGGTGGACTTGGTTTGAGGAAGACTAGAGACATTAATTCTGCTTTCATATTGCGGGCTAGCTGGAGATTTGTTGCTCATTCTGATTTGCTTCGGACAAAGGTCATGAGAAGCAAATATGGGTGTGGATCACAAATGGTTCCAAGAATAAATACTTCTAAACCTGGGAGCAATTTATGGAGGGGGCATATGTTCTGTGTGGGATCTCTTTCTTAAGAATTCTTCTTGGAGGATAGGGAATGGAGACGCAATTTCGTTCTGGCAAGACAGGTGGGTACCTAATGCAGGTCCTTTATTGGAATATGCTAATAGGGATATTCCAGCCTTTGAAATCTCAAAACCAATAAAGGATTTTGGATCTATATATGGTGGGTGGAATGTGAGTTTGTTTTCTACGATGCTCGCTACTGTCATTGTCAATAAAATTTGTGCTCTTATGCCTCAACTTGCTGGAAATGTAGATGATTGCCTTGCATGTAAATTTTCAAACGATGGCATTTTTACCATGCACACGGCATATGAAGCGCTGTAGGAAATGGAAGTTCACCCTTGGAAAAAATTGTTCAATGCCATTTGGAATTGGAAAGGTCCAGAGAGGGTGCGTACTTTTCTTTGGAAGGCTACTCATGAGGTGCTTTTAACTAATTAATGAGGGGAGAGCTAGGAGAGGCATGGCTCTTTTGAATTATTGCCCTCTTTGTCAAGGTGAAGTACAAAGCCATTTTCATATGTGTTTAGGGACTGTGCGAAGGTTAAATCTGTGTGGAACAATATTGTTGGTATATCTCACTCAAACTTCTTTTTAATGCATGACTGGAAATAGTGGATGTTTTGTAAATTATCTATGGAAGAGAAGACCTTGGGTGTTAGCTAGAATCTTTTGTTTGGTGTCATGTTGGATTGCTTATGGTGGAGAAGAAATGATTCTGTTTTCAACATGCAGAATTGGTCCACTATAGATGTGTTGTATAGGGTGAAAAAATCGGTTGAAGCTATTCAAGTTTATGCTATGCACGAAGCTGAATTATGGGGTATTTATCATGGTTTAAAATTGGCTTGGTCTAGAGGTTTTAGAAACATTCAAGTTTGTTCTGACAATAAGACAACAATGGACATATTGACTAATGGGTGTTGCAGAACTAATGCTTGTCATGGCATGCAAGAGGCTATCCATGTGGTGCACAAAGGTGAAGAGAATATTTCATGGAAACATGTCTTTATAGAAGCCACCAGGTTGCTGCTTCTTTAGCAAAATATGGTCTTTCCTTAGATTATCGTTTCAAGCTTTTTGATTATCCTCCTTCTTTAATTTGTAATGTCTTAAGGGCTGATGTTACTGGAATTTGGTTTCCTAGGTGGTTCTAAGTTGTTTTTTGTAGGGGATTAACCCCATCTTATTCATAAAAAAAAAACCATGCATGTTAATTCATTAAAAAAAAAAAACCATGCATATTATAAGTCACACATAACTCAAATTTTATAATGCCTAATTGCATTTATCATTTTCCCTTTTTGGTGTGCTCAAGGATATATTCAATCGATAGTCAGAGATTAATCCCTTTTGAGATACAGATATCATGGAAGTGGGTTTTATCACTTCCAACAAAGTTTTTTTCATAGACAAGACAAAAATCAAATTCCTAACAATATGTTTAAGAAACTCAGCTATCTATCACCTTTACTGACCGTATTGGTTTCATTATCCCGTTTTAAGTTAAACGAGTTAGCAGAGTTGATTTTGAAATTTTAACACTTCCAATGTGAATGCAGAATTGCAGAGCCAAATACTACGTAAACCCATTTAAATTTTGCAGAGGTTTAAAATTTTAATTTAATTTAATTTTTTTTTTTTGTTGAAAGAGGTTTAAAATTTTATTATCTTCAATAAAATAATTTTCGAAATATTTATGGGATCACGATAGGAGGAATTGACAACGGCAAATACTATATTATATATATAAACAACATAATATTACACACATTTAAATAACTTTAGTTTTTAAATAATGAATAATAAATTTTGTTTATTTTTTTAGAAAATGTAATCTTAATTTAGCGAGGCACGAGGTGACATTTGTTGATAATGAACAAATTAAAATTCAAGAAGATTTCATTACATAGAAATCTAATCAAATAAAAATATTGGATTTAATTGATATGCACTGTCAGTGTAAAGATTTTTTACAATGTTAACCAATTAAAAATTGATACATAAGTTAAAATATTTAACTCTTATCTTAACTACCTTAAAAGTCACTCATATCATAAAGTCTTATTAATTGACAGTGTAAAAAAACTTTACACTGACCGTGCATACCAATTAAGCTCTAAAAATATTAGAGGAAACATATGGTTGAATTATGCATAAATAAAAAAGAACAACTTAAAAGTTCCTTGAAAAATTGCAAATGATAATAACCAATGACTATATAAATTTCAAAATAAACCAATTAAACAAAGAAAACATGTCTAAGGGGCTGGGGTTATATGATGTGTAATTTAAACACTTTATTTTTAATGTTTGGTATTTCTCTCCATACCTTAGTATTCTACTTATCTCAACATTCAACTTTTTAATAAATTTGATTTTTAAAAGCAAAATTATAAATTAGCACTCACCATTTTTTATCGATAACCTTGGTATTATATTTCTCTAAACATTTTAATAGAGGGGGATCAGCTTACACTCCAAAATATTTACAACTTTTACACTTAATCCCAGCCACTTAAATCATATAAATCGGATGACTCTCCTTTCTTCATTAAACACTCACGTGACCTCTCTTTTTTATCTTTTTGATTAAATCGTGACCTCTTTTTCTTTCCCTGCTCCATTAGTTCACGCACATTATTTTTGTAACCCAGTGTTCCTATTCTCTCACCTAGGTCTGCCGCACAAACAAGGAAGCAGTTACTATTAGAATATTAATGGAGCCTCCTTCTCTATGCTGTTTTCGACGTACTCTTATAGCCTGGTAATCACATTGAAATTCACATTTAAGACAAGACAAGAAAGCAATTCTTTAGTCCTTCTTTATTGTTTCCAGACAAGAAAGCAATGGCAGAAAAGTTAACTAGTTAATTCTAAATAAAGGCAACAGCAGGTGGTCTTCTATTTTCAATCAACAAGCAAAGGTAAATATATTATTTGGCATAAAACTATGCATCATTACTTGGTATAGTTTTGCATCATTGAAATTCATTCATATTATTAAAGGTAAAGAATGAAATAAAAGTAATTATAATTAAAGATAAAAAATTGTATAAATATAAAGTAATAAATATATAAGTGTCTGACATAAATATATTTGAATGTAAAGAACCTTTAGTTCAGTAATTCGCTGGTTCCAAATTATTCATTTTTATTCAATTTATGATTTCGGGTTAGGGGAGAATGGATACGGACCTCAATAATGGTTCTAACATGAATATGGAGACCGATTTCATTTCGGATAATACTCTGGTAACAGATTCTAACTTTGTTGATATGCCACAATCTTCTATTGTTGAAAAACTCAATATTGAGCCTCAAGTTGGAATGGAGTTTGATTCATTGGAAAAAATTGAAGAATTGTATACATTATTTGCTAAGGCAAAAGGATTTGGGATTCGTACCCGCACTAGTAAAAAGAATTATTGTACTTTTGTATGTGTTATGGAAGTGAACACAAAGTGAAAAATGGTAAAAATGAAAAAAATTATGGCAATGTGGGAGGAGTTAAAAAAAAGTGTTCAACCATACGCATTGCATGTCAAGCATCACTTAGTGTGTCAAGAGATAAGAATCGAGACATGGGTTATAAAATATTTTGTCAATACTCATAATCATGTTACGTCTAGTCCTAAGAGTGTGTCTTATTTGAGGTACCACAAAAAGACGAATGTTGCGGCAAAAAATCTTGTTGAAAAGTTTAGTGAAGAAGGTTTACCTACTGGAAAGGTTGTTGCAATGTTTGATGGTAACAGAGATTGTTGGAATCATATGAGAAATATTCGGATGAAGAATTTGGATGTTGGAGATGCACAATCCGTTTTTAATTATTGCAAACAAAAGCAAGCTCAAAATTCTAATTTTTTCTATGCAATACAATGTGATGATGATGCTAGAATGATAAACTTTTTTTGGGTGGATGCTAGATCAAGGCTAGCTTATCAACATTTTGGAGATGTAGTTGCTTTTGATACCACATATAAAACCAACAAATATATCATGCCATTTGCCCCATTTACTAGATTGAACCATCATCTTCAATCAATGTTATTTGGTTGTGCATTATTACAAGATGAATCAGAGACATCTTTTATATGGCTGTTTGAAACTTGGCTTGAGGCAATGAATGGAAAGAAGCCAATATCTATCATTACTGATCAAGATTTAGCTATTGGAGCTGTTGTGGCCAAGGTATTTCCAGAAACTCGACATCGTCTATGCCTGTGGCACATTAGAAAGAAGTTTCCTGAGAAGCTTGCACACATATATCACAAAAATTCAACATTCAAGCGTGATTTGAAGAGGTGCATTCGAGAATCACCAACTATCAAAGATTTTGAAGATGATTGGCAACGAATAATGGTTGTGTACAATTTGCAGGAAAATGAATGGCTTCAAAGGTTATTTGCAATTAGAGAGTCGTGGATACCAGTTTATAATAGAAGCACTTTTTTTGCCGGTATGAATACTACACAAAGAAGTGAGAGCATCAATTCATTTTTTGACTCATTTATTGATGCAACCACAACGCTACGAGACTTTGTGGTAAAGTTTGAGAAGGCAATTAATAATCGTTATGAGGCTGAAAAAAGAGAAGACTTTGAGTCCAGTCACAAATCACGTATTCTGAGTATCGGCTCGAAAATTGAAGAGCACGCTGCATCAATTTATACTAGAAATGTGTTCGCAATGTTCCATAACGAGCTTGCAAGTGTCAGCCATTTTACGAAGGAGAAGATTGAGAAAAATGGTTCACAATGTAAGTATCGAGTATCTAATTGTTTAATTGTTTTAATGCTCGGGAAAGCTTCATTGTTGATATAAATTTAGAGTCAAAGAATTCTACATGTGACTCTCAACTTTTTGAATTTATGGGAATACTTTGTAAGCACATTTTGATAATTTTTCAAGCAAAAAATATTATTCAAATTCCTACTAAGTATATTTTGTAGCGTTGGACAAAAGAAGCCAATATATGTATTGAGGTTGTTGACATTGAAGTTCAGAATCATGAATCATCTTATTTGAGAAGTACCCATGTCCAGCGGCAATTTATCAAATTTTCTGATTTGGCTAAAGATCAGAATATGCATACAGGTTTATTTTGATAGAACTTGATCGCGTTTATAATATAGCCACCACAATGGAAACAGATGATGATTCCAATGATGCTCTTCTAGAGTCAAACCAGCAGAATTTGACATTGGATGATGTTTCAAATTTCAATATCAAAGACCCACACATATCACAAACCAAAGGTAGAAGGCGGAAGCATTCTGACAAGGAGACTCCAGCAGGAAGGTTTAAAAGTGGTCTTGAATTGTCAACAAATAAGTCTTTAGTTAAAAGGAGGGCATGTAAATCTTGTGGAGAATATGGCCACTATCAATCAACTTGCAAACAAAAGATAACTTAGGGTGTGTTTGGGAAAGCTGGAAAAAAAAGATTATGCTGATAATCGATTTATGAATAATCGATTATTGTGATAATCGATTATAATCAGAATCTGTTTTTGTTTGGGTCTCTTTGCTGAAAAGCGATTTTAAGATAATCTATTTTGTTTGGATGATGTAAAAAAATTACTTTTAGATAGTAAATTACGAAATAGGGTATGAAATTATTTGTTTATATTAATAATATTTGATGCTTTTTTTTAACATTAAAACTTATTAAAATATTTTTTTATATATATTTTGTTTCAAAAAACAGTTGCCAACGTGATGAATTGTTAATAATGAAAAAAAAAGTAGAGAGAGAATTGTTATCAATTAAAAATAGTAGAGAGAAATTTTTTTAAAAGAAAAGCAAAAATGAAAAACAAACGTAACATAGATTGAGATCTGTTATCAAATGTATACAAATACTGGGGAGAGAATGGGTAATGCATGTCACAGTGATAGGGGAGGGAGAAAGGCAGCTATTTTTTTCCATCAACCAGTCCTCCTAATCAGATGCAAAGAATCAGCTTTTTTTTTAAAATAAAAGCTTTTTTAAAAATTAAGCTAAACACCCAAACATAACAAATTGCTTACAAAACAACTTTTTGAATAAAAAACAGCTGAAAATCTAACAATCCATCTTTCCCAAACACACACTTAGTGTAATATTGGCTTGAGTTTATGTACTTTGTTTTTTGGTATACTGGCTTGAGTTTATGTATTTTATTTAAACTTGCAGTATGAGTTATACTTATATGCATATGTTATTAGTCCGTCTCTTGGTGCAGATGTGAGAGCTTGCGATATTAATTTTGGACTAGGCAACTAGAAGGCGAATGAAAGACTCTCGGTCTCTGCATCTTGGCTTGTTAAGTGAATTAGAATGTAAAGACTACTGTTTTCAGAATTTTTTAGCAATGTTTTCAGTCTCTAGTAGGAAGTTCCTGTGTTATTATTATCTAGAGCTTGGCTCTTTCATTTTTTCAGATTACTGCAAAGTAACCATAAATTATGAAGTTATAAATTTACCAGATTTTTCTTCTCCCAAATAGTTGGGATTATTTTCCCATCTTAATAGTTATTCTTAAATTATGAAGTAAATTATGAGCAACCTGAACAAAGAGCAACGTGAACAATTTAAAATGTATATAACATATTTATGCAAGGAATGCAAGGCCATTCCACCTCCTTTTATTTCTCTCCCTGCATATGAATGTATGTATCCGTGCACTTATGCTGATTTCAGAAAATAAATAACTATTCATTATCTCACCGAGAGTGGCAAGGTAAAACGCAAAATGGAAAAAATTCTCATTCAAAAGAATATAGAACTTTACACTTCTACAGTGAACAACACAGAAGGTCTGCATGCAAAGCATTTTTTATTCATTGATCGGGATAAATATATACAATGTGATGTCTCTATCTAATAAGCAAACTAATATATACAAAGTGATGTCTCTGTCTTATACGCAAACTAATAAATACACAGGGATGTCTCTACCTAATATACAAAGATAAGTACCCAGGAATAAGCAAACTAATAAGCTAAGCATTGGATAACGATTTTTGATGTCTGTGTCTTCCCAGATCCACTCTCACCTGTAAAAACCAAACAATAACAAGTAAGAACCACTAAGATGCAGTTAATCTCAATCTAAATGACAGCCAAACACTAAAGAACCACTGTAAAAAAAATTCCATTCATCATCCAAGTTAATGCAACAGCATATAGTTAAACAGCGCATCACAAGAAATCAGGTCCCTTTGAGGCATTTTCTCAAACACCTTATACTCCACAAGCTTTGACAACAGAGGGAACCAAGAATCAGGAGATGGGAAATATTCTAAGAGATTTTCCGAGTAACCAAAGAGAGGATTGGGGAAAGATCTTACACTCAAACCCTCATTTGTGGAGTGGATGGAGATTGCTCGATGAGTGTGGGGTCTTCTTCAGAGGAGGAGGGCGCGATTGGACGAGGCAGCGCTGGCGGAGGGATCGGGCTGTCTGATTTGCAAAGGATGGAAGCGACGCGAGGCTGAACTCCGGTGGCGGTTTGGAATTTGGATGCAGTGGCGGCGAGCAAAGTGAGAGAGAAAATGGTCTGGACATAATGAAGAAATGCTTCCTCGTCTTGTGCGGTGAGAGAATAGGAACAGTGGGTTAGGAAAAATGAGCGTGAATTGATGGAAAAGAAAGAGAGGTCAAGTGAGTGTTTAATGAAGGAAATAGACTCATCCGATTTATATGATTTAAGTGGTTCGGATTAAGTGTAAGAGTTATAAATATTTTGGGATGTAAGATGATCCTTCTTTAATATTTTTAAAGCAATAATTGCATTTCAAGTCGATTAATCATTTCTCAATATAAAATGCATTTAAACACTAATTAATGTTAAACACTTCTCAATGATCTCGGTAATCATATGAATTTCTCTTTCTTATTTCCTCAAAATCTATTTGATTTATTTCTCTACTTTTTTTTGTGCTAGTTAACTATTTTTAGAAAATATATTTATCTATCATATTATTTTTTTCTTTTCTCTTGAAAATCAATTTGCTTTATTTCTCCTCTATTCCCCGCACAAGCTAATCAATTTTAGAAAATATATTTATCTATCATATTATTTTGAGTTTAATTGCTATACACTGTCAGTGTAAAGCTTTTTTACACTGACAACCAATCAGAAATCACGGTGTGTGTGAATTTTAAGGTAGTTAGGATAAGAGTAAAACACTTTAGCTTATGTGACAAATTCTGATTGATTGTCTGTGTAAAAAATCTTTACACTGACCGTGTATACCAATTAAATCCTATTATTTTTTCTTCTCTTTTGAAAATCTATTTGATTTATTTCTCCTCTTTTCCCGTGCAAGTTAACCATTTTTAGAAAATATATTTATCTATCATATAATTTTTTCATTCTCTCTTGAAAATCTATTTAATTTATGAGTTTAATTGCAATGTACTGTCAGTGTAAAGTTTTTTACACTATCAACCAATCAGAAATCATGATATGAATGACTTTTAAGGTAATTATGATAAGAGTCAAATATTTTAGCTTATGTGACAATTTCTGATTGGTTGACAGTATAAAGAATATTTACACTGACAGTGTATACCAATTAAATCCTTAATTTATTTTTCCTCTTTCCATATGCAAGTTAATCTTTTTAGAAAATATATTTATCTATTATATTATTTTTTCTTCTCTATAGATAATCTTTTTGATCTATTTCTCTTCTTTATCCATGCAAATTAACAATGTTTAGAAAATATATTTATCTATCATATTATTTTTTTCTCTTGAAAATCTATTTGGTTTATTTCTCCTCATTTTCCCGTGCAAGTTAACCATTTATAGAAAATATATTTATCTATCATATTATTTTTTCATTCTCTCTTGAAAATCTATTTATGAGTTTAATTGTAATGTACTGTCAGTATAAAATTTTTTACACTATCAACCAATCAGAAATCATGATATGAATGACTTTTAAGGTAATTATGATAAGAGTCAAATATTTTAGCTTATGTGACAATTTCTGATTGGTTGACAGTATAAAGAATATTTACACTGACAGTGTATACCAATTAAATCCTTAATTTATTTTTCCTCTTTCCATATGCAAGTTAATCTTTTTTAGAAAATATATTTATCTATTATATTATTTTTTTCTTCTCTATAGATAATCTTTTTGATCTATTTCTCTTCTTTATCCATGCAAATTAACAATGTTTAGAAAATATATTTATCTATCATATTATTTTTTTCTCTTGAAGATCTATTTGGTTTATTTCTCCTCATTTTCCCGTGCAAGTTAACCATTTGTAGAAAATATATTTATCTATCATATTATTATTTTCTTTTCTCTTGAAAATCTATTGGATTTATTTCTTTTCTTTTTTCGTGCAAGTTAATCATCTTTAGAAAATACTTGTATATTTATCTAGCATATTGTTTTTCTTCTATCATGTAAATTTATTTGATTTATTTTTTTCTCTTTTTTCGTGCAAGTTAATCAATTTTAGATGATTAGATCTATTTGATTTATTTCTTCTCTTTTTTCGTGAAAGTTAACTACTAGTATTTTTGAAAAATATATTTATCTATCGTATTATTATTATTTTTTGTTTTGAAAATTTATTGATTTAATTCTCCTTTTTTCAGTGTAAATTAACCATTTTTAGAAAATATATTTATCTAACATAAAATTCTTCTTCCTCTCCTTTGAAAATCTATTTGATTTATGGATTTAATTGGTATATACTATCAGTGTAAAGATTTTTTACACTGTCAATCAATCAGAAATTGTCACATAAGCAAAAATATTTGACTCCTATCCTAACTACCTTAAAAATTATTCCTATTATAATTTTTGATTGATTGATAATATAAAAAAATTTTACACTAATAATTCATAATAATTAAACTCTTGATTTGTTGCTCCTATTTTCCTCGTGCAAGAAATGAATTCAGGGTTTTGGGGGAGAAGATTGAATGGCTGATTATTTAGCGCTACCTCGACAACTAGAAAAGCAAAGAGAGAGAGAGAGAGGGGTTACCACAAACTGGCTCCAATAAAATGAAAATATCCGATTTAATCATTTGAAATTTTAATTTTGAAATCTCATTTTGAATTTTGAAATCTATAAATGAGCTGTTATCCATAATCTGATAATAGTGTAAAACTCACCTAGAAAAAAAAAAGGATAATTCCCCTTTACTGTTGCTATTTAGTACTCAAATGTTTTTTTTCTTGCTAAAAAAGATATTATTCATGTAAATTGATAAAATATATCGAAAATAACGTAAATTCAACATCGCTAAAAACTGAAAAGGAAGAATCTGTGAACAAACTCACAGCACTCAGGCATAAAACGGCAAAATGCCTATAAATGTGACAAAATCAAAGTGATCGGAATACTCATGCCTACGGATCTGTAACGTTGACGCCCAAGTCTTGATTGAGTCGATAATGGATCGAAGCTGATCTGCCAATCTGAACCAAACGAACACCGCAACAAGATGGGAAACCAAATAACGCCGCACCAAGATGATGAGTAAAACAACGCCGCACTCAGACGACGAAATCACGGAAAAACATGAAAGAAAAATCAGATCTATGTGGAAAAACCACTTATTTAGATAAAAGGTAAGAAAAACGATGTAGAGGGATGATTCTAGGCCAAAAAATGGCCCAAAACCACCCATCGCCGATGTATGAGGAAGAAGAAAGAGAGGAGTAGAGGGAAGGATGAGAGAGAGAAAGAGGAGGCTAACCCTAGTTTTTTCCACGTACAATGGGAGAACCACACTAATACTCAAATGTTAACACACCACACCAACATATGATTGATCCGAGTGATAACGAGCTCGGGTCCCTTAAGCAAATGGTCAGGGGTTCGATCCCTAGTTCTTGCGTACGGAGAAAACCTGGTTGGGAGAGGTCAGCCCTTAAATGTCGTTCAATACCTCGAGGGATTAGTCTTCGCAGTTTTGTGCGGAAGATATCTTGAAAAAAAAAAATGTTAACACACTGCAAAGCCCGTATTGATATGTAATTTTAAGTAAGATTAAAAATTATTCAGATATATTTTTAACGAAAAATGCTATGATATTTCACAATGAAATATTAGTTAAATTCTTTGAAACCACCATATGCAACCTGCTTGAGAAACAAAGCCGTAGTATATTAACAAAATAGAACAATCTTGTGCATGTTGGGTTTGTCGTTGAGAAATTTCAAATGTATGTTTGAGACAAAATATCTATAAAGTTTCTTTGGAGTAAACGTGTTTTTTGACCTCAAACGTACGTTTGTAACGGTAAATCAAAGATATCCCTAATTATCAAAATAAATAATAATAATAATAATAATAATAAATGAAAAACATGCATTCACAAAACAATTTTGTATTATTATTATACAATAAAAAACAGAATAGCCATAGGTAACACCGAATAGCCATAATCGTATCTTGTCGAATAGACATACGCAACACCGAATAACCCTCATAGTCAATCTGCTCCGCGATCAAATTCAATTCCTCTGCCACACAGCCAAAAGGATGATTATAAAACATAGCAAATCTATCTTTATCACATGATTTTCCTTATCTCTCATAAAAATCAATAATCGAAAACCAATGAATAAACATGCTGATATGAAAATGTTCAGTCAAGTGGAAATTTAGAGAGAGAGAATAGAGAACCAAGCAAGCGAGCGAAGACATAAGGGGAGTGACAGAACAAATGGAGAAATTTGGATTTCAAATTATAGAAATAAAGCTAAACTTCCTCGAGCTGAGAACCTTCTCCATAAAATCAAAAAAACCCGTATTTACGTATTCATTAAAGTAAAAAAACATGCATTCACACATTCATTAAGTTTAGATTTCCTTTATATACGGGCTCCAACGTGTCAAAAATCGGGATTGGAAGCTCTTCGTTCTCTATCATTTCTGATTTATAATTCAATTCTGCAACTCTCTCTCTCTCTTTCTCTCTCTCTCTCAACACTCTCTTTCCTTTTAGCAGTACTATGAACAAAAACAAATTATTTTATTTTATATATCTTGTCCAATAATTTTGTAATTATCTTCGCAAAAGAAAACGAAAAAGAAAAGAAAGGGAAGAAGAAAGAGAGAGTGTGAGAAGCAATACCTAGTAGTGGTAGAATGCAGGGTTGAGGTTTGGGTGTGATTGTGTGAGACTTTCAGAATTTGATAAGGGCATTGAATAGTGAAAGAAAGAAAAACAAAGAGAGGGAAAGTTGATTTTATTTTTTTCTCTTTTTTCGAGTGCATCCCTTTTTTTGATGCATTAGAAAAATGTGCTAACATTTACAATGGATTGGAACAATGAAAATATTTCAATTTGAACATTTGAAATAAACTTTTTTAAAACAAAATTAGATGGCATTCACAATCTAGGCAAACTCAAAAACTTCCCAAAAATAGCAATGGCCTTATTATAGTAGTACATGAGAAGCCATTGCATGAGATAGTAACATTTGTAAAAAATTTACCTTAGAGTAGCCTTGAATTGTATTATGTACAGATTTTTTTTAAAACAAAATTAGCTGAATTCGCAATCTAGGCAAACTAAAAAACTTACCAAAAATAGTAAGGGCATTAGAAGAGTACATGAGAAGCCATTGCATGAGAGAGCGACACTAGTAAATAGCTTCTCTGAAAAAAGCCTTGAATTGGATTAGGTATAAATTTTTAAAATCATACGTTTGGTAGATTATTTCTGAGAGGAAGAAATTTGTCATTACGACAACAATTAACAATTTCTTTTATTTTTCTGGTAGATGGATATATTAGTTAGGTTAAGAGATTCGAATAATGAATATTTCCAAATGCAGAATACTTTTGTTAAGTTTGAGGACTTAGATGCATTCCCCGTTTTTAACCATTTACCTATATATATATATATATATATATTTATATTGTTATACCTCATATCACACACAAAAATAAAGAGATATTGTTATTATTTTACCTAATAACAACAATATATCTATATATATATATATTGCTATACCTCATATCACACACAAAAATAAAGAGACATTGTTATTATTTTACCTAATAATTTAAAGCATCTAAGGACTACAAATATTTTAAACAAATCATTCATAAAGGACTAAAACAACACGGATACTACTCACCACGAAATGTACATCATTTTGTTTTAGACTCAAGTGTCGATGAAATTCATCAAAGATAATAAATTCCATTAAAATATAAATTTAACTCGTTAAAATCGAGCTCGGTGTCATTCATTTTCTTCCTCATTCCATTCCCTCATATTCTCGCTCCATCCCGACGGTAGTGAGTATTCCTATTGCATCTGGAGCACACCGATGGTAAAGTCTGCTAAATTTTATAGTTAAAATAAGTTCTACATATAACAACCAAATCTGAAAATTATTATTTGACTACAATGATTTGAATATTTCTATGCCTATGTAAAGTTTTAAAGCAATTAGAAAATTTATTTGACTACGGTCCCAAATTTATTGTCATTATTTATATGCACGATGATTTGACTATTTCTATGCGTAAGTTGGTCAAATTTGATTGATTTTTAATATTATTGAAATAACTTGTTATTATTATTACTATTGATAATCATGACATTCAAATAACTTCCTGAAATCAATATGAAAAATCATGGTTGTTACAATTATTATAATATTGAAAATTTATTGACATTAGTTGTATGTACCAATGTTTTAAAAAACGAATTGGAGATCAAAGTGGCGAGATCTCCGGGTCATGGTACAATTGGTTTAACTAGTTCAATCAGCGATTGAACCGAATGACTAATAAAGAAATGAATAGATAAATAAAGTACTAAATTTTATAAGTAATACATGGAGATCATAATTTATAAGCCAAATCCATAACAAATACAAAACTTCATAATATAAATTCAAACATCAAATCTTAAACGAAACAACAAATCATATGACATTTTTGACTTGTCAAACATTGGTGCATCTCGTTACTGCTTTAGATTTCAAGACTGGTAAAGTGGAAGAAAAAGTGGAAGAACAGACAAAGAAAAAGCTGAAATGAATGAAAAAAAAGTGAAAAAATAACTGAAAAATAAATAAAAAGAACTTAAACTTCTGACCGTTCGATTTTTAAGATCTGGTCCCGGTTTGTCGGTTCAATCCATTTTTGCAGTTTTTTGAGACTAGCGGTTCTTAGGGGCCAACCGAACCGTAGACACAGCCGGTTCTCAGTTCAACCGGTTGAACCAACGATTCGGTTCTTAAAACCGTGGTATGCACGATGATTTGAATATTTCTAAGTGGAATACCCATTCCCGTGTGTCACATTCCCGAACGATTATAGGGCCGAAAATAATTTTAATGTGAAAAATAGGAGTTTTCTTTTTTTTTCTTCTTTTCGCAATGATGCAATAAGATTTGCTAAATGAATAATAATAATAATAAACTTAGGTTCACCATGCATTTCTAGGAATCATTCAGAAGTAAGGTGTAGAAATAGAAACAATACTGAATACAAACATAGGTCCAAACCTAACTGAAAATAATTAACTACATAAGTAAGTAATAAGAGTCACAGTTCCGCAAAAGGTACAACTGACAATAGGACACAGCATGCCCAAAACAAAACAACATAAGGAGTCCCCTTCCGGACTCAAGGTAGATGTTGAGCTGAGTCGTCATCGCGCTCATCTTCTCAAGCAGAACAGCATCACAGGCAGAGAAGTGATACAAATATGGGTGAGATTCCCAATCATCAACAAAGCAAAATAGCAGAAGTAAAAACGGGACGACACACTAGGTAGCAACATACCCAACATGCATACCATAAATCTCGATATATCATGTTAATCAATTAACAGCATAAGACATCTTTGAAAACAGAATAGTGATGTACAACAAGTAAATGTAATCATCAACAGCCATGCAATGCAATGCCATGTTCATGACTCAATGCCATATACCGCATGGGTAAAACTCTGACCCCTACTCCATGGAGCTAACAAAATGTCTGAGAGAGTGAATGGGAGGATATGTTCCGTCTAGGTCAGCCTTGGGCAAGATGCTACAATATTCGTAACATACAAGTATTTGGCTTTTATGGAAACACTCTACACCAAACATGAAAAGTAAGGCAGCTAGTCAAAGATGTCACAGCAGTGCACGGAATACCACGACGCAGAGGAATCACCAACTGGTTACTTATGGAATCTCCAACCCTGACATCCTTAAGACCATTTAAGATCATCACCGCAAGATTTGCATTCGCATCAAGGTGTAAGCTCAACTCCTAGGGTCAAGGCCTTACAGACTCATGCAACATGATGACAATGCTTACACAAAAGCATATGCGATAAAATAATGTCTATCCACCGGATAAACTTCAGGATTCACCAGGGTTCTCTTCCTTAGAATCTCCACACCTTTCAAATGTTTAAAACTTTTATCCACTGGATAAATCTCGTGATCCCTCCGGGATCGAGTCATCACAAGACTGAAACAATTGAGCGACTTTCTTGGATCCGAATCACCGGTCTGTCATCGAACTACTGTTTCAAAACCCAAAACGTTTCATGTTTGTGTTTGTGTCTTATGAATTACATCTCAAGTCCTAAGTGTTATGAAGAGAGATTGAGAATCCTCAGATAAGTCTTTGATCCTTTCTAAGGTATTAATTCCTTGAGTTCCAAGTAATGAAATAAGTACTGATTCACTTAAGCCTTATGAAGGAATTGATGAACTAAATCATCAATGTTATAGTGCATGGTCTTGTTCCACCATATACTATACATAATTATCTCTTTTCAAGCTTTACTTAACTTAGATTTCATATGTAAAACTTTATGATTTGAGTTAAAAACTGAGACAACCCCTTCCTCGGAGGTCCCATTGGTAACCCGAACTCAAATTCTTAACGTTGCAGCGCAGCGTGATAATATAAAAATGCGAAAATATTAAAACAATTCATACACTAATACCATAATAATTTATACAGACATAAGAGTACTGGCTCCATCAGTAGAGCCTATAACAATCGGCATTAAAAAGTCTCAGAGTATGCAACTAGTAAATAAAATGAAAGCATGGTAGCAAAATAAAATACATGCGACTTCCTCTTCTGACCCCAAAAATACACTTCGCTCAAACCCATATACTGGCCATAACAACTAAGACTACTAATCCCCATACGACTATGACAAGGGTAGTGAAAACCCCCAAGCTCTACAGTCCTCCAGTGCTAGGATCTGGGGCTCTCTTGCCAGCATCCGATTCAACAAGTATGCCATCGATCTCCTCTGGCAACTCTTCAGCAGGATCTTCTCGTGCGATCGAGAATAAATAAAATACGACATAGAAAAATATAGGGGATAAGAAACAACAACTCATCATAAATGGGAAAAACAACAATAAAATAATTTATATAGATAGCAACACTCAACAACACAGCAGTGTCAATCAATCAACTCCCATATCGTTCTCTCTTAACTACTGTCTTTTACACTCATGCAACTAACGACTATATGGACGTGATCACGACGCAACATCCCCAACAAATCAAGATGTCTAGTTCATCTCTGTGCCACCCCCCGTAATGCAAGGTTCGGCCAACAGCCCGCGGGCTCAACTCGTCTTATGGGTACGACATATTCCCCCGCCCACAGGCCAGGTCGGAATATTCGCCAGTCAACAACTCAACTTTCGGTAACGACATATCCCCCGCCCGCAGGGCAGGTCGGGACATTCGCCCATTCACAACTAATCGATACGATCATCTCCCCGCAGGCAAGATCGATCGCCCGTATGCCAACACAGTGATGAACAACAACTATGCAACATGAACCTCACCGACCATCTCGGATCAACACTTAGTGTCTCAACCATGACTTATAACAACTACGACCAACTTTCTTTGGCTTAACCGGGTATTAAATTTAAATCACAACTCAAACAGATCAACTGGATCATAGGTTGAGCGCTATAACATATATATATCCTCGAATTTCTCACCACATATTCATCTCCCAACTTATCAGAATTTACTGCCTATCTCTACTCAGACATCAGCAGTCACAACATCACGTCATAAAGCAACCAGAAACAGGTTCAATAATAAAATCAACTCACAGATAAATAATTAAGTAACCATAAACATATAATAAGCATAACATACATATCACATATATTATATTAAACAGCCCATTATAGAACATACATCCTCAATATACGATAAAATCAACCTATCGGTCAAACGACCTCTAGTAGGGTCTAGGTGGCCCTACGCATATCAATATATATATTATTTTAAATCTTGACTCCCCGACGATATTGTGGTTCTTTCCCCCACCTGAACAATGTTCCCGTGCTTCTTCGACTGCGGCTCTGCAATTGTCAATCGTGCGCGCTTTCTAATGATCGAACACCGTCGGATCCTTCACAACAAACAACAACCATAAATCAATAAAATCCAATCAAAAACCCTCTAGTCCATATGACTAGGTTTCTGCCCCTATTTACTAAAATAGGCTAGGGATGTTGAAATTCTACCAACTCTTGGATCAATGCATGATCCTTAAGCAAGATTAAGACATAATCTAAGATTAATTGTCAAAGATTTGAACCAAAACCCATCCAACAAATCAAGATAGGGTTCGGCCCTCATGGATAAACATAAGCTAAGATTTTGATTTGGTTTCCTAATCACTTGGATTGAATGATCATAGGAATGAAAAAGTGAAATCAAGTATCACTTTACAAAAATTGAAGAAAACTCATTTCCCCCAAAACTCTCAAGGTTCAGCCACTATTAGAAACAAATACTAGTCATATTATTTGATTTCATGCTCTTGGATTGGGAGAGAAGAGGATGAAACTAGATCATAGAAATTAGTTTGACCTTAAAATGATTTTTCTACAATTTCTTATGAATTTATGAAATCTAGCTTCAACTTGAAGAAAGCTTAAAAGCATGAAATTTTAATGGAGAAAGATGAAGATTGAGAGCTCAAGAATGAAGTCTATACCTCCTAGATGATGAAGGTGAATGAGGTGATCAACTTAGCTTCTCAAAGTGCTTGAAGATCTTAAGGAAAATGGAGAGAAATGATGTAGGAAAAGTTGAAGAAGAAGAAAAGTGAGAGTGAAAATGGTGAAGGGAGAGGCGTGAGAATGAGAGAAGGAAGAGATAAGGAGGTTACAAAATTCACTTAAGGGCAAATGGTTTTTTCACACAAGGGTAAAATGGTAATTTCCATGAAAGTTGAGGGCATTTTGGTCTTTTCGCATCCAGATATTTTAAAAACTCATCATGACGTTGGCACACATCCCAAGGTGATGTGACCTGATATGACTTCATGATTATCCGTTAGCGGGTCCCGTTAAATCCATATACAGCTTCGTTTGTCACCCGATTGGAGATTTCGCCCAAATAAAGCGTAGGAACTGATTTTTTTTCAAATTTATCGAAAATGTTGGAAATGCAATTCTAAGACTAACTGTCTTATTCACGGGTCAAAATTAGGTCTTTTGAGTAGTAAAATACTACTGTCAGTGAAAAAACACAGACTGGGTTCCGTCTAAGTTTTCGACCCAAAATTTAACCGTAACTCTCTACGATAGCGTAGAGCGTGACTATGGTTTTAGTTTATTTTATTTCACTCTCTAGACCCTCCAATAAAATACAAACTCATAAATACTGTTTATTAGTATTTGAAAGCTTGAAAAATCGGGGTGTTACAAAAACTCTCGATTTAAGACTTTGTAAGCCAAAACCTTTCTAATTGAAAACTCATTTGATTTAAAAGAACTTAGTTACTTGCTTGAAGTAAAGTACCTTAACTAATTTGAAAATGGTTTTTCCTTACTAACTTAGTGTAAAACCATGATCTAAGTTAGCGTAAAAGAAACGGAATTTCATTTTATTTTAAAACACTTATTTAATTGGTTAACTATGCTTAAAGTAAAACATATTTTCACCTTAGTTAAAAACACTCGAGGGCCTAACCCTTAGTTGATTCTTGGATCAAAGTCACTTTTTGTTTGTTTTTGAAATACAAGTTACTAAAACACTTACTAACTTTCAAAAACATTGAAGTTCAAGAACAAACTCATGTTCTTCCTTTTCTAGTAACCATGACCGAATACTACACCATATAGGGATGTGAAGATTATGCTTCACTAACTTGTCAAGTAATAGCTCAAAATGCTCACAATATTATGATGAACAATAATCATGCATCATTCAACCATAAATAAGCATAAAAATCCTTACTCGATCTAGAGATCAAAGTATGGTTTTCAACATATATGAAAACATTTTTCCATCCAAGTATACATCATCATAAACATATACTAAGCTTAGAAACATTATTACAACCATGTCCTGAAAGAGAACTTCACCAATAAAGTAGTGAACCCAAGCTAGGGTTTCACCCAAACAAAGTATAAACAACCATTTTCATCTTTCACCCATTTTGGTGTGATGAGGTTCAATCCCTATAACTTTAGTGAAGAGGTTTACGTGAAAGGAAGAACATGAGAAAATGTGAGATCTTGAACTTGTTTTCATGAAAAGGAAGAACTAGAAGATGATTACTCAAGTTAATAAGTAAGGAAATGAAGAAAAAAAGGATTTATAAGCTCATCAACTCAAGAACAACTTCAAGGTTAGCTTGATGTTCTTGGTGCTTAAGAACACACTTCACCAAAACAAGAAACTTCCTTCACCAAGGTTGATTCTTAGATCAAGACATGATGAAGTATGATTTTATAATTGAAGAAGGAAATTTGGTTGATGATCTAGAGTGAAGAACTGTGTAGAGAGAGATTAGAGAGAAGTGAGAGGATTTTGAGATTTTGAGAGAAAAGATGTGTTAGATCTTTAGAAATGTAAAAATGAAAGTTGGAAGGTGTTTGTTGGAGTGGTATGGCCGAATGGCCTTAGGTGTTTATCACCAAAATATTGATTAGAGTGTGATGGAAATTGTTGTAAGAAAATGAAGGGCCAAGTTCCAATGGCAGTACATAGGTGTTGCTTTCATAACAACAGTAGTAGAGATTAAGCAAATGTAGGTAGGTTAGCTTTTTCCATAAAGGAAAAGTTGACAAAGGTGAAAGTTTTCATGAATTGACAAAAGGATGATTGTCCATACGTTACTTTATTGTAGAGAGTTATAATTAAATTTTAGGTTGAAAATTCAGACGAAAACCGGTCTATGTTTTCATTGACAGTAAAATTTTACTCATCAGAAAACCTAATTTTGACTCGTGAACGAAATGGTTAGGTTTTATATCGAATTCCCAACGACTTTGGTTATTTTGAAATTTTTCACTAAAAGTGAAATAATATATATTATTCGGACGGAATATTAAATCGGGAAATCTACGAAGTCGAGAATGGACGTGTAAAGACAAAATCGGACACGGACGAGAGACACTGCTCACCTGAGTGCGATGTATCAGAGGGTGAGTCACCACCAAGACTCACCACAAGTCATCATTATTTCCTAAAATATCTAAGATATTTATGGCAATAAACACCATTTTGCCTCTAAGAACTAATGGAATCACATCTTTGCCCTATGACTCACCGTTTGTCATGATTGCTTCCTTGAAAAATATCTAAGATTTCTTGCGAAATGACCAAAATACCCTTGGACTCCTTTATGAATTCCATTCATGTCCAACCAATGTTTTGATAACTATAGGTTATCAGTGAATGGTCCGACTCAAGACAACATAACAAAATCAAAACAATATCTTATGATCATTAAGCTCATAATTGAAATTCAAATATGAATTTCCAATTATTAACTATCTTTACGATTACTATTAATCAGGTTGTGTTTTCAGTCAGGTTATTCACACAAACAGTTAAAAGACAGCTATATGAATTTTGGGATGTTACACTATGCGTATATAAAATTTGATTGATTAGTAATATTATTGGGATTTAATTGGTATGCACAATCTTTATACTGTCAATCAATCAAAAATTGCCACATAAAGCTAAAATGTTTGACTATTATGTTAACTAGTAGGAGTGTTCGCGGATTAGTTTGGATCGGTTTTGAGCAAAAAAGTCATTTCATTCAGAAATAAAAACAAGTTGTGGTTCAGTTTGGATTGAATTGATTTTTGTATCAAATCCAAACCGGTCCAAATAACATAAAGATATATAACATATAAAATATTTAAAATTAAAACATTATGGACTAACAAATATCAATTATGTTTGAAACAATAAAAATAGTAGAAAGTTATATCACATCAAACTAATAAATATTATTAGGGAAACAAGGACCAACAAATAGTTTAATACGACGTTATGGTAGGATAATTCGTAATATACTAATAATTTAGTATGTTGTCACATAGTAATAATAGAATAAATAATTATTAAATTTTATATATTCGATTCAGTTTTGTTTGGTTCGATTTCAAAAATAAAATTCCAAAACCAATTTGACCCAATCAGTTTTCACTTTGAAAGATAAAAAAAATCAATAAAAATTGTTTTTGTTCGCATTTCGCTTTTTTTTGGATCGATTTTATACTCTACTTTATTGTAGCGAGTTACAATTAAATTTTAGGTTGAAAATTCGGACGAAAACCGGTTTATGTTTTCACCGACAGTAAAATTTTACTCATGAGAAAACCTAATTTTGACTCGTGAAGGAAATGCATAGGTTTTATATCGAATTCCCAACGACTTTGATTACTTTGAAATTTTTCACTAAAAGTGAAATAATATATTATTCGGACGAAATATTAAATCGGGAAATCTATGAAGTCGAGAACGGACGTGTAGAGACAAAACCGGACACCGAACGAGGGCCACAGGTCACCTGAGTGCGGTGTGTCAGAGGGTGAATCACCACCATGACTCACCAAAAGTCATCATTACTTCCTAAAATATCTAAGATATTTATGGCAATAAAGACCATTTTGCCTCTAAGAATTAATGGAATCACATCTTTGCCCTATAACTCACCATTTGTCATGATGACTTCCTTGAAAAATATCTAAGATTCCTTGCGAAATGATCAAAATACCATTGGACTTCTTTATGAATTATATTCATGTCCAACCAGTGTTTTGGCAACTATAGGTTATCCGTGAGTGGTCCGACTCAAAATAACATAACAAGCTCAAAACAATATCTAATGATGATTAAGCTCATAATTGAAATTCAAATATGAATTTCCAATTATTAACTATCTTTACAATTACTATTAATCAGGTTGTGTTCTCAGTCAAGTTATTCACACAAACAGTTAAAAGACAGCTATATGAATTTTGGGATGTTACACTATGCGTATATAAAATTTGATTGATCAGTAATATTATTGGGATTTAATTGGTATGCACAATCTTTATACTGTCAATCAATAAAAAATTACCACATAAAACTAAAATGTTTGTCTATTATGTTAACTAGTAGGAGTGTTCGCGGATCGGTTTGGATCGGTTTTGAGCCAAAAAGTCATTTCATAAAATAAAAACAAATTGGTTCAGTTTGGATTGCATTGATTTTTTTTATCAAATCCAAACTGGTCAAAATAACATAAAGAGATATAACATATAAAATACTAAAAATAAAAGCATTATGGACTAACAAATATCAATTATGCTTGAAAGAATAAAAATAATACAAAGTTATATCACATCAAACTAAAAAGTATTATTAGGAAAACAAGGACCAACAAATAGTCTAATACGACGTTATGGTAGGATAATTCGTAATATACTAATAATTTAAAATGTCGTCACATTGTAATCATCGAATAAATTAGTATTAAGTTTTATATATTCGATTCAGTTTTGATTTCAAAAATAAAATCCGAAAACCAATATGACCAGATCAGTTTTCACTTTGAAAGATAAAAAAATCAATAAAAATTGGTTTTGTTCGCATTTCGATTTTTTTTGGATCGAATTTCGATTTATTTTTGGAATTGTTTGGATCTGAACACTCATACTACTAACTATCTTAAAAATTACTTATATCATGATTTTTGATTGGTTTACAGAATAAAATGTTTTACAGTAACAATGCATAGCAGTTAAACTCATGTTATTGAAATAACTTGTTATTATTACTATTGAAATAAATTTGTATTCAAAATTGTTATTATTACTATTAATCATGGTATTCAAATAACTTCCTAAAATCAAATTAAATAATCACGATTTTTATAATTAATAATAATAATTATTATTTCTCTAACTTCCTGAAATTCATTAAACGATATTTAGGTATTCTGAAATAACTTATTAATAATAATAATAATAATAATAATAATAATAATAATAAATGCAATCAAATGCAATATTAATTAAAATTATATTGAAAAAATGCAATCAAAACACTAGGGCAAAATAGTTTTTAAAGTGTTGACGTTTAGAATTTAAATTTATGAGAGTATATTTCGGCGTGCAAGTTTCATAATTTGATCATAATTATAAATAATTAATTTTGATATAATTATTTATTTTAAGAATTTTTTATTTAGCAAATTATTTTTTTATTTTATTCAAATATTTGAAAACGCAACACAATTAAAGTTAGGCTATTAATTGACAATCAATATTGCCTCTCAATTTGTTGATTTTATTTAAAGTATAAAATATTAATTGTCGACTTTATCTCTCAATCAACATTGATGTATAAATAATGACAATTAAATACAATATTAATTGCTTAAAACAATACAATGAAATTAAATTAGCTATTAAAGGTTTTGTGTTGCAATCAAATCACTAATTGTCAAACAACCTTTAAAGTGTAATTACTAATACTAATTGTGTCATAGTTTGACACGTGTAAAATGTAAGGTGAAAATGCCTATGTACTTGAGACGTGTAGAACTTTATTTTTAATATTGCTATCAAATGTATATATTGTATAAATAAATAAATAAAAATATATAAATATAGAAATTATAAATGTAGATTATAGATACTACAAAAGATATAAAAATTGAATAAAAAATAATTTATACACCACCTGCTTCGAAGGCAGACAGCAACATTTGACTTTCAAAAGTTATACAGCTTGCCCATTGGAACTGCGTCACACTACGTTCCAAAAAGAGAGAATATTATGGGAAGGGAAGGACGGAGTGAATCGATTGGAAGAAAAATGGATTCATTTGAGATATCAATTTTAATTATTTCAAATAGCATTTAAAAAAAATACTATAATCTTTTAAAATAATCCTATAAGTTCTTAATAGAGATATTTATCAAATAAAATTACTTTCTCATTAATTATAAATTATCCGTTATAAATTTGCAAAGCATGTCTCTAATTATTCTCAAAACAATTATTATTATTATCCTATTATTGAACATATTAAATTCTTAGTACCTGGGTTTATCCCATTGCCTTCAATATTTTTTAAATACATGGGCAGTTTTATTATTTAATGGCTATTTTATGAGATTGACATGGGTTTGTATTTTTTACTTCCATTTTCATTTCATACAATTAAAAAAGAAACTCCAGAATGCGGAAGATCTCGCGTGGACAAAACGCGAAGTGGCGCGCGTTCATGTTACCGGTAGAGTAGATAGGTATGGGTAGTAATAGTATTATTTTTCGGTAAATAAACAGGTTCCAGTGCACGTCACATATAATATTTTAAAGGACGAGGAAGATGGTTGCAAAATGCAAATGCGCAGAGGGAGAACTCTGTAAACATTTCATAAACATAAACATAAACATATACTAATATTTAAAAGAGACATTAGTGCATCAACCATATCCACTATATATATATATATATATATATATATGTATATCTTCCTCTGTTCCTGGGATCCAGAATTAGAAGCCCCTTCTTTTCGCCCTCTACACGACGCAACCTTTTTATTTAATCTTTCAACTTATTTTCCTCGGCACAGTAAAAACGAAGGGAAGAAAGAAAGGGGGAAAAAAAACCTAAGCCCTAGCAAACTGAACTCTGAGCAGGCATTTTCTTCACCAAGAGTATGTACATTTTTTTAAAGTAATTTTTGCTTTTATTTTTTTCTTTTTATTTTTGTGAAAGGCGGTTGAATCTCTCTTGTTTAGCGATGGATGCATGTGTAAAGCAAGAGGTGTTGGAGATTCCGAATGTGCCAGAGCGGAGGGAGAGAAACGGCGTCGTTTCTGCGGTTCCTCCTCCTGAATCGGTTATTGAACTTAGCAGCGGTAGCAGCAGTGGTTCCGATTCTGATTCCGATTCTGATGTCGGCGATTTGGACAGTTTAATCGCGAGGGCGGTAGAGCACGGCGATTCGGCGGTGAACCCTTCAAAGAAGCGCAAAACTAATGACGTGGGAGTGGTTTTACCCCTTGGGTTCCTCAGCCCTCTCCCTCCGCTGACTGTCCCGCCGCCGCAGCCTCAGGCAGTGCTGTCGTTGCCGGCACCGAATTGGGCTTCTACGTCGGCACGGTCAGACAGAAATGCGACCTTGGCACGGTCAGATAGAAATGCGAACTTGAGCTTGGGACCACGTGTGAATGGCTGCAAACAGTTTTGGAAGGCTGGGGATTACGACGGAACTCACCCTAGTGGCTTTGAATCTTCCTCAACAGGTGCATTTTTGTCTACTTCAAGAAGGTTTTCTTTATCAATTTTTGTATCAATAATAACCATTGTGTCCTAGTCATATAATCAGGGTTTCTCTTTATTTTCAATGCTCATTATTTTAAATTGAATTAATTTTATGGCATTTCACTTTCTTTGTGTAGCAAAAATATGATCATGTCTTTTATGTTTTCTTTTGCCTTGCATAGTTTACTTGTCTTTGCATTTAAAAAACACCTATGAAATTATGAAGAGTTCTATGTTTAAAGGATTTCTATCACTGTTTCATGAAACTTCGGAAGGCGGAAGATTATGGGTTCAAGTCCCATTGGTTGTGAAACTGTACTGGTATTTTACTGTAAAATGTCTCAAAATAGCTTTGCATCAGGCCTCAAGATCTAGATAGTAATTGAAGTTGTTAATTGAATTTTGAAGTTATTTTGTTTCACTATTTCTGCTGTCAATATATCTATATTATAGGAAAAATAGATTGATTGGTCCTATACGTTATTTTTTACTTTTCACATTGGTCTTATAAGTTTTATTTTTTTTTCAAATTGGTCCTACACGTTATGTTCCGTTTTCATGTTAATCTGTTTCGTCAATTTCAATCTAATAGTGTCAGTTTTGACCTGAATTGGATATCACGTTAGTCCGACACATTGCTTTTGATCTGACGTCATAAGGTCGAAATTGATGGATAGGACTAACGTGGAAACAGAACATAACGTGTATGGCCAATTTGAAAAAAATAAAACTTATAGGACCGATATGAAAAATAAAAAAAGTATAGGACCAATCAACCTATTTTGCCTATATTATATATAAAATGAATTGTTTGTTTGAAAAAATGTGACATGTTGAAGTTGATTTTGCTATTTAGAACTTTGATTTGACATGTGGTTTCATTAAAATTTGCTACCTATAAAATTTTGTCTGCAATCTTAGTCATCTATCTTATTAATGACTTCTTTTATTCCCGGTACATCTATTTAATTTTTTTGCACCCAATTCTTTTTCAAATTTATTCTATATTTCGACCTCCAATACTTTCAAATTTTTAATTGCTGATTATGCACTAAATTAAAGTTTTATTTTCCAAAAAATTAGATCAAATTTTATTGTTCATATTATAATATATACTTTTATTTAATTTAAATATGTAAAATATTATATTATTTTATTTCTTTAATATTTGCCTTGCATCGCAAGGGGATATACTAGTTGTTCTCCCAAGTAGTAACTTTGGTAACCTTTATTTATCACTTTTGAAATCTGGTGCCGCCTCTGGATAAATGAATATCTCAAAATGATATAGGTATTTGATTATCACATGTTAGTGAAATCAACGATCCATATAGAACCTTTTTTGAACTTTAATCACAAAAAGGACAACTTGGTGCTATAAAACTCCCACTATGCACGGGGTTGAGGGAAAGGTCTAATACACTATGTGGGTGTAGGCAGCTTTATTTTGCATTTGCAAGAGGCTGATTCCACAAATCAAACTTCTGACCTCCTTGTCACACGACAAAAACTTTACCCATTGTGACAATGCTCCCTTCTACGAACTTTAATCACACATTAGATAAATACAATCAGTTCTTGAATTTTTGTATATATTTTCTATTAATTGTTGTATTTTTGTCAAAACTGAGGTTCTGAGTTAGTCTGTCTTCTTGACAAAGCAAATCGGGCCTAATATTTCTTGCAAAATGTGCAGTTGGTATGGATCATGTCAGAGTTCACCCTAAGTTTCTACACTCTAATGCCACAAGTCATAAGTGGGCTCTTGGAGGTAAACTTGGCGTATTTGTATGAATGGTTAATCATTTGGTGATATGACTTTCCCTCCAAAAGTAATAAAGTCTTCAGTTAATTTAGGCTATGTTTGAGAGTTTTGAAGGAGATGGAGTGTATTGTTTAGCAATTGAGTGATTTAGAATGAAATGGAGTAGAAAGGTAAAAGTTTATCACTCCATTGTTTGGAAGTTTTAATAAGGAATGGAGGGAGATCTCACTCCATTGTTTGGAAGTCACAATGATAATCAATGGAGTGGAGTGAATTACGGTGGGTATGACGTGTTTACACTCTACTTCATCCCAAACTCTCCAAATTGGAGGGTATGAAAATTTGAGGAGGGTTTGAGTGGTATGGAGTGGTTTAGGTTCTCATCCTTAACCATTCCACTCTATTACTTAAAAAACTCCCAAACAACGAGTTAAGGTCTTTTTATTACTCCACTCCATCGATCCAAACATAGCCTTAGTTTTTCCACTTGGTTCTTGGATATTTATTGTTATTTAGCATGCTTAGAATGAATATTTTTATGCAGCTTTTGCTGAGCTTTTGGACAATTCATTGGATGAGGTATGCCTCACTTCACTTCTTTTGAATAATGCACTGGTTGATTATTTCCCCATCTTTACTTAAGCTTTGAATTTGACTTCAGGTTTGTAATGGGGCTACATATGTCAATGTAGATATGCTTGTAAGTAAGAAAGATGGCACCAGGATGTTGTTGATTGAAGGTATTTTCCTTTGTCAATTGTTTACTTACCAGAGCTAAAAAAGACAAGAAAAATGAAGCAGATTGATAGTTGTTGTGATTGAATTTAATAATAAAAAGGAGGGGTTGTAGAAATTCTACTTTGTGCAAGATTGTCTAGTAGGATTTCATAGAAATATGTGCAATTCAAATTTCTGGTTTGTTTAGAAATTCTTGCATAAAAAGTTAAAGTTTGCTGGGCACTTGTCTCAAGTAAATGATGGAATAAGATTGGCAATTTAGAATTCTTTCCTATTCCCTTAGATTTTTAATCCCACCTTTATTTCATAAAAAAATTGTCTTCTTTCTTTAAATCGATATCCAATGTACAATTCCAGCTGCACCTTTTTCAATATGATAAATGATAAGAATATGTGGTAAAGGTTTACAAATTCAATTTATGAATGTCTTGTGAGTAGAGTCCTAACAAAAGTGTTTTATTCTCTCCCATCTTTTCCCCATTCTCAGATTCTTTTTGCTTTTTAAAATTTCAAATGTTTGATTATTAATTCTTTTGCAGATAATGGTGGTGGGATGGATCCTGATAAAATGCGTCAATGCATGTCGCTGGGGTATTCTGCAAAAAGCAAATTGGCAAATACGATTGGACAATGTAATCCTTTGTCTAGGGGACAAGATAAATATTATTGAATACTTCATCCATGAGAGAGCGTACTGATCTTTTAGTGTTCATGTGATAGATGGAAATGGCTTTAAAACAAGTACCATGAGGCTTGGAGCTGATGTAATTGTTTTCTCCCGTTGTCATGGGAAAGATGGGAAGAGGTATGTTCGACTTTCTTATTGTTTCATTCCATTTTTATCAAAGTTGTGGTGTGAAATTTTGCTTCTGCATAGATAAAATTAGGGTGTGTTCGGTTTAAGAAAACATTTTCTGTTTCCATTTTAAGTTTCATTAATAATTGCAAAAATATCACCTTGTTTTTATTGTTTTTACTATTTCCTGTAGGAAACTTTGAAAACAGGTAACAGAACGAAAACAATGTGGTATTTAGTAATTATAAATGGAAACAGAAAATAAACCCAAGAAACGTTTTCTTAAACCAAAAAGGGCCTTAAGTTCTGAAATAATTGCTTTGGTATTTGTTTTATCTTTCTTCAAGTAATCATGACAACCTTGTGATGTAAAATTCTAGCGTTTGTTGGATTTAGAATGCATGTTGCATTTATTAGCTATTGCGATTTGCGAGTTTGAGGTTGTATTTTTTGTTGCTCGTAACTGTTTATCATTTATCAAACTGACCGTGTTCATCTTTGCAACTGGATCAAATGTCTCTATCGATGCCATAGGTTTGGATATATCCTTTAGCTACCACCTGTGTTTTGTATTTTTCTATTGACCCATCTGCTCTATACTTTAATGTATACACCCATTTACACCCCACAGGTTTCTTTCCTATCACAACTGCACTAACTCTCAGGTTTTGTTACTTTCCAATGCCTCCATTTTCACATTCATAGCTTCTTTCCACTTTTCATTGGACAAAGCCTTAGATAAGGTGGTAGGGATGGTAACGGTGTTTATGCTGACTAGAAAGGCCCTATGTGATTATGAGAATTTCTTGAAGGACATTATGTGTGAAAGAGGGTATAATGGTTGTTTGGTGCACCCTCCTGTTCCCTTTATCACAACTATGGGCAAATTTTGGTCATCATCATCCAAATGAAATTCAGTTTCATCTTGTAATGAAGTTAGAAATCATTACCTCATTCGAAGGCTGAGTTAGACCCTTGGACCTGCAGAGGTTCCTGGTTGGCCATCTTCTTCCTTGTGAACACCTTGCCTTTGCCAAATCTAAGACTCTTAAGACCATGGTCTGTTTGTGGTCTTTCAAGCACAGGTTCAGATGTGGTTTCAATCATAGAGATGATTTCAGGCACAGATTGAGGTCTGGGTATAGATTCAAGTGAAATTTTAGGGGCATGGTTGGCCACAGATGTGGAAGAAGAGTCTTTAGACACTGGCAGCACTGACAAGTCCAAATCCAGCCAAAATTCTCCTTATCTCCCTCTGAAGATAAGGTTGAATGAAATAGGGCTGCTTTTTCATGGAATGTGACATCCATTGATAATTGATATATATAATTTTTTTCAATGGAGGATGATAGCATTTATACCCTTTCTGGGTTACAGAGTATCTCACAAAGACACATTTTAGGGCCTTTGGGTCAAGTTTCCCCCTGTTTTGGCTGTGAACAATAACGAATGAAACATATCCGAAAATTGTAGGGACAAGGTTATTATTTGGAGTTTGTAGGTCAGGGGAGAAAGTTTAAAGTATGTCTGTCGAGCTCTTGAATCCCAAAACTTGGGTAGGCAAACAATTTATGAGATGGGTCGCTGTCAGAACAGCTTCCCGCCAAAAGGACTTGGGGTCATTTTTCTGGAACAGAAGGGATCCTGTTTTTTCCAAGGAGTTCCCATTTTTCTTTTTGCTACCTCATTCTGTTGTTGAGTGTTGACAAAAGACAATTCATATACTGTACTCTCTTTCTGGAAAAATTGGAGTAAGTGTTTGATTAAAATCATTCCTTGCATGATCTGATCTAAATCTCTTGACAGTAACCCCAAATTGATTTTTGATCGTAGAATAGAAATTTGCAAGGACAGTACTGACATCGGATTTGTGTTTGAGCAAAAAAAATCCAAGTACCACGAGTGCAATCATCAATAAAGGAGACAAACCATCTTGCCCTAGAAACATTTGGATTTATAGATTGCCCCCAAATGTCTCTGTGAATGAGATATAAAGGAATAGGACAGCTTTTATTACTGATTGGAAAGGATACACACATGTGCTTAGCAAACTCACACATTCACAATGGAGTTTTTCCGCATTCTGACCTCTAAACATTGAAGGGGAAAAACTTTTATATGGCCAAGTCTGTTGTGTTTGATTCAAATCTTTTCTTTATTGACTGAAACTGAATCTGAGTTGAAAGAATGGTGCAATCTGTCATGACTTGGTGTTTCAAGGTAGTGAGATACAAGTGTTGAAAAATCACTTTGCAGCATAGGTCTTGAATGAGTTTGTGTATAGAGACAAGGTTTGTGGACAATCTAAGGACATGAAGGACATTTTTTAAGGTTACTGGTGGACTTATTTTGACATCCCCTATGCTTGCAACAATGGTCAAAGACCCATCAGCAATGGCTATGGCTATTTTCTTACTGTTTGGACAAGGAGAATAGGCGGAACATTATTCGATGTATGGGTCATGCTCAGCGGCTCCTGAGTCTACAAAGGTTGTATTTGAGGCACTTAGTCCAATTGAAAGAGAAAACTCATCTGAATAATCCAAAGAACAAGTACCTAAAGGTTTCTCAAGGTTATCAATGAGGGATGTCACCCTCTCAATCTCTTCTTGGTTGAGACTACCCAATTCTTGTGATGTTGATTCGCCTTGTAACATTGCAGCAACGTGTGCCTTGCTGTTGTTCCTTGGTTGTTCTCCTCGCTGACCTTCTCGACTCGGTGGTTTTTCATTAAGCTTCCAGCACCGTTCACGAGTATCAGCATTAACTTTGCTCTCTGACATCCTTTGCATAGGGCAGTCTCAAGGCAATTAAAGACCCAATGCAACATTTTCTAATGTATTCATTTCTAATCCTATTTTGTTTAGCGCTATCTCAACTTTCTCTTTAATGCATTCATTTCTAGTCCTTTCTTGTGTAATGTGTCCATTCATCCAACACAACATTTTCATCCATGCTACGTTGAGTTTATTCTCTTGTTGGCTTTTCACTGCTCAGCATTTAGTGCCATACAACATCGTGTGTCTTATAGCTGTGTGGTAAAATTTTCCCTTGAGCGTGAGTGGTACTTTCTATCACGGATAACACTCGAAGTACTCCTCCATTTCATCCACCCACTTGAATCCTATGGTTTACATCTCCCTCTATTCCCTTGTCATTTTGTATGATGGACTTAAAACACTTAAATTGTGTGACTTGTGGTATGATATGATCTCCAATTTGCACCTCTAAGCTAGGACGGTGTGCCTCCTGCTAAACATAATTCCAAATGGAACAGAAATCTTAGACTTACTAAATACAAAACAGAAATTATTAATCATTGTCATCAGAGATCATCTATTGCCTACAAAGAGAAATAGTATCAATCACATCCCCTCCTTGAGCATCATCTGCGAGTCGTACAGATTTGACCCACTGAGCAAGAAAAATCATGCATCTTGTGCCAAACAGTTAGAGGAAACTGGAGCGCCAATCCAGAGAGAAAACTGAAGAATCTGTATTGAGATGAAAGTTCCAAGCCGTATTAGAACCTCACAAGCCTTATTGAAGGGTGTCCCAGCCGTATTGGATTTACAGAATTTTTAATGGGTTGGGTACTTAACAGATACTTAACATGAAGTGTCCAAGCGTATAGGTATCAGATACCTATCTGATGCCGATACGTGTTCCCTTCATGTATCTGTGCTTCATAGGATTCTGGATTATGATGGTTTAGTTTGGTTTGAAGAAACAAGTGTCCATCAACATTTTAGGTGGTCTATCGTTGGCTTTACAATCAGTAATTGTAGAATTGTCCTTAGTAAAAGTCGTATATGATTATGCTTGAGCGTGAATTTGTCTTGCATTTATGTCTACTTTCTGTTATATATTTTTCATGACATGCTTCTATATCTAACTGGGTGTTTTTGACATTGTTATTAGCTCTACACAAAGCATTGGCTTGCTGTCTTACACATTTTTGAGGGGTACAGGGAAGGAAGACATTGTAGTACCCATGGTAATTTGTATTGACCTAGTTTTTCTTATAAGAATTGAACTAAAATGTTTATGTCTAAACATGCTTTGCATTATTCACACTCAAGTCTATATGCCATAGCCGTATTAGTATTTACAAGAGCCCTTGTCCTTTTGCATTAATGAACTTTGTCTTTTAGGGTATTATTATTTAATGATAGGTTATACTTTATAATATTATCGGAATAATGGGGTAGTGTGATTTCTCGAAGTGAAGATAGTCAAACTCCCCTGGTCTTGATATATGGCACTTCTAAAACTTTAAGTTTACCTCAGGTCACTGTAGCAACTGTGGTTGCAGTTAATTATCCCGTTTTCAGTTATGAGATTTGTGTTTTGACAAAAAAAAAACGAATTCTGTTGTTTTAAAGCATGGGATTGGGTGGAGATGGTTGTAGATTGGATGAATTATTCATCAGCTAGAGGCAGTGAGGAATGAAGGGTTCTTCTAGTGATTCTTATAAACTGAATTTATGTTCTCTAGTATGCATCTGATTGTTGTTGTGTCTACTGAAATGAAAGCTGGACTATGAAGGAGGAGGAAGGGAATGGAATAGGATTATACGAACTTCTACTGATGATTGGATTAACAATGTTGATACAATAGTTCAATGGTCACCATTTTTCGATGAAGCTGATCTTCTTCGTCAGGTAATCATTTGCTATTTGAGCGGGAACTTAATCTCACATCATTTTCTTTTCTGACTTTTCTTTATATGGGGGTTGCCTAATTTCACAAGTAAATCATCAGGTTATGTGTGTATGTTGATTAACTTTATTGTCTTATTCTTACTCAATTCAGTTCAATCTGATGAAAGATCACGGGACACGAGTAATTATATACAATCTTTGGGAGGATGACCAAGGTCAACTGGAACTTGATTTTGATGCAGATCCGCATGTATGTCTGATAACTGAAACACCCCCCTCCCCCCAAACCACCACACACGAAAAAAATTATACGTTTATTTTTTAACAAGTTCTATGCAATTTGATATGCATTTGGTTTGTGTTAGGATATTCAAATAAGAGGTGTAAATCGAGATGAGAAAAACATACAGATGGCTAAAGAGTTTCCCAACTCTAGACACTTCCTAACTTATCGACATTCTCTAAGGGTAAGTTAAGATGATTGTTATTATTACTAATATTTGTTTTAGAAGATGTTTCCTGCATCCATGCTCTGCTTTATTTATTTAACTAAAACTTTTCATAGTTGAAAGTTGAAACCCTGAAAGTAGAGAATTAAGACTCTTGAGATATAACTTATTGAAAGATTAAACAATATGATTTTAGTACAATGTCATGTTTAATATGGACATCTATCTGATATGTGTGTATGTGTTTTTATTATCATGTTTCTCATTATTATTTTTCTTGTCTATCCAGAGCTATGCCTCAATTTTATATCTGAGGCTTCCTCCAGGCTTTCGAATTATTCTTCGAGGCAAGGATATTGTGCATCACAATATCGTGAATGATATGATGTTTTCTCAGGAGGTGACATACAAGCCCCAATCTGTGGCAGATGGGATTCCAAAGGATTCAAATGTAATATGCCTATAAAATTTTAAGTTTGATCTTCCTAACTTATGTATCAACATGATTTCATCTAGATCTTGTGACAGATGGTTGCTGTTGTTACTATCGGATTTGTCAAGGATGCAGTTCATCATATTGATGTTTCAGGGTTCAATGTTTATCATAAGAATCGACTTATTAAGGTAGGGTTTGTTATGGTTAGCAAAGGATGTTTAGTGTCATTTGTTAGGTGGTTATGTCATATTGTATGTAGAGGCTCATCTCCCCCTCCTTTTCTTTTTCCTTTCCGGGTTAAGTTCCTGTGGTCCAAGTGCTTTTGAGACAATTAAGAATACTTTCTCAGTTGTTGACTTCTATTTATGTTGATTTTAAACTAACAATTGGACATTGGAAATTAACACCGAAATTTTATGTACTCAAAATTTTACTGTTAATGCTATTAGCTAAGAGGCCATGCTAATAGAATTTTAATAATTTGTATTGTCTTTGTAATGTCATCCTTTCCCCCTCTTATTTTTCTGGTTAACGATGATAAACTTTACACTTTATCTCCTGTGTTGTTGTTAAGGTTAATCAATCTGGGGTTTCTGTTGGGTTATGTTCTGAAAATGATTTGCTGTTTCTGTTTTTAAAATCTAAAACAGTACGGGTCTTGTTATGAAGAGTTTCTGTTGAGTTAAAAGAACATCCATTTGTTTGGTTGCAATTTGCAAATCAAATAAAAAAACTGTAATATTCTTTTTTTTTTTTTTTTTTTGTTGAATTCATCAAAGCTTCCTTTGAACTACTTGGAAATGTTCATTTTTGTGTGTGTGTGTGTGGAGGGGGGAGGATAAATTTCGGAAGCTATTTTATGATAAAGCAACCAATATGGACTGCTAGCTTTGGTGGGTTCTTGGACGTGGGGAGTTGCTATGTTCTGCATGCTTGTAGAGGTACAAACATCGTCATTAGAGTTTATTCTTACATGTGGTTTTCACGATTGTCAGCCATTCTGGAGGATCTGGAATCCAGCAGGAAGTGGTGGGCGTGGGGTCATAGGTGGTGCTATTTCCATGTTCTTTTGTGTTCCTCTTATCAAGTTGACTATGTTTATTTAAGATAAGGTTAATTTCTATTTGCAGGCGTGTTGGAAGCGAACTTTGTCGAACCTGCTCATGATAAGCAGGGCTTTGAGCGTACATTAGTTTTATCAAGACTGGAGCAACGGCTGATACAAATGCAGAAGAATTATTGGTTATTCTTGATTTTCTATTGGATTATCTGTGACAATTGTTTGCATAAATTATGAATTCTTTTTGTTTTACTAATTTATTAATTATTATTTTGTACTTTGTTTAGGGGAGATAACTGCGATAGAATTGGTTATGCCTCTAATCGAAAGAAAAAACAAATCAATGAAGCTGCTAATAGAGGTTTGATATGAGGCCTTGCTTTGTTTTAGTTTGATACATTCCGTTGCTTATGGTGACTGAAATCTTATTTTGGATGACCTTGTGATTTTGTACAAATGTATCTCGTTCTTTAGAGACATCTCCCGATTATGTTCCTGAATCATCTCAATCAAAAAGGAAATATTCTGCCACAAATGACAAGGTGACACCGCTGACATCTGACAAACTGTATTCTCAATCCAATCAGAAACGGATACAAAAAGAATCAGAAAAATATAGTGCGTACAGGAATGGTCGCGTGTCAGTCTCTCCTAAAAGTAGGGTACAAAGTCCATCTGAACAATCATCATCTGCTGAGGATGTCGATGATGAAATTAATGTTGTCTTACCTAAGAATCAGGCGAAGGGCAGCAGTCAAAAGATTTCTCATGCTGGAAAGTCATTTGAAAATGCAAATAGATGTTTTAAAGATACTACTACATCAAGTGGAAAAGCGATGGAGTCCACACGAGGATCCAAGCTAAAGGTCATGCATATCATCTTTTGTATCTTTATTTTTCTGCCATCTTTATTTTAATTTATGGAATTTGTTTAAAATATGGATATCTCAACTTGAATTTGGTTGGAACTGATTTATAAAATGCTTCATGACTGGCTAAGATGGCTAAGAACCTAAGATGAATTATCTCGAGATTTTTCTTGTTAGGTGTAATTTTGAAAATGACTCCTAACAGTGGTTGAACTGCAGGGACAAGATGTTTATCATGGTGAACAAGTACCATCTGACTCTGATCAACTTACTCTGCAGCAGTTGAAAGAAGAGAATCGTGAGTTGAAGAAAATGTATATTGCTATTCTAGAAATTTACTGTCCTTCACGCTGCACATCTTAGTTTCTATATTGAACATAACTAATTGACCCTTCATCCTCCCATGTTTCTGGGTTATAGGTTAGAGAGGAAGGAAGATGGAATTTTAGGGGAAGCAATGCAGGCTCTGCAGTATGAGAAAGACAGGTGTAAATCTCTTGAAACTCAGGTTTGGGCCATTACCATTTATCTTTTAGACATTCGTGCTAGAAAAAACATAAGAGCTTGGTTTGATGCTGGGTATTTTTGTTTATAACAATATATGAACATGGTGTTCTTATTAGTTACATATTTTGTGTTCATCAAAAACCAAGTTTTCAGAAATGCCATTCTGATCAAGGTTTTGTTTTAATAGTTTCTGTTAGAGTTTTCCTAGGTCTTATTGTTTGTTTATAGGTCTATCGTACATTTGATCAGCTCTTACTTGGCTCTCAATTAGTCTTCTCTTTACATGGTCAAACCATCTTAAAGTGAGATGCTATCATCTTTTTCTCAATGGGTGCTACCCAAAGTTTCTCCCCAATACATTATATATTCATCTTTTATTTTTTGTCCCCCGTAACATTCTCATTTTCACAACTCTTATACCTTATACTCTTATTCTCACTTTCCTGACCAACATTCTGCACCATAAAGAATTGCTTGTCTTTTAAGACTGTTCATAAAATTGTCATTTGAGCTTTGAGAGGCACCTTCGGATAAAAAAATAATGCCTAAAGCATTTTTCACTGCGTCCGCCTTTTTTTTTTTTTTGAATTCTATGATTTACTTCTCCCTTAATCTCTTGGTCACTTTTTATGAAAAATCCAAGATAACTAAACCATGCCACTTATGGTAAGGTATGATCCCTCTTTTTCGCTTTCAAGGCTGTGCTAGCGCGAGTTTGTTAAACTTGTTTGGTACCAGAAGCCATGTGACTCCAAAGCTTTGTTTCATACATTTCATTTACCATGTATGGTTGAATTGAATAAGAAACGAGAAAGATGTTGTAAATTCAGTTATAACTAAATTTGAGGACATGGTACTTAATGAATTTATCTAATTTTTAAAATTGCTGTCCTTTTTTAAGCTTAATTGCATATTTATTAAAATTTATTCTCTTCTCTTTATCAGCTCCATGCTGCAGAAAAAAAGATTGAAGATTTGAACAAGGAACAAGAAACTCTAATTGATGTATTCTCTGAAGAGAGGGATCGGCGTGATGCTGAGGAGAAAATTTTGAGAAAGAAGCTTCAGGTCCTGCTCTATTGCCTAATGCCCTCTTCTCTCCTCTAAAAAGAAAATAAGAAGGAAAAAGTGCCATTTTTTTAATAAAAGAAATTCGAAATACAATTATAATATTTTGCCATTTTTTGGATGAGCTTCATTAGATTTGTCATTCTAATGTAGGATGCATCAAATACCATCCAAGAGCTGCTTGACAAGGTAAGGCGGCTTGAAAGGAAGTCTAACAGTGGCAAACTTGAACGATGAGGCCTTATTACTGCATATTCTGTGTGGCTTTTGATTGGTACATCTTCGGGGTATCGGGAGCCTATATTTTTTGGTAGGTTGGTTTGACCTCATAGGAAGTTCCTAACTTGAGATGTAGGATGAGAGCATTTATCATGTATAGTTTCTTGGCTGCCTTCTTATTGATAACTTAATTTTCTGGGCCAATAGAGAGAAACGACTTGTTGACTAATTGAAAAATGTTCTTCATGTATTAAATCAATTATATCTTTTAGTTCTCCAAAACTGTTTATATGGTAAAATTGATGAAGACACCTGAAACAGTTTTGCCAAATTAGAGGAGGAAATTTGGCGAAAGACTGTGTGTGTGTGTGTTGGTTTCCCCAACTGGAAACCAAAGACACCATTTAACCATTTACCATATCGTGCTAATGGCAAAAGAATTTACTTGTAGCGTTTGGTTTAGCACTAACGTAAGTTAATAAAAACACGTGGCTATAGTCTTTTCTAGTTACATTAAGGGTAGGGTGTGTTTGGATAAATAATTTAAGTTTATTCGAAAAGTTTTTTTTTTTTTTTTCAAGTAAGTTAATATTTTATTTTCATAAATTTTTCTAACAAACTTATGAAAGTAAATTAAAAAGAGTTTATGAGAAGATCATAAATTATTTTTTTAAATTATTTATATAAGTTTATTTTTATAAGTTATTCTTATAAGTTTTTTATGAGCTCTTTCAAACGCATCCTAAAATGTTTGAGTTGCTAATAAACAATCTGAGCTTCTGTTTGAAGGTGGTAATGGTATGTTAACTTTTGGGAGGAGCATTAGCTGGGAGTTTCCTTTTAAATTCAGTTGAGGTTTATTCAATATATATATATATATATATATATATGTGGCATAAAATAAAGCATTTTTTTACAAACTGAATCTCTTTTTTATTACACTTGTGAATATGAATGTTTTTACTGAGGGCCTCTTCAATATACCAAAGTGGGAGCGGTGCATCAGTGCACCGTTTACGATGACCAAATTAACTGGGTTGGACCTCTGGACTGGTTTTGGTGGTAAAAGACAGAATTGCCACCCTGAATATTAACCTTAAATCGATTTGGCATCTGTGTTATTAGACGAAGACAAGTTTTCTTTTAATTTTTGTTGAATTGCTGTAAGAGCAAAAATGGTGCTCATATGCATTTGGAAATATGCTTTTGCATTCACTTATTTTTGTACAAGTAGTTTATATACTTTTTTTATTATTGCATTGGATGTTAATGTTCATTTAGCCATTTTGAATTTTTACGTTGAACATTTATGTCGTCACGGGGTTTCATTATTTACATACGCATTTTAAACGTTCTTTTACAAGGAATGCTTCGTGTATGCATGGTGTCATGTTTGGACTTTGGAATACTTGCAGAAATATCATATATACTAATTTTGGGAAGTGTGACTAGATATATATTAAGGGTCTGGTTAATCAGTACCCTAAGAACATTGGTTAAGAATTTAAGAAATAGAAAGATTACATCGGAAATCTAAGTATATTATTTCTCGATATGTTAAATACACAATTTTTTAATGAAAACTTATCTCTTTGAACTCCTTAACCAATGTTCTAAGGACACTGGTTAGCATTCTTCATATATTAATACACTCATTTAAGATTTGATTTCAATCAAAATAATTTATTTAAGAAATTCAGAATAAGAATAGGGATGACAATTTGGACCCTACCCGCTGGATACCAACAAAAAATTTTCATGATGGGTAGGATAAATACCCGCTTTGTGGGTGTGGGGTCGGGTAATTACCCGCAAACAAGAGAAGGTATAGGTGCGGGTACGGGTACTCTAGTACCCACCCGGCCCCGCACCCGCATATATAACTATATATATTTATTTATTTATATTAATATATATAATTATAATTATATATCAAATTTTAAAAATAAAATTAATGTAATCTACGATTTCTTAACTATTTTTCCCTTTCAAACTTAATCACCTACTGACCTAAGCATTAAGCGTAGTCGCTGATGTTCTTTGTGTTATTTTTTTTTCCTTTTTCTTAGTTAAAGTGGGGGTAGTGGGTGCGGATATGGGTACTTAGGTACCCTGTGGGTACGGATAAGGGTACTTAAGTTGTTACCCACGAGGGTACGGGTCCGGATCCGGATATTTTTTTCAAACGCGGATATGAGGACGGATACTATAGTATCCTACCCATTGCCATCCCAAAATGAGAAGAAGAGTTCCCCCACAGTTAGCATCTTTAATGGTAAGTTACCAAACCCATGTGCGTTGGCTCTAACCATGTATAAACAACTCCGAACTTTCTAATTCAATGCTAAAAAACTCAAAAGGAATGTAACAGAAAAGTTATTATCAATTAATGGACATTTTTATCAGTTTTCTGTATAGAAATTTTAAGTGTACTAAAATGTATGTCTTTGTTAAGGTGAAAAGGGTGGGGAAATATTTAATTTTTTTTCTTAATACAAATTTAAGTATTGGATGTTTCTGTTTTTGTTGTATTTGAATACTTGACACGACAGAGATATAGAGACGTAAACCAAAGGAGTGAGTGCAAGAGTGACCAACCATCTTCATTTCCGATAAATTCGGAGAGTAAACCCTATCTCTCTCTCTCTATCGCGACTGCATGGGTATGGGATGGGGATATATATATATATAGGGACGTATGTATTGTATTGTATTGTATATATGAGATGTGATGAATGTCAATGTGGGTTTCCCTTTTTAATTTGTCATTTCTGGCATTTTACAAACTCCTCTGCCAATTTTGTCGCTTCTGCACGCACCCCTTCTCCCACTATTGTTTAGGCATTAGTTTTTAAGATGCTATTCGTTTTACTAATTCATTTTAGTTTAGTTATTTGTGATAGATTCAAATTTTAAAAATTAGATTTGGTGTGTTTTTAGATTGAGTTTTGAGTTATACTTTGAGTCATCATGATATTACATATTTTTTATGTTTTGGTACATAAATTTTTTTTTTGTATATCATGATAATATATTTAAGTTGGTAATATTTGTTTTGAGAGATATATATTACAAAATATATCTTAGTTTCTTACATTCTTAATTTAATTCAAAAAGTTTATACATTTTTATTAACATATTGAGTGAGGCCATGACTTCCTTTTGTTGCCACTCTGTATCTGTAACCCATACTTATCAATAAACCGGTAACTAGGAATGAATACTATAAACTAATGGACCTTTAATCTTTCTTATTTGGCATATCTGATTGTTCACTTCCATGGCATTTTAGGCTTCTGAGTTACACTCGCTTTCGACGGAAATCATGACTTCGATCGTAACCTCGTCCTTATTCTTCCTCGGCGCTCTCGCTTTCGTCGCAGGTGCATTCACAAATACCACAGATTCATTCATATATGCATTTCCATTATGCAGATTCTTCTTTACTCCCTCCGGTCACTATTATAAGCAAAGAAGTCTCAAAATTTTTGATTAAATATATAAGCAAATTTCAGCTACTTCCATCTTAATTAATGACATTGTTCCTAAAATACATTTCATTTAATATTAATTTTAATAAAAATTGAAGTTTTCTATGAAGGTTATTTTAGGTAATACACTTAATTTTTAACAACATTAAATAAGATTAGCCAACTTTCTTCATATTTGTGTTCCATTTAAGTTTTGCTTATAATAGATACCGGATAAGGGAGTATTTATTTACTTCTTTGTCTGTTTGTCTATAATTCCATGATGATACATTCTTCGCGTTGTCTTAACAAAGAGCTGGTATGCATTTTATAAAAAAAAAAAATAGAGTTGGTATGCACTTTCTATTACACTATCAATCAGAAATTATAATATGAATGATTTTTAAGATATCTTAAAATAAGAGTTAAAATATTTTTAATAACATATTAATTTCTGATTGGTTCACAACGCTAGTAGTATATATCTCTTGGATTCTCAAATCCCACATCTCTTGGATTCTCAAATCCCAAAGAATTCACAAAAAATATCTTGCCAATATTTTATCGTTTTTAAATTATAATAAATTAACTTATGTGGTAAGGTATTATTATTGAGAACAAAATGTGATACACCAAAATGAGATTCTATTGCTCACAAGTTAAATGAATAAATGTGTTGCACTGTTGTTGGTTTATTTGTATTTCTTAAGATTTTTTTTGTCTAAACTAAACTATGTAACAATATAGAGATCTTGTGAATCAGCTTCTTTTCCCCGTGTTCGAAAGTTGCTGAAAACCAAATTTTGCCACTGCAAAGAAGTCAGAAAGCTAACGCCTTGCTCTATCCGTTGAGTTTTGCTCTGTTTTCCATTTTGAAACGTAACTTTTTTTTGTAAGGAATTACATAGCCTCAATTGTTTCGTTGCGCGGGCTTGTGTAGGTGGTTGGGTTGTTCATACTTCATACTACACTCTTATGTGAATATAATATTGATGTTACCTTATAACTGTGCAACTTTTTAAGATAACCTTTAGTTTTTATGGCTAGAACATACTTTATACTATTTTTTGAACAACAATAAAATTTGAGTATTAATTAATCACCAAATATCAGAGAATAAATTTGATTTATAAAATTTTTTTTGGAAGTTAAATGAATAATAATTGATTTATTTTGAAATGAAGTTTTTAATAAAAAACTATAATATTAAAATAACTTTCAAAACTTATTTTTTTTATTTCTACAAATAGAAATTCGTTAAAATTATGTAATTTTAATTTCTAGCTAAATTGATTTACATCAAATAGGCAGATTTATATTTTAGTATTTTTTGGCCATTACTTTTTATTTTATTTTAATAAGAACCTTTTTTATAATTTGTTCGTTGCCTTGACGCAGTTAGTGCAATAGCGGATCCTGAGGACAAAATAGGCAAATGCAGCAAGTCAGATATTCAAATAAACCAAGGTTTTAACTTCTCGCAAGGTTTTAAATTCAAGTTGTAATTGCAGTCGCGTTATATTTTTCATCATTGCGTACAATTGTAAGAAGACATAATCGAAATTATAATCATAATACAATTTTTGAGACGGTGACAATCACATCGCCACCTCAATTTTGATAACGGATCTTATTTTAAAACCCTGCTACTCCTCATGGCAAACTTCTTCATGGTGGTATATGCCGCATGCCCTATTACCTTTTTCTTTTGGCACAACACTTCTTTGTTTCTTTATTCACCATTTTTGAGGATTTATTGCAAAAAATGCTTCGTGTGGTGGGCTTACAGGTGTATCTCTTTGTTTTCCGAATTATCTCACCTTGTCCATTTGTATTTCTTAAGATTTTTTTTTTTTTTGTTTAAATTAAACTACTAGTATGTAACAATATATAGATCTTGTGAATCAGCTTATTTTTCCCATGTTCGACAGTTGCTGAAAACCAAATTTTGCCAATACAGAGAAGTTAGAAAGCTAGCTCCATGCTCTATCTGTTGAGTTTTGCTCTGTTTCCATTTTGAAACGTAAGGGCCTGTTTGGTTTGTATTTTCATTTCCTGTTTTCATTTCCTGTTTCTATTTTCTGAAAATTGTTTTCATTTTCAAATTTTGAAAAAATTGAAAACGTGTTTGTTTTGACTTCCTGTTTTCTGTTTTCATTTCCTATTTTCAAAAATTCAGGAATGAAAACACTGAAAATAACTTCTTTTTATTTTCAGATTTGGGTCTAATTCAGGAAATGTTTTCGGTGAAAACATTTTCACTAAACTCAACCAAATGCATTTTCAAGTTCATTTTCTATTTTTATTGAAAATAAAAACAGGAAATGATCAAACCAAATAGGCCCTAACTTTTTTTGGTAAGGAATCACGTAACCTCAATTGTTTGGCTGAATGCACGGGCTTGTGTAGATGGTTGGATTGTCCATACAATCATACTTCATACTACACTCTAATGTGAATATAATTATCATTGATGTTACACTACATAACTGTGCAACTTTTATGGTTAGAATTTATTTTACACTATTTTTTGAACAACAATAAAAGTTGAGTATATTAATTAATCAACAAAAATCATAGAATTAATTTGATTTATAAAAAAAAAAATTTGGAAATTATATAAATAGTAATTGATTTATTTTGAAATGAAGCTTTTAATAAAAAAAAGAAGCTATAATGTTAAAATAATTTCCAAATCTTCTTTTATTTTTAAATTTCTACAAATACAATTTTGTTAAAGTTAATTAAATTTAAATTCTAGTTAAATTGATTTACATCAAATAGGGAGATTCATAGTTTAATATTTTTGGGCCTTAATTTTTTTAATAAGAATTTAAATTGTTATGCATTGTCAACGTAAATTTTTTTATACTATACGTCAAGTAATCACAAATTGTGAGTGACTTTTAAGATAGTTAGAATAAGAGTTAAACATTTTTAATAATTTTAAAATTTATGATTGGTTGATGGTATAAAAAATCTTTAGTGTATACAATTTAAATTGAAGAACTTATTTAATAATTTGTTCATTGCCTTGACATAGGTAGTGCAATAGCGGATTCTGATGATAGAATGGAGGTGGACAGATGCAGCAAGTCAGATATTCAAATAAACCAAGGCCCTGCAACTCCACTCCCTAGTGGCATTCCCACCTACCTAGTTGAGATCAGTAATACGTGTCGTAATGGGTGCAAACCCTCCAACATTCACCTTAACTGTTGCTTGTTCAGTTCTGCAACCCTTATCAATCCAAAAATCTTCAAGCGCCTCCGCTACAATGACTGCCTCGTAAATGATGGGAGGCCTTTGCAAAATGGTGGCACTATTTCCTTTAAATATGCCAATACATTCACCTATCCACTCTCAGTTTCCTCTTTGGTCTGCATTTGAATTTGACCCCTCCAAAACTGATTCATCGACAAATAATAATATCAACCATGTGGCACCTCACGGGGAGAAATTTTCAGAACCATGTCATGCTGAATAACTTAATTAGGTTTTGGATAAATAATTTTTGACATGTGTATACAAAAGTAGTAACTATATAAATATATGGTATATGGTGGCTGTCACTAAGATGTGAAGGCGAAGGAATTTTGAAATTTGATTAGAGGAATGCATAAAGTTATAGATAGTAGAGTTTCAGATCAAATTGCTTATAATTATCTGTTTGCCTATTTTTGTTTCCATGGCACGGTAGGTTATTTCCCATTTGTGTACACTCATTAGTAAATACGTACAAGCATTAAGTATCACCATTTACCGAATCGTGATAATCGAAAAATAATTTACTTGTAGCATTTGGTGTAGCACTAACGTAAATTTTAAAAAAAAAAAAACACATGGTTATCGTCTTACCCAATTACAGAAAAATGGCTGAGATGCGAATAAACAATTAATTTCTTCAAAAAAAATTCTCACATGGTTGTGTTACTTTTAAGTATTTGCTTCCTTTGAATGTGGGTAATGGTAATGGTTATGGTCTTTGTGAGATTGGTGTCTACACCCTGCCTTCTATATTAAAAACTAGTAAAGTAATATTGTTGGTGTTCTGTTAGGCTGGAAGTAGCTAGGCCTCTGTATGATGGTAGCTGGTATGTAAAAATGGGGTGTTTGAATTTGTTTGGTTGGCTGAATGTAGATTAGAAGAACTAAGTTGCATATGTATCCTGATATGTTCTGCAAGTATATATATGTTGCGCACAGTGTTGCAATAGACCTTTAGAGATGAGGATGCAATTGGTTTTCTGATTTGGGTGCTTCTCGCTTGCACCTTTCAAAAAGAGAAATGTCTTTTTAACATCTAAAGTCCTTTTGATTTTGGGTATATTTTTTAGATGCATGAATACTTAAGAAGATAAAAAGTGAGCAAGAAATAGAAATAAAACACATACGGTATCCAAATTTTGATGTTCAAATAACACAACTTTTTCAAAAAATGGTGCATGGTGCACCATTTTGACCACACCCTTCCCTACCAATAGAAATGGCCCCATGGCACCAAGTTAAGTTTTTTGCTCTTATACCCGGTCAAAGCTAATAAAAATTTATGTATTTGCATTATATGCTTTTGGTATTTGCATTTTGGTCCTTTGTATACACAAATCTCCAAAAGTGAAATCCATAAATCTCTAATTCTTACTGTCATCGTCCATTTCCTTCCCTCGGCATCTATATGTTAATATCCCCTTCTCCATTTCATCTTCCGTCCTACTTCTTCGTTTGTCGTTTTCGATTGCTACCCTGCTTTGGTTTGGCGAGGTCAAGAGTGGAGGTCTCCATTGATGTGTGTCCCGTTCCACTTGTAGAAGTACATGGTCTCTCTACTATTCTCTCTCTCATATCCAAAAGTTTATGTTTTTCTACTCCCGTTTTTCCTTTCTAACCTGCTTCTTCAATTTCCCACTTTCAAAAAAATTATTTTGCTTTGAAATCCCCCTTTTTCATGCCTCTATGTATTCATTCCTTCTATGGACAATAGTGATTATCGCAATAGGAGATTCTCCAAGGTTACTTTTTTCCACTAATTCTTATCTCAACGCCTTTCAAAATTGGAATAAAAAAAAGACCAAAACAGACACTCGACAAATGGTGCACAGTCGTAGACCATGGTCGTCGGAATGAAAAACCTACAAAAAGTCAGCTAATTTTTTTATAACACCAAAAAATTATGTCCGATGCAAACTTCTAAAGCAAACTTCTTTAATTATGTCCAAATACAAATGAGGAATACATGCAAATACAATAAAAAAAAAAAAAAAAGAAGGTCAATGCAAATATTGAAAACTCTTTATACGTATGACCAAATGGAACACAAAAAACAAAGACAGTCCAGGTGTACAAAAATGAGCTTTCTCATTGGTTCCCAAAAATAAGTGTAAGCTTGCACCATTTTCAGAAAGGTGTAACATAGACAAACCCTGGTAAAAGAGTATCTGTACTTTTGTAAGAGCATCTCTGATGCTAAATATTTAAGCAATTCACTTTTGGTGTTGGTTATTCAAGTAAGTGAACCTCACTATGTCACATCATATTTAAGCAACCTCCTACATTTTACTCCTATGGTACATACAATAAGCAACCTTAAGTTATGTGACCCATTTTTTTATATTTTTTTTATTTACAATTTATTATTATTGTTTTTTTAATCAAAGCACTTTATTATTTATTATTTATTTATTTTTATCTTTTGCCATGAATTATCAAATTCAAAATGTCAAAATCTGTCGCTCAAGTATGAAAGGCTACATACTTAATTTATTTTCACCCTTTAAATTAATACACAAAAAAAATTAAAGGACATCAACTTAAACATAATTCCACGTATTGCATGAGTATTTTTCTCCTGCCTCCCTCACTTGGTGAAGAGATTGAACGTATGCAGTGGTGAATCAAGGACCCTGAGTCAGTGAGGACAATTTATTTTAAAAAATAATAATAATTATTAGGAAAAAATGCATACACCTAAACTGTAGCCCGATTGCAAATAGGCACTTTTAACTACTTTTTTGTCTCAATTAGTCTTTAAACTCCTACTATATGTAAAATTAGATCTTTTGTTAACTCTCAGTTAGACCACTAATGATAAATAAATTTAACTGTTCATTTCGCTTAAATCTAAATCATTAATTGCAGTTTTTTATTTTTTTAAAAAGAAATTAAGAACAAACAACTGTTTCCCTTGGTGCCCTCGAGGCTTTGTTCTTAATTTCTTTTTGTAAAAAAAGGATAAAAGAAAAATGCAATCAACAATTTAGATTTAAGCAAAATGAACAGTTGAATTTATTCATCATTAGTGATTAACTGATTTAACAGAAGGATTGATTTTACTGATAGTATCAGTTTAAGGACTAATTAAGACGGAAAAAAATTTGAAGGGTTGATTTTACTAATAATACAAGTTCAAGGACTAATTGGTAAGAAAAAATAATCAAAGGCACCTATTTGCAAACAAGCTAAAGTTTAGGGAGGTGTATGCATTTTTCCCTAATTATTATCATACTTATGAAAATAAAGATATAAATGTTAAAATCATAAATTTTAATATATCTAATCAAATAAATTATTTTATATATGTTTTGAAATTGTTGAATAATTAGCTCATTGTCCATTCCATTGAACACATCTCTCTTAATTTAGGTCACTAACGTAAAAAAAGAGAAGAAAGAGCAGGTCAAGAGCACGAAAGTGGGTAAGAATATATAAAATTGGGGGGGGGGGGGATAAAATAAAAAAAACTCAATGTATTAAATATAATTTTATACAACTTTGTGGGTGCATGTGCACACCCTCATATTAGTTTAGGTCCGCCACTGAACGTATATATGATGAATTATTTTTTGTGGGGTTCGAAGAGGAGAGGTAACCGTGGTATTAATTGGTTGAAGTGGGACAAAATGACAGTTAGCGCGCCAGGATTTTGGTGGCCTCGGGTTCAGAAACTTGACAATGCTAGGGAAATAAGGTTGGAGGTGAATCTCTAACTCGGAAGCTATGTGTTCAAGACTCTTCAAAGCTAAATACTTTCCAAGAGTTCAGTTCTTGGATGCGATGCTTGGTCATAATCTAAGCTTTTCATGATGTAGCATCTGGAATTCTCGGGTTGGGTTGAAAAAGGGCTTAAGGGGGAGAATTGGTGATGGTCACAAAATAAATATTTGCAATGAGCCTTGGGTTTCGGATGGACAATCTCTTTTGTTCCCTCCCAATGTGCCTGATCCACATTATAACTTCACAGTGCATGACTTGTTCTTTCTGGGTTCGAAAACGTGGAACATGCACTTAGTGGGGTCTTTGTTTCATCCGCGGGATGTGGGAGGCATTCTTGCTACTCCCTAGGTCCAAAGTGTAGTGGAGGATAAGCTCATCTGGAAATTTAGTAAGGATGGGTGTTAATCTGTTAAATCAAGATATCGGGCTCTCATGGATAGTATCTCAGCTACTAATCAATTAAAGGTGGGTGGAGATTGGCGAAGGTTGCGAAAATTGCAGGACCCTCAAAAATTAAAATGTTTGCTTGGTGTGCTTGTAGAGATGTGCTTCCCACTAGGATGAAGCTTCTGGGTCGTGGAGTGAGTTATCCTACAAGCTATTTGTTATGTAATGGTGCAATTGAAAACTGTTGGCATATTTTTTTCAGCTGCCCCACAAACCATGCTTGCTTGACACAGGTAAATTTATGGCACATTATTGATCCCTTGATGGATCAAGTGGAAAGCTTTGCTGATTTATTTTTTGCCGTGATTACAAAGCTTGATACTCATGATAGCAACTTGTTTGTTATGATTCTCTGGAGTATCTAGCATAGAAGAAATAGCAAGCTTTGGGAAGATGGCGCTGAGGATTCCAGCTAGGTGGTTTGGCGCGCTAATGATTCACTTGCAAAGTGGGAGTGGGCTCGCAGGAAGAGACCTTGCACGAAGGATCAGGTGCAACCTAATGCTAATGGTTGTACATGGTCTCCCCAAGATGATGGTATTAAGGCCGTGTACAGGAATTTTGGGGTCTAAGACGAAAATTTTAAAGAGATTTAATATCATATAAATTATCAATTTTTTATATTGACCTTCTAGCTTTTTGAGCTGCGAAATCATTTATCAAAGTCTTATAATCAAGCAATTCTAACATTTCCCTCTCAATAGATAAGATGGCTAATCCATTCAATTTGTCTTGTAACATTGTTGATTTCAGATATGATTTAAGCAATTTTAATTTTGAAAAACTTCTTTCAGCAGTAGCAATCATTACAGGTATTGTCAATAATATTCTATAGACAATACATACATTTGGAAAAGAATCTAATATTTTGATATAACTTAATACTTCTATTGAAGTGTTAATTTCTTCTGTTAACACTTCTCTCAATATTTTTAGTTCTGAAAATAAATCAAAACCATCAGAATATTCATTAAATCATAAAAACTTTTCAAGATTAATACAATATTTTTTCAATTCATCCTCATCTAAAGCTTCAAATTTTTAGAAATCAAATAAAACGGCTACTATTTAATGTGCACCACTTACGGGTTGTAAACTAACTACTATACTAAACCATCTATCTATATAGTAGTATGTACTAAAAAAAATGTTTGGGGGCCTAAGGCAGTGGCCTTCTTGGCCTTGCTTACTACACGGCCTTGGATGGTATGCTCAAGTGTAATGTTGATGCATCATTTTTTGTTGACCAAAATGTTACGGGCTGGAGCATGTGCTTACGGGACCATGGGGGCAGTTTTAGGGAAGCTAGGTCGATGTGGATAAAACCTACCGTGGACATTTGTGTAGGTGAAGCTCTTACTCTCCTCAATGCAATTAAATGGTTGATTGATAAAGGTGTGGCTAGAGTTGTTATTGAAACTGATTGCAAGAGTGTGGTGGATGAGCTCTCCAAGAGAAGGATAACTACATAGAATTTCGGGTTATTGTGGGTCAACGCAAAAATCTTCTTTCTCTACAAACTCAATCTTTCATGTTAAGTTTATTAGGAGACAAGCAAACATGATGGCTCATGTGTTAGCTAAAACAGCCTTGTTAACAGCTAGTCCCTGAGATTTTTTCAGTATCTCTATATGTATTGAAGACATTATAATGAATGAAATTCCTTATGCTTGTTTCTTTAAAAAAAAAATCAACTTAAACATTATGATCCAACAGTAATAATCGCATGCATGTGTGTTAGAAGGACATCAACAGCAATAAATCTATCTAAAAATTGAATATTGAGACTGAGAGAGCAGTATTCATCTCCTTTGGTCTGATGGCCCTTAATCTAAAAGAAGACTCTACAAAATTAGTTCATGATCTCTTCTTTCTTTCACAAACGAACATCTTTCTTGCTCTTCTTTGTCCCTCAGTCTCTCTTGTTCTCTCACCCCTCGCTTCACGGACCCATTATTCACACCAGGCGGAGGTGCGACCATACGAGATCCAGGCGAAGGTGTAGCTGAACGAGGGATGGGGTTTTTTCACTTCTGATCAAGAGTTGTATGATTTTTTTCTGCTGTGTTTTTGGATGTACCAAGTTATCTTGGTTCCATCACCGTTTTCCCCCCTCTGCTTTCCTCGGATTCTGGTTCAGTTGGTTGACATTTTGCAAGAAATTCATTTTTTTATTGCTAAGCAACTGTTCCTTGTAATCCTTATACAAGATGCTTAATTTTAAGGAACCGATCCTGCCATATAGATTTGTTCCAATGGATAAAAAAGTTAAAGGAACGGTTTCGTAGTTTTAAAAGCCTCCCTAAGCAACTACATTGGAGTTGCTTTAATAATTCCTCTTGTACTCTTGTTAATGATATTTTTGCATTTTGAAAAAAAAAAAAAACTTTTGGGAGGAGCATCTGGTAGGAGTTTCCTTTTCAATCAATTGAGGTTTATTCAATATATCAAGTTGTATTAATAGAGAAGCGCTAGTAACACAATTTCTAACATTCTTTTTCCAATACACTTTTTCCTATCAGTTGAAATTCATATGGGTCCTACAAAATTTAAGTGCGACCCACATGAATTTCAACCAATAGAAAAGAGTGTGTTAGAAAGAGAATGTTAGAGAGTGTGTTGCTAGCATTTCTCTAATATATATGGCATAAATAAAGCGTATTTTTTTACAAACGGAGTTTCTTGTGTATTAAGCCTTAAAATATATGAAAAATCAGGTGAAGTTAAATTTAGAGTTGTCAAAGTAGGTTAATCCGACTCACTCAGGTTGGCCCGCCACGAGTTGATAAAAAAGTGAGCCAACTCAACCTGACACATTTTTGGTGAGCCAAGAAATAGTAATCCGATTGAATACCCATCTCGGATTGGTAGATTGAACAGGTTGACTCACTTAAAATCTAAAAAAAAAATAAAAATTCACAAAAGATTTTAAAAAAAATAGGATTTTTTTTTTTAGAAAAAATGACACAAACACAGAAGAATGAAAAAAAATACAGAAAACAATGAAAAATACAGAAAAAACCACAAAAATAATGGCCCTTTTGGTTTTTGCACTGACATCATACAATTAATAGAAGGGAAAAAATGTGGGTCCACCCGATCCAATCCGACTCAAAATTGTTTAACCCGCGGATTAAGCTAATGAGCTAAGTTATTTTGACCTATGATAAAAGTAAGCCTGATTTTTTTTCAACCTAACCTACTAGCAGTGAGCCGAATTGGCTTACGGGTCAGGACCCATTTTAATAGCTCTACTTATGAATAACTCTACTTATGAATATGGATGTTTTTCCTAAGGCCCCTCGTTATTACACTGAAGTGGTAACCTATTAAGTGGAGATTGAAATTGATGCTTCAAGTATTGGCGATGATTCAACTGTAAGTTCACATTCGCAACCTATGTGTTTTATCTGATTTGCTTCTTTAATCTTTTACAAAACATATGTTGGTAATTAATTTTTTGATTTTATAGATTGAGTTTGACCAATTTGAATTGAAAGATTACTCAGTCGATATACTGAGCATCAAACACGTGAGCCTATGTTATAATAGTTATCTTTGCTTGCGGACGTAAGCTATAACCTGAATCACAATAATGCTTATATTTTTGCTTTATTTGTACTATTTTTTAACAATTATTATATTCTATCAATTTAACTTGATTTAGAAATTGAATTTTTTTATTTAAATTTTTCGTTATAAAAATTGATATTTGAATTGATTTATAAATTATTTTCTTATGTTTCAAACTTATTATATTTTAACCCTTGCGAAAGACAGTTAAATGTAAATAGTAAATCTAAAATAATCTAATTACCTCACATCAAATTAAAGTTTAATTTTTTTTAATGAATTTGATCGAATTTTCAAATAAAAAAAATAAATTCATAGAATTTTAAGAATTGAGTTATTTTCTATTTTTAATATTTTAAATACAATGTTTAATTTATAAATAATTTTTTTTGTTAATATTTGACATTCTAAACACACTTAAACTGACTGTAAAAAAACTGAGATAAAAATTTCTATTATTTTTTTTGGTTACAAAAATTTCTATTAATTGATAATAACTTTTCTGTTACATTTTTTTTTTTTGGTTATTTAGCATTTAATTAAAAGTTTCGGAGTTGTTTATTATAGATAGGGAATTAATCATGGTTAGAGCCAAACGCACGTCGGTTTGTTGGCTACCGATAACTCCTTTTCTTCTAACACTTTTTAAAAATATTCTTGTATGCATTATTAGTGTAAAGATTTTTACACTAACAGTCAATCAGAAATTAACATATCATTAAAAATATTTGATTCTTATTCTTACTTCCTTAAAAATCACTTATACAATGATTTCTGATTAATTGACGGTATAAAAAACATTTACACTGACAGTGAATATCAATTAAACTTTTTTTTCCTTATTCTTTAATTGTAATTTGTAAACCCAATTGTTCAACGCAATATTTTTTTAGTTAAATTGATTCAGCATACTAATTTGTATATCTTTATTAAGGTGAAAAGGGTGGGGAATTTTTTTTCTTAATACAGATTTAAGTATTGGACGTTTCTGTTTTTGTTGTATTTAAATACCGACAGAAACAAAGAATTAGACCAAAAAGGAGAGAATACAAGGGAGACCTACCATCTTCATTTCCGATAGATTCATAGAGTAAACCCTCTTTCTCTCTTTATCGCAACTGCATGGGTATGAGATGGGAATGGGGACGTATGTATTGCTATTGTATATCATGTGATGAATGTGGGTTTACCTTTTTGTCATTTCTGGTTTTTTGCAAATTTCTATGCCAATTTTGTTACTCTGCACGCACTCCTTGTTCTTCTTGCTGTCCTACTTCCCACTATTGTTAGCCTAAAATTAATTGTGATAGATTTAAATTTTAAAAATTAAATTTAATGCGTTTTAAGATTGAGTATGGAATTATAATTTGAGTCATCTTAATACATTATGATATTGCATACTTTTTTTAAAATTGTATACATTGTTTAAAATTAAGTGTAAGTAATGAAAATTTTTGATTTACTTATTGGGCTGGACTAGTTCTTCTTGTATTAATCTATAGTACTTGACTTAGAGTTTTAGACTACTAATATAAATAAATAGGAGTGGTAGAGTACATTTCCATGCCCATGAAATATATTGTTAATTATCCCATTTCCTCCTTTTGTGACCTGATTCCACTGCTGAGTCACGAACTCCTTTTGTTTGGTTTTCCTCTCCCGTCTTATCTTTGTCCAGTGACTATCTTCTTGTTGGTAGTGCACCAACTCTGCATGGGATGCTATATATATTCTTGCCTCTGTCTGCCTCTAATCCTCTATATTTGGCTCCAAGTACTTCTTCTATTTGTCTCGAATTAGCTTATTCCTTCATGGATTGGCTCATTCCTTATTTGAAGGTAACTTAAACATCTAAAGTTATAATTGATTACAGCAGCAATGCAAGAGATTATTTCTTGACAAAATATGTTAAATGGTAAACCGGGAAATCTGAATGAATATTATACAATAATATATATATATTGAACGTATAATCTTCCTTATTTGGCATATCTAATTGTTCACTTCCATGGCATTTTAGGCTTCTGATCAGCCACACTAGCTAGCTGCCTTGTTCGATGGAAATGATGGCTTCGATCGTAACCTCCTCCTTATTATTCTTCCTTGGTACTCTCGCTCTTCTTGCAGGTGATTTTTTTTTTAGCAAAATAACACACATTCATTCATATACACATTTTCATTATACAGAGGACTCTTTATAAATTTACTTCTTTGTCTGTTTGTCTATAATTCCAAGATGATTCTTGTGTTGTCTTAACAAATACTACTGAATTCACAACCATTCCATTATGCAAATTACTCTATTTCTTTGTTGTGGTTAGGTCGCTTTTGCATTTTTTTTAAAGATATTTTTTTGAAAATTCACAAAAAACAGGGTTTACAGCAAGCCGACAACACACTCCCTACTTCTCAAGGTTTTAACTTCTCGCAAGGTTTTAAATTCAAGTTGTAATTGCAGTCGCGTTATATTTTTCATCATTGCGTATAATTGTAAGAAGATATAATCGAAATTATAATCATAATACAATTTTTGAGACGGTGACAATCACATCGCCACCTCAATTTTGATAACGGATCTTATTTTAAAACCCTGCTACTCCTCATTGCAAACTTCTTCATGGTGGTATATGCCGCATGCCCTATTACCTTTTTCTTTTGGCACAACACTTCTTTGTTTCTTTATTCACCATTTTTGAGGATTTATTGCAAAAAATGCTTCGTGTGGTGGGCTTACAGGTGTATCTCTTTGTTTTCCGAATTATCTCACCTTGTCCATTTGTATTTCTTAAGATTTTTTTTTTTTTTTGTTTAAATTAAACTACTAGTATGTAACAATATATAGATCTTTTGAATCAGCTTATTTTTCCCATGTTCGACAGTTGCTGAAAACCAAATTTTGCCAATACAGAGAAGTTAGAAAGCTAGCTCCATGCTCTATCTGTTGAGTTTTGCTCTGTTTCCATTTTGAAACGTAAGGGCCTGTTTGGTTTGTATTTTCATTTCCTGTTTCTATTTTCTGAAAATTGTTTTCATTTTCAAATTTTGAAAAAATTGAAAACGTGTTTGTTTTGACTTCCTGTTTTCTGTTTTCATTTCCTATTTTCAAAAATTCAGGAATGAAAACACTGAAAATAACTTCTTTTTATTTTCAGATTTGGGTCTAATTCAGGAAATGTTTTCGGTGAAAACATTTTCACTAAACTCAACCAAATGCATTTTCAAGTTCATTTTCTATTTTTATTGAAAATGAAAACAGGAAATGATCAAACCAAATAGGCCCTAACTTTTTTTGGTAAGGAATCACGTAACCTCAATTGTTTGGCTGAATGCACGGGCTTGTGTAGATGGTTGGATTGTCCATACAATCATACTTCATACTACACTCTAATGTGAATATAATTATCATTGATGTTACACTACATAACTGTGCAACTTTTATGGTTAGAATTTATTTTACACTATTTTTTGAACAACAATAAAAGTTGAGTATATTAATTAATCAACAAAAATCATAGAATTAATTTGATTTATAAAAAAAAAAATTGGAAATTATATAAATAGTAATTGATTTATTTTGAAATGAAGCTTTTAATAAAAAAAAGAAGCTATAATGTTAAAATAATTTCCAAATCTTCTTTTATTTTTAAATTTCTACAAATACAATTTTGTTAAAGTTAATTAAATTTAAATTCTAGTTAAATTGATTTACATCAAATAGGGAGATTCATAGTTTAATATTTTTGGGTCTTAATTTTTTTAATAAGAATTTAAATTGTTATGCATTGTCAACGTAAATTTTTTTATACTATACGTCAAGTAATCACAAATTGTGAGTGACTTTTAAGATAGTTAGAATAAGAGTTAAACATTTTTAATAATTTTAAAATTTATGATTGGTTGATGGTATAAAAAATCTTTAGTGTATACAATTTAAATTGAAAAACTTATTTAATAATTTGTTCATTGCCTTGACATAGGTAGTGCAATAGCGGATTCTGATGATAGAATGGAGGTGGACAGATGCAGCAAGTCAGATATTCAAATAAACCAAGGTCCTGCAACTCCACTCCCTAGTGGCATTCCCACCTACCTAGTTGAGATCAGTAATACGTGTCGTAATGGGTGCAAACCCTCCAACATTCACCTTAACTGTGGCTTGTTCAGTTCTGCAACCCTTATCAATCCAAAAATCTTCAAGCGCCTCCGCTACAATGACTGCCTCGTAAATGATGGGAGGCCTTTGCAAAATGGTGGCACTATTTCCTTTAAATATGCCAATACATTCACCTATCCGCTCTCAGTTTCCTCTTTGGTCTGCATTTGAATTTGACCCCTCCAAAACTGATTCAACGACAAATAATAATCATATCAACTATTTGACACCTCACGCGAAGAAATGTTCAAAACCATGTCATGCTGAATAACTTAATTAGGTTTTGGATAAATAATTTTTGACATGTATAAATAAACATGTATAATCATATAAATAAATAGTAACTATATAGGTATATGGTATATGCTGTCTATCACTTAGATGTGAAGGCGACGATGACATTTTGAAATTTGATTGGAGAAACGCATAAAGTTATTGATAGCAGAGTTTCAGATCAAATTGCTTTATCTGTAACATTCCTTTTGCTTATTTCTCATTCGTGTACATTCATTAGTAGATCCGTGCAAGCATTAATTATGGTCTTTTCCACAACCTTAATTGCAAAAACGGCTAAATTCGTCTTCATTCTCTGATGTTGAGTTCATTGAATTACTTGCCAGTCGGGAGTTGCAACCATTGATCTATCGGTACCGTGCGACACTAGAATCCCATCATAAGTACTCGTTTGATGGTCAGGATATGATAAGACGGATAGGATATGAAAGCTAGATAAGGATATGATATGATATGAGCTGGATACGCTCTTATCCTATCCAATGTTTGATGTGCATCAGATAATGATAGGTTATGATATAAAATATTAAAAAATTAGAATATTATCTTTATATCAAAATTGCCTTTTTTAAAAAATAAATTTTAATATTATTTGATTTTTTTATACATTTAAATTAAAAAATATAATTTTTTTATAATATATTTTTGCCTTTTTAATTATACATTAATCCATTTTTTAAATTATAAAAAATTAACTTGTGATATTTATTTATTTTTCACTTTTTATAAAAATTGGTAATTAAACCACATATTTTAATTAGTAATAAGGTTAACTAATTAAGTTTGAAACCATAAGTAAATAATAACAATATTAAAGGTAAGGGATAAATGAGAAAACATTTTCTTATCCTATCATGTTGGTTCTAACCAAGCTCCTCCCTCAGGATAGAATTATAACTAAGTAACAGGATAGGATAAGTTAACAGGATAAACTTATCCTATTCTGTTGGTTCACCAAACTACAGATTAAAGCAGAATTATCATATCCTGTCTCCCTTATCGTGACCACCAATGGGGCCCTAAATGTCTACTAGAAACCACCAATTTAATTTTAATACAAAAATGTTACTATTACACTTTCTAGTGAAAGATGAGTTTATCCTTCGTTTTTTATATCTGCCTTTTATGGCAAAAGAGAGAGAAATTCCCATTTTCCTTTTCTCTCTGTTTTTGTCCCCAAAAAAGGAAGCGTAAAATTTCAAATAGGAAAATAACATTGTTATTTTGATTTAATTCGTGATAAATTTTTATGTTTTGTCACTAGCATAGCAATATTTCTAAGTTTATGTCTATTTGACGAAAATAGTTGAGAAACTAACACTTATAGTGGATAAGTTAATTTTTAGTTGATAATCGAAAAACTAGCTGATTAAATTTGAAACGTTTGATAAAATTAGTTATTGAACTAGATCATAAATGTATAATAACATGTTTATATGATTTTTATATAAATTATTTTTAAATTCTAATTAAACCTTTATAATTAGAATCTCATTTTTTAATTTTTTTTAAATATTTTTTAATAATTTTATTAAAAAATATAAATGAAATAACATGTTTATATGAATTTGTTATATATATTTTATTTTATGAGGTAGTGGTCGAATAAAATATGAATTTCATTAAAATAATCAGAATAAAAAAAAATAATTAGCTAAATAAAATAGCTTATAAAAAAAGGTAGTTTCTAAGGCTAAATAAAATAGCTTATAAAAAAAGGTAGTTTCTAAGGCAAGAGAGCAAACAAGTCCCTCACCCATGTATTACCTGTGAACATGTAAACAACAAGTTTTTATTTATTTATTTTAAATTTGTTTTAAATTCATAAAACTCAAGTTTACCCCTGTCCTCCACCACCATCTCCATTCCTTGTATCACCGTCCCCTTGCTTCTTTCACAACCACCGTCGAACGTTCGTCGTTCCTGCAACCTTCGCGCGTGGCCATCATGTCAGAAACCACCACAAACAGCCATGGCTTCAACGGACCGACCAAACGAGATCGGCACCAGATCTGACCCACGCATCCAGCCGCCCACCTAACCAGATCCACCATGTTGCTTAGACTCTACTCATCGCAGTACCACCTTCGTCAATACCACTGTCATCGTTGTCGTCATCTTCTTAACCAAGTATTGACCTTTTTTTTTTTTGTTGGGTTGTTTCATGTTGTTTTCTGCGATTGTTGGGTTAGGGTGGCAGTGAAGGTGGGGGATGGGGAGTAGGTGAAGGGTTGCTGGAGGAAGGTGGGTGGGATGAGGGTTAGGGAAAAAGGGCAAAATTGCCACTTTATTTTTTGTTGGTGCCCTATTGAGCCATTAACCAGTTTTAATCTAAACCCTTTGATGATTATATTATTAAATCTAACGATTGAAATCAGTGGTACATGGGTGAAGGACTTGTTTAAGCCTAGTCAAATTAAGTGGTACATGGGTGAAGGACTTGTTTAAGCCTAGTCAAATTAAGGCTTAATTGTATTTTTGGTCCACCAGGTATTATAATTGTGCAATTTTAGCCCCTCAGATTTTAATTGCGTCAATTGGGTCCCCCAAGTATCACAATTGTGCAATTTTGGTCCACATGTTTCAATTGCGCCAATTAAGTCCCCCATATATCACAATTGTGCAATTTTGATCACCCAAATATCGCGATAGTACAACTTTTAACGTCACTAGCCTACGTGGCTCATGTGGGCCAGATTTAATATTTAATGAGGTCAACTTGTTACGAGTATTCTTATGTGACATTATTGACATATCATACACTTTAATGGTCAAATGCACATCACTAAATGCCACAGAAATGACACATAAGTTGCCAAACCGACTTTACTAAGTGCAAATCAGTTCAACATATGCTTCGTATGCTATTGACATTAAAAATTGCACAAGCGTGATATCTGAAAGACCCAATGGACATAATTAAAACCTAATAGATCAAAATTACACAATCGTGATATTTGAGGAACCCAATTGACGCAATTAAAATTAGAAGGACTAAAATTACACAATCGTGATACCAAGAAGATCAAAACTGCAACTAAGCCTTTTAATTTTTAAAGTGTAACTTTGTGTAACTGTTCCTTCTTCATAGTTCACATTTCCATCATGATCTGAACTCGACGATTCATCCCGGGCCTGGTAATTAAACAAATTGAAGTATGTATGTGTAGATGAATAATAATAAGGAGTACACACTGGATTATCCGTGTCGTGATAAAAATGCCCGGATCGTGATCTGAATTTGAGGATCCATCCTGGGCCTAGTAATTAAACAAGTTGAAGTATGTCCCATGTCCATGATAAAGAATGCCGGCACTGCTCAAGTGCTTTGGCACTCTCAGAGGCATATGATATCACGCACCTCATGGAAATAAGAAATGAAAACGTAATGAACAATGGTAGCAATCAGTGGTTACAATGTCATCGACCCTTTAGACCTTGTAATAAAAGAATGACATGATCTTCGGATGTCACCGTCAACACAAACTTTTCTATGAATATATAATTGCCCGTATACGTACTTTACACAGTAATGCTGCAAATACAAGGGTTTGTTCAGCAGATGATTTCTGTAGTTTACGAGTGATTGATGAATTAATGATGAGCACCTCCAACTCAATGAACTGTCTTCACAATATGGAACAAGAGCAGACAACCTTAGGTGAATCATCAATCTTCTTTTCTGTTCAAGAAAAGAGAAATGCAAATATCAAACTGTATTATTTTATTTCTTCAACCTTCAAATCTAAGGTACAGCACGATTCGTGCAAAAAAAAAGTCTTCCAAGCCCATAATATGCTTCATATTGATCTATTTGATGGGCAACTCTACTGCTGTAATCTAACCCAAGTATCTCTTTCAGGGATTACCCTCTACCACACAACTGAATTACAGCGTGGGAGCACCCACCTCGCGGGTTTGAATGCCAAGTGTGGCAGTGTCCTACCATCCCCATATGACGTAACCAAACAAAGGGGAAATCAAATTCTAACAATGAACCTAAAATACTCTGTTGCCCAGCTAGTGAAGTATTGTTCATGTTGATTTCACATTTAGACAAGTCATTAAATGGAAAAATTCTTGTATAGACATAGTCAACATAACTTGTGTAGAATAAGCAAATAAATAATATATAACATAAACATAATCATTTTATATTAAATACTTTAAATTATTGTCTGCAATAATTTTATATTTAAAATGATGATATATGGATTACTTATTGGCTTAGTCTCCAAAACTTGTGCAGACCAAGAATTTCCTTTAAATGGAACCTGAGAAAAACCTAAAACCAGTGCTCGCCAAAAACCAGTTAGATGAGATGAGAAAAAAAGATGTCAAATGCCTGTCAGATACAACTTACAAGCTGTATATTACTTTTGGTTTCCAATGTCATTTATGAAATGTTTATTCAATTACTCAAAGTAATGGGATGGTAAATTTGATGTAAAAAAGTGGTGGGGAGACTTGTTTTCTCCAGGAAAAGGCTGGCTGCTTACTCAGTTCATCTACAAGTTCCCAGATTGGTTTTCTGCCATTTCTACCTTATCTATTTCAACAAGTGACTTGAATGCTCCACCGGAATCTTAAGTCACTGTACTATTGCATATTAGCAAGCCAATATGTCAACATGCAGATCTATCTGCTAACACATGGAGGTTGGTTCTGATGTGATCATGTGAGCTTCCGTTAATTATAATACCATATAATAAAAATGGCAATAACCTCTAAAAAATGCTGACAATCTAAGTTTCAAAGTCACTAAAAAAATGTGATGTATTCCTTATAGAAAGAAGTCCATGGGAACTTACCAGCTTTAGTTTTTGCTAGAGATGGCTGTACAACAACATGCATTATTATAACTCCCCCTCCACTCTCACCAAATGGTGCTTTACACTGACCAACAGTCTTGTTGTTTTCCAAGATTTTACCAGAACTAATCAATTTCACTTCATTTGCTGCCTTTGGCATCACAGTTTTACCTACATTAGGGGATAAAACAAGTAAAATGGAAGAACACGGGAGAAGCAGAGCCATGCCCTCTCCTTAATAAGTTGTAAAAAGGAATCCAAAGAAGCTACACGAATAATCATCATTTCAAGTTGAATGAATCGGTAAATGCTTCAATTCTGCAACAGAGTAAACAATCACCACAAGGCCATAAAATATAATAGTCCATACCAACTTAACGACAATGATAATCATGTTTAACCTCCTCTCCAGATAAGAAATATCACTAAAATGCAATTAGAATTGAATAGGTGAAAGACCGTTTATGAGCAAAAATTTCCTTGCAAAGTGTTTGGCGACAACTTTCAGATGTATCGCTTCTTTGCCTAATGACATAATGATTGTATTCAATAAAAATTTCATTTAGTCAGGGACCTTAATCATACCAAGCCGACTGCCAAATTAAAAAAGGTTACAGAATGCTCTGGACTAATTTCATGTTGGCTCTCATTCCTTTTAACTATCTAAGCATGCCTAATCATTTTATAGTTCCACAATAAGGTTGACACAGAAATTAGGAGGATAAGCACTCAACATATTCCATTTGTTCTTGGAAGGGGTCAAAGACAGAGATGTAACTAGATAAAATATTAGGGTTCTTTTGTTATAGAAATCTTTTTATGTTAGTACTTAGTGGTCTTATTGGGCTGGACTTGAACTTCTTGTACTAATCTAGTACTTGACTTAGATTATTAATATAAATAGGAGTACTAGTATACATTTCACTATCCATGAAATATAGTGTATCTCTTTTCCTCGTTTTCCACCATTTTCCTATAATTTCAAGTTCAACATGGTATCGCAGTGATATCATCCTCCGTGACCGTGACCTGATTCCATTAAAATTTCCATTGCCGAGTTCCTAAAAATCAGGAACTCCTTTTGTTTGGTCTTCCTGTCCCATGTTATCTTTGTCCGGTGACTATCTCCTTATTGGTAGTGCACCAACTCCTGCATGGGATACTATATTATTGCCTCCTTTTGGCTCTAATCCTCTATATATATTTGGCTCCAACTTGTTCTATTTGTCTCGAATTAGCTTATTCCTGCATGGATTAGCTCAATCCTTATTTGAAGGTAACTCAAATATACTACATCTAAAGTTATAATTGGTTTCAAGCTTTCAGCGATGCAAAAGATTTCATCACAAGATTTCTTCACAGATATAATATAAATTGAAGTCTCTAAACCAACCTAACAGCTCTTGACATTTAGGCACTACCTAATCCTAAAACCGCAGTTATCAAAACTAAAGATTTCAAAAAGGGGGGAAAGTGAAAGAGACTACTGACCTTTGGGCCAATCGGAGACAATCCTTTGCTTAAGCATATCGACGGTGGCGGTGGCGGAGTACCTGAAGGGTCCAATATCGGAGCCATCGTACAACCTAAATTTTATGTCCACCAACTCCTCTTCCGGCATCTCAATCCTACGACCTTACCCTAATAACCCTACCTTTTGTGATTCCTAAAATTCCAATCACTAAATCTTCAAAGATCTGTAAATTTAATTAAGGATCTAAAGAACAAAACAGAATTAATTGCGTTTGGGATTCGAATTCGAACACTACCTACCTCCTTCCTTCACCGCAGCGCGAAATCGTTGCCACGATTTCTTTCTTTCTACTCACGTTTTGACTTTTGTATCAATGTGTCACTGCTCTTTTTTTTTTTTTTTTATTAAAGTGTCACTGCTCTTTCTCCTTCTGCATCTTCTTATTTTCTTTTATTTTATTTTATTGTATTTAAATTTTTGTGAACTCAATCAATACCACGAGTCCAACAGTCAAAACGACACGCTTCACAACGCATCACGACGAACGACACCGTTCCTTCCATTGATATATATATATATATATATATATATATATATATATATATATATGTTTATTAATCAGCTGGGCGGGCCCGAACTGAAACTGAATTGATGGAACGAAAACGACGCTGCTTGTTTTGTTCGATTGGCCTACACTACGCTGCAACGAAACGACGTTATTAGCGGTGTCGTTGATATTGAACTTGGAAACAGGAAAATGAAGATGATAAGGAAGAAACTGTGCAGTGTTCTGTTTGCGTCTCTTTTTTTATAACTCCCTCACTCTCTTCTATGTGTCTCCGTATAACGCATCATGTAAAATCCCTAAGCATGTTTAATCTAGTGTTTTTCCAACTGTTTCGTCAGCTTAACTCTTGTTAAATATAAAGAATGATGACCTGAAGAATGGATTTGGTACTGACTTGGATTGTGACTTGGAGAATGACACTGAATTTAGGAAGATTCCAGATCCAATTAATTCATCCAACTTGGGCCACACGATTAAAGAACAGATGGATGGCTTGCCTTAGCTGAAGGAATATACACAGAGCATAGTCACATGAAGAGTGAGGAGGAGGTGTCACAATGGGAGTCATGTTTTCGGTTATGCTTAATCATTACAATTTTGTTATGTTTTAGTATTTTATTTTGGTGTAATGAGGCCCAGGATAGCTTCTGGTGCTCTTGCTTCCATAGCATAAATACCTTACTAGTTGGTATTCAAAATCATCAATGAAATACCATTTTTCATTCGATCAATTATATTGTTTCATTGGTTCTTGTTTTCTCTTATCCTCTGATCACTATGTATTTGATTGAAGTTTAAGATGGTATCACAGAGCTAGGTTTTAAGCTTTGTTCCTACTGTCATCAGATATCATGGTTCGAAATATCCAAATAAATGCTTCTGGTTCGGGTAATAACAATGGAGATAATCAGCTTCCAAGGGATCCAACACAGGACTCATCAAGTCCTTATTTGATGGCCCTTCTTCAGTGGCAGTAACCTCAGTTCTCAGTGGTAATGGCTCAAATTACCATTCCTGGGCTCGATCCATGAGGAGAGTGCTAGGAGGCAAAAATAAGTTCGAATTTGTAGATGGTTCAATTGAAATTCCTGACTCTTCTGACCCTAACTTCAAGGGATGGAGCAGAGCAACATGCTCATCCATTCCTGGATCATGAATTCGATTGCTGAGCCAATTGGGCAAAGCATTATCTTCCTTGAAAATGCTATAGATGTCTGGAAGGAGCTGAAGGAGAGGTTCTCCCAGGGTGACTTAATCAGAATTTCGGACTTATAATCTGAGATTTATTGTTTAAAACAAGGATCACTTACTGTTACAGAGTTTTTCACAGAACTCAAGGTCTTGTGGGAAGAGTTGGAGGGCTACATGCCAATGCCGGTATGTGGATGCCTTGTGAGGTGCGCTTGTCAAATATGGCTAGTGCTCAACGTTATCACAACCTAAATAGAACTATTAGATTCTTGACTGGTTTGAATGAGAATTTTTCAATGGTAAAATCACAAATTCTGCTAATGGATCCTTTGCCAAATTTGAATAGAATTTTTTCTATGGTAATACAACATGAGAGACAATATTCTGGTAGTGATGATGCAAAAATTTTGGCAAGTAACATTGACTATAGAAGACCTCAAGGCAGAGGCAGAGGTGGTTATTCATCAAATTACAACAGCAGAAATCCTAGCAAGGTCTGCTATCATTGTGGAAAAGTTGGACACACCATAGAGACTTGCTACAAGAAACATGGTTTTCCACCAAATTGGCAAAAGAACACATCGACTTCAGCAAATAATTTAGCAACTGATAGCTATGAGCAGAAGAATAATGAAGATCCTAAACTGATTTCCCCGCGAATTACTCAGGAACAGTATGAAAAATTGGTAAGTCTTATTCAAGGCAACACTATGACACAACAGCCTGCTGTATCCACAAACCAGGTTAGCCTGGTGACACAATGTGGTTCTGCTTCTTTTGAGAAACCAAAGTCAAGTATACCTCAATTTTCCTCTTCTTTGAGCAATAGTTGTCATGGCACCTGGATAATTGACTCTGGGGCAAGTGACCATATATGTTTTTCTCTCAAATGTTTCACCATATATACATCCATCAAACCAGTAAATGTCAGGTTACCTAATGGAAATTTTGCAACAGCCAAATTTGCAGGAACTGTTGAATTTTCCCCTGGTTTCTATGTAACAAATGTGCTTTATGTTCCAGACTTTTCATTCAATTTGATTTCCGTCTCAAAACTCAGTTATGGACTAAATTGCATTGTCATTTTCAATGGTTCAAAATGTGAAATACAGGATTCGAGAACGAGGAAGATGATTGGTTTGGCTGAGTTGTTTGAGGGGCTGTACTACCTGTTGATAGACTCTAAGGTTGCCAACTCATCAAGCACTCAAGAAGAAGAAGGGACAGAATACCTGCCACAGTCAGCCCTTTGGCATTTTAGATTAGGACATTTGTCCAATAGTAGAATACAATCCTTACATAGTGATTTTCCTTTTGTGAATGTAGATGAAAACTCTGTTTGTGATGTATGCCACTATGCAAGGCATAAAAAATTGCCATATAGCTTGAGTCCAAGCAAAGCCTCTAAATGTTATGAGTTGTTACACTTTGATATATGGGGACCCATTTCTACACCTTCAGTCCATGGCCACAAGTATTTTTTGACTGTTTTAGATGATTATAGCAGATTCACCTGGATAATTTTACTTAAAACTAAAGGAGAAGTGAGTGATCATGTGAAAAAAATTGTTGCTGTGCTGGAAAATCAATATGACTCCAAAGTTAAGACCATTAGAACTGACAATGGACCAGAATTCTTGATGCCACATTTCTATGCTTCAAAAGGAATAGTTCATCAAACAAGTTGTGTGCAGACTCCACAACAAAATGGAAGGGTTGAGAGAAAGCATCAACATGTGTTGAATGCGGGTAGAGCTCTTCTCTTTCAATCAAAACTCCCAAAACAGTATTGGTCATATGCTGTGTTACATGCTACTTACATAATTAATAGAGTCCTTAGTCCCATTTTGAAGAATAAGGCTCCATATACTCTTTTTAATGGTGAACTACCATATTTGCACTTGTTAAAGGTGTTTGGATCTCTTTGTTATGCTTCCACACTGCACTCCCATAGAACCAAATTGGAACCAAGGGCTAGAAAATGCATTTTCCTAGGATATAAACCTGGTATGAAAGGAGCTGTTTTATTGGATTTAAATAACAAGGAATTGTTTGTTTCTAGGGATGTGACTTTTCATGAAAATGTTTTACCATAAAAATCCACTCAACCATTATCTAAGTGGCATTACCATTCTCCTAATTCTCATGAACCTGATGTTCAAATGCCAGAACCTGTTTTGACTGCTGAACCAGAACCTGCAGTTGCAGGGATACCCGAAACTGTTAATGACACAGCTATGCAGAAAACAATGACTCCTGCTATCAGGAGATCACACAGGGAAAGGCATCAACCTCCTCATCTTTCAGACTACATATGCAGCCTCTCAACAGTCATAGCCACTCCATCATCTCCAGGTACTCTTTACCCCATCTCTGAATTTCATTCTTTCTCTAAATTATCCCCTACACACCACAAGTTTTCCTTGTCTGTGAGCACAATGACATAACCACAAAGTTATGAGGAGGCTTGTAAACATTCTTGTTGGAATGAGGCTATGAAAACTGAATTGGAAGCCTTAGAGAGAAATGGCACATGGCAACTGGTAGACTTACCTCCAAACATCAAACCCATTGGAAGCAAATGGGTCTACAAAGTGAAACACAGGGCAGATGGTGTTGCCGGGTTGTGGCATCAATTGTCCCATGGCGGAGGCCCAAGTGGGGTCAAGTCACAGTCGACACGTGGCACTTGGGCTGTTATGGTTAAGTAGAAAGGGTTGCGTCCTGACTAACAGCTATAGCTTTTGGCCTAGTGGTAAGCGCTCGATCCAACGATTGGTATCAGAGCCAAGGTCACTTGTTCGATTCCCAGCGGGAGCAATTGCTGAGGGGGAGATTGTTACCGGGTTGTGGGATCAATTGTCCCGTGGCGGAGGCCCAAGTGGGGTCAAGTCACAGTCGACACGTGGCACTTGGGCTGTTACGGTTAAGTAGAAAGGGTTGCGTCCTGACTAACAGCTATAGCTTTTGGCCTAGTGGTAAGCGCTCGATCCAACGATTGGTATCAGAGCCAAGGTCACGTGTTCGATTCCCAGCGGGAGCAATTGCTGAGGGGGAGATTGTTGCCGGGTTGTGGCATCAATTGTCCCGTGGCGGAGGCCCAAGTGGGGTCAAGTCACAGTCGACACGTGGCACTTGGGCTGTTACGGTTAAGTAGAAAGGGTTGCGTCCTGACTAACAGCTATAGCTTTTGGCCTAGTGGTAAACGCTCGATCCAACAGATGGCACAATTGAAAGGTATAAGGCTAGATTAGTAGCCAAGGCTTACAATCAAGTTGAAGGACTGGACTTCTTTGACACCTTTAGTCCAGTAGCCAAGTTGGCAACAGTTAGAGTACTACTTGCTATAGAATCTATGCATAATTGGCATTTATATCAACTTGATATAAATAATGCCTTTTTACATGGAGATCTAAATGAGGATATGTACATGGCAGTTCCTAAAGGAATGACATGCAGTAAAAAGAACCAAGTTTGCAAGTTGAAAAAGTCATTATATGGCCTTAAGCAAGCAAGTAGAATGTGGTATGAAAAATCAACTTCCTTGCTTCTTGCTCAAGGATATTGCCAATCAACTTCAGATTATTCCTTATTCACTCACAGTAAGGATGATGCTTTCACTGCTCTTTGGGTCTATGTAGATGATGTAATACTTGCAGGAAATTGTCTAAATGAATTTACAAGTATCAAGGCTGTTTTGGATGATGCTTTCAAGATCAAAGACCTTGGCACATTAAAGTATTTGAGAGTGAAATGCCATAGACCACCTGTTCTATATTGTGATAACCAAAGTACGATGCATATAGCTGCCAATCCAGTTTTCCATGAACGCACTAAACACCTTGAAATTGATTGCCACTTTGTAAGGGAAAAGGTGCAAGATGGTACACTCCGACTGCTGCCTGTTACTTCCAAAGCTCAATTGGCCGATTTCTTTACTAAGGCTTTGCCACCTACTGCCTTTACTCCTTTCATCTCCAAGCTGGGCATGATGGATTTATACCATGGTCCAGCTTGCGGGGGGGGGGGTGTTAAATATAAAGAATGATGACCTGGAGAATGGATTTGGTGCTAACTTGGATTGTGACTTGGAGAATGACACTGAATTTAAGAAGATTCCAGACCCAATTAATTCATCCAACTTGGGCCACACGATTAAAGAACACATGGATGGCTTGCCTCAGCTGAAGGAATATACACAGAGCATTGTCACATGAAGAGTGAGGAGGAGGTGTCACAATGGGAGTCATGTTTTCGGTTATGCTTAATCATTACAGTTTTGTTATGTTTTAGTATTTTATTTTGGTGTAATAAGGCCCAAGATAGCTTCTGGTGCTCTTGCTTCCTTAGCATAAATACCTTACTAGTTGTTATTCAGAATCAACAATGAAATACCATTTTTCATTCGATCAATTATATTGTTTCATTGGTTCTTGTTTTCTCTTATCCTCTGTTCACTATGTATTTGATTGAAGTTTAAGAACTCTGATCTTCATTTGTTTCTCTACTTTTGAATTTTGGTTTCCTAGTATTCATGTTTTGGTAAAAAAATAGTACTTGCATCAATTTATGCTCTGTTTAGATCAAAATTAAATCGGTTTTCTAATTTGTATTTGTGGAATTTAGGAGTTCTGAGACAGATGATCCGGTCGATGAATTGCTGACGAGATCATATCAAGGGAAAATGAAAGCTCTGAAAGTTTCATGATGAATTGAAATTGAAAAACTTATCAGCATATAACATCTATCTTTTCTACAGTTACATAATCCATAAAACATTTTTGGTACAAAAAGCTATAAATATTAAATACCTAAAACAAATGCTATAAATATTCTGGCAGCTACAACTATCTAACATGTGCATATGATTCAAGTATGCGTGTAGGCACACCCACAACAAAGAAGTCACACATTATTCTCTCTTACTGAATCTGATTCTTTTATGTATCTTTGATAGTAATGCAAAGGGAACAACAGTTTAACAGAATGGTTGTCTAGCAAAAGCTATATGCTTAATATAACCTAGAAAACAAACTAAAATATCACGCCAAAATAGGTTTGGAATGTTAGATAATTTCCTCTATATACTCTTTCATGTCTATAAAAAAAGGCCCTACACTAATTTATCGTGTTACATTTCACAGCATTAAGTGTATGTTTGGATCAATTTAATTATTTCAATAATTGATTATATGAATAATCGATTATAATAGAATCAGTTTTATGTTTGAATTTGTTTGTTGAAAAACGATTATAAGCTAATCTATTTCGTTTGGGTTGTCCAAAACGATCACTTATACGTAATAAATTACTAAAAAAAAAAGTATGAAATTATTTATATAATTTAATAATATTTATTTGGTAGTTAGTTTTGTAGGGTGAAATAGGAAGCATGTTATTGATTTCAAAATAATCTAAAAATTTTTTAAATAAATTTCAAACTTCTAACTTCTTTAAAAACAATTTTTTCAGCACAAAAAGTCATTAGGTTGGCACCACAATCCCCAACCATCATCTGCACGACACCTCAAAAAAATCAAAGAATCCAGCACAGAAAACTACCCCCAAAAGTTAACGCTCACTGACTCACACCCCCCCCACAAACCCTCTAACCAGCAACTAAAACTAAGACCTTGGAAGCTGAAGCAGAAACAACTACTCAAAAAATTTGTATTAAGACATGTTCATCTTCAAATACCACCAAGAGTTAATCATCCTTCAAAGCACTTCCATGGCCACGTCCTCAGTCAAAGAGCAAAGGAGTTACAGCAACCCACATGCCAAATGTTCACCAATGTAGAAGCCAATTCCTGCATAAGTGCTTGATTACTTCACCTGTTTTCATGTAGGCCAATTAAAACAACACTGACCAAGCAAAGCATAACATCCACTTAATCTAAACACTGATACTGCAGTACATCGAAGCAACTGTAAAATCCTTGATAAATCCAACCTCAGCCTCCTCAGGGGCTATCATGGGGGGTCATCATGAAGTATTATAAAACAGAGAAAGAAAGCACCAGATTGCATACACATTGACGCCAACCAAAATAGAAAACCATATATCCATCATAGCAGATTATTCATCTCTTTAAACATTCAACAAGGTTACTGCACCAATCAGAAAAAACACTTTGTCCCACCCTTCATAGCTACAAACCAAGACCACAATCTAGCTTTAATGAGGTCCATAATTTCCCACAGATCAAAGGTTCCTCCTTTGAAGATAATTTTTTTCCTCAACATCCATAAAGACAACAAAACAGTGTAAGGTCCCATGCTGCAAAAAATGATAGTTACCATTACAATGCAGTACCACAGTCCTACCATGCCAAGAGTAAATTTCTGACCAGACTTGATAGGAAAAAGAGCAAGGGAAGAACAAATGTTCAGCAGTCTCCAAATGATTGAAACAGAAAGCAAATGAGGTGTTATGATGATCATTTACAATTCCCCTCTTTACTTGTTGCTCTCTAGTACGCAACCTTATATATATATATATATATGTGTGTGTGTGTGTGTGTGTGTGTGTGTGTGTGTGTGTGTGGATTTTGCTAATCAGTGCCTTAAGGACAGTAATTAAGAAATCAAGAAATGGTAAGTTTTCATTAGGAATCTAAGTGTTAAATACATTATTTTTTAACAAAAACTTACCTTTTTTTTTTTTACTCTTAACCAATACCCTCACGACATTAGCCAGCATTTGTCTATATATATTTCTTTGTTTCTCTTGGAGTGCGGGGAAGAGAACACAATCTGATATCCTCTTTTCCTTTTTTATGTATTATCTTTGTAAAGCAAAACAATTAGTTAGTAGTTAGTTGTGGTTGTTACTGTTAGTTAGTTTGTTATATTAGATTGATTAGTTTGTTAGTTCAGTTTTCCTAATGTCATTGTTTGCTATATATAGCTCCAGTTTATCTCATTCAAGGAGAAGTGAAAGTATTATTCAGTTTATCTCTTTCTCTCTTGATTGCATTCTTCCTTTAGCCTTTCGCTTGCTCTAATACCTTTATGGTATCAGAGCTTCATCTCTAGAAATGAGTGAAGCTCCCGGGTCACGTTTCACAGCTCAGAATTTCACCAACCTCATTGCAATCAAGTTAACTGAAGAAAATTTCCTTCCATGGAAACAGCAAGCAGTGTTCACCATCAAAGGCCACAAACTTCAGAAATACATCGAAGAAGGTGGAGGAAAAACCTGCGAAATATGCGACTGTCGAACATCAAGAAAAAGAAAAAATTAATGAGGAATACAACATCTAGGAACAACAAGATCACCTACTTGCTTCTTGGCTCCTTGGTTCCATGTCAGAAAATCTTCACACGAGGATGGTTGGTTGTGAGTATTCTATTCAAATCTGGAAGAAACTTGAAATCTTTTTTGCCTCTCAAACAAGAGCAAAAGTGAATCAATTGAAAATGCAACTAAAAAGTGCTAAGAAAGTTGGTTCTATCAATGATTTTCTCCTTTCAGTTAAGAAATTGCTAGATACTCTAGCTGCTGTTTAGTTCCCCCATCAATACTGATTATCATATCGAGGCTATTCTAAATGGATTGCTTCCTGAGTATAATTCATTTGTCAATTCAGTTCTTTCAAGAACTGATCCCTACACTATTGAAGAAATGGAATCATTGCTTATGTCTCAAGAATATCGTCTAGAAAGACAAACCCAACAAGATTCAACAACCTTTTCTCAACAAGTTCAAGCCAATTATATGCAATCATCTCAGCAATCCTACCGAGGCAGAGGAAGGTCCAACAGCAGAGGAGGACGTTTTCAATACACAAATTAACGAGGAAGAGGAGGCGGGCAAGGTGGCAGCAAGCCAAAGTGTCAAGTGTGTGGCAGATATGGTCATACTGCTCTTAACTACTATCACAGATATGATCCAAAATACCAAGATGAAACTAATGATCACCCTAATTCAAATACATCTACCATGATCACTGAAATTAGGGATTTTGGTGAACCAAGCACTTCAATGGTGGCTATACTCGAGACACTGTATGATCCCTCTTGGTATCCTGACTCGGCTGCAACCAACCATGTCACCCCAGACCCATCCAATCTCATGAATAAAGTACCCTACAATGGTGACAGCAAGGTAATGGTAGCTAATGATGCTTCAACCAACAGAAAGCACATAGGCAAATCTTTTTTCTTTCCTGCCAAGAATTCTATCAGTCTTCTTTTCTAATCAAATTTATTACACGTCCCACATATCTCCAAGAATTTATTGAGTGTTTCTCAATTTGCAAAAGAAAATAAGGTTTTCTTTGAGTTTCATGCTAACAAATGTTGTGTTAAATCTCAGGAAACTAAGCAAGTCCTCTTGGAAGGCAAGATCAAAGATGGACTCTATACCTTTGATGAGATTCACATTCAAAAACAACCCCAAACTTCTTCTGTTTTTCATTCTGGTTCATACAATAATTCTGCAGTTTACTCTGTTGATTCTAGTACCTATAGTGATAATAAAAGAAGCTTTCTTTCCACATGGCATGCTAGGCTTGGCCATGCCTCTTCTAAAGTAGTCACTCTTGTTCTAAACAAGTGTAATATTCCACATTCTGCTAATAAAATGAAATCTGTTTGTGAATATTGTTGTATGGGAAAATCTCATCAGTTACCCTTCTTTGACTCCTTAACAACTGACCCTAAACCTTTACAACTTGTTTACTCTGACATTTGGGGACCAGCTCCCATTCCTTCAATCAATGGCAGCCGGTATTACGTCCATTTTATTGATGCATATTCCAAATTCACTTGGATTTATCTTATACAACATAAATCGCAGGCTTTATCTTCTTTTATGCATTTCAAAACAATGATTGAGAATCAACTTGATACTACAATTAAAGTCTTTCAATCTGATGGTGGTAAGGAATATAGTCCCTTTGCCAAGTACTTGAATTCCTTTGGAATCATCCATAGATTTAGTTGTCCATACACACATGAGCAACACGGATCCGCTGAAAGGAAACATAGACATATAGCTGAGATGGGGCTGTCTATGTTAGCCAATGCCTCTATGCCTCTCAAATTCTGGGGAGAGGCGTTCCAAACTGCTGCATATATCATTAATAGGCTCCCTACACCAAACTTACAAAATAGCACCCCCTTAGAATCTTTATTTCACCAACAACCTGCCTATCATAATCTTAGGACTTTTGGTGCTGCATGTTATCCTTATTTAAGACCATACAATAAGCATAAACTTGCTTTTCGCTCTGAGCAATGTGTTTTTCTGGGCTATAGCCCTCATCATAAAGGTTACTCGTGTTTATCTTCTAATGGTAAAATTTATATCTCAAGGCATGTTCAATTTGATGAATTATGTTTTCCTTTTAAGTCTAATTCCAAGTTTTGTTTAACTGGCATTCCTACTCCTAGAAACACTTATGCTCATCCTATGCCTGCTCCTTCAATTCCTGTTATTTCACACCCTAATGCTTCTCTTTGTCCTTTACTGCGTGAACCTGTTCCTACTGCTGCATCTGATCCTGAGACACCAAGTCCACCACCAGTTCTTCCAATAGCTCCAGCACCTGCCACTGATGCATCTCATACTGCAGCATCACCTCCTCCATCTATTCCCAACAGTCATCCTATGCTTACTCATGGAAAAGCAGGCATAGTCAAGCCCAAAAATATTTTTGCCACAAATATCAGTTCTGCTGACACAAAACCTACCAAAGTTGCCACAACTTTGGCTTCTCCTCCATGGAACTCTGCTATGATGCAAGAATATCAGGCTCTCTTGCAAAATAACACTTGGTCTCTTGTACCACTGCCTCCAAATAGGCAGCCTATTGGATGCAAATGGATCTTTAAGCTCAAAAGAAATGCTGATGGCACCATTCAGAAACATAAGGCCAGACTTGTTACCAAGGGCTTTCACCAGCAAGAAGGGTTTGATTTCTTTGAAACCTTTAGCCCTGTGGTGAAACCAGCAACCATTCATACGGTTCTCTCCATTGTTGTTTCAAAAGGTTGGCTTCTCCATCAAATTGACATTAATAATGCCTTTTTAAATGGTGAGCTACAAGAAGAAGTCTTCATGTCTCAACCACCAGGATTATTCAAGGTGATGGCTCATTGGTTTGCAAACTCCATAAAGCATTATATGGCCTCAAACAGGCACCACGAGCATGGTTTGCCAAATTACATCATACCTTATTAAGCATGGGTTTCAGGTCTGCCAAATATGATTGTTCCTTGTTTATTCAAGCTTCCACCTCTACCACACATTTAGTTCTTGTCTATATGGACGACATTATCATCACTGGTAACTCTTTTGGTTCAATACAATCTCTTATTCACTCTCTTGATTCTGTCTTTCCATTGAAAGACCTTGGGCCCCTTCATTACTTCCTTGGCATTCAAGTTACTCCTTCACACAATGGAGGACTTCATCTATCTCAAACAAAATACATTCTTGATCTATTACAAAAGGCCAATATGTCGGATGCTAAGCCTATGCCTACCCCAATGATCACTGGCTTAAAACTCTCCGCAGAGGGCTCCCCTGTTTTTGAAGATCCTACTTTCTATAGGTCTATTGTGGGAGGCCTCCAGTATGTTACTATTACTCGCCCTGAACTCTCCTATGCCGTCAGGAAAGTATGTCAATTCATGCATGGACCAAAGGTTCATCATTGGCAAGCAACCAAACGTATTCTAAGATATCTAGCAGGAACAGTTAAATATGGTCTCCATGTTAATCCAACTTCTGATCATAGCATCTCTGCCTTCTGTGATTCTGATTGGGGTTCAGATGTGGATGATTGCAAATCCACATCCGGCTACTGTATTTATCTCGGCACAAATCTAATTTCATGGTCCTCCAAAAAGCAACAAGTTGTCTCTCGATCAAGTACTGAAGCTGAATACCGCAGCATTGCTGCAGCAACAGCAGAGATCTCTTGGCTTGGTTCTCTTCTTAATGAGTTATTTCAACCTTCTACCTCAACACCAAGAGTGTATTGTGATAATTTGAGTGTTGTTCTTCTTTCAGCTAATCCAATACTTCATTCCAGAACCAAACATTTTGAACTGGACCTCTATTTTGTTCGAGATAAGGTGCAACAGAAAACTCTAGAGGTTCATCATGTTCCAGCCTCTGAGCAGACTGCTGATGTTCTAACTAAGGCTATTTCTCTACCAAGTTTTCCACAATGTAGAGTCAAACTCAGGGTTCAACCTTCACCTGAGTTTGAGGGGGGCTGTAAAGCAAAACAATTAGTTAATAGTTAGTTGTGGTTGTTACTGTTAGTTGTTTGTTACATTAGATTGATTAGTTTGTTAGTTCAGTTTTCCTAATGTCATAATTTGCTATATATGGCTCCATTGTATCTCATTCAAGGAGAAGTGAAAGTATTATTCAGTTTATCTCTTTCTCTCTTGATTGCATCCTTTCTTTAGCCTTTTGCTTGCTCCAATACCTTTAGTCTTCTTTTGTTTTTTCTTTTCTTAGGTTAATTATGAAAGTGGATATTTTAGTATATAGATTGGGCTATGCTTGGGGTGCAGCTTTTGTATGGGTTTGGCAGCTCTATCACCATGTGGGCTTAAGTTGGCAGCTTCATTATTATACTCGATTTCATATTTTTTATGCCTATTGTTTCCTTATCATATTGTATAATTTCCTACACTTGTTGCCATGACTTTGCGTTGATTTTGCGTGCAAGTGTTTATTTTGTGGGGGATTTATTAAAAATGTTGTAACCTTTTTAAAATAAAGTTGTTTTATAAAAAAAAAAAATTAAATTTATGCGACAATCTGTAAAAATTTGCTATAGCTTTGCTAGCTTGAATCCCATGCAAACGTGAGTTTATTACCTTTCCAAAAATCCTTTTTTTCAAAAAAATAATTTTTCTCTTTTGAGAAAGTTTTTTAATTATTAAAAGTCATTTTTTAAATTAATGCAACAATCTATTACGACGATATATGATTATTCCATTCTTAAGTAGGGGTGAAAATAAGTCAGACAGCTCGTAAGGAGCCTACGTCCTAGCCTATTTAACGTCTAGCCTGACCTATTTAAGGTTTGGTCTGACCTGACCTGTTTAACAAAAAGGTCAGGTTAAAGCTTTTTAAAAAGCTCATATAATTAAACAAGTCAATCTAAGGTTTTGAAAAAAAACCTACTAAGCCTGTCAGGTCCATCTGTTTAACAAGACCTATTGGCCTATTTAAAGGTAGAGACCAACTTGCTTATTAATCTATGAAGATCCAGTGACCTATTTATCAGTATAGGCCTACCAGTTTCTTTGTCTTTAAAGGCCTACAATCTAATTTACAAGTGAAGATCTATGACCTATTTATAGGTGGAGACCTACTTAAAGGGCTTATTGAAATATTGTAGGCCTTGAAGAAGTCTTTATAATTTACTTATAATTTGTTTAGAAAAAATCAAGTTTTAAAATGTTATGTAATATTATTAGGTTAGGTTTGAGACTTGTTGACCAATTATCAGTGTTATTTTTCAAATTATTTATCAAAGTACACAATTTATCAAAATGGGGTGTTTTTGTCATGTGACAACCACCCCAATTTTTGTTTATTTTTTGGCTTTTGACATGAAAAGCGTTAGTGATGCGTTTTTGCACACTACTTTAATGTACCTTTTGTATATGGGTTAGAATATCTTCTATACTTTTTTCAATACATTTTTTTGCTTATAAAAAAAATGAAAGGCGTGAGTCGGCGTCATGCGGATTAACCACTCCCCTTTAAAAAATATTTTTGTGACACGTGATGTTTTGTAATTGGTCACGTTAATTTTTTTTTGGAAAAAGCAGCTAATGCGTTGGGGTTGCACCACATGGCATATACAAGGTAAATACAATGAAAGTATTGCTTGTGCTCAACAATCGCATTCCAATGGATCTTCCACAATTTATCTTACCGCTGTATCACCCAAAAAGAAAATGATCTTACCACTGACCACTTGAGGGCTAAATTTTGTTTTATAAGAAAACAAAGATTAAATTGCTTTTAATTTCTATTAAATTTTGTCTTTATAGTATAAACATCTCTTTTATTTAAATAACTTACATAAAGTGTTTTTGAATAAGACATTTCTTGGGAAGTTTGCCGGGAGATGTTTGTGAACTTTTTTAATTACGGAAAGTTTGTAAATTTAAAATAAATATATTTATAAAATTAGAGTAAAATATACATGAGAGTAGTTTTTTTTATAAGTAAAGATGGTATATTGATAAGGGTACAAAGAATAATTTAACCCATATACAATTCCTTCTCACAAATACCATCCACCCATTACATGTAACAAGCAACCTTTACAAACTAACATCCCCTGTTTATACCCATAACAGATTTGCTCATTTAAGTACCATGCAACCTATTACTGTAAGGCCTCCAGCAGTTCAATTCCACAGAAAAGCAATAATACATGATCCCTTTCAGTCAGTTCAATTGATTAAGTTACGGAACACGATGATTGTAAGTGTTCAAAGTGTAAGTGTTCAAACACTCGTAGTGTGTTCCGTTCCGTTTCCATTTCCTATTCTCTCCCCATTGTAAGATGTACTATGAGTTTTCTTTGCACCAAAAAAAAAAAAAAGTAATAATACATGAGATTAGTAGTTTACTCAATTTAGGGCAATACACGGATTCCCGACCAAATAAACTCTAATATTCGCGCATTAATCATTAAGGATCAACATCATTTATGGGAGGATTGGTTTTTTCAAGGGGCTATGAGAGGCATAAGGTTATTTCAGTGGAAAGTAAGGTATAACAAGCATAAACTACTGTCATATTGGAAAGTTTCAATGGAGATGCCTTGGTCTATATTGCTGGGATCGTCTCTGGAGGCTCTTTTTCCTTGGGTTGTCCTATTATGGTGCAACTTTGGTGGAAGCTTTTGGTCTCTTTGTATTTTGGTCAGTTTATGTGTCTGGTTCAGGTTGTTTGTAAAATTCATACTGCGTTTTTTTTTTATAAGCAAAAAAATATATTAAATAGAGTACAGGAGATACTCTAACCCATATACATAGAAAGAACCAACATAACACATGAAGAGTAGCATGCAAAAACATCATAATGAGGCAAGTCACTTCAACTATGTTGGCACCACAGACCCCATCACTTATGTTTAGGTAGTATTTTAAATATAATTCTAACCTTGCTATTGTTGATGTAAATAAGTTGGTGTATCCTTTGCATGCCACATATATATATACACTTTTGTTTATAAAAAAAAAGGATCAACATCTTTAGTGCGTCGTGTCATGGGTCAAATCTTCACATTACAAGAAATTTGTCTTTCAATAACAGACAAAATTTGTCAAAATATGTTTAAAATCCGTAGGTATATGTAAAATCTGTATTCACCTACGGCCGGTCTAACCGTCCATTATGAGTGACAACTAATAACGGAAAATAACTGTTACTATAGGTTTTACTTACGATCCACATATATTTACCTACAATTATATTTGACTATCAATAGATTTTACCTATGATTTGACTGACATTAATACCTATACCTACAGTTTTAATGACTGTCACTAAAAGTATCCGTAGATATATGATAAATTTATTGTAGTGTGAGTAGTTTGCTTTGATACCATAGGACATGTAATGTGAGAATATTGAGTTAATTAAGAAGTGAAATACGATAAATTGGTTATATACGAGCAATATATATTTGAGAAACCAGATCGTAGCACGTACATATCTTCTATAGTCGGATTGATTCATTTGAGTGAGATGAACCAGTAAAGTAGGAACATAAAGTCTCTAATTGTTCATGTGATATATACAAAATGATAGGGTGGAATGGAACACGTATTAAGATGAGTTTCCGGCCACCGTAACTGCACTGATGGAAACATTCAAAACAGGGAAAAGAGAAAAGACAAGAAAAGGTAGGGAGAGTAAGATATGATTGAATTAAAGCGTGAGCTAAGCAAGGTCCACCACAAAGTTGATGCATGACACATGGTATAGCGTCCATCACTGATAAATCAAATCAACTGCATGGATCCAAAATCATATATATATCTAGGACATCATTATGAGGCAATCATTGGCTTAGAGTTGAGATTAGCCGCTAGAAATATTCATGAAAGAGAAAAATGGAATCATATCTTAGAGGCCGTATTGCTACCCCATGCATGCCCATGTAATGAACGATATGATCATTTCATATTGACGTATGGATAAAAACAGATAAAGCAATAGATATAATTAGAAGACAGGGTTTGATAGATGATAAATATTGTAATGGGGTTTGAAGGGCTTTAAAGGTACCACCCAACAAGTGGTTTATTACATCACCCTTATCTATGTGCATGCTAGCTAGCACATCTGCTTGTAGGATCGAGTAGGGGAACCACCTAACCATGTATTGTGCATGGCAACGTTATCTTTCAACACAATCATAGGCAACTTTTAGAGCAAGTGATCGAGCAACCTTGGCTCACTCATTTGCGTATAGCCCTCAAATACTTATCTTGAGACGCATAGTCATGCTTTGGGGCATTATCTCCCTCCCCCCCTCTCTCTTTCTTTGTGGCCCATTATTTCGTTTCACGTTTAGTTAGTGCATTTTATCTTGCATTTTCCTCCGCCTACCGTTTCCCTTTAATTGAGCTTATCCCCACACCTTCGAAAATTCAAAAAATTTGAGCCATTTGAAACAAATCCTTACATAATTTTCGTCTCTAGATTAGAAGGCGACATTTGATTAAAAAGCATACATGAATTAACAACACATACACAAAAGCTTCAAGCTTTTCCCATTGAGAATTGATAGAAAAGGAAGTAAAAAAGAAAATACAAATCCCGACTTTGTCTTCTTTAATTGTTTCTCCGTCCATATATACCTTTTATTTTGAGACGTCTACCTTGCAATGGAGGCTAAGGCTACCACGAAACATGAGGTGGTGGGTAACGTAAATTGTCTAGTTTCGTGGCATTTGATACAAAATATCAGATTCCCCTTGGAGAATTAACAAAACATTATTTAAGAAAAAAGAGCAATAATAATATGCGCGTGGTGTGCACATGCACATAATTGATCTCGGACACGTACGTGCAATTGCCCAAACATCAAATCACTATCCGGAACAGTTACCATTTCAGTGAGAACATAGAATAGTACAATACCTGGTAACATGAGACAATAGTGAAAAAAGAGGGGGAGGGGGGTATCTTTTTTCATTCAATTTTTTTTAAATGCAAAAGGGGAGGGGTGAAGGTGTAAGCAAGGGAAGAGGAATAGACAAGTGGGTTCTCTTGCCCTTGAGCAATTCACTTTTACGTTTCATGAGCACTTTTCTTATGTTTTGATTTTGTCCCATACATACATATATACATATCTCTGGGGAATTGATTTTTTGAGCAATCGTGCGTAATTAAAATTTAATCAAGAGTCAATCTTCGTAGCTTTGGCATTCTTATCCGTAGGTTTTGTAATTCCCAATTATTGGCATTGGTTTATTTTTAACAGCTTCCCTTTTCATGATTCGAATGGAATCAGACCTGATATATTGTCAATATTACTTTCCTATAATCAGTGTCGGGTGTTTTTGTCTACAACATGGAACGGGGCCATCATCAAAGATATACAATTTCTATTCGATCTTTAAAACTTTAAGGAGGGCGATATCTGCCCCCTTGTGATCCATGACATGTGAAAAGCAAAGATAACTCCCTTTCTCTCAGCTTTCTCCATCTTTACTTACAATAAACATTAATTATTAGGTTATTATTAACGATCGAGTACCGTAAAGATATTGTTTAAGGAATTAAAAATAAAAAAATTTATTAAAAGATATGACTTTTAAATACTCCTATTTAATATATTAAATACACCACTTTCAATATAAAATTTATATGGATTAACATTTGCCTAATTATTAATATTCAGTTAACGTTACAATAATTAATGTCAAGTCATGGATGACTTGACAATTAACAATATACAATTTTGACGCAGGGATAATGATGATTAAATTTCTAATTTAAATAAAGTTTGCCCATTAGTAGTAGCTAGACTGCAATTTTCATTATTGAACATTGATTACGTATACAACCAAAGTGAATTGATATGAGTTTGACTGAGGGATACACTGAGAGAGGAGAATTTACTACGTTACACGTAGTAGTACAATATGAGAGTGATATGGCCAAAGAGAGGCTAAGCTTGCTATGCCTTATATATAATTGATCACTACTGCTTGACAATTACAGCTACAGGTACAGGCAAATTAAAACCACACTTTACATTAATAAAACCAAACACTTATACCAAAGACCGTTTATATGAGTGAGATTAGACGAGAACTCTCACTCGGTAAAGTATGGTAATTGAACTTTTAGGTTAAGGTTTTTTTTGGTCATCAATCCCTTGTTTTTTTCATATTCATATTCTCATTGGTAAAATCAGACTTTGCCAACAGCACCTTCTGTAGCTGCATCTTGCACCTTCACAACGTCAATGATATGGCCATTCAATTCTTGCACCTTCACTGGCTCCTTTAGTGACACTGGTGTGGCGTTTCTGTAAATCAAATACAGCACCATCTGAACTATGCCGAACAGAAACCCAAGCGTATTTGGGAGCTGCATCATCAAAATGCAAACATTAATTAATCTTTTTTTAATACACATTATTATACTTCCGTTTATCCAAAAGAAGAAAAGAATCGAATTAAGTAGTCCTACATATAAAGTTTTTAAAATTAAATAATAATGTACTAACTTAGGAATATGGGGGGCCCATATTGCACTGGGATATTTTCACGGGAGCTCAAAACTAATGGAGGACGCACATATTTAATTTTTCTATAACTCGATATTATTAAATATTAAGTCACGCATTTGGTAATTAATAATAAGATATATAAGAGTTCAAGCTTCAGAGGTCAAAAATATGAATATGCTCCTAGCCGTAGGAGTATATATAGCATTGAACTTACAGCAATGTAATAGTCCCTGAGGAAAAGGCCATAGAAGAACCACATAACAGCATTGATGGTTAAAAAGAAGGACAAAGTAAACGGCATGTATTCCACGCTCCTCGTCTTTATGACTTTACTCTGCATGTATATTGATCATATAAGAATTTATTTACCGTTGGCAAATGTATAAAATCAAAACTGCAAAAGATTGAAGACGAAAATTTCTCTACAGTAAAGTGCATAAAGAAACAATAAATTATAATTTAAATATTAAATTCTCACCATAATGAAGAGAGGCGCAGCAAATACAGTTATGTTGAAAACCAGGCAAATCCATCCTATAATAGCAAGACGCTTTGCTCCCTTTGCCAAGTAGAAAGTTGATAGAAGCATGCCTCCAAACCCAAACACATTCAGCAAGAGAAGAAGCTTGATGGTCGAAAGCTGATGAGATAACCAATAAATAAAATAATTGTTACTAACTTACTGTAATTAAATGTTTTTTTATTTTATTAAGAAAATAAAGAAACTATGAATCGAAGTTGTCAGATAAATTTATACCCTAGCCTTCTTTGGGGCATAAAATAGGAACAGTGCAAGGTAAGATGACTCCACAACAATTCCAAAGGTATTAATGGTGATGAGAAGAAGGGCAGCGTCCTTTTTGACCAATGCATAGTAAATCCAAAGCATTGCACTCAGGAGGGCAACAACATAAGGAAGGGACTGAAACCCGTCAGAAGTTTTCTTCTTGTAGATTTGGTAAAAAGTTGGTCTGCACGCAAATATTCGTATGTTGTTAACGAATGTACTTCAACGGATAACTAAAGCTATATTGATTAATTACAAGGAGTATGATCGATAAAGCAAAAAGATATATCACTTACATTGGAGAAAGGAACACCATAAAGGAGATAATGTTGCCTATAAAAACAATAGCAAAAAAGACAAAAACAATAAACATCCATTAGAACTTGTGAACAAATTAATGGTCTCTAACCACAACTTTAATTTTATTTCTCCCTCTACAGACATGATTTCTTCAATATTGCATGATTGACATTGATAACTTCCAATGTTATGCCATGATTTTATACCATAATTCTATATGCTATAATTATATATTTTTTGAGAGATGCTCTTAAGAATTCAATGAAATATATTGCCATCACTGACTGCATTAGGATTGGAATTAGAAAAATGCCATGCAATCTGCATGCTACTAATGGTTCCAGTTATCATGCTCGCTAAAACTATTGCTATAGTAATAAATGATGGAGTAAAAGTAATAGTATAAGCTTTGCTCAAACAAGCATACCTAATTACTAGATGAAAAAGGAGGCTAGGATGACGATGATGATGAATAAGGGGGCGTAACCGAGAAAGAATTGTATTATAATTGAATCTGTAATCTAACGCTAAATGAATGAATGAATTAATGAATTAATAAAAACGACCAAATATATATGGCTATAGCTAGCTAGTACTACCTATAAGGCCGAAAACAAAAGCCCAATTCTCGCGGTGCATGGTCATGTCTTGAATCTAATTGAACTTTTGGAATAACTCTCTCTTTCTCTTAATAATTTGGGTCGCTCTCAAAGTGATGAAACCCTCAGTTCAAGCTCTCTCTCTTTCTCTCTCTAAATCCCACGAGTCGATATGTAGAGGGAGGATCCTTTATATAGGGCGCAAAAGGGAAGGTGAGCCGGGTCAAGTTGCAAACGGGAATGCGAAACATCAATATAGCTTTAGAGCACTTTCCAGTTGTTCCTCCCAAACGCCATTTACTTTAACACACTCTATCCAAACACCTTTCTTACCCTATTGCCCCTCTCTAACCTTATTTTGGTTTAAACCTCTTCAACAGGGACGCCCTCTCCCGGGGTAACTCGTGTTAGCTAGTACCATTACTGGTACATACACAAAACTCACATGGCCCCACCATGATACCTTTCTGATGTGTCACCCACCAAGTGGTTTTTAAGCCTTACAACTCATATATAGTTTCAGTTCCAAGTGGGACTGGTTACAATAACTCGTGTTACCCTTGCCTCCTTCCCCTTCCTAAGGGTCAGGATACGTGTGACTCCTCTTCCTCTCCAAAGTAACACACCCCTTACCATAAAAATGTTACGGTGGTAACCCAGTATCACTATCTTTGGTATTATTTGCATGATGATTCCGGGTCCACCTAGGCAACTCTGGTTAGCGACAGGCCAAATGAATTGCACTACACTTTATGTCGATATTAATAATAAACGTGTTTCTTTTTTTTTTTCTTTCTTTCTTTTTAATAATTGGGCAGCCAGCCACCAAAAAGGTTCCATGCGGAGAATGATGAAACTTCCATCTTCGAATTAGAGTGCGTTTGGATAAACAACTTAACAGGTTAGAATATACACGAAATGGACTAGCCTTAAAAATGGATTTCCCTATTGTAAAGTGAAAGTATATCTTCTGCATATGTTGTCTTTTGTGGGTTATATTTGTTTTGGAGTCTTTGTTGCTGTATTTCTCTTATGTTGTAGGGAAAGCAACTGAAGGGGGACGAATGACTAAGGAAGAAAAGGTGGGAGAGGGGCCAAAGAAGGGATGATATTTTAATTCAACAGGATAACGGAGGATGTCACCTATATTATCCTCGTGCTTTTATTTTGTGATGCTTTGTAATATGCTCTAAGCTCATGCGAGAGGTTTAGACAAGTGCTGTCATAAGGATTTTTCTACCTATATTGGGAATACTAGATGTGTATGGATATTAGTCGTAGGGGTACTCTTTTTCCTTCCTGATGATTTTATCCCTAAGGAGGGTTTTGCATCAGAAGGTTTTAACGAGGCCCCTCGGCTCAGACTAGGGAAGGGGGTTTTAAAATTTTGGTCATCTTCTGGACCAGACTTGGAGTGTATCCACTTGTTTTCTATCTTCCTAACATTGATTAGGATATGAATAACAGAAATACCTAGAAAAAAAAAATCAAACACTTATTCAATAAGTTCTTTTTCAAATAAGCTAAAAACAACTTATTTTCATAAACCTCTCTAACAAGCTTATGGAAATAAGCTAAAAAGAGCTTGTAGAAAGACCATAAACTATTTTCATAAACTATTTGTATAAATTTAATTCCATAAACTATTCTCATTAGCTCTCTATAAACTCTTTCAAATGCATTGTTAGTCTAGTGTTTGATATGCTACCTCCATCTAATATCCTTTGCTTCTCATGACCAATGTTACCTCAAATGAATATTAGTTAATAATCAATTAATAATGTTTAACACAGATCATGATTTCTAAGTAACTTGATATTTATAACTCAAACTAAAACCTTCGGACTAGAAACAATTGAAATTAATTAAGGACCAACAATAACTATATTTATTCAGTACGTAATTTGATTTTAAAGGAACTCTTTTTTTTAACCAAAGAGCTTAATGCATAATTCATTGATAACCAAAGAAACAATACATGGTAGATCATAATAGAAAATATGAGGACTAGCTAGTGAAGATGCATGTCTCCTTTACTGAGCTATGGGTTACACCGTTCTTTGAGAAACATTAAAAAGATCATAGCAAGTTTTAATAACAGCTTCAAATTCAGAAAAATCCTCCATTTTAAATGAACTATTATGTATAGGTAAATACCACATATATATGTGTCAACTAACTCAAGTTGGTAAATATATATACATAAAAGGCTAAATTAATTTTAGATTGAATTTAAAAAATTTAAGTCTCTCTGAGGATTTGTTTGGCAAGTCCAATAATGTAGCTTATAGCTTATTTGACTCGCCTAATTATAAGTTTGTTTGACTAAAATAGAGAGGTGTTTGATAAATAAACTTATATTGCATTAGCTTATAGTTTTTTTCATAAGTTATTTTTTTTAGCTTATAATTTATAACTTATTAACTTTTATCTCATTTTTATTCTTATTATTTTAATGAATATATTCCTACTTTACTCGGTCCCTACCTCGTAAAATAAAATTTATATAAAATAAATCATATCAATAGGTCATTTCATTTATATTATTTAATAAAAATATTTAAAAATAATAAATAATTATTCTAATTATAAAGCTTTAATTAAAATTTTAAAAAATAAAAATAAAAATCATATAAACATGTCCTTTTATGTTATTGTATATTTGTAAGCTAGTTCAATAACTAATTTTACCGAACGCTTCAAAGTCAATCCGCTAATCTATTTAGCTATCAACTAAAAATTAGTTTATCAATTATTTTTGTCAAATAAAGTAACTGTTATATATAGCACATATCCTATAATTGGCGTGGTCCTGGTCCGGGCGCCACCTTCCTTATACATATTCGATTTTTCTTCCTTTTGGGTTTCTTTCTGACAGAAGTGTTTTTAATTGTTAACATCTTCTACGGGAGACGTAGAACCAAAAATTAAGTTCAAATTAGATACAGAGCCAAAATTATCATTGTGCACTGTAATGCACTGAAGGAAAGTCTACATTGTACGGAGGGAGAATGAACCCACTAGCTAGCCCCCATTCATCTATTTTTTCTTTTGCAGGATTCCGGAGAAGCTAGTTTGAGAGATACTCTCACATTCGTAAAATTAAGATTCGCACTAGCTAACTAGCTATAGGGTATCCTTTTCGATGTGTAATCGCATTTGATGGTTCGGATCTTAGATCCTTTGGCCTAAAGGAGGTAATGAACGGTGATAAACAAGCTCAGCATCATCATGGAGAATATGCTGTGCATGTTACTTAAACAAGAAACGCCTTTGACCTATGTATCAGCCGCAATGGACACTAGTACTACTCAATTCCGGGGTTAACCTGAGTAGTTAGTGTCACCGTGAGAAATTGGAATTTGTGAATTATGGAAGATTTGGATTTAGAGCTAAGGAATAATGAAAAAGAGAGATAATTATATATTGATAATATTACTAAAGGATGATGTGATACAAAAGTCAAAATAATTAATAAATAACTTTTATTTATACTAAACTCTATTATTAATCAAATAAAAAATTAGTTTAAATTTCATAAATTGTCAATGCAAAGTTTTTACACTGTCAATCAATCACAAATCACTCGACCCGAATTACCTCGACCCAAAATCTCTCCCCATCCAAACATCAGTCGGTTGATTAATCTAACGGTCAAGGAGAGAGATATATTAGATTAATAAATTGGCTTACATATTTGGATGGAGAGAGGGTGGAAGGAGATTTTAGATGGAGAGAATCCAAAGAACAAATCATTCTACTTGTGATTTTTAGGTAATTATTATAAAAGGCAAATATTTTTACTCATATGATAATTCATGATAGGTTGACTTGTGAGTGTAAAAATTTTTTACATTAACAATGAATAACAATTAAATCTATAAAAAATAAATCGAGATTAAAGAATATTTCTAATTGATTACATAATATATTCAAAAAATCAATTAAGATATTCAGTAATATATACTAAAGTACAAAATAAAAATTACTAAATATTTTTTTGTTGAAATATTTTTTAATATTCTTTTTTATTTATAATTAGGAAAAATAATTTTAAAAAAAATCTAACATGCATATAGGGATCATATTTCCGTAATGAAGGAATTGTCCATATTATATCGTTGCCATACAGCTCCAATCCCTTATCCATATCACCATTTTTATATTCTCCTCCTCCTTCGTATAGAAAGTTGGGAATACGAAGTGATGCAGTTTGATTAACTCGTAACCATCAAGAGAAAACAAATAGTAGAATGAATATAAAGCCAAAATAAAAGTATATTCGAAGTTGTGTTTTCTGAGTTGTCCGGGGCAAACATAAGGTTACCCAACATAACATACAAGGACGAGTGCCAGCGCTAATGGCATAGATGAAAATTAGCTAAAAGTTTTCAATAATTCAACGAGACTTGAACTTAGCAAGTGTCAGATTCTACTCCAATTTGGAAACCGAAGCGGGAACATGTCAATATATTTTTATCACCAAACTTCATACTATATAGACTTAATTACACTTTTGATCCCTCAGGTATCACGATTGTTCGATTTTGGTCCCCCGGATTTTAATTGCGCTAATTGGGTCCTCCAAGTATCACAATTGTGCAATTTTGGTCCCCCACATTTCAATTGCGCCAATTGAGCCTCCCACGTATCATGATTGTGCAATTTTGGTCCCTAAGTATCACGATTGTACAATTTTGGTCCTTCAAGTATCACGATTGTGCAACTTTTAACATCAATAGCCTACGAAGCACATGTGCGACTGATTTGATACTTAATGAGACTAGCTTGGAAGCTTACATGTCATTCTTATGTGATACTTAATGATGTGCATTTGATCATTAAATTATGTAAGATGTCAATGATGTCTTATAAGAATATCCCATAAACTGTCAAGTTGACTTCACTAAGTGTCAAATCAGTCACATGTGTCCTACGTAGCCTACTGACGTTAAAAATTGCATTATTGTGATACTTGAGGGACCAAAATTGAACAATCGTGATACCTAGAGGACCTAATTCGCGCAATTGAAAATTTGGGGGACAAAAATTGCACAATTGTGATACTTGGGGATCCAATTGGCGCAATTAAAATATGGGGGATCAAAATCGAACAATCATGATACCTGAGGGACCAAAAGTGCAATTAAGCTACTATATATCATGCTTTTACACAAGTGAAGGTGAATATTATCTTATATTATATATAAAATTAAAATAATTTGTTTGTATTCAGTTTCCCAGAATTCTCCTATGTTGTATATTGGTATTTTTAATAAATTCTGGAAATGCCTGACTCCCCCGAAAGTTTTAGCTCTCTCATGGTAGATTAATTCTTTTTGATAGATTGCCTACAGAACAAAATTTGTTCTAAGAGAAATGTTATAATGGATGCTGATAATCGATCTTCTCCGTGCTTTAATTTCTGTTAGAGTCATTTTGAAACGGCATCTCATCTTTTCTCCATTTGCAATTTCACCTCCAAATTTTGGTATAAATTTTACTCGTGCGTTGAGTTTCACGTGGTCATAGCCTTATCTATAGCTTATCATTACGGCCGGTCAACAACGTGGTATGGTTTCACGTAAAATGTAAATTCTCTTGGCAAATGTTGTTAGATGCTGGGTGTAGTGAAAATTCGCTCCTGAACTCGATTTTTTTCAAAAACAGATGATGTTTCTTTTTCGGGTTGGTGTTTTTGTCCTTTGGAATGTGTAACGAAACATTATAAATAGTTTTGCATCTACCGATGTGGTTTAATTTTAATATGTAAATGTGTTAGAGTATCATTTGTACTTCCTTTTAGAATTTGGATTTTAGATCTAACTCAACCTTAAAAGCTAGCTCAAGAGATGAGGATTGCCTATCTTTGACCATATCTTTAGGACTTTGACCATATCTTTAATCGATGTGGGATCTCAACACACCCCATCACGTCCAGGACTGAACATCTGGAGCATGGACAAACAAGGGTGGAATAATTGGCCCAATAACAGATCTAGGATAGACTTTGATATCATCTTAGATTTTGGGTCTAACTCAACGCCCACAAAGCTGTTTTTGGGGTTGAGTTAGGTCAAAAAATCTAATATGGTAGCACAGTTATCCTAGATTCATTATCTGACCACCCACGATAAAATCCACACACCAAGCCCAATAGTGCTGGGCGTGAGAGGGTGTATTGGGAAAAACTCAAGTCTCACATTGACTACAAATAGAGCTTATAAGACTTGGACAATTCTCACCTCTTGAGCTGACTTTGGGGTTGAGTTAGGTCTAAAGTAGTTTTTATAAGGTTTGGACAATCATCCTCTCTAAGAATATGACCAAAGTAGTTTTTATAAGATTTGGGTAATCATTACCTCTTGAGCTAACTTTTAGGGTTGAGTTAAGATTAAAGTTCATATTCTAAGATGGTTACCTATTGTACGTAGATGTTAATGTAATATTTTATCAAAAATCAAATTTAATAGTACAAATAATTTGCAATGGCAATAGGGAAAGCTCGGCAATATACCAATATGGGTTAGACCTCCAGAAAAATTAGAAAAAAAAAATATAATGATGACCTTTTCCCTGTAGATGTTGAATTTGAAGGAGCCAATAATAAGGGTTTCATTTTCAAACATTATTTTTCATGACGCAAAAGTGACAAATTGCGTCATGTTAATTTTATTGAACCAATAATGAAGAAGCGATATGATATTTTATATACCAGCAGTGCATGGATTCAATATTGTTTTGGTAGGAAAAGATGCGCCTTTTCTGTTTTGTATATTGCGATTACAAAGTGAATAGGAACACCCATATTCCCACTATTTTGGATATGAACCATGTGAAAAAGCAGAGTCCGGTGGTGCCTACATGAGAACTGAATGTAATTAATCACCTCTGAGGTAGGACACATTTTCATTACAAGATTATATCAAAGCAGTAGCTAAAAGGGACGAAAAAGTTGAAGACAAGATTACGTTTTAACTTTAATTTTATGGCCATCGATGATGTAAGATTTTTCATAATTATTATTGCAACATTCCAAAAATATTCGTTATCATAATTCATAATGCACATGAATTTGACTATTTTTATTTTCAAACAAAAGTTTTGGATGAGGAGGAGATTTTTTTATTCTAAAGTTAGAGTAAATTACTAATTTTGATGATAATTTATAATATATATGATTATATGATTTTTTTTTAATTTTTTAACCAAGTATATGATTATATTATAGTACTTACTAATATAGGAGATTTACTGGATTTAGGAGAGATTCATAAGTGCTCTAATAATATGATACATCACATTACAAGAATTATAGCATGTTTTTTCAACAACAAAAAAAAAAAAAGGAATTATAGTTATGTAACGAAGGATTTACCTACACACCGCCGTCCGTCGGTAAAGCCAGCATGACTTTTCAATGGCCGAGGCATTAGCAATACCAACGACTTGCCACTAGTAATATTTGCACGAAAGCGCCTTATCAACGACTTGCCTCTACTGTTGGTAATCTTTGCGCTATTAGGCGGTAATAAGTACCGATATTATGAGTTTTATTGACGACAATATCTGTCAATAAGCTTATCCTCAACTTGGCACTAATACTAACAATGACTAAATTTTCTGTCTATCACGGAATGGTAATAATATAAAAATATCTCTCGTGACATGGATAAGTACTTTATCAATAGTATTGTGGTCGTCCATCCGTAATGTTAATGTTTGTTATCGATGGCCACACCGTCAATAATAGTAATATTTAAAAAAACACCTTAATATTGACGGCCTCACCGAGGACCGGTAAGAAATTAATAGACATTATTATTATTTATTATTATTATTATTATTATATATCAAAAACACATATTCCTCCTTTAATTACTTTCCTCTTCACTTTCCATGCATTTTCTCTATTTCACTCAGCCACCCACCAGAGCTCCAACGCTTGCTGTCACGTCATCCACCAATGCCTGCTCCATGCCACCAACCACCGCACCACACCTGCGACTGCTTGTTTTGTGTGTATCATCTTATCTTTGATTATTCATTCCACTTCATATTAATTAGTATTCAATTGTATATATGTTGTGCTAATTTTGCATGCGTTGGATTTTTAGTGTGAACACTATTATTTCATTCCAAACGAACACTGATATATATATATATATATATATATATATATATATATATATATATATATATATATATATATACCAAGGCTAGGCCCAATTTTAACTTGAATTCGTAATCGTGGCCAAACTACTCCCGGTGTAAAGAAAAAAGGGACAACAGTGTATTGTGTTCGCGGACCCTTTGCACAGTGTTCTATTCTGACTTTTATACCTCCACGTCCTCTGGCATGGCTGATCGAGCGGGTGGGCTACGAATAGGCATATATAGGCCGGCTATTTCACATTTCCAGTTACCATGATCATAACTATCCCCACTGGAATTAAAATCTTTAGTTGGATCGCTACCATGTGGGGGGGTTCGATACAATACAAAACACCCATGTTATTTGCTGTAGGGTTCATCTTTTTGTTCACCATGCTTTGGAATCTAGTGAATAAGTGAGCATGAAGCTTTGGCTGTCATATCTTTCTTCTCTCCCTCTCGAGACAAAGATATATATATATATATATATATATATATATATGCGCAATTTTAAACCTATTGTGCCTTGTTTGGACCTATTATATTATAATGGGTTTGTAATGCTCAACACTATATATGATTCTAATTAACTCATATCAATAAATATATTGTGATCGATTGTGGTTATATATGATGCATTTTATTAGAGGAGTTATAGTTAAATTTTGTTTTGCTATGTCAGAGTATAATAGTTATCAAGTATGAAACCAAAATTTTGAGACTTTAGCTTATATACTTGCATCTATCTTGCTGCATGTCTCGAGAACACGCTTATTATCTTGGTGCATGCTGATTTCTTTGTAGTTGCTGCGCTAGTCTCATGTTTAATTTACAAAACATATATAGTTTGACCGAAGGTAAAGTTATTTTTATTTTCCTTTTGCTTTTGAATTGGACAAATGGTTGAAGGCTCGGCTATGTGTTCTTAGTCAATGGTGCATTATTTAGATGCATAATAATCTCCAAGCATGACCATTGACCATTATACCATATAGAAGACTTACTTTTTCTTTCGGATCCTTGGCCTTCATGAAGAAAGGTCCATCCTAATGTTAGCGAAATCTGGTTTTACGCTTTTAATTTAATTACTTTTAAATAACACTACATTACCTTTTAATATTATTTATTAACATTTTTTTATATTTATGCAATGCACTATTTACTAGCATCCTAAGGACGAGAACGAGATCAAGAGCATCTCTGAACATAAAGGCTCACACCGCTTTTCTGAGAGGCATAAAGAGGCTCGAAATAAGGATGCCATGTCTCACTGACTGGAGAGGATGTCTAGAGCGGCCTCAAATGCTATTAAGCAACTCCATCCTTTAAGAAAATGATGGTTAATTCAGGCAAAACATGGTCTCAGAGAAAGGTGGGTCGCTCCACTTCAAGAAAATAGTAAGATCTAGTTTAAATTAAAATTCTTATTGTAAAATTTTGGTATAACTACTATTGTTAATTTGTTCTATTACTTTATATGTTTCAAGTACGAGATCTCAGCCGATCTATTCATGCAGATGAGATGTTTCGGAAAACCCACACAAGGAAGGCTACCAGCGAGTTTGTTAACGAGTGCTTGAGGTAACAACATGTAAAAAACTTTTTTTATTAATATAATTTTTTATCTAATTATATTACATATTACAGCTTGGGGGGGATTTACTCAAAAGTTAGTTGAGAGTTGGAATCAACATAGGTCGGACGATGCCTCTAGTAGTCGCGCTCAGGATGAGTTCCTTCGCCTTTTGTTGTGGGTCAAAACAACTGCAAGGAAGAAGAAGGGCATAATATATGGCACCGACCCTTGACCAAATATCAGTAGGTCATCCTAAGTGACGAGTCTCGATGCTCTTCCAATCGCAGACATCGTTCTGACACTAGTATAAAGGAGTTGTTGGAGCGGTTGCATTCATCCAAGCAACGACTAAGTGAGATGGTTGAAAGAAACCTTCAATGGAGGAGTCAACGCTAGCGATGCGACAACAATTGGCTCAAATGCAGCAGCAACAAAACATGTCGATGACCAATTACTTGGACTATGACAAGGAAGACTCCAAGGATGAGGAGTGTAAATAGGATTTTTTTTGTAATTACTAATTATACAATTATTGTAAAATATTACAAATTATCAATTAGTTTCAGCAATTAATTTATATATTAACTATTGCATTTTATATTATTTATGTTATTTTTATATTAATAAATATTTTTCATAAAAAAGCAAATCTTTCGTTACAAATGTCTGGTCCATTGGTAAACATTATCAAGGGATAAGTCGACGATACAGTCGTCAATAAATTCTACCAATGGTATGCTCATCGGTAACATTTACTGATGAGTTTATCAATGACTTATCCATTCGTAATACCCATGACATCCCATATATAGTAGTCGGTAAAAGTTACCGAGGTGATTACCCATGACTTTGAGCTTGTCAGTAATCCATTGGTAACTAATTAGTATGGATCGTTTTTCTTTGTCGCAGGCAAATTTTCTTGCAATGTTATATTAAAAATTTAATTAAAGTGAAAGAAATTGTACAATATAAAATTAAAGTGACACACGAAAAAATATTTAATATCGAACTCAAATCGAATAATAATCATGAATTTAAAATTAACCGAATTTCAATATAAAGTTGATATTCGACTCACAATCTCGTTATTTGTACAATACAAATGGGACAACATTGGTACAACACACTAACATTTCAATATATATCTTTACTTCCTCTCAAAACACGTGATACTTTAATAGTCATTCACACTCACATACATCTACTGTTGTCTCTTATGTTATCCATAGTTGTTGTCCAAATAAAGTTTTCCTTGGACCCACTAGGTTAATCAACTATTATTTCTTGAGTAATACAATATAGTGTTAGCTACACACACACACACACACACACATATATAAATCACAAAAGCCTCTTTTAATTTTTCCTCAAATTTAAACTTGAGCCAATAATTCTCATTCTCCTCTCCTCTCCTCTTTATGCACCATGTAGCATATTCTGGGACGGAGCCAGACTTGGATGATACAGGAGACTTACTATAAAAATTAAAGTTTATCCAACAAATATATACGCATCAAATTCCATATAAAATATTCATAATTATATGTTCCAAAACGTTAGCTACACTAGTAATCTATCAAGACACAGGGTAATCTAGCCCTCAAAGTGAATACTCATCCCCTGACACTTGGACCCAACACCTGGGTTCAGCACGCATCAGGAGCGTGCCGCGGATGGCTTTTCGAGCATGACGGGTCGTCGGAATCCCAAACGGTCAACAAATCTTTGACGACCATAACTTTTGATCTTGGTGGAATTTTTGGGCATATTATATATGCACGGAAAGCTCTTTTGGAGACCGTCGTATTGGCACCTAGCTTGTCGGGAGCAGGGGCCCAGCCCCCGCCCCCCCTAAAATACACATAAATCCGTCCTGAGCATATCGAAAAAGACTTGTTCTATTAACATTTTTTTTTTACATGAATTAAATTTTTTATTATATTATTCCTAGTCATATATTATTAATTTATTAAACAAATTTAATTATTATAACTACTATCCACAATTTAAATATTTTAATGATGTGTCAAAATATTATTAAATAATAATATGAAAAAATTTTAACTAACAACACATCAAATTTTGATGTGCAACCGATAGCCGAAGACTAATCGCTTTCGAGGCGTAAAGATCACCGAAGTGAGGTTTGCCTTTCCCATCAAACTTTTTTTCAAACACATGACATGAATCGAACATCTGCCAAAATATTTAAGGAACTTATTATGTTATCTACCAAAAATTTACATATATATATATATATTGACATCACAACTTATTTACAAATTCATATATACTACGAAATCATCAATCACTTAATAATTACCAACATATGGTTGGTCCGAGTGGTAACGAGCTCGGATTCCTTAAGCAAGTGGTCAGGGGTTCGATCCCCGGCTCTTGAGTATGGAAAAAACTTTGTTAGGAGAGGTCAGCTCTTAAATGTCGTCCAGTATGTCGAGAGATTAGTCTTCACAGTTGTACACAGAGGATATCCTGAAAAAAAAAAAAATCAATCATTCAATAAGTAGAATTTTTCTGCAGACCGGTTGAAGATTTAAACAGAGCCATACAGCTGTAATTCTAAAAAAACATATGGAGGCTAAATGCGGTTTAAATGGAAAGCATTCATAGGAAATTAGCCATAAATCTAGAAGGGAAAAAAAAAGGGAGGATACTGCAAGTAAAGCAGGTGAGAACTGTAATGTTGTGGCGTGTGTGAACTGTGAAGTGAAGTGTGCTGCTCAGCCCACCAGGTGAGAAAGGGAAGTACTAAGAAAACATGTGTGTGTGCCGTACACATGCGAGTGTGTGTGACCGAGTAACACTATGTTGAGAGTGAGTACACATGTATTAAACTCTTTCTAAAAACCATCAATGCCAATATAATCTAGCAACATAAGTTCTTTTTTTTTTTTGGGTTCGAAACCACCGTAATTAGGGTGTTTGACTCCTAATGAATCCACCAGATGTTCTCACAGCTTCGGCTATTTGGACCGGCTATAAGATTAATCTTTGGTTCGACAACAACGAATGTCCGATTTTTTACACACGGGATTAGACTCCCTACCAACGGGATGACTCCAGAAATCGAACTTACCTTCTTTAACTTGGGGAAAAGTCACCTTACCAACTCTCCCAATACCAAGTTGGTACATAAGTTCTATTTCTAAAGATATTTCGGACAATAATTTTATCGGTAAAATTTATAAATTTAAACATTATTAGTTTATAAAGTATTGAAAAGTCATTCAAATAATAAAATTTTGATTCAGGTTAGAATTACAATTTATCTCTCAATTGTTTTACCATAAAATATAAATTTGTTCAACTAAAAGAATAGCAACACTTACAATTTCAATAAAAAATAATAAATCTATTAAGAAGAAGAAAAATAGAAAATCGATATAATTCTTGTCCGAAATATCTCGAGGGATTAGTCTTTGCAGTTGCATGCGGAGGATATCCTAAAAAAAAAAAAAATATCTTCGTCCGAAATTAAAGTCACACGAAGTTAATCCATGATATGTATGTAGTTTTGCTCCTCATAAATAGAATGTAAACTTTCAAACGTGACACATCATTTAGTATTTAGTATATAGACTGATACGCATGTCATATGAAGAGAGTATCACATCTCTTATATCTCAATAAATCTAAAACTCTTGATGTTATGTACATAAAGCCGAAGCATGATACCTGAAAAAACAAAAACTAAAAATTTCGTAACAATCATATCATGAAACTAAATTTTTAGCTCGCCCGCATTGAATTGGGCCAGCCCGGTGGCCGTTTTTTTTTTTTTTTTTATATATCTATCTATATATATATATATATATATATATAATATATATAATATAAAATATAAATACCTGTTTTAAATTTGGTGTATAAGATCGAAGGGGGTGATTTTGGACTATTTTTTGATTTGGAATCACTTATCTACATCATTTTTTTCTCTCCTTTTATCTAAATCAGTGATTTTTTCACATAGATCTGGTTTTTTTCGTGTTTTCCCATGATTTCATCGTCTGAGTGCGGCGTTGTTTTGTTCGTCATCTTGGTGCGGCGTTGTTTGATTTTTCGTCTTGTTAGGGTGTTCGTTTGGTTCAGATTGACAGATCAGCTTCAATCCATTGCAGATTCAATCGAGACTTGAGCATCAACGTTACAGATCTGGAGACATGAGTATTCCGATCACTTTGTAGGCATTTTGCCGTTTTATGCTATTAACCTGAGTGTTGTGAGTTTATTCGCATATTCATCCTTTTCGATTTTTAACGATATTAAATTTGTATTATTTTTGATGTATTTTATTAATTTAAATGAATAAATATCTTTTTTTTAAATTAAAAAAAATTGATGTACAAGAGACAAAAATGACATCATTGAATATTCGTTTAAGATTGTTGTATGTCATTTTCTTCCGAGTTTGAGTTTATTTTTCTGGGGTTAGCTCACCCCTACCCCTTTAGCTATGGGACAGTCTCCCGAGACATGAATGCCTGCCATCTTCTCTTGTAGGGGGCAAAGTAGCCCCGAATTCTAAAGAGGCTGCAGCCAATTGTAGTCCCAATGGCCAGTGTACACTTTTTAATTTTTACACTATCTAGTCGAAATTGGATACTCTGTTGTTGAAAAATGTAACTGCATGGAATGCCTTATTATGCTCCAACAGTTGATATGACTTTTGCAATTTTTATATATAAATGAAATATTTTTGTGGTCAAAATTCGGTATAGAATGGGATAAAGTTTTTTAAAATAATTTTTTTTTTGAAATGAGAAAATAAAAATACATGTATCAATTAAAATTACAATATATTTTAAATTAAATAAAGATAAATAACATTTTACTTATTCAATTTAAAAATAAACTTCTACCTAAAACTATAGATGATCCAAATTCATATCTAGTCATAATCCTGCTGTCAAATCATATCCATCTATTATATGATTTAATTGGTATGCATGGTAACATAAAGATTTTTTATACCGTCAATTAATTAGAAATTATCACATAAGTTCAAATTATAAGTTCAAATGTTTGATTCTTATCCTAATTATCTCAAAAATTGCACATATCATGATTTCTGATTAGTTGATAGTGTAAAAAATTAGGTGAATTTTTCGGTACCCCAAGGGTAACCTTACTCTGTCTATATGATTCAATCAGATAGTGAAAACCATTTGACTTAACTCACTAACATGACTCATTTAATTGAGGTGTCACATTCTGGTTGGACAAGATAACTTTTACCCCAGAATTATTAGAGATACTGGAAAAGGCACCTAAATTTTTTACACCAACGATGTATAACAATTAAACTCTTATTATATTCACATTTTTCACTGTCTTGAATTATTGGAATTCTTCTCTGGTTTTAAATTAATATAAACAACTTTCCTTAAAGATTAGAAGAACAACTAAGCTATTTTAAATTAAATCGATGACGTAGGTATATATGCTTTTGACATCACATAAATGGGTGTAATTAAAAGCAAAAATTGTATACAATTCCCTAAACTTTAGCCTGTTTCTAAATAGGCATCCTTAACAATTTTTTCTTCCCAATTAGTCTTTAAACTCTCATTATTAGTAAAATCAACACTTCAACTATTTTTTCCTCTCAATTAATCCTTAAGAGACCACTAACGGTAAATAAATCCAATTGTTCAGTTTGCTTAAATCCCAAATCATTGATTGCAGTTTTTTTTTAATTTAAAAAAACAATTAAGAACAAATTAAGTCTGGAGGCTTGTACACTTCTATTATCTTCTTCTTCCTCCCTTCGTTGAAGACAAGGCCACCTTGCGGTTCAAGGTGGAGGTGGCTTCCGATGTGATGATTTGGGACTATGGGTGAGTTATGACTATTGTTTCCCTACGTCCCCTCGAGGCTTTGTTCGTTCTTTTTTAGAAAAAAAATGCAATCAAGGGTTTGGATTTAAGTGAAATGAACACTTGGATTTATTCATTGTTAATGGTTTAACTGAGAGTTGACAGAAGGACTGATTTTATTAATAGTGTGAGTTTACGGACTAATTGTGACGAAATAATAGTTGAAATATTGATTTTATTAATAGTAGGAGCTTAAGAACTAATTGGAAAGAAAAAATAGTTGAATGTGCCTATTTGGATAAAGTTTAGGGGGTGTAGACACTTTTCCCTAACTAAAATGTTGAGAAAATAACATTGACCTCTGCTATTATTTAGTTTAATTACACTCGATATCTATCATATTTCAAAAACTACACTTACCTTCCTTTATGGGAGGTTAGTGTAATTACAATCACCTCCCCTATAGGAGAGGTAAGTATAATGATAATTGAATATCAAAGGAGATGAGTGTAGCTTTCTACACAAAATGAGGATGTCGTGTGTAATTAAGTAAAATCTCAAGCGATATATATATATATATATATATATATATATATATATATATATACCCTAAAATTTATTTATAGTTAAAGACTTCTAATATCGTATTTTTTGGTACATCATGTTTTTTTTTGTAGATTTGGGAAGGACCAGGATCCTCTCATGTTGTATGGCTAAATAGGAGGATCTTGTTCAACAAATCTCAACCTTACATTTAAGTTAAACTCATTTACCTTATCTCAAAATAAATCAATTTCATACCGATGTAAAAGGTTAATATTCAATCTTGTTTTTCCACAATAGAAGAGGATCCTGATCCATTTAGGAATGCTTCATTGGCATGATTTCTTAGGTGTCTTTTTTTCTCGTAGTATCTATTGAGAAAAAATGGATGGATGAAGGACTGGTGTAATAAGTTAAATTATTCGTAAATTGTTCGATTTTGGTTCGTTAAATACTCGATTTTGGAAGAGAAAATGTGGTTAGGGTTGGTTTCATTGTTTGTGGGGGTGGAGTTCAAAGAGGCGAGGCGCGTTTTGAGGTTGGATAGCTCAGTGGTGAGGGCAGTGACATCATTCTAAAGAGTCTAATGACTTTGAAGGATTTGGGTCAAGAGTGAAGGTTCCAGGCTACCGGAAGGACGAGAGGAGGAAGGCATGGTCAAGCACCAAATTGAAAAGGTTTGGGCAACGGGTAACCAATTGAGAAAAACAGAAAGAGAAATGCCTCCTCTACAGGGGAGGAACCTCCATACAAAGAAAGAAAATTTAACAACTGGAATATTTTTTGCTTACATTCATTCATCAAATTCGTTACATAAAAGGGGGTGCCTAACAAACTGGACAGCTCAACATAACTGAATGATCTTGTGCTAGAATCTAGATTCTAACAAGTGCACCTAGACGATGTTATACTTATCATATTCTCTGAGAGTTCATGGTAGCTCATACTCCCTCAGCCATTTGGACTTAATCCGGTTATGTTGGGCCCTGGTCTGTGATATAAGTTTTTCTACTATTTCTTGGGCCTCCCTTCCTGTGATATCTTGCTAGTCTGAAACTTGGGCGTAACACAGGGACTAAAAAATTCATCAAAGCAATAAAAAATCATATGTTGAGTGTGTTAGTGCAAAATCTTGTATTATATATACAACTTTTTTTTCGACAATTGACAATAGATTGTAAAGGGTCCAAAAAATTTCTAAAGTGAAAAAGAGCCAAACCAATCCAGAACATCAAAGGAAAGGGATACAAAAGCAATACCACAGTACAGGAAAACAAAATATAGAGATCAATAACAGTTCTAAAAGTTGTGCTGACCTTCATTCTTAGCTCCAAATTTTGTCAAGGTATTTGTAACATGATTAGCTTCTGTTCTTTGGTGAACAAAGTTCAGTCCTTGAAGCACTTCTTAATAGACTGAAACTTATTCCTACAAAACAGAGCAATTAAAGAATCAGATTCAATCATAAGAGGCACATCCAAAAGCCATAGATTTTGAAAGGAAAGTTCAAAAGCACAAAAAATACTAAAAAACTCAGCTTCATTTGAATCATTAATAATTCCCGCGCGAATAAACACAAGATTTTTCCACAATCATCACAAAGACTACCTTCACTATTACCTTCATCCGATCCCTTTAGAGGAAACGTGATCAGATCAATGTTCCATTTAAGAATAGAGGAGGAATCCAAGATAAGGTTTGGTGCTCCTAAACATGAATGAGGCTTGTCGCAACTCCTTACCTCCTGCAGATTAGACACTAGCAGAAGGGGAAAATAAAACTCCATCCTCTAATCCAACACCCCCTCTTCTCCTTCTTTTCTTTCTTCTTCTTTGTCTTTTCTTTTCTGTTAGGGTTGCTAATGGTTGTCCATTCTAAATCTTCTTTCTCTAACTATTTATACTTCATCATTTTTACTGAAAAACCCTTGATATGTTAAGTTAACTCATAACTTAACACTTGGATAAAAATGAAACATGTATCTATCTTTATCATGATTAATAATTTTATTATATTTTATTTTCTTCGAATTGCTTAAGCATATTAATACGTATTATTTCTTGAAGGTATATTTACTCCCAATTGTGTTCAACCTTCTCAAATATTTTCTGAGATTTCTAATTAATGTCAAAAACACTATACCACAACAAAAAATAGTGAAGTACCGATGTCATATTTTTTGAAACTTTTAAGTCCAACATTCACCCAAAAATCAAAGAAGAAGCGTGATTTATTTGGAATGGACCATCCATATCCCCACCAATCTAAACAAGAGCACCATAATTTTCCAGAGAAACATGAAAAGAAATAAATACAACTTCTATATTATTGTTGGTATATAATACAGGAAAAAAAGAGTTACCTTTCACGGGAGAAAATCAATAGCTGAAGAATTACTCCTACAATCGATCAGGAGGGGGAAATAGAAGAAGATTAGTAGATGAAACAGAAGAAACAAATTTGCTTGAGCGATTTTCCTTCTTTTTCCACTTCCTATTTGCAGATAGCAATATACAATAATTTCGGTGTTCCTTGTTTAGACACGTGCGCCGATTTGCTAATTCTATGGGTCAGTCCCTTTCAAGTTTCAACTATTTTGTCCCACAATTAAATCTTTTGTCCCTATCATAACTCAGATGCAATATATATATATGAATAATTATTCTTATAATAATTTTTGTAATGACTTAAAATAGGTAAATATTAAATATTTTTTAAATTTACTTTATAAGTTCCCTTTTTTGGGTACGTTAAAGTTCTTTTTTATTTATTAATTATAATTTTAAATAGTTAAAAGGATTTAATTGATACAGTCAACCAATTTTAAATTGATACATCAGTTGAAATATTTGACTCTTATCCTAACTGCCTGAAAAGTTACTCATATCATGATTTCCGATTGGTTGACAATATAAAAAACTTTATATTGATAATACATAACAATTAAACTCTTATAAGAATGTGTTAAAAGGATATAATAATTAAGTAAAATCATCTTTGACTGTTTTATACTTTCATATTGGAAGTCTCGGGTCGTTATCGTAATTTATGACACCAAGGCCAATTTTTGTTCCCCAACATATACGTATCCCTTCGGTACTATATTCTTACCTATATGATCCAATTAAATGGTGATAATTTAGACTCATGTGACATTGACATGACTCAATTAATTGAGGTAATGCATTCTGATTGGACATAGGATATCCAAATTATTTATTTTCCAATGGTACGATAGCAACACCCATCAACCTTTTCTTATTTCATGCAGACTCCATCGGTGCCTGTGTCACATAGCTGCTTGAAATATATCTGGGGACAACTCCTATGCATGACAGGGGTTTTGAAATCAGATCGGAAACCGGAATTGAGGGTGCAATATTGTTATGGTTTGATTGTGTTGGCAATCGCCATTGTAGCCACAATTTGTGTATAATAGGTAACCACACAAACCGCAATTGAAAATATTGTATATGACCTTACCTATATTACTGTGCTTATAATAACATGAAGTAAACAAAACAGAAATTACATAAAATAGAGAGTAAAGCCAAGGGTAGCTAGCTAGAGATATACATAAAGATAAATCTACATCGATCGCGTCTGCCGCTTTCATTACACGTTCTACGATTTTAGACGAATTTGAACAACGCATGGCGGCAGGGAATTAAAGACGGAGATAGAGATAGAGTCGCATCACGTTCGTTCACAAGTAGCCCTTCATCAAATTAACTTATCAACCCTCCTTCTGTTGTTGAAGTTGAATGCCTTCTTCCCTTGTTTTGTTGTTGTTGTTGTTGTTGTTGTGTTCTGTTAGCTGGTCACGATCATTAGCAACTTGGTCCTGCTTCTTCTCTGGTTCCTGAACTTGCTTCTCTTCCTTCTTCTCCTCTCCAATCACGATATCAACGAGCCGAGGGATCACATCCTGGTTCTCATTAGTCATAGTTGAAACCACGTTTTCATCGTTGATATCTCCTTTGTGTTCTGGCAGCTTTTGATCCTCTACGGTTCTGTATATTGCATACAGCACCATTTGAATTGTTCCAAACGTGACACCTACTATGTTCGGAAGCTGTCCAGAGAAAATAGAACATAATATAAGAGAGTGTTATATATTATTATTATAATGACTTCTAACCAATCAAAATAGCATGTCCCGGAATAAAAAAAAATGGCTTGTCACTTTGTCATGGATTAATATATATGAGTACTTACTGTAACATATATATCTCTCAGAAGAATACCATATGTCATCCACATAATGGCGCTTATAGTGAGGAGGAGTGAAAGAGGAAAAGGCATGAACTCTACACTTTTGGTGCGAATAACCACTTTCTGAATTCGAACAAAATCAACCATGCATGCATGGTGATTAATTGGTGAGTACTATTTAATTTATATTTATATAAACCATATAACAAAGAATAGGATGAAATTGTAATTAATAATTATTCAATAAGTATGCTCACAATTATGCTTAAAGGTGCTGCGAAAACACTAGTAGAAAGGACCACACAAATCCATCCAAGAAGCTCGAGTCGAGATTCTCGTTCTTTTGCTAGGACGTGGGTTAGAAGGATAATCAAGAAAATCCCTCCCAAGTTGAACAAGAAAATCAGCTTCAAAGTGAAGATCTGCAAGTTCAATCATATATATTAAGTCACAAATAATGTTAATCATATATATATATATATATATATATATATATATATCTAATTAATAATGACAGAGACGCAATTAATGAGTGATATACATCAAGATATGCTTATAGTACATACGCACCCTGGCTTTCTTGGGGCAATAAGTGATATAGATTGCAAGGTAAATTGTCTCTATCAAACAACCGAATGAATTGATGGTGATAATAAGTATTTCACCCTTCTTTATGTAGGCATAAAAAATCCAAAGCATTGAACAGAAGAGTGCAGCCACATATGGAACTGATTGGAACCCTTCGGTTGTTTTCTTCTTACAAACTCGATAAAATGTCGATCTGCAAAACATTAATTATTGTATTTATATTTAAATTTTGATTTGAATTAGTGCTTGCTGGTGTTTGAATAATTACTCATTGTGAAGTATGAAGAATATATATAAATGAATGAACGAGTGGATTAAAGGAAGGTATAAAGTATAAACTTACAATGGTGCTAGAAAGCAAACGAAGGAGGCAATGTTACCTACAACATTCACAAGAAATTAAGGGTGGGGGGAAACTAGATCAGCTCATGTATGGAACCTTAATTAACTAATAATATATCTTGAAGAAGGAAGACGTAAACAGAAAATCAGAAATGGGAAGGAAAAGAAGAAAATGCTAGATGAGCATTATGTGCAAAATACCTAGAACACCAACGACGAAAACTATGGGAGTGTCATGAGCCATGGTTTTGGAATATCCTTGAGAAATATTCCCTTGAATGAAAGGAGTGAAGAGAAGGAGGAAGGTTTGAGAGGAAGCTAGCTAGCTAGCTCTAGCTTAATCTCTGTGTTACACCCTGCCACGGAAGAAAACAGAATGGAGATCCCTTATATATAGGGCAGGGGATTGTTCATGCACGGGGATAGTGCAAGCACTATGACTATGCTATTGCATGGACATTATGAAGCTATGAATTAATGATGATTAAGATCCTATGGTCCCAACTTTGAGTGCCAACTCGATCAACCGATTATTGAATCTAGTTGGTATGACGTAGTTCACAATTAATACTTGGGCCACCCCTTCACTTATTTACGTCTTGCGTACCCAAAATGCCTTCTTTGCTTTCCCATTTCCAAACGCTCCCTCCCCACTCCCCTCCTCACGTGACCCATCTCCATTATTAGCTTCCTTTTCCCTTTCACATTAAGTTATTGCCGTATAACAAAATTATGAAGCATATATTTACTGTTAAGGAATTAAGAAAAAAAAAAGATTTTATTGAAAATTGATATATTTAATATTTAAAGTAGTGATATATTTAATTTTTTTAATGAAAATTTATTTTTCTTATACTCGTTAACCAGTGCCCTTACCTTAAGGCACTTTTAGTAATTGAAATTTTTAAAATAAATAATTTATGATAATATATTATTAAAGTTTCTATAACCAAGTAGTGTAAAGTTTAATCTTTTAAATAAAATTTTGAATTTCAATAATAATAAATTTAAAGATCTTGCTAACCGTGCAGTACCCTAATAGCGTGAATCAATAAAAAAAAAGTTTGTATTGAAAAACTAAGTATAACACTTTTTAATATATTAAATACATTATTTTTTCATATAAAATTTTCTCTTTTTAATTTCTTAATCAATATACTAAGAATACTCGTTAGCATTATCTCAAATTTAATATTTAATAAATTTATTCATATATCTTTATTTAATAGCTTAAGTTTTTTAGAAAACGGATAAATAAAAGGGTATTAATAATCAATGTCCTGACATTAGGTATGGAATCAAGAAAAAGTGAATATCATTGGAAAACTAAAAATTACACTTATCATTATATTTACTATATTATTTTCTTTCATAAAAACTTATCTTTATAATTTCTTAATCAGTGCACTGATTAACATTTCCCAACAAAATATTACCCACCCAAGTTTCACTTCCTTAATTGGTTGTTGGTTTCTATTAATTTTGATGTGCAGCCGGCCGCCAAATACCCCTTGCTGAATCACCCCCTTCACTATTGCTACAATTTATCAATTAGGTCACCAAATTTTCACGGCTTGGAGATGAAACGGGACACGTGTTAAAATGAGGTGAGATCAATGCACTATTGCATTATTATTACAAGTTAGAGAGTAGTAATATATATTCATTGGTAGGTGAAATAATTTTATATGTAGATCGAACCCTGAAGTGTGTTATTGCGCTCCATCTCGTATAGCTTTTGACTGTCACACGTGAACAGTGGAATTCAAAGTCCTCCTCGTGATTAACCCAAGTGTCACCTTCTTATCTGATGACGATTATAGGAACAATTATAGGTGTCTGCCGGTTTCAAAACATTATTTATAGTGAAATTTATTCGCTTTATATAATTTTTGCAACTGCTTGGTTAGATACTACAAAGGGTGTGAGTTTGGATCAACCACCAGGTTTGCTTAATAGTTTTATGTGGCCAGATTTTATAATCTAGTGCAAAAATTTAAAACTTACTAATTAAAAGCACTTGTTGAATGGAAGCCCGAGTAATGAATACTCTTGTTAGAAAAAAAATTCAAAGAAAATAGAAAGAAAAAACTTTTTGAGTCGCATAATTATTTAAGGGATTTTTTTATCATGTGCAAACTTGCGTAGGTTAAAAATTTAAAAGAGTAAATTCATATGGGAAGTTATGTATTTAATACTTTCAAAATAAGATGATTAACTTTTCAATAATAGTTACTGTTTTTGGGTTTCTTAACATGTGTAAAGTTGCACAGGATAGACAAACCCTTATTTAAATAAGTGGACATTTGGAAAAGTTTGTAAAGAATTTATTTGAATTTATCTTATACACACTTTAGCAGCTGTCTAAAAGAGGTAATGAAAATAATTTATGATTTTTTAAACTCATTTTAACTTATTTTTAATAATCTTGTCCGATAGAAACTTGTGAAAAAAGTTAAAAATGAAAAGCTTTTAAAAAAAACATAACTTAGGGGTGTACAAGTACGGGTCGGGTTGGGTCGGATGTTACCAAACCCGTTACCTGAACAAAATAATATTTTTCGAGTTGGGTCGGGATTATACTCTTTTCCCACAAAACCCGAATCAAATCAACCTGACACAAAAACCGGTTTGATTTGGGTGGGATAGATTGGGTCCAACAATTTTTTTGAAAAAAAAATATCTTATACCAAGTTAAAACAATCTTCTGAAACTCATCTTCTATTTTTCTTTGTTCTCAAATTTAACGAGGACCTCGTTAGTTCATTAGGTTCTCCGGTTCAGCTTATCAATTCCTCCTGAAGCCCATATTCTCATTCCATCCTTGCCCAAAGAAGAATCCATATGTTGTTCTCATTCCATCCTTGCCCAAAGAAGAATCCATATGTTGTGATGCAGCATCACAACGTAACAAGGAGGGAGTAAACCGGTATGCAAAAATATAGATCTCAGGGAGGGAGAAGGGAGAGGGGAGAGAGGAGGGGACAAATCTGAAAAGTGAGGGACAGGAATGGAAGGATACTAGTAAAGCAAAGTAACAGTGTAATAAGGAATTTTTTATTTATTTTTTTAGAAAGAATGGATCTACGGGCAAGGGTAACGGGTTCACGAGTTTGTAATACGCAAACCAATGTGATTAGGTTCTCAACGGGTTGGGTGCGATTCTACCCGAAGAGGAAAAATGGTCGAATCGAACACCTTGGTTTGGGTCGGTTTCTCGGATTGATCCGGATCCGTGTACACCCCTATCATAACATCTCATGTGATAAATATTTATCGAACAAACATTTAATTGTTGTTTTTTTGGCGGATTTTGAATTAAGTTGTTTACTTAAACATATCCTAGATATATATACTTTTGGACAACACTTTATTCACAATATGATATCCATTTCAATTTAGTATATAATATCGGATAATTACACTCGCATCAAATAGAATATCTTGGGTGGGTAATATATTTGGCACATAAAAAAAAACTTTTAAACGTTTGGATTTGTGAAATGTGATTAGTAGCAAGAGTTTCATAATTTAAACACTGGTAATGTGATATGAGTTTTTTTATCATATGCAAACTTATACATGTTAAGGAATTAATAATAGTAACCCTCTCTTAAAAAATATTAAATTCAAGATATTAAAAATTAAAAGTATGATTTTCCATAAAAAAAATTTATATATTAATTTTTTAACATATGCAAGTGTAATTTCCCATAAAAAAACCAATGTGATATTTGAACAGTATCTCACTCAAATTTAAATATGATATATTCATTTTAATTTTATATACAATATAGAATAACATTTAATCTTGCTCATATTAAAATGCTATATTTTGGTTTGAAATTCAAGTATAAAAAACATTATTATAATGATCACAAATTCACAATTACCTTTAGTAGGTTTAGTCGGAGATATCTCGGTGGCAGGTTCAGGGTTTTAGAATAACGACAAAGGATAAGATCAGAGGATTTGACAAGTCCATATATCCGGCTAGATACGAATGATTAAGCATACATTAGCTTAGCGGATCTCCTATGATTAGCATTAATTGCTTTTCCCCATGTTTAATGATAATAGATCAAACATTCGGACTACGTTATTTTGGAAGGAACAAGGCTCAGGTGATTACCGCTGGCATAGGTGCCCGAGCGATCATTAATTTTTCTTTCTTTTCATGCATGGTGTCAATCGGGCAAGGCCTGCTCTTTGTCTCCTCCCTTATTTTTGGCGTAAATAATTAATTTGATTTTTGAATGTGTAAGATGATATTAATTTAATCTTTAAATTGAACAGAATAGTAAAAATATTTCTGATGTGATATATTAAGTGCCTTATTTGCACCGTTAGCCGGTTAATTAGGTGGTGTCCACGTAATCAAGAACCAATTTGAAACTCTGAATCAGGGACCAATTTGATACTTGTATAGAAAAAAATTCAATTTTAATTTTTTACATTAACTCCACCTTTTCAGTTTTCACCCCCATTTTTCACTGTTACCTCCTTCCCCTTGTTCCCGCTCTTCTCCTGTTCCTTCGTTCATACTTCATTGTCCTCTTCAACCGGAAATGATGGCTCAGCAACGAATCGACTTCCCCGGAGCTTGTCATCAGAGGTTTGTTTCTCGTTTTCCCATTGTTTCTTTGGTTGCTCATTTTTTTTCGTCATCTTCACTTCTATTTGTATGCTTTAGGGTTTTTTTTCATACCCATTTTTGTTTGTCTTCTTCCCTTTGTTGATAACTCTTATTCCCTAAGTTTTGTTTCACACCTTATTACGCATTCACTTAGTTACACACTATCTAGTTAGGGTTTTTTTATACAGTGCTCTCTTTACATATATATAATGTTTGCTGACCCTGATTTAATTTTTGTGTTCATGTTGTGTTTGATTAGAAACTACAATCACAATCAAGCCAAGGAAACACACCAGCACAAGTGCAGGCTCCAACACAGAGGGTATGGTTGCAAGGATTAGTTTGATATTAAGTTTTAAACTTCAGGGACTAGTTTGATATTAAGTTGCTAGTCTAAGGGACTATTTTGATATTAATATTACGATTTCCAACTTGTGCAGGGAAGGAGATGATACCACTACCAAAGGCAAGGCCAATCAGACCCCCAACACTTGAACCAGTTCCAAGCCAAGTTGCTCTGCAAGGTTACAGCTAATGGTAACCTTTCATACCAAATAGGGGGTGATTCGCCATTTTCGCACTCTAGTTGGGAGAAGAAAGTCACGAATCCAAGTTGCTCTGCAAGCTCTAAGGTTAATGGTTTAGAAAGCCACAACCCATTTGCTTTGGTTTGCAACTGTGAGAGAAGATCAGTGTTAAGAGTTTCTAAAACTCACAGGAACCCAGGGAGGGCCTTCTTTAGATGTCCCTTGCCAAAGGTATTGTTGAATCCCAAAGGGCTGTTTGGTTTCAGTTTTACATTGCATTGGATTTAATTTTGTTTCCAATTTTTTGCAAGTTGAGGGAAATTGTGGCTATTTTGTCTAGATTGATGAACTTCCTGACATATTTGCAGCTATGGGGAGTGAAGGAATGTGGAAGGCTGCAGCTAATGAGAGTGAAGGAATGTGGAAGGCTGCAGTTAATGGGAGAGAAGGAATGTTGAAGGCTGCAATTAATGTAAATGAGAGTGAAGAAATGTGGAAGGCAGAGATGATGGGCAAGGTTGATACGATGAGGAAAGATGTTAGAGTCTTAAAATTTTGGGTTGCAGTAATGTGTTTTTTGCTTAGTGTATGTTTTGTATTGTTGGTTGGTAGGAAGGGTGAACAGGTGCTAGAAGTATCATGTTAAAATGAGAAGTTGTATTTGTGTTGTTGGTTGCAGTAAAACTATTGTAATGTGTTTTGTTTAAATGAGAAGTATCATGTTAGTCTTTCATAATTGAAAGTGTATTTAAATAAAAAGATGAACTTAAATAAATTAAAGAACAATGAACAAAAATGGCATATGCTTAATTATACACCAAAAGGTGTCCAAGTACATGACAGTAAAAATAACAGAAAAGAAGCACATGTATATGCAATTACATCCAAAAAACCAGCCTATAATCTTCAGTTGCATACCAAAAAACCAACATCCCTTAAACTATGCAATTACATACAAAAAACCATCAATGATTATCAACTTATAACTAATCTTCAAAGATTCCTTGGACGATTAGTTGGCAGCCCTGGAGTTGGAATGAAAGACATGAACTGTAGTTGCCCTCCCCTGAATCAAATATCCCCTAGTGGTGCTGGAAATTGAACCATGACAAGCCTTGGAAATGGTGATGGAATTGGTGGTGGAACTTGTGCAGGTGCCCTTATTGGTGTTGCCTTAAGACATGACCCTAAACAGGGTATAATGGGACCTTTTATACCATATCTCCTTTCCTGCACGTGTTGATTTCGAGAAATTAGTATCAACTTAGTCCCTAAAGTTTAAAACTTAATATCAAACTAATCCCTGAAATTAAGAACTTAGTATCAACTAAGTCCCTGTAACCATACCCTCTGTTAGGGATGGCAATGGGTAGGCTATGGGTAAGGTACTATAGTATCCGTCCCCATATCGGCGTTTTAAAAAAATACCCGTACCCGGACCCATACCCGCGTGGGTAGCAACTGAAGTACTCGTGTCCTTACCCGCTAGGTACCTAAGCACTCATTACCCGCATTTTAATTAACTAAAAAATCAATAAATAAATAAAAACATTATTAAAGTCTAAAATATCATGATAGTATATATATAACAAGGCATAGTATTCTAGTATGTTCTCAAACAAATATCATGATAGTATATAACAAAAAAGAACATTATTCAAGTCATACGCTAGGATCTATAGGACTTGGAAAAATATGAACTTATTCATCAAAAAAAAAAAAAGGAAGAATAAGAACTCAAGAAGGATAAGAACTTAAGTGATGAACAACTGAACGACGCTAGGAACTTAGGAATAATAGGAAAGTAATAAGCTAACTTTCATTTCATTTCAATTCAATCAATTGTTTTAATTTAATAATTATTATATATATATATATATATATATATATATATATATATATATATATATATATATTTCATCCGGGCAGTAAATTTCAGTAATTGAAACCCACATACTTTCACAGCACAACAAACCTATGAATTAGCATAGCTTTCAGCCATCAATCACTCCAACATTGTCTAGGCAATTGGTCCAATTACACAAAAAACAAGTTCACTGGTCTAATAACAATGCAATAGAATCTATTTTACAAATGGTAGGTTCAAATAAAAAACATTTTTCACACTGAGGAATTAGTTCCAGGATCACCAAAGAGGTAACCCAAGTTTAATAATAATAATAATAATAATAATAATAATAATAATAATAATAATTAAAAAATATTAATATATAGATATGCGGGTATGGGGCAGAGTGAGTACCAAGATATCCATACCCGCACCCATACCCATTAAATCTTACGGGTAATTACCCGTCCCCGTCCCCGTACCCATTCTGCGGGTAATTACCCTACCCATTATAGATAATTTTTGCAGATACCCACTGGGTAAGATACCCATTACCATCTCTACCCTCTGTGCTGGAGCCTGCACTTGTGCCGGTGTGTTCCTTTGGCTTGATTGTGATTGTGGTTGCTAATCAAACGCAACATGAACACAGAAATTAAATAAATTAGCAGTAGGGTCATCAAACATTATGTAAAGAAATGCAAATACAACATTCAATGATCTTACCCTTGTAGTTGCATCAGTAGGGTCATCAGCAGGGGCAGAGTGTGATAAGGGTATCTCAGACATTGATTCCATGACCCCTCTATTACGAAACAAAAAAACAGAGCAATTTGCAATAACCATTCTGTGTACCTAAGTGAATACGAAATAAGAGGTGAAACAAAACTCAGGGAATGGGGGTTATCAACGATGGGAAGAAGACAAACAAAATTGGGTATGAAAAAAAACCCTAAAGCACGCAAATGGAATTGAAGAAGACGAACCAACTCATATGAAAAAAAAATTAGCAACCAAAGAAACAATGAGAAAATGAAATGCAAACCTTTGATGACAAGCTTCGGGGAGGTCGATTCGTTGATGAGCCACCATTTTCAGTAGAAGATGACGACAGAGTATGGAGAATGGAAGAGAGAAGAGAAGAGCGGGAAGAAGGGGATGGTAACAGTGAAAATTTGGGGTGAAATATGAAAGGGTTGGGTTAAAAATTGAAATTAAAAAAAATTCTACAAGAGTATCAATTTGGTCCCTGGTTCAGAGTTTCAAATTGGTCCCTAACTACGTGGACACCACCTAACCAGGCTAACAGTGCCAACAGGGCACTTAATGTGCCACATCAGCGCCGTTAACGGCGTCAGCTAACTGTGGTTGACGGAGGGACCGAGTTGATTAACGTTTTACAACTTCAGAGACATTTTTGCTATTTCGTTCAATTCAGGGACTAAGTTGATACCGTCTTACACTTTCAGGGACAAAATTGGCTATTTACTCCTTATTTTTCTTTCTGTCACTGTCTTTGATTCCCGTCATGGGAAGTATTTTCACCTCATCTCCATTTCTCGCTTTCTGTGGATCATCGTAGGAACCCTAAAATGGCAACCGATGCATATCCAAACTCTAGCTTTCTCGCAATCAACACTCATCTTTCTTGCTTCAATTAATAAAATCTCCTTTTAGGTTGCGCATTCATTAAATACTATAATGTTCTCAGAGACGGGTACTTAGCGAGGCGGAGAGTATAGTCTTTGTCCCCATCCCCAAATTACTTTCATGGGATTTTCTCCCCATATCCGTCTCCGCGAGGTAAATTTCTCTGCCCGCGAAGCAAAATTCTTTGCCCGCAAGGCTTCGAATGGGGCGGTCTCTACAGGGATCCCGCACAAAGATAAAAATTATCATCCCTAATCATAAGTGATAAGTGGTAACTATAATATACGTTGGTGGCAAGCTGGTCGAAGTAATTATCAATTCATTTAACAAACACATATTTACCTACATATCACTTGCTATTTATGTTTATATTTACTTTATTATTTAATTAAAGTTGAGTTTATTTTATTTTTTATATACATTTTATTGCGTGTTAAATGTGATCCGTGATATACAACAAGCTGTACCCTTATTAATTAATAGATAAAATATTACATAAACTCAATGTAGTTAAAATTAAATGTACTAAGTAGTACGTCTGTTAGTCCAACTGGCAAGGACCTGGTCTTCCTTAAGTAAGGTCTTGGATTTGAGTCTTGTGAATGAGAAAAATACGCTAAGAGCTTTGTCACTTTTAATTAGGTCTTCCCGGCTAGATTCGGATGAGTCGGAGTTCAACATGATTGCCGAATAATGAGGGTCTCAAACAAAAAAATGTATTAATTAAGTCGATCATAATATTAATTAAGAAATAATAATAATAATTATCATGATTATTATATTAAAAAATCTAAATATTGTTTCATTATCTTAATTAATAGTGTAATTGACTAATTCTACTGAACTTAAGATTGTAACTTTGGTAAGAATTTCTGTTGATTAAGAATCCTATTGGGTATGACTCAGTTGGTTGTGCATGCTGAACTTGTGAGGGAGGATCTGGGTTCTAATCCCATAGAACACATCATTGGGGAGAGGTAAAGAACCTTAACTGTGATTAAGTATCCGAACGGAGATTTGTTCCATATAACGGGTGCAAAGAATATAAGCCTGTGAATATATTTCGTGGACCCACTGAAGAATCAGAGACCCTAATTATGATGTATTCCAACCAAAAAAAGAATCCTATAGCTCAAAGTTCAATGTTTTTACCACCTTTCTATAGAGAAAACGCGATTAAAATGGTAGTTACAACCATGGAGTAATTTGTTAATGTTAAACGTGTTCCATGGGGTTTGTTTTTGGCTGTCCGTGGACGAGACGTCAAAATTTATATTTTGGTGATTGTGATTCGGGGGTGATTGCTTCTATGATTTAGTGCTTGCATCTGTTCTAATTCATACAGAAATTTTGATTCTTGACGCCACCAAGTACTTTATATATAATACGGGTGATGATATGGCACCAAAGAAACCCAAAAGAAAAAGAGAAAAGAGTCGTAGGGTCCTTATTTTTCTAAGTGGCACATTTCCTGACCAGATTATTTTTTTAGAATTTAAATTCATACGTGTAGTATACATGGGAATCAAATTGCGTAGCTGTTTTCCTATCAAATTTCCACCACTCGCCACATTTGATTGATAGATTTTGTTAATGTACAATATATATATAATTTGCATGATTTCTGGGCTGGGTTTCTTTTTTGTGTGGCTGAAATGGCTAAGAACTAGGTAGGACACCTGGAATTTACTCAGAGACTCAGGACACGACGAGTTGGTTTAAATTGAAATTGACCAATGCAATACTGCTACTCTACTAGTGCTGGCGAATCTCGAACGCTCGTATTCTCTCGCCCATGTGCTTTCAAACATTGTGACCCTTCTAAGAAAACAAATCTTAAATGCCTTTGACAAATCGACTTCTCACCTACACATCTAAACTTACACGGGTTCGTTTCATTTCGTTAGTGTCTTTACCAATTCATTTTTGTTTCAAAATAATTAAGATTTTATAAACGTAAGGTATAATTTTTTCATTTTTTTCATATATATCCTCAATTGAGCTTTATGTCCTTTTGGCTTATGTTTTCTGATTGAATACTTCATTTAATTTTTATTGGATATTTTGATACATTTATACACAAATTAATAATTTCTTAATTTATGTATAAAATATTAAAAAGACTAAAGAAATGGAACTAAGGGAGTAGCATTTTAAAAAATAATTTCAAGAGCTCTGTAATCCCATAAATAATTTTTCATAATTTTTTGATATTTTGCCTATTTTTGGGTGGAAAAATGTTTTTTTTTCCTTCTTTATTTAGCATGTATTTTTGAATGGAAGAGATTGCATTCAGAGAATAAACCTTTAGAAAAAACTCTTCTGAAATGAGCAAAAGTGTAAAGTGATAAAGTTAAAATTTATCCACTATTGATCTTAATATACTTTAACTAATCAATGATGGATATACCCTTACTTTCTCACTTTACATTCTTGCCTACTTTAGAGGAACCTAATCCTAAACTTTTTGTGAGTCTTACAATTTTTTTATCATTCCCTTTTATAACAAAATATATATTTTTTTAAAAATAGATTTCTTTGTATAATCAATTGGATTGTGAATTGGAGTTTGGATTAGCAGCTTAATTTTCATCTTTTGGATTCTCCCCGGATGGAACTTGCTAGAATCCTGTTTAGTGATTTAGTTGGAGTTTCTGTACCCTATGTCTTTTTTTCTTGTTAGTTTTTTTGTTGAGAAAAAAAAAAAACATTTCCGAGCCATATATCTTACCCATAAGTTCATATGTCTATTTTAATTGTCGTGTTATTATGTAAAAGTGATTATTTTTGCACCATCCAAACGAAATAGATTAACTTAAATCGCTTTCCAGCAAACACACTAAAAAAAAAACATATTCTAATTATAATCGATTATCAGTATAATCTATTTTTTTCAGCTTTCTCAAACACACTCTTAGACTCTATTTGCCACAATTAGTTGAAAAGCTAGTTAAAAGCTGAAAACTGATTAGCTAGTCGAAAGGTGGGAGCTGAAAGCTAAAAGCTAGCTGATTAAATTAGGAAGGTTTGATAAAATTAGCTTATAAACTAGTCTATACCTATAAAATAATGTAAAATGGCATGCTTGTATGTGTCTATATATATATATATATATATAATAATAATAATAATAACAACAACACCAATAATAATAATAATAATAATATGAGAGAGGAAGATGTGAATTTCTTTTAGGATTATTTATCATTTTAGACTGAAAATAAGGGTATTAGTTTGGGAGGATATAATGTTCTCATTTTTAAAACCTAAAGGAGCAAAATCGAGAAAAAAATTATGGACCTCTAATATCTTATCAAAGTAAAGAGTTTTTTATTTCAAAAAACTCCTTTACCAAATAGCTTTACTAATTATTTTTTTTGGTGAAAAAAATTAATTGACTAATTTATATGTTAGTTTGATATCTTCATAATCTTACTTTTGAGACTTGAGATGAGAGAAAAGTAGTGTCATTCTATTATCATGGACTCAAATCTATCTGTTTCCACCACCGGACACGCTACACATGAAGCTCAACTCGTTGTCAACCATGGAAATGCTTTTTATGGAATTAAATGCCTCATTTTAGGTGAGGAAAATCGTATGTCTCATTTTTATGTCACATTCTCTATTCCTCATCAATGACAATTTATTACTTAATAAAATAAAATCATAACTTATTAACACCTATGCATATCCTCAGCCTTTGATTAATGAGGGACACCCATATATCATTTTTTGGAACAATAAAATTTTGTTTCATTTTAGGATAGTTCCTTCCTTTCACTCATTCATGGAGCGCCCAACATGAGTCAACTTTACCCTTTAAATCCTTGTCCTATTAAATAATTGGAAGCCACCGGTGTCACACGTGTTAGACTATAATTCAGATTAGGTAATTCAATTAATGTTAGTGTTAGTTAAGGGTTTGTTAGTTAGTTAAGTTATTGTAACTAATAAGTGATCATTAATCCATGCGGGACTTAAATGTGTAGAGGAATATAAATAGTAGGTGCATATGTACAAGTGTGTAAAGTGATTCAAAGTGAATAAAATTTCTTTAGGTGCATATGTGCAAGTGCATATTGAAGAGAGGTGCTGCAGCAAAGAGGATGGTAGGAGCAACCAAGGAATCTTCCAAGGTTGCTCATCAGAACCATGAAGCTTCTGAAGAAGTTGTGATGCAAGAAGAAAATCCAGTTCTTGAGGTTGATGCCAAGCCTGAAAAGAAGGAAGAGAAATCCGCTATTGTTGAGGATAAATCTATTGATGTGAACCAAATGGCTCCTGAGGCTGTAGAAGAAGCAATGGCCCAAGTCCCTAATGGGTTGTCTGTGGTGCAAATCAAGAAGAGGAAGCGTGTGGTGGCAAAGAGAGAAACCAATACAATGGCAGAGGCATCAAAACAATGACAGCCATGTATCTTGAAGCAAAATACAACCCAAGAAAAGATTTTGGAAGCTGAGACAATCGAAGAAGAGGAAATCCCAACCGAGCAACCAATCATGGTTGTGGATCAAGAACCAGAAGCGGAACAGTTCAAGAGGTTACAGAGGGAGCGAGTGGCGGCAACCATGAAGACATGGGTCACACGGAGTTCGGTCATGTCGGAACCGTCATATAGTGATATTCGGACGGTGGGCGAAGGGACTCTGGCGGCTAAGGAAAGAGGTTGCGTACAAGTTGGACTAGTAGGAGTTAGGGTAGGAGTGGCAACAAAAATATGGGATGCAGGAAAATTGTTTTTGAGAGATATATTAGCTATTATGTTTTTAGCTAATCTGAATTAAGGGAGTGTGTTGGAGTATAGCTCAAATTAGGTAATTCAATTAGTGTTAGTTAAGGTTTTGTTAGTTAGTTAAGTTGTTGTAACTAATAAGTGATTAATAGTCCATGTGAGAATTAAATGTATAGAGCAATATAAATAGTAGGTGCATATGTGCAAGTGTGTAGAGTGATTAAAAGTGAATAATAGAGAAAGTGTGATTAATAAAATTTAGAATATTTTCTTCTTCCCCTTCATATTTCTCTCTAGTATGTGCTTGTGTTTCCAGAACACAGATGGTGCCATTTGGTTGTAATTGGTTTAGGGCTCTCAACTTTTTATGGACTCATTTATTTTAGGGCATTGCTATGATGCCATCCAAAATCGAAAGGCATTGACGCCTTGTCAACGTGGCACTATTATCATATGAACTGTTTCACTTACTTCACGTCATTTTAGTTGCTAAGTTCTTTTTAATATTTCATTTCAGTCCTTTTATTTTATTGTTTAGTCCTGCAAATTAAACTTGTTGATTACGATACAATTTCTTCATCTTCCTAATAGAATATTGTATCAACGGGACTAGGTTCGGTGTTGGAGGTTGCTTTTCCCCCTTAAAAATCAAAGTTTAGAAGTTTTGGTCTTTGTTCTATTCGTTTGGGTTGAAGATCCTTTTTTTTATGTAGGTTTCCATAGTGTTCGATACCAATCAGCTGAAGGCCCTCCAAATTGGTATTGATTGTGGGATACAAACATTACAGCCGATGGAGGGCGGTGCTGCAGTCCGGTGGTCGAGCGAGACGCGGTGGCTAGTGTGGTGGTGCTCACGTTTGAGATCGCGACGAGGTGGCGCTTTCTCCGCTGAGTCAAGGCGCGGAGGAGCGGGCGTTACGGTGGCTGTATAGGGGGTCTGCTATGGATTGCAATGATGGATCTGCAGCGAGGATGACGGAAGGGGCTTTGCGCGATTGAACGATCCGTGGTGGATGGCGCTGGTGGGCTCTTCGCTGCACGTTTTGGATGGCGGCTGGGTGAAGCTACAACTGGGAACTGCGGTTCTGGTTCGGAAGCTGACGGGGCGGCTGGGCGACGGTGTGATAAGGCTGGGAATGGTTTTTTCATTCCCCTTTTTTTGCTTTTGCCATGTGGAAAATATTAGAATGTTTGCTAGCTAAGCAAAGGGTAGCTCTGTACTATAAACCCAACACGTTATTATCTTCCGATAGCAGCTAGACTGCTGTACGATTCTTAAAATTCAAGGAACTAAGAATTTTCCGCCTAAGCTCCCAATGGCAATTAATGAGTAATAGTACTATACACTACAGTAGTCTTTAGTATTATTACTAAAATTGACAAGAGGGGGGATAGCCACGTACGGAGAATGATAATGGGGTTTTTGTTATCGTAGTATATGTTAATGTTAATAAAGTTAATTGGAGTTAGCTAGCTGCCTTTTTGAATGAGTAGTCGAGGTTGTTAGAGATTGTGACTGGATTAATTTATGACATCAGAGGCCATAAATTGGATTAGTTTGACAATCAACTATCTCCTTTAATTCTTCTGCTTAAAAATTGGGATTCAAGGCAATGTGACACGCATTTACGGATAAAATATCATTTAAAATAAGCTTGGGTGTAAAATAAAAAAATAATGACATATTCACCGTTGATTAACGAAAATTTATTTGAATCTCAATGCATTTTAATTAATCAACAATGGATACATACTTGTTTGCTCACTTTATACTTATTTCTGCATGCATCGAAGCAGACCTCGGTCCTAGGGTGATCACCCTTCGTTGGGCCGAGAGTCATCTCAGACCCATTTCCCTCGGATCCTTTAGTTTAGAAGCCAACTTGACGGGGAAATTACCCAACGAATGAGACATTGAAATCTTACCCGAACGCTGCAGACATTATAGGAATCTCGGTTCCTCAGTAATGAAGACCTTGAAGAGGACAGTTACAAGGCAAACCTATAAACCCAAGGCTAGGGAGAGAATTAGAGCCAAGCAATCAGAGGACTCTGCACATAGATCTCGAGAGCACACATGCCTTCTTGAGACATCAATTCTTACTCTGAACAACACTCAAACTGGCTTTAGAGGAATCTAATCCCACATTTACATAGATCGCATGTCAATATTGGGCACTCTTTGGTTCTAGTAGCCTAGCTTCTGCTTAATGGATTTAAGGTAATAAATTAATTGAAGTCCCTTAAAACTGTCATGCCCTTTACATAGATGAAAAAGATGCTAACTCCTTGAGCCTAACCCTAAGGAGGCATTGGAATAACATCATTGAAAACCAAAATCACTATGACTGTTTGGATGAGTTGTGAAAAATTGATTATTTCAATTATCAATTATACATGTATAATGAATTATTGTTATAATCAATTGTAATAAAATCAACTTTATGTTTGGATGTCTTTGCGGGAAAGCAATTTTAAGATAACTTATTTTGTTCAGGTTGTATAAAAAAAAATTATATAAATAAATTATAAAATGAGTATGAAACTATTTATTAAATTAATAATATTTATTTGATAGAGTAATATGTGAAAATGAGATTAGTTTCAAAATAATCAAATATTATTTTAAATTGTTTTCCAACTTTTAACTTCTCTTAAAAATAATTCTTTTTTCTAAAAAAATCGTTTTTCATACTTTAATCTACTTTACAAAATATATGATATTAAACTAAAAGATAACTTTTTAAAAAAATTAAAAACTATTCTTATGAGAAACAATTGTTCTATAACACCCACTTCTACTCTAAATACAACGAACTCTACACACACTGTTGGCACGCGTGGGCCGTGGCCAGCCTTGAATTCCCGGAAGAAAATTATTCAGCCGAATTATAATGAGTGGTATATATGACAATGAGCAAGAGTGGATCCAGACAATTTCATTTATTTCATTTATAAAACTGTGTCGAATCAATATGACAAAATTTAAATAGTATTCTTTCATGTTGTTTTCCAAATTACTTTTCAAACTGTTATTTTCGTCAAATAGATTTAAGTAGCCATCATGATTCATGAATATAACGATAGGTCGATATATATATATATATGGACGGAGCTACGCTAGTAGCTCTTGGGCCCGTGGCCCCCTAACGTTTTTAATTTCAATCTGTATTAATAATATAAAATTATTAATTCAATGTCATTGATTGATATAAAAATACAAAAGCAAATATCATGTGGTGTATCAAGTGATAACTTTTATTTTTAAACTTCCTTACATGACAATTATATGAATATGGTGAAGATTATAATTCGTAATACAATGGAAGGTGAATTTTTAATTGATTGTTTGCTAGTATATGTTGAAAAAATTGCTGAAAAGTTTAGTATCGATTTAATTATAAATAATTTTCGTTAAATGCAAGAGATCGATTCCCAGTTTTTTTTTTTTTTGATTTTCCTGGATATCATTCGTGTGCAACTGCAGAGACTAATCCCTCAAGATACTGGACGACATTTAAGGACTGACATCTCCCAACCAGGTTTTCTTTATACGCAAGAGCCAAGAATCGAACTCCGATCTATTCCATGTTTTGATCGAATACTAATGTAATTAACGTTTTAAAACGAATAATTATAAATACTTTATATATAATTTGATGTATATATATTTGGCCCTCTAATCAATCAAGTCTGTTCCGTCCTTGTGTGTGTGTGTGTGTATATATATATATATATATATATATATATATATATATATATATATATATATATATATATATATATATATATATTTAAAATTATAAAAATATATCTACCTAAATAGTTCAAATAAAATCTAAAAAATATAAATTAGAAGAGAAAATTTTAAATCTAAAAAGAAGATATGCATGATCTATCCAATTCTAGAATTTAAATTTAAATAATTAAAAAAGAAGTTAAGAATGACATTTGTGATTCCTTAAGTGAAAATAACCTAAGGGATTTTTTTGGGTACAATAACCAGTTATTTAATTTCTCTTAAGAGAGTATACTCTAATTTAATATATAAGTGTGAATATTATTTTTAAAATACTTATCCTCGAAAGGAAAGGAACTAAATGAAAATAAGTTAATGAATGATGAATTTGATGGTAATAACTAATAATTAGTAGATTTAAGAAATATTTTAAAATGTTATTAAAAAATAATATTTTAAAAATAAAAACTTAATAAATACAAATAAATAAATGATAATCGGATTTAGTGTTTTTGCAACTGTCAAACGTGATTCTAATAAAAAAAGATGTATTTGATTACACGTTTTGGGGAACAATTTAATTTGCATTCAAAATCGATTCTATCATAAACAGCTTGAAGTAACTTCTATTTTTGGATTGAAAAATTACACGAAATTTTACATCAAATTTGCTTTCAAAATAAAAACATTCAAACATAAATCATTTTACTTTAAACTCAATTATATTGAAATCAATTTCATCCAAAATTAAGTTTGTATACCCAACTAGTCAGAATGCTCATGGATTAGTCGAAATGCTCTGCGCTTCCAAGGCAAAACTCGGGAGCCAATTACCTTGATCAAAAGGTCTCTATTTGCATAAGGAGCCTAAGCAATATCGAGATTAAGGGGGTGCATGTCTCGCTCGATCCAAACAATGCACACTTCAAATGCCTAGTCTTCGTCTGTGCTGTGGCCAGAGCTCTAGCAGTCTAGCTGCTCATTGGCATTGCAATCCGATGGCTGAGGGCGATTGCTTAGATGTTACAAAGGCTATTATGTATTTATGATCTTCTTAGTTTTGCAGATATATTTTCACAGGTGTGGAAAAAGATATGGGACTCTCAAGGATGGATCTGTTGAAAACACAAGCACTAACACACACTTAATAGAAATATAGAGAGGAGGAAGATGAAGAAAGATACACTAAGAAAAACTTTTTATTCACTTCACTTGTATATCCTAATCACAACACTAAGTCTATCTATAATACACACTATGATAGTTATTCCTCACTAACAAACTAACTACATCTAACTAATCTTATCAATACTAACTAATATACCTACTAATCTGAATTATTTCCAACACATCCCCTTAATTCAGATTACCCAAAAATACAGTAAAACACAATATCCACCTGGATCCCATTACAATTGTTCAAAGAATTGAACTGGGTCAATTAGGTCTAAACCTTGACTAATTCCATATTCCAGCAAGGCCCACTCACTCTCAATTTTTCTGATGCCACACTTCCTCTCTTCATGGAATTGGGCCTGGCCCATTAGGCTAAAAACTTGACTCACTTGGCAAATTTCTAAGTTTACCCTTGACTGTTCCAGCTTCTCCCTCACGATGGACTGCTGAAGCCACCCTTGTCCTTCTTCTCTTCCACTCGTGACCTTCTGTGAACAACATACCTCCCAAACATCCAGCCATGGCGGCTTTGTGAAGAACATCTCTTTCTTCCTCACAGTGACTACACGTAGCAACCTCTCTTCAACCTCCATAATGAATCGCTGTACCAGAAGCATTTTTCCGGCGCTGCACCTTGTCTTCTCAGAAAATGTTGCTCCGACCACCACACATGAGTTCGCGGCCGGAGGATCCTTCTCGATTCGCTCCACCGTCACACGCAAATCACTGCGGGACCCCATCGTTCCACCGCCTCACCAGATCTGCGAATCGCCAAAAACTTTCCCAACCGCCGTTTGTGGGCTCGCGGCGGGTAGCTCCTCCACCGTCATCGAAACAGCGCCTAAAAGTCTAGTACGTCCACCACCGCGATGTCTGCCTCCCTGTGCACGCCCAGTCCGCGTCATCACTTCACGACCGCCACCGGTCACCACCACTACACGGCCATGTTCGTGGCCTATTTCTCTGTTTGCAGGCTTGACATCTTCTTGTGAAGTAGATAACTCGGCCAAGACTGACTCAGAAGCACAAACTCGGTCAAAACTCGGAAGCAACATAGCATCTGCACCTTTGATCTCGTGAATATTGTTTCCTTTGTTTGTAAAATACTTCACTTTCAACACAGCCACGCTCTGTTGACACACAAGCTCCGCTTCAATCATAGCACCGAGACCGATTTCCTCTGGTGGTGGGTTGATTAGTGAGGAAGAAAGAAAAACCCCCATGGCTTCATCGACTTCCTCATCGTCATTGACTGTATCTTCTTCCTTCTGAAGCGCTTCGATTCTTTCTTCTTTCTCACCTTCCTCATCTTTCTTTTCAACTAAAGCTTCTGGCGCTTCCTCTGCTTTCTCTTCTCCAATTAGCCTTTCTTTACAAGAAACACTCTCTTGTCTACTGTTGCTGCGACACTTCTTTTTGCTTTGGACTCTTTGCTCTTCTTCTCTGTTTTTCTTGACCGCACCATTGGCTTCCTGCAAGATTTTCCATGCTTCTTTAGCACTCTTTGCTGTGAAAATCTTTTCAAGATGAGCAAAATCCACACATTGATGGATAATAAAGAGAGCTCTAGAATCTCTCTCACAGGCTGCACCGTCAGCCTCATCCTGCACACCATCAACCACCACTTCTAATACATCTTGAAACCCAAAGATCACTTTCATCTTCGCAACCCACTGGTTGAAGTTCTTGCCATCAACAACCGACAATGAAATTGGAAGAAACTCATCAAATCCAAGCACAGCAGCCATGGACATACCCTCGTAGGTCCCTAATCGTATAGCTCTGATACCATGTTGAAAATACAAGCACTAGCACACACTTAGAGAGAAATATAGAGAGGAGGAAGATGAAGAAAGATACACTAAGAAAAACTTTTTATTCACTTCACTTGTATATCCTAATCACAACACTAAGTCTATTTATAATACACACTATGATAGTTATTCCTTATTAACAAACTAACTACCATCTAACTAATCTTATCAATACTAACTAATATACCTACTAATCTGAATTATTTCCAACAGGATCAACACATAGATGGGACTAATACAACACAAGAAAAGACATCAGAAAATAGACTAGAAAATATCATGAGGAGCAAACTGTCCAGGCAGTGCTTTGAAGTAGAAAGAAATGGACTGGACTCGAATAGAATATGAGCAAGGATCCTGCAATACAAGCTCTGTGAAATATGATAGAGCAATATGATAACAATTGTGCTATATATGGGTGGAAGCTCCTCTTTGCTGGAGGAAGGAACATTTACGTTTGGTGTGTTTTAATGCTACAATATGAGAACAAGTGCTGGCCTTCATGATAGAAAACTACAGGAGAGCGGGTGAATGATGGGAGACCTATAATATGGTCTAAACTTTTGCTTATACTGCTGAATGGTTTTTAGAAGGCTTATTTGGGGGGTTACCATGTAAAATCATATGTTGGGTTGAGGCTCTATAACAGGAAGTGGAGTGTTACAGTGTTAGCATAAAATAAAGGGACTGAGATACGACTACTTCTAGTAGAGTGACCGGTTTGTGGTGTAAAATTTTCTCCTTTTTGGAGCTATTCTAATTTGGAGCACATAATTGGACACTTGCTTTCGAATCCTTTTTAGAAGCTGGGGGAAGTTTGATACTACGATATTAAGGGTAGAATCTTATAAATAAAATTACAATTATCGAAAAAAAAATGATACAAAGAACCTTTTCTCTTCCGAAACAGCTCTGGACACATGCTTCGTCCTTATCATGAGTGACTATGTTTTCCTCGTTTCATTCTTTTATTTTTAGGCATGTTAATAGAAAAAAGAGCCAATTTTGTGGCTCACGCTCTTGCTCAATGGGCTCTTACAAATCCGAACCACTTTTGGATTGAAGACGTCCCCCATTTTTTGTATGATATTGATTTTCTTGGACTTTTTGAGTCTTAGATAATGATTTTGTTTTGTCAAAAAAAAAAATTAAAAAAACTCGTTAGTCTCACTTCTAAGGAATGTTTTTCTTAGTTTCTCAAATTATCATCTCAGTGAGAGACCAAGACTCTTCCAAACGGTGTTTTTTTTTTAATATACACATGAATCATGTTTAAAGAATGCAAAGATATATAAATAAAGACCAAAGAAAAATATTATATAAACTATATATAGAACTAAAAATTAACCAGTTAAAAAAAAACTAAAAATTAACTGTTGGAAGATATAATTTATTGTTGGAAACAATTTAACAATATAATCAATTTAATGACATTTGTTTGACATATAACTAAAATAGATATACTAAAACAGTGTTAAATATTCATGTAACAAAAAAAGTGTTAAATATAAAATATTCAACACGGGAAAATATCACAAGGAAGATAGTACTTAGTCTTACATATAAGAATCAGTTGTGTAATTTGTTGAATAATAAAAATAAAAATCGTATAAGGTCGATTATTTTATTTTTTCAACAAGAAGATAAATATTAAAAATAACACTACATATACACATAATATACATTACATTTTCATAATTTTTATTATAATTGCTCTTGATTTATACAACAACTTTTTTCAAATATTAAATACACGATGAAGGTAGCTATGGGCCTATGGCGAGTAATGCTACTAGGTTTAATTTCTAACACGGAATCAGTCTATCACTCCATCTTAATCATATTTATGAATTTTGTTATAGAGTTCAATTGCTATTTGCTATGTACTGTTTTTTTTACTGGTATTTGCTGTGTGCTGTTAGTGTAAGGACTCTGTACACCGTTAATCAATTAAAAATTATGGTATAAATAATTTTTTTACTTTTTTAGTTCCTGAAAGAAAATAAGAGAAAAGAAAGGGAAGAAGAGAAAAAGAGTAAAAAATGAAATAATTTTTAGTTATTTGGTAGTAGAGAAAATAAAAAAAAAATTAAAACTTTTCTTTCATTTTGTTTGATTGGCTAGAAAGTGAGAGGAAAAAAATATATATTTATGAAATGACGTAAATATTTTTAAATAAAAATAGAATGTAATAAGGTTAGGGGTGTTTTAAATCTTTTCCTCCTTTTTCTCTTGTCTCTCTCCCATTTTCTTTCCATTTTGGAGGGAAAACTTTTTCTTGTGGGCCCACAATTTTTTTTTTCTTTCCTTCCCTTTTCCTTTCTCAACCAAACGAGAGAAAATGTCTATTTCTCTTCTTTTCCTTCCTCTCCTTTTCTTTCCTTCACTTTTCCCCCAAAACAAACATAGTATTAAGGTAATTAGAATAAAAGTCAAACATTTTAGCTTTCGTGTCAATTTCTGATTTGTTGACAGTATAAAAAAATTTACACTGAAAGTGCATATTAATTAAATCCTTTTTATATGCTTTTACAAAATCCTTCTATAATTAAATAAAAATATATAATAAAGAATAATATATTCAATATATTTTTTGGTTTCTCAAGATATCCTACACGTGAAACTACGAAGACTAATCCCCTGATACTAGACGACATTTAAGGGCTGACCTCTCCCAACCAGATTTTCTCCATACACTAGAGTTAGGGATCGAACCCCTGACTACATACTTAAGGGGCCCAAACTTGTTACTACTCGGACCAACTACATATTGGTATATATTCAATATTTTTATATTTTTATAAATATAAAAAATATTAATTAGCTTTTATTTAATATATATAGAAGAATTAATAAGAAGAATAGATTAACCTATAAGTTACAATTAGGAGCGGGAATAGGCTAGACCTCTTGTTAGAGGCATATCACCTAGGGATGGCAACGGGGCGGGGCGGACACGGATAGTAGCTACCCGCTACCCGCCCCGCGAGAAAAAAATCCGTCCCGTGCCCGCCCGCTACCCGCGCGGATATCCGTTAAGGAGATATCCGCGGATTTTTCAAAAATCCGCGGATATCCATGGATATCCATGGATATTTACTAAAAAAATAAAAAATAAAAAAACATATATTACGATTGAAACACAATAAAATTTTAAAATTAATTATTACAACAAAAATCTAAATTCCAATCCAAGTTCAAAGTTACATTAAACAAGTTACAAAAATCCGTGAATGAGAGAGTGAGAGTGAAATTAGGGTTATATTTTTAGGGAGAAAATATTTATTTTAGTCTATGCGGGTATCCGCGGGTACGGATAGTACTAAATCCGTACCCGCCCCGTTAACTAACGGATAGTGAAAAAATCCGTTAAGCCTTACCCGCGGATATCCGCTAACCTATCCAAATCCGATCCGCAACGGATTTTACCCGCGGATATCCGTGGGTACGGATTTTTTTGCCATCCCTAATATAACCTAGCCTATTTAAGGTCTAGTCTTGCTTAGCCTATTTAACAAAAAAAGGTCAATTCAAGGCTTTTAAAAAAGTTTATATAGCTAAAGAGGTCAGGCTAAGTCTTTAAAAAAAACTTATTAAGTCTATCAGGCAAACCTATTTAACACACACACACACACACACACACACATATATATATATATATATATATATATAATTTAATATATCATACTATAATATATCATAAATTATTTATAATATTTATAATATTTGAAAGCAAAAGTCTATTGACCCATTTAAATGTAGATATTTACTTATATATTTATTTGTGAAGGTCTAACGACCTATTTATCAGTATATGAATACCAATCTCTTTATCATTAGAGACTTACAAACCTATGATTTATTTATAGATGGATGCATATTTAAATGTATTAAAAAATAGACTTTTAAATAGACCTTCAGGACAGATCAGATCAGATTTTGAAATAGATCAAATCAAATTTTAAAAATTTATCTATATCAAACTAATAAACCAAACTCGAACCGTGAGATTCGAATACATCTTTGACCTATGAGGGCCTACCTCATCCAACCTATTTCCATCCCCCGTCACAATCAATCTAATTACTTATGGTTCCATATTTGATTTGATTAATGTTAACATTTTCCAGTTAAAAACTGTTTTTTTCTTTAATTGATCAACAGTTGTGTTACTTGAATATCATATTTCAGACATTATATGAGACATTGTATTATTTTATTTTTACCTCTCACTTATTTTATTTTTTTGTATATAAATATTTCAAAAATACATCAAAATAACAAAAGAATAACATATATTATCCATATTTAGATGTTTAAAAAAAACATTTTTAATTGGCCCATGGGGACGGTGAATTGTCACAGCATCAGTGGGCATTCATCTCGTAGCTGAGGTATCTTCAAGACTTCAACAGAACCACTATCGAGAAAGTCAAAGAGATTTTTATCATGACAAAAAAAAGGAGATTTTTTATAAAAAAAAAAGTTACAAAAATAGAAAAAGTCAAATGTATTTTATATACCACTCAACGTGTTTTATTTTACAATAATATTTGTTTTTTTATTAAATTACTTGAAATAGTATCATTGTATTTTATTTTATTTTTGTCCAAAATATTTCCATTCGATAGGTAAGAGACTAATCTCTCGAGATATGAACAGGCACTTAAGCAAGGACTCCTACGAATATTATTATTTTTCATTCACACGAATTCAGGGATGGAACCCACGACCAAATGATTTAGGGATTAAAACCCCTTCCACTTGGACCAACATCCTTTGATTAATATCATTTTATTTATTAACAATTCTTCTTATTAATTTTAAAATGGTTTAATTACTTTATTGGTCCCCGAACTATTTGAGAATTTTTAAATAGGTCTCTAAACTAAAAAAAATTATAATTGGGTCCCTGAACTTGTAAATACTTTGTAATTGGGTTCTTGCACTTTAAACGTTTGTAATTAGGTCCCTAAACTTGTAAATAATTTGTAATTAGATTCCTGGGGTAAGAGAGGAACCTTGTAATTAGAGCACCGTATAAATCTTTTTTGAAGTTTTTTGTCAGTTTTGGAGGTTAATATAACCATTGGATCACCACAATAGCAAGGGTTTCAAAAATGCCTCATATCTCAGGGACCTAATTACAAACTATTAACAAGTTCAGAGACCCGATTATAAATGTTTAAAGTGCAGGGACCCAATTATAATTTTTTTTAGTTTTGAGACCTATTTAAAAATTCTTAAATAGTTCAAGGAGGATTTGAGGGACCCAATTATAAAAAAATTAAGTGTTTTCAGTTGAGGAACCCAATTATAAAAATTATTATTGAAAACATTTGAGGATGTTCCGCTTAAGCATTTAGTGGTATCTCTAGAGACTAAACTCTCCATGTCTGCCTATCAATAAGAGCTTGTTTGGCACGTCCTTTCTGCGAGCTTATAGTCGATGAAAAAGTAGCCCATTGTCACGAGCTTATAACGTTTTTTCTAGACGCTACTTGAAGTAGCGTTTGAGCTTATAGCGTTTCATTTTTTTTTCCATTTTTATTCTTATTATCTTAATTTAATTCTACCTTTATCCTCTTCTCTCTCCTTTATGTAAATTCACTAATGAAGATGTTTTTTATGTCATTTTATATTTTTCAGCTAGTTCAACCGTTAGTTTTACCAAACATTTCCACACAAAATAAGCTAGTTTATCCGCTATCAGCTACTTCATCCGCTATCCGCTATCCGCTATCTGTTATAGAGCATGTTTGGTAAAATTAGCTGTTAGCGGATAAGCTAGCTGATAGAGGATAGCGGATGAGGTAACTGATAACGGATAGCGGATGAGGTAGCTTATTTCCTGTGAAAGTGTTTGGTAAAACTAGCAGTTGAACTAGCTGAAAAATATAAAATGACATAAAAGAACATCTTCATTAATGATTTTACATAAAAGAAAGAGAAGAGAATAAAGATAGAATTAAATGAAGATAATAAGGATAAAAGTGGAAAGAAAAATGAAACGTTATAAGTTATAAGCTCAAACGCTACTTAACGCTATAAGCTCGTGAAAAAACGTTATAAGCTTGTGACAGATGCGCTTACCAAACGGGATACTTTCTCATCCGCTATAAGCTATCTGATATAAGCTCGTTGAAATGTCTTGCCAAACAGGCTCATAAGCTATCCGCTATCAGCTAGTTTATCCATTAACAACTAATTTTATCAAAGAGGCTCTAAAGCAAAATCATTCCTCCTGTCAAAAGATAAAAGAGATTAATATCTTTTCTTATTGAGCTAGAAAATACTTTTAAGGTAAATTCTTTGGTGTCCTCAATAATTTTGCGATAAAAGTTATCATGACCAATCAGAACGTGTTACTTCAATTAAATGATTCAAATTAATAAGTCAAGTCATATAGTTCTCACCATCTAACTGAGTCACCTAGACAGGATAAAGTTATCCTTAGGATATCATAGAATTCATCTACTTTTAATTTCTTAAAAAAATACTTTGAAGATTAAAAGAATACAGCTGATCTTATTTTATATAAGGAATATACCGAAATAAAAAAATAAACTAAAACAGAAATTTTTTTAATTTTATAAAGTAATTGATAAATTAAACGAATCGGATTTTCTTTCCAATGATAAGTATTTTAAAACAGAATAAATTCATTATTTTGGAATATCAATTATTGTTGATAGAAATAAATAAAGATAATAATAATAATAGTTTTTTTTTTACTAAAGATAATAATAGTAATTGTTTGATGAAAAATTGGAGTGATCAAAAGAAGTGATCAATAATAACCAATATATATATATATATATATATATATATATATATATATATATATATATATATATATATATAATAAATAAAATTTAACCTTAATATACAGTAAATATAAAAGTCTTTTAAATTAAAGTTAAATTATATATATTCATAAAAAAAAATTTAAATTATATATTATCATACCAACCTAGAGTTGGTTGAGTATTATAAGCTTTTTTGACCTGAATCATGATGACAGGCATTCTAGTTAAGATTAGTCTTATAATCGATTCAAATGATCGACACTTGTGGAATACATTGGGATGTTCTGAGGAGTCAAAAACTCTAATTAAGATAGTTCATAAAAAAAGAAAATGTTAATGAGTGCTCTAAAGTACTGATTATGGAATAAAAAAAATATGTTTGTAATAGAAATGATGTAATTAACATAGAGATATGTGTTGTAATTAACTTTACAAGATAGACTTGTAATCATTTTTTTATTCCTTAATCACTGTCCCGAGAAGATCCCAACAAAATTATATATTATCTTATTATTAAAAATGCTTCACTTTCATTATAATTATATTATATTAAAAAATCACATATAATAATAAGGGATGAGTTGACATTATAAAAAATATTTATAAATCAAATCACACTCATATAATAAAATCCTACTTTGTTTGAAGTTATTTGTGAGTTTAATTTTGTTGTTGATAAAATAAACTGAAAAAAGGAAAGAGAGAGAGAGTGAGACGCCGTTTCCAGCAGGAGGCATTGAATTTTAAGCAAAATGGGTTTTTGTCTTTTTATTAATAAGTCTTCCTTACGACTCTGATTGTGATTTTCAATTCACTCACATCACATACAAAGCAATGCCGCCACCGCCGGACTCTGGCGATGCTCCTCCTCCTCCTCCGCTGGTCAGAACTTACCGCGCCTGGAAAGGCAATAATGTAAGTGTTACATACACAACAATCACTTTTCACTCTTTTTATTTAATTTCAATTTAACACAATTCTGTCTTAAACTCAGCTACTTCTAATTCTTATCTCCGCTTGAACATAGATACACCAAGTTTATACTATACATGTCTTTATAATAATGATAAATGTAAAGCTATAAATTAATTAAGCTTTAGGAGCAGCATGCTATATTTATTTTATACAAGCTATCTTCCTGTTCTGAATTCGTGGTTCACAATTTTCAGGTGTTTTTTCTTCAAGGGAGGCTTATATTTGGACCCGATGTGAAATCTATATTTTTAACCATCTTCCTTATTATTGCCCCTGTTGCTGTTTTCTGTGCTTTTGTAGCCACAAAACTGTTGGATCATTTTCCTCATCACTCAGGATGGTCAATCATGGTCATAGTTATTCTTCACACACTCTTTGTAAGTTATTTCCCATCATACTTTCTTTATGCTCTATTGCTGAATGGATACAATCCAGAAAATAAAAGAAGAACCGTACTTTCTTTATGAAGGTCATGTTAAATAATTTCTATTTTTTCTTTTTCAAAAAATTACATATACCAAACATGACTTTTAAAATTTGGGTCTTGCTTACCCCACACAGGTTAAGAAATTAAAAAAAACAACAATTATTCATTGAAAAAGTTAAAATCTCATAAACTTACCTTTATAGATTCCTTAATTAATGGCTGGGCACTTGTTAGCATTTGTCTTAAAAATTTTGGAATAGCAATGTATGCTACATTCTATAGCACGCCCTACCCCACCCCTGGCCCTAAAGGTTGTCCAAACAGCATATCCTATAAACCTTTCTTTTTAATGTCCAACCATTCTGTTTACCCTTTGCCTAAAAAGCTATAGGTAAGGTCTTATAGTTGTTAACTTTGGCCAAAATCAAGAATCAGTGTCTTCAAATTCTTTCACTTGCTTATCTCTTGAAAAATCCTGTTATAAGAATGATGACTTGTCATCTAGAAGCAAAGGTTTGAAGCCACACCATTTTCAGATTGGAAGTGCAACATTACTTGGCTAATTATTATCATTCTGAGATCATACAGCTTGCATATTTTACTCTCTATAAATAATGTTATAGATATAATATCTGGATTCTGCTAAATTCCAACATGTTTCCATAAACTTAAAGAATCTTTTCTTTAAAACATGCTGCTGGCCTACCACATAAATGGTAATTGGAGATAAAGAGTTCGATTGTGCTTAGAGAGGGAGAAGGAGTGGGATGATGGAGGAATTACATTTTCATTAGTTTCTGAGATCTGTTACAGCACTATGTTTCACATCACCACTGTACTCTCAAGTCTTATAATATATTCCCAGGTTCTGATCATCCTTGTACTGACCTCAGGAAGAGATCCAGGCATAGTACCTCGTAATGCTTATCCCCCGGAGCCAGATGACAATGATGTGACTGCCAATATGAACAATGGACAAAGTCCATGGTCACGTTTGCCTCGGACGAAGAATGTAATTGTCAATGGTATATCTGTGAAAATCAAATATTGTGATACTTGCCTGCTCTATAGACCTCTCCGTTGTTCTCATTGTTCAGTATGTGATAACTGTGTGGAGCGATTTGATCACCACTGCCCATGGGTGGGTCAGTGTATTGGATTGGTAACGGCTATTCTTTCATATTGTCTTATATATCTCCATCTTCTCAGTGATGGTATCCAGAGTACATTGTCTCAGTCTTTAGAAGATTAATTTTTGCGCTTTTCTTCTAATTTGTTAGCTGTCCTTTTTCTTACCAATCGATTATTTGATAAAATCTTATTCTTGGGCTTGTAAACTCCCCACATATAAAAACAAATTTACTGCGTTCAAATGCTTACTGACTTACTGTCACTTACTAATCGAAAATTGATATGAATATAGTCAGAATTACTATTCAGAGGAGGCTTGGCAGGCATGTCAATACTACTTAATTATGGATATCTGTGGTAAAGCTTATTGAATATCATAGTTCTTTGATGGAAATCTTTCAGTAGTACTTAAAAAATTAAAATTACATGTAATGTTCAAACAACATAAATTGATATAGGAGGGATAGTAGTTGCCCCTGAAATCATACATAGTTTTAGCTTCCTATACAGATATCTGAATATTTCCGTGTCTACATAGTATTTTTTAGTATGCTGATCATATTCTTGAATACATATTTTACCCTTTTCAAATAAAAAAAAGTAATGGATGATTTTTTGCATGTATATTGGTATTTTCTGCTTTCATTCCCAGTATCACTTACAGGGGCACATCCGTAAGGATTTAAGGACAAACAATATTACACCAATTAATAAAGTGTTATATTTGTAGTAATATATGAATATGATCATAAGTTGCTAACTCAGTTTTTTTTTTTTTTTGCCTCTTTGCTTGAATGTACTTGGCTGCAGCGAAATTACCGATTTTACTACATATTTGTCTTCTCTGCAACTATTCTTTGCTTATATGTACATGGCTTTTGCTGGGTCAACATTAAGAGAATCATGGACTCTAAGGAAATATCAATTTGGAAAGCAATGACCGAAACTCCTGCCTCCACTGCACTAATAATCTACAGTTTCGTTTGTGTATGGTTTGTTGGTGGCCTCACTATTTTCCACACGTATCTCATCAGCACAAACCAGGTTTGAATGTCATTCAGCTCATAATCCTTTTGAACCTTAAATTTTACTTTTCACTATTTTTGGGTGTATCCAATCATCATTTACTGCATTCCCACATTTCTACATCTGGAACCATGACATAGTATACTATATCGATGATATGGTAACGTGTAAACAATGAAACACTTGTGTGCATTTCTAGTTTGATTTTCTTACATGTCAATGAAAATTCCTTTTGTTTTATGTGCAGTCTACTTATGAAAATTTTAGATACCGGTATGACCTACAAGCCAACCCATATGACAGAGGGATAGCTGAGAACTTCAAACAAGTATTCTGCACTAGCATTCCTCCATCCAAGAACGAATTTAGATCTAAGATTCCTATTCCAAAGGAGCCATCAGATTTATCTCAAAGAGTGAGTACTCGGTCCCTGAGCCCTATGATGAGAAAAACCAGCCGGAACGTGGAATTAGGAGGGAGGCCAGTATACAATGAGATTGACGAGGAGGAAAGTGATTATGGAGATGGGTTTACCAATGAGGAAAATAGCAAGGGTAGTGGATTGTCTGATATGTCCCTGAATTTAAGTAGGACCGTTCACACGGAAGGTGGGGAGGGACAGGATACTCAATTTCTTGGGCACTCTCTTTGTGAAAGAAGCAGCAGAAAGTTGGACGTAAGTCCTGGAGAACTTGATGGGGTACCCGTAGTTGGGGAATCAAATAGGACTGCAAGTGATACTAAAGCGGCTGCATAGTGCATAGGGTGTCAGCCTGTCAGGACAATTTCAGAGATGTAAATTAAAAGTTCAAAGGAGTAATGGGAAAAATAAAAGGGTTTTGTTAAAGTTGACTGGAAGTTCATTGAGTTGGGTTTGCTAGGGAAGTAATGCTTGTCTTTTGGTTCAATATCAAACGTGGTTGGACCTTGCTTTAATGAATGGTAAGATAGTTTGTGGACATAATGTGTGGTGGTGATCTCCTAATTTCTTTAAAAGAGGATTTTGTGTACAGCAGAAGAAGAAAAACAGTATTTGTACAAAGTGATCATTGGAATCTGTACATTATTATACTTTTTATCTTTTCTTTTGCTTTTCCTTTATTTTATTCCTTTGACAAATTTCATAGCTGGGAGCCATTGATGTATTGTTATGAGAAGTGTGGGTTAAGTGTTGGGGAATAAAGTCTCATATTAGGTAAAATAAAGGCAATTGTGATGTATATAAGTTGGAAAGCTTGAGTCCAAATTGTCTAGATCTTTTGGACGATGAAATAATTCTACTCATTAGAGAAAACCCCACGTGTTATGTAAAAAAATTGGGTGTCAATAAGTTAAAAAGTTATTGGTTCTGTGTATTTTAAGTAGAAGAAGTTTAACAAGGGAGAAGGATGTTCTATTTCAAGGTTAGGGGCGTGCAATAATACTTCCAAATAAATAATGAAAGATTGGCTGTTCAATCTTATCGGTTGAACTAACCTTCATTAACAGCTCTGTATAATTAAAATTTGTTCTCTTGGCTTTTGAAAATTCTTTCATTCATGAAATCTCCTCTCTCCCAAAGTGCTTCCAAGTTTTACTTGCCTCAGCTTGAAACAATCCAGTGCTATATGATCAACGTGACAACATCCCTTTGTTCCGAACAAACTATTGGACACAACTTAGCCGAAGCTTGAATGCCATACAGATGCGACTATGGTAAAGCAGAAAATAACAAGTCGTGTATTAGGCCTTGAAAATTAAAATTGTGGTGGTGCAGGCAAGAAGGCAACATGTTTAATTGCAAAGGATCATAATTGTAAATGGTCAATAGCAAGTTTGCAATTCAAAATTTTCAATCATGAGTATATAAAATTGCATATTTTAATTTTACTGTCAGTACCAACTATACGAATATTGACAGAATCACCAAATTCATTTGTGCAGGACGTAGCAAATAAATTCCATCATTTTCACTCATGTCATTCATTACAAGTCCAAGTTCCTCCACAAGATTTTCTTACGTAGTGTTTGGTTGGAGGGGAGGGGAGGGGAGGGGAGGGGAGGGGAGGGAAGGGAAGGGAAGGGATTTTTTTAAATATTTGTTGTTTGATTCATTTTTTAAGAGGGGAGGAGAGAGGAAGGGAGGGGAGCAAAATCCCTCCTCACCCAATTTTGGCTCCCGTCCAAAAGTGGAGGGATTTGGAGGGGAGGGAATGGGCTTTAAAACATTTTGAATGAAATGACTAAAATAACCCTACTTATATATTTTAAAATCTAAAATTATACGGGTATAAAAGTAAGTCAGTTTTAAAATATCTCCCCTCCCCTTGTGAACCAAAACACAAATAGTGTTACTTTCTTTCCCTTCCATTAAAATCCCTCCCTTCCCCCCTCTCAACCAAACACAATAGCTAATTAAAATCCCTCCCCTCATTTGAACCAAACATAACCTTATGATTAAAGGCATTCTCTCTCATCTAAGAAATAAAAGTGGCAGTCAACCATATTTCTTAAACTAAAAACTTTTTGAGTTCAGATCCGCTCCATTTAGGGGGGAAATAACAATCTCCATTTAGGAGAGAGAGACACAAAGAAGAGATTTATATTTTAATTTTTATTATTATTTAAAATAAATTAAAGCATTAAAAAAAATTGTGTCTATCTCTCTCCTAAATAGAAAGGAAAATGGAGAGAACAAAATGATGAGAATCTCGACTCCAACTTTTTGTGTATTTCATTTTCAGTTGGAAAGGCTCCAAAAAGACGTTTTGACAAAAGCTAAGACACTAAAATGCCCGATATCTGCCAAAAAGACAAACCACGTATGTAGACCCATTAGAAGCCCAAACCCAATAACCCGCGTGTAAATTGGCCCACCCATAAAGGGAACGATGTTTTGGGCCCCAACTGCTGCGAGAGGAAGTCAATTTAATTAAATGATGGCCCAAATTTGGGAAAAAAAATTATGTAGGGGAAGAACTTTGCACTCTTTCATGCTTGGGAAATAATAATGACAAAAGAGAAAGCTTGGCAAATGATTTTTGCATACCATATTTTTATATTTTTTTTACACTTAATTTATTAAAAAAAAAGGAAGAGAAAGAATGTGTATGATGAAGTGTATTTCTCTTTGTTTTTCTCTAATAAAATGGTATAAGAATTGTGTCAAAAGAAAATTAATGCGCAAATAACAACACCATGCACGTATGAGCATTTAGCTCATGCTTAGTTTTTCTTTAATTTTTACACATAAAAGTAGTTTTACAATTAAAAGTTATGTTTGCAACATTTTGATTATATTTTTTTCCCCGAACCGAGGAAGTAGACGGAAAACAATTTCTTTGTTTTTTTTCTTGTTCTAAGGGGAGGCTCATAATTAACAGACCGTTATATGGGGAAGGAAGAGAGAGGAGGAAAATGGAAAGGGACGGAGCGCATTATGGAGGTTTAAATCCATGCACTTATAATTGATGTCTCACAGCTAGAGTTGGGTATATGGACCTGAGTCCGCGGACAGTTCATTTAGCCCGCAGCCCAAGCGGGCCTGGACTAGGCAAAATTCATGTCCATTTAAATGCGGGCTTTTTAAGTCCAATCCGTTTAACTCGTGGACTAAACAGACTTGGTCCGCAAACTTACACAATATAAAAAAATCCCGAATTAGGAGGACTTACGCGCCCAAAGAATTTAGGGTCCAATTTGTGACCCACCAATTTGCTTTGGATTATGTTTGATGTACTCATGTTTGATGTACTTCGGTCAAATATTACTTCATTTGAAAAATTTTAGATAAAATTGTATGAAAAGAAAATGGTGCAGGCTATTAAAGCAAGTTATATTCAGACTTTGCATTTACCAATTTCAGTCTTTGTAGCATAAAAAAGATTTTAACTAAAGAAAATAAACAAATAAATAAATTTAGAACTGGCCTACAAAATTTGCTCTTCTATTTTTTTGATTCCGTGGACCAATCCATTTAATTCGTGAACTATGAGGACTGGATGTGGACTTGATAAATACAAGTCCATTTATTTTGTGGACTATTCTGGTCCAGTCCATCTAAATGCGGACTAATGCGGATCGGTTCGGACCGGTCCGTATACTCGACTCTACTCAGAGCTTAACCAAGCGAGCTAACTAAAGAGGACTACTAAAAACAGGTATGTATTGAGCATCACGGCATAAGGACTTTATGTATATAGCCTTATCTCTCTTTGGCCATCAGGCCTAGGGATGACAATTTTACCCGCACTCACGGATATCCGTGGATAAAATCCGTAACGGGCACGGGGCAAGGAGTTAAACGGGTGCCCGCGGGTAAAATAAACGGGTAATTTCAATACCCGCTTATAAACGGGGCGGGGGCGGGTATCACGCTACCCGTGCCCGCTGATATCCGCATTCGTTATTTAAATTACTATAATACTCTTTATTATATATATCTACTAATTGTTAAACCTAATTTCCCATCCTTCCTTACTAAAGCTAATACTAATGGAAAAATAAGTACCTACTAATATTAATTATATTAAGCTGAGCTATTATTAAGTTAGGAGAAAACATAATCCAATGGTGTTTTAAGTGGATCCTAGCTTTTGTAACTTTTATTTTTAGAGAAAACAAATATATTTGATTACTTTTGTTAGTAACTTTTGTAATTGGATAATGCTTTCGTAGTTAGTAATATCTATTTGTATGAACACAGTTATTTTAATAGAAATTACGCATATTTCAACAATTTTTCAAGCAAAAATAACAATTTTTTTCTAAAAAAATAATCCGTGGATATCCGCAAACCCGCGAAACCTGCTGGATACCCGCCCGCAAGATACCCGCGCGGGTAACAGACGGGGACGGGTACGGATTTCACCCCGCGGGTGCGGGGACAGGGGGGAGTGCTACCCGTGCCCGTCCCGCCCCATTGCCATCCCTAATCAGGCCATATATATCCCACAGTCAGCTAGTTATTCTCTTATTTATTTTTGAAATACTAAAATTTTTACAAAGATTTTAAGATAATCCTTGGATACCATACCATTGCCTATATATGTGGATTAATCGTTGGTGAAAATTTAGTTCCATGTAATATTTACATGACTCAATTAAGTGAGATGACGCATTCTGCTTGGTCATAGAGTATCCAAATCTCTACTTTTCACGGATATCATAACACCCAAATTTTTATTGACTTGGGATATATATATATATATATATATATATATGAAATGATTTTACCTAGATTCATTTCCTTAACTTGTAACGAATCAAATTATCAAATTTGAGCCGGGAATGCCAGCGATACTAATTAACTGCAAGTGATCCTGATGTAAAACATTGACGAAGTTTCTTATGCGTTAAGCATAGCTTGCCTTTTTTGCTGTTTTTCTTGTCTGATTATGAACGTTGAAAAATATTGCATGAAAGAAAAAGAAGGAAAGATTGTTTGGTAGGAATGTTTCGATGCATTATAAATTATAAAGAGAGGTGAGACCCATGTGTAGAGGAGCTACATGACACTCGATCGTTTAAAGGATATTACCACTTAAAAGGGCAACTTTTTGTTGCTGCTGTATTAAGCAAAGGGATTGAAACATGCAAATATGCAAAAATAAGCTTTTATTTTCTTTTCAATTTTCTAGCAAGGGACTGAATCTTTCAAAATCTGATTTATATTGGAAAAAGGTAATTTCTTTAGACCACATCTTCTTGATGAAGGAAGCTTAAGAAAGTATTGGAAAAAAACCCAAGTCCCACATTGATTAGAGATAGAGCCTCATAAGAGCTTATAAAACTTGAACAATCCTCACCTCTTAAGCTAGCTTTTGAGGTAGAGTTATCCCCAAAATCTAAATACGGTATCAAAGCCTATCCTAGATTCATTAAAGGGTCGCCTACCATATTATCCACGCACCAAGTCCAATAGTGCTGGACGTAGGGGATGTATTGGGAAAAACTCAAGTTCCACATTGATTAGAGATAGAACCTCATAAGAGCTTATAAAGCTTGGACAATCCTCATCTCTTGCGCTAGTTTTTGAGATTGAGTTAGGTTCAAAATCTAATAAAAAGTGCCAATGCTTTTGTTTTTCAAGGTAGAGGAAAGCTCCAGTACGTGTATCTTAGTTGACTACGTGCTTGGTTTTGCTTTTTAGTATTGAAAGGACGGGCATGTTGATTTTCCTTTCTTTCACTCATTCAATTCTTTGAGAACTTTGCAAACAACAAACTAAAATTAAACGTAGTCGAACTAAATCGAGATAAAGAAAACTAATAAAAAGAAAAAAGAAGCTTCTTCTAATTTAGAAACACACTTGCAGCAGACATAAAGTCATTAAGTCTAAGTCATATATCCATCAACAATTCAAATCTATAAATAAAAAGGAGGAGGAACATAAGCTATACTATAACATTGTCAATTTATAAGGCAAATCCACTAGGAAAACTTTACACATGGTGAAATAAATTATATATTTTTTTAAAAAAAAGGCAAGTTAAGGATAATAGGTTAGTTAGTTCTTTGTTTAAGAAACTCAGTAATCCCAGGTGGAAATAAAAGACTTAAGCTGAGTCATTTCTCAGGCCGCAGGGGTGCGCAAACATCACACTCACATGCAAGACATTCCAATAAAGTAACAACCCCCTTGGTTTGGTTCACAGTCCATTATATATATCTAGAATTATATTATTTGTACAATATTTTTAATGAATATCAATATTATATTTTTATATTTGATCGCACTTGTTTATATTTTTTATCTTTCATCCCAATATACCACAAAAAAAAGACACACCGTCCGGTGTCAATGAAAATATTGTCCATATAAACATTTTCATATATCCTGGACTTTATCAACTATATATACATCAATCATATTAGTAGCTTAATTATTAAAAAAGACGTGGTGTGGGTCAACTGCCCCCACAGGCAATTTTTTTTCAATTAATATATATGTAGTAAATTTTTTTTACCCTCATTAATTAAAAATTAGATGTTGCCCACACATGCAAAATCATCAATACTCATATTGTTAGCTATTTAGCTATAACCCATCAACTACTTTTTTTATAAATTGAATTTAAGAAATACTTCGAATTTAAATTGAAAAGGAATACTAGAAGTGAAAGAGAATTGAATATAGAAAGTCATAAGAGTAGAAAGTAATGGAATAATTTCGTACTAGCTAATGGTATCAATAAAAATTTTATTCTGTGAAGTTTATGAGGCTCGATAGTCAAATTGAGACCTATATCACAAATGATCGCTCTGACGATTAATTTTTAAACTTAGATGAGATTAGTGATCTTTCTAAAATGTTGATGAAAACTAGAAAGCATATCGTATATACAATGATATATTTAGTTATTTACTTCTGAGATTAGCTTTGATTTTGCCGGTAGCAACTGCAAAAGTTGAAAGACATTTCTTTGCAATGAATTTTGTGAAGAATGGAATGCACAATGTATGGAAGATGAATGGTTGAATAGTTGTTCGGTTACATACAAAAAGAGAAGTGTAACACCCCCTCGCGGGTGCTACATACTCGGACTCTAATGCGGAAATAAATCAAGAAAATAAAACGCTGGTTGCTTTCGGAAAAATACTTTAACTAAGTAGCTATGTTCGAAAACGCGGTTTTAAAAATTTTCTACATGCATAGGCAATACAAACTCAAGGTGAAGAAATAAACTTCTTACAGCACATCAGTATTCACCTAATATATAACATATTACAAACTTCAAAACATAAGTTCCAAAGCGTGCAATAATATAATATAAGACTGCTCAAAATAAAAGAATCCTAAGCTGGTAGGCTAAAAGTAGCCATTGGGGTACAACCCAACGTCAACTTCATCAGAACGCTCCGTCATCCGAGTCCTCACGTCTCCGCGGGGACCTATGAATAACATCTGTACATGTGTTCCAAAACACAACAAGGTGTCCAACATGTACAGGCAAAGGTGAGATACTCATATAATAAGTTTATCATGATAGTCGCACAGGCGACAAACAGCATAAATACAGTTATATGAACAGTTATTTATACAATACAATATAATATCTCAAACACAATCATGAGTTATAATAATGCATGAGACTTCAATATCATCTTTCTAATTCATGTACTCCGGAGATTCCTACTACCCAACATCGAGCGATAGGCCGTAGTAACACCCGTAACACAATTGGTCTCATCAGTCGGCCTCTCTATTTAGGTCCGAACTCCAATTATTCCAGGGTACCACGTCATAACCATATCCTGAATACGCCAGTCTCAGATCGAGTTCATTAGTGTTTGGCAGCCGATTTACCACGGCACGGGGTTGCTACGCCACCGGCCACTTGTGGGATCTCGAACACAGAATGCCCCTATAGACCTAGTGGTCTTGACTGATTAAATTCTCAACTACTAGAGTTGTAGCTCGGTTTCAAATGGCACGTCTGCCGGTTCATGCATGTACAAAGAAAGTTTTCTGTTTTCTTTGCGTTCATTCTTTCAAATGTCGAGACATAAAGTCCACGAATCGTTTCAAAAAGGCATTAAGTCCACTCAAATCAAAAACACAGAACACAAAGTCCGAGTGCTCAATCCACAAAACACTAGCCCCGACGTCTCGGCCACTAGGTTTGGGTTCGTCTCAAAGGTTCATCATTTTTCTTTTCGATCAAACTTTCTCAAAACAACTTTGGAAAACAAAATACACTTTTCTTTTCTTGAAATAAAGCATTTCCACATTTTCCGGGAAAAACACATTTCTTGAAAACAAAATCGTTTTCTAAGGTTTCACGCCCTTTTTAAACACTTTACAGAATAAAACACATTTTGCACGACTTTTCAGAAAACCACTTTTTGAAAGAACAGACTTTCAAAAGAACATACTTTTCAAAAGAACATACATTTCAAAAGAACATACTTTTCAAAAGGGAACTTAACTTTTCTTGAAAAGCAACACGTTTTCCAAAAACCACTTTTAATTTCAAAACGCGTTTTTCAAAACTTTGTTTTCGATTCCGAGTCTTTTAACAATTATCGAGACATAGCCAATCCTATGCTCATCCAGGATATAAATATATGTATATATATATATATATATATACACATATATTTATATCAACAGTTCAATATCACAATAAGATATCATCCAAGGCATCCATGCCACAGTTATATCAAATAACCAACTATGCACAACACTTAACATCCAATCAATCCAGGATATAAGTATACATATACATCAAGTCTTAATTCAATCATAACACACTAATCAATCATATACCATGAGGCTACCAAACTCAAAATGAACAACCTCCCTTTACCTAACAAAGGTGTTCACTCCAAACTAGATCGGTTCTCGGTTCCGGCTCCGGTTCCGTTCGCGTCACCTAAAACAATCAACCACAATTCAATTCAAACAACAAAGCAACATCAATCTATAACATCAAAACATAAGTTTTCTTCCCCAAGAAGGTATAGGGTTCAGCCATGAAAGGATAAAAAGGCTAGGGATCTCATTTGGTTCCAAACTTTTGGATGGTTGGTCCTTAAGCATGATTAACACTAAATCAAGTCCTATGACCCAAAAATTTGAGACAAAACTCATGGTTCTACACCTTATATATTTCGGCCATGAAGAGGAGAAATAGGTTAGGAGCTTTGGTTGATGTTTTGCTCTTGGGTTTAGGGTTCAAAGACATCAAGTAAGCTAGAACAAGTGCTATATAGCCAAAAATTGCAACAAAACCCATCCTTTCATCATGATTAGGATTCGGCCCTCCCATGGAAGAATAGGGAGAAAATTTCTTTTGGGTTCATGCTTCTAGACACTCAAAGTACACATCATGATGGGTTCATAGAAATTGGTTTCATGATCATAGGATTTTTCTACCATTTTCTATGGATTTTCAAAGTTCTAGATCTAAACTTGGATCTTCATGAATCAAATGACTCAAGAGATGAAATAGAGAGGTTGAGAGAGTTAAGATGAGGATCATACCTCCTAGGATCAAAGATTAGTGAAGAAGAAACAAGTTTTCACTCAAAAACTTCAACTTTTGAAGATCAAACTAGGGTTTTTGTGAAGAACTTTTGATGAACACTCAAGAACTCATGAAGAACATGAAGAACAAGAGAGAGAAAGAGTGATGGCCGAAATGGCCAAGAGAGAGAAAGAGAGAAATATATATATTGATGTCATGGCAAACTTGTAAATAACCAAAAGTGTAATTTGGTAATTCCTTCAAAGACTAGGGGCATTTTGGTCATTTCCCTTATAAATATCTAGATATTTCTAGAAAGGTAATAATGACATGGTGAGTCACAGGGTCAGAATGGTTATTCCATAAATTCTCAAAGGCAAAACGGTCTTTTCATTCAAGGGCAAATGGTAATTATGAAAATGGTCAAGGGCATTTTAGTCATTTCACGTCCAGATATTTTCTAAATGTAATCATTACACTGATGAGTCACTGATGAGTCATAGCACACCATGCGATTTTAACCTTATCCGAAGCGGGTCACTGAAATCTCGTATTCAGCTTCGTTCTTCACCCGATTTAGGTTTTCGCCCAAGAAAGTTGTATGACGACTTATTTATTTTGAATATTTCCAAAATAACCAATATTGTTGGAAATAAAATATAAAACCTAACTGTTTCGTTCATGGGTCAAAATTAGGTCTTGATAGTAGGAAAAAACTACTATCCGTGAAAAACGCAGACCGGGCTCCGTTTGAGCTTTCGCCCGAAACTTAACCATGGCTTCCTATGGTTGTGTAGGACATTCCTATCTGGTCAGAATATTTTATTGCCATTTCTAAGTCCTCGAATAAAATATAAGTTCATAAATACTGAATAATTAGGAAAACTCGAAAATCGGGATGTTACAAGAAGTAATTTTTATAGTATTGAAAATAAAAAAAATCATACAACATTTTCAAAATAAGAAAATGTGTAGAGGGCAACTATAATTTGTAAAAACTTAGGTATCTCTTATGTTTTTTTGCCATGAGATTACATAATTTGTGTGAGAGACGTTGTGTAATTTGGGATTTGGTGAGAGCAAAAATTACTTTTGTAATATCTCATCTTTTGCTTAATGAATTGCTTCTCATTTCTCATTCATGGACACAGGTTTCACATTGGAACCGAATTATATTATATCTTGTGTATCGATCTTATATCAAATTTTTTTTATTGCTTTTACATATTTATAATATTTTTCTTTTATAAAAATTATTTATAGACTATTTTCTTAACCCTTTATCCAAAATTTCCAGATACGCCAATACGCATGGACATTCCATAATAACCTCGAAGAACCCTAGTTTATTTATTAACTAAAAGTCCAATTAATAACCCAGGTTGAACATAGTCAACAACTTAAGGTTTGTTTGGGAGTGGGAGGGGAGGGAAGGTATTTTGAGAGTTTTTTAAAAGAAAAAAATATGTAAAGAAATTTTAAAAGCCCTCTAAAATCATTCCCTAATTCATTTTTTTTACTTCCCCCAAATTGAGAAATTTTGGTTATTTTGCTAGAAAATAAACCACCGTGCAAGTTAGGAAACTATCCTTCCTTCCTTCCACATCCTTTTCCCCACTTTTGCCCCTCAAATTCCTCTCCTCTTTTCCCCTTCAAACTCCCATACATACCCTTAATCATCCAATATTATATGAACAAATTTCAAAGTAGTTATTTCGTTCTTAAACGCTATCCCAAAAATAAAAACTGAGGATGTGGATGATCACTTTAATAATTTTAATTATCACATTGCTTCAAAAAAATAATAATTTAATTATCATATATAAAAGGTGAGGCGTATATAGCAAAAGGTAAAGAAAAAGATCTTCCAGACCCTAATAAAAAAATGAATTAGTGTACTTAATCGTCAAACATCAAATTTAGTCTGTTAAGTTTTGTCCCCTTTACACAAAGACAATGCCAGCTTTTTTTTCTCTCATAATTCATTCTCAGCCCATATATAAATACGAACTTATAATTCATCGGTGTGCATGTCCCTCAGCCTAACTTTGAGTTTAATTAGTCAAGAGTCCTTAACTCTAGCTAGCTTTTTATTTTCCTTCTTTCTTTCTTCTCTTTTCTTTGGTGGAATTTTGAATTCAAGAGTCCAAGTTTAACTGTTTAAGCAAATGGATAAGCTGAATTTTGTTAAAAATGGAATTAGCAGGTTGCCTCCCGGTTTTCGTTTCCAGCCAACAGACGAAGAACTTGTCTTTCAGTACTTGAAATGCAAGATCTTCTCATATCCCTTGCCTGCTTCTATCATTCCTGAGATCAATGTCTGCAAGTACGATCCTTGGGATTTGCCTGGTAATTAATAACAACAACTACATGCTCAAACTAGATTAACCCATCACTTTCTTTAATTTCTCAACCCTTTTTTTGTCCTTAATAATTATCAGAGGATGTGAAGAATAATAATCATGTATGTTTCATGTACAAGGTTGCAACTTACAAGTCATTATTCATTAACATGTTTGCTTAACGAGAGGAAATTAATTAACTGTATTAATTCTTGTTCAATATATATATTTGTGTATGATTAATTAGGAAACTGTGATCAGCAAGAGAGATACTTTTTCAGCTCTAAGGAAGCTAAGTATCGAAATGGTAATCGCATGAACAGAACAACCAACTCTGGCTATTGGAAGGCAACAGGAACTGACAAAAGAATTAATTCATCTTCAACCAACTCTGGTGATATTGATGGTATTGAAGGGATAAGAAAAACTCTGGTTTTCTATGAAGGGAAATCTCCAAATGGGTCTAGAACTGATTGGGTGTTGCACGAATATCGCCTTGTCAGTGTAGACACTACAGCTTGCAACTCAACCCACGTAAGTTTCATCAATCATTTTAGGGCAGAAATGTTATAATATTACTGATCATGAGTTAACTATTAGTCATCAAATTTATCGTATATGGTTAACTGAGTCAAATGTATTTTTGTTACAAATTAGCTAGTAACAAATAACTCATTGATAATTAGATGTAACCTATGTGTATATTTTCAGTTGTAGATATAATATTAGTGATTTTTCAGTTGTAATGTAATATAAAAATCATTGTGGAAAGTAGCTAGCGTTTATATATATATATATATATATATATATATATATATATATATATATTATGCATGCAAGTATTTGCAAATATTATCTGTCAAATGCTTTTGTGGGTTGGCAGAACTACGTGAACGAGATAGGAGATTGGGTTCTGTGTCGCATATTGATGAAGAAAAGAAATGGAACAGAAAGTGATGGCAGCACTAGTCACTTGCATAAACGAAATACTACAATTCGGGCTCTTCCAAGGTTGTTTGATTTTATGATGGTAAGCAAGACCCATTCTTCTACATCCTCATCATGTTCGAGTTCCAGCAACATCGTAGAGGTCTCTTCAAATGCATCAGACCATGAAGAATAATCAAGTGGCTATGCTGATTTTTAAGAGCAGCATAAATATAATTACGTACGTGTTTGCAAATTTATATGTGCTAAATGACTATATCCATTAAGGAACATGGAGCATATGCCAGACTATACGCATACGGATTTGCTCCTTCAAAAAAGAAATTCTCGTTAATTTGTGGATGTATAAGAATATATTATATTCTTGGTTTTCTATCATATAATCTAGTAATAAGCTTATTTCCAGGATTTTAACTAGTAATTTCAAGGCAAAATTAGTCTTTTGATCCTTATAGTTATCTTAATTGTTTTTTCAATTTGGTCCCTTAACTTTTTTTATGATAAAGTAAGTATCCCATGTTTACAAACATTAATAACATTGGTCTAAAGTTAGTCTCCATATATCGTTACCAACGGTTCTATGTATCCATTAAGTGTCCAAGTGGTCATGACGTATGTGGTGAGTGACGTGACATCCAAAACAGTATTAGTTTGTGGTCCCTTATTTTAATCATTTTGTTCAACTTAATCTCTTATGTCATAAAAAAATTAAGGAACTAAATTGAAACAATTAAGATGACGGACAAGAAGACTAATTTTACCTATTTTTAATGATTTTTTCCTCTAGAAATAGCTTGAAAATGCCGATGGTAGTCCAACTTCCCAAATGCTTTACTAAGGTACGTGTTTGATTGTGAAGGAATGTTTTTTCCGTTATCTTTACAAAAAGTTTGAAAACGGGAAATAAAGTAAAAACTAGTGTATCGGTCCATTTTAGTCTCTAATAATGTTTGAGATATCATTTTTCGTCCTGAGAAAAAAATCCACTGAATAGTCTTTTATAATGACAAAAGAAAGACACGTTAGTCTCTCTGTTTGGCTTCATTGAAAGTCCAAGATGGCTTCATGTAAATGGGCACACTTATTTTCATATTCTTGTACATGCTATTACAAAGTCTGGCAGAGCCTAAATAGAAACTAATCTCATAGTAGGATCAGTGCTAACAACAGGAATTGGAAGCTCTGGAGTTGTGTACAAGGTAACAATTCGAAATGGTGAAACACTAGCAATTAAGAAAACAGTACTGGAAATTGACCATGCCCCATATCAAATTGGTAATAAAGTATTCAATTCACTTCACTTCAGCAAGCATTCATTATGCTTCAGCAAGTAATCTGATACACTATCAAAGATCACTTTCAGATACTACTTGAACTTCTTTATGAGAAGTAAAATGGCCAAAACTTTTGAAATGGCAAGTTCAATGCAAAGAGAAGCAAGGATACCTCCTATTTAATACATCATTTCCTGTCCAAGCTATAATACCATATGCAGGCAACAACCAAACGTTAATATCAGCTCGTCACTATGAGTACTGAGAATTAAATCCTCTATCAGAAAATACATATCCTTTATCTCCTCTACAAATTTTGGCAAAAACCTTTGTGACTGCAAACCATAAACATCACTACATACAATTCAAGCAATACAAACCATGTTCTACTGAACTCGATACACCAATAAAATACCAAAGCAAACATCATTACATACCATCACATTGAGAACATGAATATTCAACAAAATCCAAAATGAGAAGATTAGAAGGCTGAAACATATATAAACCCTGAATGATATCAACTAGTGGAAACAAGCAATTCAAATTGAAATTTTTTTCCCAAAGAAACGATTCAAGTTGCAGAAGAACAACACCTCTTATATGCGAAGAAGAAAAAATTTGAAGAACTTTGCAGAAGTTGCACAAGAGGTAACTTGCTTCCCCCTTAAATGTTTGAGGATATATCTGAAATTCAAACAACAATTTTAAGATTTAGAAAGATAATCTTTCTAATGAGAACCAAAGCAAGAAAAATAATATATTAATAATCAAAATCAGATAGGTGATCTTAAACTTAAACCTTTGTTTGAAACTTCCACTGTCTAAAAGTAAACAAAACATAAAAATCAGAAGAAGAAGAAGAAATCATCAGAAGATCATCTTAGCATGGTTGCAAAGTGAACACGGGTGAATTAAGATCCAGGGAAATTGCGACCATAAAGCTGAGAGTTTTGTGATTTGCGATTCACCTGTGGTAACCAATGATGAGGTTGATGAATCCGTTCTTGTCACTTTCACTACAAATTCAAAAATAATAAAAACAAAACCAGGTACGATTCCAGATCACGAGAATTGTTCATTCACAACGATTTCAGGAGAATGCAGATGTCGAAAGATTTCAAGAGAATCAATAAATGTGAGAATCGAATTTGGCGATTTTGAATGGTAATGTCACCACGAACGGGTTTTGGAAGTACCAGTAATTAATGAATCAATAAATGTGAGATCCACATGAATTAGTAAGATCTACATGAATTTCAACAAATAGAAGAATGTGTGTTGGAAATGTGATTTGAATCATGTAAAGAATAATACTTCCTACTCATACAACAACACCTCACATTTATGTATACAAAAAAATAAAATAAGACTGACAAAAGTGGGCATATCTTATTTGGTGGATTCCATTTGTAGTTAATTTGGGTTCAGATTTGTTATATCAATGCACATTTCAAAATCTCACTGGACAATTTTTTATACTTTTTAAATTTTTATGGTACTTACAGTGAGTTTTTAAGCAGTTCAATGGTTATATATTGACTATTTTAAGTATTTATATGAAATTAATATTTAATAAATACTTGACAACTTATTCTCTATATTATAATATTTTTGTTTGAAGTTTTTCACAAGAATTAAGAAATTTATTAAATATTTTCAATTTTAGAAAAATATAATTAGACTTAATTAAATTATTCTTCCACTCCATTAGTTTCTCTCTTCAAGAAACCAAAATATAACAAATAATCAATATTGTTGGGTCATAGGTTCGAACCCATGTCACACTTTTACAGTAAAAAACAAATAATTAATACCTTCTTCGGATTTTAAAGTGACAAAAAAGAGTAAATTTTTTTCATCTAAAACCACATATTATAAAATAAAGAAACCATTCCTATTACTGTACTATAAAAATTCTCATTTCATTGACATTATACTAGGTCAAGAAAAAGAGCCATTATGTCGAAATTATTTTAACATCCTATAGGAGTATGAATATTTGTTGTGTTTTTTTCGGTATCCCTAATAATTTTGGGATAAAAATTATCCTGCCCAATCAGAATGTGTCACCTCAATTAAATGAGTCATGTTAATGGGCAGGTCAAATGATTATCACCATTTGATTGGATCACCTAAACATGATAAGTTACACTTTAGGTAGCAGAGAATTCACCATATTTTTTTTTTTTTTTGACAATAATTCACCATATTTCTTACTCCTACAAAATATTAACCATTAAATACTTAATCCTTAAACCCATACTTCTAATAAAATTTTCTAACTATTAAATAAAGAAATTATTGAATACTTTTATGTTTTTAAGACATGGAGTATCAGTCAAAAAAAAAAAAAAGACATGGAGTATATTCCATATTTTTTATTCAATATGTTTTTTATTAACTATTAGAAAACTTCAATTTCAAAAATAAAAGAGAAAGAGAAATGTTGTCAATTGCAGGAGGAAATTAATGACGAACATCTTAATTTGCTGGAGTAAATCCAGGAGATGTAAGATTTTTTCCATCATATCCGGCGGTTTCATCTACATTTTATGATCGGTAATCTTTTCAGCCGGTTTGGTAAAATTAGTTGGTAGCGGATAAATTAACTGATAACGGATAACGGATGAGATAGCTGATAACAGATACCCGATAAGCTAGATTATTTTGTGGGGAAGTGTTTGATAAAACTAACGGTTGAACTAGCTGAAAAATATAAAATAACATAAAAGGGCATGCGTTTATACCTTTTATATAAACTAGAACGATTACCCGTGCGATGCACGGTGGTGAAATGTTTTGATTAAGTATTATATTTATTTTATATTGTGATATTGAAAATATTTGTTTAAGTAAATGAATGATGCCTTTATTTTTTAGTTATCTTTTGAAGTATATGTTTTTTAACTTTTTTTTTTTGTGGGTATATGTTTTTAACTATAGTTTGTTGGAAATATTTGTTTGAGTAAATGAATGATGTCTTTATTTATGAGTTATCTTTCGAAGTAGAAGTTTTGAAGTAAAATTTGTTACATAAGATGAATAAATCATTTCGTTGAAAAACAAAAACCTTCTGGTGAAGTACACATTTTACTATAACATCGGTTGGTGAAGCTTTTGTAAAAGTAAAAGTGAACTAATAAGAGGAAGGTGTAAACTCTAATAACGAATAAATCTAATAATTTAAGAGTAACTTACCTTGCTTACAGACTGATAGATTTCTTTGTAAATCACATTCGTATTAGTATTTGAATTTTGGCCTTCATGATCACATTTAGTATCTTCAATCCACTACGTGAGGTAATCCTTGACATTGCGACATACAACTTTCCAAGTAAAAAAAACCAGCTGGGGAAGATAAATTCTAACGTGTTTGATAGATTTTCTTAACTTTTATTTATAGTCGTTGCGAAAGAAACAACAATTGGGAATTGCATATGCTGAAATATGAATGGAATCCTCTTATCGGTAGGTGTCAGTGACAATTTTGGAATGAAAACTCTTTGGCCACTATTGTTTCATGAGATCACTTTTCCTTCTAGAACATAGTTTCCCATTTGAGTAATTATTAGTCGAGTATCATTGCATAGTCCTGATGATTGATCTATATTTCTCAACAACATAATAGGAACACTAACTTTGATTTTTAACTCATGTTTTGGAAGTCCTGATGAGTTTATTGTGTTCTGAAATTCAGGTGTATGAATATCATCTCGGCCATCAATATCATCGTCCGTTGTGTAAGGACTGTCAAAACTCAGATAAGTTTTTTTTCTCATTTGGTATAAATGATAGAATTTGTCTAAAATCTCCACCCAGATTGATCACCTTTCCTCTGAATGGAAGATTCAAGTTGTTGTATTGTTGAATTGAAGGATATCCCTGAGTGTTATGTTTACCTCTTGAAAGCAGTGTTTATGACTCGTTACAATTTCATCCCATATAATAAGTTTTGCTTTTATTATCAAGGTTTGCTAATGTCCTCCCATGTTTCATATTGCAAGTATAATCTTCGTTGATATTTACAGGAATCGCAAACCTCGAATGTGCTATTCTTTCACTTGGTATTAGCAAGGATGTTATTCCACTTGACGCAATCATAAAGGCGAGGTGAAGGAGGATAGTTCCATGAAATTTCAACTAAATAAGTAATGCTCATTTTTTTTTTTGAAAAATAAATAATACTCCATCCTATCCTAAATTATTGATGTTTAAGATTGTGTATTGGCTCAATCAAAAAAAAAAAGTTAGAATATTTGACTAAATTATTCTTATTTAAAGTTGTTGTTCTATAAATTCCTTAAATATTAAAAAATATCGTGTCATAAGTTCATAACTGATTAAGGATATAATTTTAAATGTAATCAAATTTAATAATATTTTAATATATATATCAATCAGAATTAGACAACTAGTTATTTAAAAGCAGTGAGTTGTTTTACAAAACAGTATTCCAAACACTATTTAAATTGTTTCAGGGTTGTATAATTTTTCTTACATAAATCTATATAAGAATAATAATTTATTTATTTTGAAATTATAAGTTATTCAAAAAGAAATACTACTATGATATTTCTTCAGTTACATTTTTTTTTAAGAATCTTCTTGTCTCTCATGATGAAATATGTATAAATGTCCGTAATGTCACTGTGGGGATGTTCTGCCATATTCATCCTTATTGTACATGGTAGTATGATGCTGAGGTTTGTTTTTTTTTTTCCCCCTTAATTGGACCGTGGTTGATATTTAGGAATTTACCTATTATCATTCATCTTTTATTCATTACTATTTCTTTCTATTGTTGTATAAATAATGTGGTTTTGCTTTTATTCTTCCTCGTATATTGTTGCGGGAGAGAGAGAGAGAGAGAGATTTTGATGAATGAGAGATATGAGAAGCACAAAGATATCCTATACGATAATTAGGATAATGTGTTAGAAAAAATTAAAAGAACGTTTATAAATTGATAAAAAAATTTGAATCATTTAATCATTGTTACTTTTTTTTATTGAATATTTTGTCAGTTTTCTAATTTATAACCGTTTATAGAAGTTTAATGGACCAATTAAAATGGCAATTAAGAATTTTTAAAATTGTTTGTTTTGTCAATTTTGTAATTTAAGACCGTCTAAAGAATTTTAAAATTAAGAAGAAAACTTAATGCGAATAATGATGATAGTCATGGAAAATAAACAGGTTCTACGGTTATTGTAGGTGATTTATGGCACCTGAGGTTAAAAAACTCTCTGAGTAGGCAATCCATTCTCCTAAATTAACAGTAATTTATAATAAATGAAATAAAAAATCTATTTAATTATATCAAACGAAATAAAAAAAACTAGATCAAAATACAAAAACCTAATTCAAATATGGGATATGAGAAGCACAAGGATATCCTACACGATAATTAGGATAATGTGTGAGAAAAAAATTAAAAGAGCGTTTATAAATTGATAAAACATTTAAGAATCATTTAATCATTGTTACTTTTTTTTATTGAATGTTTTGTCAATTTTCTAACTTATAACCGTTTAAAGAAGTTTAATGGGCCAATTAAAATGGCAATTAAAAATTTTTAAAATTATTTGTTTTGTCAATTTTGTAACTTATGACCGCTTAAAGAATTTTAAAATTAAGAAAAAAACTTAATGTGAATAATGTTGATAGTCATGGAAAATAAATCGGTCTTGCGGTTATCATAGGTGATTTATGGCACTTGGGGTTAAAAAACTCTCTGATTAGACATTTCATTCTCCTAAATTAACAGTAATTTATAATAAATGAAATAAAAAATCTATTAAATTATATCAAACGAAATAAAAAAAAAAACTCGATCAAAATACAAAAACCTAATTCAAATATGAGATATGAGAAGCACAAGGATATATTACACAATAATTAGGGGATTTGGATCCTCTAACTTTAAGGCCTAAAAGTCACATACCATTCATTCTATTTCTCTCTTTATTCATTTTCTCTCTCATCTTTATCTCTCATTTTTAATCACCATTCTCTCTTTTCTATACACATAATGTCACCGTAACTTTCCCGTCCTAAAGTTAGAGGATCCGGATCTGATAATTAGGATAATGTGTGAGAAAAAAATTAAAAGAGCATTTTGTAAATTGATAAAACATTTAAGAATCATTTAATCATTGTTACTTTTTTTTATTGAATGTTTTGTCAGTTTTCTAACTTATGACCGTTTAAATAAGTTTAATTGGCCAATTAAAATGGTAATTAAGAATTTTTAAAATTATTTGTTTTGTCAATTTTGTAACTTATAACCGTTTAAAAATTTTAAAATTAAGAAGAAAACTTAATGCGAATAATGTTGATAGTCATGGAAAATAAATAGGCACTACGATTATCGTAGGTGATTTATGGCACCTGAGATTAAAAAACTCTCTAAGTAGGCAATTCATTCTCCTAAATTGACAGTAATTTATAATAAATGAAATAAAAAATCTATTAAATTATATCAAACGAAATAAAAAAAAACTCGATCAAAATACAAAAACCTAATTCAAATATAAACCCCACCTCATGCATGAAAAGCAAAAAGGGCCCGTTCCAAGAATTTGCTTCTACAATTAAACATAGCGAGCCAAAAACTATAAGTAATAGATCCAAAAACTATAAGTAACAGACGTGGGGAAATGGAATTTTGCCTGCTATTGATGCTTATCATTATTCAATAATGGTTTTTCAACTATAAACCAAAATGGACATGTTTATCATAGAAATATCTTCCATTTTGCACAAACTTTCAAAAGTAAAATTATTCTGGATACTGAATACAAAGATAATTTCGATTATTATAATCTTACTAACCTGAAAACTACCATCTCCAATGCAAACCATTACACGCTTAGCCTGTGCATATCCAAAAGTAGCACCAACTCACCAACCAATAGATTCATAGTGCATCTGGAATCCATAACTGAAAGATGAAATTCAGATTTGTCAATTTATAAATCTTGTGCGATCAACAGAAAGAAAAAAGATTAAGAAGATAAACTTCACTAATACAAAGATGAAGAACACACAAATAGAGAAAATATAACACTCCATTTGCACAGAAAGAAAAATAGAGAAAATAATTATAAACCTTGTGCCATTACCAGAAAGAAAAAAATTTGAATTTTGGGATTATAGAATCTTACTAGATAAGCAGAGAAGTTCAAATCAGAGCTAAAGTCAGCATACAAAGAGTAAAATCCAAAATAAGCCAAATTGCCAGAAAACAGGGAAAATTATAACCTGTTTTGAATTATGAGGAAGAAAAAAGCAAAAATGATTATCCATAAACTTACCTTGGAAGCAAAGAAGGTTAGAAAGGAAAATAAAGTCAATACAAAGTGAAACCTCTGCAGTGAAAAATGAATTAAAAAAGATAAATTCTTGAAAACTCATTTGTAGAAAGCTACCAAAAATAAAATCAACATATCATCAAAAAAAGAAAGGAAAAGGAAAGAAAAAGTAGAATTTGGGATTTGGGAACTCACTCAAGAAGGAGGCATAGCTGTATGCAAGAAGGTGGTGAGAGATAGCGACACAACACACGCCGCGAGCTGCACCAGAACAACCACATGCTGTTGACAAACTCACCCTTTATTGCAATTATTTCCTTCAAATAAAGAAGAAGAAGGATGTAGAAGATGATAAAGATAAGACCTTTCTTCTTTTTCTTGTTTTTTATTATTTTATTTGTTTTGTTTTTAAAACCATGTCATCCAAAATACCCTTGATGCCAACTTAATAACCATGTTGCCTGTATTATAAATTACCAAAATACCCTTAGGGCATCCCTAAAAAACCCTAGTTTGTTCCTTCCTTTTATATATATAAAGATGTTGTTTATATATTAAAAATAAGTGTATCCTATATGTGTACACTATAGTTTCATTGTTTATACCCTATATGTGTATACTTATTCTCACTACCCAATATGTGTACACTTATTCTAATAGTATACCCTATATGTGTACACTTATTCTAATCCAATGAATCTATATTAATTCATTAAAGAAGCCACATGACCTTTGTTGGATTAGAATAAATGGATGGATGAGATTGAGAGTAACTCTCTTAAAGTTACTCTTGGAATAACTTGATCCCTCCTCAAGTTAGTCTTTGAGGAGGGATCAAGTTACTCCAAGACTAACTTTAAGAGAGTTACTTTCAATCTCATCCATGCATTTGTTCTAATCTAATGAATCTATATTAATTCATTAAAGAAGTCAAATGACCTTTGTTGGATTAGAATAAATGGATAGATGAGATTGAGAGTAACTATCTTAAAGTTACTTTTGGAGTAACTTGATATCCCTCCTCTATTAAAAAAATTACATATTGGAGTAACTTGAATAGGTTATAGTGAATTGATCTTGGACTTGATCAGGTGATTTCTTGAATTGACTTTGGACTTGATCAAGTGATATATTTCTAAGCATTATTACAACCAAATATATTTTTTTGTATAAATACATATTTACTTTTTTGTTATAATATACATATTTGTTTTTAAAAAACTAATATTAATTTTAATTTATCATATTTTAAAGTTATTTTCAACTATATCTTATGATTATCCATACCCTAAATTCAAAATAATTCAAAATAAATTGCTGAAATGCATAAATAAACTAATATTAATTTATCATATGTTATTAAAAAAATATTCCACAATCATATACTTTAACTAAAAATATATATCATATGTTAGAACAATCATATTTAAATGAATGGCCATCTTCACTTATGGGCTAGCCCCACGCACACTCATTTCACTTCCTCTTAATATGTATTATGTTTGTTATTTTCTTTTATATTTTAACATTTTTAATATTATTTTTATGAAATTGATTAACACAACGTGTAGAGAAATCTAAAAAGACTCTTGTTGGGCCGGGTTTTCATTTAAAGTGGTGGTTGATGAATTTGGATGTTAATGAATGCACGTTCGTTGAGTGTGTTTTTCATGGTACTATGAAATGTGTGGAGGAGTTAATTGCAATATCAGAAATTTTTACTGCTAACTAATAAATAGGATGACATGACATCATTATATGAGAGCAAGTTCAACTATTGATTAATTGACCAACTGTATCAAAACATTTGGATTTATCAACATACATTAGAAGCTCTCAAATACTCCCTCCGTTCCTCAATATAAGAGACAATCTTAATTCATCAAGATCAAGAAAAATTATTGAAATCAATTCATTTTCAATTTTATTTCACAAATATCCCTTTTTAATTACTACTAATTCAAATAACTTATTTATTCTTAAATCCAAGCATCATGTTATCTGACCAATTAGTAAAACACTTGTATGAGAAATTGTTGAGTCTTTTTAATTTAAATTTTACAATAAATAAGGATAAAAATGAAATATAACATAAAAATTGATGACTTTTTCTTATATATTGGATTAAAAAAAAAACCCTTTTATCTCTTATATTAAACACAAGAAGGTGTATGATGTATTACATGAATATATGATGGAGTCTCATTGTATTGACCATAACAGTCACACGCACGCACAACAAAGAAATGACATGCACAAAACACGTACACTATTTTTGTAGCAAGGAGTGAGAGTATAAAGCCGTGTTTTGAGAAGATGGATAGCTGGTAGTAGAATGCGGTTTGAGGCTCTGCAATTTTGTTGGTTGCTTGTTACCAAGATAGGCATGAACATCGATCCCAATCGGTCAGGTTTAATTCCTTATCCTAAGTTGACGATTTCCAACTTCCAACAACGAAAGAGAGAGTTATTACAATCTATTCTATTCTATTATTGACAGCCAGCCAATAACTGTAAACACAGAGTGTACAGATTCCATGTGGTTATTTTAACTTGTACACCAAACAAACAAACCCCTCATTAAATTTGTATCATTTTCCCACCTTGCTTCTTTCTTTCGTTCACCATTAATTAATTAATTGTTTTGCCATCCACAATGGGGGGCGGCAATTCAAGGTTAAATGTAGCGGAAGGAGAGGTGGTACCTGTGAAAATCCGTCCTCTCCTCCGTCGGCGGTTTGAGGAGTTGAGAAAACGTAGGAATGGAGGCACGCTGCACATAGAAGGCACCCTATCCAAGAAACAGCTGTTGAAGGATGGTGATCAGGAAGAAGATCAGGATAGTAATTCTCAATCTTCTCATGAAACTGAAACTGAAACACAAAACAAGGAGAAGGAACCGGCCAAAGAGGATATAATGGTGGTACGTGTAATAAGCATAGAGAAGTTGTCCAGAGTGGTTCCATTGGAGGAGGAGAAGGAGGAGAAAGACCCTAACACAGAACAGGATAACCTAGAAAAAGTGTTCCATGTTGATGCGGTGGCAGAGGTGGAGGAGGAGGAGGAAAAGACTAGAGAGAATATTGAGCAAGAAGTAGATGCAAAAAGCGATGTTGATAATAATAATGATGATGATGAGAGTGAAGAATATGGAAGACTTGTATATCCTGGATCGCCAAGCTTCAGAATTTATTGCATTGAGGCCGATAGGAGAAAAGAGAGAGAAGAAGAAAGTGAGTAGTTAAACAATGAAGATATAGCACGTCACAAAAACACCCCCACTCTTACTTTTATGCAAATTTAAACTGTAGTGTTTGACAAATGCAGGTAAGAATCAAATCATTGCCATGCACAAGAAGTCCCGCAGTGCTGACAGTGTTGCAAGCGCTGCATCCAGGGACTCAAACGAGGTATGCTACTCAGCTACACTCGGTATTAATTGTGTGATTTTATTATATTTCTCTGCTTTAACCACTCACAAAACATCAAGGAACAATTTATTTAAAAAAGTTGTAGCTAGAGGAAATTGTGGTTAAATACTAGACTAGATATCCCTGAAGGGAATAACATAGACTAGAACAATAGCAAGCAATTATCCTGATTGATTTTGTTCTCTCTCTCTCTCTTATTATTAGGTAATTCAGGTTGTTGAAATTGAATCAATTCAGAAGAAAAAAGGAAATAGGATAAAAAAGTTTGGGGCTGTGAAGACACTGCTCAAGGTTAAGTCGTGCTACCACCCAATGTGTACCTGTACTGGCGACGACAGAAGCCGTCTACTTGTTGCAAAAGCAATGAATTGATTATGTATGACACTAGGTGTTAGGAAGAATGAACACAACTAATTATACTCCATTTTGCTTTTTCTTTTTCTTTTTCTTTTCAGGGCCTTCTTTTTGCCTACTTCTATGTGTTTACTTTTAAATTCCTTCTGTTCTCACACCATCAATCAGGCATATATAGACCACAACCAGATTGTCTCTGTTCATTATATAAAACGCCTTGTGAATCTCTGGTTCTAGCGTTTATGTAAATTATTTTTCTCTGTCCATATATGTTACTTTGTCAACCTGATGCAAGTCAAAAACACAAGTGGAACACTTGTATTTAAAGGGTATAAGTACATAAAAACTACATACAGGATCAAGTATTAACACTAAGAGTGTGTTTGGGAAAGCTGAAAAAAATAGATTATGCTGATAACCGATTATATGTATAATCGATTATTGTGATAATCGATTATAATCAGAATCTGTTTGTGTTTGGATATGTTTGCTGAAAAGCGATTTTAAGATTATCTATTTTGTTTGGATAGTACAAAAAAAATCACTTTTACATAGTAAATTACGAAAAAGGGTATGAAATTAATTGTGTAATTTAATAATATTTGTTTGGAAGTTAGTTTTGTAGGGGTAAATAGGGAAGAGAGTTTTGAGAATGAAAATTAATCAAATCACAACAATCTTAAGCTAAAACAAATTAGATGACATAAAACAGCTTTTTTCTCCCAAAAAAAGCTTTTTTATAAATTTAAGCTAATTGTCAAACATGATAGATTATATATGAAACAACTTTTTAGCCAAAAAACAGCTGAAATGGGAAAAATCTATCTTTCCCAAACATACTGTAAATGTATCCAAATTATTGTTTGTGCCAGGACCATGTATTAACAATAAACACATTGAGTAAAGGTTGACTAAATCATTCATAGGTTCTTAACTTGAAACAAGCACACCCTAAGGATTAAGCATCATTAATTGTTTATGTGTGGTTTTGAAAGCACTCCATGGCTCGAATTGCATGAACTTGGATTATTATTTCATTCATTGGAAGCTAACATGAAAGTCCATGATTTTGAATTTTGGGATCCCATCTCATGACCTCAAAAACAACGCTGCCAAATATTATGGACAATTTATATTATTTATTCTTAAATATAATTTAATTTTAATAAAAGGGTGAAGATTGCAATGAATAAAATTAAATTAAGGTGTAGTGTGCCTAACGAGGGGGAAAAGTGCAATAGATTAATAAATAAGGGCAATATGCATTTAACCCGAAATTTTAACAGCACATTAACTATCAAGTGGAACTTCAAGGACGTTTGCCAAGTCATACATGCCAAAACCTCAACTCACTTTTATGTTTTCTAAGTAGCTACAACCACACCAGAACAAACACGAGAAATCACAAACCTCTAGCAAGGAGGCAAAATAGAATGAACAAGCAGACCAGTAATTTTTTTTAGGTAAAACCAAACTAAAAATTGAGTTCGGTGAAGCAAACCTAGTCAACTGGGAAGGCAGAACTGAGGAAGACCTCATCCTCCCAGAAAATCTGCAAATCCTTGGACTCCATCAAGAAATCAATTGCTTCCTCATCGAACTTCAGCAGGAAAGCCAATTTGATCAGCTCAGAGAGTGCAAGTACATGATCATCATTCTCACGCAATACACCCTCAGAGATTGCTTCTGAGAAATGTGTAGCATATTTTATCATACTTGTATTTCCACTACACCAGTCCATCTTCTGGGTGAAAAACTTTGAACTCCCCCTTTCCCAACGTATCATTCTGTTTGATTTCTTAGTAATGATGTCCCCTGATGATAGTGATATACTATAGCTAACAGCGACAGGTTCTGTCGTCTCATAGACTGTAAGGTCAAGAAGACCTTGAACAGCTTCATGCCTCCTCTCTGCTTCCATTTTGATGCTAGAACAAGCAAGAAAGCCAAGAATAGGTTTAACCAACCCCTTTCCTATGAAAATATTCCTTGGATCCACTTGTGTGAGTTCACAATCTAGTAAGGATGATTCTTCCTTATGCACAGACTCAGATATAGTGCGAACGCCAATGTTCTTGTATAAGTCTAATAACTCAGACCTTCGCAATGATGCTAAGCTTGGCCTAGGATACCAGACAAATACTCTCTCTTGCTCAAAAAGATTCTTCAAATGAAGGTTATCAGCAACAAAAACATCATGCTTGTCTAATAGTAATATTAAATCCGCGCCTGATGTCGCAGGTAGTTTCATCAAGCTCTCGGCAAGTTTTTTCTCTGTCTTCTTGCTTTTATGTTGCAAAAAAAAATTCCAGATCTTACAGCATTTATCATGTGACAGTCGTTCCACAGAACTCTCCCATTCCTTCCATAGCTCAATATAATCATCAAGTGAAGGCTTGCTTCTGACACCCATAGATAAGGAGAAAAAAGAAAGTAACGCTTTGTCATAGTAGTTTTCCAGAACATGTAATTTTGAGCCAAAAAGATCATCCTTGTCGTGAATGACACATTCTTCAGAATTGACCCACTCTCCATTATCATCTCCTTTAGGAATCCAAACCCTTTTGGTAGCTTCCTTCTCTGGTTTCCAATGATATTCATTCAAGCACCTGTATATTTGTACAATGGTGGAATATTCAGAATGAAAAACAAGATGACTAGCAATTAATGAGCACCCTTTTTCAACATCATCATCAATCACTCCTATTGCAATGAGTTCTTTATGGTACAGGCCTAGTTTAGAACCATAAAAATTCTTATCAATGAAGGGTCCATCCATCGGCTTTAGGAACAAGTTCCACTTAGAACCAAACAGTAAACATTTGTCTGGAGGCCTATAACCAGCATGAGTCATCAACCAGCTTTTGGATAATCTTTTCAATAAGTCGACTTCAAGAGAATGATCAGGCTTGAGCAATAACCGGATGCAGTCCAGCAATGAAAACACATTCTCAGGAGTTATGGATGAAGGATCTGAAGGAAAATTTATACCGGCAATGACAAACTTCACACCATGTTTCAATTCAGTAATAACTCCCATACTCTTCAGCTCCTCCTTGTAATCATGTAGACCCTTGCCATAATAATTGTCCCTGTCATCAATAATAGGGAGACGAGTAATTGGAGATAGAGATTCCCAATCTGGACCAAATAAAATGCATTCTCTTGGAGACCTATAATCACCAAGACGAGTCCGCAACCACTTGGAAGAATGTAAGATGCTTATGAAATCCAGAGGAAACTTATACTCAGTTTCTTTCAGCTGTCTGAAACACGAAAGAAATGACTCAACATGATGTTTGTCAAAGGAAGTTTGTAATGCCTCCTGCTTGAAAACACGACCAAATGCTTTGATTGTCTCCTCAAAATCAATCACCACTCCTGTTTTCTTCAACTCGTTTTTGTAAGTGAAAATCTTGTCTCCATAGAATTCATGATCAATCACTGGGAAATCACTGAATACATCCAGAATGCAGCCCCATTTAGGGTGACGCAAGAAACATTCACCAGGAGTTTTGAAACCAATATTCGTCTTCAAACAGTTCGTTCCTTGAAGTGCATTAACAAGTTTGCAAGAGTCATTTGTATAATGTATACATTCCAATATCAACACAACAGCCTCAGCTGTCAAAGATATCAAATACGGCGGTGATTTTAAGTGGTCAATGACAAGTTTGTAATTTCCACTGAATCCAACTATCACACCTAGCAACTTCAGTTCCTCTTTGAAATGATATATTTCCCCACCATAGTAAGCCTGGTCGATGAAAGGAATATTACTAATTTGGGATGCAGTTTTCCACTCTGAATCATGCAAAACAGAACCAACTGGAGACCTGTAACCGTGTGATGTCTTTAGCCAACTTCCCCCTCTTATGCTGTTCACAAATTCATCTGCCGCAAGAAGACTTTTCCTTAGATATTGAATGAACTTAAGAATCAGAAGGACATGACCTTTACTTAGAGTAAAAGAAGCTGCTCGAGACATGAGTTGTCTCCCAATATATTGACAAGCTTCCCCATACTTGAACATTACTCCAATTGTTTTCAATTCCTCCTCGTACTCGCATATTTTACCCCCATAAAAATCCTGATCAACCAGAGGAATGTCGACGAGAACAGAGCCACTTTGCAAAATGTTTCCCAATGAAGAGCCAATCAAGAATGCCTGCAAAGGTGGCCGATATCCATTCACCGTAACTTTGAGCCAGCTACCTTCCTTAATGCATTTCAAGAACCTCTCGGGTAGACTCATTCCCCTATATTTCAGGTTGTGAATCCAATCCAAGAGTAAGAAAGCATTTTCCTTAGTAAGTGGCGTATCTACACCAGAAATCCCAGCATTCGGAGCAGGTAAATGAGGTATATCAGAAGCTCCAGCATGAGTTTCAAGGAAGTCTAGGAGCTCCTTCTGGCGTGTCAATTGGCCTCCACAACGATAGGTATGTAAGTACTCTTCTCCCAACTCAACATAGCCTTCATCTCTCCATGGATTAGAAACAGTCAAGTCAGCCCATTTGCTCACATTAGCAGGAACAAGAACCCCAACTCTGCTTGCAGTCACATGTCCATAATTGTCAACAAGAGGCATAGAACTACATAGGCTACCAACTTCACGAGGTGTCAAGTAACCTTTTGAAAATGAGTGATATAAGAAGTGAGCATATGTAATGACAAGCCTGCGCTTATTCTTAATGGAGTTGCAAAGAAGATTGGCGAAATTGTATACAGTTGAAGTAGAAACATTAACTTTGTTGCCTAGCCATTCCAACAAAGTTTGTCTCCTTGGGAACAGCCAGATCGCTTGCTGAGTGGTTTCAGGCATGAAATAACGATTGGATGCACATCTAAATTCGCTATTCCAATCAATCAGCCATGAGATAAGACGAGAGTGGTTTGGATCAGCTAGGAAAACTCTCTTGGCACCTTGGAACCGTGTGCATTCATCGAGACTGAAATGGGACAGATTCCCATCAGAACCAACATATTTAATTAATGGTATGTTCGTCATGTCGGAGTCGCAAAATCTTGACTCCCAGTTAGTAGCAATAAACAGTAGAAGCTTCAAATAGACATCTTCTGATACTCCCTCCACAAGATTAGAACTTCGGATGCACTTCGCATACCATTCTTTGTTGACTGGTTTGACTCCCAAGAAACTGAGTATTTGATCATAATTGGCTTTATCAAATGAAGAACTCAGAATATATCTTCCATGGGAAGATAGGTTATGCAAGTATACTCCTTGCTCCCAAGCCTCGGTCAAAATATGCCAAAAAGCAGGCAATAGCCTGCCGACTTCACAAGGCTTGTAAAAGTGCTTCTGCTGCTTGTACGTCTCAATAGGAACAATCTTTTCTTGAACCAATTTTGCTTTGATTTTATCCCTCACAGTATTTAGTTCCTCATAAGAAGAGCTATTTACCGGTAGAAACTGGAACATCCGAGGCAAACTAGATACTGGAGCTTTATCTGTTGCTATGACAAGTGATTTGAATGCATCCATAAAAGCAGTTGGAACACAGTCGAGTATCCCTTGATTCCACTTATCATCCAAGAGAATTGTCTCTCTCGACGAAGCCAGGACAAAATCTGCTTGAATTATAAAAGGAAAGTTGGTAGCCATCTCTGTAGGAAGAAATGCATAGACCCCGGGTAAGCTTTTGCCCCTTTGAAGCCGGTCGTGATTTGGGAAGGCTAATATGACAACCCACTCCTCTACATCCATTCTCCTTTCTACTCTATTTTCTGGCCTAATGGGAAACTTCTGCTTCCACATGTAGTAGCTGCATTCCTTTTCAGAGTCACCATTTTCCTCCTCTGAAAGATGGAGTGTGTAAGACTCAGCATTGATGTTTTTCCTTGTCATAAAATTAATTTCACTTGAAATAGCTACTGCACTTATTGTATTGAGCTTAGGATCCTCATTATCTTCCCTGACTAAAAGCCGCTTGATTTTTGAAAGGAATAGCAAAACTTCTGGATGCATGCTGGAGAGCTGTTGTTTCACAGCTTTGACTTTGTCAGGCTTCAGAGGTAAGACAATTGTTGTAGTTGGAAGGGTGACATCAGCACGATATATTTGTTTTACGGCAGTAAAGGTTGGGTTTTCGTCAACCCATTCAGGAACTATATACCCAAGACCACAATGTTGACAGGGGTCCTCATTGAACCGTATCTGATATCCATTGCTAAAAATATAAGGCCTACGGGTGATCAGAAACACACTCTTGAAACCAATGCCTGCAGTTTAATCATAAAGGAGATTCTATCAGAGCATCTTCAGAGTCATCAAAATCATCTGGATTAAATATATATAATCACATGTATGTGTGTTTGTAACTGTGTATATTCCAATTTTGTTGGATGTCCCCGAAGAATGCACTATCCTTTTTATGGTTTCGTAATTAGTATGGCCTTCCAATAGATACAACACTGCTTATGAAATTGAACATGCTTAAAACCGCAAGCTACATTTGTACAAGAAGCTCAGCCCCAATTGCTAAAGCATAGTAAAATTCGTTTTCTATAATTAACTAGTTAGAACCAACTCAATAGACATATTCCTACTCCCTAGAAACTTATCCTTCAAAATAAACAAGAATGTTCTCAAGAGTTGAATGGTTATATGCCATTAAGATTGATCCAGGCTTTTAAGTTTTAACTCATCTTCATTGAAGGCAAGCACATGGACAGCAGTCCATGTTGATACCTCTTTTTATTTAAGGACATTTAAAGCATGACAAGGCAATTTGTGATATAACATTTTTTTTTTTTTTTTTCTAAAAGCAACGATTAATTTAATTAAAAATAGACATAAATTATAAGGAGGATCGAAAGCTATATTTTAACCCAAACAAATTATCCTTATAACCTCTTTCTTTTATTTCTATATTTACCTTTCTCCCCAATGTAACCATTAACTCTGTTGCCTTTCTTGGTGGAGCGTCCAACACTACATATGGATTCGATGTTTCTGGGAGAAAAACCCTTTTCATTGTTGAAAATGAGCAATGTGGCTGGAGCACCTGTGCCTGTAATGTCTTTAGATGTTATGATGAAGTCAAGCGTTGGATCCACTCCATCAAAGTACTGGTTATCTTCGGCATTCTGTAGAAGCAAGAAAGTGAATTAGGAACATAGATAGTGAATAAACTAATATAATAATAGGATAATATGATTGTAACATGAACATCTCTGAGCATTTGTTTATATACATTTATTTTTCTTCCTTGATAATTTATTATAAAAATCACCTTGTGTTGTTGAGAAATTAATATTAATACTAGTTTGAGCATAATGACGTTCTATACGGAAATTATTCACTGACTTCACTCCTTCTCATTCAAACATACATAACCTTAAGACATGACTGAGGCCATAAAAAGAGAGTTAAGCAGGGCATGTATGATGATACGGATGGTCACATTCTGATATCAGATCAGTTAGAATAAAGAAGAAGAAGAAGAAGAAGAAGAAGAAGTTGGGCGTGCATGCGATAGATGATGATAAAATAGTAGTAGTAATGTAATTAGAGACCGATGACCTGGATAAGTTCCATGAGAAAGTGAACATCCTTAGCGTAGAGTTCGGCAGAGAGATTCCTAACGGCTTCGTGGAGGTCTTCCGTCAAAGGGTTCAATTCCCCTCCGATGGAGAACTTCTTCCTTCGTATCTCTTCTATGTGTTCCTTCGGCGTCGCCATACTTCTTCTCACTTGTATTGAGAGACGAGGGTCAAGTCTTCGTTTACTCAAAAAGCAAACAAACAAAACGCTCTTTATTTATTCTTATTTAGAGAGAGAGAGAGAGAGAGAGAGGAGAGTAAAGATGAGTGAGGGAGTGTCGAGTGAGAGTGATGTCCTTCAAAACTTGCAGGAGAAGGAAGCGGAACGGATCACAAGTAAGTTCACAACGAAACCGAAAATAAAAGGCATTAATTAATTGTTGGGGTAGAGGTGGGTGGGGTCCTCACATCCGATTGTACGGAAGGTATGGGATATGTAATTGCAATGGCATCAACATTTAATTTGATTCATTCATTCATTCCTTTCGCGTGGAACGCAGTGCTCGACATTCGAATTTGATTTGATTTTTTTGTTTCGATTTTATCAGAATTTAGATTTTATTTTGTTATCACATTGGATTAATTTGATAATATACTCTTTCCCAAAAAATTTGATAATATACCGTCAGATGAGTGATCATTTAAAAGGTTCTTCACTGATAGTCATCAAATGAGTAAGATTTTCAACTTCAGACGGGTGACACCTCTCGAGTAGATGATCACATTTGTAGTCATCAGACGGGTGAATATTTCTTCACTGAGATAATCATCAGACGGGTGAAGATCTTCAGCTTCAGACGGGTGACACCTCCAAGGCCGACGCTAAACGTAAAATTTTAAATTTTTTTACAGTAAACCACGTGACACAATATGAAATTTAATGACATGAAACAAAGACAACATGGATACCGTGAGATGATATTTGTTGTTGAACTACTAATGCTTAGTGTGTTTTGGTTGGAGAGGTTTAGTTACTTCATATATTGTTGGACATATAACAAGGAAATAACACGTGATACATAAAAATTAATAGTAAGATATGGAGTTACGCACTTTAATGTGTTATAACGAAATTCTAACATTGGTTTGGTTGTTGTGGCTACATGACTACCTATTGCGGATTCATCCGCACCTCTTTGAGAAAGGTACGGACCTCTGTTATAGTCACTTTTGGAATTCAAGGACGAATTCCTTTAAAGGAGGGAAGAATGTAAAACCCGTCAAAAAAAAAAAGAAAAAAAATATTGCCATGATAAAGATAGGGACGTATTTCCCTTTCCTCCCTCAGAGTAAATTATGAGGTAACATATGGTCAAGGGCTTTTTTTTAGTAAAAGCGACACAATATATATAGTTAGAGAAAATGAGTGAGCAGGGGAAGCAACCCTAGCAGCAACAAAAGGAGTCCTTAGGAGAGAAGAGGAAGAAGGAGCATGGTCCAAGAGCAAGAGGCGGATTTTGGCATGATTCTAGCGTTTTCGGATACATGGAATTCATCTCCATCATTTTTCTCTCCTTCAAATGTACAAAAATCAGGTGAGGGTTTAGATTTTAGTTGGGATTGATGTTGAAATTTGGGGAAAATTGGAGATATGATAATATGAATTTCTAGGTTATGTGATTTTGACATGAAGTTCATGTTAAATTGATTGGATGTTGTCGATATATGAGTAATGTTGTTTGGCTTGTCATGTATGTTGTTATACACTGAGTTTCGTTACTTTTCTGTATGTATTCAAGACCTGTATGCACCTTGAAATGGCTGGAAATCTGCAGAATTCGTGTTTCTGCGATTCTGGAGAATTAGCGCCGGCACTGAGCGCTAGGAACTCAGCGCTGAGCGCTAGGATGGCAGAGGGGAAAATGACCCCCAGCGCTCAGCGTTGGGGCACCTGAGAGCAATACCTGTAAACTTAAACTCCAGTGCTGGGCGCTACAAAGTCTGCGCTGAGCTCTGGGGCGCTGCCAGAAAATAGAATAAATTTCATAATCAAATGCAAATGGCTACAGTGGTGAGTGATATGTGAATCAAAAGGACTCTAATATGGTTTTATATAGGAGGTAACCACTTGTGAGTGATATTTTCTTTATATAAAATATGGAAACGATATGTGCAAATACGCATATGATTGAGTTATGCAATTTAATGAATTACATGTATATATAATGATGGTGCAGATGAAGTGGTTACAATAACTATTATGAAAGAATACTTGTGATACCAAATTGTTTAGAAGATATAGAAGACCAAGTTGGTTTTTATATATGCTATGGTGGGGGGAGTTATGTACATTGTTTGGAGAAGCTTTCTATGGATGATCTCGATCTTAACGCAAGATTATGGTATGTATTGGATTGGATTGCTGTTGTTTATGCTTATTATTTTTATGATTGAGGATGTTATTGAATTAATGATGACAAATTAGGTATTGGTATAATTTATAGTAATGTGTATGACATTGAGATGGCTATTCTTTACGTGCCAAGAACGGTTTGCAATAAGTTTTGGTTTTGGTAATTTATTATAAAGGATATGTATCATGTTGTTGCTGCTGAGATAGTTATGCAATTATTGATGATGATGAGTATTTGTATTGTGGTAACGATTTCATATATTGAGCATAAATTGTATGATTGTACACAATACGTGTTAATGGTCGATATGATTACCCATTAAATGAGGAAACCGGTATGGGTAAGTTATAAGGTAATTCATTGTTGATATGAGACAAGCTATGTTGTGGAACATAGAGGATATATGTTATGGAAAATGTTTGACGGACAATGTAAGCATTGAGTAAGACTTGGTGTACCCGACCGGTCAGCGGACCCGACCGGTATATAAATGCGACCGTCGGAGCAGGGGCCTCTAGTGAAAGAACCCCGAAGTTTGGAGGGATGTTGTGTAGTGACCGAGGTCACTTGCCGGTCAGCGGATTCGACCGGGGTATAAATGTGACCGTCGGAGTGGGAGACTCTAGTCAACAACTCCAAGGGTAGCACACGTATCTTGCTCAATGGAGAAATTGAGGATTCAACGAGTTAGTATCGCTATGTTATGGCCTATGGACTGGGAATAGATCATGTGATATGATTGTGGTTAAAGTGCATATTTGTTATCAAATTAATTATTGTTTATGTTTTATTTACCCTCACTGAGTTCTGGGACTCACCCCCGCTCTTTTTGGTTCAGCTTCAGGTACTCAATGAGGAAAGTCATCTCAGAAAGCCTTTGCACGTGTGTAGTGCTTGGGCAGCTGCTGCTGTTTCTTTTAGTCTGGTTTAGTGATATGGGATATCCCTCTGCTTTTGTAGTTTTGTTTTTCGTTGGGTTTGTAAACGTTTTGTTACCTTTTACAAACTCTTGGTTTTGACTCAGGACCACCTTTGGCTTATGTTGATATACAACCGTTTACTCTGATAATCGCTTATGACATTTTATGTCTAGTGTTATGATGTGACTTATATGTGCTTGAAAGGCCTTGGGAATGGAACAATAGAGTCCCATTCTAGCCGATCAGGGACGCCTAAGTTGGGTCCTGACAGATTGTTGGCCCAAATAGAGCCAGGTCAGATCTGTGTAGCTTAGCTTTTTATTTGGGAGTTGCTTTTTACAACCCCCGTTATTTCTAATACAAGCCCATCTCCTTTTTTAAATATTTTTCTATCCAAAATACCCCTTATTCTTAAACCCCTTTCTAATACAACCCCTTCTTCTTCTTCAAACATTCCTCCACCTTCCACCCTTCACTCATACTCTCCACCCCTATCCCTTCTCTACTCAAAGCCAAGCACTTGTTGAAACTAGTTTCTTAGCAAAATGTTTTTGTTTCCATGGTTTTGAGTACCGTGTGAGATCCATTAGGTTCTAAGGTCTATAATCTACATTTGCTTAGTCCTCCGGTTGTGTCCCCCATGTAACAGTACGTGCCTTACTATAGTAATACTGAACCATTTTAGTAGCTTATTGAGGCATTCATTTTTTGAACTATTGATAAGTTGGATGGGATGAATCAACAGCTGGTGAGCGTCCAAGCAGAGTTTCAATTTGGGAAATTGAACCAGTAGTAACTCATTTCTACATTTGTCCACCTCCATTGGCTTTGAGTAGAGTTTCAATTGGCTTTGAGTATAGAAGGAACAGGGTGGAAGGTAGAGGAATGGTTGAAGAAGAAGAAGGGGTTGTATTAGAAAAGGGTTTAAGAATAAAGGGTATTTTTGGTAGAAAAAAAATTTAAAAAAAGGGGAGGGGTTGTATTATAAAAAGCAACTCCCTTTTATTTTGTTGTTTGCTGGGTAATATTTCTCAGGCTTCAGCGTGATCTCAGCCCAACCTGAAATATATAAGTTGTGAAGGATTGGATATTGTTCATCTAAAATATACTTCCGGGGTAGCCGGAATTGGGTGTTGCTTTTTACGCCACAATTTTTTCTCATACATCACAATTTATTTTTAAAACAATTGAATATCCCTAAAATACTCTCAATTATCTTAATACACCCCATAACCTATATTCAAAAATAAACTCCTCTCCCCTCTTCTTCCTCTTTCCCTCTTCTCCCTCCTCATCCCCTACCCATTATTCCCTCTGAATTAGTAACCTGGGAAGGTTCCAAACAAAGTAATCACAAACACGACACGTGAGGTTTGGAGACTTCATCCAGTGCATTCATATCTGCTTCCTTGTCTATGAGTCCATTTGCTGGGAAAATGTCCTTCTAGGTTAGGTTTTGGCTGTAGAAAGTAATGTCATTAAATCTGGGTTAGGTTATGCCTCATATACCACAATTATTGAATGGATGGGGGCGAGAAGGGAGAAGAGGGAAAGAGGGGAGAAGAGTGATGTATTTCTGAATATAGGTTATGATATGTATTAAGATAATTGGGGGTATTTTAGGATATTCAAATACTTTTTAAAAATTTGTGATGTATGAGAAAAAATAGTGATGTAAAAAGAACCAGCAGTCAGAATTAGGTTGGATTGGGTCATGTCATAAACACCATTACTTATCTAAGGAAAACTCCAAATTGGTGTTACACTTAGATCAGTGATCTACTATTTTAGATTACAATAAAGATGTTAAAAGACTAAAAAAAATTACAAAAAATGTTATTCACACCCCTCATGCGGCTTCTTGTTATTCACACCTCTCTCTTATATTTTTTTTCCTATAAAAGAGAGATGTATAGTGAAAGTGTAAAGAAAAGGGCGTACATATAACATTAATTATTGCTTTGATTATTCAAACATTACACATATAAATGATGTTATTGATACTCTGAATTATCTATTTATACCTTTTATTAATCAATTAAAATTATAACTTTTTTTATAAAATATAACTAATAAGAAGTGATAAACAATTAGAATGTTAATAGCAGCACCCCTACATACATGATACATACACATATAAAAGAATGCAGTTCCCAACTAACAGTGTCATAATCAATTAATGAACTTATAGTACAAAATGAATCAACCACTAGCGGCTCGTTCCCATTTTCATGTCTGCACATCTTGAAGAAATTATCCTTTTAAAGGAACAAAGATTCGTCTACTAGGTATCTAAATTTGGGATGGCTCACAACAAATTTGATTTTAAAGTGACCTGGATGGGGTTTACTATTTAGTGATGAATAAAAGAAAATCAACCTGAAAATTTGGGATAACTCACAACAAGATTGATTTTAAAGTGACCTGGATGGGGTTAATTCTTAAGTGGTGAATAAAAAAAATCAACCCAACTCAATTCATTCAAAATTTGAGTTTAAAGAACCATTGGTTGAAAGTTTGTTGAATGAGTTGAGTCAAGTTGATTTTTTTAGAATCAACTCATTCAACCATTGGTTAAAAGTCATTGGTTGAAAGTTCGTACCAAATAGCATCCACGATACAAAAATGACTCCTATTCTGATTTTGTCTTCTATACAAAAATGTAACATGTACATCAAAATGTGTGTCACAAGCATTTCTCCTTTAGGAAGGCTGCCTAGTTACCTTCATGAAGGTTATAAACTATTGCTAACAATGGAGTATGAACCAATCAATAGTACTACTGCATGCAAGCAGCAAAACAAAGGGGTAAAAGTGCTAAATGCGCAGAAACTATGGGATTAATCTGATTTTAACACATGAACAGATATGCTGCAACATAATTGGTGATTTTCGTTTGAGAGATGTTAATCTTGAATCGTGCAATTTCGCCATCTAGCAAGTAATAGATTTATGCTTAATTATGTAAGCAATGTTCATGACAGTAAGGATAACTATGCTTCATTAAAGATAAACATGCTTATTAACATATGCATTTGAAGTAACAAGTTGCTGCAGCTAATGCTATGGTCAGCTAATTTTTTACGCAGCACTATCAAACTCTTAGAATGAATTATCAACGAAATTTAAGTGGCAATATAGAAATTCCTTTTATCTTTAGAAATAAAAAGATAGTACTATGAGTCTTGTAATGAATGATTGAGTGGCATATGATATAATGGGTAAAATAATTAGTGGAACAAAGCCTAAATTATAGGTAATTTGGAACCAAATCACAGTGGAGAAACTAAATTGGATGCTTCATTTGTTGTGTTGTGTTTCGGTGCAAGACACGTAAACCAACGTGACATGGACGTAAGTTAACATCGTAAAAGGTATGTAAAACACGATATGACGACTAATGTTTGTAAATTCAGAGATCGAGTCCGAAAATAAGATGCAACAGTAAATAAGACTGGAGAGACGTTGAAGAAAAACATTGAATAAGTGGCAGGAAGTAGAAATATAGCTGATTGCCATACTGAATTCAACTATTCATAGTACCAACTAAACGTTCAACCAACAATTCTACGTATAATATATTGAAGAATTAAGTCTAACATAAAGAAAAAGAGGGGAACCACATCCCTACTTCTTTGATTTTTTTTCTGCTTTTCTTCAGTAGTAGTTCACATATACATACGCCAGCATCTTTCAAATCACGCTATTAGTTTTTTTCAACGAATTATATTTTTTCTTGCCACGGGCCATAGACACATTAGGCTAGTCATTTTCATCTTTGGCGATCGGACTATGCTTTGGTTTTTCATAATCTTCAAACATCCCCCGTTTCTTAACTTTATGTGCAAAGATTCAGTAAGAGGGCATTTTGTATAAAGGGTTGATTTTCTTGATGAAGGGACTAAATCATTTTTATTAGGAGAGGGTGCTTCGTAAAATAGAAATACCGTCAGTAACTTATTGATGGTAATGAAAGTATAAAAATTCTAGAGTTTTATGGTCCATTTCAAATTAATACTTATTATTACCTAAAGCAGTAATGAAATTGAAGGAAAGAAAAAAATATGACTATTATTATCTCTTTGTCTTTATCTTTTATTTTCTCTATACGTTTTTACATGTAAGAAATCTTGGTAGGTAAACAAAATTGACATCTAATTATTTGACCACTGGGTGTAATGGCTCGTTTTACTCCACAAGTCTTTTGCGTTGAAGTATTCCCCATTCTGTTCTACCAATTATTAAGCTGCACTGAAGCAAAATTTAAATATATTCTCTTTTAATCTATATTTTTAAATTCTACTTAATTAAATTTATTATATATTATTAAAAAAATCAAATATTTCTTATGTATATTTTTCTTTTAGTTTGTTTTTTTTTTTTAAAATTTAAAAACACCTGTACAATACAACACACGTCATGTTTACTAGTTTTGTTGGAATGTTTCATTTTAAACAAAGTTTGTGTGGCCCTGCTTACTGTTTCCACTTTCCATTTCCAGTGATAAGGCGGGGTTGGTTGAAGGACCTTCATGTGTAGTAGTAGCACCCCTAATCTTCCATATAATTAATTTAAGCGTAGAATTGAATTAATTAACTTCTTTCTAGTTTGGTTCTAATCAATTAAATTAAATTTTATCCAATCTTAAATCCTTCCGACCAAATATTCCCGATTGAACTTGGATTAAAATTCAAAATGACAATAATTATTACTCCCAACTGTAATTTTTTCCGGTTTATTAAAAAAGAACATTGCCTTTATGGCAACCTTGACTTTTTTGGTCCCAAAATCTGTGTCGTTTTGGACTTTTTGGTGCTAGTAACAGTCACAGCCACCATTTCTCTGACACAAAGTGGCAATTTCGTCATTCTACGCAAAATCATGTCTCCTTTCTTCCAATGACATACTGGTTACTTGTGTTGTTAGTAGTGGAAAGAAGAACCTCAAAGCTCAAGCTAAATTTCCAACACCAAACACACCCTTAAAAATCTTCCCTCATTCACCGGCTACGTACGTGCTCCGCCCCATTCCGCCACCGCTCACGGCGGCTCCATGTGTTTTCTTTACTCTTCTCACTGCCACCGCTGACTGATGGGTTGCGCTCTCGGAACGCCGGCGGCACTAGCCGGAGCTCGGCACCGTCGCCGACCTAACCCTGATACTGCCGACGGAGCTAATGCCGTTAGGGTTCGCGAGAGGCAGGGGAGTAAGAAAGCCGGCGAATTTGCCGGCACGATTCCGGCGCCGGAGAGCCGGAAACCACCTCTCCTTGATCCATACCCGGTGACCCAAACTCAACAGGGTTGGCCACCGTGGTTGGTGGCTGTCGCCGGCGACGCAATCCGAGACTGGACTCCTCGCCGCGCCAACACGTTCGAGAAGCTCGCTAAGGTGCTTTGAACTTCGAAGATTAACTCCATTTTCCAAAAAAAAAATGATTTTTTTTTTTAATGTTTTGATTTTGGTTGTTCAGATTGGGCAAGGGACTTATAGCAATGTGTATAAAGCTAGAGACCTTGTAAGTGGGAAGATAGTGGCTTTGAAGAAAGTTAGATTTGATAATTTGGAGAGAGAGAGTGTGAAGTTCATGGCGAGAGAGATTGTTGTGTTGAAGAGGCTTGATCACCCCAATGTTGTGAAACTTGAGGGCTTAGTTACTTCAAGAATATCAAGCAGTCTTTACTTGGTATTTGAGTACATGGAGCATGATCTTGCTGGCCTTGCAGCTGCTCAAGGTGGCAAGTTCACTCAGTCTCAGGTACCATGGTTTTCAGAATATCTGCAATTTTGTATAGAGTAAATCCTTAATTTGATATCTGAAATTATAATATCGTATCAACCTTAATCCCTGACATTAAGGAAGATTGAGATTGTAACTTGCTCCTAGAGCTTTCTAGCCCATGTTGGGTCCCATCCATACACAGTTCAGTTCCAAGCATATTTAGTTTTGATTTCGTATGATGTTTTCATATACCTTTTCACCTTATGCCAGTTGCTCTGAAATTTCCTTTATCACATCTCTCCATAAAGTGAGTTTTGTACTTAATTGGGAATTTTTGGCTTTATCCAGTACGATGCAAATACTCAAAAGGAAAGAATTTACTTTACTTTGGGGAAATAGACTATTATGCGAATATTTCATGCATGTTGTTGAGAACAAGGCCCAATAGATTATTTGGTATACAGACTTTTCTTTTTTTAATTTTAATCTATAAAGTTTACACATTACCTTACATTGGATACTCTACTGTTGCAATGTGAATGTTAAATAATACAGAGCTGATTGCTTGGTTCATGGAGATTTTTACAATTAGTACATGGTGGAGTAGTGTGAAGCGGTGGTGCCTTTTCAAGTATCAATAAGATTAGAAGGAAGGAAGAGTCTTCCATAATCTAAAATGAAAGAAAAGTCACCCAGAAAAGCTGATAGTCTCTCGGAATATTCTCTATGACAGGTCAAATGCTACATGAAGCAATTACTAGCTGGCCTTGAGCATTGCCACAGCCAAGGTGTATTGCACCGTGATATAAAGGGTTCTAATCTGCTTATTGACAATGAAGGAATCCTTAAAATTGCAGATTTTGGACTGGCAACTTTGTATGATTCTAAGCAGAAGCATCCCATGACAAGTAGAGTTGTCACCCTTTGGTATCGTCCCCCGGAGCTTCTTCTTGGGGCAACATTCTATGGTGTTGGTGTTGACCTTTGGAGTGCTGGCTGCATCTTAGCAGAGCTGCTTGCTGGAAAGCCAATCATGCCTGGACGAACAGAGGTATTGTTCTTTGTGTTGTTCCATAATTGACTTTGTTAAAACCTTAGAGGCTACTAACTGCAATGACTTCTTATCTGTTCTCAATTATATCAAGCAACTAGTCTTGATGCAGCCGGCAGTTTGCTTTTGGTTCATCTTGTTCCATTCCTAGGATCACTTTTGAGGCCTTGTGTGCGGGCATGGGTTCGTTTTTTACCACCATTTTAGTTACTAACCAAGTTGGATAAAGCAGGGGACATGTGTTGGGCGGTTTTATCAATTTGATTACCTTTTTTTGTTGATGGCACTAGTCTATTATCTTTATGGACCACTGACCTGACACAGTTTATAAACAATAAGGCAAAAACCAGATTGAAGTCGGAGACAGAATAAGTAGAAGCAACAGAAAATGAGAACCTTTTAGTTTATCATCAGTAAACACACTGTAAATTAGCTTAGTTATCCTTTCTTGTTGGAATACTGTACCCTCGGCAAGCTTTTGGCAGTTGATATAGTATCAAATTTATGTAATAATAATCTTTCTGTTTCACAGTTAGTTCAACCTTTTAACCTTTGACATATTATTTTATCTGCTGTCCATTATATTTTATTTTTTGCTCTTGAAATGCATATTTTGAGTAAGATATGTAATATTATGACTGATTTTTGGATTGCTTGGGCCTAGGTTGAGCAACTGCACAAAATATTTAAGTTATGTGGCTCTCCATCTGAGGAATATTGGAAGAAATATAGATTGCCAAATACTACACTCTTTAAGCCTCAGAAGCCATATAAAAGATGCATCTTAGAATCGTTCAAGGATTTTCCATCTTCTTCATTACCTCTAATTGAAACGCTTCTTGCAATAGATCCTGATGATCGTGGCACTACCTCAGCTGCTCTAAATAGTGAAGTGAGTGGTCATGGAGGATTAGCCTTGTATTTGAGATGTTATGTATTCACATCTGTTTTCTATCTGCAGTTCTTTATGACTGAGCCCTACGCTTGTGAACCATCAAGTTTACCAAAGTATCCTCCCAGCAAAGAATTGGATGTAAAACTGAGAGATGAAGAAGCAAGAAGGTCTGTTCTTGTGTTTGATAACTTCTAGACTGATTGGTTTTGTCTAGGTGCTGATTAATGGTTTCATTTTTTCATTCTCAGGCAAAAAGCTCTAAGTGGAAAAGCTAATGCAGATGATGGTGCCAGAAGAGTTAAAGCACGTCAGCGTGGTTGGGCCATTCCAGCCCCAGAAGCCAATGCAGAGATCCAAACAAACTTAGATGTATGCCTGATGTTTTGGTTATTTTTGTATGTTCCTCTCATACTTACTTGTCTTCACTTCGTTATGCTGTCATTGAGTTTAATTTCTTGTTTCTTCAACAAACCCAAGTTCATGGCACACACTTTCATGACTATCTTAGGTCTGAGCTTCCTTACTTGAACCAACATTCATGATACCTAGCCATTTTCATATTTTTTTATGGGAAATTTTGTAAATTATATTGCTGTGTGGAGCTTGAGACCTAGATTCTTTAGCATATTTTACTTAGGATTCTCTGATCTTTGGCAAGCCTAACCTTTAAAATATTTTTTGGTTATATTTGTTTGTTCCTTCAAGTTCGTAGAACTTACATGAGAAATTTGGTTTGATCTGATGGTCCTCATGGTTACCCGAGCTGTTTACTTCGGCAGTGTCTTATTTGCTGCCTTGACAAACATTACATGTGTTTTTTTCTCACTAAATTTCAGAGGTGGAGAGTTGTGAACCATGCAAATGCAAAAAGCAAGAGTGAGAAATTTCCACCTCCTCATCAGGATGGAGCTGTTGGATATCCATTGGATGCATCACATAATGGAGCTGTTTCATTTGGAGCCACTGACACTTCCTTTGGCTCAGCCATATTTAATTCAAAACCTTCTGGATCAGTTATAGGTCATGCTGCTGCTGGAACTAACAAAGGGAGAAAAACTAATAAAGGAAACTCCCAGATGGCGTCATCATGGAAATTTATGCGTGCATTCAAGCCATCAACAATTGGCCTTTCATTTGATTTATTATTTAGGAGCAAATAATCAGTTTCTTTCAATTCTGGCATCCAAGAATGAGGAAAGGAATGATTGAGGCGTTGATGAATCGTTTTTGCCACTGCACCGTGTTTTTTATTTTTTTTCATGTTGGTACCATTTTTTGGTACCATTTTTTTGTATTTCATTGACATAAGTCTTCGCTGTATAACCTACAACGGGGGATCATTAGATCTGTATATATTTAGAGGACCGGATCCCACTGCTATACAGTTTTCTTCGTGATTATGACCTTGGAAATGTTCCAGGTTGAAACAAAATGATAAAAAAAAGTTTTCGTGTTTAATGTTTTTTTATTCTCATTATTTATATAATTACAAATTAAATTACAATCATATCGCAACCTTGATCTTGATATTTTTAGTTCGTATGATTTGCATCAATTTTAAAAAATTAAGATGACAAAAGAGAAAACCTACACTGATGAAGCTAGAGACTAAAAAAAGGACCAATTATACCTGGAATATCTTGTATGAAATACCAGTATGTAACTTGTTTTTTCAAATGTAGTTTCAGCATATATAGTCATCTCTAATGCCTTGACGACAGAGACAGAACTAGAAACGTTTAATTGGGAGTCCTATGCTTTAGAACAGGGGAATCTTAAAGGAGTACGGCTGCATGCAGCCCAACCTTACACATAGGTCTCCCCAATATGAATTTTTTGCAGCTACAATCCTCTTTCATCCTCTTTACAGCAGCCATATATTAGTAATTGGATTACTCTATCGGTTAGGAGAGAGGAGAGATGATGAAAAGGATTGTGGCTGGCTGCAGAGGATCTGGATCCCCCTTCTTGAGGTTGCAATTGAAGTGCCTTAAAACTAACAAGTAAGTTTAAGTGAGACAAGAAAGAAATAACTAAACAACCATTCAAAATGGATGGCAATCTCAATTTCTCCTAGTGCATGTTACACATTCTGTACCATATCCACTTGACATAACAAAAAGTTGCTAAAATTTCTAGCCAAAATATGTAGCTCCACCAGGGTTGTTGGAATTTTCCCCCCTCTAAAGCTAATAGAATTGCATAATAAAATCAATGACATTAAAGGAATAAAAAACCATTAAAAGCCAGGCTAAAGAGAGATCACTCAAGACTATTTGATCCAAACGTTGAATCAAACCCAAGTGTGTTTGGTTTTCAGTTGGGAAGGTTTAGCTTTTGCCCAAACACCCCTTTGAGACTTTTACAACAGAAAACCAAACACACCTGAAGTCATTTTGCTTGTGCTTCAGCCCATCTTTTCTGGGTTTTTTCACACCAATACCTCTTCTGTAAAAAGAAAAAAAAATAAAGACATTATGCAACGTATAGTAGAGAATTGATAAACGTTGTAAAAAACCAAGGACAACGAGTGGTAGAGAAATTATAATCGTTGAAAAATAAAGGATCTCAGAAAAAAAGTGGAGAAATGTTTTCTACGCAACCGATTCATAGTGGCCAGGCAAAACTGAAAGCATGTGGGACCCCGTGGGTTCTACTTCTGACCACCTATAAAGCCACATGTACATCATGATACTTTACAGCTACCCTATTTGTTAGAATAAAGTTGGGTGTAGCCATACCAGTAACTGAAAATAAGCAAGGGCAACAGCCTTGTATTGAAAATTCAACCGCCTTCACAAAATTCAAGCATATCAAGGCATGATTTCAATTGAAGGCCAGTAAGAGGGATCCAAAATAGAACACATAACTCCATGCAGAAGAATGTCTGGAAGCTACTTGATAGTAATGTAGCGATTTGTTCCATGTCTGGCCCAGTAATCCTTAAGATCCAACGGTATAGATAGATCATGACCTTGTGATGCCCACCTACTGAGCAGTCTAGTAAAGACACTTCCACTCATCTTCCGCCCTCCAATGCGGGCATGCCGCTTGTTTGGAAGCTGTGGTAATGGATACATTGATAATGTGGTGGTACAACAAGATGACTGCCATCCACCACTCCCCCATTTGTAGCACTGCCGTGGTACTCCAGTGCATGTGCAAACTGGGACCGGCATGGTAGTTTCATCAAATGCAACCAAATTCAAGCCAACATCCAGCCTATCCCACTCAGATTTAATCTTTGTCCCTTGAGAAGAAGCCTGCCTATTTAAATCCTCACCCATTTTCTTTACTTTGCTAGGTGACTTTGATGCCTTAGAATGAATTATCTCGTTCTCCTTCGATCTTTTAGCTTGATGAGATTCGACAGCTTCAGAAGCTATAACAGTCACTGGGGAGGCATCCCTTATTGGCATATCCTTTGTGCTATATGCAGCTTGGTGCATCCGCTTTGATCCACGTTGAATTCCACCACCTAATGGGAAGTTGACAGCATTGTTCATATTTTGAAAGGCTGCAAGGGCATTATCCCGTTCCATTAGGGCATTATCCCTCTGAGCTCGTGCTTCATCCCTCTGCCGAAGAGCTAAATCTCGGGCAGCCAAGGCTTCATTCTTTTCAGATATAGCAGCTTCTAGTTCAAGTTCTAGAATGGCAGCCTGCCTTTCAGCCATAATGGACCTAATTTTTTTATTCAAAACTAGTGCATTTGGCTCCTTCACTTGATGCTGGTGCTGGGCATCCATATTCCACTGCACATTTAAAATCAAATTAATAAATCCAGTAATGCAAGCAAAAAAAAAAAAAACGAAGAATACAAAATCTATGCATTCTATTTACCAGGGAATGTGCTCCCCTGTAGTATTCCATCTTATGCCTACAGTTTTCATGCTGGCGGCCATCATCCATCTTGCATCCAGAGGATTTAGAAATAGATGCACAAGTTGTCGTCAAGAAATCTTGAGGTTTAATTAATCAACAATTTCCAACTGAGACATATCCTGTTAACAAATGAGAAAGGCAATAGCTTCGCATCAAATCAACAAGCAGACAAGAAAAAAAACAAAATATTGAGAGAAAATTTTTAAGGAACAGGGGGAAACTTTTAGATAAGGCCTAACCAAACAGCATGAAGTAATCCCAAATATCATTCTAATACAATTTATGAGAAGTGTAACACATTTTATATGGCTATACAGGTAGTTCTTTATTTTATCTCATGTAATACAGATGATAGCAGAAACAAAGAGACCGCCATTTATTTGACAAAAAGTGTTAGATTGAGATCCTACCAGACAACCAAAATATTATATCATGATTCAAACAATAAACTATGCTCAACCTTTTCTTGCTCCATTTTATCAGCTATAGCTTTTATAAAATGAAATTTAAGAACAGACAGTGCTAGACTTTATTTGTGTTGCTAGGCAGTAAAATTCATTTTAACTATACAATGTAAAATGAGAATTTGATAAACAAAACACTCCAACTTATACAATATAAACCTAATATAATAAAATGTTGAGAACATAATAGACAAAAATAAAATACAGCTATTGCCTAAGTAACAGAAGACATTGCAACTTTTTTTTCTTTGGAGGGAGGGGGGGATCAGATATCAGTATCACAAATCCAAAACTCTTCATTTGAACATTTGGTGCTAAAAGAAGGCCCTAATGAGCTTGAATAGAACTGATTTTATCAAATCCTGCCCCCTCTCCCCCCAAAAAAAACCTTCAACAAGTATGGAGTATGGACCAAACATGTAAAAAATATCAGACTTTAAGACTTCCACAATGATTGGAAAACAGTTTTTTTAGCTTCTGATTTAAGCCAATGGTAAAGCGTAAAAAGAATGTTTTTTCTTGAGATATAATTAACATGTGTTATATCTTTATTATACTTAAAAATATTAACGTATAAACACAAACTACCAATCAGAAAGTTACTGATAACAATTGAAGCAAAACTAATATTTCGAACACAATGCATGGGCACTTAAAAAAAAATCAACCATATTTATGACAAGTATCCAGTAGGAGTGCCCCTGGATGCATACAATAATATACCCATCTTTCAAATATAGGATAAAACTCTTGTACATGAAAGAAAGCCCTTCTAAAATCTGTAGGCTATATAAGACAGACTGCGGACATTTATTGGTCAAGAAAAAGGGTATTTAATATGTAGTATCCTTCCATGCATGTATGGTGTATCTTAAATTTTCCAAAATTTTCTATATCCCTGTATCCATAACATACTAAGATTGAAACCCTACATGTACTAGTGCGTCTGCTACTATGTTTGAAAGCATTCGGAATAGCATTAAAAAGCATGTGCATTCTTTAAATTTTTTACATGCAATTCAGCTTCCCTTCTCCAATATAAGCCAGAAATTTAAGGATTAAGTTATTTTCTTAATTTCGTACAGAAAGTTATATGTATATTAATAATGAGCTCATGCAGATTTGACAGACCATTAGTTGTCACTTGGCAGCCAAAAATACAACAGGTAAAAAATTTTTAGCATAAACAAAACCTGGGGTCAGGGCTTACGACAGGTACTAATGACCATCAATGTGTTGATATCATCTCAACCGACAGTCTGAAAACGTTGTCATAAAATATACAATTTGGCAACAGGGAAATATGCAGTCTAGCGGCTCCATTGAGACAACATCTTCAAATTTTTAAATAGCATCAGGTTGTACACAGAGAGGAAAATAAAAAGATTTAAATGCAGGTATTACTGATTATTTTATAGCTACTCTAAGTGAAAAGGTAACTTTCCTTATAACTTGCCCAGAAAAAGAAACAAGCAAAACAAATAAGTAAAGGCCTGTTTGTTTTACAAACTTGGGTGGTCAAATGGGAAATTTCCCACCACAAACGCCTGAAACAAACATGTGTGAAATTGGCTACATTGCAACTCAGACATTAAGATACAACAATAATAAAGCTAATGAATGATCTTGTCCACCAGACTTCAGTAAGCAATCATATTGTCAAGAGCGCATTGTTGTCATCATATGTCCCCAATCACTCACAGAATATGCAAGTTAATAATTGACAATGTAGGCATCTTAGAAACACAATGTTACAATGGGTATCATTATATGAAAATTAAGACTATTATTTTAATCTTCTACCAAAAAGATATGATCACCAATCATCTAAGAGGAAATACCATGCCATAAATACTTAATAGACAGGAAGGTGGTCACTAAGTAACAAGCCCTCAAAATTTACGAAGAGAAAGATGTATCATTCACAAAGAAATCCTTCCCACCGTATCCTTAACATGAATCATATAATGCATTGAATGGAAGCAGACAATGCCGAGAAAAGCCAGAAAACTATCAATTCAAAAAGGCCAAACCTTAACTAATGGCTTAAGATCTCACAATTAGAGAAAGACATGAAGGACACAGAGAGGAGATACTGAATAGAACTGGATTGTCAACTACTGACTGATACTAAGAACGTAATATCGCAAAGACTAAAAAGAACTCAAATTCATTAAACAAAAGCAGGAGCTATGTTTCGAGGGGGGCAGTGCCCAGAGAGATAGAGAGAGAGAGAGAGAGAGAGAGGAAAATTTGATAACAATTCAACTGCAATAAAATGTAAATGCAGGAGAAAACACCAAAGATTATAATTGATCAAGATTACTATAGCCACACAACACAAGTGAAAAAGTAACTCTCCCAGTTACAGTACAATCAAGACGACAGACACAACTCATAACTATTGTGATTAATTCAGTAAGCTAAGTGGTTCCAATAGTTAGTTTTCTGTTATAACTAATATAGGCAAATAACTGCTATAAGCAGGTAGTGTAGTTGGTTAGATTTGTGAGTCTATAAATAGAACTTTTGTTTCTATGGAGTATATACAGAAGCATTAATTCATTCTCTACTTTTTCTTCTCTCTTCCTCCTGATCTCTCTCTCTCTCTCGATCAGTCACTCTAGTGTAGTCAGTATTTTTGGTCTAACAGTGGTATCAAAGAGCTTTTGTTCCGATCTTTGGGACCTTCGGTCATCACCAGTTATGGCTTCCTCCAATGGCAACTTTCCTGCAACCTTACCTGTTCTCAGTAGCAGCAAGTGGTGTTCACAAATGAGAGTCATCTTTGGCTATCAAGATGTTCTTGAGATCGTGAAAGAAGGTGTTCCTGCATTGGCAAAGGATGCCTCTGAAGCACAAAGGGCGCATCACAAAGATTTAGTCAAGAAAGACTGCAAGGCTTTGTTCATAATCCACCAGTGTGTGGATCCCGATATCTTTTGAGAAGATAACCTCAGCAACCTCAGCAAAGGAGGCTTGGGAGATTCTTGATAAGACATATGCAGGTGCCCTACGACTGAAAAAGGTGAAATTGCAGACTCTGAGAAGGCAATATGAGCTACTGCAAATGAATGAAGGGGAAAGCATTGCTGACTATTTCAATAAACTGACACTCCTCACCAATCAGATGAAAAACAACGGTGAGAATCTTACAACTTTGATGATTATTGAAAAAGTTTTAAGAACTCTCTCTCCAAGATTTGATCATGTAGTTGTTGCAATTGAGGAGTCCTCTAATCTTGATGAAATGAAAGTAGAAGATTTGCAAGGCAAATTAGAGGCTCATGAACTACGATTGAATGAAAGAAACCAGTTGCGATCTAATCAAGAAGAGGCTCTGCAGGCTCGGGTCAACAAGAAAAACAACTATGATGACCGGAAATACAAAAAGGGCAAAGAAAAGATGAAGAGTTCTAAATGGAAGAATGACAGTGAGGACTCTAGCAGTGATGAGCAAAGTAACAAAGAGGGAGGCAGCAAGAGATTTGGTGGTAACAAAGGAGGCAAGAAGAGGTTCAACCGAAAAGAAATTCAATGCTATAATTGTCAGAAGTGGGGTCATTTTGCCAGTGAATGCAGAGGTAAGAAGGCCAATGATAAAGAAGATGAGGCACATTTGGCTCATGAAGACGATTCTGACAGTGACAATGTTTTACTCATGGTAACAACAAAGATTGAAGTAGATTCCTCAGATTTCTGGTATTTAGACACAGGTTGCTCAAACCATATGTCTGCGAGGAAGGATTGGTTCATTGATCTCAATGAGAATGTGAAAAGCAAAGTAAGATTTGCAGACAACTCTGTCATCACAGCTGAAGGGGTTGGAAAGATTCTGATTCAAAGGAAGGATGGGTTAAAGGCATATATTACTGATGTCCTGTATGTTCCTAGCATGAAAAGCAACTTGCTAAGCCTTGGTCAACTTGTTGAAAAGGGATTCTCAATGAATCTGCAGCAGAATACTATGAAAGTCTTTGACACTCACAAGAGACTAATCTTGAAAGCTCCTCTGTCCAAAAACCGGACTTTCAAGATTGGAATTTCTGTGTTTAATCAAGAATGTCTTAGTGCTGGTCTAGATGATGTAAATTGGCTTTGGCACTATAGGTTTGGCCACCTAAACTTCAGAAGCTTGGACTTATTACAGAAAACTGAAATGGTTAAAGGCATTCCTAAGTTGAAGGTGTCACAACAGCTGTGTGAAGATTGTTGTGTAAGCAAGCTGCCTCGCAATGAATTCAAGAAACATGCTCATCACAGGTCCAAGGACAAACTTGAGGTAATATACTCTGATGTCTGTGGTCCTTTTGAAGTTCCATCTATTGGAGGCAGCAGCTACTTTGTCTCTTTTATAGATGAATTCACCAGAATGATGTGGATTTATTCTATACAAAGAAAGAATCAAGTGTTGAATGTCTTCAAAAAGTTTAAAGTAATGGTTGAAAAACAAAGTGGTAAGTCTGTGAAAATCTTAAGAACTGATGGCGGTGGAGAATACACTTCACATGAGTTTCAGGATTATTGTGATAAAGAGGGAATGCTTCATGAGGTTACTGCACCTTACACACCACAACACAATGGGGTGGCAGAGAGGAGGAACAGAACCATTCTAAACATGACAAGAAGTATGTTGAAGGGTAAGAGAATGCCCAAGAATCTATGGGCTGAAGCAGTATCCACATCAGCTTTCATTTTGAATAAATGTCCCACTAGGAGTCTAAAGGGAATCACACCCGAGGAAGCTTGGTCAGGTATGAAACCTGATGTGTCTCACTTCAAGGTTTTTGGCTCATTATGTTATAAGCATATACCTGATCAATTGAGGAAGAAACTTGATGACAAAAGTGAAGCAATGATTCTTCTTGGTTATCATCCAACAGGTGCTTACAAACTACTTGATCCAAGAAGTAGCAAAATAGTGATCAGTAGAGATGTCATTGTGGATGAATCAAAATGGTGGAACTGGAATGAATCAGAAAGTGGGAATGATGCAGTGATACAGCTCCTCGATGAGCCGTCTGGTGATAGTTCAGTTGACATGAGTAGTGTAGAGAATGTGGATGCTCATAGAAGACCTCAAAGAAGCAGACACTTGCCTCAAAGATTGAATGACTATGATATTCAATCCGATACTGTTGTTACTGATGAAGGAGATCTGATTCATCTAGCCCTCTTCACTGAAAATGAACCAGTGACACTTGAAGAAGCTATCAAGGAAGAAAAATGGGTAGCTGCAATGGAAGAAGAACTAAGATCTATTGAGAAGAATAAGACATGGAAGCTGGTGTCTCTGCCACAAGGAAAGAAATCCATTGCTGTTAAGTGGATTTTCAAGACCAAATTGAAGCTCGATGGTAGCATTGCCAAGCACAAGGCCAGGTTGGTTGCAAAGGGGTTCCTTCAGCAAGCTGGAGTAGATTTTGGAGAAGTCTTTGCACCTGTGGCACGGCTGGAAACCACCAGACTTGTGACAGCTATAGCAAGTCAAAAGAATTGGACCCTTCATCAAATGGATGTCAAGTCAGCATTCTTGAATGGACCTTTGGATGAAGAGGTCTATGTTGAGCAGCCACCAGGATTTACAATCAAAGGGGAAAAACAGAAAGTTTATAGACTCCATAAAGCATTATATGGTCTGAAGCAGGCACCTAGGGCTTGGAATAGGAGAATTGATGCATTTCTTCTTGATCAAGGTTTCAAAAAATGTGAAAGTGAGCATGGAGTGTATGGCAGAATCTTCAATGAAAATGATAGACTAATCATCTGCCTCTATGTAGATGATCTATTGATCACTGGAAACGAGGAAAAGTTGATTGTTGAATTCAAAGAATCCATGAAGAAAGAATTCGAAATGTCTGATTTAGGAAGGTTATCCTTCTTCTTTGGAATGGAATTTATTCCTACAGCTAAAGGGACCTTTCTGCATCAGAGAAAGTATGCTGTTGAGATTCTTCAGAAGTTTAACATGGAAAATTGCAATGCTGTATCAGTTCCAGTTGAGACTGGTTTGAAGTTGACAAAAGATGAATCTGAAGATTGTGTTGATGCAACAAAATTCAGAAGATTGGTAGGCTTTCTGCGATATCTTTGCAATACCAGGCCCGATATAAGCTATGGGGTTGGCTTGGTTAGTAGATACATGGACCAACCAAGAGTCTCTCATCTTGCCGCTGCTAAAAGAATTCTAAGGTATGTTCAAGGCACAATCGATTTTGGCCTGCTATTCCCCAATGATTTGAAACAGGGGAATACAGAATTGTGTGGTTACACTGATTCTGATTGGTGTGGAGACAAAGAGGAGAGGAAGAGCACTAGTGGTTATGTGTTTATGTGCTGCAAGGGTACTGTTTCATGGTGTTCTAAAAGGCAAAGTATAGTTGCTTTATCTTCTTGTGAAGCTGAGTATGTGGCAGCATCATTTGGAGCTTGTCAAGCCATTTGGCTCAATAATTTGTTGAAAGAGTTGAACTTAATTGGGTCAGAACCGGTAGTGCTGAAGGTGGATAATCAATCTGCTATCAATTTAGCAAAGAATCCAGTTGCTCATGGCCGAAGCAAGCATATTGAAACCAAGTTCCACTTCCTTAGGGATCAAGTGAATAAAGAGAAAATTGAGTTAAGCTACTGCAATACTGAAGAACAAGTTGCAGACATTTTCACGAAACCTTTGAAGTATGCAAGGTTTCAAAGCTTGAGAAACGAGCTAGGCTTAAGGTCATTGGCTTTACTGAATTAAGGGGTTGTATTGTGATTAATTCAGTAAGCTAAGTGGTTCCAATAGTTAGTTTTCTGTTATAACTAATATAGGCAAATAACTGCTATAAGCAGGTAGTGTAGTTGGTTAGATTTGTGAGTCTATAAATAGAACTTTTGTTTCTATGGAGTATATACAGAAGCATTAATTCATTCTCTACTTCTTCTTCTCTCTTCCTCCTGATCTCTCTCTCTCTCTCGATCAGTCACTCTAGTGTAGTCAGTATTTTTGGTCTAACAATAACTTGTTCCTCAGACAAAAGAAACAAGTGAAAGTAAATGAGTCAATTGGCTACACTGCAGGTTGGGCATTTAAAAACGATAAAAAAATAAAACTAATGAAACAGTATTCACCAAGCAAAAATACACTATACTTTCCCAAAATAAAAATATGAAAAGATAATAATGGGTGTGACTATGTAATATAATCATAGAAAATTGACAAAATATATTTTCAAGTTGTGATCACATCATTGTGCTGTCCATTAGACATAAAACTCTAAAAAAACAAATCTCTAAAGGGTTCATTCTTCCATTTGACCATTACAATTCCACACTGACACCACCCTACCCATGACCACATCATCTAAAAACAGTTTTTCAATTTCCCGATTTAAGAACAACTGCATAAGCAGCTAAAACAAAGCATGCAAAGCAAGACAACAATCAGAGGAAAAAATGGGGTGCAAGAAAAGTGAATTTTCTTTCTCTTTTCTCTTTTCTCTTTTTTTTTTAAAATAAAAAGGTGACATTAATGGAGAGTAATAATGATAATTAGGAAAAGGAAAAGAAGAGAGTTAAAATGTGGAATGAGAGAGACAGCTACTGGAACGGAATCGAAGAACGGGGAGAGAATTGGAATTGATGTGATGTGAGACAAAGCTACAACAACATACATACCCTACAACGACACCGTCGTTCTAACTCTGCTTTGCCACCGTTTCATTCACCTTCGCGCCTTCACCTTCCGTCCTTCCCCATCCTATGTTTCCCTTTCTTCTTCCAATATACTCATCTCACTACTACTCTCATACAAAAAACAACATCGTTTTTCAATCCCTCTTCTCTCTCACTAAAAAATAAATAAATAAAATAGTTTAATTTTGATACATTATTTATATAAAGATTTTTTGATTTAATTATTATGTATTATTATTATAAAAAAAAATTATATTATCAATTGACGATGAATTGTCATATTATTAAAAATATTTGACTTAGGGATGACAATAGGTATCGGACCCAATGAATACCCGCAAAAATTATTCATGATGGGTAGGGTAATTACCCGCTTAATGGATATGGTCGCAGGTGTGGGTAATTACCCATAAAAATTAGAGGAGATGGATGCGGGTACGGGTACTCTAGTATTCATCCCGCCCCATACTCGCAGTGTATATATATATATATATATATATATATATATATATATATTTTCTATATACATAATTATAATATATTACATTAAAAAAAAATTTAAAAAAACTAGAGCTTCATTGTCAGTTCCAAAATTTCATCGTCAGTTCCACTTAGCTAATTTCATCGTCGTCTATACTTTGTATGTTACTTCATCATGCCTTAAATATAATATATTACATTAAAAAAAAACTACAGCTTCATCGTCAGTTCCACTTGGCTGGCTTCATTGTCGCCTATACTTTTTATGTTACTTCTTGATTAATATGATCAAATCATCTCGTATGGAAATGCCTAGGTTGCTATGTTTTCCTTCTCTATTTAGTATCTTAATATTTACAAAAATCTCGACGTATTTTCCTCCGTCTTGTGAACAAATTTGACAATAATGATAATCATCAAGTGTTGGCAAATGAAATAAAAAGGAGGCATTAATATTGTTTTTTCTGCAATTCAATACCATTCCTTTTTTTGTTTTTTTAATAACACTCATTTTAGTGTAATGTATCATTTTTTATTGTAATATTTAATTAATGTTTTGAGATTGATTATTTGACGTTTTGTATTTGAACCTTTGCATTTCACACATTTCATGTTCACAAATTGATTATTAAATCTATGGATTGCATTTTTAATTTAGTATGCAAGACATTTACTATGTGGAATATTACTTTATGTAAGTATAAAAATAAGTTATTTTATTGTTTAAAGTGAATAATATGAAAATTATATCAATCGAAAACCTTTGGGTATACCATCTTTAGTTATCTTATTTTCAAAATTCACAAATTTCTTATATAAATTGCGGGTAATGGGTGCGGGTACGGATACTTAGGTACCCAACGAGTGAGGGTACGAGTATCAAGGTTGCTACTCATACAGGTATGAGTATGGGGACGGGTACTTTTTTAAAACGCGGGTATGGGGACGTGTACTATAGTACCTTACCCATACCCTATCCATTATCATCTCTAATTTGACTCTTATAATAATTACGGGTTATAATGATTTGTGATTGATTAATAATATAAAAATAATTATAAAGATAATGTATCAAAATTAACTTAAGAAATCGTCGTATGTGTGACTTCTAAAGCAGATATCCCAAATCAACTTGTGTTAACAATATATTTTAATTATTAGATATATGATACAATATTTTATGTTTAGTTATTTGTTAAATATAAATTTTGGATTTAATTTGTATGCATTTTGAGTGTAAAGATTTTTTATGCTATCAATCAATCATAAATTATCATAACGATAAAAATATTTTAGTCTTATCTTAACTACCTTAAAAATTATTTATATCATGATTTATAATTAATTGATATTATAAAAAATTTTACACTCATAATATATAAAAATTAAACCTAATTATTTTTGCTCCTCTAAATATTTTATTCACGCTCTGCCACTCGTAGTAGAAACGAGTTCGGTTCCACTCATTTCAAGTGCCATGCTATGTTTGTTTGGATAGATTTTGGAGAAAGAGGAGTATTAGTAACATATTTTTTAATATTTTTTTTATATATATTTTTTTATTTATTAAAATTTATATGAGTCTCATTAATTCATGTGGGTCTCATTTAAATTTTTTAGGACATATATAATTTTAAATGTGTATTAAAAAAAAGTGTTAGAAAAAATATTACTATCATTTTTGTGTCAGAAAATATAAGTAGAGGAGAGAGAAGTGTAAAAGAGAAGTGGAAGTTAGGTTGATAGGGAAGAGAAAATATAGAGAAGGGAAATAGATAGCTGGGACCCACATGAAAAATAATCTTTTCTCCCTTCCGGTGGCGTCACCTACCTTCCAATGGCTAATCAATTTGGAAAATATGAAACAACAACCAGATCTCTCTTCTATTTTAACTGACGAGGAATAAGAAGACGACGATGTCTTCTCTTCATAATCGTTGGCGAAGGCGGCGGACCAGTCTCTGGCGGGATGATGGTTCTCCAAATCGCTGTCGATGGCGCCTTTCTTTCCACGTTCAACCGTGCAGCAACCCAAACCACCACAGATCCAAGTTCTCGAAGATTGTGGTGTATGATGGTGGGTTCAGATGAGGTTCCGCCTTCATTTTCGGCAATGGCAACGACATTATCACCACCTTAACGCCAGCGAGTAGAGGTGCACCGATCCAAAATGATACAAACTAAAGATCGGATTGGTCTTGACAAAAAAATCACGGTGATATTTTGATCTCTAAAAAATAAAAAATATCAATTTTATCCTCAAAAATGTAAAATACGGATCAAAATGATCCCGACCAGATACTAAAATGTCTCTAAAAATTATCCTAAAAAGGATCAATTTGATTTGCATTTTACATTCTTGAAGATCAAATTGATATTTTCTATTTCCCAGGAACCAAAATGTCACTGTGATTTTTTGTCAAGGATCACTTTAGGCTTTTACTCTAAAAACAAAGCTCAAACCGATCCAAAAAATTTTTTTAAAAAAAAAACTTAACAAAACTGAATTTTATTTTGAAATCGGATCAAATGGCATATTTAAAACTTAATACTTATGAATTTTATATTAGTATGCAATTTCTATTAGATTATTATTTGTTGGTTTTTGTTTTATTGATAATATTTATTAGTTTGATGTGATATAATGTTCTAAACATAAAATTAATATTTGTTAGTACGCAATGTTTTAATTTTTAGTGTGTTATATGTTATATCTGTTGATGTTATTTAAGCTTACTTTTAGTTATTATGTTGGTAAAAACTGAATCATCCAATACAATCCTAACCATTTTTAATCAGATTGGATTGGTTTATATTTTATTTGATTTAGGAATCAATTCAATTCAAGCCGAAACATGTATTGTTTTTTATTTTTTGATTGGATAATTTTTTGTCTTAAAATCGATCCATGAACACCCTGCCAGTGAGCCACCTTCGAGATCTAACCTCTAAACCACCACCATCACCATATCAATATTGTTGCTCGCCCCCCCCTAAATTTCACTCTTTGTGACAGTTTCAATGGCTAACAATGGCGAGTGGATGACAAAGACAAAACCACATTGGTTGCAACGATTGTTTAGAAAAAGTTATGAGTGAAAAGGCGAGCACAATGGCGGTTGAGGACGAACGGTGCAGACAGAACATATGACGGTGGAAAAAGGCAAATGACTAAGATAGAAAGGTGAAAAGGTTTCAATGGCTGACGGTGGAGGTGGAGAAAGAACGACATGACCAATATTCATAGTATCGAGATTTTTTTGCAATATCCACAAAAACCAGCTGTGCAAATACCAAGTTTTGTTTTCCACGGTGAATCCATATTTCCCGCGGTAAAAAAACCTTGCATTCATGCATTTATGCGTTGTTGGATCTATCACTAAGTGCATGAGGAAGCCTGGATTAATCCAAAGGTGTGTGAATGTAGGAAATCCATTTCCTAATGAGTATAGGTGCTCAATTGATTAGGCCGCACAACATAAATCGACCCCACATTAAATGTACCAGAAACAAAGTCACAGGGTGAAGGCTAGGGTAGGAGACCTAGACATATCTCTCACCATGAACAAGGACATTAATGTAATGTTTTAATTATTTTAAAATTCTGTAACTTTTTCAAATTTAAAATTTTGCCCCATCTTCTTCTCTCAGTCTCCTCTTTCTCACTTTCCCCAATCCAGCTGGTACCATGATGATGTTGTCGGTGAAACACAGAACAAGGGGGTTCCTAAAAAATCTGAACTTTTGTCTTATTCTTCTAACACAGAACCTTTCTTCTTCTATTACCAACCAATTGTCTCAAACAAAAACAAAAACAACATAGAAGCACCCACGACCACCAACAACAAGCAGATCCCCCGCACAGGTCAGTGTCACCATCGCTGCTTCTCAACCCACCTCCATCACGAACCGCCACAACCGTAGCTCCCTTGGTGCGGATCATGGCGGCTCCTTCACGGATGCGGCAGAGTGACTGACCGAGGTTGCGACAGCCGCAGACGAAGGGGATTCGGAAGTTTTGCAGAGACCCATAACCAAAACCTGAAGTTGTGCGAGACTCTTGAAGAATTCCTCTGTTCCATAACCAAAACCTGAAGATGCGATTGATGCTGCAGTCTCTGGAAAATGCTCCATCATGAGTAACTTGGCGCTGTGATCCTCGAAGAGGAAGACAATGGTTCATCCACTCGAGGCTACCGTTGGCGGTGAAGTTCTTCCAGATTGGAGCGTGTCGGCGACGATGAACTTGAAGTTCATGGCTTAAGGGTTGCTGGTGGATATGAAGTGGAAGGAAAGTAGCGGAACTGCGAAGATGGCGACGAAACGGTTTAGGCCGAAACACTGATGCAGCTTCTTCAGCGATGCTGGCCTACTCCGCATTAACGACGTCGCCGCCATGGAGCAGTCGTGCGGTAGGGAAAGGAGAGAGGTGTGGGTGGGGTGGCAACTACAAATGGGAAATAAATGAAGGATAAAAAAGAAAAGACTTTATTGCAAAAGTGTCCTTATTCACGGTGGGAGATATGTGTAGGTCTCCCACCCTAGCCTTCACCCAAAGTCACAATTAAACTTGTGAAACCGAGGAGTAAAACAATATACACATATCCTTATAAGGAATATGGCCATTGTATTATAAGTCGATAAACGTCGTGCGCATGACCCTCATATACCACGTTCTTGCACACTATCTCCCACAATGATAGGACCCGGATCAAATTGACAACCACAAAGTATTACCAACAATGGGGGTATGAGTTTTACTTATTAAATGGGGATAAAGATGGGTAGTTATCCGCATAAATCTATGGAGATGGATGTAGCACTAGGTACAATATTACCCACCCTGCAGTATACCCCATATTTATTTATTATTTTTTATTTTATAAATAAGATTTATAAGATCTTTGATTATTATTTTTCTAAAATACAAATATGAGAATGAATACTCTAATATCCTATTCAGATCCTACTCGCAAATCGCAATTCCAGGTACGAGCATCTACAATATTTCATATTAAATAATAACACATGCTTCGAAAACTAGTTTATAAAAATATAAGATTTTTTTTTATAATAATCACTTTTTTATAAATCTTGTTAAACAGTAAAATTTATAATTAATATTTGAGAAATTTGTTATCAATGTAACTTTATGATTAAGCTTTAGGATAAATGTAAAGTGTATATATGAAATGTATCCAGGACTCAACCTCTCGGGCCCGATATACATCGAGTTTAATTGTTATGCACTGTCAGTATAAAATTTTTTACACTGTCAACCAATCAGAAATTATGGTATATGTGATTTTTAAGATAGTTTGGATAAAAGTCAAAAATTTTAGTATATACGATAATTTCTGATTGGTTGACAGTGTAAAAAATCTTTACACTGTCAATACATGCTAAATAATTCCATATACATATTAGCAAGATTGGGAACTTAAATGGAACCCCAACCATTTACAGGATATGCCTTGAGAAAGAATAAAATTCGTGGGCATATCTTATATAAGAGGAGCTTTGTTCTACTATAATATTCCTCGACCCTGTAGTATCTTCCGGATTGCTTGCAAGCGGAACAAAATAGACATCAATATTTTTTCGTAGATAAAAAAGTTATAAACTTGAATGCACGTGAAGACTTAAATATACTCTCTTAACAGAGAAGATTGGAATAATGCATGTAGATGATATTAGAGATATGTGATTACAGTCGTACAGTTGAAAATTTATTTCCGTGACCACAATTTTGAAGTCAACTCGAGCAAATTGATTGTCTTTTTTTATTTTGTAATTTTATTTAAGGAGTCTTTACACTATATAAAGGAATAAAAAGAGTGAAGTCAACTATGAAATTGAAATTCTGAATGAACTAAAAATCATTTTTTTAAAATAAATTATAATGTTGTTCTAAAGAGCGAAGTTAGTTGGTTTCTCAGTGTATCCTCCGCGTGTAATTACGAAGACTAATACCTTGAAATGTTAGACGATATTTAAGGATTGACCTCTCCTAATTAGGCTTTTTCCGTACGCAAGAGTCAGGAATCGAATCATTGAGCACCTGCTTAAGGGACCCGAGCTCATTATCACTCGGAACAATAAAGATTGAAGTTAGTTTTATTATATTTTGGTAAAATTGATGTTAAAAAAATTAATTTTAAAAAATTTAATTTATGTTTAATAATGATATTTTAAAAGTGAGTTTAGAAGAATTATTTTTTTTATAGAATAAAATAGAACCCTTTATAGAGATAAAAATTACTGAAAAAAATACATGATATAAATTATGGTTGTTGGTGGGGGGAGTACAGAAAGAAAAAAATGATCGGAGTAATTAGGAAAAAATACATTTTTCGTTTAAAATCTGCAAACTGAAAAGCTACAAGCATCAGCTGTCATTAAAATTAATTTTAAAATCATTTAAACACATTTTTATTTACGATGTTTTTTTTACAATATTTATGATGTTTTTTATCTAAACAAAATTTTACATTGAAATGTGATAAAAATAAAGGCAAACAAAAGTTTGAGTTAAAATCTCAAACAAACAAACAATTACTTTTAACTTGTTTCAAAATTCTTTTGTCTTTAATTTGTGGACTTCCAAGCATTAACATATTGTTTCCATTCCAGGCAGGTGAACAAGTGGAACAGGTGTTCTAGAATTTAGGATAATATGAGCCGATAGCTAACAACGGTTGATACAATTGGCGACGGCATTGATACAATTGGGTTGAAAATACATGCATTAATAAAGAAATTGGATTCAGGGTTAAAGAACTATAAAAAAAAAAAAAAAAAACTATATACTGAGAATCTTGGGGGGGGGGGGGGTAAGATGTCATGATAATAATGTAGTGGAGAGTGTGATATATTCTATTTATAGGGTTGATATATTCACAAAGAAAATCACATGTACTAATTACACTAATTGTAAATATAATTCTTACATAATCAAATTATATCATATAAATATAAATATTAAATCAAACCCTATCAAACTAAATCGATCGAGTCATCTCAAATATAATAATGCATCCCCAAACTCAAGTTGGTTTTAAGTAGTGGTGAAGAAACCAATTTGAGTTTGAAAATCAAGGTAGAAAAATGGTAAGATGATGAGCTTTGACGAGCAAATTGACTCACTGGTTAAAGCGTCAATAAGGAATGAGATGAAGAGCACCATAGAGCCAATCTTTCAAGTTGGATTAGGCAGAAATGATCGGAGATGTGGGGATCCAGCGGACGGAACTGATCGGAGACACATGATTAAGCGAAACTAATCGGAGGTATAAGGATATGATTAGGGACGGAGCCAGATTTGGATAATGGGGGACGCCAACTATAAAAATTAAAGTTCATTAAGTATGCGTATCAAATTTCATACAAAATATTCATAATTATATGTTTCAAAACGTTAATTACATAATAATTTATCCAAACATAGAACGTTTCTTCTGTATGTCATGAAAATCATCTATAATTAAATTTACATTAAACTTTTAAACAATTTTATTTTCAATACCTGAAAATTATACGTTTTTTTACTTTTCATTCATTTTCCATGGTGGAAATTTGTCATAGGTCATACAAGACCACTAACAGACCAAGTAGGATGGTTAATGAGACATATGTAGGCAAGTAAATGGATGTCGGAACTAAACTTAGGATTATTATGTCCCGCGTTTGTAAATTTGAGGAAATAAATGATTAATTTATTTTTTTCAGGGACTAAAAGTGGGTCTTCGAAAATTTTGGATAGCACCATCCGTGTTCACTCAAAAAAAAAAAAACAGTCAATATGGCCGTGGCCCTGAGCAAGCAACACGTAGCTTCATCCCTGGATATGACAGAACTAATCCGAGGCATCGTGATCATGCCAAGCTTTTACAGTAAAGAGGGGAAAAAAAGATAACTACATATATATATTTGTCCCTCTCAGTTGTTCCAATAATGCTACTGATTAAGAATGAGAGTGAATGTCAAAACGAACAGATTCAATGCAAGTTGCTTCATCAACATGCAAACTATGGCAATACCTGCAGTTGACTCTGCCATTTTCAGCCCTGCCACGTTAGGAGCAACACGTACTAAGCAGCTGATCAATATTGATGAATAGAATACATGCATATATGAATGGCTGGACTGGTCCCTAGCTCCTATAGGTATTGGAACATATTCTCTAATAATTACCCCTATCTCTAGCTAGCCACCGCCGTAGTTCATTGGTGATAGTTTGGTATGAGATAACCAAGTGATAAATCGTGGACGAGGCCAAGAAACAACATTTAATTGATAACAAGGAATATATACACGCTTTCATTTTATGTCACTTTTATTCAAGTGTCACATCTCGGGTAATATTATTATATAATGGCTATAAATAGGGGTTTAGTCACTACTCGGTGTAGACATCAGATCAGATAAGTTCAGGTTGAGAAGAAGGGTCTTGTATGTAGGCAAAGAGTCATGTCTGGTAGCCAAGGATGACTTGCCTTGCTATTCCATTCCTCCTGGGACTTTGTTTCATATATACGATCGAAGATCGATCAATGGAGACCCTTGTTTGGTTAATTGGCAAGCTTCCCTGGCTACTTGCTTGCCTCTTGCCTTACCTGCAAGACCTTATTCTTCGCTTTACCATATATATATATATATGAAGAATGCTGAATTGCTGATCTTAATTTTATGGAAAGCCACTAGTGCCAATTCCAGGTAGCAACAATTCCAGGTAGCCCCTTGAATGGTAGCATTCAATTAAGTAAAACTATTCTTGACTTTTTGTTTTCAGGATCCAGAAGAAAGCCATTATTTATCCATTGTTTAATTTCCTCTAGCCTATTTTCAGTGTCTTTTTTGGCTTCTGAGTGGGAATGATATGAATGCAAATTAAGTAACATAAGGTATACAGGATTAAAAAAGGAGCATTTGATATTACAGAAAATGTACACAAATAACATGCATCATGTCTCAAGAGAAAAATGAAGATAGTGATATGACGTGGACATATTAATCAAATGAAATTATCTCAAGTACATCGATCAGTTATTTGCTTGTCGTTTACAAGCATAAAATGATGTAAAAAATAGTCTCCAACTATCATTTTCCCAACAATATCTACAGTATACTGTAGGAGAGGATGGCTAGCTGTAGCAGATTGTGACCCGGGGATCACGGGAGGAGTAAGGCTGCACATATTTTATTGAGACCACGCAATGATGGGAGTCTGGTACATTGAGCCATCCTTTCTTATCTGTTGTTCTGGGCTCTAGCATTCAAGTTCAGGCTTGTTCATTGGATGACATGGAATATAACTATTTATTCTATATTTATAGTACTGAAAACAACAAATTTTTCAGGATAGAGTTAGAATGATGGAAGTCTCACCTCACTTCACTAAATTCATAGCATTCAATTTATATATTTATCAGTCAACTTTATTTAATATCAATTGATTTTAAGATGAAATTTAACTAAGATATCAAACTTAGAATTCGTCATCGATCTTTTATCGCATATATGGCTCACAAACCAAGGAAGACCTTCTTAGAGCCTTGGAGGTATACCCCCGTACTTTTAGAGCTGGCTGTCTTCATATTTAATTTTATTGGAATTTTTATGGTACGATGATTGATATAGTATAGTTGTCCAACATTCCTTAAACGTTAATTATTTCATAATAAATATCTAAAAATAACCAACGAATTTATTTAACAAGCCGCATTTTATCACAGCGCACTAATCCAAATAAAATTAGTATTTGAGAGATAATGTTTGTTTCAGTCAGTGTCAACTTAAACTACCCTTGGGATCATTGTACGAGGATCTTTGTAGTTTAACCCTTGGAATTAGTCATTTTATATAATAAAATATCAAAGAGGAATATCATATAATAAATACCCATTAATATTAGATCACAATTGCACCAGCTACGGTTGCTTCTTGAACTCGAGAAGATCTGTTTCCGAGAATAACTATGGTTATCCTATTGTGAAACTATAGTTATTCTATATAATAGTGGAATTTATATATACCAACAGGAAAAATCTGAGAATCGAATTTAAGTCATAACGAGTATGGACGGAAGATTTAATCAGATGTGTCAATCCTTATTAATACATTTTCAATGTGTAAACACGTGTGGTGTCATTGTTTGTTTGCAATTAGTAACTTTAGACACAATTTGTATTATTTTTTGTTTGACATAATTTGAATCTCTAAAGCTAACATTTTCTAAATTTTGAATATATATAACTAACAAAAAATAGGAATAAGACAAAACATAGGTTTTGTTCTTTGGGTGCTTGTGGTGCTATTTTTCACTAAGAATAGGACATGTGTAATAGTTGTTACACGTGTTATATATGCATTGATGAGTTATTATACATTTACTCTTCTTATTGGAAAACGGCATCATAAGTACCTATGAAATAACATGATTCCTTTTTAACTTGATAGTAAGCATAGAAAGGTTTATGATTGTTTCATACTTATTAAGGATGTTCATGTTTTGGCTGCTTCAATTCTAAGAGGGAAAGTCATAATCAAAACAATCCAATATTTTCTATTATGAATCAACTGGCTTCTTTTTAATTAGATAATCGAACCAAATCAAATCAATTTTAATCTATTTGGTTTGGTTTTTTTTGGTTTAGTTCAATGGATTTTTTATTAGAAGTTTTTCTTAAACAAATTCAAATCTAACTTCACTTTTTTTCCTATGACACAATTAACAACAAATTTGCCTAAGAAGTTTCATAAAAACGGTAAAAATTAAAATATAATAATTTTAAGTATGTAAATTATAAATTTATAATACATATATTATAATCTAAACACCAACGTAAACTAATCCATCCCCTAATTATACATGTTCGGTTTGGTTTAATTCAATTAGTTTCTTCCATCCTATCTCTGTCCTCCAATAAAATACTACAAACGAAGGAAAAAAAGTACCCCTCTCGCTTACATGATATCCCCTCTCTTGGCAATAGTTTTTTTACTTAATTATAATTGTAATATAAAGAGGAGACAAAAGATTTGACCTTCTAACATAGATATCTAGGATACCACGAGTGAGGTTTTGGCGTACCAGGGGCCTAGTATTTTTGTGCTATTTAACTAGACACTTGTTATAGTTGAATCGGAAACAATATTAATAGGATTATGAATCTGTACAGTTAGAAGGCGGGATGGCAGGATTGTGTAAGGAGTTAGAGTAAACACTAACTTTAGTTTCTCAAAGAAGTAGTTGACAAATTTAAGCCCCTCTATTATAAAAGTAACATTAATTTAATCTTTCCATTATATAAAATGATATTAATTCAATCTCTCAACCAAAGCTTGATTAAGGTGTTTTCATGGTCCCTACTCCCTACCCATAAAGACAATTTTGATATCCTTTTTCTATAATTGTGATACTAAATAATCAATGTTAGTTTCTTTTTGCAGGACTAAATTTGACATCAACTATTTCTTTTCAGGATTAAAATGAGTGTTTATTCAAGAAAATATGACGGACACCAAAAACTTACACCACAACCTTCTCTCCTCTAATTCCCCAGGTTTAGTCGAGCTAGTAGCCATTGTAAAGTACTTTGTAGCCAAACCAAAGAAAGACACGATTTTAAAATGGAGTAGAACTTCGATAGGTAGAGGGCTTTCCAATCCTGTTAAAGTTGTGGCCGAAACAGAAGAACTGCTCAAGTACTTTAGAAGGAAGAAAATAATGATCTGCATAATTAGAATAGTGGCAGATCTTGTCACCGATTGTTCTGTCCTGAGTCGTGGACTGCTGAGATTAGAATGAGCTCATTGCTAGCTACAGCTTCCTTGGAGCATTGGTGCGTTAGAGACAAGGAAGGTTGAGTACTGCAATGATTCCAAAGCTCAAGTGTGTGAAGGTGCAAGATGCATATAATAAGCAAGAAAAGATCCTTACCTTTATATAATAATAATAATAATAATAATAATAATAATAAAGGAGTTTTGCAGCACTTTACATCATGTTCTCTATGATGAAACATTCTTTTTGTTAGAAAATAAGTCAACTCTTCGAAAAACATTAAGCTTGACCTTATTAGACCTTTAAGTGCAGTCCAAATCCAAGATCAACCAAACTAGTTGATTTTCTATTTTCTTGTGGGAGTCACTTTTTGGTTCTTCAACTAATAGTAGCGGTAAGCACACATGATGATACTTGCTACAGTAGCTACCATTTTGTTATAATTAATCAAGCAATACTTCACCTGCGGTCCATAACCTAAAACAACAAATCTGTTATTATCATGTCAAACAGTCACGGTTCGGAATGGCATTGTCAAAAGGATCGAATCGAACCGCACTCCTCAACTTGGAATGTACTTTTGATCCTTGTCTTCCTTCACCTTGGTTGTAAGGATTTGACAACGTGTAACATTGATTGCTTGAACCACTTATCTAAACAGCAAAAAGGACATACCACCACAGCAGTGTCGTACACTCCAACATAATCCAAACATGCGCTCTGGTTGATAACGGGTGCACATAAAAAAAAATATAAATACTTCGAAGTGAAACCTGAGAGTGGTAATTATTTGATACTTAGCTCAATCACCAACATTAACAGAATTCAATAGTTTGCCTTTTTTCCATTGCCATTATTTATTGAATTATTTCTGAATTTCCTCCCACTAGGAAACCTCATAAGCACTAGCCCATTCATCCCACCTATCTTACCAAGTGCTTACTTTCCATTAATGCCACATTCTTCACCTTCCCTCTTATTCCCTAGTTCTATTAATCAGTTAATCCCCTGGCAAGAGAAAATACTTTAGTCTCAATGGCAGGAGTCCAACAGAACTTCATAGGAGAAGAGGGAGTCTGTTTCATAAGGGTTGGCTTTGTCTTGGCATTATTTATAACCCTCATTTCTTCTAGATAGATATAATTAAGTAAAGGGCATGCTACTCTTTTAGCAAAGCATCCATCATGTCAATGGACCTTACTTCTCCAATCTCGATCATCTTTTATCAAATTTATCCACCAAACGAAGACAATTTCAAAATGTGCTAATCCAAAAATGGAAATAGCAGAAAATAGAGGAAAGATGTAATTAAATTTCAAGGAGCATCAACAACTAGTAAGATACTCACACCTGATCCGCTAACCACAACAAGTTTGCCACTTTTAGTTGGTGCCTCCATCACTAGACATATAAGACAAAGAATTCAATTGCAACATTATATGCTTTATATATGATTATATCATTTCTGCTTAACAACATTACCGATCATCATCCAAATATATACACTGTCGCTATTTTTAAAAAATAATTGCAACGTGTTCACATACCATTGCTCATCCACCCAAAAACAACTAAACACCAGCTCAGTTAATTCTAACAACCCCAGTTAACCACAAAACATTGCTGAACAGTCAAACACTAAATTCTACCAGTAACAGAATGTACAACGTTGCAAACTTGCAATCACCCTATTGCTTGGTGTTGAAACGGATGTTGCTAATGGCATTAATTGCAAGCAACAAGGAAATTCAAAATAATATTTTTTTTCCATTGAATACCATGAGTCCATGATAATCGTATAAAACATATCAAACAGCAATCATATCTGCAAAATAGATGCGCTAAAAAGTTGTAATAACTTATTTACCTTAAGAATAGCACCGGAAATGACATGCTAGATTTAAAAGAATATAATAATTATTATAACAATAATAATAATAAGATTGATTCTCTTGGTATGCTAACTTGTTCAAGAAACACCACATCCCGCTAGTGTCCACAGAAAACTATAAAGATGCAGCATGGCATTCCTATGGATAAAATAAAGAAAATAAACATAATACATGTTTCTTTTTCCTCATATTACTCTTGTGGAGTTATCAGTGAGAATAGACTTCAACTAGAATTCAATTACTTCAGTAATAGAAACAATGGATTACTCCAACAAAATTCGCAGAGTTATATGTACAAACTTGCACTAGATTCCAAAAAAGATGTTTCTGAAAAAAGAACATGTGAGTGAGAACCTATAGTCTATAGATTCCAAACCTAAAACAAAAAGGTTCAAGGGAGAACATACTAGAATTCAGTTCAGACACACGCATCTAAATTTGCTATGGCTGAGAATCCTCCTCCCCCTTCCCCTGCTAAAAAAAAAAAAAAAAAAAGGAACTGAGCTCAGGAGAAGCCCTTTCCAAGCTTCTGAATTGCACAGTACATTTTTCTTCTGGTGCCAACAGCAGTGATACCCATATCTTTAAGATCCTCTAATGTCAACATTGGCAATACCTCATCATCAACCTCATGCACTTGAAACACAGGAGCATAACGACCTAGCCCCAACCCATCAAGCCAAACCCTTACCCCATCATTCTCATCGCCGCATTTCCAATCCCTGGCATCAGTATCAGACGGCCCAGATAGCTCAACACCATCATGGTGGTCCCTACCCTTAAAAGAAGAGGACCTCCTATGCAATAATAATCCACCAACCCCTAAATTCTCCATAGAATGAATAGGGCTTTCCAAATGAAACTCCCTATAGCCATCATCTAAATCTTCAGCGGCACTGTGTTTATCGTCTCCGTCGAATCTTGACACCCAATTGGATCTGAGCCTCTTGGTGGAAGCCCTCTTCTTGAGTTTGAAGTTAGTACTGGGATCTCTATCGTCTAAATTGGTTAAAGGTCGAGTCTTGGAGGGTTTAATAATACCTGAAGGGTTGTTGTAGTGCTTGCGGGGTGGGAATCGTGGAGTGGGTCTCCTCCGATGTCGCCTAATCGAACGCTCGGCCTTCTTTGCCGCTTGGATCCAACTCCGGTGAGGGGTTCGACGGGGTTGAGAATTAGGGTTCCGGCGCCGGCATTGCTCTGCCCCTCAGGCGGTTGAATGTCTGCCATGTTGGTGTCAGAATGCAACAATAATAGAGATAGGCTTTCTTGGTTGGGCTGAGTTGTGAAAGAAAGAAAAGGAAAGAAAGGAAGGAAGTGGATATATAAGAACTGAGAGAAAGAAGCAGCAGCCAGCAGGAGGAGGCAATAATAGTGTAATTGGGTGAAGTGAGAGGAGAAGGAATCAGGTGTGTGTGTGTGTGTGAATTGAACACTTGAACTCGAACACTCACTCAAACATAAAAGAAAGGTACCTAATAATTCGAACCCTTTTGGAACTCCACTGTCATATAGTGGGATGTAAGAAATAGGGATTTATCTATAAATGTTTATAACAACTTTCAAATTAAAAAGTAGCGTAAATTAGAGGATAAAAACCTCATTTAATTTATTTTTATTCTTAATTTTAATACGAAATAAAATGGGATTATCTGATGTCCTGATACGAAATCAAATTGTGGATTGGATCCATCACTCTTGAGGGAAAATAATACTCACTCTCATGGGAAAAATATTGCGTGGTCCCAAATATTTTTAGGACCAAAGTTACCATGAATACAATTTGTTAGACAATGAGAGCTAAGAAATATTGTAGCTTGCAGATCACTTTCACTTATAACGTCCGAGGTTAAAATCATGGAGACGTTACTTTGGAAACGACTTTACCTAACCTTCTCTCCTTTAATTCCCCTGGTTTAGTCGAGCTAGTATTAGTAGCCATTGTAAGGTACCCAAACCTAACAAAGACATGATTTTAAATGGAGCGAAGCTGTGATAGGTAGAGGGCTTTCCAAGCCTGTTAAAGTTGTGGCCGAAATAGAAGAACGGCTCAAGTTGAATAAAAATTAGAATAGTAGCACCTACATGACCATAAAAGGAAAAAAAAAATGATCTACATAATTAGAATAGTGACAGATCTTGTCACTGATTATTCTGTCCTGAGTTGTGGACTGGTGAGACTGGAATGGACTCATTGCTACAGCTTCTTGGAGCTTTGGTCCGTTGGAGAGAAGGGAGAATACTCACTCTCATGTGGACAAAAGTTATTATGAATTCAATTTGTTAGATGGCAGTGGTCGGTCATCGTGGAAATAGACTGCGGACAACCTTCATCTATAATGTCAAGATTTCAAATCCTGGATTGTCACTTTGATGAGGGCTTTATTTAACCATCACCTCGACCTAAGAGTTAGTCTCACAGCTTGCTTGTAGAGATACGACTAAAAAAAATTTATTGATGGCTACATTCATTTTAACCTTACCCATCTCATTCCCCATGTATAAGTGAATGATTTGATTGGTCAATAAGTGATAAACTTTCCTACATAGCAATTCCTACCAAATAACGGTACTCTTTTATTATAATAACCATATTCTTTGTGATTTTCGTCCTAATTTTGATAAATTCAAATTCATGCATTACTTACGAATTAATGTTAAAGGAAGAAAAAAAAAGACAACATATGTTATATCTATAGGTTTACCTGTGTCTATCTCGACTTGTTCATTCCCATCATCACCTAGCTCAAGCTCCCATCTTCACTTAATTTACTTACGTTGTCTCTTAGGGCGGGAACATCATATGATGACATTGTTCATTTAAAATAAATTTAACTTCATTTTCTTAGTTAACATAATAAAAATTAAGATTTAAATAATATATGTTCAGCATTTACCATAATATGATTATTCAATACATGCATTTTTTGTATTAAAAATTTACAACAAAAGTTGTAAATTAGTATCTGTTGTAATTGAACTATTAAAAAAGAAAGGAAGATGATAAAGAGGGCAGAACAACAAAAGAAGATGATAAGAAGAATGAGGAGCATGGATAGCGAGAATATGATGAAAAATGAACATGTCCAACAATTGTAATTTTTGCAGGCATTATGTTGTTCTAAGTTGTGGCTCACCCCACAATTTTGTTTTGTATTAAAATAAAATTTGACAAAAAGAAGTTTTCATGACTTTTTTAAAATTAAAAGGAAATAATGAAGTGTTTAGTAGTTTTTTTTTTTTTAAAAAAATATGACTTCAAGTGAAAGCATCACCATGTATATATATAATTATATATATAACAAAGTTGACACTAAAAATAGTATACATAAAGAGTCAATCACAAATCATGATAATCATGATAAAAGTCAATCATTTTTAATGATGTGATAATTTATGATGATTGACTGTGTATAGAATATTTACACTGACAATGCATATCTATTAAATCATTATTATTATGCAGTAATAAATATGTTAATAATGTTTTAATTGTACACCATCTAAATTCTCTTAAAATTTTGTCTTAGATCCAGAACTATTGCAATAGGATCTAAAGGAAGTAAGCAGTGCAACATGGTAGGGGGGAAAATAATCAAGGCATACACGAACATGTCAAGCTACATGCACTAAAGCTGCGATATTAATTATTTAAAGAACACAAGTGTTTTTCATTACAGCTCAACACATAATAGTTCGAATAAGCAACACAGATGCCACAAAAATTTGTCCTAGCTGTTCTGTCATCATCTCCCTAAGTCCTTAAAAATTTTTAAAACAAAAAGAAAAAAAACAAAAGAATGAGAATGAATATAAAGATTTGGTGGATTTGCCACCCCATCAGTGAGGAGTAGGAAGCTTCATAGCCATTTTTTCATGTTAACCACGTATATTTTGCAAAAGACGAACAAACAGAAAACTTGGCAAATCAGGGGGCTAGATGCTTCCTGACAGCACAAGCTGAACGGAAAAATTCCCTTACAGTTCAATCAGGTGGCACAGTGCAAAGCAACCCATGTCCAAGACTATGCTCCAGAGGATACATGGTTGTGCTCTTCACGTACCTCATATGATCAAGTGCCTCCTTTCTGAGCTTTGAAACTGCATTTAGATTTCTTTTAACCTGTTTCTTAACAATGGAACATGCACCAAGTGGATCTTCAGATCCTGCTCCAACTCTCCTGTAGAAATCATAAATTGAGAAAATCTAACTAGGGTGTGTTTGGAAGAGCTTATAAAGAGTTTATTTGAACTTATGAGAATAACTTACGAAAATAAACTTATACAAATAACTTATGAAAATAGTTTATGATATTTCCTCTTTTTAGCTTATTTTAACAAGTTTGTCATAAAAGCTTATGAAAATAAGTTGTTTTTAATTTATTTGAAAAAAAACTTATTGAATAAACGCTTCATTTAGCTGTTTATCCGAACACGCCCCTAGTCTCAGATGCAATCAATCTACACTCACAATGTCGAGCTCAATTAATGTTGAAAAACTATTTATAAACATGCCACGTGTGAGTTCATACAATTGCGGGATTGCATTAAGCCTTCATGATAAATGTAAAATGTTTTCCAAAATTTTACTATTTGATGCGAAATGAAGTTACACAAAGGGTCATGACCTCTCCGGATAAGTCAGTTTTCTAACACAACAGGTCAAAGACCAAAAACCTTCTACTCAAGAACTGGCCAATAAACTACTAAATTATTCATCCCAATTTCAGCTTTGTCTTAATAGGAGCACAAGCCCAGAGATGTTATGACACTTGCTAGTTGCTACTATAGTTATATATTAATACGTCAGGTCCCCTGGTAAAATCCATACAAAGATGAATTAAAAAGAAAAGGAGCACAAATATGGGGGAGGGGGAGGGGGTATTATTTACCTTAATAATTTCTCTGATGCAATCCTTGCAGCCCTTATAATACTGTGGCTTGGAACCCCTTTTACAACACGATTTGGATCAGCTCGCATGGGAGAATGGATTTTGATAAGCTTGACAATGGAAGCAGACAGATAAAGCCAATGATTAGAAAAACAAGAAACAAGATTATAATCATACTACTTAAGTACTGAGTCAACACGGCCAGTAATGAGGAAAATCACTATTTTCTTTTGGTACCAAAGGATAGTCATTAGTATGACTTGAACCTAAGACCTCCACAACTTCAAGTCATCTTTCATCATGCTAAAATTAACAGAATCTAAATGATTTGTACATGCAGTAACAAGTATGGTTTACTTACTCCCAAGCACTCCATCATCTGGTAATAAGCTCTTCCATGCAATGGGGTATGGCCTTGACGAGATTCAGAGAAATATCTTGTCCTAAAAGAAAAATAAAGCTTTTATTAATCTGGTAACCATATTCCAAAGAAAGAAGTATTTGATCAGAAAAACAAATTGCCAACAGAAAGTTTTTACCATTCTTTATAACCAGGATCCACAGTGAAACCGTACATATCCACTGAATTACACATAGAGAGGGCAAATTCAAGAGCTTTAAGCCCAGTTCCTTTTGCCGCTGAACCAAAGGATGCACCTAGCATGAGATATACAGGATTTTTTATAGGAATTTCCTGCATAAAACAAAAGCCAATTGCTTTGCAAGTGGGCATATAGAGTGTGTGGCACAACAAATATAAAAATAACGATTTTAGAAGGTGGTTTCGTTTGACAAGATAACATACCCGAATCATTTTGCTCATGATGTCATGAATTGTTGTCTTTATTATCAAGACCTCTTTTCTTTGTTCTGCAGAAACAGCATTGGTAGTAAGGATCCAGTAATTCGTGATAGGCATTATAACCAGTGCAACTCATATTATAAAAAGTGGCAATACCATCTAATTCGATAACTTTATCCAGTGCTTTGGCAGATCCTCGGTTCAGAAGGCGAAACGTGCTTTTCCTACCCACATAATCAGTGTAGTTCTGCCGTCATAAACAAAATTGAGTGGGACAAGGTCTTAAATTTGGAACAAAAAAAAAAAAAAGAACATCAGAAGCACTCCATTGAGCAAATAACCTGTGTTGGAGCACCATTTTCTCTAATGACAACATCATAACCATCTATCTCCTTCCCAAATTTTGTTTTCAAGAGATCTCCCGAATTACCAATAACAGCACAGCGCCCAAACTGCCTTGGGAAGTATGGGGGCGTTTCAGGGAGCACTAGTGAAAGTTTCTCCATGCACAAGGTCTTGTTCTCACAGCGGTTGCTTCAAAAAAGAAGGATCCAAGTCTATGAGACTTTCCATTAACTTTAATTTCCTTCTAAATAAGAAACCCTGAATTTACCGCTATAGGTAATTCTAAATATGTTAATCATGCAACATGATGAGTATGTTATATATTGAGAAGCCTATGTCATATCTAGCAATTAGCAGAAGAGTGGAAAAGACAGCTTAAGAAAAGGTTTTATCACCTCTACAAGAGCTAGTGAATGCTGGCCTAGAGGCTGAACCTTGTAAATCTCTTGGCTCATAGTCTAATTATTTTTTAACATTGATTTGTCACCAAAGGTAATTCTAGTGGACGTCTTAACAGACAAGTAAAAGTGTCTTAGGAGTTAGGACTGACAAATTGACAGAGTATCCTAGTTTTATCTAATATATCATATGCCTTATTTCTGGATATAAAACTCTCACTATTGCATACTTGGATGAAGAAAACTTCAGACCGTTTTCAGTTTTGAAATTTGCATCACCTTTCTGGAAATTTATAGCCAGCTGTATAAACTATAAAGTATACTACTATAATTCATTTCTAATATATGAATTAGAATGTGAATTTAGTTTGGCTGTCATCCTTATAGGTTAGCATTATTGCATATTACTTAACTTTTTATTAAAATTCAGTCGCTCAATTACTTACAGAAGTGTTCCTTTATTGATCCTATGCCATGCATATTCCCCCCATCCATCCGGTAAAGAATCAATAAATTCCTTGGTGAGTATAGTGGTACTGTTCCGCACCTGAGGAATCAATTCATGACACATGGCAATAAAATGTAAAGCATATGCCATAAGTTTCTTTTAGATTGCAAAAAATAAATAAATAACAACAACAATGATAATAATAGTTGTAGCAGTAATAATAAAAAGGAACTTGACATTGATGCATAGAGGATGACAATTATTGAACTGCCTTGGGGTAGACTGAAATGGTTGTATTCACTGGGACCAAAAAAATATCTATCAAATATAGAATATTAAAAGCATCTTGATTCTGGATTAATATATCATGAAAGGGATGATAGATTTCTGAGTAATCACAACCAAGAAAACACAAACCAAGTTGCTTACCTGTTCCCATGTAGCCACAGCTTCACATAGATTAAAATCAAAAGACAGAGCTTCAAGTTCACCAGTTTTGGGATCTCTCTGTTAATACAGAAATCTTCAAAAGTCAACAAATGGTGTAATTGTTCAACTACTTTTTAACCACATGTGATTAAGTATATCACAATCCATACTTCTGAAAAGGAGGAACCAAATTTACCCTGGCCTGTAGGTTGTCATAATAAAAATATTTTTTATATGCAACATCTTTATTTATTTTTTTGCCATAAGAACAAATTGGTCAGTGAATGATTAGGAATGTTTACCCATTTGGGGATGGTGCCACTGGGGAACTTTATTGTGGTTTGGCAATAATCTCCGCCCCTAGATGCTTTCAGGCCAAGTCCATTTGCACTCTGCATAAAACACAAAATTAGCAACTTGGTCAAATCATCCAAGGAATCCATACCAAGAATACAAGATTTGAGAGATGTATAAAGTGATGAGACCATAATAAAACAAATTAAAACCAAAATACAGCAATGTAATATAAATAACATGCCATGGTGCAACCAATACTAAGAAACCTTTTCGCCGGCATCATCCTTTCAAAGAAAATACAGTGGTTTGCAAACATTAAAAATATTTCTTTTCGAAATTTAGTACAAGAGGTTCCCTAGGATCATCAAAGGTCCAATGTTCAAGTGTATTCAGCATTGATCAATCTGCAGAGATCTTGTTTTATCAAAATGTTGTTGGAATCCAGTTGGAACCAAACTAAAATTTAGGTACAAAATATGCTTCCCAATTCACTACATAAACAACCATATATCCATAAATGATCAAAGCAATAACGTTGTATGTGGTGTATGTTATCTAAGAAAACTACACATGACATGACAATGAATGCAATTTTAAGGCGAATGCAACAAAGAAGACATAAGCCAATAAACAAAAAAACTAAAGAAGGAGAGGGAAACCTCACCACACACTTCTCGAAAGTGTTGTGCAACGAAAGCAACGCTTGCGTATCTTCATCTGTGAGCTGATAATTGGGATCTGTGCATGATTACATTACACTCGTTAGATTTAAAGAAGATTGAAGCCAAATAGGCTCTTACGATTTCAATCATACATACATACAGAGGGTTTAGAGAGTCCGGTGATGTAAATAGAAATGGCTGCAAATCCAGATGCCAATGCCAACAATAAGCCTAGTTGCAGAACCCTCATCGAATTGAGCTATTCGATGCAAAAAGGAGGAATTAGGGTTTCTCGAACTTGGAGATTCAATCCTGTATTCTGAGCAGCTGCTCCATCCACGCCAAATCAATGTGTTTAATCAAGTTTTTTTTTTTTTCAGACTTCAATGAATCAGATCTTAGTGCAATCCCTTTCCAGAATAACAGTTACTCACTATATTTATGGAGGGGGGAGAGATTTTTATAAAGTTTTTCTTGTTTTGTTTAATTTTTTGTTTTTGGATGGGAGGGAAAGGAGGTAAGGAAAATTTCTTATCACTCAATTTTGACTTCTTTTTAATTTTGAGAGGATCTCAAGGACAATGAAGGTGATTTAAATATTTTGAATGTATTGATTAAAATATTTTTATTTATTATTTTGAAATTCAAAATTATAAAGATATAAAAGTAAATTAGTTTTAAAATTTATCTTCTCACTTTGTGAACCAAACACGAGCAGTGTGATTTCTACTCGAGTGAATGCCTAAATTGATACTTGAAAAATTTCGACGTCCTACTTTTAGTCCCTCGAAAAAAAATCAATCATTTAGTCTCTTAAATTTATAAATGCATGACACTTTAGCCTCTAAGTCCATTTCTAATGTCCGTTTACTTGTCTACTTATCTCATTAACTATCCTACCTAACTTATTAATGATTTTTCATGACTTATGACGAATTTCATATGTGAAAAACTAATAAAAAGTGAAAAATATGCACAATTTTAAAACCCAAAATCTAAAATTTATGTATTTTTTCACTTTTTATTCATTTTTCATGGCAGAAATTCATGGTAGGTCACACAGGATCACTAACAAGCCAAATAAAATGGTTAATGGGACATATAGACAAGTGAACGGACATCAGAACTAAATCTAAGGACTAATATGTCCCGAGTTTTTAAATTTGAGAGAATAAATAGTTAATTTATTTTTTTTAGGAATTAAAAGTAGATCCACAAAAATTTTCAGAAACCAATTTGGATCTTCATTCTTTCTCCTCCCCTTGATTAAAATTTCTCCCCTCTATGCTCTTCACTAAACACAATATCAAATTATTTTCCATCAACATTTCTTTACTAAACAAGCAAAATGTTAAAGTAACTTAAAATTTTTTATGTTTAAATATCATTACTTATTTGATTTTATATCATCTTGTAACCATGTGATATGAAGGGAGAATAGATCTTCTCAATTTGAAAAAAAAAAAAATTGACATCATCAATTTGCATCATCCAACCAAACACATTTTTGTTGTAAATTTCTATAGGTAAGACAAAAAGAAAATCAAAAACTCTAACACACAAAAAAAAAAAAAAAAAGGAAACCATAGATTAATTAAGATGCTTTCTTTGGTATCTCTAATAATTTTGTGGTAAAAATTATTCTACACAATCAGAATGTGCTACCTCAATTAAATGATTCATATTAATAGGTCAATTCAAATGATTATCATCATTTGATTGGACCATCTAAATAGAATAAGTTACACTTGAGGTACCAGAAAATTCATCGTTAATTAATCCAACTGACATGGTTTGCAGTGATGGTACACATATGCAAAATATTGGACTAGGCCCACAACCCTACCAATTTGGGCGGATACGGAACACCTAAACAATGAAGGCCCAATCACCACCCAACCACACATATATAGTCCGTACTAGTTATTTTGTAGAACCATAGAAGCTTTGAAATGAAAATGCTTATTTATTAAACCCATTCGGTTAAAAAAGAAATTACTTATTTTATTTTATTCAAGTTGATGGTAATTCTTTTAAGGATTTAATTGATGTATATTGACAGTGTAAAGATTTTTTATATTATCAATTAATTAGAAATTGTCACATAAGCTAAAATATTTGACTCTTATTTTCATTACCTTAAAAGTCATCCATACCATGATTTATTATTAGTTGATAAAAAAATTTAAACCAATAATACATAATAATTAAACTCTTATTTTAATATTCATTTTTTTTTTGGTAAATATCAAAACTGTGTTTTCATTGCCATTCACAGTGCTACTATCTTATGTCATAAGTTCACACCTACTGAGTTCAAACTTCAGTTATGATATTCCTCCCGAAAACTATTCCTAATTAAAGTTTGGAATTTCGATTTAAAAAATTACCAAACTTTTTATCAGTCAGATTTAAAACGTCCTTTTTTCGTATTCTAGTATTTGCTCTTAATTTTTATTCTTTTGGGAACCTTTGGTTGGAAGACAAGGCTGGTGGCTATTTAATATTTATTTTGAGTTTAATTGTTATACACTGATAATATAAAACATTTTTATACAGGCATTCAATCATAAGTTGTCACATCAGTAAAAAAAATTGACTCTCATCCTAACTATCTTAAAAGTCATTCATATTATGATTGGTGATTGATTGTTTATATAAAAATATTTTACACTGTCAATGCATAACAATTAAACTTATTTATTTTATATGAAGAGTAAGATATAGCAGGGAGAAGAGTTCAAGAGGAACAAGGAACAGAAGAGAGAACATAAAACAAGTGGGGTGGGGTGGGGGATTATATATAGGCTAAAGTTGGAAGTTCAATGTTGGGACAGCCCATGTCTTAAGTGCAAAGAGGTATGGGTACCTCCTGAAACTCCCTATTATAATAAATCAACGTCAAATTCTATTTCAATCATCTCTTCCTCCTTTAGACACAAGGGACAGAGCAATTCAATGGCTTAAGGGTCATGCCTAAGTGGGACCAGTTGTGGCCCCCCTGTCACCAAATTAAGTCCGGGATATTGTGACTCTTCTTACCCTCTCTACTCTAGCAACAAAGACAATTAATGACTCTCATCTTTGTCTAATCTCAAAGTTAAAAAACCGGCTAGCTAACTAAAAGTTGAAAGTTGGTAAACGAACATGTTAAATTGAAATTAGTTGATTAAATTAACTAATCAATTAGTTGATATATATATATATATATATATATATATATATAATTTTATTAAATAAAAAAATAATAGTATAATTATATAAATTTATTATTACCATTATTGGGAAAGGATGAGTTGGGTTTTTTTGGATTATTTGACATTAAGACTGAAAATTAGAATATAAATTTGGGGAGAGTAAAAAAAGTTGTCATTTTCAAAAACAAACAAAAGAAAAACTGGAAAAAAATCGTATAACTCTTATCTTATAAGTTATATATGTTATTTCTACTGTCTTATTAAATAAAAGTCTTTTTTTCCAAAATAACTCCCTTGCCACTCTAGTAGCTTTTTTTGTCAAATAAGCTAGTTGACTAGCTTATCTACCTTGGTGCCTTGACAAACATGCTCAATATATAGGACACCGTGCTTAAAATTATATAAGAACAAGAGTTGTTGCTTGTTAATTAGTGTACTCATGTTTTTTCCCTCCGGATACAGATAGGTTGATAAAGTTCCTCAAAACCAAATGCAGTTTAGGTCATCATTGTTTTTTAGCAGAATCATAGTTCAAGCAGCTGGAGACACATCCCCGATATGTTTTTTTTTTCTGTCTTATTTGCCATGTTTAATTTCTGGCAATCTGTTACGTTACTTGCATAACTTATTATCTTTTTTAACCAAAAGTGAAAATTGATCTCAAATTACAACCTCTATCTACGTCAACTACTGGAAAGTTCATGAACGAGTCTTTAATTAGTATAATTATATAAATAAAACTTATCCATGAATTTTTCACCTTCATTTTCAACCTCACACCATATATTCCACTAAGATGAAAACTTAACAAAATAATAATACTATTTTAATTAGAGCTACTTTTTGTTGGGGAAAGTTGTTGTGTCATTATCACACACCTACATTTAACTTGAGCAAATTAATGGACGTAATTGGATGCAAAACGTACCAGACAAATCGTCTGTTCCGACAATTAAATCCTTAATGTTGGATCAATATATATCTTCACAGTTAGCATTATCATTTGACAAACTATAAATTAAAGCGAGATATTTGCTTGATGTTACAAACAAAAACCGAATTTATACGTCCATTCTCATTATTAGCATCTAATAAGGTTGGTCTAAGCTTAGTTTTAGATTAGATCTCCATTCATACTAATTATGACAAATCTTACTATAGATTTTTAATAACCCATGAAAAGACTTGATCTCTGACTGTATTCAATTTTGAAAGTTCTTCTCGTAAAAAAAAATGGTTGAAACTTCTTAATCATGATGTTGATGAGACTGGACCGAAGGCAAAAGATATCGGTGTATCCAATCATGGATGTCGGCAACGATGAGGACAAACAAGCTGATCAATCTTATGATAACTTGATAAGTCTCGTGTCATTTATGTGTTTTATTAAACCACATGTAGACTTTCGTTTACTTCATCTGATTGTGATATCATTGTATATACATGCTGTTACCGGTAAAAATTATTGCACCCCTTATGTATCAAAACTAACTTTTGTTTAATTAGCCATAGCTCCAACCCCTGCGTCATGCACGCTAATGTCCTTTATGATTTACATGCACTCACGCAGATTCAATTTCCCACCCTAAGAACAAGACAAGCACATTGACACATGAGTTAGGGATGGCCCTGGCCCCCAGAACCACTCCATATTGATGATTAAAGCATTAGTTTATAAAGTACTAGTTAATGGTGACTCAGCTTGTCATACATGCATATACCATTAAAAAGAGAATAGTCTTATACTATTCAAAGCCTCATATCTATGCTGATAATTAAATTGGGAATCTTTCTTTCTTCCTTTCTCAAGCTAAGCTTTGCCAAAACATATCCTAAATAGTATTTCTCTACCTTTTTTTATTTCACCAATAAATTCACCATATGAGAAAGACACCTTGACATGTGTCAAGCTAGCTAATGCACGTTGCTTTATGTCTAGTTGCATAAAACTTGAGATAGGGTTTGGAACAATATATGGATGCTGACTTGTCATGTAGCTTCTACGCACAGACAATTAATAGATCTGCAAATATTAATTAACTCCATCAGTTGTTACGTACGTTAGTTTGATTGGGAGACATATTTCAAGAGTTTGTTTGACAGCAAAACTGTAATTGTTTCTTCACGTATGATAAAAGATAAAAAGATTGAAAGGTTCCATTTGAGGCAATTTTTCTTTTCTTTTCCCTCAATTTTTTCCAGTTTTAGCAGCAGACAGACACTGTTGCAACAAAAGTACCGTGTATATAATAATGGACTTGGCAAGGTTTTTCATATAATTGTACTAGGGATGCTGGGGGAAGATATTGTTAAAGAGCTAAACATTATTTATATTCAATTTCAACATTGAATGAACAATGATCCATATGTGTCAGGGGATGCTTAGTTAGAGATAAAAAAGTATTTAAGAACCAAGAAGTTTTATATATTATTAACCAGAGACAATGCCAGTAATGCATTACTTGTCAGTTCATGGATAAAGACCCTACTTGATATGTTAACTATTAATATATTTAAAAAGATGTGTAGATTGCAGATGGATGGATGTGTTGGTGAGCAACAAATAAGTTCAGCATTAACTACTTTGGGTAGTAAACAACTCTGCATTTTACCAAAACAATTGGCAGCACCTTGTCTTCTCCAATTGATTTGGTTGGGATGTTTGTTTAAACTTTGAATGACATTGCTTTTGAGCTTTTCTAAAGTTTGCTGCTGCTAGAAGCCAAGTGGCAAATATGCACCGACCTGGCCAAGGAACAGGTCCTGGTGTCCAAATCCAGCATTCATTGACCACGCATGATTTGAACATAATGATATGTAACTCATCATGAGCCATTACAATCCCTCGCCTTTAATCGCTTTAGGCATAGGGTGGGTACCAAACATTGAAATCTTTTGCAAAGCAGCAAGGATGATAAGGAGTACTCTAGATGGAGTTGATTCTAGAGTTGAGCCTCTGTAACCCTAAGGTTAGGAAGAAATAACTACACATGGCTAAACAAAGAAATTTTTTATTTTTATTTTTTGCTCTTTTCATCTAATAACTAGGCCCAGTTATACAAGACATCATAATCCAATCTTTATAGCCTCTATTGGAAAGGACACATAAAAGAGAGATGGTGCATATGATTGGTGATGACAATGCAACATGTGGGTCAAACATACAAAAAAATAGGTTGAACACAAAATCCACATGGACTGTCTATATCCATAACTGCAAAGCTTAAGGGAAAAGAAATTCTTTTAGTTGCTTGTTGGGATGAAATTCTCTCTTTCTCTCTATTTTATATTCATTGATTTATTTTGGCTTTTCAATCAATGTCTCTCTTCCTCGACTTGTGTTTGTTTTTGTTCCCTTAATTTACTTTGTCACTTTTATGTGAAAAGCTACCTTTTCATGTTTAATCTAACCATAACTATTACAACAAAGAGAGTATAATGAATATGTTTCATGGAATTGAGCCCCATGAGCCTATGTGAGATTCGATAGACCACCCACAATCAGTGTTACAAACTTCACGCTCCAGATGTCCAATCCTGGATATGAGGAGGTGTGTTGAGAGTCCCACATTGGATAGTGATATGACTTGAATAGTGATTATAAATGTGGGGCAACCTTATCCCATGAAATAGTTTTTGGGGTTGATTTAAGTCCAAACCCAAAATTCTTAGAAAAATTGTTGAGCATCAATGTCTATTTTTCAGAGCAGCACAAGTTGTTTTGCCTTCCCGCGGCTACCACTTGTTACATAATTGGAGAATAGCATTAGCATTGTAAGGAAGATACAATGAGTGGTAAAAAAAAATGTTCTCTTACATCCCTGATGCTTACCATTTTGGAAAGCAAACAGTGCTAACAGGAAAAAGAAAGAAGAATAAGAAACTATTACTGACGAGAAGCTAGAGGGCTTAAGCATGTGCTCCGAACTAGCTACTGGAAGACCTTTGTGGGGCAGATCCGATTGTATAATCGCATGTTAAATGAACAGATCGGGTTATCGGGTTGGGCTTGTGAGGTTGGGTTATCTGCGTGGACACCTGTTGGGCCTGAACCAAATCTGAAAGGAACATTATGAGTTAGTTCTTATGAATCAATAATGAAAAAAACCTAAAGCACAAACTTTTTAACAAATAAGTTATACACTTAGAGCATGTTTGGGAAAGCTGGATTAATTGGGTTTCAGCTGTTTTGGATGAAAAAAGTTATTTTTGAAATAATCTTTCTCGTTTGGCATTTTACTTAAATTTATAAAAAAAAAATTTTTTGAGGAAAAAAAGCTATTTTATGCAATCTAATTTGTTTTAGCTTAAGATTGTTGTGATTTAATTATTTTTCATTCTCAAAACTTTTTTTCCTATTTACCCCAACAAAACTAACTTCCAAATAAATATTATTAAATTATACAAATAACTTCATACCCTTTTTCGTAAGTTACTATGTAAAAGTGATTTTTTTTTGCACCACCCAAACGAAATAAATTATCTTAAAATCGCTTTTCAGCAAACATAGCCAAACAAAAACAGATTCTGATTATAATCGATTATCACAATAATCGATTATACATATAATCAATTATCAGCACACTCTATTTTTTTCAGCTTTCCCAAACACACTCTTACTAATGAAGATAGTAAGTTATACAAATTCATCAAAAAAAAAAAAATATTAAGTTATACACTTACTAAAGAACATAGTTATACACTTACTAAAAACTTTTTAACAAACTTTTTTTTGTTGTTGCTCTTGTTCTAGTAGTTCTAGTTTTCTTTAAGGTAGTTGGGGGCATGACTTTTGTAAAGAACATACTGGTCTGCGATTTAGACTTAGTATGGTATTTACTTATGGTCTGTCGTTCCTTGCCTTCTGTCTCTCTTCTTGGTACTGTATATGAGTTAGAGTATCCCTTACTCTTATCAATATGTTTTTTGCTTATAAAAAACACACTAAAAAACATGATATATGAACAGACAATTAATTAACTAGTGAACTTCAAATAGGGTTGTGTTTGCTTATAATGATATCACAATAACCTTCTACCTTTATGCTGAAAAACAGAGATATCTTTCTGAAGACATCATGAAGAACTTGCCTTCGCCTATCCCCAGAGTAACACTGGTTTAAGAAAGTTTCTAAATTAATGAATTCTTTCACTCTCTTTCTTTTGCTTTTATTTCAATTATTCTTATAAGCGAGTTAACAAAACCAACATCTATAGATGGTGTATATAAACACCAGGAATATGACCATCAGGAAGAATTTAAGTAGAATTCATAATTTGCACACCTTCCTTGTTACTTCTCCTTTTGAAGTCCTCCTTTTTATAGTGTCTCATAACTCAAGAGAGTATTATTGATCAAATTAACCATTATAGTTATTTCAGCATCTTAATTCTTGTAGTGGTTGTGGCCATGATTTCAGCTTATTTGAAGAGGTGCTGAACTAAGCGGTTTGTTGACATGTTCTGTCAAGGAAATCATATCAACCAACTCATACACAATTAGCAGCATCAAAATCACAACTACAAACTTTAATTAGAATCATAAAGAATAGAAATTTTTCAAATCCTAATAAACTAAGAGTTTAATTACTATGCATTGTCAGTGTAAAATTTTTTATACTGACAACCAATCAGAAATCATGGTGTGTGTGACTTTTAAGGTAGTTAGGATAAGAGTCAAATATTTTATCTTACGTGACAAGTTTTGATTGATTGTCTGTGTAAAAAAATCTTTACACTAACAATATATACCAATTAAATCCATTAACTAATTTCCGTCAATCATTAAAGGCAAGTTCCCCAAATCGGCCGTATTCCAAAACCCTCCATATGATAATAGCCTTAGATAAGTGACGCGTAAAATCGCTTTAAGTGGATCTTATGATTGAATTTCAATCACTGCATTTTCCTGCACTTTAAATATCTATCATCTTCCATAACCCATTAACCCCATCTTCATTAATTATTGGGTACCGTACACTGGAAAAAGAATATAGATATTAGATACCGTTTCAGTAAAAAAAAAAAAAAAAGATATTAGATACCGTATAATTCCCATTTAAGAATTCCCCGCTTACATCTTTAATCTTTTATTGTGTGAAGTGAACTATCTGAGTATTTTTAAGGATTAAACTTTTTTTTTTAAGTGAGTAAAAATATAAATTATAAAGTGAGAAAGTAAGAATGTATCACCTTTTATTAGTTAAAGTATATTAAGACCTCGATTCACTTTAATTAATCAATTTTTACTTTCTCTCTTTACATTTTTATTCATTTTAGAGAAGTTTTTTTTCCTATTTTTAATGGAGTAACATTAGTTAGTTAGATTCCCTTTGCATAATCAAGAAAACAAAAGTCAAATCTATCATTGATATATGAACAAACTGGATTCTCTACGGCTGCTGGATCGTCCAGCCGACACTTTATATATGAAAATGCATGTATCATGATCTCAGGATATATGTTGGCGGTACAAAAATGTTGGCTGGATGGTCTGGCGGCTGGATATCAAAATCTGGATTGATATATACTACAATAATATAAAAATATATTTTCTTATGTCAAGAATCACGCCCATGAGTTGCAGGTGAGTTTGCTTTAACAGAGGAAACTATTAAACACTCAAGTTAAACTAAAAAGTTGAATTTGGGAAAAAAATAATAATATAATAAATAACAACTGATCACAAATTTACTAACCGTATGAATTAATTAATAATTAACTATTATTTGTTATTTTTAAACGCCAGCATGTTGTGACTCGACCATAGGAAAAGCCCTTAGGATTAGGGATGACAATGGGTACTGGATCCGCTGAGTATTCGTAAAATTTATTCGTTATGGGTAGGGTAATTATCCGCTAATTGGATATGGGTTAAGGTACGGGTAATTACCTGTAAAAATTAATGAGGATAGGTGCGGGTACGGGTACTTTAGTACCCACCCCGTCCCATACCCGTACTATAATATATATATATATATATATATATATATATATGATATAATATATTATATTCTGATATTAATTTAAAACATTAAAAAAACTTAAGGAAAGTAAAAAACTCTCTGACCTAACTTATTTCACTCTCATTCTCCGAATCTTATTGTGATCGACGTCGCTAATTCAGTATCACTGCACCTTGCGATCCTTAATTAAATTTGTGTTTGTTACTTTTAATTAGTTAGACTAATCATTTACTTTCTTGTTATATTCTAGCTTCTATTGGCATCATTGGACCAAAACAATATTTACATTTGAAAGATAAGCATTTACAGTCTTCTGGGGACTCTGATTTAGACGATGAAGTAACGTATCATTATTTACTTTACGATGTGTTGTTAATGGGTATCTTTACAATTACACTTAGTTAGTGTAATGTATCTTTTTTAGCATATTTTTGAGAGTGCCAACAGCTCAGGAGCACCAAGTTTGTGAATTATTATTCTTAGAAGTTTATTGCAATATTTACTTGATGTTTTAGAAATTGATTATTAAATATTTTGTATTAAAAAGTTTGGATTTCATGTTCACAAATTGATTATTAGATTCACAGATTTCATATTTTAGTTTGGAATGCAAGAGTTTATAAAAGCTTGTTTGGCAAGCCACTACTACGAGCTTATAGCGGATGAGAAAATAGCCTCGTTTGGTAAGCGCCTCTGTCACGAGCTTATAGCGTTTTTTCCAAACTCTACTTGAAGTAGCGTTTGAGCTTATATCTTATAACGTTTCATTTTTCTTTCCACTTTTATCCTTATTATCTTCATTTAATTCTACCTTTATCTTCTTCTCTCTCTTTTATATAAAATCATTAATGAAGATGCTCTTTTATGTCATTTTATATTTTTCAGCTTGTTCAACCGTTAGTTTTACCAAACACTTCCACAGAAAATAAGCTAGCTTATTCGCTATCCGCTATTTCATCCGCTATCCGCTATAAGCTATCCGCTATCAGCTAGCTTATCTGCTAATAGCTAATTTTATCAAACAGACTCTAAGGGTTTAGGCATTTTATTGTTTAATTAAAATTTCTTATATTAAAGTACGAGTGCGGGGTGTCCAGAGGATAAGGTTACGGATATTGAAGTTACTATCCATGAGAGTATGGGTCCAGATAAAGATATTTTTTCAAAATACGGATACGAAAATTGATACTATAATACCATACCTATTATCATCCCTATCCGGATGTGTCTATCGTAGAAAAACAAAATGGCTCAACCCAGTCAATAATAATAGTATAATAATACTAATAAATAGGAGTACCATAATAAAGCCAAAAGTCTGAAGATTCTGCATAGATACATGAATTTAACTTAACCAACAATCAGTCAAAAAAAAAACAACTTAACCAACAAAGTGCATGACCTGTCATGTCAAGAAATGATCAGTACCATCAATCTTTCATTTCTCACTAACGGTGAAATTAACTATATATACCAACAGAATAACTGTCACCACAAGAATCCATTTTTTTTAATAATTTACATGCCATAAATTTCAATGTCTCTAAGATTGATACAGTCTCTAGGAATTTGTGCATCATAAGACTTTTTTTGGGGGTGGGGTCGAAAATTATAGAGGAACAGAACAACAGATCTAGAAAAAGATGCGGCTTCTTTCGTCGGCATTTTCTGTCCCTGAGGCTTTTCATCCATTAATTTTGCTGCACTTTATTCATCATGTTCAAAGGTCACTTTAATCTGATGGACTAGGAACCAAGCCAAATAGTCTTATGCCACGAATTCCCCTTTCTTCAACTGATTTATATATTCGCTTGTTTGGAATTTCCCTACCTACTAGAAAAGATAAATCCTTTAAAACAAAGAAAAAAAATCAAAATAAAGGGTCAGGAGATTTTATAAGATAAATAAAACACTTATTTAACTACATATTCATGCATAGTGACACTGTGACAGGATGTGAATATAGTTATAAAAAATGCTAGATGGTAAATATGTATAAATAGAAGGTGACATGACATGTGAGGATTTAACATTTTTCTTTTAATAATTAATATATATATATAAAGTTTTACTACAAGGCACGAATTGAGAGCTTACAACATGTTTGTAGCCTTGTAAGGCAGCCCTATGAAATAGATATTAATTTAAGGAACGTAAGTTGTTGCCGAATCCATATGGATGAAGAAACTTTTGTCGTGGTCTTCTACCTCCCAGTACTGACCTCCAGTATACTGAAAATGATGTTTTCGTCAGAATATGGAAAATAAGAAAAGCCCTTCTCTCATCTATGATATCATTTAGGTACCATACTTATGTGTGATCTAATTAGATTATGAGAATTTAATCCAATGTGATATTAATATGATTATTTAATTGAAATGACGCATTCTGATTAAATATAGGATTTTCAACCCCTCTATTTTTTAAGGATATCATAACAATGCTCTTTTTGTAAACATGACTTATTTTGGTCATGTCTGCTTATACCTCCGAGAAGACATTTGACCTGATCTGCCCTTGAAGAAAAGCTGAAGATGAATAATCCAAAAGATAGTCATTAGCAGTGGGGAAGCCGGTGGTGGTCATGGTGGCTGTATCAGCAAAAGCTGTGCACTGGTTTGGGCTGCATTGTGGTACAGATGGTAGTACTGCTGCTGCTGGCGGTGATGTTATGCTATTTAATTTCTGAAAATTCAATGATGCAAAGTTTCATTATTCGATATATTTGAGTTATATCAACATTGAATAGAAAATTATTTAAAGTAAGCTAAGCTGGCATATAAAGTGGATAAATAACGATATGTTAATCTTTTATTTTAATCTAAAATGCATTGTAATCCAAAACATTAAATTATTAGAGAGTTAATATATCCTTATTTATTTACTTATATACAAAGGCAACATAATTTTAGAAAAAAGTTTGTCTTTGGAGCATAACATGTAAATTAATGGGTTTGATTCCCTCACCTGATCAGGTCTAACCATGAGGGTGTCTAGGTCCATAGCCATGTCAAAGAACATGGGATTCACGGAAGCAAGCTTCATTGACAAGAACTGCAGAAGATAGAGAGACATATAGCTAGCTTGTTGGTTTGAAGTATACAGATAGATTGAAATTGTAGGTAATGATGATGAACAAGGTGGAATAACTAGAAAAGAAACTTAAGTATATTGGTGGTACCTCCACTTGATTCTGTAAGGATTGAACATAATTGATTATTTCGTCCAACATAAGGGCCTTCCCAGTTACCTATTTATTGTTACCAAATCAAATGCAGCTGTCAGGATAGCTGATAGTAACATGTAGCTGTCTTAACCAAACATAAAACTCAAGATAATTAGATAATGAAATGAACTTCCACCTTATCACAGCCTGGCACAAGTCGCTGCAACATCTTCATCCTCTCACTTATTTTCTCTCTTCTCACCTGGAATCCATTAATATTTTGCAACATTCACAATGAGACACGAACATTTTGGGCATTTTGGGAATTCCGGTACCCAAACTAGGCATTAACATAAATATATAAGGATCGATTAAAATTTGTTGTCTCATTTTGATGCCACACATACGGCCCCCAATATTATCTTGTCACATTAGTTAAAAATTTCATGTAATATTAGAAAGCAAATTGATATGACAAAAAAGTATAAGAGGACAAAGATCTATGACATTGAAATAACAAATCTTTGGCCGAGCCAAAAATAACTTGTACTTGTTGAAGAGTACTATTATACCCTTTCAGCAAGGCTGTGGCTATCGGTTGCCTGACCCCTTCTTGCTCTGACGTGTATATAGCCCGTTGGAGGCTCCTCTGGACCTTTTTTCCCATCCTTCTTCTCTTCTTTTAGCTTGTCCTCTCCTTTCACCCCATCATTGCATTTCTTTTGCTTATTGTTTCTCCCTTCTCTTGAGTCCTATAATGAATTCAGAAAATGAGCACAAAGTAATTAAATCAATAAGATAAACCAAAACTTTGTCAACATATATGTGTAGTATAGCTACATATATCAAAAAACTAGCTAGAACAAAAACCATCGCGTACAACTTAAGGCTGTAATACAAACACACTTTCACCCACGGGAGAAAAAAATTGTTTTCATTTTTTATGGAAATTTTATTACATTTGTGTCATTCCAAACTTAAGTTAGGTTGACCAACTAAACCAAACATGGTCTAAGTTTACCTTTGATTGGGAGCTACTCAAGGAAGATCCATTTCTGCTTCTCCTCTTCTTCTGCATTGGAGTTACCTTCTGAGTGACTTGCTCACCGTTTTCAAGCTTATCCACTACCATGGAGGTCTCAGGACTACTATGGTTATTTTTGGTCACAGAAGGCTCAGTATCAGTGATGGTAATCTTGGAACTTTGACCAACAAAGCTAGTTTCTTGCTTTGCCTGAAGAAGGTGAAATTCATAAGGAGGAAGGGCAGTGTTTATATGGTCTCGCTCCATCAAAGAAGACATCATTATGGGAGTGTTGGAAATGAATGCAGAGTTAACAAGAAAGGGATGGTATTGGTATGAAAAGGCTGCCATTTCAGTTTCAGAAGTTGTGGGTTTGAAAATCAAAGTTATCAATTAAGATTGAAGATAGTGATAGAAGAAAGGCAAGGCAGTTCTGGTTCTGATGCTCAAAGGCAGCCACATGAGGCAGTGAGGACTCACCAAAAGTTGGTCTGTCACAAAACTCAGAGGCCAGGCCTATATATAAGACAATTATATTATTTAAACAATCAAAATCCACTATTTAAATTATATTTTATTTATATTTATATATAAAAAATTTATTTTAGTATAATATCTTACAGTAAGACCTAAACAAACTTATTATTGAGATACAGTATTTTGTATAAAAGTTTATATCACATGTTCATAGGTTCAATTATATAACAAGAAATTGTGGGTGCATAGGTTCAAACCCTTGCAATACGTTTCACTTTTTTCCCTTTTCTTTCTCTTTTTCCCCATGTAAGGTCTCTTATGAATGATCATAGACCAATAAAATAAATTAGCCCAATATTCATATATAAAAAAGATTCACTAATACCATATTGAAAAGGGAAAAATGCATATACCCACCCTAAACTTTAGCCTATTTGTAAATAGGCACTTTCAATTATTTTTTCGTCCAAATTGGTCATTAAACTCTTACTATTAGTAAAAGCAATTCTTCAATTATTTTTTAGTCCAAATTGGTCCTTAAACTCTTACTATTAATAAAATCAATCATTCTATTAACTTCCAGTTAAATCACTAACAGTGAATAAATTCAACTGCCTATTTCGTTTAAATCCAAACCGTTGATCGCATTTTTTTATTTTTTTTAATATTTTTAAAAAATTAAATAAGAATAAAGCCTCAAGGTTGTACGCTTCTATTTCCTCTTCTCACGTTAGTGATCTAAATGGAAGTTAAAAGAATGATTGATTTTACTAATAGTAAGATCAACTTAGGGGACTAATTAGGAAGAAACAATAGTTAAAAGTGTCTATTTGCAAATGCGCTAAAGTTTAGGAGATGTATGCACTTTTCCCTTTCTTAATAAAGGGAATATAGTAGCATTCATCCAAAAATAAGTGGAAGGCTGAAGAGTGAAAAGACTAGATAGGGGTGTTCATTAGTTCGGATTAATCCGATGAACCCGAAAAATCGAACCGAAACAATAAAATTGGTTCGATTTTTTGGGTGTTCAAGTTGAATTCGAACTGAACCGATTAAGGTCCGATAATAATTGGTTTGATTCTCGATTTCGAGAGGTTTCTAAAACCGAAACTATTATATATATAGTAATATTTATATATTTATTTTGATTTTTAAATTCTTTTCATAATAACTTTTGATACTTTTATTTTCATATATGAGAAACTTTCATATATTGTGTAGTTTGAAATTTTTCCTTTTGATCATGTGTTTTTTATGATGGGTTTATACATTTTTTTTCATATATTTTGAACCATTTTTTTTGTAGAACCGAACTGAGCCAAGTAATTCTCGATCGGATATATTTGGTTTGGGTTTCTTGAATTTTTTCGCAAATATAACCAAACCGAATCAATTGATTTTGATTGGTTCAAAAAAATTTCTCCCATGGAACCGAATCAAACCGGCCAGTGAACCCTAGGACCGGGGACATCGTATTGGGTTGAAGATGTTGGGTCTAGTACTTCAGAAAATTCGGCCCAATGAACGTCTGCAAAACACAATCAATAAATCTATTAATTAGTATCAACAAAAGTACCAAGAAGACATGGGTTTACGTTTGTTTAAAAAAAACGTGGGTTTAAGTAGTGAGTAATTTTGATCCTTAGGATGAAAATGTGAAAGACTGTATCACTATCCTACTCTTATAACTGAGAACAGATTAGTTTTATAGATATTTTTTTTATAAGCGATTAGTTTTATAGATGATTTCATTGAATCGATCTAGTAGAATATCTTATGATCTAAAAAATAATGGTTGAGAGAGGATAGCCCTTTAATTTTTTTTGGATAATTAGAAGGTTAGTCCTTTAATGACGTCCAGTATCTTGTGGAATAAGTCTTCGTAGTCACGCGCAAGATACCTGAGAATCCAAAAGTAATTTGCAATTCTATCTAGAGAATTATATTTTTATATACTACTTATTTGACTCTACATTTTAAAAGGAGGAAGGATCTTTTACTTACTTCTTATTTTTATTTCGTTCTCCAGTATAAAGGTGTCAAATATTAAATAGCAAATTTATAAACTTAAAAAAAATATTTAAGGAAAGATTTATAAATTAAAGTAAAAGAAAATAATCAAATTATAAACGAGGAAACAAATCAAGTTCAAGTTACTATTTTTCAAATAAGCCATAACCAAATTTTAAATTTGGCAGTAATCTTGATTACCATTTTCTTTACGGGCCAAATCTATACTTTTAAGTACCGGGCTTCAATCAACTAGTTTACACTCATATTTATACTTTGATTTTGTCATAGACTTCGAAAGTGATGTGTAGGAAACAGTTTATGAGAAAACATGAGATACACATTCCTAAAAGAGTCGAATTTTCATGTACTCTCAATCAATCATCAATTATGATATAAATAACTTTTAAGATGATTAGGATAAAAGTCAAATAAATGTGCTGATATGACAATTTATGATTAAATGTCTATGTAAAAAAGTTTTATACGGTTAATATATATAAATTAAACTCTTCCTAAAATCATGTGTATCCCACATTTGTTTATGTGAAAAAATTAGAATGAAAGTATGTAAAAGCAATGAGATAGAATCAAATATAATTATACAATAAAAATTATATAAATATATAATGATATGAGTAAAAATATGCGACCTAAATTACTTCTTCTGTAGCTTCCAGTTCACCTTCCACCTAAACCGTGTTTCACACCCAAAAAAAGTCCAAGATTTTTAGCCAGGTTCATTCACAGCACGGATGAAATGGAACGCGTTCAATGGCCAAATATATATTATATTGAGGTTGAAAAAGACACAATACCATTCAGCGCAGACTGTTATGCTATCTAACGGACCATGACTCGTGATTATTGTCACTGACTCCTGTTTTCGTGTTTTCTTCTCTCTCAAACACAGTGAGAGATCACAATATTGATTACTATATATAGCATAGCTCTCCTTCTCCGCATTGATGGATGACCCATCATGTATCTATAATTCTGATTATTTAATACATGTCCTTTCATGTTAAAAAAAAGTTACGACATTTAACTTTTTTTGTCTGTTTTATGTTAACTTTATACTTTTAATTTTTTTATAGCTTAAACACACATATAGTAGTTTTTGAATTTGATCCTATTTGCATTGAAACTACTTACGGCAATTGGAATGGAAATTACTTAACACGTTCTTAAAAGTTAAGGATAAATTTATGGACATTGCTATGATACTTTTGAAAAATAGAGGTTTGAGTATCTTATGTTTAATCGGAATGCGATACCTCAATTAATCATGTCAATATCACATTGGACTACATTCTCACAATATAATTAGATCACGTAAACACGGGTATGGTACAGAGACGGATTCAGGAGGGGCACCTAGGGTCTCCAGCCCTCCCTCCTTCCTGCCTTTTTGTTAATAATTGATTGGTACATATATAAAATATTGATTTTTTATTCTCAAGCATTTATCTATGTAATATATCAAATATGTGCTAATTTAATTTTAAAAAAAGTTTAATTGATATGTACTATTGGTGTAAAGTTGTTTACACTGTCAACTGATATGATTGACTATTAAGGTAGTTATGATAAAATTCAAATATTTTTAATGATGTGTCAATTTATGATTGATTTACCGTGTAAAATATTTTTTATACTGACAATGCATACAAATTAAATCCTTTTAAAATTTAAAAGGAAAGGCAAAAAGAAATAAATGTAAAAAATAACATAATGAATACCATAAAATTATTTTTAAAAAATTATATTACTTGATGTTTATTATAAATCATTTTCGCCCCCTCTTTGATAGATTTCTCAATCCGTCCCTGGTATGGTACCTTAGATTTTTCCTAAATTTTTAGTGGGTTGCACCATTAGAGTAATCTGATGTGGATGTCACGCATAAGAACGGTTGCTTGTATAAGTAATTGTCTCTTATATAAGGACCACCAATAGCAAAACAGAGAGAACCACAATATTCAGCAGCTCAATCACAAATGAATTAATATTTTAAATTGAAATAAAAATAAATAAAAATAAAGATATGGAATAACTTGTGAAGCCTATTTAGTGAATTTTTAAGAGTTGCACCTTCGAGTGTAGAGTTGGTTAAAGTATTATAAAATAAAAAGTAGTTAGATGACATGATAGGACCCATACAAAGTGAAGTTAAGTAACTATAATGAGTTGTATCATTGGAGATGCTATTAGATTTCAATTATGACTCTGTTTGGCAAAAATGGCTGATAAGTTATCCTATTATTGATAAGATAGCTTATAGCTGATTAGCTAATTTTTAGCTGAAAGCTGATAGCTGAAAAGCCAGCTGATTGAATTTGAAGTATTTGGTAAAATTAGCTCTTGAACTAACTTATAAATATAAAATGACATATTTATGACAAGTATAATAAAGTAAGAATTTTTTTAAATAAATGAGGGAAAAATGAGATAAGTCAAATAAGTTATAAGTTATCTTATCTCACCGAGGCATTTTACACATCACCTAATTAATGTGGATCAATTAATTAATGTATAAAATTTCTTTTATCTATACATATAGATACAGTAATTGAACTTTTTTTTTTTTGGTAACCATGACATAGGTACGAAGTATCCACCACCGTTAGCAGTGACTAATCTCCGTCGGGGAACCTGTTGGGCATACAAGGTGGATTCTTCCCTCCCAACCAGGTTTTCTCCATACACAAGAGCCAGGATTCGAACCCCTGACCACTTGGGTAAGGTGTCCGAGTCCCTTATCACTCGGACCAACCACATGTTGGTACAGTAATTGAACATGAATTTACATTATTTGAGTTTGAATATTGAGCTTTTTTGTTAATATATATGTAAGTTCCCAATAAATTTTGAGATTTATTATTTGTACAATTAATTTAAATACTTTATATATATATATATATATATATATATATATATATATATTTATATCATATTTGTATGCTCTTATATATTTATTTATTTATTATCTTTTCCATTCCCTCCTATCATTTTAAAGTTAAAAACTATCCTCCTCATAAAGTAATTATTGTATGTACGTTTCACATTACAAGAAAATCATGAATTACCGACGACTTCTTGCCGTCGAGAAGGTCCAAAAGCTGTCAATAATTGGTACTTATCGACGGCTTATCGGTGGAACAAAATTATGTCGGTAATTCTCTCATCGATAAATATTATCGATAGATTTTTTGAGGTCGTCGGTAATTATCAACGGTGTGACCATCAGTGACTTCAGTAGGTGAGTATCATAGTTACTGATGTTGGAGTCTCACATTAGATGGTGATATGACCTGAATAGTGCTTACAAGTGGGGGGGGCAACCCTTACCCCATGAGCTAGCTTTTGGGGTTGAGTTAGGCCTAAACCCAAATTCTAAGATGGTATCAGAGCCTATCCGAGATCCGTTGGATCACCCACAGATGTCCAGTCCTGCAAACTTCACGCTCCAGATGTCTAGTCCTGGACGTGAGGAGGGGTATTGAAGGCCCACATTGGATAGTGATATGGCCTGAATAGTGCTTATAAGTGGGGGGTAACCCTCACCCCATGAGCTAACTTTTGGGGTTGAGTTAGGCCCAAACCCAAATTCTAAGAACCGACAAAAAAGTCATTGGTAACTTGGTAGTATATTACGGATGCTTGGCCAATGGAGCATTAAAATTAAAAGATTATACCTTCCTTAATTAATCGATGCTATGCTATTAGAAGTGTGTGATTGCAGCAAGAATTGAGCACATGACAACAAACATATGTTTATTAAGAAGAATTTTAAAACATGTAAAATATATTAATTCATATCCAAAATAGCATAAGAACAATGTAAAATTGGAAATCAATCTATAATAATAGAAAAACAATGTGACCCAAATTAACCAAAACAAAATATGTTCAAATCCAGAACAAACTTAACTCAATAATAAACCTAATTAAAAAAGAAAATGAAAAAAGAAGGCTCTGACCTTGGGGGCTTTAAGGGAAAGCTGACAAGGTTTTTGAAATAAAAAATTTAAATAAATAGTAGAAAATTTTTGAAATAGGAAACCCGGCCTCTCACCGGTGGACAGCGGTGGCTCCTCTAGAGAGGGAGAGGAGAAGGAGAGGGAAGAAAAGAGAAGGGGGATGGGGCAACACAAGGGGATATAATACAACTTACTGACAATCTTACCGTCAATAATTTTTAGGGTTGAGATTATTTAATGTTGACTCTTGGTATTATCCACGAAAAGACCGTCATTAATGGTAATGGAGATTAACGATGAGTTAACGTCAGAAAGTCTAGGACCCATTAATGCTGATTTTTTTAATTAGAGATGGGAAGGCCATCGGTAATAGTAATGGAGATTAGCGACGACCATTTTGTCGAAAAGTCTAACTCACATTACCAACTAAATGATCGTCGGTAAATTTCACACAAAAGCGTGCGAAGAATACAAGCGGATTACAGACAGATGACCGACGATAAACTTACCAAGGGTCTTTCCATCAGTAATTTTGGTGATTATTCACTATACACTTTTGCAACGAATTATTCTATTGGTAATTCCGACGAAATTGAAGTCGTAGATAACATTCTTTTAATAAATCGGACTTTTCTTGTAGTGTCACACTGAAACAAGAGCATATTCTTATCATCAATTGGTATAACATCTCCTTATTTTTTTAAGAAAAAAGATCCAAAGTCCAAACAGATCTCTTAAAAAAACATGAATCGGTTGCCTCTATTACTTTTACATGCCTTAAATTATTTTTCAGTTCTGAAACACGCCCCCTCAAATAATATATTCCCTCTATCTCATTTGGAATATTGAATTGTCTCAAATTACTTGTCCCTTTAGAAAATCAAGAAGTATTAATTATTTTTTTTTCCAAAAATACTCTTTGTATCTCAACTAATCTATATTAATGAATTTTTTTACCAAGGAGTGTAGTGGTTGGTGAGTAATTATAGCTATCCAACCGTACAATTTAAATAGGTGTACTTTAGTCAAAGAGTGTCATTTTATTATAAAAATTAGTAAACTTAATCATTTTCTTAAGAGGTGTATAAAACCAAATAAGACAAGTAAAATGAGACGGAAGGAGTAAGCTTTTCGTGACCAGCTCCACCACTCCATGAAAGTATATATATATATATATATATATATATATATATATATATATATATATATATATATATATATATATATATATATATATCTTTCAGTCTCAATCTAATATTATGGCACCCAAAAAAAGTGCAAAAGAAATAAATACAATAAAAGTATTCGGCGTGGTATTTTCTTAAATATGGTTCGTGTATAAAAAATTAATGGGCAAGTAGCACGATGGACTGGAATTCAAAATTGAAAATCCAATAGTTAAATTATTTGAATTATTTGTTCATTCGAATGTAGTATACAATAGACCGTATGTATATATATACATGTGATGTTTATATAATTGGTATACATCGCATCATTCCTCGTCTTCATATAAGTATACGGTTCTTACAAATTTCAACCTTCCAGAAACATCACAATGTTACCCGCTTCTGAAAAATGATGCTTGCAAGATTTTATAAACTATGAGAATTCAAAATACAAATCTGTCTTAACAAGCATCAATCATGGAAAATTATTTATAAAACACAAACCGGTACCTATAATCTATAATATTTATATATATCGATATTATTAATTTAGTTTTGGGGCATACAACAATCTATCGATCTATTGCACGAGAAAGAGAGATGAGATTGCTTATCAAAAAAAAAAAGAGAGACGAGATAAGCTGGTATATATTCCATTACAGCATGTTTGGAATGCTGGTTTTGTAGGTCAGAAGCACGTCCAAAGAAACGCTATACTTTATACCTTCTATATTTCCGTCGTGATTTTCACTCTCTCATCTCAACTTCAAGTTATCAGAAGTGCGGTGAATATCGAAAAGCTATAAATATTAGCTTTTGAAAAACCGTCAAACGCAATTATAGATTAACTCACCACAAATCCAAACATAGAGTCACATTTTAAATGCTCATTTTTTATAGCTGTTAAATGGTCACTTTCATAATACTCTATCGTCTAGTCGTCGTCAATATATAGTTGAAGGTGCCAACTTTGACAGATATGGCTATACACCAATAGCTGATTATTTAGTACATAAAATTGATATGCAATAAAAAAATTAGTTACAGTTATTAAATTTAATATATAACAAATCAAAGTAAAAATCTGTTTTGTTCTATGAGGAATGACCCATCTTTGCCTCTTAAATAGAATTAAAGCTTAAAGTAAAATAGCATTCTATAAACTCTAATTAGTTTGCAATAATTAAAAAAAAAAAAAGAATATTTAATTTTTTAGAATAAAGTAAAAAAAGAACAAAATGGTCGTTATGAGCTATAAACATGCTGTTAGTTCACTTCACACACGACAAAAACTCCAGTTACCTTTGAATTGAATTCGCTAACTGGTAGCGGTTGGTTGGGTGCTGCCATAAACCAAATAGATCGATAGTTGGTCACTGCACTGCACTGTACCAAAGAAGACCGTGGGGAAGCAAATCTTGGGACGCCGACGAATCTATCACGCGTGATAAGGGGGACAGGGGGTTGGGTAGGTTATATTTATTTTGCACCCATTTCGTTGTTAGCATGAGTAAATCTTAATTTTGATCTCTGAAACTTAAAATACCGTATCAATCTAATTTTTGATATTAATGAAATTTTAAAAATGTCACCAAAGTTTTCAAAAGTTAATTAATCTAGTTCATAATCCCAATCAATCTAGTCTCTGAAATTATTGATGAAGAGACTAAATTAATCAAGTTTTGATAATTTTGAAAAAGTTTTTGGAATTTTGTTAATATCAAAGATAAAATTGATATAATATTATAATTTCAGGAATCAAATCGTGAATTTACTCTTTCTAATATATGTATCCACCTATAAATGCTTGTGCGTGGTGGATATGCGGCCGGTGCCTTCGTCAGAAGTGGCTTGCACTTTAATTTGATTAACACATACACCAGCTGTACGTGTGTAAGTAGTGCCCAATTTAATTTTGAGAAATTGAATTCATGTATCCAATATGACACCTAAAGTGTACACCTTATTTGCATGTGAATATCACTGTTATATATATATATACTGAGCAAGAAAAGGATAAGTGATCCGAGTCCTTCCGATGTGTATTACATAGAACACAAAAAACATGTTGTTGGTCAGTAGTTCTCTTTGGTACAAAGCTAAGCGAGACGGTAGCTTATCCCACAAATTAAAAGACGTCATGAAGAAAAACAAAACCTTCAAAGGAACATATAACACCTCCAAAATCTCTTAAATACAACATTAACTAGGCGATTAGGAGTCATAGGAGCTTGTTGATCTTGCAGCAAGTATGATAAGCTGATTTAACTGAAAAAACTCGATAACTACTTACCTTTTGAATGCACTCATCTTGTTCATCTTTGCGCAAAGAAACAGAGCTAACCAAATTATGTACTTGATTCTAACAAAAGTGCTTCATCCCAAACAAACAAATTTCTTGTCCACCCCTATTGCCAAGTCAAAACCTTCTTAAGCCACATCCCCATTTCAGCTATATAACCATCTTTATCAGAAGAGATTTCATATAATCTAGGATAAGAATCTTTAAGGCTAGAGGTATCAATCCAAATGTCATGCCAAAATCTATTCCGCTCCTCATTCCTTACCCTTCTCACCACTCCAAGAGAGAACCAAAGAGGAGAAACAACTCCCACCTTCAACCGAACATAATCCCTCCACCAAGGGAGGTTGAATTTCAATGTCATCTCGAATTTGGAACCATTTTATATGACAAACCATATTCATGAAGTAAATGGTTATACCAAACAACATTAAGATCTACTAAAAAAAACGTCACTTCCACTTAGCCAATAAGATAAGATTGAACAGTCTTGATATGGAGTGATTAAGTTCATTTCCATGTGTTGGAAGCACTTTTTGTGGCAGCTTCATTGAAGAATTGTGTTTTTCTTTAATTCTCTTCGAAGGAGATAGGGTGTGAAAAAATTCATTTTTTTATGTAACATGAAAAATAACTTATTTTTATAAACAAAATAAATTTATTAAAAAGAGTACAATGAATATTTTAACTCATATACATAAGACACACAAAGTGCACAAAAGACAACACTAACTTATGCAACAAGATTCGAGGAAGATTCGAACACCAATCAGAAAACAAGCTACTAGGGACCTTGCCATGAACCAAGACCAAAAACTGATTTTAATTAGATCGAAAATGTTAGATCAAATCAAAACTACCATCGTGAAACATGAAAAATAACTTTATCTATACTCTTAGGCAAAAAATGAAAGTTGTACAGCAACTATAGAATAACTACGTATAACTCTATTATAAAAATTAGTTCAAAGTGAAAAAGTTGTCTAAGTTATTACTAAAGTTCCTTGTTATTTTTTTCCCGATAATTATAAAAAATCATTAATAAAGTCTAACTCAAGCATCATAGTGAAAACTCTCCTCACCTTTCAGGAAGGGTTGAAAAGCATCACTCTATCATGTGCTTAAAGTTAAATAGAAAAATTACACCAGTCTTTTCATGTACAATCATGAGATTTATCACTCAATGAATAATATAAGAAATACTCCATAATTAAGAAAAAGTTTCAAGGAGGCATTGGGGTCTACCGTACTTCATGGAAGTTTGTATAACAATAACATAGATATCGTAATCTAATTAATTTGACCACACATTCAAACCAGCATATTATACAGTTACCAGTTTGTCTAGGCTCACTCTGGTGTTTCATCATTCATGCCTATCAGGCTTTGGTAGCGGTTGCCAATTTGGTGAGTTGTGTTAGTGCATGCATCAACATCAAATTGATAGGGTTAGACAAATTCAATTTGCTTTAAATACATGCGCTGCATGAGAGTGAAAACGCTCGAAGACAACAGAACAAGAACATGAGGCGGGCGTTTTCAAATGGTAGCTAGTGTCACAAACGTTATCATCTTTTAAACGGATAAGCTAAGTCCAATACGAGACATGCATGCATTGTTTTATTTGTGATAGCGGGTTTTTTGTGTTATATATATTTATATATATAATACCACATTTTCAGTCATATCATATATGATCCTGTTTGGCAAAATAGCTGATAGCTTAAAACAGAGTTAGAAATTTTGGGGCCTTAGGCAAAAATTTTGAAGAGAGAAGATAATTAATGAGAGAACTAAAAAAAGTTTGAAGAGAAAATATTAAAGTTTTATAAAATAAATAGGTACAGTTAAAGTTTTATGATCCTTCCAAACGCTAAGCAATATAAGAAATTCATTTTGGAATTTCCTTATCCGCACAATTGTTTCTTAATCCTTTACCTCTTTTCATACTTGTGCTTCTTTGGCGGTTTCGTAGTTCTGCTCGCCCATGTTTAATGCAGGATGGACTTATGGAAAACATGTAGATTGAGTGAGAAGGAGCAATTAGGTCCAATTAGTAATAATATGTGCAATAATAATGAGTGAGAAGAATTTGGGACATAAGGCAATTTTCTTAATTAATAGCCAACCTATCTCCACGACCTTGAATAAAAAGCTAAATTTTAGCTAAAAGTTTATGGCTAAAAAAGTTAGTTGATTGATTTTGATATATTTGATAAAATTAGTTATTGAATTAGCTTATCAATATAAAATAATATAAAATGACATCTTTATATGATTCTTTATATAAATTTTATTTTTATATTATTTATTTTAAAATAGTTATTACTTTTAATACTTTAATTTATTTTGAATTGTTTGTCATGCTAAAAATTAGAATATTATTCTTTTTAGTTTTATTTTATTTTTATACATCTGTATCAAATGAAATGAGATAATGTAAATGAAATGTCATGTTTATAAAATTAAGATGTCCGCCTTAAAATGCAGGACCTACTTGCACATCTAATCAAAACCAAGAATTGAAAATAATATTAAATAATTATTTTTTAATTACATGAAATTAGAGTTAATTTAAAATCCTACTTCTAATATGCACATCAAACAAAATAACCGAAGGGATAAACTAGTAATACACTCTTTTGAAACCTCTCTTCAATACACTTTATTATTAGACGGAATTCATGTGGAACTCATTAAATAAAGAGCGGATGTGTGAATTTCATTCGATTGGTGGGTCCTACATGAATGTCACTTAAAAATAAAGAATGTGTTAAAAAGAATATTGATAAAATTGCTCATAACTGAAATTGGGAGGTATAATTTTAATTTAAAGACTCAATTCCATGCTACAAACAACAGCTCAGCATATAAATGGTACAAAAAAATTAACAAATACAATGATGAGTAATGTATTCTATAATTTCCGTAATGTATTCAATTTTTTTTACATTAATTTCCGTAATGTATACAATTTTTAGTAATGTATTCAATTTTTTTACCTTGACATTATGGAAACTAATGTATTCAATTTTTTTACATTAACGTTAATGTAAAAAAAATGTAAAAAATTGAATTCATTAATGTATTCAATTTTTTTTACATTACGGAAACTATAGTTTTTTTACATTACGAAAACTATGTATTCAATTCTTTTACATAATGTATTCAAATTTTTTACATTAGTTTTCGTAAGGTATTTTATAGTTTCCGTAACGTATCCAAATTTTGGTGCATTACGAAAAATGGTAGTGTAATTTGAAAAATCTCTGAATCCTTGTGCAACATGCATGAAAAAAATGAATTGTTACATGTGTTCTTTCCCGAAAAAAATATCACTGTTGTGCTCGTTATCTTATTGGTTATGTTCCCCTCTGTAGCTTTCTCGAGGTGACAATTCACTACAAGAAAAGAGCCAATTAGGGACCGAATACAATCCGTCCCTAATAGGGACTGATTTAGGGACTACCAATACAATTTTAAGAACTTGGGCACTGGTAACTAGTTGGGGACCGAATTAGGGACCGATTCGTGTGGTCGCAAGAAAATCCGTCTCCAACTCGGTCCCTAAACTGGAATAGAGAAAAGTCAAAGTTGTTGACTCTTTTAGGGACTGATTTAGGGACCGCAGAGCCTCTCTTTTCTTAGCGACCGGAGTTATTTCGGTGGCGAAACATTTTTTATTCTTAGGGACCGAATTGGGGATTGAAAAATCGGTCCCTAAATCTAAATCCCTAGTACCTATGCGGGATTCTTCCCCCTTTTTCTCTTTTTTCACTCTTTTCACTCTCCGCTCTCTTTTCACCCTTTTTTGACTCTCCGCTCTCTTTTCACTCTCATCGGAGAACGCCGGAGAAAGCTCAGGAATGCCTTCCACTGCCGAAGACTCTCTTCTCTCTCTCGTCTCATTTTTTGTGTGTTCCATTTTTTCTGAGTTCCACCGTCTCCTTTTCCCCACAGCCAAACCCCCCTTTGCGTTCCACTGTGCTTCCTGGCGGAGAAGAAGAACCACTGTGCTTCGCGTTCCACTATCCACGAAAAGGTATGCAGCTCTTCTCTCTCTCTCTCTCTCTCTCTCACGCACATGTAATTTTACTGTCTGTAGTGCATTGCGTTTTAGCTGGGTCAAGTTTTGTTGAATATCGATGTATGCTCAGGCCATTGGGTCAAGTTTTAGCTTGGTTCTATATTTTACTGTCAAATTTTGTTAATTTAAACCTGGAATAGAGAAGGCAATTGTGTGAAAATGTGAAGGTATAGTCCAAAAAAATGTGAAAATTAACCAGCAGATCGACAACTCCAGGGAACGTTGTTTGTTCATGGGATTACATCAATCTCCACTGTCATTATCTGGAATAATGTTAAACACACACATGCATAATTTTTATCATCTAATTATAATTTTTCCACCTTAATTAGTACACTTAAATTCTAATTCTACCCACTAACGTAGAGACTTGAGGTAATGTGAGTTCAGGGAATGTGGATAAAATATTTTCCTTTTTTTTATGGTGTGTGTGAATAATCTAAACTTACCTCCTGACATGATCTTTTCAGTTTATTTTTCGGAGAGAAATAGGCACTATTGTGAATTCCAACTCTTTAAATAAGAAGCTTCAATGCAATTTCTGTCCTTTTTTCCTTCATTTGTTTAGTTCTTCACTTCTTCCACATAATTTTGGTTGAAGCAACATTGTCTCTCTTCAAAAATGGGCATTGAGAGTTATACAGATCTTGACCCCACAAAACTGATGATTACAAATTATTTTACTCAAATAATTTTGCACATCATTCCTTTCTTACATTACTTTTATGTATCAGAAAATCAGAATCGTGTACAAGGATTAGTTTCTGAACTAGATCTCAAATACCAACACATAAATGTTCTAGATAATTCTTTTCCTTAAATCTAATCATGATTTATTCATATGCATAAATTATGATTAAAGGTTGATCCATTCCCTTTTGGATACAAAAGGCTTTGCTTGCAGTTGCAGCGACATTATTTAATTTGTCTATTTTTAACCTTCAATTAATGCATTATGCATTGGAATCATAACTTGAGGCCCCTCAAAAACTGAGATATTATTAACATTTTCAGTTGATTCTTACTATACATTCGGTTATTTTACTGACTGTAGTTGATGAGAGGTCCAAAAATACTTGGATTGGATTAATGAAAGCTAAAGCTGAAGCAAGCCATGTAATTGATTCCAAACACAGTTTCAGGTCTCAATTAAAGTCATTGGGACAAATAATGGCCCTGTATTCTCAAGCTTAGTTAAATTCCTGCATCCAAGTAGAATGCAAAAGATTATTTATTAGTCAAATGAAAGATGAAGCAAAGAATGCCATCCCAAAAAAACTAATGAATAAATTAAATAAGCATAGATTGAACCCAATGTGATGCAGAGAGGAAGTAATTAAACAGTGTTGATACTCTACTTAAAATTCTAAAAATAGCCCAAAGACAACATAACTGCATATGGTAATCGAAGTGAACCCATCTTAGAGTTTTCTTGCTTTTTAATCATGCAACATAATTACATGTGGTAATGGAAGTGAACCCATCTAAAGATGGCCCAAAGACAACAAAACAGATTGATATGCTCTGCAGATGCCTCCCATGAGTTGTGCAGCCATAACAATTTGCCATAATGTAAAGGCATAAATTATGTATGCAGTGGCATGATTGTCTTAATTTGGTCCCAGTTTTTCTTTTTTATCATTATTACTATTATTGTTATTATTAGTAATAATATTATTATTATTATTATTTCTTTTTTAAAAGGTAGATAAAAATTCTTCATCGGCTAGTTGCTCTCAAAGTCTAAATTATGAAACATATGATCTGATTCTCTTATTTATTGATTTTTGAAATCTTGTATGTTAAAGTTTGCAACTATGTTGGTGCTAGTAATGGGAGCATTGAATGGTTTTTTTAATTCGAATGGGTCTGAATTTATATGTTCCTATAATATTGAATGGGATTAATATGTTTTTGTGGAAATTCTAAATGTTTTTTTTTTAATGTTTTTTCAGGTCCTCACCCTCAATTTGCAGTCTCTCTCTGGGTCAGATAGTCTCTCTTTCTTGAAGACCTCGATTTGATTTAGTTGATTGTGTTGTATATGTAATGTGTTATGTGAATTGATATGTTGTTTGTTAGTGGATAGCGGAGCTCAATAGGCTGATAAATTAGTCAAATGCATGTAATTGTTTCATCGATGTGTTGTTTGTTAGTGGAGAGCGGAGCTCAATAGGCTGATAAATTAGTCAAATGCATGTCATTGTTTCATCGATGTGTTGTTTGTTAGTGGAGAGCGGAGCTCAATAGTGTGATCCTATCTGAGATGCAGGATGTTCGTTGTGTGCTGATAATTTAGAAACCATGCATGTGTATGCCAATTTGATGTGTTGTTTATTAGTAGAGAGCGGAGCTCAATAGTGTGCTAGTAATTTTGTTAATTATATGTTTGTTTGGCAATTTTATTAGTCCCTGGACACTTTATATAAAGTGATACAATTGCAATTGTATTTATCATGTGAACTTGAATTTCAAGTACTACTCTCTTGTTTGCGGGTAATTGCCCAGACCCGCACCCGTACCCACAAAACGGGTATTTACCCTACCCATCATGGGTATTTTTTGCGGGTACCCAGCGGGTAGGGTCCAAATTGTCATCCCTACCAAGAAGACCAAGACTGGGGCATGGGTCAACGAGAAGTCCGCAGGAGTTGCTGTAAGTATTATTTTGTTTTATTAAAAATTAATTCTTTTTAATATTTTAATAATTGCAAAAGTGCTAATTTTTGCGATATTATGCAGGACGCGTTTCATCGCCTTCGAGAAGAGGTTGATAGTTAGGGGCAGGAGCACTCTGCTGCCTCTGACAACGCCCTCTTCTTGAAGGCGGCTGGAGGGAAGAAGAAGAAGGGGTATGTTTATGGGGTAGAGCCGATGGGGGATGACTTCGTGGCCTCATCAACGCCGCATATTCAGTCCGAACCTTGCCCCAGCGTGGACTGTCGAGAGGTCATCCTGAACCTTAACCGAGAGCTAGTTGCGAAGGATGTCGAGATCCTGACGATTAGGACTGAGTTGACTCATCAAAGTACTAGGATCGATGAGCTTTACTAGATGATGCGGGCGAGTGGATCAGGTTCAGGCCGCGACATTCACGACGATACAGTTGATCATGAGGACGTTGATGATGAGGATGTTGATGATGATGATTTAAGTCCATTACCCTCACCCCCTCGCGATTAGGAGATGCCTTTATGTTTTATGGTTGTTATATTTTGATGGATCAAACAATATATTAAACTTTTGGATTATATATATAATATTGGACCTCTAATGTTTTATTATTGGATTCAGTGATTATTGTGTAATTTGTTTTATTTTAATTGTCTTTTAATCTTTTATATAAAAAATATAATTTTTTTTAAAAAAAGTATTATATTATATTTTATTTTAAAAAAAACATATCAGACACCAAATTAGGGACCGAATTAGTGGTCGCTAAAAATAGCCGTTGAAAGCACTCAGCCACCGAAACTTCGGTCCCAAAGTTTAACAATTCGGTCCCTAAAATGGTCCCTGAAAACATGTATGTAACCAAATTTAGGGACTGAAATTAGAGACTGAAAATTCGGTCCCTAAATTTGGGACCGATTAAAAAATCGGTCCCTAACCATTTTGTGACCACAGTTTTAGGGACGACGGCTGATCGATACCAAAATCGGTCGCGATAAGATTTAGGGACCGATTTCCTTAATTTAGGGACCGATTTTTCGGTGGCTAAAACCCTGTTTTTTTGTTATGCAATGAGGTTGGGTGGGATTGGGCTGAGAGTAAGAAAATAAATATGAGGAGAGAGAAGAAAAGGAAGAAATAGAGGGGGCGAGAGGAGTTTGATCACAAGTAGGAAAATTATGGCATTTGCTTTTAAAATGGGGAGGAGGTAAGAATAGTAAATAATGGGGTATGAAAAGCAAATGCCGAAAGTTAATTGTGAAAAAATGGATTAGTATAGGGTGAAAGGATAGAAGGTTATTTTAGGAATTTATTTGGGGAAAAATGGGAGGAGGCGTAAGAATAATAATAAGTGGGGTATCAAAAACAAATGTCTTTTAGAAAACTAATGCCCATATGAGAGGCCTGAGCTCGAACTCTTTAATGGACCCAAATCATTTTCACCAAGTCCATTTCACACGATAGAAACGGGTTGAAGAGAACCATAGGATGATAGGATTGTTTTTTACATCATAATTTTTTTTTATACATGAAAAATTTTAAAAAATATTTGAATATCCCTAAAATAGTCACAACTATCTTAATATACTCATAATCTATATTAAAAAATACGCAATTTCCCTCCCTTTTTTCCCCTCTTTTTCCTCCAAACCCTCACACCATCCCATTTTGCTATTCCCGCCACCTCTTATTTTTTTGTATTTTAATTTCCAAAAATACCCTCCCCTTCATATATCTTTTCTCTATCTCTCATTTTCAGAACTTTTCCCACTTCCCCTCTCCCTCTCTTCCATTTTCACATTACATACTAGCGTTTCAATCCATTGTCTTTTTGGCTAAGGTTGATTTCATTTTGCTGAAAAGACTAATTCAAGATTTATATATATATATATATATATATATATATATATATATATATAAAATATCTTTTTTGTTCTCATTGAAGTGAAAAATTGGTATATGAATAAAACCATTTATCGTGCTGATTCCAGGTATTAGTGAGTGTCATATCATTTTTTTTTTTGCTAATAGAGCTTTTTTCTAGGAATTTCCGCTAGACTAATTCTTTGTGCTACCAAGTAAAGATGCTAAAAAAATAATCAAGTTTTGATTAACAACTGTACCAACCTTTCATAGTTTCCGGAAGAGAAACATAATTTGTACATCTTCCACATAAAACTCATCAGCAATATTAATTATTTTTTTTCTTTTACTTTCTCTTTTCCCTCTTTTTTTTTTTTTAAAAAAAAAATTCTTCTTCCCCTCTTCTTACCCAAACCCTCAATCTCCCCAAATACTTTTTGGTAATCAATAATTTAACTTTAATTTTGATAATCCAATATCATAAACTTCTCACATTTGCTCCTTCTCAATTAATGGAGAAGGTGAAGAATCCACTCTCTGCAAGGAGGAGAAAGAAGAGGATAGGAGAGTGGTGTATTTATGAATATAGATTATGAAATGTATTAAAATAATTGAGGTATTTTAAAGATATTTAAATGCTTTTAAAAAATTTATAATGTATAAAAATAAATTGTGATATAAAAAATAATACGGGAGGTCTCGGCCTCCACACTTATTTCCTGATTGCTTCGGAAAAAAAAGCTATTATGAATGCTTAAAAACTTTTATTGAAATGAAATTTACTCATCCGTGAGCAACCTCGTACGAAATACGAATGCTTAAAAACTTTCAAAAATATGATACTAATATGACTATATGAGATATGAAGGGTTAGTATAGTTAACACTTTACATGATTTTTTTTTATTATTCCTTTTAAACATCGTTAAGATTATTTTTTAGAAAAAAATTATTCTTAAGAAACAAGAAATAAATTTTTTTATTTAATGTAATATTTAATTTCAATAAAGTTGATTAATTTCCTAGTGTGCAATACTTATATCAGACACGACACCCTATTTAAACATTATTGTATACCATATATTAAATTAAATTAAAGTAAATATAATATAATATATAATACAATATAAAATAACATTTTCTAAAAAAAATATATAAAATAATATTGTCTTAATGTGATATTTTGAAAATTTTAATTTTGATACGCTAATAGTGTATAATTTTTTATACTGTCATTCAATTATAAATCATGTGAGCTGTGATTTTTACGATTATTATTATAAAAGTTAATTTTTTTAATGATGTGAATATTCATGGTTAGTTAACAGTATAAAAATTCTTTACACTTATAATATATATCCATTTGATACTATTTTGAACGTTGGAATAATGACATAAGTTATTTATTTCACATGTATGCTTCCTGTAACAAGATTCAGGTCCCGTTTGGGTAAATAGCTTATTTAAGCGTTTATATTAGAAGACCTTATATAAAAAGCTTTTATGCATTAAAGCTCCTTTTAATTAAGTTATTTTGTGTTTGGATACATATTCGAAGAAGCACTTTTAAAATCTATAAACTTGAGAGAGGAAGATGGAAATGATTATTTTGATGTAATTTCAAATTATTATGGGATATAATTGTCCTATAAAATATGAAAACAACTTTTCGTATAAGCTTCTACCCAAGGTTTTTCAATAAGCTAAAAAAATTGGCTTCTCAAAATAAGCTAAAAACAGCTTCTGGGGGTTAATAAGTTACTTATTTAAGCTTATCCAAATGCTGTTTTTTTTTTACATAAAAGCGCTTATATCTGCAGAGAAGCTCTAATAAACTGTAAGCTGTGCTATCCAAATGGGGCCTCAATAGCATTTGGAATAACTTATAGATATTTGAGTTTAGGAGAATAAATTATGATAATATATTGAGTTTAATTGCTATGTATTGACAATGTAAAATTTTTTATACTGTCAACTAATCACCAATCATGGTATGAATGAATTTTAAGATATTTAAGATAAAAGTTAAAAAAATATGCGGACGTGACAATTTATAACTGGATGTATGTGTAAAAAGCCTTTACACTGTCAGTGTATAGAAATTAAACTCTAATACATTTATAAAAATAATTTATAACATTCTTATAAACCTTTTTAGCTTATTTAATAAGTATTTAGGGTTGGTTTGTTACAGATTATGAAAAAATGATTTCTATATAAAATAATTTAGAGATTAAATGAAAATTATTTTTTCATAATCTGTAACAAACATATTTTCTCTCTTCTTTGTAGAATCAGATTTTAGTGAGAAGTTAAATGAAATAGCTTCTCATTTTAGCCATAAAAATAAATTTTTTTTAAAAAATAATTTCCTAAAAATTTTTAAACAAACATCATTAAAACCACTAAAAATAATTTTTAACTTAAAAAAATGATTTTTATGGTCAAATAATTTAAAACAAACGCACTCTTAATTAAGTTGTCCACTCAAAGCTAATGTTAGTAAAAATTAAAAGAAAATGAACAAGGTTTTTGAGCAAAACGGCAGTGCTTTGAGTGTGCGCCACATAATTTTTTTGATGAAAAAATATCTGAAAACCTCTTAAAACTATCCTAAAACCCTAAACCCTATCAAGAACAAGTATGGACTGTGATTGAACAAAGTTTGAGCTGTTGATTTGATTTTCATGGCCATCGCTACCTTAAAATTGGTCTACAAACCCAATTTTCATCTTCGCCCCACTCCTTTCCAATGCATTCGCAAGGTTGTCCCTAGATCTGTAGCTGCCATTGACGCTGACCAATGTACCGCCTCAATTCCCGAGCAACAAGGCAAGTCAAGTTTGGGATTTTTTTGTTGTTGGTAGTTTGTGATGTTTTTGAAATTCTCAATCGGAGTTGGTAATTCTGAAATGCTCTTTTTATTTTTTTTTTTGGTGATTCCGAAGAAAATAAGAAGGCCCCAGCATGGAAGAAGTTGAATTCCAAAGAGCTTGGACTTCAGAATTCAATGATAGCGAGTCCTATTAAGAAGGTTCTCAACGTGCTCAAGAAAAAGGGTACATGCTGCTATCTTTCCTCATATGTATTTCCCTAGCTGTGTTCCTTGATTACATGCTGAGTTAATCGGAGGCATTTCAATTTATGCTTCCTTTACATATTCATTGTGGCACTCCCCTCATTGAATCCATTAATCTGCAATGCTGATTTAAGACACAATGTATCTTACCAGAAAAATCATTTTCATCATGGTGGATATTAGACATTGTTCCTTACCACTGTTTGACTTATATTTAGATTTTAGACTAAAAGAGTTCTTCATTTTCCACTTATGGGTTACATTGTTGAATGATTCAAAGCCAACGAAAGAATCAGTCTATAGTTGTTCTTCCTAGACAGCTATCCAGCCCTTGCACTGAATTTGTGATATATTTGGAAAACACTTATTTGTGACTATGCAAAACCTATTTTGCTTAAATTCGTCCAACTAATGCCATTTTTTTAACAAGAATTGGACATTATCCATCAACCACATTACTTGGTTTTTAATTTTAGGCTCAGTCAGGCTGTTTTAGCTATCCATTGGCCTTGTAATTAATTATGGTCCTGGAAATATTGATCTTTTACACTGCAATACATATCGTGGTGTGTCTGCAAACATCACTTAAGCATACAATTCCAAGGTTTCTATGTTTATGTCTGTAAGTTTAGAAAGAGAAGTGCTTAGTTGATAACACTTTTTCTTCTCCTTGTAGGGTATGATGTATACCTTGTAGGAGGTTGTGTACGGGATCTTATATTAATGCAAACACCAAAGGACTTTGACATTATAACTTCAGCCGATCTTAAAGAGGTTGCCTTTATCTCCTACTTCTATCTTATTTTCAAATTATTGATGTACATGGTGATGGTGGTTTAGTGGACAACTCTATCAAGAGGCGTGAGCAGTTAGAAAGGAAACAAGTGTATTTATATTGGCTTCTGGTGTTTGTAACATGCGGATTTTGCATGAAATCTAATTTGTGCAATCTTATTTGGAAAAATTACATTTCCCTTAACCTTTCTTGTTAATCATGACTCAAATTGTAGGTGATGAGAACATTTTCTTGGTGTGAGATAGTTGGGAGAAGGTTCCCAATATGTCATGTTCATATGGATGGTACCGTTGTGGAGGTTAGTATATTTTTGCTGTGCTTAAAAGAATGTTTAGAACTATCTTTAGTGGAATTATTGCTTGAATTTTTTTCCTATTAAGGGCTGTCTTCCTTTTATCTATGATTTTCATGATAATTTTATTCTCCCTTCTAATTAGGTTTCAAGTTTTAATATTTCTAGTCCTAGATGCAAGTCGGCTATGCACTTTGCTCATGATATCGAGGCACCTCATGGCTGTGATAATGACGACTATCTACGTTGGAGGAATTGTTTGAAACGAGACTTTACAATAAACGGGTTCTGCACCATTCCTTGAAACTAAAAAAATAGAAAATCTATTTATTTTTTTATCTGCATTTGGCTGCATATGTTTACACTATGACATCTCCACATTAGATACAGTTTGGCATTTACTTTATTATGTGCATCTGTTTATACTGTTAACTGAATTCATGCTTTTCCAGGTTGATGTTTGATCCATATGCAAGAATTGTATATGATTACATGGGAGGAATTGAAGATATTATGAAAGCTAAAGTGTGCATGTATTTCTTTACATCTGTGATTTCTTATTTTACTTTTTTCCAATCAGTAATTTGAACTTTTGTAACTTAATTTTCTGTAAATAGGTGCGAACTGTGGCTCCTGCAGCTACTTCTTTTCAGGAGGATTGTGGTGAGTTTTAGTTGAGTGATTCACAATGTAAAATGTAAAACTACTTCATCCCCCTTTCCCATATTTTGCACAGTGTAAACTGCTTTGGACATACGTACTCTCTTGAATAGTGAATACCTGGGACTGTCTGGCTTTTTTTTTCAGCTCGCATTCTACGTGCAATTAGAATTGCTGCTCGCCTGAGGTTTAGTATTTCAAGGGATACAGCTCATTCTGTTAAAAATCTTTCTTCGTCAGTATTAAGACTGGATAAGGTTTTGAAAGTGTTCATCCTCTCTGCTTTATTATATACGTACATGAGAATATCCTGCCCTAGTTGTCGCTCTTTAATTTTTTTAGGGTAGGCTCCTGATGGAAATGAATTATATGCTAGCTTATGGATCCGGTGAAGCGTCATTGAGGTTACTATGGAAATTTGGACTTCTAGACATACTTCTTCCCTTTCAGGTAGATGATGATTCTGCATTTTAATTTCTAAAACTCAGTCATAGAATGCTAGCTAAGTTTAGATTTGACATTACAGGCCGCTTATTTTGTTCGCCATCGATTTCGGAGACGGGACAAAAGAACCAATATGCTTTTGGTAACCTCATTCCTCTTTATGGTGTTTAGACTTCAAAAATTCAGTATTCTAGACTGACTTACTGGCATTAGTCTTGTTGGAATAACATACAAAAGACAAGTTTCCTAAGCTAACTCCGAACTTGTTGCTTCTCCTATCTATCAAGTTGTCCATTAGAAACATTGATTTGTTTGGACATTAAATTGATTCCTTCTTCCTAGATTTTACATTATTCCTCGCAAATAACTATTAAACCAGAACATGCACTGTGCTGAGTTCCTTAGCTCCACTACCTAAGGTCATGTGAATGCTTTTTTGTATGAAACTCATAGAATACCTAGACTAATTATTAGCATAATTAGGCATTCATTCTTATTTGAATAGTTTTGAAGTCTCAACCATTAGATACTCCTCCTATTAGAAAAGTTGACAATAGACTTTCAAGTTCTGAATAGCTAAGTTGGAGGGGCTGGGCTGGGGATTACTTTTCAATTTGAATATGACTTATTACATTAGCTCAGAACAATGCTCCTTGTTACTTGAGTATTAATTCAGAATGCATAAAACTTTAGCACCACATTGGCAAATTTTTTAATTGGATCTTTTGGAATTTCATTTGCAGTCTTTCTTCTCCAATTTGGATAGACTTTTGGCACCTAACCGTCCATGTCATAGTAGCTTATGGTAAGATCTATGCAACAACAATGGCTATTTCTTGTTTTACTTTGTTAGCCATATGTAATAACTTTGATGTTTAATTCTGGAAAAAAAAGAGTAACAGCATAATTTGCATCTGAACCATAAATGAGCTCTGAATATAATGCTCTAAGATGGCATATGCTTGAAGACATGAATTAAGTTTAGAGGTCGTTTCTTCTAAGGGAAATGTCTCACACATAGAACTTTATTTTCCTGACTCATTTTTACTGAATTCAATCCTTAATCTACTTCAATTTTCTTGTTCTATGAAGTAGTTTATTTTATGTAATTATCATGTTGCTATTGGTTTTTTTAACATTTTGATAGGCCTCCTCCTAAGACTCCTGATAGAATTACTAATATAGGGAAGGTACATGTGAGGAAGAAAAAGGGCAAAATGGGTACAGCATTAGACCCCATCATGGGGGGCGATGCACCTAAGTAAATTGAGGAGAGAGAATATGTAACTAACTGCCATGCTGGCAGTAGTGGGCGTGGGATGCATGAGAGAGTGAGGTGAGGGAATATATGCATGGGAAGAGCGAAGGATGAGGTAGGCTGGAATTAGTTGGATTTGGGAGAGAATTGGGCACTCTCAAATTTGCCCTGTTATCACTTTCTTCCTTGTACTTGGCTTTCCTAGACTGATATCACCCTGATATCAGCCGGATTCAGTGAATAATACAGTTTTCCCCTATACTCTTTCTCTATTTTCTCTTTACTTCTCCGCTGTTACTAGTTGATACACATCACATTTTCAGTCACTTTGGTTGCTGTCAAATTCTCTATAATATCTTTGCATGATCTTTGACCAATATTTTTTTTTGGCATGCATCAATAGGGTCTAGAACCTTGAAAGGGTTCAGGGGTTATGGGAACAAGGGTTCTTTCCTCCAAAATAAGAGGTCCTACATGGAATGAAACCCAATATCTCATACACTCCTGTGCCAAAAGACATGGACCATTAGGGTAAATTCCCGATTGCCCACAGTCATCTATGCCATATTTTGCCTTAGGTGCTGCTATTATCTGACTCTGACATTAAATTTGTCTCAATGCCACTGCATCTTGCACCTATTTTAGGAAACTTCTATATCAATGCTGATTTTAAATTTTCTTTTCAAAACACGAGGTTTTGGTTCTTCAGAGATTTATTTTCAAATAGATGCTTTGGGTTTGGGAGCCTTTATTTGAAATCAGTTACTATCTAAATTGTTTGGTCACTTTCACAATTTGAGTCTCTTAGCATTTTGAGTTTGCTTTTCTCATTTGTTTTCAATGGTAAGAATAGGTTCTAAAAACTGTTGTGCTTCTATCCAAATTCCCAGTGTCCAAGTGGAATGTGATATAAAACATCAGATATACATGGCTAGAATTATTTAAAATTACAAGCTGATTACAAGTTGGGTCAACAAAGCAAGACTCATCAGGAATCTGTAATTTCAGGGTTGGTATCCTCGCATTACATAAATCATTGAGTGATCTACCAAGGGACCCCTTGGTGGTGGCTGCATTTAGCCTTGCAGTCCATAACGGTGGAAATTTGTTGGAAGCAGTAGACATAGCTAGGATGATCAACAAATCACATGATGTCAGATTTCTTGAATTATTAGATCCTTCAGGTCTGGATGCAGAGGCTTTGGCAGATCAGGTTCTGGATCTTGCAGAGTCTGTTAAAGGGACACTGTCGCAGATGACAACTAGGTATTTAGTATCTCAGGCTATGGCTGACTATCCTCAAGCCCCTCATTCAGATATGGTGAGCATATTATTATCTTGATTTTATACATGCTTCTGGACAATGTTATCCAGCAGATGAGTGGACTAGGATATTATCGAACCTAACAATTCACCATCCCATAAAAAAACAAACTTGAACTTTTTTCACACGAATAGCACACACACAGGCCCATGCTAACATGCAAAGAAAGAAAGGATAAAAATGTAAACCTAGTGGTACAACCAACAACAGTGCATTGATTTAGTTTCCTAGTGAGAAATTGAATTATAGTCGCTTTGGAACATTAACCCTTTTTCCGTTGTAACTTTCAGATTCCTTGTTAGATGATTGATGCTGATAGTAGACAATTCAATTAACATATCAACCAGATATTTGAAGTATTATAATTTGATTATTTTTTTGGAGTCTGGGGCTTTCTCTGTTGATATTTTGGTTTAATGAATCCTGATTACAATGATTGGTCTGTACCATTGATCTTTTGACAATTTGACAGGTTTTCATCCCGTTAGGATTATACCTAAAAACTCTCGGCATTTTTGATTGCGTGAAAGTAAGTTCCAGGAAGAAACTTTTGTCAAAGCAAGGCAAAAAAATTGATTATGAATCTTTAGCTCAAGGTGACCTGCAAGAAATAAGGCACGTGTTTGCAAGGGTTGTATTTGATACCGTGTATCCTCTACATCTAGATTGAGATCAGTCGTGAAAGATCAACTGGATTTGACAAGAGGCTAGTTTGAAGTTTTGTCAGAAATTGTGAGAAAATTGATGCTGGAGCAGGCATTCATTATGTCATGGGGAATAGTCGGATGAAAATTGGAATACAATTTGATGGTACTTACAAGAGGGGACTTGCCCCGCTATGCAATGTACTGTACTCACAGGGTACACAACCAGCGGTTAAAAGAGGAAAAGCATTTTCCAACCCCCACCCCCGTGTTTCCCCCCTCTCTTTTGGGTTTAGAAGTTTTTATTTTGGTTAAAGAATAATCATTTTATCATTATACCTTGACAGATTTTTCATATAGCAATACGAGATGGTAAAGTCATTAAAGCCAGTGTGTCAAACCATTGATGAGAATTTGAGAAAATTAAGGTTTAACAAATCTATAATTTATCCTAATTTCATGGGTATTGGTTGTCGTCTTTTTGTCCTCTATAAATTATCCTAATTTATCCAAACTTGTTCCTTCCAGTCATGTTTACCCAAAAAAACAATTCCAAGCAAGAGTTGGGTATATTGTATTGCTTGTTTTGAAAATAGTGGAAAAGGACTAAGCCAATCAGTACTCAGAAGGCAAACTATATTGTATTTCACCAATCGACAACCGAGCTAGCATAATCAAATACCAATTGAAAAAAGTTCAAGGAGGACAAAATCTGAACATTCATCGTAATACTGAACCATTGGCATCCAAACATTATTTCTATGTAAAAAAAATCTCTCTTCCAAATAGTCAAAAGCATGTGTATCTGTTTACTTCGTAGGTGCAGGAGCACTTCCACCAGTTGTAGGCCTGAAAGGGCAAACAGCAAAATGATATTTAACAGGAAAAAGAAACATCACATAAACATGGGATAAGTGACATGGTAAAGCATGCAGCAATTTCTGATAAAACAAGGAGATAGGAGGAGCTACTTACAGCCCTACAAATACTTTGAAAGAATCATAGAGTCCCCACTGGGCTCCAGTTAGTGTTCCAATCATAACTATACGAAGAGGAAGGCCACGAGTGAAAAGACCAACTAACCCAATCTTCTTCACAGCCTGCAAATGCAACAATGAAAAAACTCAAAGTATGGAATATGCTTTTTTCACAACTCCTAGCCTCACATCTCTCACATTAGGAGTATATGTATCTGTGCAAAAAATGATATAGGACCAATTATAATCAGATGATAAAAATTGTGTTGACATAAGATAATGTGTGTATAGCACTATTCATATTAGTATATATATGTAGAATGTATGTAAGTATCCACTCACATCACCAACAGTGGCTCCCCTGGCATTGTTGAGAAAAGAAACGAGGTTGTCAGCAGGGTGTGAGACAATTGCACATAGTACACCTGCCACATATCCTGCCGCAAAACTCACTCCAAGCTGCAAATTTTTGCTGCAATGTTCTTTAGGGGTTGGGATGGCGTATTTGTAGATCATCTCCACAATAGTCTCAAAGGAAGCAAATTTCATCATTGTGTCTGACATGAGCGAAAAAGTGTAAGGGGGAAAGCAGGAGAAAAAAAAGATATAGCCTATTGGCAGAAAGCACATGAAAATTGCATAATGCAAGCATGAAATTTTGCATTCCACAGAAGTATGATGTGTATGTAGATACAAACACAGTAACAAGATCAAGAAAAATAAATAAATTATTCTTTAATTACTATCAATCAAAGGCATGAAGTGGAAAACCAAATTAACGAATCATCCTTTCATCCCATGCCCCTGCAGTACCTGAACCTTTGAAGACCAGAATTCTTGGAGAGAATTCCAGGTTACAATTTCTATGGAGCTAAGAATGTTATAGACTACTCATGTGATAACACTAGATCTGGATTCCCTATAGTAAAAAAACACACATTCACGCATTCACTAAGTGTGCACCGTTAGATGAATCCTAAGCTTTGTAAAATACTTTTAATGATTGATCAAACTGTATATAATTAACGAATGCGTGAATGCGTTTGTGTTTTTTTTTTTTACGTCGAGGGGATCCATTTCCAATAACACCAACCATGGAATTGGACATAAATATGGAAATGTTGAAACTTACATGGAATCTGACGGCCCCAAAGAGGAACAAGTCCTTTATACAACCTGAACATAAAATCAAATTCTAGTCAAATTTGGAGGGAAAATGTTTGATACACATCACTTAATCCCTTACATCTCTCACATTTGACTATGAGGCAGAATCAGAGTGTAGTAGGTATGTAAAACGAAAAAAAAATCAAGATAGGATTAGTTGTAATCAAATGGTGAAAGCCATGTACATGTTAATTAGATGGAAGGTGAACTGTGTAAATATGTGTGTAATGTAACATTGTTGAATTTGGAGATTCAAAAATCCAAAACTAGTGATACATGATCAGCAGAAATAAATCGTACCCGCCAGCACCCTCAGCCTTCACAAACTTGGGCAACCCATCTGACAAACCTCTAGCAAAGCCAGGCTGAGTTTGTACACGAACTTTGACTGCCTCCATGGGGCAAAGGGCACAATCAGCAATCACTTCTGCTGAAGCTGAACCAGCTAGATATATGAAGGTTTTGTACTTGACTGCATTCTCGGGTCCTGCAAGATCTGAGTAATACTTCTTGAAGAACTCATAAAATCCAAACTTGCAAGCTCCCTGAGCACTGTAACCAAGCAAAGTCGGCACCCATCCCTTGAAGAAGCCTTTAGCGCCCTGCTCCTTCAATAAAACTCCAAACCCAGATGAGATGCTCTTGTACTTTACGGGGTCAATCTGTAAATAGCTGCAAATATTAATTTGTGTATGCAAGATTTGCTCATACTTCCTATCAAGATTGCAGTTCAAAACTTCATTTTCAGGTTGATTCATACGTAAATGCTGGCACAACACAATCATATTGATCCTCTAATTAAGTGGTGAAAGGCCAAAAGGGTAATATATAGAATAAGAGTGTAAGTGTATGAAAAGCAAGATATATATCAATCAAACTATAATAATATCAGATGGTGAGTGTAAAAATGTAGAAATGTAAGGTGATGTGTGTTTAACCTTAATTATTAATTGTAGTTGAATAACAGAGAGAGATGTAAAGAAAAGAAGAACCTGCATGTTGCACTTGACGAGATCGAGAGGAGTGACAGCCATGTGGGTAAGGCCACAGCTGAAGACGCCACCGGCTGAGCATGCTGCGTAGTAAGCAGGAGAAAACATGCGGATACTCTCCTTAGGTGCAGGGATCATCACAGGATTCCTCCTACCCTGTGGTGGTGGTGGTGGTGGTGATGGCAACCCATGATGATTGGTGGTGTTAGTATCCAAATGGGATAGTGCTTTTGATGAGTATAGGAATGTAGGGACAAGAGAGTGGTCCGAGGGAGCCATTCAGAATTCACAACAAATTAAATCTTGTTTGTGTTTGTGTTTGTGTCTGTATATATGTTTATGTTTATGTCTTTTAGCTCACATCACATGGAAGCTAGGAAAAAGGAACAATAGAATGTTTAATTAATGTTGAGTGCGAGGAAATAGGAGGTTTGTGGTTAGAAATGGGAGTGAAGTACGAAGCCAAAGAATGAACAAGAAGATGTGATCATCTCCCTAATTTTCGCCCTCTTCTTCTTATATATAGGGGGCTCCTTTCCGTTAGTGTTTGACTTTGTGCAATGCCCACCAATTTTCAGGTTAACCCCTTCACCCCTATTGCATACTAATGTGAGTGTTACTGAGGTAGAGTATAATTATTGTATACGGATGTAAAAAAATATGTTTATTAGATTATCAAATTTAGTTATACAAAAATTAAATTTTTTTGTCGCTAATAAATTATCTCACATCATCCGTTTTCATTTCACAACGACTCATTGGAACAAAAATATGGACATAGTTGCTCTAAACGGAGCTTCACTGATGGGGTCAAAAGGTCAAAAGCATGGTTGGTTGTTAAGGTCATGTTTACTGTGATAAGAGAAGGTTCTGTTTTTTTTTTTTTTTTTTTCTTGGTTTAGGGAACACTTATAAGAGACTTTACACGAGTTTTAAATTAGAAGTTTAACCTACACACTCCATTTAGATTATAAACACAATAAAAAGTGGTAAATTGAAAACAAAATAGCACTTACATTCTTGTGTACCAATTGACAATAAATCAATTTTGGAAACATAAGTATTATATTTTACCTTTTTGTTAGGTTGCATAGAAGAAAGTGGGAAAGAAAGAAAGATGAGAGAGAGAAAGTGGAAAGAAAGAGGTGAGAAAGAAAACACATTTTTATATTGTTTGATATGAGAGAAAGATGAAACAAAGAGATAATTTGTCCACTCTTCCTTTTGTTTGGTTGGGTAAAATGAGAATAATGTTATTGATTTCAAAATAATCTAACAACTTTTTAAATAAGTTTTCAACTTTTAGCTTTTCTAAAAATCATTTTTCTTCATTAAAACAATTTTTTTTTAATTTAATCAGAATTGCCAAATATATCATATTAGGGTCTGTTTGGATAAACGGCTTAATTAAGCGTTTATAGGATTAAGCTATTTCTATAATCAAAGAGAAAATATAGCCAAGTTGTATTCATATAAATTATAAGTTATTTTTATAAACTATCCTGGAGAGCTTATCAAAATAAGCTAAAAACAGTTTATGGATATGTCATAAGCTGTTTTCATAAGCTCTTCCAAATACTTTGACAAACGCTTATGGCAGTAGATAAATTCAAATAAGTTATTTATTAACCAATCTAAAAAGCCCTAAACCCAAAACTCGGAAATAAAAAATGTTTCCTTCAATTTTCCTAAATGTTAGAGATTTTTTTTTTATTCTTATCTCACGTGTGCTTTTTAACGATCACATATAGTGTTTGCCCACAGTGTTATAATTTTCCTATCATTTAGAAAATATTGCCTATTTCTAACGACTTTAATTGCTATGCATCGTTATTATGGTAAAATTTTTTATATTGTCAATCAATTAGAATTTATGATATGAATGATTTTTAAGATAGTTAGGATAAAAGTTAAATAATTTTATTGATGTGGCATATTATAATTGATTGTCAATATAAAAAATCTTTAAACTAATAATGTATACTTGGCAAAGAAATGAATACCCCGAAACTTCAGGTCACAGTGCCGGTTCCGCCAAAAAATAAAACAAAATAAAAATATCTTAAAATGTTCCTGCGAGGGAAGGGAAGGGAAGAGTGGTCTTATGAGTGAGTGTGAGTGGAACAAGTACCTCTCCAATTTTTCTTTCCATTTTTCCCTAAACAATCTATACACTGATGGATCGGAGAAGAACCGAGTCTCCTGTGATGTCTCCCTCTCGCCTCCCTACCTCCTCCACCATCAACCACCGCAACGCAGCCTCCCACCGTCTCGCTCAGATCATGGCCTCTCACACCGACACGCTCCTCCACCTAGATGACGACGACGACGACGACGACGATGATCTCGGATTTCGCTTCACTACTAATCGTAATGGTTATTTGTTTTCATTTCTTACTTCAGTTATGCAAGTTTTATTTTGTTTTTGATTCGTTCGAACTAACTCAATGAGTATTGAGTGTATTTTATTGTCCTTCAACTTAAATTGAATTATGCTGGTGCTAGTTATATTTCATGCCTAATTACTTAATTTTATGATATAAATCAAGGTTCTGTTCTGAATTTTGCTTCCTAATGCTTATTTCTTCAATAATCTAATAAGATTCTGATCTTTTTATTAGTTAGGTCGGAACTTTGTAGAGCATAATCTTTCTCTGCGTTCAATATCAACTGGAAGACCAGCAGCAGTGTCTGTTGTTCACTCAACAATGGTGGTGCCACCCAGAAAATACACAATTCAAATGCCACTGGCTATACCTCCAATTCACCCTCCTACTCATACAAGCAGACACAAAAGGTGGCACGTTCTTTTTATTTCTTAATTTCTCGTAGTTTTGCAATTTGCAGCTAAAGTAATCGAGTAAGTAAGTTTAATAATGCCTTCTGGTGCTTCCAGGTCCTGCCAATGATACTATAAAGCTAAATCATCATATATTTAAAAGAACAAGCAATCTAAAACTCTTGTAGCTCTACTTCAGTGATATCATATGTAGTTCTAATGGAACCAACTCACTCTAACGAGTACAAGTCCCAAGCTTGTACTATAATAATAATAATAATAATAATAATAATTTATATGGCTATTCTAGCAGTTTGACACTTTGACATATCAGCTCTTGGTGAACGGTGATGATAGAAAAAAGTTGCAGTATGTGGGTAGTTATTTGAATGCCCACTGCAAGCAAAATCGTCCTTATTTTATTTATTAAGGATAAGGGTGGCTCTCTGCACTAGGCTACCACCATTGTGGTATTTGGACTCAAGTTTGCTGTCCCTTTTTCATGTCTATAATCCTATCTCTCCAACAAAAAAACTGACAACTTGGAAAAAGGTAAACTCCTCTCTTACATTTTTTCCCCTTAGTTGCCAGTTTTTTATTGGGCGGACAGCGAAGAGACAAATGATTTGAATTTGTAGGGTTTGGGGAGTGTCAAATGTATCATGTATGCAACCTTACCCTTGTGAGTGGAGAGGTTGTTTCTATGTCTGTTCTAGAGAACTTTGTGATCACTAGGTCACAAGGTAGCAACCTTATCATTGCACCAAGGATCACCCAAAACTATTTTCTCTTCACTTCCCATGTTTTCTGATGAATTTCTTAAAGAGGTCAAATAAATAAGCTCCTCTCTTGATGTTGATCAATATTACCTTATTCATGTGCATATGTAATATATGACTTTTGACATATGTATGAGCTCAATCCTTATTTTATTTATTGAAGTCATAATGTCATATATCTATCTATATCTGTGTGTGTGGCCATTTGCAGTGATGGGTTAATTAACTCTAGTTTATTGGCCACGTGGGTAATATTTATGACTCATGCTTCTTCGAATTTTAATCACTGTTTATCAATTTCAGGTTTTCATCAGATATAAGGCAACTTAACTTGAAACACACAGGGGATCAGCGTGAAGCTTCTGCACTTCGTGATGAAGTATAGTATTTACATGCATCAAGTTCTGAGTTTGTTGATTGATTATCCTTATGTTGGTTATGCTGATTCCTAAGCTTTATTTACGTAGATTGTATTTTAATCCTTGAAGGATTACTTTTGAAGTTGATTTTGATAATTTGATATTGCAGCTTGATATGCTACAAGAAGAGAATGAGATTATATTAGACAAGGTGTGCTCCTTCACACCCAAACAAAGTCAGTTTTATGACCATGGTATGTAATATTGAAAATATATGCTTCATTATATTTACAGCTAAGGCATGCAGAGAAAGGACTTGAAGAAGCAGAGGCTAGAGGAAGGGAGCTTGAGAAACAGGTGAATTTTCTACATATGAACTAAACTTTGAAACCTAACAAAAAGTAGCGTTGATACTGTTTTTGATATCACATTTTGAATTTCTAGGCTCTTATAAGCAACAATGTGTAACTGTATGAACTAAAACTAAAAATTTAACAACAAAAATTGCAGTTTTGCGTCAAAGAGAGGTATGCCGGAAGAACGGATATTACATGTTGCAGAAATATGAAATGAATGATGATGGAAATTTTGATGTGCTGTGTTCACCCTTGCTCGATAACCCACCATACGAGCTCTTCGAAGTTTTAATCAACAAAGGTTTCCTGCATTACCGAGAAGCACACATTTGTGCATATATTTGTGTAAAGAAGCATGAATCAGAGAGAGTTATGTAGCTGGTTATATAATCTTTGATATTTTTATACCTAAAGCTTTGTGTCCGGTTACAGTTTTCTTCTTCAATTGTGGGTTTTGAGCAACAAGCTCATCAATGCTGGTTCTTTGGGAGTGAGTTCTATGCTTGGACTAATCATTATTTTTGTCACAGGCTGCTCTTAAGGCTGCAAAACAATCACAGGATGGGAGAGATGAGGAAATGACCGTCCTTCGTGTTGAAATTCAGGTTGTTTTGAAGAAAGGATACATTTTGTTTCTAATTGTAATATATGCACTGTCTTTCCTGCATTATCTGGTCTAGGTTATGACTGTCTTCTTTGTCTTTTATCAGAACCGAAAAGATGATGCAGCAGCAGCTGTAGAACAACAGCAAGAAGCTGAATCTGAGGCAAACGCTCTCCGCACAATGACACAGAGAATGATTTTGATTCAAGAAGAAATGGTTCTGTTTTTCCCTTAAATTTAGAATTAGCAAGTATCTATTCCCCATATGTCTCAATTGATTTTCTTGTCTGTTTTTCAGGAAGAAGTTGTTCTGAAAAGATGCTGGCTTGCTCGCTACTGGGGTCTTGCTGTAAAACACGGTAACAAAATAGCTATTGCTTTCTACTTTCTATTGTCTACAGAAAAAGAAATATTGACGAAGTATATTTTTCGTGATTTCTGTCACCTATTAACATATGAGTACTCATTCTTGTGGTATACTCCTTCCATGCTTCATAGGCATATGTTCAGATATAGCACCATCCAAGCATGAACATTGGTCTTCTCTAGCTCCTCTTCCTTTTGAAGTTGTCACCTCTTCTGGACAAAAGGCTAAGGAGGAATCTTGGGACAAAAGTGAGTATGTTGATTAAAGGAACATTGGTCTTCTCTAGCTCCTCTTCCAAACTTTAGTTGGGGACTTTTTTCCTCTTAAATTAGCTATAATGAAGTCTAATTAAAGGGTAGGGATCAGATGCTGACAATCGATATAGGAGCAAACCTCTTCGTGATTTGAGTGATCTAACTGGGGAAGGAAACATTGAGAGCATGCTTTCAGTTGAGATGGGTTTGAGGGAGCTTGCTTCTCTAAAGGTTGACCATTAATGCTATTGAAGTTTATGATTTGTTTGTTCAGTTCTTTAATGCAACAATTTCCTCTTGGACATGTTAGAAACAATGAAGCATATTTTAATTTGGGGATGTCAAGAAAACAATCTTTTTTTTATGCCATGTTGTGTTTAGTTGAAATTTAACTTCCTTTTGTTTCTGGGTTTTGGGTGTTCTATTCATCTTTTTCCTTTCTTAATTTCTGAATAAATATTTTGACTAAATTTGATTTTGTAGGTTGAGGATGCCGTTGTGCTAGCATTAGCCCAACACAGACGCCCAAATTTAGGTATATTGATTCATCGTCTCATGTCATCTTCAAAGCTCAAATTTTCTACTTCTATTGTTGTTAATCAATTTGGGTACACACTATTTGTTCATTTGATATGTGACATCTGTCCATAATCAACCTGAAGTTAGTGCTATATTGTACCATATTAAGTTAGCTGTCTTTCTTTTACAGTTTTTTGTTCTGCCTATGGTCAGGATTTAGGCAATGTCTTATTTTTGTGAATTGTCATACTTGGATGCTCTTTTGGTGAACAGAGTTCTGTTTAAGATAGTTTTGACTCGTGCATTTTTTTAAAATTAATTTCGTAGAATTCTTATTGCGGTCCTATTGAAGAAGCATCTGTTTGGTAGAATATGATTTCTATAATAGTGTTCCCATTTCAGTTCATTTGGTTTTCAGATTCCAAATATACTGGTGATCCCAAATTTGTGGAAGCATTTGGTAAAAAATAAGTTGTCAGCTTTTATTTTGGTGTTTAATTTGATGTGCTTTAGCTATGTTAAGCTTGTGTGGATACAAACCTGATAAGCACCCAAGCACTTGGGGAACCCTCCCTTAAAAGCTAGCTATCAAGGGGGGAGAACCAAGTCACTTAAGTACTCCACCGAGTATCCCATTCTACTCGATGTGGGACTTAGGCACCCCATAATACCCAAGTCCCTATCATAGCACCGCCCTCGAGAGCCGACGTCCCGGCGGCTGCACTCTACGATGCTTCACTCGGCCTTTTCCGGTCAGCCCCTCCGTAGGTAGCCCTTTCTGAGACATCGGCAACCAGCTCTGATACCAATTGATAAGCACCCAAGCACTTGGGGAACCCTCCCTTAAAAGCTAGCTATCAAGGGGGGAGAACCAAGTCACTTAAGTACTCCACCGAGCATCCCATTCTACTCGATGTGGGACTTAGGCACCCCATAATACCCAAGTCCCTATCAAAACCTATAGAATGTTATAAGAGATTATGTTGTACATCTGTATTTTTGGGAGAATTGGTACATGACATGATATCGGTGCCTCTATGACCAAGTGGTCTAGAGACCAATCCTTGCTGCATTCACTCTTCTAAATAAAAGAAGTTGAATTTCAGCTCATTGTAAAGTTGGGCCTAGGCAATGTCCACACTTCAAGCCGGAAGGACTCTAAGGTGAGGGAATGTGCTATATATACAATAAAAGTCACTCATATGCCTTCACATGGAGGGAGTTGGTTCATAACATTTTGTATTGTAAATTATATGGTATATTGTCATTTTCATGATCAGTGAGACATATAAAATCACCTTTGCCCTCTACAAACTAAAAGAAAAAAACAATATTGTTGCTGTATTTGAACTGCGTCTAAGGCATACAAACGTGGAAAACTTATGTGGCAACATTATATGCAGTGTGACAATCATGACCTTTGACTCAAGTGTGTGAAGTGTAAACCCCATCAATTATGGATCTTTCATTTATGGGATAGGTTTTTTTATTTTATAATTTATTATAATTTGTGGTATTGGTTTTTATGTAAGGCCAATGGCTTCATGTGTAATTTTGCTAATATATTAAATAGATGTGGCTGCTCTGCATTTAGCCATTCTTCATTAAAAGATGAAAATGTGTTTGGCTGATGACCTGGTGGTGATTCTTTGTTGATTCTCTGTTCTTTGTTCCTCCAGAATTAAGTGATGAGGAAGCAGAAGACGTTCTTTTCAAAGAGGTTAGTTCCTTGTTCTTTGAAGATTCTGACATTTGGCAGATCTATTATTGGCCTAAGTTCGTGAAATTGTAGTAGTGTCCTCGTATGATGTTGTAGCACATTAGCATTTGTCTCATGTTTAGAAGATGTAAAGAAGGCGCAGGCTGTCTAAATTGGATACCCCTGCACAGTTGTGCCTGATTGACTCGACGAAATTAGCAATTAGTTTATCTTGATAGACATTTGTTTCCTTTGTTAATCTCCTCTGTGAAGCAGGGGTACTTCATGTCTGCTGTACGCCCTTACCTATATGTACCCAATGTCAATACCATAATGTACTCGGATACTTGATCAATGTTAGTTTGCATTGTATATGCAATGACTAAGCTCAAAATAGAACCTTTTTTCTCCACTTTTCGCCTCAATCATGAAACAGTTCAACTATTGTGTTTTATATATGAGATTTTATGTTGGTTTCATACGTTTTTTCTTAAAATGTTTATTGAGATTATATATATAATTATGTCATATCCTACCATATCTGTAACTTAATTTTTTAACAAAAGCCGTATCCCCGTACTGTACCTGTGTCATATCCCATACCTGTATCTGTACCCATGCATTATAAAATTTCCTTCTTCTCAGGATAGATTTATTAGTTAGTAAATTATTGTGTTTCTACTCATTAACCACAATCTTTGAGATGAAACCGCAAAATGAAGGCTCGTAAGTAACAATATGACCTGTTTTGTTATGACTTGAATTTAAAGAAGTTTATTTTGAATATAGTATGCGCATATAATTTAATATGCTTAATTTATAGAATCTAAATATTTGCAGGCATGGCTAACTTATTTCTGGAGAAGAGCTTTAATCCATGGTGTGGAAGAAGATGTTGCAGAAGAGCGTCTTCAGTTCTGGATTAGCCGCAGTGAGCAGTCGCCAACTTTACATGATGCCGTTGACGGTAAGCTCTTGTCATTCTTATCATCTGCTTTTGTGGTGCTGAAGAGAGTAAGTAAGCTATCAAGTTAAAATTAAACTGTCTTGAAAGTATAGAGGGATTTGTTCTTACCTGTTACCAAATTGTTTTTGTATCTGGTTTTAGAATTGTGTGCCCATTGGCAAAATGTAGTCAAGGAAGCTTCCTCCACGGACCATAAAGCCATGTTACGAAGTTATTAATTATAGGTTAATTGAAATCTTTGATCTCAGCTCAGGTTCTCAAAGTGGTATATCCATACTTAACAAATCTGACAGTCTAGAAGGTCAGGCATGCACTCCTGAATGTTTTTGCCATGGGAATGAGTAATGCTACTCACACATCCGAATCATAAACATTAAAGATCAACTGCTTCTACAGTTATACAGGTTGTTGGATGGCGGACTATTTATCAAAACCATGTCCAGCAGAGGCAGTTGTATAGTTGTCCTTTTTTTGTATCTTATTTGATCATGTGAGTAGCTTTACTCTGAGTAAGGCCAGGACCATCAGGTTTCTCCTACATATTTTTCTGTGCTTATTATCGTTCTTCCTTATCTGAATATGGAACACTACTAGTCGGCTGCAATTTAGAAAAATGATAACTAATTAACATGGCATCTGATTTTGTAATGTAGTCTGTAGTATTAGATCAGTTATGTTATTTATACAAATATTTGTACAATATTTTAGATACAACTCATATTTACATATACTTTTCTACTTCACCTTGAAACATGCGATACCCTGATATTTACCGACAATCACATTGTTGACAGTTATACACATAAATCAAATGTTGTCCCAATATTGCCTAGAAATGTTGTACAAAAAACATTTCTCATTATTAGATTGAGTCACTCATAAGAGAGGTGTTGTTATTGCTTCAGATTTACTTGAATGTTCATTTGTGTATAGACTTATAAGCTCACGCATTCTGCTTCGTTATAGTTGGGCGAAGCTTGTTGGAGTTGAGGAAGCTGGGTATAGAACAGCAACTTTGGGAGGCATCTCGGAAGGAAATTGATCAACCTTTAGTATTAGCAGTTGCTAATCAAAAGCTTTCCACCGAGTCGGAAAGTGATTGTGAGAGCACTTTATTTGTTCATTGATTCTTTGTCATATATGTATATTCTTTTCTTTTCTACATGCAATTTTCTTTGGGCACACCATGCTTTCTTGGGTCTTATACAAAGGAAGTAGGAATATATACATTGCAAAAGAAACATGGTGGATTGTAATCACCCTCGTGAGACTGAATTTATCTTCATTCTTTTAATTAAATTCTGCAGTTCCAGAACCCCAGCTTGTTCTTTTTTTATCAAATGAAATTCCGAGAGGATAACTATAATTACTTTCTCTTTTAGGGGTTTAATATAATTTTTCAGTAGTCTTGGTTATGTCGTTATCAAATACCAACTAAAAACTTGAATTGCTTTTTTCTTGTGAATAATATAATCGGAAATGTTAATAACACACTCTCAAACACTCTTTTTTAACATACTCTCTTCTATTGATTGAAATTCATGTGGGTCCTACAAAATTTAAGTGGGACCCACATGAGTTAGTGAGACCAACATGAATTTCAACTAATAGCAGAATGTGTGTTAAAAAAAGAGTGTTAGAGAGTATGTTGCTAACACTTCTCATAATATAATAGAAAGTTAAGTAATTTAATGTCATATGTATTTTAATGTTGAGTTGTTTCGGACGTTAAATTGTAATAATTAATTTCATGCGTTGTAATGTTAAGTATGATACCTAAGGGTGAGAATAGGTCAGGCTACTCGTCAGCAGCCTATGACCTATCCTATTTAAGGTCTAATCTATTTAACAAAAATGTCAAGTCAAGGCTTTTTAAAAAACCTATAGGTGCGTTTGGTAAACAATTTAATTAAGTGCTTATTCAATAAGCTGTTTTTCAAATAAGTTAAAAACAACTTATTTTTTGAAATAAGCTAAAGAGCTTATGAGAAGCTCATAAACTATTTGCATAAGTTTATTTTCATAAGTTTTTTATAAACTCTTTCAAACGTACCCATATAGAGCTAAAGAGATCAGGCTAAGGCTTTTAAAAAAAATCTATTAGGTCTGTTAGGCCGGCCTATTCAACACACATATATATAATATATAATTTAATATATAATACTACAATATATTATATATTCTTTATAATATTTATAACTTTTGAAAGTAAATGCTTGTTCACCCATTTAAATATAGAGATCTACTTGCATATCTATTTGTGAAGGTTTAACGACCTATTTATCAATATAAGTCTACCAACCTCTCTATCATTAGAGGCTTACAAGCCTATTTACAAGTGAAGGCTTATGACTTATTTATAGGTGGAGACATGTTTAAAGATCTTGTTGAAAAATAGGCTTTCAGATCAGGTCAGACCAAACCTTAAAAATTAATCTATATCAGACGGGTCAGACTCAGACCTTAAGATTGAAACATAGATCATGCTCAGGCGTGTCGAGTACCTAGGCAGAAGTAACCTATTTCCACCGCAATTTGATGCCGCACAAAGTTCACAATTCCTCGAACATCAAAAAAAGAAAAGGTTCACAATTCCTCTGCTTCCAGCTATGGAGAACTGGAGTTCATTTAGGCCAAACCACATGGTTTAATCGACAGGAGGTAACTAATAATTCTTATCCATCGTCGTGCTGCGAACGCAGTAATCAAATCAACACCAGTATTACATGGCAGCTTGGTTGACGCCAGTAGTGGCGGGTGACAGCAACCCAGATCATAAAAAGAAGGAAAGCCTGAGTAATTAAATAGTAAAAGTGGATGAGCTTTTTCTCCACTTTGTGTATTTTATGGCTATCATGAAAAGGGAGTAGAAAACAAGGGTGAGCAAAGCAAAAAAAGCAAGTCCTTGCTCTTCTTTGCAAGTATCCAAAAGCAGAATATAGGTTTCACTTCACTCTCACTCTTACACACATTTTCCAACTTCAGTGCTCCAAAGTCTTCCTAACCACTTCAATATTATTAATATTATTATTATTATTATTATAACACATTCAGCCATGTTGTTGTGACACAAATTTCCCCAAGCATAAAAAAATGAAGTTTGAATTCCCATACTCTTCTTTTCGCTTTTTGTTTTGGAGTTGGGTGGGAGTAGAAATTGTGTTTGAGAGTTATAGAATATTTTGACAATACAGATGAATGCCAAAAACACCAGTGACAGTAGTGCAACTAATGATGAAAGATCAGAAGCCTTTTGTAAAAGCTATAAAGGTAGGGACCATTTTCTTCTCCTTTACCAGTTCTTTGAGCTGCATATTAACAGAACCCACCCTATAAATATCGATTAAATTTGTTTTTTTATACTTTGTTTGTTCTATATACCTTACATTGGCTACGTAGCAATTATAGTATGATTAGACCATCTTGTTCCCTTCATATGTACTTGGATTGGGTTCATTCAAATCACTCAAATATGTTTGCCAAACTATAAACATCCATAAATTGAGCTATCACATGGCTAGCATACAGATTTAACACAGCTAGTGCAGGTGAAATGGTGAACGGAGGAAGGTCCCCCCATAAAAAAGCTAGCATTAGCATGGAAGGGTTTGAGGCCACGATGGGGGACACGTGGCTCCAGATAGGCTAGCACGTGAGTTTGTATGTATAAAGAAAAATAGAAGTGATGGATGAAGGTGGGGGCTGAGGATAGTTGCTTTGTGTGACCGGGACAAGAAGGTTTGGAAAAAAATGAAAAGAAAAGCCTTTTCACAGCTGGTCAAACGGATCGAGTTCATTCCCACGTAACTACATGAAGATGAGTCTTTAACCACCACCAGGAAAAGATTAGGGGCCTGTGCTTATTTTTCCACTTAAAAAATTTTTGGATTTTAAGCAATTCAACGTCGTACTTGTTATGGTCCTGATCCTCATATAGATTTTACTCAATTGTTAATTAGCCACACACTAAAATGTTATGTGTACAGATGAGATTCAACAACTTGCGATACGTTGTTAATGAAGTTTAAAATCGTGATTAATGATGTATTGGATTTGATTAATAAATACATCAAAATACTCGTTAATCTTTTATTGAGTTTCTTTAATCAAAATTTTATATATCGTTAACCAAGTTATCGATTAAAAGGGTATCTAGCTACTACAAATGTATTATTAACCAATATTTTATGTACAAATAACATTTTTAAAAATTCATGCACCACTTTTATATTGATAACCAACATGCAAATAACTAACCATTACATGATATATGTTATTCGCTAATTATTTATTATTTACATTTTATTTAGCAATAAAAAAGCGATATACAGTTTACCAAAAAAAAAAGTTATACACAAATTTTAACATGAAAATATCTTTTTCGATTCTTAAATATATCCTATTCTATGTATGAAAGGCAAGCAAAAAAGAAAATAAATGGAAGGTATATAATTCATCCTTCAATAATTTAATGACTATTTTTTATGGTCAATGATGTATTTGAAAATCAACCGTAATATTATTGTACCACTTTTCTTTGAACTATTTTTAACACTTATTTTACAATCACGGATCATGTAACCACCAAGCTTTTTGACAATTGTCTCTACATAAGTCAACACCCGGGCTTTTCAACATACTTTATTCTATTTCATTGGTTTCCTAGAAAAATTTCCCAACTTCACTCATCCTGCATTATCTACAACTTTTTTTTTGCTGCAGGGAACTGTACACAGACCAGCATACTCTGGTCCTTGCCTCTCCAACATCTCTTTGCAACATCATTTTTGCCCAAAAAAAAAAATCAATATTAGATTTCATCCTAAAATTAATTGGTGTTAAGTGAAGTTGCCGAATAACGATACAAGCTGCACCCCGGAAGAAGAGTCAGGCGATGTGGGACTTTCAACACCATCCCTCCACAGATGCCTGACGGAACAGGCGATGCTCCGGATGGAACATGCGACAAACAACGAAAACACTGGAAGATGGGCTCTAGCTCTGATACTATGTTAGATTCCATCCTAAAATCAATTGGTGTTGAGTGAAGTTACCCAACAAGTATATAAACCACATCCCAAGAGAAGAGTCAGGCGACGTGAGACTTTCAACTATCAATATTCTGAAGATTAGACTGGTCGATCTGCGTTAAGTTTTCAGAACCGGAATGTCATGAACTGGTAAACAGGGATTAAACCTTGCTAAATGGTTAACCGATCACGGTTCTGTGGGCTGGCTGATTCAAGCTATTCACCAGCAAAATTCACAATTATAAGGTGCAACACTAAGTCTTTTTCTTTGGGTAAGGTGCAACCAAACACCACGCCACTTGACCGGGTCATGTGATAATAGGATCTTAGAATATATATTTAATATATTACTGGTTTTTTAACACTATAAGCATTATAGTATTTATGTAATTGCTGAACAACCTTTAGTAATTAGTATTTTTTTAGGGTATTGCTCCGGTGCCCACTCATTTTGAAAGGCATCGATGTCCTTACTATTTGAATCACTAAAATTTTGACACGTGTAAAATTGTTTGACCATTTGTTATAAGTGTTTTACCAAGAGATTTGACTCCTCTAAAGTGAGAAAGTCTCTAAAGTGAAAAAGTAAGGGTATATCCACCATTGATTTGATAAATGCATAGAGATCTTAACTCACTAAAAATGATCCAAGGATAGATATACCCTTACTTTCTCACTTTAGAGAGTTTATCACTTTAGAGGACCCAAATTCTTTACTACGTGACTAGTTTCTCATAGGAATGCGTGTTTTATGTTGATGAGTTTCAGAAATAACATATTTTAGAGTTGCAGAAATTTGAGTTATAACAGAACAATTGGTTGTGTCCTTTATTTCTCTGCATTTTTCCTTAGGGAACAAAATGGTACTGATAATATTGAGTGTTCCTAGAATAATGTCCAATACTGGATTTTTGCCAAATATTATTCGGATGTAGTCATAGGAAAAATGTCCAAATTGTTTTGAGGTTTAATATTTTTTTTAATTGGTAAGAAAAAGAGAATGTTCACATGAAATTTATGCGTGGACCTAGGTTATTTAACCTGACAATTTTACATATGCGAAAAACTAGTCACTTAGTAAAACATTTATAACAAATGATCTGACAATTTTACATATGTGTCAAAATTTTAGTGATGCAAATAGTACGGGCGTCGATGCCTTTCAAAATGGATGGGAAGCAGTGCCCATTTTTATATAGTTCTTTAAGTTATCTAATTTTAATACAATAAAACCGTTGTATCATGAATAAGTGTTCTCAGTAATTCAATAATCACTTGGGTTTTCACAAGCTTGATAATCATAGAACAATTCCAATCACTGAGTGGCCCACCTTTCACCCCATTCTGTACTCAGCAAGTAAAAATTTAAATACGGCACTCACCTCTCTCTCTCTCTCCATTTATTTTGTGAAATCATGAAGTGGCCAACATGGGACACCATGGCAATGGCTGTGGTGTTATTTCAGCTGAGTTTTTCCTTCTGTCTCTCTTTTCAAGCAGATAGAATTGTTGAGCTTCCTGGCCAACCCCACATAGGCTTCCAACAGTTCTCAGGATATGTTCCAGTGGATGACAAGAAACACAAAGCTCTTTTTTACTATTTTGTTGAATCAGAAACTGATCCAGCTTCAAAGCCTCTGGTCCTCTGGCTTAATGGAGGTCTGCAATCTCTCACTTGCTTCAACTATATTTATGTAATTACTGAAAAATTAGAATTAAAAGCACAAGCCTTTGGATAAAAATATATGTATATAGTGTCACAGAAACTCAAACAGCCACATGTGGTGCAGTTACTTAGTTACTACTTTCAGTTATGCAGTTATGTAGTTAGTTAGTTAAACTAACATTTACCTATTTATCCTTTTCCCTAACTATGTATAAATAGGTAGAAGTAATTATGTAAATTAGTTTTTTCATTGAATGAAGAAGCTACAATCTCTCTTCCCAATCTCTACTCTCTACTCTCCTCCGATTTACACATTTTACATGGTATCAGAGACAAATAAGTTTCCTAAGAAGTGACATATACCAGTATAGATCATTTAAGTTTCCTAAGAATCTTTAAATGTATAAGTTAATTTCTGTTTTTTTTTATACAGGACCTGGTTGTTCCTCTCTGGGAGTAGGTGCATTCTCTGAAAATGGACCTTTTAGACCAAATGGGGAAGTTCTGATTAAAAATGATTGTAGTTGGAATAGAGGTACTCCATTGACCATTCCATTATATCAGCAAGAATGGCCCCCAATATGATGAAGTTACTTTGTGTTGCAGTGACAAATATGTTGTATTTAGAGACACCAGTTGGAGTAGGGTTCTCTTATGCTAAAGGTAGCTCCTCCTATGTGACTATGAATGATGAGACAACAGGTATTATCTTCTATTAATATTAATTGCTTAAGACACTTTTTTTTTCAATCTTTTGAGACAAATAAGTTTCTCTTTAGAAAGCTCCTTTAAATCCTATCTTCTGTCGAAAAAGGCACGTACAACATGTATGATGCTTAGTCTTTTCAAAAGTTGGGAGAAAACAGCTATTATTTTTGCTAAAAATGGCACACTAACTTTTGCATATTATGGTGTACATGATTATTCTTCAATCCTCATCCCTTTGTATTAGAATGGTATAGTTCAGTCCTTGAATACTCAAATAGTCACTATATATTCTGTCATCTGAAGCAGTACTTTTGAGTTCTTAAGCCAGGGACAATCTTGTTTTCTTGCAACGCTGGTTCAACAAGTTCCCCCAATATAGGCATAGCGATTTGTTTCTAACTGGGGAAAGTTATGCAGGTAAATTGACACATCACTCTCACCCATCTTTTAATGTTACATACACACTTACACCTCACAATTTACACCATCTGATTACTGATTACAGTTAGTCTCATCATGTCTTTTTATACACATACATTCCGATTCTGCTACCTCAGAATGTGAAGAGATGTGTAGCAAGCATTTTCTTTCCTTGAAATTTCCAATTTCCAAAGTAGGCTACACACATACAGCCATCACTATTATTTGTTCTTACACATTTTTCTTTATCAAAAAAATATCAGGGCATTATGTTCCTCAACTTGCAAAGCTCATGATTGAAATCAATAAAAAGGAGAAGATATTCAATCTGAAAGGAATAGCCGTAAGTACTATTATAATATACCATTTTATTTATGAACCACGCTTCTTTCTTAGATATTGTTAATGCCAAAATGGTCTCTTGTATTGCAGTTGGGGAATCCAGTTCTAGAATATGCCACTGACTTCAATTCAAGGTCTGAGTATTTCTGGTCTCACGGATTAATATCAGATTCAACATACAAAATGTTCACTACAGTTTGTAATTATTCTCGGTACGTCAGTGAATACTATAGAGACTCAGTTTCTCCTCTTTGCTCCAAGGTTATGGGCCAAGTAAGCAGGGAAACCAGTAAGTTTGTGGACAAATATGATGTCACCCTTGATGTTTGCATTTCGTCAGTGCATTCACAATCCAAACTCATTTGTCCTCCAACCCAAGTGAGTCTTCTCTTATTGATCTTTTTGATCACTTTATTTACTACTTTACTTCTGGTAACTGTTTTTCAAATTGGCTTGTTCATTATTACTTAATAACTTTTTTCCTGTTGCCAAAAACAGCAAGCAAGTGAGAGCATAGATGTATGTGTAGATGACAAAGTTACAAATTACTTAAACCGAAAAGATGTACAGGAAGTGCTCCATGCCATGCTTGTTGGAGTTCGGAAGTGGGAAGTCTGCAGCAAGTAATTTCTTCAAAACTTAGCCCCAAAAGAAAAAAAATAATCTTAAATGGGTTTCTAGTTTACCATCTATCAAATTAGTTGGTCACCCCAATTGGTTTGTTGGCTGTGTAGTATGTATGACTCTTGGTTAATTGGTCTTTGAAACTTGAAAGCCTAGCAACCAGGATCAATGTAGTTTGTAATTAACCAAACCCAGTAATCATTGACCTGAATTGTGTTGGTCTTGGTAACAGCATCCTTCACTATGATATGCTCAACCTTGAAATGCCTACACTTCCTATTGTTGGATCACTCATAAAGGCTGGAGTTCGGGTCTTAATTTACAGGTAACTAGAACTAACTCTCATCTTCTCCTTGTTGATTGTATTTGCTTGCTTGACCTTTAAGGCTCACAGTCATATATATATATATATGTTCTAAGTACATAACCATGCGTTGTTCTCACTATAGTGGAGATCAAGATTCAGTAATTCCACTGATTGGAACCCGCACCTTGGTCCAAAAGCTGGCAAGACAATTAGGACTGAATACAACAGTCCCTTATAGAGTATGGTTTGAAGGCCAGCAGGTATGTACTACTTAACATCTTGCTTTGAAGTTTAAACTATTAGAAAGCATTTGCCATGGAATTTAAACACTTATTTGTACCCCAAAAAAACAAACACTTTGAAACGTAATCTAAATTGTTAAATATATATATATATATATATATACACATCATAAACTAATTTAAGTTTATGAAACTCTGTTTAGGTTGGTGGGTGGACTCAAGTTTATGGCCATATCCTCTCATTTGCCACCATTAGAGGTGCCTCGCATGAAGCCCCTTTCTCACAGCCTGAAAGATCGCTTGTTTTATTCAAGTCATTCTTGGAAGGCAGGCCTCTACCTGATATTTTCTGACACACCGTTTTAGTTTTTTTCCTGATTCAGTAGTGTTAATATATAGACTCAGATTCACAGTGAATACTATATGTGGCAGTATACCTACCATTCAAAATATATTTTGAAGTTATAAATATATGCACATTGTGAAATTCAAAGATGGATATGCTACCACATGTAGAGTTCACCATAAATCCTAGTCTATATTGACATTATTGATTCTGATTTAGTTTAGAGATTGTAAGTAAGCCTAAAATTTGTACTATATATAATATAATTAGTAAAGGAATGTAGTAACCATGCAGAATGTCAAAAGGAAGATGGGGTTATCGGATTTGGATTTCCTGCAATCAAAAGTGACTGCAAGAACAATCTTGAGCGTTAATAAAAATGAGTGGTTAATATCGATTTGTTGATTCTGTAATCTTAGCTCAAGCATGAATGTTTCCCGGATTGTGTAAATGTAGGGATTGCCGACTGCAGGTAATCCGGATCCGGGGTTACCCCATTTGTATGTGTCTTGTTTTTGTATGCTTATTTCTTCTTTGGGCTGTCTTATGTAATAGATCCTTGGGTTAAAGAAATTCTGTAAAAAAATGTTGTAAGAGAATGCGGCCGGGTTCTTTGTCAAAGTTTATTGGGAAATAATGAGATTATCCCTATGACATAAATTAATTAGAGCGATGCTATTTCGTATGAACCAATTTGTTATGAATTCTGACGAATTTGGTTTTAACCACTCAGATTGAGTACATTTGGTTAATTGTTAGAGAGAGAAAATCAATTTGGAAAGAGAAGATTAGGATGTGATTGCTATAAATTTCGTAATTGTACTCTTCAACATTTTTGAATTAATTATGCCTTGTTTGCAAATATCAGCAAAAATGTCACATTTCGATTAATCTGTGTCAAGTGGCGTGTATAGACAAATAAAGTCCCTTCGAAACAGCAATACAGAAAAGCAATGTACTTTCTGAAAAATTAGCAACAATAGTTTAAAATCAACTTTCATAAATTTAGCTTAAGACTCTTCTTCTAAATAGTCAATCAGAAATCAAAAAGTAGTATCAAGAAAGAACAGCAGTAAAATCCTTCTGCGTTTTTCTTAGAGCTGGGAGGCCCGGGGCAATAAGAATACTCACCTACATCAGAAAAATTATATTGTAACTCAAACCTTTTGTCCCCGAGGAAAGATTTAACATTCAGTGTTAGCTATTCTACAGATTATCATAATAGATCAAGCAATACTTCTTTTACAATAAAATGTACCTATCAATCATATACTCACTACATTGACAACATATACTTAGCTTCTTTTTTCAATGAAAAACAGTATAATTTTTCAGATGACTCTTGTTTGCGATCCAATAATAATAATATATGTACGTCAAAATTTTATATCTTATATTTTACTTGTTTAAGTAAAAAAAAAAAAAGTGAAGAGAGAGTATCTTAAAAGTGTGTACTTTTACTTGTTTTATTACTTAAAATAAGTGACATAAAAAAGATGCAAAACTAGGTCTACATCGTTCAAGAGCTTCTATGAATGTATTAGGCTATACATTCTACTCCACTTCATCCATCTAAACAAGTTTATCCTTCAAAATTTATTCCATGCTATCAATTCAGTGCACCTTCATATTAAAACTTTCATTTCCTATATTTAAGAAGAAAGAGAAGACCGTTGGTCCCAGCAAATATAAAAAATAAAAAAGACCGTTGCTAGATCTGAATATTCATAATAAAACCTCATAAAGTAAGCATATAAGAAAATGTGATGGTACTATAAGATATAAAAATAATAAATAGATCTGAAGACATCACTACTTATAGAATCCATCACCGACTGACCATCATAAAAATGAAAGTGGAGGAGCTAGCATGGTATGATGATAGTGCAGTGATTGTGATGATCTAGTGAAACCTTAATATTCCATTTCCAAGGCCCTTCCCACCTTTCTCTGCTCGCTGATCTGACCCACCACCCCACCACACTGCCTGAACTGAACCCCTCATAAAGTTTTCTAGTTCTACTATTTTTTACTCTACAACTTTTGTATTCTGCTAAGTAGTATTGCATAGTAGAACTTGAAGCTTATGTTATGTTGTTGTGTCTTGTGTGTTTCTCCCTTTCTCAGCTCCAAAATCCATGCCCAAATCTTATTGCATGAAGTGGGCATCATGATTATTATGTTTGCCCCTCCCTAATTTCTCTCTTTCTCTCACCTAAAAAGTAGCAGATTCCGTGCAAGATTTCCCCTTGTAATTTGACTTTCCCAATTTTTCACAAAAAAATTCAAAAACGAAATCTTTATTTTTATTTTTATACCATATATATATATATATAACACTATTATACCATATGGCAAAAGAGCAGCAAAAGCAGGAGACTGCAATCACCACCAACACTCCTCATCCTCAAACCCAGACCCGGACCCAGGTTAACAACACCCTTCTCTTTCATATTCATATAAATATAACAAATATTATTAAAATATAACATAAAAAGGACACACATTACAAACAGACATGATAGTTATAGATCCTAATTGGATCTGATTGGTCTTTTTATTATTACATTTGACATCTTACATGAGGGAATGGGCATTGCAGGGCAAAGGCCCAGATAAATTGGAACTCCAAAGCGACTCTGACACTGAGCTCCCTTTGCCTCTCACCGTTACTTCCCGGGTCTGAACACTAACTCCTAACCCCTTTTTTCTTCTTCTTCTTTTTATATTTCCAATTTCATTATATGCAATTCTGAAATTGAAATTGAAACCGAATGGATCAATCAATAAAATGTTCAAAGTTTGAAACTTTTTTACGTTGTTTTTTGTGGGGCAATGCAGGCTTTGTATATGTTGGGAGATATATCTGCAGGGCCTGCGTTTAGATTCACGCAATGGCTCCAATTGGTTCGTAAACGCTCCGCCAAGTATCGCTCCTCTGGCTTCCCTCACCGCCCTTCCGCCGCCGTCGCCGCCACCACTATGCTTTCTTGTTCTAGGTTACTTACCATTCTCTTTTATTTCCAACAACTGTCATTGGTTCTGTGAATTTCAATGGTTGGATGCTATAGTTTTAAAAATGGCTCACAATTTGTTTCCATTCTCTCTCCCGCCAAATGTCACCCCTTGGATTCCCGGCCATTAGATTAATCCAACGGGTGATAGAGGATGAAGTTTCTTCCTTTGGGGAGGGTTTGGTAAATGGGGTATATTGAATGAGAGTGTTATATATACACTGTTTTGCTTAATCATATACACTATTAGGGCAATGATTAAAGTGGGTTTAATGAGCTTCAGGAAGGGGACATTGTGTCTGTGGCTAATGCTCATAATTTATGTTCAGCGCCGGAGAATCAATTGAGGAAACAAAATGGGATCTGCATCTTGAGCAAACAGAAATTAGTTTGTGGGAGAGGCTTGGGAAAGCTGCAATGCTGGACATTGAATCAAGCTCCTTTTCTTGGGACAAGCTCTCTTCACTGCACCACACTGAACATACTAGCAGCAATGAACTTTCGGAGGATGAAATGAACAAACAAGCTCTTGAGGTAGGTTCGTCGTTGTGTATACTATGCAAGCACGGATACAATGCTTTGTGTTTAATGTAAGGTCTGTCAATGTTTGAGGTATCAATATGCAACCCATATGTTGTTTATTTCTAACATAGGTTACACATTTAGGCAAACGTATATCCTTTTGGGATTTTTATCTGTGCCATTTTATTTGTAACTATATCATTTTTCAGCTTGACCCAGAGAGTAAGATACGGTTTCTTCCTGGTTTAGCTTCTGTACTATATATTTTTCAACACAGAGTTAGTGTTCTAGCCTATGGCATCAGCAGCTATCCTGCTAGTTCATTCTAGCAGGGTGCTACTTTTTTAATAGCATTACCTATGCATATGAATTCACTTTTTTGAATGAACATTGTAGTGATCATGTGTTGTATTTTCTGTTGTACCAAACTAGATAAGAAGTATGCATAAACTGTTTATTTTCTTAATTTATGTCTCAGTTTCTCCTTAGTCGTGTGCACATAGGTAACTGTGAATTCTGGTGGGGTTGTTTTCTTTGCCTTTTTCAATTGCTTTGGGAGCGATGATACTCCTCCAAAAGAAGCAGCAGCTGTTATAAAGATCTCATCATCAAGAATGGCAACACAGTCTGAACGCCTTGGCTATGAATTTGCCAAGTGGTTGGGAGTCCAAACTCCACAGGTTGTTCCTTTATGTTTTATCTAACACAACGGCGAATCTTCTAGCTTAGGCTATCAGGTTGTATTTCTACCATATTCATTCTCTCCTATTATTTGGAAGAAGCAGGCTAGAGTCATTCACAATACCAGTTCAGAGTGGCACCAAATAAAGGAAGCTACAGAAAAAGCTAGAGAAGTAGCATGTTCTGAGGGTGATGAAATCGGCGAAATGACATGTTTTGAACTTTTGGAAGCACTTGAACTTAGCCGATGTCTCTTCTTTATGAGGTATGATCCAAATTTGATTTTAATATGATCAGATTTATAACATGACAGCATGGGATATATTTGCTTACTTTGCGACTTCCAATCACTTTGGCTTCAATGAAACAGACATTGCTAATATGCCATTTACCGATTTTTTTGTTAATTGAATTTCAATATGCTCTATATAACAGTTTGACTGAGCATTGACATGCCTTAAGTAAATCTTTGATGTAAATGATTGTTCTTTCTCATATATGTAATTCCCATTGCCTTATGTGACCAAGCAAGCGTCTTTCTTGATACTTGTGTTTTGTCTTTCTTGGTTCAGATTTGCTTAAATCGTTTTTTATGTGAAAAATATATTGGCCAGTTTCTCCAGCATGCTAAATAGAAGGTAGTTTCTCCTAGTATTTCTAGGAAAACCAATGAAAGGTATTATTATTCTTGGGAAATTTTGATTGGGTTTTTTATGTCCCTATCACTCCCTCTTATGGTACTGATCATAAAGATTGCATGGGTAGATGGTTCTAGTCTTTGGACAAAGGAAGCCTTTATGAAGGTTTCCACTGTTTGGACAATAGCAGTTTTTGTCCTACCAGGTGTGGTTAGCGTCAAGGTGAAGGGCATGGTTAAAAGAGAAGATACAGAATATTCCCATTTTTGAAAGATTTATACCCAAAATATTAACCTCGTCTATTTTATTACTTTGGCCACTTATTGATGATTTTGTGTTTCCTGGAAATAAGTATGCTTGTTCATGCTTGGAGTTGTGGTAATTTCAAATGAGGCTTCTGGGCAGTCATATCCTCCTATATTATGAGTTAATACAAGTATAAAAATGCAACCATCCAAGAAATGGAATTTTCAGATAAATTTCGATATAACAGTGACAGTTTTCCGGAAAGAGGAAAACCACCAATAAATAGCTAACTGATTGTTTTGTACTCTTTTACTTGTGATGGTACGCAATACATTGGAAGTTGGTGTAGAATGAAAAGAAAATGTTTTATTGCTGGGGCATTTATGCGTTCACCTTATTGAGTGCAACTTGCTAAAGCAATTCCAGTTTCACAACTTCATAGATAAGACAATGACAGCAATAAATATGGTATCTATAGAAAGAGAATAGGATATTAGAGAGTTGTATTTCTATGAATATGTCAACAACTGGCACTGTGTTACAGCAATCATTCACATTCAAATAAGATCCAATAATCAAGATTCATTGTTCTCATATTCTTAAAATACAAATCGTTCAAACCTGATACGGTCCTTGTGTTTGTGTGTACATACTATTACCTATAGCTAGTAACTCGGCAGTATCTTTTGTTGCAAAAGCACATTGCCATTCTTCTACAAAATAAATTTTGATTGCTTATTCTAAAGATTCACCATCTTCTCCAGTTATGTACATGGTTCGCCTTTGCTTGAAAGCTCTAGTGCATTTGAGTCACGGGAATCTGCAGAAAGAACATCAGCAGCTCTTGGCAGGGTACTAATGTTGGACCTTGTCATCAGAAATGAAGATAGACTCCCATGTCGTGAGCTTAGATGGCGTGGGAATTCTGCAAATTTGTTGTTGGCTGAAAAGATGATATCTGCAAATACAGATACACTACAAGCAGCTATTGATTCTGCAATTAATCGATATAGACCGAAGGTGATTAGGGCACTTCAAAAAGAAAGAAGGTCAACTTCAGCAGACAGCAGATTCAATTCTCATAGTCCTGTCTTGATAGCACAAACCTCTGATCTTTCAGAGATCACAGAATCACCAAGATCCACCAACATGAGCCTTAAAAGTCACACATCAGGAGAATCACTGTCTCCTGACTTCAACATTGTAGCCATTGATTCGGGTGTTCCTCGTCGACCTCCTGCCGGAAAACGTGCAAATGATCAGGTTAATTATCCTAAGTTGGTTGAGTTGCTTCAAAATAGTTCTGAGTTTGCCTCAAACCTGTTATATGATATAACTGGAGGGAAAGTAGGATGTCCTCCACCAGAAGATGTTAATACAACTGATATACATGCTAGTGACATGACATCAGTAGTTCATGCGTTCCGTACTGGTTTCCGTTGTGCTCTTAGGGATCTGCAGGGGTTCCATATATTCCTACTCACACTTCACCAAAGACTTGATACCTTGTTCCGATCATTTATGAATATTATAAGCAAAATATCTTTGGGGGAGTCTGACAAAGAGGATCCAGTGGTTCCTGACTCGCCTTCACTGGCTGTTAGTGGTAGTTGTTCCTCTACACCAAGTAAGGATAGGTTTGCTAATGATAACCATCAAGATTTTACTGATTCGGAATCACAAAAATCTGCATCTAGGGCATCATCTTCAAGCAATAGAGATTGCAGTGACTCTGCTTCAGCTATGTCAAGAGAAGGTTGGCATGGAAAGTTTTATAAAGGAAGTGGGGAGCAACTTCGTAGTCTCCGCTTGACGTCTGTGCTCCGTGACTTCCATAAATTTTCCAAGGTTGGTCTCATTAGGTAACATAACCTTGTTTACTAGTCACGTGGTTTTGGTGCTGCTGATAGAGTAATCTGAACTGTTGTATGTATTGGTGCATTTTTTTTTTTTTCATTTGACTCTGGATTGATCATAAATAACCAGTCAGTGGCATATTGTTTTATTATGCAAAACAGGGCAACTTTATTGCATGTTTACGCAAACTTTATAGTGCTTATGATTCTGACAAGGATGTGCTCTTGTTGCTTTCATAAATGGGAGCAGGGATTTTGCTGAATCAGTTTTGGGCTTTCGGCCATTTTTGTTTGTGAGATGCATATGATTGCTCTGTTACCTTGATTTCTGCTCTTGATACTTTCTTATTGCCTAACTGATGTGATTATGTTATGTAACATAGACCAAAAGGTTGCTTGTCACCAAAGCATTGGAAGATGTGGGTTTTCCTATTAAATATTTGCCAGCAGTTGTGTTTGCCTTTGTTCTGCATGTGCAAATGTTTCATGCAATCCTGTGTTTCAGGGTGATTGGCAAATAAGAATATAAGAGCCATGTAATTAGCTGTTTCTTTACCATATAAAACAGCATTTTTACCATGCGTATTCCTAATTTTCCTGCTTGTTTACAATATATCGCGATTTCCAGGTTGATGCTGAGTCTAATAAAGAAATGGAACAATGGAATGAAATGCTTAAAAGTGATGCCATCAAGTTATGTCAGGAGAACAATTTCAATCCAGGATTTTTTGAGGGCAGTGATAATAACAGTGTTGTTGATGCATATGAACTTAAGGTTGTTATATTCACTTTTTATTGTATGCAGAACTGAAATATATTAGACTCTTTTCATTTATGAGAGATTTCTATTTATAAAAGCATTTACCCTTTTAACTTTCAGGTCAGACTTGAGCATATCCTTGAGAGAATTGCATTGATATCTGAGGCTGCAAGTACAGAGAGACCATCTGCCGTTACAAGTTGTCTGTTCATTGGTGGAGCACTGGCTGCAAGATCTGTATACACACTGCAATACTTAGGAATTACACATATTTTGTGTTTGTGTACCAATGAAATTGGACAGTCAGATTCTCAGTTTCCTGATCTATTTGAGTACAAAAATTTCTCTGTAAGTCATATTCTCTCGTATATTTTTATTCTCAATTATTTATTTGAAGAGACTTGGCTTCTTTGAGAATCAGTTGAACTCCTGCTTTATGTCTGTCTACTTTTCCTCATTAATTATCCTTGTATTCTCATGCAGGATTAATCAAGTTAATTTTTTCATTGGAGCTTTATGATTTTTTTCATTTCTCACTGCAATAACTTCTCTGCTTTCCCATGACTGTTGTCAATTACGAATCACCCTAAAAATTTGTTATTGGGTGATTGCCTAATAAATGCTTGACAACTCTCTGGGTACCAACATAAGGGTACCATAGCAATCCCGTTAATAATGATATTTGCTTGTCAATATGATATGCTGTACTTTTGTTCTTATGTGTTTTTATAATAATGTTATTTTCTGTTAAATTTTCTTTTAGTATTAGATTCCTTTCAGGAAAATGTCTTCATATGGTTCAGTTCACTCTCCCATTTTAACAGGTGTGTGACAGTGAAGATTCTAACATCAGTAGCATATTTGAAGAAGCATGTGATTTTATAGATTATGTTGAACAGACAGGTCAGAGGGTTTTAGTTCACTGCTTTGAGGGGAGAAGCAGAAGTGCTACCTTGGTCCTTGCTTACTTAATGCTCAGGAAGTAAGTAAAGATGAAAATTTATAAAATTTTAGGAATAATAGAAAATGATACTGTCCTCCAAATCATTATTGCAATTATAATTAATTAATTGAATTTTAATAGCTAATATATTAACATATAGATCTTTTGGTTGGTAATTGTCATCAATTATTTCATGGTTAGATACTATGAAGCAATCTATCTATAATTCAGCATGTGGCAATTATCAGTTTATGTTCTTTGATATTTAAGATCATTACTGCTTGTGAGTGACACCTACTACAATTTTTCAACTGAAAGCTTTTGGGGTGCAGGAAATTCACTTTATTACAAGCATGGAATTCTCTGAAACGAGTTCATCGTCGAGCACAGCCCAATGATGGTTTTGCAAAGATCTTACAGGAACTGGACCAGAAACTGCATGGGAAGGTTTCAATGGAGTGGCAGCAGCGAAAACCAACAATGAAAGTTTGCCCCATCTGTGGACAGAATGCTGGACTAAGCAGCAGCTCACTTAAGCTACATCTGCAGAAATCACATAGAAAGCTATCATCCGGGAGTGTAGATAGTGCCATGACAATGGAGATACAAAAGGCATTGACAGCTTTGAAGATTAGCCGTGGTGGGAGTGTCAGCCCCACACAAAGGTCCTCTCATTCAATGATAGATGAATAGAAACTGCAAATTGTGATGTTTTACTACGTTAAATATTAGCAGGTTAGGAAATTGAGCAAGATAACGCCCAAAACGTGTTGCTTCTTGTTTTTTTTTTCCTTTTAGTTCTTCAATGAAGTGTAAGTGGGTGTTTGGTTTTAAGATGAAAGGTATCAAAATTGCGTTTGTCCTGTCAAACATGATTTTAAAAAAAATAAAGATGTTTAATCATTGTTAAACAAAATTAATTAAAGTTATTTTAATAGAAACTACAAAAAGTAACTTTTGTATTGGACTGAAAATTTTACATTAGATTTTATATCAAACTTGTTTTAGAAAAAAAACATTCAAACATAAATTACTTTATTTCGTACTTAATCAGAACTAAATTAATTTTACAAAATCAATTTCATTCAAAATAACGTTTATCAAACATATTCAAATACACACACAGTAGATTCGGAAGTCAGTCATGTCCAATTTCGTTAGCATTTGCATTAGAAGTGTTTTAGCATCCGAGATATCATAAATGTAAGTCTTTTCACAGACAAGCAATTGAGTTAGTTAGGCGATGATCACAACTCTGTGACCCTATTCCGCACGATTAGAATCATGCTTATTCAATTTGGGGAATTCGTACTCTTGAATCAAAAGCGCTTGAGAATTGAATTAGTTACCCATAATGGCAAACCACAGGTATATTACCCCGTGAGAAAATGTCATTGTCATACAACTATTTGCGATTACATTGCGATCTCAAGTAAAGAATTAACCGTAACAATGTGTACAGTATCCAGAGGCCAGAAATTGTCGGCCTATCGGTACTGAACTTTGAAACAACCTGGTTCAAATTGCAATTGTACATTGATGCACGCTATCCGATGTATGGGAAATACAGCCCCATTTTTCATTCTCCCCACCATTTCTCTACCTGCTTTGTTAGCTATGGCAAACATGGTTGGGACTGGTAGTAATCAATTAAAAGCTTTAGGTCCATTGACAACTAAAACAGACTACAACTGTTTTAAATAAACAAGTACAAACATCATCTTAGCAAAGGCAAACACGTTACACAGGAAGAGCCTCCGGCAGTGACTCTGGTGCACCACTGCTACCGTTGAGCACTATCACATTACCATCAGAATCAGCATCAACTATAACTGAGTCGCCCTCTTTAATCTCTCTAGAAAGCATCTTCTCAGCCATGCTGTCCTCCAAAAGTCGCATTATGGCTCTTCTTAGAGGCCTAGCCCCATAACTAGGATTATAACCTTCCTCGACCACTCTTTCCCTAAATCTCTCAGTCACCGAAAGCTCAATATCTTTGATTTTCAGTCTCTCAAACACCTCCTTCAGCATTATGCCAGCTATCTCTTTCACCTCCAATTTTGTGAGTTGCCTGAAAACAATCATTTCATCCAACCTATTCAAAAACTCTGGTCTGAAGTATTGCTTTAGCTCCTCAGTCACCAAGCTCTTGATTCGATTATAACTGCTATCCTTCTCATCATAATCAAGGTCGAATCCTATTCGGCGACCTCCCTTCTCAATAACACTGCTTCCAACATTTGATGTCATTATAAGAAGTGTGTTCTTGAAGTCCACAGTTCTTCCCTTACTGTCTGTTAGCCTTCCATCTTCCAGGATCTGGAGCATCATGTTGAATACATCAGGATGGGCTTTCTCAATCTCATCGAAGAGTACAACAGTGTAGGGACGACGCCGAACTGCCTCAGTCAGTTGACCACCTTCAGTGTAACCAACATATCCAGGAGGAGAACCGATGAGTTTGGAGACTGTATGCCTTTCCATAAATTCACTCATGTCAAGCCGAATCATGGCTTCTTCGGAGCCAAAGTAGTATGTAGCCAATGCTTTGGCCAACTCAGACTTTCCCACGCCAGTTGGCCCAGAAAAGATGAAGCTAGCAATTGGACGATTAGGGTTCTTCAACCCAACTCGGGCTCGACGAATAGCCCGGCTAATGGCTTTTACTGCTTCATCCTGACCAATGACTCGCTTGTGTAAAGTCTCTTCCATCTTGAGGAGGCGATCAGATTCATCTGTCGAGACTTTCTCGACAGGAATACCGGTCCATGAGGAGACAATATGTTGTATATCAACTTCAGTCACAACTGGACCTCCATCTCCAGCCTCACTCTCTGCCTTGCTCATCTCCTTGCCTTTCTCTATTAGTGCTGAGATCTGTGCCTTAAGATCCATTTCTCTATCTCGTAGTTCTCCAGCCTATTCAGAAATTCATGAATCATCAGCCCGCTAATTGTTGGCCAAAAAGTAATAATGAATTTGGAGATATATTTGGCACAGTTGAGCAAGGAACAAACCACTACACTTTTCATTCTACTCAACAAACTAGAAACAGAAGTCAATTTAGAACTTCGGAAAAAAGAATGTCCTCTGTTCTATATGTCCATTAAGGTAAAACATTACTTTTTGAAGACAAAAGTAACATTACCGTGTTGGACCAAGGTGGTGTGAAGTTTTATAATTGTTGGTTAAAGTCAAAATTTTACAAGTTAAATTTTAAGTAAACTGTAAAAGCATTACCTTTTCAAAGTCTTGGTTCCGAACAGCTTCTCCCTTCTCCTTCACAATCTGCCTGACCTCCTTGTCAAGCTCTCTGGCTTCTTCAGGTAACTGGAAGTAGATAAATCTAGCCAAATTAGCTCAATAATATACAATATACTAACTACTAGTTGAAAAGAAAACAAACAGTATACCAGTGCATGTTGAAGCCGGACTCGCGAACCAGCTTCATCAATTAAATCTATAGCTTTGTCCGGCAAAAATCGATCACTGCAGGAGAAGCATATTTATAAGCTAGAAAATACCTAAGATATACCGCAAGAAGAGAAAAACAAGACAACACAGGGGCATGTTATTCATTTATAGATATCAAACAACCATACAAGATTTCCAAATAAGTATCATAAAACATTCAAAGAGAACTACTAACGCTAAATTCCAGAAGATATACACTAATTAAATTCAGTGTAAAACTTACAGTTTAAACATGTAGCATTGATAAAAAAAAATATCATGTCTGTTCCAGCATAAATGAAAAGGCAAAATCAATAGAAATGGTGCAGAAAAATGAATTATGACAAACCTGATATATTGGTGTGACAGCTGTGCAGCTGCAACAAGAGCATCATCGGTATAGCGGAGTTTGTGGTGAATCTCATAGCGTTCTCTAAGTCCTTTCAGTATTTGTATGGTTTCATTCACAGTTGGCTCTGGCACTTTAACTGGCTGGAATCGTCTCTCCAAAGCTGGATCTTTTTCAATGTGTTTCCTGTATTCATCCAGTGTTGTAGCACCTATACACTGGATAAATTTTTAACCAGACACTTCTTTAGAACAGTTCCAATATAAGCAACAGTAACTGGGTATAACCAAATCTATTAATTTACAAGATGCACATTGAGATTTGAGGTGAGTTTAGTGTAGGCATAATCAGATGTGTTCACACTCACAACTGGTCTACAGTGATTATTTGTGTTTTTTTTACTATTGACAAGATTGAAGATGTTGAAAATGCCAACACTATTTTTGATTTAAAAATATTACATTCCAGAAAGAACTGACCATTCATCAAAATTGGGAATTGATAGCTCACCATATCAGACCTATTAAATAATAAATATCATAATTTTTTAAGCTGTTTACAAACATTGAACAACCAGAAGAAAGACCAGATGTTCTTTATTGTAGAGTATGGAATTGCTAGGGAATCTAACCATATGACTAGCAACACAGAAAAGAGCAAGTATTTTTATCCCTTCTGTTTTTTAATGACAAAGTTCAAGAGTGATGCAAAAACCCATTCTTTCTCTCCCTTACATATCACACAAATTGATTTCAAGGTCAGAGCCAAAAGGAAGCATATCCATTTTGAACATGTCAAGAGAAAATATTACCTGCAGTTCACCTCTGGCAAGAGCTGGTTTTAATATGTTTGCAGCATCAATTGCCCCTTCGGCTGCTCCTGCTCCAATTAGAGTGTGCACTTCATCAATAAAAAGTATTATTTCTTCACTTTGTTTGATTTCCTCCATTAGTTTCTTCAATCTCTCCTCAAATTCTCCACGATATTTAGTTCCAGCTACAAGCAGACCCATATCAAGGGTTATAACCTAAACCATGCAGAACACGGTACACTATTAGTATATAACAGAAGAGGCATCAAAGGCTAACTATTCACTCTAAATAAAAGCATATCAGACTAGCAAATTATATGATTTAATAAAAGCATATCATACGAGCATATTAGTATTCTTAACCATCAATGCTTTATAGCCATAAGTTTAAAATGTGAAAAAATGTAAAATTTAGAGGCATGTGATTGCCTACTTGCTTCCCAATAATTGATCAAATAGTTTAGAGGTGACACATAACCATATGTTATATGCCAAATATGATTGAGAAAGACAGAGCTTTCACGTAATGCAGAACTCCTCAAAGTATGTTAAACACCCACAAATACAAGAATTCTAGTTCTAATCAATAATAATCTTAAGCTGAAATGGAAAATTAAGGTCAAACAATTAGATGACTGAAAATGAGACAGGGTGCTCTGATACTGGTTTAGCGGTCTTGTTGTAAGAAAATTCCTTCTTTGTCGACATGTAAAATTCCAAAAATAAAATTAAAAGAAATGGGATATTACATAGATGTAGCAAGTTGCAGTAACTGTTAATAGTAGTAAAATTGAAACGGCAAATCCTCTGAATTGAATAAACATCAACTTTACAAACTGTAGAAATAAAATAATTTCCACTAACCTTCTTTCCCTCTATGGTCTCAGGAACGTCACCAGTTGCAATCCGTTGGGCAAGACCTTCAGCAATAGCTGTCTTCCCAACACCTGGTTCTCCAATAAGACAAGGATTGTTTTTGGTACGACGACCTAAAATTTGAGTGACACGTTCAATTTGTTGATGCCTTCCAACGACAGGATCCAATTTTCCCTGGCGGGGGAAGAGGAAAAGAAACAATTATGCTTTTACTCAGAATGAAGCCTCGTCTACCATCGTTCAAGAAGAAAATAAGGAACTGCACATTACCTCCTCTGCTAGCTTGGTCAAATTGGTGCCATACTCCTCCAAAGTTGGCATCTTATTGCTACTACTTCCTGGCCCAACAGTAGCACCAACGCTGTCAGCACTCTCACCAACCATGCGAATAACCTGTTCCCATCAATGGAGATTACAGGATTAACACACAAGTTAAGAAAAAAATATATTCATATGTAATAGAAATATACACAAAAAGAATAATTGAGGACATAATACTAGCCTGAGTGCGAATATTAGTTGGATCAGCACCCAGGTTTTCAAGAACACGCGCTGCTACACCCTCACCCTCCCGTAGAAGACCCAAAAGCAAGTGCTCAGATCCAATATAATTGTGACCTGAAATTTCAAGGAGTAAGCTCAGATGTTGCATCAAGTGCAGACAAAATATTACAACTGAATGCAATTTTTATTCCCCCCCCACCCCAAAAGAAGAGACAGAGAGAGAGGGAGGGATGGAGGGAGAGAAGGCCAGCCTAAAAAACCATTCACAATTCATAGATAAACTCCAACTCATTTTGAATCTATTTAAAGCAAATAATTATTCATCAAGCACCCATGTTTGGATACTTCATACATTAATTAACTTACTCTGAAACCATTTTATGCTAATGAACATGCAATTCAGTAGAACTCAAACTGGGAACTTAGAATAACTGTCCCTTTCAAGTATTATTAGACATCCTGACAATTCCAACTAGTTAGGATAACTCATTTGAGGTTTTTGAACGAAGATAGTACCATCTCATGATGGCTCACCAAATGAAAGGCTTTGAAGCATTTGGCAGAAGAGTTACACAAGAAATATTAAATAAAGTTAACAAGATATTTATCTAAATCAGCCTACAAGGGTAATTTAGTTCATGATCTTTCTTTCTGTAACTCATTATATGTCGAGGTAGTTTATCCAATCCTCTGCCCTTTTACTCTGTTATTCGTCTTCTATAAATCATCAGAACTTAGTTGACTCTTCAAGTGATATAGATAAATGCAGCGGACCCAAAACAACCAAATAGCTTCTACCTTATTTCAAGTAACAAGGAGACCAGAAAATCAATGGGGAAAGTGGTAATAAATAGACAGGGAGGTAAAAGAAGTAAAATTCTCCGTAAGCCAAATGCTTTTTGTAACTAAGCAATTAGATATACAAAAGAACAGACTAAGGTAGAAAACCATTTACCAAGTTGGCGCGCTTCTTCCAGTGAGAGTTCTAAAACACGCTTTGCACGAGGAGTGAACGGAATCTCAACAGCAACAAATCCACTACCCCTTCCAATTATCTTTTCCACTTCCACACGTGCATCTTTAAGGTTAATTCCCATAGACTTTAGAACCTTAGCGGCAATACCAGTGCCTTCACCAATAAGGCCCAATAGAATCTGTTCTGTTCCAACAAAATTGTGACCCAGTCGTCTCGCTTCCTCCTGGGCTAGCATAATTACTTTGATTGCTTTCTCCGTGAAACGCTCAAACATGGCCTTAGGTATGCATCTGCTAGCCCTTGCTCGCCTCGAAGAAGTTGCAGTTAACACCTTTGAATGAAAATCTTGTCCAGGTCTCAACATAGAATCCAAAGGATTAGAAGTACGTAGCCCTGAGAAAGTTGCCAGTCTTAATCCAGGCACTCTTAAGGTAGACGACATCATTTTGGTCGATCTTCTTGATTTCCCCGAACCCTTAAGTTGACCATGCCTTTGCCCAGCCATTAGGCCGGGGACATTAATTGACTGAGCCAAAACCCTAGACATGATTCCTCAATTGCTGGCTGCATTTTTTTTTTTACATGAAACATATTAGCAGACAAGTAACACACAGCATATATCAATATTTAACACAGGAAATCACTTCATCTTTGGACATGTCAAGCAAGCAAAATTATGAAATGAAACTGCAAGCCATAAGTCTAAAATGCTAAGACAAACAAACACTACAAAGATATTCAATAAATATCGAGCATGGAACGTGGCACTAACAAATCAACACCACGAGCAAAAGACGAAAATGAAACCAAAAACAACATGCTTAGAGCTTCAACAAGTTAACGATGGCAAACTAATGAAAACAACACATACATGTTAACGATGGCAAGCGAGAGCTAAATTAGAGGCTTATATGTTAATTATTAACAAAAGAGAAGGTGAGAAGTTAAGTCGATAATAACGATGTTTGAATTTATGTAGACAGAAGAAAAACATTTGAGCAAACACCTGGTGCACCAAACTAGAAAACAACACAAGAAGAAGAAAGGGGAAGTAACAGAACCTAGCTCCAAACCCTAAATGAATCAGTTTTTGCAGTACCAAACCCAGGAAAGTAAAAAAAAAAAAAAAAAAAAAGATAAATAAGAATAAGAATAAGAATATGTAAAAACACAACCAAATGAACTCACCAGAAGCCCTAGAGTAATTGAAGTTGAACCCAAAAAAAATAATGAAATGAATATTAGAAAAGAAGAACAAGGTTGAAATAAGAATAGAAGGGAATTGGAGAAGGCGTAGGGTATGGAGGGAGGAGGAGAAAGGGTTGGGTTGGGTTGTGTGAGGGTAACAGATAAAATGCGGTCGTCGACACCGTATATATCACTGTATCTCTATGTATCTGTACCCCTCACCTCCACCGACCTATCGTGTACCCTCACCTACTCTGTCATTTCCAATCCAACAAGTCAGACACGTGTCCATCTACTATTGGTTCCTCATAGTGTCTGGAAATGTGACACGTAGACGGGTAACAAAGTGCCTCTACTTACTGTAATAATGTATCTGCGAGTGAAAACTGGTATCATTCATTCCAACGATACTTTGCTTTTTTCCATACTACCTCCTGTTAATATTATAAAAAATATATGAACTAAATTATGTAAATAAATGAGATAATTTTAATTAATATTTTTAAATATTTAATTTACTTTTCAAAAATATCATTTTTGTAAATAATGGGTTATAATTAATAATATTAACAAAAATTTCACTAATATGAAAAATAGATGTATCTCGTAAATATAAAGCATATTATAAATAAGAGTATAAATCGTATAATTGAAAATGAACATTTAATATATTTAAAAATTGATGAATATTTTTTATATTTTAAATCAAAAAATTGAATCATTTTATTTCTTATAATATAGATAAGAGGGAGTATTTGATTAGCATGGTTAATTTATAATTTGCACTTTGTTGCCACCCACCAATCATTCCCCGTTATAAACTGCCATTGCCAACCAACATGATGTAATTAAAAATGATTTAATTTGATTTCTTTTGAACAAATTTCTTTTGATTTAGTTTCATTTAATCTTATTAAATTTTTATTTATTAAAATAAAATAAGGGAAAAGTCCAAAAGCATCCCTTCAACTTATGTTGACATACGATCCTTTTGCTAAATTTCAAAAACATGTAAAAATGTAACTAAAGTTTAGTTCGGAAGTAAAATAGCTCAAATATGTTAGAACAATTTAAAATGAATGAAAAATATCATGTCACATTAAATTTGACTCTCGAACATTTGATGGACATTTTTTATATAATAGGATATCATTTTCCTCAACTCTACCTTTTTCTCCAACTCAGTCGCATCTTAGCAATTGAGCATAGAAACTCTTCAATGATTTAAGCCAATAGGTGCATCCAACAAACCCTTCTTTCAACTTAAATCCAGATCACGTAAACTCCCACTTCTAATTCAAAAACTCAGAAATAGAGATAACTCCACTTGGCACAAGAATTCTCGCGTCAAGAAGAGGTGATCAAAATGCCAATAGAACACCATATACCAACCACAAAAAAACAAATCAAAATAAACAAGTAAGAGACAACTTTCCATTCAAACTTGAACGAGCTCAACAAAAAAACAGAAGTAGTAAAATTTATTGCTTTTGTTAAGTCGTGAAATATCGTCAACTCCTCCATGTTGTTAACCATGGTGACCTCCTCCACCTCAAACAAACAAGGCCATGTAATTCATGAATTATTCAAGTTTAACTCATTAAATATTCGATCAAGTTCTAAATAAAACAAGCTCAAACTTGAAATTAAGTTTAAATGATTCCAACAAGTCAAGCTTAATATTCATATTTTTAAGCAAGTTAAACTTAAGCTTTAAATTTGACTCTTTTAAATAACGAATCAAGCTTGTACAACTTTTTCTTTCTCAATACAAGCATGAGCTTCAAGTACTCGACTCGTTTACACGACTAAGGTCACATAACACAACAAAACACAATCTGAGCTGCACTAGAATTCCTACCATGCTTCGGTGGCGGACCCTCCGATTGGGTGGTGAAACTCCTTCCACGGTTTGTCGTTGATGTGCATGGTGTGATGGATCTATGGATGTAGATTTGGTTCGGATTGATTTCAATACGATTTCAAACAGGGAGAATGGATAGGGGATGACTTAGGGGTTGCAAGTGGTGTTGAGGAGTTGTTGTGGCCGAGTATAGAGGCTTGGCAGTGGAGTTTTACTACGTTGTTGAGTAGATGATAGTAAATTCGACTATACACATTGGGTGTTCAATGGTGACGGGTCACAGGGATGTGTCTGCCTATATTTTAAAGGAATGCATATCCAAGCACATGACATTTCTGCCAATATTTTAATGGTTCGGATTGATTTGAACTATTTTGCACCCAAACAAAGGCTTAGAGACATTTTTACAAAAAAAAAAATTAAATTTAGAAACTAGATCACTCAACGACCTAAGTTAAAGGGGGTATTTTAGAACTTTTCCCTAAAAAATAAGATGTATGAGATTTTAATAATTAAAATATTTTAATTTTAATATTTTACATGTAAAAATTAATTTACACTTTAAATTATTTTTTTCTATATTTAAAACACACTAACATTTTCCTAGACCTGTTTTAGCAAAGTAATTCATTTATCATTGCATCAAACCTCCATCACCATAAATCTATTACAATGATTCTTAGCCACAATTGCCAAAATATAATATTATCAATCTCTATTGTCATATCTGGGACTGACGAGGACGGGGAATAATCGTCGGTGTAAAAGATAAAGCACGAACAAAGAGCAGCTCCTAGCAAGCTTTTAGGCGGAGGGACACATGAACAAACCGATTTCACATCGGAATGAGAGTGATCCTAAGACTGTACAGGTATGAGACTGCATAATTGAGAGATTTCGAGACTGCATAGTTGAGGGATTTCAAAACTGTACAATTGGGGAAGACTTAAAGGAATCGATTGATACTACCTATACCAACAAGATGCATCTTCTTTTCGGGAGTCCATCACTTAGGAACTTCAAGGTTTATCATGTTTGACTTATAGCAATTCTAGATGGATGATCTCCTAGGAAGTTTTCTTAGGAAGAATGTGAGTGAGAATAAATCATATTAAATAGATTTATATTGCTTTGTGGGAACAATCGTCAATCCAAAAAGCGAGTCTGGTACGTTACATCTTTTTATTAAGTTTAAGTCCTTGAAAAATCGTTTACTTAGCTACTTTCCAGTGACCCACATCGCTTCAGTACATCAAGTATACCTTTTTTCTTATATTTTATTTTTACAACTATTTTCAAATTAGGCAATTAAAATTGCATTATTTATTTTTATATTATTTCAATTTAGCATATTTCACAATCAAACTTTTTTCTTTTTGTTATTGGATGATTTTTCTTTCAACATAGCAAATCAAATATAATGCTCTAAGCTCTTATTACTTCGTTATCTTCTTATTGATTACTTCTTAACTATATCCCCGATAAAAAAATTTCTCAATCAACAAATATTCCTTTTTGTTTCCTTAATTATCTTCAATAAAATTTGAAATTCCTTCAAGCAATCAACTTTGTAACATCCGAAATTACTATTTTTTTTAAAGTTCTAAATTTTTTGAATGAAAAGTTAGTTTGCCAAAAAATTCCAAATTTATAAATTTACTCTATTTTAGTATTTTTAGTTGTAAACATTTCCTAAAATTAACAAGTATCTCATACATTGTACAAGTGTTTTTAAATTTAGAAAATATAAAATTTGTAAAATAAAATAAAAATATATAATAAAATATTCAAAATTATAAATAATATAAACACAATCAATTAAATTATATTTTAAAAAATATATTAAAGATAAAAATTTAAATTTAAAAAAATTGTAAGCATAATTAATTTAAAAATTTAAATTTAAAACATAAAAGAAGATAAATTAAGAAGAGACATGTGTCATTATATAAATGGATGTAAAAAAAGTATAATCTATGTGGAATAAATTTTACAATATTATAAATGAAATAAATATTTTTTAGAACTTTGTTTATCATAATAGGCAAATAATAATAATTAGTATTTAAATTAATTTATAAAATATAAAATTTGAGAAAAATATGGTAGTAACTAATTAGAAATCTTTGTCTTGAAAAGGAAAATAATTAAAAAATATGCAAATTTGGTTATTATATCGATTAATTAGTAAATTTTAAAATAAAATATAAAAAATAATGATTTATGTAGTTGAAGTCATGTGGTTCAATGAGAAGAAAATATTTCGTGAGAATGTATTAAGTTCAAGAGTAGTATTTTAATTTAATATATAGGTGTTGAGAGCAATTGATTGTATTAGTAGATTTGAAATTTGTAAATAATTAGTAGTAAAAATTCAAAAATTAATATTTAGACAATTAGTAGATAATCCAGAAATTAGTATTACTAATTAAAAATATTTATCCTGAAAATAAAAAATAAGTAAGCAGATTTGATAATCATAACAATTAATTAAATTATTTAAAAATATTTTAAGAAATGAAGAAAATATCAAGAAAAATTGCTTGATGTACATGACACTATGTGGTGCATCGAGGAGGGAAGAAATTGTGGAGAATGATTCACATTCAAGAATAATGACTCTAATTTAATATATGAGGTTGATTTGTGACCCAACTGTGAGCTCATATTTTATATTGTTAGGAATTAAAACGTGTAGTTGACTACAAATGGTCATATATATTTATTTTTATTCTATGATTATTATCTAGATTTTAAATTAAAATTATGGTCCATTTCCATGCAATCCATTGACTAGATGAGATTTCAACTTTTTGAAATGGAAAAATTCATTTAAAGTGAGTTTGTCTCTAAAGTAAACAAGTAAGAGTGTATTACTCTTGATTTGATAATGTGTATTGAAATCTTAACTCGCCAAATAATTTAAGGGTGAATACATCCTTAATGTTTCACTTTAAATAAAAATTCATCTTACATGATTCATATCTATCATAAAAAAACGACATGTGTAATTAAATTTAAGTTACATATATTAAGTTATACTGGCATAAATAAAGTTTGACATTAATTGAGAATGCAGGGATAGATAGATAATAACAAGAGAGAGAATTGTAGATGGTTCTTTATTAATTTTTTAAAATATGGAGAACAGTAGTTGTTTAACCTAAATGTCCTTGCAACAACTTATCAAGAAGTTTAAAGTGTAGGACAAAATGCAATTTTATCCATAGATTTGAATGGAATGTCATCTCGTAAAACTTAAAATAAAATAAAATTATGTAACGATTTTAATTTTGATAAATTATTGGTGTAAAAATTTTCACACTCTTAACTAATCACATATACATTACTTTATGTGTGACTTTTAAGATAGTTACTATAAGAAATCAAGTTTTTTAATGATGTAATAATATATATATATATATATATATATAATATGATTGATTGACAGTCTAAAATTTTTCACACTGACAGTATTAAATCCTTATGTAATTTATTCCTCAACTGAAGATATGTATGAAACTTAGATTAGTTGCATGATTATAAATAAACAACTAAGACTTTTGATATCAGTTTGAGAAAGTTTTAGATAATCACCACCTGCTGCACACATTTAAATGGAATGTCATATATAAAAATGTCTTTACACAAGTTGATTATTAGTTTGAGTGATTTTTTTTTTTTGAAAAAGGCAAAAGAGTATAATTATAAAGAGTACAAAAGGGTACTCAAAATCCATATACATAAGCTCAAGAAAAGTTACTATTTACAGCAGATAAGGAGAAGAAAGCAGCTCCCCCATTATCATTCAATACATTTTGCTGGATCTATACACTAGTCTGAAAAAGAACAAAAAAAAAAAAAACCCTTTGATCTCTCTGAAAACCATCTCGAGGAACAGACCTTAGTTTGAGTGATTATAAATTTATAATATACAGTTTCTACCTAAAATTTTCTCTATGGGCTGAACTCTTGTGGGATTTACACTACCAAATTAATTTTTGAACTAACATAAAAATGAACAGGCTCCATATTTGAGGAAACAACTTCCTCAGCAGCAACAGCACAATTTAAATTTTTAGATGCATCACTGGACAAGTGGTACTTCAGCACATTGTCGATACAAATAACGTGGGATGGCATATCCAACGAGACAAAGGCAACTTAACATTCCATGTCCCGTGCTCACGAGGTTAGTGGCGAAATAATAAAGTAGACTATCCTTTCTTGGCCATATATATATATTGGTTTTCAAAATTCAATTTACTGCATTCAATTCTTGCCCTGAATTACACAAGGATGATGCGAACACAATTTGTGGGCCCAAATAGGTTGACAATATTTGGTTATATCCATTCCGATATATAATTTTGAATGATTTCCTACAACACCAGGAAAAAAAAAAGGTAAAAGAATTGCCTTCTTCCTATTTAATAATATAAAACCTGAAAATATAAGTTGAATTTTTGACCGAGAAATTAGGAGTTGATTTTTTTTTTTTTTCGGGAAAGGAATTAAAATTTATTCAATATCTGGACAAGTTCGGAGAAATACAATTAGGGTGCGTTTGGAAGAGCTTATAGAGAGCTTATAAGAATAACTTATGAAATTAAACTTATGCAAATAGTTTATGATCTTTCCATAAGCTCTTTTTAACTTATTTTCATAAGCTTGTCAGAAAAGTTTATGAAAATAAGTTGTTTTTAACTATTTCAAAGAACTTATTGAATAAACGCTTAATTAAGTTATTTTTTTTCCAAACATACCCTTAATACCATAGAATCGTCCTGATCAATGTTGGATTGAGGAAATTAGGAGTTGATTGATACTGAAAGAAAGGTGGAAAGTCATGACAAAGATGAGATGAAGTTGAAAGAATGTTGCAACGATGGGAAGATGGAGATCGAAGCAGGAATTTTAGAGATAAATGTGGAAAAGCACAAACAATATATTACTTTGAATCATTAAGGTCATATGTCATTTGCTATGTCACGTGCATTGTGTCCACATTGCCAAGTTAAACGTTAAGTAAGTGATGGCTTTGTGTTAGAGGAATGCTAATGAGTAAGAAATGTAATTCACACATGCATTTGGAGGCTCTCTTCTTGTGAATTATATAATAATGAATGATAAAACAAGTTACACAATAGCTAAATTTTTACTTTGTGCATCGTTTTACGTATTTATTTTTGTACAAAGTATCATTCTCCTTTGTGTTATGTAGGCTTATAATGGGACTAACAGATAGTTAGGTTGAATGACAATGGCATGAATTTTAGTAAGTTTAGATGACTAATTTGAAACAAAAGTAGTAATTAAGAGTGCGAATTTAAAAATAAAAAAGAAATTAGTATATAAAAATATAATTGTTGCCCTTTTTAAAATTTTCCCTACAACTTTCATATATCAAATAATAATTTGATGATTTGAGTGCACATATAATAAGCTGTATCTAAGAATTATTTCGAAACAATAAAAAGAGAATAAGATGTGTGTCCCGTCCTGTGGTGGGGAGAGAGAGCTGGTGAGGTGTTATATGGTAGTAACTGTAGTGACAAGGAGAGGCCTCACGAGATACTTGCGATTGAGACTGTTATATTCAGCGATCACCACATCCCTTGATTCTCACTATCTAAGTTTCTTTATAGTGTTCAACTCTGCCATTATATATTAATATTGATATAAAAATGGCGAATTTTTAAGCGTAAAAAAGAATATAACAAAAGTGATTTCTATAAACTTTCCCTGGTTAACTCTGTAATCTCAATTATGGGTTGATGACTCGTTTTTTTTTGAAATAATCAAGACAGTATATATCTTGTCAAGAAAATGCTTGATATATAATTTTTTTTTCAGAACGAAAATGTTTTATCAACATTTATTCTCCATAATTTTTGAAATTTTTTAATTTTAATTTATAAAGAGTAAATTTGTTTAAAAATTGACTAAATTTATTGTACATATAATATTATTTTTTAAAATAACATTATCTCACATCTATGCACAAAATTAATGAGAATAATGCTACTCATATATATTTACACATATGTTGTCTTAAATTTCTTTAACTTGTTTTATAATTGCATAGTAATAGAAATTACGCAAATATGAAATAATATGTGTTTATAAAAAACAAAATCATTATTCTTTTGCCAAAGTCATCTCTCATTTTATCACAAAAAAAAAAAAAAAGTCATCTCTCATTTGTCATGTAAACACGAGACCAAAACAATTTGCGCAATTTATGTGTTTATCATTATTATTATATGTAGTGATGCTTATCTTACTGATCACGCGTAGCTCCATTCGAAGGCTTTGCTTGTCGCAGCCTTCCGAAAAACAAGGTTGAATAAAGCCAAGCCAATGCCCTTTTTCCTCTCTTCCTTTAACTAACCCCTAATTCTACCACTTTCTCACCTCACCAAACTCAACCAATTTGCCTGTTTCTCTTCTTCTCTTGTTCTCTTCTCTTCCCTAAGCAAACAAAACCAAGTAACCAAAGCCAGAAGAAGCTTTTGTCTGCTGAGAAGAGAATCCAAAAAATGATGTCTAGAGTTTCATGGGCGGCAGAAGAAGACAGAGAAGAACAAGACTCCAATGGCAACAACATCATCAGGGACGAACTGAGCTCTGTGTGTGCTTTTAAACCCATGTTTGAGGTGGATGAAGAATGGTACATGGCGAATAACGGCAACCAAAATAACCCAGCTGATATCAGTACTGTGAGGGACATGATCTTCTCTCCCAACTTTGCTGACCCAGATAACCTATTGCTTCACCCATTAGACTCCTCCTCACCCTCTTCTTCTCTTTTCACCAATCTCCACCACCTATCTCAGGTGCAGTTCTTTCTGCCTCCAAAACCCACCTTTTCTTCTCTTCTCAATACCAATATCCATAGCAACCCTTTGGAGCATGGCTTTAACAATGGTTATGAGGTGGGGTTTCTCGAGCCTCAACCGCAACCTAATTCCAACACTTCAAATGACCAGTTATTAAGCCTTCCTAATTTAAGCTCAGACCCCCATTTAGAAAGTATGCATATGGCACAAAGCAGTGTAGCCGGCTTTGCTGGTTTTCAGAATTACTTTGAGGAGAGTACTTCTGGAGAGGCTTTGGTTCTGAACAGGTCCGACCTACTGAGACCCCTTGAATCTTTGCCTCCATCAGGTGGTGCAGTAGTACAGCCAACTCTTTTTCAGAAGAGAGCAGCAGCAGCAGCACTTTGGAAAGACATGAAAGAGAAGAAGGGCAAGTGTGATCAACTACGTATACTTGGGGAAGGGAATAATAATGATAAGAAAAGAAAATTGAGTCATAGAGAATATGATCATGTTGAAGGTGGCAGTTTTGATGGGTCAGGAGGAATATTGAATTATGATTCGGATGATGAGATGACTGAGAGTAATAACATTAAGATGGAATTAGAGAATGAAAAGAATGGTGGAAACAGCTCACATGCCAATAACAGCAACATGATCAGTGGCGTAGAGGATCAGAAAGGGAAGATGAAAAAGAAGAAGGGAATGCCTGCTAAGAATTTGATGGCTGAACGCCGTCGAAGGAAGAAGCTCAATGATAGACTCTATATGCTGAGGTCCCTTGTTCCAAATATTAGCAAAGTAAAGACTTTCTTAACTAGCTATAATCCACTTCCATATCATAATGTTTGCAGGGAATAAAACATTTTATAAATCAAACACCAGCTTGGAGCGTAGGTTCAAGAAGTTTATATATATAGACCATACAATATATGACTCATAATTCATTAATAGCTAGATCTGTGAGTCAACATAACTAGCTAAGGACTGATTATGCTAGCTACTATATATTTATTAGAGGAAGCTAACATATATATAGCATGGCTTCAAAGCTTTTATAGTACTTACTGTGGTTTGTGCTGGATTCTATATATGACACGTTTGGTTTGAAAGATGGACAGGGCTTCAATCCTTGGGGATGCAATTGAGTATTTAAAGGAACTTCTGCAAAGGATCAATGACCTTCATAACGAATTGGAGTCAACTACACCTGCCGGCTCTTCACCGACAACTGCTTCAAGCTTCCATCCTATGTCACCCACTCTACATTCACTACCTACCCGTATGAAAGAAGAACTTTGCCCCAGCTCATTGCTAAGCCCAAATGGCCAACCTGCGAGGGTAATTTATATTGCTTGTCCAAATTCTGAAAGCTGTCCCTTTGCCTTATATATATATATACACTATACAATAAGTTATTAACTCAATTGATACTGCATCCTTAATTACTTTCTATTCCTATTTCTAGCTAGTTGTGGATATATATATATATGGACAACAATCATGTTTATCTGTGTGCTTTAATGTGGTGGTGTGAACTTCTGCTTGTTCTTGGGATGACATGAACCCCCGTGTATCTTGTTACCGAGTTTATATATTTATTACTCTTGGTTTAACACTAGCCTCACATCCCAATCATTCTATTTATTAGTATTATTTGATATAAACTTTCTTAATATTACAACCATGCTATTATTTGTTAAATTAATTTCACTACTATATATATATATATATATATATATATATAGGTTGAGGTTCGGGTGCGCGAAGGAAGAGGTGTAAATATCCACATGTTTTGTGGCCGCAAACCCGGTCTGTTGCTCTCAACCGTGAGGACTTTGGATAATCTTGGGTTAGACATACATCAAGGTGTGATCAGCTACTTCAATGGATTTGCTATGGATATTTTTCGAGCTGAGGTAAAATAATTTTTTATTCTGTTATCAATACCTAAACCACATGGAAACCAAACCATGCATGTGCATCCAGCCCTGTAGGTCAATTGATATATATATATATATATGTTCCTAATTCAAATCAGTTGAAACCTATTTATTAAAACTGAACCTTTGTATTTCGTTTCTCTGGTGCATGGTCTATACCTCCTTATAAGAGAGAGAGATATGGCAATCGGTTACATGCATGTGGAAATTCCTTAAAGTTCAATTTATTGCAACGAACCTGGTATATATGATGATATATATAAATATCATCTACCACTATGTATAACACATTCTATGTCCATTAACAGTAGGAGTGTTAATGCTAGTGTACTTTCTGCTTCTCAACAACATTCCTTAATCCTTGCTACGTATTTGTCATTAAGATTACAATTTCTGTGGAGATACCTAGCTATGAATTAAAAATCATGACAAAGTTTTTTGTTTATTTTTTATATTTTTCTCAAATGTAATTAAGGGCTAACCTTTCCTCTCTTTCAGCAATGCAAGGAAGGTCTGGATGTCCATCCGGAGCAAATTAAAGCAGCACTCCTGGATTCAGCTGGATTCCATAACTTGAGCTAGTGCTTAATTTTGGCAACAAACAAACTATTGGCTAGCTACCATTTCAAATAGTCAACTTAGCATTCTTTTTTTTTGTTGCTGTTGGTAAAAGTCAATTTAGTAATCTTAATCAGTTATAATGCTCACAACTCAAGTGTATACTATACTGGCTCTGTTAACTTCCGTTACCAATTAAACAGCACTACTTGCACTGTTTATATTCATGTTGAATCAAAAGTAGATGATGGTCATCTCCAATTAGTTTAGAGGAACATTCTGAATATGCATTTTGAGGTCAATCTTATTTATTCAATTAAATGTCCACATACAATTAGTAGGACAACGCAAATAAGCGACTGACTTTGCTCACCACAAATTTATTTTATCTTTCCGTTTAAAAAAAAAAAAAAGAAAAATTAAAGAATAAAAATATGAAGAGGGCAGGAGAGATGGGGTACCATGCATATGCAGTAAAAATTAAAAGGCTGTGCCAACAACAATCCCTACTAGACCCTACTTTCAATCCAAATAAATGATTAAATATATGGGCCAAAGCTTCCTAGACAGAAAGGACGGAAGCCTGTAAATAGTGAGGTCCACAACGTGCTCGTATAGTGTAAGTTCTTTTTTGGCTGAAAGGTACTTATATTTTTTTTGGTTTTATAAGCATAAAATGAACCTTTATTACTCTTCACTAATTGATGTATGTTTGGTTTAAATTGTTTTTAAAGCCAACTGGCGTTTAGAAATCCATTTGCACAAAGCTTCAAATTTGAGCTTTGGAAAAACTCAAAGATTTGTGTCGGGACGTGAAAAGACAGCATTAGGGTTGAAAACAATCTAAATCAACCATACTTTTAGTAATTACTTAAAGAAAATATTACTCCCCCCAGTTTTTCCATAATAAAAAGGTTTAATTACTCGACATGTCCTCAAATTATTTAAAAAAATTTAAATAGATTTCCGAACTAAAATTTTTTATAATTGGGTCCCTGAACTTTTAAATATTTTGTAATTGGATTCCTATATTTTAAATGTTTATAATCGGGTCCCTGAACTTGTAAATAATTTGTAATTAGGTCCATGGGATAGGGAACATTTTTAAAATCTTTGCTATTGTGAGTGATCTAGTAGTTCTATTAACCTTCAAGATAGACAAATTTTGGAAGGAGATTATAGGGTGGTCTTTTTATAAGGTCGTTTTTGCTACTCCAGGGACTTAATTACAAATTATTTACAAATTTAGGCCTGATTACAAACGTTTAAAGTGTAGGGATCCAATTATAAAGTATTTAGAAGTTCGGACACCCAATTATAAATTTTTTTAGTTTGAGAACCTATTTAAAAATTCTCAAATAATTTGGAACATGCAAAGTAATTAAACCTAATAAAAATAATAATTTTCGAGCCCGGAAAAACTCATTTTCAAAACAGGATATGTCATTTAAGATATTGAATATTAAGAATGAAAGAAGTAAATATTTTAAAAATTTTAAGATATTGAATATTTATATTTTTTTTAAATAAAATTATTTTTTGTTCCTTAACATATTCTTTTAAAGCACAGCCATGTTGACAAAACATTTCACGTTAAATTGCTGATTTGGTCCATCATTTGTTTTAATTTATTCAAATTGATCTCTATATTTTAACAGTGTTCAAGTTGATCTCTTACTCGCCAAACGTTGATCATTTTGGTCATTTCCATTAAATTTCACTGTTAAATTCTGACTAAATTACTCTTTTGGTCCCTTATTTATTTTAACTTGATTCATAAATTTTATTCAACTTGATTCTTCATTTATTTTAATTTATTTAACTTGGTTCATAAATTTTATTCAACTTGATTCCTCATTTATTTTAATTTATTTAACCTAACGATAAAACTTAACTAAACAAATAAAATTGCTTAACGGTCGATAAATAAAAAACCAACTTGAACATTTTTAAAATAAAAGAATTAATTTGAATAAATTAAAAGAAACAAAAGAAAGTAATTTAGCCAACCTTTTAAAAAACAGAGACTAATACATACATATCCCTCAAATATGGTGCGTTCTTGGAAGGAAGCTTTATCACGTAACCACTCACAAATATCCCAGGGAGGAAAGGACCACACCACAACTTATAGTGCCATGGCTTTACCACAATTAACGACGAATACATTTCACCACGAAAGTTCAAATCTTCCATCAATATTTTCATACCCAAAGTGTCCACTTCTGCCTCTCATGATATGACTACAATTCCAATCTTAACCGCTCACGCGGAAACCCTGTGACCATATGATATGCCGGGGTAATGACCTCACTCGCCAGCTACAATTGTTAATAATAAGATGCACAAAGGGTTTACTTTTAAAATGAGATAAAGGGCAACATTTAATTATACATGTTGCTAAATGCAAATTGATATCCACAATAATTTCCATCTAAGTTGTCCATACTAGCACAAATTACAATTAAAATAAGAAAAGATAAACCGCCCTTGTATATGAACTTTAATTACTTACATAAATACTAATGGGTTGGGGTTCTAAGGTTGGTGGGAGAGTAACTATACACAATGTAGGAAATGGGATTGTTGAAAAATGCAAGGCCGATATGAACCCATATCATCTCGCTCATGACACAATTACATACTATACTACGAGTGTATAACTAGGGAAAGCATATATACTACTAATTCCACGACACTGTCCAAAAGTGGATGGTTACTCATTCATGCCACATTCATATTCTGATTCCAAAAACAAAACATTCACTTGATAAGCAGTCAGATTCAGAATTAGAATTTTCTTCTTCAGGTCATTTTCTGCAACTGGATGGTTTTATGACAGTCCCCTCTTACTTTCCACTCCACTCCTAAATCTGGATCAAAACAAAAAAACGTTAGACCGTGAGATTCTTCTAGGAAACTAGATTCAAAATTCATACAATATATGGCAACAACATTAAACGGACAATATCATCTGCATAGCTAATACTATTGAATCAGGTCTTTAACTGGAACTGGAGAGAGTGAAGTTACCTGGAAGATATGGAGATAAAACCTACAAATTATCAGGTGTCAGAAGCCGGATGCTGGAGCTGACATTTAATTTCTGGTGCATCTGCTGCACCTTCGCTAGCTGACTGATTCTCTTCATTTTTGGAACTTAGGGTACCCGGGCTCATTTTCTGAATCTCCTCTTTAGGGTAGATATACATTTTGCAGACCATGGCACAAAACTCCCTAAATTAAATATAGAATTATGCAAATGATGTTGCATTCTCAAGAAAAAGTATAACTCAATATAACAGGCTAATCAAAGATGTATAATTATATAGAGATCCTTACGGCCATGGATCATCGCCAACAAGCATCATGTCACCCTCATTATCAGTGTAGACAATAAGCCAATCCTTTTTTGGAGAAATTAATTCACCTCCAAATTCAAACAGCTGATCCAATTCAGCAATTAATTCATCATAGTCACTGAACTTTGTAAGATCTACAGACCTACCAAGCGCAATCCCCTTCTTGTGAACCTGAAATAAACAGCATTTGATTAATTTTCCCTGCAAAGTTCTAGCAGTTATTTTTTTTTAGAAAGAAATCAATCAGCCAATAAAGGGACTTACTTTAGTGCAACTCCTAGCAGAACTACTATGTGGTTTAATTTGAACATCTTTCAGATGCGACTGTTTAGTTTGTAAAAGCTTCTGCTGGTCATCAGCTACAACTAGACCATCTGCCTGTTTAGAGCCCCTCGAATGGTCAGACTTCTGATCATTTGCAAAAGTATGATGTTGGTGTGATGGAAGATTCATGTGACCAACCGGCGGCTCACTGGCAACATTTCTTTGTGATATAGAAGGATCTTGCGCAATGGGGCTACTGAGAAGTGAGAAGCCAAATAGCTTACAGTTGCCATCTTTTGGTTTTGCAACTTCACAAGTGTTGGCTGATATTGATTTTGGCAAAAGTTCTCTTGAACGGGGACTCTCATATTGAGTTGGGGGTGGGGGTGGCATCAAGTTTCCATGTGGATGCTCAACTTTATGACCATGAAGCACAGGGTATTCACCAAATGCACTATACCTCAAATTCCCTCGAACTTGATAAGTTGTATCACCACCCTGTGCAGAACCTTTTGTATTAGAGTTCCCGAGGTTGAGTGATAGACTAGAGGGCGTCACAGACCATGGACTAAGCACATTAAGTTTGCCTTCACGATCCAACAAATGTTTCCTAGCAGGGTTAGTTACAGGGCCAGTTTGATCAACCAAGGATGGATGCGAAGAAGGATCCCCATTGGTCCCAAAGCCTGATAGAAGATCTGAATATGTTGGCTCATGCCTCCCCATTGACATCCAGTTCTCTGATCCATACCTTCTTGAAGTAGCAACAACATCAATCTTTTCATCATCTACGGCAGGTGGCCACACGACAGACTTCTCACCAGTATCAGACTCATTGCTTTCAACAAAATTGCCTCTCAAGGTCGAGAATTCTTGACCTTGCAAGACCCTTGGATACCCACTTGCTGGCAAAGGGTCCATGCTCACTTTAGACGATGCTGTTAATCACCAAAAACATATCAGGCTTCACATATCCACAAATGTCTAGCAAACTTGGAATTCTTAAAAACATCAAACATCCAGAGCAACTTAACCATACCTTCTCGAGTAAGAACAGATGAATCTGGGGATGATGGAACCACATTAGGCCGAGGCCTTTTAGGCCTGGGCATTGAAAGATGATTTAGAGCTGGAGGAGCAAGAGCAGGCTCTATTTTCCAAGGGGAAACTCTATCAGGACGAGGTATGTTGGATGTTTCATCCCATCTCACCTGGATTGTGACACATCACACATTAGGAAATCCATTATAACATTCCTAACTACTAACAGTCATACAGTGTCACAAACTAAGATACAACCTTGAGACTTCTCCATTTGGAATCTGGCCACCTTTTGGGGTCAGTATCTTCAATTCCAACAATGGTACCAGTAAACCTACAAATTTAACATGCCAGATCAAGAGATTTCTTCCATTCAAATTGTATGTCTAATAATAATACAATACCGCCAGATAACATAACCAAGAAGATTGGGAAAAAGGAAAGAAAAAATCAGCACATACGATTACACGTTAGTCAGAGAAAGACGACATGAACCATTCATACCTTTGCTCAGGAGCCTCTTCACCTTCAAACCTCATTTTGAACCGCATCCCTATGGTATAATTAATCTTGAGAGACTCCATGTATTGATCACATGGAACAATGAATTCAGCTGGACTGGTCCTGCAGAACAATATTGACAGAATTGCTATAAATCCTGCAGTGGGACTCAATCAGAAAAGAGCACATGTGCTGAGGCCACCCACCCACACACACAGAAACACACTTCTATCACTACAACAGGATGCTAGGTTGTAAGGGTGAAATTACCAAAATAACGGGTTCAAGGGACATAGTTTCATGAAAAAAGATACAAACCTAGGCTTGTAATAAACAGTGAACATGGTCCCAGTGGAGAAAGCATGCCAAGCAGTTGCAATGACACCAAGATGCATGCTGTGGCTTGATATAACCGACGATGGAACGTTACCCTGCTGTCTCATTGCACGCCTGACACCAACTCGTAGTTCTCCATTCTCACCTCTGGAAGTTCTGAAGTTAGTCCCATTATACCATATAGAACAGCAAGTGTAACAAACCAGTGGAATCTAAAACCTTATTCACAAAATAATAAACCTTAGAAATATGAATGCATCCCCAGCAACCAGCCTCTTGGAGCTGACAAAAACACTCCAACCACTTTGCAGCAAGTGCCTGCGCGGTTGACCTGGAATTTACTGGACTCATCAGTCACAGACATAACATTAACTACTATGTATGATGCAAATGACGACATACATCAAGTTAAAGTTAGAAATTACCACGAAAGATATGCCTGAATCGCCACTCATTCCCATGCAAGTCCTTGGTCACCAATTCCTGAGTAGGTGGCTGCTTTGACATGTCCTGTTAACAAACAAGGAACAAAGGAGGGCACCTCCAACTTGAGCTTCGAAAAACCATTAAATTAAGCACAGGAAAGAGGGAAAGTAAAAAAAAAAAAAAGAAACAAACCAAAGGAGGAAGGCACTCATCGGCATGTCGTCTGAGCACGGAAAACCCTCCATGTGTACTAGTATCAGAGGCAGTAAGGGTTTTACAGAAGGAATGCACATGAAAGCGTGGCAGCGGCGCGGGCGGAGGCTCTTTTTCCACTGCATTCTCATCTCGCTATATGATTGTGGTCCAGATCCCAAAACCAAGAATAAGAACCGTGATATGTTGTTGCTTAATTACGGGAAGCAAAGCAGGTGGAAAGAAAGAAGAAATGGAAAACACTTACATTTAGCTCCGGAACTAAAGTGACCTGAGCAAAGACCTCATCGGTGTCAGGCTCCGCCTGAAATAGTAATTAATTAATTAATTAATTGTTAGTGTCCATAAAGAAAGAATATGGTTGTTGGTTGAAAAAGGTAGGAATTTATGGAGGAAGAGAAAACCTTGAGCATAACGTTGATGACCCGACAAAGGATCTTGGAGCCGAGATTGTAGACCGGCATATGCTGGTCCGCTACCTGATTGGTTGAAGCCTCCACCTAATGTTATGTTGTTATTACCAACACAAACATTATACACCGCTCACAAAGAAAGAAGGAAGGAAGGAAACCAAATTGGAAAAAAATTCATTTCATTACAGAAATAAGAACCGAACCTGCTCGATATGTCCCTGAGGAAAATAGAACACGCGCTCTCCTTCTCGTGGCACCGTCACAAGGGGACCCGCACACGCATGCCATAGCTCCCTGTATAGTGCAACCTCTGCATCTGTCAAACCAAAACGAATCACTCCACAAATTCTGACAAGGAAATTGAAGAAGAAACTGAGTTGGCTGGCTCTAGTTACCTCTCGCAGGTGATGAAGAAGGACCATTTTGTCCCTCTCCGCCGTTATTGTGGTTGTTGATTTCCCCTTTTCCCTTCATTGATACCTCTGATGATGCCATTTCTTCTTCTTTTTCTCGCAGATCTCTCATCTCACATCGAAGAACTGCAAAACCCTCTCTTCTATTCTTTCTTCTCTGCTTTCTCTAGAATCCACCACACAAACAAAACGCAACCCAATTCTCAAAGCTCAAAGCTCAAAGCAAGCACCAATTCCCCAACCCTCTCTCCCTCTCTTGAGTCTTGTTGGCTTCAATTCCTTGACCCTTTCAACTACTTTCTCTCTCTATCTCTATCTCTTTCTGAGAAATGGTTGGAGCAGCAGAAACAGAAGGACTGTCGGAGATGGGTAGACTTAACTAGGGGAGGGTGCTATCATTTCAACCGCAGTCAATTCTTAACCAGTCTCACCAACCGGATATTACCGGTCCTCTCGCCCTTTCTTACCGGATACAATCGGTCAACCTACTACTCTTATAATACCCATTATGCCATTGGCCAGCAGGCAGGGGAATGGGGAACGCAACAAACAAACAAACAAACAACACCATCACGTTCTTCATAAATAAAGGCGGCTCCTCGGACAGAACGAAACCACAAACGCCGTTAACGCTGTTCTCTATTCCCCATGGATTGGAATTTGGATGGAGCATCCAACGCCGTCTGTCCTGACGGATGCGGGAAAGTTGTTCTGTTTTTATTGGAAAAATGGTCTTGTCCTGCTATTAACGGGCAGCGATATATGCGACTGCCATGGGGGCATGGGTCCGCTATTGCGTGCATACTATACACGGTACTACGTTTTTTTCTTCCATAATTTATGTAATGATAAGGTAAATATTATAACTCATGCTTAATGGAACTCACTAAAGAATTACAAAATAAATTTATATTAAAAATTATATTTCCAATTATAAATTATTATTCTTGAACACCAATTACCGAAAGGGTCACATTAACCAATCAAACAACTTTTTTTCATTTTTTAATATATTAAATATATTATTTTTTAATATAATTTTTTTATGTTTGATTAGTTAATTAGTATCCAAAGTTAACTTATCCGTTGCCGAAATTCAGTAAATAATTAGAGTTCTAGTTATCAAATGCCCTTAAGATATTAGCTAAGTAATTCAATAAAAATAAGTTTTCATTATAAAATCATTATATTTCTTGAAATATTGAATATATCACTTTGGGTTCGGTTTCTCTACATTCACGCAGCCATCTTAGTATTTGTTTGTTTTAGATTCTCTACCATAGAATCACATTTCAAAATCACATTGATCAAAAACTCTTCTCACATAGTTTTTGAAAAAAATGCATCGGGGCTCTTTTTTATGTTTGCATTAAAATTAATCTCAACCAAGCAGACTCTTAATCTCATGCAGTCATTTTTGCATTAACATATTTGCTATAGAAAAAAATAAATTTAAGGTCAATATCTCATGTAATCATTTTTTTACCGCAAAAAATTCATTTTCCATTAGCTCTTAATGAAAATTCTTTTTTTATTTTTTAACCAATTCCTTGAAGTCACGAGTCAACATTCTCCAATAATTAATTCCTATTTTTTTTTTTTAAAATAAAAGTCCATTTTGGTCCCTCACAAAAAAACGTGGGGTCAGTTTTAGTCCCTAAGAAAAATTAAGTAACCAAATAGTCCCTCATAATGATATAATCGGAGTACGTTAGTCCCTCTGTTTAATTTCATTAGTGGAAGGCCGTTTGGTTGCTTAGATGGACCGTTAGTGAGGTTCCTAATATCCACTGTATAATTTGGTTACAAAAAACAAAATAGACACCAAAATGCCATTGTTTTGATCACAAGGATCCAAAAATTTTAACACCACTATTTACCAGACGAGGTAGCTTAGGTTTTCTTCTTTCCCTCTTTTTAACCTAAACTCCATTGTTGATTTCTGCCATTTTTAAGCTGTTGCACAACGAATAAGATCATTTGGGTTATTTTCGACTCCATAGCCAGTATGCACCAAACCAGTATGCATATGTAGTATGCACCAAACCATTATGCGGAATCTAGCATGTACCAAAGCAAAAACCAAGATGCGTATGCAATATCCACCAAGCAAAATGTATAGGTAGTATGCACCAAGCAGTATGCGGTGAATGCATATGCAACTGGTGCACCCAAATCGATCCCTGCCTTTTTTTCCAATGAACCAAATTAGTCCTCCACAGATTTGGGGCACAATTTGGGGCTTTTTTGTTGCTTAAGGGACAAAATTATTTTTTGGCTCCCTATGTTGAAAATGGGATTGTTTTGGTGTCTCTTTTCCTTTTTTTTAAATAAATTACGTAGTGAAAGCAACCTAACAGACTTACTTCCACTGATGGAATTAGAGGAAGGGACTAACGTATCCCAATTATGTCGTTGTGAGATACTATTTAATTAATTAATTTTTTTAAGAAATAAAACTGACCTCACATTTTTTGTGAGGGATCAAAATGACTTTTAAAAAAAAGGTTACAAACGATAAGAATTTGGATGTCATCTAGGCGGAAGGACACCACACAAACAGTGGTTGTCGCCCCATTTGCGTCTTTGCCATCTTCCTCTTATCTCGTCACCAACCAAGTATTGCCCCTGCATTTACGCATATTATCAATATTGATATCGAAGCTGCTTTTTCATCTATGATCTACTTTTTTATTTCTTTCTTTTTTACATTAACGAGTGAACTTCCTTAATAGAAAAATAAATTAAATTACAAGTAAAACTATTAAAATTGAATTATTGGTAAATTTTTAGTTGATAAATTTTACAACTCAATATTTATTTAAGGGAAAGTAAAGATAAACAATAGTTAGACCAACAAAGGGTTTCCCTCTTCTAGGCTTTTAGCACAATTTATCTCTCTCACATGACCTCCTATCATGTAAGCCATCCATGTATTGCCGCATAATACGTTTGCTATTAATTTTTTAACTTTGTGCTCAGTTAAAAAAAAGTCCTTCTTCAAATACCAATTCCAGAGTTACGTTTACAAAAAGTCCTTCTTAAAATACTAATTCCAGAGGATTCAAACAAATGCCAATTTCTAGAGACTTTAACATAAATATATATGCCGTTAACCAAATATATTACATATATGCCTTTAACATAAATATTAGACTTTTTAGTTTTTCCTCGTATCTTCTATATTTATAATTAAGTTTCGCAGTACTTCAACAATTAATAATCAATATTTGATCATGCGGTTTGTGTAATTAAAATAAAAATTATGAGTAAAGCGTACCAAGGCCCATACAAAAATAACGTTATCTTAATATTATAAGTGAATTTCGTAAATAACTTCTAACCACTGATTGAAAATAAATACTGTACTAAAACTCTTACAAAAAAAAAGTATCGAATAAACTTGTTTTTTCCCTATATTTATAACTCTTTTTTATTATGTTCGACCATGTAATGTAACTCATATTATAATCATTATTTGCATAAAAAGTATATTTATTTGACGCCTGTATTATCATTAATTTAACTCACTTATACATTCAGTCATAAGACATTTATTATTTTTATAAAAATACTTTAACCATCTTTTTTAAAAATTAAAAATGACATTCTATAGTATGGACTATCGTGCTGAGGGATAGAACTCAGAAAGTCGTTTAATATACTTTAATTTATTTATCGTTCAAACCAGAAGGCTCCAGGTAATAGGTCAACCTTTTAAAATTGCATTTGATTTAGGGATAGAAATCTGTTATCTCAAAAACGGTGTCTTGATGTCCCCTATCAATTAAATATTAGGAATGAGTATAAAAATTAATGAATTGTTATTTTATTTTTTTAAGTGTCAAATTATTATTGGTGGGGGACAGAGAATGTGACAAGAAATTAAAATAGAAGATCTTCATCCTTGATTTAGTAACTTCTTCCGATACCTTGCTTATACCTTATTTAATTTGAATCAAGAAACACGTAGCTCTTCCAGAAAGAAAATAGAAGAATTACAAAATAAATGACTCAAACTTTTAGTTCTGATTTAATAATTTTTTATTTCTTTTATATATTTTGTTATTACTTTGTATTAATATGTTGTACATGTCTTGTAATTTTGATAAAATTATATATAATTCATATGAATTTTAATTTCATATATTTAGTTAGTAGCTAGGAACTTCCTAAATTTTTTTGTCAAGATGCGTATTACATGTAACAATATACTTGTTAGCAAAAAATTGACATTTTTAATACTAAAGTTTGTCATATAGATACAAATACGTAGAAATATAGTATGCAACTCGTTCTAGAAGATTACTCTATATTTGAGCATAATATATCTGTCTGGTGTGATAATTCTAGTGCTATTTGCTTAACCAAGAATCCCATACAACATTCTAAGGCTAAGCACATAGAAATCAAACATCACTTCATAAAAGATTATGTTCAAAAAGGTGTATTTGATGTTAAGTTTGTTAAAACTGAAAATCAATGGACTGATATCTTTATAAACCTTTAGCTGAAGATAGGTTTAAGTTTATAAGAGACAATTTGAATATACATTGCTTTGCTGAATAACCTGTCTGATGAGTGTTTATGATACCCGTCTATGTTTAATCGTTTGATCTTATGAGTCATTCGCTCTTCTTTTAAAATTCTTTTTAAAATGGCTATTTTATTTTCTTTTAAGTGTCATTTCATTATCTGAGGCAAAATGTGTACGTGGATGTTTCTGTCTTATTTTAAATCTGAACTATTTTTTTTTTCTTTTAAAATCTCCATCCGTATGTTTTTCAAAATCACCTTCTTTATTTCACTCTCATTTCGTCTTTTTCCCTCTTCACTCACTCTCTGACTCTCAATCTTCTCTAACCCTAACTTCACTGAAATGGCACCCCCAAAGCAACTCTCTGCTGATGCCATTGCTAAGCGTTACAACCTTGATGTTGAAGCTGTTCACAAAATCATCCTAGGGAAACTTATTGACCTTTCGGCTCTAAGTCGGTCAGGTTTAGATGTGCTTGAAGAGCTCAACTACTCCAACTGGACTCCTTTCTTCGACTTGAAGGAGCCTGTGCACTCCAAGTTGGACACTGACTTCTGGACCAACGCCGTCGTTCTTCATTCTCCAAGTGACTTTCCCACAGAGATTCAAGCTCGCATTTCCAACCAACGCTTCTCCTTCTCCCTCAACACTCTGGAACTGGTAACTGGATGCCCTAGACATGGTGCTGGTTATACAGACAACTGGGTAGATTCAGTAAGCCAGAGCGACATCAACATCGCCCTTTTTGGTAACCCTAACCCTACAAATCTCAAATCGAGTAACCTTGTTCCCAAATGCTGCTTCTTGCTCAAGCTTTTGCAAGAATGTGTGCTACCTAGGAAGGGCTCAAGAGACTACATCTCTAAGATGGATTTGTTTGCCCTCTTTCATCTCATTCACAAAATCAAGGTAGACATCAATGACCTCATTTTCAAACATTTCGTGTTACTTTTTTTTTTTATTATGACAAAAGGGGGAGAAAGTTAAATGCATGTTTATCTTTAAATATGATGTTTTTTTTTCTTTTCTCTCTGTCTATATTCTATTGCTTTTGATAATGTCAAAAGGGGGAGAAAATACTAAGATAAGACTAAGATAAAAAGTTAAATGCTTATCTGTCTGAATATGTTATAATTATGGAACAATGTTTTAATCTGACTAATCATGTACATGACTGATTTATGTGAATTTTCTTAAGTTCATTAAATCATTTAACATGTTTTGTCATCATCAAAAAGGGGGAGATTGTTGAGTCTCCAAATGTCTGATGTGCATTTACCTTAGTTTTGATGAGATAAAAACAGTTATTCAATGATTTAATTGAACCCGTCTACTTAGTGTGCAGATTATAACATTAAGCGTATATAGCTTAAGTTCACACGTCTGAACTAGCTAAGGTTCACTCGTCTGAACTAAGAAAAGTTAACTCGTCTAATGAAGTCTTCAACCGTCTGATCAAAGGAAGACTCACCCGTCTAAAAGACTTTGCAACTGACGTCATCTCTTTGTTAAAGAGGCAACCCGTCTAATGAAGCTACTCATCCGTCTAGTGACCAACGTTGAAAAATACATTGGATGAAAGTTGTCTCGACTCTGATAAGGAACTTCAACAAAGTGCTTTGCCTGAACACAACTGCATCTTACACCAAAAGGGAAAGTCTTCCCTCTGCAAACAAAAAGCACGTATACAGACCTGCTGAGACCAAAGGTATATCAGAAGTCTGTATCACTCTGATAAAAGAGAATAAGCGAAGTTCCCTATGCTTTAATGGCTGATCAGAACGACTCTATTGCATTTATTGAAGATCTGCAAGAAGCCAAGACTTCAGACTTTGTGTTCAACGGCTTTAAAATTTTGAAGCCTATTTAATGAAGAAGACTTTGAAGATTCCAGTAGACAAGAGAACGATCATAGCAATCAAGAGCAATTACTCTGTGCATTTATATCTTCATTCTTTCATTATTTATTCTTCAATCATTTGAAGTTAGTTCGCAGTCTTTTAGAACTTCACTTTAATACACTCGTCTGAGTGCTTGTGAAAGACTTGCAAAGTATAATCTTTTTACAACTTCTCTCAAACAAACCCGTCTGAGCCTGAAGAGGCTAAGTGTGCAAATAATACTTGTCTGGAGCCTGGAGAGGCTAGGTGTGAAAACAATATTCGTCTGGAGCCTGGAGAGGCTAGGTGTGAAAACAATACTCGTCTGGAGCCTGAAGAGGCTAGGTGTGAAAATAATACTTGTCTGTCCTGTACCTAAATCAGTTATAGTGAGAAAACTTGGTGCTGCCAAAGACTGGACGTAGCCTCATTGTTAAGGGGTGAACCAGGGTAAAACCTGCTGAGTGATCTCTCTTTCCCTTAAATCTTTAGTTTGATTATTTGTCTTAACTATCATCTAACTAAAGGGGTTTATAATTGTGTTTATCAAAACTTTTCTTATCTTGCATGATTGTGTGTTTTCTGTGAAAACCTTCAGACGAGTTATCAGTCTGATTGACCTGTCTGTATTTACTCGTCTATTACAACCCGTCTGTGCTTGCGAAAAAGTTTCTATATTTCGCATAAATTTGTCAAACACCATTCAACCCCCTTCTAGTGTTTGCATCTGTCTATTCCAATTGTGTCATACGAGCATTGCCTAGCTTGGAATAAATTATCAAAGTAATCTTTGGCCGCGTCACACAGTTGCACTTAGCTATGAACCTCCACATTATCAACACCACACAAGTTCTCGGTATGATTGATCTTCCTTCTAACTGATGCAGATGCATGAAAGAATTTAGTATTTAGATCTCCATCTATAAGCCAAAGGACGTTAGCTCTTTGCCTCCAGAACTTCTCCTCCTGAACTAAAAGACTCGTTAGGTGCTCCTTCTTGGAGTTAAACAAAGCAACTCCTTCTGCATCCCTACGGTCTCGAAGCTCCTTCAAGTGTTTTTTGCATTCCTTAATCTCATCTTTATAGTTTGACTTCAGCTTGCGGCCCTAGGCACAAAGATCTTCGGTGCATGCGCGCTTCATGACAATATCTTCACCCATATGATTTTCCCAACACCCCTTGACCACGTCTACCAAGTTTGGCTGAGCCAAGCGTTTTTAAATCTGAAACTTCTATTAAAATCACGTCTGGATGATTCCAAGAGGCTTAGCAAAATAGGATTGTGATCTGAGTTAGGAGCTATTAAGTTGTATAACCTTGCATGGGGATAAAGCTCCAACCAACTCTCGGTTGCCATAGCTCGATCTAGCCTTTCTTCAACTTGTCAGCTATAATTAGCACCTTAGTCATTTGGGACTATTACTGCATTATTTACTAACTAATATTTATTTTATTATAACTACACCAAGAAAGATATAATAGCTCATGTTATGTGCTCTCTATTTTAATTCATTGGGCTTGAAATTTGGTAAGTATATAAGTTAGTATTTAGTATGAGGCATATTTTAATGTTTCAGGAAAGTGGGTGACAATAAATGTTTCTCATGTTAGAGATGTGGATATAATTTTTCTTGTGAAATATTATTACATGCATAACTAAATTAAATTTTATGGGTTTTTTTTTTTGCTAATTGAATTTGTAATTGATTTTTATATGTCTATATTTATTTTGACAAATACTTATCATTTTCTCATTACAATTTTATATTTAAAAGCTCCTAAAATGGAGAAACTATATAAACTTATTTAATTATACTGCTATAATTACAAACAAAAAAAATTAATCCTGTGAATATAAAAAGTTGTAATAAATGATAGTATATATGATAACTGTACTAAACAACTGCTTGTCTCATATATACTCATAATTATAAATCACAAATATTTTTAATTTTTGTATTCATCAAGGTATCTTTCAATCGATAGCCGAGAATTAATCCTTTTTGAGGAATATCTATCTACCACCTATGTTGGACCTTGTTAGTAAATCATAAATAATTTGCAAACCGTAAAAAGTAAAAAGAAAAATAAACTATAGTGCAAATGCACTTTGAATGACATTAACATTTCGTTCGGTACAAAGTAAAAGGAGAAGAGAGAAAGCAGGAAGCCAGAGAAAGAAAAGAATTGGAGACTTTCTATCGTTTGATATAGAGGAGAAAGAGAGAGTAGAGAAAGAAAAAGTGGCGGAACCTGTCATTTTTTGTTTCTCTCGGTGTATGAGAAGAAAGAGGGAAGAAAGAAGGAAGATAGATGTTCATTTCCGTCTATATTCCTAAAAAATAACATTTCTTTCTCTTCTCTTTATTTTAGGGATATTTTTTTTCTTTTAAAAATAATATCATCCTCTTTTCTCTCTTTTTACTCAACCAAACAAAAAGGAGAAAGGAGAATACATCTATTTCTCTTATCTCTTTTTCTCTTTCTCTCATATCAAATAATATAAAAATCTACTTTGGTATAGTTTCAAGTGTATAATTATAATAAGGAAATAATAATTATTTGACAAAAAATAGACATATAAAAGTTAATTACGAATTCACCTCGAAAAATGTGAAACTAGTAAAACTTATTTTAATTATATATGTAATGATACTTCCAGCATATTTGGGAAAGATAAATTTTTCTCATTTCAGTTGTTTTTTGGCTAAAAAGTTGTTTCATACATAATCTATCATGTTTGACAATTAGCTTAAATTTATAAAAAAACTTTTTTGGGGGAAAAAAGGAAAAAAGTTATTTTATGTCATCTAATTTATTTTAGCTTAAGATTGTTATGATTTGATTATTTATTATTCTCAAAACTCTCTTCCCTATTTACCCCTACAAAACTAACTTCCAAATAAATATTATTAAATTATACAAATAACTTCATACCCTTTTTTGTAATTTACTATGTAAAAAGCGATTTTTTTAGACCATCCAAACGAAAAAGATTATCTTGAAATCGCTTTTCAGCAAACAAACCCAAACAAAAATAGATTCTGATTATAATCGATTATCACAATAATCGATTATTTATAAATCGATTATCAGCATAATCTTTTTTTCTATCTTTCCCAAACACACCCTTCATATGCAGAATTAAACTCAAAATTTGATCTATTTAAATGGACCTTTTATGAGATTGGTTTAGGGGAAGTGTTTTTTTTTTGATTAAAAAATATATTCTAAGACTCATTCAAAGATATATTAAAAAATTATAACATCATTTTTTTTTGTTTTTCATGATATCTTCACGCGCAACTGCGAAAACTAATCCCACAAGGTACTGAATGTCATTGAAGGGCTGACCCCTCTCCCATTCAGGTTTTCTTCATACACAAGAGTCAAAGATCGAATATCTAATCACTTGTTTAAGGAATCCGAACCCGTTATCACTTAAATCAATCACATATTGATATAACATATATATTATAAATTATGTAACACTCAAATGGTTTTAACTTCATCAACGACACAAGTAATAATTGTAATATGATATAAGCAGCAAGCGAGATCGATGTAAGTTTTGAAAAACACTGGATGTCAATTATACTTGGGCTAAATCTAAGGACAATATAATTTTTCCAAAAAATAAAAAATACATAAATAAATTATAATAATTAATAAAACAAAACACAAGTATGATTTAGTTTTTAACCTGAAATTTATACGATGAAGCTTTATTTATAGTGTAATAGTTAAAATTTCATTAAATTTGACCACATCATGAAATGTTCAAATAGAAATCAACATTACGTAGATCCGAGTGGAATTGGATTCGAATCCCTAAAACAAAATTTCGGATTCGAACCTTATGGATGAAAAAAAATATGATTGCGAGAGGAGATCCACTAAAAATGATCAGCTAGGTTTCTCAACGGAAATTAATCATCAACGAAACCGATTGATATTTTGAATCTATAATATGATACCCAAAAAAATGGACAAATAAACATTAATTTTTAAGTTAAAAAAATATATGATAATACCTCTTGACGTAAAAATACCTCACAAAAAAACAAGTATACTACAAAACAGTACAACAACAAACCATGTCTTCTTAGGGGATGTCACCTATTTAGATAATTACACTTAATCTAAGTGTGGGCCCAATCTGGCTGTGCCTCATCTCTCATCAGCAATAGCAATTTCGACAATCCCCTAACCCCTCCCTCTTTGACGGAAATGGATTTGGTGTAATAACTGCGTAACGTATTTATAGTAGAATAATAAATAATGTATAAAATAGATTTTGTAAAGGTATAATATAAATCGTTTGATTTTAAATCAATAGTTGAAATTGTTTAATACACATAAATATGTAATTTTATTAATACAAAAAATCCGGATCCCACTCTGACCCCTAACCTACAGACCAAACCTTCCCTACATTAATCTCATTTATTTATTTTATCTCCCCTTTTTCCTTTTTGAATTTTAGGTTGGCTTGCTACCTCTTACTAACGACAGGCGACACCTTACTGCTTCTATAGATATATATATGTGAAATATATAATATAATAATCCCATGGCTTATTAGGTACACAACTGTTGCTATTCCTTTACCGTGGAAAATGTGAACACGTTACGTACTTATGTGAATTATAACTATTTCTAAATAATAATGATTAGCCTTAATAAGTTTGACTTTTAAATTCATTTTATCTTCTTTTACTTTAAAATTGAAGAAAATTAATATTCTAATAGCCTATTTGGTGCTGTCATAAAAGCTTTAGAAGCACGTCGAGCATAATCCACTCTGAAAGCTATACTTTGAAGCCTCCATAATTTAGACAATAATATTTATCAAATTGCCACTCCTCTCGCAATAATGCTCTAACATGATAATTACATGGCAGAAACAAAGATGCACTATGTTAAGTATAAACTGTCTTATACTGAAACTATATTAAAGAACCTAATATGTGAAACAAAAAAGAGAAAACAACATGAAGAGACTATTGAGTGTTGTTATAAGATTGAATAACATAATTTTAGTAAAACTAATGAATTGATAAAACCTAGAGCCGTATTTCTCTCTCAACCTTCCCTCTATTCCTCTCTTCCTTCTTCTTCATTCATCAGAGGGGGTGGTTTTAGGTCATTTTTTGGCCTGAAATCACTCATCTATATCGCTTTTCTCTCCTTTTATCTAAATAAATGATTTTTTTTCACATAGATCTGGTTTTTCTTTCATGTTTTTCAGTGATTTCGTCGTCTGAATGCGGCGTTGTTTTGTTCGTCGTCTTGGTACGGCATTGTTTGGTTTTCCGTCTTGTTGCGGTATTCGTTAGGTTCAGAGTGACAGATCAGCTTCAATCCATTACAGATTCAATCAAGATTTGTGCGTCAACGTTACAGATCCGGAGACATGGATATTCTGATCACTTTGATTTTGTCACATTTGTAGGCATTTTATCGTTTTATGCTATTAACCTAGGTGCTGTAAGTTTGTTCGCAGATTCATCCTTCAAGATTTTTAGTGATGTTGAATTTGTGTTGTTTTTTATGTATTTTAATAATTTGAATGAATGAATATCTTTTTTAGTCAAAAAAAAAAAAAAAAAGTAAAACTAATGAAAGTTTACATAAATATTATTAGTTTCACGCTCAAAGTCAAATAATATCTTGAGGCTGGGTATAAGAAAGAAAAACATTCTTGTAAAATAAGATTAACGAACCTTTATTCAATTACAACAAGATCATTCTTCCTTTTGAGTAAAAGAAAATGATTAAAACTAAGAAAATTAGCTTCGAATTTAAGGTATGTTCTTCGTGTTGACAATATCAGTTTGAAATTAGGCCAGCATATATGTTTTTTTTTTTTTTTTTTTTTTTGTAAATCTCCAAATCGAAACTTAATATATATTGGTATAAAAATTAATGCAAATATATTTTTATGGTACAGCCAAACAATGACGAATGTACGTATGTGGTTAATGTAAAAAAGCTAATAATAACGTTTGAGTTTAATTTCAATATATTTTCAAATTAAAGTTTTTTATATTGTTAACTAATCACAAATTATCCTATATACATCTTTTCAGGTATTTAAGATTAAAATCAAACATTTTTAATGATCTGATAATTTATGATTGGTTGACAGTGTAAAAACATATTCACACTGACTGTGCATATCAATAAGACTTCACATTCTTAACCGCCTAATAACTCTTGATAAAATGTATTTTTGTTAAATTATGATGATCACTATATTGATTATTTGTGTTTAAATTATAAAACTGGACATCAATAAAAATTTAATTAAGTACTTCTTATTTTTATATATTTTTAAAATGTATATCACGTTAATTTTAACTATATAAATAAAATATTATTTTTTGAATTAATATAAATTTTATAATAATAATATATATTATAGACTTAATTGCACTTTTCGTTCCTCAACTTTTTCAATTATGCGATTTTGATCCCTCAAAAATTTTAATTTCACTTTTTGTTCCTCAACTTTTTCAATTGTGTAATTTTGGTTCCTAAAAAATTTTAATTGCATTTTTCATGCCTCAACTTGTTAAATTGTGCAATGAAAACCTTTATCTTGGTCCCTAGAATGACTAATTTTGCACAATTTCATAAAGTTGAGGGATGAAAAGTACAATTAAATTTTTTAAGAAACAAAAATCGCACAATTGAAAAAGTTGAGGGACGAAAAGTGCAATTAAAATTTTTGAGGGATCAAAATCACACAACGAAAAAAATTGGGGAACGAAAAGTGCAATTAAACCTATATTATATAAACATTCAATTTAACATTAAATTTTATAAAAAATTATTAATTAAAAATTATTTAATAATATAAAAGTGACTATAACTTACAACTAGATAAGTTAATTCCTCGTATATATAATAAATCATGAATTTAATTGCTATACATTGATAGTGTAAAGTTTTTTATATTGTCAATCAATCAGAAATTGTCACATTAGTAAAAATCATTGACTCTTATCCTAACTACTTTAAAAGTTATTCAAATCATGAATTCTTATTGATTGATACTTTTTTTATACTGACAATACATAATAATTAAACTCATAAATCATTACATTTCCACATATAATATAATATTTAATATGTTATTTTGAGAATTTAATTTTGATATAATTTTCACGTAAAATTCAATCATACATCATTTTTCTACGTGATTTTTAAAATATTATTATCAAAATTAAATATTTTAATAATATGAATATATAATTAATTATCAATATAAAAAATATTCACACTTAGAAAAGGAATAAATCTCTAGTCTAGTCGACCAGTTCTATCTTCCTCTGCTTCCATCCACGTTACCCGCTCTTATTTGATCATAGCTCCGTTATACGAACTTTACTATAACACCAGTTACGGACTTAAAACGGGGTTTCATTTTAGTTCAACGGTGGTGTTGGATTTTGATCTGATAGCATAAAAAGTTTATCTTATTTAAATGATGTAATAAGATTATAAGAATACTTACACATTATCCATTAGTTTAATTTATTTATTTAATTGACATAGTATATGTTGATAGGATAGAATATATTTGAGAAATATTATTTATATATTTAAAATAGGATATTTATAATAAATATTTCATTTTAAATAAATATAATTTAAACATATTTTAAATTTATAATTAAAAATAAATTTCTCATTTTAAATACACAAATGGCATTTCGTAATAATTTTTACGATTCCGTCTTGTCGGAGAATTCACCTTTCTTAAAACCTGAAAGTGGACCACCACGTGGCAGCAGAGTCAGGTGGAAAGACACGTGGATTTTGCTGTGGACCACTGTAGCTGCAGTTTCTTTTCAATGGAAAGGAATTGGTTACGTGGTAATCCGATCACGCGGGTTGCGTGAGGGTGGTTGGGTAGAAGATGGAGCCCTGCACTTTAATCCCTTACTATTTATATATAAATAAAAAAATTTAATTTCAAATTAATTACATTAATTTAATTATCTTGATTTATATGAAAAGTAAGTTATAATTATTAAATTATTATTTTTTAAAAATATATAATGTTTTTAGAAGTTATATCTTGGGAGGGTATAATGTTCTTGAAAAATAAAAAAATAATTAATCAAAGGGTATTTTCGAGACAGTGATTTTAATTAGGGTTGATTTGATTGATTTTTATTTATATTTGAGTCCAAAAAATTTAGGTACTTTTTTGTTTATATATAGATCCAGAGGAAGTATTTCTTTAAGGAGAATGCTAACGAGTATCCTTAAGGTAATTGTTAAGAAAATAAAAAAAGAAGTTTTTCATTAAAAATTAATGTATTTTATATTTGAAAAGATGATATATTTAATTTTTTGATGCGAAGTTATTTTTTTTATTTGCATTTAAGACATTAATTAGCATAACCTTTTCTTTAATTAATATTTTGTATTTAGTTTTAATATTGTAATTTTTTTAGAAATGATAGCAACACAAATTTTCTCTAATTGTTATTTTAAATTTAATTTTGATATGAGTTTAATTGATATACACTGACAGTGTAAAACATTTTTACAAAGACATTCAATCATAAGTCATCACATCAGTAAAAAAAGTTGACTTTTATCCTAATTACCTTAAAATTTATCTATATCACGATTGATGATTGATTATCTGTGTAAAAATATTTTACACTGTCAGTGTATATCAATTAAACTCTTTTGATATTATAATTTTTTTGACTCTATTATTGGTTGAATTTTATGTGGGACATACTATATTACGTCAATCTATTTATTATTAAGTGGGTCTTACATAAAATCCAATGAGTTTAATTGCTATACACTGTCAGTGTAAAATTTTTTTACACTGACAACCAATCAGAAATCATGGTGTGTTTAAATTTTAAGATAGTTAGGATAAGAATCAAATACTTTAACTTATGTGATAAATTCTAATTGATTCTCTATTTAAAAAAATATTTATACTAATAATTATACAGGGTGATCAACAAATTACATACCACGCCACGTATTAACTGCAAGATAGTTACCGAATGAGTTAAATTCTATTCTTTTTATGTTCTTTTTCACCTCCTCTTCCAATAAAATTCCTGGAAAAAAGATAGCGTGACTAAAGTTATTTTTTCCTCAATCCAAACGTCATTGACCTAATGAAAGCATATTAAATTCATAAGGTAGGATGAATATGTATAGAAATACTTTTTAATAAGAGATCTTTAATTCGATATCCATTTTATGCAAAATAAATCTTTTGGGAGCCTACTCATGTTGTTTCAAATCCCAAAATGATGACTCTCTTCCTACCATTTTAGAGCACAAAAACAAGTTATTTTTTCCTTTTATTTCCCCGCTCAAAAAGTGAATTCACACTCACATCTAAACAAAAAATAAGCTTAAACAACCCTTATTGTTCAGTTCCATCATTTATCTCTTTTTATTAATTATTAAAGATTAATTTGTAAATTTACTAATGAGACCCAACACAATTGACATATACCTGAGTTTCTTAAGCATGTTGGAGTTCAATTTTTGTCATATGTATGAAAAAAGCTTTGTTCGGAGAGGCAAAACTCACTTCGGTGATCTCTTTATACGCTTCGAAAAGGATTAGTTTTCGGCTATAGGCTGAGAATACCCTTGTGCATACAAAAATTGTAAATTTGTAAAAGATAATGCAAGGGATGCATTGGTTGGCACTAATTTGATAAGACTATCAATAATTATACTTCTAATAAGTAGGGATAGAACCACAAAACACAAAGAGAGAGGTGTCAAATATATAATAGGCTCGAATGGAAGCTCACATCGTTTAGAGAGTTCAGAGTGAGGAGCGCTTCCGGGTCTCTTAATGGTTCACCCTTGGTGGAGGTTCCGGGTCCGTGGAAGACTATTTGAAAACGAAATAGGCCTCAGTGTAATAAGTGTTCATGTGGTTGGCGGTGTAGAATAAGCTCCTTACAAATAGAAGAAGTAGATGAGGAAATGGTATCTCTCCTTGTTGCACTAGGTGTGTTGTCCGGGAGGAAAGTACTTTACGTGCCATGTGGGACTATCCTCGAGCCTGCCAGGTATGGATTCGCTTGGTGGCTTCGAAGCATATCGTGAACTTCTTCTCTGTTGATCACTCTACTTGGTTTGTGGACAACTTGCATACAAAGTTTGGTTTTCATTTGGGTATCAGTTGGCGAGACACTTTCATGGTGGCTTCTGCATCCATTTAGCATTGGCGTAATAGAGATCTCTTTGAGGATGGGTTTGTTTTTCCCCAAGATCCCATGAAACCTATTTTGACGCAGGTCGGCTACATCATGGAGTCAAGGAAAGGGCATGCGTTGAACCCTTCATCCTCCATGAGCATGGGACCAACAGAGTAGTGGCAGCCGCCGCCTGATGTGTGGATAAAGCTTAATGCTGACAAGGCCTCTCGGGGCAACCCTGGAGTGGCTGGTTGTGGTAGGATATTTCGAGACCATGTGGGGAGCTGGTTGCAAGGGTTCCATCAGCTTATGGGCTACTGTGATGCCCATATAGTTGAGATGCGGGGAATCCTAACAAGGATGGAGATGGCTTGGAAGGCAGGGTGTCGAAAGGTGGTAATCGAGAGTGATTCCAAGGTTGTGGTTTTTTTATAAGCATTCCACGATTGTGGTTGACAACTTGAACTTGGATTCCTTGGAGACCAACAAGTTGCTCTCAACTAGAGACTGGCATATTCTATTCGTACGTATTCCTAGAATGACTAACAAGTGTGGTGATCTTCTTGCGCTTTCCAACTTGTTGTTGGAGTCTTTTGAGCCTATGGAGTTACACTCCCCTTCTGTAGAGTTAGAAGTTTTTTAGCCTATGATGTTGTTGGGGCTTTTTCTACCCTCTTAGCTGTTTAATCTTTTGTTTTTTTTTTGTTTTGGGGTTGTGCCACTTTCATAAAAAAGTTACGTCAGATCCGGCCCAAGGTCAAAGTAAGTGAAACCCTGCTTTAGGCCTCTTAAAAAAAACAGTTTTTCTTAAAAAAAAAAAAGTACACATTATACTTTTATATTATCTTTTATATGTTTGGTACATCATCAAACATAAGCTAGTCCATTTAGTATGAAACGTTACCATTAGCTGCAAGGTCTAGGGATCAACTCTCATTGTGTACAAAATAATTACTTTTGCATGAAAAAAATTTTAGGTTAATTTGTTATTAGTTTTAAAAAGGCATCACTATCGAGTTTGCTTTAGACCTCGATAGGTGTTGGGCCGGCCTTGTGTCATGTGCTTTTATTTTTAAATTTTAATCATTCAAATAAGATTTAATGGTCAATATATATTCATTGCCCGAACCTTTTTAAAGTTTATATATATATATATATATATATATATATATATATATATATATATAATTGTTTTATTAAGGGGTCTATTGGATTGAGATTTTAAAGGATTTTAAAAGACTTTTTTATGATAAAAAAGTCTTGTGATATTCAATCAAGACTATTAAGATTTTTTAAAGAGGGAATCCAAATCTAGTGCTATTCAATCATAACTTTTTATAAGTAACAAAAAGTTTTGTGATATTAAAAAACTTCCTGATTTCGATTGATTGTTTTCTAAGGTGGGTTTTGTGGGACTTTGTGTGACTTTTTAGTTATTTTTTAATAACAAAAAATCTCACCCTAACACATGAGATTTCTCGGGATTCTCAATCCTTATTTCTCTTCACCTCATGCCTTCACAATTCTTTCTCCTCCCTCCCTCTATCTCTCTCCTTTCACCCCTTCTCCCTCCCTCCCTCCCTCCCCCTCTCTTTCCCCCATGGTTGTCATTCAACCCAACATAAATTATCAAACAAAGCGATTTTAAGATATTTACTTCAATAATCGATTATAATGAGAATCAGTTTTTGTTTAGGTATACTTGTTAAAAAACGATTTTAAGATAATCTATTTTGTTGGGATGGTGTAAAAAATACTTTTATATAGTAAATTACAAAAAAAAAATGAAGTTATTTGTATAAAATAATAATATTTGATTGATAGTTAGTTATATGGGGTAAAATGGGAAAATATGATTGGTTTCAAAATAATCAAAAGGTTTTTTTCAAATAAGTTTAAATTTTTTAACTTTCCTGAAAATCACTTTTTTCTATAAAAAACTTTTTTTTACTTCAAGTTAATTTGTCAAATATACTATAATAATTTCGAAACAAATTTTTTTTAGAAAAAAAATGGCTTTTTCCAAGAAAAACAAACTATCTCAAACATGCTCTTAAAACACTTACTTTTAACTTTAACTTTAAAGTAGCTTTTAAGCCCAAAAAAAAGTTGGGTCAAACGCTACCTAAGTATAGAATAAAATTGATTTGCAAGTAATGACACATCAAATTTATATACTCTTGATGGCTAACATATATTAGTAACAACAAGCAATAAAAGTATATAATACAGTATTTAGGACATTATGAAAACAAAGCAATTTTATTTTTTAAAGTTCACAATTTCCTTTTTCACTATATAAATACAATAACATGTGAATATGTTGTCTTCTCCACTATAAAATTGAATTTGCTATGTAATATTGTAATTAGAGTTAATGTGTTTATTCTCCACTACAGAAATAGAATCAGATTTATAAATTATGATTTTATTTTCCATTATGTGTTCCTTTCAAATCTTATAAGTCCATATAATCCTTCCAAATCCTATAAATTTTTATGATATAAATCTATTAAAATCCAAGCAATAAAATCTTGATTATAAAAGTCTTCAAAAAAATCTTATAAGTCATTACATTCTTACATAATCCATTAAAATTGACAGGATTTTTTTATGCCAAAATGATCTTTTAAAATCTCAATTTAATACTCCCCTTAATTAAACTAAGTTAAAGTTGAAAGTAGCATACTGAAACTTCATCCCGCTTTATTTACCCCTTTGCTTTTCCCTCATCTTTGGTTATTTGCCATGAACAGTTAAACAAGGTTAGAGTAAAGCGAGTAAAAGAAATTAGCGAAGAAGAAAACACAATGAATGAGTAATCTACGGATAAAAGAGAGACAAGAGTGGGCCTAGCAAGAAAAACGGGAAAGGAATAGAGGCAAATCCTAATTGGTGTGAGGAAAAGCAGGAAAGTAACAAAAAAAGGTAGAGGGAGAAGCTGATGAATGATGGGGATATCACTATATATGATCAGTTTTCCACCAAAGGCAGATGTACTGGCACAATGAGGACAGCACAATATATAATCCTAAATCTAATCACCTGATCTTTTAATTAATCAGAAACATAAATGGCATTAGAGATAAGCTATGGATCGAGGCTTGCACGTTTGGTTGAGAGTTATAATGCAACAAGTCGTACAACTCGTTCACTTTTAGATGGCTCCATTGGTTGAAGGGTGGGTGAGGGGATCGATACACTGTACTGGTTGAGGGAGGACTTTAAATAGACCAAAAGGTCATATAAGAAAAGGTTAGAATGTTGTTAGATAATTCTAACACCATAGACCACGGACCCTACATCCCCCCCCCCCCCCCAAAAAAAAAAAAAAAACCACACACACGCAATCCCTTTCCTGGAGATTCTTTCCCCTACAAAATCAATGTCTCTTATAAGTATTTTTCAGAATTTAGAATAGCACCTTTGACATATCTTTACCGTGTTTATACATTTATTTAGAAACTGAGTATAGGTATGTAAAATTTGGGTTTTAATAAAAAAAAAATGCCGTTAGTCCGAGTGGTAACGGATTTAGATTTAAACAAGTCATCAAAAGTTCGACTCCTGACATTTGTATATAGAGAAAATTTGGTTGAGAGGAGGCAATCCTTAAATGTCGTCCAGGTCCTTCGACGAAGATTAGTCTCTATTTACGACGATGAATACTTTATACTAATAACATGATTACAAAAAAAAATAAAAAAATAAAATTTAAAAAAGTTTTTATCAATTTGATTCACTCAAAAGACTATTTATCATTTCAGAATAGTTTTTGTCACATGCCAATCATCCCAAATTTATTATTTTTTATCCATTAGACCACCCGCAGATGTCCTGCAAACTTCATGCTCCAGATATCCAGTCATGGACGTGAGAAGGTGTGTTAAGAGTCCCGCATTGGATAGTGATATGACCTGAATAGTAGTTATAAGTGGGGGACAATCCTCATCCTATGAGTTAGTTTTTTAGGTTGAGTTAGGCCCAAACCCAAAATTATAATAATATAGACATTTCAAATCTAACATTATTCTACTGTTTTATATATATATATATATATATATATATATTGTCATACAAGGAGCAACTACATGTTTCTGACTCTTTTACACTTTTAAATATTTCCTTCCTTAGACAGTTTTGGCTGGAGAGGATTGTAGAGGAAGGGAGAGATTTTTTTAAATATTTCTTGTTTGGTTTATTTTTTAGGAGAGAAAGAGAAGGGAATGGAGGGAAGCAAAATCTCTCATCACCTAATTTTGTATCCCTTCCAATATTGGAGAGATTTGGAGGGAAGAGGAGGAAATTTAAAACATTTTGAATGCATTGACTATATCTCCACTAATGTATTTTAAAATCCAAAATTATAAGGATATAAAAATGAGTTAGTTTTAAAATCTCTCCTTCCCTCTATAAAATCAAACATGAAAACTTGTATTTCCCCCTCCATTAAAATCCCCCTCCCCCCTCCCCTCCCTCCTTTAAACCAAAGATATTATTAGTGTGGATCCTTAGAGCTGTATGGAGTTAGAAAATAATCTGATTAATTTTATTAATAGAGCAGTTTTAATTGAAGACCAATAAGATGGTTGGGTATGGAAGGCGGATTCTTCAGGATCTTATTCATTAAAATCGAAGTATAAAAAGCTACAACAACATGGCGCACAAGCTGATAACAAGCTCTTCAACAATTTATGGACTTTTTTTTGCTCCTTAGAAAATCATTGCATTAATGACCTGGAAGGATTCCAACAAAAATAATTTGCATAGAAGAGGGATCTTGTTTCAAAATAATCAATTACCATATGTTTTCTGCAATTGTGAATTGGAAACAACAAAATATTTATTTTTCACTTGCACTGAATCGTACCATATTTGGCAACATTGCTATGACTGCTTGGATAGGGGCAAATACAATTCTGCCTTGATGTGGAGATACACATTTCTGGCTAGAGCTGTCAAATGGGTCGGCCCTAGCCCACATAGCCCTAGCCCATATGGGTTAGGGCCAAAAAGCCCATAGGGCCAAAAAGCCCACAATATAAAAAGCCCATAAGGCCAAAAAGCCCACAGGGCCAAGTGGGCTAGGGTTGTCCCATGGGCCAGCCCACTATGAGATTTTAAATTTTTTTTTTTTTGGAAATCTTCTCAACTCACATTTGGAAATCTAAATACACATTAATTCTCTTACTTGATCAGTAGCATAAGACAGCTACAAATGCAGAATGCAGAATGCAGCCAATAACTTTAGCCGGAAAGTAAGTACAAATCCAAGTGGGAAGAGAATAGAACAGAAGTCATGATGATGTCCTCTAACCATGTTAAAATTCAAAGGCAAAATATGCCCAATGGTGACGGCAAAAGCCATCAAAACATGACAGTAAACCTACAGAGCAAATGAGACAAATTATTGGAACCAAACTACATCTCAAAATTCCATGTGGTCTCAGCACTAAGTTTTGGAAGCTTCAGTTCCTCAGCCAAGTTAACGGATGCCAGAATCTGGAAGACAAAGCTCAAAGTTAGCAATCTAATTCATCATGTATGAGAAAAAAAATCTAAGACTGCCAATGGAGTATTAGCTACTTCATAGCATGGTCAAAGGAGAAGGAAGATAGATATCAGTACCTATTTCAACCCTTTAACAAATTCACAAAATAGAGGTTGCATGCTAGCTGTACCTTTGCAAGAAGAATTCCTATAGTTAGTCTTCAATTTCCTCTTCTTGATGCACATTCGACTCCGCTACTATAGTCCCACGACCAACAGGTTTACAATCATCTTCATCTAAAACTCACAACCAATTAACAAACAATTAGACAACAATCACAAAATAATTAACTAACAGTAAATATGATCACAAAATAATTAACTAACAATAAATATAAAGAGATTATACAAATTGTTACCATTAGGATTCAAATCAAAACCATGCAACCAATTTCTAGTGCAAATTAGCATCTGAACATTTTCGGGAAGGGTGGAACTTCTGTATTTGGTAAGAACACGTCCACCAATACTAAAAGCGGATTCTGAAGCCACCGTAGTAATCGGAATACTTAACACATCTCGTGCCATGATAGCAAGTACGGGAAATCTTTTTTCATTAATCTTCCAATAATTCAGCACGTCCAAATCCTCATTGTCATCATAATCAAGTGCTTTTTCTTCCAAATAAAGATCTAATTCACTCTTCCCAATATTAGATTTGGTTTCTTTTTGAAACTTTTTAAACTCCTGCAAGATATCATATATTAATTATCTAAGTGAAACAAGAATAGAAGAAACAAATAATCACTAAATTGACATTAAAAACATACTTTGAATACTTTTGATCTCTTGGGCCTACTTCCTTCTCCACTTGACTTATGTAACATACTAGATTCACTGACTGGTTGAGATTGAGAAACACTTGGTGTGTTGATATTACTTACATATTCTCCATAAAGCTTCTCAAATTGTTCCCTCAGATTTTTCACCTTATCTTGCGCCGTTGATGGATCAAGCGTTGTATAACCAAAAAGTACAAAATCAAGTTTCATGCGTGGGTCAAGAATAGCTCCAAAAGCCAAAACCACACTATAATCCTTCCAATATTTGTCAAATTTTGCTTTCATCCTATAAGACATTTCGCTTATTACCTCATCCTCATTTAGCGAGTTTTCTTCCAACAGGCATTCAATCTTCCAAACTTGCAAAAAGTACAAGTTTGAGGTCGGATAAGACGAACCAGATATCATGTTTGTAGTGTCATAAAATGGTTCTAAAAATTCACATAATGTCTCTCCCCTCCTCCATTCTTCATCTGATGGACAACTTTTAAAGTTGGTATCTATCACCCTGAGAATATCAAATGCTTTTTCATATTTGATTGCACTTTCAAGCATCAAATATGTTGAATTCCACCTAGTTGGCACATCCAATCTTAAGCCAACACCTATGTCAATGTCTGCTTGTCGCACACATTCCTTGAATTTAACCATCCTCCCGTCTGACCCTCTCACATACTTAACACTCTCTCTGATTTTATTAAGTGCTTCACTAGTCACTTTCAAACCATCTTGAACAATCAAATTAAGTATATGAGCAGAACAACGCACATAAAAATAGTCACCATCACACAACAAATTGTTTTGCACGCAAAGATGGGCTTTTAGAATATCTCTCATACTAACATTAGCAGATGCATTGTCCAAAGTGATAGAAAACAATTTCTTATCAATCCCCCAATGTTTCAAGCAATCAAATAAGACAGCTTCTATTTCAGATCCAGTGTGGGGAGGCATCATCCGACAGAAATTAAGAATTTTACTAACTAATTTCCAATTATCATCCACAAAGTGTGCAGTTAAACAGATATATCCCTCAGTAGTAGAGGCTGTCCACACATCAGAAGTTAAACACACTCTATTAGGAATTTTGGACATAACTTGCTTAAGTTTGTCCTTCTCTCGGGTATAAATTGTTTTAATATCCGATACAGCCGTGTTCCTAGAGTGCATCACAACATCTGGATTCAGATAGTTCACCCATTCTCTAATCTTCTCATATTCAACAAAATTAAAAGGAAGATCGTGATGAACTATGGCTTGTGCAAGCAAGTCACGATGAGTCTTTTGATTAATCTTCCTTGTGCTCGACTTTTGGTTAGACAACACATCATCCACATTCAGATTCGAGTTTAAAATCCCTTTACAAACCGAAATATGACGACTTAAATGTGAAGTACCATAATTTGTGTTGCTCTTGGGATTTTTACCAACTTTATAATCACGCTCACAATAATTGCATGCAGCCCTCTCGATACCATCATTATCTTTGCCAGTTTTTGTGAAAAACTTCCAAACACTTGAAGTTTCTTTTCTGGTTGACTCAGTATTTGCAGAAAAAGCTGCAGGAGTTTCAAAAACAACTTCATCTTCTAAATTTATAGTTTGATTTGGAGGCTCCATCATACAATTTTAAATTTCCTATACATTACAACAAACAAATGTTTAGCCAGGACATGCTAAACAAAATGTTTAGCCAGGACATGGCTATTGCACGACATTGTAATTAATTAGCAAGACGTAATTCATAGTAAAGCAACAAACAAAGCAAATACTCAATTCGTCTTGATTATTTTGTTGAGCCTATGATTTATTTCACTCAAGGTTAATGCACAATAATCTAATCTAACAACTCTAACAACCAAAGCGAAATGTTTTACAATTGTTCCTAGAAACTGATCAGTCACAACATACCTAGCCAAAGAAAATGAGACTTGAATAGAAGAAAATCAATACTCCTTCACAAACATAATGTGGATTGATTGTTCATAACAAATATCTCAAGTCATTCAATTCGGTTCTGGTAATCTACTATCTCTTACAATATTGTGGGCTGATTAGGGGGGCAAAAAGAGAAAGACGAAAAGAAAAGAGAGAAATCGAATCTAGAATCTGTAGGGATTGCTTCTTAGAGAATTAATGATTTTACATATTATTGAAATGGCTCATATATGATGTGTGGTTAACTTATTTGCATCAAGGCTTGGATGCTAAATGCCTAAATATATTAACTTATATCACACAACAATGAGTAAGGTGGTCGTTAGCTACTTTATTATTTAAACGATCTTGGTTGAGTGTTTTAAAAAACTAGTTAAAGAAAGTGACTAAGTCTTCCCACTGTAGGTTTTAATCTTAGTAGATTCCCCAACAAATTAGAAGTAGATTGTTATTGTTGATTGCTTGTCCCACCCCATCATAGCAGCATATTTACTGAAACTCAGTGTTTCCTCATAAGCATAAAGCATGTGATTAAATAGAAAATGCAAAACCCCATTTAAAGTGCAGGTAAATGGCTTAGGTGGGATTTGACCTTAGGATCAAGTAGTTCCCATTGAGATAGTGCCACTTGAGTCATAGCTCTTGGGGTCTTTTTCTACTTTGCAAAGTTAACAGCCAGAGATTTTTGATAATTGCATATTTTTAATAGGGTGAAATACAATTGGTCAAGACACATGTTGAAAGCAATCTTTAAACTTGATTCTAAGGTGATCCGACCAGAAGTGACATTCCTTGATACAACTTGCACTCATTAAACTGAAATTGTCTTGAGAAATTATTATGCATATAAACCAACTCCATAACACTCTGTTACGTTGGAATAATCTTCAGTTTTAAATTATCTATATTACATCAACAAACATGGATCATTGATTCACAAACCGCATGCAAATTTCCAGCACACTATTTTAGACCTTTGAAATAAGCCAAGCACACCATAATACTAAAAAAATCATCCTAGTTATCCACAAATATATCAGACATTCAGCCATATGTGGCAGTGACGAAAAAAATAAGAAAAGAAAGCACCAAAGCACTAACAGTTGAAGCTTTTGTTATGGTTGAAGAACAGATAAACAAAGTCACAGAGCAATAAATAAACAATAATAACAACAACATATAAACAAATTCAAACAGTTGAAGAACCTGTGAAAGAAGCAATAGCTTAACTGAGGTGTGAGATCCAGAGTAGAGATTGAGATCTGAGATTGAGATTGAGAGCAATAGATTATTAAACAAATATTTGAAACAATTAAAGAACAATCGAAATCGAAATTGTACCTTGGGGTTCAAATCGAAATCAAGATCGAAACCGATGTTCAGTGGGAGACAACAAACCGAGACGATTGAGAGTCACCGCTTGGGGTTCAAATCGAAATCGATGTTCAGGGGAAACAAGACAAATCGAAATCAAATCGATTTTCTGATGATGTTATTCTGGAAGTTCTGGTTTAGGGTTCTTCGTTCATTTTCTTCAAATTGGAATTTGGGGCTGAAATATTGTGTTTCTGAAACTTAATTTTTTGGGTCTATGTCTAGGGCTGATCCACGGTAAACCCCAGCCCTAAGGGTGCTTAGCCCACTTATTATGGGGTTGTGTGGGTTAGGGCTAAATAACCCTATTAAACAGTGGGCTGATTAAAAGTAGGGGCTAAATGAAGGGCCTTGGGGGCTGGCCCATGGTATTAAGCCCCCTTTGACAGCTCTATTTCTGGCCAAATTTTGGATTTGTGCAAGATAGGAAATATAAGGACATTTGGAAGCTTATTTGGCTCTGCACCTTGTGGTCAATATAGCCGCACATAAATCAGATTTCCTTCAATGCTACTCAACTGAATTCAGATGATGTGGTGGAAATGATCAAGGTTAGAAGTTGTGTATAAACAAGAGTTAGATTTGAAAATGTTTCAATAAGTTATTATGTGTGGTGGTTAAATCCAACTTCTTCTTTATCTTCTTATTATTTTGTTTAACTCTCATCTTCATGTAAATAGGTCCTCTATAAACTTCTTTTTGATGTATTTGGGTAGGATATACTCCAATCTTAATATATTTTGCTTTATCTAATTATTTTTTTATCTTTTTCACCTTATTTGATTTTACATAGTGAATCAAATCGTACAATCAATCTTCTTGATTCCATAACTGAGTACTAGAACAGTAGAACATGTTCCCTTCCTATAACTCCACCAGGAAGAGGAGTCACGAATGCATGATATATGTCATACAAGGGTGTTGCATATATGTATAACGTAGTCTACTTTTTTCTTTGGGGGATGTATTATGTATTTATTTATGCGGTCTACTTTTTTTTTTTACAAGTATGTAATTTTGAAGCATGAAGAAAAAGGAAAAAGCTTTGTAAAAGTGGGTTGTCTTATTTGATTGGCTCTCGCGGTATTCTTGTAGCATGCCCTCTCCTATTGTAACGTGACTAACTTTCTTTTCCCTAAGTTTTTACTGAAAAAAAGGGGGAACTATGTTTTATAATTTTATGCACATAATAAGAATGACGATCGCTACCATCCAATAATGTATGTACATCCCCGAGGGTTTATTTTTATTTATTTATATATTTATTTTTGGTGTTGATGCACGAGGGTTTCTGTCCATGTTTTGTTTCTACCGACCGGATGTGGAATTTAAGATTTCTGAATATAAAAATAGCAGAGTTTTTGAGTTGTGAGCTATGGGTGGTGAAAAACAAAGAATAATCTTTGTTGAACACCTACTATATGACTTTTATATAGGATCATATATTTTGTACGAGTCTTGTAAAATATTGTTGTATATTAATAGAATTGTATGTCAAGCTGAAATAAATATATTATGTATAAATATAAGTGAGTATTATTTAAATGTTTTATTTTAGATATTTAAGGCTAAAGACCCAAATTGGTCCTTAACAAAAAATCAAGATGACATTTTGGTCCCTGAAAAATGAAAAATACCAATTTGGTCCTCAAGAATATAAAACGCTAGTCAAACTGATCCTTTTTAGAGACATTTTAGTACCTATCGAGGACTATTTTGACCCATATTTTACATTCCTGACAATCAAATTAATATTTTTCATTTCTCAGGGACCAAAATGTCACCCAGGTTTTTTATCGAGGGCCAATTTGAGTCTTTACTCAATATTTAAAGAACTTTATTGATATATATGTATTGTTAATGTAAAAAAATTTACAATATTAATCAATCATATATTGTCGTGTCAATTAAAAATCTTTAACTCTTATCATAACTATTTTAAAAGTCACATATAAGATGATTTGTGATTTGTTGACAGTATTTTTTTTTTGACTAAAAAATATATTCATTCATTCAAATTGGTAAAATACATCGAAAACAACGCAAATTCAACATCGCTAAAAATCCAAAAGAATGAATCTACGAACAAACTCATAGTACCCAGGTTAATAGCATAAAACGACAAAATACCTACAAATGTGACAAAATCAAAATGACCGGAATACCCATGCCTCCGGATCTGTAACATTGACGCCCAAGTCTTGATTGAATCTGTAATAGATCGAAGCTGATATGCCAATCTGAACCAAACGAACACCGCAACAAGACGGAAAACCAAACAACACTGTATCAAGACGATGAACAAAACAACGTCGCACTCAGACTACGAAATCACAGAAAAAACACGAAAGAAAAACCAGATCTATATGGAAAAATCACTTATTTAGATAAAAGGAGAGAAAAACGATATAGATGGGTGATTCCAAGCCACAAAATGACCCAAAACCACGCCCTCCGGTGGATGAGAAAGAAGGAAGAGAGGAGTAGAGGGAAGGTTGAGAGGGAGACAGCTCTAGGTTTTGTGTTTTATACTTGTTATTCCGGTTGATTGACAGTATAAAAAACTTTACAACGATAATATATTAAAATTAAACAAAGTTTTAAATGAGAAATAAAAAATAAAAACAATAGCAATTAATATTGCTACCTGCCATACAAGCACGTGGCTATCGATGTTCCTCAAAAAAGTTGAATAAAAATAATTAAGCTAAAATATCATTTTGGTCTCTTAATTTATTTTTTAATTTTAATTTAGTCTCTTAATTTTTAAAAGTTTCAATTTAGTCTTTTAACTTGTCTCTGTTAACACAAGTTAGTCCTCTTCATCAATGACATATGCAAAAGTGACAAAAGTGTTATACGTGTTAACAACTTAAAGAACCAATTTGAAACTCATTTAAAAGTTAAGGGACCAATTTAAAACTTGTTAATAATTTAAAGGACCAATTTGAAATGCATTTGCTTATGTCATTGACGGAAAAGATTAACTTGTATTAACAAAGACAAGTTAGGGGATCAAATTGAAACTTTAAAAAGTTAAGGGGCCAAACTGAAAATAAAAAATAAATTAAGGGACCAAAATGATATTTTAGCCAAAAAATTAAAGAAAAAAATATTTTCTTCTCTTTCTTCCTTTGAGGGAAGAAGTGCAAATGACTTGGTATATTATATTATTTATAATTATAATAAAGGCCAAGGCATTAATAAAATAAGTTGAATAAAAAAACAAAGAAAGTTGAATATGCTATACAACAACTGACAAATGTACAGCTTAAAAAAAAACTGAAAAATGTACAAGAGCCAAACTCTTAGGGTAAGGGTAATAGGAATTGTTTGTTGAGTTCTTAAATCTATATGGTAAAGAAGAAATCGTTATTTAATTTTTCTCCGATGGAGTTGATCTATCTGGCGATACGAGTTACTTAAAATAAGATACCGTTGCTTATATAAGGAACCCCAATGATGAGTTGCATATGAATAAAAAAAATATTTTGCTCAAAATGTGAATAAATTGCTTAAATGTTATGTGACATAGTGAGATACTCTTAATAAAAAATAAGCAATCCAAAGTGGTTGCTTGAGTTTTGCCCATTGGAGCAAAATGTATGTGAGTTGCTTAAATCTTATGTGGCATAATGAGACCCTCTTAACAAGAGATAAACAACCCAAAGTGGGTTGCTTAAGTGTTATCTATTGAAGATGCTCTTATAAGTGATCCTCGACCAGCATGTTTATTGAGCATGTTTATTGAACTGAAAGAGGTAGTTTTTAAAAGTTTGTTATCACCACACAAATTTGTTTTTTTGTGTTCGACCGAATATTTCCCCAAGCAATTTGTGAGACCAACCCTCGAACCAGGAGTGATGATTAGGTAAAATCCTCTTTAAAATGATAATTCCAAGATTCAAACATCTATATTAAAAGTAAAGATAGTTTGAGATCGCAATCCACTTTTACTTCCACCTTCACTACGATCAACAATTGTTGGGTGCCCACACAAATTTTTTATACTTTGAAATGAGATCAATTAAATTGAAAAATATTATGGGAGGTGTTGTCTCGAGGTGACACACAAATTAATTCTTTATGTTTTCTCTTTCCTTTTGTGTGTGTGTTATTCTTCCATTGTATGTATAGTAAGTTAAGGAAATTGTCATACGAATCAGTTTTTAAGAGGTTGAAGAAAATACTTCATGTATAGCAAACAAAGGTCAGTTCAGTTGGTAAGTATTTATATCCAATAAGAAAGGGATTTCGAATTTCACTGTCGATGTGAGGATTTTGTTAGTGGATAATCTGTAAGTATATCTATAAACACTCTTTAAATCATGAGACCTGCCCTAGCCCTGATGAACGTCCAGGATCCAACTCGCATAAACTTTTTGTTATATAAAAAAGAAGAAAATACTTCATGTACAAATTTAGTGAGTTATAAGTACGAATTAGTGCATAAAAGTTTTAATGTGACACCTCAAATGCAGTAAGTTATAGTATTTTTTAGATCAAAGAAAAAGTTTAGGGCTCGTTTGGTGGTCAGGATAGGATAAGGATGGATATGATATGAGAGCTGGATATGGATAGGATAGAATATGAGTATAATAAGCTCTTATCCTGTCCGATATTTGATGGGCATCAGATAATGATAGGATATGATATAAAATATCCATAAATGATAAAATTATCCTTATATCAAAATTACTTTTTTTTCAAAATTAAATTTTAATATTATGTGATTTTTTTATACATTTAAATTAAAAAATATTTGATAACATATATTTTCGGCTTTTTAATTACATATTAGTCCATTTTTTAAATTATAAAAATTTAATTTTTTTTCACTTTTTTAAAAATTGCTAATTAAACCACATATTTTAATTAGTAATAAGGTTGACTAATTATGTTTGACACCATAATTAAATAATAACAAAATTGAGGGTAAGAGACAAAAGAGAAATCATTTTCTTATCATATCCTGTTGCTTCTAACCCAGCTCCACCCTCAGGATAGAATTATAACTAAGTAACAGGATAGGATAAGATAACAGGATAAGTTTATCCTATCCTGCTGGCTCACCAAACTACAGATTAAAGCAGGACAGGATAGCTTATCCTATCTTGCCTCCCTTATCCTGACCACTAAACGGATCCTTAAAGGTTTAGTGATTAAGGAAGTGTACTTTCCCCTTTACTACTTCAATTTGACTTGAACAAGTATAATTCTCCTAAATGCAATAACAAGACATATGGGTGCTCATAAAATCGTCGAAGAAAAGTATATAGAATATCAATTAATGTCAGAATTGGCTCAACAAAATGACCTTACAAATAAAAAATCTAGACATAAAGTTTTATATTATGCATTCAAGATATGGACATTAATTTGTTTGAGGTATCCAATTTACGAATCCGGATCTTCTAACTTCAGGACGAGAAAGTTACAGTAACTTTATGTCTATAAAGGAGAGGTAAGGATGAATAAAAATAAGAGATAAATATAAGAGAAAAAATTAATAAAAAAAGAGATAGAGAGAAATATATATGACTTTTCCGCATAAAGTTAGACAATCCAAATCCTTCAATTTACAGATTTTGATTCTATTTATGAAAAATGCATACGAAATAAAACAGATAATTGTGATCCGCTTGGATATCCAAAAATATAAAACAAGTGCTCCATTTTATTGATAAGATTAATTAATATAAAGTCTAAGGCAATTATTATAATTCTATTTTGTTTCTTCTGCTTTCCAGGTCACAATGGGTTTCTTTTATGAGTTTAATTGCTATTTACCGATAATATAAAGATTTTTTACATAAATATTCAATCATAAGTTGTTATATCAGTAAAAAAATTATCTCTTATCTTAACTATCTTAAAAATCACTCATATCATGATTGATAATTAATTGACAGTATAAAAAAATTTATATGATCAATACATAATAATTAAACTCTTATTATATTCTTCCAAACAGGTTATTAATTTTATGATATGATGATGATTATAAGCGATAAAGCTCAATAACCATAAGCTTATCTGCATTACAACCCTCATCTGATTGTTTAGTTGGATCGGCTTATTTATTACAGTAATCGCTGTCCGTACTGGGTAGGCGTGTAGCTACAGCTGCTACTACAAGTTTTGTTTATTAATACTTCTGACATAATAAAATATAAATAAATTTAATCATTTTATATTTATTAAGATAATTAATTATTTATATTTATTTATATATTTAATATTATTAATTTCATTTAAATGATTAATCTTATTATCTAAATTAATTCTCTTTATTTATTCACATTAATTATATTATATAAAAATTTATTTTTTCTTATAGAATATGAAAATTTATTTTAATTAAATGTAATAAAATAAAAGATATTTTTCATATATTATAATTAAATAAAAAGTAAAAAATTAATTTTTATTTATATTTTATTACGATAGAGTAATTTGGAATTCGACCGACTTGACTCTGCCATAAAAAAACTCGGAATTGAACGGTCAAATTTGAAATTTATTAATTAAAAGACAAAAATACAAATTGTTAGTTTCGGTAATGATGAATTACTCGGCAAGATTGAAGCCCGTTGGCCATTCCCACAGGTGGTTAAATAAAACATATTTTTATATGATAGTCGTTCCGGTCAATATTATAAGCAAAAAAATCTTAAAGTTTTTGGTCAGATATATAATCAAAAGATAATTACTTTTCTTCTATTTAATGACATTATTCCTAAAATACTCTTTTTATTTATTACCCATTTTGTTTCCCAATAATTCATTTTATTTCAAGTTCTAAGTCCTAAGTTCCTTTATGAATGATATTTTAGATAATAGACCTAATTTTTTAACAACCTTAAATAAGACTAATCAATTTCCTTAATATGTGTGTTCCATTAAATTTTTGCTCATAATACTGACCGAATGGAGTATTATTTTGGTGAATTCTCTTGTACCTGATAAATAGAAGAGTAAAAGTTATCCTGCCTAATCGAAATGTTCCACCTTAATTAAATTGGTCATGTTAAATGGTTCTCACCATCTAATTGGGTCACCTAGACAGGATAAAAGTTACCCTAAGAGTATCTTTAGTGAGAGTTCCCTAGGGTTTCTTAAGAATAAAATATTATTATAATATATCATATGTGACTTTGGGTTTCATAAATTTAAAATGGGTTCCTTATCTACGGAATCGTAAAAGAGAGTTCATAGCATTTAAACATTGTTTGGAAAATGCTAAATAATGCCCTAACGACACTCGCTAAGATAGCAAGAAAATAAGTTATTCATTGTAAATTGATGTATGTAATATTTAAAAGGTGATATAGTTAGTTTCCAATGCAAAGTTACTTTTTTTGGTTTCCTTAAAGAGTGTCCTTAGGACACTCGTTAGCATAACCTTTTTTTTTTTTTTTTTTACATTTGTTAGTATAAATATGGGAGAGAGAATATGTGATGTTGAAGAGAGAGAAATTAAGGAACTTAATAATAAAAACCCTGTTAAAGTGACAATTAAATGAGTATCATAAATTTGAGTTGGCATACATGGATCCACCAATTATTTTTATTTTTTTTTCTTTATGAGTCTTGATAACCAGTGCCCTAAGGGCATTGGTTAAGGAATCAAAAAGTAGAATTTTTGCATAGATAATTGTAACTTTTACATTTTGAAAAAATTGAATACATTATTTCTCAATATATTATTTTTATCTTTATTTTCTTAATCAATACCCTTAAGACACTAATTAGCATTTCTCTTTTTTTATTTAGGTTTTCTAGCGTAGCAGTTTGATCTGCGATGGCTGACTTGTGATCCAACATACTGACCGATTCCACCTCCTATCCGAGTTATATAATTGTTATCAAGTTACTCATTTCTTTTCCGTGGCACCTTTAATATGGGAAGAGAAAATAAATAAATTTTAATGGAGAATACTAACAAATATCTTAAATATATTTTTTAAGATTTCAAAAGATGTAAATTTATATGAAAAATGATATATTTATTATTCTAAAATATTATATATTTAACTTTTTCATAAAAATATATTATTTTTGAATTTCTTAAACTGTACTCTAAGGCATTAGTTAAAACCAATTTTAATCGGAACTTAAAGCACGCATTTGGTGTTTGGGTGCAGGTGAAGGTGTGATGATATGATATGGTTCACATTCTAACCTCACTTACATACACACCATGTGGCACATTTCCCCCGTGCGTTTGAATTAGTTCTGCATCTATGAACTACATTAGTTGGGCCTATTCCTATTTCTATTTATGCACTATTTCCAACTTGATGTTCATTTCTATGTCATTTGAAGGGAAAGAGAGAAGACCATAATGGAAAAGCAAAAAAAAAAAATTAGAGGACATCACATGCTCCTTGTGTTCGGTAGAAAAGATCAGAATTCAGTAGCTCAGTCAGCGAATCATAGGCGGAGAAGGAGATAATATTGTCGTTCTTTAATGTAAAAAGGAGATAATATTGTTATTTCAAAGGCTAGGGAAAAAGATAATTTTCAATATATAGAGATAATATCGTTTTAGCATAATTAAACATGCGACTTTATCCACGTGTTTGGCATTTTGCGTCTATGCGATCGTTCACTTTATGCAACTACATTCGTGAGAGAGTTTGAATAATTTTTTTGAGAAAGTTTAAATAAACGTTTGATAAATATAAATAAAAGTATAATGTTTTGCTATTAAAAAGTTTACATATAATTTTATTTAAACAATTACCCTTATAATTCCGGATCACTAGATAATTAATAACCCATACTAAAGCAATGTTAGTAACATGATCTTTAACACTCTCTCTTGAACACATTCTTTGTGATTGGATGGATTTCATGTGGGACCCATTAAATAGATAGTGAACTCATGTGATTTAGTGAGGCCCACATGAAATTTACTCGATAATAAAGAGTGTATTGAATTGAATGTGTTGCTAGCATTTCTTATTACCTAAGATTGTTTAAATAAGAGAACTCAAATGTAATGATTAACAACTAACATCTAAAAACTAAGTGTGTGATTAAGTCAAAAAAAACTAAGTGCGTGATATGCCGACCATTAATAAGAAAACTAGACATACTTAATTCCTATAATATATGGATTTAATTAGTGGTAAAGATTTTTAGATTTTTTGACACGATCAATCAATCATAAATTGTCACATTACTAAAAATGTTTAATTTTTATTATAATAATCTTAAAAGGCACATATATGATGATTTATAATTGGTTCGCAGTATAAAAAACTTCACTACCAACATATCAAAATTAAATTCACTTGAAAGTAGGCAAAAGGCAAAAATTATGAAATATTTTCGTGCAATAACAACACTGAGATTTAAACCTATTCATCCAAATTATCAATTCTACTGTATCCTTTTGTAAGCGAAAGAATAGAAACTGAAACCTCACTAGATATAATTAATACACATAATAATTGCACCGCCTTATGCTTTCATTTGATACAAATTTTGCATGAGTGCCATCTCAATCTCTTTTATATATCGCAATCAATTTTGAAAGGGCGATTTAGACAAATCATTACCGACGAAACACCGAGTCTTCAAAATTTTTATCTTCAAAGTTCAAAGAGAGGTTGAGTAGATGAACCAAAAATGTATATATAATATATTTGTTATCTTGTTTTCCACATTTTCTTTGGTCATGCTGGTGGATAATGCGGAAGCGTAAGGATAACAAGGTCCTTTAATTTTCAGAATTGATCGCATCATTCATCATCCTCTTAGAATAATATATAAATTATTATATGCTTGAAAGTTGCAAATACTAGAAGTGGGATGGCAAGTTTCACAAGACTCAAACGCTCCATACTCTGAATGGGTAAATTGCCTTTTGTTTTCCATTTATTATTAAAGAAAAAGGGTGGCAAGGCTCCTCCCCCTCATAGTCATATATAGATGTGCCTCCTCCATGTACTGTTACCCCCTCAAGAAGATGAAGCTGCACCCTATTTAGAACGGTTGTACTAGAAGACACTGCTTTTATCCAACCAAATTGGTTTCTCTTTTATATGACCTTCGTCCGTTACGAGGCCCATACTTAATAATTGGTCAGTCAATATTTTGCTTCGAATTTCAAGTCATGACATAATATATCAAATTACCCTTTTAAACTCTATCAAAATTTATAATATTAATATATGTTTTTTGGGTATATATTTGAGAACTGAAAAGCCGCATGAGTGTGATCAAGGAAGTAGTTAAGTGGTGAGAAAGACGAGAATCAGACATAGGAGGGATACATCAAGTTTCTATTGTTAGTGAGACAACTACCCTTCTCTGGATAGTGCTTCATTATATAGACCAACCAATCAAGTGAAGAACATTAACACCATTTATCACAACTTGCCCTACCTACCATCTGCTATCTACACCTATATATAAAATTTTATTCCAAATTTTGAAAATATGCAATAGGCTGACACGTTCCTTGGTTTGATGTTTTTCTTATTTCGTCTTTGCCTCATGAATTTCACATGTATACAACTAGTTATATATCAATTACAGATAATTTTTTAATGTGCTATCAAAGATAGATAACTATTTATGTGCAACTACTAATCTTTTTTCTATTTAGACAGTAAATTGTTAATCTATTTAACAGAGCACTATGCATGTCTATTCATGCATATATATATATATATACATACTCCCATTTTTCAACTCTTTCCTAGCCAATTTTTAAACAAATAATGCAGTTTTTCTATAAAAGAAAAGTTTAAGGTCAATATATACATTAAGCTTAAATTTTATACTCAGGGAATGAAGAAGACAATAGAAAGTATAAGTTAATTAGTTAAATGGAACCATGTTTATCATACTCTTCAACTCGAGTAACTGCATCCGCCATCCATGAGCAATTAATGACGGAGCTTGAAGAAAATGTTTGAGGGAGTAAAAAAAATTGTTCTCTGGTTCATTATAAAAAAATGTGTTAATTTACCTCTACCTTTTAATAAGATATAAGAAGAATTAAAGGGATCAAGGATTTTTCTATAAAGCAGAAATGTTGCTTCATAGTGTAAGACATTGTTGGTAGTCCACTCCATATTAGCTTTTGTTAATTGGCGGTTTGCTTGCTCTCTCAATAGTACTAATTAAGATTTTCAAAATGTTTGGAGGAGCCATGCATGACTACCATATGTGTCACTATGAAGATCCGTCATTGGCCATGAGAAGGATAAGCATAAGCACCTCTCATCTTCCATGTTTGGATTATCAAACAATCACACTAACAACGGAAGAATGATAACATTCTTTGATTGCACAGATTGTTGGTCAAAACAGTGACAAAATGCTTCCGTGATTTAATAAAAGTGCATTGCTTATAATACAGTGCCATGAATTGGGGCATTGGGGGAAGGCATATTGCTTCGACTCAAATAGAGTAAGTACTAAGCTTGGATTCTCCAACCTCTTCCTAGTTTCCACTCGTCACGGTTAAGCATTGCTACTCCGGTGCCTCGAGTCATAGGTTGACTTACTTGCGTTTGAGTCGTCCCTCCTTTCATATGGTTGGGTGTTCCTTTACCTGCGACTGAGATCATTTCAAAAGATCCCTTTAACATCAACATATAATTTACAACCTTCCTCTGAAAACATATCTCAATTTGATGTCAATCTGGCACTTAGGCGGTGGAATGCAACGTCCAAATGGTGGAGTACGGTGTTTATCAACAATTTCCTCTTTTATGTGATCAAACATTATCCATTATCTATCCTTTTGTCCAATGAACAATCATACACGTTCATATATTGAATTATTCAATTAGAGGGATAAAAACCCTAGGTCACACAAGCGCAAAGATATATTTCACATAATGATTTAGTAGAAGTAGAGCAACAAATAATAAATCATGGAAATCAATTACCATACATAAGAACAACAAAAAACACACATCAACTTACCAAACATTAATCAATTAACATCAATTCCCAAATACCCAACCTTTCTAGCATTACTTCTAAATTGATGGACCTCTTACTTTCTTCCTCTTCTTTTTTCCTCCCTTCCTCTCCTTTTTTATATAAATGTAAAATATTGTAATCAGTTTTTACCTTACCTATAAAAGTCAGCTGCACCTAAATATCTTATTTTTGAAAGTTGTCAGCCGAGACTTGGGCAAATTAAAAACGATGAATTTTATATTACCATAGGAACATTGAACCTAAAATTCTATCATAACCAGCAACTTAATTAAGATCCACGCTTTAGGAACATCATCCCTCACATTTGTCATCTGTAACTGGGCCATACTTCATCAAAATGGGAACTTAAACCTTACTGTTTTTTTCTTATATGTTTTCTTTCTTTTAATTTTTACTTTTGCTGCAAGGAGCTTATAACCTTGTTGAATAATCATTGAAGTAACTTATATACAGTCCTTGGAATACATGATCATGATCCCAATCCCAAAAATTTAAAAAGGATGGAGGCTGCAACAATCATATTGGAATAGACGTGAAGCCCCACAAACAGCCCATCGCATCCTTCAATCAAGAAGATAATTACTATACAGCATGGCCCAACAAAACCAACCCACCAGTTCCGGCCTCCTTTGGCGCTAGTTGCTTCTCTCTATGCATGCATGGTTAGTTGGTCCTTAATTTTCCCGAGAATGCACAAGCAACTGGTTTCAATCTGAGACATGGATTTAATGACTGCTCATAGTGAGTTCTTGGGCATGTCACCTGCTTGCCAAGAGAGCAAGAATTTCATTGCCAGCAGAGCTGGATTCTGATGCAATCTTAAGAGGAGTGTTGCCTTCTTTATCTGCGACATGTGGATTGGCCCCCCTGTAAATAATTGGCAAATTCTAAGTTTTCCTAAGTAAACCAGAACATTTTATCCATGAACATGGCATATCTCATGAGGAAAATTTCCATGTTAAGTTTGAAATTTTATCATGGTATTGCGATCAAGCTAACTCATGGTAAAGCATAAATCTTATTATTTGGATGAGATTTCTATTTCACCAACCTAATCTCAAGTCCTAGAGTTCCTGTCATATGGTTATGGTATATATTACCAAGGAAAGGGGACAAATGAATTAACAGTAGAAATGACAAAAATAATTGAATAAAAACTACTAGGAGAAAATATGCATGATCATCATAAGAAAGGCACTTGTTAGAGGTTCAATCCTCCACTAGACCACCTATCCTCCCTCCCCAATCTAGGCACTTAAACCTCCTAATGTACCAAAAAGAAAAATCACTTGACAACGTCTAAATTATTAATTTTTGAAGTATCAAATGAATTGTACGGAATTGGAAGAATATAATATATGCATTCAAATTTTACAAAGTTCTGCACGTACTCAAATGTTTAGCACATATAATAAACATGTGTAACATATATGGTGGAGAATGCTACAGTATCCATAAAAATTTGGTACCTTCCTGTAGTTGGCAGTGTTATTGATCATTTGATGACTGTAAGGTGAATTTGGATATAGAATACTATGATCGAAAATGTTAGAGCTATATAAGAAACCTTCCAATATAATTTACCTCATAATAAGCACTTTCGCAGTTGCAGTCTTCCCTCTGATAATACAATAATGTAGTGGTGTCCGACCTTTTGAATCACAAGCATTTATATCTGCACCATACTGTAGGAGCAGCTCCACCATGCCAACGTCAGCAGTTAGGCTTAGGCATGCCAGGTGAAGCACACTAGAACCATCTAGTATGTCCTCAATAAGCTGATTTTCACTTTGAGATGAAATGTCTGAATTACTTGAAGAAGCCATGTTGAAAGAGTCACCTATACAGCAACTAATTATTTATCTGCGACTTCCTAGTTTATCAAAACCAATAACTTTCCTGGAGTTGAGACTGTAGGGATAAGAACATATACCAGATAATGCTTTCCCACCAATGGCATTGACATCAACATCTGACTTGACAATGTGCTGGTACACTGCTTCCTTGTCATTGGCACATATGCTTTCCTTCACCTGTTGTGCCAGTGAAAGGGGAGGGTCGTTTTTCTTCGTCCGGCAAATAAAGATTTTCTCAGAATACTGCACTAAAAGAAACCATCAATTTCTATCTCCCAGATATTAAACTTCTATCAAGTAATACTTCAAGAATAAGATTACTACTAAATGCTTGAGATTTTTATAAAGGGAGAAATAAACTCTAAGTTTTGGAGTATAGGAACTATGTTTTTGAGTTGTTTGGCTACTAGACATTCAAAATGCATTCTGAGGAAAAAAAAACGCAAAAAATGATGTTTAAGCAAATGTCATTCCACTATTTAACTGCTGGGTGTCATTTTTACTATCTACCTGCTGGAGGTCTATGACCTAATATGTGGGAATGGGTAAAGTGGCTTGGATGGGATTTGATTTCAGATCAAGTAGTCCCCAAGGGATTTGGTGCAACTTGAGCTAAGGCTCTTCGCATACAGAAGAGTTCTGTTTCTTCACCTCTCATTTGTAATTAATTATCATCACTCCACATTACCTTGGTGTCTGCCTCGTACCTCGTGTTATGGCAAGGAGCAGGACACATTACTGTGGGCACAAAAAGCTATCTTACATGAATTTACCCTAAATGTCTTGAACTTAAAACCTATAAATTTTCAAAAAAATATATGAGATAGCTCATTGTTAATCTTTAAATTTTTTCTTTCTATTTTGTGAAATTGTCACAACTAACCGAAATCCTTTTCTGGTAATTTCAGATTTAAAAGCAAATTTAAGTATCAATATCCAAACAAAATTCATTTGTATCCGGAACTTGTTGACCAAAACCTGCACTCTGTAGTCTGAACCAAGATACAATGTATACTCTAGTGATACTCATTACTCCAATGAGCTAAGAACTCAACTGAAGAAATATCGGGTGCCCAACATCCAAGAATTTTCAATACCGTAGAAACAGTTAAGTAAGGGTAGATTTCTTAATTGCCTATTCCTTAGGAGATCTTTAAGCATGCCAAACTTCTTATGTACTAAAATATAGTACATTTACTTACTGCTATTCAAGCTGTAAAAGATAGGCTAAGAATTCTTTAATTCACAAATTTGAAGGACTCAAACTTCCCCCATCTTTCTAAAAAGGAATAGCAAAGGAAACTTTAAATTTTCTAAGATTACCTTCGCGTGAATGAACCTCTCCTTTAATGAAATAGAATCATCATGTTTTGGTTTTCTTGCATGAAATAGCATGTCACTGTTGGCCTTGGATGAACTACATTGCAGTTGCTTATTAGCATAAGTTCAAACAGTTAATCCCACCAATTTTTGCAATACTTACCCATCAGGTGTGTCATCAGTTTGCAAAGTACTTCTTGAATGTAACAACTCCTCCCAAACTGAGTTTGCAAAGAGATTGCCCAATGACTTGAACAATGTTAAGACAGAGAGGTCCCAGACTTTCACATCAAGTGTCAGTGACCTTACCTGCCAAAAATGTTTTCCACCTTAGCTGCAAAAGTGAGGATTAAAAAAGAAAGGATTTTCTTTTACCTTTTAATGATAAAAGACAATGAAATTTACAAAGAATGCAATGTTAGACTCAGATTTTAAAAATAAATCTATAATTAATTGGTACAATTGCTTGTAATACTTATATTTACTGGTACTCCCATGACAATAAATTAATACTGAAACATTAATTCTTTAAACCGTATTCTGCTAACCTGATTCTCTAGATATAAAGTTTTTAGTTTTACTAGATTATGTTATGTTGCACAGTCTTGTTTGGTTTGCATCTATTAACTGTAGACAATTTTTCTTCACATTTTGCAGTAATGGGCCTCTAAAAGCCAAGCTTAAAGAAACATCATGTATAAGACAAGCACTTATTTTCTCCTTTTAATGACATGAATGACTACCATTATCTTTCTCCATATATACATATACAACAAAACTTAAATATCTAATTTAATATTTTATTTGAAAAGTAGCTAGAGTGAGCTTTGAGTTAACAGGTCAAAGGTTTTTAAACCCTGTCTCTAGCTTTTATTCAGTAAAAGTTGCTAAGACATGAACCATATAAAACATTAAAGGGTAACGTCAACTGTGTAGCCTCAACTACTTACTTTTGATATATGTACACCAAGATTGCGATGAATACCAGAGCATTCAATGCATACAAGGATGCCGAGGTTTAAGGATGCCCAGTCAGGTTCAGGTTTACCACAATCAGCACATTTGTCATTCCCGCTCACCCTTCTAAGAATATCAATTGGCTTTTCAATTCTTAGACTGTGTTTGTGCAACTGCATACTTTTAGATGCACGTAAGTGGTTATTAGGGGTGGAATTCATGGATGCATACTTCTCAGTCACAGTCCGATCATCATCTGGAGAACTTTCTAATATATCAAACTTGTTGGCAGAGTAACATTCACTGTTTTCTGAGTCAGCTGAGTGAGGCTGTCACAAAATTATTTTATATAATCGAAATTAATATGGGCATCAAAAGGATGCATTTAAAATAAAAATCTACTATGTACCGTCCCCAGTGTCTGGACACTCAACAAGGTGGCAATTACTCCATTTATCTTTTCCATCCAATCCATCTGGTCCACTGCATTTTCTGCCTGCATTGCTTTCCTCAGTATCATCAGAAGCAAATAATAAACTCCCAAACTATGTGTTAAGAAAGTTTGGAGTAAGTACCTGCAATGTATAGTTCTTTGATGGCGAAATAATCCTGAAGCAGAATCTTAAATCTGACTGATCCGCATCAACCTTGATTGTTGATGTCAGCAGGTTTACTGTATGACGTGCTACAGATCTTTCATCATGGACACCCCCATGGTAATGAGAAGAAAGCCATCGACTCAGAAGCCCAGAACCATTTTCAGTGGCACTGTTCCTCTGTGCAGATGGTTGATTGCCGCCCTGAAATGGTATCCTCAAAATTTATTAAGAGAAGCTAACGAAATGAGCATTACCTAGCTTAGAGAATTAAAATTTAACTTTTAGTTAGTGACTTACATATGACCCATTCCATGGTTTGCGGTAGTAGTACAACGTTCCTCGACTATCAAGAACAAAATACCTTCTTTTCCAGTCACCCCTCAAATTGGAGGATCGTTTTGAAAGATATCCTTGTCGAATGATTTGAACCTAAAAATTGCACACTTTTGAAATGAACAGATGCCAATGCATGACTCAGATTTTTATTTTATTTTTAGTCAGTAGCAGGACTCGGAAATAAAAATTAGGTAAAATGAATTAAATATATATATATATTGTCAGAGAAAGAGGGCTAAAATACCTTTCCATTTGCAGCAGATTCCATTACTACATCTACCACATCATTTGATATCCTAGAAAAAGGATGCGCAGAGTCTCCACTAGGAGAACCATAAGGACCATTCAAGGACAACCTACTTTCTTCAAACACTTGTTTTTTGTACTCTTCCATTCTTGTATTTAGAGAATTCTGCTCCTTATTGTAACTTTCTCTTGACTCTTGTACATAATCCAAAACCTGCAACATAGCTGATTTAAATTAATATTATGGCATTCCAAGTTGGATTTTCCAACCCTTCTCTCTTAAGCATCAAGTTAAAGGTTCACAAATTTCAATGACCGTTAGCAATGCCCACCTTTGGACCAATATCATGCCTCACATGAAGGACTATTAGGTCTTAAAGTTTCTGATTTTAGCCTCTAAATTGATGGTAAATTATTTTTAATTAATGCTATTGAAATTATTTCTAAATTCTAAAAGAATAAGAAAAAACACCTCATGTACAGGAAAGAAAATCTTCAATCCACTCAATAACTCACAAACACCAATCACAATTTCTAACCAACAATTTTGCTCTATATTTGAAACATGTTATTGTGGCTAAGTGATGGATTTCACATCTGGATGACCCTGCCAATCATTCAAGGTATCGAGTTTTGAGGAAATACACTATACTACCTATTCCAGACGTATTATACTAAACTAATAATCAGATGGTAGATACATTAGATGTGTGTTTCTTCAGCTGCTTGGTCCCCCTTGGTTTATAGGTTTAGAAAAACCAAAAGAAAATTACATCTACTTATCTGTGGAAAAGAACTATGTGTACTATCAGCAGTCAAGTTAAAAGCAAAAGAAGTATAGAATTAGAAGCAAAACCTCGCTAATGAAAGGTTCCATCTGATGTAATAGCTGATATCCCTGCAAGAGAAAGAATTTTCATAAACATGTGTGATACTAGGTATAGAAAACAACCCTATATGTGACTACGTGATCATATACCTGTTGAAAGTATCGAAGATGAGCATCCATAATTCCACTTACAGCCTCTAAAAACTCAAATCTCTTCTTGGTCTCAATGTTATTAAGAGCACTGACCTGGATGACGAAATATGTAGTTAAGACCTAATCTTATACATCTTATACTCTTATTCATAGAAACATATCTTGTGCAACTGAAATTACCAGATTGAAACGGGCTTCCTCAAATGAGGTTCTTGCATTCTGCAATTCCTGGAATGTCTCTATACCAATTAGATTCAAAAGGATCATAGTACATCACGACAAGCTATTGGACTAATGTATGAATTAAAAATGCCATAGAAAAGCAATCCGGAGTACCTCTTCTATGACAGTGGCAATATCAATCTTAGTGCTCTTTCTCAGTGACATAAATTTTTCACGTGCCTGTAACAAAAAATCCACATTTCTTTCATCTTATGATCAAGATTTATATAATGCCTAAATTCTTCCTGTGGCAACAAAGTAATTTATGCATGCATCATACTCCTTTGAAGTTTGTTCAAAAGAATTACTGCAAACTCATATTGAACTTTTGCGATGTAAATTACCAATTGAGATGCAAGTATCTCAAAATTCTATGAAATAGAATAACTGAAAATTCAAATTTGATCATAAGGGCAGTTTGACCTCAGGAATAGTTGAAAATTTCAAACATACCACTACAAGGGCATTTTCTATTATCTCATTTTATATCCATTAAAACCCAAATCTCAATCTCTGAGTAATCAAATTTAGAAGCATCAATATTCAGAGTTCATCAAGTTGGAGATTTTGAAGCATAAATCAATCTACGCTGGTAATTAACTAAGAAACATCGTGGCAATACATATAGTCATTGAACAGTGATTTGAGAAAAATGAATGATATTGATTATCTTACTCCTGGTATCAGTTAACAAGAGAAAGTTTCAGTCAGTCCAATAGAATAAAGAGATTGCTAAAAAGAGTAAATGATCATGCTAAATATCCGAAGACAACCAATTAGCACTTATGTTTCTTCTCATTTAGTAAATTGTATAGCACAAAACTAATTCAGTAATACACACATAGCAGAAGGAAAGAAAACTTATGTTCATTATACTGTGCAACCTTTGTAGGAAAATGAGAAGCACCTGGTCATATATAAGAGAAGCTTTGTCAAAACGCTTACGAGCTTCCTGCAAGCATCACTTGAAGTATTAGAAGAAGAAAAAAGCTATATCATATGAAGGTAAGAATATACGAATATATTGTAGAATATGAAAAAAGAAAACCCTCTCAGGCTAAAGAGTGGTCACTTTTAGATATTTCAAATGTGTAGCTATGTAGTTATGTTTAAGTGATGTTAATTTTATCATAAACGATATTGAGTTTAACATGTGTTAGTGGGGTTTGGGCGTTCAGAGTGCCTAATCCTTGGCCAGTTACATTCCCTAGAATTGAGTTGTGAAACTTTGACACATCATGGTCTTTTTTTGGATTAAACAAGAAATTCATCAAGACAAAGAGAATAAGATTACAAAGAGTTAGGATGATAAGAGATCCCCTTGCAAATTTTAAAAAAAAAAAGGTCAAACAAAAAGAAAAAAAAAACATCAATGAAGCAAAGCTGTCCAATCTCAGGACATATCATGCTCTTTATGCATTACTTCATCTAGTACTAGCTGATCTATATTTCTGGAAAATGATTTAAATTCCAAACTTTCTTTTTTTTTAAAAAATACTCTTCTCCATATGCTTATATTCTCCTAATTTCATTGATAATCTGAGGAGTTCCTGCCTCACGGCACAAATTAGTTATCTATTCCCATTGTAATATTTGTTCAAATATGTAAAAACATAAATGAACAGATTTCATTTCTGTAGTACTAATTGAGAGAATCTCATTTTGACACATTGTGTTTTCATCTCATGTGACATTTCACATTGTTAAATTGAAGTCTTGTCACATACAAAGACTAAGAGCTGTACATGAGTGTCTCGAGAGAATAAAAGTGGCATCATACTGCTCTACCACTTATATATGTATACAAGAGAAACTCCTGGAGCTAAGCATATCATCAAGTATGTCATCTTAACACTCCATAAGTTTAGGATATAATAACAAACACTATTATTTATAAACATTAAAACAATATCTACTACTCAGAGTATACCTTGACTTCCTGGATGTCAACATTGATAATGTGTAGTAACCGCTCATTGAGCATGTGCTCTACCTAAGAAGCCACATTAAGTATATTCAGAATAGCAATATCAATTAGAACAATTGCCTCTAATTTAACAAGAAAAAAAATCTCAACCATCATCCAGTGACAAATTAAGCAACCGATGTAAGCTCAAGTTTTATAAGTTAAAAGACTGGAAATCCACGGCCAAGGATCTGAGCAAGGAAAAGAGGCTATGTTGTAAGTATATAATCCAATGACAAACTAACGATTTATAGATGCATCTGAGTATCATAAATGCATTATTCTTCAACAAGAAATAAGTACAGCCAACAGGTACATGTTTATAAACAAGATGGTTGAGAGTATACAAAGGGGCATCCCTATACTAGAACAAGCAACCAGTAAAATATAAAATCTAACCATAATAAAAGAATACACTGCTGAAAAACAAGAAAGACAAGGACAACATCATTATCACCTGTGACCGAAGAAGTTCCTTGTATGTACTGATTTCTCTCAAAGCAATAGTAAATTTGGTCATAACAGGTCCTGGGAATATCAAAACAAAATTTATGAAAATCAATAGCAAATATAAAGTTTCATAAACTTAATGCAGTATTATGCATATTCAAAGGAAGCACAGAGGTTAAAAAAGCATGGGCAAAGAGTAAATATACATAGCATGCTCTAGAATATATAAAGAAACTTTGTCCATATTTCCCGAGGGATTTTGGAAGCTCGTTTAATGGCTTAAAAGTTAAAAGTATCATGCACAGAAGAGTATACCTCCAGCAACAAAACTAAGACTTGTTATACTCAACCTAAATTTTCATGTCAGTTCAGGGCTAATATAACCCAAGATATGACCTTCAAGTAATATCTCCAGTTATTGCCTCTTACTTAGCATATCACAAGGAAAGTCATATAGTTTTATAAGACAAGGCATGAGGTGGGGTGACCAATAAGGCTTACCTCCAATAGAAACAAAATGAGGATCACTATGCCCTCCTCTAAAATTTTCAAGGGCGCTAGCAAATGCGATGTCCCCATCATATACCTCTCCAAGCCCTTCCCTAAAAAAGTGTTAAAATATCAGGCAATGAGAATTTCTAAGAACGCAAGGACAGTGGTTATTTAATCAGCCCCAGTGGTCAAAAGTATGCCTTGATTAGATCAAATATCATGATACAAATTTTTATGATATTTGCAATACATGTAGGTAGTATCTTATAAAAAAGTTAGAATTTTTTCCAAGAATCTTACAAAGTTCAGATAAAACAAGAAAAACAATAGTTTCCTTACTCCTTATTCTTACTCTATTTTCTGACATAACTAGTGAACTCAAGACCTTGTGTCCCACCCTATTTGAACATATTTTCCCTCTTACATCCAAATTTTGAAAACTTTTCAAAGCCATGTGCTTGGAACTCTTCACACATGCTTTTAGATCCATTTTGGTGAAAGCACGAAGCAGTTAGCACAAGAGAGAGCTTTTGGCTGCTTGGTACTTTGAAATTTTTTAGGGATGGAAGGATGATATTAGAAGAATCCTTAAAAGAGGAGGTTCTTGAGCTATTTCACTCTTGTTGATGGCTTGTTGCTATCACTTGGTCAAGATATCAATCCAAGACAAAAAGATGATTGCGTTGTCTAAAATTTGGAACATCACCATCCTTTATGAATTATTTCAAACTGTTTAATGGCTGAGAATACTTGGGGTTAAGGTTCAGGGCCACCAATAAGCATCTCCTTTGAGCTATGATAAGTCCTTGTAGATTTCAAGTTTAAACTTGTATCCCCCAGTGGTGAATGAGTTGAAAGAAGGAAGGTGTGACAGTAAATGGGGAGTTTGCTCTTTCTATCAGTGAACCTATCTACCTGCCTACTTAGGATAATGAGGATCAAGTAGCACTTGTACATAACTTCAAGTGAAATTAACCTTTTTATTCCAATAGTTGTTCAAAAAGAAGAGTCTCAACCCAATGGTTGAAGTTGTTGGCATGTGACAAATGAGTCACACAGTTCGAGACGTGGAATCAGCCTCTTGCAAATGCGAGGTAACACTAACTACTATAGTCGGTCCGACCCTTCCCAGGTATAGGGGAATCTTTGTAAGATCAAGTTGCCCTTTTATCCAATAGTTATTCACACACACAGAAAATATTAATATTAATAATCCAACATGCAAAAGTGTAAAAGTGCAAAATTGAATTTATGGATATGAGGAAAACCCACGTATACTTTCGACATTCTTTGTAGAACTTCCAGCATCTGGCGCGTAATGAATCTGCACTTTCCTCCAGGCATTGCAGCTGCATCCACACCCATTCACCATTTTATAAGATTAACCAATCACATCACATTTGATCCATTCAACAATCAATCAAATGAGGAAAATCAAACAGAGAAAAACCTGTTGGCGAAACATGGGGGAGTCATCCAGCTTCGCGAAATGCATTTTTTTCAAAAAGAATGAAAACTGTTCTTCTTTTTTGTTTTGCAAAGAAAAGAGAGAGAGAGAAAGGAAAGAGAGGTATGGCTACTTGGTTATTGTTTTATTTTAAAAAAGAAGAAGTTAAAATTTAAAATAGAAAAAATATAAAAAATTGGAGCGCATTTGGAGGGAAGGAAGAGAGGTCAGAGTGAGAGAAGCGGTTAACAGTGGTTGCGACATTTCATGTCACCCGCCCTTTTCTTCTACCAAAAACAACATGTCGTTTTATTAACGACGAAAGAAGGTAACAAGAACGACGCTAGTGTTGTGACCTTTTTGTCGTGGGCAGTGCAGACACCTCTCACTCTCATTCCTCGGCTTTTTGTTGTTGAGCCGGCGTGCAATACCAATACCACCTACCGTTCTCTTCTGTAGTCTCTGTTCAGCGGTGCATTAAAAATGTAATAAAGCTGAGCTGTAGCTTTCTAAAGGTTTAACCTCATTCCAGAGTTTCTTATATGTCCCTTGAACTTGTATCTTCTAAAACATGTTTGGCCTTATGTTGATGATCCAATTTGCTACAACTCTACGGCAACTTGTTTATCTTCATTTTTTATGGGTCTTTAAGACAAGTTTCTTTGGATAAATCGATTAATTAAGTATTTATTTAATTTTTTTTTAAATAAGTTAAAAACAACTTATTAGAAAATATGATGATTATAAATTATTTTTATATATTATTTGTGTAAATTTATTTTCATAAGTTATTCGTATAAATTCAAATAAGCTTTTTCAAACGCAATCTTACTAGGTCACCTTACCACTTTTTACTTTATATTACTTTAACCAACTCTACATTCCAATATTGCAACTCTTAAAAGTTCACTAAATGGGTTTCACAAGTTAACTCACATCTTTATTTATATTTATTTTTGTTTCAATTTAAAATATATTAATTTATTTGTGATTGAGCATGCTGAATATTATGGTTCTCTCTCTTTTTTCTATTGGTGATCTTTATATAAGAATCAAATGCTTATAGAAGCAGTTGTCCTTAACGTCACATTCACTTTAGATTGCTCCAATAGTATAACTCACCAAGGGGCTTTGCTAAGGGCACCCCCCAAATTACTAAGGACACCCCCATGAACAGTGTATTTATCAAAATACCCCCACTAAGTACTCTCTCGCAAATAAATATAGCATTTTTGCAAATATCTTCTTCACTCGCAAATTAGGTATTTGCGAGTGTACAAATTTTTGTACTCTCGCAAATAAGGCAAATACCTAATTTGCGAGTGTAAACAAAAAAATCACTCGCAAATTAGATATTTGCGAGTGTGTAAAAATTTGAACTCTCGCAAATAACTAATTTGCGAAAATTTACCTTCTTTCGCGAATATCTAATTTGCGAGCGTCACATATAATTTGGGAGTACTTGTTTTACTCACAAATATCATATTTGCGAGTGAGCAATTCTAAAAAAATAACTCACTCGCAGATATAGTATTTGCGAGAGTGTAAACATTTTTCCCCCTCGTAAATAAGCCAAATGACAAAAAAAAAATTTTAACGGGATATTTTGATAAATATACCGTTCATGGGGTGTCCTTAGCAATTTTGAGAGTGTCCATAACGAAATCCCTCACGAAGAACTTATCCCTAACGTTAAGGACTCAGTATGCAACTCTGGTCGCACTAAAGCAACTCTGGTCTCCAACCCGAGTTGCTGTTAAAGGCCTTTTTTTTTCGTTTAAGAAAAAAATTCTGTTTTTATCAAACATGTTTGGGGTTCTCCTGAAGTTTGGGGCTTTGTTAAGGGCACCCTCAAAATTTTTAGGGGCACCTTTCATAAATAGTATATTTATCAAAATATCTCCTTAAATTTTTTTTTGTTATTTGGCTCACTCACAAATATGTTATTTGCGAATAGGAAAAATGTTTGCACTCTCGCAAATATGATATTTGCTAATGAGTTATTTTTTGAGAATTACTCACTGGCAAATATGATATTTACGAGTAAAGCAAGTACTTGCAAATATCATATTTGCGAGTGAAGAAAAATTTCCCTCACTCGCAAATACCTTATTTGCGAGTATTGGATGATTTCGCAAATAAGCTATTTGTGAGTGTGAAAAAATTTTCTTCACTCGCAAGTGAAAAAATTTTCTTCACTCGCAAATAAGGTATTTGCGAGTGGGTAATTATTTTTTGGAATCTCGCAAATAAGTATAGCATTTTCGCAAATATCTTCTTCACTCGCAAATATGATATTTGCGAGTAAGTTATTTTTTGAGAATTGCTCACTCGCAAATATGATATTACTCGCGAATATCATATTTGAGAGTGAAGAATAAAAAATGCCTCTTTGATGGGGGTATTTTGATAAATACACTATTTATGAGGGTGTCTTTAATAATTTGGGAGGTGCCCTTAACAAAGTCCTCTAGTTTGCTACAACGTTGAAGGCCTTCTTTTTATTGAAGGCCTTTTTTAGCTTGAGAAAATATTTCTGTTTTTTTATTAATGAATTTAATTTTGCTACATTGTTTAGGATTTAATGACATGGCAATTCATGATTGATTAATAATGTAAAAAATATTTACATTAACAGTACATAACAATTAATATTTTATTCATAACTACAAAAATATTACCATATTTTATTTTTGTTCCCTTTTTTAAAAGAGTTTAATTGCTATACACTATCAGTGCAAAGTTTTTTTACACTGACAATCAATCAGAAATCATGACGTGTGTGACTTTTAAGGTAGTTAGGATAAGAGTCAAATACTTTAGCTTATATGATAAATTCTGATTGATTGTCTGTATAAAAAATATTTATACTGACAGTGTATACCAATTAAATCTTTTTTAAAATGTTAGTTTCAAAAATAATGAAAAGTAATGTTTTTACTATTTTCCTTACAAATCTTTGAAAATAGAAAACGAAATCAAAACAAAGTGATATTTTTATGATTATTAATAAAAATATAAAACATTTCTTAGACCAAACACATCCTAGAATCCGTTTGTTTTGTTTTCATATTCCTATTTTTATTTCTTATTTTTAGGAATAATTATAAAAATATCATCTTACTTTTATTTATTTCCTGATTTTAAAGATTTGTACGGGCACTCAAAACAATATTTTGGACTTCAAGACCTGCGACATCGTCGTCTGGTCTTGATTTGGTGTCATTCCTGTGCACAAAGTGCTCCAAGTAAGCTATCATGATTGCCTCCCCTCTGTTTTGGCTCCAACCGGATGCTTTTTTCACGATTGAGTTTTGATGGAGGATAAAAGACTGAAATAGTAACGGAAAGGAGTTTGGGGCGGTAGAACTTTGCTGATTGGGTTTAATGGGTCCTATCTACATTGGTTTTATTTATATATTTATATTTGAATGTGTTGGAATTGATTTATTGGTTATGCTCGAAAGTGAAGTATTAGGCTTGTGCCCATACCACGAAGGTCAAGGCTATCTTACACCTTTTCAAAAATGGTGTATGTATGCACCATATTGACCAAACAATATTAGCCAATCAAATTGCCAACTCTTCATCAAGTTTTGATATTTAATTTTTGATCCAATCAACAACATACAACCAATTTTGTATTTGCAACTTTATTTGTATTTGCACTTTAATCCATCTTTTTATTTGTACTTTTTTTTATTTGCCCAATCAACAACAAAACACCCAATTGAAGATGAATCCCCAATTTTGGTCGAAATTTTTAGGGTTCCTTCATCCCCAAATTCCTAACTCTCCCTCTAATGTTTCATCCTCATCCCCTGTCAAATCTTTGTTACCCATCTTCTTCAATAAACCACATCACTTTTCAAGCTACCAATCATATATTTTAACAAAGAAATAGGAACACCACCCGGATTCAGCAACCAACGACGCTACCTCCACCGTCAAAATCTACAACAAACTTACCTGGAAACAACAACCAGCAAACGTCGTCGGAAGAGAAGACCTCTGCGAAGCCGATCATCATACCATTCCAGCAACGCCACATACATAGAATAAATGGAGTTGTTGTGCTTCCACAACCTTTAGATCGCGTCGATTTGAGAACGACGAACAGGGACCTGGCATGGAAAAATCACGTCGATTTATTAACGATCCTGGGATTCTAATATCGTTTGATGATGTAACCAATTCATTTGGTTGATTTAATCTTTTGCTTACCTGTGATGAATATTGTTGGATCTGAAAATAGGGACGAACATTTTTTTTAAGAAAAATTTCTATTTGCAAATACAGAGAAGCAAATGCAAATACAAACAAATACACTACTTATGAGCAAATACAAACAAAAGCTATACATTTGATTGGTTTGATCGGGTCAACCATCTACAAAAACTAAATATCACACATGTTGCAATTTGGATGGCCAAGATTGCTCAATAAAAAAAGGTGTATGGTTGCACCCCTTTTATAAAGGTGTAACTTAGACAATACCATGAAGTGTTCTACCGAGTGATAAAACCCACGCTACTCATATGAAGTGTTATAACTAAATAAAAAGAAATAGTAACGGAATAAGAACTCTCATGAAAATCTCCAAATATCTAGACCACTCAAAATTTATATTAACATCTAAAAACACTAAAAATTCATAACAATACTCAACAAAGGCAACCACCAAATCAGCTGTCAAGAATTTTTCATACTGAAGAACCGAAAGTAATCCAAGATACTCATCCCCATATCCTACTAATAAAGCCACCCTTTGCTTTTCTATCTTTCTTCATTCTATTTTCAATAGATGGGAATTCAATGGTGTTATAAGCCAGGTCCAGCACAATGGGATTACGGGAAATTGCCTGGAAAGCTGGGGGGAAGACTGTAATGCGTGGTGCACATTTCACATTTGAATCACCAACAGCAGACTCATAAACGTCAAGTTTCTCAAGAAGGAACTTCTCCAACTGAAACAAGTATATATCAATAAATGATCATGCAAATACTCAGATTTCACATTCAACAAAGTGAAGTGAAGTGTAAAGAAAGTATAAGAGAATACTAAATGTACCCGCTCAGCTCCAGTCAAAGATATATTGGAAACCCTTTCTGAGAGATTCTCGAGTCCTCTTCTCCTCCATCATCCCCAATGCATGCTCTATACAACTATTAGATGGACACTCATTGCACAAGTCCTCTAACTCTTTCATCATAATCTGCCACAAAAAACAGGGAACAAAAATCAAAGAAGAAATTACAACAACAATCAAATCAAACATGATGCTTAACTATTATAGCTGAGTTTTATAATATGAATCCAAGACAACTACCACTAACGCACTAAGCTCCCATCATAAATTCCAACATATAAAGCATATCCTGGAAGTTGGAAAACGGAAGACATAATCCTACACTAGTAAAGAATGTTTCATATACATAAAAATCCTGCTCTCCTTCAACCATGGCCGAAAAACATGCTCAAACGGCCCACAGGCCTAATAAGTAATAATAAGTTGCTGTTGTTTCTGTGCATTGTGGGAGGAGAGATCGTTATATATACAAAAGGCCTTCGTTTAATTCCTTCCTATATATCAACCGCATTCAATCTCACGCTCAACTTCACGGTGTAAGGTGTATTTTCAAGTTGTGAAAGTTAAAATTGAATATGAGCCTAGCCCAAGGTTATGATTTGCAAACACAAATAATAGTGCTGGCATTGATAATGAGGTGGCTACTTGCAAATTTACTCTTTGCAACCTTAACCAACAAGAGGTTGCGCTCAATTGTTCTTTCTCCTAAGACGGCACTGACAGCCTTATCAAGACCATTCAAATCATCTTTCACCCTTTCTGCACTTCCTGTAGTGGCCTAAAACGTAAAATATATTTAGATAGAGAGAAATGGTACTTTATACTGAAATGTAAAACCAAAGACATGAAGAACTCTCTAACGAGCAAAAAGGTTTTGTTGATCATTCACAATTAACAGCAAGAATATCAAGTAATTCACCATAACAAATCAGCCCGAATATAGCCTCTGGTATAAATTATTTATTATTTATATCACTTCCATAATTTTCGGTGTACTGTTATAGAGTTTTTGGGGTTGGCCGTTACATGCCACTATCCAGGATTGACTACTATCAAATACATTTAAGTTCCCATTTGCTATATGCTTTTAATGTAGGCCCCAAAATATTTTTATTTTTAAATTCATTCTGAAAAATTCAATTTAGCATTAATTTTGTAGATAATCCTTGAAATAAGTGGCAGAAGTAATGAATCAAAGTAAAACTTCTAAAATTTCTTATCCATTACATTGTTTCTGTGTAGTCTTTCTTCTCTGTTTTGGGCCTATGAGCCCATCTGTAACCCAAAAAAATAATGATACAATAATATTAACATTACTATAGGTTATTGATTCATTACAATAAAATATTGCTTTTTTGGGAGTACAGTGTGTTAGTAACGGACAAACCTAGCTGTGGAAGTGCCAGCAAGAGTTACGTTTACGCACGCAATGACAAAACAAACGGCTCCTTCGTCGCCCTAGGGGTGTGCATGGTCCAATAAACCACACCCAATTGGACCAAACCACTTTTAATTTAAGTTTTTATTAACCATGTTGACAAAAATCGGTTTATGTTTTGAACCGGTTTGGTTCTGATTTAGAACCGATTTGAAACCGGTTTAGAACTTATAAACCGATTTAACTCACAAACCACTTTCAAAATCGGTTTACGCGTAAACCAATATTGAAACCGGTTTGCAATATCGGCGCCACAAGATTATGTTCTCCTCGGAGTATGAGATCAATGGCTTCCAATAAAACATATAAATGCAACCTAAAATTATGTGTGCTTGCTAACTAGAACCTACTAGACAATCTATGTGCATATCCAGTCCTATACATTCATAGCCTCACAATCCAGAATGCAGAGTGAAGAACATTGCAAATTGGAAGTCCCTCGGCGCACAAATCAAGTCTGTCAAAACGACCTGAAAACAATTGAAACATCATCAAACGCTGCAAATAGCTTATAACGACAACCAACAAAGCAAAATGAAAACAAAAAGCGAAGAACAACAACAAATGAACCCGAAGGTAGCTTGTTCAAACAATCCAACAAAAACCCGCGAAAAGTTTACAACTTTCATTGAATCCGCAGGAAAATTAGTCATAAAAATAAAACCTCACCTTCAAGGCCTCTCTACAAAGTTGATTCTTTAAAAATTTCTAGATACTGAGAAAATCAATTATCTTGTAGTGAATTTCAGAACGACGAATGTTTGGAGGGAGAGAGAGAGAGAGATAGAAAGTGATGGATGGGTTTGAAAATCCGAAGCTGTGTCGAGACAAATTTTGTATCAGCTTAAGCCTTGAGTAAGCACGAGATAGAGAAGAGTTTAGTAACCGGTTTGAGAAAATCAGGTTGGGCCACTGACCCATGTTTTAAAATGTGGGTTGATCTATAAACCATATAAATGGTGTGAGCTTTTTTTATAGTAGTGCAGTCTAGTTCATGGTTTTGAGGTGGTTCACCAAAAAAATTGCACACCCCTACGTCGCCCTCGCCCACAATGACAATGGAACAACCGCACAAGTGAAACTTCACTTGCACACAGTCTAACGATATGGAATAGTGAGTCGGGCCGGACCTGCCATGTCCCAACCCTGTTCTTGTTTTTTTTGTAACATGCCCAACCCTGTTCTATATGAGCAAGGGTTGGCCTATGGAATCCCCAAATTGTTATCACTTGGCTTCCAATCTTCCATCATTAACATAAAATGTGCATTACATTTTTTTGACTTCCCATCATGAAAAAACGATTGGGTTCAGATTGATCTAAACCAACTCTATATGTTTACGACTCACCATGTCAACTATGAAATAACTTATTAGAAACACAAAACAGTCAATCTGAAATGTTTCAAAATCCCTCGTTTGCTTTATAGTTGAAAACGTGCACACAAAAATTACTTTTACATTTGATGATACTTTTAGTACAATTGTGTCGTTGGTAACTGACGTTTGTCATTCTGATTTTCAGAAGGTGAGCCAGTGATAGGCGTCATTGGTCTCGTAAAATTTCAACTTACACATAAATGGTTAAATTAATATTTGGATCCGTATAGATTCACTTAATTTTTCAATAAAATTTTATAGTTTAAAAAAATTTAATTAAGACTTTATATTTTTTAAAACTTTCAAATAGATCCTCAAATTTAAATAAGCTCATAATTAAATCACTACTAATTATAATTTTTTTTGTAATTAAGTCTATAAAAAAAATTATATTCAATAATTAATAAAAATTGAAGTACCTATAACAAATGATACTCCATCTGGACTTATATTATATATAAGCAAAAAAATACCTATATTTTTTGGACTCAAATATAAGCAAAAGTCAACCAAATCAACCCTATTTAATGCTAGTATTTCAAAATTACCCTTTGGTTAATTATTTTTTTATTTTTCCAAGAGGATTATATACTCTCAAGACACAACTTCTAAAAGCATTATACACTCCCAAGAAAGGGTAGTTTAGTAACTATAACTTATTTTTTTATATAAATCAAGACAACTAAACTAATATAACTAACTTTCTTAATACATGTGAAGTTAATTTTTTTTACTTATATATAGGTTCGAAGAGAGTACCTAATTAAAAATTATATCACATATAAAATAAATTTCCTTTCACCAACTTAAGTTGGTGTGAGTGACGATGGACTTTTGATCCCTTAAACAAGTATTTGGGGTTGGAATCACAACTATTGGATACGGTAGAAATCTAATCTGCACTGATCACCTCATTGAAAGTTTGCTTCAAATCTCGGGGACTGTGATTAACCGGAGATACTTCTTGCCCAAGGGAACCAAAAAACATAAGTTTCCTTTCTAAAAACAAATGAGCATAGCACAAACCAGGGTTTATTTGAATTATTATTTTAATGATAATTTATTCATTCATCTAAAAATAAAAACTAATCCCAAAAATAATGATTGATGATGTAATAAAAGCTCGAAAAACAAAAGTGGGACCGAGGAGAATCAGGGAAAGGCATAAAAGGTGGAATGCTATCTTATCCTCGTCCTGGATAAGATTTCAACCGTACTTGTAATTCACAGTTGAAAGAAAGAAAGAAAGAATGAAACTCCCACCCTAACTAACCGGAAAAACTAAAATGGCCTTCTCAGCCTCCTTATGGTCTTCCACTTTTCTTCCTAACAGAACCAACTCCTTCCCAACTACTAGATTCTCTTCAACCAACCACAAACCTTCAACCGCATTCGCCATCCCCGCCGACGTCTCCGACACCATCGACGGCACCGCCGTTGCCGTCATCGCAGGAGGCTCCATCGCCACCCTCTCCGCCTTTCTCTCCCTTGCGGACCCCGAGAGGCGTCGGCGACTGCAGGCGGAGGAGGTTGGCGGCGACGACAAGGAGGTGGTGAAGGAGTACTTCAACAACTCCGGGTTCCAGCGGTGGAAGAAGATTTACGGTGACACCGACGAGGTGAACCGGGTTCAGCGAGACATCAGGCTCGGCCATGCCAAGACCGTGGAGAACACGCTTCAGATGTTGAAAGATGAGGGTTCGCTTCGTGGCGTCACGGTTTGCGACGCTGGGTGTGGTACCGGTTCTCTCTCTATCCCTCTGGCGAAGGAGGGCGCCATTGTTTCCGCCAGTGATATATCTGCTGCTATGGTTGCCGAAGCTGAGAAACAGGTTTACTTCCCTTCTTTTATTTGTTATTAATTAACAAGTTAGTTTGTGTGATTTCTGTTGGGAGTGGGAGTGCGGTCAATCACTGGTTAAGTGGACAGTATATAAGTTGGAAGATCATAAACTCATTGCGTGTCAAACTCATTCATGTGATTAGCGAGAATAAATTGATGTGAATAAGGTGGATTATTATCTTGCATACAAGATAATAAATTCACTGTTAATGGTTAATTGATGTATATGATTAGATATAAATATAAATTGTGATGGTAAGCAAGCTACATTGCACAAGAGGGCCTACTAGTTAGTAACTAGTAATGCATGTGAAAATACCCTCATCGAAGATATGAATATTCACACACCATGTGATGGTAAGTCGGTTGCACTCAACAAGAGGACCAAAGTTTAAACCTTGCTGAAGTCAATTGTTAGGAGGGTCTCATAGTTAGTAACTTGTGGGTCCTCGCAGTAGTGCATGTGAGAATACCCTCACAAAAGAGATATGAATATGAACCCATAATTTAATTGTGTGGAAAAACTGCGGATTCACATCAATAGGCTAGTTATATCTAATTGTCATTTGATGAACTCAACTAGTAGACCATTCATGTACTTTACTTTTTTGATTATACAGTAGGTAGTAGCCAGTAACTACATTTTGAATTTCTGTTTCATGCAGGCAAAAGAACAACTTGTAGCCAGTGAAGATGGCCTCTCACCAGCACCTGTGATGCCCAAGTTTGTAGTGAAGGATTTGGAGAGCTTAGATGGCAAGTACCACACAGTCATCTGCCTTGATGTTTTGATTCATTACCCACAAAGTAAGGCAGATGGGATGATCGCGCACCTTGCATCGTTGGCTAACAACCGATTGATTTTAAGTTTTGCCCCAAAGACATTTTATTATGATCTGCTAAAGAGGGTTGGAGAGTTGTTTCCTGGACCTTCAAAGGCAACAAGGGCATATCTTCACTCAGAGGCAGATGTAGAGAGGGCGTTGCGCAAGGTTGGATGGACGATAAGGAAGAAAGGCTTAATCACTACTCAATTTTATTTTGCGAAGCTTGTTGAGGCTGTTCCTATGTAATGAGGATTGGGAGGTAAGTTTTGGATCCTATAGTTATTTTGTTTAGAGGAAATTCCTTATGTAAATTGTAAGGCCTTTTTTTCTTTTGCTTTTGTATGCTATGATTCTCTGCACATAATTCTACTTTATATATTTCTTCATAGTGTAGAAGATGCCGATGTATTGAGGGTGTTTTTAATTCAAAATTAATTTCAAATCTGAAACTACACTTAAGTTGATCAACTGAATTTTCTTTTTTATTTATTTAATTTTAACTAGCTCCACCCATGGGTGATGGCTTTGCTTCCTTCATTATTAGTCTGTGCCTCAAATTTTCAAGTTTTTGTTGCTATTTAAAAATGTGTAGTGACCCGTACCCAATATGTGCAAATATTGGGTTCGGAGGCATGGTGTGGTTTAACTATCAAGCCTTTGATGGACATGGACATGCTTGGTACGAGTTGAAAATAAATGCAACTGAACTTATGGTAAGTAAGTAAATAATTGGTAATAGATATAAACAGGGGGGGGGGGGGGTTTCAGTGCATATTGCTGGATGTTGTTTGACAGTAAAGCTATAAAGGAAATGCAAAGGACATTATGCTAATAACAGAAAAACCTAAATGCTTCTAGGTAAAATGCTAATGTGTTGTACCAAAAAAATGCCAATGTGCATTTCTTGCTAAACGATTCGATAAGTGTTCAAAATACTACTGATGCAGTGATGCTCTTTAGGTATTTTCAATTCTTTCTAAATCCTAGTAGGCATTAGGAAAAAGAAATCAGAGGATTTGTAAGCTCCACCAAGAAGGCAAGAATTGATAGAATAAACATTAACTTCATGCAAACAATGATATGCAGAGGAGTTTTCACGGAAAAATATGAGAAAAACTGAATACTGATTAAAAAGAGGAGAGTACTAAAAAATGAAAAGGAAAAGAACTGATAATAATGAACTCCAGTGCCAAAATTAACAGTAATTGGTAGATCCTCGTGCACAGATATGAGGTCTGATGCCCCTGAAGGATCTTTCACGTTCATCAGAATTCATTTACAGCTTGTCTGCTATTTTTGACAGAGCATCTGTAAGCTTGCCAAGGGCTGCAACTATGCTGTCTGTTTGCTCCTTCTGCTGCTCCCTGGCCAATTGGTAACTCATGTTCTGAGCTCCAAGATGGGCTTTCAGTATGTTACTATTCCTCCTTAATGCTTTGATAACACTATTGCCGAAATTTGTGTTGTCTTCACAATTGTCTGGTGATAATCGCCTTCTCTTATATCCGTCTTGGGACATAGGTTCTCTCTGACAGCCTGAATCAATAAAATTCGTTGAGATTTAAATAAAAAGAAAAAAGCAAATCAATGCTTGGGTTTTTTTTTTGTACGTATTGTTGAATGATTTGTCAATCAGTTACATAAAAATATGCTTAGTCATTTGTCAATCTGTAACTAAAGCTATAATTTCACATGCAGCTGATAGCTTGCTATTTGGCAACATCTTTACCCGGTAAAGTACATGCTATTCTTCTATTATTATATAGTATGCGGTGTCTGTCTCAAGTGATATTTCAATAGCTAACCCTTTGAAACAGCGAAAAGATAATGATACTAGGTCTAGATTAAAAAGACTAACAGACATAGTAATGAATAAATTAAAATCAAGAAAGCTGCATTATGAAAAATTAAACAAGCTTCTATATTGTTTATACTTGGGAAGTTTGAAATCAGAAAATGAGCCAGAGCCAGAGTTTTTATGAATGCTTTTGTCGGTAAAAAAGAATGTTTTCGATTATCAAATGCACAATATATGCTGCATTGACATGCCATATGAAATACTAATGAATAGTAATTAGCGATTTGTTAATCCAAGTGAGAGTTATAAGCAACAGATGCATATAAAGCACTCTTTGAAAAGGAGGAAATAGACAAGAGGATGGTGTGATGAAAAAAAATTATGCGAATCAAACTTTACTACAGCCACTAAAACTGGTAGGTTGGTAATATTGGCAAGCAAATTTGATCAGTTTGAACTTTTACTGCCTTAAATGTGATGATTATATGATATGGACAGAAGTAGCTGGAATTAGTAAATGGCTGTAGTGAGTTGATTGATTTACCAGGATCGTAGTTCCCTTGGCAAGATGGTTGTTGCTGTTTCTCTGCTTATCAGTGTAGAACAACAAGAAAAGAATTGATCAATAAGAAAAGGGTAGATTTTAATCTGTATAGTTTTTGGAGAAACAAAGAAAGAACGAAAGACATATTCAGTCTGAGCTTGTTTAACCATACCACTAAAAATCTATATTTTTGGTCTTTGACCGAGTATCTCAACAAGCAAACTGTAAAACTAACTCTTAGACCAGAGATGATGTTTAGGTAAAGCCCTCTCTAGATTGATTATAAAAAATCTACATAAAACTGCTAAAATAGATTTTCTTCATCACTTTTCAATTTTTTTAATGGTCTCTAGTTTGAGCATAAAATAAATTTGAAATTATTTGTAAAGATAAAATTGTAATGAAAAATACAGACTTATACCAATATAAACTATAATGTTTTAAAATAGGAGCAAATTGATCCGCTCAACTGGTTGAACTGGTTGGACTATATATTCAATTCAAGCATTACTCGGATCAATTACGATTTAACTATAATTTTAACCAATTGAATCACAACTTGAATGTCTAGCCGACTTAGGGTGTGTTTGTTTTTATGTTTGAAGGCATGCACTCAAACGTATATTTGCACCACAACAACAAATTGTTGCTTTCACACCAATGTACATGTTTCTAAAGTAAAAATAAACACATCAATGTCAGATTCAATTTTCAAAACATTGCTAAGTAGCATAGAATCTAAACAAATGAAAAATATAGAGACTAATACTGTAAGGACAACAACCAAAATCTTAAAAAATAAAAAATGCAGGGACTTGGTACCTGAAGTAGGGAGTGTGGGTGTCATTTTAGGACTCCCATTCATGAATGTTTCCTTAAGACATGGTGTTTTCAATGGACTGATGAACATGTTGGCTGCAGTGTTTGTCTCAATGTTTTCCTCCTCAGTACTCCAACCGATTTTCTCACTATCAACGATGGCCTCATCATCCTCCCCCTCATCATCCTCATCCTCCTTACCGTGCTCTAACCCCACTCCTTCAACTTGATCAGCATTCTCAGGTTTTGGTGTCATCTTAATCAATGTCAATGGAAATGCAGAAGCAGTGCATACCCCACCATCTAATACTCTATACACCACTTCATCAAAGAACCCTGGCAACCTTTTTTCTTTCCTTATATCATTTCTCATCATCCAAAACGATTCAGCCTCCTCTTTTATACTTGACTCCCATTTCTTGATCTTCCTGAAATCAGTTAGAAGATTGCCCCATCTTTTTCTGCACTGAACAGGTCCTCTCTTGACACCTTGTTGCTGACAGAATGATGACACCATATCCCATTTTGGGTCGGTCTGATGAACAAACCCAGGTGCTGATTTGTAGCGGCAAACCTGTTCTCCATTTTCGACCATTTTCTTGGCCTGTATGAGAACAAGTGTTTCTTGTCTTGTCCATCGAGGGTGTCTCGTGGCTTTGGTTCTTACGCTTTCTGTTGCTGTTTTTCCAACTGCTGTAGTTGGAGAATCAGCTACAGCAACGTCCCCAATTTTCTCTGGATTTGATGCCATGACTTTATCACACACACACACACACACAAGGAGAGATAAGAGTTTGAGAATTGAGATGAGATACAGTCCTACTTATAAAAAAGATGTGCTTTTGATGTAAGTGAATGAACTTCCAAACTGGGATATGATATTTTTACGTGCAGGTAACTTCTTTTCCATAAGTAATTCATTTTTTAAATATGGCGCTCACTTATATGGACACTCATAAGTGCCCTCTCCTTCCAAGTAAGGAGCTATTTGCCTTAGCACTAATAAGGTTTTAAATGGTGGTTGTAATTATGTTGCGGGGACTTGATCGACTCTTGGAGCTTTCTCTCCAACCTCTTTATAGCAAATTTTCAATCATTGAATATATGCATTAATTAATCTAGATCGTTAGATGTATGTGAAGATCTCAATACTCGTGACCTATGGTAAGTGTATGAAAATTTTGACTGCACCGCTATATCGGTGGAGAGAATTCAAATCCATGTTGTGATCATTACGGGGGAGTCACTATAACACCTAATACCGTCCGCAATGAAGCACCGAAGAGTAGACCAAAAACTTCATTAGGGGGAGTCTGCGGTGCCCCACAAGGGTGTCCTCTCCTTCTAAATTCTAATTCCATGCAATGAGCTATCACCACTACTATTACATTTTTTTATCTATTACCGTTAAAGAGAAAATCATGCATATTCTCTACCATTTCATTAGCATAAAGTATAAGAATTTAATTGTTATATAGTATCGGTGTATAGATTTTTTACACTGTTAATCAATCATAAATTATCACATCATTAAAAATATTTGACTTTTATCATAATTACCTCAAAAGTCACACATAGGATGATTTGTGATTGATTGACTATGTAAAAAAATTTATAATGATAGTGTATCAAAATTAAACGCAGTATAAACCATAAGAGAAGTATTTACCAATTCTAACTTTTTCCCAAGCTCCTAATTTTTTTTTTCTCCAAAATAAGAATCGGATTTGTACGTCAAACTCAATATCAAGAAAATATCTTGAAACTTTGATGAAATAAGGTAACATCAAATTAGCCACTTAAAAAAATAAAAGTAGCAAAATCTAGCCCCATTTAAAGGGCATATTTGTTATGGCAGAAGAGTATAAGTGATATAATAAAATTAATAAATTGCACCACGCCGCTGGTTTGGTAAAGAAATAAAAGCATATCGCACGTAAAAGGCAGAAACTTTAAAAAAAAGAATCGTCCATAAAAATATACCAAGGACTATAGACTGTGCAAATGTACTAGACAATTTTCTAATAATGTCCAAGACACATGACAAAATAGGTTAATTAAAACAACAGGATAACAGAACCTGAAAACAAAGGCACGTTAAACAACATAAGTTAAGAATTGTTAAGGTTTTTAAGCCGAACTATTATTTTTGTTAGGCAAGAAATAAAGTTTTTCATTTAAATTATTAAAATTTGGGTTTTTACAGAAACAATAGCATCCCTATTCATGTAACGGATTCCATGTAATAACAGAAGATTTGGTGGTTGTTGCCAAATTGAGAATATTTGTATGTTTTATGTTTCTTGTATTATAAATTTATAATAATAAGGTTTCCTTAGGGGATATAAGGTTGACTTGATGGTTGGGGTAGAAGAGTTAAGGAGTGTGATGATAAGGAGGGGGATGGTTCAACTCATACCCACTAACTAACAAATTTAATAAATACTAATATTTAACTATCAAAAAAAAAAAAAAAAAGTTTTCCTTACACTTCTTTTTACCTGAAAATAGTCCTCATGTACTAAAATTGTTGCTTTTTTGGCATACTCAAATCCTTGCATTATAGAGGCTAAAATCGAGTAAGGTCGAGTAAATTACTTGAAACTCAAGTTTGACTTGTAAAAAATATTAATAGATAGCTTTTGAGCCTGTTTGACACGTCACTTCTACGAGCTTATAGCGGATGAAAAAATAGTCACGTTTGGTAAGCGTCTCTGTCACGAGCTTATAGCGTTTTTTTCAGACTCTACTTGAAGTAGCGTTTGAGCTTATAGTTTATAACGTTTCATTTTTCTTTCCATTTTTATCCTTATTATCTTCATTTAATTCTTCCTTTATACTCTTCTCTCTCTTTTATGTAAAATCATTAATGAAGATATCCTTTTATGTCATTTTATATTTTTGCAGCTAGTTCAACCGCTAGTTTTACCAAATACTTCCACAGAAAATAAGCTAGCTTATCCGCTATCCGCTATCAGCTACCTCATCCGCTATCAATTATCTCATCTGCTATCCATTATCAGCTAGCTTATCCGCTAACGGCTAATTTTGCCAAAGAGGCTCTTTAACTTATATACACAAGGAAAAATGGAGAATTGGTTTCACATCCTAAAAAAAAAATATTAATCGATAGTTTAGCTTATATGTACACGAGAAAAATGTTTTTTTACGACATTTTCTAAATAACATTACGGAGAACATTTGATTTTGTGAGTCCAAGTAAGCAAACCTATATGAGCTGGATTGGGTGATTTTGACAATTCAGCCAATATATGCTTGGTTTTGTGTTATCTAATGTTATTGATACTACATTTTACTCCTTTCGGTTAGTATTATAAGCAAAAATTTAATGAAATATATATATCAAGAAAGTTGATTAATCTCATTTAATGTTGTTAAAAATTTGGTCTATTATCTAAAATACCCTTCATAAAAGGACTTAAGACTTGAGACTTGGAATAAAATGAGATATTGGAAAATAAAATTAGTAATAAAGAAAAGTGTATTTTAGAAATAATATTATTAACTAAGAGGAAAGTAGTTGTCTTTTATTTATATATTTGATTAAAAAATTTGGGACTTTTTTATTTATAATATTGACCGAATGGAGTATTTGTTTTCCGTTGGAAAGTCCCAAAAGGAGTAGAAACCAAACACACACTCGTCAATGGTTTTAATTATGAGTGTGTTTAAGGTGAGCATGGTGTCTTTGTGCACAGGGATGCACACCTTTGGATATTGTAGCTGTCCGTTTTGTGATTTTGTAAATAAATCCTTTGTTAGTTATATATGTTATTTAGTCATTAGGGTTAATGAAGTTTTCAATCTCTACAAATATGATCTTTTTGGTTTTGATCCCTATTTTTTTTTTTTCCTTTGGTTTCAATGTTTTTAACTTTTACATTTTTGAAATCAGTCTCTACCATTAGAATGTTCTGTTAAGTGATGACGTGTCTAACGGATGTCCACTTCAGCACGGTCATGTGGCATTAAATATAATTTGTTAATGCCACATGGCATTTGTAAAAGTAAATTATTTTTTTTAATAAATAATTTTATTTTATTTTATTATCAATTATATATATATATATATATATATATATATATATATATATATATATATATATATATATATATATGTATATATATATTAACAAAACACTATATTTAATGCCACCTAATACGTACCTACCCCTTATTCTTTGCTTCACAGAATCCATGAATTTTCAATTAAAACCAAATGTTGGAGGCGTCATTTGCCCTTTCATGTTTTCATTTGATGTTTTGCGATTCCTCTTTTTCTCATATATGATGTTTTTCAATTCCTAATGCTTCCTCATGCTTTAATGGTCACACACCCTCGAAGACCCAATTGGTTCTAGGGCTTCGTCAACGATCAAATTGGGGCATGTTTGGGATAAGAGATTGCTGAAGGTAGTTGAAGATTGGAGTTGTAAGAGATTGGGAATCTGGGAAGGAAATTAGGGAGGGAATCCTATCAGGGGAATCCGAAGCGGACTATGACATGGATCTACAGTTTGCAGGTCTGGTTGGTGGCAGGTAGGACGGTGGACGATGGAGGAAGACGGTGAACACTTGTCAAGGGAGAGAAACACGATGGAAAGGGAAAAAAGACAAAAAAGAATTGAAGAAGAAGAACAATAGATGAAGAAGGAGAACCATAGACAAAGAAGAAGCTGTGAAGGGAAGAAGATCTTCGTTGAAGAACTTGGAAGAACCTAAGATGCTGAAGATAACCTAGCCTTGGTGGATTTAAAGTTCTGACAATAATATTATAGTAATCAAAAATAGTGTTTTATAAATGAATTTAATTGCTATGCACTAACTTTTATACTGTTAATCAATCACCAATCATGGTATGGATGACTTTTGAGATAATTAGGATAGGACTCAAACATTTTGACTGATGTGATAATTTATGATTGGATGTATGTGTAAAAGGGCTTTATACTATCAGTGTATAACAATTAACCTATTTATTAATATAGAAATAAAAATAAATGATCATAAAATAAAATTAATTATTAAAAAAACAATTTATTTTTATAAATGCCACGTGACATCAAAATATTATATTTAAAGACATCCGTTAGACACGTCATCACTTAATAGCGCATTCTAATGGTAGGGACTAATTCCAAAAATTTAAAAGTTAAAAACAATAAAACCAAAGGAGAAAAAAGATAGGGACCAAAACCAAAAAGTCTCATATTTATAGGGACTGAAAACTTCGTTAAGCCTAGTCATTATTTTAAAAGATCAAAGGATTTATTCTATCATCTTTTTCTTCAAATTTGTAAAGTTGATATCATTCTTGTTATTCTGTATACCTAGAATAATATTTTATTATGGAAGAGCCTGTTAAATATTGAGGGATATTCGAATTATTTTTTTTTCTGACGAAATAATTTTTAAGGACAGTGTGATTTCACATATCTGAAAATATAAACAATTTCTTGTTTTTCTTCATCTTTTTCTATATTTATTTCTTTATCTATTTTATTTATTATTTTTATAACAATCCAACTTCCAAGAACCCATGGCACAAAACCAGCGGCAATGTGAGGAATCCCATTTTATGAATGGTTGATCTTGATCACTATTCAAGAACCAAGTTTGGAATAATGTTTTGAGGAAACGCTTCCAAACTTCATCGTCAATCACCAGCTGCAATGTGAGAATCGATTAGGTGATGATGAAGTTTTGATTGGAGAATGAGGAATCAAACCAGAGATGCTGGCAAAAATGGCAACAAAACCAAAAACAAATACCTAAATCGAAGCAATTATATATATATATATATATAAACAAATTTCAGACGCAAACAAATTTTTTCTTTGGCCTTATCCTCTTTCTTAACCATTTCTCCTTCGATATAACTCCACTAAAATCCTAATATATACAACATATTTGTTCCGAACCATAGTTGAATCCGTCATTGGGCCAAACCCCAGCCTTAAGGCCCATCAAGCAAGTCATCGTCAGGTTTGGACCAGACTCAACCCCCAGTGAGGCAAGGGTGACACGCAGACCCACACCTAAGCCATGTGTGCGACCAACAAAGGAAGCAGCGTGCCAGACAGCATGCTCGCCACTCAACTCGCATGCGTTAGGCGGCTCTACTATGTCTGCCATGCTTGCTACCGCAGTCGACTATTCATGCCACTTAGAGTACGAATCAACACATCAAGAGCCACACCCTGCTGTTTGTGTATTACGGTCTACTGCAATCTGAGCTTGTTGGAGGATGCCCAAAGGCCCTCCAACTTGCCAAGGGAATCCCCCGCTATAAATATCAAGGAGTATCCTTATACCCTATCATCTTACACAACACATACACATATTCTCTCTTATGCTTGCGTCCCCTGTGATGACTTAAGCATCGGAGTGTCTTCGCTGGTACCTCCACCGTGTCTTGGAGCATCCGACCACTAGGAGAACATCTGACCACCGAGAGAACGACATCTGACCATTGGAGGAGCCCAGCCAAACACATAGTTCAACTCAACAACCAATAGGCGGAAGTCATTAACCCCTCATCTAGGAGACCAGTGGACCCCCTAGTTCACTTGTGAAAAATATTGTATATATTGGATTAAAATTTAATATTATTATATTATAAAATTTAGATTAAAATCTTAACCATTATAAACACTCTCACGACACTTAAATTTTTTTTGATGTGTTCTATAAGAGTTTTGTTAGGACATTTACATACAAAAATGCTCTTTACATATTTCAACATAGAACCGCACCAAAAACACAATAGAGCATTAATTTGTTGGGGGGAGTGAAGGAGAGATTACAAAAAAGAAAGTAAAACAAATAAAAAAAAAGGCTATACTAAAATTTTGGTCACTTATTTTTATTTTAGGTTTCGATTTGGTCTATTTTTTTAATTTCAGTCCTGATCTAGTCATTTAAGTTTTAAAATTATTTCAAGTTGGTACTTTCTGTCAACACTGTTATAACAGTGTTAGATATCTGACGTTAACTCATCGGAATCTGGGTATATCCGCCAAAAACCGTTCCTTTCTCTTTTTCTCTTTCTCTCCCTTCTTCCTCCTTCTTCATGAATCTATCTTTTCTCTTATTTTCCATACATTATCACCTATACTCTCCCACCTTCCCTAAAAAAAATATTTGTTCTTGATACTAGAATTAGGAGATTGGATTGTCAATTTTCAATTGTCCAATATAATTTGGGGTTTAGGGTTTTGTTTGGAAATTTGCTTAATAACTGTTGTAATTGAAGGGGTTTGCTAATCATTGGGTTATCCGACATTGCTTTGTCGTGATTTGGAGTTTAAAAGTTTGATTTGAATCTATTGTTTTGAATGTGTTGAAGGTAGATTTGAAGGGAAAGAAAGAAGAAGAAAAAAAAGGAAAGAGGAAAGAGGAAGGAGGAAGAAAAGTAATAAAAGAGAGAAACGATTTTCGATGGGTATACCCAATTTTTGATGAGTATACCAAAATTCTGATGAGTCAACGCCACATATTTAACATCGTTTAATGGTATTGACGAGAAAGATCAACTTGAAATCATTTTAAAACTTAAAAAACCAAATCGAGATAAAGATAAAAAAATGACCAAATTTTTTTTGATTGGTAAATGTTCGTATTTGTTAGAATTGTTATTGGGTGAGAGTTGATCGCTCTCCCTCCTTAACTCTCTTATCCCAATCATCAAGCAAACCTTATATCCCCAACAAAAAAAAATTCACATTATAAACTTGTAAGGGGATATGAGTGGTTATTGCATCCAATTGTTTACTCATATTTTTCTTTAATTACTTATATTTTTTTAAAAAACTAATTAATTAATAAAATATGAATGAACAATTAAAGTATCCGCTATCCTTATCCAAAAAGATGGGACACATTTATTTGTCATAATATTATAATAATAATAATAATAATAAGGATTATGATAACGAGTGCTTTAAGAATACTCTTTAAAGAAACAAAAAAAATAATTTTTTATTAAAAAATTAAATATATCATTTCTTCAAATATTAAATACATCAATTTTTAATAATTTTTTTTTTTATTTTCTTAAAGAGTATCCATAAAATATTGATTAGGATTCTTCTAATAATAATAGCTATAAAATAATGAATGAGAGGTTCAGAATAAATGATTGGCCATGTGATTCGATATTTGAGCGAATAAGTTCCTGGTGATTGGTGGCAACCTGCAGCTACATGAGCCGAGATTATCACAGTCCACACACAAACACCCAAAGCCGCCAGACGAAGAGAGTAGGCATCGTCAGATTAAGTTTTTTTTTTTTTTTTTGTGAAGGTTTACCTTGGTCCATAAAAAATTTTGGGATCCATTTTTAATCTTAGAAAAAAAAATAATTTAGTTCTTCAAATTTACAAGCATCATATATATTAGTTTTTAGATTTAATTTTGACATCCATTTATTTGTATATATCTTATTAATCATCCTATTTGATCCGTTAATGATTTTGTGTGACCTATGATTTCTGTTGTGAAAAATTAATGAAAAGCAAATAAAGTGCATAATTTTCACCTATTTGGGTTTTAAAATTGTTTACATTTTTCACTTTTTTTCATTTTTCATAGAGAAAATTCATAATAGGTCACGCAGAATCACTAATAAATCAGGTAGGATGGTTAATGGGACACATAGACAAGTAAACGGACATTGCAACTGGACTGAGGGACTAAAGTGTCCCGCATTTATAAATTTGAGTCACTAAATGGTTATTTATTTTTTTAGGAACTAAAAGTAGGTCCCCAAAATTTTTTAGGAACTAATTTAGCGTTCACTCTTTTTTTTATACAAAGTTCCTTCTTTGAATAAACAAAGAATTGTTCATTTTTTTTATGTAATATCTGGGCAAAATTATGTGCAGGTAAAATATATTAATATTAATAATGCATTACAATTAAATTTAATAAAAAATAATTTTAAATTCTCCTTCCGAATAAGTGTTTCTTTAGTTTATCGTGAAAAATAGATTATTTCAACTGTCAATTATATGTATGGTCAATTATTATTTTAATCGATTATAATAAAATCATCTTGATGTTTGAATATTTTACTAAAAAAGATGTTTATATAGATTATTTCAACTTTCAATTATATGTATGGTCAATTATTATTTTAATCAATTATAATAGAATCATTTTGATGTTTGAATATTTTATTAAAAAAGATGTTTATGATAATCCGTTTCATTTGAGTGGTGTAAAAAAAATCATTTTTATACTGTAAATTACAAACTTGTATGAATTTTTTTACAATTAAATAATATTTGTTTGATAAATAATTTTGCCGGATTGAAATGGGGTAAATGTGATTGCACTACAAGAAACTTGTCTTTCAATGACAGGTAAAATCTGTCATCATATGTTTAAAATCCGTAGATATATGTAAAACTACATTCACTTTCGGTCGGTCCAACCGTCCATTATGAGCGACGAATAACAACGGGAACTGACTATCAGTATAGGTTTTACCTACGATCCATATATATTTACCTACAGTTATATTTTTTTGTCAATAAGCTTTATTTACGATCGATTTATCTTTACCTACTGTTTAACTGACACTAATACTTATACTTACAGTTTTAACGACGGTCACTAAATGTGTCTATAGGTATATAATAAATTTATTATAATGTTGATTTCAAAATAATTTTAATAGTCCTTAAATAAACTTTAAATTTCTACCATTCACTAAAAAATCGTTTTTAAAAAAATAATTTTTTATAATTTAATCAGATTTATCAAACATATCGGATTAAATCTGTTTTCATACAAATTAAATCTGTATCAAACATGCTCTAACTTTTTTGATTTAATTGTCATACATTATTGATGTAATATATGAAGGATTATTAAGGGGAAGTTACAACACTATACCTAAAAGAGGAAGTTTCAATATTATACCTAACATTTCTCATAAATAAATAAAATCATTTTTTAGCTATTTGTAAATAATTAAATACTTTTTGTCGTGGAGTTGAGACACGATCTTATCCCTAGTATAATAGTAGTACTGTATTAAATAGAACAGCTAATTTTAAGTTTTTATTATTTTTGGTAAACAATTACAGAATGGATTGTCTGATCCAAGCAGATATTTTCGTACACGACACTCACCTTGATGCAATAGAAGATGGTAGATAGGGATACGCAACACAAGGAACGGCAGAGATCCAAACATAAATGCTTATATTTTTTAATTTATTATCTAATTTTGCAAAAAATTCTCAAATTCATACTCGTTTTTTTTTTCATTGACTACCCGACAGGAAGGAAAGGATACTCATTTCTCAGAAAAAGAGGAAATGCTCAAATACATTGGCTGTAGTTTTTTAAGATATTGTTAACAACTGTCCTCTTCCGATCCGTTTGATTCATTATAAAATGAGGGATAATATAATATAAAATAATTTATTTCATGTTTGATTTTAAAATTGGTTATGAGATGGCACAAATAATGAAGTAAGGGACAACATAAAAAATATGAAAAATTATTACCCACTTAATCAAGGGACAAAAAGTTATCACATGCACAATCCAAATAAAATCTCAAAACTATCCTTTCATTTTCCCTCTCATGCACATCTGCTTTCCATTAATAGCAATTGTAATATGCTATTTTTCCCACGTCTTCCCGCACCTCTTCATATATAGATGTTATATATATAAATATAAAGTTATAAACATATATAATAACCTAAAGGTTTAATTGTATTTTTGGTCCCTCAGGTATCACAATTGTGCAATTTTGATCCCTCGGATTTTAATTGCACCAATTGGGTCCTTCAAGTATCACGATTTTGTAATTTTGGTCCCCCAAGTTTCAATTGAGTCAATTGGGTCCCCTACGTATCATGATTGTGTAATTTTGGTCCCCTCAGTATCACGATTGTGCAATTTTGATCCTCCAAGTATTACGATTGTGCAACTTTTAACATCAATAGCCTATGAAACACATGTTCGACTGATTTGACACTTAATGAGACTAACTTGGCAGTTTACGTGTCATTCTTATGTGACACTTAATGATGTACATTTGACCATTAAATCGTGTGAGATATCAATGATGTCTTATAAAAATGTTTCGTAAAGTGTCAAATTGATTTTACTAAGTGTCAAATCAGTCCCACATGTCCTACATAGGCTACGGAAGTTAAAAATTGTACTATTGTGATACTTGGGAAACCAAAATTGAACAATCGTGATACCTAAGGGATCCATTTGGGACAATTGAAAACTGGAGGACCAAAATTGCACAATCGTGATACTTGGGGGATCCAATTGGTGCAATTAAAACTTAGAGGACTAAAATTGCACAATATTTATACGTGAGGGACCAAAAATACAATTAAGCCTAACCTAAACCATTTACATTTACGTTAATCTTTTATATATAATATATAATATTATATTATATATTACACTATAATATATATTATATAAAATAATTTTATATATTATATATTTAATACTTATAATCACAAAGGGTATTGTAATAAATTTAATATTATTTTATTTGTCTTGTTCATTGTCCATCAAACATCGTACAAAATTTGTCCAGTAATTTACAGATTTGTCCTGTACTGTTCTGCTTTGCCGTGCTTCAGTGTGTATCAAACGCACCCTTAGAATAATAAATACATCACTTTCTCATACAAACTTGCTTTTCTTGAAACCTTAACGAGTGTCTGACACTCGTTAGCATTCTCCATTTTTTCAAGGCAAATGCTAACGTGTGTCTTAAGGACATTGGTTAAGGAAGCAAACATAGAAACTTTGTATTGAAAGTGGTGTATTCAATACATTGAACAATCAAAAGTTATATTTTTCAATAAAATTTTTTTATCTATGAATTTCTTAAATAATGTCCTTAGGACACTTATTATGAAGATCCCTTTTTTTAAACCACCTTGTAAACAATTAATCTTCCGTACTATATTCAAGTCATTTAATGCTTTGTCGAAAAAAAAAGGTCATTTAACGAAAAAATGTGACAGTTAAAATTTTTTATAGTAAAATAGGCAATATTAGTGTTTTGGTCCCTTAAATTAATTTAATTTTTTAAGTTGATTTCTTAAGTTTTTTTTGTGACAAGCAGGTTCCTTAAGTTGTCATGACAATGTATGATCTTGTTATTAAATCAATGAATTATGATATCACAAAAAATTTAAGGGATCTGTTTGTCACAAAAAAACTTAAGGGAACTGTTTAACACAAAAAAAAACTTAAAGGATCAATTTAAAAAATTAAATTAATTTAAGGGATCAAAGCACTAATTTTATCTAGTAAAATAATATGGTTTATCAGAAATTAACCTTGTTTAATTATTATATTATTTAATATATCAACAAAGATTGTGCGCGTTGTAACCAAGCGAGTCACCTTCTAGTATCACGTTTGGGAAAGATGGATTTTGTTCAATTCAAGTATTTTTTGATTAAAAAGTTGTTTCATACATAATTTATCATATTTGACAATTAGCTTAAATTTATAAAAAACTTTTTTTGGGGGAAAAAAACTGTTTTATGTCATCTAATTTGTTTTAGCTTAATATTGTTATGATTTGATTATTTTTCATTTTCAAAACTCTCTTCCCTATTTGTCCCTACAAAACTAACTTCCAAACAAATATTATTAAATTATACAAATAATTTCATACCCTTTTTTGTAATTTACTATGTAAAAGTGATTTTTTTTTGTTTTACTCAAACGAAATAGATAATCTTAAAATCGCTTTTCAGCAAACATACCCAAACAAAAACAGATTTCGATTATCACAATAATCGATTATATATATAATTGATTATCAATATAATCTATTTTTTTCAACTTTTTCAAACACATTCTAAAAAGAAAAAAAGGAAGTTTAAATTTTAAGCCGCTGAAAAGTCAACGAATGGGGATCTCTTACACCGTGTTTGATGAGGGGAAAAAAAAGAAAGAAAAAAAGAAGGAAAAGAAGACAATTTTAAGTGTTAGTTTTTCGTTACGTGACGTTTGGTTAATAAAATATTTTATTGTTATATAAATTATATTTTCGAGAATCTCATTCTCAAAAATATTTCTTTCCTATATCTTCACACGAAAATAAATTGTTAGCTTTCATTGACTAATTCTATTTCCCGACATTTTTTATGTCCGAAAATAATTCTTTAAAATTTATATCAAATATAAGAAATCTTTATTCCCTTGTCTATATTTTTGAGAATATTAAAATATAATTTATATTAAACGCTGCCTTAATTAAAACCGTAGAATTTAATTTACTTGTTAATTTTACCTTTTAAATTTTTGGTATTCATGGTCTTTCGTCCCTTCCGCCCATGTATATAGTATTCAGTTATGTTATCGGTCATTAACCAATTCATTTCGTGGTAGATGGTATTATTTTTCTTACATATGCTGCTTACAGACAAAAAATAGTTTTTGGAAGATGACAAAACACCTTGTTGACTACTACACTCCAGATATAAAAAGAATATATTTTTAAGCTTCGATGATTAAAGGAGTCGTACATTACAAGTTTGAGTTAGAACAAATGGGCAGCACATGATAATGCATGTAGAGTGAACATTGGAAGCACTTGAAGCGCAAAGATAACATAGTTTATTGTGTTGGTCAATCAAGCAAGTACGTTAAAAAAATGTCATTTAAACAGACGAAGAGCAGTGACTAGTTATATAATGTTATTATCATTTCAAATTGTTTATATACATTCTTTGTTTTTTTTTTTTTTTTGGTTTGAGACCCTCAATATTCGAAAATTACATTGGATTCCGACTAATCCGAATCGAACCGGACAGATCCATTTAAGGGGTAAAGTTCTCTCAATACTTATTTTTGAATTTAGATTGTTTCATACTAAGGCCTCTCCAGCGAAGAGATCTGCACCGAATTTGATGGTCCATAAAGATAAGCATTTTTTAACATTAAAAAAAGATAATCAAAAATAAAAAAACAAATTCATTTTTTCACGTCTTCATCTACGTCAATTCCTCGTTTTATAGTTTGCAACTTGTCCCTGTTCAGTCTCAACCTGATGTCGTCGCCATCCAGCCATTGTCGATGGTCAACCACTCCTGTTCACAGCCAGCACCGCGTCACGTCAGGATACCCAAGTCCTGTTCTCTCTCTCGTCAATCGTCTCTCTCCCTTCTCCATCGTGGTTCAGTGCCGCCGCCACCATCCACATTGCGCCGTTCACGCCTGCCACCATCTGCCACCATGGTGCTTCGTTCACGGCTCCTTTAGGTTATCTCCCCCACCTCCTATGCTATGCAAATTTATTTTGTGTCTTGTTGGGTTTTAATTGTTTCTTGGAGTACTGCATGAATCACATAGTAACCGAGGCTGAATTGGTTAATTGATTGATGTTTAGATCTAGATTCTGACTTACCCCGACCTCAGTATATCGTGCATATTTCTATTCTGTTCTATTTCAATTGAAGCATGTGTCATTGGTGCTCTTTCTCCAATCACTATGGTTCCAGGTATTCACTATTCGATGATTGCTGATGATTCCAAATTTCTATTACTTTGCTAATGCAATTAGGAGTAAAAAGGCTCTTGCAATTTGGAGTAGAAAGGCTCATTTTGGCTGTTGTTGTTGGTTAGACTTCTGATTTAGTTTGTGGACGGCTATGTCAATGAACAAGAGGCTCCATTAATTAGTTTGGGTTTCTTTTAATTTGTTTTAGTGTTATAAAATGCTGATTTTTCTAGATCGTTAGATCTGGATGGACGGTCCAGATCTCTTCCCTGGAGAGGCCTTGGCAGGAGACAATCTGAATCCCTATTTTTTCTATTTACAAGACTCGTACCTGAGACCTTGCTTAAAAAGGTTCAAGCTCCTTGCCATTTGGACTACATTCTCTGTTAATTAATTCTTATTTAAAGTTTTTATTTTATAAAATTATTATTAATTAAATGTACACGAATAAACAATTGAACTAATAGCATCGTCTTGTTATTATGGATGCATTTGGATAAACAGCTTAATTAAGCTGTTTTTATAAGCAAAAGTATATTGAATAAGAGCATTAGGGGTGCTCTTACAAGACCAAACCAAAAAGAGCAGATCTAAAGTAAATAAAATACTGCTACTATCCCAAATAGATGCCAGTATTCTCTTTACACAGATATAACCCCAAAAACCAAACCCTGTAAAAAGATGAAACATCTGAAGCTTTTAAAAAACATCACATGCCAAAAACAACCCAAGCTGCAAAACTCCTGATAATTTCACCCAGAAGAAGCTTGTCCAAAGCCAAAAGTTTCAATTATATATGCTTATCCTCACAACGCCTCATAACACAGAGGCTGCATGAGATTGCAACAACACTCCAAAGCCCCTAAAACTCAACAACACAACAACTCTATAGCAGTACCGGAGTAGAAAAGAAAACCAAAAACCACTTCCTTAAAAAAGAAACTCCTCGCACATAACACCCTAATTAATCAAGAAACAATGTTGCATAATAATTAGGACACAACACACTCATCGAGATTGACACACCAATCGGAGAAGGCATATTTATTCCTCCCCGTTTTTGCCACAAACCATATCCATGATCTAATTTTGACCAAGTCCATAATTTGCAACCTGTCAAAAGAAGAATTTTTGAAACCAATACTATTCCTCATCAACCAAATGCTCCAAACCATAGCATGCATGCCAAAAAACATCCCACACCTTTTTGCTTTTCTTTGTTTTCAGAAGACCCCTGCATATTAAAATGAGATATTGCCTTTATAGGAAGCAGCACCACTGAAAAACCGAGCCAACAATACACAAACAATACCAAGCCTGGCACACCAAAGGACAAGAGAAGAACAAGTGTTGTGTAGTCTCCAAATGATTAGAGCATAACACACACAAGGCACCAATAGGTTCTGAAATTACCTTCTTCTGAGAAGGTTGTAATGTAACACCCTGCTCTTTCACTTCTATGTATATATGTATTGATACTTACTTATAGATGCTTGCATATGTCGTTTTTGCTTGTTTTTGGTGCATAAGTTCATAGTTGTAATAGTTCAGCCTTTAGAATAATCAATTCATCCGAGTCTAAATAACCTATTTCACGGTTTTGGCCATATCTTGAGTTCTAGACATCCGATCGAGATGATCTAGGATGCGTTGGAAAGCTTAGAGGATTACCTACAAGTTTTATTCAGGTGTCGATGCCAAAAATCGATTGGGAAATCGATTTGGGAAATCGATTTCCAGGTGAAGAAATCGATTTCCAGAAGGAGGAAATCGATTGTTTGAAGGGCAAAATCGATTTCTTTGATAAGAAAATCGATTTGGCCAATCGATTTCCATGGATGTTGAAATCGATTTCCATGCGTGTCAGAGCTTGTGTACGCGTTTGGGTTACTGGGATATGCGGTGTACGGCCCATTCGTCCTAAAACGTCCCTAACAGCTATATATACATAGCGTATGACCTAAACCTAGTATCCACACCCTATTGTACACACTTTTTGCCTCTTCTAATCCCTAAGAGTTCTAACTGATCTCTTGCTCTAGAAAATCCAAAGGACGAATCCTGCTTTGGTGTTCTTCGTCAAGAACACGCCATTGTTTGGCTAGTCTATCCCTGCTGCTAGAGTTAATCTCCTAGGTTAGAAACCAAGGTGAGTTTCTAATCCTAGATTTGTATACCCTTTCAATCCTTAACTTAAAGATCGACTCTGCTTTCCAGTGTTGCGATCGTGATCAAGTGCTGAACCCGTAAGAAGGAACAGTAGCAGAATCTAGCTCTGTTCTCTTTCCTTTAGGCTGTGAATCGTCATACCAGGTATGGGGGAGAAAATTGGTCATGAGTATGTGGGTTTTGGGATAGGTTAAGATGAAGGGGTTAACCCATGACCCCTATATGTTTGTCTATATGCATTGTAAGTGCCTATGAATGTTGTTATGTTGTTTTCTGACTATACAAGTATTGATTGATGAATAATCTGATGTCATAACATGTTTATAACTATGAGTACGTGATTATTATGAATGTTGATGAATTGATGATGATGAACATGTTGTTTATGCCATGATATAGTGTTTTGTTAATCCTATACTATTAGAACATAGTTATAGGGAGAAAATAAATAGGCAATGTGAGATTGATGACCAAGGATTAGTTTGAGAACCCTTAGGTTATGATTCATGAGTGTTGAACTAATCAAATTGATGATAAATAGCTTAGGCTCGAATGATCTGTTAATTAGAGAATGTAGACTGGTCTATAGCGGAGGAAACCCGCTGCTGTATGATCTGACACCCAGAAATCGATTTCCAGCACATGGAAATCGATTTGAATCGACCAAGGATCGATTTCCAGAGCGTGGAAATCGATTTGGCCTTAGAGAAATCGATTTTTAGAATCGATTTTCCCTTGTTCAAAATCGATTGGGGAAATCGATTTGAACATGTTGAAGTCGATTTTCAGAGATTGGAAATCGATTTTGAAGACTTGAGAAATCGATTCCAGAGAATGGAAATCGATTCTCACGTGCCCAGGAACAGTTTTGACCCCTTATGCTTGATGGATAGTGTTATGTAGACTTGTTATAATCTTAATAAGATATGAATTGTGGTTTAGATATTAAGATTAAGTTATGATTTTAATAAGATATAAATTGTGGTTTAGATAATAAGATTAAGTTATAATCTTAATAAATATATGACTTGAGGCTTAAATATTAAGGTTAAGTTATAATCTTAATAAAATATGAGTTGAGGTTTAGATAATAAGATTAAGAATTATGCTTAATAAAGGTATTGTTAAGTTAAGACTTAAAGAACAATTAGTAAGACGATGATGTTATTGGTAATGACGCACTGTTACCGATGTTGTTGGTTAAATCATTCTTGATGCTTATTGGTCGAGTTTGATGTTGATAAATCATCTTTGATGCTTGTTGGTCAAAGTTGATAGCCATGTAATGGTATGATGGTGGATGGTTGGACATGTGTTTGCATGTTGTTGAGCATAACATGCATCATACGTTGACGTTGATATGTTGGGTGGAAAGCAAACGATGAATCGCGATAGTGGAGGCCACGATGGGTGTTATCCCGGCCTTGCGGGTACATTAGATAGGGAAATTCCAGGTGACATGGGCTAGCTACCTATTGTCGGAGTGACCTAAAGGATAAGCTTGAGTACCCCGACTAGCCACTATACGTTATCAGGATTAGTGAGAGTGTTCGGGGATGGTCCATGGTCTGGCATATCATCCACGTTGATAACCGGACATATACTCCTAATCGTCTTTCCAGAGTTAGAGTTGTTGGCCACATACATACGGAGTAATGATGTTGCATTCGCATTGACATGCATCTTTGATATATTATACATGTGTTGATTGATGTATGTTGTATGTCATCTTAATTTCTATTCCATTTCGTTTACATATATTTATGATCGTATTTCTCACCCCCATCTTTTGTTGTTCTTGTGCATATGATGTTGCATGTGCAGAGGAGGGTGAGCATGCTGACGAGGAGTGATCCCGTGGAGATCTCTCTTAGTAGTAGTAGATAGGATTTACGTTTAGTTGTTTAGTTTTATTCCGATGTATTATCGGTACATGTATACCAACTCTGATTATGTGACATCGGGTTTCGGGTTATGTTTATGTTAACGTTTTTCCGCAGTTGTTTTATGTTTAAAATGTTTTCGGATCATGTGCTATTTGCTACCTTTTATGTTAAAATTTTATTTAACTTGCATGCTTTATTTTATTTTATCGTATACGGGGTAGCTGGTGTCACGTGTAACGCGTAGGAAGACGATCCCATAAGAGCTGCCATGAAATGGAAAGAATCTTACTAGGAGCCTTGCACCTCCATAGGCTTCTAAAACTATGAGAGACAATGTTACTAAACCTATTACAGGTTACCTTTGATAGCAGCAACGAATAAGTCGATTTAACCGTGAAAACCCTTGTATTGTTATACTTCTAAACCCACTTATCCTCCACATCTCTTGACACAAATGCAGCGTCCATAACATGTATAAACTGATCAAATAACTCCTAATCCCACACAAAATAGTTTCTCCTCCATCTCCACTTCCACTCAATAATCTTTTTTTAAATAAGTTAAAAATAATTTATTTTTATAAGCTTTTTTGACAAGCTTATGAAAATAAGTTAAAAAGATCTTATAGTTATAAACTATTTATATAAATTTATTTTCATAATTTATTCTCATAAACTCTCTATAAACTTTTTTTAACGTATCGTATGTTTGTTTACATTATATGAATTCCCAATTATTGACTCTCAAGTCTCAATTTATATCCCCGTAAAAAAAGTCTCAATTTATGTTTTTTATTTTTATCATAAATAGATCAAAATAGTTATCATATTGTGCAAGTTACAAATAGATCAAACTCATAAATTATACCGTTGACTGAAGGTTAAAATATGACACATGCATATGAGATAACCCAAATAATATTTTTTTTGGTGCTAGATAACCAAAATAATTTTAAACCATAGATATTAACCATTAATTATATAGGCTACAGGATACTTATTTTTCGGGTCTGATGAAAGTTTGCACATTGAAATTTAAATGAGAAATACTTTTGAATATCATAATAGAAATATCATATGATGTCTCTTTATTTTTATGATGTATTTTTGAAATATATGTATATAAAGAAGATAAAAAATAAATAAAAGATAAAAATAAACATATACGATATTAGATATTATATTCAAAATTTGATGTTCAAATAAAATACCTTAATTTAAAAACATACTCAATTTTTCGTCAATCTAAAACATCATGACATGATGTCATTTGAACATCATGACATGATGTGATTTGAAATTTATGTGGGAGGCTCCATGTATACATGAGTTCCAAGTATACGTTCATGAGTTCCTATTGCATATATATTTAGTTAAAAGATTTTTGTGATGGGGACAATAACTACTTTATAACTAGTTCCTATTCCAAATGATAACTTTTTTTTTATGAATTTAATCCTAGGATCAGATCAAGTTTATATACTGAATGTGTCTTTACAGAAACACTTACAAATATTCATCAACAATCAACTTTTTTTTTTTTTTTTGGATAGAAATCAACAATCAACTTTAATAAGTATTGAAACTCAACAAATTTAATTAATCTCTATATATTAAATTAGAGTAATCATTTTTAAATGTGAGTCATTATTCTTAACTCCCTTTTTCTTAGCGAGTCACATAAAGTGTCTCCATTAAGCTGTTTTTTTTTATTTTCATTTTTTAATATATTTTTAATTCTATTAATTAACAATTATTAATACTAAATTTGCATATCATTTACTTATTTTCATTTATTTCTTTTCCTTTTTAAGATGTATTTTCAAGCTTACTAATTAATGTTTATTACTACAAAATTCACTAATCTTTACTAGTTTGTTTTTGTAACTATGACATAGGAATGAAATATTTACCATCATTAACAGTGACTAATCTTCATCGAAAAACCTGTTGGGCACATGCACAAGGTAAGTTCTTTCCTCCCAATCAGGTTTTCTCCATATACAAGAGTCAGGATTCGAACCTTTGACTATTTGAATAAGGTACGTGCCCGAGTTCCTTCACTCAAACTAACCACATGTTGGTTCTAATCTTTATTAGTTAATAAAAGGCTTAATGGAGTTTTTGGTCCTTGAAAATATATGGTTTTTTAGTTTTAGTCCCTAATTTTTATTTGTTTTGATGTCAGAAACTTTGAATATTTTGTTTTTGGTACCTGCCGTTAACTCTAAACGTTAACTGCTGACGTGACAGACGGAAGTCTACGTCAGCAGTGACACGTGACAAAATAATTATTTTTTATTCTATTTGTCTGGCATGACAGGGATCAAAAAAAAATTTAAAAGTTAAAAAAAGCAAAAAAAAAGAAAACCAAAAGATATGGACGAAAACCAAGAAGCATTAAATTTTCAGGTACCAAAAACTTCATTAAGCCTTCAATAAATATGATTTTCTGTAATTTATGAATTAATTTGATTTTCTAACAAATGAAGAAAAATTATAATTTTTTTTTGAGTGGGTTGATTTTGAAGAAATAATCCCCCAAGTGTAGATGAGGAGGATGTCACTTTAAAACTTGAAGCACATGTTGAAAAACTACATAGGAAGAGACAGAAGTTGCAGGTGAAGCTAGCCGGTGAAAGAAAAAATATCAAATTTTCATAATGTGCTTGGGAACTGTAGTTGTGTTTTGAGTTTTGCTTATTTTATATTTTTAATTGTCGTGTCATGACTGGTATGTATATTCGTTGCAGTGGTTTGTGTTATGTTTGGCAATTGAAAATTCTAAATAAGCAAAACTCAACTACAGGTCCTAAGCACATTATCTTAATTTGAGACTTTTTTCTTTCACTGACTAGCTCAAACTGCAAGTTTTGTCTCTTTCCCTATAGCACTTCAACATATATGTGCTTCAAGTACCAAAATGACATTTTCCTCATTTATACTTAAAGGATTATTTTAACTAAAAAAATTACAATTCTTCTTCATTTGTTAAAAAATCAAATAAACTCATAAATTACAAAAAATCATATTTATTAAAGGCTTAATGAAGTTTTTGGTCCCTAAAAATATAGAGTTTTTTGGTTGTAGTCCCTATCTTTTGTTTATTTTGCTTTTGGTGTCTGTAACTTTTAAATTTTTGTTTTTGGTCCTTTTTATTTTTTAATATATTTTTAATTCTACTAATTAATAATTATTAATATTAAATTTTCATATCATTTACTTATTTTCATTTATTTCTTTTCCTTTTTAAGATGTATTTTCAAGCTTACTAATTAATGTTTATTACTACAAAATTCACTAATCTTTACTAGTTTTTTTTTGGTAACCATGACATAGGAATGAAATATTCACCACCGTTAACAATGACTAATCTTCATCGGAAAACCTGTTGAGCACATGCACAAGGTAAGTTTTTTCCTCCCAATCAGGTTTTCTTTATATACAAGAGTCAGGATTCGAACCTTTGACCACTTGAATAAGGTATGTGCCCGAGTCCCTTACAAATCGGACCAACCACATGTTGGTGCTAAACTTTACTAGTTAATAAAATATAAATTGTTTTCACCTAATATGTACTTTAGATATGATCCGATGACACCAAGTGTCAAACTTTACTCTTACACCAATTTCCATATGTTGATTTTAATTTGATCTAACGGCTTAAATTATCATTTTTATTGAATAGAGAGAATAATTAAGAGTAACTTCAATATTTAAAGAAAAATATAATATATTTAATAAAGATAGATTTTAAGAATCTTGAATTTTTTATTAAAATTGTAATATTTATTTATTAAATATATTAGGTTTTAATTTATAGATAGTTATGGTTTATTTTGTGCTCTGGATAGTTATTGTTTTATTAACTAAAAATGAATACGTGAATATTTTACTAAAAATGCACATATGGCGTAGATAAAAAATAATTAAAAATGCTATCTGCAAATATAATACAGATAAAATTAACTAAAAATATGTTAAAATTTTATAACATTTTCCGAAATTAAAATTTAATAATAATTTTCTTAGTATTTAAATTTGGTGAATTCTATGGTATCACAAGGGTAACTTTATCCTGCCTAGGTGACCCAATCAGATGATGAAAATCATTTGACTTGACCCATTAATTTGACTCATTTAATTGAGGTAGCACATTCTGATTGGTCAGGATAACTTTTACCCCAAAATTATTGGGGGTACCGGAGAATTCACTTTTAAATTTTTACGTTTTATTGGTGAGTTTGATAAATGATAAAATTAGTTATTGTTTTATATGTAGATATAATATGATAATATGTAAAAACTAAAATATAAAATATTTAAAAAATATAAAATGAATTATATTAATTTACTCTTATATCAATTTCTAACCGTTGATTTTAATTTCATCTAACGACTTAAGTTTATTATTTTTATTGAAGAGAAAAAATAGAATATATTTAATAAAGAGAGATTTGAAATATCTTGAGTTTTTAGTTAAAATTACAATATTTATTTACTAATTATTTTATATTTTAATTTCTTGATATTAAATGTCATTCATTAAATATATTTTATAAACATTAAATATTAAATATATTTTTTAAATATTTATAGTTTAATTTTTTGCAGATTATCATATTGTTAGTAAAACAGTTTTATTCAATTTTATTTATATTATATTTACATATTAAACTATAATTTATTTTATTATTTACGAAATTCAGAAATAAAATATAAAATTATAAAATTTAGCAAATTATTATTAATATTTACATTAGTAAAATATTATAAAATTTAAATTATTATTGGTTAATTTTATCTGCATTATACTTGCAGACAAACTTTTTTTAAATATTTTTGTTATGAACGTCGTAAGTGCATTTTTTAGTAAGAATCTGGTAAATAATAAAATTGGATTTGAATTTTTAGTAAATTATTATAGTATCCATTTTTAGTTAATAAAATAATGCCTATATATAAGTTGAAACTCAAAATATTTGATAAATATATATTATAATTTTGATAAATAAACCAAGATTCTTCAAATCTCTTTTTATTAAATATATTTTATTTTTCTCTAAATATTGAAGTTATTCTTAATTATTTTCTCCCTTCAACAAAAATAATAATTTATGCCGTTAGATCAAATTAAAATCAAGGGATTAAAATTGGTGTTAAAATAATAATTAAATCGTTTTTTTTACTTAAATAATTAAACCATTATATTTTAAGAATGTGACAAAGTAAAATAGGATGACATATTGTCATGAAAAAAGGATGACATTTAGAATGCAAGTTTAATAACGAATTTTCAATTTCTGGGAGAAACAAATTATAAATCACATGATGCAGAATAATCTAAATAAATTGAATCCATTTTACTAAATTAATCTAAGAAACACTAGTTTTGTCGACCAGCTACAATTTTCATCACAATTGGAATAGGTTCATAATTATAATTTTATGTTTATGTTTACTTGTTCAAGAATTAGAGCTTAATTATAATTTTAAATTAAATTTATGAGAATTGGTAGTGATGGCAGTGACGATGACGATACTCATGGTGATGTTGAGGCGATAGTGTTAATGGTGACAGCAGCAGTGTGGCAGTGGCAGTAATGACAAACGTTAGTCTACTTATATTATCCTTGTATAGGCATCAAATACACACCCAATTGTGTGGAATTTGAATTCTCAAGATATTACTTCAGAATTAAAAATGACTTAAACTAGTTATCGTCATATGGATTCTAGTTCTAAAAGTACTTCCTAGTATAATACTGTTCCAAGCCTCAATTTCAGTTTCAAATCCTATATCATGCTCAATTCCAAAGATCAAACGAGCACTTAACTAAATCAAGGCAACAAAAGAATCCTTTTAAACACTTATATAAATATAGTTATTAGTTTCTGCCAAAAAATATATAGTTACTAGTTTATCATATGTATATTATACAATTGTGTATCTAGCATTTTCCTAAGCACTTGTTTTTGTATTTATTTTTTTATAGGATGCCAAATTAATACATGGCGAGTCTAAAACTTCAAATCACTAATTATTCAAAAAAAAAATATGACAGCAACACATTTATTAACAGATTAACACTATATTTTCAACATATTCTTCATTATTTGTTGAATTTCATGTGAGACTAACTAAATCACATAATCCCACTTTTAATAGGTCCTACATGAAATTCATTTAATAATAATATATGTGTTGAAGAAAGTATGATAAAGAATATATTACTAATATTACTCATTATTTTATTTGTGGGATAAAATATGTATGTTTTTGTTCACCAAAAAAAAAAAAGTATGTTTTTAAGGCAATGAATAAATTTAGCAAACTAAAACGAGTAGAGATAGACGCATCTGTTTATGAGTACGCAAATCAAAACAAAAATTGTAATAAAGAACTAGCAAATGAGAAAATCACGGGGAGTTAATAAACTTTATCCAAAAACAAAAAAAATAAAAATAAAAACAAACTTGTGTCAGACGGCAGTTTAAGAAGTTTGAGTAAGATTGAAAAAAGAGGTGAATAGTGGACTCATTAAAACCAACCAGCTTCCCCTCTCACAAAACATATCAAAAATGAAAAAAAAGGCGCAAAATGCGCTCCTCGTTTATATTGGTGTGTCCGATTTGTAACATTTATTTAATTAATTTTTACCTGATACGTCCTTTGATTTAATTATCATCATAAACATACGAATAAATGATTTAATAGGTATGTATTCACTTTTGATCAATTATAATTTTTTATATCAACTAAAATATTTGATTTTTATTTTATTTTAAAAGTTACACATATCATAATTTCTAATTAATTGACAGTATAAAAAATTTTACACTAAAAATACATAATAATTAAACTCAAGAATAAAACCAACTTAATATATTTAATTTTAAGAGTTTAATTATTATACATTATCAATGTAAAGTTTTTTACATTATCAATCAATCAGAAATTATTATATGAGTGACTTTTAAGGTAGTTAGAATAAGAGTAAAACATTTTAATTGATGTGACAAATTATAATTGATTAATAGTATACTTTTTTTCTATACTAACAATGCATATCAATTAAATCCTATTTTTAAACTCTTTTTATTGATAATATATTAATGGTTAGGTAAAGCTTTTGCTAAAAAAAAGTTCGGCTAACGTGAACTTGTCTTTAAAGTGAGTAAGTAAAGGTGTTTCTACTCTTGATTTAATAAAGTGAGTTAAGATCTAGGCGTTCCCTTAAGATCTTTATGCACTTTATTAAATCAAGGGTAAAAACACTCTTATTCGCTTATTTAGAGACAAGTTCACTTTAGAGGAGCTTTGTCCTTTGTTAAAAGGAGAATGTTAATTAATGTCCTAATTAAGGGCACGATTTAAAGAATAAAAGAAATCAATTTTTTATGGGGGATAGTGTATTTGTTAATTTGAAAAGTTGTATGTTTAGTTTTCTTATAAAAAATTGTTTTTTATGGATTCTTTAATCATTGTCTTTAGGATATTGGTTTGCAAGACTCTTATTCCATCCATCTCATTTTACTTATCCCATTTGATTATGTAAACCTCTTAAAAAAATGATTAAGTTTACTAATTTTTATAATAAAATGATACTCTTTGATTAAAATACCCCTATTTAAATTGTATGGTTGGATAGTTGAAATTACTCACCAACCACTACACTCCATGAAAAAAAAACTCATTAATATAGATTGATTGAGATACAAAGGGTATTTTTGGGAAAAAACTAATTAATACTTCATGATTTTCTAAAGGGACATGTAATTTGAGATAATGCAATATTCCAAATGGGATAAGTAAAATGAGACGGAGGAAGTACTAAAATAGATTAGCAATAATTATAGGAGAATGCTAAGGCACTCGTTAAGGAATCTGAGAGCCTTTTTGGCACGTCCCTTCTACGAGCTTATAGCGAATTACTTATAGCGGATGAGAAAGTAATCCCGTTTGGCAAGCGCATCTGTCACGAGCTTATAACGTTTTTTCCGGACGCTACTTGAAGTAGCGTTTGAGCTTATGTCTTTTCATTTTTCCTACTTTTATCCTTATTATCTTAATTTAATTCTACCTTTATCCTCTTCTCTCTTTTATGTAAAACATTAATGAAGATGTACTTTTATGTCATTTTATATTTTTCAGATAGTTCAACCGCTAGTTTTATCAAACACTTCCACACAAAATAAGTTAGTTTATCAGTTATTCGCCATCAGCTACACCCTACGATCTTTATTATAAGCAAAAAAGTCCCAAAATTTTTGGTCAAATATATAAGCAAATTTCAATTACTTCTATCATATTTAATGACATTGTTTCTAAAATACCCTTCATTTAATATCAATTTTGTTTTTCAATAACTCAATGTGGGATGCATTTAATAAAAGTTGAAGTTTTCTATGAAGGTTACTTTAAGCAATACCCTTAATATTTTAACAACATTAAATGAAATTAACCAATTTCCTTAATATGTGTATTCCACTTAAGTTTTGCTTATAATAGAGACCGAAATAGTATCTTATCTGCTATCTGTTATAAGCTATCTGCTATCAGTTAGTTTTACCAAAGAGGCTCTAAAAGAGAAAATTTTCATTAGAAATTAATGCATTTAATATTTTGAGGAGAGATAAATTTAATTTTCCTATGACAATTTGGTTTTTTTTTTTTTTTTTTTTGTACTAGTATTTCTTAATAAATGCTCTATGAGCACCGATTAATATCACCCATAGCTATAATAATTATTGAATGAGATAAGTATTATATATGTTAGTGCTTCTATAATATTAATTACTTTATTTTTTATTTAATGGTTACTTTATTAAGTTTTAAAAATTTATAAAAGTTGTTTTCTAAAAATATAATATAACAATATAATAATAAAACTATTTATTACAAACCTAATCCAAGAAACATAGAACCCGCCTATATATTCTCTCATATTTTTTATTTGCTATATTTTCGTATTTTAATTAAAGCCAACTAATACGCTTTTTCTTTTTCTCTGTCACAAGACTCTAACTCTGTTGCGTTGTCTTGTCTGTTCCCTCTCTACAAAACCAAACCCACAGGGGCCACCGGCGACCACTTTCTCGCCGGAACTTCGCCCTTGCCTCGCCGGAATCTCCATTTTTTCTGATTTTACCTCCCAATTTCGATTCCTTTCTCTTTCTCTCAAGTTTTCTCCCACAAACAAACAAAAAGAGGAAAAGCAAAACAAACAAAAGAGAGAGAGAGAGAGAAAGATTCTCTATGTCCATGTATACCTTACTCTCTTGATTTTCTCCTTTTCTCGTGTGGTGAGATTGCCAGGAAACCAAATGCAGAGAGAAGACACGAGATTTTCGCAAAATATCATGAGATCTCTTCATTTTTGAATTCCCTATGTTGTAAACCTCCAACAAAATTCAGTTTTTTTCTTCTCTCTGTCTCTTTCCTCTCGAGTTTCCTGTGACAAGTTTGTTGAATGTTGTGGAGAAACCGAGGATGAAAGAGTTTTGGAGTTTTTAATGCTGTTTGAATTGCGAAGGTGAGAGAGAATTTTGTTGGGTTTGACATATTTATGGTTACTGTATGTTTTGGTTTAAATACCCCTTTCTCTTTTGAATTCCTAAATTCCCATTATTGATGCTGATTTTGGAGTTTACATTCAAATTAGACCCTGTTTATGTTCATCACTGTTTCCTTCTTCTCTAAAAAACTGAACTTTTGCACCTGATCTGTTGATGTTGAAGACTTGTCCTGTAAAATTCGCTTGGTTCCTGAAAACACCAAGGTAGAGTCTTATTGAAAACTTAAGCTTAGATGCCCCCTTTTTTCTTTTATTGCAAAAAATGAAAGCTGCCAGTTGTTCTTTTATGTTTAGTTGAATAGTAAAATTCTAATTTATATTTCTATGGATGGTTTTGTTTCAATTTCCCAAATTATTATTTTTTTCTTAGCAACCAAATGGTTCAATTGTATTAGGTCGTTGGTAGGTAAGCAACAAGCTTTCTTCTTTCCCAGTATCATCCCTTTTCGGTGGTATTTAGTTGAAGATGCAACTATTTTTTGGCTTTGTTTTTGTACAAATCTCTTTGAATTTTGCAATTAAAAAGCAGAGTTTAAGTTACTCGGTTTTTCCCCTCTTTTCTTTTTTGTTTGGGGGAGGAGGGAGTGATGATGTAACAGCGGTCTAATATTTAAGAAATTAGGTAAATGATTTTTTCTGGGTCTGAGATGGCCTCAAGTTTTAGTTTTTTATTTTTTTAATTTATTTTTAAAACGCTTTCTCTCTTCTAGCCAATAGCAGTTTGTCATCTGCACTTTCCTTTGGCAAGCAAATGACCATTAATTTTTTACAGATGATGGTGATTTGAGTCTAAGGAAGCTAGCAAGTGACGAGCTTTTCATCAATATTTCTCTTTTCCAGATTTTTCTGGAGCCTGAGCTGCATGATGCCTTTTCAAGTAATGGATCAGAGGGGTGTTTCTGCCTCATCTCACTTTTTTGATGAAGTATCAGTTCGTTCTGAGGTACTTATTATCCTATATAGTTTAGTTTCATCAATTTCTGTAATATGACCCTATGAATTTAATGATGATCGCTTCCATAAAACATTGAATTGTTGGAAATTGGTATAGAAAGCTCGAGCCTTTAACGCTAAATGCTGGAGCTGTTGAATGGTCACAATACTCACATGAATATGCAATGTTTCTTGATTGGTTATAAAAATGAAACTTTCAAACTGTTAAATGTTCACTGGAATATGCAATGTTTCTTGAGTGGTTATAAAAGGAAATGGGTCCCTTGTGATTTTTAGTGATCACCAATGCAAACATGGCGCGTTTGAATGCTTTGGCAGTCCTTAGCACCCTTTGTTGTTTTAGACTTGGGGTCTTCTTTTTCAAAATGTTATTCAACTTCTCTATGACCTCAATGCTATTGCCTTTATGACCTGTGGGTTTTCTAAACCCGTCTTGAACCTTTTTTGGGCAGAGGAATGTTGGATTACGGAAGCAAAAATCCATTCATGATCAATACCCACGAGGTGAGGACTAATCAACCCATTATTTGTCCAAAATGATACTGTATGTTGTACTGGTTTGCTCGCTGATTCCATCATTAATGCCCCAAGATTTTTTAACTAACAAATATTTAGAATTGAGACATTGAATGATCTATTCAAACTTCAGTTCAGAAGTTGACAAATACTTTTGTTTTGACATTTTAATTTTGCGGACAATTTTTTCATATGTTTATCTTTCTGTATACTTTGTATGATACCTGCCTGGTCTTAATTGTGATATGTCGTAGTACATTTCCATTTTGGGGCTTTTCAGCCAATAGTCACTTTCTGTTCTAAACTTCATACAAACATTAGGATGCACCTGGAATAAATGATTATCAAAGTAACTAGCAATTACTTTTTATATGAGTAATTATCAAATTCTAAAAATATCATGTTCTTTCCGTTTGTGGTGATAATACTTTCTACTTGTCTATTTTTAGAATTTTTAGTCATTATTGCTCTCACTTTCTGCTTTAAACAACATATAAATGTTTTGTTGATACTGGAATAATGATTATCGCTTATCGATGTAGTAGGTATTTTGAATATGAGTAATTGATGTCAAGCCAAAAACTAATACTTTTCTTTCAGTTTGTGGTAAATACTTAATTGCTGCAAATTTTACTGAAATAATGCCTTCATATTGCATGCATAAGTCTCCACAATGTTCTTGCAACCTTTTAATTGTGGTATGGCTGGGATAATAATGGTGCCTTCGTGAGTATAGATGCTGTACTCTGCTGGATAGAAACACATGTATGCGTTTGTGGTATAGATGTTACTCATTTCATGGCTTTTAACTTTTTACCATGCTACTTTTGAACACATTAGTATCCCCCTCAACTTTTGCGTTTGTATCCATATTTGTGTTTGTTCATTCGTGTGTACTGTGTATAAATAACTAGTTTATTGGCAGAATATGTAACTTACTGGTGGATAAGTAAGTTGTGCTATTTCCCTTTTATCAGGGAAAAATGGAATGGTGGCATCACCTGGCAGCATTTTGAATGATTCATCACCCCTTGATATAAATGCAAAATCTGGGCTGCAAATGTCACAGACTAGTCTATCTGGAGAAAGCATGGAAAAGCTACATTTTGGTGGAGAAGGAGGCATTGTTGATGTGTTGAAAAATTCCAAGGAATCATCGCATTATCATCCCAGATCATGGTCTGATGCATATATCCAGCCAGCACCTACCTCGTATGGTTTAATTGGGAACAAGATTGTCACCAAAGTTGCCCCTTGTGAAAGTACTCTTTTCTCGAGCTCACTGTCTGAGATATTTAACCAAAAGTGTAAGAATTTGTTTCATGCATACTTAGCATGCATTTATAATGGGTATTACAGCATAGTAAGTGATCAGCAGTGACACCCTTCTATCTTTTCTAATGCTTTGGAAACAATTTTATGTTGCATTAATTTGCTTGGCTATCATCACTAGATATCAGTTAAATGTTTGCTATCTTGCCTAGTGTAGCGGGAAAAAGAAGGGCACCTCACCCAAGCCCCTCTCCTTAAAGAATAAACTCATAAAAGTTATATTTTATTTGTTCAATGCATTCTGATTTTACTTTAAATTTATATCCTTACTCTGTGTGTTTATATGCATATCTTGGTGCAGTGAGGTTATTGGGGAATGATGTTCTGTCTGATCAGCCCATTACTGTTGGTTCCCTTCCTGAGGATGAACCGTATAAATCTATTGAAGAAGACATTCTAGGGAATCTCCTTCCTGATGAAGATGATCTGTTTTCTGGTGTCATTGATGAATCAGGGTACAGTACCCGCGCCAGAACAAAGGATGACTTGGAAGATTTTGACTTGTTTAGCAGTGTTGGAGGCATGGAGCTGGAAGGAGATGAACATCCAAGTTCAGGAAAAAGAACAAGTGGTCTGTATGGAGATTCTGGTTTGTATGGAGGTTCTAAAAGAAAACTTCCTTTTGGTGAACAACCTTCTAGAACACTTTTTGTTCGAAACATTAATAGCAATGTAGAAGACTCTGAGCTAAAGGCTCTCTTTGAGGTACATATTTATTCTTCGTTACTGCTAGATGTTATCTTAGAATTCTCAGGAAGCATTTCATAACATTAATAATAAAATATGAATGTACTATTATGTTTGTTCTGGCAGCAATACGGAGATATCCGAACCATTTATACAGCCTGTAAGCATCGCGGGTTTGTTATGATTTCTTATTATGACCTAAGGGCAGCACAAAATGCAATGCAATCACTTCAAAACAGGTCGTTGAGGTCAAGGAAACTTGACATACATTATTCAATTCCAAAGGTACACTCCTTAAAACTTGTCCTGTATGCATGATTTCCTATCATTTGAATAAAGTTGGTAGTATTGTTGTTCTTCGTATCATCTTAGTATTATTGCTATTGCTATGTGTTTTGCTTTTTCAATTGCTTGATGTTCCTACTTTTTATGTTTTGCTTATAAATGTTTCTGATGACATGTTATGTGTTAGGTCAATGCTCCAGAGAAGGATATTGGCCATGGTACACTGATGCTATCTGGTCTTGATTCATCTGGTTTAAATGATGATCTTAAACAGATTTTTGGGTTTTATGGAGAAATTAAAGAAGTAAGTTATTCATTGTTGGCTTTCACCCGATTTTGTTGGTTGTGTTTTATGATGATATGAGCTTCCTTATATATTATTTTTTAATTGCAGATCTATGAATATCCAGAAATGAATCATCACAAATTTATAGAGTTTTATGATGTGCGAGCTGCAGAAGCTGCTCTTCGTGCACTGAACAGGATTGGCATTGCTGGGAAGCAGATCAAGCTTGAACCGGGCCATCCTAGGTTTGCAACATGGTTGCTAATTCTCACTTCTTCTTTTTTAAATTTTATATTTAATTTCTTCTCAAATTTGTAGTAGCTCTGTTTTCTACATTTTATGTATGCCTATCTAAATGATGTTTTGTGGATGGAAATTTTATTTTGGATATGCATATTTATTCTTAGTACCGTTTTTAATAGTTTTTTTTTTTGCTTTTAGTGGTTAATGGAGTGCAAATTTGTTATAGATAACCTTGATGGAAAAATACTTGCACTTCTAAGAAATTATTGTCTTCTGTTAACAAATCACAAAATCATTGCTTTTGTAGTCTGATGCAGCAGTCTCATACGGGGCAAGATGAACCAGATCTTGGTCAAAGTATTATTGACAACTTATCATTTAGACCGAAGGGTAAGATTTTGTCTGCCTCAACTTATTTTTTTTCCCAGGAAGCAAATTCTCTTCTTGGTCTCACTAGACATCACTTGCAGCAAAAGTTTCTTCTGGAGTAATTAGATCTGGCTGCTTGGAAAATGGATATAGTCAGGGATTTCAATCTGCAATGCGACAACCTTTGAATGCATTTGCTGATAATGCATTTTTTCACGCGAATTCTAGCATTCACAGCACAATGGGAGGGGCATCTGCTGCAAAAGTGTCTGGAGTTTGTGAGTCCAGTAACTTTGCTGATGCGGTGAAATTTGCATCTAGTCCGAGATTTCATCCTCATTCGTTACCTGAGTATCATGGTAGTTTAGCTAATGGTAGTCCTTATAACTTTTCAAGCACCATTAGCAACATGGCTAGCAATATTGGTACTGCAACAACAGAAGCCTCTGACGGCAGGCACATTCAGGGAATGGGCTCAACTAGGAACTTGGCAGAATTTAATGCAGGAGGTGAGTGCAAAGGATGTTTATGTGCTGCGAAAGCTTCATGCATAACCTTTCTTGCAGTGCAACAGATTTGAAATGATTATTGTCTATAGATAATTATGACAGAAAGGGGCAAATGTATTACAAAGGATAAAATTGTTTACTTGAATGGCGTCGTAGCAATTTAAAACTTTACAATAATGGGCTTGATTGTTAGTGGAGATGCATAGGATTTTCATTCTTTCCATAATTTTTTAATAACACCAAAAATATTTCTTCTATTTTGGTGATCCACAAATATTTTAAAGTTAAATTGTTGATACAAATCAATGTAGAGTTGCTTGACTATCTGAGATTAAGCATACCAAATTGAATATGAGTCTTAAGAACAGCTTTTTTCTACCAACTCAGTGGTTGAAGCTGGGTAATTGTAGGCTGAATAGGTTTGTGATGTGGATTTAATAGTGTTAGAGTCCTGATGTGAAATCCTTGTTTTATTTGGGCCATCAGGAAATGGGATCCGCCCACATCATGGACTTTATCATATGTGGAACAGCTCCAGTTCACATCAGCAACCTTCATCAAGTGCCGTGCTCTGGCAGAAAACACCATCATTTGTTAATGGTGCTTGTGCTCCGCGCCTTCCGCAGATGCCAAGCTTTGCCAGAACACCGCCTCATATGCTGAGAACACCACATATAGACCATCATGCTGGATCAGCACCAGTTGTTACAGCCTCACCCTGGGAAAGGCAACATTCTTACTTGGGAGAGTCCCCTGAAGCTTCTGAGTTTCGCGTGGGTTCTCTAGGAAGTGGAGGTTTTCAAGGTTCCTGGCAATTGCATCCACCTGATTTTTCTTCTCACATGTTTTCTCATGTTGGTGGGAATGGCACCGAACTGACGTCCAATGCTGGGCAGAGCTCTCCTAAGCAGTTGTCACATGTTTTCCCTGGGAGGCATCCTATGACTTCAATGTCTAAATTTGATTCTACCAATGAACGAATGAGAAATCTTTATCATCGTAGAAGTGAAGCAAACACTAACAATGCTGATAAAAAACAATATGAACTTGACCTAGGTCGCATATTGCATGGGGAAGACAGCCGAACAACGCTTATGATTAAAAACATTCCCAACAAGTATGTCAATTGTCTTCCCAGCCTTTTGGATCTCATTTTGTTGCTTAATTTGTTATCTTTCCATTTTCTGTTTATAACTGTTTGGTTTACTGATAAGATTGTTAGTTACCTTAAAGCAATTATTTTATTTTTATAGATTATTTTAAGATTTGGCAAATATTTACATAAATACATATTTTGCATTTGATGATTCTAGCCAGGTTGGCAGCTGAGCATATTGCTCTTGCCTTTTTCATTTAAGCGTTAGAGATAAAAAGTTATCTCGCTCTCTCCTCTCTTCACCTGCTTACACTTCCTTGGACACACTTATGCTTGCCCGTGCACATTTGACATGTACTATATTGATCAATCAGATTTTATAGGGAGCAAAGAATTCAAACTCTTTGGCACTGGTCTCTTGATTGTTCTTTTTCTCTTTTCTCTTTTTTATTTTTATTTTTTTAGGTATACTTCAAAGATGCTTCTTGCTGCCATAGATGAGCAATGTCGGGGAACTTACGATTTTCTGTATTTACCAATTGACTTCAAGGCAAGTATTTACTTTTGGTTGTTTGATTCCTTCCTTTAGAGAAGAAGTCATTAAAGTTATTAATGTTTCTAATTCAATTCTACAAATGATTGCAGAACAAATGTAATGTTGGCTATGCATTCATAAATATGATTGATCCTGCTCAAATTATTCCTTTCTACCAGGTGATTTGAAGGTTCTTATGTAACAGTAACTTTAGTTATTTATCTATGTACTATGAATTTTGAGTTAAATTTTTTTCTTTTGTTTCTTCAAGAATTGATGGAACTAATAGATAAGAAACATTTTGCAGGCATTTAATGGGAAAAAGTGGGAGAAGTTTAACAGTGAAAAAATAGCCTCACTTGCATATGCCCGAATTCAAGGAAAAACTTCTCTTATTGCTCATTTCCAGAATTCAAGCCTGATGAATGAAGATAAACGTTGCCGCCCTATTCTTTTCCATACAGATGGCCCAAATGCTGGTGATCCGGTAAATCAGCTTGTACTTTGGTTGTATATTTGTAATTATTTACCAGTTGCTAACTGCTGTTTACAAAGGAGCTACTGTATCGCCTCTACGATCCCCAATGTTTTGCTTCATAGATCTGGTTTTGCTGTTATTTATGTGTACTTGTTGGGCTGATATATAAGTAAAATGCTAATCACAAGACAGACTTTCTATTTTACACTAATAATCTCATTTACATCCAACATCTTTAACCATTAAATTCGCTGCTGACTTCAATGTTAACACGTTAGGTGCCTATTTTCATGCATTGAGAGTGGTAGTATCCAATAGAGAAGGCCTTTTCTACAATTTGATTGGCTGAAACTAATTCCTGGTATATTATATTAATCATTTCTACTAGAAACAGCTTCTTGTAGGATAGATTTTAGCTGATTATGTCTTGCACTTCACAACTAAAGCATAATGGTTTTGATGACTGTAAGATGCTATCTGTTTTGGCGGTTTAAACCTTTTCCTTACATGATGTGCATTTAAGAGATTGGGCTTTCCATTAAAAGGCTATGAATGATTCCAATTAGAGGGAGATAACATATATTTCAATTACATTACTGTTAACCAAGCTCCTTTGATATTTGGTTCTTTTGGTGATATCCTACCCTGGAACTAAATTGGCCTATTTTGTATCTGCAGGAGCCTTTCCCTTTGGGTGCCAATATTAGATTGAGACCTGGAAAATCTCGCACTGGTGGTAATGAGGAGAATCTTAGCCAAGGGAGTCCTTCAAATTTAGCAAGTGGAGAAGAGTCTGCCAATGGAATAGACTCTTCATTCAGCTCTTAAAGAAACTCTGACTGATTTAACCTGGGGCACTAACTGCTCCATTTTGTACCTTAATATCATATCAGCCCCAAGTCTGTTGTATATTGACATTTCTTTTTGTTCGAGAGAAAGAGTTGGAGCCAGGATGAAAAAGGGTCTACCATTTTTTGCCTATAGAGGAGCCTTGCACAAGTTTTCAGAGGCTGAGGTACATAACCAGAATGAAGTCTGCTGATTCAAGTATTTTCTTTATTATCCTGAATTTTTGCTTGGGGTCCTGCTGCCATATTACAAGTTTAGAGTATGGCTTAACAAGCTCAAAATTTTTGGCTAGCTGTGAATGATGATATCACAATTTCCTAGAATAGTACACATCATTGCAGGGTTCAAGGGGACTTTGCAGATTTTGTTTTCATTATTATCTTGTTCATATTTAATTTCTGTTTTAAAAAATCCCCGGCTTTTGTGCCTTTCTGGGATCTGTTTTTGACTATAGGAAGTGATTGTAAGGAAAGATATTTAATTACCCCATTTAGTTCTATGTTAATGCACTATTTCAGATTTTGCTATCTCTCTTGCAATCTCTGTATCTTTACGTTAGGGCCTAAACATTTTTGTTTGCAAGTGTGCTTGCCTTACATGAAATGCAAGTATAAATATTATTTATTAAGATGACGTGCCATATGGAATGGTTAAACACCCGAGGACTAATAAATGTGAGACTAATATTATTTACACATTTATATTATTTGGTGTGTGGATAGAACATAATAGAATAAAATGTTCTGTTCCATTCTTTTTGGTTACACCCCCTTTACTGAAATTAAAAGATTTCATTTTTTTAATTGCAAGTTATGTTTTGTTTTATTTATAAATACACTGAAGATAAAATAAAACTGATTTGTTCCATTCAGTCTCATTGTATCATGTCTATTAGACGCTATCTTAATGTGCATACGAGTATATTATTTCGTATGATTGAAATTCATATAAATTATTATATAATATTTTTGATTCTTATCCTAATTAATTTAAAAGTTATTTATCATATCATAATTTATGATTAGTTGATAGAGTAAAAAATTTTATGTAATTAAACTCAATATTATTTCTTTTGCATTTAAACTCAATATTTTAAATTTTAATGAATGGGATGTCTAGATATGTTATATGTTTTTAATGAATTAATGTTGTACTTACATAAGAATTTATGTGTATTGAATACTGTAATTTCAAAATATTATCTATGGATGGTATGTGTCGGATTTGGGTGGAATCTGACTCTGGATGGTTTTACTTACATGATGGGGGATTTGTATGTTTGCTTGCGAGAGATTAACGACAAAGTAGCTGCTGGTCACTTGGTCGGCGAATCTTTCTCATTCCTTCTCCATTGGTTTGCATACATGTCTATCTATGTCTTCGAGCATCCACCTGCTATAGCTAGCTGGTTGTGGAACTACTCTGCTGCATATTTTCTGGCTGCTGCCACCTTTTTAATTCAGTTCGCGTTTAGTTTTGGAGCTATCAGCAATGCATGGCTCTCTATTGAATTTTTTTCGTCTTTTAATTCTCACTTCCTTTCACATGTCCTCCAAAGGCAATCTTATTTTAAAGTGACTTTATGTATAAACTATAAAGTGACCAAATGGAGGCACCAAATCTGAACCAAATCGATGAACAGTAACGGATTGATTTGGACGAATCATCGGGTTACTTGTTCCATTTTTTTATTCTTTCAAAATGTAACTTAAAACTTCTATCAACATCATAGGAAGTTTCGACCAACCGAGAAAATAAGCAATTACATAAATGATAAAAAATATCTCTTACATAGAAAACAATAAATTTTAAGTATAGATTAAGCAAATATCATGTTTGAGTTGTCATCTAAATAACATAAACATTGCTATTAAAGTTGACACATAACACAAACAACACATAACAACCATAAGGATAAACATAAATGCAATGAGGATGAACATGAATGCATAGTTAACATAAAAATTAACAACTTGTCAAGTTTTTTCAAGTTAACACAATACAAAGGCTGAAGTTGCTAGTGGAGGATAAACATAAATGCATAATTAACATAAAAATTAACAAGTTGTCAAGTTTATTCAAGTTAACACAACACAAAGACCGAAGTTGCTAGTGGCATGCACGAGAAGGAACAATGATGAACTATGATTGGGAGCAATCTGGTGTGAAGGAGGACAAAGAGAGAAGAAAGGAAATTAGAGAAGAAGACCTAAATCATATGCAAGATCTCAAAAAGTTTAAAACACACATATGTAAAAATTATAAAAAAATTAATCGAATGTGACTGAAGAGAGGATGGGCCATTTTTCCTGCAGAGGTTGCGATTGCAAGTCAACCACTAAAAGTCATAATCTTGTTTTGTATCAAAAAAACAAAAGTCAATTTTTTTTTTATTCTTTCCCTACAAAGAAACGTGCTTGTTTACGACTGGTGTGAACTGAACAGGTTTCTGATGTTTTATTTTATGGAATGAAAAGCCAAAAAAAAAAGTGGAATGTTGTTTACATGGGAAATTATCTGATTTGCAGCTTGAGGAAGTAGAAAAGAAGTTGCTAGATAATAAATCCAAATTGGTTCGCCTTCGAGCTAGAACTAATGCAGTTACTCCCTCCTCATCTAAAAATGCATATTTGATAGATGTTGGAACTAAAACTAAAAAGACTGTGAGGGTGGATCGAACACTCCCATTCATAGAAATGAAGGTTATTCCAAAAACTAACATCAGTCTAAGTCATAACTTCCAAATCCTGCTGTGAGTCTAAGAATAAGGCCACCCATACCACCAGTACAGATACCATTGCCAGCTTCTCATTTTTCTGATAAGGCTCATAGACTTCCTACTCAGGAGGAAAATGTTGTAGCCAAGATCACAGGGACTAAAAGAAAGTTTGGTAAGACATTCATCTCAAGGGTAGCCTGGCCTTCATTACTGCTTTTACATATATAGATACTGAGGCTATATACATGAGGATGATCTATATTAGCATTTAAGATTGGGTCCAATTGAAGAAGTAGATTGATTTGTATAATAAGTTTGAGAGTTACTTTGTTATTCAAAAGGTTCAGACAATTTAGACTCAAGTTTTCCAACTTATACACTTTACAATTGTCTTTATTTTACCTTATGTGGGACTTTATTCTCCAACAATCTATGTGATTTTAATTAACTTTGACAAGAATTTTGTTTGATTTTCAGATGAGAAACAACACAAGGAATTGATTCCTTTAATATGCAAGGCTTCTTCACCATACTCAGTAGTGAAATGTCAAACAAGCAACCACATATCAAGTCAACACATAAGGAAATTGCGAAGTCTAGCTTTGTCTCCTGTGAATGATAAGTTTTTTGCAACCAGGTAATACAATCATTTCATTCATGAAAAAAGGTTATGTTTTGGCTTTGTCTTCCTTTTTGTTACATATATCATATATGATCATTTTCTATAAAAAAAAAAAAGGCATTCATTATTAAACCTACACCAATATATTACTTTAGAACATGGTCAGAAAAGCTCCTGAATATACTTGAGTTCATTTGTTCCCTCTTCAACATATGCAATTTCTAGCTTTTTTCTTACTCCTTTGTTATCTCGATCATTTGTTTTTTTTCTCCCCATTTGAAACTGTAAATCTAGCTATATGAATATATTGCTCTTTCCTCCACCAGTGACTGTTTCTCCCTCAATATATATGAAGTTGTATGGAGTACAAAATTTAAATATTCCCGCCCCATGTTATGTATTTCACATTTTATTTTCCCCATCTTGATCTGTAGATTAGGAGCCTCTCTGCGTAGTAGTAATAATTGTTTATCTCTGAACAAGAGGAGATGGCCAGAAGATATAGCTTGGAACCCAGATGGAAACAAACTCTTTTCAGTACATAGTGCTGATGGTCAAGACTCTCAAATATCAGTTATGAATTTGAGTAGAGTACAAGGAGAAAAGGTATGACTTGTGACACAAACATGCTAGCATAGAAGTTTCAATTTGGAGCTGGATTTATTTTATCGTGGAATGATATTGATATATGTAAAATATGTGTGTGTTTGACAGATAAACGATATCAATTTCCTAGAGGACAAGCCTCATGTTAAGAGTGTTATCAATAACATAGTTTTCTTGCCCTGGGAAAATTCTTGTTTTGTAACTGGGGGAACTGACCATGCCGTTATACTTTGGAGTGGGAACAAATGGAAGCCAAAACCATTGCATGGGAATCTTCATACTTCTGTTGTCATGGGAGTTGCTGGTATGCAACAGAAGTATATTGTGTTGTTTCTTGGCAAAGATAAGAGAATTTTGGAGTACGATGCTTATGCAGGAAGAAAAGATTTCATGCATAAGGTTGATAGTAAATGCTTAAGTGTCCTGCCAAATCCATGTGACTTCAGTTTATTCATGGTTCAAGCAGGGTAAATTATATCTGCCTTTGGACTCCACTTTATTACTAGATATTCATTTTATTAAACAAGCTTTGATATATACCAGAATTTATGACATGCCTCATATTCTTTTGTCTTCCTTGAATATATTTTTATGGAAATTTGTGTATGTTGATTTGGAAATGGAAATATAAGATTTGGTCCAATTGTCCAAAAGTTAGGTACCAGATGAAACTTATTGCATTATTACCACTTGTTTGCTCAAGTGTCATAAAACTATTCCCATTTGCAGATGGTGTACTATACATGATGAAATGAAAGTTATAACAATAATCCTGTTTGGTTTGAATTTTCATTTCCTGTTTTCATTTTCTGTTTCGATTTTTTGAAAATTGTTTTCATTTTCGAATTTTGAAAAAGTTGAAAACGTGTTTGTTTTGACTTCCTGTTTTTTGTTTTCATTTCCTATTTTCAAAAAATTTGGATGGAAATACTGAAAACAACTTTTTTTGTTTTCAGATTTGGGTTCAATTCAGGAAATGTTTTCAGTGAAAACATTTTCACTAAACTCAACCAAATGCATTTTCAAGTCCATTTTCTATTTTCGTTGAAAATGAAAAGAGGAAATGGTCAAACCAAACAGACCCTTATGTGGTACAGTGCACTTTGGGTAATGGGAACTAGAAGGCTTATATTGGTTTGACTCTCCCGAACCTGTGAAATTCCCACACTACTTGATGTGGTGCACGACAACCATCCTATAATGTTCATATGACTGTGGACTTGGTTCTATATATACACCAAACATGCTTGATATATTTAAGATTAATTAATCTTTTATAGGTGATGGTAACTATTACAGTATTATTCTTTTTCTTTGATTTCTTTCAGGACTCCTGAGAAGCAGCTTCGATTATTTGATATTAGAACGAAGCGGATAAAACTTCATGCTTTTGGTTGGAAGCAAGAAAGCAGTGAATCTCAGTCAGCTCTGATAAATCAGGCTTGGTCTCCCAATGGACTGCATATAACATCTGGTTCAGCTGATCCCATGATTCACATATTTGACATTAGATATAATGGTCAAAGCCCTTCCCAATCCATACATGCTCATCAGAAGCGAGTCCTCAAAGCCAAGTGGCATCCGTCTGTTCCCCTTCCCATTTCCGTATCATCTAATCTCAACATTGGATTTCACCGGATTGTGTAGAACATCTTGCCAATGCTCTTGGAGTAGTGTGTTATGCCTCCTCATTTATGTGGGTGCTCAACCAGTTTTGGTTGGAAAAGGAATAATTAATGCTCACATAATTTTATATTTTCTTTAAAGAAAAATGTTAAGTCCTAGGAGTGTAATTTTGTAGAAAAGCAATGTTATTTGTATATCAATGCTAAGTCCTAGGAATGTAATATCAATGAATATAACTTTTCATTATATAATGCAGAATATAAGTATTTTGCATTATAAAAATTAAAGTTATTCAAGAGTTGTGTAGCATAGATGTAGTCAAACATTTTCCTTTGTAGAATTACTTACCAACGGAGAAATGAAGAAACTTATTGTATTTTGTTGTAGTTATATCTTACTTTTAAACCATGATTGGTTGTTGGGTCGTAGTGATGGGCCTTTAACACATGTGTACCACCAGAGGAGAAAAGGGCAAAAAGGAAATGGGCTAGTAGTGGTTCGTATGAGAGGAGAAGGAGAGGGAGAAATGTTGTTATGCGGAAAGATGCAGTGGTGGAGGGAGAGTGTAATAGAATGTACACTGGCAGCATGGAATTGGAAGAAAAATTCTGGAATGATGAGAGAGGAAACAAAAAGGTGAATAAGAAAGAGGGGGAAGAGAAGGGGGACTAACAGATTTTTTGGAGTGATTTGGGAAGGGCATAGCCTGTGATGAGTTTAGCTCTGATTGTTGTTTTTCCTTCTTGTTGCATTAATTTTGTTCAATCTGCTCCATTTATGTGTTATTTAGCAGATTTCGCTTCGGTAAAGGAGAGTTTTCTCTTTTGAGTTTATTATAATTTTTAATATAAATTCAGATATCTAATTTGATATTAGAGCTTTCTATCATGTCTCTGGCTGCATAGGTGTGGCATCGATGGTGACGCCCGCATTGCAGCGTTCGCCCAGGACTAATCAAAGGGTTAGTACACAGCCAGCCTATGTGGGCGCTAGAGCTGCCGAGCATGGGAACATTAGGATCCAATTGTAATGTATAAGACTTAGACCCACATCGGAAGGATGAAATTCCTATAACTTTTATGGTGGGGTTCGGCTTAGCTTTTCAAGCGAAACTTTGGCAAGCATAGCATTGCTATTATTTGAATCGAGCATATTTTGCCATTTTATTTTTTTGGTTACATAAATGTGTCAAAGCTACAAATTGACTCCGGTTTAGGTGTGATACCTTTTTATTTTGATTGAAAAACAATAATACAACCACTTAAACAACTTTACCTAATTTTTGCCCTCGGTCCGTGCTTAATTCTGCAGATTCATGTTATGAGCCAACCGCGAGATCACATGTTCAAACGTGAGTCGTGAGGGATACAGGATTAGGATTCCTTACAGTAGCTTCTTTCTATCTCCCTCCACTTGTATTTTTTTGCAATTTTTTTGGACAAAACAAATCAAAGGTTAAGAGTATAAAAGAAATAAATCCAACAGTAGTAGATTGTACAACTGCGATAAATGAGTGAATTTGTTACCGGAGGCAATCCGGATGAGGATTTCTTGGTGTGGCAGTTTGACATGTTCCATATGCAATGAGGCCATGTGTGAAGAATATACATATACAGGACCCACCTAATCCTGCTGTTTAACGTCGACAGAAGTGGAGTAGTGTTCTTTCTTTTCGTTAAGTAGTCTTTGGTCTACGAGGAAACATATATATTCAGAAAAAAATTGCAGAACTGAATCTAATGTACAGATATTATTTTTTATCAATTTACATATACAGTTGTCGGCCACTGGAACTTCAATTCTTATTGCACAGTAGAATAAAAGGTGTAGAGAAATTGAACCATATATATATATATATATATATATATAGATATGTATGAAAGTTTAAGTGGATATTATAATGCTATATTCGTGTATTTATAATCCATAATGTGAAAGTTACACTGCTTTCATATTTGCCTGCAGTTAATGTTGCAAGCACCAACGTTTTAGATATATGGATCCTCTAGTTTTAGGACGAAAAAATTATGATAATTTTATGTTTATAGAGAAGAGAAAAAGGTGATTAAAATGAAAAGATAAAGATAAGAGAAAAAATAAATAAAAAAAAGACATATAACTTTCCCGCCTGAAAGCTAGAAGATCCAAATCCATATATCAGAATATATGTTTGATAATTTAATTTAATTTTGAAAATCTGTAGTCCAAGCAAACAATTTGACATGTCTGCCACCATCATACATCCCTTCCTCTGGTGGTTGACTCCAAGGCCATTTTAGCATGTTGACTGGGTTACATTTTGGTATATGATCCATTCAACACGCTCTTTCTCCGGTAAGAAATGAGGATTCCAGTTTCTTGTAATTCGCACGGTCTATGCCTAATTCACATATACTCTTTTCGATTCTATATATAAGAAATAAAAATATATTTTTTCTTGATCCTATTTATAAGAAATATTGATCCTTTTTTAAATATATTTAAGGTTAAATTTTAATTATACTCTTATTTATTACGAGAGAAAATATTAGAAGTAATTAAGTTAGTGAATTAGAAGTAATAACATTTATGGAATAAAATTTAAATTGATAGAAGTATTAAATGAAATCAACAGATTCTAATACATTTCTTTGATCTTGATGATTGTCAAATATTTCTTATACATAAGACCAGAGGGTGTATAGTACATGATGAGCTCATTATCTATCTATTTAATAGGTCCCACATGAAATTTATCTAATAATAAAGAATGTGTTAAAAAAATATATTGCTATTATTAATTGATCATGTATGAAATAAAGAGATGTTAATACTTTTCACCTTTCTTTTTTATTTTTCCGTGCAGTTTTTCGCTTTTTTACATGAGTGACAATAAGCAATACTTCCTTCGATCACTATTATAAGTAAAAAAGTCTCAAAATTTTGGCCAAATATATAAGCAAATTTCAATCACTTTCATCATATTTAATGACATTGTTCCTATAATGCCCTTCATTTAATATCAAATTTGTTTTCCAATAACTCAATGTGGGATGTATTTAATAAAAATTGAAGTTTTTTATGAAAGTTATTTAAGTAATACACTTAATTTTTTAAAAACATTAAATAAGATTAATCAATTTTTTTAATATGTATGTTCCATTTAAGTTTTGTTTATAATAAATATTGAAGTAGTAGTAAATAGTGAAGAAGTGAAGGTGGGAGGGGTGGGACGGTAGGAGGAAATGCTAATGGGTGGGGTGGGATATACCGATCTAATACGAACATGAATCTGGAAAAACAAATATTAGAATCATAGTCATGCATGCATGCTGTTGTACTTTTAGGGGGTCAACAAAAAGCACGTCAAGCATTGCAGCCTATGCATGCTTGGCCCTTTTCTCCCCCACACTGTGGTTGGTCTTTCTTTTTGCCAAGCTAGCTAGGTAAGTCATTCATTAGTAAAAGAATATCCCAAATCCCAAGACCAAAATCTCCTCCATTCATATTAATTATTTTGCTAAACCATAGAAAAGACATCGCAATTGTTCTTATAAAATGAGTGAAGCTTTAAAGTAAAAAAATAAAGGATTATTTATCATTGATTTGATTAACTATATAAAGATTTTAACCCATTAAATAATCTAAGGATGGATAACCCATTTATTTTCTCACTTTAAAATTTCATTTATTTTAGAGGAGACAAATTCATTTCTGCAAGTATATATATCCCATGAACATTAGTAACATATGGAAAACATTGGCAGTACACTGGTGTGGGATCAAAGACCCGTTTGGATTGGGTGCTTTTAGCCTTTTACTACTTCATAATGTGGTGTCCTCGAGTAGCTAGCTACGACCTCTATATGAGAAATTTCAGAAGCAAATAGCACGTCCTATACACCGGTGGCTATGAGCATGATTTGGTGGTGTGATTGCATGGGGTCCCAATTTTTAGGGGATATCAAATTTTTTTTACTCAATATATATGTATATAATAAAATAAAAAATTTATATAGTTAAAAATTTTATATCTGAAACTTGAGGGTCCAACTGTTTTTTAAAATTTAGGGCCCAATCATTTTACTACTTATTTTAGTAAAAAAAAATTTTAAAAAAGAAAATTAACGGTTACAAAAAAAACTCTATTTTTTCCTCAATCAGGTATCTTTATCCATTTTTCCCTCACTTAGGTTAATAATTTTTTATTAAAAAAAAGTCAAAAGACTCACTCTCCCTCACTCATTGACTCACGTCTGCGTCTCCCTCTTTATCTGACGCTCTGACCTTAGATCTCGATCAGACAGTCCCTGTGCCTCACGTATCTCTATTGGCAGTGGTGAATTATTTAATTCACAATCTAACGTTGAGTCTGTTGAGGAGTCTTTTAGATTTCACTATTTTTTATATATTGTAGATCAAACAATTGACTTACTTAATACAAGATTTAAGCAAAATAGCATATATGAGTAGATTTTTGGGTTTTTGTTTAGTATTGAAAGGCTTTGGTCATTCTCTAATAAAGATTTGAAATTATGTTGCAAAAAAACATGGTGATTCATATGATCTTGATGGTGAAATTTTACTTGTAGAACTTATCTAATATTTTGTTTCACTTGAGGTTGTATTAAAACAATTAATGGCTAGTTTTTGTATCTCTTTGTGCGTTTTTGATAATCAATATATATATATATATATATATTCTGCTTATAAAAAAAAAATAGGATATCAATTTCTCAATTCGTACAGGGCATCCAAAATTTCAGGGACGGCCCTGATCCTATGGTTGTAACTTGGGAAGCTGTACCTGAAAAACCCATCTTAATAATAAACCAATGGCAAATGTTAAGAGTATTGGTTAAAAATTTAAAAGTAGGAAATATTTATTAAAATGTTTATGTTTTTGGGTTTGTAATGCATTAAATATATCACTTTTTTAGTAAAAAATAATTCTTTTTAATTTCTTGTATAATCACTATTATTATGATAATGATCAGCAACACTCTAATCCAATTTTATTAGAGTACGCCTTTAATATATAGTCGGTGACATTATATTTTAGTAATCAGTACAAGACCCAACACCATTATTAAAAAATCCCTATAATCAAAGGTCAAAGCAGAAGATCATAAAAAAAAAAAGGTCAAAGCAGAAAATTACTTTTTTCGGAAAGCACAATAAACAACCTCAGTCTTGCAGAATGGGGCATATATCTATTGTGATTGTTTTTTTATATAAGGATATGATGAATAAATTTTGATCATTAAAATCATATAAATGTTTAAGATTAAAAATTTATTAATTGATCATGTGATCACTTAAAAGTTTATGTGACTTTATATTCTAATATGATTATTCATAATTCATAATTTAATATAAAGATTAAAATTTATTTCTTTCACTCTCATCTACAAATATTCCTTCATATATCTCGGGCGGTGGGGGAGCCGTGCAATGCAAGTAATATAACGTATAAGAACATCATTTTTTCTTTTAAAGAAAAGTTGAGACATTGATCATCAATAGACATGATCGCGGGCTGGTATTTGGGTTTCATTTGATACAGAATTTTATTGAACTCATTTTAGAAATGTTATATTTTTTTAAAAGTTCTTTTTAGATATATATCATTATATATAAAAAATATTAATTAATATAAATCATTTAATATTTTATCTTTCTTCAAATAAAACAAAAAATATTTTTTTTATAAGATATTAATACATTTTTCGACTAGTTTATAATTTAATCTTTGGAGTGGAGATTTTCTCCATTTTCTCCCTCTATTTCTCTTTTTCCATTATTATAATTTTAGGGATATAAATAGGTCACATTATCATATTTATAAGAGTTGGGATCTTTTAAGTATCCGATCGTAAATTTGATCTTGCAATTTATTTATATGAAAAAAATCTCCACTTAAGTATTTGATCATATATCGAAATATTAGTATTTTACCTATCAAATCGAGGATAATAAAAAAAATTAAAAAAATAATGATATTTGCACATAAAAACTTCTTCATTATTCTTACATTTGTAATTTTTGGATAATAAAATAAGCAAAAACACACAAATGTAAATATTTTAATATGAAAATACAGTTAACTACCTGTACAAAATATTATTTCTACATCCCAAGTACATGCACTAATTCACACGCCTATTGTTTTTGGAACAAAGTTAGAGAGATTTCAAATTTTTTCCATGGTCTTTAAGGAATCCAAAAAAATTAAGCTTTTATGAAAAAATTAAATATATCACTTCTCAAAATCATATTCATCATTTTTTCATACAAACTTACTTTTCTTAATTTCTTAACTAATATCTTTAGAACATCGGAACATTCTCCTTTTTCCAAAACTAATATATGTAAGAACAGCTACATGAGTTTGAGTGTATGACATTGTGTTTTTTTTGGTGCTCGGAGGGCATAACATTGTTACTAGAACTTAGATCCGGTTGTCGTATTTGGTAGGATTGAATATTTAGTAAATAAAATATAAGATATTATCATCTTATAACAACATATATATAGCATCTTGCTTTTTTTTTTTTTTTTTTTTATCAAACTCGCATGAAAATTGGTTAAGAAATAAAAATCGAATCTTATACAGTAATTGTTGGAGCATCAAAATGACATGACATCCAACTATAAACATTGTTGCTTACAGAAGCAAATGATTCTTATAGAAACATTCTAACTTTAAGAGTTATATCATTTGAGTAGGGAAAGTTGTTTAAAGTAGTAAAATGTAAAAAATAGTGATATAAAGCAACTCCAATAAATTCCATTATTGAAGATGCTCTTAGATATGCTTAATGAAAGAAACACAATAGTCCTTTTTCTATATAAGCAATATGAAGGTGTTGATAAAAATCTCTATAGTTAATTGTAAAGTACTTAAACTAATTTTACTTTTATCAAACCTCAAATTGAATTTTTTCTCTAAATATATATTGTATAATACATAGTATTGGATATGTGTAAATATCTAACTGCTAATTAAAATCAGCAAGATTTTCTTCAGAAAAAAACAGTGATATAATATATGACAAAGCACAACATAAATTTGCACTGCTCAAATATAATACATGTGTGTTGGTATGTATTTATATATGATTCTATACGTGTATAGATATCTAACTACATATTGAAATAGGTTTCCTTTAAATAAAGAGTGATATAATATATACTAACATGTAGATGATCTGAGTGATTGTGATTCGGACACCTTAAGTAAATGGTCAGGGGTTCGAATCCTGACTCGTGTATGGAAAAAATCTGGTTGGGAGGAGAGAACCCACCTTATGTACCCAACAAGTTTCACGATGGAGATTAGTCATTACTAACGGTGATAGATACTTGATACCTATGTCATGATTATAAAAAAAAAAAGAGTCTGATATAATATATTAAAAAATATCAAATTCTATTATTCGACAAATCTCCATTTGCAATGTTGATAAAATTTAGGGCATACTAAATACTTATTAGAATTTGAGCCCTCACAGTACCGCAACATTAAAATTCTTCATGAGGAGATTTGTCACTTTTCCGATCCTATTTGATTGAGAGTCTGTTTGATAAGACATTTCAACGAGTTTAGAACGGACAATTTATAGCAGATGAGAAAATAATCCCGTTTGATAAGTGCATGATGACGCATCTGTCACGAGCTTATAGCGTTTTTTTCAGACACTACTTGAAGTAGCGTTTGAGTTTATAGCTTATAGCGTTTCATTTTTCTTTCCACTTTTATCCTTATTATCTTCATTTAATTCTACCTTTATTCTCCCCTCTCTCTTTTATGTAAAATCATTAATGAAGATGTCCTTTTATGTCATTTTATATTTTTTAGCTAGTTCAACCGCTAGTTTTATCAAACACTTTCACAGAAAATAAGTTACCTCATCCGCTATTAGCTACCTTATCCGTTATCCGTTACAAGCTATCTGCTATCAGTTAACTTATCCGCTAATAGCTAATTTTGTCAAACAGACTCGGAGTAACTGGTCTCCGCAATATCCTAGAAAAAAATATTTATTATAACCATCACCAAAAAAATACTTATTACATCATAAATATAGAGTAGCCAACCAAAACGCGTTTTATCTTTTTATAAAGAAAAAGAACGGTAAAGACTACCAGTCAAATACCACCAAAAAAAACAAAGATTACCAGTCAAAAAACAATAAAACCGTAAAGACTACAGACAGTAAAGAGTAACGAAGGGTCCAATGAAAAAGAAATTTACGAAATTGAAAAGTAGATGACAGATAATAATAGGATATTCATTCATGTCCGGTCTTCACGATGTATTTTAATTTGTCCTCTTTAGTCTTTCCATTCAACTTTAGAGGGAGTTCCTTCTCTCCGCTCAGCTCAGCTCAAATGGGAAACTGCTGTTCCGACGTCGCCGGAGGCCGTACGGCCATCGGCGGCACAGCCGGAGATCTCCGCAATCCCGCGGACGCTTCCAACGATGCCGTCGATAACTTCCTCAGGTCTCGCGGCTACCACGGCCTCTACTCTCAGATCGAGGTTCTCACTTTTATTTCCACATTCTCTTCCAACTTCTTACACTTTCACTTCAATTAATATAGCTTTTTCCGACTGTAAACGATCGTCTCTTTTCTCTTTCAGTTGTCGTTTTCTGCTTCCGGCTTGCGTGATCGCGATGTGCTCTCCAAGGTTTGTCGTTTTAACCATTTCATGAATCTGAAGCTCTTTTATTGCATTCTATAACTATTTATTTATTTATTTATTTAATGTTTATCGATATACCAATTTGAAGTCCAGTTTAGTTTAAATTCAACATGCTATTTCTGGCTTCATTTTTTGTTTAGTTAACTTGTGTGTATCTCAATTTCATTCCAGCTTAATTACCTCTTGTTTGCTATCTCAAACACAAAATTTTACTGATTCAGTAATATTGGTGGCAAATCCATAAAATTAATAGAGGCAATTATACTCCTTTTTTCATGGATAAAAAATTTAAGCTATAATGCAAAATATACTGTTACTTATTCCTTTGTTTATACGGTTTTTGTTCCTTCTAAAAATTGAATGTTATTCTTTTACTAGCTAATATTCTCATCATGATTATCCGTGTAACTGTTCTTTGCTGTAGAGTGATCCAATGATGGTTCTTTATGCAAAAGGGAAAAATGGAGTGCTTGAAGAACTTGGACGCACAGAAGTAGTTCTGAATTCATTGAATCCTGCTTGGATTACAAAACATACTCTCATTTATCATTTTGAGGTTGTTCAGGTTTTAGTGTAAGTTTAAAAGTTGATATTTTATATTGCTAACAAGGCATATGAGCTTTTTGTTGTTTCACCAGGAATTGTTCTGTAAAATTTCTTTCATCACAGGTTTCGTGTGTATGATGTTGATACTCAGTTTCACAATGTAGATGTAAAGGTATAGTGTTTATAATGTCATGCATGCTTAAATTCTTTTCTTTTGAAATGAAAATAGATAGAAATGTTAAAGCTAAAAAAAGAGAAAATTGTATGACATCATCATCAAACTAGATAATAGTCTACCACGTCCCATTTATGAGAATTTTAGATACATGAACAAAAAACAACATATAAAATGATTAAAAGTTTATCACTGAATGACAATTTTCTCTGTCAATGTTTTTATGTTTGCAAGGTTTATAGAAACATAGCATTTTTATAATCAAAATCATTATAAGCCTCAACATATGTTGATGCATGTCAGTTGCTGGTTCATATTTTTATCTCAGAGTTTCTTACGTTCACTTTGTTTTTAGTTCAAGGTTTTATTTAGTGAAGATAATTTATATGTTATATCCTGCAGTGCTAGCTACCCTTTCTTTATGGGCCTTCAAATTTTACTATCTTTGTAGGATATTAGGAAAAAAGTAAAAGATTGTGCATGCATGATAAACATGGATCATTGGGTGAGACTTTTTGAGTACTACTATTTACGCAATCAGATTCCTCACACTCTCCCCATAGCCTTTGTAATTCACTAAATAACAATCAAACCCCAACTTCAAATTTTGCAAAGCGGTTCTGATTCTGCACAATCTCTTAATAAAGTTTGTGCTACAGTCATTTCCAAGTTATTTCAATTACAAGATATTAATTTGCTATCGGACTATTTGGTTAACTTATGCAGATGCTTAAGCTTGAAGAACAACAATTTCTAGGTGAGGCGACCTGTGCATTATCTGAGGTAATAAAAAACTGTTCAACTTTTTGTTGACTGATATTTGACAACTAAATGAAAATCTAGTATACTCTCAATGAAGCTGTATCTTTGTGACCCCTCACTATGACACACTATTATTGTTTTTCTCAATGTATGGTTCTTGAAAATTTCAGTCTTTAGAGTTGATAGTTTATTAGGTAACTACCATGCATATTGAAAGATTTTTAATCCAAGAAGTACATACTCAAATTCTGATGCACCATGCATTACTGAAAATAAATTAGGTAACTACCATGCATATTGAAAGATTTTTAATCCAAGAAGTACATACTCAAATTCTGATGCACTATGCATTACTGAAAATAAATTAGCATCCCAACAATTGTACCCATCAATACTAACAATTTGGCCTGTGCAGATAATTACAAAGTCTGATCGATCATTGACATTAGATCTACACAGAGAAGATTCTATTAGATCTACCCACTCCCAAAATTGTGGGAAGCTCTTGGTTCATGCTGAGGAATGTGTTAGCTCAAAGACTACAATAGAGATGATTTTCAGGTGTTCAGATTTGGAATATAGGGATCTATTCTCGAGAAGTGTACGTTTTTATTTTCTTTTTTCCGTTAGGCATTATTAAGATCACCAATTGTTATATAAGATGTTTTTTGTCTGTCTTGCAGGATCCCTTTTTATTGATATCAAAAGTTGTGGAAGGTGGTTCCCATATTCCAATTTGCAAAACAGAAGTTATAAAGAATGATCACAACCCAGCATGGAAGCCAGTGTTCTTGAATATCCAACAAGTAGGAAGCAAGGTATAAAGCTTTCTTACAGTTATGTTGTGTCTGTTGAAATTTAAGGAGTAGATGGAAAAGATAAAAGAGAGAATCATTTACTAATAGGACTCCAAATAATTGTGAAACACTCACTAATATTCCTATTTATAACAATATTATAGGTCAAATATAGTACTAGTTTCCCAATAACACTCATAACAAAATAATAGCTCTAGTATTCCAAGTTCTAACGCTCAATCTGAAGCTCGTTAAGCTCTCGGCTTGTTACAAATAAATACACCAAACTCCCCCAAATTCATCAAAACCATCATTTGGAAGCTTCAAACTACAAAACTCAAGGTAAAGTGCCCCAAAGCTACAGCGCAGCAGCACCCACGAAGTTGTGGACAGCAAAACAAACCCAAGAAGGCTGAAAACAGCATAAAATAGACCAAATCTGGAAAAACCAGAGAGAAAGCACCAGCAGAGATTGAAATTGTGCTACCCAAATGGAATAGTATCCGATCCAAGGAGGAAAAGGCTTGGGCAGGTGTTGTATAGTGGAGTCAGCATGGTCTTTGCAGACTACAGAGCTTGGCCAGAGAGGAGCTCTCATGAGCCCTCATGGGCTGGGAACTTGGAACTACAGCAGATGCTCGTGGTGGTGCTTTTTGGCCCTATTGGAGATGCCGTTTAGGGATTGGTCAAATGGAGGGTAGTTGACCTCTTGGTGGGGGACACATGTTTGAGTGTGGCAGCCTTGGGTTTGGAGATAAACAGAGTTTTCCGATTGCCAAAGATGAAGCACAGTCAGCGAAGAAGGAGGACACCTTGGGATAGAAGATCAAATTTGACAATCATGAGGACATGGGGAGGAAAAATCAATTAGGAAACTGAACAATTCTAACATAGAAACGTATAGGAAATATAGATGAGTTTCATATTTGGAAACTCCATAGCAGAGCAAGGGCCACATGTCAGAATACCATGTTGAGATGTAGGAATTAAATGGAAAAATATAAGTTTGAATAGATAATGGTTTACTAATATGACTCTGAATTTTTATGATGTTGTGATGTAAAAACAGGCCTAATACAACTCTTTAACACTCCCAAAACAATAATAATCCTAATATTTAAGAATGCCATTTGGCGTGGCCATCTTTTATGAAAAATACTTGGAAAGTCATCATATTTTTATATAGAGATTTCTAGTTTTGATTGCCTATAAAGAGCCATGTCTTTTTTTCTTCTTCAAATACTTCTTCAAATGGAAGGTTACTAGTTCAAGTTGCATCGTGTTCAAGCAATGCATTCTTTTCATTAAAACAAGAGTATATATTAACTTTTGTCATAATTCTTTCCTTGCATTAAATGCCTGTTATCACTAATATAGGTTCTGGTTAATGTTGACTTATAATTTAGATATGCTGGTATTTGAGATATTGTACTGAGAAGTAACAACAGTCCTGTGAAAACATGTGTATATTGATATCATAAGGGTGACCCAGTGCTTGAGGCTCCCACCACTGTGGGATCTGGGAAGGTTGATGTACAATGACTTAACCTTTAAGTGGAGAGGTTGTTTCAGAGGTTAGAACTGGTGACCACCAAGTCAAAATGCAGCAACCTTTCCGTTGTATCAAGGATCACCCTCTGCATTTATTGTTACTAAATATAAAAAAATTCTCTATACTTTATTACATCACTTTATCTTCTTTTGGCAATATTTTGGACTTTATGGTATAGGCATGGTGGAAATTATCTCATGTTCATTTTTTATTTTATACAGGATAGTCCTTTGATAATAGAGTGCTATAACTTTAATAGCAATGGCAAACATGATTTGATGGGGTAATCAGCAGTTACTTTTTCATCTGTCTGTCCTTTTGTCTCAAATCCATTTCTGGACTGAAATGCATATTTGGGTTGTTTATTCTTGTTTTACCAGAAAAGTGCAGAAATCTTTGATAGAGTTGGAGAAGCTTCATTTTGGTGGCCAAGGAGAAAATTTATTTTTGTCCACTGCTGTGGATCATAATTCTCATAACAAGGTTTTTCTTTTTTGTTGGTGATTAAGGTTTTATTATATTAAATAAGTTATTTGATCATGAATTTGTTTACATATTTAACTATAATACAGGTGTTAAAGAGCCTGCTATTTGTGGACAAATTTACTGAAAGTGTCCAATATACTTTCCTGGATTACTTGGCTGGGGGATTTGAATTGAACTTCATGGTGGCCATTGATTTTACAGGTACACCACATATCCTCAAACTTATTTTACCTAATTGTTTTCTGGATTGCAATGGATATCTACATCAGTGTTCTGTAGATATATATTTACATTAAATAACAAGTGATGGAGAACGTGATAATTTATGATTATTGTATTTGTAATCTTGGAATCTGTTTTTAGCTGTTTGGGTCTTCCAATATATTATTACTGGTTGAAAATTGTATATCCTGTCTAGGGTTTGGATTAGTTGAGCCTTAAGTTTAGGTTAGTTTTGGTATAATTAAATATATTTGGATCCCATATATGGGTGATTATCTATTGTTGGATATTCAGTCTTGCCACTAGAATTTATCCATAAGAAGTTGGAGGTGTTTTCAATATTGTTTTTGGTATTCATTTCCAGTTGCACATCACCAAGATTTTCATCTGTCTAAATTTATTTTCTTTGTTATTTCTGGCAAAACTTACAACAACAACCAAGCCTTTCCCTACTAGGCGGGGTCGGCTACATGGATCAAACGTCATAATGTTCTATCATAAATCATGTCTATAGACAAATCATTTATTTAACTTAAATTTTCCTTCTGAACATTGATGGTAATTGTTGTTCTTTGACCTTTTCATCTAGTCACTATAGATATTAAGACATTTCTTCGTTTTTCCAATAACTGTAGTCCTTACATCACAGGTTTGGCCTTGTGAAGTCATTCTTTTGACAATATAAAGCTTACAATAATTGTTTATTATGAAAGAGGTTTACAATAATGTTGTAAGTTTGAAGAACAATATACATTACTATTATTTGGCTAATATACTATTTTCCTATAATTATAGGATTGCACTAAGGGTCAACTTTGAGCCCCTTATCTTTTTACCTTGGTCTTGGATGTGCTTACTGAGCATATCCAAGAGTTGGTGCCACAATGCATGCTTTTTGCATATGATATAGTCCTATTTGGAGACTCCTGAGAGGAAGCAAATGAGAAGTTAGAAATGTGGAGATAAGCTTTGGAAGCATACGTCTTTCGTTTAAGTAGAAATAAGACAGAGTATATGGAATGTAAGTTTAGCTAGAGGCACATTAATCCTAGCTTAGAGGTGAGAATTGGAGACCATGCCATTCCACAAGTTACACGGTTTAAGTATCTTGGGTCCATCATACAAAATGGCGGGAAATAGAGAGAGATATGAACCACAAGATTCAAGCGGGGTGGAGGAAATGGAGGGACGTTTCGAATGTTATCTGTGATAGAAAGGTACCACTCAAGCTTAATGGAAAACTTTACTACACAGTTATAAGACCTGCGATGTTGTATGAGACTGAATTTAGCAGTAAAAAGCCAACTAGAGAATCAACTCAATGTAGCAAAGATGAGAATGTTGCGTTGGATGAGTGCACACACTAGGAAAGATAGCATTAGGAATGAATACATTAGAGAAAAAGTTGGGGTTGCACCTATTGTAGAGAAAGTTGGGGTAGCACCTCTCGCCTTAAGTGGTTTGAGCATGTGTGGAGAAGACCTGTAGAAGCCCCATTAAGGAGAGTAGATCAGATAGAGGTAGAAGGAGACTAAGAAAAACTATAGGTGAAATCATTAAGAAGGATCTAGATGTCGATGGTTTGAATGTAGACATGATTTTCAATAGAACATTATGACATCATTTGATCCATGTAACCGACCCCACCAAGTGGGAAAAGGCTTGGTTATTGTTTTATTTAGCTAATATACTCTTTGGTCTCGTTATCCAATTTACGAAAAATTTAGTGTCTTAGGTTCCAGTTTCAACCAGTGTGCTTGGTAGTGTGGAGGAGTCAGTCTGTGTCCAGTCTGCCTTGAGGGTGCTTTTGTGGGTTCCCCAAAATGTTGACCCCGGGCCCCTGTTGTCCATGTCTACTGCTAATGAGGTTTATATTCCCCCTCTTTATCTTCTCTCTTTTCCTTCCCCAACCCTCTGCACCTTTTTCATTAGGATTATAAAAGAAGAAAAACTTAATAATACTTGTTTCACACTTTCATCCATCATGCTAGTTATGTATGGGATAACCAATGACAAGGATGCAATGTGCTCTTATGGACTAATCTCCTATTGTTTCCCAGCTTCAAATGGAAATCCACGCCTTCCAGATTCTTTGCATTATATTGATCCTTCAGGACGGCCAAATGCATACCAGAGGGTGAGAAATGATTCTTGGTTTGAATTTCACAAACTTTATTTGTTACTCATCCACGTGCTATGAATTATTTTTCTAGGCGATTTTTGAGGTTGGGGAGGTGTTAAAGTTTTATGATTCAGACAAACGATTTCCTACGTGGGGATTTGGAGCACGACCAATTGATGGTCCCGTATCCCATTGTTTCAACTTGAATGGAAGCAGTCATTACTGTGAGGTAGAAATGTTTTGTTGTCATATTGAGATAGTTCTTTAATAATGGTTTTGCTAACCATTGCCCTTAGGCAATAGTTAAGAAATCAAAGGTAAGTGTTATTGGAAAACTAAATACATTTAATCTATTAAATACATCACTTCAACACCACGTCCCAATAAAAATTTAACTTTATTTGATTCCCTAACTAAAGGCAATAGGTAGCGAAACCGCTTTAATAATTATAAGTTTTTGTCATTTGCAGGTGGAAGGGATCCAAGGAATTATGATGGCATACACAAGTGCCCTGCTTAACGTTTCTCTTGCAGGACCAACTCTTTTTGGACCCGTCATAAGCAATGCTGCACTGATTGCCAGCCAATCTGTAGCAACTGGTGGAAGAAAATACTTTGTTTTGTTAATAATCACAGTAAGAATTAGAATGTGCAGTTTTTGATGTCATTACTAATTGATCTCTTAAAGTATGTTAGTTACAACTTGGTGCTTCTTTAGTTGTTTGTCTTTGTATTTTTCTCTATAGCATGTCTTGATGCATCCATATTATGCATAGCAAAGCATAGCACTCTATATTTGTCCTGCGCATGAAAAAAAATCATCCATTCTTGATGCATCCATATTATGCATAGCAAAGCATAGCACTCTATATTTGTCCTGCTCATGAAAAAAAATCATCCATTCTTGATGCATCCATATTATGCATAGCAAAGCATTTTCACTCTATATTTGTCCTGCGCATGAAATTTAATTGACATCCTTCTAGGATGGAGTAGTGACGGATCTGCAAGAAACAAAAGATGCTATCGTTAAAGCATCTGACCTACCATTATCAATCCTTATTGTTGGTGTAGGAGGAGCTGATTTCAAAGAAATGGAGGTATTAAGTCTAAAGTGTCTTCTCTTTACAGAGTTATACCCCCTCCTTTTCATAATATCTATTGTTCTAGAGATAAAATTTTGTTTTATTTTATTTGTCACTTTTAAAAAACCAAGGAGGCATTAATTTTTTCCCTTCAATTTTTTCCTTGTCTATCGGTATCTCTACTATCTGGAATGAAACAACCTTAATGGAGTGAAAGGTTAATTTAGCTCAATATTACACTAAAATTGAGGGTATTTAATATATTTCTTAATTCTTGTGCAACATCCTTATATGACGGATATTGCAAAATGGATGGGGTACTTGTTTGGCATCCGAGGCACTGAGCTGTGTGACTGGTATACCACCACAGGGCTTTATGTAGTCGTTTTGTTATTCAATTTTACAGGTTTTGGATGCAGACAAGGGAGAGAAGCTTGAAAGTTCATCGGGACGTGTTGCTTCGCGTGATATAGTTCAGTTTGTTCCATTTCGGGATGTTCAAAGTGGGTATCAGTTTGCAAATTATGAATGAAATATCCAACTTATCAAGCTAGTCAAACTTATCCGCCACTTTTGTAAACTTCTTCCTATTGCAGGTGGAGAAATTTCAGTAGTTCAAGCACTTCTAGCAGAATTACCTACTCAATTTTTAACTTACATGCGGAGCAGAAATATCCAACCGAGTCTCTAGTCATGTAAAGAATGTACATATAAAGATGTTCGATTCATTGATCTTTGTGCAATTTCGAGGCCCTTTTTCATTTTCAGTATGTTAAATCGATAATTTTGGCTGAAGGGCATGCTTTGTGCTAAATGCTAATGTCAGGAAGGGTTCGCCAGCCCAGCCAGCTACCTTACCTTGAGATCTGTCCGATCAAGTCTTATGGTTGGAATTTCCTTTTCTTCTCGTGCTCATGTTTTTGGGTTTTCTGGGAGGTTGGGTCGGCCTGAAGAATAATATACTACAAAGTGAAATTTCTGTTTTCTCCTAGCTGAGGGCAAAATTTTAGTCCCAGTCTAGGAAATCCTATATAATTGTTGAAAATTTATGGTATCATCTTTAATGCAAGTAGATAATTTGTGAAGATTTCTTTAGATGGAAAATTCAAGTCGCAGCTATATTTATCATTTCACTACTGTTAAAGGTTAGTATTTTGTTAGTTCATTTCCTTGAAAGAAGTACCCTCGATACGGATGTGTGGTACGCTTACGTTTTAATGAAACACGTTCCGATGTGTTCCTAAGATTTGATGAAATTCAATCCGTGCTATATAACTGCTAAGAAAATTGGTCGGTAAGATTTTTTGATGAACTTATTTCCATGACGCGTGCTGAAAAAATCAAAAGCTAATCTACCATGGATTAATCACTTTTTAAGGAAAAAATTAAAGTGTTTGCGGTGATTTTTTTTTAAATAAAAATATGATATATTAACTATTTTTTACACTATGATTATAAAAATTTAAGAATGTTGTGGCTAGAAAATTACACATACATCGTGTTTTTATCGAAGAAAAACATTATAAACGCCAAAAATAGTTTTATCTATTTTTTTTTTTTATGATCCAACCAACCAAACAAACATTACATTTTTGCTCTTATTCTTGTTCCCTTTTCATCAGATTCCATTTCCGCCAACCGAATTATCCAAACAACTTGAATAACACTTAATACGATGCCACATAGTTGGCTGCTTCTTTTTTTGAAAGCTTAGAGCCTCGGACTATTTACCTTTCTTCTTTATTATTGTGTAAGATAATGATATAATTGTATGTAGTCACTTGAGACATGGAGTTGAATTAATTAAATTAAATACTCTTTTATTATTGTTAAAAACTTTTTTAACATGCATTTATTTCCCTTTTTTTCCAATGAGGTACTCTCTGCCATCCTATATATAAGAAACATTTGACAAAATCGTCAAGATCAATATGTGTATTGAAATGGGTTAATTTCAATTAATGATATTATAATTTCAATTTGTTTTTCACAAATATCCTTTGTATTAAGTGGCTCAAAGAGAGAGAAATAATTAATTACAACTCATTGTATTGAGTGACTCAAGAAAAAACTTCATAATAAATAAGGGAAAATATGAAAATGAGCAATTAATGTGGTTGAAAATAAGGCTTTGTTTCTTATATTTAAAACCAAAAAAACAACTCATTTTATTTCTTCTATATAGGAACATAGTAAGTATTTTTCTTGGTTCATTTGGTGACAGCCATTCCATTATCTTAAATATTTGAGATTTTTTTTGTCTCAGACCCTTGACCTCAAGAAATCATTTCATACTTTAACTAAATTAGGTTGAGTTGGGAAAATCCATTTAAGGGAGCTAAACTCATGTGACAAATATTTTTTTCATTCATAAGATTGGAACATGAGACCTTATCTAAGAAAAAATGAACTCCTTATCACTTGGAACAACATGCAATGGTTTTAATATTTGAAAATTTAAAGATCATAAATAATTAATAGAATAAAAGTATTGATAATTCATTGAAGACGGCTTCTACTGCGCACCTTGTTGAGATAAGGTGCACCGATACACTTTGAATTTTATCCCCATGTCAACTTAAATGAGTTATTAACCAATTTCAACATATTTATAAATTAACCTCATAAGTGATGTTTAGATTTTTTAGGTCCCTCACCCCCCATCGTCCCCCTCCTACCTCCTGTCCTCACCACCACCACTAGGGGTGGGAATAGGCCAGGTCCCTCGTCGGGGGCCTATGGTCTAGCCTATTTAAGACCTAGTTTGGCCTAGCCTATATAACAAAAAGGTCAGGTCAAGGCTTTTTAAAAAACCTATATAGCTAAAGAGGTCAGGCTAAGGCTTTAAAGAAAGCCTATTAAGCCTATCAGGCAGGCCTATTTAACATAAATACACATATATAATATATAATTTAATATATAATACTATAATATATTATTTATAATATTTATAGCATTTGAAAGTAAAGGCCTATTGACCCATTAAAATGCAAAGGTCTACTTACATATTTATTTGTGAAGGCCTAACGGCCTATTCATCAGTATAGGCCTACCAACTTCTTTATCATTAGAGGCTTACAAGCCTATTTACAAGTGAAGGCCTATGACCTATTTATAGGTGGAGGCATATTTAAAGGTCTTGTTGAAAAATAGGCTTTTAAATAGGCTTCCAGGCCAGGCCAGACCTTAAAAATTGGCCTATATCAGGCTAATAGGTTAGGCTCAGGACTTGAGCTTGAAACGCATGCCAGACTCAGGCTTGTCAGGACCTAATTCGGCCTAGCCTATTCCCACCCCCAACCCCCACCACCCCATTGTGAAACCCCAAGCCTAACCATTAGCCACCCTTGTTGCCAATCATGTCGACCTAGACGCCTTTTACCATTTTAGCCACAAAGTCTCCACCAAACCTATAGACAACAAATCTCAGTTATCATGCCAAACCACCACCACCGTCACGACCATCCTCAATAAAGCTTGCAATTGTTGTCTATTCGCCTATTGATGAAGGGTACGTTTGAAAGAGCTTATAGAAAACTTATGAGAATAGCTTATGAAAATAAACTTATGTAAATAGTTTATGATCTTTCTATAAGCTCTTTTTAGTTTATTTTCATAAACTTGTCAGAGAAGTTTATGAAAATAAGCCGTTTTTAGCTTATTTTAAAAAAACTTATTGAATAAACGTTTAATTAAGCTGTGTATCCAAACGTAACCTAAGTGGATTTGGATCGTCTCTTTTTCTCCTCTCATATTTTTTTCCTGGATTTGGATTCTTTCCTTTTATTCTTTCATTCTTTCTCTCATGTTAGAGAGAAAGATACAAAAGCAAATTGTTTGCTTTTGTATGAGAGACCATTAAAACTTGATTTTATCTCTTTTTTCTCTTATAACATGAGAGTAAAAATGAGAGAAGAAATGGAAAGGATCCAAATCCCGGTGTTAATTCTTACAACTAAAAGAAACATGCAAGAAGCAAATGAAAGAATCAATCAAATGATTTTTTGTACTTTTTTACTGTGGTAAAGAAATTGTTAAACTTGGATCTCTAATGATGAATTTGTGTGTGTGTGATGTACGTATAAGATAACTATGTTATCTAAAAAAACCAAAAAATTAATTCTTCTAAAAGTAATTTTTTTTTAAAAAAATATTTAACTTGACCCTCTAAATAAAATAATGTTTTTCTTTGGTCTCCACAATAAAAATCATCTCCTATATACATATGTGTGCACTCATGCGTGGATGTGCATGTATCTGTGAACTTTTTTAAAATTGAAATCTTAGCCACTAGCTTAGAGAATGAAATATTGTGTATGGAGAAAATTTGGTTGGGAGAAGTCAGTCCTTCAATGTCATCCAATACTTCGTGGAATTAGTCTCCGCAATTGCACGCAAGGATAACTTAGAGAATGGAATATTGAAAAACATCATGTTAAATATGCTTAATTATATAAATCAGAAGAGTGCAATAAATGAATGAATTAAGTGGTTAAATTATAATTAATTTTACAATTTAAGAAAATAAATTAACATTGGCATGCATCTTCAAAGTGCACTCCTTGTGTATGGCAATCAAGTTAGAGCATTTTATTTGGAAAATTAAGTTCTCTAAATATATTATTAACAATTTCACAAGTTTAACATAACTAGGAAAATTAAGTTCTCTAGTTTTATATAGCAGTAGGGTATTGGTGCGATATCTTTGGAGTGGTGCATCTTTCTTTATCTTGTTGCACTTTTGGATCTAGAATTTTGTAAAATGTATATTGCTTGTCTTATAGTGAGTATGCTTTTTACATTGGGTCTTGATATAACATTTATACTTATCAAAAAAAATAATAATAATAACATAAGTGCCGCACCTGTGTAACAATTGAACGTAACGCATACAAGTGAGGAGTGATTTGCGCAAGCTGGACAGTTCGTTGTGGTATCATTTTGAAGGTATTGGGCTATTGGTTCTATTAATCAATAGTTGAGGTTAAAAATAGGGCTCTTTAACAAATAAAAAAAAAGACAACATTTTATTGGAAAACTAAAAACTCCACTTTACAATACATTAACTACATTATTCTTTTATAAAATCTTGCACTTTTAATTTCTTAATCAATGTCCATTAGAATTTCGCTAAAAATAAAGATCTGATCCCATAGTCAGTAACCCCAAGGAGCTGGATTAGTGGTAAAGCATTTGGCCTGTAGATAAATATGCATTCAAAATCTGAAGTTATATGACTTTCTAATGCATTCACAAAAAAAATCTTTATCAATTTTCTTGACGTGAATAATATATATGCCTTTAAATATTTTTACAGTAAAAATAAGTTAGTCGAGATACACACAAATTAACCTGAAAAAAAATCCCGAGTCAGTGGAGGTCCTAGAGGCTAGAGGATCGATCCTTGAGAAGGGAACGTCACATACATAAAAAGAAAAAAGTTGATATAATTAGTTTGAAGATTATTTTTGTGGCATAGACTAGCTTTATAGCATTTTAATACATTCTAGCTTTTAATTTCACAGCAGATATGATATTAATGCAGCTAATCAATTATATCTAAAAATAATAATACAAAAAATAGCATCGCACAAAACATATATAATACTAATATGTGAGTTAAAGAATTGTAAAAATCATTTTGAAAAAATTAACATATAGAAAAAGACAAGGACAATAATATCCGAACGGTAGTTGATTGCAGTGGAAGGGACTGATTTCAGGGGGCATTCACCTGTAATGCCAGAGGTTTGAATCCTGGAGTCGTCGTTCTGATAAGGGCTTTACTTACCACCACTCTTGACTCGAGAATTAGTCTCACATCGGGGATACTTATTCAAACACAAAAAAAGACAAGGAGGAAGAAAGATAAAAAGACTTTCTTGTTCCTCTTACATCTGCTTCTCGTAGTATAAAAGCCATTAAAGCAAAACCCTAGCTGCTCCCCTTTCTTCTCATTTCCCAGCTCAATTTTGTTTTTTTTGTTTTCTTTCTTAATTTCCTTGATCTGCTTTTCGTTTGTTCGATCGATCGAAATACACAGCATCCACGTACTGTTGTTAGTTAGTTAGATTCAATCATGTTAGCACTTTGCACACACTCCTGACCATGATCAATGGAACCGTAAAGAAAGATAGACGCTTAATACTCAGAATCATTATAGATATATATCAGACGGGCAAAGTTAACAAATAAATAGCTTCGACGTGATCTGAGTTGCTAAATTAAGTGGATCGAAAACATGGAAAGAGGTAACGAAGAAGAGGAGCAGCAGGTGTTCCCAATTTACTCTAGCCAGTCCCAGCAAGACACGTCGGCCGTGGTCTCAGCACTTGTTCAAGTCATTGGTGGCAGCAATCCAGTGCATGAAGAACATCCATTAGCATCGTCCCACTCTTGTGCTGCACAAGAGAATCAACAATCCCAACCACCGCAAGATCAAGGTATATATGTATATGCCTATATATATATATATATATATATATATATATATATATGCCATAATCTCTCTCAATAGCTACTACAAATTTATGCGTCTTTCTTCATATCATATGTTACTTCAAATTTTGATTTAAGAGTAAGGAGTATATAGAATTAGCAGTTAGGGTTGATGACTTGATGCACGACGACTAAGTCTTCTTTTCTCCGTTTCTGTCTTCTCTTACTTTCCCATCCCAGCTCAAACCTGAGAATGATATTTCATATATATTCATATATAGCTATTGTAATCTTTAGGATTTCTTAATTCTCTCTCAAAATCATCATCTTCTCCTACAACTTATATGGTGTGAGGTTCATATTCATGAATCTTTTGAGTTTTGTTTGTTCAAATTCACATGTTCAATGTTTTCTCGATCTTAATTCTCACTTCTATCATATTCGATAGATATAAAACAGTGTAAATTGAAAGTTTTTTTTGCAACTAATTAAGTTCTCTAAAGGATTAATATGGTGACGACGTTTTAAAAATTTTAAAAATTCACTACAAAAAAAGATAATTTAGCGACCGAATTTAATCGATCGCTAAATATGAAAATTTGATCATTAAATATGAAAATTTAATCGTTAAATTGATCGTTAAATGGGATAGCAACCAATTTAGCGACCACCAAACGATTTAGCGACTAGACATTCTGTGACCACCAAATTCGGTCGCTAAATATGTAAATTCAGTCGCTAAACCATTTAGCGACCAAATTTACATATTTAGCGACCGAATTTGATAGTTGCTAAAAACTTCTTTTTTTTGTAGTGATGTAATTGGTGACAAAAAAACTTTCAAATACCTCTCTTTGACAACACCATAATCTTTAGAGCAGTAAATTCAAGGTTAACTTTATATCACTTTACAACTGCCCAATTTTTATGATTTACTTGCATCTATTTCTAATTCTTTTTTTGAATAACTAAACTCTAATTCTGTCACATAACAGTTTTCAGAAGCCAAAATCAACGATACATACAAAAATGATATTTCCATATTAAAACTTTAACATTATTTTTCTACTTTTCTTATTTGGGAAAATAAAAGTAGAAAAAAGGCGTGTTAAAATGTGTATTTCTTGTTTTATTATCTAAAAATAAAGTTATAGAACAATGGTATATTTTGACGTGCAAATATTATTACTGAATGAGAATTATATTTATGTTATTTTATTTCCTAAAAAGAAAATTGTAAGATATGGAAATAAATTTGTTTTAATTTACAACACATGTACACATGCATATACCTCTGCTCTGCGTGTGATGATTTGAGTAGTGTGTATGTATATGAAGGGAACGTAAGAAGAAGACAGTATAGAGGAGTGAGGCACCGGCCATGGGGCAAGTGGGCTGCGGAGATTCGAGATCCAAAGAAAGCAGCGAGGGTTTGGCTTGGAACTTTTGAAACTGCTGAGGCTGCTGCACTTGCATACGATGAAGCAGCACTTAGATTCAAAGGAAGCAAAGCTAAGCTCAATTTTCCAGAAAGGGTTCGAGTCACTGGTGATTTTGGTTACCTCACTAATCGTCCAGAAATTACTAGTGTTCCTGCGGTAGTGTCGACGTCAAGCAGTACTGAAGAAGAACAAGCACGTAGTAGTACCTCCCCAATTGCTCTTCCTCCCCCACCTCCACCACACTTTTCGCTTCAAACATCACACTCAACTCCTCCTTTTCAATATGCACAGCTTCATGGCGGTGAGAGTAACAACAACTTCAATTGTGCTATGCCTCGTTTCTATGGGAGTCATGACATGTTTGTTTCTTCTCCTCCTTTATCAGCTGCCGCCTCTTCGTCTTCATCGTCGCCTTCTGGACTGTTATCTCAGCAACAGGAAGAACTTGTTCGATTTTCGATGCAATTTGGAGCTTCTTCATCTTCTACTTCTGAGCCTCCATGGCCAGGAACTGACTTGGATGGCAGACTTTGAAGACGATTATGCATCTTTATTTATATATAGTCGCACTCAAGCTTTCTTCGTTTGAGTCTACTCATATATACTATGTTATTGTCATTGAAATATATGTTTGTTTGAAGAAGCATGCATAAGAAAAACAGTCAACTCCTGTTAATTATTATTATTAGAGCATGGCACTAATAGTTTATTTAAAGTTCTCAATCTTTATTGCTTTTATATCCAACTCTACATTCTTCTGCTATAAAGTGTTGTTATTAGAGGATAGATGGGCTTGCTTATGACTTATGGCCCAATCAGCTGTAATCAACTTTAGCTGGTATTGGTATAATTATTGTGTATACCGGTTAAAGTACGCTATATATGTTATACTCTCGCTAATACATTTTTGACATATAAAATAAAACATACATAAGCACTATATATAGATAGTGCATATTCATTCTCAACTAGCTAGCCTTGTGTGTATGATATATATAGATGACAATCACAGATCACTTACCCAAATCTTGGGTTGTATTGATGGATGCTTCTATCCATGTAAACTCTAGTTCTGGCATTCATCAAATCATTAACAAGCTGCAAATATATATGTTACTAGAGAATTATCATGTGGTTAAGTCTCAAAGTAGGCAGAGGACGAATAAAAAAAGAAAGGTAAGACGAGATAATGAATAATTAATCAGCCACGAAAGCGAGGGAAAAAAAAAAAGCTGACTTTATCTGAGCTTTAATACAGCTGTATCTCAAAAGCACCCATGACCCATGTTTATTTTTGGACTTTTTTTTTTTTTGTGTGAATTAAGGATGTTCTCCAGAGATTTAGATTCACTGCATTTTTTAATGCATCTAAATTTTTTAATATCTCACTACGAATTCCTCAAAATCTGAATCCTTTCCACCGTTGGCTGTGGAATGAGTCCTCTCTGAACACCGAAGCTTCTCTCAAACTCTGGATATTAATCCTACTTATCTCCCGTTTGAATAGCACAGCTTACAGTTTATTAGAGTTTTTTTATAGATATAAATGCTTTTATGTATAAAAAAAATAACATTTGGATAAGCTTAAATAAGTAACTTATTAATTTCTAGAAGCTGTTTTTAGCTTATTTTGAGAAGCCAATTTTTTTAGCTTGTTGAAAAATTTTGTGTGGAAGCTTATACGAGAAATTGTTTTCATATTTTATAGGACAATTATATCTTATAATAATTTGAAATTACATCAAAACAATCATTTCTACCTTCCTCTCATAATTTTATAGATTTTAAAAGCGCTTCTTCGAGTATGTATCCAAATATAAAATAACTTAATTAAAAGGAGTTTAATGCATAAAAGTTTTTCATATTAGACCTTCTAATATAAGCGTTTAAATAAACTGTTTATCCAAACGGGACCTTAGATTAGATTCTCGGGTCAAACTAGATCCAGTTTGTAACATATACTACTTCAGTCTCTATTATAAGCAAAACTTAAATGAAACACACATATTAAGGAAGTTGGTTAATCTCATTTAATGTTGTTAAAAAATTAAGGGTATTACCTAAAGTAACCTTCATAGAAAACTTCAATTTTTATTAAATGCATCCCACATTGAGTTATTGAAAAATAAAATTGATATTAAATGAAGGGTATTTTAGGAACAATGTCATTAAATAGGATAAAAGTAGTTGAAATTTGCTTATATATTAGATCAAAAATTTTAGGATTTTTTTGCTTATAATAAGGATGACCGGAAGTAGAAAAAATAAACAAACATTCCAAATATTATTATCTTAATTTGGAAATAGCAAATCAGTTTGACTTAAAAGTTAAAACCGAAAACAGATACTTACATGCATTAAATATAAAAAACAATAATATTTATACATTCATACATTAACATGATTAAAAAATATTAAGAAATACTATTAAAAAAATAAAAAAGTTTCCATAAAAAAATTAAAAAATTTATCCAAATTATATTTTATTCAATTAAAAATAAAATATTAAGTAAGAAAAAATAAATTAGACACAATTAGTAATAAGGATTATGCTAACAAATGTCCTAAGGACATTGTTTAAGAAATCCAAAATTAGAAAAACTTTATTAAAAAAATGTAATTTTTGAATGTTCAATGTATTTGACACACCACTTTTAATATAAAATTTCTATATTTGATTTCTTAACCAATATATTTAATACATCACTTTTAATATAAAATTTTTATATTTAATTTTTTAATCAATATGTTTACAACACTAGTTAATATTTTTCTAAAAAAACTGTTATAGAAAGATAGAATAATCAACAACTTCGAAGACCAAGTCAATACCGGCGCTCTATTTCGTTGACTTTGCTTAAATTGGAACGGACATGGATGGGATGCAATCGCACGTTGTCGGCGGCTCGGCGCCGACTTAATTTCGGTTTTCATTGGAGGAATGCGGATTCCTATAATGTCAAACTTCGCGGCCCTCTTATTCCAATTTGCAACTTCCTAGTTCTACCATATATGCCCAATTTTCAAGTTCCTTAATCATCACCTACGCTTAAAATTGCAGTAATGATTTTTTGACATCTCAAGTTAGACCTTACCTGAACACCGTCAAAAAGTAAAAGTTTTGAAATGGTTTTTTTTTTTGAAATGTTAAAATAAGAGAGAAAAAAATAATAACTAATTATTGGAGAGTATAAATATTTAGTGTTGATGTCAAATTTTGTTGTGAAACCCAAGGTGCGGGTTTGATATCAACAGAATAAAAAAAAATGAATTCTTTGGTTGATTTAATTATATGATGAAAACTTAGTCTTATAAAAAATTTGTTGATCCAATTAATTGAGGTGACGCATTCTGATTGAACAGAGTAACGTTTATCCCAAATTTATTTGGATACTAAAAAAGGCAACAAAAAATTTTATTTCAAGAGATGGAAATCACCGAAGTGAGTTTTAATTAAATGGGATACGATCAAATGACACCGGGTATCAAACTTTATTTTTATACCAAATTTTAACAGTTGATTTTAGTTTGATCCAGCAACTTAATCTTATCATTTTTATTAAAGAGAGAGAATAATTAAAAGTAACTTTAATATGGAAAGAAAAAATAGAATTTCTTTAATGAAGAGTGATATTAAATATCTTGACTTTATATTAAAATTATAATATTTATTTATTACATATTTTATATTTTTATTTCTAGATATTCTTATTTATTAAATTAATCAATAAAATATAAAAATAGAAAGATCATAAACAATTAAAAAACATTACATTCACAAAAGAAATTAAAAAAATTAACTTATCTATATTAATTAATAGATATTTTTAATGCATTAAATTCATAAAAAGACTATTATACACATAAGAAATAATAGTTATAAAAATAAAATTTTCAGTCTCCTATTATTAATAATACATTTTAGTTAATTTCATTTATATTATACTTGAAAAAAAAAAGTTATAGCTAATTTTGTTATTTATTATATTCAACAATAAATTATAAGAATTTAAAATTTAAAAGTAATTATAAATTTTAAATTCGTAAAATATTGTAAATTTTTAATTCAGAAATATTAATATATCTATATTTTTAATATATTAAATATCCAGCAAAAAATAATAGAACTTTCAAATTAATTAATATACATATTATGAATTTTAAGTAAAATGTATTAATAAATGATAATTATATCTAAATAAAAATATAAAAATATATTAGCGAATATCTAATAATTTTATTTGTTATTAATTAAATAATTTATATTTTACTTCACTAATGTGTACATTAGTGAATTGTGTACATTAGTGAATTTTTAAAAATTTAATTTTTTTTAAATTTAATATATTAAAAATGTCTATCTATTGATATTTAAAATTTAAAAATTTATAATATTTTATAATTTTAAATTTGATAATTATTTTTTGAATTTTTAAAAGCTTACAATTTATTTCTAGATTTGGTCAACAATAAAATTTAGTATAATTTTATATGCAGATGTGATAAAAATAAAATTAACTAAATTATTTTACTAATAATATGATAATGTCCAGAAGTAGAATTTTTATTTTTGTAATTACAAATCTGTAATGTGTATATTAGTATTTTTTAATTTAATGCATTAAAAATATATTTATTAATGTATACAAAATAAAAATTGTTAGTTTTTTTATGAATTTAATATCTTAAAATTGTATTATGATTTTTAAAATTTTCATACTTTATTCATAAATTTAATAAATAATATATATCTTGAAACAAAAATATAAAATATATAATAAATAAATGTTATAAATTTAATGAAAAGTCAAGATACTTAATTTAACCCTTTATTAACCATATCTAATTTTTTCTCTCCATATTAAAGTCACTCTTAATTATTCTCCGTCTTTAATAAAAATGATAAGATTAAGTCGTTGGATCAAACTAAAATCAACGGTTAAAATTTGGTGTAAAAGTAAAGTTTGACACTTGGTATCATTTGACCCTATCCCATTTAATTAAAACTCACTTCGATGATTTTCATCTCTTAAAATAAATGTTTTTGTTGCCTTTTTTAGTATCCAAATAATTTGCAGTTAAAAGTTACTCTGTCCAATCAGAACTAGTCACCTCAATTAATTGGATCAACAAATTGCTTATAAGACTAAGTTTTCATCATATAATTGGGTCAACCAAAGAATTCATTATATTTATATTTATCATGAAAGTGGTGGAGATCATCTATGTTACTAAAATAATAAATCAAAATTGATATTTATATTTATCATTTTATGAGTATAAATCGAATCAATAATTTTAGATATTAATTATAAGTTCATTTTGTAGTCATTTTTTATTATTTTTTTTCTGAAAGGTAAAAACGTCCAAAAGAAATAAAATTACAGAAAAGTTAAAACACGGGTATAAAAGCCCCGATAACATTACTAAAAGTTAGTTTAGCTAAATTCGGAGGAGGTGACCGTAATATGTGTAGGCCCAAATCGTGATCCAAACTCCAATTTACTAATTAATCTGCACGACAATTTTCTTCTCTTAAAGTATGGCAAAAAAGTAAGTTCCATTCTCTCTTCTGACAAGCAAAAATCTTCTCCAGAAACATGTATTAACTCATTTTTAGACATTTTATATTATCAGCTACTAGTAAGGTTATCCAATACGAAAAATTGGTTAATTTTGAAAATTGAATTTTCATTAAGCCAGTGAAAAAAAACTAGTAATGAGTGTTAGAAATTTTTGTGTGCATACAGCATAATGGAGACATGGAGTCATGTATTGATAAAGAATGAATTGAATGTAGAAGTGAAAAGTGTTTTTTTTTTTTTTTGTTACAGTGAGAAAATTCACTGCTATAGATTTTGGACGTGCCTACGATGTTTCCAAACTTGCCCAAGTTTAAAACCCAATGGGCTTCAACCTGGCTAGTTCCTTTTGCTTTATTAGGTAAGACAAGCTTGCTTGAATTTCGGTCAGAGACAGACTTCCTTTGCAATGTTTAAGATATATAGGTAATGAGATCACAGCATTACCAGGCCCAGTTAGAACTCCAGAATCAAAATTCAAAAGGCAAAACTACTAAATTTTACATTTTAGCAATACACTTTGTTTTAATTATTATTATTAATAAAATTCAAAGACACAAGACAAGTCTCAAAGTAAAAAAACCAATAATTGCGACGGACCAATTCGGTAAGATCAATTCCATACAAGCTTGGGGATTATTCTAGTCCCCACTTTTCATTTTATACCAGTGTTTCTACAATTTTTTGTTTTAAAACCAATAGCTGCAACGGAGAAGATATTGAGGTATCCGGTGGTGTTCTAAAGTTGAATAGATGAACTATATGCAAATATAAGTGATGCGTTAATTAAGGATTTGATGTGCCAAATCTAATTATATAAATAATTGACTTAATTCTTTTTATCACGAGGATCAAAATAGAAAAGAGTAAACTCTCAATTCAATTTGAAAATATGGTGCCGTCAAATAGGCCCTTAAATTTTTTTGTCACAAATTAAGTTCTTGAAATATTTAAAATTTAACACTATTTCAAATAACAGCATATAATATTTGAGTTGAGGATTTAATTAGCCAATAGAAAAAGAATGAAACGTAACCACCAGAGCATAGTACAAGCAAATGTAAGGATTAAAACTACTCAACAATAACCACACCGATATCTCCAATAATCTTGCAAAAAAAATTCTTAATGCATATGGCCAGAGCCACCGACTAGCGCCACCACCTGATCAGCAGAAAAGCTTCATTAATTTTCGAGGACTTGAATTTTGCTGGTTTTGGCTAAACTAGAAGCCAGAAGGACAACCTCAGTGGTATATATGGACTTTTAGATTCACGTTTTCCTTCCAATGGTTAGAGGAATGTGTCTCTAGATCTGCTGAAATTGGACGTGCATGTATATATGAATATCACATGACACGGCACAAAGGAAAAGTGCAAAAGAATTAAAAGAAAAAAAGTTGAAAAATTCGGGTAAATGGCGTGGAGGAAGACAAAAGTAACATGAAACTCTCACGGTCTAGAGGAGACCGCCACGTATGAGGAGAGGGAAAGTCACCCATACTGGAAAGTTGTTTCAAAAACATACGAAGAGAAAGAGAGTATTTCACCAAGGCATTTTCCTTTTCAGAGTAAGCTCCTCAAAACGATTTATTAAATATTTTATTTTATTTGTTATTTATTTTTTTAAAATATTTTATTATAAAATAAATATTTAGTAAATCTTTAATTTTTTTGAGTACCATATATATCCATGAGGGATGAGTATTTAATATCCTATTTTAATGTATCATATCATATATTTATTAATAATATTTTATCATATATTTTATCTTTTTTAAATTATAAAAAATTTTAACTTATGTGATAAGATAATATTGATTATGATACATCAAAAATAAGATAACAATTCTTGAAGCGGGAAACTTTATGTGGTGTATAAGCAACATCACACCAATAAATTAAGGACAGCAACGTCTACACAAATATTTGGAATTTTGTTTCCCTCATTTTGTCTTGGCTCTAGATTCAACCAAATGGATACACAATAAAACAAATTGAAGATCCAGTTAAAGTAAAGCTGGGTGCAAGAGATGGCAGAAATAATATAACACTAACAAGAAAATGAGGAATATATAGTCTCCATATATATGATGAACACATACAACAAAAGTACAGCTACATTACTAGGTGATTTATAAGGCACATTATGATATGCGTAGTCCAGGTTTTTAAGAACTAAAAGTCCCCTTGATTAATTGCCATATGTTCTTTAACTAATTAAGCATGCAAGTCATAAAGCTTGTTTATATATAAATATAAAAGTGGAGGTTTTAGAAAGGAAGGTGGGCGGTGCCGACAGAGACAGAGCTAGAAGCGGCGTTGGTGTTCCTCTCGGCATGACAAAGCTGACGGAGCTTGGTTGGGACGTACCATATAGAAAGACGAGGATGCGCATTGAAAATAGCATCGATGTCCCAACCTTGAAGCGCTGCTATGGCTACAAGGGGCTTGTAACATGCTTGCCTCCACGCTCCAACGTTTTCTCCTCTCTCTTTGAAAGCCCTTCTCAGCTCATTCGACACCTCCTCATCAAGACAGTGCAAAGCATAACAGTGCACGTAGTGTCGCATTTTGGGCTTGTTAATGTAGCTCGCTCCTGCCTTCTTCGCGTACCTAAACACCTGGTTTGTCACCTGCGTTTATTTTTCTCCATATCATCAATAAATTAAAGAATAACCGTATGTACCCCCACAACACGCACATCAAATTAATTAAGAGATCTGCTCACAATTGATTAATTTGCACACCAATTAATCTTTGTTTCAACCAAGAAGAGGAAACAATAAACTTAGAAAGTAATTTCATTGGATGAATCACCTTTACAAGCGCTATGGGTGATTAGCTAGTGATTAGTGCCTATATATCATCTTTTATTTTTATATTGGTGATTATAAGTGCATATTTAGATCATTCATTATATATTAATTAATAATTAATGTATCATGGATATTAGCATATTTTTAATCAGTACATAGAGTATGTTGTTTATTAAAAAACCTTAATTATTCCTGTAAGAGTGATTTGTAAGATTTAGGGTGGGGTGTAAGGCACGATTGGGGACATGCATGACTTTGACTCGTGGATGGTTGGGGTTAATTAGGACTGTGGAATCAAAAATCCATCTGGTTCTACCTAGTGACTGGACACTTCAGCCTTACTGTACGGAGACAAAACTCCAACTTAAAAGATGGTCCCTGACTTGTCACGTTTCCTTGGAACATCGATCTTACATCACTAAATGTGGGACGGCAACACATGCATTATAATAAAAAAAAGTTACTATTTAAACACATTAATTTTTGTTTTATATATAATATATAATTTTAATTACTCATCATATCTAACATAATATATTATGCAAATATTGTATTTAAGATGAAAAAATCATTTTCTTAGAAAAATCTAAAATCAAGTACTCATACTAGCATGCATGAGCCAGCATGATAGACCCAGAGCGAGCGTTGGCTGGTGCAAACGGGTCATCAACCCAACAGAACTCATCAATGACTCAGTGCAAAGCAAGAGAGAAAACAAACATTTAATGAATGTATATATATTTTTTTGATAAATATACCTTGGTAGGGCATTTTTCACCGCGGTCCTTGGCGATGTGCTGAACCTGGATCAAGAACTCACGGCATTGCTCATAGAGGTGAAAAAGATAATCGAGGCCGTTCTTCTTGCCACGTGCAACCTCCCCAGGCTCCGTCACAATGAAAGGGTGCTCCCTTTGCCTCTCACAGTTCCCTCCACCGCCATTATTGTTCCCTTCATCATCTTCTTCTCCTTCCTCGTCTTCAGGATCTTCATTCTCATGATGATGATGATTCATCTTCATTTTCATTCTCCTCTTCCTTTGCTGCTGCTTCCTCCTCTCCGCCGCAGCAACTACCTCCCATGTGCTCCCTACCACCTCCTTTTCTTGTTGCACTACCGGCTCCTCCGACAACCCTATGTGTTAATAGCTTCTTTTCATCGTCAATATTATGTATACACCATATATACATGCATCATCGTATATATAACTATATAATACATTTATACTGTCAATAATAAAATAAAAAAGAAACAAAACTTCGATGTAGTTCTGCTTGTGCTGTTATTTTTCAACTAAAAGAAGAGATGTATAATAATTCATTAATAAAAATATATGTGTGAAACAACTCTTATTCTTATTAAAAAAATAGTACCACAAATACCAATTAGTACCTAAGTTTTGTCCAATAAAATATTATTCAGCCAAAACTATGTTACCAGATGACTTTAAGAACAGTAGTTTAATATAACAGTATCACAAATTGGTCAAACATTTTTTTTTTTTTAATTTTTAGTGCAAGTAATTTTCCCCTTGTTGGTAAATAAGCTAGCTGGGGATGTAGTCAAAGCCTTCTTAATTTTAGTGCAATAAACAGTTAACACTAAACACGCTATTTTATATACATGGAAGCCCACCTTCTTGAGAGAGAGCATCAAGTGCGTTGGTGGTGGTGGTGTCGGTGGAAAGAAGGTTGCGCCGCCTCATGTCCTGGTCGTCAATGCGTCTTCGCTCGGCTCTAACGGCAGCTTTGATGCCGTAACGTTCCCCAACGAGGAGATCCCACCGAAAAATTTGGGACAGGCTGTTCATCATGTCGTCCAGCTCTTCGTCCTTCATGTCCACCAGGGTGCTCGCCGTGAACCCCAGCTCCGCCACCTTCGCTGCCGTGTAGTATCTGACGCCGTAAGCATGGAACAAGTCCTCTAACCCAGTCACCAGCGCTCTCGCCGGATGCGCCACCGGTGGAGTCACCGTGTACTCCAGAAGCTGGGGGCGGGTGGTTGCAGGTGCAGGTGGAAGGACGGTTCGTGGGTCCCACTTGAATAGGGTGGAGGTGAATGCGTCCGGTTCCATTTCTCGGTTTGGAAAGTGAGAATGAGTGAATGAATGGTGACTGAGACACTGTTTGGGTGGAGATAATAAAAAGGTGGTCAGAAAGGTATAGGTTAATTTAATTTAATTTTCTATGTTGAGTTTAAACTTTAAAAAAAAAAAAATACTACGTAAAAATTTTGTATTATTTTTTCATAACTTTTTCTCAATAATAAAATAATAGTTACAATTTTTTTTGTGTGTGCATCATACCGTATGTAGTCGGATCGTTGAAGATTGATCCCAATTTTGAGAGAAAGATCATCAAATTAAGTGGTACATCCTTTTCCAATAAAACATGCGTGTTTTTTTCGTTATTTTTAATAATTTTGAAATAAAAATTATTCTGTTCAATCAGAATATATTATCTCAATTAAATAATTTATGTTAATGGATCAAGTCAAATAATTCTTATCATTTGATTGGATCATCTAAATTACATAAAATACCCTTAAGGTATTTGAGAATTCACCATCTTACGATCATCATTACTAGTTTGATTTCTTTATGTGTGTTTCCCGAGACTAGTTGGTTTGGGCAGATTGTGTTGGGGGTTTGGGGCTCGTTCGATGAAGAAAACTTCCTCCAACATTTGATTATACCTTTGAAACTGGACAATAGTCCTAAACAAACTGAACTAGCTAGCTGTTTATTCAATTATTCGGTTACTATAACCCTATCTGGATCTGGAACTCGTTAAACAGCCGGATGTTGACATCAGCATACATGTGTGGTTTGATAGGGTTGGCAATGGTGTGAATTTTTGCTCATCCTTTACATTTTTAAGATTGGAACTCATCCTTACAGAGCAAGAAAAATAGTAAAACTTGCTCATGCACTATCTTGTCCCGCATTGATAAATATTTTACATTAAATTTGAATATTATTTAATTATTCAGTCAAAAAATTATTATGTAATTATAATCATAAAATCAATTATTTATTTCATTAAAATAAAAATATTTAAAAATAACTTAAATTATTAAAAATAGTTAATGTAAATAATTTTACTAAATATAATATTTTTTATTAATATAAGAGATATACGAGATAAGAAAAGATGCAATAACCAAAATTCGCTGCAATGTCCCCTAGGGAAAAGCAAGTTTTCAACCGGCCGCAAGCAGATTCGTGGCGGGGTATCGATTTTAACAGGTGTGACTGTGTTATAATTAGAATTTAAGAATAAAACGAAAATAAATTTTTATTAAAAAATTAAGTATATAACTTCTTCAAATATTAAATGCATATATTTCTAATGAAAACTTTATTTTCTACATTTTTTAATCAAGATCTTCAGGGTTAGAATTTTTCTATAACATTACTAATTACACGCATTTAATGATGTAGGATATAGCATATTAAAATTGTCAATATAATTTGATAAACCTAACAATGTAACAATATTTTATATATAATATTATAATATTATACCTTTTTAAATTTAATAAAATGCATGGGTTTGTATTTATTTTTACTAATTTAATGTGTGTTTTTCTACTTCTGGAGAGCTCAAAAGTGATTTTGCGTCTGTCAAATGTGATTCTAGCAAAAAAATAGGTGTTTGGTTACACGTTTTAGAAAACAATTTTGCATCCAAAATCGAATTTATCATAAACAGCTTGGAGTAGCTTCTGCTTTTGGATTGAAAAATTACACTAAGTTTTATATCAACCTTGCTTTTAAAATAAAAACATCCAAACATAAATCACTTTACTTCAAACTCAATTATATTGAAATCAATTATATAAAATTAATTCCATCCAAAATCATATTTGTCAAACGCTTATCCAAATACACGCTTAATAATTAAGAATCACATTTGGACGTGATTTTTCACAAGCTACAATGTGTAGATTAATTTGGAACACAGTTATGGCTAATTTTGGAACATAATTTTTCAGAATCACGTTACAATGTGATTTTTCATAATCAAGTTATGGCCATTTAGAACACAGTTCCAAACAAACACTTATTTTCATTACTTGCTAATTTTGTTTTGCAGATTAATTTGGATAAAGAATAATTGGAAATATAAAATTTTGAAAATAATTATTCGATTTTAAAATCTAGGATTTTGGATAAGGTTGGGAGATATTGAAAATAAAACTGTTAAAAAAAGATTAAAACCTAGAAGAGGTTTCTTATACTTAATTGCGTGCAAGGGCGAAAAGAGGAGAAGATGCGGCGTAAGTGCAGATTTTAATGGAGGTTGCTTATCTCTCGTGTTCTTTCTTTCCCGGTGAGTAACTAAATTCTATCTTTGTTGGATGATGTATTTCAACTATATATATTCATGAAGCTTTATTGCTTTTCGGGTTATTTTGTGAACAAAATATCTTGCTGATATAGTTTTTGCTCTTTTTAATGTTATTGAATGTTTGACGGCATTCACGTGTTTGTGGGCTCATTGCTATGTTAGGAATTTTGAGTTATGAGCATGTCTCTGGTAATTTCTACCATTAATTGGGTTAATCTAGGAATAGATAGCTTAATTAGTGTGATTGTATATGAAATTCCATTGGATGCAGTTTATCGTAATAAGTGATAATTGCGTTGGTTAATTTTCTACGTTTCGTTATCTATATTAGTAATCTATGTAGGAGTAAGGTGGTAAACAAACAAGAACTACAATGTGTATGGTTTCTGTTAGGAAAAACACCAACTGCCCATTTGAAACTGAGTAACTTTTGGGAAAATGCCTGTTTGGGCAAATGCTTTACAAAATATAGAAGTTTGGATTATTATTTGCGCCTGACAAACGTGTGTTAGTGACTCCAAACTTATTTTTACAATTTTTTTATGATGTTTGGTTTTCAGGTGTAAGAATTAATTTTGGGGTCATACGTGGGTTTGGGTGGAAGCAAGAATTTGTTACTCTTACATTGGCTAAAACTCAGTTTGAGTTTTTTAATTACTACTTTTATTATGTTATACCCTTAAAAATTAATCACTTTTCATGTTCATTTAAAGTTGAAGGACATTTTGATAACTAAATATTCAAAAGTCAATTTGAATGATACAATTCAAACAATATTCATTCTACCAAAACTATTTTTAATAATAAAGTATCCAAACATAAACCAATTACTGTCAATTCACTTTTAATCAAAACTCGGTTTACAAAACTTAGTTCATCAAAACTCAATTTTGCAATCGTTAAACCAAAACTCAGGATCAAAGTGGGTTGATAACCAAAATATTTGTTGGAATTAATTGGTATGCATAATATTTTTTATATAAGTTTAATTATTATACACTGATAGTTTTTTATACTGTCAACTAATCGCCAATCATGATAAGAGTGACTTTTAAGATAGTTAAGGTAAAAATCAAATATTTTTACTAATGTGTCAATCTATGATTAGATGTCTGTGTAAAAGGTTTTTACACCGTTATTATATAGCAATTAAACTCTTTTTATATTATCAATAAATTATAAATTATTACATTAAAAATATTTGACTTTTATCATAGCCACCAAATAACACATAAGATGATTTTTAATTGTTGACATTATAAATGACTTTATACTGTCACTACATCAAAGTTAGACTTTTTTAATATAAAACTAATCATTTTTATATGTATAATGGTAAAATATTTAAAAAGAATGAGTAAAAAAAATGTATGAGCATACATGAGAAACATAAAGAAAAAAAAAGTAGTTTAGTTGTAAGGAAAGCTCTTATTTGGATAAATTATTAAAAAAATTAAAAAAGTTATTTATCAAAATACATGTTTTCATTTTTCTCCATTAATTATTTCTCCAATTACACGTCTTTTTTAAACCATTACTTACCTTCTATGTTTTTTAATTTTAAATTAATAAATTTCGATTTATAGTTGGATACTCGAAATCCTAATAATTAATAAGAAAAAAGCCAACAAGGGTCCCAACATGAAAAAAAGTGGTATAATGGAAGTCGGCTTCTTCTATAAAAAGTGCATTTTGAAAATTAATTGGAAATGATACCTATTTTAAGAACTACTTTCTAATATTATCCAAATATTTTTGTCCTCACTTTATACGAGGATAAGTGTAATTTTTTATATTTTTAATTAATTATAAATTATCATATTAATAAAAAAAATTGATTCTTATCCTTATTATTTTAAATTCGCTGATTTATAATTAATTAATAATATATATATTTTTTATATTAATAATACATATCAATTATATTATTATTCAATTCCTATAGAACAGCACCGGGTCCCGGACATCATAAAATTAAAATCTGTACATTTCCAGTGAAAAAGACAATAAAACCTATAGACTCTGGAGGACTTATGGGGGCAGGTAGGTTGCAGAGCATACATGAAGCATTCATTAATTTACGGTGTTGCAGAATCAGAGAAAATCTCACTGAGGTTTTTAGATCTTTACAAAAGCAGGGAGACTCACTTAAGAAGACAGACAGCGAAGAGATAAAGACCGGAAAGAAAATGTTTTTGGTATCACTAAGTAGAACACTTAATAAGGAAGTCTTATATTAAACGTGAGTGTTGATTAATATTTAAATATAGAAAAATATTAATGAGTGTTCTAAAACTAATGATTAAAGAATCAAAAAAAATTTATATGCAAAAATGATATATTTAATATATTAAAAAATGTTATGTTATAATTTTTTTTGATTCATTAATCAATATTTTTAAAATATTTATCAACATGATCTATTAAAATATTAATTTAGTTTTTTTTTTTTTTTTAAGAATACCCATTTGGTACAGAAATTAAACTAATGTGAGCAAAAATTAAAATGAAGTAGCGTGAGAATAACAAAGTGATGTCCTATTACTTGAGGTGTGAAACAGTGATGCAGGCAAAGTACAGAAAGAGTCAGGCTGTTTCAGTTGGCCTAAAGCTCTGTGAAAAGCCTGTTTTGTGTACTTACGAAGACCACACTTCCCATTCCGAACTCCATGCCAAAACACATCCATCACATTCACACCCTCGGCTCCTTCTACTCAGCTACCATTATTGTCCCAACCATTGGATTTGTTTGTTGTTTAAAATAATACTGTGTCCTGGCTCAAGAAGTACATAAATATACATCTACGGAAGGACACTCTTCACTGATGACATGAATACAGGTAATAGAAATTGGACAAACGCGTATATTACATATACTTAAGCAAATCATTGAATAATACAAATATGTCATATTTTAAGTACCAAAAAAAATATATATCATATTTTGAAGAAAAAAAGTAAATCATTGAATAATATATTGCAGTAACTATAACATATTTTGAATAGTTTAAATTATACAAATATATCGTTTATGCGGGTATCTTTTTTCAATAAATAAATTTCCATAATGTGCAATATGTGCTTTACCTAATTTGAGATCATAAAATATATTAATCCCAAACCTAGACATATAAAATGAAGACGGAAAAAGGGTTAGTAGAGGGAAAAGGTGTTTTATATTTTTTTTTTTGAATTTGAATTCTCCGATCTTCTTACATAACAAGGTTTTATTGGAGAGATAAGACAATATAACCAACATAGCTCATAATCCATCACGGTAAGTTATTCATGTGACATGAGAAAATATAAATCCACTTTGTATTAACTTCTTTCATGCGTGATAAATATGAAGAAATGTTGGAAAGAAACAGCGTTGTCAAAATGAGTCAACTCTGATGAGTCGGGTTGTCTGATCATGGATTGACCAAAAAGTGAACCTATCCAATTTGGATCGCTTTTTTGATGAGTCAAGAAATAGCCAACCCAATTCGATCCATCCTGAATTGATGAGTTAAACGAGTTAACTCACTTAAAATTAAAAAAATAAAAAATTACAAAAAGTAAACACAAAACAGAAAAAAATATGTAAAAAGTACATCAAAAAATAAACAAATGCAACACCAAATCCTTGAATCAGATGCTTGCTTTTGCATATAAATGCAACTTGTCCTGCACAGCCATGCAATTTTATATCACCTTCGCTTGATCGGACCAACTCTGATGCAAATGCAATTTTGCGAGGTTAATTTTTCGGTGCAACAATGTCCTATGTACGTCCGCTGGAGTTGCGATCGACAAGAGGGTTTGGTGTTGGTCTTTTGGATTTGGGCTGAAATGTGAAATGGATAAGGGGTATAATTTAAATAAAATAAAAGTGAGTCAACCTGGCTCGAACCCCTTTAATATATGAATTAAGTGAGTAGGATCAAAATAATTAGGAATAAAAGTGAGCCAGTTTTTGCTCAACCCAATCCACTAGTGAGCCGCGTTGGCTCACTATCCATTTTGACAATTCTAAAAAAAAAATAGAGAGGAATCTTTTAAAATTTTAATTTTCTTTTCAGCCTAATTGAATCGAAGTCTATTAGATTGCATACACAAAACATCACCATTTTTCTATAAATTCTGGAAAAATCTCACTCTCACTTGCATTACTCTATCTAGTTAAAAGGAATTAAATTTTTTTGTATAGATTAATAATGCTGGAATCTGATTCAAAAACAGTCTTGGATTGATTGTATAGAAGGAGTTCACCACTCATCCTTATGTTCCCTTGATTGATCACATTCGCAGATACAACACATTGTCATGGACTTTAAGTTTTCATCATACAATGCATGAAGGGAATGAACGTGTTGATTAGTTAGCTAAGTATGGAGCATTTCTGATCAAGCTTTGATGTCATTGCCACAATGTCCTCCTCAACTTCATTGTGTTTTGTTGGCTGATGCCTTGGGAATAACTAGGCTGAGATTGTAGTTTTTTCTTTTCTGTTTTCAAACAAATAAAAGAAAAATAATATGGTAACAAACAAAAAAGAAAAATAATATGAATTTTCATTTTAAATATTTTTTTATACTATTAATCAATCATAAATTGTCATAACATTAAAAATATTTTACTTTTATCATAATTACCTTAAAAGTCATATATAAAATAATTTATGATTGAAAAAAAATATTTATACGAAAAGAGAATCAAAATTAAACTGTAGTTAGAATGCATTACACACATGGTGCGTTTATTTGACATTATAAAAGAATAAATAAATAGCGAAAATTTGAGGCTCATAAATATAACTATCATAAATATAACTATGCAAGATTCTGCGGTTTTTGCTGGCAACATCTAATTTTGCTATGTAAATTTGAATAACTTTATCTCTCATTGAATTTTTTTTAAAATACGAGATAATGCTTGATTTTTTTTTGTATAACATAATGCTTGATTTATATATAAGGCTTAATGAAGTTCTTTCTCCCTGAAAATATAGGGCTTTTTGGTTTTAGTCTCTATCTTTTATTTATTTTATTTTTTGTGTCTGTAACTTTTAAATTTTTGTTTTTGGTCCCCGCCGTTATCTTTAAACGTTAACTGCTGACCTGACAGATGGAAGTCCACATCAGCAGTGACACGTGATAAAATAATTATTTTTTTATTCCATCTGTCAGGTATGACAGGGACCAAAAACAAAAATTTAAAAGTTACAGACACCAAAGGCAAAACAAACAAAAGATAGGGACTAAAACCAAAAAACTCTATATTTTCAAGAACCAAAAACTTCATTAATCCTTTAATAAATATGATTTCCCGTAATTTATGAATTAATTTGATTTTCTAACAAATGAAAAAGAATTGTAATTTTTTTTAGTGAGTTGATTTTGAAGCAAATGCTTACCAATGTTGATTTTGTAGCAAATAATCCTCCGAGGATAGATAAAGAGGATGTCACTTTGATACTTGGAGCACATGTTGAAGAGCTACATGGGAAGAGACGGAAGTTGCATTTGAAGCTAGGCAGTGATCTCAAATTTTGATAATATACTTGAGACATGTAATTGAGTTTTGCTTATTTAATATTTTCACTCAAAAAAATTATCATTCTTCTTCATTTATTAGAAAATCAAATTAATTCATTAATTACAGGAAATTAGAGGCTTAATGAAGTTTTTGGTACCTGAAAATATAGGGTTATTTGGTTTCAGTCCCTATATTTTGTTTGTTTTACTTTTGGTATTTGTAACTTTTAAATTTTTGTTTTTGATCCCTGTCATGCCAGACAAATGAAATAAAAAAATAATTATTTTGTCACGTGTCACTGCTGACGGGACTTCCGTCTGCCATGTCAGTACCTGATTGGTTTAGATTATTTTCAATGCAAACGTGAAAATAACGCTTCTCGAGACAATTATTTTGGAAGTTATGTGAGAAGAGCTTTCTCTCAACGTGATTTTACCTTTGCAGAATCTAAAACAAACAGACCCTCAGCAGTTAACATTTGGAGTTAATGGCAGGGACCAAAAACAAAAATTTAAAAGTTACAGACACCAAAAGCAAAGCAAATAAAAGATAGGGATTAAAATCAAAAAGCCCTATATTTTTTGGGACCAAAAACTTCATTAAACCTATATATAAATAAAGTGAAATGTTTCTTAAACATTAAAATATGGATAATAATATAATGTCCTTTGTTCTTTTGATATATTTTTGAAATGCGTGCATATGAAGAAAATAAAAAATGAGTAAGAAATAAAAATAAAAAAATACGATATTATATACTGTATCTAAAATTTGATATTCAAATAACGCAATTCATAAATAAATTAATGAAATGCTTTAATGCGGCATAAAAGTAATTTTTTTTTTTTTTTTGTGAATTTTGATACTTTTGAGCCTGTTTGATAAAATTAGCTGTTAGCGGATAAGCTAGCTGATAGCAGATAACAGCGAATAAGCTAGCTGATACCGGATAACAGATAAGGTAGCTGATAGCTGATAGCGGATAAGCTAGCTAATTTTCTGCGAAAGTGTTTGGTAAAAATAACGGTTGAACTAGCTAAAAAATATAAAATGACATAAAAGGACATTTTCATTAATGATTTTACATAAAAGAGAGAGAAGAAAATAAAGATAAAATTAAATGAAGATAATAAGGATAAAAGTGAAAAGAAAAATGAAATGCTAGAAGTTATAAGCTAGAAGCTATAAGCTCAAACGCTATTTCAAGTAACGTCCGAAAAAAACACTATAAACTCGTGAAAAAACGTTATAAACTCATGATAGATATATTTATCAAATAAAATTATTTTTTATCCACTATAAATTATCCGCTACTGCCTTTCCAATCAACCATATTATGAATCGTGTGTATAAAGCGTCCATAATATATTGCATACAATCCCATCGTGTATGTGCTTTGACAAGACAAACGAAGGTGATGAGTATGAGACTGATGGAGTGCCCACGCGTCATTTGAGTTTTGCTTATTAAAATCCCTTCAGTCTTCACATCTATTATACTGTAGCTTTATCTTCTTTTTAGAATAGTAAAATCTGGTCCACGACGGTACGATGAGGACCAAAAAAAATTGGGACATATCATGTTCTTGTTGACATTTAAAATCCAATCCTCGGATAACTAAGTGAAAAATGTGATTTATACACTCAAAATCAGATATTTATAATAAATATCTCATTTTAAATGAGTATAATTTAAATATATTTTAAATTAATAATTGAAATTATAAAAAAAAAGTTACACTCAAAATAAAATATTAACTATAAATATTCCATTTTATATGTACAAATAACCTTCCTCCTCCTCCCTTGTTATTTCTGAACAACATTGTGCTGGATCAACTCCCTTCTCCCTCCTTTCTTGTCCTTTTCTCCCTTTTATATCTTTTTCTCCTTCAAAAAATCAGATTTTCTTTCTAAATAGATAGGATCCCTATTTTTAAATTTTTTTAAGATACGTTAAAGTGATAATACTGAATATGAGAAAATAGTAAATAATTTAGGAAAGAGTCGAATATTTGACATATACGATTTACACTTTAATCTTTGAAGAAAAAATTAGTTGGTTGACTACAAGTTTGTTTGTAAGGCTATATTTTTTTTTTGTTTTTGAGACGGGAAATTCACTCTCAACCAAAATTCGTTTCATACGTAAGAATTGAAATTCGAACCCCAGCTACTTGGTTAAGGGACACAAATCCATCATTTGCCAACCTCATTGGTCAAGGGTTGCATTTACGCCATGGTAATAATTAGTTGCTTCCATTTCAAACTTATGTTTTTATTCATTTTTGTTGGGTTTTATTGGACATTAATTTATTTTCTTTAGTTGTACAAATATTTATCTTTTATGGAAATTTAGGGATACCAAGAAAACGACGTCATTATCATAATGGGCTGATGCCTAATTTATACAGTGGCCGTTGAAACTGGGCCGTTTAATGTTACATCCAACGAGACATGATCTCGCAACGCAAAATGCTTCACAAAAAGAAAGAAAACGGTGATGAGGTTAACAAAATAAAAAAAAACGCGCATATATGTCAAGATACAGCATAGTTGGATAAAATTGCGTTAAAAGTGTTGGAGTTTAATTTTAAGTGTTTAATTGTTATGCACTGTTAGTGTAAAGTTTTTTATACTGACAACTAATTAGAAACAATGGTGTGTGTGACTTTTAAGGTAGTTAGAATAAAAGTAAAAAAATTTAGCTTATGTAACGATTTCTGATTGATTGTCTGTGTAAAAAATCTTTACACTGATAGTGTATACCAATTAAATCCTAATTTTAATCTACTGTCATTTACATTATTATATGATCATTAGTTGTCACGAGTTTTTGACGTTTCAAGTATTTTTTTTTTAAGATTTAATTGGTATATATTGTTAATGTAAAGTTTTTTATATTGTCAACTAATCAGAATTTGATAATGTAAAAATTTTTTACACTGACAATATATAACAATTAAACTCTTTTTTTTAACTGTAGGCTGAAAACAATAAGAATTACATATCTACCTGAAATATTGGATATTGTTATTGTCAAATTTCTTCTTTTAAGAATCTAACAACACATGATTGAATAATATTGTAGACTGTAGAGTGTAGATTCACAATAACTAAAATTTAATCCATAATATCCGACACAGATTATTGCGAGACAATCAACTCTTTTTTACTTATTTTAAAGTGGTTTGTGGCTAGGGGTGGGAAATGGCAAGTTGTAAAGAGTACCTAACCTATTTAAGGTCTAGTATGACGTAATATATTTAATAAAAAAAAGTCAGGTCAAAACTTTTTAAAAAGCCTATATAATTAAAGAGATTAAATTAAGACTTTAAAAAAATCAATTAGGCCTATTTAACACACACATTAACTTATATCCATAGATTAAAGGTCCTGTAGAAAAATAGCTTTTTATATAAGTTTTCAAACTAGATCAAATATTAAAAATTAGTCTATACAATATTAATAAGTCAAATCCAGGCTTTAAAATTAGAATACATGCCGACCTGTTTATCTCAAGATGTAACTTGGACCAACCTACTCTCTCCCCTATTGGTGCTCCTTGGGAGACCAAATATTGGCTCCTCAAATTTCAGTTCAAGCTCTGGCGCTGCTGGTATAAGGCTGCATTGTTGAATGGTCCATATATCATTCAGAGAATTTGAGTAGAAACTATAAAAATAGGTGAATATATGATTAACAGTTGAACACTAAGTCCTTATTCATTTAATTTGTGAGCAGATCTCAGAAGTTTTTAGATACTAAAATCCTATCAGAACGGTGAGGCCTGGTTGCTGATAGCTAGACAGCGTTTGCAGATTTTCGCCTGCAAATTGGGTTGTATTAAGAATACTAGTCTACCTGGATCCGGAAGGATACTTTTTCCTTCACCTATAATGGACTTCATATCATTAATGTGGATAATGCATCACTCTATTTTCTATTTTCCTATTTTTATTTTATCAAAATTGTATACTAAAAAATTTCATTCTAAAATCATCAAGTACTCAAACAATCACGCGTTTAATTTCTTGGATGCAGCTACATGCCTACATATCATGCCATTGGAAGTAACAGTAAAGAAATGAGTAATAAAGGGATACTTATAACTGCATCATATCCAGGCTTGGCTGCGCAAAGTAGATTCTTAATTATTATATATGAACTATTCCATTGAATATGTTATGCTGTAGCTTTCAAAAATAATAATAATAATAAACTCCATTGTTCCGAGATCTAATGATAATTTGATGTTGCAATTTATAGCTGGCAACGAACAAGTTTATGTGAAATAGCCTTTTAATTTGTAAGCATAGCTTACATCAAGCTTCACTATTTAATTTGTTGCTCTAAACCTACATTGTTTTCCTTTGAATGTGAATAATGACAAGCAGTAGCAAATTGAATCTGCTGGGATAACCTCACCATCTTATAGAAACTCCAATCTTTATTTATAACACCTAATGTTAACAAACTAATTAAAGAAAAAGAAATTGGCAACAAACACATAAATAGGAAAGAGAGACATTTATTTAATTTTTTTTTTTCTGACGGTCTCTCCTTTATTTCGCTTGTGGTTATTTAATTAGCTATGCTGGATCGGGACTAATGGCAGTGGACCTCCGTATATCTCTGGGAGCTGACTTTCATCAATATCCTCTAGCAGTGTTGATTTCAGCTTTTTGTTCTCTGCGAATATTATCTGCAAGGAAAAACATTTTTCTAAATATTCTCCCTGAACATCAAACACACACACACACACACACATATACATATATGGATTGAGTTACAAATTTGAGATGTCACCTTTTTCTTGGTTTTGTTGTCAATGAAGGGGTAAATAATTTTCCACACTTTCATAAAAATGTAAGGTGCATGGACAATAAACAACTTCCCCAATCTTTCAGGGTAATAATCCTGCATCCAGAGACCATCATCAGGTCTGAATGTTTTTCACCATATCAAAATTTCTCTACGTTGACTTAATGGCTATATATTTTGAAATGACTTGTGAACAGGGCGTCAATTCATCAAGCTGTCTTCTACCATGTCAGAACATTGACAGAGAGAAGAAATGGTGAAGAATAATGGAGAACTATACCTGCAAAATGGTTAGAGCACTAATGTATCCGCGCACGTCAGAGTTTGAGTATCCCCATCCCTTAAGTTCTCCTATAGCAACAAACTTTTCTTGCCCAGGTGGCATCCTGACACATCAAAATGTGGTATTTTACTATTACTTACTTAATTACTATCAAATTCAAGCTTCTAACTGAATTCACAGTTCTAAAAGCAGCTGGTTGTTCTATATCTTATTTCGTTTCTGTGTATGGATATGTAGGCAGGGCAGGAATTAATATATATAGGATAAAGGATTACCTTGCACAGAGTTTATCTAAAGCATAGACGACAAACCCTGTATTACATAAAAGTTGCTTGTCATTGAGAAACTCAATTATGAGTTGATGATCATTATTAACCATATATACTAGGAACTGAAAGGCTCTAATAAATAAATTGTAGTGGTGTCATGGCATAGTGTAATACTATATATATATATAAGTGAAGACATACGTTTGAATTCATCGAGACCATTTTTGTTTTGAAAATGTCTTGCACCAAAGACAATAGTTACAGGTCGACCTCTCTTATCGTGTCCTTGGGCAAACATCTTGTCATGTGCAAGTTCATTGGTAATCTCTGGCAGATTTATGGAACCATTTGGAACAAATGAATGTCTCCATTTCAAGTAGTTGAGGAACATTATTGAAGCCTTCTCTACATCTAAATCACGGGCACGCAGGAATCTTCTAATCATAAAATCATCCTCTTCCTGCAGCAGCCAAGGAGTCAAATGAATTTCTCTGAAACAGTATTTTACTGTGCCTGTAGACACACAACACACACCTGTATGGGTGTATGTGAATACAAAGTGTGACTAAAATGTGGATCCCACATTGAAAAATAACAGACAAGTTGATGGTAATGTGGGTGGATGAATACATAAAATTATGGTTTCTCGTTTAGTCCATGAAAGTTGATACTCTAGCTATTTGGGCTCCGCTCCTGAACCAGTAGTGGTTGCGGGGAATTCCAATTTGAGATCCCTAATCCTTGCAAGCCAACGATGTTATATTAACAGAATTTTGAAACTTATATATATATATATACACGGAAGCCTGATGTCATTTCCTGAGGTGGGTCGCATTTAAAAAGAGAAAAAAAACTCTTCTAAAGATAATGGCCGGCTCTAATTTGAACATATATTTATCTCTAAATGACTAAATTATTTTAATTAAAAAATGTTAATAATATATTTTTAATATCTTTTAACATAAATTTTGTTATTAGATGAATTTCAAATGAATTTGTATAATTTAATGAATCTCATATAAACTTCCTTATAATAAAAATGGTTTAAATAAAGATTTATTAAAAAAAAGAAGTATGTTTTATATAGTGTGAGGTGACTGAAGTCATATGCCACATGTCAGTGCATTATCCATACGGCACCGTCAAATTCTTAAGTGCTTTACTTGCCCAACTTCTGAATATTTAGGTTATTAAAATAAATATTTAAATTTTACATTTCATTGATATTTTTTTATGGTTGCATTCCGTATATCTATTTTATTTTGGAATACGTACTTATATCAATTTATAATATTTATAATATTAGGTGTTTAACCCAATTGTACAAAACATATTTTTCTTTCACATATAACTTTTTTTTTTTTTTTTTGATAACCATGACATAAGTATGAAGTATCCACTACCGTTAACAGTGATTAATCTTCGTCGAGGAACTTGTTGGGCACACAAGAACCTGTTGATTATGTGATTTATTATTATCTCTCTCTTAAATAACATTTTTGAGTCAGTTAAAAAAAATGAAGGTTTAATTGCACTTATAGTCATATTACTATTGGTCATGTATGACTTTGGTCTATAGAGTTTTTTTTTCACATTTGGTCCCTCTATTTTTTTAATGTTGTAAATTCAATCCTTCCATCCGATGTCCATCAAATTTTCAATGATTAACACGGAAGAACAACTACTCTAAATGCATAGAACCTCTGATTGAGCTTCTGTGGTAAAGAATTTGTGGTTGAACCAAAAAAAAAGTCTAGAAAAGGAGGGACAAAACCAAGAAATAACATAGAGGAATCATTGAATCATCTTGAATCGGAGAGCCAGATGAGGGAGAACTTCAACCGGAGGTTCTGTACGCTTAAAGAAATGGTTCCTCTATGTTGATCATTGAAAAAATTGACGGTAGACGGAAAGACCAATTTTGAAACATTTAAGTAATAGGGGGGACCAAATATATAAAAAAATATGGGACCAAATTCGCAGATCATCAATAATAGAGGGACAAAAATGCAATTTAGCAAAAACGTAATGTTATCTGTGTTCTAACTTAGGTAAGAGTAGTGTAACACACGTCAAATAATACATGGTAATTAATGATAATAAAAAAAATAGACTTAATTGTATTTTCATTCCTCAATTTATTTAATTGTACGATTTTGATCTCTTGAAAATTTTAACTGCATATTTAATCTTCTAAGTTGTGAAATTGTGCAAAATCAGTCTTTCTACTAGGGACCAAAATAAAGATTTTCATTGCACAACTAAAAAAATTGAAGGATAAAAAGTGCATTAATTAAAACTTTCGAAATATCAAAATTGCACGATTGAAAAAATTGAGGGACCAAACCGAGAAAAAATATTCTCTGCCACAACGCCAATAGTTTCGCCTCTGCCACTATTCATACTCAATGAAGCAATATCAAATCGCTGTCACCTGGGGGAGGTGGGGAGGGATTATGATATGAGCTATATATACTAGATCTTGCTTAAATATAGTTACATTTATTTTATAGTGTGTCCGTTACTCGCTTTGCATATGTCTAATTATTTATTTTATGATTTTTCTGAATTAAGATCTGTTTATGAAAATATAAGAATTTTATCTTTAAAGATCTATTTATTTATTTTTTGGTGTGCACAAATCTTTTTAATACACATAGCAGAGATCGAATTTTGATAACATGTTAAGAAACTCAGAGATCTACCAACTGTCTTAGTCCTTATTGGTAATTTAAAGGTCTATTTAAAAACATAAACAAGACCTTAACTTATTCTTTGTTAACTCTTAATTAGATATAACTTTTAACAAATTATTATGTTTATATAAAATAAATATATTATTCTAATATATAATTAGAAAATTATGTAAATAGTAAAAAATAATAATTATTTAAATAAATTTTAAATATATAGACGAACTTGATAGAATAAATAATTTTTTTTAAAAGTTGAAGTCTTAATTTGTATAATTAAATAGGTCTTTTAAGAAGTTAAAAACAAACTAGGTCGTAGGTTTGTCATCTCACGTATTCCCAACCATAATCACTTATTACTGTCATAATACGAAAGTGAAATAAACAGTTGTGATAACTTATTCAACTTATATAAATTAATCTAATAAAAAATGAGACATTATTATGTTTAATTTTTTTTATGTATTTTATATTAAAAATTTATCAGTTTTTTAATATCTTAGTCACTCCAAAAAAAGCCTTGCAAGGTAAAAAACCTGAAGGCAGAAGAAATGGTTAATCTTTGAAACAAAAAGGAGGATAAAAAACTATAGCTAGGGAATTGAAGTAGTTGTTGTTGCAAGTGGCTACTTGCTAGGTAGAGTGGTTTAAATTAGTTTAAAAAGAGGGCAGGGCGATCGAGGCAGGAAATTAAGGATATATGGTTACGTACGTACGTACCTTAGAAGAGGGATCCCGTGATTCAACAAAAGCTCTCATAAGACGGATTTTAGTGAGCTCATGAGTAGTAGTCTGCAGGGTGCTGTGGACTTGAACCACTTGCTCTATTGCAGCAGCTTCTCTAGTTGCATAGGCCAAGTCTGAGTCGTCGTTGAAATCATCTAATATTATTGTTGAACTCCCTGCAGGGCAAGCCATCAAACAAACCCTTCCTTTTGGTTTTGTTCTTTAATTGTCTTGCAAGCTTGATCTCTGCGGCCTGTGGGTGCTGTGTGAGATTTCCCCTTTCGGAAGCTCCAGTTGGGTGAGTGTCAGTGCAACGTATATATATAGTAGAATATTAATTAAGTACGGAAAATTTCAGACCAAATTAAATGCTAGCTGCTTCTGGTTGTGGCTTCGCTTGCTGGGCCATGAAATGGATGTTCAATGTGCTTTAATTTTCAGCAATCAAAGAAAAAAAAATATTGGATGAGGATTTTTAAATTTAAAAAATATGCTAAATAAAAGAAATATTTTTTTCCTAAAAAAAGTATGAAAACTATAAATAATATATACATAATTAATTTAAATATAATGGAAAATATTTAAATCTAAAAATAAGATATTTATATTAATTCTAAAATTTGAACTTTAATATTAAAAAATAATTAAGAACAACATCTGTCATTCTGTTAGCTTAATATAGATCTAATCATTCTTAAGATAATATACTCTAATTTAATATATATTTTTTATAGAAACATAGTCTAATTTAATATGTAGACTTGGATATTTCTCTTTTAGAAATATTTGTCCTAAAAAGAAAAAGAATTAAATGGGAATAAGTTAATGATTAACGGGTTTGATAGTAATAATTATCAATTACTAGATTTGAAAATATAATAAAACATAAAATTAAAATTAATTTTTTTAATGTAGGTGACACCACATGCCTCACAAAAGAGGGGGAGAAAAATGTTGTGGAAAATGAATGATATTCAAGAATGAGTACTCTAACTATAATATGTAGAGATTGAATTGTAGTAAAAAATCCAAAAAATAGTATTAGACAATCCTAAAATTAATATTAGTAATTAGAAATATTTTTCCTAAAAATAAAAAATAATTAAATGAAAAAACAAGTAAACAAATTTGTTAATCATGGCATTTGTTATGAAATTATAGTAATTATTATATTATTTAAAAATATTTGTTCAGAAAGGGAAAATAATTAAATGGAAAAAATAAATAAGGAAATTTAAAGATATATTTAAAAAATGACACATAACTCATTGAGGAGGAGAGAAACTGTGGAAAATGATGAAGACTCTAATTTAATATATAAAAGGGTGTTTGGGTAAGATTAATTCTTACCCATACATCTGTTTTTCATGGTAAAAACTGTTTTTCAGTAGAAGCTGGTATGTTTGGATAAACTGATTAAATTTCAAAACAACTATTTTTATGAGAAAAAAGTTGTTTTTAGATAAACTAGAAGTTTGAAGCTTATTTAAAAAGCAGTTAGATTATTTTGAAACCAATAACATTCTTCCTATTTCATCCCTACAAAACTAACTATCAAACAAATATTATTAAATTATACAAATACTTCATACTCTTTTTAGTAAATAACTATATATAAGTGATTTTTTTACACAACCCAAACAAAATAGATTATCTTATAATCGCTTTTCAGCAAACACATCCAAACATAAAACTGATTTTATTATAATCGATTATAACAATAATCGATTATCCATATAATCGATGATTGAAATAATCGAATTTTCGCAGCTGATCCAAACACATACATAAGGGTTGATATTGAATAGTAAGTGGTAAAAATTATAGGCAAAATCACTAAAAAAAACACTTCAATTTAAATGGTATTTTTTAAAACATGTTGTATAAAAAATTCAACGATGATGTTTCATCCACATAACCAATTTTAGTTAGGGCTATCAAATTGGATCAGCCTGATTCATTCAAGTTGACCCATTAAGGGCCAATATATTTTCAGATCAGGTAGGCTTGGGCAATTTCGTTGCTGACTAATAATTTGTTAGCTCAGTCTAGCCATTTGTGGGTCGTAAGCCAAGTGGATTGCCCCACTGTTTTTTTTTTTGTTGCAAAATTTACTCCAAAATAATGCTAAAATGAAATAAATAAAAAATGTTTTTAAAATTTTTTTTTGAAGAAGGCGACCTATGCCAACTTTTTAAAAAAATATCTACCATCATCTTGTCTTTTATACACCAACATTGTAATAAAAATTTACATTACACATGAATCATTCATCTAAATTTTTAAAACCCTCTAATATAAAATAAATTAGTTAGCTATTACTATATTTGTTATTGTTGAACAATGTAAAACAATGAAGTACTATAATATAGTATATGTCAATACAACATTAATTAATAGAAATAAAAAAAGTAGAAAAAAGGTCAGCTGTTATTGGATTAGCTAATTTTCATGCCGAGTTGGGTTATGTTATTATTATTTTTGTAAATTTTCACTCTTTTGAGTGCGAGATTCGTTTTTCAAGCAACACGCAGGTCTTTTCTATAAATGGCATATCTAGTATTCTACTTCTCTTAAAAATACAATCTTCCACTATAATAAATTCATGAATTACTTGCGGATTTTTCTGCGGATTTTTTCTACAGGAATTTTCTGCGATTTTTTTGCAATTTTTTTAAAAATAAGGTTTTTTTTCTTATAGATTCAAATTTGCAGGAAATTTTGACATTTCCTACGAATTTAAAATTTTCCCAAAAAAATTTATAGGAAATTTCTTGTGGACTTTAAAATTCGCAGGGAAAAAATTACCCATCAAGGTATTATCTATGGACAAAAATTCATTGGAAAAACTGTAGGAAACTTGTTTCCTGCGAATTTTTATGTAAAATCCGCAAGTAAATCCGCAGGTAATCAAAAAATTTCTAGTAGTGTTCTTACCAGGGTCCCTCGATAAATTTTGGGGTCATAAAAGCAAAATTCATGTTTGAGATCTAGTTTAATATCTCTTCAATTCTCATTCTACTCTTTTAATTAACTTTTCGAGCTGCAAGATTATTTTTTAAAGTTTTTTATATCGATATCATAAATCGTAACTCACTTTAAGTCTTCAAGACTCAAATACTATTAGTAACCAACTTGATCACTTCAAAAAATCACCTCAATTCTTCGAATGCATAGGGATAAATAAAGATAAGATAGAAAATAACAATAGGAAATAGTCAAATATCGATAAAAAATACTCTATGGCTTGTGCGTTTTGGCTGCATGGCAAGTAGTAGGATGAAAAAAGTTTTGTGGCTAGCAATAAGCAGATAATAGTGACTTATGGAGTTTGAGTTTTGACTAACATTAAGGGGACGTTTGGTAGGGGATTTTTTTTTTGTTCCTGGGAATCATGATTCCCAAGAATGATGATTCCTGGGAATGTTGAAAATATGTTTGGTAGGTCTTAAAAATTACTGAAAATTTTAGTTGAGAATATTTTATTCCATGTTTGGTTCAGATATAAGTTTTCTGGGAATATTGGTGTAATTCTCAAAAATATCCCTTTGTTCTTCATTGTGCTTCATTCCATTCCATCGCAATTTCAATTTTGTTCGTTTGGGTTTTTCTTTTTCTCATAACTGAAATTTGGTGGTGCTCAAGGACAACAAAGGATCTCCTTGAAATTTTGAAATTTAAAGGTCGTCCATTGGAATTCTCAAAGCATCCCCACCTGACCAAGCGATCTCGGTGGCAGCAAAATTGGATCCCTACCTTACGCTTATTTTGGGAGCAATAATAATAATTATTTTCTTCTTTGTGCGATTTATGTGAATGGCAGGCTCACATAGTGGTTGAAGTTAGTCAAAGGCAGGCTCAGGTGACTGGTTTGAGCTGAATTAAGGGCTTGGTGGTGGTGCTCTGCGGTGGAGAATAGTGAGTGAAAGTGGTTGCTCAAGGGTTGTAGAAGAGGAAGAGAGCAGCAATGAGGAAGAGAGTTAGGTTGGTTTGTGTAGTGATTATGAGGGTATAATCGTATTTTTAAATAATAAAAATTTTACATCACCATGGGAAAGTAAGATTCCCACCCTCCCCATGGGAATGTTATTTTCAAAGAAGCATACCAAACATGGGAACTTAGGATTCCTAGGAAACTAAAAAGAATCCCCCTACCAAACGCCCATAAGATTTATCATACAAAGTTAGAAGAAGAACAAAGGTGTAAAGGAATATGGAAAGACAAAAGAGTGAGAGAAAAGTAATTAAAATATTAGTTAACTTACAAAGTTTTAGGAAAAACAATTAGGAAAAAAAGACAATTATTACAATTATTAATTGATATAATGATTGGAAAAATTATAACAATAGCTTAAATATAAAATTGGTAATTGATAGCAATTACTCCCTCCTGTTAGTATTATAAGCAAAAATTTAATAGAACATACATATTAAAGAAGTTGGTTAATCTCATTTAATATTGTTAAAAAATTAGATCTATTATCTAAAATACCCTTCATAAAAGGACTTGAGACTTAGAATAAAATGAATTATTATAAGACAAAATTGATAATAAATGAAAAGAGTATTTTAAGAATAATATTATTAAATAAGAGGGAAGTAATTATCTTTTATTAATATATTTGAATAAAAATTTTAAATTTTTTTTTGCTTATAATATTAGTCGAAGAAAGAGTATCAAGAAGGCAATAATTTATTTTAAAGTGACATAAAAGACAAAAAAAAATCAATAAAATTCATTCATCGCAATAATTTTTAGCCACGACGCTGCTTCTTACAACTTCATCAATCAATCAAATTTAATTCTACTAGAAATCTTTTGACAGAATTCGTGGCCTTAATTCACATATTAATTGGTTCGGTGGTTACAACTAAGAGCATAGTTGGCGTATTAGTTGTTCAAACGTTAAAATTGGGTTTCTAAGTCTCCAAACCCATATTTTTAATACTTTCTCCCGTCTCTATTATAAATAAAATTTAAATTAAACACATATATCAATAAAGTTGGTTAATCTCATTTAATGTTATTAAAAAATTAAGTGCATTACCTAAAGTAACCTTTATAGAAAACTTCAATTTTTATTAAATACATCCTACGTTGAGTTATTAGAAAACAAAATTGATATTAAAAGGATATTTTAGGAACAATGTCATCATTTTCTTATATATTTGACCAAAAAATTTGGGATTTTTTTGCTTATAATAATGATCGGAGGGAGTATAACTCTATTTCGCAAAAATGGGTGAGCTAGCTTATCAGTCATAAGCTAGCTTATAATTGATAAACTAATTTTTAGCCGAAAACTTATAACTAATAGCTAATAACTGAAAAGTTAACTGATTGAATTTGAAATATTTAGTAAAATTAACTGTTGAACTAGCTTATAAATGTAAAATGATATATTTATAACAAGCATAGTAAAGTGGGAATTTTATTAAATGAATGAGGATAAAAATGAGAGAAAAGTCAATAAGCTAGCTATAAACCATAAGCTAAATAAAATAACTTATAAAGAAAATCTATAAATTGATGAGATAAATTTGTTTACTAAACACTTTTATTTCAGTCAAACAGACTTATAAACTAGTTAAATAAGATATATGTTTGCTTATATTAGATTTGCCAAAGAGAACCTAGGTCTATATCTCCAATAGAGTATTAATTATAATTGAGTTTGGACTCTAAACTTTTTTTTGTAACAAGAGTTTCAACTCTAAACTTTGATTGAATAAATAGTGAAAATTTGTTACTTTTTCAATTGTCAAACTCGATTTAAATTTTCAAATATTACTTTTATCATATTATCTTTAAAAAGTTAATGAACCCATATTTTTAATGGAAAGATAAATGATAAAATAAAATCAAAGAAAAAGTGAAATTTTTTTACTTCTCTATTTGCCAATTCCATTTGGAAAATAGAAAAATAAATGATAAAATAAAATTAAAAAAATTTAATAGCCATACATCTAAAAGTTAGTTTAAGGTTCGTTGCAGAAACCGAACTCTATTTAATACGACGTGGTTGATATGATCATCCATAGGCATGCAGGTGGTCCATTCTTCTCAGGCATAATTAATCACACGGCTTCGCACGGTTGCACCAGAATTTTGAGCTAAACGAATTGCACTAAAATGTTGACTTTTGTCATGCATCACAATTACTGTATCTTGGAAGTGTGAACGTGGGTGGGCACAAGCAGTTTGGTATTTTTTTTTTTTCCAAAACAATAACGGGTGACCTACTAAATTGAAAAATATCGATTATTGAATTTTTATCTTTCTAATCAGTGTCCTAAGGATATTAATTATAGAATCAAAAAATGAAAACTTTACATTAATAATTGTAATTTTTAAACTTTGAAAAAATTGAATATATCACTTTTCAATACATATTTTTTATATTTATTTTCTTAACCGCATTGATTAGTATTTTTCAACATTATATAATGCCGATACTTGATTTTGGTATCCAGTAGCAGTTACAATTGCACAATGCCTAATTTTTAAAATTAAATATTAGTCACAACCCACTTCCTTAAAACAATCAACAATAGCATAAAAAATAAAATAAATAATAATAAAATGTCAGTTAATTGCACGAACAAAAAATATCCTCAATAACGTGGTCACATAAGTTGGCAGTTATATTAGTTTTTGTTTTGAAATTTGAAAAGTTAAAAAATGGAATATGTCTCGTTGCTTATTTATAAATTGAAAGTGTGTAAAAATGCAAACAAAAATAAAAATAAAAAATGCAGACAGACAGGCACGGTAATACATGTCTTTCGGCTAGTATTAATAATTGATTTTATGAATATTGAATACTACTAGTATATTTTAGCAATAACATACCTATTTTTTAGAATTTAATTGTTTTTATTGAATAATTTAATTGTTATATATTGTCACTTTAAAGTTTTTTACATTAACAACCAATCAAAAATCATAGTATAAGTGACTTTTAAGTTAGTTAGGAAAAGAATCAATCATTTTTAATTGATTGACAGTTTAAAAAAGTTTTATGCTGATAATATATCAATTAAATTTTATATTTTATAAATGAAAAAATGTTACCAAAAATAATCAAAATACATTTACAATTCTTTTAATTCATGTTTGATAAAAACTTAAAATAATTACTATAAATTCAAATGTAAATTACTATGTTCAAATTTGACCTAACTCTGATTTTAAGTCTGATAATTGATTAATTTAAAGTTTCAACATATGACAATGAATTATTTTTTAATGAATTATTTTTATCTATCATGTGTCATGGATTCAAATTATTTAAGAAATATTATCTCTCATTTTATCTCATTTACTAATTATTTGAAATGTAAAATAAGTACTATAAATTCAAATGTAAATTACTCCATTCAAATTTGAACCTATCCCATTTATGTGATGTTTCAACGTAAACTTTGGATTGATTGATTGGATTGTCATTATTAAGTTCTGGACATAATATGATATATGGTATGAGAACCTAATTAGTATTTGAGTTGATTTTAAAAGTCGCATTGGGAATGACAACACGTAACACCAAGATGTGCGAGATGTTGAACATGAGAATGCATTAGAGACGACGATACATAACACCTAGTTGCATAGGGATATGAATATCCTACTGGGGATGACGATATGCAACACTTAGTAGAGCTTGGATTGTGTTAAGATGACCATATATCAGTGACACCCAGTGATGGTGATATCGCATTGAGGGCGACGAGTAGAGCCGACCCAACATAACCAGAGGCCTAAAGCGAAAAATCAAGATTTTGCTGAATAGGCCTTACAAAAAGTCAGGCATTCGATTATCTTTATAATCAGGGACCAATTCAGTACATTAACATGATTTTATTGAAAATGTATTTTTAGTACATTAACTTGATTATTTGTGGTGAGGCTTTTTTGCATTCGATTGTCTTTATAATCGGTGACCAATCCAGTACAGAAATCTAATACCGGGTCTTTTTATTTGAGTTAAGGCCTTTTTTGCTGGTGGACCTAAAATAAGGGCTTGTGCAACATGCATGATGACAGTTTTTAAGTTATTAAGTAAATGAACGAATTTTAGTTTGGGCCTTGTAAAACATTGTCTTTTTCGGTGGACCTAAAGCCCTTGTGTTAGTGTCTTGGGCCTTAGGCCGACCATGATGATGCGACGTAGCGCCCAATATCAGATGATAATGTATTAAGGACAACGATACGGGACACCCAGATACATAGAGCTATGAACGCCTACGAGGGAAGATGAAACATAACGCCCGATAGTGCGATGGAAACATTATTTGCTCTTGAGGAAACAATTCAAGCATCAGGATATGATAACCCACAATGAGAAAACATTGTTATTAATGATTCAAGAATTTAACCAGATTAATTATGAGAAAACTTTAAAGTGCATATTCTCAGTTGCATGATTATGTTGTATATACCTTATGAATCCCTTACCGAGTTTATTTAACTCACATCCCCTTAGGTGACATTTGGTTCAGGAAATGTTTTATTACCAAATTATATTCTCCGGATTCTCATTCCCAAGAATGTTTCTTTCCCCCTCTCAGACATGGGAATAGAACTTTAAGGTTTCATTCACAAAATATGTCTGATATCAAACGTCACCTTAATGTCTTAGATGCAGGTATGGATGCTGCTAAATTGTTCCGAGTTGCCCGATTCCTAGAAATGGGGTCATTATGCTATACTGCAACCTCAATAGATGTATTTATTTATTTGGTTAAACGTGTTTTCTAGTAAAATCTGGGGTTTGAGATTGTTGTGTTGATAAAGGATTAGGTAGTTAGAACTGTCATTGAAAGTCCTATTGTAAACTTTTTTAGGAATTGTGAAGAACTTATTTGATGAGATTTTCCTTTAAATTTTCGATTTCATGCTTTTCTTAAATATATTGAAGTTGTATTGTAAACCCTTTTCTTCATTACCCTTTGTGACGAACATATTTTGCTTTATGCATTTTGAGTACATACTTTGGATTAAGAGAAAGAGAAAGTGAGAACCTGGGTAAAACTTCATATTAGGGGACATCACCCCTCATGCCTTTGGATCGTACATCACCAGGGAGTTTAACCGAATAAAATAATCCAAGAAATAGTAAGGAAGCTTGTTCAATTTGAAAACTTTTGTTTTAATTTGAAAGACGTCACATACTTAATTTGTTATACATCTTATCTTATATAGTAACAAAGAAAACAAAAGAGAAAACTAACAAAAGACAAACATCATGTTATCAGCCCTCAACTACTTAGTTTACAAAATTATAAGTATATGTTATGTTATTTTTTCAATTTTAAAAATATTTTACTAATTTTTAAAATTATAAGTATTGGTCATATTAGTTTCTCAAATAATAAATAATCATTGTTCAGTTTAATCAATCCTTAATTGATCCTCATAAGAGAATTGATTTGATTAATATATTGCAATTTAAAATATTAATATGTAAATTCCAAAGACTAAAATAATAATATAGTCCTATAACATATTTATCTTTTTGGTATTGTCCTTTAATATATTTTTAGGACATAGGTTTGAGCTATTCATGACATAGTTGCTCAATATTTGCCAATTTGGGCTATTGTCCACAATGTGCCACTCATGTGCTTTCCCATTAAGTGAAGCCCCCATAAAGTAATGATATGACGATGAAACAGCAATCAACCACGTGAGCTTCTAGGTGCAGATAAGCATTCTTGGATATCCCGGCATGCAAATTTCTGCACCGTGCGACCAGCTGTTCCTAGTCCGCAGCCTTCGCCGTCCACCAGCACCGCCGAACAGGTAATCATTCTTTTTCTCCTTCTTCTTCTTCTTCTCTCCTCCTCCTCCTCCTCCTCCTTCTTCTTATACTACTTTCCTTCTTCTTCCTCCTCTAATTTTGATGGCTGGATTGGGGATTTGGGGTTTTGAAGAATTTCCAGAAACAAAAACATGTTGGTTGGGGCACTACCATTAGGGTTTTGATTTTGGGGATTTTGGGATTTTGTAATTTAAATTGTTGGTTGTATTTTGTTGGTAGTGTTCCATGTCTAATTGGTTTCTGTGGATGTATTTTGTTAACCTTTGTATATTATTATTTTAGTCTTTGGAATTTAACATATTAATATTTTAAATTGCAATATATTAATCAAATCAATTCTCTTATGAGGATCAATTAAGGATTGATTAAACTGAACAATGATTATTTATTATTTGAGAAACTAATATGACCAATACTTATAATTTTAAAAATTAGTAAAATATTTTTTAAAATTGAAAAAATAACATAACATATACTTATAATTTGCCAATTTGGGCTATTGTCCACAATGTGCCACTCATGTGCTTTCCTATTAAGTGAAGCCCCCATAAAGTAATGATATGACGATGAAACAACAATCAACCACGTGAGCTTCTAGGTGCAGATAAGCATTCTTGGATATCCCGGCATGCAAATTTCTGCACTGCGCGACCAGCTGTTCCTAGTCCGCAGCCTTCGCCGTCCACCAGCACCGCCGAACAGGTAATCATTCTTTTTCTCCTTCTTCTTCTTCTTCTCTCCTTCCTCCTCCTCCTCCTTCTTCTTATACTACTTTCCTTCTTCTTCCTCCTCTAATTTTGATGGCTGGATTGGGGATTTGGGGTTTTGAAGAATTTCCAGAAACAAAAACATGTTGGTTGGGGCACTACCATTAGGGTTTTGATTTTGGGGATTTTGGGATTTTGTAATTTAAATTGTTGGTTGTATTTTGTTGGTAGTGTTCCATGTCTAATTGGTTTCTGTGGATGTATTTTGTTAACCTTTGTATTAACTTTGTTTCTTTAATTGCAGGAGATAATGGAAAAAAATTTTAAGAGGAGATTTACCAACGAATGAGCAACAATCTTGTGAATCAAGTCTCCAACAACAAATGATTGAAGTTAATTTAGAAGAGTTGTCATCAAATCCAGGAAAACGAATTAAAATTTCACATTATCATCCTAATGATCGAGATAAGATACGAAGAGCATATTTACAAAGAGGATCATACCAACCAACTCAACATAATTTCCGCTAAAGAAAAATTGGGAATTCTTTAAGAAGATTTTCTTCTTCATGGTTTAATAAATTTGGCAACTGGTTAAAGTATATTGTAGAAAAAGATGATGCATTTTGCTTATGTTGCTATCTTTTTAGACCTGAACTTGGGAAGCAATCAGGTGGTGAAGCATTTATGTTAGAGGGATTCACAAGTTGGAATAAGAAAGAAAAGCTCTATTCTCATGTTGGAGGTCCTAATATTTCTCATAACATTGCTTGGAAGAGGTCTCAAGATTTGATGAATCAAGATCAAGGTATTGAAGTTGCAATGTCTTAGCAATCTGAAGAAGTTTGTGATATATATCGAAGGCGGTTAACAACGTCACTTGATTGCATTCGCTTACTATTGAAGCAAGGATTACCTTTTCGTGGTCATGATGAATCAATCGATTCTGTTAATTAAGGTAATTTCCTTGTATTTCTTAAAATTCTTGTTGATCACAATGAATCAATAAATCTTGTTGTCTTGGAAAATGCTCCTGAAAACCATCAATTAACTACTCCAAGTATCCAAAAGGAAATTTGTAATGCTGCTGCATTTGAAACCACTAATGCTATTATTATTGATCTTGGAGATGAACCGTTTGCTATTATGGTTGATGAAGCCCGTGACATATCAATTAAGGAACAAATGGTTGTTGCTTTGCGTTATGTTAACAAGAAAGGAAGTATTGTTGAGCGCTTTCTTGATATTATTCATGTTAAAGATACTGTCTCTTTATCATTGAAAATGGCAATTGATGAATTGTTTTGCAAATATCGGCTTAGTATGTCAAGAATTCGAGGACACAGTTATGATGGTGCTAGCAACATGAAAGGGGAATTTAATGATATCAAAAGTTTGATCTTAAGGGAGAATCCATCTGCATTTTATATACATTGTTTTGCTCATTAATTACAACTAACATTAGTTATTGTTGCCAAAAATCACATTGAAGCTGGCTCTCTTTTTAATTTACTGTCCACTTTATTGAATGTTGTTAGGGGATATTGCAAACAATAAGACATGCTTCGTGAAAAACAAATAGAAAATGTTAGCGAGGCATTGGGAAAAGGAGAAATTCCTAATGGGCAAGGTTTGAATCAAGAAACTAGTCTCAAACGAGTTGTTGATACTTGATGGGGTTCACATTATACAACCTTGATCAATTTGATATTGATGTATTCTACTGCAGTTAATGTTGTTGAAATTATAAAACATGATGGATCAAGTGCAGATAAAAAAGCTGAAGCCAAAGGTATTTTTCATTTGTTAGGGGAATTTGAGTTTGCATTCACATTGCATTTGATGAAAAATGTCTTGGCTATTTCAAATGAATTGTCATAGGCTTTGCAAAGGAAAGATCAAGACATCATTAATGCTATGAACTTGGTTAAAATCGCAAAGGAGCGGTTACAAACTATGAGGGATAATGGATGGGAGTCCTTATTCGAGGAGGTATTTTTATTTTGCAATATGCATGATATTGACATTCCTGATATGCAAGATATATATTGTTCTATGGGGAGATCATGACGTATAGGCAATGTTAATGCTAACACAACAGAACATCACTATTGTATTGAATTATTTTATACACTTGTGGACAAGTAGCTTCAGGAACTTAATGATTGTTTCACTGAGACAAACACTCAGTTTCTTCTTTGTTTGGATTGTTTGAGTCCAATTGATTTGTTCTCTAGTTTTAATAAGACAAGGCTGATTGAATTTGCGATGTTTTATCCATGTGATTTTTCTTCAACTCATTTAGTGATGCTTGATAATCAACTTGAGACTTACATCATTGATATGTGTAGAATTGCTGAATTTGCATATTTGAAAGTACGAGTGAACTTTCAGAGAAGTTGGTTGAAACTGGAAGATATTGTTTATCCATTAGTTTATCTTCTTTTGAAGTTAGCAATGATTTTGCATGTTGCCACAACAACCATAGGAAGAGCCTTTTCTGCTATGAAGATTGTGAAAAATAGGTTGCGTAATCGAATGAGAGATGCATGGATAAATGATTGTTTGGTGACTTATATTGAGAGAGATGTGTTCAATAACGTTGACAATGAACTGATTATTCAACGATTTCAAAACATGAGATCACATAGAGGACAATTATAAGGTATGTAATTTATTTTACTACATATATTAAACTTTTATGCCTTTAACATTTATGTCTTTATATGTATGATAGTAATTATTATTTAATTTTTCGAAAATATATGGTTCTTTTTGGAAATATTTTGCACCCCCTGACTCGAGGTCCTTGATCCGCCACTGCCTTTGGCTGTCTCCAAGCAAACGATTAATGGGCGGTTTGCCTCCGATTTAAGTAGCCCAAAACACTTCACCCTATACTATAATTTTGGTTAAAATACCATTTTGACCTCTTAACTTATTTGTTAGTTTCAATTTGGTCCCTTAACTTTTAAAAGTTTCAAATTGGTCCCTTAACTTGTCTCTGTTAACACAAGTTAGTCTTCTCTGTCAATAACATAAGCAAAAGTGACGAAGGTGCTATACATGTTAACAATTTAGAGGACCAATTTGAAATTCATTTAAAATTTAAGGGACCAATTTGAAACTCATTTAAAAGTTAAGGGACCAATTTGAAATTTGTTAACAATTTAAAGAACCAATTTGAAACTCATCTGCTTATGTCATTGATAGAGGGGACTAACTTGTGTTAAGAGAGACAAGTTAAGGGACCAAATTGAAATTTTTAAAAATTAAGGGACCAAATTGAAACTAAAAAATAAGTTAAGGAATCAAAATAGTATTTTAGCCTATAATTTTTGATAGTTTGCCTCCTGTACTTTCTATTATTATCCCCACAATCCCCAGAAATCTTTAATTAGGGATAAAAATTAAAACTCGTCTCTATTTTTTATAATTAAATATTATAATTTGATTAAGTTTGAAAAATAAAAGATGATTTTTATATCTTAAAGTAAACATTTTTAATTTATTTTCCATTTTTAAATAAAAAATGAACAAATAAGCAAGTGTTCAAGGGTTCGAATCCCGACTCTTGTATATGGAGAAAATGTGGTTGGGAGGGGAGAACTCACCTTGTGTATCCAACAAATTCCCCGATGGAGATTAGTCACTGCCAACGGTGGTGGATACTCTATACTATAAAATGGTTACAAAAAAATGTGGTTGGTCCGAGTGGTAACGGGTTCGGGCCACTTAAGCAAGTGGTCAGGGGTTAGATCTCTGACTCTTGTAAATGGAGAAAACCTGATTGGGAGACCGTGACAAATCTAGGATCCTCAGCCAGTAGAGACAATTTATTTCCAAAATTTAATAATATTTATTATCATACATATAAAGATAAAGACATAAATGTTAAAATCATAAAATTCGAATATAGTTAATACATCTAATTTCATGTCTGACCGGTCAATTTGGTGTTATTACAAAATCTTCAATTTTGAGCATAAAAAACGCTAACCTATCAATATTTGCAACTAACTATCATCAAGAGAAAATTTCATAAAACTAACTTCACAAACGTGTGACTCATCATCCTAATTGCATAATCAATCAACCAATTTGATAGAAATAAACTTATATACAAAAAACCCAAATTTCAAACTTTGACAAACGCTAACAATGTAGGTCTCTTACAACGGAATGAGAAAGACTAAAATAGGGAGTGCCAGACCTGGACTAGTGCAGCTGGTTTGCTCTACTGGCGGCGGTAGAGCGATGGTCGTCGAATGGTGAATGATCTACGAGAGTGAGAGGGAAAGTTGTCGCTGCGTAGTGCGTCTGGTTCACTCAATTATCTGCTACTGCTGAGCGAGAGTTGATGGGAGAGAGACGATGGGTGAGGGTGAGAGATGATGGAGAGAGGCGTTGAGGTGTTGCTCACTCTCAGCTGCTACAATATGCTATGTAACCTAAGAAAGAAAAGGGAAGAAGGTAGTCTTATTGTGTGCAAATATCTCCACTATGGGACAAAATAATAAAACATAAGGTATTAATAAAAAAAATTGAATTTCACTGGTTGCATCCGCACACCCTCATTTAAACGTGAGTCTGCCATTGTTTGGAGAGGTCATCTCTTTAATGCCGTTCAGTATCTCGGGGAATTATCCTTCGTATTGCGTCGGGATACCTTGAAAACAAAAAAAAAGTATATGATGACAAAAAAATTCATCTTTATTTAGTTATAAACGATTTTGGAAATCAAAAATAATTTCAAAAACGGATTTAAAGACGAATTTTTTTTATCTACGATTTTAGAGTTATAAAATTTTCTCTCTCTAAATCACACTCTGAAATTGTTTTCGACTTCCAAAAAAATTTGTTGTTAAATAGAGACGAATTTTTTTCGTCACTAAAAGGGGGGTCAATTCGAGTGATTTGTGTTTGGGCAAAATCAATTAAAAGCTTAAGATAATTTAAAATAATAATAATTAATTTTTTTTGTAAAATTATTTTATTTCAATAACTAATGAAGCAGGTAAGATTTATTATTTGGTGTGAATTAATCTTAGACTAGATGTAAGGTTGAAGTCGAAGTTAACAGCGTGACGTAGTTGGATTTTGGTGCCTAAACTAAATGGTTGTCTGAGACGGACTTGTACCCATCAACGTTGTTGTTTGTTGCTCACTCAATCTCTCTGTTGCTGCTGAGAAGAGAAGAGAAGAAGCTGAGCCTTTGAAGGTGAAGAAGCCTCTCACAACTACTTTCCCTTTTGACATCTTAACCTTCTTCTTCTTCTTCTGACTGCAATTGATTTCCTTATAATACTTACTTTCCTCTTTTTGCAGCTTCACCCATCACTTACATTTTCTGCTCTGCTCCAACAAAAATGGGTTTTTGCAAGTTGGGTTTTCTTGGCCTTCTCTGTGCTGCTTTTCTCTTTCCAACATGTGCTGTGGAACTCGGCCGAAATCAACCCACTGAAAGAATTTCAGGTGGCTTTTCTTCTGATTTACTGTCATCAATTTCTCATACCGGTTAGGTGCCATATTGGTTTGACTATTTCACCTTGCGGTTTTCAATGGTGTTTTAGTGGTTATTCTGAGTTTGAGTTTGGTTAAGATCTGCTTTGGATTGAGCTTGATTACGAACGATATTTGTTGCATGAGTTGTTTTTATTTCCTTCAGAAGTTCAATCACTAAGCATTGCTTCTACAGCATTTTATGTAGGTAGTCATTCTTAAGATCTAAATTTTGAAGTGCCAAGCCAGCTAGTTATTTTAAGTACTAAAATTTTTCTGTTTTTAAGTGGGCTCGACTTCAATGCTTCTTAGCATAATCCATTTTGGGAACCAGTGTTGCCTAGCTATTCAGTTATAATATATAACAATACTAGAAGAATTACTAATCTGCTCAACTGAATAATTTCAGAATTGACAGGAATTGTTTTGCTGAATTTTACTTGTTTGCCGTTTAAGGGTCATTGGCTAGCAACAATGAATTATGTATTCAGTTGAAATCAGTCCAAGCATTGAACAAGAAATTCATTGGAAGGGGCCATATATCAACATAAAGTCAATTTTCTCTTTCGTAAAGTTATATGAGCTGACACGAAGATGACCTTTATGAATTTTTGTTTCATGCCCTAGCCAGACCCTCACCTTCATAGTGTTGATGGAAATGCAATATTTTGGTATATATAACAAGTGGGGGAGGATATTACCAAAAAAAGGGGGAAAACAGACGAGGAGGAGGATAACCTATTAATTTGATGTTGAGTTTTTTTCTCCTTCTTTTTGTCTTTTTTATTTTTTTAGTTGGGTACTTCTGTAACAAACATCCCCAGGTCCAATTAGGTGAAGATGTACAGCCACCTAGGTAGCAAACGTTTTAAAGATAATGCGTGCAAAATGGAGACTTGTATAAATAGGTTGTGCCTTTTCCAAATGAACATATGAAAATTTAGAGTATTCGAGAAACATAATTTTTACGTTTCCCCTCCCCCCAATATGCACTCACATTCACACAAGAAGATAAACTGATTGGTAAGCCTATGTCTATAGGCTCTGTTATGTTCTCTATGACTAGATAAGCGTGAAGATAGGAGTGAGTGTCATTGTAAATTGTTATTGAAGTGATACCATATTAGAGCATTATTTCTCATTAAGGTAGAGATGAATGAAGTATAAAATGAATGCTTTAATCAATTTCATATATCCAAAGATGTATCTCTTGTATAGGTGTGGATGTAAGACACAATTTAGGGTTTGTTGTCATTTTAAATTCTGTGGGGCTTCCTGAATCCTGTAAAGAGCTTTCTCGCTGACTTGTGAGTTTCAGTTTTGACACTGGAATTAAAATATGCATCTCCACTACTACCCTCCCCACACTGCAAGAGTTAAAATAAAAATGAGATCTTATGTTTATGAACAAATGCCTAATGTATATTAAATTTAAAATTGAAAGTCTGCAATATGCATAATACCTTTCTCTTTAATAGTCAGATCATCTGAATGACACGTCATTGATTCAAACCTTGGAATATTGACCATATCACCACACACCTTTTCTTGCCTCTTCAACCTTATAAAGGCAGAAAGTGGAAAAATTGATAGCCAAAATATTGCTTGCATAATATGTTCTATATTCATTTGCTATTTCTAAATATGAAAACTGCTCCCCAACAATGTGTACATTAAATGCTATGAGGACATTAATATCAACTGACCACAGTGGTAATGGTATACAAATTTTGAAAATGTAGCATCGGTTTTGGATTTCAAAATTACTTGGGAAGCAACTGGAATGGGGGTTGGGTAAAATAGAAAACTTATATAAATTGCTGATAACAGATACACACAAACAAAAGGCACGTGCTTGGTTGCTTGGAGTTTTAAGGTGTTTTTAAGCAGTCTTGCCCACTACTAGTTCTCAATAACTTGCATTAAGCAATTCTAGTTCAGGAGATAAACTAGAGTCAGATACACATACACAAACATCACGTGCTTTTACTTATTGTAAAATCAGTATATATTTCTTTTTTAAAAAAAATGTGACTTTTAAGTATGTTGTGGTTAAACCACTTGTAGGTAGCGCTGGTGATGTATTGGAAGATGATCCGGTGGGAAGGTTGAAGGTTTTTGTATATGAACTTCCAAGCAAATATAATAAGAAAATTCTGCAAAAGGACCCAAGATGCCTCACCCATATGTTTGCTGCCGAGATCTTTATGCATCGGTTTCTCTTATCTAGCCCTGTCCGAACCCTTAATCCTGAAGAAGCTGATTGGTTTTATACCCCTGTATACACCACTTGTGACTTGACACCTAATGGCCTCCCTTTGCCCTTTAAGTCACCACGAATGATGAGAAGTGCCATACAACTTATTTCTTCTAACTGGCCTTATTGGAACCGGACAGAAGGTGCAGATCATTTCTTTGTGGTTCCTCATGACTTTGGGGCATGTTTTCATTATCAAGTAAGAAATTTAGTGTATGATTTTAATTTATTATTTTCTACATCACCACTGGTGTTTTTTAAGTATTTGAATCAATTGTTGTGTGCAGTCTCCAATTCCACTATTAATGCTGTTAAATGGATATTGTAATATGCACTTTTATCATGTTTCCAGGAAGAGACGGCGATCAAAAGAGGGATTCTTCCACTGCTACAGCATGCTACCTTGGTTCAGACATTTGGACAGAGGAATCATGTGTGCTTGAAAGAGGGCTCAATCACGATTCCTCCATATGCTCCACCACAGAAAATGCATGCCCACCTAATTCCTGACAAGACTCCCAGATCCATTTTTGTTTACTTCCGAGGACTGTTTTATGATGTTGGAAATGACCCTGAAGGTGGTTACTATGCAAGGTAGGTCTTATTACAACTTACAAGTTCAAATAAGGGTTTGAATATGTCAAGCCTTTCAATAATTTTCGTAGCATATCTTGATATCTGCATAAGAAAGCTGACTGTCATACTTTTATTGAAAATGCAATGAAGAATAACTTGTCTTATATAATTACCGTGCTTAGTTGAAACTGGTCAAGCATATTGATTTTAGCTATATTCATGACCTAAAACTGGGCAAGCGCATGCATGAAGTTTGGTGCTATGTATTGATGCTTTCATAATAAAACAAACTACGACCAACAAGTAATCCTGAGGGTTCAAACTGACTATATTTTGCAATCTTACAGAGGTGCAAGAGCAGCAGTGTGGGAGAACTTTAAGGATAATCCATTATTTGACATTTCCACGGAGCATCCAACCACATACTACGAGGACATGCAACGAGCCGTGTTTTGTTTGTGCCCACTTGGATGGGCCCCTTGGAGCCCAAGATTGGTTGAAGCTGTGGTATTTGGTTGCATCCCTGTTATTATTGCAGATGATATTGTTCTGCCATTTGCTGATGCAATTCCATGGGAAGAGATTGGGGTGTTTGTGGATGAAGAGGATGTCCCTAATTTGGATACTACACTCACATCTATCCCATCACAAGTTATATTAAGGAAGCAGAGGTTGCTTGCTAACCCTTCCATGAAGCAAGCAATGCTATTCCCTCAACCTGCTCAACCTGGAGACGCTTTTCATCAAGTTTTGAATGGACTTGCACGTAAATTGCCGCATGACAGCACTGTATTCTTGAAACCAGGGGACAAGATCTTGAATTGGACTGCTGGCCCTGTGGCTGACCTTAAACCTTGGTAGCACTTATTAACGGTTATTCTATCAGGTTATTAGGATTCTTTATATTTCTTACTCAATCCTCCCAAAGTGTTCATAGGGGTTTGTAAATGGTAACTGAGATGCCTATTTTTTGTTGACATTGTAAATTTTGATATTTTCTCTGACGATTCATTAGATCATGTAATCCATTTTGCTGGTTGTTTGCTCTTATACTATGCTTACGCTTCTTGATTCTCTGCTATATTAGGAGTCTGTGTTGTCTTTTGTGTACTGCATGCCAGAGTCAATAATTTGGGTCACGACTCACGACTATGAAAATCAAAATCATAATGGCAGCAATACATCATAATATGTTTCTGGTTCTGACGATAGTAATTAACTTTAGAATTAGGGCTAATTCTTGATGAATTAATTTGTTTGTATTTATCATGTGACTAAGAATAACAAAGTTTGATGCTGTGGTGAACTCTGTTTTTGTTCTCCAAAATCATCCATTTCATTTATTATATTGATGATTTTCGTTGGTATGTCATTCTTGTTTGTACTCTGGCTACCCGGCTAGGGCGGTGGTTGGCCCCCGTGGTCCCGTTAATGGTTGGTAACGGAGCTGTTGGCATTTGTCTTTCTGTGATTAATTTATTCTTTAAAATTTTATAATTAGCTTGTTTCGACACTACTTTAATTTTGATCCACTTAGAGCCTGTTTGGATTGACTTATAAACAGTTTATTTGGGCTTATCTACTGACATAAGCGCTTGTCAGGGTGTTTGGGAGAGCTTATGGAAACAGCTTATGACATGTCCATAAGTTGTTTTCAGCTTATTTTGATAAGCTCTCCAGGATAGCTTATGAAAACAGCTTATAACTTATATGAAAACAGTTTGATTATATTTTCGCTTTGATTATAGAAATAGCTTATACATAAGCGCTTATATGATAAGCGCTTACATGATAAGCGCTTAATTAAGCCGTTTACCCAAACAAGCAGTTTGTTACATATGAATTTAATTTTGATTTCTTATTTAGTATATTTTTTTACTTATCACCAAACATAACCTTCCTACACCAACAAAGCTCGTTACAGTTGGTAGATAATTGAGTTTCTCAAGTATGTTGTAAGGAGTTCCATTCCTGCCATTTGTATGGAAAAAAGCTTTATTGGGAGAGGTAAAATCCACTTCAGTAATCTCTATCTTTTGAAAGAGATCAGTCTCCAACTATCAAATGGAGGATACCTTTGTGCAGTGAAAAGAAGATATTTTAAGCAAGTTGCAAGACTTCCAAAAATATTAAATGCTATGCCTTATTAGTTTATTATTTTTAATAATAACTCAAAATATTTTAAAGAAATTTATTGGGTAAATTACGGTTACTCCCTCTTCAGGTTTGATGACATGATACTCTATCCCTTTTTTTCTTTAAAAATGACGCTCCACCCCAATTGACCATGTTGACTAATACTTTTACCCGAATATGCTAATGAAATATTTCACTTAACTATGGTTACTCAATAAAGATATATAATTTGCAATTAAAAAGAAGAAATACACCTTATTAAAATATCAACTTAATTATGGTCAACATTTTCTTTTATTTTTAATGGTAAATTAGATACAATATTTTAAATATAGGTTGCTTAAGATACAACCTCTAATTTTCTTTTCGATAGATGCTAAGAGTTTTTTTTTAATTTGAATTTGATAAAAGAAACAGATAAGAGAGATCAACCATAAATTCTATAATGGTGGTGATAGAGTTAGAAAACGTTGTATTGATGTTAGCATGCAACATAGAATTGCAGTCATTTGTGCTTTGCAGTTGAGATAGTGACATCGGGCTCCTAGGGATCACGATCCAAGCCCTGATAGAGGAGCTCGATTCGACGATCAGCTCAGCTCAAACCATCTATAATTTTTTTCTTTTTATCTGCAAATTAAATATTTTTATTGAATAACCATAGTTAAGTAGAATATTCCGTTAATATATTCTTGTAAAAGTATGAGTCAACCTAATCAATTGGGGTGAGGTGTCATTTTTTAGAAAAAATAGGGTGGAGTGTTATATCATCAAATCTGGAGGGAATGATTATAATTTACTCAAATTTATTTAATAATAATGGTTTGTTTAGATTTTGCATTTAAAGTTTAACTAAGAGATTTCTTTTAATATTTTTCTAAAATATAATACAATTCAATCATGAACTAGAGAAATATGACATACTTGATTAATCCTCACATCATGGAACTTGCAAGACAAAAGTAAATTATAAGAAATAAAATCTACAACATTAGTTAGATTAGATATGACGCCTTTTTACATGATTAAAAGTTGGAATTATGTATATTCATGTCAATGTCAATTACTTGGATACTGCCAAAAATATCTTTGTCATCGTTTGTGGATAGCTAATCTACCTTTAGTTTTTCACTTTTGGATGAAGCTCCAAACTAGCTGGGTGGTTACTGGTTGGTGGGGTTTGAAATCGTAATTGTATATTCCTGGCGCTGACATGAATGGTTTTTCCTTTTTGGTGTTGGAAGGAAAGGGAGCTTACCTTATTGGTTTGGCCCTTCATAGTTCATACAAACATATCTCTCTCCTCTATCTATCTCTTATCAGCTGCAGTGACTCACTTTTTTGTTTAACTTTGTTGAATCCTGTCATGTCTTCAGCCACCCTCTCCAATTCCATCACTTGTTTTCACACCAACACTGCTTTTCCAGTTACACATACAAGGCCAACTTGGGTACATAATATCACTACATCCTTGAGGTTAGTGCCCTTATCTCACAGTAAGTTACACCCTTACTTATATCTTATTCAGTTACCAAAACATAAAAACTTGCTCTCTCTCTATCTCTTTCTGTTCTCTCATCATTTTTTCTTTTCTTCATTTTCCAATCTGCAGCAGCTTAAGGTGTTTTAGTATAAGAATGGATAGTAGTAACGGGAGATATATGAATAGAACAATTCTTCACGATTTGTATGACAAGCACAGACAGAGTCCTTACTATGACAATCTTTGTCGCCCTGTTTCAAATTTGCTTCCATTCATTGCCAAAGGAATCAGAGGTGTCACTAGCAACCCCGCGGTATTCTTTTTTATTTCTTCACATACTATCCCATGTTAATATATATATATATATATATATTATCCACTTTCTGTGTTTTGGCTTTAATTCCAGTACAATGCTCTTACATTTCAGATTTTTGAAAGATCTATGTCATCATCAAATGCTTACAATGAGCAGTTGAGGTAATTTCCCATTTGTTTGCAATATATTACTTTACTTCGTTGCAAGAATAGAAGCCTTGTTCTTATTTTCTTCTATATAAGAAAGATGTGCATGTAGATCCGCTTTTCTCTCTTTGACATGATCAAGTTCTCAAGGTAAAGCAAAATTGCATGTACTACGGCAGAGGTAGTGTGTGTTTGGAAGGAAATGGATCTCCAGCAAGTCTCAGGATCTCGCGTCCCATTTTGATGTACCACACCATATTTAACCAATAGTATCTTACCATGTATTCTATTTTTGAATATTAAATAAAATTTTAACTTGCATGTTAAAATATTATTAGTTGGGACATGATGTAGTATATCAAAATAAGACAAAAGATCTTTATCCCTTCTGCAATCACTTTTTGATTATATGAAGATCTTGACCATCGATTAAATATTACGTAAGATAAATATATTATTGTAAAAATGGATGTATGAGATTCTGACCGTAGATTAAGATGAATGTATGAATTTTGTGAATATAGGGGATCCAGGTCCGTATTTGGAATAGCTGCGAAAACTTTATTATTTCAATAATGGATTATATACATAATCGATTATTGTTATAATCGATTATAATAGAATCAATTTTATGTGTCGATGTGTTTTTTCAAAAAATAATTTTAAGACAATCTATTATCAAATGAGCTACCAAATAGTCAACGAAATGGCTAAACTCTCTAATTTTGGGATATGTGGTTTTGGAGAAAGTTGAGAATTGTGACAACTGTAATTTCGTTGACTGGTTGGCGGGACTTGTGAATTGGCACATTAATATGAGGTAACAGACGTGTCTAGTTTTTTTGAAAAGAACAACTTTTAGGATCTCAATTAGCAGACATAACAAGTGCAGTTTACTTTGGCACTTTCAGGGTGTAATGTATTTATTATTAATTTGATTTTTGCGGTCAAGCAGGGAGTTGGTAGATGCTGGGAAGGACATTGAAAATGCCTACTGGGAATTGGTTGTGAAGGACATCCAGGATACATGCAAACTCTTGGAGCCAATTTACAATGAAAAAGATGGGGTAGATGGGTATGTGTCTGTTGAAGTTTCCCCCAAGCTTGCAAATGATACACAAGGGACAATTGAGGCAGCAAAATGGCTTCATAAAAGGGTTGGATGTCCAAATGTTTATATTAAAATTCCTGCAACTGAAGAATCCATCCCTTCTATAAAGGAGGTCATTTCTCAAGGGATAAGTGTGAATGTCACTGTAAGTTTGTTATGTGCATTCTGATGTCATGAAATTTGATCCTTGCTGGCTGCAACAGCAATATGCAATATGCAATATGCAATATGCAATATGCAATATGCTCACTGTTTGTGTATTTGAACAGCTCATATTCTGCCTCTCTAGATATGAAGCAGTAATTGATGCTTACTTGGATGGCCTTGAAGCTTCTTCTGGGATGACTGATCTCTCTAAGGTTGCAAGTGCTGCAGCTTTCTACATCAGTAGAGTGGATGCTACAATTGACAAAAAACTCGAGCAAATTGGTACCACTGAGGCTCTTGATCTCAGAGGAAAGGTTCGAAGCATTTATTTACTCTAGTTATATAGAAGGGAATCTAACCAGCCAAACATCGTTTCCTTTCCTTTTACCTTTGCCTGAAATTTTTTTAACATTTCTATAGGCTGCCGTTGCTCAAGCAGTCTTAGCTTACCAGCTTTACCAGAAAAAGTATTCTGGTCCACGATGGGAGCGCTTGGAGAAGAGAGGTGCCAGGAAGCAAAGATTGATGTGGGCCTCAACTAATGTGAAAAATCCAGCTTACCCTGACACCTTATATGTTGATTCACTTATTGGACCAGATACTGTAAGCCATTATCAATTGCCTTTCTATTACCTTGATTGGTGTGTGTGCGTGCGCGCGTGCACACGTGTGTCTGTGGTGTGCGTGCCTGTGTGTAAGGGTGGGATTTACAAAGGAAATAGGTTCAAAATTCATGACTATCTAATACAGATTAATGTTGGTAAGTAGAAGCTAAAATGTGATCATTTCATTAATAATTATGTTACTGAGATAACCTTACTATCTTTCTTTGGTGGCTTTACAGATTTCAACCATACCAGACCAAGCTCTTCAAGCATTCATGGACCATGGTATTCTTTCAAGAACCATTGATGCAGAAATAGCAGAGGCCGAAGGCATTTACAATGCAATTAAGAAGTTGGGGATTGATTGGAGTTCTGTTGGATCACAATTGGAACATGAGGTGCTGGTTTCTTTCACAAAAAGCTTTGACAGGGCGCTTGAATGCCTGCAAAAGAAGGCTAAGCCTAATGAAATCGTCAGCCTATAGACCGTTCTAGATTTCAGGTTAATGAGTACAACTCTAAGCCAAAAATATTTGGCATATTATGCCACGATACTGGATGCATATGTAGCATTGGATTGATACTGTCAGAGTTTAGAATTTACCGAGTAACTAAAATTCTATCAGCTGATAATAATTTCTTGCTTCTTTTCTTTACACTCTTTCCTCTCTAATAAATTCTTTTGTAAACTTTAAGTCACCGATCGTAGGAATTAACTACCTATTTTCATACCTATGAGATTATAACTTGTTAGTAGTAAATCTATTTGTGTATATAGTGAAAGCGAAATGAAATTTCACCACACGGCGAAGGAGCAAGAGCAGTTCATAAACACACTATGCATGCATGCCAGATTTCCAAAGTCCCAATTTAACTACGTTAACATTGTCCAATTAAATGTAGGTGGTCAGATTGATTCATCTATAAAACTATCTTACTAATTTGTTATCTCATGTTGTTACACCTGGAGGGGACAACACGCTCCCGCTCACCTGTAGAGAGAGATATGGATAGTTCTAGGTTGTATTCCCAAGTCTCCACTATCTAGAATCCCTCAACAAACAACATGGGGAAATGAAAAAGAAAAAAAGGGAAAATTGTTGTTGCTCTTTAGTATATGCTTTAATTTGCTATCCAAAGATAGGACTCCCTTTGAGAAGTTGCCTGATAACTACTTCTGCCCTGGTAGGTAATTGCTGCTGACTTTCAAAACAAAATTTGCTTTATACTTTCAACCTAGTGAGAACTGTATTGTGGTATAGGAATGATCGAATTTTTGTTAGTTGTGTATCAAAAGCATGCAATTTTATCATGTTCATGACAAATTTGATTAATTCTTCGTTACATAAAGAAATAGATATAATAAATTGGCACATCCACAACATGTGAGATGTGTTGTGCATTACAGTCATGTTTTGCTATTGTCTGACTCTGGCCAAATGAAAGGGTGTCAGGCTGGTGGCCAGATTCTTATCTACTTTTAATATGTGCATTTCACTCGTGTCCAATGCTTGGTCTCACGTTTCCCCCCGCTGAGTTAGGCTCTCATAATGATACTGATAAGAAAGGAAATTGCGGTTTGGAATGGTTAGGCATCTCTTGTCAGAACTTAGAAGCAAAGGATACATTGAAAGAAGTAGGTAAACTGCATTATCATTGCCATAAATAAATGGTGTTTTGCAGTTTGTGGTGCTCCAGAATGAAGATTTAGGCCCTATGCACCAGCTGTCACAGAAAAACGTAAATGATACAGCTGTTAGAAAGGCACGGAAAGCCGAAATCCAGAGAGATGATGCAATTGGGTGAGCCATAAATCTTTATCTGTTTTTATGTCTAGCATAACTATCTCCCCAGCATCATTTTTGTATGGGTATCGCTAACAAGTGCCCTAAGAACATTGTTTAATGAATCCAAAGTTAGAAAAAGTTTATTAGAAAATACAACTTTTAAATGTTGAATGTATTGAATGCACTACTTTCAATACAACGTTTCTATCTTTGAATCCTTAACCAATGTTTTTAGGGCATTGGTTAGCATTTGCCTTTTTGTATTAGCATTATGTAATAAATTTTACACAGGAAGGCACTTCCTATTGCAATTGTCGTAGGAATTGCAATGCTTGCTGGACTTTATTTCTATCTGAACAGAAGTACTAGGCTGAATGTTCGGTTGCAAACTCCTTTATGTCCTAAACATGGACTTACAATTCATTTTTGTTCATTCTGTTCAATTTCCAACAGCTAAGCACCCACAATGGAGAAACTGATTGTTACCATTAAAGTGATAAGAAGCATTTTATATTTTAAACAATGTCAAAATCGATGTCAAGAATTTCTTCCCCAAGAAAGTTAACGATGATGCAGTCACATATTCATAAGAAAGGGGGCATGCAATCACGTTGTCACAAATTAGGCATCCTCTCGGTGCTTCTATCAATACTCAGCTTCTTGGTCTTCTTATAACTGAGCTCTCCAAGTTTTCATAATAAATATGCAAATTTTTCATGCATCTTGAACAAAAAGTTAAAAAGCCATCACCTTATTGGCTAATGCTTTTGATATTTTCTACTGAAAACCAAATGTTGACAGGAAGATCAAGAACCAAGATAGTAAAAACTCATAGGGAAGACACTGCTTTGGTAGCAGAATTACACATTGTGTCTATATGAAAGGCTTTCATTGAAGGGAGAAAACATATAATTGAAACCGGAGGTTGGTGCAGGCTTAAACTCGTAAGATCCTCCAAATCTGCAATCCAATAGGAAAATATTCATGTTATTTTTTACTCTGATATTGGCAAGCAACTGAACTATTATGGGAAAACATTCATCAAACTACTATGGCCCTAAATGAGAAAACTGGGAGTAAATCTGGAATGAATTCAACATCTGGATTTGACCATTTGTGGACTTCCAGTTTCCTTTGTAAAGCAAGATTCCAATTCCATTGTCAAGAGACAGAAGCCTTGTCATTCCATTGTCAAGCATCTACCAAATTTCCAATTTTTTTCTGTGAAGGTTATTCAAATTGAGAAGTGGTTCAATATACTCAGCTTCGTTGCTACTACCCAAAAAAAGCATGAGGACTGATTTTGCAATTTCCAAATTTTATCTTAACCTGTTTTTCAAGTTTCATGTGACAAATCCCACCATTAAATTTTAAAACTATTTTATCAATGGCTTTTCATGAAGTGAGCATTGATACTCAAAATTACATGGGATAACATTTGTTGTCTCACAAAGTATGTCACAACATCATGGATTCATTGATTTAAATATCTAATAATTAATAATGAAAGATGATGACAGATGATGTTTTTTGACCAATCAGAATCCATGATACAGAGTTGTGACACACTTTGTATTACATCATATGTTATCCCGAATTATAGCGCTACTGCACCATCCTATTTCGTTTATATTAAAACCATTGGTGCTAAAAAGGGATAACTAAACTTAGAATTATGGAGCTACTGCACCATCCAACAAGACCCTGATCTGTGATGGATGGTAAATTCATGTAGATATATCGCAAGACTTCACAATCATTATGCACCCCAACAAAAAAACAAATGACATATGTTGTTTATTATACAGAGTGCATATGCCATCTCACAATTACATAGCATCTGCAGCATGGACTGTCCTTCTCATTAACGTCCCAGGAGAACCACCATGAACATGAGGTTCTAATAGGGGGCTACTCTTTCTCACTTTGATCTCAGTCTCAGCCTCACCAAAACAGTATACAGGAGCCTGCCATTTTGCATCCTCAAGCACTGCACCAACTTCAAATGTCATTACATGAGCTGTCATTCCTGCACTCACCGAATTAAATTGCAGCATAATTAATTTAATGAACAAATAATAGGGATATATATAGATTAAAGACTAAGAACATAATTGTTTGGAAAATCAATCTCTCACACTAAATTTTTTAGGCAGATGCTAATAAGTGTCTGTTAAAAAATCAAAAGACTAAAAGTTTGTATTAACTACAACTTTTGAATTTCCAATTTTTGTATAGTATTTTTATGTCTGTTAATAATGTATACGTTTAAATGGCATTATTTGGTTAAGGAACTAATGATCGATCAAAATTCCAATTAACATAAAAATTTGTACATTAGCAATGGTGAGGGCACATGTTCAAATCCTGAAACAGGATTCTCTGTTTGTAGGAGTAAGGCTGCATACATCTACCCGCCCCAGATCCTGTTAGGTGGGAGCCTCGTGTGGGCCACCCTTTTTAATTAATCAGGGTAAAAAAAAATGATATGTAAATATTAATTAATGTTTCGATTGTTATTACTTATTAATATTGAATGATGGTGATGTTGAGACTTGGTAAATGAAGAATTGCAAAAATTGAATAATACTCATTGAATGACTGAAGCTATATATGCTCAGTACAAGTAGTCAGTTAAGAAACCAACTAACTTATTAACTAACAACAGAAAGCTAACTAACCAAAAACAGAAAGCTAAACTAACAAATCCTCCCTTAAACTAAATTGCACTTTGCAATTAGTTTAACTCAGATTGTGTACACATTCCTAACATACTTCTGAACTTTGAAAATAACTCCATCTTCAAAGGCTTGGTCATGATGTCTGAAAGTTGCTCTTGAGAAGCACAATGTACTAGGTCAATAGCTCCATCTCTACTAAGATCTCGCAAAAAATGAAACCTCACATCTATATGTTTGCTTCAACCATGCATTACAGGATTTTTTGATAATTTTATTGCTGAACTATTATCACAAAACACCGTAATACATCTCTTCTGACCATGCCCCTATTCCTTCAATATTCTCTTTAGCCACACTGCTTGACAAGCACATGAAGCAGCAACTATAAATTCAGCCTCTGCAGTTGACAAAGTCACAACTGGCTACTTCTTTGAAGACCAAGAAATAGCACCAGAACCCAGCATGAAAACGTAGCCTGAGATGCTTTTTCTATCATCCAGGTCTCCTGCATAATCACTATCAGAATAAGCTAAGAGTTCTGCTTTCTGTCCATGCTTGTACAAGATACCAAACTCCAAAGTCCCCTTCAAGTATCTTAGTATTCTTTTTGCTGTCATCAAATGCTTGTCTGTTGGTTTCTCCATATATCTGCTAATGAGGCTGACTGCAAACATGAGATCTGGTCGAGTAACAGTTAGGTACATCAAGCTACCTATTATCTGCTTGTAAGCTGTGGCATCCACTGTATTCCCTCCTTCATCTCAAGACAGCTTAGACCCAGGTACAATAGGATTGGTTACTGCATTACTCTTCTCCATGCCAAATCTGTCCAGGATCTTCTTTGCATATCTATGCTGACAAATAAAAATGCCTTGAACACTTTGAGTTACTTCTATTCCCAGGAAATGTTTCATCTTCCCAAGATCAGTCATATCAAACTCTCTCTACATTGAAAGTTTGAAGTCTTCAAACATTTCCTTGTTATTCCCTGTGAAAATGGGTCATCAGCATAGAGACTTACAATCAACAATTTATCTCGAGCACCTGTCTTTATGAACAAGGTATGTTCATAAGGACACTTCACAAATCCCTCCTTGTTGAAGTAAGACTCTATTCTGCTATACCAAGCCCGAGGAGCTTGTCTTAGGCCATACAAGGCCTTATGCAGCTTGTATACCTTATCCTCTTCACTTTTCTTCAAGTAGCCTTGAGGTTGATCAACATAAACAACCTCATTTAACTCTCCATACAGAAAAGCACTCTTAACATCAAGTTGGAAAATGCTCCAACCCTTGAGAGCAGCAAGAGCAATAATGCTTCTGATGGTACCCATCTAGCAACAGGAGCAAAAACCTCATTGTAATCAATTCCATACTGCTGAGAATACCCCTTTGCCACAAGCCTAGCCTTGTACTTTTCCACCTTGCCATCCTCATTTTATTTAGTTTTATACACCCATTTCACACCAATTCTCTTTGCATCTGATGGAAGAGAAGTCAGTTCCCATGTTTTATTTCTTTCAATAGCACCGATTTCAGCATCCATAGCCTTTTCCACACATCATGCTTCACTGCCTCCTCAAAAGTGGAAGGGTCTTCACAGCAGAAAATAGCCAGATTATGTAACTCCTCATCAGCATACAACTCATTTGTGGTTACATAATCATCTAACCAAGCTGGCTGCCTTCTACTCCTCCCTTGATTCAAGTTTGGAGTAGCAGCAGTTTCAGCCACTGTTTTAGGTTCCACATCCCTGGCATGTTTTGTTGTTGCCTCAGCTGCAGCTTGCTCAGATTCAGCACTTTCATCTATATCACACTCCATTGTCCCATTCTTCCTCTCAGTTGCTTCTTCATTCAGCCAATTCCACTTTTCGGTTTCTGAAAACACTACATCTCTGCTAACAATTATCTTCTTTGTATTAGGATCAAAAAGTCTATATGCCTTAGACTCCTCATTCACTCCCAAGAACACACACTTGACACTCTTGTCATCTAGCTTCTTCCTTTGTGCATCTGGTATATGTGCATGTGCTATGCAACCAAATATTCGGAAATGATGCACTGAGGGCTTAATTTCACTCCATGCTTCCTCGGGTGTAACATTTTTAACAGTCAAGGTTGGACTTTTATTCAACACATAGATTGCCCATTTCACAGCTTCTGGCCAAAACTCCTTAGGAACATTTTTTTCAGACAACATGCTTCGTACCATATTCATAATGGTCCTATTCTTCCTCTCTGCTACTCCATTTTGTTGTGGAGTATAAGCAACAGTGAGCTGCCTTTTAATTCCATTATCAGTGCAAAGTTTGAGGTAAATTCACCACCTCTATCAGTTCTCAAACAACATATGACACCTCCTATTTCCTTTTCAACCATGATTTTAAATCTTTTGAAAGTATCAAATGCAGTTGATTTTTCAGTCAGAAAATAGACCCAAGCCTTCCTACTATAGTCATCAATGAAAGAAAGGAAATACCTCTTGTTGCTATTTGATTCTGGTTTGATGGGACCACATATATCAGCATGAATAAGCTCCAATATCTGAGAAGCTCTCCACGAACTGATCTGTGGAAAGGATTCTCTGTGTTGCTTCCCAACCAAACAAGTTGAGCATACTCGGGCTGATTCCTCAAGCTTTGGCAACCCTTTCACCATTTCTTTCTGTTCCAGAACCTTTAAGCCCTTAAGACTGAGATGTCCATACCTACAATGCCACAGGTGTGTCATATCTTCACCAGTAACTTGCAGACAGGAAGGAGAAATTGCAGAGGCAACAATAGCAAACAATCTATTTGATGCCATCTTGGAGGACATGATAAGGCCCTTTTCATTGTGATACACTTTGCACATATCTTGTTTGAAAACAATAGTCAAATTCTTCTGTTGTAGCTGCCCGATACTGAGAAGGTTGTTCTTTAATTTTGGGATATAATAAACACCAGAAATCACTTGAATAAGCCCATTGATGGAAAGCTTCACATTTCCTTTTCCCATTACTGTCATCCGGGAATTATCTCCAAGCTTCACTGATTCTCTAAAGTCTTCTTCAAGATCAAAGAACCATTATTTAGTGCCACACATATGGTTGCTACAACCTGAATCCAGAAACCACACCTTGTCTCGAGTGGAATTCTGATTTTCTGCATAAGACATTAGTAGCATTTCCTCTTCTTTATTAAACTCAGCATAGTTTGCAGCATTCTCCTCCTCCCAATTAGGACATTCATATTGAAAATGACCTAATTTATGGCACTTCAAACACTCAACCAGCTCCTTATTGAAAGATTGTCTGCCTTTGCCTCGTCCACCTCTAGAACCTCCACGACCCCTTCCTCTTCCTCCACTTTTTCCTTCATTTGCAACTTTTAGTGCCTGCTCTTCCTCCTTGTAACCTTTCATCCTCTGCTCATGCACCGATAGACTATACTTTGAAGCTCATCAATGGTCATGGAGGTCACATTGTTTGACTCCTCCTGAATCCAGAAACCACACCTTGTCTCGAGTGGAATTCTGATTTTCTGCATAAGACATTAGTAGCATTTCCTCTTCTTTATTAAACTCAGCATAGTTTGCAGCATTCTCCTCCTCCCAATTAGGACATTCATATTGAAAATGACCTAATTTATGGCACTTCAAACACTCAACCAGCTCCTTATTGAAAGATTGTCTGCCTTTGCCTCGTCCACCTCTAGAACCTCCACGACCCCTTCCTCTTCCTCCACTTTTTCCTTCATTTGCAACTTTTAGTGCCTGCTCGTCCTCCTTGTAACCTTTCATCCTCTGCTCATGCACCGATAGACTATACTTTGAAGCTCATCAATGGTCATGGTGGTCACATTGTTTGACTCCTCAATTGAGCACACCACATAGTTGAATCTTGATGTCATGGATCTGAGGATCTTCTCTACAATCACGGTCTCTTCCATTTTCTCTCCATGAATTTTCATCTTGTTTGCAATAGTAAGAGTTCTTGTAAAATACTCATCAACTGATTCTCCCTCATTCATTCCAAGAATCTCGAACTCTCTTCTTAGAGCTTGCAGTTGAGCTCTTTTGACCTTTGTTGACCCTTGATATTTTTGCCTCATGGAATCCCAAATATTCTTGGAGGTATCTCTGTTGAGAATAGTCTCCATAATGATTCTATCTATTGCTTGGAATAGGTAGTTCTTGACTTTCAAGTCCTGCAACTTGCTTTCTTCGACATTCTTGATCTGTTCTTGGGTGGGTGCGGGTGCTACTGGCAAGTTGGGAATTCCATTTTCCACCAAGCTCCAATACTCCTTTGATCGAAGGAGGTTTTCCATAAGCATTGCCCAGTGATCGAAGTGGCCATCGAACCTGGGAATTGCTGGCTGCACAAAGTTGCTCTCTGCCATATTCCCTCACTCTATTAGGTGTTTCTCTCTTTTCCCCTTTTTTGTTCTCACACTCAGAACTGCAGTTCTGTATCAGGCCCCGTTAGGAGCTCTGATACCAATTGTTGAGACTTGGTAAATGAGGAATTGCAAAAACTGAATAATACTCATTGAATGACTGAAGCTATATATGCTCAGTACAAGTAGTCAGTTAAGAAACTAACTAACTTATTAACTAACAACAGAAAGCTAAACTAACAGGTGAGAGGGTAAGAGTATACCTGTGTAGAAGATCCACTTAACAGGTCTTTGAGTGAGGACATCCTCGTAGTACAAGATGAAGTCAACTTTGTCCCAGACATTGCAGAGGAAATTGTCAACACGCTGCTGACCCAAATAGGTAGCACCTTGGAGCCAGTTGGGGCGGAGAATACCAACATCGAAATGGAGGACCTTGCATGTCTTGTTGAAGGGTTCGAGCGTATAGATGAAGGAGGTGCCATTGTTCCATTCAAGGTCGTATTTGAGGTCTCCCAGCTGATGTTGAATGATGTTGAAGTTGCGGCCATTGGGCCAGTCGTACCATAAGTCCACTTTCTGGAGAGAATTGCTTCTGTTGATAAACAGCACCGAGTGGAACTGATGGGGCCACTCAACTGGACTTGGCACCAACTCCATTTCCATTGATGGGGGGGAGAGTGAAACAAAGAGTAACACCAACAAACAAATCACTTCTGTTGCACAAGCCATTGTTAATTTCCTCAGACGATCGAACAAAACAAAGATAAGATATGTGAGGTCGATTTTATAATTCATCCAGCCCTTGCCCCTCTTTCTTCCCCCTTCCGCTTTTGGGGAAAATGCTTTTTACTATTAATTGACCTAACTATGATGTGACATGAGTGTGCAAGAATGTCAAAATATCTCCTATTTCCAAAATAAAATAGACCGCTTGTAGTGTTGATTCTTCATGTTCAAAAGAGCAGAGCTGTTGTTTTAGTGTCAAGCCTTTTCCCTTTGAGCATTTTGTTTTCCAACAGGAATGAGGGAGAATCAAGGTTTAGCTCTCATTGAGAGTCATTGACAAGTGAATCCCAATGAGGTTAGTTTGATTTCTTGCGTGTTTGGATTGGTGCCAACGTCAAACATGATTTTTCACCGATCCAACGACACTCTCATCGCACAGCTGAACTACATAATGGTCCTCAACGGATAATTATTAGTCATCGAATAGCATCAATTTTGATCCCAGTAAATAATTACTTTGATTATCATTCAAGACCAACTTAATGTTCCCAAAATATTTCAAGAAACAAAATGAAGAATAAAAAACATTAGGGTGCATAACCAAATAGGAATTTTACTCAAATCTCATCTGTTTGTTCTCAACAGAACGAACAAATACAAATTAGTAGTAAAATGCAAGAGTGAAAAAAATGGACAATGGTACATCTCCACACCTACCAAACACATCCTAAAATGAGATTCACACTGTTATAACAGGAGAAGAAAAATCCAGAATCAAGCATTTTAAGCTACCACTCAAAAAAACACTTGAATAGTTGAATAGATAGAATACAAATGTATAGTAAAGATTTGCAGAAAGTCACAATCTTCTAGTTTACAACTTTAAAACCCTTTCACTCATTCTCTAGTAGCTAATACAAACCTTTGAGTTGCACTGTTGCAGCTACCCAGCCCTTATTTATAGTAACTAAAATGGTAGACGTGACTTTATTCATTGTTACAAATGACAAGATCGTTCATTCTTAGGTTACTGATTCCCAGTTATGGGGCTGTCCCGACCTTTCTTGATATCATCCCAGCCTCTTACCCATGGTTGGCCAGGTGTGGCTCTTGTTTCGGGAGCAGAATAGCTATCAAGGTTCTTCATAACTCTTTCTCGCACTGCAGCCAAGACCTAAGCAAAGTATGACTGGCATGAGAATTGTACCCCAAAGAGACACAAAAAATAACCAAATTGGAATTTCATCATTTAAATAACAACATGAGACTCACTGGGTTTGTGCTGATTGATTCAGGGGGTTGCTCCTGCCCAGATATCCACTTCCATAAATCTGGATTCTCCTGCAGAACAGATAAAAGGATTAGGTGACATGGACTCAAATCAATAGATCTATCTCTATAACTTAAACAATTAATTGCCATCTGATTTCCTTTTTCCATCAGAACTTGCAAAGTAAATCCTCCAACGAAACCAAACCACATTTCCCACTCACCATTCTCAATTTACAGACTCAAGAATCAAGATCAAGTTTGGATTATAAAGGTGTACAAAGAAGGTGAATTCCAGATGCACTAAATTAGATTTAGTCTCACGATGAATCGCACCAACTAGCAATGATGCAAATCACATTCCATCCCTTATTGTATAGACTGAAAGATGATACATTATCCAGTTTTAAACGATTCCAAACATAAAAGTCCCCTGTTAAAGGACATACATCAATGGTTATCAGGCAAACTAACCTGAATCCAGTATGGTGAACCGAAAAATATTCTGAATCTGGAGCTTCACACAGATGGAACTAAATGAACGAAGTCCATTTCATGCATAAACAGGACAAAAACTCAGTCTAAACTCTAAAACACCCATGGTCCTGTTGCCAGATAGACCCTTTTTAAATGGGGGCGTCTAATATACTCGCAAACTTGAGTTAGATTATCATATTCATAAAATTTAACCAGTAAAAATCGGTATTGACTATTGAGATTATTTACAGGTTTATAAAATAAGGCACGGCCTTGCTGTGTATAGACATGGCCATGCCTTAAGAAATTTCAACCCAAAACCCCCCTTGTCCCCCTTGAAAATGCAACAAATCCTGATCCTATCCCACCCATTATGCTTCAGTTAGTTGCAAGGAGTTAATCTCCATATTTTCTTAAAGAAATCCAAGTTCCTATCATACCGCATTCTACCCCGTAACAAGTGATAAGCACTTTTGATGCTAAAATACCACTTTTCTCCTTTGACCACCAAAGAACTTTCCTCGAGCCATGAGCAGAGGAGAGGGTGCAGCGTAGCAACCACATTGTCAAGAAGGAAGGAATCTATTAAGTGCGATTTCGAGCAACCATTGGCATCCACCATCTCATTTACTTTGGTGTCTAAAAAACAGGGTTCTGCACGGAGTCCGCAAGCTTTAGCCCATCTTCCACCCAACAGTCCCTCCAAAACTTTGGTACATCTCCACAGTGAAGATTTGTTGCATTAATGAGTTACAGGCGTGGTTTCCATGCTTGGGTTATAGAGAGTGAGTCATGATGGCTCTTAATGTGTGAGTTGAAAATAGCTCACAGATGTGTGCTATTCATAAGAGAAAAAATCATGCACACGACCATGCTAAAAAAAAAGACACGGTGGTGTCGTATAAATGGATTATGTTTCTCTAACGTGAGTTTGAGTGTAAATTGAGTAAGTAAGGGTATATTCACCCTTGGTTAGTTACAGTGGACTGAGATCTCAACCTATTTTAGCCACCCTTACTTTCTCACTTTACCCTCAAACTAACTCACTTTAGAGGAGCTTTATCCCTATAAATATAGGGATAAGACACGGTGGTGTTTTAGTGGGCACCGTCGCGTCCTCCTTGGTTTGGAATATTTTTCTCATAGCACACAACCATGGGCATATTTGTTTTTTGGTATGTGCAGTCCCAAACGGGTGTTTGCCTAAAAGCAACAATTTGTTGCTTCTCATGTAACGTGATCGTGCACCCTCACTTCTAGGTGTATCCAAACACACTACATGTCTACACACGACATGGCTGTGTGCCGTTCTCAGTTAGCTCACTTCTTTATCGGTTTTTTCGTTGACAGTAAAACATCCTCACTCACTATACATTTTTTTTAAAAATATATATCAACGGACGATGGACAATTTTAAGAGTATGATACCCAATGAGTATATGAGAATCCTCCCTTTTAAATTGATACACAGGTTAACTCGGCCCTATATATTGTTAAAGGTCTTAACTTGTTATTATTTGAATTTTTCCAGAAAAGAATTGCAATTGCACAAATATCAAGTTCTTCTAAAAGCAAAAAACTTGTATCTTTTGGCTTGAAAATTTCTCTCCTTTGTGCATGCCTACATGGAGTTTGTTTCATCCGCTCAAAATTCTCAAACTTGGATCAAAGTGGAATTAAGCATTGTGAATGATGATTACTTATAAGATGAATCTGATTTATGCAGAGAGCAGAAATGGGAAGATGATAAAAGCAAAATTACCAAGTCGAGGAGTTGAATGAGAGCTTTGATCCGAGATTCGTCCAAGGAGTGGAGATTTTCCTCTACCCATTTGCCGAGAACCAAGTCGAGTTCTAGGTACCCTCGTTGCTTGCTTCGATATAATAGCCTATTGGGAAATCAAAGATGATTAATAATAATAATAATAATAATAATAATAATAATAATAAAATATCATAGAAAATAGATGAAAATGGGACGGTAACCTGTTAAATAAGCGCCTTTTGGTTTCTTGATTGGATAAATCGATGTGAAAGGAGTGAGGGTCGTTGTTGTTGTTGTTGGTGTGGGAGGTGAAAGGGGAAACGGAAGAATACCCAAGAAGAGGCCTGCGGAAACAAACACTTGGGTTTCGTGAAGAGGAGTTGAGGGTTCTGTAGACGCTGATTACAACTCTTCTCAGAGAAGCCATTATTACAATTACAATTACAATTACAATTACAATTCAATGATCTCTCACGCAGTCCAGTTCCAGCTCCAGTTCGGTGGGGGTGGTGCTAGGTTTTTATTAATAAAATTAAGGTCTCTCTTGTTACCGTGGCTTTCCTTCCTCCACATCACACCACCCAACCTAGTATTAGGCCACGTAAGAAGGGGAATTACTTCCTAGTCTTGGTGGGAGAAAATAAAATTAAATAATTTGTTTTCAGAAACTCCTTCAAAATTCATATATTTAGTTTGAGGAAACTTGTATTATTATTTGTCAAGCCTCAAAGTTACCCTTCAATTTAGATGAGTTTAATTTTGATATATCATTATTATATTAATCAATCATAAATCATCTTATATATCATTTTTAGGGTTCATTTGGTGGTCAGAATAAAAGAGATAATACATGATAAACTATTTTATCCTGCTTTAATCTGTAGTTTGGTGAACTAGTAAGATATGATAAGTTTATCCTGTTAGCTTATCATATCATGTTACTTAGTTATAATTCTATCCTGAGGGTGGAGCTGGATTTGAAAAAATATGATAGGATAAGAAAATGTTTTCTCTTTTATCTCTTACTTTTAATATTGTTATTATTTAATTATGGTTTCAAACATAATTAGTCAACCTTATTACTAATTAAAATATGTGATTTAATTAGTAATTTTTATAAAAAGTGAATAAAATTTAATTTTTTATAATTTAAAAATTGGACTAATATATAATTAAAAAGTCGAAAATATATATTATCAAATATTTTTTAATTTAAATGTATAAAAAAATGATATAATATTAAAATTTATTTTTGAAAAAAAATGTAAATTTGATATAAGGATAATTTTATCATTTGTGGATATTTTATATCATATCCTATCATTATCTGATGCGCATCAAATATCGGACAGGATAAGAGTTTATCATGCTCATATCCTATCATATCCTTATCCAACTATCATATCCTATTCATCCTTATCCTATCCACCAAACGAGCCCTTAAGGAAGTTACAATAAAAGTTAAACATTGTTAACGATGAAGCAATTTATAATTAATTAATAATATAAAAAATCTTTACACTAACAATACATACCAATTAAATTCAATTTAGATAACTCTGTCATGTTTTCATTATTTTATCAATTTGCTTTTGATATTTTTTTTTAAAAACAAAGCTTACTACTTGGCAAAGCGATGAGAAAAGAAGACTTTGTTCACGTTCTTTCTTTTGTAAGAACGTAAGATTATTGCATTTAATAAATTTAGCAACTTCTGATATTATAAGAGGCAAGAAAGTATATTTTGACAAATATTCTGTAACTTTTGTACAAAGTAGGTACAAAACCAATGATAAAAACTTCCTTTCCTTAAGCACCAGTGATTAGTGAAGCATCAAATATCTTAAATAATGAACTTGTCACTAAAAAAATGTTTCAAAACATGATACAGAATAAATAACTTAACACAGGGTAAAACTTCTAAGAAATGATCATGATGCCTCAAATAATCTTATGCATGTCACATTGACTGACGACTTGTTTGGGGAATCTATCATTTCATCTCACCACGGCACTGAGACAGATTTCTTAGTTTCTTTTCCTTTGCACTTTGTGAAGTTGGTCTCAATTTGATTCTTCTAATCCCAGCTGCTTAAAAGTTAATTTCCCGTCTCTCAGCAAAAAACTTCCCTGTAATTGCTTGGTCAGGAAGAAGGGAAAGCCAAACTCCAGTATCAGCACCTTCCTCAACTGTAACACTTCCTGCATAACCTGTTAGGGCAGTTTTCACCCAGCCAGGACAATAGCAATTAATATATATCTTTTGACCCTCAGGTCTCTCAGAAAACTTTTTTGCCATAAATCTTGTATAAGCATTAACTGCAAGCTTTGACACTGAGTAGTCAGTAAATGTTTGAGGCCACCCTCCCGAGGTCCAAGTTCCATTTTCTACTTGTTGCAGAAAAGTAGATACAGTCCCATCAATCAGTTCCTCTGAAAGGGATTCCACATCACTAAGTTGCTCCCTCAATGCTTCATTCTCCAATCTCTGTTACACCAGCAACTTAGAATCAGATTTTGTTTATCTAGCAGTAGCAGATGTTGTATTGGGAACTAATGGCTTGACCGTAACCTCCTATCAGCTGATAAAATATTTTACCACAAGACAAACCACACTAAAAAATAAATTGTTGAAAAAATATATTAGAGAATCCTAGAAGGCGTGTCAGGAATTCAATGGATTTTTATGTTTTTTCATATAAGAATAAGGAAAATTTCCCCAAATATTTGTAAATACTACTAATACTTCTTAAAAAAGTCTTGTATGAGAACGTGCCTAATGAATACAATCCATCAAAATCTTAAGAATTATGAAGGAAAGATATTGTATATATTTAACATTCAAAAACATTAATATTTATGTGGAAAAAACACTACTTGAAAGAAGAGAGATCTGAAACAATAAACTTAAAAAGAAGTACAAAAATACATCAAACACTACATCTTAACCCTACTGCTCCAACCACTTGTTAAATCCTCAATTTGTCCAATCCTAAATAACATGGACTGCTTTAACTTACATATACAATTGAAGAACAAAAATAAAACATGCTTAGTTTATCCCGGTAAGAGGAAGATATTGGCTTCCTTTTTGCAAGAATTTAGAAGGAGCTAGAGAAAGAAAATTGCAAGAATAAGAACAGTATACTCTCAACACTTACAGGGAGAGTTGAAGACAAAACTCAATTACTTAAACATTATTTACTCATACGGCAAAAACTTTATTTTCAGAAAACATATTCTTTACTTACATTTCGTCTGCCATTTAGTCGACCAAGACGCGAGGTCACATTCACAATACGAGCACCAGCAGTACATGGCTTCATCAATGGAATCATTGCTTCGATCATCCTCTTGGTGCCATAATAATTTGTTTCAATAACCTTACGAGCATTTTCAACAGAATTATCGGACCCAAAATTGAAATTAACACCTGCGTTATTTACCTGCACATATATGATATTATTGCTTAGAAAACATATAATAATGACATATGTTAAACTACATGCTTTTTGCTTCCTTGTAATTTTATTGAAGTACCTTTTGAGTTCAATCTCATGTTATCTTGATCAAATATAAAAAAAACAAATCAAAATGGATAAAACATTATAGATCCCAACAAAAGGCACTAATTCAATTGCAATCAGATTATAAGGAAGTAACCATATGTTCCGGAAACTTGCCAGAATATCTAAGCCACCATAATTTTCCTGCAACCACTCAGCAAATTGGTTGATGGATGAAGAATCTAATACATCAAGTTCATGACAAGCCACGTCCAGACCACCTTCTTGCAAGACCTTAATTGATTCAACACCAACACTAGCATCTCTTGATGTTAGTATTACAGTGACTCCATGATCAGCAAGTTGTCTAGAAATCTCAAACCCAATTCCTCTGTTTCCACCGGTTACCACAGCAATTGTTTCTTTAGACCACCACCTATGCATAATGTACATGGTTAGTACACAAGCAATGGATAAGAGTATTCACAAATTACATGAATTAATTGTTTAAGAGTTTGATACAACAATCGTGTTCCATACACAAGCTGATTGCTAGTTACATGCACACCTAGAAATCCCAAGGTAGGTTCATTTATCCAATCCACATTCAATTAAAATTAAATAATATTGTTTCCTCATTCACTACACAGTTTATAGATGTGGTGCAGTTAATATATGGATCCAGTTCCCACGCAACATAGATGAATGACTGCAGTTACTCGGTATTCAATGATCATAAGGCTAACCTAATCACGAGAAGGGAAAACTATATCAAAAGCTAATTGTAAAATAAAAAAAATATAAACCTATGAGAGGGTGAATAGCTAGAAAATGCAACCTCTGGTGATCAGAATAAGGAATGGTCCTCATAAGCGATATCTGTTGCAATCTCTTGTCTCTTTTCTCTTTTGATTTTTCTTTGTGCCCCATCTCTCTCTCTCTCTCTCACACACACACACACACACACACACAACTTTGTGGATTTTGCACCAATGAAGCTAAAATGAAATTTGAAAGGTGTGGATTGCCGAGCTTGGGATGGTGGAACGTTGAAGGTTGAAAAAGATGGAGGTTGTATCACATACACACACACCCAAAGCAAAGGAACAAATGGGCTATGCATGCCACGTTGTTGGTCTAAGCACCTATGTTGGCCTTTTGGTCAAATGCGTAGAACTAGACTTCAGGCAAGAGATCATTCAGATCAACTAACTTACTGTTTTCGTGCATTATATGTTAAAATATAAAATACACCAACTCTTTTGAGTTCAATCTCATGTTAAAAAAATGTTGAAACTTGAAGAAAACGACACATGTCTTTTTGGTTAGGTTCTGATTTAATATTATATTTATTATTATATTCTCTTTCTTTTTATGCCATGCTTCCTTTCTACTTCATTATTTATTTATTTATTTTAATCCTCTCTATTTACTCCCACATATCCTAGTGGATCAATTTCCAATTTAATTAAACAATTATATACACATTAAAATTTTTTGATGAAATATAATTTAAAAGGTATTAGAATTTATTTTTATTTTTTTTAAAAAAACCATGCATTTGCTCAGATACTTGCAAGTATTAATGATAAAATATTACTCCCACCGTCTTAATATATATGTCATATTTAGCTAAACCATACAGTTTAAAAAAAAATAATAAATGAAAGAAAGAGAGTGTGTTAATTTTATCAAATTAACCTTATTAATCATTGGTGTATTAACTATTGTCATAAATACAAAATGAAATATTTAAGGATATAATTGGTAAAAAAATATTTAATATTACATTAAAAATAGAAAATGACATACATTTTGGAATAATTTATTTTTTATAAATGTGATATATATAATAGGGCGGAGGGAGTATAACGCAAGGAAACACACTTGAATATAACCAGGCCATCAATATTAACAGTTCATGTACTTGTTGAAACATGTTTTGTAGTGTGTGGGACATTTGTTTACATTGTGTGTTTGCTGCTTAGTAGTTCTTGTTGCGCAATCAAATGCTTATACAACAAAATATGAAGGGAAAAACGTAATATTGTGAAAAATTCCTAATAAATTGTATATTTATACCCGAGAATTAAATTTAATAAGAATAGGAAAGCACCTATTGTCAAATGAGGAACCATATTGCAAAGACAAAACAAATATAGTTACAATAGCCTAGATAGTGTTTGGGTGGGGAATGAGAAGGGAGGTGAGGGATTTTTATAAGAACAAAACTGAGGTACAGTTATATAGACAGTTGTGATGTTGTTTTCTAATAAGAAGAAGATATATATAACAATTCATCACATGCAAATATAATATATATAATAACTGTTATATATGTCTTATTCTCATTAAAAAATAATATCACAAACACATGTAGAATAATACCTTAAGTTATGTCCTTTTTATAAATCTTTGTTATTTGGTTGAATATTTTGTAGGGGAAAGGAGCGGCCAAAATCTAACCTACCATTAAGTTAAAATAATTTTAAATAGAGAGGATGTGATGATTTTAGTCCAAAAAAGTTGGTATAACATGCTAACCTACTCCTAAAAACAAGTGAAGTATATTATCAGTCCCATCTCTAAATATTTAAATAAACACGAAAATATATTTTGATTTTAATTTTTTTTGTTTATTATAAATTACAACATATTTTTATAATTTTACTTTTTTCCATATTTAATTTTAATTTTTTAAATGAGAAAATTTCATTTTTTTTCAATGGTTGAACCCATAGACGGAGAGCATATTTCCCAAAAGGAATATCTAATTGACCAGGCCTACCATGAAGTGTACCAAACAAAAAGAATAAACTATCTTTGAGAGGTTGAAGAAGATGGGATAGAGTGTTTAATAATAAAGTGTTTTAGAATGGAGTGAAGTGAGGTGGAAAGGTAAAACGATAAAAGTATATCACTTTATTATTTAAAAGTTTGGTTAAAGTAATAATTTGGTCCCTATATATGACATGAATCCTTCATTTAATCTCTATATGTAAAAAATTTGGAAATGAATCCTTATATATGTAAATGTTAGCAAATTTGATCCCTATATATGCAAACGTTAGCAAATTCGTCCCTGTCATCAGCAAATTGGTCCTTATACATGACACAAATTTTTGATCTGGTCTCTAAATCTGAAAAAATAAAATAAATCGGTCCTTATATGTGCAATCGATAATAATTTTGTCCCTACCATCTATCCAGGAGCTATGACCCAACTAAAAATTCTTTTCATATTGAATATTTTCTATATATTATATCAATTTATTTCTTCTATTGAGAATAAAAGTTGTATAATTTGCTCCATGAATGGTTTTATATTCTGAAATTATCCAAGTTGACTCTCAATAGAAGAAATAAATTGATATAATATATGAAAAATAATCAATACAAAAAGAACTTTTAGTTAGGTCCAAGCTCCTTGCCAGATGATAGAGACAAAATTATTATCGATTGTACGTACAAGGATCAATTTAATTTTTTTTTTCAAGTTTAGGGACCAAATCAAAAATTTGGGACGAATTTGTTGACGACAGGGACAAATTTGCTATAGGGACTAAATTTGCTAACGTTTACACATATAGGGACTTATTTTCAAAATTTTATGTATAGGGACTAAATAAAGAATTTATATCATGTATAGAGACCAAATTATTAATTTCACCTAAAAGTTTTAATGCAGGAATGATGAGAAATTTCACTTTATTACTCTATCTCAAATCCCTAAATTTGAAGAATATGAAAATAGGAGAACTTGAGTTATATGGAAAGATTTGGATTTTCATCCTTAACCATCCATACATCCCACTCTATTAGTAAAAAAATTTCAAATAATGGGTCAAAGAGATTTTATTTTTGTGTGAGAGGAGGAAGTTAAAAGTAAAATACGAGTAGAATGAAGTGCATGCCAGTTAAAATAGCTGGAGAGGAATATTCAATAATAATATCCCTTTCTTCTCTAGCCGTACGCCCTTTACCATTACCAAAGAGGGACAGGTAGCATAATCAGCAATTAATTGTGGTTAATTTGTTTCCTAATCTTCCCTCTTAATTACTGCGATTTTGTTTCGTTACTATAATAACATAACGCATTCCCTTATTTATTTATTTATATACGTTGAATTGATGCACAAGTTCAAACCGTCCTCACCAGGCAATTACACACAAGTGACGCAATTTCCTTTTTAATTTCAGGTACCTTCTCCTTCTTCTTCTTCTTCTTCTTCGCACCGCACGCACTGTTCCCACTCCAATTTTCCTTCTTTCAGTTGACTTTCCATTCAATTCAATTCAATTGCTACTTATCTTTCAGTTGTTCTTTTATGACTTCCAGATTCTGACCCATCCAACCCCACAACGTTGCACCTCAGATCTGAACCCAGAGTTAGAAACTTTCGCTTCTTCACTATTCAAATGCTTCATTGGGTCAAAATCAAAATCTGTTGTGACTTCTAAAACTCAAGGTAGAAAAAGCAAGAAGCATGTCTGGGGCAGGCCAAGCCATAGACATGGACCGCGTGGGGTTTTCGAAAGCGAAATCGACGGCGGTTCCGGCCGCCGACCACGGACGCGGCGGTAAGAAAACGGGTCCGGTATCGATGGATCATGTTCTACTGGCGTTGCGGGAGACGAAAGAAGAGAGGGATCTTCGAATTCGGAGTTTGTTCAATTTCTTTGATGCTGCGAACAATGGGTACTTGGATTATGCTCAAATAGAGGCAGGGTTGTCTGCACTGCAGATACCTCCTGAGTATAAGTACGCTAAGGAACTGTTCAAGGTGTGTGATGCTGACAGGGATGGAAGGATCGATTATCATGATTTCAGGAGATACATGGATGATAAGGAGTTGGAACTTTACCGCATCTTTCAAGCTGTTGATGTGGAACACAATGGCTGCATTCTCCCTGAAGAGCTTTGGGATGCACTTGTCAAGGCTGGTTGGTATTCTTCTACTTACCACCCACATCTTCATTTTGCTGTTTAATGGTTTTTGTTATATTGCCTGGGATTTATATATCTATGTACTTTTTTTATTTATATGTTGTATTTTTTTTTGAAGAACTTAGAAATAAATAGCCTTTCAAGACTTGTTTTATTTAAGAATTTAATTTTGATATAATCTCTATCTTATTCAACCATTCACATATCATTCTAACTTTTTAGTACATATGATAAGAGTCAAACATTTTTAATGATTTAGGATGTGTTTTATACTATAGTGCATATCATTTAAATCTTTTATTTAAACGAAAAAGGCTTTTGTTGTTTTATTTATTTATTTATTCATGTTGTAAGTGTTGTTGTTTGTTATATTAGGATACTCTTCATCCTTCCATGCTTAATATTACATTATAAGTGATATGAGTATGTTGTTGGCTATTGCTTACCATTTTCCTTTTCCATGAGTGGGCCAAGCGAGACATATTGACATTTTGATGTTACTCCTTAAACTTGAGTTGACTGTGGTTGTGGTGTAACAACCTTGCTCCGAGAAACTTGTAGGGTAAGCTTGTTTAGTAGTGTAGGATCACTGGAAACAGGTGTGATAACTCTATAATTGTGACCGGAAGCTTCTTTTCTTTTCTTTTCTTTTTCTTTTTTAAAAACAGCACATTTGTTGCCATAATAATAACAATTATGTGTAAAAAATGTTTAGAGACTGGTAGGTTTTATATTAGTTCATAACTTTGGTTAACCCTTGTGAATATGAGTCTCTTTCGAGGATGTATTGCCGTGTTGGTTGCAATTTTTTTTTAAAAACAAAATTGGGAATAATTCTATGGATCTGCATGGTGTTTGGGATTTGTGAAGCCTGTTTCAACTTAAATCTTTGATGGTGGATTCTACTGCCATATGATCAGTCCTTTTTATTAGGCATTCAAGATGATATTCCTTTATGCCATTTGTGGAAGCTTTTTCCATTCTCTTGTTCCATTTTTTCCCGTAGTATTTATCATAAGCATATGCAGCTTCTTTGCTGCAGGGATTGAAATTGATGAGGAGGAGCTTGCTCGCTTTGTAGAGCATGTTGATAAAGATAATAATGGGATCATCACATTTGAAGAATGGAGAGATTTTCTGCTACTTTATCCTCATGAGGCAACTATTGAAAATATATATCATCATTGGGAGAGGGTGTGCCTTGTAGACATTGGAGAACAAGCTGTCATTCCTGAAGGCATCAGCAAGCATGTTCACAGGAGCAGATATTTTATTGCAGGGGGGATAGCCGGAGCTGCTTCTCGCACAGCAACTGCTCCTCTTGATCGTCTAAAGGTGGTCTTACAAGTTGAGACTGGAAATGCTTCTATTATGCCAGCAGTAATGAAGATATGGCAAAAGGATGGTTTATTAGGGTTTTTCCGAGGTAATGGATTAAATGTTGTGAAGGTTGCACCTGAAAGTGCTATCAAGTTTTATGCTTATGAAATGCTGAAAAATGTAATTGGAGATGCTCAAGGGAACAAATCAGATATTGGTACTGCTGGAAGACTATTTGCAGGTGGTATGGCTGGTGCAATTGCACAGATTGCTATCTATCCGTTGGATCTTATTAAAACTAGGTTACAGACTTGTGCTTCTGAAGGTGGAAGGGTTCCTCAGCTGGGAACACTTACAAAGGATATATGGGTTCAAGAGGGACCTCGGGCTTTCTACAGAGGCCTTGTTCCATCTCTTCTTGGTATGATTCCTTATGCGGGCATTGATCTCACTGCGTATGACACCTTGAAAGATATATCAAAGAGATATATTCTTTATGATAGCGGTATGATATTACTGCAACCACAGTATCTCTTGAACTTACCGATTTTATTTTATTCTAACAGTTTTAATTCAGTAATGATAAATTGATGCTTCAAAAATGTTCGACCTTTGAGACTTGAACTGTTTCTTTTTTGTCCTTCACAGAACCTGGTCCTCTAGTACAACTGGGATGTGGGACAATCTCAGGAGCCGTTGGAGCTACTTGTGTCTATCCACTGCAGGTTATTCGTACAAGGTATAGAGTGCGTTTGGCTAAAAACCCACTTTTAACATTTTAACACTTGTTTGGTTGGGCTTCTTAAAAAAATCACTTTTTTAAGAAAAAACAGTTTTAGGAGAAGCAAAACGTTTTTACCAGAGAGAGAGAGAAACGATCGGTTATTTTTGGATTAGGATTCCCTACATAGCCTATCTCTCTCCACTTGTATTTTTTTGGACAAAACAAATCAAGGGCTGAGAGTATGAGAAAAGTAAATCTAATGGTGGTAGATTATACAACTGCGACAAATGTATGAAATTGCTACAGCAAGCAATCTGGATCAGTTATTTTTATGTATGCATTTTTCTGACATTAAATAATTGTGCTTCTCAGACTGCAGGCACAACCCTGCAACACTTCTAGTGCTTACAAGGGAATGTCTGATGTATTTTGGAAAACTCTTAAGGATGAAGGCTTTAGAGGTTTCTACAAAGGACTCGTTCCAAATCTCCTCAAAGTTGTGCCAGCTGCAAGCATTACTTATATGGTTTATGAAAGTATGAAGAAGAGTCTAGATCTTGGTTAGAGTTGTTATAGTTATTCCTTAGACAACCGAGCTGATTTCAAATATAATAGGAAGTCTTGAATTGTTGATGGTGGCGAAAAAGAAAAGAGATAACTAATCCTGTAGGCATTATTACAAATAGTCATTCTTCCGAGGATATCATAAAACACGATTTTGTAGTCAGAAAGTTTTTCCCCATGCTTATCTGAACTAAATGTTGAGGAATTAGGGTTGTATTATGCCTAGAAATACCAAGGTAATAGTTGTTATCTTTATGGATATGTATTTTGTCCTCTATTTCCTATAGTCAAAACTGAAGTTATGGTTTACATAAATAAAAAAAACTGTAAGTAACGGAATACCCTCTCCTCTATTTTCATGCTGTTAGAAATACCACTAACATGTCCCCCATAGTTAGCTACTTAGCTCCATTGGTTAAGTTTTGGGACATGAAATTTTGAGTGTCCGGATTTAAACTTCCATAATGCGTGCTTCGCCTCTTTTCCTTTTCTTTCTTTCTTCCCCCATGTACATGAGCATCTCTTAAACCAAAAAGAAAGAAAATAAAAAAAGAAAGAATTACTCCTAACATACAGATGACAAAAGTGATGATGAATTGAATTATTTTTTGCATGATGACAAAAATGAATTCTTGTATGTTGACCAGTCAAGATTCGGTTGTAATTATTAGATTCCGTTCTCTTCTGTAACTCATGGTGCAAGTGCAGGCGCATTTGTTGAAAACGAAATACAGATTATTCACTTGCTTGGACTCGGTGCAGGGAATTGCTTAGACCTCTAACTCTGATAGTTTGGAATTCCTGTCTGGTGAATAAAGTAGTAATACCTGTCACTCTAAAATGTTGATTTTTGTCTGCTCTATTATTGTACAGGTAAAAAAATATGTTGCTTGTTTAGCCATTTGATTTCTAGAGTTACACGTTTTCATGTGCCCAATTTTGTCACTGTCTTGGTTGGTGTTTGGGCAGAAAAATCCGTAATGCAATATCTATCATTTTGCATTAGCTATCTTTTTACTGTATGTTTATCTGAGATTCCACATTATAGAAATTATATTTCAAAAACTTATTTTATATAGCTTTTAAAAAAAGTGTATCAGGATAGCTTTTTCTCAATTTTTCGGCGACAATAATCCTAACCAAAATCCCGCGTGATATCTTTTAGAAATGAATAATCACCCTTTAAAATGAGCTATGGAAATACTTTTTGAGCCTCTTTCCAAGGTCATAATCCAAGTCATTTACCACTGTTTGTTGGCTTTTAGTACTTGGAAGCATTCACGGCGCACTGCATAATAATTGCTGTTTTTGCCATCGCGTCATATTTGGAGTCAGGTGTATTAATATCATGATGTTGGGATGTAAATTACTTACCGCTACATAAAGCTTCCCAAGTGCGCCATCCGAATAGTGCTCGGTGTATCCCACTTTGGTGCACTTCATATGATACTAGAGTGATATGTATGTAAAAAAATATATAAGATATAATATTTTTGTACATGCGAAATGATATGTATGTAAGGAATGTAGGTGTAGCATAGTGGTGGCAAACGGACGGATTAGATATATTTTGATTCAGATTATAATGAATGGGTAAAAAAACAATCCATCAATCCATTTCGATCCATTAAAAATGTATTAAAAAAATTCAATTCATCTATAACTCATTTAATCCAACTCATATCTTAACCATTTTTATATGGATGGATATCGACCCATCCATTTAAAAATATATTACACATTAAAATTATAATAGATCGGCAGTCCAGCTGGTCGCAAGTCAACGGTCGGCCGGTCTGATGCCGATCGGTCCGGTTGAAAGTTAGGTTGGCGGGCCAGCCGGTCGGCAGTTTAGGGTTTAGGGTCGAGCAACATTCACCGGTCGAGCGGTTTAGGGTTTAGGACCGGACGACCTTCGGGCTATCGGACGGTCGGCAATCTATGGTTTAGGACCGGTTGACGGTTGACGGTTGACGGTTTAAGGTTTAGGATCGGTCGGCGGTTTAGGGGCGGTTTAGGACCGATCGACGGTCCGCCAGCTAGTGGTTTGGGGTTTAGGACCGGTCGGCGGTCGGGCGAGCAGGTGGAAGTTTAGGATTTTGGGTACCGGTCGACGATCGGCTGTTTAGGGTTTAGGACCGGTCAGCGATCGGGCGGTCGACAGTTTAGGATTTTGGGTTTAGAATCAATCGACGGTCGGGTGGTAGGTGGTTTAGGAGTTAGGGATTGGGACCGATCGGCGATCGTCGGTTGGCCGGTTATCGGTGGGCGGTTTAGGTTTCGGATCGATCGGAGGTCACCCGGTCGGTGGTCTGTTGGCGGTTGGGCGGTCGACAGTCGAGTGGTCATCGGTCGGCCGGTCAGGATTGTAAATGATCAACTTCTATTTTTAATTTTGGAATGAATAATAAATGATCCACTTGCTCTTTTTTTTTTGTTTGGTCCAATGGATTAAAATAAATTATGGGATAAATCATTAACCATACATTAATAAAAAAAAAAAATCAAACTCATTCAATCCATTTATTATTTTTTGTTATAATTGAATGGATCGGATGGAATTTGTTATGGATGAACCGGATGTATAATTAGTCCGCGGATCGTTTTAATTGCCAGGCCTAGTGTAGCATTATTTTTTGCATCGTGCTCCTTGGTGACTTCATGTCATTAGCCTGGCAGAGCGGACTTGTTATTCTACTTAAATTTATCTGTGTGATTTATCTGTGTGATTCTTAGATTTGGGCCTAACTCAATCTCAAAAGCTAGCTCAAGAGGTGAGGATTGTCCAAGCTTTATAAGCTTTTATGAGGCTCTATCTTTAATCAATGTGGGACTTGGTGCGTGGATAATATGGTGAGCGGCTCTTTAATGGATCTAGAATAGGCTCTGATACCATCTTAGATTTGGGCCTAACTCAACCCCAAAAACTAGCTCAAGAGGTAAGGATTGCCCAAGTTTTATAAGCTCTTATGAGGCTCTATCTCTAATCAATGTGAGACTTGGGTTTTTCCCAATAATTACATATTTACATTTTGCATCCTTGAAGTATGTACACATTTCACAAGTAATTCTAACACTTGAACATCTAGAATGAACACCCAGGCGATATCACGTCTGCATATGATATATTTATTCCAACTTTTACACATAATATCAATAGTATTCAATCCATTCACATCTACGAATGATATATCTATTCTAAATTTATATATAATATAAAAAATCCATGGGGTATGTAAAACATTTCCGTACACAAATATCACATACATGGACAAGGAACAGCAGTACCTAAAATCGATATTCAAAGTAAATCTTGACAATATTTTCTCTCGTTTCTATATTGGCACCCAACAAACAGTTTACTACTTTATTCAAGATTTCCAACAAAAACACAGGCAAATATTACAAACCGTATTTCTCAAATCCCTCACTACATTAATTTCTGCAGCTTACCTTCTTATACATCTATTGGAGTGGTTTCTGAGTCAAGCTAGCATTCGAAGTGATTAGTCTAAAGAATGGGCGGAAAGAGAGACAAACAGAACAAAACACTAAACGAACCCCATACATAGCACTCAACACAAACATTGACTTAAGATGAAACTGCAGACTATATCTGGCCGGCACACCTAGCTAGGCTGAATCACCGGCAAAGGTGCAGCTTCTTCATGAATTGAATCCGGAAGAAAGGCTTTGCCTTCCCTATGCCTCTACGACTTGCCTTTTTCATGCTTCTCTCTTCAAAAAGAGAGTAGTGTAATATTCAAAAACTGAACATTCTTATCATCATCCTCTTCATTTTCCTCTTTCTCCATATCCTGGCTGTTACTTGCCTTAGCTAGCTTGTAGATTAGATTGCACTGGGAATTATGAAGGACAATGGGTGAGTTTCTTACTCCCCTTACATTATTTATATCCTCTCCAAAGGCAATGACACTTGGAGGGGATGCCTTTGGTTTCCTACATATTGGGGATTGAAAAAGCAGACAAAAGGAACAGATAAGCAAAGCAAGGACAGAGAATAAAAGTTGGTGAATTCTTTGGCATCCTAAGAATAACTTTATCCTGTTTAGGTGACCCAATCAAATAATAAAAATCATTTGACTTAATTCATTAACATGATCCATTTAATTGAGATGGTGATTCTGGTTGGACAAAGTATTATTGAAGGTATCGGAAAAAGCACCATAAAAAATTCCCATTTCAATTTTAAAGAGGTCCCTCTAATTATTCTGTTATGGATAAATGCTTATCTCCAATAATCTCCATGAGAAATATAAGAATATTATTGTTCTTCTGCTTTCGACAAATGCTAACAATATTGTACGCAGGAGGGAGAAAGGAAGAGCCATAGAGCCTCGCCACTCCATGTGGAAAAAGATAACAAAGAATCGGATATTAAAGGTGGAGACGGGAAATTAAGAAGCGTGGAGAGGATTGAAAAAGAAAAGGTTAAAAGAAGTTAATAAAATGGTATCATAATTAAAAAGGTGATTAAAGTAGTTATAGCAACAAAAAAGTTAAAAACAGCCAAGTGTAAAGATAGAAGAGGAAGATAGATAAAGATAAGCACTTGCATTTTTATAAATTTGGCACAATGGATTGGCACCGTCCAATTAGGAGTGGGGGAAGTAAGTGCAGGATAGGATAATTAAAGAATAGCGAAAACTTAACCGTTGTTTTTTCTCTCAAAGAGAACAGCTTCTTCGTAGAATAACATAAGGATTAACAGATGTCGTTTGACTTTACCTGTCCGGGAACATAGTTACCAAAAGAGAAATGTTAAGTTGACAATCAAATTTGGGATACCTACGGTGACACTGTAGGTGTAAATGACAAAATAGTGATAAAACAACTTAACAATCATCACTCCCAAGACATATAATTGCTTTCCCACTTATTTATTGTTTTCTTCTTTCTCATCATGTATTTCATCACTCTCAAGACACTCACCTGATATTTCTCTCATCTCGACACTCGTCTAAGCTGATCTTCACCCGTCTGATGAAGATATATGATCCGTCTGATCGAGAAAGCTCACCCGTCTACTTTCACTTTCACCCGTCTGAAGCGGAAGATCTTCACCCGTCTGATGACTATCAGTAAAGAAATGCCCACCCGTCTGGTTCACCCGTCTAACCGAGAAAGCTCACCCGTCTACTCTCACTTTCACCCGTCTGAAGCTGCAGATCTTCACCCGTCTGATGACTATCCGTGAAGAAATGCTCACCCGTCAGGTTCACCCGTCTGATGACTCTCAGACGGGTGAACATTTCTTCACGGATAGTCATCAGACGGGTGAAGATCTTCAGCTTCAGACGGGTGATACTGAGAGCCATCAAACGGGTGAACATTTAAATGGTTATTCACTGAGAGTCATCAGACGGGTGAATCAGACGGGTGAACATTTCCTTATTGAGAGTCATCGGATGGGTGATTCAGACGGGTGAACATTTCTTCACTCAGAGTCATCAGACAGGTGAAGATCTTCAGCTTCAGACGGGTGAAAGTGAGAGTAGACGGATGAGCTTTCTCGGTCAGACGGTTCATATATCTTCATCAGACGGGTGAAGGTCAGCTTAGACAAGTGTTGAGATGAGAGAAATATTAGGTGAATGTCTTGGGAGTGATGAAATACATGATGAGAAAGGAGAAAAAAATAAAGAAGTGGGAAAACAATTATGTGTCTTGGGAGTGATGATTGTTGAGTTGTTTTATTACTATTTTGCCATTTAGACCTACGGTGTCCACTGTATGTTGTCGATGTTAGATGTCAATCTAACATTACTCTTACCAAAAACGCAATACACCTTCCCATTTTTAATATAAGAGATAAAAATGATTTCTTTTTGTCCAATATATAAGAAAAAGTGACTCATTTTTAAATGTATTTAATGTTAAATTTCAATTATATCCTTATTTATTATGAAAGAGAATATTAGAAGTAATTAAGTTAGTAAATTAGGAGTAATCAATATAAAGATATTTATGAAATAAAATTTAAATTTATAGGAGTATTAAATGAAATCAACAGATTTCAATGCATTTTCTTGATCTTGATGATTTTGATCATTTGTTTCTTGTATTAGAAACCGGAGGGAGGGTGTACTTCAGAATATGCCATGCTTATTGTTGTGCAAATGTGATGAACCCTTCGCCTCCAACTTTGTGCGTAGCTCAACTCTCCTCCAAGCTCTTTATAAACCCAAATTATATGCTAGCTTATAATTTTTTATAAGACTCTTCACTTAGGTAACATAAGACTTTGTTCCCTTTAAAACATCACATTTTTGAAATACTTCCAACACTTATACAGTTACATTATTTATTACTTCTTACAATTATTTTATAAGACAAGACGTGACCACGAATTCATTATGCAATTTGCAGAGTTGTAAAGTGAATGTAGTAACTATGACCGGGAATCTCACTTCCTTTCCTTACTGAGAGGAATAGCAATTATTGGTGCTCCTCATAAAATAATTCACCTTAGGTGGTCATCTTCTTCTACTTGGCACTGTAATCCTAGGCTTGAGCCTTGAGCCTTGACTTTGCTTTTCTGATTGTAGGTTTTACAAAGTTCCTTGGAAAAACACATGGCTCTGCTAGTTTGCACTAAAGAAAATATTGCCACTTACCTAGCTAATCAGGCTTACTCGCTTTGTATCCGTCTTCTGCACTTTCTCCCTCACAATTTCAAATTTTTAATAGCAACATTTTGGTTTAAACCAACCCGACAAAAGAGATAAGAAAAAAACTTGCTATCTTTAATGATCGGTAATGCATGATTTTTTCCACGGGAACCCAAGAGGTTGAGATAGTACTTACTACTTTGTCAAACCAGGGATACCCCCACTGCCATACGTATGCTCGTGAAAATAGCCCTTTTATCTAACGAGTGACAATACCATGAAAGCAGACATTGTCTAAGAAAGGTAGGTATCTGCCATACATTTATTCAGATAAAAGCGGGGCTATATAGATAAAATATATGCCTAGATTCGTGTGTATGAAAAAAATACTTTTGGGTGGGGTCTTTGTTTAAACACCTGACAATATCTCAGGATATTAGTCTTTCACATATCGGACAGGAGGATACTTCAGGAAATAAAAAAAAAGGGGATTTACCATGACCAAGAAATCAAACACCTAAGTTTTCTCAAAAACAATATTTCGTAATGTCGGGCACCAATATTAAAAACTTAAAAGGATCAAAACTTTAAGTTAGAGGATAAAAATATATTTTAACCTAAAGGAAAATTACATGTGAGTATATTTCCCAAAACATACAAATGTATTCGACGTGAAAGAAAATAAATAAGTAAAAATGAATAAAAGGTAAAAGTTACATTAAAACTTTGATTTAATAATATAATAAATTTAATTTTGATATATCATTAGTATATTATTTTTTATACTATTAACTAATCATAAATTATATTATTTTTTATATAGTTAACATGAAAGTCAAATATTTTAAATGGCATGTGATAATACATAACTGAATATAAGTGTTAAAATTTATTGCTTCTACAATATATTAAAACTAAATTCTTATATTATATACACGATAGTAGTATATTGATAAAAAAAAATAAAATCAATTTACTTTAGAATTGAGAATATACATAATAACGAATTGGACTTGATACCATCGAAGTGGACGTGCCGGAGTGGTTATCGGGCATGACTAGAAATCATGTGGGCTCTGCCCGCGCAGGTTCGAATCCTGCCGTTCACGATTTTGGTTTTTTTTTTTTTTTTTTCACTTTTTTCATTCATTAGTTTGTTGTTTTTGCCTTCCTCCTTGAACACAATCATGGGAATTGGATCATTCAGTGACTTGCAGACATGAAAGTTGGCAACACAAATTCGTCCCCATTTCATATGATATGATATGATATGAGTAGGTTGCATATGATAAAAGAATGCAAATCCATGAGACAACTCCAGCAGGTTCATGCTAACACCATCACCACCGGCCTCTTATCCCTCCCAATCTTGAATACCATCCTCTTCACCCTCACTTCCTTACACACCAATTCCAATTCCAATTCCAAAACCAAATCATTATTATCCTACGCACTGACCCTATTCCACTGTATCCCAAACCCAACCACATTCTCTTACAACAACCTCATCCGAATCCACACCCTCCTCTCTTCCCCTATCCCCGCCCTCCACCTCTTCTCCTCCCTCCGCCGCCTCTCTCTCCCCCCTGACTTCCACACCTTCCCCTTCCTCCTCAAAGCCTGTTCCCAACTCCCTAACTCTCTCTCCCTAACACTCTCTCTTCACTCCCAAGCCTTCAAGTTCGGTTTCCTCTCCCATTTATTCACCCTCAACTCCTTCATACGCCTCTACTCCATTCATCAAACCACCCACCATGCCCACCAGCTTTTCTCCGAATCCCCACACAAAGATGTCGTCTCTTACAACGCCATGATAGATGGGTTTATCAAAACAAGCCAGATTCTTCTCGCACGTAAACTGTTCGACGAAATGCCTGACAGAGATTCCGTGTCTTGGGGCACCATGATAGCAGGTTATAGCCACGCCAATTTGTGCACTGAAGCCATTCAACTCTTCAACGAGATGCTTCGTTTAGAAGAGAAGCTTAAGCCAGATAACATAGCACTGGTGTCGGTTCTTTCTTCATGTGCTAAGTTGGGGGAGCTGGAACAAGGTTGCATTGTTCATGATTACATTAGAAGGAACGGGATTAGGGTTGATTCGTTTTTAGCGACTGGGTTGGTTGACTTGTATGCAAAATGTGGGTGTATTGACACTGCAAGGGATGTATTTGAATCAAGCAAAGATAAAGACGTGTTCACGTGGAATGCCATGCTGGTTGGTCTTGCAATTCATGGCAAAGGTTCGGTTTTGATGGACTATTTCTCTAGAATGATTCGAGAGGGAGTTCAACCTGATGGGGTGAGCTTCTTGGGAGTGTTGGTGGGGTGTAGCCATGTGGGTTTGGTTGATGAAGCACGAAAGCTTTTCAATGAGATGGACACTTTATATGGGGTTCATAGAGAGAGGAAGCATTATGGGTGCATGGCTGATATGTTGGGGAGGGCTGGGTTGATTGAAGAAGGAGTTGAGATGATAAGAGAGATGCCAAGTGGGGGTGATGTTTGTGCGTGGGGTGGGTTGCTAGGTGGATGTAGGATACATGGGAACGTTGCTATTGCAAAGAAAGCAGCTGAACAAGTGATGCAGATAAAGCCTGAGGATGGTGGGGTTTATTCCGTCATGGCTAATATTTATGCACACACTGAGCAATGGGATGATTTAGTCAAGATAAGGAGATCTTTGAGCGCCAACAAGAGGGCCAACAAGATTACTGGCCGTAGTTTAATTAGATTGAATCACATGAAAATTTCTTAGAGTAACTAGTCTAATGTTCTTGCTCTCTTATTCAATCCTACTACAATTTCAATTATGTTATAATATTAAAATATTTTATTATAGTTGAGTAGTTACACAGGCATAATCTTTCTGGTAGTACATGTTTGAATTAACTTATTTTATATTTAAAAGAATTTATAATCAAAACTTCAGGGGAAAAACTTTTAAAAGATTCTTTTTCATGAATTTGCCCCGTTTATTTACACTTTTTGGTACATCTGCACAGAAAAGAAAAAACAACACTAGCCTCTCACAAAGAGAGTTTCAACAGAATAAACAAAAAGAATGTGATCCATGGCAGTTAAAGGCGCGAACAAAACTTCTAAACTATCCCCCTGCAGCTCCCCTCTTGGTAAGGAAGTCCACACAAGCATTAGCCTCACGAAGGGCATAAAGAACCGGGAATTCTTTTCCCTAACCAACATACCCTTGACACCAGAAATTACACCGTTTATTTATATTTTAAAAAAAATGTAATTTTAAGATATTTTAAAAAAGTGATTTTATAGAAAACTAATTTTTTAAAAAGTTGAAAAACCTTCTCACAAATCTGATTTATTTTGTCAATATTTGTTTTTAGTAAAAACGTATGTAAATGTCAAAAATATAAAAAAAACAGAAGAGGGCAAAAGCGTAAAGATCAACTAGATATCATGAATAGATTTAACGAATTTATTATCAATGAATTATAAAATATTATTGATAATTAGATCTTTTCACACATAATCAATCAAATTAGATTTTTTTTTTTTAAAAAAAAAAAAAAAACTTATGTTGAAAGAATGAACAACATATACTAAAATATTCAAAACTATGAGTTTTGCTAGGGTTTCTGAACCTTCCTTGGCAGAACGGAGAAAAAGTATCCAGGAAGAGGACCTGTTTCATCGTAGTAAAAAGAAAGTAAGACCATGGGAAGAGGAGGGTGTTGCTCAACCTTTTGAATTCACTACATGCAAAGTGCAGCAAGATAAAACTGGCCAGGCTTCTTCTTATAAAAACAAGCTTCTCAACCTATTCGGGGAGGAGATGCCAGAAAAGATGGATGCTTATGCATTGAAGGGACAGCTTAATATTGATGTTGATAAGGTTGAGGTTATAGAACGGGGAGATAGCTCTTTTGTGGAGATTCCTTTGATTGATGAGGAATGGGATAAGTGGTCCAAGCCATGGCATAAAACGTTGGTTGTCAAACCGCTGGGAAAGAAGGTGATGTTCCGGGCTCTGCAGTCCTACTTGCAAAGGAAATGGGCACGTAGAGGAACTATAAAGATTGTGGACATGGCGGATGGGTACTTTTTGGTCTGTTTTTCCATGGAAGAAGATTAAAATTTTGCACTATTTAAGGGACCATGGATGGTGTCTGATCACTACCTGATCGTTCAAAGGTGGCGTCCTTTTTTCTTACAAAGTGCAGTAGTGTCAAGCAAGGTGGCAGTTTGGTTGCGGGTTCCAAAACTCCCGTTTGAATTAAGTAATCCTGAGTTTATATGGCGTGTAAGTGCAAGTTTAGGCACGATGCTCAAGATTGATAGGCTAACCTCTATTCACTCGAGAGGCAAATTTGCACGTATATGCGTGGAGATGGATCTGGCTAAACCTTTAGTTTCGTACATTATTATTCGTGGCCAAAAACTCTTTATTGAGTATGAGGGACTTCACCAAATTTGTTTCAGATGTGGGAAATATGGGCATAAGATGGATAAATGTGTTGATCAACTTGAGCTATCTGATTCAACAATGCCTCCATTAGCTTATACCACAAATCCTACTGCTGCGGGGACAAAACTTAACACTATAGAAGATAGGATAGCGAAGCTGACAGATGATGTTCCATCGGAGCTGGGTGCGGCGGCTAACCCTAGTGATTCAAGCAAATCTGGTGGTGAGCCATCAATGCACCAAGAGTTAGTTATGGAGAAGACCGTTAATAATCCCATGAAATTTGGGATTCATAATATTGCTCAACGGTCTTTCCGATCAAAGAATGAAGGGGATGCTTCTTTTAAGGGGAAAGCGGAAGTCAAGGAATCTGAAATAACGGCGCCAATGAAGAAGTCAATTTTTGTTAATGGTCAAGGCTCTAAGCCAACAGGCTCGAGGTTTCATGTTTTGGCCTAGGAAGGAAATGTGAGTGTCGGCCCAAATAGCCCTTTTTTATAATAGAGATCAATTATCAGGCGGTCATATGCCAGTACAATCTAAGGGAGTCCAACGTGTGAGGAATCCTTTGGGTGGTAAGAATCCTCAAAAGCAACACGTCACGCGCAAGGGATCGAAGCTGATTGAGAGTGTTATGGGAACACAGAAGTCTGCTAAGTCTTACAAAGCTACTACTAAGCAGACCAAACTTAAACCTCCTCTGAAGGAGTCCATTTCCTCCTCCACACCTCTGTCTACTCCGACTCAAGAGGTTTCTAAAGATTAAGAATATGAGAAGGAATATATTCGCATTCTTCAAAGATCTCAGCAGGGGACTGCGAATGTATCTTTCCCATGGAACACTCCTCTTCATGAGGCAGCGATGGAGATTGATGAGGAAACCCTTAGATTTGTGGAGCTGCAGAGGAAAATCAAGGATAAGACCCCTGCTCTACCTACTGGCAATGAAACAGTATAGCAGCCACCTAGTATCTCTAATGATAATGATATGGAGGTTAAGGTGCATGCCAAAGGGCCAGAGGGGACTGCGTCTCTTATGGTTGATAATATTTCGAAATGAATTGTTTAATTTGGAACTGTAGAGGGGCTGGAGCGAAAGAATTTCCAGCTATCATTAGAGATAATTCCCGGATTTATGGTTTTGATTTTGTAGCAATTTTGGAACCTCGTATCAGTGGCTCTCGAGCTGATAAAGTTATCAAGAAAATAGGTTTCCCTCATGGAGTAAAAGTGGATGCTGGAGGCTTTGCAGGGGGTTTGTGGTGCATTTGGAGGGATTCTTGTCCTCCAATATCTATTATTTCTACTTCTCAGTTCTGTATTCACCTGAAGATAAATCACAGTTCTCCGGACTCCTGGGTACTATCAATTGTTTATGCCAGTCCTAATCTTCAGCAACGATTGGATGTATGGAAAGAATTACTAGGGCGTAATTCTAACATTATAGAACCTTGGTGCCTAGCTGGTGACTTCAATCAAGTTCTTTACGATTGGGAGAAGCAGGGTGGGAGTCCTGTTAATGCATTTGGTAGTGCTGCATTCTCATCCTGCATTGATGAATGCAGATTACTAGATTTGGGTTATAATGGGCAACCATTCAATTGGAGAAAAGGGCAATTAAAGGAAAGGTTGGATAGAGCCTTATGTAATGCTAAATGGCAATATTTATTTCTTAACTGCTCAGTTACTCATTTGCCAATTGAGTCATCAGATCATTGTGGTCTTTGGCTTAAGTTAAACACTGGGCATGATGCGGTAAGGAGGAATTACTTTAAATTCTTGAACTCTTGGATTGATCATGAGGACTTTGAGAATCAGATCAAGACTTCTTGGGTCCACTCTGATAGCTGGAATGATAATATTGTTAGAGTCACTTCAAATCTAAAAGCTTGGAATAAAGATGTCTTTGGTCATATTTTTAAGAGGAAGCAACGAATTATTAAGCGACTGGAAGGTATTAATGGCAAGCTTCTTATTAATCATAATGGCAGATTATGGGAGCTTAAAAGAACTCTTTGGCAAGAGTATTTATCCATCACTCACCAAGAAGAACTTTACTGGGAACAACAGGCCAAGTGTAAATGGATTTCTCAGGGAGACAACAACACCAGGTTCTTTCACCATTCAGCAGTTATGAGAAGAAGACAGAATAGAATTATGGCCCTGGTGGATGAAGAAGGTGGATGGATTTATGATGATCAGCAGCTGCAAATTATGGTAAATGTTTTTTATATACATCTCTATGCTTCTGGTGGTAGACATGTTCCTAGTTTCTTTACTGCTTCGTCTTTTCCCCATATTAGAGATAATGATATGATTTCTTTGAGGGCAGAGGTGTCGTTAGAGGAAACTAGGAAGGCCTTGTTCAGTATGAAAAATTTGAAAGCTGCAGGTCCGGATGGCTACCACCCTCTTCTCTTCAAGTCCCAATGGCACATCCTTGGTCAATCTATTCATAAATTGTCTTGGAGTGCTTTCACCAACCTACCAAGATCCACGAGGTCAATAATACTCTTCTTACTTTAATCCCAAAGTGTGATGATCCCTCTTCGGTTTCACAATTCCGACCTATAGCTCTTTGTAATGTCATATACAAAGTTGTTACTAAAATCATTGCTCACAGATTTAGATTATTCATGCCATATGTGGTGTCAGTTAACGAAAGCAGCTTTATTCCTGGGAGGTCCACTCTTGATAATATTCTAGTGTTAGGAGACAATTCATTCTTTCAGGAACTTGAAGGGAAAGAAAGGTTATATGATTATTAAGTTGGACTTGGAGAAGGCATATGATCAGCTTGAATGGAACTTTGTGTTGGACTCTTTGAATTGTCTTGGTATTCCAATGCAGATTCAGTCCCTTTTATATGAGTGCATGGCTTCTGTTTCAATGAAAGTGAATTGGAATGGAGGAACGACTGCCGCTTTCACTTCCTCTAGAGGTCTACAGCAGGGCGACCCTATATCTCCCTACATCTTTGTTCTTAGTTTGGAAAGGGTCGGGCATAGAATTATGGATGCAGTTTCTGCTGGAGACTGGAAACCTTTCAGCTTTGGTAGGTGGGACTCACCAAAGTTATCCCACATTTGTTTGCAGATGACTTGATCCTTGTGGCTGAGGCTTCTCAGCATCAAGTCAATTGCACAAAGGGCATTTTAGAGCAATTTGGAAATGCATCTGGCCAAAAGATCAATCTCAGCAAGTCTCAAGTTTTTTTCTCTAATAATGTGGAGGAGGAGCATGCGGCTATTCTTAGTGCTTCCCTTGGCATTCAAATTACAAAGGACTTGGGGCGCTACCTGGGTGCACCTATGCTGCACCAGAGAGTGTCTAAGGACTCTTATAACTTTGTTCTTGATAGAATGCGACAGAAACTTAACGGTTGGAGAGCAAATACGCTTTCCTTTGTTGGGGACTCTAGCCCAAGCTTGTCTAATGAGTATACCTGGTTATGTGTTCCAATCAACTCTCCTCCCTGTTTCTGTTTGTCTTGAGGCAGAGAAAATCTGTAGAGACTTTATTTGGGGGTCCAATTCGGATGTGAGGAAATGTCACCTTATTTCTTGGGAGAAAATTTGTTGTCCCAAAGAGGAGGGTGGTTTGGGTTTTAGAAGCTTGAGGGTGCTTAATAAAGCCCATATGATGAAATTAGCTTGGACTATATTAGTCAATCCAGATAAATTGTGGGTTAGGGTGATGAAAGCTAAATATGCATGTGGTATGCATGTTATTCCTACTTTTACTATTAAGTCTCAATCTTCTAATACTTGGAGAGCAATAGTAAATGCTTGGGAGGATGTTAAAAACCATATTACTTGGGTTGTTCGAAATGGCCAGAATGTGAAATTCTAGAAAGACAGCCGGGTTCCTAGCATTGGTCCTCTTCATGAATTGCTGTCACGATGAGCTAAATTTTCCAGTTAGTCACTATGCTGCGAATGATTGTTGGATCTGGAACAACATTCAGAGGGTTGTCCCTTCTCATATTTGTGATAGAATTGTTGTGTTGAGGCCTCCTAAGGATGGTCAGGAAGACTTTCCCTGTTGGAATCTCACCTCTGATGGATACTTCTCTTTGTCATCAGCATATGAAGCTTTGCATCAATCAGAAGCTGCTGTTGAAATTCATGATCCATTGTTCATTAAGGTGTGGAAATGGGCAGGCCCTAGCCACATTAATACCTTCCTATGGAAATTAGCTCACTCCAAACTGCTGACTAATACAGAGAGAAGACACCGAGGTATGACTGCTGATGATATTTGCCCGCGATGTAATTCATGCTCTGAATCAATAATGCATTGTCTGAGAGATTGTGAGGAGGTCAGACAGCTTTGGACTGCTGTGATTCATCCGGATCAATGGAGCAAGTTCTTTAGTGCTGGTATGTACAATTAGCTCAATTGGAACTTGACAAATGAGGATATTGGTATGCAGCATGGTCATTGGCCAATATTTTTTGGGGTAGCAGTCCATGCCTTATGGAGAGATAGAAACAGTTTGGTTTTCTCCCAGGAAACTAAGTTGGGTCCTCCTCTTCTATTTCAGATCACTAGCCAATCCCAATTTATTTGGCAGCAGCTCTTAAACAACAAGCAGTATGGTGGTAATGATCTAAAACATGTTGTTGAAGTAACTTGGCAATACCCTCCAAATGAGTGTTACAAGGTGAATGTAAATGGCTCGTTTAAAGGTAACACAGGTAGCAGTGCTTGGGGTGGTCTAGTTCGTAACTCAAATGGGCACTTCATTAGGGGTTTCTATCATCGTATTGGAGCCTGTATTGCAACTTGGGCAGAACTATGGGCCTTGAAATTGGGTATCACCCAAGCAAAAGCCTTGGGTCTCCCTTGGGTGGTTTTTGAGTTGGACTCCAAAGTGGTTGTCGATATGGTGAATTCTGGAACTACTCATATCGTTTTTCTCCAACCTCTCCTACAAGAGGTCCTTTCTATTCTCCATCTCCCTGAATGGAGAACATCAGTTGTTCACACTTACAGAGAAGCCAATAGATGTGCAGATTTCCTTGCCAATAAGGGCCACTCTTCATCTTATGATGATGTAATTTTTGATGTTGCCTGTCCTATTCTTTCTTTGTACCTTTTGGACGATGTTAGAGGGGGTCCTATCCCATGCTTATTAGTTAATTTTATCTCCTTTTTCTACAAAAAAAAAAAAAAAAAAAAATTAGATTTTTTTTTAATTTATTTAACTTGTCCCTGTATCTTCCTTCAACCAGCTCACTTATGCTTTGCAGGAATTGCAGCTCGATAGATTTCATGATTTCTGGGGCCACCAACGGCCATCCTTTGGTCCATATCGATGCACAACAAGTCCACAAGAAATCTGTCATTGGATTTAGCCTATTACATTAGAATTAGAATTAACACCTTTGGTAGACCAACATATTTTATTTATTTACTTACTAATTAGCTCAGACTGTAAACACTTAAACAGGGCGTGGCATTTCCGGAGGCTTCTCTGGCTGTCGTGTCAATTGCAAAGAGGGACACGTGTCGCAAGTCTTCTACATTCTGCTACGTGGCTCCAGAACCTTCTCTGTGTGCTGAGACTAACTTCGCTTTCAGCAAAAACGACGAAGTGCTTATCCATCAAACCATATAATATAAGCATAGTACTAGACAACCCGGAATAGCAACTGCATCAAGCAACGAACTGTCTTCTGCTTTTGCTAAAGTATCTACAACTACTTCTTCAGTTTTACAGAATTTTCCGATTCTTCCTTTCCATCCAGTTATTCTCGCTCAAATTTGGTCTGCATTCATGGCTTTCAGGCCTACGGTACGGTTTTCTTCTTTTTCTATGTTTTCTATGAATATCATCGCCGTAAACCTTTCTTTAAGTTTTCTATGAATATAATATTATAGCCTTGAAACACTAATGAGAAATAATGTTTGTTTCCGAAAACAGTATCCTATTGTTTTACAGTTTTGTTTGCACTGCACTACAAAAAATCTTTCTTGGTTGAGGGCTAATCAAATATAACTTTTGTGAAGCCTCATTAAAAGCATTATCAGTGTAAAATTTTAATTTAATCAATATATATATATTGTTAGTGTTAAATTGTATATTTTGTTGCAATCATAAATTGTCACTTTATAACGTTTCACTTTTATTATAGTAGGATTGATTGATTATATAAAAAAAATTATACTGATAAACTTTGTTTTAATATCTAAAATAAAAATAATATAAGAAAAATGGCGTTTCAATATCATTATCCCACACTGATGGTGATGGGTGTTGAATACTTGGTGTAGATGGGTCAGTGGGTAGCATTGCTAAGCAAAGGGTTTAGAGGGGGAAGTAAGGGTGCTGCATACACAACCTCAACGGTGCCAAAGATGAAGGCATATGCTCCTGCTGCTGCGGGTGATTATGAGCATGCTCACCACCAATACCAAGAACGACATGGCAAATCATCCAAGTCAGGGAAAGGGGACTTCGTACCTGTTTACGTGGCCATCGGGATGATTGCTTTGTCAACAGGGCTAGGCCTCCACACTGCATGGCAGCAACTCAGAAACTCCCCAACTGTGCGTGTGAAGAAGCAAAGGAGGGAGACTCTACCTGAGGTAGTGGATCCTGATCACGTGGTGGAGGAAGCTGACAAATTCATTAAGAAATCGTTCTTCAGAAAAGTGGCTCACGTTCAGGATTACAGCTACCCTGATAAGAATATCATCCCAGATCCTATTCGCAGAGATGCCTATGCCTATCAGCCTCGCGTTGAGACTCTCAAGTCCGTTGGAGTTGATCCTGCCTCTCTAAATCATACTGAGTAACGTTTATGCTTTTGTAATTACTAATAATTACTTTCTATGTTGCTTAAAATAAATAATAGTATAGAACTGTGCCGTTTCTTTCTAGTCCTTCATGGCTTGTGGCTTTTAATTATCTAAGTAGTTACATGTAAAAATTTATGTCATGTATATATACCTAGAGATTTTTGTATATGACAAATGCAAAATATGAACATAATTGAAGTGTCTAGTGCAATAATCTAATTAATTAATTCCACTCCGCTGCAGTAAATTTAGAACCACTTTCAAAGTCATGAATTGGATTGAGAACAAGTAACAATGTTCAGCTAGTTATTTACGCCTGAACAAGACAGCCCCGTATGAGGGTAACGACCTGTCTCTGCCCATGTATATCGTGGTTTCATCAATCTTTTTCTTTCCAATTCGCCACCTCCCATCGAGCAGAAGACTCTGGTTGGGGGTGGACCCTGCAACGTTAACCTGACCAGCATTGATGTTTACGTCAAAAAATAGTCAAGAATATCCACCGAATAAGATGCTAAAACCAGGGGAATTTGTGTTGCTTCATGTACTAGAGAGTGCAGACCGTTGATCATGTTAACTTCGGAAACACTAGGAATTTCGATCTAAGTCTGCTTCCTAAGGTTTCATAATTAAAGGTAAGTGAAGATGTAAAGTCATGTCATCTTAACCAACTTTTTAAATTTACACCGGAGAGAAAAAATAATTACAGTGAGAAGTTACTTTTGGTATCCTTTAATTGATCCAAACCAATTTGTGGGTGGACAAGACTTAGAACCTGTTTGGTAAAATTAGTTGTTAGCGAATAAATTAATTAGTAGTAGATAGTTTATAAAGGATGAGGTAGCTTATTTTCTGTGGAAGTGTTTGGTAACTAGCGGTTGAACTAGTTGAAAAATATAAAATGACATAAAAGGACATCTTTATTAATGATTTTAAATAAAAGAGAGAGAAGAGGATAAAAGTAAAATTAAATGAAGATAATAAGGATAAAAGTGGAAAGAAAAATGAAACGCTATAAGCTATAAGCTTAAACGCTACTTCAAGTAGCGTCTGAAAAAAATTCTATAAGCTCGTGAAAAAATGTTATAAGCTCGTGACAGATACGCTTATCAAACGGGGTTATTTTTTCATCCGCTATAAGCTATCTGCTATAAGCTCGTTGAAGTGCCTTGCCAAATAGGTTCTTAAATACATTTTCGTACGTATTTCGGGTGCTCTTTTTCAATAAAAAGAATACCACTCATCAATGAAAATATGAACTATCTTAATTTCATTTCCTTTAATATGAATTAACGAGAAAATATATTTGTCACAAGCAGAGCCGGTCCAAGCATAAAGCGATTTAAGTCCTTGTTTTAGGCTTCTAAAAAAATAGTTTTTTCTTTAAAAAAACAAACCCATTTTGTATTTTTTATAATATCTTTTTGATATATTTTATACATCAATAAATATAAGTTAGTCTATTTGATATAAAAATTTATCATTAATTATAAGGTTTAAGGATCAACTCCTTGTTATGTATAAAATAATTAATAATTTAATTTTCTAAAAAAATTTCATCATAAAATTTGTTTTAGGCCTCAATAAATGTTGGGCCGATTCTGAGAAACAATTTTGGTTTGTAACCTTCGAATTAAACTTCTAGATTGTTTATCATCGTGAACCTGACTTTGTATCAAGCGAAAAATGTAAGTTATGCTAAAAAAACAAGAAAAATAAAAGTTCTGTCGTTTTCCTTTATGGTTTTCCAATCAAGGCAAGTGGACCAAATTAGACATGATCTATGTGCAGTACACAGAAATTGCTCTACCTTTTGAATAGTTCCAATACCAATGGGATACCCACGAGGATTGTACTTCCACTTAGCGCGGATTTGTCAAAGATGCTTGAATATGAAAGTGAGGCAACATAGAAGTTGCACCTTCCTAAAATTGGTATAGGTTTGTTCTTTGTTTTTTGGACCAACCAGAATGCTTGACTTAGACATATAAGGCTTTGAAAAGTCAAAATATATTTATTTTATAGTGTATAAGAAATTTGAGGCATTTTTACATTGAGCCGGTATATTAATATATTGATACGATATATTGATATATAATATTGTATTTTTTGTGAGTTGTATTTATTTAATTTTTTTGTAATATAAAATTTTTATTTTCGTTAATTTCCTAATATTTGGGGATGAAGGATAAGGTATCACATGAAATAAAAAAATTAATCATTTTCTTTGTGAATATACAAAAGATCAAAATGCAAATATCAAATGTATAAAATGTAAATACATAAATTGATATTTGCTTTGATCGAATATGAAAGAAAAATCTTAATTTAATGTCATGTTGGCATTTCTATTGGTAGAAAGGGATAAGGTTAAAATGGCATATGGTGCACCATTTTTTAAAAGGTAGAAGGTAGAAGCTCCCTGGAAGTGAAGTTCTTTGGAAGTTACTTCCATATTTTGCGTGAAACCATACCCAACGCATCCCATTTTTGTGCCAGCCCGGTGTTAATATGTGTAAGTGCTCAAGTAATCTGCTTGGGTACTGCATGTACTACTCTGTTTCTCTGTATACCACAGCTCTAGCACAATCATTTTGGAAATCAAACGTCTTCTGAACTCTCTCCCTCAATACTCAATAAATAGAGTTTCTATCAAAATCTTGTTTGGTAACAAGCTCTTGAGGGTTGAAGGTGACGGAAGACGTTCATTTTTCAGAATTCTTGTAAAATTACAATGTTTTTAGAAGTAAAAGCGAATTCAGAGTTCTATTTAAAGTGAATTCTGTTCGAGTATTTTTGCTGATTCTTGGGTTCGTGCTTCCATTTCAAATGCTTGATTGAAGGCCCTTATGAGTCGTTATATTCTTGTGTGGTAAGGCCTGAAAGTTCATAATATCTCACATCACTACCACTACCCACGGACTGCATAAAATGGAACACCAATTTTAGGAACAGAAGAGTATTGGAGTAGCTTTAAACTTTGTTCATTAATAATGGCATTTGTCTTTTTATCTGCATTCATGCATGCCTTGAATATATATATATATATATATGGAAGAACAACAGGGCATCTTATCTGATGGCTTAATTCAATAAGCAAGTGCAGCTCCTGGTCTATTATCCAGCGAGTCCATCCAGGATAATAGAATTGGAACAAGTAGTTACGTACTACCAATTCTTCCTTCTTGTTTCATTTGGAGGTATTCAAATTTCTACTAGTGGTGCAGAATCATTCGATACACATCTCTAACAAGTTTGCTATAAACTTTAACCAAAGTCTGTTCTGGAAACTCAGCTACCTATAATCTTTTACTTTCTTAATATATGGTCTCATTCTCAATTTAACCTTTTATTGAGTAATATGGATGTTTTTTTTATTACAGGGGTTACTTTTGAAAAAAAATATGTGAATATAGTATTAACAATTCAATTTATTCACCAATTATAATAATAATAAAAAAATATTTAGTACAAAATAATGAAAATATATAAAAATATATCAAATATAACTAACACTAAAATAGGAACAATAGATGGATTTTCCAGTGAATCTAACAAATTTTATGGTGATTATTTGATAAGCAATTTTTCAATTGTAACGCAAAGTCCATTTGGAAGTTGGAACCTTCCCAATAATAAAGCGAATGTACCCTTTGTAGAATGTGAAGCCCAAATCCGGTTCAATATCCTGTTTTCTTAGGTAGAAGCACATATTGGCCCGTGTGGGACTTGAATAAAAACCTAGAGCAAAGTTAATACCAAATGGTATATATATATATATAGGTTTTAATTAGTACACACTCTCAGTGGAAAGATTTCTTATACAGATAATCAATCAGAAATTGATATATCAGTTAAAATATTTGACTTTTATTGTAACTACTTTAAAATTCACTCATAACATGATTTTTGATTGATTGACAGTGTAAAAAAATTTTACACTGATACTGCATAGCAATTAAACTCATATATATATATATATATATGTAAATTCATGATTGATTAATAATGTAAAAAATCATTACACTAATCATGTATTCCAATTAATCCTATATATTTATTTATGAAGAAAAAGTTTTTGCGAACACATTATAAGGGATACTGCAACGTGATATAATAAAAAAAATATAAATAAGTGTATTGAAACATAAAATGTAATGTTAGATATTGTGCTATACCGAAAAAATATGGATATAATTGATTTGCTCAGTTTAAATATTATTTACAATATATAAAAAAAAAGTGTAAAGATTATTTATATCATCAATAAATCATAATTTGATATCTCAGTAAAAATGTTTGACTTTTATTCAAACTACTTCAAAAGTCATTCATATTATGATTTATTATTGGTCGACAATGTAAAAAAGCTTAAGCTAATAGTGCATAGAAATTAAATGAGTAAATCCCCAATTTAGTCATTGAAATTATAAAGTCGTATCAATTTTATCCTTATATCAATTTAATCCCTAAAATTATAAGGTTTGTATAAACTTATTCTCTAATGAAAGGATTTGATTGATTAATGTTTGACAACTTCAAAGATATTTTTGAAATTTCAAAAATATGAGGGACCAAATTAATATCACCTTATAATTGGAGATTTATTCAAAATTAAATACAAGTATAAGTAAAAAGAATAGGATAAAAAAAATAATAGGATAAAAAAATAAAAAGAATTTTATTTATTATATTTGATATGGTTTGATTTTGGTATGTCACAAGGCAAGGGAGTGATGCAAAACGACAACGTGGCAAGATGTTATTGGGTAATATAACGTGGCGCATAAAATCCATTGGTTGAAACAGGTCGAAGCTAAGTGTCACGCAGATCTATAAAGTAGAACAAACTCGAGTATTGTCAAATTTGAAGAAGAGTGGGATTCATTTACTATTTCAGATCTTAGAATTGTAAAATTCCAAGTTGTGTCATTTGAGGATTAGGGTTTCACTGTGACAGTGCAAGATCTGAGAGATATGGAAGAAGGAAAGCGAATCCCTGTGGGGATCTTAGCGTTGTTCCTGTTGATTTCTACCTCTTCGTTTCAGCTTCTCAGCGCTTCCGATGATGCGGTAATTCATTTCATTTTCTCTCTATTTTTTTTGCTTCATTTCTATTTTTATATTTTTGTATATTTTTGTGTGTGTATTGGATCTGTGTTTTTGTGAGGCTCTTATATAATTGAGGAATTGTTGTTGTATGTGGGTGTGTTGTTTAGATCTTGTACGAGTCATTTGACGAGCCTTTTGAAGATCGTTGGATCGTATCTCAGAAGGATGATTACAACGGTAACTAAATTCTTTCTTTTGAAACCTGTGTTATTTATTCGTTTCTAATTCTATAAATGCTGTTTGTTTACAAACTGTTTGTTAAAAGTTATGTGATGAATATGCTTTATTTTTACTTTTAACATCGTTATAGTATTGCTTCCTTGGTACGTATTTCTATGTTTTTAAACGAATTTCATACGTACTTCAACTCGGATTTTTATTCATTCAAACTGTGTCGATGCATGTCAGTCAATTTGTGAAAATCTCCCCTGCAGGTAGAAGTTGTATAGAAAATGCTTTACAGAAATCTACGGAAAAAACGCCTAAAACAAATGTTGGATACACGATTGGACGAAATTGAATAATGAGCTTTCTAATTCTGTAATTTTAGTTGAGCATCCTGATAAGTATAATAACAGTAGTAGATATAATAATGAATATTGGTTCTCCAAAGATTCAAATGTCACCAATAAATACTCCAGAACGGTCATTCGATGTCATTTTGTGAGGTCCAAACTGATGTATTTAATTATTTATCACTGGTGGACCATATACACTTGCATTTATGGAGGACCAAAATGGATGTTAACTCTAAAATAAAGAGATTGTGTTAAAAAATGTTGAGGATTTGGTGTCAATCTATTGTGAAAGAATGAATGCTACTCGATTCAATTATTAATTATTAACATTATACTTATGGTAATAAAGTTTGTACATATAATAAACAAATTTGTTATGCATGCAAGATTAGAGTTAAATTTTTTACTCTAGGGATCTAATTAATAAGGCCAACATTGATTCCTTCAGATGTGCGTCCATAGTGACTAGCAGTTGGATATCTCATATCCGAAAACTAGCAGTTGGATATCTCATATTCGAAAACTAGCAGTTGGCTCCCTGAATCCCCGAGGGCCCAAATAACTCAATTTTCTCTCCTAAACTATTTGGGTCAATGGATTAGTTTGGTCCAAAACTTGAGAAAATGGATGTAATCCAAAAAAAATTCAGAAGTGGTTGTTAATGGAGTTGAAGGCATCAAATTTTGAGGAGTAGTTATCAATTTATGTCTAATTGCTCCACATATAGTTTCCTCTAACCATATACGAACCAGAGACATTGACCCCAAAATCTAGTTCCCCCCCCCCCCCCCCAATTATGCCAAAGTTCTTTTGTTCCCTTGATAGTGGGGTGTATATCTGAAGCAATTGAGTGAAATAGTGAATTAGATATTGTTTTTTTTTTTTCTGGTACAATGACAACATAGAGTTATATACCTTGCGCTAACTCCCACTCTACTCATATGGCTTGATTGATAATCTGTTCTTCCAAAATTTTGTATGATATTTGACATGTCATTTGGGTTTTAGGTGTCTGGAAGCATGCAAAGAGTGAAGGGCATGATGATTATGGACTTCTCGTCAGCGAGAAGGCAAGGAAATATGCTATAGTGAAAGAACTTGATGAGCCTGTGACTCTTAAGGATGAATCAGTTGTTCTTCAGTTTGAGACTCGCCTTCAGAATGGCCTTGAATGTGGTGGTGCCTATCTTAAATATCTTCGACCACAAGAGGCTGGATGGAAACCTAAGGAATTTGACAACGAGTCTCCATATTCTATCATGTTTGGTCCTGACAAGTGTGGGGCCACAAACAAGGTGCACTTCATTTTCAAGCATAAGAATCCCAAGAGTGGGGAGTATGTTGAACACCATCTCAAGTATCCCCCATCTGTTCCATCTGACAAACTATCTCACGTGTACACTGCTATTTTGAAGCCTGACAATGAGTTGCAAATTTTGATTGATGGGGAAGAGAAGAAAAAGGCAAATTTCTTATCTTCTGAGGATTTTGAGCCTGCTCTTATCCCTCCCAAGACAATCCCAGATCCTGATGATAAGAAACCTGAAGACTGGGATGAAAGAGCAAAAATTCCAGACCCAACTGCAGTAAAGCCAGATGATTGGGATGAGGATGCACCTTTGGAAATTGTTGATGAAGAAGCTGAGAAACCTGAAGGATGGTTAGATGATGAGCCCGAGGAGATAGATGATCCAGAAGCAACAAAACCAGAAGATTGGGACGATGAGGAGGATGGTGAATGGGAAGCCCCAAAGATTGATAACCCAAAGTGTGAAGCAGCCCCTGGTTGTGGTGAGTGGAAGAGGCCAATGAAGAAGAATCCAGCTTATAAGGGAAAATGGCATGCCCCCCTTATTGATAACCCCGACTATAAGGGTATATGGAAGCCGCAGGATATTCCAAACCCTGACTACTTTGAACTTGAAAAACCTGATTTTGAGCCTATAGCTGCTGTTGGTATCGAGATTTGGACAATGCAAGATGGCATATTGTTTGACAATATTTTGATAGCTAAAGATGATAAGATTGCAGCATCTTATCGGGAGACTACATGGAAGCCCAAGTTTACCATTGAGAAAGAGAAACAGAAGGAAGAAGATTTGGACACTGGTTCAAGTGGTCTTGCTGGCTTCCAGGTAATGTCATCTAGCATTTCCCTCCCTTCTCTTACTTCCCTTCTCTCCCAGCTTTTAGCTCTCCCACTTTCTTCTTCTGCCTTATTTTTCTTATGCGTGATTTTACTTCTTGACCTTGCAGAAGAAGGTATTTGATCTCTTATACAAGATCGCAGATATTTCCTTCCTGAGTGCGTACAAGCTGAAAATACATGTAAGTAACAAATGTCTTCTATTTACCTGTTATGTTTTACTTATTATAACCTGAATTCTATGCTTCTCTGCAGGATCTCATTGAAAAGGGTGAGAAGCAACCAAATCTCACTATTGGAATTCTTGTAGCTGTTGTGGTTGTCTTCATGACAATTTTCTTCAGGATCATATTTGGTGGGAAGAAGAAGCCGGTGAGTAGTGAAATTCGTTTTCCCCCTCTAAACTTTAGCTCACTCTCATCTTTTGATATTTCTTTCCGGGATTCTTTGTTTAAGAATCTATGTTCATCCAAGGATCATGTCTATTCTTTTTGCAGGCAAGAGTGGAAAGAACAAACACAGAACCCACAGAAACTTCCACTAACCAAGGCGAAGAGAATGAAGAAAACAAAGAGAAGGAGGAAACATCTGCTGCTCCACGCCGTAGGACAAGGCGAGAGAATTGAAATGATTGAACTTGAAAGGGGCGGCCGATGAAGAACATCACCACAGATAAATTTTGAGCTTAGTTGGATTTTAGGTCAAATAGCACTTTGTTTCGTTTTTCTCCTTCACCTTCTTTTGAAATACGATATGCATAAGGAGTGGAAACCAGATATTCTGTCGTGCCGGTGCTGGACATTTCGGAGACTTGAGTACTTTAAGCTAATTGAGGTTGAACAATTATTTTTCTCTATTTTTTTAGTAATGGATTTTGTTTGCAGTGTAGCATTTAAATCAGTTCACATGGCAAACATTGCGATGGTTATTTATGTTTTATGTTGGTTTTGCTCGAGTATGGCAGACATGCATGGTGGGCTAGCTGTCCAACTTTGTTGATCTGTTTAACTCTTTAAAATTCAAGGAGCCAACTCGGCTCAATCCATCGATTATTGGATTAAAAAGATTAACTCACGTAAGAGTTTAAAAAAAAAAATTCACATAAAAAAAATACAGGAAAAAAATGAAAATATGCAGAAAAAATGACTATAAGCTTTAATTGGTTGAATTTATTATCCTTAACCATGATCACGTAACTCTTAAATTAATAAGAACTCTTTAAAATAATAATGTATACAATTTAGAAAGGAAAAAAAAAAAAAAAGTCAACCTGACCGTAACTTCTATAACTTGGGTGTTAAGTGAGTCAAATTTTGATATGGAATAAAAGTGAGGCTGTTTTTTTCAATCGAAGCTGGGTTGGATCGGATTGGGTTGAATCATTTGACACTTTTCTACATCTAATTTGTTATATTTTAAAATAAATTTTTAAAAATACATTATGTTCCAAGATGGCGGCGGTATGAGTATATTTACGATTAGGGGTATAATAACTTGAGGTGTGCAGAATTGTTTGTGATCTTGATGCCATAAGAGTGGCTTTATAGCTCTTGGACGAGGCATGGAGGGCGTGATTTGGTTGCTTCGGGTGTGTCTCATCACGTTTGCGAGATATGCGGATGCTCCCTCCTTTTTTCCGTTGCATCACTCGTTACAGATGCTTCCCATGTGTGCTCTTTTCTCTTATAAGGTTTCTCTTCACTCGCTTGGAGCTCTTTCAGGCTAGATGGAGGTCTTCATATCTCTGTTGGGTAAGTACCCAAGCTCCAATTCATGAGCTCAGGAACTGAGGTCTCAGGTCCAAACCTCGGGTCCAAGATCTCAGGGTTTTCTGAATCCTTGGGCTCTAAGACTAAAATGTCCTGGGTTTTATTAAGGGCACCCCCCAAATTACTAAGGGCACCCCATGAACAGTGTATTTACCAAAATACCCCCATCAAAGAGACATTTTTTAAGAATTGCTCACTCGCAAATATGATATTTGCGAGTACTTGTTTTACTCGCAAATATTATATTTGCGAGTGAGCAATTCTTAAAAAATAACTCACTCGCAAATATCATATTTGCGAGTGAAGAAGATATTTGCGAAAATGCTATATTTATTTGCGAGATTCCAAAAAAAAATTACCCACTCGCAAATATCTTATTTGCGAGTGAAGAAAATTTTTTCACTTACGTGTGAAGAAAATTTTTTCACACTCGCAAATACCTTATTTGCGAAATCATCCAATACTCGCAAATAAGGTATTTGCGAGTGAAGGAAATTTTTCTTCACTCGCAAATATGATATTTACGAGTACTTGTTTTACTTGCAAATATCATATTTGCGAGTGAGCAATTCTCAAAAAATAACTCATTCGCAAATATCATATTTGCGAGAGTGAAAATATTTTTTCTACTCGCAAATAACATATTTGCGAGTGAGCCAAATGACAAAAAAAAAATATTTAAGAGGGTATTTTGATAAATATATTTTTCATAGGGATGTCCCTAAAAATTTTGGAGGTACCCTTAACAAAATCTAGACGGTCGGGTCTTGATGTTATCGGGCCTCGTCCAATTTTGGAACGCATAGTGACATGATTCTAATCCATTAAATTTTTTTAAGCGAATTGGAACAGTTAATTTGCTCTGTTTCGTTTTAATCTGACCCGTGACTTGTCAAGATCGGTTTCACCTGTTTTGCTATCTCGAGCTTGGCGTGGGCTTATTTTCTACTTTCATGTTCCTTACTCTTTCTCGGAAAAAAATATGGTTAAAATAACATTTAACAAAAAAATTCAACAATTTAAAAAGAACGAGAATGAGAGAGCGCAAAGAATTCATTCATTATATTTTTTTTTTTTTTTTGCGCTCAGAATTCATTCACTACTGGTGGGTGATTAGTACGTTGAAATAATGTCAGGATCCTATCCTATGCATTTGATCCAGCTAATTTCGGCCAAAAATATCTAGAAAATAAGATAGATTTAGAATTTTAAAAGTAGAGGTGTAATCGGATCGATTTAGATCGGATTTGGAGTGTTTTAACATCCGAATGGATTAAATTTGATTGGTTCGGTTTGGACAGGATTTGATAAAAAAATAATCACGGATCCAAACCGAACCATCCGATTAAAATTAGATTGGTTAGGATCGGATCATCGGATTACCCATTATTAATTAATTTTAATTTTAATTTAAAAAATTACTAAAAAATAAAATAAAATTTATATTAACTTGAAAATTTTCAATTTTAATATTAACTTTTAATTATAACCTATTAATATAATATTAATATATATTATTTTTGTTAATAAAAGATTTTATTAAGATAAAATTAATAATAATATATTTTTTTAAAGCCTTCGGATCGGATCGGTTCCTATTTTTGGAATCTGTTACTTGAACCGATCTCCTTTAGATTTGAAATTTTAAATCCGATCTAAACCGTCAAAATCGGTTTGGATCGTTTTGGATCCATCAGATTCGCGGATGTGATCGGATCCGCTTACACCTCTATGAAAAGTGCTAGTTAACAAAGAAGACAAAGCCTAACCCTTTAAAAAGTTCTAGTTAAGGATAGTGTAAAGATTTTTTACTCTATCATATTAATAGTCATACATGTGAATATGTATGATTGGTTAACAATGTAATTTTGTATACTAATAATTACTAAAATTAAACTCTTGTTTACATGTAATTAAAACTCATAATGCTTATATAATTTATCAATTATAACATAATTTGTAAGTTAATATTTTTTACACATCTCAAAACAATAAATAGGAAGCTTAAGCCATGAATATAGGTGTGAATTAATTAGATTAAACTAGACTTTGTCTAAATATGCCTGAGCTTGTTTTGTAGAACATTGGCTAGAGTCCGACTTGTTATTTATTATAAGGGTTGTATTTCGTTGAGATTTTAAAAAAATTTAAAAGATTTTTTTGTGATAAAAAAGTTTTGTGATATTCAATCAATACTTATTATAACTCTGGAGCATCAAAACTTAACTTCAATCAGGAAAGATTAAAGATTTGTCCAAAAGTTACAGCTTACAAATTTGCAACTAACCTAGAGGAGCGACGATCCACTTTGAACACCTCAATCTACACCGACTAGCGGTCTATTTATTGAATTTTTCTCCATTTTTTCTCAAAGGGCTATGAGATGTACACATACTTAAGAGAACAATAGCATCATTATAAGACCATCTCGGATGTAAGAACCTATTTTGGGTTCTTAATTCACTTTATGTGGGTTGCACAATGTCACATCATATTTAAGAACTTACACCGATTTTTACTTCAATATAAGAATCCAACTTGGCTCTTAACTTACTTTTAGAGGACGTTTGGTAGGAGGATTTTTTTTTTTTGTCCTCCAGAATCATGATTCTAAGGAATGATGATTCCTGAGAAAGATGATTGCTGAGAATGTTAAATATATGTTTGATACGTCTTAAACATTCCTAAGAATTTTATTTGAGAATTTTTTATTTCATGTTTGATTAAGTTACAAGTTTTCTGAAAATATCAATATAATAATAAAAAATACCCTTATGTCATCCTCAACCGCAACATCTCCAAGTGGGACACCACCATCCCACCTTCATGAATTCTGATCCAGATATTGAACATTGTATTGTAAAAGTTATTAACCATTGCAACGTGTAGATATAGCTTTGATGGGTGGCTGCGTTTATTTGCAGATAAGAGAAGTGAATCGTTTCTTGCATATGGGTGGCTGCATTTTTTGCAGATAGGAGAGTTGGTGGGTGGCTACGTGTTTTTTTGCAGATAGAAGAGTAGAGAGGCAAGAGGGAGAAGAGTGAAATTAGGTTTTAGGCATATAATAATCTTTTTAAATAATTACAACTTTTCATGATCATGAGAAACTTCTCATCCCTTCCTATGAGAATGTTTTTGGGGAAAAATAGTAAAAAAAAAAAAAACATTTCTGATAATATTAGTTTCCCAAAAATGTGTTTTTTTAAAAAAAAAAAAACATATAAAACGTGGGAAACTAGGATTCCCAATTTACTGAGAAACTAAAAATAATTCCCCTATCAAATGTCTCATTGGTCCCGCCATGGGTTGTTATTTTCCTTCTTTTGTTTTATTGGTTCCGACACAAACAAATTTTAATGTTAAGAATCAAGTAAAGATCATCTCCATTTCTCAAAAGAAATGAATGGCTCCATTATTATAATTTTAGATGCATAAAGATATATATTTTTAAAGTAAGTGATATTTATTAAACTTTTATGTGTTTTATATACCCCAAAACTATAATAATGGATCTTTCCATTTTTTTTGAAAAATGAAGAGGATCTTTACTCTTAAGAACCCAATTCTTATAGAAGAATGGTTCTATAAGCTGGAAGCCACCTTAGCTTCCTCAGATGCTAAAAATTTAGGAACTGGTTCTTACATCTAAGAATTGATGTAAGCACCCAGCGTTGGAGATGCGATAAGTTGTTTGGTGTGGGATTCAAATGTTGGCAAATTCTTTTAATTAACACTGTTTTTTTATTTATTTACTCAAATAACACTGTTTTCAAATTAAGTACCAAAATATCATCCTTTTTATTTCCTTTGAAAAGTCCCCCCTCCATTCCTGACTTCTAAACTAGATTTGTTTTTTTATTTTTTATTTTACCCTGTTGGGAAGTCGGGTATAGCAACCACGACTTCTCAACGTGGGTTTTTAATTTTTTTTGTTTTTCAATTAATTTTAATTGTTTAAATTAATTTAATTTTATATTAATTTACTACTCCGATCTTCCCAAAATTTTTGATCAAATATATCAACAAATTTCAACTACTTTCATCCTATTTAATGACATTGTTCCTAAAATACCCTTCATTTAATACCAATTTTGTTTTCCAATAACTCAATGTGGGATTCATTTAATAAAAATTGAAGAAATCTATGAATGTTACTTTAGGTAATACACTTAATTTTTTAACATTAAATGAGATTAACTAACTTCCTTAATATGTGTGTTCTATTTAAGTTTTGCTTATAATAGAGACCGGAGGGAGTATTTTATTAATTAACTATATTAGTCTAATTAATGATGATAATTATTTTAATTAAATTAATTATGATAATTATATTAACATAATTAATTTTATTAATTAAGACTAATAAAAAACATTACTTATGAAATTAAAATAAAAATTATGGATTTAATTAATTAAAAAAGTACAATAATGACAAGTACACAAAAATTAATCTCCTACATGGTGTTCAGTCCCACATCGTGGAGGTCGTCAGTTACGGGGTGGATGTCCCACATCCTAAATGCTGTAGCGGATGAGGAACAACCACATCGACGACCTCCAAATGATGTCCAGTCCAATAATCTCTTACATGGTGTCCAGTCCCACATCATGGAGGTCATCGGTTACGGCGTGGACTGGACACCATTTAGGACATTATTAGACTGGGCATCATTTGGAGGTCGTCGATCTGGTTGTTCTTCATCCTCTACAGCATTTAGGATGTGGGATTGGATGGTGTCCAGTCCCACGCCGTAACCGACAACCTCCACGATGTGGGACTGGACACCATTTAGGAGATTAATTTTTGTGTACTTGTCATTATTGTACTTTTTTAATTAATTAAATCTATAATTTTTATTTTAATTTCGTAAGTAATTTTTTTTATTAGTCTTAATTAATAAAATTAATTACGTTAATATAATTATCATAATTAATTTAATTAAAATAATTATCATCATTAATTAGACTAATATAATTAATTAATAAAATACTTCCTTCTGTCTCTATTATAAGCAAAACTTAAATGGAACACACATATTAAGGAAGTTGATTAATCTTATTTAATGTTGTTAAAAAATTAAGTGTATTACCTAAAGTAACATTCATAGAATTCTTCAATTTTTATTAAATGCATCCCACATTGAGTTATTGGAAAACAAAATTGGTATTAAATGAAGGGTATTTTAGGAACAATGTCATTAAATAGGATGAAAGTAGTTGAAATTTGCTGATATATTTGATCAAAAATTTTGGGAAGATCGGAGTAGTAAATTAATATAATAAATTAAATTAATTTAAACAATTAAAATTAAATGAAAAACTAAAAAAAAATTAAAAACCCACGTTGAGAAGTTGTGCTTGCTATACCTGACTTCCCAACAGGGTAAAATAAAAAAAAAAACAAATTTAGTTTAGAAGTCGGAAATGGAGGGGGACTTTTCAAAGGGAATAAAAAGGGGTGGTATTTTGATACTTAATTTGAAAACAATGTTATTTGGATAAATAAATAAAAAAAGTGTTAATTAAAAGAATTTGCCTTCAACTGTTAGCACAAGTAGTTTATCTTTTTTCTGCTGCCACAATAATAACTATCAGATAATTTCTAAAATAGAAAGGGTCAACACTGATTAAACAATTAAAAAAACAGATTTTTATTGAAAAATTAAATATATTACTTAATCAAATATTAAATATATTAATTCCAACAAAAACCTTTGTTTCTTGATTCTTTAATCACTATCCTTGATTAGCATTCTCGTAATAGAAAATAAGCAATTATTCTTCACTCCTTGGGCATGGAGTGAACCAAGAAAAGGTTCTATTTGGACCTTCAAGCGCGGGTGAGTATGCGTGCTTGAGCACCCCAAATGAAGCGCTCATGGCAATGTTCAAAAATTTCTAAAATGACGCATCTGTTCTTAAACAAGATGAAAAGGCATGAAAGGAACTTTGTATTAAGAGTTGTAGCTCCCATGAAAAGTTCTTTCAACCATCTCAAATACTCTTCTAATGTACAGTTAGTTAATTAAAAAAAATTCCATTTTGTAAAACACTTCTTATTTCATGTTTTTATATTAGTGCAAAGCAAACCAAATATTCTTCATTGTATCATAATTATTTTTACTATTATCTATTTGCATATAGTAAAAAGATTGATGAGAGCAAATTAAACCTAAAAAGAATGTTAAAACATGCTCTGAAGATTTGTGCATAAATTTTGGGTTTTTACAAGTATAGAAGAAGATTCTCCAACAATCACCAATAACGAAATTCACGTAAAGACAAAACCAAGCGCTGAAAGGGAAAATGAAAGGCATTTTCTTAAAATGATCTAATTTTAATTCACTATTAATGAAAGACTATTTGACATTATTATCCAATCATGTTTGCTACATCAGCTAAAGAATTTGACTATGATAAACAACTGGCTAATAGGCTGTTCCAAAAAAAAAAAAAAAAAAAACTAGCTAGTAGGCTAAACTCTTCTAATGACATACATAGCAAGACATGACTGGTTGATTCTGTGAAAAAAATAGACTAACGATGAATTAAAATTAAACTCTTCTTAAAAGGACACCAAATAAAAATGTATTTTTCTACTATGATAAAACAATGTCCCTGATGTCCCCATGAAAAAAGAAAAAGGAACCATGCCTTACGCACCATTCATTATTACATCTGTAGAAAAAATAGTCCCCTCAACCTACCAAAAAAAATTTGAAACAAAACAAAACCAAGGATTACGCACAACATTTTCTTTTCCTCTCTAACTCGAAGTAAATGTTCAGGCCTACAATTTCGCTTCATTTTTTTCTCTGAAAATGTCTATCTAATAATTTATCCCGTCACAGAATTACACTCACTTCCGGCCACCAGCCTTTCTTGCAGGAGGAGCAGTGTCCTCATCATCTGACTGGATATCTCCATATTGCCACATTCCACGCCTACCGGTCCTTGCTTCTCCCTGGAATGTCTCCAAATTATCAAGGGCCATCTGTCTTTCTTTTCTGTCCCGCCTATTTCTTTTTTCTAGCCTAGCAAGTCCTTCCTGGAAGTTCCACAAAGAAAGCAAAATGTTCAGAGAAGTGTGTTTTGTGGACATTCCTGTATGCAGGTAATCAAAGTGCCTTTGAAAGAAATTCAAGCAAAAGAGAAAGCAGCAATAAAAACCTGCAGCATGGCAGCATTAACGCTGATCTCAGAATCCACAGCAACAAGAGTTACGGCAAGAACTATCCCAGTTCCCTGCCCTTTCACTTTACCTCCTGAAGTATCTTTCTCCTCAACCTTGGCCCTAAACTCTTTTCCACCGTTTAAAGTGAGTTCGCTCAAATATTCAGCTGCTTCTGGGCCAAAATCCTCTTCCAAGTTTGGAACCTTCATATATGCAAGGCTGCACAATTGAGCAAGACCAGGAGCAGCAGACACAGATGGATCAACAGGCCGTAACTGACTGTAAGTTACTACTTCTTGATTTCCATAATCAATGTAGAATACTTCAAATTTGTCATTAGGAGATTCTACTGGTCCTCGAGGTCCATTGACTATCTACACAGTTCCATACACCATTTCATAAAGAAGATAAACATTAGAGTGAAAACAGACAAGGTGATAAAAGTGATGCACTAACTATTTCACATCTCATCAATTTTATTCATAATTATAGGAAATTGCGAACAATGGTCACCATCGACCTGTCCACAAAGTGTTGGCCATATGATGAAATATCTGACTAAATAAATTCAGGCCTCATATTCTAGCAGAAAAGGAAATTGTCAAAAGACTGCATTCAAAAATCAGATATTGTTTAATGAGATGAAACCAATCAACAGTTCTGGGTTTCAGACTCTACCAGCTGGCTTTACATGCAAAATATCTTATAAACAGGATGATATGATAAATACAACATGCTAATGGCAAATCAATACAAATGCTCATCAAGAAACCTATATAATAAATCAATAAAAAGTAGCAGGAAGAAAGAGGCTAGAGGATTTAACAAAAGAAAAGATGCTTTACAGAAGAAAGAGGTTACCATGACTTGATCATTAACTGAAATTTTCTCATCAAACCCTTTTTAATGGCCACATTTTTTGGCCATGCTAAATAAAAATAAGAACTTACCATGGCCCGGTACCACGAATTATCTGCAAGAAAATGACAAAGGACTGTGTCACCCTTCTTAGGATTGAAAGCACCAAGCAGAGGAGCTTCTTGAAGGTTCAAAAAAGCAAGCTGTTGCTGAATAGATGTTATCTTTTGATCCCCCACAGGCTGGACATAGAATTTACCACCACCCAGGACTTCTGTAACTATTACCTAAGAATGTATAACAATGGAACAAATCATTCAGCATTTTTCAAACACAAAAGCAAAGTTCATTTATGCAACAGTATCCTAAGCACCTTAAGCACTTCTTGCTGTTTGTTTTCAACAGTTACACTACTAGATACTTCTTCCCCTTCAACATAATTCTCCCAGATCTGCAATACAAATCACATTAGAAAAACAAACGGGAAAAAGAACAGTGGTAATGTCAAGCATGGTTAGGGACCTCCGTACTTTCAACTTTTGCCTCTTGGCAGACTGTTCAGCTTGCTCCAGAAGATGAAAATCAGGAATTCTGTCACTACCAAAGGAGGTTTGAAGTTTTGCAAGACCAGCTTCAAGAAGTGTAACTGCCACGTTGGTTTTTGACTCCCACAAGGATCCCAAGAAAGTTCCAGTTCTATCAACAGTTTCCACCTCAATCTGAAAACATTAAAAAAAATACATATATTTATTTAAAAAAATAACAACATGGAGCAATGGAGGAATCTTAAGTTCACAGAATAACCCCATATTACCTCGACATCTCTCTGCATTATCTTTCGCCTCATTAGTGCAATTGCTTCATCAGAATATGGTTCATTACGACCGGGACATCTGACACCAGAGAATGAGAAAGCAATGCTGCAAGTTTCTTTTGGAATTAACAATTTAAAACGATGGCCACTGAGGACGTATTCCACAACAGCAGGGATTTTTCTACTTCTGTGCAGGAAAGGCAAGAAATCTTTTGCTTTCTTTCCCGACGCCTAAAATGAATCAAAAGGAAAAAAGTTAAAATTTCAACAATATTTTATAAGCTCCAGAGTAAAAGCAAAGTTTATTATCATTTTTCCTCAACTGTGGTCAAGTCAGTTATATGCATGACTGGAGAATCCTTGGCAGAATGGATTCCTTTCCTTCCAGAACTGGCACGTGATTCAGCAGCAAGAAGAGCATCATAGTAGTTTGATCTCTCTTCAAAGTCACGATGTCTAATGACAGTTCCAAAGCCACGGCCAACGACCAACTCAGCGACATTCACCCCAGCTTGCTGACTTCCAGCAGGTGGAACAGATGAAGGGGCATCATCACCCACAGCTTTAACATTGGACAAAAGGAAAACTGATCCAAAATCCATCACTCTAGCTTCAGTAGCTCCGGATGGAACAGCAGATCCATCTGCAGGACCAACCTTTCTAGAATACTCCATTTGAACATTCACCTGAAAACAGGTGCAATCAATTATAACTTTATTCACCAATGATATCAAAATAAGGCATCATATAACATTTTCATACTTGACGACCAATGAGGCGTGTTCTCAAGAACTCCTTCGCTTCACGAGCATACGGAGCTGGTTTTTCATCTTTACGAGGATTGCCCATTTTTGGACACCTAATACTTGAAAGGTTGACTCGCCGCTCCGCTAGTGGACTGCCATATGGAATGGAATCATCGGCAACAATAATGCAATCTCCACTTACAACCTCAACCACCTAGAAAAGGTCAATTCAAAATATTATACACTTATATGACTGATGAGTGACTATTTGGCATAAACCAATAATTGGAGAAAATTTTACCTTTCCTGTAAAATTCTGATCATGAATAGCCTTTGAATTTGTAGGTGGTGGCACATACTTTGTCCAAATCCTTAACCTGCTTTTCTTGGCCTCAAGCTCTGCAGTCTTCAGCTTGCGCTTTGCCTCTTCTTCCATCATATTTGCACTCCATTCAACATATTTGGCAAAACCCTGATGATGGAAGAAATCAAAATGGGAGATATTTTCAGGATATTTTAACTGGATATCTTATCAAATGAAAAGACAAGAAACATTCAAATCTCCCTCCAGAAAACTATAATGAGAAAAGTAGCAAATCATTTCCACCAAAAAAATAGGCTTTATTGCACTTTTCGTCCCTCAACTTTTTCAATTGTGTGATTTTGATTCCTCAAAAACTTTAATTGCACTTTTCATCCCTCAACTTTTTAAAATTGTGCAATGAAAACCTTTATTTTGGTCCCTAGAAGAACTAATTTTGCACAATTTCACAAAGTTGAGGGATGAAAAGTGCAATTAAATTTTTTGAAGGACCAAAATCGCACAATTGAAAAAGTTGAGGAACGAAAAGTGCAAATTAAAATTTTTGAGAGACCAAAATCACACAATTAAAAAAGTTGGTGGACTAAAAGTGCAATTAAACCAAAAAAATAGTATTGCTGTTTTCTTTTGACAGGCTACTTGTTACTATGAAACCACAAAGCCAACATGAATAGCAAGCATGATGCTTCCTTTCTAAATCCATCTAGTTGGTAGATAGTTTATAAAATACTCTTTTGAAACTTTAGTACATAATGTATCGTGTGTGTGTGTGTGTTTGAATTGCTGACATGCCCCAATTATGGACCCTCCTCCAATTAAGCACAATTCAAGTAGCTACAAGCTTGTTGCTGCCTTATATAAACCAACGTAGACATGCTAAAGTAGAAAATCATTGCAGGAAATATTCCAGGCTCAACAAGAATCGGGTTAAACAAAATAAATCGCAGTAATATCACTGCACAGGTGAGGCACATACATTTTCCACAAGCTCCAATGCCAGGTCTTTTGCTGATTCGCCATCAGGATAATACACTGACCCAATCAAATTGCTGAACTTATCAACACCTTCCAGGACAATCCGAATCTACATGCCCACTTGGAATTTAGAAAACATGCAGAAATGCAACAAGCAATATAAATTACAGAAGCAGATTACCCACATCTCGATTCAACACTCTCATCTCGGTGAAAAATTTAGCTTCAGGTGCAAAAGGATCAGCAGCAGTTTCAGTATATTTTGAAACTGCAAGTCTTTGGGCAGATGTAAGCGGGGCTCGAGGTTCCCCCGAAACATCTCCATTAGTCTCATCAGCTGCCACCTCTTGTTCAACAACACTTTCAGATGCAGCTCTTCTTCCCATTTGTGGAGCCTAATTTAAAGGGAAAACAATTATTGACATGCTTAAAAAATGGTAGCAATAGCAACAGAATTTATGCTAGATACCTGAATTCCAGCAATGAAAACTTGGACAAACTGAAACTCTGGGAGCAAATAGACGCGCACGGTACTGCCATCACGAACCTGCTCAACAAATCCTTCCATGGGCTTGCCCTTGTTTGCAGCTAACAAACCCATAGCATCCAAGTTGCTAGGGTCACCAATGGCAGATGGAGGTAGATTTCTGATCGATGCCTCGGAAGCACCAGGATCCTGCAATTAGCCACAAAATCATAATAAGAACTACACTTCTCCATTTTCAATCACATTCTAGCATCCTCCCAAAGGAGAGCCTAAATGGAATAGATGGGGCTTTTGCCATGTGACATGGTGGTCACGGGTTCGAATCGTGAAATCAATTTCTTAAAAATGCAAGACAAGAATGCCTACTACAGACCAGCATAGTAGGTCCAAACCCTTCCCTGGACCCCTGCATAGCTAGAGCCTTATAGCACCAGATTCCCTTTTTATTCTAGCATCACCCCCATCTAGTAATTTTAAATGGAAATGGATGAAGCTATTTATAAAATATATTGGATGACAGAACATAACCTCATTTAGTAATTAAACCTTATTTTGAAAGGAAACAAGAAAATACTCATTTCGACAATATGCAAGTTAATATTACATATTTAAATACGACATGTAATTTGATCAACTTTGGGATAACGACAACATGTAACGCTCTATGTTAGGAAAGATACCTAATGCATTCCACTTTGGGATAACGACAGTAGGTAATGCTCTATGTTAGGAAAGATACCTAGCATTCCACTTTGGGATAATGATAGTAGGTAATGCTCTATAGTAGGATAACGACAGTAGGTAACGCTTTACAGTAGGATAACGACAGTAGGTAACGCATTCCACATTGGTTTCAACTTGCAAGTAAACCAAGTTGCCAAGTAATCAAGGGGGTTACATCTAATTTTTGAAGTTCCGCGACTAAAGCAAATCTTGTTCACCAATTAAATTTTTTTTTTTAAATTGCCTTTTATGCTAGTTAACTGTCTAACGGTCCGACATTTAAAAGGCATAAACCCCAAAACAAACCTTGCTCCAACGACCAAGGCCATCTTGTTTAGCTTGTTCTTCCAATCGTAACAATTCCGCTAGGTAAGGACTCGCTTCTCCTTTCTGTTGCCCCTGCTCTTTGATCTGCACGAACAAAACCGCAACAATGCAATTCACCAATGGAAAAATAATTCAAGCACAACACATCTACACATAAAACACACGGTATCCAACCTTTGCCCATCCTCCAGAAACAACCAGCATTGCAACATTTTTGTCCCCAATAAAAACCGTGCCAAAGTCACGATTTATCGATGGCACATTGTAATCAACCCTGAAGGTCACCTCCTGTTCCAACAATAATATATCAGGTCAGATTCTCAAAATGCTTTATTTATCATAAGAAAATAACACCAAACTTCAATTTGCACCCACCTTGCCTATGCATAGCTTCCTCAGAAACTCTCTACTTTCCCACGCAAATGGCTCGTCCAAACCCCCTCTACGTGCCTATCAAAATTGTTAAACAGAGAGAAACCTTGACAACCAAATTGGAATACACAAAAATCATCACAGCAAAACATAAAACACGTTTTAAAATTCTCAACACTCCATGCCACAAAATTACCAGTCTAGGAGCCATTAAAGATGATAAAGTGATGGTCTTTTCAGGCAGAGGACCAGGCTTGGTGCTAGCCATGGCAACAATGACCATACAATCCCCAGAGGGAACAGCTTTCACCCTTCCTCTGTACCATCCCGTCGCTGTTGATGCCATTTTCAACAGCTAAATTACGATCTGCCATCCACAAAATAAAAAATAAAAAAAGATTCAGCAAAAACGGAATTAAAAAACAAATGAGAATTTCAATTTTCAGTCATGCATTTATAGATGCTTCAACGAAGGCTCAGATCCACAACAACAGAATCAGAAACCGTCACGTATCGCGGCATGCATGAAGTAACTCCGATCGATATCACAAAAATGGAAGAAGATGATTGAAACGAAACGCATGCAAAATGCGTGGATGGAATGAATACCGAAACGGAGATCTAAAATAATAATTAAGGATTGATAATAGAAGAGAAGAGAAGAAACTATCATATTCATAAAAGCGTTACCTTTGGAGAACAACTGAGATGGATGGAGATTGGTTTTTCGCTTCTCGGTTTCAAACTGCGATCCAAGAGATATTCAGAGAGATGGTTATGTTATAGAGAAGGAGAGAGAGGGAGGAGAGAGCTCAATTCTCAACAGTGTGTGAGTTTTTGAGTGTAAACAAAATAAATATATGCATCCTCTCTCTTTCGATTTAGTTTTAGCCTAGGTGAAGAGATAATAACGTACTTAAATTATAAAAAAAAATAAAAAATAAGATAGCAATCTTTATTCCTAACATCTTATCTTCCTAGCTGACAAGCAACTGCCTGCTCTTGACGTATTTTCTGGTGTGTTTTTTTTTTGGTCTGATACCCTTATATATCCGTAAATAAAATTACTAATCACATATTTTTTAACATTCTCGTTCTAACACACACTTTTTTATTGATTAAAATTCATGTGGATCCTACAGATTTCAAGTGGGGACCACATGAATTAGTGGGACCCATTTGAATTTTAATCAATAAAAAAAAGTATTAGAGAGTGTGTTGCTAGCACTCCTCTATCCATAAATCACGTTAGATTCCAACTAATCTGATTTGAGTCTGGAAGACTCATTTAAGGAGATAAAACTCTCTCAACATCTATTTTTTCATTCACAAGACTCGAATCCGAGATGTTACTTAAGAGAAATCAAGCTTGTCATTTGAGCCAGCAAGTATGGATTGGATTGTTTTTAGAGTTTAGGAAACCAAACTAATTGTCACTTCAACCAACAACTTGGTTAAGTTTTTATTACTAACCATCATTTATATTCACCTTTTCTCTTTTTCTATTGAGTGTGTATTTGGATCAACTGAGAAAATTCAATTATTTTAATAGTCGATTATATGGATAATCGATTATTGTTACAATCGATTATAATAAAATCAGTTTTATATTTGGATGTGTTTGCTGAAAAGCGATTATAAGATAATCTATTTTGATTGGATTGTGTAAAAAAAATCACTTACATATGAAAAATTAATAAAAAAATACAAAATTATTTGTATAATTTAATAATATTTTTTAATAATTAATTTTGTAAGGATGAAAGAAAAAAAATATTATTAATTTTAAAATAATCTAATAATTTTTTAAATAAGTTCAAATTTTTAACTTCTATTAAAATAATTTTTTTCCATAAAAATAATTGTTTTCAAATTTATTCAATTTAGGCAAAGATATCAACTTCTATCGAGATAGAGTTTTTACCATAATCCCACTTGAATGTATCCATGACGGACACTGACACTATTCACAAATTAATGCCAAAGGTACAGTACTAAGTACTAACTTATCATAAATAGTGCCATTAATTGATACAAAAAGGTCGTTAAGATGAACAATGAGGTATGATCAAAGGGGGATGCGGTGGCTGACCAAGTCATGTGGTGGTTATTGGTGCTCCATATGTATTTATATATAATCAAAAAAATATTTTAATTTTTTGAATTTAAATATAAATAAAAATTAATTAAATCAACTATATTTAGAGTCTGTTTGACAAGCCACTATTATGAGCTTATAGCGGATAGCTTATAGCGGATGAGAAAGTAGTCCCATTTGGTAAGCGCCTCTGTCACGAGCTTATAACGTTTTTTCACGAGCTTATAGCGTTTTTTCCAGACGCTACTTGAAGTAGCGTTTGAGCTTATAGCTTATAGCGTTTCATTTTTCTTTCCACTTTTATCCTTATTATCTTCATTAAATTCTACATTTATCTTCTTCTCTCTCTTTTATGTAAAATCATTAATGAAGATGTCCTTTTATGTCATTTTATATTTTTCCGCTAGTTTTATCAAACGCTTCCACAGAAAATAAGCTAGTTTATCCACTATCCGCTATCAGCTAGCTTATCCGCTAACAGCTAATTTTACCAAACAGGCTCTTAATGTCAGTGTTTTAAAAATATCGTTTGGTTAAATATTTTTTTATTTTTTCAATAGCATTATACATTCTCAAAACATAATTTTCAAGAACATTATACACTTTCAAGAAATGGTAATTTAGTAACTATAACTTAATTTTTACACAAATCAAGATAATTAAACTAATATAACTAACTTTCTTAATACGTGTGAAGTTAATTTTTTGTTTATATATAAGTCCAAAGGGGTACAATATTACATAAAAAAATTATGACACTCCTTCCTTAAATTTATTAATAAATACCTAATTTATTTAAAATTTAGTATTCATCATTATTAAAATAATATTATGGACTCAACGGTAGGACTTATTAAATTCATTTTTTATAAAAAAAATTATTAAGCCTAGTAAGGGTCATTACTCACTTCTAGGGTTATGCTTTATTTACCCTCACCGCGAAAACAACTTTTTATTAATTTTGGCACTAGATTTGCTTTGTTAATTTTGGCACTAGCTTTTAGAACCCCTCCTTCATTCGTCTCTCTCACACTCTCACAAACGATGATTTTTTCACATAGATTTGATACTTTTGTATGAGTTTTTCATATAGATCTGGATCTTTTTGTGTTTTTTCCCTTATTCTTCGTAGTCTTGGTGTGGCTCTGCTTGGTTTCCCGTCTTGATGCAGTGCTGTTTGATTTTCGTCTTGGTGCGGTATTCGTTTGCTCCAGATTGACAGATCTGCTTCGATCCATCACAGATTTGATTAAGACTTGAGTCTCAATGCTACAGATCCGGAAGCATGGATATTCCGGTGACTTTGATGGTGTCACTTTTATAGGCAATTTGACTTTGCTGTATTATGTTTTTAACCTGGATGCTGTGAGTTTGTTCGCAGTTTCATCCTTTTCGATTTGTAGCAATTTTGGATCCCGATGCATTCATTCAATTTCCTTGACAAAAAAAAAAAACTTTTTATTGTTATTTCATGTCATATATATTGGTCTTATCCCTGTTATCAAATTTCTAGCTCCGCCATGTTGACGGTTTTAAATTCTTTTCTGTATATTGGCATTTTTATATCTTTCATTTCTTTGTTAAAAACACAAAAAACATCTATTCCCTTCCATGACTTTCTTCATCTACTACTTGTTTTACTCTTAAAAAACACAAAAAAGAAATAAAGTATTATATATATCGCAAACCCAATGGGTAAGGTAAAAATAAAATGGCTACAACCTGTGGTTAGAACAAAATTCTATAGTCCTAAAAAATGGTATCTTGATATCTCCTATCAATTAAAGGCTGAGGATATAAATAAGTGTTAGTGAGCTATGATTTTATTAAATTAAGTGACAAATTATTATTGATGGAAATAAAAAATGTGACAGAAGATTTTCATTTCGTTACGAGATTGCAATTTGGCAAGTCTACATTGAAATGGGCGGTGCATTATATAACTTAAGGCTTAGGTAGTGGGAGCTCTTGTTGCAATTTTTTCAGTGCGGCTTCGAGTGATTTTTGGCAGGAAATCATGAGATACGGCTTGGTTTAATAATTTCATACATTGCCCCCCCCCCCCTCCCACTCCCCCAACCAAACTCAAAATTTTATCATTTTAAGCATTTTTTTCAACTTGGTCTTTGCTTGTATTCTTCATCAACCAATTTTACTTTGAAGCAACAAACTTCACCGTTAGTCTTGTATTTTGTTTTAAAAATCCAGTTCACTGTAATTAGCTTTTTATCCATAGGTAAATTTGTAAGCACTCATGTGTCATTTTTTTTCCATTGAATGAACTTCTCCATCCATAACTTTTTCTAATGTAAGTCATTTGATCCCTCTTCAAAATTAACTGACTCGCAATATAGAAATATACAAATAAAGCAAAAATGATAGTCTCTTCATGAGATGAATCATTATTATTACTCACGACATAATCCTCCAATCTAGCTAGTTTGTGATATGCTAGATGATTCTGTCTGAGGTATTGAATCTACATTTCCATCTTCTTCTTCGTAACTTTTGAAGATCACCATATGTTACAGCACGACTATTAGTCACCTTTGTTTCTGTATGCCTTTGCATTCATACTAAGAAAATGAAAATACATTTCTCACCATTATCATCCAATTTTATCCTGAGCTGCCACATGGGTATATGCAATACATCCAAAAAGTGTGATGTGCGGAATTAAGGGTCTCCTTCCACTCTAGGCTTCTTTTTTGAAAATATGATAACACTCTTGTTGTTCACAAACACTCTAAAAATAGGGACTTATAGTACGTTTGTTTAAGATTATTTGATGATAAAAATTATTTTTAAGTTAAAAATCATTTTTAGTGGTCTTAATTGTGTTTGTTTAAGATTTTTTAGGAAATCATTTTTAAAAAAAAATCATTTTATGGTTAAAATGAGAAGCTATTCCATTTAGCTTCTCACTAAAATCTGATTTTATAGAGAAGAGAGAAAATATGTTTATTACAGATTATGAAAAAATGATTTTCATATATCTGCAACAAACAGCACTTAAAAAGCTTAGATAATGGATACCAATTTGATATCACAAATGCATAACTCATCTCGGGAATGTTTTTCACGCACAGCTTGAAGTCACACAACAAAGGTGGAAGAGAATGCTACAACACAGACTTCATTTACTATATAATCTTTGATCCAAAATTCCGTAGTACAACAAACCCACAGGTAAGGTAAAATGACTACAACGTGTAAAGAGATTGCAATTTGATAAGTCTACATTGAAATAGGTGGAGCAGGATATAACTCAAACGCTTAGGCAGTGGGAGCTTCGACAGTAAATCATGAGATACAACTTGGTTTAATTTCCAACAGGGTAACCATCCTCAGAGTAAGGGAATGGATCTGTCCAAGGTAACAACGGATGATGGTTGAAGATGGTGGGTGGGTTCTAAACTTTTTTTCTAAGATTTTTAACGAAAAAAATTATAATTATTTGAAATAGTCTCAGGCTCAGCCATTAAATGGTGTTCCAAAAATATTCGGGGAAGAATATATACCATCAGAGGTGGGTTGTAAAGTGGGTTAGTTCTAATCCTTCCTTTTTAGTATTTTTATTAAAAATTAAATGTAAATGAAGTAATTTCCACCATTAAAATTGTTAAGAATTCAGGCATCCAAATGATCCCCTCAAAAACCGGCTTATGAGGGGATGGTCTACCTAGCTATATAAGCAACGGCCAGGCTCGTTAACCACCCGATGTGAGACTCGCAACACGCCCCCTCGAGCCTGGGTTCGTCACCACAAGCGAGGGCTAGCGGCACTATCCACACCACCGGGCAGAACGTGGCTCTGATACCATGTTAAGAATTCAGGCATCCGAAAGGTCCCCTTAAAAACCGGCTTATGAGGAGGTGGTCTACCCAGCTATATAAGCAACGGCCAGGCTCGTTAACCACCCGATGTGGGACTCGCAACACGCCCCCTCGAGCCTGGGTTCGTCACCACAAGCGAGGGCTAGCGGCACTATCCACACCACCGGGCAGAACGTGGCTCTGATACCATGTTAAGAATTCAGGATTTGATCCTGAATTCTTAACATGGTATCAGAGCCACGTTCTGCCCGGTGGTGTGGATAGTGCCGCTAGCCCTCGCTTGTGGTGACGAACCCAGGCTCGAGGGGGCGTGTTGCGAGTCTCACATCGGGTGGTTAACGAGCCTGGCCGTTGCTTATATAGCTAGGTAGACCATCCCCTCATAAGCCGGTTTTTGAGGGGACCTTTCGGATGCCTGAATTCTTAACAAAAATATTGAAAGGTAAAGATGGAATTATGATTCACGTTCGAGAAGTCAAATCCAAAAATTTAAAAGTAATGCGTAAATTATTGATAGTAGAGGGATCATATCCCTTCATGGGACATTCACCGATTCACTTCCTAGGAGTATTCAAGCTTTGATTTGGTGAAGCTTCAATTGAAAATCCAATCACAATAACCAACTGTGTTGCCCTTTATCAATTGTTCCGTTTAGTTCCTATTGGAGATCGGTTTTTCAGTTTTTAACCACATTTTCTTTTCCCCAAATCTACCACTTTCTTTTTTATTTTTTTGGTGAAACACAAATCTACCACATTCTATAACAAGTTCATCCATGCATCAAATAATTTAAAGCAAAAATTATCATAGAAGTAAATTCAAAATCTATATTTTAATGATAAAGATAATGGAGTTTAACCACGGGTCAAACAACTCAGACATAGCCGTAAACGTCATTTTGATAGTCATCTACTAATTATAATGTAGGCATAATGAAGTTTTTGATCCCTAAAAATATAGGGCTTTTTGATTTTAGTCCCTATTTTTTGTTTACTTTGCTTTTGGTTTCTGTAACTTTTAAAATTTTATTTTTAGTCCCTGCCGTCAACTCCAAACGTTAACTGCTGACGTCGCAGACGGAAGTCCACGTCAGCACTGACACGTGACAAAATAATTATTTTTTTATTCCATCTGTCTGACATGACAGGGACCAAAAATAAAAATTTAAAAGTTACAGACACCAAAAGCAAAACAAACAAAAGATAGGGACTAAAACCAAAAGGCCCTATATTTTCAGGGATCAAAAACTTCATTAAGTCTTTAATAAAAATGATTTCCTACGATTTATGAATTAATTTGATTTTTTGACGGATGAAGAAGAATTGTAATCTTTTTAGGAGGCTGATTTTGAAGCAAATAATCCTTCGAATGTAGATGACGAGGATGTCACTTTGGTACTTAGAGCACATGTTGGTAGTGTCATGGTTAGTATGTCTATTTGTTGCAGTGGTTTTTGTTATGCTTGACAATTGAAAATACTAAATAAGCAAAACTTAACTACAGTTCTCAAGCACATTATCAAAATTTGAGACCTTTTTTCTTTCATTGGTTAGCTTCAACTGAAACTTCTATCTCTTTTCTATAGCTCTTCAACATGTGCTCAATGTAACAAAGTGACGTCCTCCTCATCTACACTTTATGGATTATTTGCTTCAAAATCAGCTCACTCAAAAAAATTACAATTCTTCTTCATCTGTCAGAAAACCAAATTAATTCATAAATTACAACAAATCATATTTATTAAAGGCTTATTGAAGTTTTTGGTTCTTGAAAATATAGGGATTTTGATTTTAGTCCCTATCTTTTGTTTATTTTGTTTTTGATGTCTGTAACTTTTAAATTTTTGTTTTTGGTCCCTGGATGTCAGACAGATGGAATAAAAAAATAATTATTTTGTCACGTGTCAGTGCTGACGTGGACTTCCGTCTGTCACGTCGGCCGTTAACGTTTGGAGTTGACGTCGGGAACCAAAAACAAAATTTTAAAAGTTATAGACACCCAAAGCAAAGCAAATAAAAGATAGGGACTAAAACCAAAAAATCCTGTATTTTGAGGGACCAAAAACTTCTTTAAGCCTATAATGTAACTAAAATTCAAAAAGATTCGAATCGTATAGCTCACAAAATGGTAACGAGATTCAACTATGAAGTCTTTGAATTGAGTGCAATGGTAACGATAAGGAATAGACTAAACTTTCTTATTTGAACCTTTTTTCTTTGTTTCTTTTTGGTTGATCATTATTATAAATTAATGTTGGCTGTTGCAACTTGCAAGCGGTAGACAAGATTGTGAAGCCCTCCAGCATAAAGATGATGAGGCTAATCAGATACTAGCAAGAGTGAAAGAAATTCTCCAAAAATCCAATAGACCGAACATTACTTTTCGCCATTTGAAGGTTGAAAGTTCCTGCCCTTTCGGATTACAAATTATCCATTTTCCTCTTTAACCCCAACGGCATTTCCCACCACTTCGTGGATATTCCACCATAATTAAAATCACAAAGCAAGTGCAAAAACACCATCATTAAGAGAATATAAGCAGATGGTTTGATCATTTGCAAAAATAGCATATTTCACAACTCAGTGGCCTATGCACCCTTTTTTAAGTCTGTGAAAATGATTATACATTTATATGCATATACTACAAATTACCAATACCCCTAGCTGTAATTGGTAGCAGAGGTGCAGGAAGTTAGAACCAGTTGCTCAAGGACCAAAAACCCTGGCAGGGTAAAAAACAGTAGGTGGATCAGGGATCTTATCATTTGGACCAAGATTATTGATAGGTGGGCGCTGTTTGTGGTGATTGGTGACTTCTTGGTAAGCCATTGCCAACGCCAGAGCCTGAAAACAAAGAGGGGGAGAAAAGAATGACAAAGTGAGGATCAAGTCATAGATTATTCTAATAAAAAAACACAGAATGCAGTCGCAAGCATACAATGTGATCACGGTTTGGAGGAGCATAAATGCCAGTGGGGATGGTGGTTCTTCTTCTGGTGCCACCAGGTGGTGGATTGGAAATATTAGTAAAACCTGTTGGCACTACTATGACTGGAAGACCAACAAGGTTTCCTAGGCAAACTTTTTCCCAGTCAGTTGCATTGCCAATGAATGCATCCAAAATGAAACTCTCTCTTATTTCTTTGATTAACCTTCCCCGTGCTCTTTGTGCCTGCAGACAATAATTTAAATCTGAGCGACAACAAATTATTGCCAAATTGAATAGAATGATATTGATTTATGCTATGAAAACATTAACTTGTGATTACTTGATTTTTCTGCCACCCTCAGCAACATAATAATTCAGGCCATCAAAATTAATATGAAGAGATTCGATCACTCAAGTTTATCTTCTATTCCTGAGTTTTTTTTCGCCTTTTTTTCTGGAGCAAAAAACAAATACGTAAAAGATGCTATGACATAAGGGACCAAATAAAAGACCTGTATATAGTCGACTGCTGGAATTAAGCGAGCACGACGTAGTTCAGTGGGCCACTGCTCTTGGGCTTCATACTCATTATCCTGGCCTGAGCGTTGCCACTCATCAAAGTGAGCCAGCATATCAACATCCATTGTGAAATTTAAAATGCCTTGAACAGAATCAACTGTGTAATTCAGTTTGAAAGGGACCATCTTGACACCCTTTGATGCAAGAACATGAACAACCTGGAGTTGTCATAGCAAAATATGTTTAGTTTAATGCATTATTCTAACAACATTCAACGCATGCAGATGTCATCATGGAATTTGGCAATATATGATGTCAAACCTCAGCTTGAATCATATGTCATTGCAAAATTATTTGAATGACTAACCTCCATTTCAGCATCATCAAGATATCCAACAGTCAACTTAGTAATGTCAACCTGGAATGGATCATCAAGGGAGCTATCTTTTGACGATAGATCATCAGGATCTCTTCCCCGAATAGCATCCAAAACAACAGCACAATCAGTTGCAGATCTACAAAAAGGACCAAGCTTATCCTAGTAGAGAAGAATTACACGTCAGTTTCAACATTTACAGCATCCTACAACAATAGAACACAACAAACAATTCGAGTTTTACCAAGCTTTCTGATATGCTCATCGCACCAGTTCGACCAACGGTACCAAAAGTTGGGCGCAGTGCTGTCACTCCACAGCGAGCAGCAGGATAAGTTATGGATCCAGCTGTTTCCGAACCAATTGCAAACGGAACCATACCTGCAATGCAATAAACAAAATCACACACCTTATTTGGCCTGAAACCCAGTCCGGATCACTATATAATGACCTTTTAAGATGATCCAATATGAGCACGCATGGATTAAGAAAAAATGAAGAAACCAACAAACAGATATTAGTGCAGGCATTTAATGGAACATAATGGGACCTTTGAACAGTACCTCCTGAGGTGCTAGCTGCAGGTCCAGCAGATGATCCTGTAGAAAATTCCTCAATATTCCATGGGTTCCTTGTTCTGCCACCAAACCAGATATCATCATATGCCAGTGATCCAGAAACGAGCTTTGCAACAAGAACAGCCCCCGCAGACTTCAACCTGTATTGAACAGTATCATCAACTACACACAAAATCTTAGCCATAGATATAATTTCTCACTGCAGATTTACATTTTGCCATAGACATTACCTCTTATAGACCCAAGCTTCCTTGTTAATAACTTGATTTTTGAATGATTTTGAACCCCAAGTTGTTGTGTATCCGGGCACTGATATTATGTCCTTCAATCCATAAGGAATTCCATGAAGGGGCCCTTCAGTGAAAGCCAAGATTTTAATTTAAAAATAAAAAATCTTTCAATACTCCAGTGCTTATACAGTTCTTCCTAAATGAAAGTAGAAAGTGCCAACTTTCTAATCTTAAAAACTTCATGTTCTGCAACACCTCTGCTTAAACAGAACAAAGCGTGTTACAAGGTACAGGATAGGCAGTCCTAAATTCTAGTCAATCATGTAATTAAGTGATTTTGCTGACATAGCAAATGTCTCGATCGGGACGTGTAAGAATATTTTATATTGATGATATTTGGATGGTTAGGAGTCCAGATGTATTGATCCATATTGATCTTTCTAAAACTAAAAGTTTATTAAGTCACAGGTAAATAAATTAAAATTAATCATCACTTCTGAATGTTCTCATGCTAGGAAAAAAATAACTACCTAGATAGACTCCTTGGCTAAGCAACTCATCAGCTTCTTTGGCTTGCCTGTGTGCCAACTCATCAGTATAAGTGACCACGGCTTCAAGAATAGGATTATACCTGGTGTTCATTCCACACATGACATAGTTAGGCAGGAAGATAAGTTTACTGGAATTCTCCATACCAAAAGCACTCAAGATAAACATAATACAAATTACAACAATCGCTAGCAAGATTAACATTCCAGTACTACTTTTTCAATCTCCGCAAGAATATTTGTGTAAGCTCCTGAGAAGTAATTTGTTTTGTTTTGATGAGTTCACCTAATTCAAGAACCTGGTTTGAAACATGGAAAAAAGCCATTCACGAAATAGAAACACTAACACATGATAAAATGTTTATATCAGACATAACCAAAGTCAAAATAGAGGTCTGTCAGCAACGGATCACTTACACTCATAAAGACAATATCTTCTTTGGATTCAGGTCTCTGTATCCCAGAGATGGAAGGATAATTGAACCTTTTGTTTGCCGAATGAACCGGTCGATAATCCCAGTCAGCGTTGAAAACTAAAGGAGATGGATAATGCAGCCCTCCATTTTCAGAAGCTACAAGTTTCCGATTGGCTGTTATGATTGGAATGTTGAACTCTTTTACACCCTTATCAATCTCCTCAATCTAAAAGGAACAGAATTAGACACCACCAAGCATCAAGTAACACCAAATTTACAAGTTAAAGAAACTACCTGTTTATCATTGAAGAAGCTGGCATCAAGTAATCCTAACACACGTCTTTGGCAGGAAACTTCACTAGACCTCTCTGAAGATTGAGATTGATTGATACTTCCCTGATTGATTACCAAAAACAAAATCATGAAAATAACGCAGGGAATGCTTACAATACTCGCGCCTGAACTTAGTGCACCAAACCTATGTTACAGTTATCACACTAAACTAAACCTTTGTTATTGAAGAAGTAACAAACATAACAATGTTGCTTAACATCCATAACCAAATGTAACATGGGTTTGGTACTTCGGTATGCAATCCCGGCGCGGTACAAATGAAATGGAATAGCTGTCCATAATCTTAAACAATCAGAAACTAACCTGGAATTTCTCACAGAACGTTTTCCATATTCTTTTTAAGGTTCTCACCTGTTGTACATTTGTAAGGGGTGCAAAAACGCATAGTATTTCTTTTCATACAAAGTATAAAGTATAAAGGGGTAGGGAATCAGAGAAACTCTATACGTTTCACTCACCTGTTATAGTACGTACAATCATCGAATAAAATTCCAAAAAATCATTTGTAACTTGTAAGAAGTTAAAAGCATGCGATTATTTTCAAAAAATAAAATAAAATAAGAAGAATTTCCACTTATCAATACCGAGCTTTGTCAACTACTAGAACGTATATCAGAAATTTAAAGGAAAAAAGAAAAATCTCATCTGAATGAACAAATATTGCTGATATATATCTTATCATAGTTAAGATTACGAATCTTTTTTTATATCGCAAACTTAATAAAGCTTTATAAAAAGAAAGAAAGAAAAGCATCTCATGAGTACACAAAACGCTGGTGTACGTAACAGCGAAGGTTAAAGCAGTAAATTCTGCATGAATTCAATTCATTTCGGGACAATATGAGATTGTATCGAAGTTTCGCATTTCCAACATGCAAGTGTGCAACAGTTGAAAAGTGATTTTGTTATGAAGATTGAATTGAAGAGTGGGATAGGTATACCATGTATGTGTCGTCTCCGTTGGGATAAAAATGCGGAGGGTGCGTTAGTGAAGAGGATTGGGAAGGATGAGGAAGAGCCAGAAGCAGAACAACCAAAACATGGAAGCAAGTTATTATAGTTATAGTAGCTACTGAAAAGTGGAAGCTGTGAGTGCCACCGCTAGCACCACGTGTCCGTTCTACAAATGCTTGTAAGGGACATTTGTTCTTCGGCATGGCGTCCTCTTTTGCCTTCGCCGATCTCTCTCTCTCTCTCTCTCTCTCTCTCTCGGTATGGGAACATGGATTTGTTTTCTTTGCTGAGGTACCAGTTTTAGCCTGCTGAGTAGGTGAGGTCAACTATACATTTTTCTTTGAGTGATGGTCCAAACGGTTCCCAATAAAAAAATACCATAATATTTTGATTCCTCAAAAATAAAAAATATTAATTAGATTTTTAATAATATAAAATTTAGATCAAAATAGTTTCAAATAAAGAATGTTCCTAAAAATTATTTCAAAAAGGGTTAATTTGATCTGTATTTTATATTGTTGAGGACCAAATCGGTATTTTTCATTTGCCAGCCACCAAAATATCACCATGTTTTTTTGTCAAGTACCAGTTTGAATCTTTACTCTTTTTCTTTTTTCATCAAGAAGCCCGAGTCGACAGTTGAGAGTCTATTTGTTCTAAATTTTGTAATGATAAAATCACATTTGAAAATCACGTTAAGAAAAACTTCTCTCGTATAGTTTTCAAAATAATTGTCTTGAAAAGTATTTTTTGATGTTTGTGTTAAAAATAATTTCAACTAAACTGACATCGAATAGCCAGGAATTGAACCTCCATCATCGTACTTAATAGGAGGTCGGCTATCTGTTTGACAAGAGAGAAAATTTTTCTCTTCCCTTTTTTTTCTCTCTCCTCTTATTTGAGTGTGTAGAAAATGAGAGTAAAAAAAACAAAATGGAAGAATTATAACAATGTTTTATTGATCAATTATAACTTATGACACAAAATTGAGGCAATTTATAGGATAATATATATGTTGTCCTTATTTATATCTGACTACTTTATTGTTAAAAGGTATAGTTTGGTAAAATAAATATCATATTAAACTGATTTTTATATGTATAACTAATTAATGATATGTATGTTGGATAAAAGATGGAGAAGCAATCAATTCATCCCTCTAAAAACTGGTTTTTAATTAATGTTAAAAAAGTTGTTTCTAGAAAAATTACAAAGTTTGAAACTTATTTAGAAAATTATTAAATTATTTTGAAATTAATAACACATTTCTCATTTTATTTCTATAAAACTAATTATCAAACAAATATTATCAACTTAAAAATAATCAAATAAATATATTTAAATCAAACAAATAATTTTATACCTCTTTTGTAATTTACTGTATAAAAGTATTACACAACCCAAACAAAATATATTATTTTAAAATTATTTTCAACAAATACATTCAAATATAAAACTGATTCTACTATAATCAATTATCGAAATAACTAATTTTCATAACTTATCCAAACACACCCTTAGATGACATTTGGTTTAGAGAATATTTTATACCGAAGTAAATTACATTTCTGGGAATCTCATTCCTATGAATGTTTCTTTCCCACCCTCACACATAAGAATAAAATTTAATGTTTCATTCATAAAAGTTATTCCTAAACATCTTTTATGTCTGAGAATAATTTTTTTTCTCTTATATCAAACATGAAAAATCTTATTCTCGTCTCACATTCGTGGGAATGTCAAAATATTGCTGATACCAAATGCCACCTAAGAGAAATACCCATTGATACTAAAATGGTTTTTATCCACTCCTATACAAATGATGATTTGTGCCATTCCTTCTAATTATTTTTAAAAAATTTAAATTCGTGTATGTAACCCTCTATACTAATGAAACATAACTCACATGAATTCATCAGATTTCATTCAAACTCTTATCATAGCTTGGAGCATAGTTCTAACATTAGAGTAAAGATATTTGGACACAAAATTTGGACACCTTGTATAAACACCAGAGAGCTTATTAATGTCTTGGGAGTGATGAAATACATTATGAGAGAAAAGAAAACAATAAATAAGTGGAAAGAAATGCTTTTATACGATGTTAGATACCATTTTTGTATCCAAATATCATTACTCATAACATTAATAATTTAAAAATAGTAATAGTAAAGCGGATTAATCTGCCTTGTTCCCGTCCCACCTCACCACCAACGACAACTCATTTTTATCAAAAATGGTGTAATATTTATGGTATTTTATCAAAATGGTGCAAACTAAACAATAATTATTATCAATCTAAGGCAAAGTGGTGGATGTCTACAACAGTTTTCAATAATGATTTAATTATAGTTTTAAAAAAAAAAATTAGCAGAAGTCACTAACTCTAATAGCAACTTTTCTTTATTTTAAAATATAGCAAAAGTTGCTAATGGTATACTCAACTTCCGTTTTTGCTGACAAATTATCAAGAGAACTAATCGAAATGAGTAGGGGTGTTTACGGATCCGGAATAACCCGATGAACCCGAAAAACCAACCCAAACCGAAGCAATTGGGTTGGGTATTTACTTTGTTCGGATAGGACCCAACCCGACCCGTTAAGAACTCATAAACATTGATTCGAGTAACGGGTTTGCATACCCATGGATCCATTACCCGACCCATGGATCCGTTTATTTTAAAAAAAAAAAAAACTTTTACATACTTTACCTAAATACTTCAGAGCAGATAGCCCTTCTCTTTCTTTTATTGTCTATTTTATATACGCATCATGCCCTTTAAACTATTACAGTGGCTTCAAGAAAAACAAGATGAATCTTGCGATAGCGGAAAGCAACAAAAAGGAAGACAAGGACTTTGTGTACTTCCTGATTCTTCTATTTGCATATAATATTTCAACCCGCTCTCCGATGAGCAAATGTACAAAGCATGAGCAAATTAATGAATTAATATAGTGCAGCATGATCAATGATTGGGTTTGACATGAGCAAATGTACAAAGCATGAGCAATTGACCAGAAACCCGAAAAGTTTGGAGCTGTCAATTCTCAGTGAAGCGTGAGCAAATGTTGAACAGCCATACTTGGAGCTCGAGTGAGGTGACTTGCAAGGTTGGATTTAACATACGTGGCCGAGGCTTGTTGATAATAAAGAACATGATCTGAGTTTTCATGGATTTGAACAATGAATATGGTGGGCTTAAAAAAGGTGGAGAAAATCCAACCCAACCCAACCCAAACCGTTTTGAATGGGTTGGTTTGGGTTGGGTCCTTAATTTATTTTACAAAAATCGAATCCATCCAACCCGTCAAAGTCTCTTTGGTTCAGGTAATCAGACCCGTGAACATCCCCCCGGAAATGAGAGGCCGTAAAGAGAATGAGGTGGGTGGTGACTTGGCAGAAGAGTAATCATGGCTAAAGAAACCCACTCTTGTTAGACCTTAACCTATGAGGGCTTTAGCTAATGTGCCTTTAGGCGCTAGTTCTTCATGTCAACCATGGAAAAAACCCTCCGAGTGGCTATTAGAGTCAGCGACTTATGCTATTTTTTAAAAAAAAATAAATACAAGTCACTATTTGCATTTGTGATGTATTAAAAAAAGAGTAAATATTCAATTTCGTCCCTTAAATTATAGGGTTCTATCAACTTAGTCCCCCATATTATTAATATTTCAAAATGATCCTTGGAATTGCAAAATGTTAATCAGGTTTGTCCCTCCGTTGATATTTGCATGGACTATAATGACATTAAGTTGGTAATATCTGGGATACATTTGAAACTAAGTGAATAATGTCAGGAATGCATTTGCTACATTTTGCAATTCTAAGTATCATTTTAGAATATTGATAATATGGGGGACTAAATTGATACGACCCTATAATTTCAGGGATCAAAATGGGTATTTACTCATAAAAAAAAAAAGTAAAACGTGATTGGCATCCAAAACTTGTCCTGGATTAATAATTATTTTTTTATACCATCAGCATGTTCGTAATTTCAGGGATCAAAATGAGTATTTATAAATAAAAAAAAAGTAAAACGTGATTGGCATCCAAAACTTGTCCTAGATTAATAATTATTTTTTTATACCATCAGCATGTTCATGAAAGATTGATTTTTCCCATTTCAGCTGTTTTTTGGACTAAAAAGTTGTTTCATATATAATCTATTATATTTAATAATTAGCTTAAATTTATAAAAAAGTTTTTTATGGGGAAAAATGTTGTTTTATGTTATCTAATTTATTTTAACTTAAGATTGTTGTGATTTGATTATTTTTCATTTTCAAAACTCTCTTCCCTATTTATCCCTACAAAATTAACTTCCAAATAAATATTATTAAATTATACAAATAACTTCATATCCTTTTTCGTAATTTACTATATAAAAGTGATTTTTTTTACACTATCCAAACGAAATAAATTATCTTAAAATCGATTTTTAACAAACATATCCAAACAAAAATAGATTCTAATTATAATCGATTATACAACCTAATATATATTTTTTTTAGCTTTATGAAGCACACTCCATTTTGAAAAAATAACACATCACCATCTGGTGAAAAACGACGGCAACCTACCAAAACCAAGATAGACAGGGATGATCCGTTTTCGAAATTATGTTCGAAGAGTCAACTCCTTTTATGGAGTGTAAATTCATTTAAATAATAAAATAATATAAAAATAATTTACTGCGAATGACTGTAATATGTTTGGGATCGATAGATTATGATGATTTAAGTTATTTTAAGAAGAAAAAAATACTGTTTGTAAAATAATTCCACTTGCTTGGCAACTAGATAAAAAAAAAAAAAACTTGTTTTCCCCTGCTCTAGGAAATCCCATCCCCTCAGCATTAGGATACAAGTTTTAGCTTATTTTTCTTCTTAAGGTTCTTCTACCATATTGACTCTTTTGTCGTCCTCTCCTTTGTGTCAATGTCATTCCCTCGTATAAGTAAAGAACCGGGCAAACCATTTCCCCTCGATAGGGATGACAATTTATATCTGTGTGAATTTCAAGGAGGACTATCCCGAATGGAACATTGCGGACAGGGATTTATTTCTCACCGAGATGGGAATGGGGGAGAAAATCCTCCCAAAACACTTTGGGGATGGGGACCAGAAAGATGCTCCCCGTCACGTGGGATCTTCAATCCCGAAAAAGTTATTAAAATATGCTTATAAATATATGTATGTATATATATATATATATATATATATATATATATATATATATATATATATATATATATATAAATAAATTATAAATATATTTTATTAAATAAATAAAATATTAATAACATTTCAACCCTTAATTCCAAATGTTTCATCAATTCCTCTCTGGCTGAAGCATATCAATTCTAATATTCATATGGATATGTAGATTAAGTAATTCTCCCTTTTAGATATGTATAAAAAAAAGAATTTACTTATATATATAATTATATTTTAGTAATTTTATTAAATTGGGAAAGTTTAAACCGTGAATTCTATTCATATTACTTTCATAAATACCTTATATGTTGGACATGACAAGAAGAACTAAACTTGATCTTGTAGTCTTTGATCTTGTCATAATTTTATTGAATCTTTGTTAATACTATTTAAGATTGAACTTGTTGCAATGTGTTGAAAAGTGCTTTAACTTTAAATATTTAAAAAATTTAGTGTTTTTGTATTTTATTAAATTTTGGTTAATTACCTTTTCTTTTCTTTTTTTTTTATATTTTAAGGTCCTCGATCTCACAAGGATCTGTGGGATCTGTGAGGAATGAGGATGGGGGAGAAAAACTCCCCGTGGCGGGGATAGGGACTAGGAGACAAATGGGAAGTTGGGACGGGGAGTACTTCCTGCCCTGCCACGTGGCCATCCCTACCCCCGGGTGAATTCTCTGATATCTTAAAAAACAGAAGAGTAAAAATTTACACTGCTTAGGTAGCCCAATCTGATAGAGAGAACCATTTGATATGACCTACTAACTTGATTCATTTAATTGATGTGACACATTCTGATTAGGTAAGATAACTTTTACCCTTTCGTTTCCCGGGTATGAGAGATCTCTCACGGGGTAATTATGATGTATTCTATTTTTTCTCTTGGTAAACGGCTGTATTCTATTTTTAAAAAATGCTTATCAAACATAATGTAAAATGCAAAGATATAACATGTTTTTTCAAAGAACGATTAATCACGCTTTATAAAAAAGCTATCATTAATTTAAAAATTTTCGTGTTAATTAAGAAATAAATAATATTCAATTTTTATAATAGAAAAATAATTGATGATAAATATCAATTACATTCCAAAAATGTCAAAAAAGCATAAAATATGATTAATTTAAATAAATAACTTCATACCTTCTTTGTAATCTAATATGTAAAGGTAATTTTTTTATATCATCTACAAATAAAAAAAATTATTCTAAAATTATTTTTCAACAAATACATTCAAACATAAAACTAATTATATTATAATCAATTATGATAATAATCAATTATATATAGCATGAAAATTCGTAGCTTCTACCCACACAATGTATACAGGTTCGACAAGGGGAGGCCTGCACACCACCCTAATGATCTTCAAGAATATCCATCTTTTAAGAGCCTATTTGGTAAGTCTTATCCATTAGCTTGTAGCAGATTGGTTAGTACGTAGCCTTGTTTGATAAGCGCATTTGTCATTAGGGATTAGCATTTTTTTACGAGCTTATAGCATTTTTTCCAGATCCTACTTCAAATAACGTTTGAGCTTATAGCTTATAGCATTTGATTTTTTTTTTCTCTTTTACCCTTATTATTTTATTTTAATTCCACATTAACCCTATTCAATTTATAAATATTTTATTATAACATATTATAATAAAATACAACATATTATTTTAATATGTTATTTATTTGATAATATAACATAACATATTATAAACCGAAAAGATTACCATTTATATAATTTTTTTTATATATGATAATATATCAATATTTTTTTTATATAATAGTAATGTTCAATATTTATAATACTAACGTATATATAATTTTTTTTTTTATATAAACAACATTTAAATAAAAAGGTATAGATAGATGTCCTTTTATATCATTTTATATTTATCAGCTAGTTTAACCGTTAATTTTACCAAACACTTTTACATTAATAAGTTAGTTTATCCGCTATCTGCTATCAGTTACCTTATTCTTTATCCACTATAAGCTCATCCGCTATCAGCCAACTTATCCGTTATCCGCTAGTTTTATCAAACATGCTCTAATTTTAGGGACATCTATAAAAAAAATCAAAATGTTTTTTATATCAATTTAATTGTTATGCACGATCAATCTAAGTTTTTTTATACTGACAATCAATCAGAAATTATGGTGTATGTGACTTTTAAGGTAATTAGAATAAAAATCAAACACTTTAGCTTATGTGACAATTTCTGATTAGTTGTCTGTATAAAAAATCTTTATACTTACCAATTAAATCATTTTTATATTACTAACTGAAACACTTGGTATAAACATTATACACACTATATGAAAATATAATAATTATAAGGTTAAAGTAATAATTTGGTCCCTATACGTGACACTGATTCTTCATTTAGTCCTTATATATAAAAAATTTGGAAATGAGTCCCTACATATATAAACGTTAGCAAATTTGGTTCCTAAATGTGCAAACGTTAGCAAATTGGTCCTTACACGTGACCCAAATTTTTGATTTGGTTCCTAAACCTGAAAAAAAAATTAAATCAGTCCTTATATGTGCAATTGACAATAATTTTGTCTCTGTCGTCTACCAGAGAGCTCGGACTTAACTAAAGATTCTTTTCGTATTGAATATTTTCTATATATTATATCAATTTATTTCTTCTATTGAGAGTAAAAATTGTATCGTTTGGTCCGTAAATGGTTTTATATTATGAAATTATCCAAGTTGACTCTCAATAGAAGAAATAGATTGATATAATATATAAAAAATAATTAATACGAAAAGAATCTTTAGTTGGATTTAGACTCTTTGGTAGACGATAAGGGTAAAATTATTATTGATTACATATATAGGGACCAATTTAATTTTTTTTCCAGGTTTACGGATTAAATCAAAAATTTATGTCACGTATAAGGACTAATTTGCTGACGGTATGAACGAATTTGCAAACGTTTTACAAATTTTGGGACCGAATTTGCTAATATTTACACATATAAGGACTCATTTCCAAATTTTTTATCTATAAGAACTAACTGAAAAATGTGTGTCAGAGATCAAATTATTAGTTTAACCTAATTATAAATATCACGTAGATATCATTAGAATTATGATGTAAAAACACAGCAAGTAGCATCTTGGAAGGAGCCCGTATCCTTTCTGACCCGAATAAATAATTTGCTTCTATAACAGGCAAGAATTCCATACAAGACTTAGTATATGTTTGTTTCTACGTTGAAAAAATCATGTTTCACATTTTCACGATAAAAATGACAGAATTATAAATATTTTAGTCCAAATTTTGAAAGCTACAAATTGTAGCTTTCACGGCAGGTCCAATAGGCGTGATTTTATCTGCTGTCATCGCCTTTACGTACTAGCATATCGGGAGAGGCAATATGCTACTCACAGAGGCATTATTTGATATTATACATTTTTATTATTATTATTTTATTTTATTTTGACAAGATACATTTTTTATTATTTAATCATAGTTAGTTTTGTATTTTTTTTATACTTACCGTATAATAAGTACTACCACATTAACAAATGAAAGAGATATTAAAGCAAGTAATGACATTACTTGAGAGTACTCATACATTATCCCTCTCTATAACTATAAAAGCATATAAAAATTCCATTCACCTAATATTCAACGAACTCATTACAAATCATTCTAGAAGGATAAAATCAGATAAGTAATTTCATACAAGGAGCATGTAAAATTATTTTTTCAGATGTGACGATCTAAACCAAAGTACGTAGTAGTCCAAAAAGTATGTTGTTATCATATTAACAAGGGACCTTGGACCTTTACGCCCACAGGGTGTACTGCTGGTGAAGACTTGGCGTTGGCGGCCTGTGGCAAAGAATAAAATAAGACATTAATGGTGGTTGCTTATCTGTCCACATCATAAATTTGTCATTTCCAGATGGAATGCAGAAAAGTCAAATTGGGGTGTTTCATGTTGGCCTGCGCTCTAGTGCTTATCTTTCCTGTCAAAGCCAAAAATCATTTTAAGGGGGCTACATTTAACTCGTGGCAGAAAAACAAGTCTTATTTATAAATAAAAAAAAAAAATTATTAAAAAAATTCAGAAAATAATAAAATCAAAACCACCTAACACACCATGATGCCATTGCCAATTGACAAAAATCTCCATTTTAAAGCCTTCCCTTAATATATAGTTTCTCTATACTTCTTCCTTAGAAAGGAATCAAGAACCATAACAAACATTAGTAGTCATAAATGGAGGGTCTTCTGCCTATGATTTACAAAGCAATCAAGAAAAACAAAACTCGCAGGAAATACGAGTGTCTTTCCTCAGGAGATGCGATAAGCTACAACATCAACATGGCTGAGATGATCTACGCTCATGGCTACCAGAATCCATCAACAAATAACGTGGCCGGTGATTATGAAGAGAAAATTGGTCATCGGCGATGTAAGTCTGTTGGAGATTTCTCCAGTGGGTTCTCATCATTTCCTCGGCAAATAGATTTCTCCAATGGGTTCTCGTCGTCTCGGCGAAGAACTTTTGTCGATGCTTCTTCCTCTTCAAAGCAACTCGTGAGGTTTAGGAGTCGTAAAATATTATCATGCATCACGGGTGTGTAAGGTACATCCATGTCCAAAGTTGTATATATATACTGTAGATCGAGACAATATGGTGTCAGGCCATAATCCAATTAACGTCGTGGTTGGTTGTTTTCTTCTGTGTTAATTAATTAGATATATCTATTGAAAGCTCGTATTGTTTCGACCTTTTGGGTGTCAATGATTCTTTGGTTCCAAACTAGTCTTTGAAATTATTTTGCCTGGAGTATCATCATCATCAAGCGTGTTTGGATGTTCAATCATCAAGAGTTAGTGCGTTTCATTCCTTTTATGTCCATTTCTATAATTAGAGCTGTATGGGTTATTCTATCATCAAAATTCATTTTTTTCATCGTTTAATGAAAGCATAAACGAGGATTGCAGTTATGCATTACCAATTAAAAATTGGGGTGTTATCAACAATTTTGTTTCAATATTAACATCTCATGACAAAATTTAGTGGAAGTTAGGTTTTGTGGGGTTTGAAGCGTATTGGATCCTACACTTCCTAAATCATATTAGTTTTTTTTTTATAATATCAGTGGCATATTAGTTACATATTAATTTTCCGATAGAAATTAGTTACTATTAACGATGATAATATTCCATACTTATAACATGTTATAAAAATATTAGTTACATATCAGGTTATTCTAGTTAAAGGCATAGCAGGGAAATACATCCTGTATAAACACATGTAAAAGCACCCAATTGAAGTAATAAGGAATATTATTCTAAATATTATTTTTAAGGTTCTTAATAATATTTTTTTATGAGTTTAATTGTTATATATTGTTAGCATAAAGTTTTTTACACTGTCAACCAATTAGAAATCATGATTTGAATGACTTTTAAGGTAGTTAGTATAAGAGTCAATCTTGATTGACAGTGTACCGTGCATAACAATTAAATCATTTTTTCATTATTTTATGTTTTCAACCTTGTTATGACTCTATAAGAATTCGCTCAGTTACCTAGGGTTTATTTCTGACGGCCAAAAGGCCATCGGTAACGTCTTGATTTCCGATGGCAAAGGCCGTCGGCAATGTTACCGAGGGATAGGCCGTTAGTAAGCCCGACTGTAAGTTAATTTGGCGCAAATTGGCCGGCGGTAATCCCGTTACAAATATAATTATTTAATAAATACAAAATATAATTAATTAATAATTAATTAATCAATTAAAAATATAAATTTTAAAAAAAATAATTTAGAGTGATCGACGGTCAGGCCGTCGATAATGTGTAAATGTACGTACTGATGACCAAGTCGTTGGTAAGATGTTACAGGTAAGGGTTAGATGATTACCGACGGCCAGACCGTCGGTGAAGCGGTTAGGTTATTACCGACGGGCAGGCCGTTGGTAATATGTGTAGGTTATTACTCACGGACAGGCCGTCGCCGTCGGTTTTCATTACCGAGGACCTTCTTTCCGACGGATTTATGGTCGTCGACTTTCTGTCGGAAAGTGACCATTACTGATGACTTTTGATGATTACCGACGACTTTTGGCCGTAGGTAATGAACTGTTTTCTTGTAGTGTGAACTTATGATAGTGTAATATTAAGTTTACATTTAACTAAGAGTTTAACTGTTATGTACTGTTAATATAAAATTTTTTACATTGTCAATCAATTAAAAATCATGGTGTGAATAATTTTTAAGGTAGTTAGGATAAGAATCAAACATTTTTACCAATGTAGCAACTTATGATTTATTGACAGTATAAAAAACTTTACACTAACAATGCATACCAATTAAATCATTTAACTAATTAGTGTTGATATAGCAATACAAACCAGAACAAGTAGTTTAAAATATAATTTCCTACACAGGACATGATAACACAAACTAGTAAAAAAAATGGAAAATATGACTAAATCCTCAAATTAATCATTCAAATATATGAGACATTAAGTTTAAGATTATTTTCCAGTCAAAAAAAAAAGTTTAAGATTATTTTAAAGATTTTAAACATTAAGTTAGTCCCCTGATATTTTGAATGACTAAATTAATAATCTAAATTTTTAAAAATTAACTTAATATCCCATATACATTTAAAAGATCAATTTCAGTATCTATATAATTCATAAAAATAGTGTTCAACAAATAATTTATCTCTCATATTTTTCGCTTAGCGGTGGAAATGAGCTAAAATAGATTATGTTTTACTTAAATAGATCTAGATTTGTTTTGAAATGTGTTGGTGAATCTAACTTATTACCTCTCATAAGCTTTATATTTTTGGAACTTGGTTTGGCTTAAATGTAAATGTTTGGTTTGACCCGATAGCTTATTTAAATACATATATTGCAAGGTCATCATATATGTCATGAATATTCTTAAATTTTTAACTAGCTGTATAACCTTGAATGAAATTAGTAATTTATATAAAATAAATACAATATGTTAATATATAGTTAGTAAATTATATAAATATTACAAATTCACAGTTATATAAATAAGTATTAAATAAATAAGTTAGCCTATTACAATAAATAAGTTTTTCAAAAGTTTGTATCTTAGGGGATGCATTGGATTAAGATTTTAAAGGATTTTAAAACACTTTTTTATGATGAAAAAGTCTTGTGGTATTCTATAAAGACTTTTAAGTAATCTAAATAAGTCTTCTGGTATTCAATCAAGACTATTAGGATTTTCTAAAGAGAGAATCCAAATCTAGTGGTATTCAATCAAGACTTTTTGCTAGTGACAAAAAGTCTTGTGGTATTCAAAAACTTCATGATTTCGATGGATTGTTTTCTAAGGTGGATTTTGTGGGACTTTGTGTGACTTTTATTTTTCAGTAACAAAATGTCTCACACTAATACATGAGATTTCTCAGGATTCTCAATCCTTATTTCTCTTTACCTTATGTCTTCACATTTCTTTCTCCTCCCTCCCTCTATCTCTCTCCTTTCTCCCCCTCCCTTCCTCCACCTTCCCCCTTCCCCTCTCTTCCCCCATGTTTATCATTCAACCCAACATAAGATATTTACTTCAATAATCGATTATATATTTATTGTTATAATGAGAATCAGTTTTTGTTTGGGTATACTTGTTAAAAAACGATTTTAAGATAATCTGTTTTGTTTGGATGATGTAAAAAAAAAAAAATTTATATAGTAAATTACAAAAAAAAAATATCAAGTTGTTTGTATAGAATAATAATATTTGTTTGATAGTTAGTTATATAGGGTAAAATGAGAAAATATGATTGGTTTCAAACTAATCAAAAGTTTTTTTTTTCAAATAAGCTTAAAATTTTTAGCTTTATTGAAAACCATTTTTTTCTATACAATTTTTTTTTTACTTGAAGCTAATTTGTCAAACATAGTAGAACAATTTCAAAGCAACTTTTTTAGGAAAAAAAACTTTGTCCAAGAAAAAGAAATTGTCTCAAACATGTTCTTAAAACACTTATTTTTAACTTAAACTTTAAAATAGCTTTTAAACCTCAAAAAAGTTGGGTCAAACGCTACCTAAGTATAGAGTTTAATTGATTTGCAAGTAATGACACCTCAAAGCTAACATATATCCGTAATAAGCAATGAAAGTATAGAATACAATATTTTCGACATTATGAAAATAAAGTGATTTTATTTTTTTAAGTTCACAATTTCATTTTTCACCATATAAATATAATAACACGTGAACAAAAACATGTGAATATGTTATCTTCTCCACTATAAAATTGATTTTGCTATGTAATGTTATAATTAGATTTTATGTGTTTATTCTCCACTACAGAAATAGAATCTGATTTATAAATTATGATTTTATCCTCTACTATGTGTTTCTTTCAAATCTTATAAATCCATATAATCCTTCCAAATCTTATAAATTCTTATAATATAAATCCATTAAAATCCAAACAATAAAATCTTGATTATAAAAGTCTTTAAAAAAAATCTTATAAGTCATTACATTCCTACATAGTCCATTAAAATCTACAAGACTCTTTTATGCCAAAATAGTAGTTTAGTCTGCATAGTTAAATGTCTTTCAAAAAGTATAAACCTAATTTATTTTGTGAATAATGATAAAATAATATTATTCTCAATCAAATATGGGGATTGGCTTATTCAGTTATCAGATCTTTAAACTAAGAGTATGTTTGAGAAAGATGGAAAAAATAGATTATGCTGATAATCTATTATATGAATAATCGATTATTGTTATAATCGATTATAATCAGAATTTGTTTTTGTTTGAATATGTTTGCTGAAAAACGATTTTAAGATAATCTATTTTGTTTGGATGTTACAAAAAAATTTACTTTTACATAATAAATTATGAAAAAGGATATGAAGTTATTTGTTTATAATATTTGATGAAAATTGAATAATATTTAATAAAAATTGAATAATGTAGATACGAAAAAAAAAAAAAGGAAAGCAAGCACTGACTGTGGGGGGTAAAAGAACCGAAATGCTTACAAGGACTATGACATACAAATATTATGGTCTTTGTTTTTCTATAATTCCCCGGCTAACAAAAGACAAGCCAAAAGTGCCCCCCACAAGTTAAAGCATGTTGATGAGAGCTGGTGGGGGTCATACTTGAAAAAGACTTCTTTCATTAAAGCATTATATCGGAAAAAATTAATCCAACGGTTCTCCCTTTCAGCTTATGTAAAACAGTTTTTTTTAAAAATAAAAGCTTTTGTAAATATTAAGGTATATATCCAAACAAATTAGATTTTTTATAAAATATTTTTTTTCAAAAAAAAATAGTTAAAACTCTAAAAATCTAACATTTCCAAACAAGCACTAAATATATATTAAAAATTCGTTATATTCAAAATTTCTGGTTAAAAATTCTTTATTCGAAGGTCTTACTTGAGAGAAATGAGAGAAATGAGAGGAGAGAGGAGAGAGGAGAGAGGAGAGAGGAGAGAAGGGAAAGCAAAGGAGGCGAAATGAATTGCGGAGTTTGAACTAGCATACTCATAACTTATGTCATGCGGATTAACTAAGTGAGCTAATTTAAGAGAACAAACATAATTGATCACGTTTTGAGTAAAAGAAGGAGAAATTTATTTTCCACTTCTTATTAAAATAGAAATTAGACGAAAAACCTTACCAAAAAAAAGATATTAGACGAAAAATAATAACGGCCAAAGTATAGCTGTTTCCTGTTTAATCAATCCCGGAGAACCCTCCCGTGCTAGTTAGTCGTTGCCATTTGTAGCTACCTTACCGCGTAGCATATTATACAGTTAGACAGATATTTTTAAAGTTTAAATCCCTCACATTTGGCGCGAAATCTCTCACACACAGAGCGAGAGAGAGAAGCGAAATGGTTCAGGTGTGTTTCGTTCTGGATCTCCGGAGCTTGGCGCCTCCATTGCTAAGAGATCTAAAGCAGGTATAGATCTTGAAACTGTTGAATAAATCCCTAACAATCCAATCATCGAAGCACCCACGCAATAGCATCATTCCTAATAGATCCACGATTTATGAACGTTTGCGTGTCAATTTCAGTCACTACTTCAACTCGCTAATTTCTACGCCATTTCAAGTTCGTCCTCATCGCCATCGGCCACTCTCGTGGACAAGATCGGTTTGTGCTACATCCTCAAGAACCGCTCATCTTCTTCCGACGAGGTAACTGTTTCAGCAACGAGCACATTTTTTTCTTCCAATTTCTGATTCGATTGACAAAATTCGAAATGCACGAGATATGTTTGTACTGAATCTGCTTGTAATGTAGTTGAAGATCACATACACTCCCACAGGAAACTTCAATCTACGCGATTTCCACCACGCTGTTAACAACTTGCCCTCCGATGCATTTCTGCCTCATATTGATAACAACTATGGTGATCTCTCTCTCTGTAGACATATATTTTGCTTTTCTGTTAGAAAACATTTGAGATACATTAATTGCTTTGATGATTAATCTTCAGATGTGATGATTTCAAATGTGTTGAGTGATCGAGTATTGTATTCGTGGCAAGGTAAAGATATTGAGAGGAAAGTAATAGTCATAACTTCGATTTTGCCTGAAGATGTAGACTCTATAATGCAAAAAAGCCTCATGGTGAGTCGGTTGTGCATTCATCACATGGATTTTATTCTTTTATGTTGCGTAACAAACAGACTTTACTTTTATCCAAAAACTTAAACTGCTTTTTTTTTCTTTTTCAAAAGGATGCTGCAGATAAATGTGTTTCGGTTGATTTTGCTGTATTTCAGCAAAAGTCAAGTCATCTGAATGATATCCGTGAAAACATTAACAATTTTCGCCGTTGCATTTCTCATCTTGATAATTGCTCAATTCAGACCTATATCCCAGGTTAAGTACTCTCACAATCTGTAGTGACCAAAATTAATTTCGTATCTAATGGCTTTTGAATATAGTCGTGTAGAATTTGAAGTTTGGCTTTGAGAAACACATAAAAGAAAGTTCTTTCTAGCAATAAATGAGCTATTTCCCAAAGATTAAATACTTAATTTGGTGTCTGAAATTATAGGGTCGTATCAACTTAATCCCCCACATTATCAATATTTCAAAATGATCCTTGGAATTGCAGAAAGTTAATCAGATTCGTCCCTCCGTTGGTATTTGCATGGATTATAATGACATTAAGCTGGTAATGTCAGGAATGCATTTAAAACTAAGTGAATAATGTCATAGATGCATTTGCTACATTTTGCAATTCCAATGATCATTTTGGAATATTGATAATGTGGGGACTAAGTTGATACGACCCTATAATTTCTGGGACCAAATTGGATATTTACTCATTTCCCAAAATTTGGACCTGAGGAGTTTATTGAAAGCGCCCCAAGAATTGCAGATTTCAGAGTGTTCCACAGACTGGTTAGAAGATGGCTACAGGTTTTGAAAGATGACATGGAGGAGCCGCTGCTAGCCCGTCTAACTTTCAAGGAAAATCTTGTAGACTCTGTGAACCATATATTCTTCAACCTGTTTGCAGTAGTCAATCCAATAACCAACAGCTTCAGTCATTGTCAGGTAATGGTACTCCCATTCCATATTGACCAATCACACTTAACCAATTTTAGCGGACTTATAATTTTGTTTTTTAATTTAGAAATAAAATGTTTGTATTGGTTGTTTAAATTAGAATCACAAACAGTCATGTATAAGTGTCTAAGTTACTAATATGCACCACATAATTTTTTCCAGCTAAAATATTTTCACCTCTCGGGGTATTACCTCAAGTTGACGATCTTTGTGAAAAGAAATGTTCTCACATATTACTTGTATATTGTATTAAGTAATGGGCCTGAATGGATTACCGGTTTGAGCAGTTTAACCTATTTCCTTTTCTAAAGATAACAAATCTATGGTTGGCTTATGGAAAAGACTTCTAGGCTGTTGATGTTCTCCTTATTGTATGTTACAACTAAGGGATTTTAGTCATATTTCACTGGGCACATTGTAAAGAATACGCTATTATGTCAACTTTGAATGTCATGTGATCTTTTAGATTCAGCAAAAAATGTTAAGGTTGTACCATTATTGTAAAACAATTCATAAAGTTAACATGCTATGGAATATATCACACAAAAAAACTAGAGTGAAAACTCAAATTAGTCCCTGAAAATTTTCGGGACCCATTTTTAATCCCTGAAAAAAAATAAACTAATCATTTAGTCTTTCAAATTTATAAATTTGGGACACATTAGTCCTTAGGTTTAGTTCCGACGTCCCTTTACTTGTCTACGTGTCCCATTAACCATCCTACTTGATTCGTTAGTGGTCCTGTGTGATCTATAACGAATTTTCTCTGTGGAAGACGAATAAAAAGTGAAAAAAAATGCACAATTTTAAAACCCAAAATATCTGAGAATTATTCACTGTTTCACTTTTCCACTTTTCCACTTTTCATTCATTTTTCACCGTGGAAATTCATCATAGGTTGCGCAGGACCACTAACGGACCAAGTAAGATGGTTAGTGGGACACATAGGCAAGTAAATGGACATTGAAACTAAAACTAGGGACTAATGTGTTCCGCATTTATAAATTTGAGGGACTAAATGATTAATTCATTTTTTTTAGGGACTACAAGCAGGTCCCTGAAAATTTTGAGGGACTAAGTTGGGCCTTCACTCAAAAAACTATTTCACATGCATACTGTTGGAGTAATCAACTGCTCCATTTTGGTCTTGTCATCCATATCAGAAGCAAACTGAAGACCCTATCCATGTTTGGAAAGAATATATTTAGTCTTACAGACTTACACTAGGCAGTTTAATGATACAAGCCATGTAAAACCTTCAATGGCGTCAAGTAGACCTCTATCACAACACTAAATAAACCTTAGCTGGAACATAAGAAACAACAATGTCGTGCAAAATAATTTCATTTTCTAAGTTCCCACCTTGCATTAATTATTCCATTGCTGGTATAATGGGGATTGATTACAAAAATAATTCTGCCTTTCAAATGCCCTTTACATAATTTATCATGAAATCTCGTGCAATCTAGTAGGTAGGGAGATTTTGTTTCCTTCTAATTTCAGTTCAGCTCATTTATAGGAAAAAGGGATATAATTAATTATTGGAATTATATAGGCATGCAGATGTCATGGCATTCCTTTGGGGGATGTTAACAAGAATTTCAACAGACTTTCTTGTCCAGTCACTGGCTGCAATTTGGAAACATGTGATGTTATTGAAAATTCTGTCAGACTCGGGGAAAAGACAGTTCTATTTCTTCCTTCCTTCCATAATTCCCTGAAGCTCCTGCAAATTGCTTCACCAATTGACTTAACTGTTACTGCGAGGATAAACTTGGCATCTCTTGATGAAGGTATGCATTTTGCTTATGGCATTCCATTTATATCTTGATTTCATAACATTTACGCCACACGAATTTGATTTTTTTTTTTTTTTCATTTCAATTAGACTGCAATATGCACTTGGGGAGTTTAATGAAACCTGCAAAAAACTTCTGCTTGATTGAGTGATTTCAAAGTCAAATTGATCAATCTAGCATTTATAGAAATAACCTACTGGAGAGGAAGAAAACATCTTCATTCTCTCACATCCTCCCTTTCTCCTCTTTTCCACTTCAATTTTAAAGTGTATTTTACACCATTTTTATTCCTCTTCTATGTTAGTAGAGTAACTGATTAAGCAATTTTGGTTACCTAGTGTTCTAGCAAGAAGGCTAGATACTTGGTCGGCTAAGCAACCAAGTCATATGTGTGTAGAAGTTGTACATATCCTAAGCCTATGCCTCATATATAGAGAGTGGGGATGACCGTTAAATGACATTAGTGGGTTATTATGAGCGATTATGGATGTTATTGATGAGGACAGTTACAAGTCTAAGGTCGGTTACAGATGTTAGTAGTCACAGTTAATAAGAATTGATCGGCCTATTGGACACGCGGTCTAAGGACGGCTACAGGCTGAGATCCAACTCGGTCCAATCGTAACAAAAGTCCCCTAAGCCTCAAGTCGATAATCGACGAAGGGGCTTAAAAGTTCTCATGCATGATATATGCATAACAAGGTTGGGCCCGAGTTAATACTCGGCCCAACCGCAACACCTGGTATCGTATTCCAAACTCCTCTTTGTGTTTTCACCATCCTTTCACCTTTAAGACATCCAATGTCTCCTTTAAATTTATATGCAGGTCTTATAATGGGTGCTCCCTTTGTTGTGATTCCATCCCCTTATCATGTGATCGAAGCCACTTCGGATGATGCTGATCAGGCAGATGTGAATGCTCAACGTGAGTTGAAAGTGCCGCTCCCCCTTTGAAATTCTATTTAACAGTGTCATCATTACTCCTGAATAATTCTCATTCAGTGTACATTGGTCAGAAATTCTTCTTAATGTTTAATTGTTTATGTTTCTTCCATTACTCTGAGTACGGCTACAATTTGGCAGTTTTTCAAGGCCTTTCTAGCGTTCTACACTCGAAGGACCAGGGTTTGATATGCTCTTCAAATTGTGATTTAGAAACAATGGCTGAGGCTCCTTATCAATGCTATTATATGCTGCAGCCATCAGATAATGGGCCAATGCTTCTGAAGGTGAGAAGAACTAACCCTTCTTGCTCTTTATCCCTCTTAATCTCTGCTACAGTCACGCGCAGTAGAATGTATGTATTCTGGCTTGTATATCCTGATGATAATTTGTCACTTTCTATTGAAACTGTAACTGATAATCCAATAAACATGCAGCGTCTTGCAGGGGCAGAAGAAGTCTTACGAGCTCCTGACAATCAATTATCTGATTCATCAGTCAATAAGGAAATTGAAAACTCTGTTCAAGCCTGTTTGTTAAAGGTTTGATTTAAACATTTTCCTGAAGATATCGTCTTTCTTTTCTTCTTCCCCTCCAATACAGTCTGATGGAGAAAATCGCAATTTTATGTTGGCATTATTTTGTGAGGATCATTATGCTTGTGCATGAAAATGTACTCTTCGGTTTCTTCTCAAGTGTGACATATCAGAATTTATTTGAGAAAACTTTGGTTGTTCATTATCTGAAATTTTCAATTTGTGGGGTTGAGAAGAGGTCTGTTCCTAACATCTGAGTCCTGGAAAAATGAATTCCACAAACTTCTGCACAATCTAGAACGAGTTATATTACCAAATTAATGAAATTATACATATTGAATTTGAATTGAATAATTGAATTGAATAATATAAATATTTACAAACGTGACAAAGTTCCTTGTATTTTGGAATGTTGAAAGTTGAAACCAATATTTGGTTGCAGATTGACCTAACACATTATGATCCGTTGCTGCATGAAAGAGGCTTTCATCAAAAACTAAATTTGCTGGTCAAAGAAAGCTTACAATTGGGGTGAGTTTCTCCACTCAGGTCGACGTGTGCCAGCGCATGAATTTAAAAACATGCCTTGGACATGAATAACCTCTCAAATTTTTTATTTAAAAATAAATAAATGTATTAGAATGAATAGCCAGCCTTTTTTGCAGGTGCTGCCAGATATTTCAATTGACAACCTCTTTGTGTATGAACATTTATTACAGCATCGAAGAATTGTTACATTTGATTTTTCTAAAGAAAAAGATGGGCTTATATTTCAGTTCAAGACTGCTTTTTTTGGTCGAGTGTTCTAAATATATCATTGTTGCAAACCAATTGCTTGCTTTTTGGTTTAGAGGAGAGGAAGAGAGCGATTTTAATTAGATATATTTGTTCGGTTAAGAGGTTAAGAAGAGGAATAGAAATAACCCCCTTATTTGGTTCACAAGGGGGAGGTTTTAAAACTAATTTAGTTTTGTACAACTTAATCAATATATTTAAAAAGTTTTAAACCTAACTTTTCTCCCCTCCCTAGTATTGGAGGGAAGGAAATTGAATGAGGAGAGATTTTGGTTCACTCCCCCCCTCCCCTCCAAATTGAATGTTATGACTTAATTCCATGAGGAGAGCCCAACCCAAAAGATTAGTCCATTAGGTGAGAGAGCCTCATGGCTTAAGTACCACATTAAGCTTTCTTATCTTCTCAATGTGGGACTCATAACATTCCCACACCCTTTAAGAGTCGGCTTCACTCAATCGACATTGACTCGATGGTAGCCCTTTCCCCTTTGACGACTTCACTCATCTATCAGTATAACAATATTCAGTAGTTTGCCTTAATCCAGTCTATAGGTAGCCCTTTCCGTAGCCCAACTCTCAATGCAGGAATCAATTTTTATGACTTATTAAGCCCATGAGGAGAGTCTCATGGCTTAAGTACCACATTGAACTTTCTTATCTACTCAATGTGGGACTCATAACATTCCCACACCCTTTAAGAGCCGGCTTCACTCAATCAACACTGACTCGATGGTAGCCCTTTCCCCTTTGGCAGCTTTACTCATCTATTAGTATAACAATATTCAGTAGTTACCTTAATCCAGTCTATAGGTAGCCCTTTCCGTAGCTCACCTCTCAATGAAAACATCAACTTTTATGACTTAAGCCTATGAGGAGAGCCCAACCCAAAAGACTAGTTCATTAGGTGGGAGAGCCGCATGGCTTAAGTACCACATTGAGTTTTCTTATCTACTTAATGTGGGACTCTTAACATTGAACCAAATAATCAAAATGTTAAACCAAACAATAAAGATTTATAAAAATCTCTTCCCTCTCATCTCCTCCACTTTCCCCAACCAAACACTACTTAACTGAATAATCAAAGTTCTCTCTATGTTTTTCAATGATAATATTGTAGGGCAGTATTTCGTAAATTAAAATCTGCATATTTTGAACTAAGCTCAAGTCAACAACCTTCGTCGTTGGTGAGGAGAGTCCAACCCAAAAAATGATTCCATTAGGTGAGAAAGCCTCATGACTTAGGTGCCACATTGAGCTTTCTTATCTACTCAATGTGGGGCTCATAACATTGAACCAAATAACAAAATGTTTAACCACACAAGAAAGATTTATAAAAATCTCTTCCCTCCCATCCCTTCCGTCACCCCGAACTAAACACTACTTAACTGAATAATGAAAGTTAACTCACGGTTTTTAATGATAATATTGTAGGTCAGTATTTCCTAAATTGGAATCTGCATTTGTTGAACTAAGCTCAAGTCAACAACCTTCGTCGGAGGTGATCGGGAAAGGGGGATCAGCTATTGATGTCATAGTTGTGGATGAGGAAAGTATGCCACTGAGTATTACGGATCAAGACGACAAAACCATGGCCTCAATTACAGAAGAATGGAAGCAATTGGTTGTAAACGAAGACCCCAAGATGAACTCTCCATCTTCTATGTCCAAAGCAAAGTTGGATCAATCAAGTGTATCACCACGAGATCGTAATAGGCAGCTAGACAGGGAAACTTCAAGGATTTTGGAGAGATTGGAGGTTCCAAGGCCATTGAAAGTAAAGGCGGCCTCTCCTGTTTGCAATGAAAGTTGCATGAAAAATACAAGTCTGCCCACAAAGAAGCCTCTTATACCATTCCAACCAACTCAAGGCACAGAACAAGTCTTTGTTGGCAGCCAGCTAATGAAACCAACTTTCCAGAGGCAGAAAAGGAAAGTTAGATGAAAAGAAGGCAAATCCGCGTTTCATGAAGAAAGTTCAAAAGTCGATAAGGTCAGTGTACTTTTTCCCCTTTTTACTATAAAATCTTGTGCTGCGAGTGATTTATCTACACAAAACCAGATAGCTAATCATGAAACAAGTATTGATAGGGGCTAGAAGTGTGAAGATGCTTACAAATTCTTGTCCATTTGTGAATAAATAGCTTACCAGTGTTTATAGCAGTAGAAGCAGGGATACTGGGGATAAAGAAAAGAGAACATAACTGAGATATAGAAGTGAGAGTGATAGGAATGATAGAAGAGTGTTGTGATTTTAACGAAGGTTTATTGCTGAACCTATGACAGATAGCATAAAACATGAAACAATTACCAAAAAGTAGAACAAATGATAATGAAACAGAAATGCAAATCTGTTTATGAGCTTTTTCACAAGCATTTTATGAGAAGCTTCGTTGCGGCAGCTGATTCAGAAGTCGAATATAGCTTCCTTATCTACTTGGATGAAATCTCTGAGTAATGGGGAAGAAAGGTTTCAGTTGATTCCGATAAGGAGGCTTGCAGAGGATCAATTGGAGATGAGGTTGCTTCTCCAACACCCTTTTGCGGCCAACGATTCTGTATCAATAATCATCCTCCCAGAAAAGGGTTTTGTTTTCTTGTTGATTTCATCTTCCAACCATGGCAGATGTTGAGGTTGATGTTGTAGCGGGGCAGCCAAAGAAGATAACTTTCAAGAAGTTCAGTTTGACACTCCTGAAGTTCCTTTGATGGAGTCGGTGTTCAACTTCCAGTATAGATAACTTCTTTTTCTATGAAGAAAAAATCAATGGGTAGAAAGGTATGAAGTATTTTCCAAAAAAAATCTCAAATTCCCAATTTTATTTGGCACTGATTATGAAGAAGAAACCAATCATAATCAGATTTTGTTTGAAGTGAGGCCCTTTGTCTTCCTCCCTGCAGATTTTCCTATGGTTCCGATTTTTCTTCTTTAATTTTTAATTTTAATTAGTTTAATTGAAGTGATTAACAGCTTTTTGTAACCTGCCTTTTCGGTTTTCCGTGAGAAATCTCAACCATCCAAATTTTTTATCCTTAAATCAATGGATATTAATGACAGAGGATGGATACACCAACTTCAAGAGGGAGGATGATAGCCTTTGCCGGAGTTAATGGGCGGGTCCTAATGGACTAGCTGAAATTGACGGCAAGTTTTAGTATGGATCCCGAAAAAGGGGTGCACTTTTGGGGACCCAAATCTTGACAGTTGATTGGATGTGAATATGAGATCAATGGTTATGACAACATTACCTGAAAACTGAATACCTGGTTCCATTAAAAAGTATATATTTATTTAGAAGGGCTTCTTAGTATTTTATGTTGGAGGTGTCAATAAGTTGTGAAATTTGTCTCAAATCCTTGTGTGTAAGTCAGGGATAATAATCTTTGATACTTCAGTCGAACTTTACCAATGGAAACCATGACAATGGTTAAGAAGCTCTGGATTCTCCAACCTTTTCTGAATTCGTTCAGAATTTTGAGATCATTTGGGTTTGTATCACCATACCCCATTGTGATATTTAGGCAAAAGATGCAAATTTTCATCTTAGCACCAACCATGGTTACACCTTACCTCCAGAAAAACAATAATCAAAGGTAGAAACTTTCCCAGTAAACTTCACAACCCATATGTGAGAAAGATCAATATCTGAGTTCTATGGCCGGAATGAGGAATTAGCAAGACCCAGACAAAAAGGAGCAAATGAAAAAGAGCTATAAATGGAACTTTAGTGTGACCCACAAGAGAGCTAGGAGAATCCAAAGAGGCTTTTTTCTTCTTCACAAGCAACATAGGTAGAGAGAAATAACCAAAAGAGCTATAAATGCAAAGATTGCAACTCCCGCCACCATTACTACAATGCTACTGTTTTGAATCTTCTGAAGTCCTTTGGTCGAGGTTGTAATTGGACAGAGCTAGACCAATTTGAGCTTGAACTTTGACTAGGGGACAGTGGCATCTGGGAGGATGGTGGCAGTCGTGGACTCGTGGTGTTAGGATTCTGGTGAAGGCGTGCACTTGAAGGATGGTGACACGCGTGACGTGCAAAGCAAAACTAGGTGATTTGCGAATGAGTCTTTATAAACCGGGATATTTTACTCCCAACCCCATTTACACCGCTTATATCCGATTGGGTCAAGGTCCATCGGTGGACTGCTTACCAACCTGAACCATAGTAAAAGGCTTCAAAATTGACATGCCTCCTCTTTAATCTTTATTGATAAGCTTGAGATATCTGAAATTTGGCCTTCAATCCAAAAGGCTGATTCTTTTTAGCTGCATTTTAAACATGGACCCCAAGACCCCAAGATAATAATCATAACAATAAACATGGACCCCAACACCCAAAGATAACAAGGGTGACGTTAACAAATATCCTAAAAGCATTAATTAACAAAATTTAAAAAAATAAATTTTCATTAAAAAAATTAAATATATCATTCCTTTAAATATTAAATACATCAATTTTCAATAAAAATTTTCTTTTTCTTAATTTCTTAATCAATACTTTGAGGACACTCGTTAGCATTCTTCAAATAATAATAACAATAAACATAGACCATGTCATAACTTATTTTGAATATTTGTCAGCGGAAATATTTGTCCCTCAATTTATTCCAATGGAACCCACAAAAAGAAAGAAGAAAACGAAAGCCAACGATCATAAGAATCTTATTTAAAGCAAACAGTATGATCAGCCATACTATATCTAATTAGGGTGTGTTTGGATTTGTATTTACAAACTAACGATTGGATCAACATGATTTTGGGTAAAATTGTGTTTGCATGGAAATGATTTATATTTGGATAATTTATTGCAAACGTAAATTTAATAAAGTGAATGTTGTTTGGATGATCTTAATCAAAATTACGTTTGGAGTTATAATTATTAAAAAGGATATGAGATTCATAATGTAGTGATGTAGTGATATTATTATCCTTTTATTCCATTTTCTTATATTTTGAAATATTTAAAGTAATGATTTAAATGCCATTATTTTTTTAAAAAAATAAATTGCTGCTGTTAGTATTAAATTAATAAAACAAATTGGAAAAATTATAAAATATCTACACATCAAAAAATTTATTTTAAATTTAAATCTTAGCTCTTAAAGCATTGAACTAGTTGGGTTAAAATTAATAACAAGGGAAAATAAGCTTTAAGCTATAAATCCAAGTCGAACAATCCAAATTAAAGTACAAACAAGAATAATAAATATAACAAAAAATGTAATACAATTTTGAAATATAAATACACGACTAATTAAGCTACATATGCTCTATAATTTGATCCCTGATTGTGTCCCGCGCAAAATCCATCTCTGTTTGAGAGCCTACAGTTAAATTTAAGGATGGATCATCACCAACATGATTGTTGTCCTCATGTTCAGCTATAATTTCATCTTCATATCGTTTGAATTCAGAATCAGTTTCAGATTTCCTTCTAATAAAGTTATGTATGGTCATTCTTACAATAACTATTTCAACTTGTGTCTCAAATTTGAACTTGGGCATACAACGTAAAATTGCAAACCGGTTCTTCCATACCCCAAAAGTCCTTTCTATTGTGCACCTTAAACCGGAATGGTAATAATTGAACATCTCGTTTTAGTTTGCAAATCCAGATGAACTCGTAAAATCTGGAAGGTGATAGCGTTCACATCTATATGGACCAACATATCCAATTGGTGTTGGATAGCCAGCATCCACCAAATAATACTTACCTAATAAACAATGAAAATATTGTCATGTATATTGTGATTTTAATGCATACATAAATAAAATACAGTTATAAGAAACATACCAGGAGATGGATGTGGATAATTCATTGTGGGAGTTGTGAGGGCATTCTCAAATACACGAGCATCGTGTGCAGTGCCTTCCCATCCCGGCGACACATTTTGTGTTGGATGTCCCTTTCTTCCAATAAATTTGGGTTGTTCACTTGGACTGACCACACATGGGATATGAGTATCATCAATTGCTCCTATAGCATTCTTGAAATATGGCCAATATCGCCGATCATTTCGTATTTTTGTATGGATATCACGAAACCAGGGATCTCGTGGCTTGATGTACTCGAAGGATAAACGAAGGCAAGCAACTAGTACTTTATGAAAATGCCTACATACAGTTTCTCCTGAGTGTTGAAACATTTCTTGTATCATCCTATTGCCTATTCCATGACCAACCATGTTTAAGAACATTGCAACCATTTCTTGAACCCCCATTTTTTGAGTCCTTATCAGACCATGTTCAACCAATTCGGTGCATAACTGATAAAATACATGTTTTTCCATTCAAAACATCTCATAACAAGAAATATGATGCCCTTGTAAAACTTCTTGCACCCACGAATGACTTGTTTGATCGCTGGTCCTGCATGGCTCTCTGCATAAATATTTTAATGCATACTCACTAATTAAAGCACTAACCTCTTCAACCTCATTTATATTATAGTGTAAAATGAAAAATATGATAGATTCTTCATTTTGATCTTCCACAGATTCTTCATTCAAGTCCTCCATTAATGTTTTAAATCTGCAACTTTAATAAATTTCATTAGTTTCTTATACCTGAATACAAACTCTAAACAGAAATGCAACAAAGATATAACATATCCATTATGTGCTCTCATGCACCAGGATTCGTTGACATCAGGTGTCAAACTTTTCTCTAACACCATTTTTTAACCATTAATTTTAATTTGATCCAATGACTTAAATTTATCAACGTTATTGAAGAGAGAATAAATAAAGTAACATAAATATGAAGAGAAAAAATAGCATATACTTAATGAAAAAATATTTTGAGTATCTTGAATTTTATTAAAATTATAATATTTATTCAGTAAAAATTTTATGTTATAATTTATTAATAATATATTATTTTATTAACTAAAAATAGATAGAAGAATATTTTATTGAAAATGCATATATATATTTTTTAAAAGCAATGTTATTTTACAAAAAATGCATATTTTATACTAAAAGTTCTATAACAACTAATTTTAAATTAAGTTTATACATTAAAATTTAATTTATTATTATTAACAAATAATACATAAAAAATCAAAAAATCATATTTTTTACTAAAATTTTTATAATAAATATTATTTTTATTAGTAAAATTTTTTTATTTTTTTATATCTACATATAAAACTAAAGTTATTTTTATTATCTATCGAAAAATTACTGTTTTAATTAAAATTGAAATGCAGATTCTTTACTTTTCTATTCGCTGGTGTAAATTATAGTATTCATCTATTAAATAATTTATATTCTTTATTGAATTTTGATATTATTAATTAAATGTTTTTTTATAATTTTTAAGTATTAAATGTTTTAATATATTAAATATTTAAATTATAAATTTTTTCAGATTATTTTTATCATTAAAATAATTTTATTAATTTTTATTTATATTATATCTACAGTTAATAATATTATTTATCAAATTAAAAATAATGCATAAAAATTAAAAAATTAGCAAATATTATTAAATTTATATTTTTTTAAAATATTTAAAAAAATTAACTAGATCAAAATCAATTACAAAATTAATTGGTATTTCAGTCATGTGATACTTTTACAAAAAAAATGAATTTACTTTTTAATTAATTGCATATTATTTTGTAAATTACAAATAACATTGCAACTTTATTTCACAAAAAATGCTGATTGTTTTGACACCAGGTGTCAAACTTTACTTTTATACCAAATTCTAATAGTTGATTTTAGTTTGATCCAACGACTTAGACTTATCATTTTTATTAAAGAGAGGATAATAAAGAATGACTTTAATATGGAGAGAAAAAATAAAATATGTTTAATGAAGAGAGATATTAAGTATCTCGAATTTTCATTAAAATTATAAAATTAATTCTTTAGATATTTTATATTTTTATTTTTACACATTTATTATTAATTAAATTTATCAATAAAGTATAGGGTTTAAGGTTTCTAAATATTTATTTTAAAATTATAACATTTACAATTTATTTAATATTGTATGTTTTATTATTTTCGTAAAATATTGTAAAATTTTAATTTAAAAATATTATTACATCTATATTTTTAGTATATTAACTATTCAGCAAAAATAATAAGACATTAACTTTAAGTAATATACATATTACGAATTTTAAGTAAAATGTAATTAATAAATAATGGTTATATACAAATAAAAATATAAAATATTTTTATTTGCCAATATATAATAATTTTATTTGTTAGTTATTAAATAATTTATAATTTAATTCGCTAATATGTACATTAGTGAATTTTTAAATATTTATTATTTTTTACTGAATTTAACATATTAAAAATATCTATCTATTAATATTTATATTTTAAAAGTATAATATTTTATGAATTTAAATTTTATAATTATTGTTTTAATTTTTATAATCTTACAATTTATTCCTTTATTTAGTTAATAATAAAATTTACCATAATTTTAGCTGCAGATACGATAAAAATAAAATTAAATAAATTATTTCACTAATAATATGATAATGTCCTAAAATGGAATTTTTATCTTTACAATTACAATTCTCTAATGTTTGTATTAGTTTTTTTTTATTTAATGCATTAGAATTATATTTATTAATATATACAAATTTAAATTTGTTAAATTTTTTTATGAATTTAATGTCTTATAATTGTCTTATGATTTTTAAAATTTATTGATAACTTTAATTAATAATAATTATTTAAAAATAAAAATATAAAATATCTAATAAATTAATGTTATAAATTTAATGAAAATTCAAGATGCTTAATGTCTATCTTCATTAAACATTTCCAATTTTTTATTTTCATATTAAAGTCACTCTTAATTATTCTTTTTCTTTAATAAAAATGATAAGCATAAGTCGTTGGATCAAACTAAAATCAACTATTAGAATTTGGTGTAAAAGTAAAGTTTGACATCTTGTGTCATTTGATCATATCTCATCTATATATATATATATATATATATATATATCACATGCAGTCACGCTAGTCGGGAACAAAACCAAGGAACTAACTGATCCTTTTGATTTGTCCCAATAAGACCAGCAGCCACACCATACCAAAACAACAACCGCACTAGACCAAAACAGCAGCCACACCAGACCAAATTTAGATTACCTAAGGGGCGCATGGATTATTGGTTCTATTGTAGAAATTACAGGGATAGAGTTTACCAGAATATGCATCAGATATGCATAGTTTTATTGTGGAAATTGATTAGGACCGGGTACATCAAATATGCATACTTTTCTTTTAATGCATTGCATCAGATATCATAGTTTTAATGATTTGGAAACTGATTACAAATGTCAAAGCATGTTACACATGGCCATAGCATAAAAAAGGACAAAGAAAATAAGGATAGAGTTTATCAGAATTTAGTTTCAAAGAAACTATGTAGTTTCAAATTTTAAGCAAGAAAAGGACAATGATAAATTCTAGCATTTGGCCACTGATCCAATATGATTTGCTATACAAACATGATTTGGAGATTTAAGCACCATTTTAGCAAAAGTTTCAGTATAGCAAGGACTAAACATTTGCTATACAATTGCGTAAATATGCTATATTATCAAAGGAAGACCCGCAACACACTCCCCTGGTGATAATACAAGCACCTCATAGGCAATATAATAGTCAATTCAACACAATCAGATTTACAATATAAGTACATCAGTACACCATTAATTCACCAAAATAAGTCAGTACATTAGTTCACCAATTCAGCAAAATAGGCAATAAAATAGTTAATTCAACAGCCTTACACCAGTCTTACAAGCTACATCAATTTTACAATATTAGAAATAAGTAAGCAATACATAGATAGGCAGTCCAACAATCTAAAGCCTAGTTAAATACAGTAACCCAACTAAGTTTTCATGAATGGTAATGGGTTATAAGGTGCATGCTTAAGCCACTCCAACAATCTTTCCTTATATCCTTTCAATGATACAAACATTTCCCTTGTAGGCTTGAACATCATGAGTTGACAACATCGATAATGCCAATCAAAATCACTTGTAATAGCCTCCATTTGTTGAATTTCAACCATCACTTCACCAATAGATGTACCAAGTACAACGAGAGTGTTTAAAGTAGCTGAGCGTGACTCTGGTGCGGATGCAATTCTACTTATTGCATCAGCTATCTTTCTTGAGGCAAGAACTTTCAATTTCTTATTCCTTTCAGTGGAATCGCAAGGTCCAACCCTCTTCCTCTTCCCATTGCTCGTTTCAGTAGTATTTCCTTGGGAAGTGTTTAAATTGATATTTTGCAAATCAACACTAACTCTGGTACTTGGTATAGTACTAGCACCTAGAATTTCTTCACTATCCCCGGATCCTTCCTCTAGGTCTATACAGTCAGTCTCAAAGCAGGGTCGATACACATCATCATTTTCATCTATACCATTTGGTAATATCCCAGAAGAGGGTGCCCATGCAAATTTTCCTATAGCCACCACATCCTTGAACCAAAGTAGTTAATTCATTGGCAAAAGGAAGTCCTTTATATCTGAATTTTCCATATAATGGATTTTCCTGCAGGTTAACACCCAGATAACACGATATATTACACATAAGAAATATATAACTTATAACTTCACATTAAAAACTTCATACCAATTGTTTTTTCTCCCTCCACTCATTTGGTGCATCTACAATATTTTTTGTACTATCCCATCCTAAACCTGTCTCTTTGGCAAACAATTTGCACCATACTGACCATTCTTTCTTAAGGTTATCCCACTTGTTTCTGAATTGGCCCTTGTCATATAGTCTTCCAGTTTTCTCATTAAATTCGGATATAACAGCTTTCCACCCTTTCTTCGTAAGGGTAGTGCCATTGCGTTCCCTTTTTATAGACTTGATCCAAGCATGATTTGATAAATTGCTCTGTTGTTTTCAAATCCCATGTAGCCTTTACCTTATAAGCTTCATTATCTATTGAAGGGGTATCTACAATGCCTTTCTTGTTGTTACTCATGATTCAATTATAAAAATACATATAACAATTTTATTCTTAGACATGAATACACTTACACAAGTCAAAAAGAACACAGCTCTATAACAATTCAACTTTGAAACTACACTCTTTAGAAACATGAATCAACAAACAACAGTAAGAAAAAGCATGTGCATATAGCACTGAAAAAACACAATAGCCTCTGCATATCATGCGCATATATCATATAAAAAAAATATCATATTCTTAGACATGAATGCACTTACATCAGTCAAAATATCATATACGTATACATATAAAAAAAAATATAAAAACGAAATGTGAAGAATAAAAAACATAACACAAAAAAAAAATTCAAATAAAACAGAACTGTACCCAGAACTTCATTTAAAAAAAATCCATTTGCATATATCAAAAAACACCCTAAACCAAAAACAAACACACATATATGATGGGTTTTATGTGAGTAGAGCTTCATTTGAGTAAAGTGAGATTTGTACATCACCTGGAGCTTGGAGTTGGAGGGACCACACGAGATTGATGAGGAAGAAATGTGCAGCTCGAAGAAATGTCCAGATTGTTGAGGAATATTGCTACAACCAAGTACCATTCATAAATACCAATGTGTGGGTTGTTGAGGAAATGTGCTTGTCGAAGATATGGGGTTAATGTTGTGCAGAAGGTTATTGAGATTTTAAAAACTGAATTCAAGTCTCCAAACGGCCAAACGTAGAACGTGTAAGCAAAAAAATGTTGCTTTGGCCAAAACCCAGGTTTAGAGGAAAAACTCGTTCAACGTGATGGACAAAACGTCAATCCAAACAACTGACCCTCACTTGCAACTTGCGTTCTCTGTACTCCAAGGTACGTTTGTTGCGTTGGACAAAAATCCAAACACACACTTAATATTCATGTATTTTACGATTAATCAATTGAAAGAAACCGAGGGTTAAAATACAAACTTACTTTTTACCAAGGGAAAAAAATTACAAATTTACTAAGTGCAGCCTAGCTGGATAAAATATTTCCCGTCCTGTTCTACTCTATCATGCTCTTCCCGAGTTTACAAAACAACGAATAATAATAAAATAATGAAAAGAAAAGAAAGCCCTTCTCTCGCGGTATTTCTCCTCTAATTTACAAAGATAGTCAGATATGACGACACGCTTGAGCTTGACATAGTTAAGGGGTCATCCTACCACACCTTTTGTAATCAATAATCAATAATTCTTTCTAATATTAGGACATTGGTTAAGAAATAAAAAAAAAATATAAAATTTCATTGGAAAATGAAAAATCACATTTATCAATATATTAACTACATCATTTTCCTATAAAAATTTATCCTTATAATTCTTTAGCGAGTTCCTTAGCATTTCCCTAATAATAGTATTTCTTGCACACACCACTTAGGACAGGTACAATCCCACGTCTACTCTTTTGTGATAGGCTGCCAACTCACAATTTAAGCTTTGTATGATAAACTAATTTGTAGCATATAGTTTATAGTTGATACCTGAAAAACTAGTTGATCAAATTTGAAGCGTTTGATAAAATTAACGATTGAATTAGCTTATGATTGTAAAATAACATACATATTTATATGACTTTTATATAAATTCATTTTAAATTTTAATTAAATATTTATAAATAGAATATTTTTTATTTCTAAATATTTTTATTAAATAATATAAATGAAATGGCAAGTTTATATAAATTTTATTTTATGAAGGTTGGGTAAAATGAGAATTTCATTTAATTAATAAAAACAAAAATGAGAGAAAATTTAATAAGTTATAAGCTATAAGTTAAATAAATTAGCATATGATGAAAAATTATAAGCTAATGAAATAAACTTGTTTACCAAACATTTCTACTTTGATTAAATAACCTTATAAATTAGCTATAAGTTAGCTTATTGGACTTATCAAATAGAGCCTAAACCTTTTACACCATGTCTACCTTTGTCTTTTTACAAAGCTATAATAGCAACTGATTGATGCAATCATAAAAATAGGTTATCAACAAGGTGCCTTCTATGGTGCACCACCAAAAAGGTGGTGTAACTTACACTAGCAAGTGAGACTAATGTGAACCAATGAAATTGCTACTTGGGTGTCACTTTTTGGTGTGACTGATAGACTAAGTCAAAGTCAGTAAATGCAAATATAATGTTTGTAGTATTTGTATAGTATAGTTTTTACTGATTATATTTGCATTTGTGCACTTTAATTTTATTTTTAAGAAATTATATTTTAATTCTTTAATCTTGTAAAAGAAAAAACTTGCAGATGTATTTCTCTCTCACTCCCCTCTCATAAAACATGTTCTCTCTCACTCCCCTCTCATAAAACCTGTTCCTCCCTTCAAACCCTCCCCTCCTACAACCTCCGATCCGGCAACCACTTCTTCCTGTCCCTCCTCCCCTCCGCCTCCGATCGCCCCATCGCAAACGATGTCGCAGTGTTTGGGATTTGATGTGGTCGTGGAGTTGTTGGAGTAGCTTCTCTCCCACGCCAACGCCGCATCCGATGGTTCCGGTGGCGGAGGGGTTGAGAGCGTGGACGTGAGTGTCTTTGCAACCGTCCATGATCTTTAAGCTAAGCATTGTGGCGAAGATGTTATTCTGCTTCTTCTTCTGATGGGTTCAATTTTGATGGGATAAAAAAAAGATTCAGAGGTTTTAAGGTTGAGACATTCAAAAATGAGTCAAAGAGGATGGTGTTTTTTTGTTGCTGTTTTGTTTGATTGGTCCTATAAGCACGGTTGGTATTTTAGGAAGAATGATGACGTGATGGTGATGCAAGCAAATTGGAAGGAATAAGAAAGAAATGATAGATTTCATACGACTCACCACCAGGGGCTTCATCATCGTCCTCCCCTCCTCTCAAAACAGGACTTTAACCCTTAAATTTTTTTTTGTGGGTAGAATTAACCCTTAATTAAATCTTAATAACAAATGAATGAATGACGTAAAAAAAAATATTAAAGTGCAAATACACAAATATGCAAATACGGCCAAAAAGAATATACAGCAAATACAACATAATACACCACCAAACAACAAATAAAATATACAATCAGTACTTTTGACCATCCAAGTATACTTTGACTGGGTCAAACAATACATGCCAAGTGTATGACTGAGATGACTCTAAAATGAAGGTGCAAGTTACATCAATTTTTTGCTAGTGCAACTTAGACGGCACCTATCAACAAAGGACTTTACATCAATCTACGCACTTGAGCAAATATTAGTTTTATAGCGGATCCAAAAAGATCTAAACTTATAAGATATTTCATGGATTTACTGGGGAGTTAAAGATCCTAATTATTATGGGTTCTAACAAAAAAAAACAAAGGACTTTATATGTACATAGAGTGCGTTTGGAAGAGCTTATGAAGAGCTTATGAGAATAGCTTACGGAATTAAACTTATACAAATAGTTTATGAAAATAATTTATGATCTTTTCATAAGCTGTTTTTAGCTTATTTCCATAAGCTTGTCAGAGAAGCTTATGAAAATAAGCTGTTTTTAGCTTATTTAAAAAAAAACTTATTACATAAGCGCTTAAATAAGTTGTATATCCAAACGCATCCATAGTGAAATCATATGCTGGGGATCAAGGTAGAGGACTGGCTCGTTCCCACGACTTCTCCTGTTTTCCTCAATAAATGCCATCTTATCAAAAATTTTCTTTATGGAAGTCGTATTTTGTAGATGTGTTGTGAGAGAAATCTAAAGCAAGCCGACGAAGCTCTTTGGCGGGTGCGGCTAGTCCACAGTAAAATACTCCTGCATTACATAAAGCACGCTATCTCAATCTCTCGTAATTACGATGATAAGCCTTAAATTTCATGAAACACGAAAAAAATCATAAATGGTTGATATTAGTCGAAAGGACCTCGACAGCGAGACGGCTTTATCGAAAGTCAAATTTGCACTACCATACGCATCTTTGTTCTTTGGAAAAAGTATATTATCATTGATTAGCAATTATTGAAACGTTTTTCATTTTAGTTGCTTAAAGAAAGAAAAGAAAGCAATGTTACTATGTCACTTACCATACGCATCTTTGCTAAAAAGGTATACGGAGAATGCTAATGACTGTTTTAAGAACACTTATTAAGGAATCGAGAAAGAAAATTTTTCATTAAAAACTGATATATTTAATATTAAAAGAGTTGATATACTTAATTTTTCAATATAAAATTATTTTGTTACGGCTCTCATCACCATGAAACAAAGTATATTATCATTGATCAGCCATTATTGAAATGTTTTTACTTTGAGTTGCTTAAAGAAAGAAAGGAAAGCAATATGTGATTATGTCAGTGGGAACTCACCAACTCGGGTTTCTGGATGATTAAGCGCGATGCGCTTGTAGACACTGCGCCAATTGGGTTTGGCAAAGTGAGACATGACGCGTGTGCCAGAGACGATGTCCACACCATTCTTTGCATGGTTTATAGACTGCAGCATAGCAATAAGAGCAGAGCGAGCGTCACCCTCTTCGTAGACGCTGGTGCAGTAGCTGTGGAGCTCAATCAGTCCCCTGTGGTCCTCTTCGGCTACTTCGTTCATCACCCCTTTAAACCAGTCAAAGGAACCCTGTTCTCTAGTCACCCAGTAGAAGTACGCCCTCCTTGTCTTGAAGTCGCTGGACCTGGCTTTCTTATGATGGGTTGTTGTTGGTGATTTAGCAGCCCCTAACCCACCTCCCTCCTCCACTGCAGCCCATTCCTCCTCTTCCATGGCCTTGAAATTATTCACCATGTCCTTTAGTATACTGATCATTGGGGTAGCCCCTATTCCCAGTCCCACGAGCAAAACCACCTCGTACTGTGTGTAATCTTGTGCTGGCGCTCCATACGGACCATCAACCATAACTTTAGGAAGAGTACTGCATAATCATAACAAACTATCTTTTTTAGTCAGTAATCAGTAAATTAAAACATACTAGTTCTTATTCATTTAATTTTTTGGAAAAATAAAAAAACGAAGTCAATTTGTAGGGAAGAGGAAATGACAATCTGCAAGTATGATTGATTCCAATCCTCACTAAATTTGATATGTCTTTCGGGTTACGTATTTCTTTCAGGTGACACGTAGGTTTGCATGCAGCAATTTTCTATAGGCGTCCTTGTCACCCTGGTCTTTTTTTTTTTTTTTTTTGTAAAGGAGAAATTCTCTTTCTTTTCGATACGAAATTCATGTGGGTCCTACAGAATTCAAGTGGGGGCTACATTAATTAGTGGGACCTATTTCCAAAATAGTGAAACCCATTTGAATTTTAAGCAATAGAAAATAATTTGTTGAAAAGAGAGTGTCAAAGAGTGTGTTGCTAGCATTCCTCTTTTCTTCAGAGTAGGGATGGCAATGGGTAGGGTACTATAATACTCGTCCTCATATCCGCGTTTTGAAAAAATATCCGTACCCAGACCTATACCCTCGTGGGTAGTAACTTCAATACTCATGCCCCTACCCTCTGGGTACCTAAGTATCCATACCCGCATCCGTTACCCGCACTTTAATATAAGAAATTTTAATTAAACAATAAAATGCCTAAACTCTTGCATTCCAAACTAAAAATGCAATCTGTGGATCTAATAATCAAGTTGTGAACATGAAATGCAAATGTTTTAATACAAAATATTCAGTAATCAATCTCCAAAATATCAAGTAAATATTACAATAAATTTTTAAGAACTATAATTCATAAACTTGGGGCTCCTGAGCTGCTGGCACTAGGAAAGTGACACTCCCAGGTTTTCTGAAGGAAAGTGAAATTTGAAAATTAAATAGGTTTTCAGGATGCATTTTGGAAGATGCGGTCATGCAGATCAAGGGAGACTCACATCATCACATATTATTTTTAAGTTTTTCTAATTTTTTAAATTAATATGTCATAATATAATATATATATATATATATATATATATATATATATATATATCAAATTATTATATATATATATACATATAATATATATATGTATAGTGCGGGTATGGGACGGGATGGATACTAGAGTATCCATACCCGCACTCATCCGCATTAATTTTTGCAGGTAATTACCAATACCCATACCCATACCCAATTAATAGGTAATTACCTTATCCATAATGAATAAATTTTATAGGTATCCAATGGGTTCAGTACCCATTGCCATCCTACTTGAGAGTCCAGATAACAACCACTCTTTTCCCCCGGGTAAAGACATTCGATTATAAATCATATGCATGTGACTTCTCACATCATGTGAGAAGGTGCCATAGGCATCTCGGTATCAATTATTGACACCCAAACTAAAAAGGACAAACAAAAAAAGAAAAAATCATGCCTAAGTGGTGACCCTTTGTTAATTAATTCCAAACCAACCAGCTATGGGCCATCCACGATGCGGTTCAATTCTTGTATACACGTGTATGCATAAAGTCTCATCCTCAAATAAAAAGTCTGTATAATTTGATTTTTGTTTTTCTCACGAATCCTGCACTGTTTGAGTGTGGGATTAATTCTCACTCATGCCTCCGAGTGTTTGGTCCTGACCATAGGTGTTTCCAATTATATTCACATTATACTGTAAGTAATTAAAGTTTATCTACACAACTATAGTTATGTAGTTTCAAACTTTCAATGTAAAATAGAAATAGTTAATTCAATTACTAGTCAATTTCAAGTTATTGTGATTTTTTTTATTAATTATTAATTTAATTGATAATTCTTTTAACAAAATTAAAGTATATTAACATTTAATTTTAAGTTTGAATGAAGTAATTGGTGGTATTGATAGAAATGTTATTTCCAACTTTGTGAAGTGTTGAAGTACAGTTTTTGCATGTTAGGTATCCATCACATATTGTTTTTCCATTTTAAAAGCCTGGGACATTTATTATAATATATCCCCACTTCAAATAGGACTTACCTTGGGCTGTTATCTCCTTTCAAGCATTCAGCTCTTAGAAGTCCACTCTGCCCATTGAGGGGTTCCCGGCACGCCTGGAAGGAAGCAAAGCAATTGTTTGGAAAAGTCGATCACTAACATATATCATAATAACTTTATGACCAAGTGATTTAGAGTTCAATTTTTGCTGTTGCTATTCTTTTATGTAAAAGTTAAATTTCTGCTGGTGATAAAGATAAGCTTATGCAGAAATATAGACTTGTTTAATTACAGGAAAACCACATTTTAATAATAAAATAAAAAATTCAAGATGAATTCACCTGTGAGAATTTAGTTTTCAGATTTCCTGTCCAATCACCAACGATTTTAATGTGAACGCTAAGGTAATCATCATCAGGGGCGGAGGTTATGGAAAATGGATGCCTGTGAAAGCATAAACAATGAATAACAATGTCGAGATTCGATATTGGGAAATAAAAACAGAAAATGGGAGATGGCCCTTGAGGGTTATATGAAGGTAGTTAGATGCAACATTTGCGTATAGAAGATATGAGTGACTGATGTTTCTTCAAATGCATACCATTCAAATGGAGACACAGCAGCACAATTCACAAACATGTATTGTCCACTCTTGTAGGTAAACCCCTGAGGCTTTGACATATTAAGTGTTAACACATTTCCAGGATAAACAGCCACCTTCAAATTAGGGAGTGAAAATGTGATGAGACATGTGCACATGAATATTTATATATTTACCATACTTTCTAAGCTTAGCCGATAGTAATTATGATCGAACCATATGTTTTATATTATATATAATGAATGAATAATTGATAATTGATTTTTATTATTCGATACTAACCTTTAATATTCTCACAGTCTTGGTGCTCGATCTGAGTGCTCTAATCAGCCTTTCCAGTGCATAAATAGTGATGGGAATAGCCAAATACATCCAGGTCTACAAAACATATAATATTAAGTGCCTGTGAAACGATTATCAATCAGCTCAAAACAACTAGATACAGAGACAAAGGTTAACTGAAGGCGCTAACCGTTTTCTTGTACCAATCCTTAGTCAAGTAAAGTTTGATTCCATGCACAACCAACAGGGCATAGACAATGATGAAAAGGTGATGGGAATACCAAAAGGCATTGAAACCTGTGAGATTTTTGAGGGGTTTGGGTAGTTTGGCCCGGCCTCTCCTGAACCTAGGATTGGCCAGCGTGAAGGCTATTGCCATTAGCAGAACCATTATAATCCCTGTTACTCCTTCCCATGATTTGACAAAATACCAATAATTTGACGGTTTATCTCCGAAAAATGGTTTCATGAGCTTGTACTTTTCACTGCTTGCATGAAGAAGGCGAGGAAAATCACAAGTAAGATGATAAATAGCATGTATACCAACGCCAATTGCTATTGCCACAGCTATCACCTGCAAATATACTCCCATTTATTTACTACTACTATAATTTTATATATGCCTTGTTGATTTGTGGAAACTGCTATATCCCAACAAACATGGATAAAGTAGATACGTTTTCTTATCACTCGATCTCGCAGGAACAACCAACCAGCAGTAAAAATTACCTTGTGGAAGTTGAGGTTGTCATCAAAAGGAACTGCAGCGCCTAGCTTGGTCCTATTCCTGAGCCAGGTGATGGTGTTTCGGCAAACTGGTAACAAGATAAGAGCCATGTTCAATTTAAGTGTCTCAGCTGCACCTTTTGCCATGCATACACAATGGCCCATCACCTCATAGGCAGCTCTTCTTCTATATTGCACGAATTTGTAAGCAAATAGACCTAACATCACACAGATCCACAGTGCTACTACCCAAACTCTCTGCCAATTGTCCTGCAAGAAGTACTTGGTATCTCTATACCACTTCCTGATAGGATTTTCCGCAAATGTAGGCTCAAGCTTTTGGCTTAGCATTTGACTCAGGTACTTACTGTCTCCTCTTGTGGTTTGATCTGGTCCATGCAATAAGAGCGTCTCCAGGTTGTGTATCTGTTTTTTCCCAGTAAAAAATTACAAAAGGGCTAAAGAGGTTAGGTTGAGATGAGAATTCTTCTATAATAGTTGTTCTCAGAAGGGCAGGCTATGTCATTTATTACGTTTATAAATCCTGTGTCATCAGGGTCTAGTTCTTCCATGATCAAAGCCGCATATTCCTCAGCTTGTTTCTGGATGTTTGAGAGTTTGTTGGCAGTGGCGCTAAGGCATATAATCTGACAGCAGAATTGATTACATATGGTCAAGGACGATCTTTATCTGATGGGGAAAAATTGCAGACTAGAAAATTTTGCTGGTAAAACTACTTTACTAATTTTGTCTGCTGAAGAAAGTTGGGAAAGTAAGTGAAGTTCTGTTCGGCCGTACCTCCTTAATTTCTTCTTCTGTGATTCTGCCATCTGCATCTTTATCAACCCTGCGTTTCAAATTTAAGCTTGGTGATATGATATATATATATACTTCATTCAGGGCAGTCAACAAATTCTTCATGTCTATATTAACAAAATCAAAGCATTACATGTCAAAGAATGTTCTGAGCCTAGAATCGAAACCCTGGTCAGAAATATTCTCCCAGAAGTCCCTCAACTGGACCTTGTTAATGGAACCCCCCTGAATACCTCTCTGCCTAGCAAGAGTATCAAACAACTTCTCTGCAAACGCATCGGATTGCTTGTTCATTCCTACAATCAAATCCAAGGATATACTTAGAAAACATCACTCCATATTTATACTTGTATGATTTGAAGCAAGATGGTGAGGTCACCATAGAGGTATGTATGTCATACTCATACCTATGCATTGGGCAAAGAGAGATCGGGGAAGATACCCATCAGTGGTAGCAGTAAGCTTGTGAAACTCTTTCTCAACCTCAGCCCATGCTGCACCACCATCAGTTTTGCTTATAAACTTGAGTCCCGTCAGAGCATGAGCCGCTGCAGTCTTATTCCTATCGTAGTGTTTTGCTGGTGGTTTTGAAAATGAAGTCAAACGCTTCAGCTGCTTCATACGAATGGAAGCATTTTGCTTAACGGAGACACCCAAGGAGCTTTTCTTTTCGAGCCTCTTGGTCTTGCCTACCAACCCCAGTTTCTCATCTTCTCCCATATCATCATGATCACCTGCAACAGTTTTAACACTATGTAATGCAATAGAGTCACCTTCAATATCCATGGTGACCTCAACATAGTTTGCTTCATCTTCATCCTTGGTGATGTTCGTGGCAGCCTTTTGATTGTTCAATGGACCACTGTGAGGTACCCTTTCAGCACCAATGAGTTCTTTATCTGTTTCATGATGATGAACAACTGCAGAAGCTCCTTCCACCTCGTCTGCTCCCATTGTTCTGCCTTGTTTTGAGGTTTTCTGTCTGATATATATTCTGACACGCACAGCACTTTAGGACTCTTTTCTCAAACACATTTTATGATCAACCCACTGTTGTCTTTGCTCCCTGTATGTATGATGCATTTTATGTTGTAGAATGTAGCCATATTTGTAGGAGAGGCGAGATACTACAATTCGGAGCTATGAAAGCGAAAGGTAATAATAATAATATAGCTTTTCAAAAGCAATTTTTTTAATGAAAAGATTAGGTAGATAATCCTAATCCTAATATCTAAAACCAAGAGTTATACAGCTTCTTCATGTGGATTATTGAGTTAATTATTAGTTGACAATATGTGTCTCATTAAAGCTTCAAAGTTTAATATTCAAATTGCCATTCATTTGTTTTTTTTGTTTCTCAAGGTATCCTCCGCGCGCAAATACGGAGACTAATTTCCTGAGGTACTGGATGACATTTAAGGGTTAATCTCTCCCAACCAGATTTTCTCCATACACAAGAGTCAGGGATCGAATCCCTGACTACTTGCTTAAGGGACTCAAGCTCGTTACCACTCGGATCCACCACATGTTGGTAAATTGCCATTGATTTAGGTGTAAAAGAATTATTCTAAACTATTTTAAAGTTTTTATAAAAAAAGTGATTTTTTTAAAAGATGAAAAGTATAATGAAAGATTCTACGGTACCTCTTGAGTATCATATCTTAGCATATGTGACCCAATCAGATGATGAGAATTTAGTCCCATGTGACATTGACATGACTCAATTAATTGAGGTGGCGCATTTTGATTAGACATAGGATACCTAAACCTTTTATTTTTCAAAGATACCACAACAACGACCTAAAAAAGTATAATTTTTCATAAAATCTAATTTTCAACATATTTTCTGTTTTTGTTTTTTTTTCGTAAAAAGAACAATCAAACAAACACCTAAATAGTAGAAGTGATTTTTATTAATAAAATCATTTTTAAAAAAGAAAAGCATAAACAGACAGCTCTAACCAAGACAGCTCTAACCAATTACTAATAAACATTATTAAATCTTCGTTTTTAAACTCATTCTTCCTCTTCTTCAACATGTTAGATAAGAGGTAAAAATTTAACATAAAAAAAAATAACATAATGGGATCCATTCTCGTCTTAAGGATAACGATTGTTTTAAGGGTATTGATTAAGGAATTAAATAAAGAAAATTGTTATCGAAAGTTGATGTATTTAATATCTGAAGGAGTGATATACTAATACTTAATTTTTGAATAAAACAAAACTTATTTTTTTGAACTTTCTTAAATAATGTCCTAAAAACATTGGTTAGCATTCTCTTTAATTATTTTAATCCACAATTAAGTCAATGTTAACAACGTAGAAGACTTTCAACAAACGGTAAAGGAAAAACGTTTTCTTTGATAAATACTATGTAGCATAGTTATTAGTGTTGGGAGACAAACGAGGTAAGACTGGTAACGGATGGCAGAAAAATCCAACGATATTAATCTGAAAAATTATAATTGAAGCAAGTAGTTTTTTTTCTTTTATCAACCACCCTAATTTGGGATTCGATCACATGTGATCATTTGTTTCATTCTCTTTCTACTCACATTTTTATTTTCTATCTTTTTATTTGAAAAAAATGAATGGTCAGGATTTAAAAATAAAAAATTCAATGATTGTGATATATATAACTGCAATCAATTCTGACTATAGTGAATTATAATCCATGTAATTATGGCATTTGACTCCTTAGATTAATCCTCGATCGGCTGCTTAGAACAGGAAATTAATCCTTGGTTTTCACAACCTCTCAACTAGAGTGTCACCACTAGGATTCGAACTTGCGTTCTCCTCTTTATGGGGTCGAGATGCTTACCACTCGACCAACTCTTGATTTGTCAAGCAAATAGGTTTTATTTTGATCAAAAAAGTTGTTTTAGGTTTAATTTGAAAAAAAATGATTTTATGAAAAAATACAATTTTAGAGAAGTTAAAAGTTTGAATTTTATTTAAATATACATTATATCATTTAGAAACCAATAATACTATTTTTATTTCACTTTTGAAAAATTAACTATCAAATAAATATTATTAAATTATATAAATAATTTCATAATTTTTTGTATAAAAATGATTTTTTTTCATAACACAAACAAAACAGATATATTTGTTGTAGAAGGTTTTTGCTATAAAAGTATCGAGTATAATTTGAAGATTTTGAAAGTGTCAAATACACCACTTTTAAATACATGTTTTCTATATTTGATTTTGTAATCAATGTCATACTGCCAATTAGATAACCTAGTTAAAAAAACTACCCAAGATGTCTCTCGAAAAAATAAATCATGATAAAAGGGATTAAATTCCATTACAGTGAAATCGAATAAAAAGTGGAAAAAAAAATCTTTAGATTATTTAGGAGGTTAAGAACTGAAATACATCCACCTTTATTTTCTCGCTTGACACTCAAACTCATTTTAGATGAGTCTTATAATGATAGGATTTGGATCTTCTCCTTTTTTTTCTCTTAAGTTTACTCTCATGTTATGAGAGAGTATGACACAAAAACAAATTTGATTTTATATGTGGGAACCATTCAAATTTATTTTTGTGTCTTTTTTCTCATAATGAAACAAAACATGAGAGTAAAAAGAATACCATCTCATACCTTCTGATAAAGATATCTTAAAATATGGGGTCCAATACTATTGAGGACTAGTTTATTCAGGGTTCATTTTGTTTAATTTGTTTAAGATTGAAATTAAAAAGTGTTTTTTATATAAAATAATTAAGTGATTATTTTTTAGAGATTTTTAAGTAAAATAAAAGCTATTTTATGTTTATTTACAATCATAAAAATTACTTATTTGAACACTCTTTTCCGTCGCATCTGCTTTTTATGAGAATCTATTCCCTCATTATTATTAGATTCTAATTATTTTTTAAAAGTTGAAACAAACGGATAGAAAATTCTTAAAAGTAATTATTTTATAAAAAAATAATTTTTCATAAAATTTTTTTAAAACAAACGGGCTCTTAGTCTTTAAAAAGTGATTCTTAACAACTCTAAAAAATGATTTTATAAAAAGTGATTTTTTAGAAGTTGAAAAGTCTATCTCTTTTTTTTTTGACAAAAAGTTGAAAAGTCTATCATAAAAATTGAATTTGAGCTTTTAAAAAAAAAAAAATTTAATAGAAATCCAACAAAAATACATGTAAATTAAGAAATGATTTTTATATTAAAAAATGTCACTTTTTTGGTAAAAAAAATCTAAACAAACAGCCGTTACTTTCATTGCTGGAATTTCTTTATATAGGCTTTATCCGGAATTAACACAGGCAGCAAGACCCATCTTCTAAGATCTGGACATCTCTCTTTTTTATTGTTTGGTGAATTGAAAATTTAGGATGGGAGGATGATGCATCCACCACAAGAAAAACCTTTGAACACTGACAAAATGATTACATTTACCTCACCCAAAATTAATTAGTGAAGATTTGAATCCATAACATGTCGAGTATAAGGTCTCTTATGTTCCACTAGGCTAATCACTTGGGTCTCTGGACATCTCTTATTTACTTTACAAAAAACAAAAAGGCATGCATGCCAACTGAAATTTGGCAGTGTTACCTTTTTCAGCTTTTCTTTTTTAAAAGGAAAAATGACAGATACTACCTGTTTGTTTTTTGCAAAAAGGTGGGGCAACCAAAAAATGACATATACTACTTTTTTTTAATCGATGGTAATTAAGGTATGTGATTCCTATTTGGTTCATAGAGTATCCTTAAATCTTTTGGATCAATTATAGAATTAATTTTTGTTCGGATGTTTAGTCACAATTAAGATTATTTGTCTTTATCTAAGAATGTATTTTATAGGATTCGAATCGAATTCTTTCCTACAAGTTCAATCTGTACACCCAACTGAATCACAATGATGACTCAGAAAGTTTTAAATCTTTATAAAATATCTTTAATATTGAGAAGTATTTAATTAATTTTTAGTCAAAATAGGTTGATTGATCTTATACGTTTATTTAAATTTTCATATTAGTCATAAATTTTATTTTTTTCAAATTGATCCTATACGTTATGTTTCATTTTCACGTTAGTCATTTCCGTCAATTTCGACCTTACGGTGTCAGATCAAAAGTCATGTGTAACATTAATATCATAATCACGTTAGATTAAAATTAACAGCATATTGACGACGTTAGGTCGAAATTACGAAAAAACTAATGTAGAAACATAATATAACGTGTACGATAAATTTGAAAAAATAAACTTATGCAATCGACATAAAAATTTAAATAATCATGTAAGTAGAATGAATCAATTTTATCCAATTTGTAAAGAAAAATTAACATTTCTCACAATGATTTGTCCTGATCCTGGCGGATCCACCTCGCGTTCTACCAAATGTACAAAAATGAAAAATCTGCAAAGACTGTAATAAGAGGCACATACCATGTGACACTCACTAACCACTCTTTTTTGGATGGGAGTGACGCTAACCACTTTGATCTCTACATGTCACCACTGATGCAATGCATTACTTTATTTGTTGGGGTCCAATTTTGATTTTTGCACTACTTTTTTCACTAGTTTTGGATTTCACTAGTTTTGGACCCGCATGACGCGGCTATTGAATAAAATATAAATCTAATTGATATCTATTATTAATATAAAAAAAAAATTACAATATTAAGCAATCAAAAATTATTATATAAGTCAAAAGATTTGATTATTATTTTAATTATCTTAAAAATTATTTATATCATAATTTTTGATTGATTGACAATATAAATTTTTTTATACTGATAGTGTATAGCAATTAAACTCATAAAATATTTCAAATATTAGTACTTTTAATTACTTTTGGATTTAATTGACTTATATTGTAAGTGTAAAGATTTTTTACACTGTTAATCAATCATAAATTAACACATCAGTAAAAATGTTTGACTCTTATCATAACTACCTTAAAAGTCACTCGTACCTTGATTTGTGACTGATTGATAATGTTAAAAACTTTACACTGATAGTGTATAATAATTAAACTCTTTTTTTTTATAATCATGGGATATGTACGAAGTATTCACCATCGTTAGCAGTACATGACAATTAAACTCTAAAAATATAAATAAAATTTCATTTAAATTTTAAATACTTATTAGTGAAATTATAATTAAAAGATTGAAAGTTATTAATAAATACGTACATAAATAATTAAAAGTCTCAATAATTCTATTTTTGGAGTTAAGATCTTTAACTTAAAAAAAATTAAGATCTTTTCAACTATACCAAGAACCCGGAATGTTTTTTTTATTTAATTGATAGGTATTCGTTGTGTAAAGATTGTCTATAAAATCCATCAACTGATCATAAATTATTACATTATTAAAAATATTTGAATTTGATCGTAATTACTTTAAAAATTACTTATAAAATAACTTGTTCAAAGAGAGGTAGCACCTATTTGGTCCCACTGTGGGGAACCAGCAAACCAAGTTTGCAATTATCAAAAGTGAGTTTGACCATTTTGGAGATGTTTGGCTCTGAGGTGGTAAAACAATTTTGCATTCCAGGATTGATTTTACCTGAAACATGTTCTATTAGTTTCTGTTTTTGAATTGAAAAATTACACTAATTTTTACATCCAATAATTAAACTTATTTTCAAAATAAAAACATTTAAACATAAATCACTTTATTTCAAACTGAATTATATTCAAATCAATTCCATAAAATCATTTTTATTATGAATCACGTTTATCAAACGTTCATCCTAATACATATAACGTATTTGTTTTGCGCCTTTGTTCAGTAAATTTTGTCGTTGACTATGGTATTTTTCACATTTTTATTTTTATTTTATAACTTTCTAAACATCAAATAATGAATTGTATTATTTTTTTCGTGCTTTAATTATGTTATTTTTAATACTATGAAATAATTTATTATTTTTATAATTAAGACTGAATCTATGTCATTTGCTGATTCACTTCATTAGGCTTGATAAAAGAAACGTTATTCACACATCTAAAATATTACAGTAATTTTTTTATAAAATATATTAACTTTATATTATTCTTATTTGAAAAAAAAATATTAGCATAAAGAGAAAATGTGTTAGCATGTGTATTTCTTATTTTATTATTTATTCTCTCTGTTTCACAATATCTATCTTTTAATGTTTTTGCATATAAATTAAGAAATCTATTATGTATTTTCATCTTTAGATGAATATGAACAAGTTGTTTTCTCTCTTTTTTTTATTTTATTTATTGGAGATATCATCAAGAGATAAAAAAAAAATTTAAAAATAACTAATATCTTTTACTTTCCAAAATGATAAAAAATAAGATACAATTTAGTTTAAAAAGTAATAATTATTTTAAAACGAAGTAAAAAAGGTCATTTAAAAATTATGTGCAAATGATATAGAGCTTTTAACGTGAAAATATCATTTGCCTGCTCACTGAAAATGACCATCGCTATTCCAGTTCACGTGTTCAACGCAATGTAATGTAATGTGTCAGTACCCTTCCTTTGCAATTGTCAAATGGAATCTCACAACACAACAAAGCTTTTATCAGTTCATGTCTGGTGGGGGTATCCACCATCCAGTACAGCGCTAGTCCACCAACCAACCAATGGCAATCAATAATGCATTGTCTGGTAAGAAGAAAATGGAAAAAGAAAGGAAGTGGAATCCGTGATAACCTTGTTTAGAGTTTAATTTAGAGCGGTGTAAAGTTTATTAATTACAAATCATAATATGAATAACTTTTAAGATAATTAAGATAAAAGTCAAATATTTTTAATGATGTATTAATTTATAATTGACTAATAATATAAAAAATATTTATATTAATAATACATATCAATCAATTATTGTGTTTAACCTCTAATTTGGCCTAGACGTATCACATATGCAATGCTTCCCTTTCTTTTCTTTTTCTTTTTCTTTTCTTTGAACCTAGCTGGCATACACGATACAAGTGAGGCTGCAACTGAATTGGAAATTTTTTTATCTCTGAAAATATTTTATTTTATTTAAAAAGATAGGAGGTTTTTTAATAATTTGTAGAAATGACTCAAATGAGTGTTCCTATACATTGTGTTATTCTCTATCTGTTATTGATATGTTTAGTTGAGTAAGTAAAAACTTTGAAAGAGAAAAGGTAAACATTTTGAAATTAAAATAAACTTTCGTTTATCTGGTATAACAAAAGTATAAAATATTAAAATATAAAATATAAATATAAATCATTTTCTTATGAGTCATAATTTGAATTAAAACTTTTTACTCTATTTTCATTTTTAAGTTTTCCTCGTTTACCTATTCATCCAAATTGATTTATTTTTTCTCATACAATTAAAATAATTTCATACAAATCTAAGTTGCATGCAGCAGATTGTATGGGATCCAAGCATGAGAGATGGAAATTGCATGGGATTTAGTTACGTATTCTTCAATTTTTTTGGTGCTCCGTATGCATCTATTATACGTGTAAAATGTGGTAAAAAAAAGTTATTAATTAATATCAACACATTTAGGGTTTAGGATGTGAGTTTGGATCGTCTCTATTTAGGAGGTAAATGATAATCTCCATTTATAAAAGAGATAGACACAAAGAAGAAATTTATATTTTAAACTTTTTTATTATTTAAAAAAATTAAATCATTAAAAAAAATTGTGTCTATCTCTTTTTTAAATGGAAAAAAAATGGAGAGGATCTCTACTCTTAAGATGATGATGTATAGTATCTTGTTTTAGTTAAAAGGGGGTTAACAATGTACAGGGTCTAGCATAAAAAAAAAAATGTACAGGGTCAAAAGGGTAACAGGTGTTATGTATTTTGATTGAGTTTCATATAAGTTTTTGTACTTTTCTTCTGGCTTTGATCAGATGATAGCTAGGGAAGATGTCCTTCAACCTTTGATGCTTAAGCTAGTTTTTTTTTTTTTTTTTTATCATAAAAGCTAGTTTTTTATTTTAACACAAAGTACTACTGATGTGAATATTTTTTTAACTTTTGAATATATCGATCATTAATTTTATGAGACATTCTCACTTTCTCCTAGTAAAGACTAAAAAGCAATATCTGACAAAAAACCATCAAAAAACACAATAGCCTCCATTGCCAATGGGAATTTGGATCGGGTTTCAGAAACATGATTTTAAATGAAATTTGTTTTATAAAATTGATTTGGTTATAGTTGAGTTTGAAACGAAGTGATTTATTTTGGGTGTTTTTATTTTAAAAACAAGTTTTATGTAAAATTTTCAATCGAATGTAAAAACTACTTTTTGTAGCTTATACTAAAATCATATTTGAAGACAAAATTAATTGTCTGACAATAGTCAAATACTTATTTTTTGAGTAAAGACTCAAATTGATTCTTGTCAAAAAATCACGGTGATGTTTTGGTCCATGAGAAATGAAAAATATCAATTTGATCCTCAAAAATATAAAATGCGGGTCAAATTTATCCTTTTTAGAGTAATTTTTAGGGACATTTAGTCCCTGTCAGAGACTATTTTGACCCTTATTTTATATTCTTGATGATCAAATTGGTATTTTATATTTCTCAGGGACCAAAATGTCACTGATTTTTTATCGAGAACCAATTTGAGTCTTTACTCCTTATTTTTTTTACTAAAATTACGTTCGGCAAGACGCATACACAATTCTGATATTCTTTACTGTGTAACCAAACACACAGATGACACAACTAATGGAATGTCCTTGACAAAAGAGCATTGTGTTTATTTCAATTTTTTTTTCGTAGTTGAAAATTTAGGATGAGGGGATGGTGTCCCAATTTAAGATAGGAAAAACCTTCATGCTCTAAAAACACTTATAAAAGGATTTATATTTTCCTACCCCAAAAAGACTAATGGGTTCGAACCTCTGATATGTCAGATACTAGAACCTGTCAAATAAGAGCATTGTGTTTGATTCATTTAAGATGATGCTGGAAAATTGTTTTTAAATATTTAAGTCCTTTTAAAAAATTAAGGCATGCTCAGAGTGTACTTTATAATTTTCGTAAATCCCAAATTAAAACCAAGTGGAGATGATCTCCAATTAGGTTAGATGACTCTATTTTGTATTTTGTTCTCTTAAATATTAGAAGAGCATTTTTAGGAGGAGATCAATCTGTTACTAAACGTAACCTTTTATGTGAAGGGTATTTTTTTTAAGTGGATGAGTACATTTTCAATTCAGTAAAAAAAAAATTAACATCAGAAAAGGGGACATTATTTTAGATATATTTTTGAGATATGTGTATATCTAAAAAGATAAAAAATAAATAAAAAATAACAATAAATATAGATAATATCACATATAATATTTAGATTTTGATGTTTAAATAACATAATTTTTTTTAATTGGATACGGATTCGGATGACCCCATAACTCGTTTATATATCCTCCCGTAGCATCAGATTTGGAAACCGGTTGGATAGGTTTGGGGTGGACCTTCAATTACTGTCCAGCCCTAATTTTGATGGGAGGAGGCACCGAAGCAAATGACAAATCGATCCTCATCTATATATAAGAAAAAAAATTAGCTTCATACATATTAAGAAAATTAATTATATTAGTTTAATTATCTTAATTTGTGTAAAAAATAAGTTATAGTTATTAAACTACCCTTTCTTGGGAGTGTACAAGCTCTTGGAAGTTATGTCTTGTGAGTGTATAATGCTCTTGGAAAAATAAAAAAACAATTAACCAAAGGGTATTTTTGAAACACTAGCATTAAATAGGGTTGATTTAGTTGACTTTTGCTTATATTTAAGTCCAAAAAATGTAGGTACTTTTTTGCTTATATATAAGTCCAGAGGGAGTACTTCTAGATTCAATTATAAATAAAGTAAGGGATTATCCATCATTGATTTAATTAATTACATAGAGAATCTCAACTCACTAAATGATCTAAGAGTGGATAGTCCCTTATTTTCTCACTTTAGAGTTCTACTTATTTTAAAGGAGTCAAATCCCGATTAAAAATAATAGTTAAATGTATTTAATTTTCTTGTCTCATGTAAAAAAGTAAATATATTAAACTACTCCTAATCATAATAATGCTCACAATATTAATAAATTAATAACTTAAGGATATTTTTGAAAAAATAATATTAAATATAAATGGATTAATTAATATTTATTTTTATTTAAATCTATCACATTTGATTATTTTTTTTACTTATAATTAAATCGGAAGGGATTATTTGGTTTTATGTGTTTACCTTGGGTGGAATGGAAATGGATACACCAACCATGTTACTGGTCAGAGTTCAAGTCAACCTGGAATCAGGCAAATGCAAAACCAACACATCAGGACCATAGCTCCCAAACAAATTAATAAGCCCTTAATTAATTACTTAATTCAAGTGACTAAGAAACATGTTGCGGGGAAAGAAGACAAGCCAATCCGATCAAGAACCAGCAAGGTGAGAAAGTTAAGAATCCATTTATCATTGATTTGATAAGTGTATAAACATTTAAATCTATTAAAAATAATCTAAGGATAAATATATTTTTACCTTCTTACCTTAAAGAAGTTAAATTAAAAGAAAAAGGAATTGTATGAGATGTTTTTTGGATTTAAAAATAAGAGTAAAGACTCATTCCGCGATAAAAAATCATGGTGATATTTTGATTCCTTAGAAATGAAAAATATTAATTTGATTCTCAATACTATAAAATATAGGTAAAAATAATTTTGATAGGGATTAAAATGTCTCTAAAAATTATCCTAAAAATGATTAGTTTGACCCGTATTTTACATTCTTAAGGATCAAATTAATATTTTCATTTCTCAGGGACCAAAATGTCACCGTTTTTTTTGTCAAGGACCAATTTGGACCTTTATTATAAAAATAATAGGCAAAACTAATTGATTCGTCCTTAAGTTTATTTCTTTTTACGATCTAGTCCCTTAAATTTATTTTATGTCAAATAGGTCTCATAAGTTAGATTTGGATGACAAAGTTTGATTTTTTATATCATTCCTCTCAAATTTGTCAGCTCTTATCCTGTGGGACATTCATAACGTAGTTTGACGACGTGACAATTAATATAATAAATGAGTAATTTAAAAAAGGAAAAAATAATAAAAAATAAAATTTATTTTCTTTTTCTTTTTTTATTATATCTTCATATTCAACAACTCACTGATCAACCTTCTCCGATGGCTGCGGCGGGAGTGACTGAGCGGCGGTGGCGGCGGCAGTGACTGGGTGGAGGCGGCGGTCCTTGATCCCTCTCTCAGCCGCATCCCGCAAGCCTTTCTCCCCTTGATATGATTTCTTCTTCAAATGTTTGGTGTCGTCACTGTCACACAGTCACAGTAGTGCTCCTAATCGTCACTGCCTCACTGGAACATGCCACCCAGTAGATGGGGAGAATCGTTCTTTCCATGGCTTACACGGTTACACCAATGCCTCTTCCTCTTCAAATCAAGTCTTTTTTTTATCTTCCCCTTTTGATACTGGAATTCTATCTCTGACTATATTACTGAACTACGAATATTTTGCTATTCAACCATGACCCTATGCTTGATTTAGATTTTATAGCCTCCATATTGTTTGATTGATTATTCTATAATTTGGTATGTGTATCACCTTGTTGCTAACCTCTGATTTTTGTTACTCAATTGTCGTGAATAACCATTTTTTTATGGTTTATCTTCATTACTAATGGAGCCAGATGGAGCTATTTGGGGTTCTCTGCTAAGTGCTTGTAGGTTTCATGGAAATGTTGAGTTGGGTGAATATGTTGCAGAACACTTCTTTCAATTGGACCCAGAAAATTCAGGGGCATTCGTGCTTTTGTCAAACATATATGCAGGAGCTGGCAGATGAGACGATGTAGCTAGGATAAGAAGCAGGTTAAATGACAAAGGAATTTAAAAAGTTCCCAATTGCACCTCTATAGAGGTTGATGGTGTTTGGCCAGTGAGTTCTTGAAGTAGGTGAAGAGAATAATAATAAAGAAAAGGAAAATAAATTTTATTTATTTTTTGATTATTTTTTTCTTTTTTAAATTATTAATTTATTATATTTATTAACACGTTAGCCAGTCACCTAGGTTCGAAATATCACATAGGATAGAAACCGACAAATTTGGAAGGAATGATAATAAAGGCCAAACTTTATCATCTAAATTTGACTGATGGGACTTATTTGACACAAAATAAATTTAAGGGGACAGATGAAAAAAAATAAAATAAACATTAGGCACCAAGCAAATAGCTTTGGCAAAATAATGAAGCCATTCTGAATATTCATTGGGTTCTATACTACGAGATGCGAAGCAAGTTGCAGTCATGCATTGATATTTGCTACACTTTTTGTAAAATATAACATGAAGAAGTCAGTTTAGTATCTCAATCTAGGGGATAAAATATTTGGGAACTAATATTTTATATATTAATATACTTTAAATTTCTCAAAGTCTTTTTCAGGAGATGGTAAACTAATTTAAAAGGAGTCGTCGCACATATTTTTGTCATACCCTAATTTTTTTTTCTTCTCTTCTCAAAAAGAGAAGGTGGACAAACACTAATTAAATTCTCTTAAAAAAAGTTGCTTATTTGCAAAGAAAAAAATAAAATATAAAACTATATTGAAAAGCTTTTGCAGAACTTATTTAGAAAGTCTCTTATTTAATTCTCCACTCTTCCTTAATCTTGTAGTTGTAGTTGGATTGAGGCGAGGATCCCAATCTAGTGCTCTTGAAATTACATTGAAACAGATAATCATACACGGTTAATTATCCATTTATAGTATCATAAATTATAATTTTAATTTTAATTAAAGCTAATAATTTAATAAATAATTCCTCATAAAATCAATTAATTAGAACCATACAAATCTTTATTCTGTCGTAACTAACTTTACCTACGTGTTCTGAAAATAACACTACTATTGAGATATAATCTCGGTGAGATAAACTCATTTCTAAAATAATTTTGTAAATATGTTATTTTCAATCAGGGCGGTATCTAGAAGGTCAACCATGGTATTCGTGAATTTTCCAAAATATAAATAGATACAAACAACACAATTATAAACAATTGTGAGCATAATTAAATATCCAAAGTTAAAGCAGATACAATAAATATCATAATTCAACAACACAGACAATTTTTGGTAAAACAAAAACAACACATACAATTCTCACAATTAAATAACAAACCAACCATCATCGATAATCCTGAAACGGTTCAAGAACGACATAAAGTAATCGAATAATAACGCATTATAATATATATATATTTTATATATATATTCTCCCACTTGATTATTGTTTGAAGGTGCTCATTCTTTCAAGCGTGCCTTCGAGTTGACGCCCATCTTCTCTCATCAGTTGCGCGATATAACTCTTTCTATATGCATATTCTTTCACTTGATTATCACTTGCAATATATATCTTTGTATATAATGTCGTGTCGTCGAGTTGACACAAATCTCAATAATGATTATATCAATATATCATAATTCCATTAATAACATGACCACATATCAATCACATATGATAATCACGTCATAACATAACAATCCATAATAATCCCAAATTGTGACATATAATTCAAAATTCCAACAACAGTTGTCATAGCCATTTAATTTCGTTATAAGGGATCACAAATCGTCATAAAAAAGGTTTGACAATTCCAATTAATTCAATAATTTATGCAAACCCCACTTTTCATTATATGTGTTCATGCCCAAAACAAAACTTAAACCCCAATATACATTAAATAACCAAAAGTAGATGAAATTGATTTTGTCTAATAATGATTAGTATCCAAAATAGTAAAAAAATCGTCAATAAAAACTTCAATGACAAACGTTTATTAACAATTTTAAGTCTAAAACGAAAATTCTAATTTCTCCTTCGAAAATAGCCCCAAAATCACCATTTTCAAAACAAGGATTAAATCTCATTTAAAACCATACCATGGAAGTTTAGGAAAGGGTGTCTACTCACCTCTCGATGACCTCAAGTTTCATGCTCCAAAACCTCTAAAGGCAACCCTTTGAACTCCCCTTTTCCAAGTCTATGGTTCTGTCTCCTTCCTTTTTCTTCTTCTATTCTTCTTCCCGTTGACTTTTCTCCTTCTTCAAGTCTCAATCTCTCTTTTAAATTTGCCTCTCTATGTTTTCAAAAGTTTCTAGGATCGCTAACAAGGGTTTTGGTTTGTGTTGTGCCTATTTATACCATTCTCTACGGCTTCATCTTCTAGAAATGTTATATTGGGCTTAAAGTAAATTAACAACATAATTTGCAAATCAACCCAACTTTTGTATTTTGCACACATCTTGAGTTGTAGACATATATACTTATAAAATTTATATTGTAGGAAGGTTAAAATAAAGATCTACAACTTTCATGAAGACTCCAAGAGCTGGAATGAATGTTTAATGTGTCAAAATTGGGCTAGAAGTCCGAAATAGTGGTGCTAACGTCGGGATTTGAGCAACTTTGACTAATTGGGCCATAACCTGTTTCAAACATCCAATTGATCTGAAAATGGTGTCTCTAAAAACTAAGAGACAGAGCTACAATTCTTAGAAAGACATTGAAGCCAAAAGAATTCGTTTTGAATGGGAAAAATCCAATTAAAGTTGGTTGTTGGGTCAAAGGAGGCCCAACGTCCATTTAACCCGCGCTTAGCGCTGGTCCATCTTAGAGACACAGTCCTATCGTGATGACACCCGGTCATGTGTCCTCCCATGTGACATGAACACAATTTTTTGAGCGAGAGTGACGTTAACCAAGAATTGACCTATTTAAACTTCTTTTAATATACTAAGATTCTCTAAACACTTCTAAACCTTCAAGAGGGATGTCTTGAGGATCATTTTCATATTAAAACTATTTAGGATCCAAATTTGATGACATTACATTTCTCCCTTACTTTAAAAAAATTGTTTGCTAGTTTGCTTGTTGATGCACCTTGGTCCAAGCCCAAAAGTGTTACCAATCTGTCAACCCATTGGTTTATGCGGTGCGGATGTGGACCATTTTTTAATTGGTCCGTTTAAGTTGCGAACTTATATGAGTGGGTGGTGCAGATTGAGTATGACTAGTCAGTATATCACTGCTATACAAACTCGGGTTATCTGCATTCAAACATTTCCTACCTTCATACATTCACTATAATCTATGATCAATATATCATATAATTATTTTTATATTAATATATAATGTATTTATCTATACAAAAATTAATCTATCACTAAAATGATAGTGGGGAATCCATTTCCCTGACACTCTACAGTTGTAGTGACGCCAGTGAATTCATTTTCGAACGGTTACCGCGGAAGTTTTGAGTTACTTGTTTGTCACCTAAATCGGAATTTTGGAGGGAAACAGAGACTGCAAAGTGCAAACTACGCCACATAACATAATCCCAATCATTCAGTTATCTCCTTCATTCCATTCCATCACCCTTTCATCCTTCGATTGAATTGAATTGAATCCACCGCCATGATCCATTCCCATTCCGAATCCTCTTTTTCCCCAAACCACAGCACCAACAAGAGACCCTTCTTCGCAGACGATCCTCCTCCACCAAACAACAACCCCAGGACTACAGCAGCTTCCATCCATTTCAAACCCTTCGACTTGCCTCTCTTTCACTCCACAACCAACGCCGTCGTTTCAACTTGCCACTCTATGCGCCTCCATGCGGACCACCCCTACACGATCGGCCGCACACCCCGTCACTGTCACTTCGTCTTCTTCCACCGCCACGTCAGCAACCAACACTGCCAGATCCTCCTCGACGCCTCGCTTCGCAAACTCTACATTCTCAATGGGGTTCTGTTGCCAAACGACTCCGCTAAGTGTGTCGTTCACGCCTTCAGGAAAAGGTTGACCACGACATTTCCTTACGGCGATGATTTTGCATTTCGAGAAGCTTCGAATGGGGTTTTCGTGAACGGGGTCGAGATCGAGAAGGGAATGGCCGTGGAATTATCGGTTGGAGATAAGGTTTCGCTGGTTTGTGCAAACGAAGATGGTTCGTGCCGTGTTCAGAATCGGATTGGGTTTGTCGTTCAAAGAATTGATTTCGATTTCGATTTCGATCATGTTGGAATTGATGGATTAACATTATCGGGGCACTCTCAAGGGAAACGGAGCAAAAGGGTTTTTGCTGTGTCGAGATATGAGCGATTTATTGGAAGGGCAAACTTTCTTCTAGATAGGTGCCGTGACATTCTGCTTAGTGATGATCCTTTATCTTGTGTTCTTCGCACTGTTTCGGATATAGAAACTGGTAGATTATGTGTGGATGGTGAAGTTCATTCCAAGTTGCCACCAAGGGAGAAATCTTCAATGGAAGATAAAACTAATGGTGTGACAGTTCAGTCTAGTTCAGCCATACTTTGTGAAAGTAAAGTGATGGCTTTAGAGACGAAATGTGAACTTCATCGCGATTTTTGTCGAGAAGGGAATGTAGGAGTTGCTTGTGGGAATCCTAATGTGGTGCTGTTAAATCCTATAGGGAAGGATAATCTTCCTTTTGGTGGCAACAAGGAGGCAAAGCAAAAGGGAGGTTTTTTTTATCCATCTCCTGGGAAGAATTTTTATCTGAATCGCCTTGAATTTATGGACCAGGGTTCACCGGGTCTTCATCGTTCCATATCTCTGCCTGAACTTCTTTATCCTGTTGAAAGCATTTCAAGGATTTTTATTGCAACATTTACAAGTGACTTAAAATGGTGTGATTACCTAAATCTCTTTGAATGTATTAATTTCCTTGCGTAATATTCTTTTTTTCAAAGCATTTTTTCTTGCCTCCTTACGTGTGTTTATATTTGAGATTGGCTGGCAAAGTTCGATGTGCATGTTCATCCGGCATATACTTATGGATATCAATTTATGTTGAACTGCTACACTTGAATTTGTTTGTTTTCCAATCCTAACTCAGTTGCCTTGTTAGGTTCTTGATATATTGCAAGATTCCTTCTCATCTGCCAGTTACAATCGCTTGTCATAACACTGAGAGATGTTGGAGTTCAAGACTTGATGATAGGGTATTTGTGCCTTACCAGGATTATCCTAACCTAGTTGTAGTGTAAGTATTTTCTTTTAAGGGGGAGAAATATGTGAAACCTAATTTGTACCCTTACTATATGCTACTTGATTTCTCCTCTTTGTTAATGTACTTCTTTATTGGCTATATTAGGTATCCTCCATTTCCTGAATCTATAGCATTTAGTAATAACCGCAAGAAACATGGGATTGCTTGCCATCATCCGAAGTTGATTGTTCTGCAAAGAGAAGATAGTATTCGGGTTGTCATTACATCTGCAAATTTGGTGGAAAAGCAGGTATTCTATTAGCTAAACTTTAAGTTATCAACATTTATGCATAACAATCATCTTACAAATTGAAGAGCAAAATGTTGCCTTTGTGGTATCTAATTGATTAAAGTGTTTATTTAGACATCCAATGCCTATCATACTCATAGGTGTAATGTTGCTTCTAGCTTAGGACTTGCATCCAAATCCAAATTCTATCAAAAGTAATGTCTTTACATCCATTTTTTTAAAATATGATACAAGGATTATTGGGTTTGGTTTTGACTTACAAATCAGAATGATGTTCTTTGTGAAGCAAACCAGTTTATCTTGTTACATTGACTGTCGTGTAATTTCATTATTGACAGAGTATTTGTTTATGGCACCTTTTCTGTTCTATTATATACATTATATATTTGGGTGGAACTTGGAAGCCCGTTGGTATTATTGAATTGAAGTATTTGTCAGAAAAAGAGTTGCATGCTAGTGCTCACACTCTGCATAGGAAATTGTTGTTAGAAAGAAAAGCCTGATTGCTAGTTGCTACCATGCCAGTTTTTCGACATCCATGTGTAGTATGTATTCCATATTGTTAGTTATGGCCTCATTATCTTTGTCGATGTAGGTATTACCTTGACCAAGCCTTTTTGATTAATCGTCTCAATCCACTTATGATTGATAAAGAGTGATGCTATTTCATACCATTTTTTATATACAAAAATACTACGCAACTTAACTGGACCAATCAAATGAGATAGAGAAAAAAAGTTTTAGCAATATAAACTTTGTAAGGTTTAGTATTTCTCTTATAAAAATGTATAGATGAAAGACATAAGCTACAACTGCCTTGGTGTCTAGAATTCAAACTTCGAAGCTTATAGTAGCAACATTTGTAAGCAGTTTTTCCCCTTATGCATATCATCATATAAAATTTAGGTATATTAACTATTAAAGAAGAATCTCCTGTCATGCCGATAGAAGGTTCATGTCTATGTTTGTATGTTATTTAACATAGCCAAACTATTGTTTATGTTTATGTAGTGGAATAGTGTGACTAATACTATATGGTGGCAAGATTTCCCTCCCGTCATTTCAGCTGATTTTGCATCACTTTTCCCAAAATCTGATGATGGTGAAATTCCTAAAGATCCAAAATGTGATTTTGCTGCTCAGTTGGCTGGGTTTATGGCATCTCTCATTATTGATGTACCCAGCCAGGCCCACTGGATTACTCAGTTGACAAAATATGACTTTGGAGGTGCAAAAGGACATCTTGTTGCTTCAGTACCTGGCATTCACTTTAACAGAACTATTGTGTCAGAATGCTTGCAGGCCTCTCCTGTAAGTACTCATATATGTAATGCATTTGTTGGTAATTAATTGAGGAGTCAATTGTGACTGCCCTTACCACTGCCTCCATAGTGTTCTTTTTGAATATAAGCTATCATCCTTTCAGTGCTTTTTAATATTTGAACACTACACCCACCTCACTTACAGTTGGTTGGAAATTATACGCTGAAACCTGGCTTGTTTGTGGCTAAAATGATGCTTTAGAATATCTGAGTTTTCCTTTGAATTCCAGTACCAATTATAATGTCAATCATGTAATCATTTGTGATGGCTTTTGGTTAAGGTTTCTTTCTGCTTTGGATTCTTTGACTGCAAGTGCAATGTTATACTCTTTTTAGAGACTAATTGCTGTGCATTTTGGTCATCTGGTGTGAAGTTTCTTGGTTCAGTTGTGGCATCTGTGGTTGGTTTCAGCCATCTTTTCCGCACTGCAGCAGACTCAAACAGTGCAAGGCTAAAAGCATTGGCTGCTTTCCTTGGAAAGTCTTGTAAGAATGCTTACGGAAGGTTGGAGACTGTTTTACTAAGAAATCTCAATGTGCCTGCTGATGAAAATGCTGTTAGTGTTCTTGTTCGCAACCCTGACGGAACTTCAGAGGGAGGTAAAAGCTACATTGCATGGGAATTCTTTTTGCACCATGAATATTGGGTTCCCCAATCATCTTATGATTTTCAAATTTAATTTCTATTTCCATTGCTTTTTCATGTGTTTTGAATTATAGTTAGATTTTTCAAGCTGCCGGTAACCAAAATGATATCATTTTTGTTCCTTTCTATATAGATTATGTTCAACTTGGTTTCCTGCCTAGAAATGTTGCAAAATGGGTTTCTCCTCTTTGGGATGCTGGATTCTTCATGTTTTCTGGATATGTTTGTCCAAAAGAGGCCCTTGCAGCTGCCTTAGGAGAAAATTGCAAGAAAGTACTACTTATACTAAATGTGTCAGAGGTTTGTATGTCTCTTCTATCGAATTACTTGTCAGTTTCCCTGTATGTGTAACCTGATATTTATATAATTTTACGAACATGCAGGGGCATCATTTTCGAGATATATCAAAGATGATGCAATCTGAACACGTTGTTGCATTTTGTTCACTCATTGCTTCAATCCAAAGATGTTATGGCCTCTGGAGATTGCAAGAGGTAAATAGTATTAAACCGGGAAGATCTTTTTGCATTGACTCCCGCAGCTATTCCTATTGTGTTTTATCTGCTAAATTGAAATAGATGTACTAACCTTAGCGTTGGAATTGAGGTTATATTTGATTTCTTTTTGTAGTTTTGTTAAAAAAGATTCTTGCATGTGAATGATGAAGTTTCTGCTAAAATAATTTTTGAAAGATCCATATTTTTATCGAAATGTTTTTTTTGGTACTAGGTTCTAAATCAGTATAGATGGCCTGAATCATTAGCATCTGACATCATATATGGTAAGTGCATTTTTTGAATAATATTTATTTTGGAGTAGAATGCCAACCCTATTTCATTACAAGTCAAAACTAACAAGCTGACTTTATTCTTTTTTCATCTTTTGGACTATATTTTTTTTATACCTTTCCTATCCATCAGGTGCATCTTCTATTGGTTCTGTCAATTCAAAATTTCTTGCTGCATTTTCGGCCGCTGCTGGGAAGAAATCATTGCAACATTTTGACTCAGAAGAGTCTGATCCTGAAGTAATTTGAAGGCCTTTGCTTTTCCATTATATTTGCTTGAAAAGTTTTATATATTTTCTTCAAGTTGCATGATTCATTGTAATTGTGTTTGTTATTAATTCAGTAAATGATGCTTTGACAGTGGGGCTGCTGGAATGCTAGCGAAGAATTGAAGAACCCTTCTGTTAGGATCATTTTCCCCACTATTGAAAGAGTGAAGAGTGCATATAATGGGGTTTTGCCTTCCAGACGTATTCTTTGCTTCTCAGAGGTAATGATTTTCTTATCAGCTTTTGAATAAGGTCGGATATTGTGTCTTGGAATACTTATGTTTTTACCTTTTAAGGTATACTAGTACATGTGCTTTGCACGGGCTACTTTTTTTGAAAATAATATTCAGTATTAACAATTTAATTAACACCAGTTATGATGATAAAAAATATTTAATACAACTTATGTAAAAATAATATTAAATTATAACTGACAATATAAGTCAAATAAGAGTGATAGATATGTAAGGACTTGTTTGAATCACTGTATTGTCATTATAAATTAGAATCTCATTTTATGGGATGTTATTCATTATAAAATTAGGAATTGGCACATCCATTGAATATATCTGGGAATCTAGAAAACTAATATCAAATCTTGCCCAAGACAATTTTTAGATCCCTATTTAGGGTCTTTGTGCATATCTCTTCTCCCATACCCTTTATTTGAAAAACTCACATGAAAGTATATTTGAGCGACGATTCTTTCTCTGTTTCTTTATGAGCTTTTACTATGAGTATGGCCAGTGGCCTTGGCAATAGCAAATTGACTTAAAAGTCCAGGTGGGATAGGATCAGAAGGATGGCATGGTTGATGCTTGTGCACCCTACCATTATTTGTTTATTTATTTATGTCATGATTCATCGGTCCCAAAAGCTTAAGCTGTTAGTTGAAGGCACATGAATAGTTTTATATACTTAACATTGTTTTTGAAAAGTTGCTTTACTATATATCTCGGAAGTTAGATAAAGTATTGCCAATGCTTGGTATGATGAGGGATTCTAAGTTGTTCAAGCTAATGATATCTATGACTCCCTTGCAACTGCATGTAAAACAAATGAGTTATATATTAAGTCAGCAAATGCCCCCAAAGAAATATTTTCAAAGGAGTCTTTTAAATGATTTATCAGAACATTAACTTGGAACTTTAAGGGCAAAAGAAATTGTTCGTTATTCTCTATTTGATGTCATGTGTATGAATGCCATTTAGGTTGTAATCATTTTTATTTTATTAATATTGAAATTTGTTTTGGAATATTTTTTTTCAAAATTATCTTTTGGAAAGTGAACTTTTGACTTTGCACATAGATGTCAACAATGCTAAACTGATTCTCTACTTTTGAACAGAGAACATGGCAAAGGTTGAAAACTTTGGATATACTTCATGATGCCATCCCTCATCCCTATGATAGAATAGGGCATCCAATGCATATCAAGGTAATTATATACTAATTTATACTCCTGTACTCCTATTTTTTGATGATTAAATGTTGACGGAAATTATAATCACATAAAAGCTAGTTGCTGTATGTATTCTCGTCATGCTATATGAATAAGGTCCCTTGTGTTGATGAATGCAGTTGAGTTTGAGAGATTCAGTGCCTCTCCTTTTTGCGTCTTGTCTTTTCCCATCTCTAATTTTAATTGGAAAATTGGTAACTCAGTCCTGAATTAAACCTCCTTACTTTCAGAAATTTGGATAACATAGTGTAGCAAATGGACGAGTTGAGTTAGTTAGGTTATATATGTCATTACAGCAGTCAGCATGACCATTAAAACATGTTAGCATACAATCTAATGGTAGCGCTAAGCTTGCAATCAAGTGAGAGAAGTGGTTTATGATGAGAGTGAGAGGAGCAAATCTGAGTTATTAAACCATACATGGATGATTAGAATTAGAAGTTAGTGGTCGTGATCACTTAAAAAAGTCACATGTTTTTTTGTTTTAATCTTGACCATTCATAATATAACGTGCATGCAAATATGCCACCGAACACCATAAGGGCATCGAATGTCGCAAAACCAAGCTCAATTTCACCCAATCAAAGTGAAAGGAAAGGGAAAAAAAACCATAAGCAGTTGGATAGAGGTCAGAAAGCTAAACTAAATACTTAACCTGAACATAAATTCAATAAAACAATGGATCAAACAGATAACATCAAATCCAACAAAGTCACAATAGAATGCAAACCTCTTTGAGAGATTAGTGGACGAGAGAGAGCTAATAGTCAACCCGCTAGAAACCAAAGAAAAGTGTGGATTAACTACCTTCCACACTGGAGGTTAAGGCACAACATGTTGGGGAGTTGGATATCTCGTTTGCAAATGACTTGTGAGCATCTATTATCTATTAAAAATATTGAAAAAAGGTAAATATTAAGGAGAAAATAAGTATTGACAACTTTTGACCTGAATAATGTTGCCAAAATATTATAACTTAGCAACATTTTAATACATGATATGGAGTGTTGCTAAATCTAATGTATGTAGTAGTGAAAGCGGAGACAACCTCTGCTCCAAGCCAGGAATAAGCGCACTGTTGCTGCAGGCTGAGAGCTTAAGACTAGAGTTGGAGGCGATCCAACCAAGCAAAGAAGGTGATGTTTAAGAGAGAGTTGGCTTTGAGTGAGGTCATTGGGGGTGCCCTCAATGATCTTATCAAATTCAACTCTCTCTTAAAATCACTTTCTTTGCTTGCACTACTACATGGTACATTTATCGGATTTAGCAGCACTTAACACATTATAATGTTAATGGTTATAAGATAATCTTTCAGCAACGATTTTGTAGCCAAATGTTGTCAAAGCTACTCAAAACTTATTTTCTCTTTTATATTAACCCCCCCCCCCCCCCCCAAAAAAAAAATGTAGATAGAGGCTCCAGTGTCAATTGCAAAGGACATCTCCAACTCCCCAACATTGTGTGCCTCCACCATGGAAGTGTCATGTTTTTGTCTTCCCCTCTGAACTTTGCGTTAATCCCTCTAGTCCCAATTCCAGCCTACCTCTTTTCTCTCTCCCCTCTCATGCATATAAACCCCCTCAACAACAGAATTTCCCACGCATACACACCTCACTGCTACTGCCAGCTAGGCAGTTTGTTACATTTTCTCTTTCCTAGGCCTAATCAGGTGCATTGTGCCTCTTGGGTTTCCTCACATAGACTTTAGTGGGCCTTAGATGCCTTGGGTTCGCATCACTATTGTGAGCTCTCTCTCGTTAATCTTTCCAAGAGATTTGTTAATCTATTGCAACTTCTGTTTTCTTTGTTTTTGGATCTGATGCTGTTTGTTTGATCCATTGTTTTCGTTGCTTTTGGATCTGATGCTGCTTGTTTGATACATTGTTTTAATGGATTTATGGTCAGCTTGAGTGTTTCAGTTTAGCTTTCTGATCAAGATTATCAACTAGATTAAATTCTGATAATGATCAGAATATCTCTCTATTCAATTGCTCATGGTTTATTTCCCTTTCATTTTACTTTTATAGGGTGAATTTGTGTTTGGTTTTGTGAGGATTCCCTAGTTTTTGGCCACTTCTACTTTAATGTTATCTATTTTCCACAGCTTCTCCACCATTTTCTATCCTGCACAAGTGTATGAGTTCTGTGTCTTTTTCTTCTCTGAACATGACACTTCCGTTCATATATATGGTTTTGTCAGTGTTACTTTTGTAATCTATGTGCCATATGCTGTTCTTTATTTGGGTTGTGTTTTTCTTTCCCCTACACCACAAAATTATGTTTTAAGTGCTGTTATCGAAAACGTCTTGCTCAGGTGGTACGGAGACGCTTCTGGTCTGCGAGGGATGCACATTCCATAGGTTGGGTATACTCTGGGTCTCATAATTTTAGTGCAGCTGCCTGGGGGCGACAAATTTCAAATCCATTTGGTGCAAAGGCTGATGGACCTCAAAAAGCAGACCCTTTTATGAATTCTGGGCTTCACATTTGCAATTATGAACTGGGGATTATTTTTACTTTTCCTCCTACAGAAAATAACGATTGTTCTGAAGTTAAAAGCACAAAATTAGATGATATAATTCTGCCATTTGTTGTGCCTGCTCCTAAATATGGATCTAGAGATAGGCCAGCTACAATGCAGGCTATGAGGGAGGTGAGTGCTGAGCGAGAGAGGGAGAAACATGCAGAAGAAGAAATGATGGAAGAGCTTCTTGAGGGAGAGGAAGAAATGGAAGCACCCGATTATGTTGGAGAGGAAGAAATGGAAGCACCCGATTATGTTGAAGAGGAGAAGGAAGAGGAGAAGGCATATGCTGAGATACTCTGGAGTCGGGTTGATTCTTCCCAGAGAAGTTGAATACTTGGGGCAGGAAGCAGTGGTTATGGAGCTGTCAACAGGAGTATTGGATACACAATTGTTAAGGTAAAATGAAGCTTACGGGAGGCATCTGGAATGTATTGATGCAGGGGTGGCTTTTAAGCCTACATAAATAATGGCAATTATCCAATTCAGGGGGAATTGAAGGCTTATCCTGGGATATTGGGATTCAAGAGCAAAACCGTTGGCCTCCTGTCTAAAGAACGTGATTAGGAAAAGTCATCTTAGAACACCTGTGGTCTGAAGTAGCAGAAAGTGAAACTTTGACCTCCCGTGTTTCAGTCCAATTTTGGCATGGCTGATTACTAGTATCACGTTCTTGCTCGACTACCAATGCTAGTTGCTTCCAATGGCTAGTTGCTGGGTTTCCACCTCTACATGGGTTTCTTAAACCCAATGTTGATGGCAGTGGCTTTTGTTACCCGGCGATGGCAGAAGTGGGTGATCTAATTTACGTGAAAGATAGCAAATGCATTATTAACATGTTACATGACCGCCTCATTTTCTGGGTATCAAGGGGATGATATGGTAATAGACAATGTTGGGACAATGCTGAATAGTAATGGTCCACTCTATAAATGGCATGGTACAGGGCAGGGGGCAATACGTAATGAGAGGTCAGTTGGGCAGTGTCTTGGGGACAACCTCCATCAGCACGAGTAAATAATTTATATGGGCTGTCAACATCTATAGAAGGTTCTGCAGGTTTGCCAAATCATCCATCTATTGCTGTTGCGAATCTTAGTGTAGGCACTGATTTGTAAAGCTATGTTGGTGCTGTATTCGATGGAGAGTCATTCCAGGGCAGCATTTCTAGTTAGGTTCCCCAATTTGCCACTCACCCTGCCTACCCACGGTTCCTCTTACCTGTATTAAATAAACTCTGGTGCATCTTTGTAATGGGGGTTGGTTAAAAGTCTATGCCATTCTCCGAATCATAGTTGTATTTGGGTCAGTTGGAAAGCATACATCACCCCTTGTTCGATTCGTAGAATTGTGGGGCATACTAGAGAGAAGTAAGTGTTGTATTATTATATGAATAATGTTATATAGACACCTGATTTTTTTTAAAATAAAAATTATTTGGGCAAGATGATGTTCAAGTTGCTTTTTTCAATTTTTTGTGTAATCATACTATGGTTAAATTAGTCATATTACCAAAAGATAGATGAATTCCCATAGATCATCTAATAGATAATTAAGATGAAAATTTAATGAATGACTTAGACGATAAAGAATATTTTTTAAAAATTGATAACGAAATAAATGAATATTGTACTATGTTGTTTATAATTTTTAGACTAAAATATATTTTCTTGTCCTTTAACTTATTTTCTAGTTTCAAGTTAATCGTATAAATAATAAACTCTTTTTTTATGAAATATAAACTCTGTTTTGATCCTTTAAGTTAAGATCATTAATTATGGTATTTTTTGACATTAAATTATATATTATAATGGTATTAAATTCTCACCGTTAGTGATTGGGATCGCATGAGAACTGAGAACCCTCACCACCACCCAATCCCACCAGAATGTTCTTTATCTTTTCTCCTTACTCTTCAAACAGCAAACCATTTACCAAAAAGAAACGTTAACATATTCTTTAATACTCTTTTTTTAACACACTTTTCATTATTGGGTGAATTTCATATGGAACCCATTAAATCGTATGGGCTAACTCTCTATTAAATGGGCCTTATATGAAAGTCATCTAATAATAGGTAGAATATTGAAGAGAGTGTGGTAAAGAGTGTGTTGTTATGATTCTCTCCACCAAATCTTACAGTTCTGGTCTTAATATCCAAGATTTCTTAATGCAAGATTTCTACTGACTTATATACAATATAAGATTTATCTCGTATTCTTGATATCTAAATGTTCTCACTACATCACATAGTTTTGTTTTGTTTTGTTTTGCTATAATAATTAATCAAAACTTGACATAGTTTTGCCTCACTGAGACACTGAACCTACACAAATGCTAAGTCTTATTGCTTCAAGCATGAAATATGGCGAAACTAGTACCAATCGTGAATCGAGTTTACAGGGATGCCAAATTTTGATGGCGTTAAACTTATCTTAGGTTGAGCACAGTTTAGATAAAAAAATCCATTCTCATACAGGATGCTTTTCAAACAAACTGTCCAGCCAAAAGTCCCGCAAAGCACTGCAAAGTAAGCAAGTTCATATCTGCCAAGCATTGGAACCATTCCCCATCTGACTTTTGTCACTGGTCTGATCTGTGAACATATATAAACCAGGAAGGCAAAGTTTTCCATTATATGTGATACCTCTCCAAAAAACTGAAAAATCAAAAGGAGATTTGGCGCTGCACAACTCTTTAAACAGGAAGCTATTGTATAAGTCATTCTTAAAGGTCCGTGCCCTCATAACACAGAATAAGATCACATTTCAGTGTCAAATACGAGCTCAGCAGCAGCAGCCATTGTAACTACCCCAAACAACGCAAGAGCAAGCTCCTCCTTGTTCAACTACCTCAACCCATTACTCAGTCTCTTCAACACATCTACTACCATGTTTGGATCCGCGTCAATTCTGCCCCAAGGCGCATCCAATTGAAGCTACAATATGTAGCTTATACGTCTGAAACATGTGTTTCAACTGTCTCAAAGCAGTTCCAAATAGGCACTAATTCTACTTCCAGCACCCAGTTTGATGTGCAACTACCATCATTCTCACAAACCGAGGCACATAGGCATGCCAAATTAAATCGCTGAATCACAGCGAAGTGATATCTTACGATCAAGTGCACACTCCATGAGGATACTGAAAACTTTTGTACATCGCTTTGAAGCTGATGACGATGAGCCAATCCCCCAAACAAAATAACGTAAGAGATGATTGTTAACACTACCATACAACACTATATTTACTGATTAAGCAACTGGAGCCATACCACTTGATAGAAAACCATAAGTGAGGGGAAATATATGAAACTTCTAATGTAAAAAAGACTTGAGAGCTTGATAGTTCACCGGTAAAACACACGTAAATCAAAGGCTTGTGATAGGACATGCTGAAACTAAGTTCCCCACTTAACGGAGGAAAAGTTGATCAAAAGTTCAATCCATTAGAAAGTAAATTGAAGGTTTGACTTCAAAATGTAAGCATGCGAAGAAGAAGGGATGTCTATGTAAAATTGTCTACTAGGAAGAACAATGAGGTAACATATGTGATGCGCTTAACAAGAAGATGAGAAGATTTTGGAGGGGTAATAACTTAATTGTGCGGCATAAAGTGTAAGCTAGCTAAATTATGCAATTCGCTACTGATCTAAAAAACATGATTCAGCATGTACAAAACATAAATAAGACTAAAACTAAAAACATGATTGAGACTGTATAAAACATAAAGAAGACTAAAATTGAGTTGGTGCAGAAAATGTCAATAAGACTAAAACCAAAAACATGATTCACCATCATGTACAATAAATAAATAAATAAATCAAACTTAGCAGATTCTCTAAATACAAGACAAATCTGGAAATGTTAATTAACTACGGGTGGGTGGGGCAGGGTGACACCAAGCTCTCAATGTGAGTAATTCCTCCACACCAGCCCAGCATAGAACTCCGAAACTTGAGGCATTCATTTGAATGACTTGTGTGTTGGATTATAGAGAACGAAATGACCCCAATTATTGATTTTCAAGAGGACTTGACCGTTGTCCAACATGAAGACGGGTGTAGGATGAAAATGAAAATGATGGTCAATCCCAACATGGAGATAAGAAATGTCGAGCAATATAGTCCAAGACTCTTTAGCTCCATACAGTTTCATTTGCCACAAGATAAACTGAACCCCATTGAAGAAGTGATGAGAAAAACAAAGGCAGTCCCTTAAAACACACAATTTAGGACTTTCAAGAACATGGTATTTATTAACAAAATCAGGCAGCAAAACCTCCCCACAAGTCTCCTTAGCAATGTCAACAGAAACAACCACTTTATATCCATCAGGTCGAGTAGCCAGCCAATTAAGATTGCCGCTCACGAATTTGCCACAACACTCATCATCGCCGTAAGGAAAAAACGGAAAACTCTGCATGTTCCTCCAAGATGTGTCCTCAACCAATGCATAAACCATAACCATGGTCTTGTTGTCAATATTGTCAGCCTTAGAAGAATCACCACAGTAGATTGCCACCGTCTTGTAACTGTCACTGAGATGATCGTACCCAAAACCAAACATGGTGGAAAAAGAGGCGCGATCACGCCGCCAAGGGTGACGAAAATGTGGGGCTATAGATTTCAATTTGGTTGAGGGGTTCAAATAGATGACAAAAGGATCATTGGAAAAACGGTGGTCAATATGCACCCAACATATCAGGATCCCACGATCATGCTATCAGGTAAAACGTCGAATGATAGGTCATCATCAAATATGAACGGCGAAGATGATGATGGGTTATCGATTAGGGATCGCAGAGTGTGAGACGAGAGAAATTTATGACCCGCGTAATCGCCGACCAATAACCGGGGATTGGGATCGGTGGCTGAACGGTGAAGGTGGTTGTTGACAAAATAGGAGCTTGAGATCATGGATTTCCACGACTTGCATACGCACTTCAATGGAAGGATTGATTTCACGGGAAGCCACGACAGCATTTCCGCAACCAGATCCTCCGGTAGCACCGGCCATGTACCATCCTCCTTCTCGCTCGGCGGTTCAAGAACCAAACGTCGTCTCCCGGCGATGGTTCCATCACAGGACATCCTGCGGAGTGGTCAGTGGCAGCTGCTTGCTTTGTTTCAACGGAGAAGAAAGTAGGGTAAGGAATTTCAGGGACAATTATATTGGATTGACATTTTAAAATATTATTTTTTATCCAAAAAAGTCTTGGTGAATTTTAGAAGATGACGTAGGAATTTAATGATTATTTTTTTAAATATTTTTATAATTAAAATTTTATATTTTGGATTTTAATAGATTTATATTATAAAAATTTATAAGTTTGAAAGGATTATATGGATTTATAAAATTCGAAAGAAATCCATAATAGAGAATAAAATTAGAATTTATAAATCAAATTCTATTTATATAATGTAATGTAGAATAAACATATAAATTCTAATTTCACAATTCAAGATTGGAGGAAGTTTTACTCATTCATTTTTTTTGTCCACAATGGAGTTTATATATTATGTATCAGCTGTGTTATTTGAACATCAAAATTTGGACACTGTATGTGTTTATCTTTTTCTCTCACTTATTTTTTATTTTTTTAGGTATAAACGAATCTAAAAAAGACACCCAAAAGCAAATGGACACCTTGCAAGATATCCCATTTTCTGATGTTCAAAAAACTTTCCTCATTATGTATGTTTTGATTCATTATTTTTCTTATCCTAGTGTGTTGTGGCATGAAGTTTGTTTACTTTGAATTCTAGTTATAATATTAGGATCTCTACTCTCTAACCCTCTTTATCAATCAATATAAAAACATATTTAGAAGTCAAAAACACAAAACATCTATTTGATGACTTTTTTATTTCAAAAATTACACAAGTTTAATTTCTTACTTTTACATTAAAAATAACTACCCAACAAAATAAACACGAATAATACACCGGTGCATAATACGGATACAAAATCTAGTTAAACGATTAAATTAATATAGTTTTCATTAGAGATACTAAAATAATATCAATTTTTTTTTTGTAATTGAGATATTAAATTGATGTTTTTTTCTTTTATTGAAGGATTAAATGGAAGTCAATTATTTTTTAGAAACTAAATAAATTTCAACCATATCTTAGCGTGATTAAAAATATAATTTGCTCTTTAATGTGTCATTTAGTTTTTGCTGAAAATATATTAATAATTTCTTTTTGAAGTGATATATATATATATATATATATTACATCAATAAGAAAAATTATTATATTTGTGAATAAATTATATAAAATGTCATCAGTTTAAGGGGGTCGATTCCTGTTGTTTGTATGAAAAATATTTTGTTCAGAGAAACAAAACTCATTTCGATAATTTCAATATCACCAAAAGAATTAATCTTCGATTATGAGATACTATACAAAAAAAAAATAAAATATAAGTTGATCCTTACAATTGTTGGGAGCTCGTTGTCACCTTTATAATAAGGTAAATTTGGGAGTGTAGAACATCCCAAATAAATAGTTCGATAAGAGGGCCTTTCATTCATGGTCTTTGGTCTTCTAGATGAGCGTTATCTTAAAAAAAGGTTAATAATCCTTAAGTTGTCTCTCTCTTTAGAATCGCTGATTTCCTTAGAATCTGAGTTAAGCCAATCCTTTTTTGGCAGTAACCGGAAGGAAAGTGGTATAGCTCCATTGCCCTTTACAACAGATAATTGACGTGGCAAAGTTAATGGTAGGACTGCTTTTTGAGGTCAGAGATTCTTTGTCCTAACTGGCTCTCAAGCTTGTACCAGAAATCCTTGACCACACTCACTTCTCTGTGAGACTTTTTATTATTCTTCCCTTTCTTTTCTTTCTCAACTTATTTTCTTCCTTTCAATTTTGAGATACAAGAAAGCAGCAGCGTTGCTTTACTACCATCAAACCACCTTAGGTAGGTATAATAACTTCGTTGTTATATTAAATGGTTTCAATTCATGTCAGTTTTGTAATAACTACAAATAATTTGAATTGCAAGATACTGCATTTTTATATTGTAGCCTTTCCCTTGAATGCCACACAAAAAAGAGTGACTGAATATTGGTTTCCATTGCAAATTTGTTTTAGTTTCCTTTTCATTCCTCCTTGCAATTTAATGGTTCAAATTTACATCAAAAGAGAAATGGAGGACCAACTTTCTATCAGGTCAAATTCTATATCCACCGTCAGGATTTGCTCCAACTGTAATAGGATTTCATAGAACATTTGCAATGTGTTGAAATTTTATGGAATGCATTGTTTCGAGCTGAACCCGCATAGAATATCATTGCATGCATAGAACTATATTTTTAACCAGAAAAATAACATTTTCTGGATTCTGGAGGTAAAAAAGATAGCAGTTGGTTATGTATTCCCTGCCTAAATTTGTGATTATCAATTTCAGAGAGAGAAAAGAACAGCTAGGCAAGTCCAATTCCTAGACCTTAATAGTCAAGGAAAAACAGGTAAACCAGGTAATAGACAGTTAGGCATAAAGTATCTAGAGCTGCAAAATCTCAGCCACATCCTATTAATAGAAAATTTACCAAGTTTCTTGACTAGTTGGGTCAACAAATGCCTACCCTCCACCCAGACCATTATTGAGGAACATTTTTATGTAATGTAGTTTCAAATACATGACACAACTTGCAAGAGCTTCTCTTCCAGAATCTCACTTGGGATTTGTTAGAAATACACAGAATAATTTGATATGACATGCTTCCGACAGGACAGAAAGCAATTTGCTTTCTCATTCTAAAGGAGATGTGGGGTTATCATGATCGTGTAATTATTTAAGTCTGCATTTGTTTAGAATCCTCAGCCACAATACCATAACTTGTTTGTTTATCTTCTTTTGACATAAAACTCTTCGCTGAATTGGTTTTTCTTTTTTGCTCAACTATAAGGCATGTAGATTGCAAATATTTTGGAAATAATTCCTGATGAAAAATAGAGATGAATCATGTTTAAGTAGGTTATGGATCATATATTCTTATGTTTGATTTCCATCTTCTGTTAAACACAGGGTTGCTTACAGATTAGTTTAATCATGAATATTGCAGGTGAGGTGATAAGTGACTGTAAATTCTGGTTGTAACACATTCAATAATGACAATGGAGAAGCCACCAATTCCTGGAGCATCAGCTGATTGTAAACCACTAACCACGTTTGTTCACACAAACTCAAATGCATTTAGGGAAGTAGTACAGCGGTTAACAGGTCCATCAGAAGCCACTGCAGCAAAAGAAGGAGAGGCAACAAAGGTTCCTAGTGTGAAGAGGACAACATCCAAACTCCATGAGAGAAGGAAATACATGAAGCCAAAACTTGAGATAGTGAAACCAACTTTTCAGTATAAATCAGGTGCTAGTTTGTCACCTTCCATGTCAATAAATTCTAGCTTTCCTCCAAGCCCGGTATCAGGGGGTTCTAGTCATCTTCCGAGTCCTACCACCCCTTCAACAATTTTCTCTAAATTAACTATTCTTGATGATGAAAAGAAAGAAGGTGCAGCAATACCTGAACTAAACACTGAAGAAGAAGAGAAAGCTATCAAAGAGAAGCGATTTTATTTGCATCCATCACCACGGTCTAAACAAGGATACACTGAACCAGAATTGCTTACTTTGTTTCCCTTGACAGATCCAAATGCGAGCGACAAAGTATAATTTTGAAGATCATAAGCTGCTACTTTATTATCTTCAGCATGCTTCAAGTTACAGATACCGCACTTGTACTTTTAATAAGTAAATACATTTGTAATGTATTCCTTCTTCTAATTATTTATTTATTTTTGTACTAATTTCATCTCCTTGTGTTAAAATAGATATTTTACATTAATATTATCTTTACATCATTCCATGAAAAAAGTGAGAAGTGATATACACAAAAAAAAAAAAAAAAAAAATTCCTTACACATGGTTACACAATCCTATCCGCAAAGTTTATATATGTTTGCACATGCATGTGCAAGCAACATTTCCTTAAAAGTTCTTGCGATTTTGGATGGACGAGGTGAACTGGTTAATAATGGAGTAGAATGTTGACTTTAACTCATTGTTTGGGAGTTTTTTTATGTAATGAAGTGGAATGGTTAAGGATGAGAACCCAAACCACTCCATACCTTTCAAATTCTCATACCCGCCGGTTTTGGGGGTATGGGATGGAGTGCGGTGTCATACCCTTTGTAATTCAGTCTACTCCATTACTTACCATTGTGACTTTCAAACAATGGAGTGAGATCTCCCTTCATTCCCTCATTAAAACTTTCAAATAATGGATCCATTCCATTCTTGTAATACCCGCTAAAATGGTCTTTTTTGTGGGGCAAATTTGTTTAAGTTAAAATTATTCAATAAAATGTATATAATCAAGGTGGGAAAAACAATAGAGTTTGATGGTAAGTTATGTGGTAGGTTGTTTTTTTTTTTTTTTTTTACCCTAGTGCCAAGATAGGAGTAGCTTAGCACTAAGGGCCTCTTGGTAAGCCCAAGAGTTAAGAAATAGGGGGAAAGGTTCACAAAGTTGGGGAGAACTCTAAGATCCCTAAATCTTTCTCCAGAGAAAATAGAGAAGGAGGAAGAACTTCAACCCAAGTTTGGAGGAGCGTGTTCGTGGTGCGAGGAACCTTTTCTTCCGTTCCTTTACTTCTTTTGGCGTCGAATCAGGTGAGGGGTTTAGATTTTAGGTGGGATTGAGGTTTGAATTTAGGGAAATTCGGAGGTATGATGATATAGGTTTTTAGGGTATGCAAAGATGTGTTTTTGGCATGATATTGTAATTAAAATGCTTGGGTAATGTTGACATATGAGTAACTATATTTGAATTGTTACATATGTTGTTAAACATCATGTGTGCACATTCCTGTATGATTTAGAAACTGTTTTGGGACTTGGATTGGGTGGAACTTCTGTAGAAATCGCGTTTCTACGATTCTGCAGAATTCGCACCGGCTCTGGGCGCCATAATTCCTGCGCTGAGCGCAGGGGTGCCCGAGAGCACCCCTGATAGCTGCTTCGTAGCGCTGAGCGCTAGATAATTAGCGCTGAGCGCTAGTTTCCAGCGCTGAACGCCATAGAGCGTGCGCTGAGCGCTGGGGTGGCAGAGAGCTAACCCTGAAACTTAACCCCAGCGCTGAGCGCTACCAAGGCTGCGCTGAGCGCTGGGGTACAGGCAGAAAACTTATTTTTATTAATGTAGTAAACATGAATGGCTTGCTCCAATGGATGATATATTGTTATATATGTTCTACTGTGATTATATTCATGTGAGAAAACCATGGATGAATGATATTTTGTTATATGGATGATGGTAATGTATGATTCTCAATGAGCCTTGTTGTTTCAAAAGATATGAAAACTGTGTTTGAGGAGATATTGTGGTTTGATAATGACGGCAATACCCGCTATGTCATTGAACATTGAGTAAGACTTGGTAGGTCCGACCGGTCAGCGGACTCGACCGGTATATAAATGCGACCGTCGGAGAAGGGGACTCTAGTGAAAGAACCTCGGAGTTTGGAGGGTATTATGTAGTGACTAAGGTCACTTACCGGTCAGCGGGTCCGACCGGGGTATAAATGTGGCCGTCGGAGTGGGAGACTCTAGTGAACAACTCCAAACGGGATACAAGTATCTTACTCAATGGTGGAACGATTTGTAGAAGCAAACTTGATAGAGTTGCTATGGTTAATCCAATTTATGCATGTGTGTTGTACAGTATGGTAAATGATATGGACATATTTACCTTCCTAATTATATGATTAAGGTGATATACTTGTTATGTTTGTATACCCTCACTGAGTTCTGGGACTTACCCTCGCCCTTTTTGGTTCAGCTTCAGGTACACCACGTGGGGAGCTATCTCAGGGAGCCCATGCTCATGAGTAATGTGGGCAGTCGCTACAGTTCTTTATCTCTTTTGTTTCTGATTAGTCATATGAGACATCTCTCCTTTGTTATGGATTTTGGGACTATTTTTCCCTATTGGTTGTAAACAGTTTTCTTCTTTGTTTTTAAAACTCTATAAGTGAACTCGGGGCCACTTTGGCTTTTTAGTTTGGAATAATCATTTACTCTGATAGTATCTTTTGTTCGTATATGTCTTGTTACGATGCGACTTGAGTGTGCTTGGAAGGCCTTGGGAATGAGACAGTGAGGTCTCATTCTGGCCGGTCAGGAACACCTGAGTTGGGTCCTGACAATTCTAAACACTATACTACTAACCACTTCATTTCATCTTCTTCAAAACTCTTAAACATAGGTCTTTGGTGCCTCTTTGTATACAAAATAAAATCAAACTTTGTTTGATCAAGTTGATTATGATGGCAAGTTTAATTTTTTAGAATGACAACTTTTAAATTTAAGTCATTCTACTAAGTTATTAAGGTTCTGTTTGGCAAAAATAGCTGATAAGCTAGCTTATGGCTGATAAGCTAATTTTTAGCTGAAAGCTTATAGCTTATAGCTGATAGCTGAAAAGCTAGCTAATTGAATTTGAAGTATTTGGTAAAATTAGCTGTTGAACTAACTTATAAATGTAAAATGACATAAAATGGCATATTTAGGGCAATCATAATAAATTGAGATTTTCATTAAATGAGTAAGGGTAAAAATAAGAGAAAAGTCAATAAGGTATAAGCTATAAATCATAAGCTAAATAAATTAAGTTATGAAAAAAGCTATAAGCTCATGAGATAAGCTTGTTTACCAAACACCTCTACTTTGGTCAAACTAGCCTATAAGCTAATCAAATAAGCTATAAGCTAGCTTATTGGACATACCAAACAGAGCTTAAGTACTAACCATCCATGGTTCAATTCAAACCCTTTTCATTATAATTACATTTTTAATTTTCAATATTTGCACGTGACAAATTTGTCGTTACCAAGAGTTCTCATAATGATAAATGAGTTGTTCTCTTAGAAAATTAATTTTAAAGCAATGCCAATGAGATACGGATACCATAATGAAATACCAAAATGCAACAAATTTGCAAATTAAAAATCAAGCTTTCACATTATGATCATATCAAAAATTAATTTGATGTTGAGAAAAAAATAACTAATGTTTGATTTGTTTTGTTTTATAAGTGTCGAAGTTTGAAATAAAAAGCGCAATGCACTCTCTTTAATACACTCTCTATTATTGGTTGGCTTTATGTGGGGTTGATTGAATAGAGTGATCCAGATTATTTAAGGAATTTGGATTCTCTCATTTTCTTCTCTCACAAAAGCAAATTTACTTTTGTGTGAGATTCATTAAAACTTGATTTTGTCACTTTTTCTCATAACATGAGAGAGAGAGAGAGAAAGAAAGAAGAAGAAGAATAAAATAAGGCCATCTCCATCGGGATGCTTAATAAGCCTCTCTCCAAATAAGCATCGGTGTTTATTTTCATGTACCCGTTGGAGTTCTTATCCCAATTGTTGCTTATGAAGATGAGGTGCTTAACTAAGCACCAGATCCTATCCAAAAAGATGGGCCAACTTTGCAATTTTTTAATAAAATGCTGAGAACAAAAAAGGGGTCGTTGAGAAAAAAAAGATGAAGCAACCGTTGGGGGAAAAAGTTGAGAACAAGTAGCCGTTGGAAAAAAAAAAAGGTCGTTGAAATATTGAAGTAGTCGTTTGGTTGTTTTAAATTTTTTTTAACATTACAATACCAATCAACGTGTATATAAATGTGTTCAACTTCAAATTGGTTGACACGACCAAATCTCTTTCTCTCATTTATTCTCATATACTCTCAAATTTTCCTCCTCTTTTCTTACTCATATATTGTGTCAAAGTTCTATATTATCCAATTTTTTTTTACTCAGGTACTCTCAAATCCTCAACTTCCTCTTTTATTTGTTTTCACCCAATAGATCCAAACCAAATCAATTCCTTAATAAATTGGATGCAAAATTATCAATCTCCCACTAATCCAAATTTTCCTCATCCTCCACTTTTATCAAACCACAAAATAACCTAAATATGGGCAATCATTCAGACTGCGAAGAAATGGTTGAGTGGGAACTCATTGAAAGTCTCATAATGGAGATGCAAATGCAACAACAAGGCAACAACTCCACTATGCATAGACGTAAAAGAACTCACGTAAAACGAAGTCTTGAAGAAGGACATGCTCGATTGTTTAATGACTACTTCTCTAACAATCCAGTATACACAGAGGAGCAATTCCGACGAAGATTTCGAATGCGAAGGGATGTCTTCCTTTGCATTGTTGAAGCCCTTGTGGCATTGGGATAAAGATGTGATAAAGACCACAGGGTCATTGACAGATGAAATGTTCTCTAGTAGCAGCCTCATTAGTCTCTTTCTGATGTATGTTATATAATGGAAGTTTGATTCCAAGCCTAGCTGAGATCTAATAAACTTGACCTGGAAACTTCATCGTTGTGTGGTTATATCAAGATGAAGATTAAACTATTTTTATTTTGCGAAGCTTTTCCCAGAATACAGAGACACTTAGATTTTGATTTTATTTGTACAGTTTTTTGAAGTTGATGATTCCACTTTTAGAGAAGGGGAAGTGTTGCAGAACTAAATAGAATATTAGATGGTTCAACTGCTTGCATTTTATTTATTGCTCTATTTCCATACTTTACCTCGCCTTCATAACGAGTCTTCATGGTTGCCACATAGCTGAAAGGCTCATAATTCTTTAATGCAGTGATTTGTTCCATTATTGGACAAATTAGTTGTCATTGCAATTAAATCAGGACTGAAGTGAAGTGAATTCGTTTCTGAAATAATATATTCAAATTGTGATTTATTGTTTGAAATCTCAATTTCACTATATTATGCGGGTGTCAGTTTGCTTGTAAGATGGCCTTTATCGTTGTCTTAATCTTTTCCCCTTTCTTAGTGAGAAAACAAGACAGTCACCTGAAGTTTAAAATAAAAGTTGTTTGATTATTATTTATTATTATTTTTTTATTAAGTCTTTGATCAAGGTATTCATTCCCTCATTGCTCTGAGACCAAAACGGGTAGTATCGCAATTAGCAGGCAGCCTTAATAATTGCCTATTCCAGGGTTTAATTAAGATATTGGATTATGTTACAATGTGAAATTTTTTGTTTTGAACTCGAGTCTCAACAGTTTATGCGAATTCATTGTGAAAACTTATTGTTTGTTATCATCGAAACAGGAGTAAATTTGGTTAGGCTTGTCATTTAAATAAAGTTGTTGGGAGTATCTTTAAGAACTCACAGGGCTTAATCTCTATGCCAAAAAATACCATGATCAGCCCAACAGAAAGATGTCACATGGCATATTGGCATTCACCGTGAATCGGTGATTTTTCTGCTTATCTTCTTCAGGAAGCTTACCTCCGACAAGCATGGATTTTTTTGGAGAAAAAAAAAACAACATGAAAAGTGGTTGTCCCGTGTCCCACATCATTTGTTAGAGATTTCTGAGAGATTCTTTCGCTTGATACGTCATTGCTCTATTTGACGGCTTTTTTTTGACAAAAACAATGACGACGGCTATTGCTATGGGAGAAAAGAAGATAATGATTGAAGTAACAGTACGAAGCCTTCCAACTGACCCACTCATCCTGTCCAAATATAATGGAAAAAATGAAGGAAAAAAAAAATCTTTGCATTCATAATTTTTTTTCTTTTCAAATAAGCATTTCTTTCTATAATTCTAAAAAGAAAATGTTTGATACACATCAAGAACCGTTGGCATCTCATGCAATGGTAGAAATAGAGTTTGTGTACCAAAAAATTTAAGGAAATCAACTGTAATTAGATAATAAAATTTAGACAAAATAGATTAGTTGGCCCTATACGTTTTTTTTACTTTTTATATCGATCCTATAAGTTTACTTTTTTTCAAATTGATCCTACATATTATGTTCTGTTTCCATATTAATCTTTTCCGTCGATTTCGATCTTATGACGTCAGATCAAAAGTCACATGTCGGACTAACGTGATAATCACGTCAGGTCACAACTGACGGCGTTAAGACGAAATTGACGGAAAGAATTAACATGAAAACGAAATGTAATGTGTAGTACCAATTTAAAAAAAAAAAAAAAAAAACTTATAGAACCAATACAAAAAGTAAAAAAAAAAAAATATGATCCATCAACCTATTTTGCCTAAAATTTATACAAGTATGAATTGAATATGTGTAACTGACTGTAAATAACATTGTTTATCCTAAAATAAGGTAATTGCATCATTTCTCAATTTTTGAGAAATAATATCTACTTATTAATTACTCTAGTAATCACGGCCTTGCAACTACCAGAGTATACCCAATCACCCACCCAAAATAGATTTCCAACTATAACTGAGGTTGATTAATAATGAAAATATAAAAACGATCAAATGAAAAACCTCCCCGCAGTTAACTAGCTTAGTGAGGTAATGTAAAAATATAGGTTAAGACTATTTTTTGGTGATCGAAAGTTTAAAGTGAAGAGAAACTCTTCCCGTAGCAAGACAATATACTACAAACCCATAAAATGCAGTAAGGACCGACAAAATAGTGTTATTAGTTACAATAAAAAAAATCTTTTGATTTCATCATTACCTTTGGTTGGAGCAATAACCTTTGATTACTGATTAAAGTTAAACGGGGTCAAAGGGAGATAACGACATCCTAGCATGGAGTTTGATTAACAAGCTGCAATTCGTTGTGTGGGCCATTTCATATTTTCCTGCAATGAATCACCGAAGTAAAATAATGCACCAAGCCTGCTTTACGCATGTGGACCTCATCAATAGCCACGACAAAAACTTTTTTCATTTTCTGGAAAGATAGGTCTGTCTGTCTATAAATAAAGATGCAAAATTTGGTCAGGCTACGGACAATATTGAAATTTACTAAATTATCTTACTTTCAACAAATAATCACTAAAGGTGACCATCAATAACTTGATTGGACCCCTTGCCTAATAACCCCAGAGCTTCTCTGAAATTTAGTGTCTTCCTCATGGTTCGCCTTCCTATCCCTCCATTTCCCTTTCTCATCATAGCAGCAAATTCCCCATAATCTATTTGTCCATCCTGCAGCATAAACCTTCCATTAATACCCAAAAAACAAGTTGGCAATTACAGACACATAATGATGCTGGCATATAATTATAATCTAGAAAGATAAATTGTAGGAATTTTGTGCTCACTACAAGAAAACTTGGGTTTGTTTTTCGTTTTAATTTTCAGTTGATTTGTTTTCATTCAAAATTCCAAAAATGTCATATTGTTTTCAAAATTACACTATCAGCCAATCAAAAATCATCACATAAGATAAAACGTTTGACTTTTATCCTATCTATTTTAAAAATCATTCATACCATAATTTCTGATTAGTTGACAGTATAAAAAAAAATTACAGTAACAATGCATAACTATTAAGCTCATAGTTAAAACAAGAAATATAGTTGTTTTCATCATTTCCTTTAAAAAAAATTGGAAACAAAAAAATGAAAATAAGGAAGACTTTTGTAATTATCCACTAAAATTTTTTTACAAAAAAAAAACTGAACATCCCCTTAAAATACCAAGACATAAAAAATACTCACATTGTCTTGATCAATTTCCTTGATCATTTCATCAATATGGACATCATCTAAACCAAAATCCTTACAAGCTTGTTGAATCTCATCGAGGGTTATGTAGCCACTACTATCTTTGTCAAAATAGGAGAACGCTGACAACAGGTTTTCCTCTCTCTCCAGCTTATTTAAATGAACAGTAGCAGCAATGAATTCACCATAGTCAATTGTCCCACTATTGTCAATGTCTGCCTGTGTGATGCAAAATAATACGATCTTGTAGATTGTCAAGTTCAAAAATTAAAGGCAAAGCAGTATATATCGCAAAAATGGGTCAAACTAAACATAATTTACTCCGAAAAAATAATACAATTAAACAATTTATCTTACTGCATCCATAAGATCCTTGATTTCAGACTCCATAAGTTCAGATCCTACTCGCTTTAGGCCATCTTTTAACTCATCAAATGTTATGGTTCCACTGCTGTCTGTGTCAATCATCTTGAATAACTCTTTCAGGCCACCAATTTCTTCCTCAGAGAGCCTCTCAGCAATAACCTAGGATTAAGGAAGCAAAACTGTAAATGTTGTGGTATTAGGATTTGCACGTATAAGACTACAAAAATGGATCATTTTCAACTTCCCAGCCATGACATAGGTGTTCTGTTTCCAGAAAGAAGGAATGATAAATATCCTAGCTCAAAAACTTTACAAACTAAAAAGAATCACAAAATTTTAACAAGAGAATGTAAAGAAACTTCTTTCAAATTCTATTCATGTTAGTTTTCGAACCTTGGTATTCTGTACTTGAAGTTACAACCAAAACTAACAAAGGTTCAGGTTCCTTCAAAACCGAACCTCTGCCACCCTTGTCTTCCAATTCTAAGGCTCGTGCATAAAAGATAGTGTAATAAAAAGGATGAGGCTGCCTCATGGTCCATATCCAACACTCATGCAAGAAGGATTCATAACTGAGAACCAAAATTAAGAAACGAAAATACAAAAGCACATGTATTTAAGGCTTTGAATCCATATAATAAAAATACTCAGCAAACACTGTGCCCCAAGGAAATAACAGGAACCAACTGTTGAGAAAATCATTAGGACACAATGCAATTGTTCCAGTCCAACCATATTGAGAAATCCCCTGCAGCCATGTCAGACACCCAAGCATCTTGCACCAAAGAAAAAGAAGTTTCAAGATGCTATGGGATCATTGCTGTGGAAAGAAATAAAAATCCCACCATGTATTGTAATAACCTTTAGAATTAAGAAGCCTTTTTATAAGTCTTGTTAAAAAGAATGCACATGAAATTCATAAACTATAAAACTAATGCCTTCCAATAGATCTGGAAATAACAGTATGCAATAAAATATAAAACTAATGCCTTCCAATAGATCTGGAAATAACAGTATGCAATAAAAAAATGCATATAATTACTTTTTCATTGCAACAGGAAGAAACGCAACTGGGTATTCAGGAGAGCAAACTTATTCGTCCATGCTCAGCATATTAACACACAGAGATTATCTAGCCTGAGCAAAAAGGTATACAGAAGCCTTACACGCAAAGCCATCTTTTTCAGTTTATTCATTGCAGAGAACTGCTTCAGGCGTGATAAAACAGCTGAATCAAGAGGTTTATCTGGTGCAATATTGTCATCAACAATCCATGGGTGGCCTGAAAGAAAACTACTTTAGTGCCACAGCCTTGTAAAACTCTTACAACTGTCAACCCATTCTGATAAATGTTTAAGTTAGGGGTGCTCATGGCCCAGCCCGAAGCTAATTTGGCCGGATTGGGTTCTTGAAATCAGTCTTGGCTATTGAAACCTATAGTTTTATGAATATTAATAACAAATTATAAGACTTCTTGACTTAAACTAACACTTTTTGCATTGATATAATTTGTTTAAAAATATATACGTAAAACATAAGCATCCCATAGTTTTTGTTTCATATTTTTAAAATTTTATGACTTAGTTATAAAAAATAGCCAAATCTGTATGTTTTATCTAAATGTTGGATTGGCCCGATCCGGCCTACTCACTAACCGGCCCGTTATCGGGTCGGGTCTATGTCTAGAATTTTGGCTTGCTAAAAAACTGGATCAGATTTCAACCAAGTTAAACCCAACCCAGCCCATGAGCACCCCTAGTTTTAGTATTAATGGAGCAAAACTCAATCATGATACCTGCTCAAGTTTAAGAGACTTACGGAGTACTTCATGTGCTGTAAGCCTTGTTCTTGGATTTTGATCAAGCATTTTCCGAATTAGATCCCTGGCACTGTCAGAAATGCTAGGCCAAGGCTCCGACTGAAAATCAAGTCTTCCTAGTAAAATTTGGCGGAAGATCCCTGGTTCAGTCTCTGAAGGTCACAATTTGCAGAACAGTATTAGCAATTATGAAGGATGAACATGAAGCAAAAAGTAATATGCATATGTTTTAACATATGGATGACAGATTACCAGCCCAAAATGGTGGCACGCCACTTAATAAGATGTACAAAATAACCCCGGCACTCCACACATCTGATTCGGGTCCATAGTGCTTTCGCAAGACCTCTGGTGCAACATAGTATGGGCTCCCAACAACATCACAAAAGGATTCACCTGAAAAGTATAACTGTGTTAAGCATACACAGCATGAAAGTGTTTCCAGTTGATCTGACAATTACTGAAATAAAGGGAAGTAGAAAATTCAAACCATAACTATGACACAAGACTGCAAAACTTCTATTTAAATTTTAAAGAGCTATGTTTTGCTAAACAAATATTTTTCTCCATTCATATTTGCACCAAAATAAAGCAGTACAAGTGTACCTTTTTCCCACACTTAGAGGACTGTTGTAAGAAAAGAACTCTTTATCAACTGTCAACTACAAGGATGCAGCTATTCAGCTCCATTTTTATCTTTTTCTTTAAAAAAAATATGGTAATTATGTCAACTATTCTAGTATTCTACAAATTTTTCATGCAAAAACAATTATAGTATGGCCCAAAAAACTACTTGATTATAGATATACAGGTTCCACATTATTCTCAATGGCACATATATATCCCTTTACCAAAGTCCAAACTCCAAGCAGCTAGAATGCCAAAAAGTACATGTCTTCACTCTTAAGACACCAAATTGCATGGGACGGAAAAGGTTATTGACTGTCCTTATCCTATTTGAGCGCCCTTTCATTTTCCCCCATTAACCTTGCCTTTGTGGCATCATCTCCTTTGAATCCCAATAAAAAGAAAATCCCTTTCTTCATATCGCTCAGACATAAAAATTGTGTTTAATTAATGTAATACACATCTCTAAAACTAAATGATTGTGATTTCAAACTATGACAGAACAAAAAAATTGAGTAGATTCTATATTTGGAAATAAACTATAACCTGCATCTACTAAAACATCGAATTCTGAAGAAATTCACCAGGAAACACATTTAAATAGTTAACTAAACTCCATTGAAAGTATATATTACTATCAAACCATCAATTGCAGCTTTTACCGAAAAAGATAATAAGCCTTCTTTATTTTGATATCCTTTGATGGTAGGATCATAAATGAGTTTTGAAGTAAAAAGATAATAAATCTTCTTTTACTAAAAGGAATATGTCAACAAAAATGCAACTTATAAAATCTATGGACAGTAGTTGTATGGTAAATATCTATTACATAAAAGCACTTGCCAAGCACAAACCTAGAACTTGCTATAATTATGCAATTACAAAGTACGGATGAATTCTGTTCCATGCAAACTGTTGACATATAAATAGCATATAATTAGTTTACGGTACTTAACATGTTAAAACTAGAGCGGTATTAATTAGCTTATGCCATGTGTCATAAGCTTCAAGCTTAGAATACTAATTCAGTTCATTATTCAGGTGCCTGCTGGAGGAAGATTCACACACAACACCAAGGTCTACTGCTCAAATCAAATCTTGAAACCCAGGTTTTGCATCATCGAACTTCTAACCAAATACAGAAGCAGTGGCCTACTTTCTTTATGGTTCCATGATCAGGAAATCAGCTGCGAATCCTGTAGAAAGGCCCAAGCAATATTCTCTTCGCAAATCGATCGCATTTCAAAAACAAAGAAATACCATAAGCAACAACAACCATTAGCTAAACTCTGATTTTAAATTTTTCCCCCCACATCCCATTGCTTCCTTAATTCCACCCTGTAAGCAAGGACTGCTCAAGAACTTGAGCAAGTGGAGGGAGCAATTATACCCCACAATATAACCAGACCCCCTTTTCTTGTCTCCAGAATCAACAAGATTGAAGTCAGATTCACTCAAGTTGAGCAAAAATGGATGAGTAACATCAAATAGATACATACCATGAATTTTGTGCCAATAGACAAAGCTTTGAATAATGAATATGCTATATTCTCTACAGTTGCTAAATTTAGAAAGTACAAAGAAACAAATAAATCAGGCATCTTAACTCATAACATAAAGCCTCAAACCCATAAAACCATTTGTAAAAGAACAAAACACCCCAGATAAGGAAAGATCATAAAAATTAAAACTTTGAAAAGAAAAAATGAAATAAATAATAAAAAAGCAACCTGGCTTGTAAAAAACAGACAACCCGAAATCTGTGGCTTTAAGCTTAGCATCCTCTTGAACACTATCGAACAAGAAATTCTCAGGCTTGAGGTCTCGATGCATGACCCCAAGAGAGTGACAAGCTTCCACAACCTCAACAATAGTCTTGATCAACTTAGCAGCTTCCCTCTCACTGTAGTGACCCTTCTGCACGATCCTATCGAAGAGTTCTCCACCTTCACAGAGCTCCATGACAAGGTGAACGGCGATGGAGTCCTCGTAGGTACCGTGGATTCTGACAACGTTAGGGTGCTCGGAGAGATGGTGCATTATCTGAATCTCTCTCCAAACGTCGTCGTAATCTTCTTTGCAGAAAAGCTTCCGTTTTGGGATGGACTTGCAGGCGTAGGTGCGACCCGTGGAGTTGTGGGTGCAGAGGAACGTGGTCCCGAATTGACCCTGACCCAGTTTTCTTCCCAGTGAGTACTCTTCCGTCAGCTTCGGGGTTCGGTAAGGGAGGACCCATGTGGGTTTGCTGGGTATGCTGCTTGTGCTCGATTTAGCCATTGTTTCTCTTTCTCTGTTTTTTTCTTTTCAGAAACCGAACAGAGAGACAGAACAGAGAGAGAAAAACGGAAGACCCGGGTATATGAGTGAGGAAAACAAGAGAGATACCTTAATTCAAGAGAAGAAGAAGAAAGAAAGAAAGAAAGATGCAAGTAAGTTAGCACTTCTACTTCTTCATTCTCTCATTGACTCAACAAGTTGTATCCAGCGTGGGGGTGTGTGTGTGTGTGTGTGAATGATTATAATTTTAATTTATTTTTTTTGTAAAATTATGAAAAAAATATTGATAGATAATTGTGTGAACAGTGTCAGCAACTTTTTCATCCTACGGTTTCTCTTTCTGACACCATGTTTTTATCTCATTCGGCTTCAGGGGTTGTAGGCTAGTAGCGCACACACTTTCTCGGTCTGCTTCTCTATTAAAAAATAACACAAACAAAAAATAAATAAATAAATAAAAGGCATCGGGTAAGGTCCGCAAAAAAGCAAATTTTATGGAAAATTTAATATAACACTTTCTTCAATAATAAATACAGGATTTAATCTATTTGGAAATCCTTGATTGAGAGTTTTGAAGTGCTTTCGTTAGAAGCTATTTTGAGTAATTTTTACTGTGAAGAAGTGATTCATTGATCTTTACAATGTTTTCAAGGGCCGGAGGTACGATAAACTCGACAAAAAGTCAACACCCGAAGGGAGGGCCTGACATGCACAATCCTATCCTCGTCCGAGTTTACCCCTTGCACTTTGGACAGCCGTCCGTAGCATTATAAGGGATCGGCTTGGGGAACTTCCATCGGTTCTGGACTGGAGCCAGCGGGTTCTGAATGATCTCCCTCTCACGATTAAAAAAGTGGTTAACACGGTGCCCGGGTAGACGAACCGGCGGGATGTTGCCATTGGCCCTTCGTGTATAGGATTGCCTTTTAGGACAAGAAATCGTATAGGCCCAGAAGCTCATAACACACACTTAATTGATATATATTATTAATGTAAAGATTTATCAATCAAGGTTGGTTCGAGTGGTGATAAACTCGAGTCCCTTAAACAAGTGATCAGAAGTTCGATTCCTGACTCTTTTGTATGGAAAAACTTGGTTAGGAAAGGACATACTACTTTGAGTGCCTTCAAATCCTCCAAATGAGAGGAGCCTCGATAAACGATCAAGGTTCTCCTTGCAATCATAGATGAATAAAAAAAAATGTAAAGATTTTTACAAGGAATTGGGAGAGATTGTATCCACTTTTGTGATCTCTCTAACTCGAAAGGGATTAGTAACTAACGGTTGGAGGATACCCTTAATACCAAAAAAAAACTCATAAATATATCACTTTCAATTCAATAAAGTGATAAACACAAAAGAATTTCTGCCTTTGCTTCGTTTACTGCTTTTCTATCTATGGGCTCGGTCTGCAGCTGTTTCCACCTTAAGGACATATTACATTACATTATTATTATTAATTCAGGGATGATAGTTTTGGAGAATTTATTTGCAGTTTAATGAGATTTATAAAAAATCTTTTAAATATAAAATAGTTAATAAATATTGATAACCCATCTTAAATGTTAGTACTCATGAAAAAATAGGTTTTGGTTAAAAAATTAAGAGTGAAGACACAAATTGATCCTTGAGAAATTTCATAGACCAACTTTTAATCCCTAAAAAAGATAAATTAATCATTTATTCCCTCAAATTTTTTGATGTGGAACATTTTAATCCCTCAGTCCAGTTCCAATGTCTATTTAGTTGCATACGTGTCTCATTAACCATCTTACCTGACTCGTTAGTGGTTCTAAATGACCTATGACGAATTTTATGTGGAAAACGAATAAAAAGTGCAAAATATACATAATTTTAAAATCCAAATACCTGATTTATGTACTTCTTCACTTTTCATTCATTTTTCACTATGAAAATTCATCATAGGCCACACATGACCACTAACGGGCCAAGTAAGATGGTTAACGGGACACATAGACAAGTAAATGGACTTCGGAACTAAATCTAGGGACTAATGTGTCCCGAATTCATAAATTTGAGGGATAAAATAGTTAATTTATTTTTTTCAGAGACTAAAAATGGGTCTATTAAATTTTTGAGGGACCAATTTTTGGATAACCATATTATTGGTACGAAGTATCGACCGTCGTAAATAGTAATAATCTCTGTCAGGGGACCTGGACGACATTTAAGGGTTGCCCCCTTCCAATCAGGTTTTCTTCATACATAAGAATCAAGAATCGAACACCTGATTACTTGCTTAAAGGGTCTAAGTTTGTTATCATTCGGACCAACCACATATTGGTTTCAGGGACCAATTTGAATCTTTACTCAAAAATTAAATAAAAAATGAATTTAATTGGTATATACTGTAAGTATGAAATTTTTTTATAATGTTAGGTTAACAGTATAAAAAATTTTTATACCGATAATATATAATAATTAAACTCTAAAAAATTTATATGAAAAAGTGATATTTATTATTTATTATATTACAAATTTAAAGTTTAAAAATTTAATACATTATTTTATCTTTCGATTTCTTCTTAACCAATAATCTAAAAATGTTATTTAACATTTATCTGAAAAATAAGAGTAGTAATATTTGTGAGATCAATTTACACCAAAAAAGAAGGGAGTGTAAAGAAATGGTACGCACTATGCAATGCAATTGGTCATGTGTGAATGAATACAAAAGTTTGAGTTAGACTATCGTGGGTGAATGAATACGACATTTATATTTATTGATTTCTGGACTCAGTCACGTGCCTTTCATTTCTTTACCATTATCGTGTCGCTATCCATATTCATATTCATATGCCGAACAATTCAAAGAAAGTGACGAAAGAAAATATCATTGTTTTTTCTACCAGATGCGTGAACAATGACTTAACGTAGAATCTAAATAATTAATAGCATTTTACAGGCACGTCCTCGTCTGCACTTTAACTCCCTTATTACGAAAAATTGAAATCACAAAGCTTATATAAGTTTTTCATTTGTAATATTATTGTTAAATAAAAATAATATATCAATATATATATAATTTATTAAAACTTCAATCATTTAAACTTTAAAAATGAATCAAATGACTACAAATTAATAAAGTTTAATTGTTGTATATTGTTAAAGTTTTTTATATTATCAAATAATTAGAAATTATGATATAAATAATTTTTAAAGAATTTAAAATAAAAATCAAATATATTTAATGATATAATATTTTATGATTGATGATATAAAAAATTATTATATTAATAATATATATTAATTAAATCTAAAATAATATACAATACATCGATATTAAAAAAATAATATCATACATACTTAGTTCATTTTTTTCTACAATAGATAATTTTATTTTGATTTTATTCAGACTAAAAAAAAATCGTACATTTTTAACGCACGTGAATGTACTTTCTGTCATGGTGGCAAGAAATGGAATTGTCAAATAAGAATAATTACTGGGAAATGCTGAAGGCAAGACAAATATTACTTGCGATCTCTTATTGAGAAGTGTGATCTGTCAAATACTAGTATTTTCACCCGTGCTATCCACCGGGAAAACATTATTCCAATTTTTTATTGTTGAAAAAATATTATGTATGATATAATAATTATAAAATAATATCGATCATATAAATACGATTTGAGCATTTTGGTAAATGGCTAAGAAAAATAGAAATATATTTTCTAGATATTATAATAATTTTCGATCATCTGAAATATCTTTTGGTCATTGAGATTGCAAACATGCTTTTGATAATGTTGTCTTATATCTATAAATCTGCAAACAGTTTAAAATTCAATATAAGTAAAGCTTATTTATATGGACAAAATATAGAAGTATGAAGTAAATCGTTGTTAGTTTCACCTAGCCAGATGTTCAAAATAGTTGTCAAAACAGGTTTAATTCTCTCTTTATAGCAAAATACAACCAAATTGGTCTGTGTGTAGGAAAAGTATGTCTACATTCCTCTTGGTAAGAAAATAGGTGTGGAAGATCTTCAAAATACCTGTATTAAATCAATGATGAGCACCTTTGTCGAAGTTGTATATAAAAGAAAAATTCAAGAAAGGAAGGATTAGATAAAAAAATGTGAACCTTCTGTGGTAAACCTGCTACAGGTTCTCAAAAACCTCTTTGTATACGACATTCTTTGTTGATGTGCATATATTTCCATCATCATCCAAAATGAGAATTTTGAGCCCGGCTCTTGACTTTACTCTAGATATAGCAACGTATAGCTGACCATGTGTAAAAACTGGCTTTGGTAGATACAATCCCACCTTAGAAAGTGATTGTCCTTGACTTTTGTTAATTGTCATTCCAAAACATAGACATAGGGGAAATTGTCTTCTTCGAAATTTAAAAGGGAATCCAGGATCAGAAGGTACTAAATCCATCCTTGGAATAAGTATCATATCCCCACAATTTTTGCCAGTGATAACAGTAGCTGTTATAACATTTGTTCCTAAATCATTCACTTGCAGCCTTGTTCCGTTGCATAAACCACTGGATTGATCAATATTTCTTAGAAGCATTACAGGTACTCCTATTTTTAGTGTCAAGCGGTGATTTGGAATACCAGAAATTTTAATTTCATTCAGAAATTCTTGTGTAAACCATTCTCCTGCAATTTCCGAATCTTCATCCGATTGACAAGGTGTGTCAGAACTTAGATACTCTTTTTCATCTCCGGGGATTAAAGAGAGAAGGAAGTCATTAACTTGTTCCACCGAATCTAATGTTGGTGCAAGAATTGCTCTTTCTTCAAAAAAATCAGACCTATTCAAATTTTGTAACAAATCAGGATAAATAAAGTCAACCAATGAAAGTAGAGGGTTTTCAGATTCATGAATAAGCATATCTTCTGGTATATTGATGTCACATTCACCATTTTCATCCGAATCAATTTGGCCATCTCCAATTTGAAGGATCCAATTAGCAAATTCTCCTATATCATTACCATTTTGATCTGTTTGTGCAGTACTTAACCTCATATTTTTAGTAAGCTTCAAAACTTTGCAAGTTTTCCATAATTGAGATGAATTAATTGCTGCGTCAACAATATCTATTCTTGATCCTTTTCTGACCACCGGCAAAATCTGCCTAAAATCCCCTCCTAAAACAACAACCTTTCCACCAAATGGTTTGTCCTTGTTCTCTGCACATTGAATTGACATCAAATCCCTCAAAGTTCTATCAAATGCCTCAAAGCACAATCTATTCATCATTGGAGCTTCATCCCAAATTATTAGTTTTGTTTCTATGAGAAGTTTTGCTCGAAGGCTTCCTTGACTAATGTTGCAAGTTGACTCTTCATTCATAACTAATGGAATACAAAATGTTGAATGAGCAGTCCTTCCTCCAGGTAGCAATAAGGAAGCAATCCCACTTGAAGCAACATTGAGAACAATCATGCACTGTGATCTTAGAGCAGCAGATAAAGTTTTCCAAAGAAATGTTTTACCTGTTCCGCCATGCCCATATAAAAAGAAGAATCCTGCGACATTAGATAAGACTGCACCAATGATTTCATCATATACATGTTGTTGCTCCTCTGTCAATGATTGCATCAAAGAACTGTGTAACTCGGCCATCTCAACCTTATCGTAATTCAACTCATCCACAATAAACCTGTTCTGAAAGTAAAACATATCTGAATATTGTGGTTGTGGTAGACAACTATAATCCTTCAGAGATCTTCCATTTGACATTAGCAACTTTTCCAATTCTATAAGGCAAAGATTCTTCAATTCATCGTCTCCAATTTGAAGACCTGAAAACATAATAATGACATGACCAAAGATTATATCAGTAATAATATCATTAATAATTAGACAAAGCATATATTCAGTCTCTTTAATATTAAGCTGGACATTGTTATTTTCGAAAACTTTCTAAATGTTATGTATGAAACAAACTTCCAAGGTATATCATAAGTAGATATTTCTGTTGTAATTTAATTTTATGAAGGTTGATACTGAAAGTCAATTCAATATGCCTTATTTCATGTTCAGTACAGTAAGTTAAGCAAGCAAGTTTGGAGTATTAGTATTAATTGATATTGTACAGGGAATGATTCAAATGGACTACTGAAATAAGACATATGTGTATGTTGTGAAGCAAAACATAAAGCAATTTGGTTAGCCATATAAACTGTTTCAGCCAAAATAATTGAATAGTAAAAAATATGCAAATTGTACCTGGAAACTTCAATAACTTTCTTCTTTGATATACAATTCCATCTGATAACAATGTCCAAGTAGAATTCCAAACAATATCTGGCTTTGACATTGTGTTCATTACCAACAATGTAACAAACAACTTCCTCAATTGATTTCCGGAAGATAGTCTGCTGGCTTCAGTAATTGCATCTATATATTCCTTGTCATCTGCTAACAAACCCAAAGCATAGCATGCTTCTTGGAAAGTGTCTTCTGTTTTCCCATTCACTGTCCTGATACTTGCATATCCAGTACAACCTCTTTGGATGGTCAACAATATCCTCATGTAGTACAATTCACCAGTTCCAGCTGGAATATATGTAAGTCTGCCAATAGAAAAACCTTGTTTCCTTGGCTGCCATCTTTTCTCCTTACTGAGATAGACAAATTTTGTTGGAAATTCTGCATAGGTGAGATTTCTGCCCTCAACATAAGCTTTATTTGCCTCAAACCAAGCTAAAAACATCGTTTGAGCATCTTCACTTTTGCTAACAACAGTATCAATTCTGTCTTTATCTTTAAAGAGAACAGAATGTTGATTCAAAAGATGAAAGGTTAACCTTTGAACAGCTGGCCACCTCTGATGAATATCAAAACCAAAAATTCTCCACACTGCTTCACATGGTGAAACATATCTGCAATCATAATAACGTTTGATTTCATCAATCTCAGCTGGTTTTTCTGAATCTTCAGAACAATTGCTTATCTCAAGGGTGGCTCTATCAGGACCCTTGTTTACATATTTAAACAAATACTTGATGGAGTTGGATTTGTTGCAATACTCAGTATTGACATGTCCTTCATACCTGCTCAACAGAACTGGACTGTAGGGAACTACAGTCCTATTATCCATCTTTATTCCATTTTTTTCAATAAACATTCCAGCATCTCGACGCTTGTAAGACGGATATCCATCTTCATCAATAGTAGTTGAAGATTGAAATTTTTTGGGATAATACTTGGAACATCTTTTATTTTTCATGCAAGGTGACCTCATGTTAGCAAAACCACATGGACCATGCATCATATAGTTATGAACCTTCTCAGCCAAACTTGGATATAAAACAGGATTAGGTAATTCGGCGGAGATTACTTTATCAATATCCGATCCATTCTTCAGTTTATTTACACCATCCAACCACAATAATATGTGTGCATGTGGAAGTCCTCTTTTTTGAAACTCAACAGTATACATCCCTGATTTAATGAAACTAAAATAGATTAAAAAAGAAATAAGAAATATAAATTGAATAAGTTTATAAGAAAGCTTAACATGATAACATACCTGCATTAACTTTTCCAAATATTTCTTTTTTTTTGAAGTCTGTCATCATCTCATCCAATTTCATCTTGAAAACTCTAGAAACAATATCAGGCCTATCAGCTGCTGTTTGACCCCTTTGAGAAACAAAATCATGAATCTCACTCCAATTTGTGTTACATGTCATAGTGACGAATAGATCAGGGTAGCCAAATCTCTTGCAAATCGCCATAGCATCATGACAGTTATTTAACATGTATCTCATACCACCCGTAAAAGATGCAGGCAAAATTACACGCTTACCAGCTGATGAAGGTTCAGTTTCACCTCTAATAACTGCCTCTTGTAATCCATTAAAAACTTCAGACCTGATTGTTTGTTGATTGGCTCTTATGAATGATAATCTTTGGGACTCGATCATAGTGTAACAATCAACCAAAAATTGTTGATACAATCTTCTTGAATTAACAATGTTTCCAAATTCAGCACGTCTTTCTTGAATTCTGAATGAAATAAATTCCCTTAAAGGGACTCGATCTCTTGATAATAATAGCACGATAATATAGTTCAAAAATAAGAAAGAGTGATCTAGTAATTACGGATAGTTTGAGCTGTTTTTAGATTTGATTTGGGTATCATTAGGTAATAACTGAGATGGTATGCTATTCTGATTTGAGATGGTATGCTATTATCACGGTGCATGATAAAAAATCTAACATCATCTACATTCTGCATTTAGAGTGTATAAACTACTATCTGACTCCAGATTAGGTACCTTTCATTATAAATATCGGTAGGAAAACAATAAAGAATGCATATATAACATCCCTATCTATAGAATAATATGGGATTGTTTATTCATAATTAAAGTAGGTAAATACAAAATATTCCTCATTATGCAAGGTATAACAAAGTATTTACCAGCAGACAATGGTGACATTGGAATTCTATTTGGGTTTCTCGGTCTTGACTTGTGGTTTGCAGAGTTGATAACTTCAGAAAGAGGACTTGGATGATCTTGGTCATTGCTATGTCCTTTTGTCAAATTCATTGTGATTTGAGACCTTGGATTAGAACTTGGATTACTATTACCATTCTGTAAAATGACTGGTACCAAAATTTTGATCATGCTAATATTAATAGCTTGGTAATATAGTTCAAAATAAAAAATAGTGATATAATAATAAGGGATACTTTGATCCCTTTTCAGACTTGATTTGGTACCATTAAGTAATAACTGATATTGTACGCTATTCTCATCTGAGATGGTATCTATTATAATGCTACATGATACAAAAATTGAACATAATCTAGATTCTGCATTTAGAGTGTATACACTAAATTCAAATCTTAGTTTTTAATAATTGTTGATCACAATAGCATCATTGGTCTTAATGCTATACACTATAGCAGATTACTATATAATCGAACTTATGTATTTACCAGGAGACAATGGTGACATTGAAATTGTATTTGGGTTTGTCGGTCTTGACTTGTGGTTTGCAGATTTGCTAATTTTAGAAAGAGGAGTTCTGTGATCTTGATGAGATCTCTGTCCTATTGTGAAATTCATTATGCTTTGAGACCTTGGATTAGAACTTGGATCACTATTACGAATTTGTAAATTTCCTGCTACCAAACAAACAACTTATCAATAGAATTTTAATAATGTTGATATTAATAGCCAAGTAATGTAGTTCAAAGTGAGAAATAATGATATAATAATTAGGGATACTTTTAGCACTTTTAATACTTCATTTGGTAGCATTAGGTAATAATTGAGATGGTAAGCTATTCTCATCTGAGATGGTATGCTATTATAATGCTACATGGTTCAACAAAATCACAAATAATCTAGATTCTGCATTTAGAGTGTATACAATGAACTTTGATTTTAGATTATGTAGGTTTCATTATTCATCGTCTAGCTAGCTTTCATTAAATACCAGAAGGAAAACCATAAAAAGTGCATATAGAGCATCCCTATCTATAGCATAATAATGAAGTTTGAGTGGTTTAATAGAACAAAGGAATAGATGAAGCATTTACCATGTTTCAATGTTGACAAAAGGACTGTTTTTGATTTTTTTACAGTTGAGTTGTGTCCGTTAGATGATAAATGGGTTGGTATCATATTCTCATCTGTACAAAAAAAGTCATACAAATTAAATGAGTTACTTGAACTATCATTAATGTAAAATAAATACAACAAATTTTACCTGTGATGTCGGTATTCTTCATGCTAGCTTTTTGACTGAGAATGAACTTCCTTTTAATCCTAGCTTGTTTTGAATCTGAAAGATTCATTTTTTGTAGGTGTAGTTATTGCATTAATGATAGCTGCATATGCTGCATAAATATGTGGTATTGTGGAAGGTATTGGTTTTATGGTTTTGCAGGAAAGAAATTCATTGAAGAAGGAGTGCAAGAAGAAGGTTGGAAGAAGAAATGTTGCATTTCGCAGCCAAAAAATTTATTTGGCGCCAAAGAAGTGATTCTTATGACTGAAACTGAATAAAATATTAGAAAGGGTAGACTTTTCCATCAAAGATTAGGTTCAAATGTCCTTATCATGAACAGGTCCCGAAATACTTCATACATTATTTTATGATATGCTGAAAAAATGTGGTAAAACATCCAATGTCAGTAAAGCAGTTGCATTGTCTTTTTCATGATGCGGTGTTCTTTTTGGGTAATTGCATCTGCATTACCTGTTAAAGATTGCAGCAAAAGGGAGTAGTTTTCCCTTTTGTCATGAAAGTGTGACCTACATTAGATGCTAACTTTGACCTAAAACTATTTTTCATGTCCTTTTCGCTGCAGAGTTTTTAGAAAATCTATATTTGTATATTATACTTTTCATTCTAAAATTGTTTTCAAAAGTATTTATCCCCTCACAACAGATTGCGTCCAATCTGGTTAGAGTCCAGCGTCCGATGTAATTGGACTCAATATAGTCAGATGTAATCGGATTCACAACAGTTTGCGTCCGATGTAATGGGACTCAGCATAGTCCGATGTAATTGGACTCAACATAACTTGCGTCCGATGTAATTGATAGTCCGATGTAATTGGACTCAGCATAGTCCAATGTAATTGGACACAACACAATTTGCGTCCGATGCAATTGATAGTCCGATGTAATCGGACTCACAACAGTTTGCGTCCGATGTAATTGGACTCAGCATAGTCCGATGTAATTGGACTCAACAGAACTTGCGTCCGATGTAATTGACAGTCCGATGTAATTGGACTCAGCATAGTCCGATGTAATTGGACTCAACACAACTTGCGTCCGATGTAATTGACAGTCCGATGTAATTGGACTCAGCATAGTCCGATGTAATTGGACTCAACACAACTTGCGTCCGATGTAATTGACAGTCCGATGTAATTGGACTCAGCATAGTCCGATGTAATTGGACTCAACACAATTTGCGTCCGATGCAATTGATAGTCCGATGTAATCGGACTCGCAACAGTTTGCGTCCGATGTAATTGGACTCAGCATAATCCGATGTAATTGGACTCAACACAACTTGCGTCCGATGCAATTGATAGTCCGATGTAATTGGACTCAACATAGTCCGATGTAATCGGACTCACAACAGTTTGCTTCCGATGTAATTGGACTCAGCATAGCCCGATGTAATTGGACTCAACACAACTTGCGTCCGATGTAATTGGACTCAGCATAATCCGATGTAATTGGACTCAACACAACTTGCGTCCGATGCAATTGATAGTCCGATGTAATTGGACTCAACATAGTCCGATGTAATCGGACTCACAACAGTTTGCTTCCGATGTAATTGGACTCAGCATAGCCCGATGTAATTGGACTCAACACAACTTGCGTCCGATATAATTGATAGTCCGATGTAATTGGACTCAGCATAGTCCGATGTAATTGATAGTCCGATGTAATTGGACTCAGCATAGTCCGATGTAATTGGACTCAACACAACTTGCGTCCGATGTAATTGATAGTCCGATGTAATTGGACTCAGCATAGTCCGATGTAATTGGACTCAACATAATTTGCGTCCGATGCAATTGATAGTCCGATGTAATCGGACTCACAACAGTTTGCGTCCGATGTAATTGGATTCAACATAGTCCGATGTAATTGGACTCAACACAACTTGCGTCCGATGTAATTGATAGTCCGATGTAATTGGACTCAGCATAGTCCGATGTAATTGGACTCAACACAATTTGCGTCCGATGCAATTGATAGTCCGATGTAATCGGACTCACAACAGTTTGCGTCCGATGTAATTGGACTCAGCATAGTCCGATGTAATTGGACTCAACACAACTTGCGTCCGATGTAATTGATAGTCCGACGTAATTGGACTCAGCATAGTCCGATGTAATTGGACTCAACACAATTTGCGTCCGATGTAATTGGACTCAACATAGTCCGATGTAATCGGACTCACAACAGTTTGCGTCCGATGTAATTGCATTCAGCATAGTCCGATGTAATTGGACTCAACACAACTTGCGTCCGATGTAATTGATAGTCCGATGTAATTGGACTCAGCATAGTCCGATGTAATTGGACTTAACATAATTTGCGTCCGATGCAATTGATAGTCCGATGTAATCGGACTCACAACAGTTTGCGTCCGATGTAATTGGATTCAACATAGTCCGATGTAATTGGACTCAACACAACTTGCGTCCGATGTAATTGATAGTCCGATGTAATTGGACTCAGCATAGTCCGATGTAATTGGACTCAACACAATTTGCGTCCGATGTAATTGGACTCAACATAGTCCGATGTAATCGGACTCACAACAGTTTGCGTCCGATGTAATTGGACTCAGCATAGTCCGATGTAATTGGACTCAACACAACTTGCGTCCGATGCAATTGATAGTCCGATGTAATCGGACTCACAACAGTTTGCGTCCGATGTAATTGGATTCAACATAGTCCGATGTAATTGGACTCAACACAACTTGCGTCCGATGTAATTGATAGTCCGATGTAATTGGACTCAGCATGCAATTGATAGTCCGATGTAATCGGACTCACAACAGTTTGCGTCCGATGTAATTGGACTCAGCATAGTCCGATGTAATTGGACTCAACACAATTTGCGTCCGATGCAATTGATAGTCCGATGTAATCGGACTCACAACAGTTTGCGTCCGATGTAATTGGATTCAACATAGTCCGATGTAATTGGACTTAACACAACTTGCGTCCGATGTAATTGGACTCAGCATAGTCCGATGTAATTGGACTCAACACAATTTGCGTCCGATGTAATTGGATTCAACATAGTCCGATGTAATTGGACTCAACACAACTTGCGTCCGATGTAGTTGATAGTCCGATGTAATTGGACTCAGCATAGTCCGATATAATTGGACTCAACACAATTTGCGTCCGATGTAATTGGACTCAACATAGTCCGATGTAATCGGACTCGCAACAGCTTGCGTCCGATGTAATTGGACTCAACACAATTTGCATCCGATGTAATTGATAGTCCGATGTAATTGGACTCAGCATAGTCCGATATAATTGGACTCAACACAATTTGCGTCCGATGTAATTGGACTCAACATAGTCCGATGTAATCGGACTCGCAACAGCTTGCGTCCGATGTAATTGGACTCAACACAATTTGCATCCGATGTAATTGATAGTCCGATGTAATTGGACTCAGCATAGTCCGATGTAATTGGACTCAACACAATTTGCGTCCGATGTAATTTGATTCAACATAGTCCGATGTCATTGGACTCAGAGAAACTGAAAAACTCTAAATTATTTTGTATTACAAAATATGTTAGTAAAACATATCTGATTCATCTCAATGTTCCTTGAACATATTCAGAAAAGAGTTTTTGGTGCTGGTTATCTGTTTTAAAGAAAAGTTTTTAAAATTCTCACATCACCGAATTCACCCCCTCTTGTGTGATGGTTGCTTGACCCAACAGGGCTTGTAGCAAAAAAAGTAAGTGGTAAAGCATATTCTATTTGTTGTCTAAATCAATCATGCATAAACAATAATTATGCATAAACAATAATCCATCATCGTCTAATAATAAACAATAATGAAGCCCAAATGTGAACATTGGAGCTTAAAAAAGTTATACTTTTAGACAGCAAATATAGTCTTCATTAAATAGAACAAAGAGGAAATTACATAACACCATAAACGGAATACAAATTACATAATAACATAAACATTTATCCAAAAAAACAACATAAATTCAGACAACAACGTGACCAATACCATAAGTAGGATCTACTAAGATCCCAAAAAACATTTAACTTTGAAAAGATAACCCCAAAAGCTTCCCAAAACACATTTTGCTTTCAAAAAATCCAACTCCACAGATTTAGCTATGAAAACCTTCCATCCCCACAACTGAACTATTCTTTTTCCTTCTTAATGTTCTTCTTTAAAACTATGAGTGGCCTATTCATGTCAGAATCATCCTTCTTTGCAAGTTTGGTTGGCTGTTCCAATTGAACATCATTCTTCTTATCTGGAGACTCCCTCTTCGGAGCAGAAGTTCCATACTCTGTATCCTTTGCGAGATCAACCCTTTGATCTTCCCCAAGTTGTGATTCTTGATCAATATCAGCAGTACCGAACTTCGTCAACAAATTCTGCTCAAAGAAATAAGGAACAAATTAATTAAAAGTGTTGACATAAATGGAAAGGGAAATTTGTAGAATTTCTAGAATACCTGTGCAATTTCATTCTCAGCAGTATTCAGTATTGCCTGCCTTCCAGCAGCAAAATGCACATTCTCACAACTGTCATCCTGTTGAAATAAAACATTGCAAGATAAAAGATATGTCATCTATTGATAACCATAAAATGGAAGGGAAATTAGTGCAAAGAGAAGCAGAAAACATATATAAAATTATTCCCACCGATTTCATGTACATCTCAATGAACTTGTTCATAATAACTTCATCATAACAAATTCTCTTGACATTAAAATTCTTTTCCCACTTTGAGCTCTGTGCACAGTTGTTGCCAACTTTGAATAGGAAAGACCTATCCACCAAGTCTGAAATTTGCTTTGGCAAGCTTCCCTCGACAGACTTCTATATAAATTTGAAGGAGTTTAGAACAATGTATTTTAAACAAACTGGCAATGTATAATGTAATAATTTAATAAAATAAATTGACATTAAAAGAAAACAACCTTGTTCTGATTCTGAGTTTCAAACATTTCGCTACACGATTTCCTAAAGAGAACTCTTGCATCACGATCCCATATAACAAAAGTGGCACAGTCAGTGTCATCAACAACACGCACTTTTATACGATACCTGGTTTACAATTTAGTAATTCAGTATTCAATAATTGAATGAAGAATAACATTAAACAGGAAAAAAACAATGACATTGAATACCTTGTCTCAACCTTGATAACATGGTTATCACACTTCTCACAAAAGAACATCTTGTGATCTGGGTATACTGACTTTCCACATGGGCATGCAGTATAAAACCAGTCATCATCCTCAATAACATGTTTCACAGTTGCATAAACAACATAAGAACATTCCTGACACATTTTTCAAAATTAAATAAAAAAAGATCAATGAAATGTTGCACCAAAGTAAGTGATTATCTGTGAACCATGTTATAAATTATAAATTGACAAATTTTAACCTCGTTGCATTCTTTCAGAGCTTCAATTGTCTTCCTTTGAGTCACTTGAAGAAAATCGGCCTCAAGACCAACTGACCCGGTTTCTGGCAGTTGTGTTAATCCTTGTGTGGGTGACTCTAGGACCTCATTCATCCTTAATAAGATAACAATAATAATAAGATAATCAGTATCTAGTTGTAGTAAAATGTATACATAAATACATAATACAAAAGTCAACCATAAACAGATGACATGATAAGATGCCTAAGTGTATAGAATAACCTATTTCTCAGTGATATTGCCTCTTCACTGACAGCATTGTAGATAATCCTCGTGCAGTTGATGCAATTTTGCAAGTGAATCTTGCCTAAATGAATTATAAAATTATAAAATAAATTGCATAATGTTAATTAAATATAAAAATCTGTAAATGGAATGAGGAATGAAAAAACAGACCTTGAAAGGTCTTCACTTTTGCTAGATGAAAAATCACAACAGCATTTTCATGTTCCCCAGATGCAATAAAAGTACTTAGCTCATCACAATATGGTCCAAACAGAGTACATTGTATCTTTTGACTATTTATAAAAGATGAAAAAGAGAAGAAAAGTTAGTAACAGCAAGAAAGATTAAAAGAAAAAAAGTGACTTTACATGTTGTCATATTAAATCCTTACCCATCACCATCAACAGCAATCACATTCAGCTTTGTCTTTTTCCCATCTTTCTCATACTCCCTTTCTGTTCCTACCCCAGTCAGCATTCCCATCACATCTATTCAAAAGAATGAATTACAAAAAATGATATCAAACCTCCATAACAGCAAATAAAAATTAATCCAAAACTGAAGTTGTTTAAAAAAGGGAGGAAAATAAATAAGTTTAAAATTAAGTCTTACCAACCAAATAGTCCATATCATATGAACCACTGACAATTTCAGGAATAGGAACAAAGGTATAAATGCTACCACGCACAAGAGAATCATTGTTCTGAACCTTGGTTTGGAACTGGAAATTGATTTTGTACATGTGGTGGCAGGTTCTGTAATTCCCACCATTTACAGCCACCCCAAAATTATGTATTGAGTAAACAATTCCTTCTTTCAAAAGTTTATCAAACTTATAGATCAAGGTTCTTCTAATAGAACCATGAATCTTATCACCCTGCAAACATATTTACTTTAATGATCAAAAACCTTTTACAAATAAAAATACAAAAAACATCAAAAATTTGAAAACAACATTTTATGGAGTCTGATTTTTTAAACAACCTTATCATCCATAAGAACCATCTCCAGGGAGAATGGTACATCTGGTTTACTGAAGTTTGAAACCTTCCAAAGCCTAATGACCTTGGCCACAATGGTCCAACACTCCTTTTCAGGAGTGATTTCAGATATGGAATCATGTTTGGAAGACATCTCACACAGCAAAGAACGAAACAACGAAATAACGAAATAAAGAAATAGGGGTTCAGGGAAAAGATGAAGCAGTTTGTGAGTTTCACTTGAAGCAAAGATGTCTATATATAGAAGATTGAGAACATACACAAAGCTTAACCCTAAGTACAAATAAGTTTAAAATATTTGTCTTTCAAATTTGAATTGCAATGGAGAGGCGGGAATGAAGCATAAACTTGAAGATATAGCTTTGGGGGAGGAGAAAGATGGTCTTCAAAGCTCTGACCGGTCCGATGCAGAAATCCCTATGATGCAGAAAATTGGGAGAAGCAATGAAATACCAATAAGGAGGTTTACAACCTGCATGAAATAAAATGAAGAAAGGATTATGCATGCAATTAGAATAAAGAAGGAAAAGATGAAAGGGATTGAATGGATAGAAGCAGCTCCCTCTGCTCAATCCCCTCGGATGCAGATTCATTGGATCAGAGAATTACACAAATAAGGCTATTGTTAGCTGTCCAATTTTTTGACTCGTTTTTTGCAAGTGGGCTAGACGTCATTGCCTTCTAATGGGCCAAACGAAATAAAAAATAAGCAATGGACTTTTTAAAAACCAGTTTTCTCCTTTTCTTTTTTCAAAATACCTAATTTGTCCCTTTTCTACCTCAATTACACCTAAATGGCATGTTTTTGAATTGATCAAAATTGTACAGTGAATGTTGGAGTGCCACGTGTTGAAAAGTGCCATTTGTGCAACCTATAATTGTATATTCAATAGATTACTTCTTTCGGTTTTAAACAAGACCCAAAATATTTGATAAATAACTAGATTCTTTAGGTAAGTTGTGAGAGATTTGATTCATATTATATGTACCAAAATTATTTTATTGAGAGAGATAAAATTTAATTTGGTGATATCTACATTTTAAAAGGAATTAGCATTTGATTATTGGTTAGTGATATCTTGATACACATCAAAAAATAAGGGATTAATTTTGATAAATTGTTGGTGCAACATTTTTTACCCTATCAATTAATTATATATTGGATGTATTTGGAAGAGTTTATAAAGAGTTTATGAGAATAGCTTATGAAAATAAACTTATGCAAATAGTTTATGACAAGGAGAATGCTACCAGTGTCCTAAGGGTATTGGTTAAGGAATCAAAAGAAAAAAATTTTATTGGAAAGTGGCGCATTTAATATTTTGAGAAGTTGGAAACTTAATTTTTCAATAAAAACTTATTTTTAATGGATTCCTTAACCAATGTCCTAGGACATTGGTTAGTAAGACACTTATGAAAATAGTTTATGATCTTCCTATAAGTTTTTCTTAGCTTATTCCATAAACATGTCAGATAAGTTTATGGAAATAAGTTGCTTTTAGTTTATTTGAAAAAAACTTATTGAATAAGCACTTAATTAAGCTATTTATCTAAACGCATCCACTATCTTATATGTGGCTTTTAAGTTATTATGGTAAGAGTCAAACATTTTTTATGATATAGGAATTTATGATTAATTGATCGTGTAAAATTTTTTTACACGGGCACCAATTAAATCCTTTAAATAATTGCCTTTTTAATTATTCTATTTTATTTATTTGGTATTAAAATAAATTAATAAATATTTATTATAATTTTTAACTATACCTTTAAATAATTATGACATAATCGAGTATTTATGACATAAAATTTTTAATAAAATAATTTCATTTAATAGTATAAACTTTTATTACTATTTAAGTATTATCTCTTAAATTTCTTAATCTTATTATAAAACTTTAGACATCAATTCAGGGAAAGAAAATCTGTAGACATCAATTATTTAAGGACAGAAGAACTTCCTTCGAATCTATATATAAGTAAAAAAAAAATTAACTTTATATATATTAAGAAAGTTAGTTATATTAGTTTAATTGTCTTGATTTGTGTAAAAAATAAGTTATAGTTACTAAATTACCTTTGGGAGTGTATAATGCTCTTGAAAGTTGTGTCTTGTGAGTATATAATGCTATTGAAAAACTAAAAAAAATAAGTAACCAAAGAGTATTTTAAAAACACTGACATTAAATAGGGTTAATTTGCTTGACTTTTGTTTATATTTGAATCCAAATAATTGAGATATTTTTTTACTTATATATAGATCGAGATGAAATAGTAATTATTAATTTCACACACGAAAATGCCAAAATGTTGGGACAACATTTTTTTACACAATTATTTACTAAAGAATTTGGTCATTGATGTACCATACCACACACACATATCGAAACTTTTACCACTTACCACTATTATGTACTTCTATTAATTATTATTGCCTTGCGAATTTCGTTTCATGGTATATTATTATACTATAAGTTTAATAATACTTAAAATTAGGGATGATAATTTGTACCTATACGTGAAAATCCTCATGGGGACGGTCCTGAATGGAGCTCCGCAGGCGGGGAATTTTTTCCCACTGGAGCAGGGATGGGGGAGAAAATCCCCTTGAAGGCACTTTGGGGAAGAGGATGGAGAACATGCTTTCCACCCTATAGAATCCTCAATCTCGAAAATATTATTAAAATATCCTTTAAATATATATATATATATATATATATATATATATATATATATATATATATATATATATTGTAGATATATTTTGTTAATTTTAAATGTATATTATTTCATTAAAAAAATAAAATATTAAACATATATGTATATTATTTAAAGTTGAACTTATTATAATGTCTTGGAGATTGTTTTAACTTTAATATTTTAAGATTTTTAGTGTCTTATTATAATGTCTTAAGATTGCTTGAACTTAGTTAGGTTATCTATTATTATTATCATTATTTTATGATTTTTCATGATCCCCGAACTTCCTGCTGGAATCCATGGGAAATGGGGATGGGGGAGAAAAACTTCCCATGACGGAAAATGGGGACGGGAAAAAAAATTGGGGACAGGGACGGGAGCGGGGGAGTACTTCTCACCCTGCCCCCGTCCTGCCCCATTGTCATCCCTACTTAAAATAATATGAAAAAAATGTGAACCCCGAATACGGTATTTGATACGTCCAAATCCAGGTGGGTCGCCATGTATAGTATTTCTTATCTTGATGTTTACAAATCTTCAGTACTGATGCATTTGGTGCTTAACCTCTGGGCCACCATAGTCGCAAAAACGGCCACGGCGGCAACTTGAAGAGCGGGAAGGAGGCTCAGCATTGCATTTGGAGAGAGAGAAGAGGCAGATATTTTAAAAAAAAAATTCATAATATAATTGTTTTCTTAAAAGAATCTAAAGTAGATTCATTAAGCATATCTTTGGGATCCCTAAAACTCATGTCTGTTTTTCCTCCACCGTAGAAGCTGTTGCTACTTTGCAGCTTCTACTTTTCTTGTAAAATAATTATACAAATGTCATGCCAATCGGATTTTCAGATTCACTGTAATTTTTTACCACAATACTAAACTGGTCATAAATAAACCAGTACATAAACTTTTTAAACTAAGTGCTATATTGCGTGAGTAAAGGAAAAAGTTAATAATCTGACGTCTAAATTAAATGGATTTGAATTTAGAAAAAAATTGATACATTCACACATTAATATACTATTGAATCATGATGCATTCACGTATTAACGTACAGTTGAATTTTTTATTGCAATGCATCCGTTTTATGATAGAAAAAAGATGAGGGGGAGGGGGATAAGAAAGGTGCATTATCATATGAAGTGCACAAGTTTGGCATAGTCTGATAAACTATACCGTATAAATTCTACATATGACAAAACAATTTATATCCAAAATAGAGTTAAATACATATTTCCAGAGGTCATCCTACCTAACAAGTTAAATTAGGGTAAATAAAGTTTGCCTCAAGACCTATCATAAGGGAACTTAATTTTTTACCGAACAATTCCTCACATCTACTCAATACCTAGCTAGCTTCAAGGATACCCAAATTTATTGTGAATTTGCAGCTCATTATGCGGGTGAGACTCGGGCACCTCTTCTATTTATTAGGGGTGTTTGATATCCAAACCGATAAAAATAATGTAAAATGATTCAAAAAAATCGAAAATCGAACAAAATCATTTTTTATTAAATTTTTTGGGTATTTTTTGTAAAAACTAATTGGTTCTGATTAATTTTTGCTTCCATTTTTTTGAAGCTAAATCGCATATATAAAATTTAATATTTACTTATTCTGTTATTAATATGTGATATCGTATTAGATTATTGGAATCTAAAGAGCCACTTTATCCCATAAAATAGGCAACAACCAAAAATTTTATCTTTAAAAATTTAGATATTCATTTACAATCATTGACACCAAATCATGGCCACCAATGCACACAACAAAATAACTTTGTCTTCTCTTTTCCTCTCAAAACCTCAAATTAGATTTAGAGAAAAGGCTAAATCATGTTGAGTACTATAATCTTCTACACACACAGCAACAATAACAAAAAAGTTGTTTCCCACTTGAAGCATGTTTGAGAAAGATTAATTTTTCTCATTTCAGCTATTTTTTGGCTTAAAAAACTGTTTCATACATAATCTATCATGTTTGACAATTAGCTTAAATTTATAAAAAAGTTTTTTTTGTATGGAAAAAAAGTTATTTTATATCATCTAATTTGCTTTAGCTTAAGATTTTTGTGATTTGATTATTTTTCATTCTCAAAACTCTATTCCCTATTTACCCCTATAAAACTAACTTCCAAACAAATATTATTAAATTATACAAATAATTCCATACTATTTTTCGTAATTTACTATGTAAAAGTGATTTTTTTTGTACCATCCAAACGAAATGGATATCTTAAAATCGCTTTTCAGCAAACACACCCAAACAAAAACAGATTCTGATTATAATCTATTATCACAATAATCGATTATACATATAATCGATTATCAGCATAATCTATTTTTTTCAGTTTTTTCAAACACACTCTAAGTGAGATAAGTGGGCTCAGCCTCACATATCAAACAATGTCATTATTGTATTATCTGTTTTGATAAAGCACAATCAAGTTGATTAACTTGATTGTTTTTTCTTGAGTGAAATGAATTTTTTTAATTAAAATTTAAAAATAAATTTAGAATTAAATTAAAATTACATATTGAAAAATAAATTAGACCCAAAAATGAGTGTTCACACAACAATGAAGACCCATTAAGGAGGCTCATTTTTAAGATAATTGAAATAATAAATATAATAAAGAAACATATACACATAAATACCCTCTATGAGACAAAACATACCAAATATACGCCAACCATTATGAAGTGATTTTACAAATATACCACAACCACTACTTTACTTTTATATATAAAGATATGTCAAAAACCAAACCATCTTAAATGAGATTGTTATCTTTTCCTGAGTAGACAATAGGTTCTACTCCAATATTCTCTCTAATTTATATTTTCTCGTGCTTATCACTTTTATATATCCACTCATCTATTGCAACATTCTTATCTTTGCAACACTTAGCTTATGCTCTTGTTAACGTTCAATACCATAAAACATGGGTGGTCTTATGGTTATTCAATAAATTTTCCCTTTTGAGCTTGAGAAGCATATTTCGATTACAAATCATGCTTGAAGAATTTCTCCATTTCATTCACTCAACTTGAATCATGTGATTTAAATATCCCTCAATCTCTCTTCCAAGGTATCCTAGATCCCAGATACCTAATTGTGTGCATTGTGATATGGTATGTTCTCCAATTTTTAAATCCAAGTCAGTAACGCACATCTTGTTGAACTTGCATTTCATACATATACTCTATTTTACTTCTACTTAATTAGAAACCATGCAATTCCAAAGCTACTTTCCCACTTATTCCCTTTCTCGAATTAAGAACCCGCCTATTTTCCCTTTCAAATGTAAAAGGCTGAGAATTGTTTGTTATCTTCCTCAAAATCGTTTTCAAGATTTGTCCATCACCGTAACGTCGTCACAATCATTTTTTATTTTGTTTACTTCTTCTTCCAAATCAAAGAACTTTCTATTTGTGAATTATGTTTTTTTCCTTGTTTTGGTAATGCATCTGTCTTGTAACTACCATTTTGTCTTAAACATGATTTGCAAGTATTTGAATGAAACCAAACTTACATCACTTAGTGAATTTATTGCACGATATGAGGTTAAACAAGGGTGTGAGTGAAAAACAAAGAACTTCAATAGAATCATCAAGAGCATTCTCTTCTTCTAGTTCATCATGGATGTCCTTTATATACCATATTCTAGTTCATCACGGATGTCCTTTATATATCATAAAGCTCAAGCAAATGCTCTCTTGGACCAAATTATTTCCCTTAACCTCCTAAAAAGGACATAATTATTAACCAAACAAGTATCCATGCAAACTATCAATGAAGACTACAACCAAAGAGGAAGTTGCCATCCGTGTCATGAAGCACATGGATTCAATTATGGGGTATAGAGTTTTCGTTTGGGGAAGGTCGAAGAAGATGAATCTCCATTGGAAGACGACATTGTTTGGACGTTTTTTCTTTTTCTTCCTCACTTATCCAAAACGACGTAGTTTTTAACCAGAAAAAGATTTTTCTTAACGATTTTCCACACTAAAAAATTAGGTCGTGACAGCCAAGGAATCAACGTGGCCCATAAGAAGAAATGTTTGTTAACTCAAACGGTCTCTAATGGATGGAAATGAAAAATGATGCAAGGACTAACATGTGTGATGTTTATTTTATGAGACCAAATGATTGTTTTTAGGGACTAAACTAAAAGTGCCCCTTGATTTTTGGTTAGGGACCAAATTGAGCCTTTACACTTAAAGAAAATGAACAAACACTCAAATTAGCCCTTAAAAAAACAACACAAAGATACATTTGATCCCTACAAATGAAAATTTTCAATTTAGTTCTAAAAAATTTCAAATGCCGATCAAAATAGTTTTTAATAAGAATTAAAATTTCCTTAAAACTTATCCAAAAAAAGACTAATTTAACCGGCATTTAAGATTTTTGATGAGTAAATGAAGTTTTTTTCATTTAACCAAATATGTCTCCATTTTTTTTTTCCCAATTTTTTTTTTTTAAACTAATTTTTGCCTTTTACTCTAATAATAATATTTTCATCCTCAATTGTAAACCCTAACAGATAACAAATTGCCCATAAATCAGGGGAAAGAATTGGTGACACACTGGAACTGACACTGTCACGGTGAGGCCGACCTGCGATGATACTGAAGTGTTAATTCTTCTCATGCACGCTTTGCGACAGTTTCAGTCATCATAAACCTCTTCATCCGTCTTTCATTCAGACGCAGAGAAAAAGAAAAGGCTTTTCTCATCAATGGAGGAAAAGGGTGAATGCTCTGGAGCCAAACCCTCTGATGAAATCTGGGCCAAACTCGGTAAACATTATTCTTTCTTCTTCAATTTCTTATTGGGTATTCAGAATCAGACCCGCATATTACATATACCAATTCAAGTTTCAAACTTGGGCATTCCATATTTTCCAATTTTACCCCATCCCATTATCTGATTTCAATTTAATTCTTCAAATTTCAATAGAATCAGGAGATAGGGCATGAAAGCTTTGGTCTTTCTTCGTTTAACAGCCAAAACGACCAACCCTGCATTTTGTGAAATAATAAAGCCTCCTTTTTCCCCCCTCAGTAGTATATGGAGTATGGGCTGTAATAATGGGTTGTTGCGGATGTCATATTTGGACTATGATTAATTTGAAACTTGTGGTTATCTTCACAATGACAAGAACTTTATAGGTTTGCAGTATATTTTGTAGAGAAGGAGTCGGAAGAGTTTGTTCTTATGTTTCTAGAACAGTATCTGTTATGTTGAAGTGGGTGGCAAGGAATGGAGAGGCTATATTCGAGGGTAGCGATGCAGTTCACTGTTACATTAGGTTTATTTTGTACATGTGATGGTGGATAATGAGGATTTATGGAGGTTGTAATTTGAATTCTGTTTACAAGCATAGTGGCTTTAACTGTTAGGGTCAGTTTGGTGTTCCCTAAAAGTTTTAGTGTAGAGTTTGAAACTTCCTTAAGGTTCTTATTTTGGTCAAATTCTTTCCTTCTTGCAGTTCCGTCCAACTCGAGATATTCAGATGTCGAGATAAGGTCAGATGAAAAAGTAATATGTTCGGAGATATCGGCTACTTCTAGTGACCAACATAGCTGGTGCAAAATAGTAAGGAATTCTGATCTACGTTCTGCTACAGTGGAAAACAGGAGGTAAATTCATGATTACTTTATAGTAATTATTAAGTAATTGAGTAACTCATGCTCCCTATTTGTCTAGATAAATATTGGAGATTGATTAGAAATTACTTCTGAGAATAATTTATAACTTACAAATGCAATGTATGTGTCTTTCGCAGCCCATTGTTTCTAATTCTATCTATTATTGGACATATATTGTTCAAAACTGCAGTTGGATCAATTATACCTTATGTTTTACATTTTTCATATCTTCTCTCGTGATGATTGATAGTTGGAACAATCATATTAGTAAAATTACTTCCCTGTTTTGCCAGGGTTGGAACCACTATATGTTGTTTCAGCTTCTTGATGGTGAAGGAATACTTAATAATTTTTAATATTACATGCTTTTAATTCACCTTTGAAATATTGAAAGTTTTATGTCTCTGCAAGACGGGGCTAATCTCTGTTCCTCTGCTTATTTGCTGTACTATTTTCCCCCCTTTTGTTTTTGAGTGTAACATGCATTCATCCTGTAGTGCAAATACAATACTTGTTGATGGGGCTGAGGTACACAAAGAGGACACTGTTGTCATCAAGGATGGAAGTGAAATTATTCCAGGCCCTGATAGAGTAGGTCAGAATCTCTTTAATATTTATACTAGTGTAACAATTTCTTTTGCTGATTACATATACAGAGTAGAAAATTGTACACTTGTGTTTTATATCTACGATTCAGTTGTTACACTTACATAAAGTAGTGGTGCTATTGGGCTAATCCATTGGTTTGTCTCAAGCAAATATATATTTCAAGTTTCCTTCGGTTGAGTAACATGCTATCCTGTTTTCTTTAATAGGATTCAAACTTGGTTTGACAAAAGTGGTAACATGAATTCTTCAGTATGACAGTATGTTAAATAGCTAAGTTAATAAAGGGCATTAGGGAGAAAATAAGTGTTACCGGTCACAATATTGCTTTGGGAAGTAACATTGGCAGAAATTATGTGCTTTGAAGCATGGGTACTCCAAAAATGGTGACGTACCCGGTACCCGGTACTTGTTGGGTACGTGTGGGTACTTGTCGAGTACATACTAACTTATTTTTCATTTTGGTACGCGGATTGGGTACGGCTGGATACATCTCGAGCTGTGGGTCATTTTAAAACTACGTTATTTTGGGTTGGGATTTTAGGGTTTTTTTTGTTTTTTTTCCTTCCCAGGCACACTACGAAGCTGAATTTGTGAATCACATAATGAAATTGACACTATTAGAGTTAATTTTCATTTTCATGCTTAGATCTTGTAATGTTGAACAATTTCAATATTGTATTTTTTTATTGTGAGATGTTTTATCACCATGTTGAACAATTTAAGCCCCTTTTATATTATATGTTATGCATAAATCTGTGTCTTTTAATCTTCTATGCAATTTTGTTATGTATTATTATTATTATTATATATTATATATATTTTAAAATTTATATCGACGTACCTGTACCTTAGTTTTTTGGAAAATACTGTATCCGTACCGGGTACCGGTACCGTACCCGTATCCGAGCAACCTAGATTATGGGCCATGTGTCTAGTGCCTGTTTCAAACCTAATCTAAAGTATGTTCAAAACAAGTGGGAATTACTTGATTTTATATATTGGTTAAGTTATACTTGGCAGTGTTAAAATCTCAACTTCTGGTTGGTTTTACATGATTTTTGGGTCTTTTGAATAATTAGTAAATATCTTTACTGTAGAGTTGGACAGAATTTGTATGCTAATTATTTGGTTTTTGATAATATTTCCAAGCTAGGTACTTTAATTCCATCTTTCTCTCTTTTCATGCCGCTAGGATTTGTCAGCTACCGATTTGATATCATATCAAGCCCAGAAACCAGCCAAAGGCAGCTACAGGTTGACAGTTTATTAAGTTATTCTTCCTCCTTGAATGTCTTCTTCGGCACTTTTTTTCATCTGTAGCAGTACTGATGACTTGACTGTTTTTTCCCCAGATATGTGTAGATGTTGAGAATGCGAAGTGTAGCATTTGCTTAAACATATGGCATGATGTTGTTACTGTTGCTCCATGCCTGCATAATTTTTGGCATGGATCCTAGCCTTTTCTTCCTCTTTTTTTTATAGTACTTTTTGTATTTCTGTTTCAGTTTATTGACTTTTGCTTGAATTGCTATTTGACATTACAGCAATGGTTGCTTCTCAGAGTGGTTAAGGAGATCACAGGAAAAACGTTCAACTGTACTTTGTCCTCAATGCAGAGCAGTTGTTCAATTTGTTGGAAAAAACCACTTCCTGCGTTCCATTGCAGAGGTAAGTTTTATGCTGAAGCATTTCATAGAGATTGAGTCGAATTTGGATGAGAGATAGTTAGGCTATGTTTGTTTTAAATTTTTTCTAATGCAAACGGGAAAACACCTTTCCCAATGAGCGTTTTTCCAAAGCTCCTCACTCCTTCCTTTTTTCTAACACGCGTTGGAGGCCTCCAAAACGCTAAAACAAACAGGCTGTTAATCATGTTTAATTGGAGTTTCTCCCACTATGGATATCTGTGGAATAGGGGGCAATGAATAATGTTGCGCCTGGGATTAGAGGATTGTTTCATACAGAAGACAAAATATAAACCTTATTCTCCAGCATTAATTCCTAAGTGGACTAGTCCAAAATATAGTTTAGCCTTGTATTTGTTAGCTTACAGATTTATAAAATACAAAGGGAGACGGGGGTGCCCCTCCCCTTCCAGCTCTTAAGGTGGGTCCGCCCATGACCGGTGAGACACTTTTTCTGATTAATGCTGATCAGTTCTGATTGAGATATTTTGATCTCTAAAAGCCTCATCCTTGTCTTTATTTACTTTTAAAATATTTGTGTGTTCCTTGTCATTACTCCTGACTCATAATACAGGTTTTACTTCTTTTAAAATATTTGTGTGTGTTCCTTGTCATGACTCATGACAAATTATTGAATAAATTCAATCTACTTTTAGGAATTTTGGCATTGTTTATCACTGACATTAAGGATAGCATTTAGCCTTTAGGCATGATATTTAATGTTTGCCTGCTTTCATGGAAGATGCAACTTTTTGCTGATACTTTTGATCAACTTCTAGTTCATAGTTAACGGGATTCTCTTTCATTGCATTTTTGTACTTCTAGTTTGTTTGATCTATTGATTTTCTTCTCTCTTTTTACTCAGTAGTTTTTTTTAAATTGCTTTATTGAAATTATGGTTTTTGATATTGCTCAATGGTGTTGATTGATCCATGTAGTTGAACCACCTGGTGCCATAAGGCTTAGTTGTTATCATTCAGTAGTTTTTTTAACAGGATATGCTGAGAGCTGATTCTTCCCTAAGACGCTCAGATGAAGAAGTTGCACTTTTAGATACTTATTCATCAGTACGATCCAACCTCGTGAGTATGATGATTCTTTAATGGTCTGATTCGTCTGAATTGATTTCTCGCAGCAGTGTTACGCAATTCTTGTCCTACCTTAGTGAACTTTTATACAAAAAATGAAGTAGCTAAAATTTGCTTTTTATTTTTTGGTCCAGTTTATGCAATAAAATATCATGTTCTTTTTCATACAATTTTATTTGCAGTGTGTTATATTATGATTAAGGTTGTTTGCCAAAATCCTTTATTCAACCTAAGAACAGCGATTGATACCCTTTTTGTTGGATTTTGTGACCTTAAATCATGGTCTTATCATTTGATATTGTATGTTCTTTTGCTAATTTTTGTATTCTAACTGTTAGGTCATTGGATCTGGAAAGAAGAATCGTCGAAAGAGGGCTCATACACCGGTGGATGATCATAGTGATGGCACATACCTTCGGTGTCCACAATGTGGTAATATTACTCTCATACAATGTCAGGCATGGAATAATGTCCCTAGGACAATGCAATCAATGCAGCACAGTTTTTTTTAATCAATCTTCTTAGTTTGCAGTGCTCTTTGTTAATTATTCATGGCATTTCAATTTCAGTTATGTTGTCCATAAGAAGCTCAATTTTTTTACGCTGTATTGGCTTGCCCATAAGATATATTTATGGTTTTATATGCTATTCCTGGGGCCACATATCCTTTTTTTTCTTTTAGAGTACCATTTCCTCTTTGAGCCTTAACATTCCTATCGATCATTTAGTTTTAATATGAATCCTATCTATAATTCTATAATAGATTATTAAACAAATTTAAATCTGTTAAATAAAAAGATAAAAAATAAAAAATAAATTCATTTTAAATATTTATACATTGATAATATTTTTACCTATGCAAGGCACGGGTTACTGACCAGTTCAACATATACATAGGATGCTCAAGAATGTGGAGGGCATATTTTGTTTTTTTGAACAGAATGGTGCTTGGACTGATGATACTGTAGCTTCTCGAAATGGCTTATTGAGGCAGATGATGTCATTTAGACTGTTACTTTTTCCTTCTTCCTTCATCCTCTTCCTTTTTGTTCCTCCCTAGACCTGAAAAGGATTTGAATTTTCTCTGTTTGGGTGCTCTCTATCCGCTGCCGTGATTATGCTCTTTGACTTTCTTGACAATTTGCATCACTTGTCAGAGAACGGAAGAGAGAATTTTTTTTCTTCTAATTTGTGACCTCTTCCTTTATTTATTCATTCATTCTTGTCTCATACTCATTGAGTTCACTACTTCACTTATAATTTTCAGTTAATGAAGTTGGTGGTTTTCGTTGCAATAGTAACACTATTCATCTTCAATGTCAAGCGTGTGGAGGAATGATGCCGTCCTGTACTACTGGTTTTGGAATTCCTCAATATTGTGAGTTGTCATGTGTGATTTAGCTAATAGCACAGCCAATCTATGTTTTTGTTTTTCTGAGTGGTTTTTGATTGGGATCAAGATATTTCATTCTAGCTTGTAGCTTTGTATCTTGTAGGTCATTTATATTCATGCTGATGAAAGGACTACTTTATGTACTTTGCATTTTCTTTGTGGTGAGGTTTAATATTCACATTCATTCAAATTGTTAAAGAATTTCAATTTTTCTTTTCTTGCAGGTTCAGGATGTGATAGATCATTTTGTGGAGCTTACTGGAATGCTTTAGGAGTAACGGGGAGTGGCTCTCACCCTGTTTGCTCCCAGGATACTTTAAGACCTGTATGGACTTCTTTGTTTATCACAATTGTTAATTTTTACCGAAGTTATTTGCAAGAAAGGGCATATATTTTTTGTGTAATTATCGTGCCATTACAGGGTCGATATTTTTGTCAATTTTCACCATCCAGTAAACTGCACAACACAATGTTTCCTGCCTTGGTTCTTTGCATTGGAAACTAAAGGATGTGGATATGATATAACAGTCACTTAGTCACGAGTCACGACCTTTATCTAGTTTTTTTTGCTTTGCAGATCTCCGAACACTCTATCTCAAGAATCCCTTTGTCAGCACATGAAAAGAATCTGCATGAACAGAGTGTATGGGCTTTCTGATCCCATATTTTTTTTATCAATTTTTGTCTGTTTTAGCTTATCATTTTTTACCATGATTATCATTTGTGGTTTTCTAGATCACTGAAAGTTGCATTAGACAAATGGGGAGGACTTTGCAGGATGTTATATCAGAGTGGATAGCAAAGCTGAACAACAAAGAAATTGGTAAAGTGATAAATTTGTCTGCCCTGTAATGGTTGATAGGAAGTATTCTTCTGGATTTTAAGATTCCTGTTTTGCATTAGCATGCTATGCACAATGTAAATTTTCAATCCACTGGTAGATTTTGCAAAGTATTCTCAAAATATTCTTATATATGGTTATGCATTGGTGTACTGTGAAGATTGATCAGACGAGCTTGACTTATAAATTTCCTGTTCTCATTTTTCTTGTTGGTACCTGCTGGGTCCTTTTTATGTCTACATGCTTATCTCTCATTTACCATGAAATTTATGCTTTTGTTATATATATCATGTCGATTTAGTTCATTCTCTTTTCATTCATTATAAATTATAGATTATGTTTTTCTCTTGGCAGATAGAACACAACTGGGGCTGAATCATGCCGAGACGATTACTGCTAGGACACATGTATGCTGGTAAGCTTTGTCCTGAATCATTGGGGGATAAAATGGAATTATCTAAATGTTGTAACAGGTCCAGTCCTAGACTTCTGAATTATTCAAAGAGTAGGCTTTAAAGCATTCATTCTATTGAATGTCATACATATTACATATTATGCAAATTGTTTTAGGTGGATGCATGCTGAGGCTAATACTGCATAACTCAAGCTCTCCCTTTTTAATTTACTTTCATTATTATTTGTGTCTTCCTCAAAGGTGTGAACCAACACCTGGATTGCTGCTGTAAAGTAGTGGAATGACAATTGAGAAATAACCTCTCCCCTCCCCCAGCTTGCCATTTATGCTAAAAAAAGGGTGGGCAACAATTACAGGTAGTGGGAGCTAGTGGGAGTAGAGAAAGTGAAGAGCGGAGCAATTACAACTACTGTGCAGTAATTACAACTAGTGGGCAGGGGTGAAAGAGTGTAAATAGGCAAGTGAATAGGCAATGGTGGAAAATAAATAAGGAAGTGAGGGGGGCTGATTGGGGATTATTCTGGAATTTGGAAAGGTTTTGGGGTAGCTTAAGCCATTGGGCAGAGATAAGTAGATAACACTTGGCTTTTCTGATTTCTTCTCTCTTTTACTCTTACTCTTACTTCTCTGTCTTTACAATGTCCGAGCTCTAATTATAAATGGAAACTGTAAAGACAAAAGTAATAGCAGATGAAATCAGAGATGCTAAGTGTGCCCGAATGCCTAAGCCACCCCAAAACCTTTCCAAGTGCCAGAATAATCCCCAATCAGCCTCCATCACTTCTATATTTATTTTCCATCACTGCCTATTCACTTACTTATTTACTCTCTTTCACCCCCACCCACTGCAATTACTGCCCCCTAGTTGTAACTGCTCCCTTGTCACTTTCTCCACTTCCACTAGCTCCCACCAACTGCAATCGTTGCCCCCTACCGCCCCTCTTTACTCTTCTATTATACAGATGCTTAATTATGGGTCTATCATGCACACAATGAAATAGCATGGGAATATTTATTTGGTGTGATCAGTTCCATTTTCTTTTTAAGCGTCATCTTTTACAGCATTGAATGTGCTTCTAGTCAAATATTTCGCAAAAACTGCTTTTGTTTTCATAATAAAATAAACACTGCTTTTAAATTGAAGTTTTTAAATATTTTACCAATCAACTCTTTTAATGGCTTCGGAAGTTCTATTTTAAACATTAGCTTTTGATGGCAGCTTTCGAAAGGTGTTCTTTAATCCCACAAAACACAGTTTCACCTAAACTAAGTTATATTGTTTTCCCTTTTTTGGCTGTTACAGTGTTGACTAAACTTATATAAATTGCCAATTCAATGATTTTTGGAGTTAAAGTTTTTTTCTCTTTCCTTCTTTTGTAACCTTCAACATTGGATAGATATATTATGCTGGTGTTCAGATCATGAAAATTGGTTTATCCTTTGAATGGAATAATTCTGAAATGGTTTGAATTTAAGACTGTTATTATGGTACGCGGGCTTTGAGGGAGTGAACGTCCCTTTAGGAATTAATTTGCCTTGTGTTTGTGCGGACGCCTATACTCTCCTGTCCCACACTGAAAAGTGAAACAGTATCATACTGGACGCTGGTTTATCTTATGTCTCTATTAGATATTAACGGTGCTTGTTGATACTCTAATGATAAATAACAACGTGGAATTAATTATTAGTGTCACTTTAATCTTTACATATTCATAATGCATTCTTTTAATCATGCAGTGATTGTTATCAGAAGTTGGTATCATTTCTCTTATACTGGTTTCGGATTTCTATACCCAAATATGTAAGTACCTTCAACTCAAAGCATTATTCTCATCACCAGATTCTGGCTCAAACTATTTGTTGGTTTGTCTTTCTGTAGGTCACTGGTCTGTACTTCTTAGTAATGCATTGGTTTTCATTGCATTATATATAGTATGTGTAAAAATGACTGACATAGAAAGACTAGTGTTTTCTTCCCTAATGATTTATGTTCATGGAAACAATAAAAAATGAATAAGCTTAACATTTCAAGGGGAAAACAAAGAACTAATGCTATATCCGTTCAGAATCCATGTGGCTTGGTTTCTGAATTTGGACCTGGTTTGGACGAGCTTTTAAAAAAAAAAAAAAATTTCTTTTAAAAGATCCAAAAAATTAAAATTATTTGTCTGAAAAAAATCTCATCCTAACATACTTAAATATATAAAAACAAAAGTACTAAAAAAATGAATTTTTTTTTTAATCAAGAAAAAGCGCATCCAAACTGATATTTAGGGTGCGTTTGGGAATACAGCTTATTTAAGCATTTATGTAATAAGCTCTTTTTTAAATAAGTCAAAAACAGCTTATGAAAAGATCATAAACTATTTTCATAAACTATTTGTATAAGTTTTATTTCATAAGTTATTCTCCTAAGCTCTTCCAAACGCATCCATAGTCTTTTATGATATTTATTACTGTGGTAGCTTTTGGTATACAAACTATGTGTGGCCTTGTATTTTATATTCAAATCATGCTTTAATGGTTCTGCATTTCTTTCAGTTGGTTGACTTTGGAAATCAAATAGTCGTCTTCCGGATTGTGTAATGTTTTGCTAAATGATATATACTACGTACATAAAAGAAAAAGACCTATAATATTATTGATTTGAGAACTATTTGATTCCATGGCAGTGTCACAAACAACTTAAACACCTTAATATTATGATCAACAAACAAAATCATTTTATAACACTGAAATTAGTCGATACAGATGATAATTACTGTTTTATTTTTTGTGATATTTTAAAATTCTTGATTTTGGAACTTTCAGTCTGCATTGCAAAGTTGACCCCCCTTTTTGTTTGTGTATATTATTATTACAAAAAGCGTCTTCCACCAGATGCATCAGCAAGAGAAGATTGCTGGTATGGATATGCATGTAGGACACAGCACCATAGTGAAGAGCATGCCCGTAAAAGGAATCATGTGTGCCGTCCAACCAGAGGCTCCCACCACATGCCATGACCATGTAAATATTATTTTTCTTTTCAGTTACAAGATACAAAATCGTGTCTGTTGGAGATAGAACTTCTATTGGCTGGCATCACTGAATGGATTCAAAGTTCAAAACGAAAAGATGATTTATTATCTACTTCCTATAGTTTTGTTTTTCTTTACAGTCTTAAAAAATAATTGATTCCCTAATGGTGACGTACATCCTAATAACTCCTAGTAGTCTTTTCTTTCCAAAATTACATTCCTTTTCCTAACTATATTCTTTCAAAATTTATTCTTTTCATTCAGTACTTGTTAAGACGTTTTAGAAGTTTCTAGAGTTATTTGTTTTATTTATTGATGATGTAAATTTTATATATAATAAATCAGTAACAATCATTTAAAATTTTAGAACCATGTGTTTTTCTCCAAGTTTAGGAGTCGAAGAATAAATTGCGCTCAAGTTATAAAGGTTTTTTCCCCAAATATTACTTGATCTTGGGGTTATATTCTATTCAATTCGTTTATAGTATTCTTTTCGTTAAATTGTGTTTGGATTTGCAATTATAAAATTTTAAAGAATTTATAATACCTGAAACTTAAAATGGTGTATTTAATTTATTTATTTTTTCATTTCAAAATTTATTGTTGGGATGTAATCAAGAATGGTTACAAACCATGACGATGACAAAACTTACGGACCTTTTAGACCCAAAGAAAATGGATGAACAAAAAAAAAAATTAACCAATCAATTATCACAGCTTATGATCGACGATAGTGACGGGGAGATTCGGGTGAGGTCTCTGTTCTCAAAAAAAAACTCACATTGATAAATTAGGCATTTTCTTTTTATATTTCATCATTTATTTTTCCTACCTCCTTTCTTCATTTTTTTTTCCAAGTAAATCTCCCAAATATCCTTATCCCTTCTTATCCCCTCAAACCCCTCCCCACTTTTCTTCAAGCAATTACTTCCCTTGTGCCAGTAAACTCGTCGGATTGTCATGTTCATGCTTTTTGGAGATGTTGTTACCTAGGGGTGAGCATGGGACTGGTTAGGGTTGTCCCTCACCCGGCCCTAAATAGTGATAGGGCCAATTGTGTGAACCTGAACCCGTTCCTAAACCCAAAGGAACCCGATGAAGTGTGGGTTTGATTAAGACCGGGCCAAAGTGGAACGGGATCGGGTTGATCGGAAGTGCTTTCATCACTCTAAATTTGTAATATGTCCATATGGGTAGATGAAAACTTTGAGAGCAATACTACTTCAATTTTATATATGCCTATACTGTCAATAAATAAACATGTTTTTTGCACAACAGAATGATAAGCTTGCCTCACATGTTTCCTATCCAAGAAATAAACATATTTTTTAGGTACAACACAACAGTATGATAAACTTCCTATGAACTCATCAACTTGGCAACTTTGACAGTAAAAGCACCCAAAGCTAAACCAACAAAACCATGTCAAATTTTGATAACTAATAGCATGTGAAACAACTGATAATAAAGCTTACTTGGTAATTTTAATGGACTGTGATTATAGAATGAAACAAATGTTGAAAGAAGGCTGCAACTAGAGTAAAGCATATAGAGCAGAGATTGTTGTCAACATCAATACAGTGACTATGCAGAGAATACATTGAAGTACATTATGTGGGAAAGTGATATGAGGCAAAACAATTCAATTTGAAAAAACCATGAGCAATTTGAAATCATGTCTATTGCAACATGACATATTTCAACATGTGCCATGTAAAAAATTCAAACTGATCTAAGTGAAGGGTTTTGGTGAACACATAAAGCTTATGCAAAGAAAGGCATTCAAGCATAAAAAATACACCCCTCATCATAAATATCACAAAGCATGTTGTTCATGGATTTAAATAGGTAACCATCAAATTACTTTAACAGTATCATTCACCAAATTGCAAACAAAAACCAAGACTTCAAGGACTGCAGGGTTCACTTATGTTGAAGATCTTGTAGTGGTTGCCTCTTGGGAAATGATTTCTTTGATCTTGTTTCAATCTCCAATTCTCTCTTCATTGTTGAAGATTCAAGGAGCTTTGAAAGAAAAAAACTGATGCTTTCTTATGAACTTGCATTTGGTGTACACTTTGGTGGTGATTCTAACTTGTCTTGATATGTATCTTCATCTCCACAAGCAGTGTCTAGAAATCAAGGTTTAGAAGAATATCAATAATCCAATGTATAAACAAATACTTGTATAAATAGAACTTGCACATCAGCATTAGAGTTGTCAAACATCTTGCAATACCATTTAAGAATTATAAATAGTGGAGAATTATCAAATGGAAGTTCAGACATCAGAGTATTACAACTTACAAATTAACCAATGGACATGGAATGTGAATAGTGATAACAATGAAAACTAAAATATAGTCTTTGTTAAAATTCTGATAGCAGAACAGTTTCACATAATAGAAAATAGACTCAAAACCAAGATACAAAGCCAAGATAACATGAAAGTATCACTACAAATCAATATTACATGAAAACCAAGATACAAAATAGACTCAAAACATAATTCAAGCACTACAGCAGGCAATGAAACACGAAGGGGGAATTAAAGTGGAGAAATTGGGGTTTCAATCTCTTATTGGATAAATAATAGATAAATAGAAGGAGAATGGGAAGCAGGGAAGCAAATATAGAAGTAAAGAGTAAGAGAGAAGCTAAGAGTGATTCTCCTTGGAGTGATGCAGCAACGACGGTCGACGACGTTGCGATGCTGCAGCAAGCCACCAACGAGAGAGAGATTAGAAGTATTTGACTTGAGTGGTGCAGCAATGGCGGTCGACGACATGCTTTGAGCTTGAGGTTCTCTACTTGTTGAGAGAGAGAAGGGTAAATTCCTAATCTGAGATACTGAGTGAGACTGAGAGAGAGGAGGGGAACCAGACGCGGCGGAAGGTGGTGGTCAAGGCGGCGAAAGGTAAACGAAGGGGAACTCTAAAGAGTAAAGGCAGGTCGTGATCGTGAGAGTGAGATGGGATACAGGTAGGTGTTAAAAAAATTTATGAAAAGTATATGGGCCGGGCCGGGTGACCCTAAGGTCAACCCGAACCCGTCCCTGACCCGGCCTCAGGCCACTTAATGGGACACGGATTCGTCCTCTTTACATTGCGGGTTTGGGTCTGACCCAGCCCGAACACCTCAGGTTGGGACGGGCTGGCGGGCCGGGCCGGGTTCTGCACACCCCCTATTGTTACCCATTGAAAAAGAAGGTGAGAATAATGGGATTTGAGAGTGGTGGCATTGACATACCAGACTCACTCACACTTTAACCTTCCATCACTCACATCACACTGAATACCACTTGGTTGTGAGGTGTTTATAATTATATACCAATTGGAAGTCAAGGAATCGAAGTATAGCACCAGTCCTCTTGGACGCTGTTGTGATCACAAAGATCATCTAAGGAAGTTGGATACAAATTAAGCGATGATGGTCATACTCATGTGTATAGTATATGATACTCATGGGTAACAAGGGGGGGATGGGAGGGGTTTATTGGCACAGGGGAAGTAAATGCTAAAAGAAAAGTCGGGGAGGGGTTTGAGGGGTGGGAGAAGTAATTGTGGGAGAAGGGGGAGAGTACCTGCATAGGGGTGAGAAGAGATAAGGGTATTTGTGAGATTTAGTTGGAAAAAAATTGGGAAAGGGGGTAGAAAAAATAAATGATGGGATATGAAAAATAAATGCCTATAAATTACACAACCAAGCGTAACATTAACAACACGGATAACCTAGATACCCAAATCCAGAAGCCAAGAATCTATAACACGCTTCATCAAGCCCATGTCATCAAGAACCTCCACACCCGACCCGAACCTAATATCCATAAATCGCCAGCCCCTCACAAATAAGTTACCACTATCGCTGATCCCTCCTCATAAATAAATTTCCAACACCAAACATTATCCAAAGTCTCAACTCTCTTGAGGCAAAGCCGCCCCTCACCATCACCATGACTAAGCTCATGCTCCCACCACCACGAATCCCCATCAACCTTTCTCTGAGTTATGGTTCCAAGATCCAAACAACCATTGTTATGACGAATTACTATAATAGTTATTACAGTTTAATTGTTATGTATTATTAGTCTAAAGTTTTTTATACTCTCAATCAATCACAAATCATGATATGAGTTAAGGTAATTATGATGAGAGTCAAACATTTGTATTGATGAGTCAATTTATGATTGGTGGTTGATAGTGTAAATTTTTTTACACTAACAGTGCATACCAATTAAATCTTAACTATTATATACTAGGATGTAGAGATTGATAATTTTTTTTCTTTACAGAATTAAGATATAAAATGGATTACCGTTCAGCAATATATTTATCACCCAACCCTTGTATTTTCACACTATTTTTTACATCATTTTTTATACTTGGTTGATGACGTATAAATTTATGATTAATCATATATATTAGATGGTTAAAATGTTGTTTAATGGTACATCCGTGGTTAATGACTAACCCATTAACTATCTAATACACATAATTAACGACACATTTATATATCAACAACATATGTAAAAAAAATGGTGTTGAAAAATAGCATATATTTTTTTATTAGAATTTGTTGTCTTGACCTATTTCTGTCTACGTAGTTCTCCCATATTCCGAAATTCATCTCAAGCTTAAATCAGGCTCACGAATTATTCAGGTCAATTCGGCCGGATGAGTTCAATTAACGTCTGCCAAACTATCACCAAGTCCAAATGTATCATTTAGATCGAGTCAACCCTATATATGATGAGAGTTGAGCTTAATTGATTCATTTGCTTAATTGATCAAGTTTATAATAATCATGATTATATATATTTATATATTTGAAATAAAATATAGTGCTTAACTGAGTCCTTAACTCAGAAGATGACACGCCATAGACATAATAGAGTTGAGAATTGTAATTGTGATAGAACAAACTACAATAATCGTAGAGAGAGAGTTCCAATCCAAAGGCTCACGTGGATATGAAAACGAAAGAATTAGGTGGGATGCGTGTAACGTGCGACTTTTCTTAATTCCTAAACCTTCTAGAACACTTACGCCTTTGCCTCTATACAATATTCATGTAGTTTATTTCTGACACGTCCACATAATCAAGATCAATATTATACCAATTTAAAAATGCCCATAAGTTAGATTATTACTTCCTCCCTCCCTTAGAATATATATGTCATTGCATGGTTAAAAATGTTTACGTTAACATGTTCTTGCATGATTAAGCATGTTTACCTTTGAACATGTGAAACACTACAAGTGATTAAGCTCCAATAGGACCTTGGAACATGCGAAACACTACATATGAAATACTCAGTTATTACATATAACTATACGTAATAGTACGTAAGATTATAATAAAAGCTTACACAAATTTTTCAGTTAATATTATATAACAGTATGTTACAAAATTTTTAACAAAAGGTTATTTCGAAATTTTCAATTTGATATAGAAAAGAGTAAAAATTTCAAAGATTTAAAATAAGCGCTTTTTCTATCCAAACAGTTTACAGAAAAAGTGCTTTTGTATGTCCTTTTCAGTAATTTTTAATAATTAAAAGTGCTTGTACATAGTAACATCCACACGCTTATAAATGATTTAAAAGTGCTTCTCGATCATTGCATCCAAACGCAAAATAACTTCTACTTTTAATAATAGCTTTTGCTTCTACTTCTACGTCATAGAAGCCCTTTTTCTTAAGCTCATTCAAATGGGTCCTAAATCACACAGTTTAAGAAAAAAATAACAAATGAAAGAAAGAAAGTGATAATTTTATCAAATTAACCTTATTAATCATTGGTGTATTAATTATTGTCATAAATGCAAAATGGAGTGTTTAAGAGTACAATTAATAGAAAACATTTAATATTACATTGAAAATAGAAAATAACATATATTTTGAGACAAATTCTTTTGATAAATGTGATAAAAATAATGGAACACAACGAGTATTATATATGTATGTAAGAGCATAAACAATATAATTTGCAAAAGGATAAAATGTAAGTTAATCATGTTTGATTTTTACTAATTGACGAGTATAGTAATATGCCTGATCAATCTTAAACGAAGTAATTTATATTTTAACTATTTTATATTGAACTACCGAAGAAAAATGGAGAAGCAAAGGGCAATAGGCGATAGCAGAGAAGAAGAGAGGAGTGAGAATTTATGAGAAAAGACAGAAGGGTAGGTGTAAATATGTGACGTGAGCACCATCTACGTACCTAACCTACTTAGTGTTGAATGTTGATGTTTCATTCATATGTATATTCATGTTCCTGTATATTGTATTCCCTGTTCTGTTGTGTTGTGTCCCCTCTATATATCTTAATTCCTCCCCGACCGCACCATCAATTCATATCTAGAACATGCCTGCATGGCCCCACTCTCACCAAACACTCTCTTTTCTCTTTTCAATTCAATCAAACAAACACCCTTCTCACTTAGTATTTTTCTTAATTTTCTGAAATTTTGAGGGAAGAGTTTATGGTGTACCCAAATTAGATGCACTATATCGATTATTGCAGCAGCCCGGCCAGCAGAAGCAAATCCGCCATTCATGATGAACGGTCAAGCTCGTTCTCACAATTAATGTTCACTTTCGATTCTCTCAACAGTCAGAGAAAGTAATGCAGCGCCATGGTGTAAAAAAGTTCCAACCATATATGTGAGATTGTGACTTAAAATCTCACTCTTTTCTGTTCTAAAATTTTCAAACTTCAAAACGCACCAGATTAAAACAACCTGAGGACAAGGACTAAATTGCAATTAATAGAAAAAACATAAAAGGGCAAATAAAAGCCAATTAATTAAACTCAATGTACTCCTGGACTCACATATAAGTAAAAAAGTACCTAGATTTTTTCGACTCAAATATAAGCAAAAATCAACTAATTCAACTCTATTTAATGTCAGTATTCCAAAAATACCCTTTGGTTAATTATCTTTTTACTTTTCCAAGAACATTATACACTTCCAAGAAAGGGTAGTTTAGTAACTATATCTTATTTTTTTACACAAATCAAGACAATTAAACTAACATAACTAACTTCCTTAATACGTGTGAAATTAGTTTTTTTTGCTTATATATAGGTCCGGAGGGAATAACTCATCCATTATGTTTTAAGTCAATTGCTTAAACGGAGATCTCTTCACATTAGGGATGGCAATGGGGCAGGACGGGGACGGGGAGTACTCCCCCGATCTCCATCCCCGTCCCCCATTTTTTTTTTTTGTCCCCATCCCCGTTTCCTGTCACGGGAAGTTTTTCTCCCTCGTCTCCATTCCCCACGGATCCTCACGGGGAGTTCGGGTACCCTGGAAATTCATAAAACATAATAACAGGTAATTAACTAAAATTCAATAAAATATACAAACACTAAAAATCTTAAATATTTAACGTTAAAACACTTTTCAAAACATTGAAACAAGTTCAACATTAAATGGTACAAACAAAGATTCAATAAATTATGTAAAGGTCAAATACTATAGCATCAAGTTCAATTCTTGTCATGTCCAACATGTAAGGTCTTTACGAAAGGAATAGGAATAGAATTTAGGGTTCAAACTTTTTCAATTTAATAAATTACTAAAATATAATTATATATATATATATATATATATATATATATATATATATATATATATATAAGTAAATTCTATTTTTGATACATATCTAAAAGGGAGAATTACTTACTCTTCATATCCTAATAAATATTGGAATTGATATGCTTCGGGCAGAGAGTTTAAATTTGTTATTCTGGTAATCTTGTTAAAAAAGAAGAGAATAATGGTATTATTAAAATAATATCATACATATAATTAGTCATAATGTCATATGAAGAAGGAATTGAAGAAGCATTTAGAATTAAGGGTTGAAATAATATTAATATTTTATTTATTTAATAAAATAATATATATTTAAAATTAATAAAATATAGGGTTAAATATGTTTTTTCTCCATGTAAAATAGCAAAAATTCGTTTTCACTCCCTTATTTTTTAAAAGTCTCTGTTTGCTCCTTCAAATTTCAAAATAGCTCACTTTTGGTCCCTAACGTTAGCTTAATTTTCAAAATAGGGACCAAATGTAAGCTATTATGAAAATTGAGGGATAAAAAATGGATGTTTTGAAAATGAGGGATTAAAAACGAATTTTCGTTATGTACAAGGACCAAAAATATATTTAACCCTTATAATATTCTTCTTCAATACTTTTTTTGTGAAATTTAATCAAAAGGATATACAACTCATAATTGTTCTATGCGAAAAACAAATAATCTTATAATGCATTTATTATATAGTTTGAGTTTTAAATTAAATAATCATATCATAAACTTATTAATAAAAAATAAATTTGCAAATATTATATATATATATATATATATATATATATATATATATTTATTGTAATAAGTCAAAATTATTATTTTTTTTATCCTTTACTTGATTAGGATAATTTCAGTCTTTCTTTGAATGTTTATTATCATTATTTTTCGTGTGACTTTTTTCTAATTTTTAATAAATGCCCTTTATTAAATAATTTATTTAAATTAATTACCTATTATACATCACTCCTACCTACGTCAATTTATAATTAAGAATTATAATAATTATTTTTAATATAAAAATTAAATCCTAATTATAATGATAGATTTCTTTTAATTCAATATGTCATAAACTTAAACAATAAAACTTAACACAATAGAGAGAATTGATATTATTCATCCATACTATTATAAAAAATGATCTCCCACCCCAATGTCTTATTTTTGTTTTTTTAAATTATCATTGTCAATTATTCATTTAATAATAAATTATGTAAAAAATATAATTATAAATATATTTTATTTAGGATGAAAAATTTACAAATAAACTTGTGAAGGATAATGTTATAAATAAATTTTGCTCACTTATCAAATAGTTCTCACCTATTTAAATATGTTTTTGGTCCCTATAAAATATTGAAAATTCATTTTTAATCCCTCATTTTCACGTCCTTTTTTAGTCCCTAATTTTCAAAATGTCATTTTTTCATCCCTATTTTGAAAATTGAGATAACGTTAGGGACTAAAAGTAAGCTATTTTAAAAATTGAGGGACCAAAAAGAGACTTTTTGAAAATGAGGGACTAAAAACGAATTCTCATTATTTTACAGGGACCAAAAACATATTTAACCCTAAAATATATTTATAATATATATATATATATATATATATATATATATATATATATATATATATATATATATATATATATGCACACACACAACACTACCAGACATTCATGACTTACTTGTGGATTTTTTCTACAGGAATTTCCTGCGAAAATTTCTGTAATTTCTTTTAAAAATAAGGTTTTTTCTTGTAGATTAATTTCCTACGAATTTTCCTATGAATTTAAACTTTTCACTAGAAAATTTGCAAGGAAATTTCCTGTTGATTTTAAAATTCCCAGGAAAAAATTACCTACGAAGATATTACTTATGGACAAAAATTCATACGAAAAACTGTAGGAAATCTGTTTCTTGCAAATTTTTGTATAAAATCCGTAGGTAATCATAAACTTTTTAGTAGTGATATTTATAAGGATATTTAGTAATCTTTTTGGGGTCGGGGACCCCGTGGGATGGGGAACATGTTCCCTGTCCTTGTCCCCAAAAAGTGCCTTTGGGGGGATTTTCTCCTCCGTACCCGCGGGAAAAAAATACCTGCCCGTGGGGCTCATTCGGGACAATCTTCGTGGGGATCCTCATGCACAAGTACAAATTGTGATCCCTAAAACCAACACATATTGGTATGTTTGAACATGTGTTTCCAAAATTTAGTTTTGATAAACTGAATTTTTTAAACTTGATTTTGATTAAAAATGAATTAATAGTAATTGATTTAATTTTAGATATTTTATTATTAAAAGTGTATTTGATAGAATGCATATTATTTGGATAGTTTTAGGACTGTTCGCTTAAGTGTTTTTTTCACAAAAAGATGCTTTTTAATAAAAAAAATTACGTCTAATATTTATAGGTTTGTTTAGTCGAACTTTTACGAAAAAATGGAAGATATAAAAAAAAAAAAAGCTAAAAAGCATTTTGATGAAAAGCTATATTTTTTAGCTTCTTTAGAAAATCTCATGATTTACTTACAAATTAATTTTTTTTTGCCAAAAGTACTTTTTATAGTTGTAACCAAAATTCAAAATAATTTCTGATTCAAATTACTTTTTCAAAGTATTTATTTTAAAATGACTTTTTAAAAAAATTAAACAAATGGGCCATTAATCAAACTAACTTTTGTAGTTAGTAAGTTGCCAAGTGATATGAACTTTAAGGATAGGGTGTTGTTTTTTACACCACTAAAAATTTTAATACATCACAAATCTCATTTTAAATTTTTTCTTTTCCTAAAATATCCTTGTCTCTTAACTTCCTCCAATTCTCCCTCTATATTCTTCTCCGACAAATTCTACCCATCTCTGTCGCTACTACCCCTCACGTTCCACAACCGTGAAGAATCTCATCGGAACCCGTCGTCACTTTACGGCCAAGAACGGCAACATCCAAGGCCACAATCTCGAGACCCAATCTCCCTCAACTGTTTTGACCTCACTTCGACCCAAAACCGCGTCAACACAGCTCCATCGTCGCATCATGTGCGACTATTTGCAACCCAGCCATCAAAGCACCGCGCACACGACCTCCATCTCGCCATTGCGTGCCTCCCTTACCTCCATGTTCCCGCTCTAACAGCTTCACGGTGAGGGAGATCGGGCACGACGTCTTCGTCCTGAGGGAGATCGGCGTTCAAAATGTCGTCGGGATCTCGAAGCCGCTTGTGAAGTCTAGCTACAATGACTGGATTCATTCGACGACGACGCCTTCGATTTCCTATTCTCCGACGAGGGCTCCTTCGCGAGGTCGGGGAAGCGGGCAGAATAAAAATCCATAAGCCACAACTTATTTAACTCACAAATTTGTGCGGGGCGCAGTTTTGTCGCCTATCAGTGAATGACTTTGATGTGGTAGGGGGCTCTATCATGGGATGGAGGGTTTTTTATGTAGTAAGGGATGGGTATTTGGCATAGCATAATAGCTAGACTGGCTTCAAAAATCATATGAAGACTAGTACTGATGTGGTCTCGGGTGTGCTATTGAGAAATTCTTTTGACATATGGTGTTTATATGTAATGGTTTCAACCTCTGTACATATTCTTGTGTGTGATCTAGAGGGGGCCGAGTGTCTTTATATATAATATTTTCTACATCTTGTATCACTCTGGTGTGCTAGCTCTTATCACATCTTGTGCTAATGGCTAGTTATCATGTTATCAATAATAAATTTTGCCCTTTCAAAAAAAAAATGGGATGCTAATGGCAAGGTGGATCTGGAAAGTTCTCATTTATCCTTATAATGATTTCTTCTAAATCTTTTGCTTGATTTACAAGGAAATATGAAGATTTCAGATTTTGGTTTGAGTTGCATTGCCGGAACAACGAGATTATTATCAAATAGCTTGTATATATGACTTTGATTCAAGCGGTGGGTGTATTTCACAATATAGGTTGGGGAGAAGAGGGAAAGAGGAAGAAGATGGGATGGGGTGTATTTGAGAATATAGGTTGTGGTTTGTGAAGATAATTGGGGGTATTTTGAGGATATTGAATTTTTTTAAAAAAATTTTTGGTGTATTAAAAATTTTAGTGGTGCAAAAAGCAACCACCTTAAGGATAACGAATTAATTATTTAAGAATATGGTTGGCCCAACACATATTGAGACCTAAAACAAATTTTGTGGTGATGCATTTTTAAAAAATTAACCCAATAATTTTCTCATACAAAATTAATTATTTTGTGTAAAATGAGGAGTTGATCCTTGAACCTTATAGCTAATGGTAAGTTTTTATACGAAATGGGATAACTTATGTTTGTTGATATACTAAATATATCAAAAAGATAATATAAAAAGATATAAAATGAATTTTTTTTTTTAAGAAAAACTTATTTTTTTTTAGAGACCTAAAACAAGGGGCCTGTTTAAGAATATTGTGGTAAAATTATAATAGTTGATAATCAAACTAAATCTTGACAAACAGAGAAGTGAAAAACTTTTTAGAAGTAAAAAACTTCACTCGAAGTTTGGATCTCAAATTCAGTTATGAGTATAACTAATTGATTTTTGGAGACGTCAAATATATTAAAAATTCAAACCTAAGTTTAGATTCTCTAAACTCAGTTTTTTTTTTTGAAGAGTCTCTAAACTCGGTTTTTTTTTTTACAAGAAAAAACATTCATTCATTCAAATTGATAGAGTACATTGATAACAATATAGATCCAAAATTGCTAAAAACCGAAAAGGATTAAACTGCGAACAAACTCACAGCACCCAGATTAAAAGCATAATACAGCAAAGTCAAATTACCTACAAAAGTGACACCATCAAAGTCACCGGAATACCCATGCTTCCGGATCTGTAGCATTGAGACCCAAGTCTTTATCAAATACGTGATGGACCGAAGCAGATCTGTCAATCTGGAACAAACGAACACCGCACCAAGACGGGAATCAAACAGCACCGCACCAAAACGGAAAACCAAACAAAGCCACACCAAGACTACAAAGAACAAGGACAAAAAACACAAAATGATCCAGATCTATGTGGAAAACCCACATAAAAGAACCAGATCTATGTGAAAAACCCACTTATGGAAAGGAAATAAGAGAAAAAGCGAAGTAAATGGGTGATTTTAGGTCAAAATGACCCAAAACCACTCCTACCGCCGTCTATGAGAGTGTGAGGGAGACATGAGAAAGAGAAAAGATTTTTAGGGTTGTCGAGATTAACTCTCTAAATTCAGTTTTGAAACCGGCTAATTGTATGTCACATCAATAGATTGGGATTATAATAACTTCTGGAATTTTTTTTCCCTAAAATTAATTTATATCTAAAAATGAATAAATAAATATATATTATCTTTTGAATCATTTAATAAAAAAAAATTACAAATATATTTTATCGAATCAACAATAAATATTCCTTCATTATTCAAGCAAACTTATTTCAGACAAACTTTATTCCTAATCTTAGATATACCGTAAATGCTTCCAATTTTAGGTGCTTGCTAACGTTCTGCCCAACCACATGACGAGGGCCACATCCCTCCTGACTCATTCATTTTAAATGGATAACGATTGTTGTACTTTATACTATCCTATGTGTAAAAATATATATAAATGAAATCCGGAAAATGAGAAATATTTATGATTCATAAATAAAAGTGAGTCAAATAATAAATAAATTTGAGTTTCATTAAAAATTCCATGCGCCATCAAAAAGTTCATACTTCAAAAAATAAAAGCAAAAAGAACTACCTCAACACACTTCAATAATTAATCTTACAACTATAAAAAAAAATAGATGAAAAAATAATCACAAACAAGTCTACCCTAGGAGATATACTGTAACCATATTAGTACCTGTTTGATACAGCTTCTGAAGGTGAAAGAATCACGTCCATTTGGTCTCACCATGAAAGCTTTAATTTGGAGCTTCTCATTTGCTTCTCCAAGAATTTCGAAATATTCATTGGTATCGTGATTTTCACATTATCGTGATTTTCAGAAGCTATACCAAACATGTATTTAGTTCTAGAAACTTTAATTCGACATTTCTATTTCCCACCTTGCCTCTTTTATATTACTTGAAATGTTTAATATTTTCCTTTGTCGAGGATGAAAAACTGGTTGAACTCATAAACTCCTCTTATTTCATAATTGTTTTTGTTTAGATCGAGCGTTCGATCCTCCTAAAATATTTTTGGAGGACTGGTCCTCCAATATGTATTATTTAAATAAGGTTAAACTAATACTTTAGTCCCTATACGTGATACTGGTTTTCAATTTAGTCCCTATACGTAAAAAGATTTTAAATCAGTCCCTATATGTACAATTATTTTTAATTTGGTCCTCGCTGTTTATTGATATTATAACGTCGTCATATAACAGGGACCAAATTAAAAGTGATTGTCATATGTAGGGACCAAATTGAAAATGATTGTCACGTGTAGGGACCGAATTCAATTTTTTGTTGTTGAATTCAGTTCTTACACGTGACAATCATTTTCAATTTGATCCCTATACTTAAACTCCAACAAATGACGTTATAATATTAATAAACAGCGAGGACCAAATTAAAAATAATTGTACATATAGGGACTAATTTGAAAACTTTTTACGTATTAGGACTAAATTAAAAATCAGTGTCACGTATAGGGACTAAAGTACTAGTTTAACCTTTAAATAATTGAACGACCAGATTCATTCTTGGAAACAAGGACCATAGGTTATCTCTTGCGATGGGAAACTGGCTGAACACAGGTAACGTGTGGCCATGAGTTTTTTATAAGCAAAATATATTAAGAAATGAGTATAAAGGTTACTCCAACCCATATATATATGAGAGTCATCAAACCAAGCAAAACAAACTACTTTATATAACCTTAGATCAGGAAAAACCCCTTAAAATCATAACAGAGCACTAGAGTTTAGCCTAACAAACCCACCTAGAACCAATGTTAATATGTAGCCTTGCAAAAACAAACAATCCACCCTATTACAAATCCATAACAGTACACCAAAGTCTTCCTTTATGTTTTGATGTCAGCAACCAGCGTAAACAAAACATGTTGATCTTGTGCCCCTATTACAACATTGACCAAAGAGGACAAGAATCATTTCCTCCCTTAACTTACCAAGGCAGCCACGAGTATCATCCAAAGAAAGTAAGAGAAAAAATGTGCAACCATGAGTAAATCGATCCGGTGGAGGGATCAGTCGTTGGAGTAACATACGTAGGCCCAAGCGACGAGAAGGAGAAGGTAGGCGATAACAAATAGGAAGTAAAGAGAAAGGAGTTCGGTCCGACCTGCATATAGGAAGTCTATAGAACCGTTGGGTTCAAGGTTGAACAATTGGGTGTTGTGAGGAACATCGAAACAAAGGTGTCCTTAGCGCAGTTGTAGAAGAAAAGAGAGTAATCGTTCGGGGAAGGGACATGGAAAGAGCGTTTCAGGATGCGGAGGGAGGAGGTGAGAGAACCCCACCCGCAGCGACTTGAATGCCCTCTGATTTTTTGCTATTGAGCCATAAAAAACATTACTAGGTGTAGCAGTTCCACAAGAAAGAATATGAAATTATGCTTTTACCAGGAGCTCATGTTACCAATGATTATCCGGACATGTGAGTGTTCCATAAACATCGCCCCTGGAGTTTAAGAGATCTCATTTCCATGTATCATGGGGTGGGTGTCAAAGGTTATGGTTAGGGATTTGATCTCCGTGGTGGAGGGAGGGATCAGGAAGCACGACGAGAGGAGAAGGAGGAAGATGTTGGTTGTTTTGGCCATTTTTGAATGGGGAATTGTAATGGTTCCAAAAAAGAAGGGAAAATACTAGGGAAGAAAGAATTAAAGAAAATGATTGTGACAATGGACAATAACCATGCATCACCGACTTCAATTCTCACCTGTGTTTGATGGCCACTTGCAACCTAGCTACGGCGACGGAACCCGACATTATTCATACCAGAAGTGGAAAGTCAATAGTTGTAACCAGTTTGCCCCCTCGCCTATGTAACCTGATCGAAGGATTTCAAGCGCATGACGTCAAGGACATCCGGAGTCGTCGTCGTGAATGTTCTGGACAGACACAGAGTCGTTGTCCAACGCTATTTCCTCGCAGACTTTGCCGATTCCATGGAATTGTAGAACTTGCCTAGCGAACCAGAGCGATATTCGAGGTTGTAGGGTTTTTGCGACAATTCCAAGGGTGTCATGTGAATCGTGTTCGATCGATTGAAGAACGGAAACCTCGACATCTTCGACAATTCAATGTTGCTCGTCGATGAGTATGGAGGAGAGGGAATGTGTTTGAAGAGTGTTTGTCCTTTGTTTTTTTATTTATTCTTACCAGTATATCAGTTACAACCGATAAATAAAAAAGGAGGATCAATCCTTAACCTTAGACGGCTCCATTTTTTCATGGCTCGTGTTTTCTGATTCAATTCCTTGAGGTGGACTTTTCTAACTTCTTTTTTTTTAATTTATGTATTTAATATTCCTACGTTGACCTTAGATTTGAATAACAATTAACAAATAATCATATTATGTTATAACAACATTGGTCGTATAGTGTAACTTGTTATGAAAACAAATAAAAAATAACTTATAAAGTCATTAAGAATTACTTTCATAATAGTATTTCTTTTTGTTTGGTGCCCACTAGCAGAGGGCCGGATACTAATCATTTTTTAGGTGGAGAGATCATGAAAGTAGGTACAGCCTCTCCCAACAAAGCATTTTCTATTTATATGGCAGGAATTGAACCCCAGATAACATACTTAAAGAACTCAACTATCTATCAACTGTATTGGGCCTTGTTGGTTTCATGGTAGTATTTAAATCATTATAAAATATTTTATAAATTCTAACTTATATAGTTCAATCAGTACTGATGGTTAATCGAGCCTAGATGATTAATCGAGCCTAGATGAACCAAGTCTTGGACTTCGCTACTTACATGACCAAATTGACCACTGTCACTAGTCAATGCAACCTCATACTTATGTAATGCATCTATGCTCCAGTATTATTATGAAAGATGAACTGATAAATTGAATTGAATAAGAGAGGATACATGAGTATTTAAAGGAGGTGGTGAAGCCAAGAAACACCAACCAGAAAACTAACCACCTCTAATAACTAACACCTCTAACAGAAAACAGAAAACTAACTGACAAAAAACTAACTACACTAGTCACTAATATATTGATTGTACAGAAAGAATACAACCTGTATAACATGCCTACACAGCTAACAATAAGCAGAAATCAGTATATCAGATGACCACTAACAGCCCCCCTCAAGCCGGATCATGTAGATTTTTCATGGTCAGCTTGGAAAGAATTAATTGAAAAAAAGTTGATGGAAAAGGCTTGGTGAAGATGTCAGCTAGTTGAGAAGCAGAAGGAACATGGAGCAACATAATAGTTTTATCTTGAACCTTGTCCCTCACAAGATGGCAATCAAATTTTATGTGTTTAGTTCTTTCATGAAAGGTTGGATTATGTGCTATTGGGATCGCTGAGGTGCTATCACAGTAAATTGGAACAGGACCCTGGACTGGTAGATGAAGGTCCTGTAGCAAATATAGAAGCCACTGAATTTCACAAGTAGTGACAGCTAATACTCTATATTCGGCTTCACTTGATGATCTTGAGATAGTGGACTGCTTTTTAGATTTCCACGAGATGATGGTTGAACCTAGAAAAACAGAAAAACTAGTAGAAGATTTCCTTGAATCCGGGCAGGCTGCCCAATCACTGTCACTAAAGGCCTGAAGCTTGCAGTCTGAAGTTGAAGAAAAGTAAAGTCCATGTTCAAGTGAACCCTTCAAATACTGAAGTACTCTAATGGCAACAACTTGGTGAGAATGCATCGGATTAGAAACAAATTGGCTCAGTTTATTGACTGCAAAACTGAGATTTGGGCGCGTATTTGTAAGGTATAGAAGTCTACCAAGTAACCTTCTATATGCTACCGGATCAGAGTGTGGCATACCATCATCATGTGTGAGCTTAATAGAATTAAGCATAGGTGTAGATGCTGGCTTGCATGCTAGTAGACCAGCATCATCAAGTAACTCAAGGGCATACTTCCTCTGATTAAGAATAAGCCCAATAGCAGACCGAATTACCTCCAGACCAAGGAAGAATTGAAGAGGACCAAGATCCTTAATCTTGAAATGATCATTAAGAAAAGACTTAACACTTTGAATTTCGACAAGATCACTTCCTGATAGAACAACATCATCAACATAAACAAGAAGAATAGTGATATGGGAGTTAGTTTGCTTAACAAAAAGAGAATAATCGGACTTAGATTGATAATAGCCAAGGGAGACAAGTGAAGAAGTCAATGTAGAGTTCCATTGGCGGCTAGCCTGCTTGAGGCCATAAATGGACTTTAAAAGTCTGTAAACTTGGGTAGGTTTGCTGGTTTGAAATCCTGGAGGAAGACTCATATAAACTTCTTCACTAAGATCCCCATGAAGGAATGCATTGTCTACATCTAATTGATGTAAAAACCATCCATTGGCTACAGCTAAAGCTAAAACCAGTCTAACAGTAGTTATTTTAACTACAGGAGAAAAAGTTTCAAAATAATCTACTCCCTCGATTTGAGTATATCCTTTAGCTACAAGCCTAGCTTTATATCTCTCTATGATGCCATCTTGCTTGTATTTAACCTTGTAAACCCACTTGCAGCCAATAGGTTCTTTTCCAATAGGCAAATCAGTGAGAGTCCAGGTTTTATTTAATTCTAAGGCAGCAATTTCCTGATCCATAGCCTTAATCCAGCAGTCATGCTTAGCAGCCTGGGTATAAGTTTTTGGTTCCATACAAGCAATAAGAGAGAAAGCAAACCGTTTATGAGGGGAAGAAAGGTTATCATATGCAACATAGTTAGAAATAGGATACAAAATATTTGAAGAGTTAGCAGGCATAGTGTGAGATTGAACAATGTTACAGTGATAGTCAGTTAAGTAATTTGGTTTGTGTTTGGTCCTGGTTGAGGATCGGATGGGAATAGGTGTAGAAGTACTAGGAGCAGCACTAGCTGTTGTGGCAATATCAGGTACTGCTGCTGTATCAATAGCAGTGTGTTTTGCTTGATCAGTATTGTGTGTAATAGGTAAACACAATGTAGAAAAAGAAGAGTCACTAGGTTTAAGGGATGAAGGAAAAGGAAAGATAGTTTCATAAAACACAACATTCCTAGAAAGAAAAATCTCTCTAGAATGAAGATCAAACAACAAGTATCCTTTAGTACCTTCTTTGGAACCAAGATAGATGCATTTCCTGGCTCGGGAATGAAACTTAGATCTCTGTGCAGAGAGAGTTGAAGCATAGCATAGAGTACCAAAAACTCTAAGAGAGGAAATATCAGGGAGTTTGTTATGCAAAATAAACCAAGGGGATTGATTATTTAAATAAGAAGAAGGTAACATGTTTAAAATGTGCACAGCATGAGAAATAGCATGAGATTAGAATTGAATAGGTAACTTAGCTTGAAACAATAAAGATCTTGCAATATTCAAAATGTGCTAGTGTTTCCTTTCAGCAACACCATTTTGTTGTGGAGTCTCCACACAAGTTAAATGTTGGATGATACCCTTAGATTGATAAAAAGAGTCCATAAGAAATTCCTTTCCATTGTCAGACCTAATAGTCTTGATAGGAATGTTGAATTGATTTGCAACAAGATTTATGAAACTTATGAGATAGGTTCTTGCTTCAGATTTATGAGACATGAGTCTTATCCAAGTAAATCGTGATTTGTCATCAACAATGGTAAGAAAATACTTATGGCCATTCAAAGATGGAATGGAAAAAGGACCCCAAATGTATATATGAATCAAATCAAATATACTGGAAGAAACAGAGGTACTAGTAGGAAAAGGCAACTTCTTTTGTTTAGAGAAATGACAAATATCACAATTGTGTAAAAGTAAAGAAGGCAAATGAGAGTACAATTTTTTTACATTATTGTAACAAAGAGGGGAGAGATGGCCTAATCTAAAATGCCATACATCTGTAGGAGGAAGAGAAGTATTAGTATTAATGGTAGTTTGAATAGCAAGAATAACAGATTGTTGTGGTGAAGCAGGAAGGGTGAGAACATAAAGCCCATCCTGCACATCAGCTGTCCCAATTGTCTTCATTGAGAGACGCTCCTGAATCACACAATGGTTAGGAAAACAAGAAAGGTGGCAAGATAAATCCTGGGCCAATTTAATCACAGAAATCAAATTATAAGTGAAAAGAGGAATATAAAGAACATTATGTAAAACTAAGTGTTCATCAAAAATCACAGTGCCACTTAAAGAAGCATTAGTTGTCCTGCCATCAAGTAAAGAAACAGGAATAAGTGATATTTGTCTATATGAAGAAAAAGAATCAATAGAGGAAGTGATACGATCAGTTGCCCCGGAACCCAAGATCCAGCGGGAGACTATGTAATTACTTGTTGTGTTCGAAGTAGTTACATTGTGAGTGCTAATAAGATTGGAGGAATTAATGTGATGTTGAAGTGGGATTAGTTGGTGGCAAGAGAGCCAATAGACCCTGAATCTGCTCCTTAGTTAAACCAGGAATAGGAGAATCATTAAGAGAACAATCTGTTGCTTCAAGAGAACCAGTGGTGGTGATGTTGTTAGCAAACTTTTTAGGTTTGTAGCCAACCAGATAGTCATGTTTGAGAAAACAGGTATCCACTGTGTGATTGGTTCTTTTGCAGTGAGTGTAGAATTTGGAATTGGTCTTGTAGGGAGCTTTGTCGCGGCCTTGACCAGATTGAGAGAATGAAGTTGTCTGAGCAGTCAAAACTGTAGGATCAGACAAAAGACCCACAAATAACTGTCTCTCATGTTGAATAATGAGGGAAAAAACTTTGTCAATAGTAGGCAGAGGATCCAGCAAAAGAATATGAGATTTAACAGAAGAAAAATTGTCATTCAAGCCCTGTAGAAAGCAAAGAATACAGGTGGTGTTGCGATATTGTTGCATAGTAGTGAAAGTGTTACAGTCACCAGTAGTGTGAGATGAACAACGAGGAATGGGAAGAAAATTGTACAGCTCACCCCAAATAATTTGAAGCTTGGTGAAATAAGCAGTGACTGTCATGTCAGCTTGCTGAAGAGAATAAAGATCTGAATGCAATTGGGAGATGCAGACTTGATCTCCTTGAGAAAAACGATTCTTGAGAGTCTGCCAAACCGTTTGTGCTTCATTGATCCAAAGAATGCTTTGAGCAATTTGAGGGGTCATGGAATGAATAAGCCATGAAAGAACAAGGGTGTTGTTTCTCTTCCAAGCTGAGTAAGTCAAGTTTGTGGTCTTGGGTGTCTTGATGGTGCCATCAACAAAGATGAACTTGTTCTTCATTTCCAAAGACATAGTCATGTTGCGAGACCAACTATGGTAATTGGAACCATCAAGAATGGGAGAAACAAGAACCAGAGAAGGATTCTCATTAGGATGAACATAGCACTGACTTGAAGTATCAAGAACTGGGTTAGTAACAGCCATGGAAGAGAAGTAGAGGCAGAGAAACAAAAAGAAGAGATATGCGGAATTGAGAGGAGAGGAGAGATCGGAGAGGAGGGTTATTCTTCTGATACCATATTATGAAAGATGAACTGATAAATTGAATTGAATAAGCGAGGATACATGAGTATTTAAAGGAGGTGGTGAAGCCAAGAAACACCAACCAGAAAACTAACCACCTCTAATAACTAACACCTCTAACAAAAAACAGAAAACTAACTAAAAGAAAACTAACTACACTAATCACTAATATACTGATTGTACAGAAAGAATACAACCTGTATAACTTGCCTATACAGCTAACAATAAGCAGAAATCAGTATATTAGATGACCACTAACAAGTATTCGGGAATATTCAAATTTATCGGGATACGAGTTTAATTAAAGGTTCATAAGATTAACAACCTTAAATCACATAAAGCCAGCAATCCAACATCAATTACTCGAAAGATGTGTTGTGAGATAGAAGAGTAATGAGGGTGAAAACAATTTAGTCAGTAGAAGTAGCTAGGTTATGGTGAAGTTTGAGTAATTTGAAAGAAGTTAGAAGCTTACTTCTTTGATCATTGTATCCAAAAAATGGATTTTATTTACTTAATGTTTAAAAACCCAAGTTAGCATTATAAATAAGATAACATTAACTACTTGTTAATTAATGGTGGATTCTACGGTGTATCTTCTCCGGTTATGGTGTTTGGTGCAACTTATGACTTTTACCTAAAATTAAAAAAAAATGCTTTGTAACCAATTTTTAATTTTTTTAAAAACTACCCAAAAAGTATTGTAATTTGCAAGTGATCCTATTTATTGCTCCCCTAGCTACCATCTCTCTCCTCCCTTCAGGACTATATAGTATGCTTGCTCCACCGCCAGCAAGTTATGGATTTATATTATCCTTTCTTATGCGTTCATTAAACTCTACAACATTGAAAAGGATGATATGAGCTATTGAGATACTAAAAGATGATTTTTGAAGAAGAAAAAGCGAAGTGATAAGAATCTGAAAAAAGAAGTCTAAATCGAGGATTTATCCTTTTGTTGTATATAACAAAACTAGTCTTGCTTGTCAGTGTGTTTGATGAAGTTCCAGTGCCAAGTACTGTTTTGTGGAACAAGCTCCACTGGTGAGATCGTCCCTACAACGGTTTCGGCGGCTCCGCCCTTATATCGCGACTGGCTAGCTTCCCATTGCTTGAGTCTAAGGTCGCAGTTGGGGTACGCCACCAAAAATCAGTTTTCAGCTCATGATAGAATGGTGGTTTTACATGTAGAGTTGTTTAAATTCTTTTGGAAATGTCCGACACCTACTAAATTGTAAGTGTTCTCATAGCAAGTGAAATTTATGGATGTGCCCCTAGGAAGCTAAATCGGCATAAAAGAAATGTGTTGGCATGTACAACATGATCTTGTACTGTGCTTTTTGTAATAATATAATAGAGGAGTTAATGCATTTGTTATTTTCATGCAAGTTTGTTCATCATGTTGGATCTAGGTGTAGGATAGACATCTGTTCTCCCAAAAAATGGTATCTCGCATCAATCAAATGTTTGGAATGAGCATAAATATTAATGAGTTGTGATTTTGTTTTCTTAAATATCAAAATATTATTGATGGGAGACATAGAATGTGACAAGAAATTAGGATAGAAGATATTTATCCTATATGTATGCTTGGCTAGGCATTTTTGCGGTAGTACTGCCCTCGAATATTAGAGCATTATTTGCAACACAAAGGTCTTTTCTTAGGTAACAAATCTAAGCAAAATAGGTTAGTAATTTAGCACATGGGTTGTTTGGTCTATATGGTTGACTGGGAATGAACTTATTTTCAGTAATGAATCCATTAGTTTTATTAGCTTGCTGGATATAATATATAATAAGCAATCTTGATCATTGTTTTATAGCTCATGCACAGAAATATTCATTTTTTTTCTCGAATTGGTGTATAAATTCAATAGGATGTATTGAGGTGTCTAGTTCATGATTTTTTCAAGTTGTTTAGCAGGTTCTCTTTTTTGGTTTTGTTAAGATTGGCTTAAATTGTCTTATTGGTTGTATGCTGCTAGACTCTTTCATGAGGTCTCAATTGTGTTGTGTCTGTATATATTAAAAGTTGAGTAAATAGCCAATTTGGTCCCCTAAAGTATAAGGCGGTATCAACTTAGTCCCTGAATTTAACTAAATAGCAAAAACGTCCCTGAAGTTGTAAAACGTTAATCAACTTGGTCCCTCCGTCAATCCCAGTTAGCTGACGCCATTAATGGCGCTGATGTGGCACGTTAAGTGCCTTGTTGGCACCGTTGTCACTGGCTAGGAGGTATCCACGTGGTCAGGGACCAATTTGAAACTCTAAACCAGGGACTAAATTGATACTCGCAACTCTGAACCAGGGACTAAATTGATACTCGCAACAATCTTCTTCTTCTTCTTCTTTCCCCTTTCTCTCTCTGCTCTCTCTCTCTCTCTCTCTCTTTGCTTCCTATGTTTGGCGCTCTCTCTCTAATCACACGGGTGGTTAGAGAGAGAGAGCGCCAAACAGAGGAAGCAAAGAGAGAGAGAGAGAGCAGAGAGAGAAAGGGAAAAGAAGAAGAAGAAGAAAATTGTTGCAAGTATCAATTTAGTCCCTGGTTCAGAGTTGCAAGTATCAATTTGGTCCCTGGTTCAGAGTTTCAAATTGGTCTCTGACCAGTGACAACGGTGCCAACAAGGCACTTAACGTGCCACATCAGCGCCGTTAACGGCGTCAGTTAACTGAGGTTGACGGAGGGACCAAGTTGATTAACGTTTTACAACTTCAGGGACGTTTTTGCTATTTAGTTAAATTCAGGGACTAAGTTGATACCGCCTTACACTTTCATGGACCAAATTGGCTATTTACTCATTAAAAGTTGGAGTATCCATTCTACTCATTTTAATTCATTTCAGTTATATTTAAAATAAAGGACGTGTATTATACAACTTCCAAATGGAAGGTGTATTATGTTAGAAATGATGAAATGGTGAAAAAATGTACTCGACTTTCATTCAATGTAAAATGTTCCTTATATACAGCATGGCTAAGTAAAGAAAAGAAGTGAAAAATACAGTTGGTAGTTATAAATGAAAAGTAATGTCCGCTTAAACCTTGTCACGAATGAGATATGGCAATCTATCTCAGTGCATATGTGTTTGGTTCTCTCATGGAAAGTAGAATTTTGAGCTATCTGTACTGCTGAAAAGTTGTCACATTAGAGAGCAACTAGATTAGAGACAGGATGATATGTAAATCTTGCAGCAAGTATAGAAGCCGTTGGATCTCTTGGAGAATAAGTCTCATATTGCTTAGAACAAAGAGAACCCAAGTATATATAAGCTAGAAATGTTTGAGTCTAAATTGTCTAGACTTTTTGGACAGTAGCAAATCCTAAGCTTAACACTAACTATCACACATTCTCTCACTTGAATCTGCGCTATAACGATAACATGTTGGAGAATAAGTCCCACTTTGCTTGGAACAAAGAGAACCCAAATGTATATAAGGTAGAAATGATTGAGTCCAAATGTTTAGACTTTTTGAACAATATGATAAATCTCAAGCTTAACACTAACCAACCAACACTCTCTTAGTTGGGTTTGCGTTATAATGATAACATGGTTTCAAAGTCCGTAAGAAAATTAAAGACAAGTCACAACTAGGCCTCCAGTTAGACTTGAGAGAGAGTATTAGAGAATAAATCTACATTACTTGGATTGAACAAAGAGAGCTCAAGTGTATATAGATCGACTAGAAATGTTTGAGTCTAAATTATCTAAACTTTTTGAACATTATACACCTTATGTGAGAGGTTATTGCACATATGAGAAACAACACTTTCTCAATTGAAAATTAATACTTATAAATGACATTTAAAATGATTTTTTAAAAAAAGATCTCTGAAACCTAAAACCATCCTTAAATCTCTCAAAGAAGTTCGGCATTCTAAAGCTACTGTCCTTCCTTGCTGACTAGCAGACTCGCAACATTACATGAAATTAAAGGACTCAATCATTTAACTCTAACTTCTAATGCTCCAAAGATTCATATTCATGGATCAGTAAAATCTGTGCACATTCTTGTCGGGGGCAGGAGCAGCAGCAGCAGCTGTAGTAGCAGCACCCTTGGCTCTGGCTTTGCAGCAACATGCCTGGTTAGCAGGAAACCCTAGACTGCAATACAAGCACAAACCCTTTTGTTCTCGATGCTCTTGTTTCAACCAGTCTACAGGGTTCATGGAAGAAACTTGCGGCTGATGAGAGGGAAGGCCTAAGGAAAGTTCCAAGTTGAGTTGAGGATAGGCTTCCTCAGTGGTAACCCCACTGCTGCTATTTGAACTTGAATTTGAGTTTCCACCAGCTGGTGACTCAGTTTCAATCTTGATATTGGCACAGGCACCAAAAAGCTGAATTTTGCTGGTGTTATTAGTGTTGTTGTTGTTGCTGCTGCTGAAGCTGATAATGCTGGCTTTATCAGTTTTGTTGTTGTTTGTGGTGACCCCAAGAACTCCAGCTTCAGTATTAGTGGGTGGAGCCATGGTGGTGGTGGTGGTGGTGGTGATGAAGTTGATACTGCTGTCTTTGTCAGTTTCCTTTTTTATGGTGACCACAGGCACTGCAGCTGTAGTATTAGTGGGTGGAGCTGTGGTGGTGATCATAGTGGTGTTGAAGCTGATAGTACTGCTGTCGACTTTGTCAGTTTTCATGCTGTTTGTGGTGACCACGGGCACTGCATCTGCAGTACTATCAGTGGGTGGAGCTGGGGTGGCGGATGATGAAGTGGCAAAGCCCTTGAGTGGTTGATGAGTTTGGGGGTCGATTCCAATGCTGTAGAGCTTGCGCTTGATGTAGGTGTTCCAGTAGTTCTTGATCTCGTTGTCAGTTCTTCCAGGTAACTTTGCAGCTATTAGAGACCACCTGAGAATTAAACCATAATAATTGACAATTAAACATCATATCATATATATTATATATATATATAAACCCATTTCAGATTAATTTTTCATTCACAAAAATGGGGCGAAAAGTAGAAGTAGAAGAAGAATCATAAACTATATATAAAGTTGTTTAATGCTGAGAGAGTACTTTTAATTTAATACTTACGAGCACCTCCAAAAAAACAACAATATAATAAAGCTTGTGTCTTTTTCTTCTTTTTTTTTCAAATTCATTTTATGACGTGACAGTAAAATATTGAACTTGGAGAGAAGGAAGTGAAGGAATTAAAGGATTAGTGTTGAGACTTGTTTCCAAGTGAGGCATGGAGGTTGATGATGAGTTCATCCTCTTCTTCAGTGAAGTTTCCTCTCTTAACGTCAGGTCTCAGGTAATTTATCCATCTCAGCCTGCAACTCTTGCCACATCTCATCAAGCCTGTACATGTGTTTATATCATATCCATCGATCAGAAGTATATTATATTTTTATATCTCTCTCTCTATATATAGAGGGAGGTAAATTTGAACTTGTTGTATGTATGTAGCTATAGATATGAAATTAATTAATTAAAGGATAATAGAAAACTTGTTACCAGCTGCTTTGGGAAGAGTACTCCAGCAACCTTCCCCATGAGACTTGATGTATCTGATGAGGCGCTCGTCTTCCTCTTTGCTCCAAGCTCCTTTCCTTGTGTTCTCTTTCTCGCAACAAGGAGATCTACCCATGGTTGCTAGCTAGCTCAGATAGAGAGAGAGTGAGATTTGTGGGGAATAGAACCTTGAAAGTGACTTGGGACAAAAGAGGGTAGTAGAAGGGAATATAAATGGGAGGTGGGGGAAGGGGATATGAGGTGCAATTGACTCGCGGGACCTTCTTTTTCTCAGAAATTAGTAACGTAAGAGAGAGAGTGTGTGTGTGTATCAGTATTTGACCGAGTTGGTGAGAAAAGACGAGTGGTTACAAACTTACAATTACGTTATTGCTTCCATTGGGTAGGTAGCCCTACTTATCATGTCTCCACTTCTTTTAGTTTTGAATAAATCTCCAATTTCAGGATCGTATGAATTTCATTTTTTATGGAAAAATTGAATTGATTAATATTTAATAATTTTAATAATATTTTTAAAATTTTAAAAATATCAAAGATCAAGTTGATATAATCTTATAATTTCAGACAGTAAATTAAGGATTTACTCTTTAATATTTGCTCCTCTCTATCCATTTTATTTGCACTTTTAGCCCGTTTCTTCTTTTATTCATCATTTTCCCCTATTGGCGTATGTAATTCTCCCTTTAAATATGCCCCTCTCTTCTAATGGATTCTAAAGACTGTCCTTGTTCGCAATTTCTTTCACTGTAGATACTACTGGAGTAGTTAATTTAAAAACAATTATATCATTGGGGTTAGGTGTTTTTTAAGGTTAAATGTTTTTCTATAATAAACACATTGCCACATTGGTTTTCAACAGCTGTGTCTGTTCATTTTAAATTAATACATGTAACTTTTGTTCTAAGACAGGATAATTTTCAAGAGTTGTGTCTATTTATTTAAAATGGAAACAAAATTTCATGGCTTTTAAGGACTGTATCTATTTATTCTAAATTGATATATATGTTTACCATATCGCCCTCTTACAGATATTGCTCTAGATTGTGTTGCCAACTTGCCATGACAATGTAAAACATTAGCCAATTTGGTTTCGATATAAAAATGAATTATAGATATATAGTAATATAGTAATTTTTACAAATAAAATGCGCGTACATTAATCGACTTGCTCTAATTTATTGAGCGAGAAAACCTTGAGAGATAGATTTTTTTAGGATTTTATTATACATGCACAATTTATCTATAAAATTGAATGGTGCAATTGGACACCTAAACACAATGATATATAATCAGAATTGAAGTTCAGGAGTTGATTACAAATAAGGAAGGTATTAACATCTCATATCGTCTGTTTCAAGAACGGTTACCTATTTAATTTAATTTAAAGTGTTTAAAATTTTATATTTTATATTAATAGTTATTAAAATTAAACTTTTTTTTTATACCAAATCATTTCCTAATTAGTTTAGGAGCTATATATTATTGTTAATTAATTTATTATTAAGGTATTTGCACAAATACAGCCTTAATGCCTTACTTAATGTTTATCTAAGCATTTAATACTTTTTCTAAAGAAGAAAGTATTTAATATTTGAGTTTAATTGCTATGTACGGACAGTGTAAAACGTTTTTACACAGACAATCAATTACCAATTATGGTATGGATGACTTTTAAGGTAGTTAAGATAAAAGTCAATTTTTTTTTACTGATGTGACAACTTATAATTGGATGTCTGTGTAAAAATATTTTACACTGTCAGTGTATAGCAATTAAACTCTTAATATTTTATATTAAATGCTCCTAATTATTTAAAGAAGCAATATTAAATATTTTGAAGTTTTTTATTTATTAAATATTATTTTATTCGATTTTTTTTAATTTTATCTCCTTAATCAGTTTCCTAATCACTTGTCAGCAGATGTCAGATTTTTATATTTATGAATAAGGAATGCTAGCAACATCGTGTAACACACACTTTCCAACACACTCGCTTCTATTGGTTGAAATTCATGTGGGGCCTACAAAATTCAAGTGGGACCCGCTTGAATTAGTGAAACCTACATGAATTTCAACCAATAGGAGTGAATGTATTGATAAGAGAGTGTTAGAGAGTGTGTTACTAGCACTCCTCATGAATTTTTAATTCCCCTACAATTTTTTCCTAAAGTTATTTCTAATATTTAATAGAAAATATTAAATGTCCAACGGGAAAAAAGTAATAAATGAAAAAATATATGTTTTTGATATATTATAAATATAAAATGCATTAAATATACATTTTAAGTCCAAAGCATTAAATATTTTTATTAGCAATTAAGAACTTATTAAATGGATTTAGAATGATATTTTTTTTATATAGCCTAACATTAATAATTTTTTAAAAATTTATCCTTTTGTATTTAAAATTAAGGTTTCAAGTGTGTGTGGATAAGTATGACAAATAGATTATATGTATGATTGAGTATTCTTATAATTGATTATAATATAATCAACTTTATGTTTGAATATGTTTGTTTAAAATCGATTTTAAGATAATATATTCCGTTTAGATTATAAAAAAAAATCACTTTTATATAGTAAATTATAAAAATTAATATTAAATTAACTTTTTAAATTAACAATAGTTGCATAATAGTTTATTTTGCATGGGTATCAGTTTTGAAAATATAATCTAACATATTTTTTGTCAAATAATGCCCAGCCCTTCGGGTTCTCCAAAAACTAAAGGTGGCAAAGCGGGTTGTGACCCGCGGGTCAACCCGTCAGAATTTGGCGGGATGGGTTTGGGTTCTCAACCCACCAACCCACTTTAACCCACCCCGCTTAACCCACCCGAAAACGGGTTGGTGGCGGGTTGACCCGCCATATTAAAAAATAATTGTTTTCTTATTAATTTATTAATTATTTAATATTACTTTATTTAATTTAATTATTACTTTGAATTATTTCATACTACAAAAATAATGTCTTTACTTTTGCAACACAAATTGTATGTTATAAGATAAGATTATTCCAATTTTTTAATAATAATTTAAGAAAGGATATGAAGATTGCCCAAAAAAAAAAAGAAATGTTATTTGATTTTTTGTTAATTTTTTTATTTTTATAGTGGGTCAACCCGCCAACCCACTAATCCAATTTATGTTTTTATGTGTTTAGCGGGCCAACCCACCATTAGGCGGGGTGGGTTGGGGGTTCAACCCATATGTCTAAAACGAGTTGGCCCGCCCCGCCCCGCCCCGTTTTAGGTGGGTTAATGGCGGAGCGGGCGAGTTGACCCACTTTGTCATCCCTACCAAAAACCATATTCTTCATTAAAAAAATATTTTTTTATATTTTAATAAATATTTTCAGACATATTGTATCAAACTCAAAATAATTTCTAATTATCTCCGAAAAAATAGTTCTTGTACCAAATAATTAATCTCATCAAATATGCTTTAATGGATTAGCTGAAACAAAAAATTATTATAATCATTGTGCAATACACATATAAATAATGTTTGGAGAATATAATTATGTATTATTTGTTTAGCTAATTTTTTTTTGTAAATTTAAAATAATAACAAAATAAAAAACTACTGACAATTGAATATTTTGTTAGAATAAAAATTGTTATGAAAATTAACCATTGTTGTGACGTAAAGAAACATTTTCAAATTTAACTTAAAACATCAATAAATTTAATTTGAAAAAACCCGCATCAATTTCTAAAAAATAATATCTTATTTTTATATTGGTTTTATTTGCCTATTTTAAGATTTTTGAAAAAAGATAGTGCATGCATCCCTCTAAACTTTAGCCTATTTTCAAATAGGCACTTTCAACTATTTTTTATTCCCAATTAGTCGTTAAACTTCTACTATTAGTGAAATTGATCATTCAACTATTTATCTATTAACATGAATTTGTTGGTTTATCAAATATTTTGTTGCCTCAACCAGCTCAATCATTTTAGGAAAATACTAAATCCACATAAATTTCAAATATATAAAGTGATATAAAGTTATTAAATTATTTTTGTATCTATATTGAAAGTTAACAGAATGATCAATTGGTTTTATTAATAATAGGAATTCAAAAACTAATTGTGACGAAAAAATAGTTGCAAATGGGCTAAATTTTAGGGGGTGTATACACTTTTCCCAAAAGAGATTAATAATTACCCTTAAGACAACCTACAAAATTACCCCTAGTTAACTTTTAACTACCTTACTTTTATATATAAAGATATATAATAGATTGTTGTCATAAATGATTATAATAAAATCAAATTTATTTTTGCTGCAAAAGTGATTTTAAGAGTATATGTTCCAATTGAGTTATGTAAAAAAAATATTTTGATATAAAAAATGCAAAAAAAAATGGTATGAAGTTATTGATTTATATTAATAATAATATTTGTTTGATAGTTAGTTCTGCAAGGATAAACTGAAAAAATTTATTTATTTTAAAATAATTAAATAGCTTTTTCAAATAAGTTTGAAACTTTCAACTTCTCTAAACACTTTTTTTCCCCGTAAAAATCAATTTTTTTATAATTTAATTGAATTTGAAAAACCTGTTAGATTAAACCTAAAACATACTTTTTTATTTCTAAAATAATTACTTCCATACGTGACAGGGGCACGACAAGTGTACTGGATGTTGCAAGTAATTATAAAATGGTGACTAAATTGAGTATCGTTTATAGGATTGGTTGTCAACTACCAATTAATTTGCAAGTTAGCCTACTTTTTAAACTTATATTTGATGTGAAGTGAGTTTAAAAATATAAAACAAGCAATAAAGCAATAAAAAATTGGATTTTCTAGGAGATAATTGATCGAACACTAAGATGGCAACATATGAAAATGCAATGGAAAAAAACATTGGGGTTAGGTTCACTTAATTTCAACCACAAGAATATCAATTGGAATTAGTACAACTCTTTAATCCTATTTTGCTAGCTGAATTTCAGTTACAAATACCCAACCCCCTAATTCTTTGGTTGATTAAGCTTTTAATCCCTAACTAAACCTTGAGGAAATATAAAGGCTAACAATCTCAAGATCAAAATTACACACCAAACCTCCATTAAAACATCCAAGGAGTGTTAAAGTCTATTAAAACATTAAGCACAGAGATTAAAAGCTCAAAAATAGAAAAAGAAATATCATATTAATAAATAAAAAATGTGAAATACATTGGAATCCAGGAAGCTCATCTAACCCCCTCTCCCCAACTTGGGTAAATTATCTAAACATGCTAATAAATACAAAAAGAAAAGAAAAGAGAAAAGGATAAAAGAACTCTATGAAGAATGACCTGCGAGCAAAAAGTTCCTCTATCCTTGAAGCTCAAAGGAGATATAGAAGTAGGCATAAAATGGTGTTCCTTAGCCTTGGGAGGTTGAAATTAAGACTCCTTCTAAATGTGAAAGTCACGTTTTTATAGTGAATAAGGGTTGTCACCAATATTGCGTGTCCATTGGCCGTCACTAGGCGTTGATTACATAGAGAACATTAATTTGTAACATCAATTGGCGTCTGCTTCATGGCGCTTAGCCTTAGCGCGACGTTCAATCTTGTACGTTCAGACAACACTTAAAATTTTCTTTTTTTAGCACTCAGGATATGAATGCAGTATTCAGTGCTCACCTTCCAGCGATGCTTGAGGCTTTGCTACTCTTCTTCTTCTTCTTCAACCATTCATGCTCATGCCCTATCTTTATTCACTTCCAAAAATGAAAACATAAAGAGTGAATGTAGATAAAACGAATAAAAAATGTTAATTGGACTAAAAACGGAAAAATGATTATGAAACATAAGTAAATGCTAATTTACTAAAATTTAGGGATAAAAAATCATCAATAGACTATAAAAGAAGTAATAAATCACTCAAAAAAACCACAAATAATAGAAAATCTAGTAGATTATAAGTTTGCTTTTCAACTTTCAAATAAACTTTGAGTATGTGTTGGTTTGTGCTTACTTAGCAAGCAAAATACTTTTTATTGAGAAAATCACTTTCTTTTAGATATGCTTAATTGTTTGAATCATATTTTAAAAATATCACAATATAAAAAACATGAATTTTTATTGGGGAATTCATTTGTGTGCTCCTCTCATGCCACACTCCATCCTCAATTTCTCATGCTTTTCAAGTTTTTCATCTTATTTATAACCTATTATTTTAAAAACATGAATTTTTTTATACTATTATTATTCTTTTCTTGGAGAATTAATTTGAATATCACATGTCGTGAGCCTAATAATTTGTCACCACTGCAGGATTGTCTCGGGTGTGTCCAAGAGAAGATTAGATACGGAACACTAGAAAAGTGAAGGGTCAATATAATTTGGAACACTAGAAGATTAGTGCTGTGTTTGTTTTCACCTTACAAACACAAGTTGAAGCCAAAGCAACACTTTGTTGCTGTGACCCTAACGTACGTTTGAATGCCTCAAACATCAAAGCAAACACACTGTAGATAATTGTGGCATATATCCCACAATTACTAAAAGATTATAAACGCATTAATTTGAATTTTCAATTTTTGGATTAAATGTGTTTTTGATTTTTATAAAATTGGTAAATTTTGACTTTGATCCTTATACAAATTTTATTTATTTTTAGTTAATATATTTAATAAAAGTAATGTGTTTTTGATCCTCACCAGGGATCAAAAACGCATAATTTTGTATTTTTTAGGGATTAAAAATGAATAATTTTTTTATAAAAATCAAAATCAAATTTTATCATTTTTATAGGAATCAAAAACATATTTAATCGAATGGGAATATTAATCTGCTTCATTACCTCTGACTCTAAGCTAGTGTCTGATTCGAACATTATTCCATTTCACATTATACGTTTTCATCTGTTTGTGAAATCTTTTTTTTACCAAACGAACTAATATATATTGCAGAACCGGATTCCATTTTGTTAAAACTAAAGAGTTCCATTAATGCAGTTTATATATATGCATGGTCGGGAACGAAGAAAAATTTCATATTGGTAAATTATTATATTTATATATATATATAAATATATACCAATATGCCATCTGGTTGTGTATGCATATATATATATATCTACGTAACCTTCTAGTTTAATATAAAGTCTCTATGCAAATATATATGCACCCGCTATTATTAGTTAGCTCAATTTCCTAAGTATATTTCTCATATGTATATATATATATATATATATATATATATATATATATATATATATATATAGTAAATACCCAATTTGATCCCTGAAATTGTAGGGTCATATCAACTTAGTCTCCCACATTATCAATATTCTAAAATGATTATTGGAATTGCAAAATGTTAATCAGGTTTATCCCTCCATTGATATTTGCATGGATTATAATGACATTAAGTTATTAATGTCAGGGATGCATTTGAAACTAAGTGAATAATGTTAGGGATGCATTTGCTAACGGATCTAAATGAAGGGACGAACCTGATTAATATTTTGCAATTTCAAGGATCATTTTGAAATATTGATAATGTAGGGAACTAAGTTGATATGACCCTGTAATTTTAGGGATCAGATTGGGTATTTACTATATATATATATATATATATATAGTTGCAAAACTATAACTTCTCCCCTTCAACTATATAGGCTCACCGCTCATGTACACTTTAATTAGTTTTAAAAATTATGAAATATGTTACTAGTTTGATTCTTATTTCAGAATGTGCATTTCTAATCCTTCCGTTTAATTAACCTTTTTAAAATAAACAGATGTTAGGCTTATTGAACTTGTCTAACAACTAACAAAGTTGCTTCTTCGCTTGCATTTATAATAAAAATAAAGATGTCATGTTTTCCGACAAGTTGACATGTATAACATAACATTGATTAAGGCCAGAAGCATCAAATACGGGATTCTGTTCTTCGGCTTTAAAATTAGGGCATATACATGGGGCCACACTGCACTATATAGGACCCAGTAAAAAATAATGGGCTTTAACTTGGGCTTCTATGGTAGTCCCCATTCACTACCCTAAAGACATGATAATTAAATAACACCTAGGCCCATGGTCACTGTCAAGAGTTTTTTGTATAAAAATCCAAACAACGACCAAAATAATCCAAACAAGTTATGAATTGTTTGTACGTTCACTAAAAAAGTTACCACTGGGAAGCTATAATTGAAGTTTTGGACCTCCGTTCTGTAGTTTCTACTTTCTAAGGAAGAAACATATACAAATCCTACACAAGTTAGTATATATAATTAACGTGTCAATCATCCCTACCCCATATCTTTGGACTTAATGTCAAAATCTTTTCTGGATCCGAGTTCAATATATGTCTTAAGTTGTATTTAACTTTTTGTTACTGCTTAAGCACTTGGTTGAATCAGTGTCTATTTGAGCAAGCTATGTACGGTGCTCTATATCTCATTTGGTTTTCTGTTTCTCTCTATACTTGTTTCCTCCCTGAATTATTGATTCCTTAAGTAAGGAAGTGAATAATCGTCCCGATAGTGGGAAAAGTTTGTCTAATTGCCTAGTAGCCTCAGTACTATGGATAGGGAAGACACATTCTTCATAGGAAAATAAATAAATAAATAAATAGTTAGTTGGTCGGTGCATGTCCCTAATCCCATCCTTTTTTTTATAAACCAGAAAAATATATTGATTCGAGCAGAAGTATCCAAATTCATATATATACAAGAACCTATCGAAGAAGATAAGTAAGTCTAGCATTCCACACATGCTGTCATACATCCAAAACAATAAAAACTCAGCAAAGTATTGTCACCAAAGCATCCCCCTAAAGGCCATCTCAAAGGATTTGGCTCCTCTAAAGTGAGTGAAGCTCTAAAGTCAGAAAGTAAAAGGCTATCCACTATTGATTTGATTAAGTGCATAGAGATCTCAACCTATTAAATGATCTACGAGTGAATAGCCCCTCACTTTATCACTTTAAAGCTCAACTCACTTTAGAAGAGCCAAACTGTCACAGCAGTTATACATGATGCTTCATTATTGCCTCCCCAATCCCACCCTTTAACTAAGGAAGGAGTTTGCATTTCAATTTCCTTTGTAAAGCCATCACTAAGGCACATCAACCTTTCATCCTACTACTAACGTAGTGAAGTTACATAGATCCTCATGATAGTTCTTATTCGTGTGTATCAATCCCACTTTCACATTACAAAATCACTTCTTTCCTTTAGGATACAGTAATATTAGAGCAAGATTGATGGAACTGCAATCCTTTGTATTGGCTTTGGGCCATAAATATGGTACATGGTAGAGAAGGTTGTGCCCAAACCTTCAGCATGCACAAACCTATCTGCACTCCTGAGTAATGAGATCAAACTGAAACTATTAATGTCAATAGAAATGGCATGGAAGCGAACGAACTAGGAAAGTAGCATGAAAAGCGAGGCTCGTTAGGCTACCCTTCTCCAAAAGCTCTGCAACACCACCCACCATAAGTCATTGGAAGTAGGGGTTTATTGCACAAAAAAGCCAGGACACAGGCTTCCCTCTGGAAGTCTAATGAATGTCAGATGCAAAGCTCCATACCTCATTGAGATCATAAGATTTTTCATACTCAAGGATCTATTCTTATCTATGAAGAAATCATTGCCTAGAGCTTGAGAAAAGTGTTCCCGCACCAACCTTTCATAATCACCTTGATTACCAGGTAGAGGCTTGTAGGTTGTTCTTGTATATGGGTTTTGGCACCCCATGTGCTCTAATTAATATATTTCTTTGCTTATAAAAAAATAAAAATCATGGGACTCAAGAATGGTAATGTGTTCATTCTCAATCCGAATAAGGTAGATCACAATAGATAATCATAATTTCCATAAGAAAATAAGGACCAGGAAAGCCAGGTTTGGAGATTTGATCAACGAAAATCAATCTTAAAATAAAATGAAGTAGATATTTATCGAAATTGTTCAATAGGCTAATCAGAATAGATTCCATTTTCGATTGAGAAAGCGACGGGCCCAAGTAGCTCCCCAATAGAAGTCCATTTACTCTGACTTGACCTAACTTGGTCTAGTTGACTCAGTGGTTAGAGTATCGCGTTCATACGACAGTGAGTGATTGGTTCAAATCCAATAGTAAGGTCGAGAGTCATGCTTTTGCTAGGATGACAACAATTGTCAGAAATGTCCAATACTTTGATGGACTTTTCTTTCAAAATGTTGCATAATGAGGAATGGTGGATTCATCACCTATCCCCAAGGTCTTTCTAAGAAATAAATTGGTTTGCACTTTATATCAATCAATATACTTTTTTTGATTTGGTGGCCAATAATTGTCTTCAGGATGGGTCTTATGAATAGTAACCTAACCTTTAAGAGTTTGTTCAAGGGGTTCTCTCTTTCTTATTTCTATTAATGGAAAGATCTTCGTGTATGGCGTGATAAGAAATCCCCAAAAAAGATCAATTGAGACTTCTTCCCCGGTCCTACAAAGATCTCTACGTACTTGTCCAATCCTAGGAATGCGACGAGAAGGAGTGGCATTTGGGAGTCTTATTGACTTAACATTTAGGTTTCAGCATAAACAAACCACGAGCGATCAAATATAACATAAATGTAACCACTAAAGCCATTCTAAGAATAGAAAAAATAGCGCTACTTGGTGAAATAGATTCTTTTGGAATCAATTTTAAACCATTTGGTAGAGGTTGTAACAATCCGAACAAATTCCCGACCAACCAAAAGGGACTATATATCACGATTGGGGTGCTGACAGTGGATGACAAGCTAGCTCACCATGAACATCAGGAGAAGTTGGGGTCTTGGTTGCGACAAGTCAAATGACATCCTCTTAAAACTGTTATTTGAATGACACCCTCATATAATGTATAACGGTATTTAACACCACTCATATATCAGTCAGACATTCCTAATATAAAAAAAAACAATCAAATGTTTCAATCAATAGTAAAAAAAAATATTTTTCACCCACATATCAATTCTCGATATGAGTTTAATTAATATGCACTGTTAGTGTAAAAAAAAAAAAATTATACTGTCAACTATCAAAAATCGTGGTATGGATGCTTTTTAAGGTAGTTAGGATAAGAGTTTAACATTTTTAATAATGCATCAATTTATGATTGGTTGATAATGTGAAAAATATTTATACTGACAATACATACCAATTAAATCGTATCTACATTTCTATTTGTTGTAGAATTCTAAAGTAGTGTGTTATTTTCAAGAAAAAAAAAAGAATTGGTTAAGAAATTAAATAAGATAAATTTATAAAAATAATATATTTAATATATTAAGAAGTCATATATTTAATTTTTGAGTTATGCTAACGAGTAGGAGTGTTCATATCAAAATTGATCCAAAAAAATCACAAACCGATCCAAAAAAATCGAAAACCGAAACAAACCTATGTCTATTGAATTCTTTTGGATCTTGTTTTGTGAAAATCGATCAGATCAGAACAGATTTTTGATTTCTTTTTTTTAAACCAAACCAAACAAAACCAAATCGCATATATAAAATTTAATGTAAGTTTATTCTATTTTTTGCATTATTGATTTTTTATTTGTTGGTTTTTTTTCCTAATAATACTTACTAGTTTGATTTAACGTAATTTTCTACTATTATTAATGTACCTAACATAAAAAAAAATGTCCTGGAACTAGAAGATGATGTAATTTATTTTAGACAAAAATTATGAAATATTATTACATGAATATAATGTATCAACAAATGTATACAAGTTTAAGATTTTGTTCAATTTAACTTGTAATCTTGATTCTTTTATTTAATATAATTTTGTAATAATATATCGGTAAAAACTGAATCAACCCAATCCAAACAACATTTAATCGGATGGGTTTTTTAAGGAAGCAGTTCAAACCGAACCGAATCGCATGTTATTTTAAACTCTGAATCATATGACTTTTTGCCTCAAAATCGATTCAAAGCGGTCCGCGAATATCCCTATTAACGAGTGCCCTCAGGACTCTAGTTAAGGAATAAAAAACAAGTTTTCATAGAAAAATTAAGTATATTACTTTTCAAATATTAAATACATCGATTTTCTTATTTAAAACTTTCTTTCTTTTTTAATTCTTTATCTAGTGTCCTCAGCTCAAGACACTCGTTAGAATTCTCTTTAATTTTTTAATTATGAAGAATGTTAATCAGGAAAAAAAATTTATATGAAAAAATGATGTATTTAATATATTAAAAAATGTTACACTTAATTTATCTTTAATCAATATTCGTGAGCAAATTTAGATTTTTATCTCGAGGATTGACTCTTTTATTTACTTCTTAAATCAATAATGACATAATTATAATCAGACTAATCATTATGCTATGATAATTACGTCAGTCTCCAGTGGAAATATCTCATCGTTTTGTATAATATACTCGAAAACAAGGAGTGCTGCATTATTATACTAAAACAAATTTGTCTTTTAGATAAAATTTGCATTATATATTTAAAACTTATAGATATATGTAAAATTTATATTCATTTATGATCGGTTCAACTGTTCATTATAAATGATGAATAACAACGAAAAATAATTGTCACTATAGGTTTTACCTACGATCCATATACGTTTATCTATAATTATATTTGACTGTCAATAAATTTTACCTACGATTTATCTATTTTTATCTACGGTTTGACTGACAATAATATATATATATACCTAAAATTTTAACGACTATCACTAAAAATATTCGTACATATATGACAAATTTACTATATAATTAGTTTTATGTCTATGCATTGAACCAAATATATGGTAGAGTTTTGTGCCAAATTCATTAAAAAATAGCACATAAGGAATTATTTTTCATCTAAAAATAAAATTCCATCATGCGAGTTTACTGAAATTATTGATATTTTGTTAAAAAAGAATAAAATCAAATAGAAGGCGTTTATGATTATATATTTAAATAGCTTATTGAAATAAGCTACGTCTATGCAAGAATATTATAAAGTATTTTCATAAGTTTAGTATAATATCCAAAAATCCTCTCTATAACTTTTTTCAATGAACCCGTGCTAAGTAAGCCTATATCACCGAGCCCTGCTAAGCCTATAGCCCTATACCACTGGCACAGGCTCAAATTAAGCCTCCAACCCGCGAAACGAAGGAAACCGAAGCAAGCAAACACACGATCGACTAAGAATATAGTATGAGATAAAGCAAAGGCATACATAAAGCAACCAAGACAGATACAGCGGTTAAGGGAATTTATTTTCTTAGTTCTTATTGATCTTAGAAATTAGTAGAAATAAAAGGGATCGAAGTAGGTACGTAGTGAAACAACAAAATAATGTTGCCAGCACAGACCCATAGATCTGATTACTACAGTATTATATCTATAGATAGATAGCATCAATTAACAAAGCTTGGTGCAAAAGCAGCGTTGACGGAAACCGCGGCAGTCGCCACCAGTGAAACCTTCAACTTGGCAAACTGTAGCGCAGTTGTGGTCGCTAAAACACTTGCCTTTAAACCGATGGCTCAGTGAAGCACACTGCCTTAACCCTCCCTCGGCCATTTCTTCTGCATTATTAATTCATTAGGCCATTAACACACACTTTAAAAATTAATCTTAAAAGTTTAAATCCACTTCATATAGATCAATTGCACTTCATATATACTAGTACTCTATATCAAGTACTATTCCTGTTTCCAAGTGAGATACATATAACAAATAAATGCAAGTTAATTATTGAGTTATAATATTAATGACATGCATGCACAAGAAGCATACGAGAAGCAAGGAGAACAAGCAACAGGAAGATAAGCCCAAATCGTGCCCTGTCCATCGCTACCACCCACGTACAATTAATCTTCAAAAAGCTGATGCTTTAATTCCGCAAGCACTTGAAAGGAACAGGTTGCTGCTCATCTATTTATAGCGAAGAAGGGCTTATATGAGTATAATTCCTCCCGTTATTATTATAAACAAAAAAATCTCTAAATTTTTGATTAAATATACAAATAAATTTTAACTACTTTCATTCTATTTAATAACATTGTTCTTAAAATATCTTTTATTTAATATCAATTTTGTTTTTCAATAACTCAACGTGGGATGTATTTAATAAAAATTAAAGTTTTTTATGAAGGTTACTTTAGGTAATACATTTAATTTTTTAACAACATTAAATAAAATTAACTAACTTTCTTAATATGTGTGTTTCATTTAAGTTTTATTTATAATAGAGACAAGGGGAATACCTACTTACACACATCTCATTACTTCAAATAATGAGGAGGGTAAATACATCGATGGTAGCTGCGGTGGCGGCGACAAAATGAATATGTTGTTGTGGTGCAATGATCCACCGACGTTATTGTCCACATGTAGCAAAAATTGTTGCTGATTTTGAGACGGTGCGGTGCGGGCATATCCTGGCTAAAGAACTTGAAATTCATTGGATTAATAGCACATCCTGTGTGCTAACTTTCAAAGAAAATTAAATATGTCATTCTTTATTTCTCCACGTAGCCATATCTTCTTACAATTATCAAGATTCTGAATAAGGCTAAAGTCTCTTACTTGAACTAATGTTTCTAGCATTAATAATAAGATGGTTATAGAAGTTCGTGATCATCCTATTTATAAGTCAACCACGTGGTCACTCTACTAATAACTCTTGATGGCGAAGATGTTTGATATCCATGGCATTTGATGGGCCTTTGTTGTTTGGGCGAGTTTTCCTTCATGTTGGGCGCAAAATGCATTCAATACCCAAACGTTATGGGATTCTTCCAATTGTAATGGGAATATCCTTCCCGATAATTCTTCAGATTAGGGTGAGAGTATCTTCTAGGAATCCTAATGGATTGAGTTAGTGAATACGACTCGATCGGCTTGCTTATCGTTTACTTGAGGACGGTTAGCTTGAGAGTTGGACCGAGGATATCTCGATAGGAACACCTTCTCAAAACACAAGAATGGAAATCATGGAACGAGATTATGAGGACGGGTGATGATGTGTAAGATAGGAACCGACTGAGGATTTCCAAAGCTAAAGAAAAGCACATTGGCCACCACGGTGCGGATATATGTGGCATATGCCAATTGTGATCTGTGAGACAAAGTTTTGTATAAATATCGGCATTACTAATTATATGTCAATTAAAAGAAGTATGAATATATATACAATAGTTGAATTTCTTAATCATGTTCTTAGGGATTCAATTTCTGTCAGGTTTATAGAAAAAACTATATAATGATATAGACAAAATTCACTTAAATGATCTGTATTTCGACTATCGATCGGGATACTTTTATGAAAAGAAGTATGAATATTTTATAAGTTTGTGTTAGATATAAAATATTCATAAATTTGTACTTAACGGCTTAAGTTTCTATAAGGGTTATGATTAAGTGGTTAAGAATTCAAAATTTGTTCCCCTTTTTCAAAACTAGTTTTTTTAGTCGAAAATCAAATTCATTATAATAATTAATTTGTATATCAGTATCCATTACAGAATGATAGCTAAAGATTGATCTACATACCAACTGCTAATGACTAATTAATCATAATGTGTTAAATACTCAGTCAGCTACCCAATAAATCCACACCTAAAGTTGAAAATTAATTAGCAAAATATATGAACCCATTATTAATTAAATATGAGTCTCATTAATACCATCACAATCATTACCAGGATATCCTAATTCATCTATTTTTAAAAGGGTCTTGCTAACAAGTCCTAAGGATATTGCTTAAAAAATTCAAAGATGGAAAAAACTTTATTTGAAAGTGTAATTTTTGAATGTTCAATACATTAAATACACCACTTTCAATGTAAAATTTATATTTTTGATTCATTAACTAATACCCTTAGGATACTCGTTAGCATTTGTCTTCTTAAAAATATGAACCTTTTTTTTACCTAAATGTAAACTTAAATCTCAGCTTGATTTCTAACACTACATAAGTTTCGTTATGGACTTGGCCCTACGTTTTCCTGGTTATTTTTGGTGTTGTTTTAATATAAGTCTATAGTAAACAAACAACATAAAAGAAGCGAGCTTGTTTCAGAACATTATGCTGTTGGTGATAAAAGAAAAAGAACATTATTAAAAGAGAAGTGTTAGCAACACACTCTCTAACACTTTCCTCCTAACACACTCTTTTTTTTTTATTAAAATTTAAATAGGTCCCACTATTTAGGAAATGGGTCCCACTGATTCATGTGACTCCACTTGAATTCTATAAGACCCATATGAATTTCAACCAATAAAATTATCTAATTTGTGAAATGTAAAAAATGTTCGCAATGAAATTATAAAGGACAAATTGGCTCCTCGAATTTCGCTAGTTACTTTGATAATAACATTGCTCTTGTCGGTGGATATCTGATACTATCAGTAACACTAAAATCGAATATTATTATGCTTTTAATTCAAGTAGTTTATAGTTTGAAACAGCCTTGGGATCTAGTAGTTTAAGGAACGGATCTATAGTCCTTCACTGCACTAGCATGCCCTTGCTTAATTAGCATGCACTCTTGAACGTGTGCATGGCTCTGTGACTCGCAGTTATTATCTGCAGGTCTCATCTCCTATATTCTTTAACTTATTGATTTTTACTACACCTAATTAATGATGTATCTCACATGTATTATATGATTAATTAACGAATTTTTTTATGGATACATTCATAGTTAATGAGTAATTCTTTTTTATCTTCTAAAAGTTTAGTTAGGGGATGACACCCCCGTACAAGATTAGGGAAGATCACTAACCTCTATGAAGATTTATAGTGGAATTTACATATTGCCTACTAACAGGAAAGAGAAGAGAATAGAATCCAAATCATAATAAGTGTGAATGAAATATTCGATCAGATGTGTCAACCTCTATTGGTTATTAATTAATTCTTTAACCATTTAACCATTCAATACACATAATTAATCATGACTTTATATATCAGTAATTAGATGTAATTTGGGTAGTGTGAGATTATAAAAAGAGATATCAATCACTTATTTTAGGACAAACGAAAATTTCTATAATAGAAATATTCATCAATTAGTTATTTTATTATATATCTGTCAATGTGCTAAAATAAAAAAAAAGTAACACAAACCATGACTCGCACACGAAATCTTACCAAGAGCTATTGATTTCCTCTCCATTTGCACTCAATTCAATTTTAGAAACTCAGTTTAGTGTTGTTTTGGACCGAACGTAGAGGTTGACCCCAACCAATGACGGGCCTAATACCCTGAATCAAACTGAGAGGCCCACCTCAACTGGAGGCAGGGCCAGTTATGAGGACAGCCTAGCAAGCTCGGATTCCTCTTCTTGAACCTTAGGCGTGACGTGGGCTCCCTCATGTAGTAACACTCCTGATCATCTCAGCCAATATCGAGACTGCCCAGACACGCACGCCCTAACTGCCAGTCTATCACCTACAGTCCACTTATAGACCAAGTTAGTATACTTTTTTTTTTGGGTGATTATTAGTATACATTTTTATTTGAGCATTGAAGTGTCTTTGTAGATTTTATTTTTCTCCACCGCGACGTGAGGATAAGGGTCGACTTAATTTAGTCGTAGCATCCAATTTTGTCTAGATAGGTGGTTATAAATATAGGTTGAGGTATGTAGAATGTGTTTGACCTTGAATTGTGACGAGGTGAGTTCAAAAATCATAAATGGACTTACTCTATTTACATGTAGTAGTCATTTGTAGGCATTTATTTTTCATATCCCATCACTTAATTTTCCACTCCTTTTCCCCATTTTTTTTTTCCAACTAAATTTGACAAATATCCTTATCTTTTCTCACCCCCTTATCTCTACATTGCCAGACCATATTTGAAACGGTCGAATTCGGAAATCGGGAACTTGATAAAAATTGAAAGTTTGTTCTCAGATTTTGTAGATACTGATGAAACACAAACATAGGTGGATCTGCAATGTTCTCGTTGATGTTGCCATAATGGGTCTTCACGATTACTATGATATAATTGGGCAACCCATGGGTCTGGGTACTGTGAAATCGAATCTCGCAAAGAACATGTATGCAATGCCCTCAAATTTTGCTTATGATGTGCGATTAACGTTCAACAATGCACTGACCTATAATCCTAAGGGTCACGGTGTGTATGCCATGGCGTAGTAGCTTCTAGCGAGGTTTAAGGAACTTTATTGACCATTGCATGACAAATTCAAAGATTGGCTAAGACAAGATCGTGATTTCGACGAGGAATTGTAGCCTAGTTCTTGGAACCATGTTGATCCAGAGAGGGTGAAGGAGAATACAATCCCTCCTTCAAAATTGCAATCAGAGCCGTTACAGGATCCTGCAAGTTCTTCGAACCCTCTGTTGCTGTAGTTTCCTGTGTGCACGCCTTCACAATTGCGTGCCCCTCTAGTGAAGTTTTTGAAGCAACCTAAGCCAAAGGCGAATGTTAATAACAATGTGGCATCAAACAATGGCAATACTAATAACAATATGGCATTAAACAATGGCAATGGGGTAAACGTAAGTACAACACCAACATAGGGAGACATAGCAGCATAGAGATAAGGGGGTGGGAAGAGATAAGGTTATTTGTAGGATTTAATTAGAAAAAATGAGAAAAAAGGGTAAGAAAATTAAATGATGGGGTATGAAAAGCAAATGACTCATTTGTATATGTACGTAAATAAAAAGGGCTTCCACGAATAAGAGGAGAGAAATGTTAGCAACACACTCTTTAACACCTATTTTCTAGCACACACTTTATCATTGTTTGAAATTCACATGGGTCCTCCAAAATTCAAATGGGATCCACATGAATTAGTGGGACGCACATGAATTTTAACCAATATAAGAGAGTGTATTGCTATCACTCCTCGTAAAAAAGATCCTCCCCAAATGAACCCATGAGTATATATATATATATACACACGTGGATAGAGATAGAGTGAGAGAGAATATGAATGTGTCAAATATGCCGAAATTTTGTAAGGAATTAATAAAATCAATGATGCAGGTTTACTGAAATTATTGCATATGAGCATCGTTTGTAAAAATTACAAAAAAAATGATAATTAATCGATTAGAAATAATTAAGATATGATCTAATAAAAAAGAAACAGTTTCACTACTTTTTGATACCAAAAACATTAACGAAAGCAGAATTACAAGGCTACAATTGGCACACCCTCAAATCGGAGAAGGCTAAGGTCCTCCTTCATGAGATTAGAGGACCAATCCTCCATTATTATTATTCATTAATTAATTAATTAATAAAAAAATGAATGGATGTGATATCTTATCAGTGACTTGATCAATGGATAACTATAAATTTTATTAAATTATAAAATTAATCCCTAACTTTTAATTATTTATTTGGTAAAAAAACCTATCATCTTCATTGTTATCAAGAGGTCTGAAACCCAAACTTTTTCATCGAAGCAACACTCCGACCACCATAACTAGATGCAGGTCAGCCACCAACCACCAACAAATCTGGATCAGACCACCCCAAAACAAAGCCTTCTATCTTCGCGCTGCCTATGACGACTACCTCGAGCTCCTTGAGGACTCCGTTGACGTTGTCACTTGCTCTCCCATCTCTATCGCTGGTAGTGGTAGGACTCCAACCCTCGCTCCTATGATAACGACGTGCTGGCGTGGTTGAGCGTCGTGCTGACCAATTAGGACAAATCGATCCACTCGCACTGAGGATTCCGTCAACCGCCGCACACCACACCACTCTGCAGATCCACCTTGTCAGAACCAAACTAAAGTAACAATGAACAAAACACCTGCACAACCGTTCTTCATGAACCGTTCTTCTGGATCTGAACGCACTTTTTGCCAATGGGAATGGATTCCTTCATCCGTTTGGTTTCTAGTAGTAGTTTCTTCTTGGTGCAAACTTCTTCTGGTTTATCATGTATCCAAAGTGAGCTTGTTTTTCAATTTTGAACTTGATATTGTTTTCAAGGCTATCTTTCCATAAGTCCAGATCATGAATTTGCTGTTTAATGCTTTTTGAGAAAGATGAACACAGATGGAAAGAAAATGAAGCGAAAGGACTTGAAAATAATAAATAAAAATATATAGACCAAAATATAAATATTAAAAAAATTAATGTTAACCTATAATATCCCGTAAAAATGAATGGAGCCATGGAGGACTGGTCCTCTACTCTCATGAAGGAAGACCTTAGCCTTCTCCCCTCAAACCCATAAGTTGAAAGTTGAAGCTGAAGCTGAAGCGAGCAAACACATGCAGAGCTAAGGGGGAATTCTTCAATCCTCCAACATCAAGGTTGAGCATCCATCCTATCCCAATTTTACAGGTTATTGTCGGTTACTACCTCAGTTAAAATAATATATTTTTTTTAAAAAAAAAAAATCTACTATACTTCATTTGTTTCTTTCTCTCTCTTTTTCTCTCGTCTGGCGTGCGCTTTCTGCAATCTTCATCCCCTCCTCAATCCTCATTCATATTTTCCTATGGTGTTATTTGTTACTTTTAGAATAGTTTGAGACTCTACAATTGCACAGCATGTTGTTTTCCTATCCTGTTTTGCCATTTTGCGCAAGGAAGATCCACAATCTCGCTCCTCTGCAAGTAACAACACAATAAGACCCACCGGAAATTACGGCTCAGAGTTTTTCAGGGCCGTTGAGCAAAACCCACCGAAACCATTCATAAAGATACACGATTATCGGGCACTATTAAGCGTAGCGGATGAATCAGTGGCACACTAGTTGAGAGAGAAGGAACCCGAGGTGGAGAAAGTGTAATGAGTCCCAAATTGGATTTATCAAGCTTGGTGCGGGTGCTTATAAAGGTTGAGCAAACTTTCCCTTACAATTATGATTTTGAGGTGGAGTTAGGTTTGGCCCTATTACAATGGTGCTTTCATTGAGAGGCTGACGGCTCTCGGAGAGGGCTACCCACGGAGGGTTCTGACCAACCATAATGTTGAGTGAATTGCCACTGAGTGAAGTGTCGTAGAGTGAAAGCCGTCGAGGACGTCAGCCTTTGAACGGGGGTGTATTATAATGAGTCATATCGGGTCTACCAAATCTGATGTGGGTGCTTATAAAGATTGAGCAAACCTTTTTTTTATAATCATGATTTTGAGATGGAGTTAAGCTTGACCCTATTACAGAAAGCAATGCCCAGGAACCTTGAGTTAGAAGCACGTGCATAGCAACTTATCGTGGAAGCGCAGGGTAAGCAAGCTAAGGCTAAGGCCCATGATTCCATGAAGCCACTGCGGCTTCGTTACATGCCCAACTGCAGCATGCTATTATGATGAGCGGTAAACTTTCTAGGGGAGCTGTCACACATTAAAATATTAGAGTAAATCATTATTTTAATCCCTGCAAGTGTGAGTCGCTATGAGTTCAGTTTTTGAAAATAGTTAAATTATGAAAAAATTTCTCAATATTAATTTTGTTAGTCAAATTAGGCTCTTAATATTATTTTTGTTAGTAAGGTGTGAGACTAACCTTACTAACGAAAATAATATTGAGGAACTTTTTCACAATTTAACTGCTTTCGGGAATTAAACTGATAGCACCTCACACTTTCAGAGACTAAAATGATGGTTTACTTAAAATATTATAATTTTTTTTGATAAACCAAATATGTATATTAATAATAAGACTTAATTATACTTTTAGTCTCCCAACTTTTTAAATTGTATAATTTTGTTTCCTCAAAAAATTCAATTACACTTTTCATCGCTCAATTTTGTGAAATTGTACAAAATTAGTCCTTCTAGTTAAGGATCAAAATAAAGGCTTGCATGACACAATTTTTAAAAGTTGAGGGACGAAAAATATATTTAAAATTTTTCAGAGATCAAAATTACACAATTGAAAAAATTGAGGGACAAAAAATATAATTAAACCTAATAATAATGATATTGAGTATACCATAAACCGTTTAATATGAAGTTCCAAAAAAAACATGTGATCTCCGATAACTATCAAATAAAGACCGATTGTAATGGATGCTTCACCGCAACTCCTACATTATAATTAAACATTGGTTAAGTATAAAAAAAAAATGGCAGGAGCCCGGCACAAGCCGGTCTGCTTAATGCTCCGCCCCTGGTGGTGGCATAGAAAACAGGGTGGCTGGAGATAGTGGGGGACTATCGTGCGCCATGGGCGTAGAGGGCCAGGTTGAGGATGCTGAGTCAGCTTATGTTGACCCGGATCGGGTTTTGATGTCGGGTCCGAAATGCAAAGGCTCGGTAAACGGGTAGCATCCGTGGTGGTGTTGCCGTGTCGGCACCTATGTGTGTGCACCGAATGCGATGGACATTTACGGGCTTGCCCCATTTGCCTCACCGTTAAAATTTCAACCGTTTAAGTTTATCTATCTTAGTGGCAATTCACATGCATGTCCATAGGAATTCAGGGCCAACCCCAAAAAACAAGGTGTCATTTTTTTCTTTCATTCTTTCTGTCTTTTTATGAACTGATGGGTTCGGTTCTCTATGATTTGATCACTGAAGCTCAAAATGATGGCCAACCGAGGCCTCCACGGTACCATCGATGTAGAAGAAAATGCCACGGGACTCTAATAAGATTTTGTGAAGTTCAAATATAAAATTAATAAAATCTAATTGATCTCATCCGTTTATTTATTTAAATAATTAAATAATATATCAATGGTTAATATGTGAAGGGGATCCATCCTCCAAAATCTTTAGCGAGATCGTAGACAGAGGCAGAGCTAAGATAAAGCAAAGGCATGTACATACAACAACCCAGACTCAGCAGAGTCAAGGGAATTTTTATTTCCTTATTGATATGAGTAAGTACAAACGAAAAGGAAGTAGGTAGGTAGTGAAACTACAAAAAGTAGCCAGAGACCCGGATCTTTATTGCATTGGCATACATATATATAGGGATGCACCAATTAACAACTCTTGGTGCAAAAGCAGCGTTGACGGAGACCGCGGCAATCGCCACCAAAGTAACCTTCAAGTTGGCAAACCGAGGCGCAGTTGTGGTCACTAAAGCACTTCCCTTTGAACCGGTTGCTCAGTACTGAAGGACACTTCCTCCTAAACAGTCCCTCGGTTTGTACCACCATTTCTTCTGCATTATTAATTAGACCATTAAGTTAACACACAAATATAATTTGTATAAAACATTAAAGCTTAAATCCATTTCATATATCAATTACCGTTCCTGTTTCAAAATGAGTATTATATAGATATAAACATTAATTAATGCAAGTTATTGAGAAATAGTGACAGGATATGCACAAGAGGCTTACGAGAAGCAAGGAGAACAAGCAACATGAAGATAAGTCCAAATCGTGCCCTGTCCATCGCTACTACCCACAATTAATCTTCAAAATGCTACCTCAATTTCGTAAGTATACAAAACGAACAGGTTGGGAGCCCTCTATTTATAGCCAAGGAAGAGTATATGAGTAGGTTCTAGTTACACATATTTAACACTTATCGGTTTATGACACCTTGTTTTGAATATTTACATATCGTTTCCCTTTTGAGAAATTTTTAAGTGCAAATTTGTGTGTAAAGTCTCCTAATAGAATATGTGCATTTTTTTAATATGACTTATGTAATATTAGAAATGTCAAAAATTAATTTGCACAGCTAAGATAAAATCTTTCTACTTAATAATTCTCTTTCCTTTATCTTATACTCATCAATTGAATTGAAATGCATTATTAGTATAAAATTTATCAATCAATTAAAAATCATAATATGAGTTATTTTTAAAATAATTAGGATAAAAATCAAACATTTTTAATTATGCGACAAATTAAAATTGATTGACGACAATGTAAGAATTTTTACACTAATAATATATATTAATTAAATTTTATACTTATTTTTTTAATTAATAAAACATGAAAACACATATATTACTACACATATTGTTTATTTTTTATTTTTTAAGTAAGTAAATTATAAATATAATATAAATAAATATTTTAATATGCAAATAACATTTTTATTCGCTACGCAAAAAACAAGTGGTATTTGTCGGTGTACATATTGTCGGTAACGGATATTTACAAAGGAAGAAAGATGCACACACAAAAAAGGTTCTAGTAACATTTATTCATTAAAGGGTTTAATTATATTTTTAGTCCCTCAATTTTTTTAATTATATCATTTTGATCCTTTAAAAATTTTAATTTTATTTTTGTCTCTTAATTTTTTTAATTGTATTATTTTGATCCCTCAAGAAATTTAATTATATTTTTTATCTTTCAACTTTGTGAACTTATATAATGAAAGCCTTTATTTTGATCCCTCCAAGAACTAATTTTGCACAATATCATAAAATTATGGAATAAAAAATATATTTAAAATTTTTAAGGGATCAAAATCATATAATTAAAAAAAATAAGAGATTAAAAATATCATTAAATCGTTCGTTAAAATAAAATACTGTAGCATTTGTCGGTAAATATACTGTCGGTAAACAGATATGTAGGAAGCGATGGGTACATCATTAAACAGGTTCATTTATAAAGCAATAAAGGTGTTTGCACTTTAATTGGATTGTCTAATGAGTACACTAGTAGTTTAATAATTTAATAGAGATATTAACTACTCTTTCGTATCTTTATAAGAAAAAAAAAATTAATTTCACAAATATTAAAAAAATTAATTATATTAATTTAATTATTTTAATTTATATAAAAAATAAGTTATACTGATAGTTATTAAATTATTTTTTTTTGAAAATATATAATATTTTTGAAAGTTATATTATGAAAGTGTATAATACTCTTAAAAAAATAAAAAAATTAACGAAAGGATATTTTTAAAACACTAATATTAAATAAGATTGATTTGATTGATTTTTACTTATATTTAAATCCAAAAATTTAGGTACTTTTATTATTATATATAGATTCGAAATAATATAATTTAATTCATATATTATTAATTAAGTTAAAAAATAATATAAAAAATAAACAAAATGATAACGAGTGCGTTTATGATATTAATTAAAAAATCAAGAAACAAAATTCAACCTGAATAAATAATATATTAAAAATTATTATATTTAATTTTCAAATAAAAGTTTTTTTTTTTTTCGTTCTTTTCTTAAACAGTACTCGTATAATACCGGATAACAAGACCGAAAAAGTTATGTAAGATGATAACTTCTGAAAATGAATATTTATTGCTGTGCGAGAGGCGGCCGATATAATTTTGACTGTTATGTTATTTGAATATCAAAATATGAATATTATATGTAATGTTATATATATTTATTTTTATATCTCACTTAAATTTTATTTTCTTAAATATATACATATCTCAAAATTACATTTAAAAATAAAGAAATATCATATGGTGTCTCATTTTTTAATGTTAAAAAAAAAAAACTTTTCTCAATTTCCACATGTAGCAAAAATTGTTGCTGGCTTAAAGACGGTGCGGTGCGGACACATCCGGGTTAGCGGACATGAAATTCATTGGGAAGAGCATATCCTTTCTTTCTTTCTTTCTTTCTCCACATAGCCATCTCAAACACACAAAATGGAAATCGTGGAAAGTGGTTATGAGGACGCCCAATGGCGACGATCATATAAGCTTTATAAAATGTCTCAAATATTTTGTAATATAGAATAGGAACCGAGTGAGAGTTTCAGAGCCAAGGAAAAACACATTGACAAGCACGGTGCGCTGAGATACGTGGCATATGCCAAGTTCTATGACAAATCTTTGTATAAACCCGATATACTAGCTTAGTATGACACATCATTAATTCTTATAAACTATAAGTTCATGAATGTTCATGAATAAATGTGTAAATACTTTTATTAACTTAGTACTAAATATAAAATCATCATAAACTTTTATATCGATATAAGACTTTAGGAGACTTGATTCTTGATATAATATGAGTTTTTATAATTAAATAGTTAAGAGTAATTTCATCCATGATCCCTATAAATATATAATAGAATAAAATAAAATATGTCCTTTTCAATTAACTCACTTGGTTAAGCATAAAATTATGAGTTTGTGAGTTTAAATCTATGTAATGTGTTTCACTTTTTTCCTATTCATTCTCCCCTCCTCCCTTTTAAGTGAGATCTCTTATGAGTCTATCCTTCAAAAAAAAAAAAAGAATAAAAGTATATATATTATTTCATTTATTTATAATTGTTATCCAATCAATTTGGCTGCTTAGGAACGGAGTTGTTTAGAAGTGTACCTATTGATATTATAGGGTTGCTGGACCTTATTAAGGTGCTGTTTTAGTCCTGGTTCTCTACTCATTTTGGTTGTTTGTCTTCCTTTTCTGATAGGTTTTCGACACCCTTGAAATGTAATCAGACATATACTTGAGATCTTCTTCAAACGATGTATGTAAGGTTAGAGTATCCCTCTTCTATATTGATATGATTTATAAATAAAATTACTAATTGTTTAGTAAAATTAGGGGGGAAATCCAAAAAAAAAAAAATCTCTTCAACTTAAATAGCTTGCAATGATTTGGTAATTCAATTTTAAAATTGTGCAAAGGGGTAAATTTCACTTAGTAATCTTTGAGTTTAATAACAACAAGTCCCAAATTTGAATATAAATTACATTTCATCAATTTTTTAGTGTTGACTCACTATATTGACTTAACAATGTTAAAATTACTAATAAATAATTTAAAATAAGTTATTTTATATTTATATACTAAAAAAAGGTTTCTAAATATTAATCTTATGCTTTTTGGTCTACAGAATAAATTTGATTTTCAATGTGAAAGATGAAATATATAATTTGAAAATATTATAAAAAGTAGTATATTTCATGTAATTATTTATTTTTTCAGTCCTTTATATATTTATTTTATCAAACACCTAATTTTTTAGTGTACACTCTAGCAATATACAAAACATATGTATCTATTATGTGACAAACGAATCGTTCATTATATTATTGTTTTTTTAGTCATTTAACTCAATACTTTTAAATAAATACCATATTTTCAATTATTTTGTATATATTGAAGATATGGATAAGTACATTTGTATGAGTAAATATCCAATCTGATCCCTAAAATTGTAGGGTCGTATCAACTTAGTCCCCACATTATCAATATTCCAAAATAATCCCTGGAATTACAGAAATTTAATCAGATTCGTCCTTCCGTTGGTATTTGCATGGACTATAATGACATGAAGTTGGTAATGTCAGGGATGCATTTGAAACTAAGTGAATAATGTTAGGGATGTATTTGCTAACGGATCCAAATGGAGGGACGAACCTGATTAACATTTTATAATTTCAAGGATCATTTTGGAATATTGATGACGTATTTACTCATATTTGTATATAAGGCTAAATTTGAAGCACTCGTATAAAGAATTTGAATAGTTTAGATGTTACAAAAAGAACTAACTTTCTCAAATAGAGTTTTCCAACCACAATCTCTTAACATCTGAATCAATGATGTTGTGCTAGATACCAAATACATTACATTTAAAATATCTTGGGATTCACTACAAAAAAAGAGGTATTTAACGACTATCAAATTCAGTTGCTAAATATGAAAATTTGGTCGCTAAATCATTTAGCGATCATCAAACGTGGTGGCAGATTGTCTAGTCGCTGAACTGTTTAGTGATCGTTAAATCGATCACTAAATAGTTTAATGACCGATTTTTCATATTTAACGATCAATTAAATATGATTACTTAATTCGATTGCTAAAATATTTTTTTTTTCAAAACTTAATTAGTTCGTGATTTCCACGATTTCTTTTATATATCACATGTAAAATGAAAATAAAATCAAATGACACCAATGATACTATTAAATAGTATGTAATTTTATAGAGGCCATTAATATATATATATATATATATATATATATAGGGACCTACATAGTACATACATTACAATGGGACGAAAAAAATTATTTTCCCCCATTAATAAATACATGTTGCCCCCCATTGTGTTACAGCCTATTCTACATAACGGAAATGATCCCTGCAGTTGCTTTTTAATTATAGGGAGATCTTGATCATTGATTAAATTTATATAAGATAAATATATTAATATAAAAATAACTGTATGAAATTTTAACCATAAATTAAGATAAATGCGTGAATGTATGAATTTAATGAATGTAGAAAATTCTCAAGCCTCAATATATATATAACCAAGTGATTTTGCGTGAACAAGTGAATTTAGTAAATACTGATTACCAACTCATTCACTAAATACTGGTTACCAACTCATGATTCATGAAGGCTATATTAATATGTTTATCTTACAAAAAAAGTTATGTAAGGATCTGAATTTAGCCTACATGAATCAAGAGTTGGTAACCAATATTTTTCTTAAATGCTTCTTTCTTTCTGTGGGAGGGCAAGTTCCTCCAAAATTTGTTTTTCAATATGGATCTTAGAGGAATAAGGCGGTTGCTGATAATCAGCTCAAATAAAATCAGTTTTTGAGCGAGCCAATGAATCTATCTATCCTTGGAATAGGTGGGAGAGCCACCTTGTTTCCCATCAATTTATCATGAAAGCCTCCCAAGAACAGCAGAGGGTGCACCAGACGACTCCCCACTAGTAGACAATCACAATCCCCATCAGGGGTCCCCCGGAGGTGGGAGACTATTCAGAGTGGGGTTCACCGTGCAAACAGAGTGAAAACTTTTTTTTTTTTTATAAGCAAATCTATTCTATTCTATTTACTATATATCTCTTCTATTTATTTTATTTTATATTCATCCAAAAAAATATTTTATTTTATTTTATTTTACTACTACAAGCAAAGTCCTAACAGGAGACATGTCACTTTGTTGATAAAAATTTCCCTCCTCATTTTGCCATCTATTCTTTGCTTCTTTCTACTCATTTTTTTAATTTTTTATAATTTCAATAAGGATTTAATTGGTATATATTATTGATGTAAAGATATATTACACAGATAATCAATCAAAATTTATCACATAAGCTAAAGTGTTTAATTGCTGTTCTAATTATATTAAAAATCATATACATCATGATTTTTGATTGATTATTATTATACAAAAAAATTTATACTCATAATATATAGAAATGAAACTCTTTCAATAATTGCTGTGTCTCTGGCTCCTTCTTTTGTCCGGTCAAATCATCCCTTGAGGCTTCTATTATTTTATTTCCATTCAGCAAGTTAACATTTTTAAATTAGTCCTTTTTCAATTTCTACTCCGCAAGTTAATGGCTTCTATTCTATCTTTTCAATTTCTTATCATTTTCCTTCCCTAAAGCTTCTCGGTGAGCCTTTCTATTGCCTGTAGCTGTATATTCCACAGATTTCGGTTCCCGATGAGCCTTCGACTTTTCCCTTCTCATTCTTTTCATTCTTACTTGACTTTTCCCTTTCCATCTCTATCCGACTATTTTTTATTTTTGTTTTTGTTTTTTAAACTCATTGTTATCTATCTTGGAATGGGTTTTCAAAGGATCTGCAGGTTTTAATATGAGATTCAGGCACAACATGGGATTTCGGTGTACTCTGAAGAGTTTGTTACTTGGGGCATTTGAAGGTTTTTTTCCTTCTATTTCTAGAAATGTGTTTTTAGAAATACTGAAACATACTTATCATGATTTAAGTGTTAAAATATTTTGTTAAATTGGAGACATACAATTACAAAATATAGATAGGTGAAGGAGAGAGGGGGAGAGTGACTGAGAGAGAGAAAGAAAGATGTAGGATGTTGCAGAAATGCTTACGGGTGGGAAATGTTCTCATATTAATGAATGCCAGAAGGATTGGGTCTTTATGAACATGTTCATAATTCTACCTTACAGATTGTCCAAGTTGAAAAAAGACCTCAACATTCAAAACAGCACAAACCTGCAGTCTACCTCTTCTATCGTCTTTCTGTTGGGCAAGAGTCACATGTAGAGGTTTGCTTACAACCATTTCCCCAATTTTCTCTGCCCTTTCATTGGCTTTGATACAGGCTCGACTTTGATACATCCTTTAATGTCCTTCCTTTAATGAAAAATCCATCTGGCTTTGATACAGGCTTGGCTTTATAAATATGTTGCGTTTTGGTATAAGGGATTTGTTATTGATCATGCCATATTTGTTAAAATATATGAATGTTTACTGGGCACAAAGTTGCTATAAGAATTTCTATTTGGAGTGCAATAGGCCAATATGCATAGGTGATGCCAAACAATGCTTAAGCACCAATTGATTAGGAAAAGTAATGGTTTGAAGTGAATTAGTGATTGCATAAAGGTTCGGAATCAGATTTTGGATTGCTCTTTGTATTAATATTATTGCATTTCAAGCAGTAGCAGATGTTTCACAGTTTGTGTGTGAAACTGTTTTGGCCATTTTATGATTTGCTCTGACTCCAAGTTCTATTGTGTGAATATGGTCTGATTTGGTAATACTTAGAAGTTAGAACATGGTTAACTAAAGTTTTAGTACTCTGACGGGCATGCATAGTTTTCACATTGTGAATTTGCTTAGCAGCAAGCACTTTATTCTGTGAGCATGGGTTTGTTGTCAAAAATTGAAATTTCTATTTTCAACTTACTTTTGAGTCTTTGAGGGAGAGGAAAAAAATGAGCAAAAGCATTGTGGAAATATGGCTTATTTTCTGGAGCTCCGTTCTAAGATATGGCTTAACAACAACCACAAAGCACTAAACATAAGAACCTTTTCCTAGGGATGCAAATTTAATGTATCTCTTGTGTTTTCATTTCACAATAATTAATGCACTATCAATACTTTAGTTGTTATTTGTTATGTATGAGCAGGAAGTTAGATGGTTCTATACCAAATGTGGTGGTTCCTTAAAGATTTAATTTTTGACAAATGTGATCAAGTTATTTTACGAGTTAGGTACAAATGTGAATAAAATGTGTAAAATGTGTATATATGAAGTTGAAGTATTATTATCAACTGTCAGTCAGATACAAAACATGGTACCCTTGGTCAATTGTTTCCTTAAATATAAAAGGTTTCAATCAGTTCTTGCTCTGAGTCAAATACTAGCGGTTGTTTTGTGGGATTAGACAGGGTAATCAATTTGGCAATCAATTTGGTCATTTTCCAAATAGGATTTGAATTGCAACTTCTAAACTCGATAGGAGTCATGTGGTTGTTTTTTGGGATTAGACAAGAACTTAGCTGTTGTAAAATGGTTATAAATGTGAAAAATAATACATCTTGCGAGCTGGCAAGGTAAGCTCTAGAACTCAAATGCCTCTCTTTTATGGGTTTCTTTAGCTTCAGACACACGTGACCTTTGGCTCCATCTTTTCATTCTAACTTTCCTATATTCAGAGATTCATTCGAGATTATTGTGGCCCGGGAACTCCTTTACTCTCTCCGAGTTTGCCTACAACTACAAGGTGAAGAAGGTCTGCATCTTTCAACTAATCTTTCACTCTCTCTGAGTTAGTAGGCATATATGTTGTCAATTTTGGTAAATGACAATTCTGAGTTAGATAAATTGGCAATTTTGTCACCATAGTTTCTTTTTTTATCTAATTTATAATTTTATACTAAATTGTTTTTAATTTGTTCTAATTGACAGTGGGGTTGGCTATTGTTTTGTGGTGATAGCAGCAGGAGTAGAAATTGTTAAGTTTATTGATGGAAGCATTGAGATTACATGCTTAATGCCGAAGATCATTGGCTAGGAATCCTTTTGGAAGCTTTTTCACATGTATCCCTATATTAGTCACAGCTTACATCTGTCCCCATAATGATAAGTACCAAGTACAATGATAGATTCTTAAGTTTGTTGTCAATTATTCATTAAGTAGTTATCAATCATTGCATTGTGTGTACAAATTAAAATTAATAATGGAATTTCATTTCATTATTTCTAATGCATAATATATAGTTGCTTGCCATCAAACTACAATTTTGTCCGATGTACAATACTAACTTATTCTATATCAATATAAGAATCCAAGTTCTTTTGACTAGTTGTCATCATATACTAACATACTTGCTAGTGTAATACCGTTTGGTGCTTATAGATGTTATCTCTTCTAAAGTAATTGATTTTCATGTATCAATATGTGCCATTGAAGTGCCACCCAAAGTTTGTCATTCTTACCAACATACAATTGCAAAGCACCTAAATTTTGTTTCACCATCATTTGCTGCTTAATAGCACTCTCCAAAGCTATCTTAACATCAGTGTTGTGGTGCTTGGGATCTCCATAACGGTTGCAATCAGTTATATTTGCCTCAGTTGGCATAATCTATTGATTTTTTTTAATGAATTCAAGGCAAGTAAAACAACCCCTATAAGGCCTTGGACATATTTAGATGGTTTAGGACACCCTCGAGAACCCCACATATTATTACCAGGAATGTTATTAGTACCTGCTGCAGTCAACGGTGTAGGTGATGTAAATGATTTATGTATTTATATTTTAAAATGATTCAAACACTAACTTGAAGCTATTTTGATTCTCTCATTATGATGTTCACTTCCATTTAACCTCCTTAAAGTATGCAAGTATGTCAAATAAAAGACATGAAATTTGGAAAAAATCATTCATCACTCAAATTAAGTGCATATCTCCCTCACCATAAGAAGATTTTTTAAGGAATATGGGAAATGCATATGTAGGAAAGTTAGTTGATCACAACAAGAGTCCTCTTTTGTTCAATGCAGCCTACAAGTCAGTTGGGTTGAATGCAGATTATATGCACTTTTTAGAGCAGTAAAATTTATTTGAATATTGTCGTCTCATGATGAATTCAAATGGAATTTGAGCGATTTATTCTACAACTTCAAAATTAATATAATAGTTGTTTTGCCAAAGTAAAAGAATTAATAATAGTGTTAAATAAATACTTAATTATATACACAAGTGGTTTTGTAACGTGCGTAAAAACCAACGTGACCTGTGCAAATGCATAGGTATATATAAAAGAAAGTACAAAAGATATTCTAATCCATGTACACAAAATCCAAGAAAAGAAAAAAAAATAGAATGTAAAAGCATCCTAAACTCTAGCAAAGAGTGACTACTTGAAATGTACACGATGCTAGAAGTGAAACTATAAATGACAATTTGGCGCAATAATATTCTATCCATCTCATTTTACTTGTCCCATTTGAAATATTACGTTGTCTCAAATTACTTGTCTCTTTAGAAAATTAAGAAGTATTAATTACTTTTTTTTTCCAAAAGTACCCCTTGTATCTCAATCAATCTAAATTAATTAGTTTTTTTTATCAAGAAGTGTATTGATTGGTGAGTAATTGTAACTATCCAACTGTACAATTTAAATAGGGATATTTTAATCAAAATGTGTCATTTTATTATAAAAACTTGTAAACTCAATCATTTTCTTAAGAGATGTGTATAATCAAATGAGACAAGTAAAATGAAACGGAGAGAGTACAATTACCTTGGTATACCTGATATCCATAACATTAAAAACGGACATTGTTGTGTCTTTAATTCAAGTAGTTGATTGGCATAATAATGATGGTCTAGCTGAGATCCCTTCATCTATTCATCCAATGCCAATGTTGCACTCACAACTCAATATCCATCTGAATTTAAGTGATCTTTTCTAAAAAAATAAGTAAACTTGATTTGAAATCATTCTAAATTAAATGTGTTCAAGGGCGGAAAAGCGCAATTGTGGGCAGCAAACAGTCGGATTGCCGACAACACATTTATCAGGGGAGAAATGGCAGAATTAATATACTAATTTTATGGCCATTAAATCATAACTAGTAACTAGATTGAACAAACTTATATTGCTCCACCACACGCAGATGACCAAATACAAGGGTCATACATAGGAGTCAAGATGACTACTTTGGCAAGCACCACGACATGATGATTCAATTAGTGCTATTTATTTATTTATTTATTAATTAATTATTATAAAAGCTGTGTCAAGGGATTTTAAATTTGAGTTCAACAAGTCCTGGTGCAAAAGCAGCGGTGACGGAACCCTCGGCATTTGCCACCACCAAAACCTTCATTCCTGCATACCTGCCCACAGTTGCCGTTGCTAAAGCATGCACCCTTGAACCTGTGGCTCTTTGACTCGCACAGTCTCCCCTCTGCTCTCTTCACCGCCACATTATCTGCATGCTCTCATCATCATTTATGTAATTAATTAATTAAATTAATCACACCATACAATTAATAGAAATGTTCATTAATAGTTATTTTGTTCTATATATATGTTTCCAAATGATTATTATAAAAAAAAAAAAAAAGTAAGGTGAAACGTGAATGACACACGGAATCTTACCAGCAGCTAAGACAAGGAGGAGCAAGAAGAAAACCCCAAGTGATTTCCTCTCCATTTGCGCTCAAATTCAATTGTAGAAATTACCACAGTTTAGTGTGCACGTAGCTGAAAGTGAACTAAATGTGGCTCTTGGGGTCGTGTCTTATATATTGGATTGGAATGGATTATTGGAGTGGGAAGGGTGCCCCAGGCCAGCACGACGTGTCATTGAGGCAGATAAAGGGAGGGTCCTATTTGTAGGCTGTGGGGCTGAAGGCCAGGAAGGTCATATTTGTGGGGTTCCAGACCTTCAGTTGAAGTTGAGAAGACAAATATCAGTTTCACATGCAAATTACCTGCTACGTGTTCACCGCCAGTTCTTGTAAGCTGCCACGGTAAGCTTGCCAGATATGAGACATGCCACGATATGGCCACATTTCTATGTGCCACTGTAATGTATGCTTCAGCTAACTTATTTAGATTTAATTTTTAACTATGTTTCAATTTCAGACTATATATCTAGAAGTAGTCATAGTTCTTCACCCAAAAAAGTATAAATGAATAGTTGATTTAAATAGTCGAGCATTAAATTTTGTTTAGAGTTTTATTATCAATGTATCAGTTGTTTTTATCACACCATTTTTTACCCCTAAATTTTAATTACCTATCATATATTCATTATTGTTTCAAAAACAAAAATACTTTAATTAATATTATAATTAATTAAGTATAAAAAATTATAAAAAGTGTGACAAAAAATCATGATTCATTTTGAATATCATATTTAATATTTTATGTATTTATTTCTATCTCTCATTTAATTTTATTTTTTTTATATACATGTATTTTAAAAGTACTTAAAAAATAAAAATAAAAACACCCTATATGATTTCCCTACTTAATATTCAAGAAATAATTTCTAGAAAAATATATTTTGAGAGAGAGAGAGAGATGTAGAAATGGAATTCGATAATGGAGTTGAGATCATTTCTATTTTCTCTCTTCATTTTCCCTTCTCATTACTATAGTTTTAGGATATAAATATGATAATGTGATATCGGGTGAAATTCAAATATCTTCTATACATTTCAAAATTATAGTAATGGAACTCTTCATTTATCATAAGAAATGAAGAAATGAAGAGGATCTTTACCTCAAATGAAATTAATATTTTAGGGCCTGCATAAATCCATCCACTCCTAAAATGGAATGGAATCTCACGGTATAGCTAATAGCATGCGTCCAGGATAGCCCATGATCAATTGGATTTGGGCTTAACCTAAGGAGCCCATGCACGTGCTGGTGTCCCTTCAGCAAAGACTCGGAAGCTCTTGCCGAAGCCGGAGTAATTTATATGGGCCAAATTTGAGATTTCCAATGTACGTTATGCCTAGGTGCCCAACCTGTGAGACCACGTCCTTTTTTCCCTTTTGTTTTTGTGACATATCCTTCTTTTCTTTTTCAATAAAATAAAATTGTTGTTTTTGTCTTTAAAATTGCTAACCCAATTGTAAGTGAAGATGGTAATTATGTGAAAGTAAATTAATCATATACTTTTTTTTATATGAAGATTAAGTAAGTACATGCGTGATTGTCTCATATATTTTTTATCTTAAATGTTACATATAAAATAATAAATGATTAATTTGATAATATAAAAAGGATTTAATTGATATATATTGTCAATGTAAAGATCTTTTACATAAATAATTAATCAAAAATTATCACATAAGCTAAGGTGTTTGACTTTTTCCTAATTATCTTAAAAAGCACACATATCATGATTTTTGATTGGTTATCAGTATAAAAAACTTTATACTAATAGTGCATAACAATTAAACTCATATGAAAAAAAGCAATACAAAAAATATATTAAAATTAAGCTCAAATGGTTGTTAATAAGAAATACTGTAAATAAGTAATGAAAAATATATTAGACTCAATGCTCTCAGTACTCACCGGTCAGCACTGGTAAAGCCAATTAGTCAAATGTGCTTGATTAGGAAATTTCAAATGTATGTTTGTCTTAAAATATGAATGGAGTTTCTTTGAGATAAATATACATTTAAATCCAAATATACGTTTATAACGGGAAACCAAACATATAGATAAGTGGCACCTATTTATTACTCGACTAGTTGAAGTTGGGCTTTCTGACCAAACTAGCTTTGTTTATCAAACTTTTTACCAAAATAATTTTGTTTCCAAACATATTACTAAACTACTCTCATTTTGAATAAAATATTAATTTTTTCAACTAGCGTCACTTCTTTACACGTGACGCCCTCTCATTGGACGCCACTCCTTTATTTTTCCAATGAGAGGACGTCACGTGTAAAGGAGTGGCACTGGTCTAACTAACGTCATTCAAAAATTAATATTTTATTTAAAACAAGAGTAATTTAATAATATGTTTGAAAACAAAATTATTTTGATACAAAGTTTGAAAAACAAACCTAACTAATTTAGTCAAAAGCCGTCGAAGTTGCCTTGACGTTTAGGGCTTTGTTAAGGGCACCCCCAAAATTACTACGGACACCTCCATGAACAGTGAATTTATCAAAATACCGCCTTAAAATTATTATTTTTTTGTCATTTGGCTCACTCGCAAATATGTTATTTGCGAAGGGGAAAAATATTTGCACACTCGCAAATATAATATTTGAGAGACTCGCTAATATTTTACAAATATTATATTTGCGAGTGAGTTATTTTTTGAGAATTGCTCACTCGCAAATATGATATTTGCGAGTAAAGCAAGTACTCGCAAATTATACGTGACGCTCGCAAATTAGATATTCGTGAAAGAAGATAAATTTTCGCAAATTAGTTATTTGTGAGTGGTTTAAATCACTCACAAATTTTTGCACACTCACAAATATTTAATTTGCGAGTGATTTTTTTGTTTATACTCGCAAATTAGATATTTGCGAGTGTACAAATTTTTGTACTCTCGCAAATAGTTAAATTGCGAGTGATTTAAAAATTTTTAATCCCTTGCAAATTAGCTATTTGAGAGAGTACAAAAATTTGTACATTCGCAAATACCTAATTTATGAGTGAAAAACATATTTACGAAAATGCTATACTTATTTGTGAGAGAGTACTTAGTGAGGATATTTTGATAAATAAACTATTCATGAGGGATGCCTTTAATAATTTGGGGGGTGTCCATACCAAAACGGTGACGTTTATGCTTCTGAAATCTGACCCTGCATCTCTTTTTCTCCAGACCCAGTCTCCTCGTTCGTCATAACTCATAAAATCTTTGGAAGGCATGCCTTTGGCTTTAGCCCTTTGCCTTTACACTTTCCCTGATCACAGAATCAATCTTTGTCATTTCTATTAACACTAGTGAACAGCAAAAAATTAACAAGTCCTAGCGTTATAGACTGGACCAGTTGACGTATCATTTTCAACTTCAAATATTCTCATTCATAAATATTTAGATCGGAATTGGATTCCCCTCAATCCGATTATGGTTTTCTTTCTTTCTTCTTTGTTTTTAGGATCTGTTTTTCTTGGAAAATTTCTGTATTACTTGACCCAAAGATGCAAAATTTATTCTAAATAACTTTTAAGATAGTTAGGATAAAAGTCAAACATTTTATCTTATGTGACAATTTCTGATTGGTTGATAATGTAAAATTTTTTTACACTGACAGTGTATATCAATTAAATCCTTTAAAATAATGCAAGTAGGTGACAAGTTAGAGAGAAATCATTGTTGCAATAAGTCTAAAAGATTTAACTTAAGAATCCCGTGTGATATCTCATTAAAGTATATCATATATGTGTTCTAACTTTATATGTAATATATGGTGTTCCTACATGGGTCGAGTATAACCCAGCCTAGATCTAATGAGGACCATAACCCACTTGGAAACAAGTAGGATTGGCCGAGTCGTTGTCAGTGGCCCAAAAGCGGAAGGAATGTCTGAGGGAATATTCCCCCACGGCTAGACCAATCCCGGGATACTCGGGATTGGAGACACTATGACATCCTATGCGGAGCCAAAGTCATCGGGACGAGGAGACAAACACGATAGGACAAGATATCACCCATAAAGGACCTTTAATAGAGAGATTGTACGAAGGACCTATAAATAGAGGGACCTTGGGTTTTTGTATGACACATTGAGAATACAGACCAGTAACACATATCCGAGTAAGGTGTCTCACTTCTTGCTCGGAATCTAGATTGTAAGAGAACATATCATAATATTCAACTTTATTCATATAAAAGTATGATATTCCATTGGATATATTATTAACTTAAAATCAGAATAAAAAAAAAAAAGCTTAAAAGAAGTTCAATTGTCATATGAATAAGGATTTTTGAACATCTAAAACTTTACAACACATGGGGATACCGTATATGAACTTGATTTTTGAGCTTTGAAAAATATATGATGAGAAAAAAAAATAAAAATAAATATTATATTATATATTTATACGATATTGGACAACAAATCTGTGTCCAAAATATCATAACTCTTGTCATATAAACTTAAGAAGAAACTTATAAGCCGTCTCTGTTTATATTAGAAATTTAGTCTTGATTGGACAGTCTTGATCAATGATGAAAAAGTACCATAATGTTTTACGCCTTTACCTAACTAAAGAAACAAAAACATTTCCTAAACTTTGCTGCCTCGCTGGTCTAAATGATGGTCATCTCATCCTCCTAGTCCAGCACTTCATGCATTGAAAGGATCAAAAGATTGTTTGAAAATTGAAGGCAAACAGGTACATAAAAGCATATTTAAACGGATAAAAAGCTAGATAGGTTAGAGTAATCAGTGGGCTTTATGATGGAATTCGGTGCAAAAAGTTAAAGTAAGCACTGTACTGCTGGACATCGAATATATTATGGGCCCCCTGAACGTCTTCATACTTGTCAATTTACACATGAACTTGCTCTGCTATGGCAGGCATATACGATATATGGAACTCAAAGGTTCCGGGGTTATCAAAGCTGGGATTAAGGAGTACAGCTTTAATACCAAAAGATTATGATAATTAGATTACAATATGTGGTTGTCATGCTGGTGGTAAAATCGACTATAAATATAATAATTAGATTAATCACATTTATAATTAACAAACTGTATTTTTTTGTATAAAATATAGTTAATCCTTCTTAATAGTAAGAAATTTCCTTTTTGAGTCTTTTTAAGTAACATTGTTCCGCTGGGCCTCCCCTGCTAGAAGGGTATGTATAAAGTTAATTGCAGATATTTTGGCCAGTGACTTTTTGCACAACTTTAATAATAAAATACTCTGAAAGCTCTCAAAATGAATAAGAAAACGGGGATCTTCAAAATAATACTCCACTACTTTGAAGTGTTGTGGATCCGCTGCTTCAAGTCTCAAAGGATCTAGATATCACTAAGTACAAAATATGTTTAACTAATATATGAATTTTGCTATATTTTGTTTTAAAGAAAAAGTTTTTCTAACGTGAGTTAAAATGTAAAGTGAATAGAGATGCATCTACCATTGATTATCTAAAAAATGGTGGTCTATCCACTAGTAGGGATGATAAAGTAGCTTGTGATCCACGGTTCAACTTGTTCATCCCACAAAGTTTGGTGGGTTGGGTTGGGATTTTCAATCCATCAACCCGTTTTGATCCGACACGCTTAACCTATTAAGAAGACAGGTCGGACGGGTTGACCCGTCAACCCGTCTGTTTTTAAAATATATATATATTTTAAACTTTTTTAATTTTTTAATTTTATTTTGTTGCGGGGCAGAGACGGGTCAGATGGATTGACCCGCCAACCCGTCAAACCATTTCTTTTTTATGACTTTTATTTTATATTTTATAATTGTTTTCACTTTTTTTATTACTTTTTAGCGAGATAACCTGTCAACCTGTTTTCTAGTTTTTTTTTGTTTTTTGTCGGTCAACATGTCAACCCACCACTAAAAGGAATGGCTTACGAGGTTCGACCCACATTATCCAAACATGTTAACACGCACCGTCCCGTTTTTGGCGGGCTAATGACGAGGCGGGACATGTTGGCTCGTTTTGCCACCCTTATCCACGAGGCTCCCCTAGCGGCCCTGCAAGCGGAAATGTTTCTAGGATTTGAATCCATGACCTCTAGGTCATAAGGTAGCAACTTTATCCTTGATTATCTAAAGTGCATTAAAATCTTAACTCATAACTAATTAACAATAAATATTTCTTACTTGCTGTATCCTTAAACTCACTTTAAAAGAAGACTTATCTCTTTGCTTCAATTAGTAATAATCAAACTTCCTTTGCTTGTAAAATTGATGTTCGATTCGTGCTGTCATTAATTCTTTTTTAGTAGACAAGTTGTAAAAATCTCAGTCTATTCTAACCTTAAAATGTGATAGAAACAATGCAAAAGAAAGGCAGCCGGCTAAAAGGGCAAATAAATAACAAAGCTTTATTTGCTGATGGCAGAGGTAAATAATGAAGCCGATCTTCAAAAATCTAAACTACAATGTGACATATTATAGAAGTCTAGAGGCACGATAGATGATTCATATCACCTTTTTTTCCTTGGTGGGAACAAGGATCATGACAGCTCCCAAACACATTTCATGCTTTAGTACAGACAGAGCGTCAGAGATACAGATAGAGACCCCACCACCAAAATTTACATGATACTTATAACATACAAATAGAGCAATATGTCCTCCTTGATATGAATAAAAACAAATCAAAAGATACCCCCTCCAATACGAAAAATGAACCTTGATATTTATTGTCAATAATAAGAGCAACAATAAAAAAGAGCAAAAAAAAACACGGTAAGAGTATATATGATATGATCGAACACATAATAATGATTAAAATTAACAGGTTAAAAAAGAACACATGCATTTTATATTCATATGAGGAGCAGGAAAGTTCATATTTGAAGCTTTGGTATGTTGGCACTGCCCTTATCCTTCCCGCCTGCACATATATAATGATATTCTCAGTCAGAGGGGGAAGGCTTGGTCTTCAAACGGTACAAGATCTTCTTCTTCTTAGAGCTTGGATTGTCAATGGTAAGAACAACTTTCCCAGGTTCACCAATTTTGAAACTGTTGAAAAGCACTGGTTCTTCTGTTGAAGCAACCTTTCTAGTCTTCTGGATAATTACTGTATAGCTTCCTTCTGAGCTTGGCACAAATTCTGCACTATAGTTTACTCCCCACCCTAGTACTCTGACCTCCCAAGAGAGTAAGCATTTCTGCAGGTTCCCAAGAAAAGAAAAGAAAAAACTAGAAACTATTATATCGTATATCAACGCAAACGCCTAAGAAGTCTCTACTACTCACTGTAATATCAAGCTCCCGTGTAGGATTTAATTACTACACGTGATTTTCATTTGTAGAGTTATAGTGTCTGTTTGGTTTAGATTATTTTTAACACAAACGTGAAAATAATATTTCCCGAGACAATTATTTTGGAAGCTATATAAGAAAATCTTTCTCCCAACATAATTTTCAAATGTAATTTTATTTTTACAGAATCTAAAATAAACAAGTCCTAAGTCCTTTGTTCTGTAACCGGCTTCTTTAACAATTTTTTTTTTTTTAAAAAAAGTGGAGGTTAAATATGCAAACCTATTAATGTATCAACATCAACAATCAACATCATTAGGCAATTATCCAAACTGTTAAAAGAGATGATAGGCTGTTGAATTTCTACTTTTACTTGGACTTCTATTCCTACTCCTTGGACATACTGCCTCTTTCTTTTTCTCTAAGGATTTGTCATGTTTCATAAATCCTTGTTAAATATTGGATGATCCAAATTCAGCATAAATCCCGCTCATCAATCATTATGAGGTGAAATTGAAATATCAGACAAATTTTATATTCAAGGTTACTTTATTGTTTTATACAACCTAGTTAATCAAGCATCAAAGTGGTCCACACATATTTTATTGGTTAGCCAAATGGTGGAAAACTACAACTTAGCTGCTAGCACGAGAATTTTGGCTCTTAGCAAAATTAAGAATTAAATGAAATACAATTCAACCATTCTGGTTTCCTACCAACACATAGCTAAGGAAAGATGGTTACTGCTTTCTTTGTTTATTTTCTTTTTTCCCAGTTGGGCCATGATCTTTCTATGTTTATTTTATTCATTCCTAATTTACTAATTTATGGTGTGTTTGCTCCTGGATTTTCTTCTCGGGCATTTAGGCCTGCACAGTTTGTTTGTTGCATAAAAATATGAAAACTAAGAAATTAACCAAATTAGATAACGTTGATAACAGAGGAATCCTATGAAAGATTCCCCATTCCAATGCTGCATTCGTTGGATTCTAAAAAACCAATCAGTTCCGACAAAAACAAAAGAAAACCCCACCTCAGTAACAGTAAATTCCACGTTTTGTTTTGCTGCTGGCCTTACTGTGATTTCTGTGACAGCATCGGTATTTCCAAATTCCCCATCGTTGCTTAGTCCACCATACTTGACTGGAAGTTGCTCTGGAGCTATATACCTGATTGTTTGTGCATACACCAAATTAAAAATATTAAAATCCAATACAAGTTAAGCTGAAAAAACCAAGGAAAAACCAAAATTTGAATCTTTTTGTCTTCACCTCAAAAGGGTCTCTGCTGATTTGGAAGGACCTGCAAATACAAACTTGCTTTTGGTTCTCTGAGTAAGAAAAGGGCTTATCATCCTATTCACTGCCAGGTACCACCATGGTACATTGATGAACACCTAGACCAGGAAGACAAAAAAAAGTTATTTTTATGATAAATTTGAACACCCATTACACATTTTAAAATTATATGTAAACAATTTAACCAGATCGAGTACCTGCTTGGCTACAAATTCAGGATAATTGTCCTGAAGCAATTGAAGGGCCTGTTTGGTAGCTTGTCTAAGTTCCCATTTGCCAGGTCCAGGAGAATTGTCGAGATCATTGACCTGAACAATGGTGCATATGCCACCAGGGTTGAAATCAAGTTTCCTGATACTCTTCTCTAAGAACTGAACTCTCCATCTCAGGAACCTGTTCCTCTTCTCCTCATCAGAAAACATTTTCTTGTACAGCTCCTTGTTCTGGAACTCTCCATATATGTTGTAACACACAGGGTGACCTTCCTTATCGAATCCATGCATGTACACCGCCTTTTCCAATTCATCACCTAAGTTCTCTTCAACCAACTCGTCGATCCCAAACTCCTTTCTCCATCGAATTGTGTTGTTGATCATGGTGAAAGCTTCCTTAACCTTGAAATCTCTTGCCCTCAGGAACTTCAAGAGAATCACGTCGCTCCTTTCATCTGCAAGGAGTGGTACGCCCCAGATGGATACTTGTTCGGGTGGCAATGGTGGTGAAGCTTCATCCTTGTTGGTTTCAGCCTCGGAGACTTTCTCTGAAGGTGGTTGAACAGAGGAAGAAGAGACAGCAACAATGGTCTCTTCAATGGCTTCCACAGTTTTTGCTCCATCGTCATCTATGGATGAAGAAGCAGCCACAGCCACTTTGTCTTCAACCTTCTTTTCTTCTTCTTCTTCTTCTTCTTCTTTCTTTGTTGCAACTTCATCAGCTGTTTTGGTGGTTTGTGCAGGTTCCTGAAGGGGTAGTTTCCTGTCATCTTCCTTGGTGGGTGGGGCAGAGAATTGGTGGTTGTTAAGTGCTTCTTGAATGAGGTGCTTGAGCTCTTGGAGTGCCTTGTTCTCATTCTCTGGAAGATCAGAAAGTTTGGTACTTTCTTCCTTGAAGGAACCGGTTTCAGGGATATTTTCATCCTTGTTGGGTTTGGAGAGGTGAGTCCCCAGAGTGACAGTCTCCTCAACTAAAGGCTTCAAGGGCTTCTTCTCCTTCTCTGACTCATGCTCATGCTCATGCTCATGCTCATGCTGTGAATCTTTCTCATCAGCAACACTAGCTGTTTTGTCAGCAAGTGAAACATCAGTAGTTGCCACTACTTCCTCCACTTGCACCAATGCCTCTTTGGCTGTTGTTGTTGTTGTGTTTGAAGCCTCCTCAGGCATAGTTGATGATGTTGTTGTGTTTGGAACCACCTCAGCCATAGTTGATGATGTGAATGATTATGGTATGGGCAACAGTAATGATCTAATAAAATGAACAAAATTTGAGGATGGAAATAATGGTTTGAGAGGGGGAGCAGTTATAAAGAGAAGAGAAGTGGTGGGAGTGGGAGGTAATAGTGATGAGTCATGAGATTGTGTGTTGTGCCAGCTTGGAAGGTGGACCCAAAACGCAAAAGGTGGGACCTTCTTTTCTTAACAACACAAATCATCGGCGTTTTTGCCGGCTACCCAGTTATGAATGAAGAAGAATCATCCATCCAAGGAGGGATGGGCGGCACTACCTACTACCAGCTTACCACTTACTCACCTCAACTCATCACATTTCCAACCCAACTCTCTTCTTCATATTTCAAACAAAACAACACAACTTCCAACACATCATTTTATTCTAAGTCATTTTGGTCCTTAAACTTATTTTTTAGTTTCAATTTGGTCCCTTAACTTTTAAAAGTTTCAATTTAGTCCCTTAACTTGTCTCTGTTAATCCAAGTTAGTCCTCTCCGTCAATGACATAATGAAAAGTGACGAAAGTGCCATACGTGTTAACAATTTAAAGGATCAATTTGAAAATCATTTAAAATTTAAGGGACCAATTTGAAACTCATTTAAAAGTTAAGGGACCAATTTAAAACTTGTTAACAATTTAAAGGACCAATTTGAAACTCATTTGCTATGTTATTGACGAAAAGGACTAACTTGTGTTAATAGAGACAAGTTAAGGGACCAAATTGAAACGTTTAAAAGTTAAGGGACCAAATTGAAACTAAAAAATAAGTTAACAGACCAAAATGGTATTTTAGCTTTTATTTTATTTGGAAAAAAAAATGGCCCTATCATTAAAAGGATCATGCTAACGAGTGTACTAAGGACGCTCTTTAAGAAAACAAAAAAAAAAAAATTCATTTGAAAACTAAATATATCAACTCTTCAAATATTAAATACATCAATTTTCAATGAAAAATTTCTTTTCTTACTTTCTTAAAGAATGTCCTAAGGGCACTCATTAGCATTCTCCTAATTAATATTAGGGTAATCCTAAAGAGTGCCCTTTACATTGGAAAATTAAATATATTATCTCTTCAAATATTAAATACATCAATTTTCAATGAAATATTTTTTTTTTGCTTCCTTACCCAATGTCCTAAAGACATTCGTTAACATTTTCCTTAAAATTAAAGAGGAATGCTAATAACACATACTTTATTTGTAAGTGAATTTTATGTAGAATCAATTAAATCATGTGAATTTACTTTTTATTCGATGAGTCTCATACGAAATTCATCTAATAAATAAAGAATGTATTAAAAGGAATATGATAAAAAGTGTATTGTGAAGATTAGTCAACAAAACAATAAGCAAACACAAAAAGAGGGAAAAGGAAAGATAGCATTGCCTAAACATATGTTACTATTATGATTATGATTAACTATTATACGTGGGTTGCATGTTTCTGTTTTTCCATTTTCTGTCACTTGTGAGTTGTGACTATCTAGCTGTACCCTTAAAGTGCTTTGGTTAGCCCCGACGTGATGACGAGGATTTTCATTGCATTAGATATGTAGATTTTTTTTAAGCAAGATTCTATGGTTCTTTTTTATTATTATATCTTTATCAATGTGATATAATCAGATGATAAGAATTTAATTTTATATGATATTGACATGACTCAATTAATTAAGATAATATATTTTGATTGGATAGAAGATATTCAAACTTTCTACTTTTTAAGAGTATCATAATAATCTCCTATTTATGGGTAAACAATTTAAAACATTCCATTGAATCTTGAGATTCTTTTCGAGGAATCAGGATCCTTCTTAAGCTTATTCAGTGGGCTCAACAAAAAGACCACCAACGCGGCGCTCTTACATCTGGTCTAATGAGCCCCGACCCAAAACGTCATATTGGATTTATATTATTTGAGGCCCAATTTTCAGGGCATGACCGCACGAGAGATTACTTCCTGTGGACTCCTTATAACCATCAGCCCGTGACTCCCCCAAAAATACATAATCTTTAGTAATAAAAATACTATGAATCCAAAAGGCACTATGAAACCAAGATTCTATTAATCGCCAAGTAATCTTGAAAGTAATAAAGAGTGGTCTCATTATAAAGTTGATACCTATTGCATTTAGTGAAAATTAAAAGGTGATACCCGGTCAAAGAAAAATAAAAATACTATTTTTGTTTATCAATTAACTCATGTCCTTGTGTTTTTTTCAAAAAAAAAATTTCTATTGCATATCTATTATGAACCTGTTTGGATAAATGGCTTAATTAAGCGTTTATTCTATAAAGGCTTATCATATAAACTATTATGTATAAGCTATTTCTATAATCAAAGAGAAAATAAAGTTAAACTGTTTTTATATAAGTTATAAGTTGTTTTCATAAGCTATACTGGAGAGTTTATCAAAATAAGCTGAAAACAATTTATGGACATGTCATAAGCTATTTTCGTAAGTTCTCATAAGCACTTTGTCAAGCGCTTATATCAGTAGATAAGTCCAAATAAATTATTTATAAGTCCATTTAAATAGTTCGTATCTAGCCCCTTATTATTGGTCTAATCAACTGAGATACATTCGGATCTCAATAATAAAACACTATGGTCCATGCTGTCCCTGCATCGGTACAAGGATCTTCCACATGCAACCAAAGTAATAAATGCAAAATGAATACAGCTGATCCAAAGAGTAAAATAAGTTCTTAGGTTTGTAACTTTGTATTATACCTGATTAGACAGACAAGTTTTAAATGAAAAGTAAAATTTGCGGTGCATATAAAATTAGGATTTATTGACAATATACTATTAGTAAAAAAAAAATTTATGATGATGTGTGATTGATTGACAAATATAATAATGATATGATTGATTGACAATGTAAATTTTTTAGAATATAAAAAAAAAATTATACTAATAATTAATCATATATTACGATATAATTAAAGATATTTGATTTTTATAATAACTGTTTCAAAAGTCATAAATATGATAATGTGTGACTGATTAAAAATAAACTCATAAAAGTAAACTTTCATTCATTCATATTTGATTGTATAGTTTCCTTTTGGCCGTATTTGGATGAATAAGTTATGATTTTTATAAAATAATTTGGAGGTTTTAATATTATCAGTGTGCTTGGAACTAAGTGTTAATGAAGGTGGCTCAATTAGTAAAATTAATTTGCATCAACTGAAAGATCGCGTTTGATTCGGCTGAGGATGCTTTGTTAGTAGGTCATTCATAATTATCAACATATGTTATTGCTGAAATAATGGCATGCTATGATGTTAGAAAATGGTAATCTCTTCCCTCTAGTTTTTTATAATAAATTATACTTTAAAACTAAAATATTTTTTTAAAAAGATCTATCAATATATGAATATGAAGGGAATTGATTGTTAGTTCAAATATATCGTTTAGTCACCACCAACAAATGGGTGGTCCAAGTGATAACGAATTCGAATTCCTTAAGCAAATGATCAGGGGTTTGATCCCTGATTCTTACGTACGTTGAAAACCTGATTGACAGAGGCCTATCCTTAAATGTCATCTAATACCTCGAGAGATTAATCTCCGCACTTACGTACGGAGATACCCTTAAAAACAAAAAAAAAATATTTTTTTAGTCACCATATTTAGTATTTACTAATGAAAGTTGCACCGTCATAATTGTTTTCTTTTTACTTTTTAACCACTGAAGCTTTACCCGGATTAAGCCTTCATTACTTTTGGAATCATAATTTTTCGACTTGATAACAATGACCATATAGAATACGCATAGGAACATAACAGCAACATCCATATGATCCGCCCAACATCTATTAAATTCTAAAACAAATTTTATGATGAAAATTTTTTAAAAAATTAAATTATTTTATATATAATGAATAGTTGATTCTTGGACCTTGCAATTAATAATAAGCTTTTATATCAAATGAGCTAATTTATATTTATTAATATATGAAACATATCAAAAAAATAATATAAAAAATATAAAATAAGTGTTTTTTTTAAAGAAAAAATTATTCAAAAAAAAAGGCTTTAGTCGTTTTATGTTTGAGACGAGCCTGAACGTAGTGGAATATACGGTAAAGGAGGGAGGCTCGGCAATGTTAGTGTGATAGAGAATTAATATGGTCTAGTAGAACAGGATAGCAAATTAGCAATGGATAATAGTGGGAACTTGGAAGGGAAGTATAAAATTGACAAGTTAAATAGATAAGGTGCATAAGGTGAAGGCCAATGGTAGGTTGGCATCTATTTTTCAGCGAAGTGAATGCAATAAAATGCGATGATGAGAATGATTAATATAGTGTAATGTGGGGTATGTCATTTGTGTAACCGTGTTGTTCAATCTTTCTTTGTCATAGTGCGAGTTGTTCGATCTTTCTTTGTCATGGTGCGATTCAACTAATCATACATTTCTTTTCTTTTTCTCTTTGACAACGATGTAATGGTTAAGCAATGTTCCTTTTTTTTCAACTCAATAACGAAAGAATAACAATAGGACGCGAAACTTGCGCACTGCCAACATTTGTTTTTTCCCCTTTAAACTAAATATTGAAAGTTATCCCATCAAGATCGTTAATATGGTCACATCATATATTTTTTTTTGGAATTTCAAATGTTATTATTGAGGTAGAGCATAGGATCTCCACCAGAGGGAGGGGAGAAGGAAAAGAAAGATCATGTTTCATCAAGAGGATGCTGAATCTCTCACTAAAAATTTGCAAGCAAATATCCCAGGAGAGTAAACTAGACTAACCGGCACGTGATAGAAAATCTACTTCCTGCATTAATTTTACCATATATCACTACCGATTGACATTAACCTAGTGTTAGGTCAGGGAAAAATAAGAGTAGGAATTTTTATAAAATTTTCTTGTTTAGTTCAATTTTTGAAAGAAGAATGAAGGGGAGCAAAATCTTTTTTCACTCGATTTTGGCTCCCCTTCAATATTGAGGAAATTCGGATGGGAGATGAGATAATTTAAAACATTTTGAATGTATTAACAAAAATATACTTATGTATTTTGAAATAAAAAATTATAATAGTATCAAAATAAATTTAGTTTTAAAATATCTTTCCTCCTCTGCTCTAAATCAAACACAATATCTAATTGAAATTGGGTTTTTCACCAAAGTGACCTTCTTTTAGAAACTATTTACCAATATAACATAGTTTTAAAACTATTTATCAGATTAACCTTATTTTTGCAAACGTGGTTTTCTTTTTTATTACTGACATGTAAAAAGCCAGATCAGTTGGCGTTTTTAAAGAAGTCAACTGATCTAGCGTTTTCACTTTTTGGACACGTGACGAATTTCTACTCGTCACATTTTCTTTTTTAGAATTTTCGAAAAAAATACAAAATTATAAATAAAAACAAACAAAATCTGAGCCAGGACATGTGACGCAACTACAAAAAAAGAGGTTTTTAGCGACCATCAAAATCGGTAGCTAATTTAGCGACCGATTTTTCATATTTAGCAATCGAATTTGGTGGTGGCAGAATGCCTAGTCGCTAAACCGTTTGGTAGTCGCTAAATCGGTCGCTAAACCATTTGGTGGTCGCTAAATCGGTCGCTAAACCATTTCGCTACCGATCTAGCGACCAAATTTTCATATTTAGCTATCGGATTTCCATATTTAACGACCGATTAATCGGTCGCTAAAATACCTGTTTTTTTGTAGATCCTGGTGGAACGCGCCACTGCGCTTGGCACCACGTAAAGAGCCAGACGCAGTGGCGCGTTTCACCGGGACGCGCCATATGTCCTAATTGTCCCCCTCACCCCAGCAGCGACTTACCTCCCCACCTGCTCCTTTCAATGCCTTTCCCAACTGTAATATACCCGCCCTATTTCACTCTTTCTATATATAGAACTCTTTCATTTCCTTCTTTCCACAGTTACTCTTCTCTTCTTTCACCAAAAATACTTATTTCTCTCTTTTATCATTTTTTTACACTTATCTCCTATTAATATTTATTTATCTCTTCCACCAAAAATACTTAATAAACTTTATATATAACAATACCCTAAATATTAATAGGAGATAAGTGTAAAAAATGATAGACGAGAGAAATAAGTATTTTTGGTGAAAGAAGAGAAGAGTAACTATTGAAAGAGGGAAATGAAAGAGTTCTATATATAGAAAGAGTGAAATAGGGCAGGTATGTTAGTTGGGAAAGGCATTGAAAGGGGTAGGTTGGGAGGTAAGTCGCTGGGGGACAGCCAGGACACGTGACGCGTCCCATTGAAACGCGCCACTGCGTCTGGCTCTTTACGTGGCGCTAAGCGCAGTGGCACGTTCCACCAGGATACACCATGTGTCCAGGCTCAGATTTTGTTTTTTTCCCGAAAATTCTAAAAAAGAAAAAGTGACAAGTAGAAATTTGTCACGTGTCCAAATAGTGAAAACACTAGATCATTTGGTTTCTTTAAAAACGCCAAATGATCTAGCGTTTTACACGTCAACAATAAAAAAAAAAAAAAATCCATGTTGTCAAAAACAAGGTTAGTCTGATAAATAGTTTTAAAGCTAGGTTATATTGATAAATAGTTTCTAAAAGAATGTCACTTTGATGAAAATCCCATTGAAATTCATCCCTTCCCTTTGCCTCCCCTCCATTAAAATTCACCATCTCTCCTCATTTGGACCAAACATAGTCTGACGTGAGTCGGATTAGATTGATTTCTTTTACTAATGAGTTAATTTTTGGTCATATCAGCTCAGCAGACTTCAAGTTGGTGGGTTAATGACTCGCTAAAAATTAATAAAATTAAAAAATTAGAAAAAATTCATTAAACTTGAATTGTTTTAGAATATATAAAAAACAGAAAAATAAAAAATAAAAACATATGATTTTTTCAACTCACGAGCCAACTTCAAATTAAACAAGCTAGGTTGAAACTATTTTTTTTTTTAGCTGGAAAAATCACAACCCAACCAGACTCGAACATGTGATAAGTTAGATTGACTTATAAAGCCAACTTACTTTGACACCTCTATGTTTTAGAAAATTTGGTATATTATAAGTAGTGAAAAATATAAACTTTTTTTTGGTCCTTAGGAGGCATGCTTAGGCCTTATATGGGAAAGGGAGAAATTGGAGTCATTACGGGATCGAACCCGCGACTCACGGGTCACCAAATGTCCTTGCAGCCTTACCATTGAGTTGCTGAAGCGGGACTGAAAAATATAAACTTTAACACATGAATAATGGGTTGAAGTAATCTCGATTTGTTAAGACGAGACGAGGAGTTCAAATGTGAAAAAAAAAAATCTTAAGTGCAAAGAAAAATTAATCTCATAAGTGATTTCAATATGGTGCATTATCTGGTACCCCCAATAATTTCGGGATAAAAGTTATTCTGTCCAATCAGAATGCGCCAACTCAATTAAATATGTCATGTTAGTGAGTCAAGTCATATGATTCTCACTATCTGATTGAGTCATCTAGGTTTGATAAAGTTATCCTTGGGATACCGAAGAATTTACCTTTAAATATTTGTGGGAATATCTTGTGTTTCAATAGATATAGTTCTAATATTATTTGAAACTAATAAATGATCTTAGCTTGTTCTGTAGTTAGTACTTGAACTGAAACTAATATGATTCTTAATTTGATATTGGAGATGCTGGTGTTGAAAGTTCAATTCTCTACTAAATTACATGTCTCTCCTTTGTTTTTTACAGCTCCGATGAAGGAAGCCAAAATTCATCGGTTGTTATGTGAAATAGTGTTTCAACTATTGTTATATTTATTCATAAAAAAAACTATTGTTATATTTCATAAAACAATAATTTCTTATTTTTATTGAAAAAGAATTAGTACACCAAAAAAAGAATTAAGATTAAAATTATATGAGTTTAATTGATATGTACCGTCATTGTAAAGTTTTTTACACTGTCAATCAATCACAAATTATGATATGAATGAGTGTTAAGGGAATTAAGATAAGAGTCAAATATTTTTACTAATGTGACAATTTATAATTGATTGACAGTATAATTTTTTTGACACTAACAATATATACTAATTAAATTTAAATTATATTTAAAATATTAATTATGTGTAGATAGAAATCAATGGGAGAAGGTGGTATTGACAAATTCGAGTAACTATGAAAAATTTATTTTATTCTGATATTGGTCGTAATGCAGTTACTTTCTTTCGATGTACCTAAAGGACAGAAACTTATTTCAAAAAAAAAAAGGGACAGAAACTAGACGGTATTTGATTTGCTATGGTACTTGATATCAGAGTTTAACACTTTGTTTGGATAAGAAAGGAAGTAGAGAAGAAAGAAGTAGGGAAGAAAGAAGTAGGAGAGAAGAGAGAATGAGTAGAAAATAAATAGAATTTTAAGTTGTTTGGATTGAAAGAAGTAGGAGAGAAGTAAAAGAGAAAGAAATATGAAATTTTTTTGTAAAGACATATTTAACTCCAATAAAATATTTGTACAGTGTAAAAAGACAAGGTTAAAAATGTCACTTTAATTCTTTTCTCTCTTTCTCTTCATTCTCTCGCCAACTTAGAGGAGAAAACTTTTTGGTTAGTTTTCTCTCTCCCCTCTTTTCTTTTCATACCAAACGATGAAAGTTGTGCTTCTCTTTCTTACTTCTCTCTTCACCACTTCCCTCCTCCCAAAATCATGCTAAGCAAACAATGGGTAAATGCTTTTACATGTTTTTATTGTATACTATTACAATTTTATGTTTCATCATTTTGGAAATATTTAGATGAATCCTACAAACTTAGATTATGTTAAGTTTAAACGAGAGGAGATGAGAGTAAAGATTTAGAACTATTGGAAAATCGATGAGCTTCTTTTGTATCCTTTCCTCCAACTGATTGGAAATATTTAGAGCTATTTGTTAAGATGTATGTAGCTGCTACCGTTAATTTAAATTGTGAATAGTATAAGTATATGTTTGTTTCTACGTCATAAAACCATGTTTAGGCAAAATCATGATATTAATGACATTTTTGTAAAAATTTGCAATCAAAACGTGAAAGTTTGAAATATCTGCTTCCACGTTCGACAAATTTGGACATGATTTTTATTAAGTTACTGCTATTTCAAACATATCATAAATTTTGAATAGCCAAGTATTCGTGGTAACTTTAACCCTCTATGAAATAAGATGAGTATAGAGATTACATCCATTACAATAGGTGCATTTTAATAATGATGATGTCATTGGTTATTCTGTAAATTAATAATTTATTGGTGAATTTGTCAAAAAATAATTTATTGGTGAAATGATATTATTTCTGTAACATTTATCATCAAAACTAATTATTATTGCCCCATGTATACTAGTTTCCCTGTAGAAGTAAAACAAGTAATTATTCATTAATTAAAATTATTATTATTTTTTAAAAAAAAAACGATAGCTTAAGAAAAGGGAAATGGAATAGAGGAATGAAGAGAAAGGTATTCTTGCCTGGAGCAACGGCGTTGTTAGAGATCGAATAGTATGCCGATGGCAAAGGCAAAGCAATTCCAATTCTGAGTATACAGAGCTCAAAAAAGCTGATGCAAAAAAACAAAAACAATTAAATAACAACAAACAAGAGGGGAACAACGAAGAAGAAATTAAGGTAACCGATGTGAGGGGCTAACTGGATTCAATACCGATACCAATCCATATTTTTCTAATGCTTTCTCTCTCACAGTTCCACGTGCTTCCTCACTCACTCACTCACCCCCACTCTCAAATCCAATGAATCTTCCTTCAATCACCTTCTCTCTCTCTCTCTCTATTATTGTATTATAATATAATAATAATAATAATAATAATAATAATAATTTGTATGTAAAGAAAGAACCAATATTTCAGTGAAAGCGACCTCCTTTACATTACCCTTTTGATCAGAGTGCAAAATGATGCTGTGACTTTGCATTGCATGCCCATTTGAGTTTCAAGTTTGAATCCATCCATCCATACATAAAACCATAACTGGTATCGTTGTTCAAGTTGAAGATTTGATTATGGAAAAGTACGAGGCCGTCAAAGATTTGGGAGCTGGGAATTTTGGGGTGGCTAGGCTCATGAGGAACAAGGACACCAAGGAGCTCGTCGCCATGAAATACATCGAGCGTGGCCACAAGGTTTCTTTTATTTTATTAAATTTGTTGTTTGTTCCTTCCTTCAATCTTCAGATTTATCACAATCACGTTTTCCATTTGGGATAATGATCAATGAATGAAGGACTTGTCATCATGTAATTGACGATGAGCTCAGGATCCAGTGAGCTTCTGATTTGTGAAAAGTGAAAACACCCAGGAAAGGTGTTACATATTTATTTCACACAATTTCGTTGCATGTCATTTAATTGTAGGAAGGAATAGAAAATTCAATTGTAGACTCTCTAGCTTTTAGTTATGAAGCAGCTTATCACTTAATCTTTGAGTTAGCAAATCCAACAATATCCTCCTATTTTCTGGAAAGCCAAGCAGGCTAGAAGAAAAGGCTCCTTTTCCTATCCTCCTATTTTTATTCCCCTGTTGTTTCTTGTTTCTATTTTTGATAAATAAAAAAGCTATTATTTTGACATCTGTGATTCTATGTTCTTTTTTGTTTCCTTCTCAATTCTAGATTGATGAGAATGTCGCGAGAGAGATTATCAACCACAGGTCCCTTCGGCACCCCAATATAATTCGCTTCAAGGAGGCAAGGACTTTGTTTGCTTACCTGTTGGATCACTTTGTATTGTGAACTCTATTTAAATTTAATATTAATTATGTGCTCTTACTTTAATGGGATTTGATTTTTCAGGTGGGTTTGACCCCCACTCATTTAGCAATAGTAATGGAGTATGCAGCTGGAGGAGAACTCTTTGAGAGGATTTGCAGTGCTGGCAGGTTCAGTGAAGATGAGGTTAATAACTTAACATACTCTCATAGGATTTTCTGCATATTTCACACTTACGCTGTCACTGCCGTTACTGTAGCCCATATCTCATTCTCCCCCCTTTGATTGTTCAGGCTAGATATTTCTTTCAGCAGCTGATATCTGGGGTCCATTACTGTCATGCCATGGTATAATCATGCTCAAGTTCTTGAAAAATTATAGGGCTTCATGTATTCAGAAATACACAAACTGATATGCTTTTACTCTTCTTTCGCAGCAAATATGCCACAGAGATTTGAAGCTAGAAAATACTCTTTTAGATGGAAGCCCTGCACCTCGCCTGAAAATATGTGACTTCGGTTATTCCAAAGTACGGTGATTAAGACCATTGGGCTTAATGGTTGTAATACTATTTAGTTTAGTGTTATAGATCTGAGTGTTTCATATTTGTGGTGTAGTCATCTTTGCTTCATTCACGACCCAAATCAACTGTTGGAACCCCTGCTTACATAGCACCAGAGGTTCTTTCTAGGAGGGAGTATGATGGCAAGGTAATATATGTGCTCTACATTTTGCATAATTCATTTCTGTATTGGATCTTTATCATCACGCATCGCACAGACACACGCATGTATGTTCCAGTATATGAATGGTTCTATACTTATATTAATGTTTTTCTCTTCTAAAAATTGTTTTAGTTGGCTGATGTTTGGTCATGTGGAGTGACTCTTTATGTGATGCTGGTTGGAGGATATCCCTTTGAGGATCATGATGACCCTAGGAATTTTAGGAAAACAATTCAGGTATGTTATCCTCCCTTTTGATACTAACTTTCATGTTGTTTCTTATGTTTTTATCTCATCAGTCTCATCCCCATTTCTGCAGCGTATAATGGCTGTTCAATACAAAATCCCTGATTATGTTCACGTATCTCAAGATTGCAGACACCTCCTTTCTCGTATATTTGTTGCAAATCCGTTGAGGGTATGCTATGATGTTTAAGTATCTAATTTTTTTAGCTATTATTGCAATTTGGATAGATTGTCATGTCATTTTAGATCATGTATGGCTTATCTCTATTATGTTATACATTTGTTTTTGTGTTTACTTGTCAATACCCTTGTAGACCGATATGTCAATGGATAGGAAATAATCAAGATATATTTTGCTGGTAAAATAAGCCTCGTTGTTGACTAAAACCTAAACCTAGGAGAAATTCTCACTCAACCCTTATTATATCTTCGCCCTTCAATACCCTTCTGTTTAATTGACAGGTAAGACGTAACTGTTTCCATTTCTCCTCTTTCATTTTATTTAAGCCAGAACATGAATATGGTCTTCTTTTTCTCTTCCTTGCACTGCTATCCGTCTTGTACCTCGCTTATGGTTTATGTCGGGGTGTCAGGACATTATGAATTTGAGGCATATACAATTTGAATAGAAGTCTTATCATATTTTAAGTCTTAGGTGCCACATACAGACTATGAAGAATAACTTCGGTGGCCACTGGTTGTATATTTTAATTAAAAAATTGACAGAATCTTTAGGTACTTATATTCAATTCAGTCATTATTAATCAAATTACTTGTATGTAAAATATATGGCTCCCCTATTCGGATGCAGCTGATACCGTGTCTTCAGTTCATTCATCTGTTTCTTTGATGCATACACAAAGCAAAAGACAATATTTTAACAATTGTGTTACTTGAACATCAAAATATGGACACCGTATATGACATCGTGTGTTTTTAACTCTATCTCTCACTTACTTTTTATCTTCTTAGGTATACACACATCTCAAAAAATACATCCAAAAACAAAAGGGACACCATATGATGTTCAAAAAACTTTACTCATATTTTAAATGTGGTTTATGTCAAAAAAAGATGCTTTTGAGAATACCTTAACTGCATTTTTCGTTTCAGTTCATTCATCTTTATTGTTTACAGAGAATTACTCTTAAGGAAATTAAGAACCACCCATGGTTTTTAAAGAATCTTCCAAGGGAGCTTACTGAATCAGCTCAAGCTATCTATTACCAGAGAGGCAACCCAAGCTTTTCTGTTCAAAGTGTGGAGGAGATAATGAAAATTGTGGGGGAAGCAAGAGAACCTCCTCCAGTATCTAGGCCTGTCAAAGGTTTTGGCTGGGAAGGTGAAGAAGATGAAGGAGAAGATGTGGATGCAGAGGTGGAGGAAGAGGAGGATGAAGATGAGTATGACAAGAGGGTAAAAGAGGTTCAAGCAAGTGGAGAATTTCAAATCAGTTAAGCAGTCTAATTCTTGTGTACTCGTTAAACTACTATTGTTTTATGCTAGAAGTCACCTATTAATGTGTACTACAATTTATAGCAACTACTATAAACCTTTGAGGCAGTCTAACTTATGGAACTATTCATGTAATGTGCAACGCATATCACCATGGACATCATGTATGAGAAGTTGAGAACAGTAGCTGTCTGATGACATTCTAAATTACTCATCCCCGCTATCACCAGTATAGTTTAGCTCAAAATGCTTTTAATTTGGAGCAGATGGTTACTAAGAGATGAAGCAATGGTCTCGGCCATGTATTGTGCCTAAGGTTCTCCTTCTTAGCTAGATGGCTTACTTTGTGAATGATATCTGTATACGGTGGCATGGCGACGCTTGAATTTAGAATTAGAATCATAATGAGAAAAGGTATTTAACCATCTCTTCCTAAGACACATTGCATCCTCACATATCACATACAATGATATATAACGTGTTGGTGAGGCTCTTGTTTCAGAACAAGCAATGAATCACATTGATAATGAATCTGTTATAAATATAACAGAAACAATTTCTAGATGCTGTCAATGCTTGATATTATTATTGATATTGAATTTGGATATTCAGCCTTCTGAGTAATGTCATGTGGAACACCGAACACATCAAATATTTGGAGGGTCATTCCTTGGGAGCAAAATATTTTGGCTCCTGTTTTACTCTCCCCTGCATTATCAAGTACTGCCTATGTCCTATACCTCTACTTGAATTGAAATGATTTGCAATTCATGTAATAGCTATCAGTTATCAGCATCACATTCTGTAAATATCACTTCCACTGGGCATACTATGGCACATGCAAACTTCGCTGCCCCTCGAGTGTTGTGTAATAAGAAACTCACTGAGGAAATTCATCATTGTCTTAGACCTGCACTTAGATTTTTATGTTTTTTTTTCTCATTGCTCTACAAGTAGGTATCTTAGATGGGGATACCCTCCTACTAGCCCTGTGATTTCACCTATCTGAAGATTAATTTCAGGGAATGAATAAAGGCTCGTCCTATAGAGGGTTGAGTCCTTCGTATATGGATTTGCCTAGCGCAGAACCTTACATAATTGTAAGACAAAGGATAAGATCCTCTATAGTTGAATGTCAGGTGCTGAGAGAGATAAATAAAGAGAAAAATATGAGGATTCCATAATTTCAAAAATAAAATTCATTAAAATAAAAATTGTTTAAAATTATAAAAGCAAATATGCATGATTAGTTTAAAAGAGAACTTTAATTTAAAATTTAAAAGATGAGAAGCTAAGAAAGACATCTGTGATTCTACAAGAGATAATACAGTAAGTGATTAAATTATTCTCAAGATAATTTATTAATATATAGAGATAAATAAATGGAGATGGTGCTGGTAAAAAGATAAAAAAACAAATAATTGCAAGAGGATAATGATGTGATTGAAGAAGATCCAAATCCGTTCAAAAAGGCAAGTGATCCAAATCAATGATTTTTTTCCACCCTCATTTTTACCTCATACTAATCTAAACTGACCCTACCTTTTTTTATTGATCATCCTTTAATAAAATTTATGAACTCTGATTCTAAAATAATGGAATTAACATGTGGTTGGTTCGAGTGGTAATGATTTTGGGTCTTTTAAGCAAGTGGTTAGGAGTTCGATTCTTGGTTCTTGTGTATAAAGAAAACCTGATTGGGAGGAGGCAATCCTTAAATATCATCTAGGTTCTCCGACGGAGATTAATCATCATTTACGAAGGTGGATACTTCGTAACCAATAACATGATAATCCAAAAAAATTAAACCAATTCCATTTTAGCAAAAAAAAAAAAAAAAAAACTAAATCAATTCCAGGTGGGAGATGCAGCAATATCATAACAGAAGGCCTGGGACAGTCTTCAAAGCGTGGTTTCTTTTTTACTTGTGTATTCATTCCAATATGGGATCAAAATGTGGCCGAAGGCCGTTATGGGTGAGAGCCAAAAAAATGGAATTCAGATAGTGCTGTCATCTTTCTTGCCCTTCAAGTTATAGTGTACCTGGATGTTTATAAAAAACAATAAATACACATGGGCCCAATAGGATTTGTGCCTCATGTGGTACCCAAATGGGTCTTCCTTGTATAGCATGCGATAATTTCCATGTAGAATTTCTTGCTCATCTCTCTTATTCCAGATATCTATTGCAGAGACAATATAACAAAAAAAGTAATAATTAGTAAACTATATTTTTGCAAAATAAATATATCAGCGGAAGAAAAAAAAACCACATGCACAATAAATTATAGTTTTAACTCAAAAAATTTATTTTTTTATGCTTCATAATTGTATGCCCATTATTCTCTTTTTTAAATGAGATTGTCTCTAAATTATTGACATTGCCACTGTTCCGTTCTTGATTATTTTACATTAAAAAAAGATTTTAAGTCACAAATATTTTCCCCAATGTTTTACTTATAAAATTTTAAAAAATAAACTAATTTAAGTGCACATTTTGTTCTTGTTACATAATTTAACACATTCCATGATACATCTCACAATCCAGGACATGGTAAGGCCTGCACCGCAAAGAGTGCTAAGTACTGAACTGCAACTATCCCGGGATCATCTATGATTGATTTGAAAATAAATTTATTAAAAATAAAAACATATATGCCATATAAAGTTTTCATTGATAATTTAATTTAACCAATTTCTTGGTTTATATCCATGAATTCTCTCGTACTGTCTCCGTTTCTATCTCTCTTTTCAAATTATATTGTCATGTAAAAGTTTAATATGAGGGAACATATTTCAATGAGTCTACTTCTAAATAGATTATTCAAAAATTTCCCTAAAACAATTTCATTAATAATTTTTTTATCAGTTCATTTGTATTTTTTCAAAACAAATAAGGCAAATGTTATTAGGAAATTTTTATTGAAAAATGATATTTTAATTTTTTTTTATGAGTGATATTTTAAAATCTCTATTATATTTTATTTTTGATACCCATGTGATAGGTGCGAAATATCCACTGTCGTTAACAGTCTCCGTCGGGAAACCTGAAGGCACACAAGGTGGGCAGTCTCCTCCCAACCAGATTTTTTCCATTCGTAAGAGTCATGATTTGAACCGTTGATCACTTATTGAAGGGAAATCTCTATTATATTAAATACAACAATTTTTTATAATAAAAAAATTATCTTCAATTTCTTATATATGACTAATGAGTGTGCATGAATCTACTTTTAAGTGGATTATTAAAAAATTTCCCTATTACAGTTTCATAATTGGTGTGCTGTAAAGTTTTTACATTGTTAACCAATTACCTTTATGATATGAGTGACTTTTAGGATAGTTAGAATAAAAGTCAAATATTTTTACTAATATGATAATTTATTATTGGATGACTATTTAAAAATACTTTATATTATCAAAGTATTACAATTAAACTCTATTTTTTTCATCCGATTATTTATAACATTTTTTAAAACAAAAATGGCAAATGCTGTTAAAAAGGTTTTATTGAAAAGTGCTATTTGTGAAATTGTGATATATTAAAAATTAAAATGTTAGTAACACACTCTCTAACATTCTCTTTTTAATATATATTTTTTTATTTGTTGAAATTAGTGTAGGTCCCATTAATTCATGTGGGTCCCATTTGAATTTTATAGAGTCTACATAAATTTCAATCAATAAAAAAAAATATTAAAAAAATATATATATTGCTATCATTTCTCTATTAAAAATATCATTTCTTAATATATTTTTTTTTTTTTTATCTTTCAGATATCGGTTGATGATACTTGTTAACATAACAGTACCCAACAAATGAAGTCAAGAAAGGCATAGCCATCAAGGGAGAGCATTTAATGTCTTTGAAGGTACTTCCCCACATATTGATAACGGGAGAAAGATAATAATGGAAAATGGTTGGCAGTAAAAATTGTTGCAGATGAGATGATATGATAAACAAAAAAGGAAGAAGAGGTGGTCTGAATTTTTTCCAATCTCACTAGTCACTCTCAACCTCAAGGGTCCCTCTCTCTGCATTCATATTTCAGATGCAAAGGGAAACTCTCTTAATAACATTTCTAACACCAAAGCCAGTCTCATAGAAAAAACTAAAAAAGAATAATTTACGTGGTCTTCATTCACAGTTCAGCTTCTGCTTAGTGCTACTATCTCCTCTTCCAAAATTGTGGGAATTTGGTAAAGTTTGTTCCTTTTCTGTAAATTGATTTCTGGGTTTTGTTTTTTGAGCTTTCAGTTTTGTTGCTTAGGTCTGAAACATACATTTATGCAGTAACCGAAGAATTGCGAAAGTGTTGATTTTTTGATGATGAAGTCTCCAATTCATGCCCCTGCACCTCCTTCCTCTTCTTCTTGCTCCTATATTCGTCCTCCTCCATGCCTCACCTATGCTTCTCGTAATTTCAAGTTTCCTCTGTAAGTGTTCCTTTTACCCTGATTATTCTGTTTTTTAATTTCCTAGTTTTTTTTCCCCGGAATTCAATAGTACTTTTCTTAGTTTTTGTTTTTAGTTTAGTTGCTAGAACTTGAAAATGGAGTCATTTAACTAGAAACACCATGTTCTTAAATCTGAACCAGTGACCCTGGCTAGTGGCTATTATGAGATGGCTTTTCAGGTGTTAATCATTAAAGTAAATGTTCCTTCACTATATAATGGGATTAATGGGGGTTGAAAGTTGCATTCCATTCCATGGTCTGATATGCAGTTCTATAAGGTTATGTTGCATGATTATTGGACTATTGGTAATGTTTATCACCAAACTTATAATTTTAGGCAATGTTTGGTAATACTTTAAAAGTTAAAGGAGGAAAAATAAAAGGAGAAATTTTTAAGGGTGCAAACTTTTAGAGGATAAAAATTGTTTTTCATCTTGTTTTGTTGTCATTGTTCAGAGGTCTGGAAATTTTATCTGAGACTGTTTTGTTCAACAAAATTCTTCAAGCTGTTTACATGATTCATGAAAGCTCCAGTCAGTGCACTGCACTCTGGCTTGAAGCCAATTCGGGCAGTCACAACCAAACTGAAATGTATGCAAGGTATTTGAAGAAATGTCAAACTGGAATTGCACACGCCATTGCCATCTCTCTACCTCCTGCGATCACCATCTCCAGCACCTGTGACACCCGCCTCTGCTTCACGCAGTGGTGGATTCTGCTCTCTCTGGCACCACGATCGGAACCCTCACTGTCGTGCACGGTTTCATCGATGAGTCCACCTGGTTCCTCTAGCTTACGGCGGTGAGGGTGGCACCATAGCCTCGCAGCTCACTTCCCCAACATCAAGCCCTGTCTTCGACCATGGCAGAACTGAACCGGCAAAGACCCTTGAGAGAGAGAGAGAGAGAAGTTGGATGAAGGAGTAAAGTTTACGCTAGTTAAGAGTAGGGTAACACTTACCCTCAAAATGGGAGAAAATTTTGCCCCTGTAAAATTTGTCAATTGCTTTACCTATAAGTCAAACACAATTCCTTTTCTAAAAACTTACTCACCTAAAGTTTATCCCCTAATTAACCCTATACCAAATGCAACCTTAGAATGAAATATTTAAGCAGTTTTGGATTCTTGGCATTGTAAGATGGATATTTCAAAGTAACTATTCCATTGGCATTACTTAAAAACATGTAAGGGTTTTGTTGAATCCAATTCCAACATATTTTAATAAATAAGTTTGATAATATTTCAAGTACTCTTTGTTCCCTCTCTAGTTTACCTAAATTGTCCATGACCATAAATTTTGCCCTTTAAGTGGTCTACTGGTCATGATTTAAACTTGTGTTCCACTATTGTTCCTTGTCTTCTTTGAAGCTGTGAAGTGCTACTGTTTCATCCTAATGCCTTGATGTTTAATTCTTTACCATTTCTTTCCCGTTGTGCATCCAAGCCCAACTTGTCTTGACTTTCTAAATTTGCATGTGTCATGTGCTAAGATATGACTCTTTCGTTTGCTTGTTAAAAGTATTTGATAATTACAGTTTAATCTTAATGCCATAATACACTTTAACTTTCCTCAAATAAAATTGTGTTTTTTTGTATGTCAATTATTTCATTACTAAATGTTAAGATTAGTAGAATTTTCCAAAGCTTTTAATATTCTTTACTTTCATAGGTTGTTGCCACAGGCAATCTGTAGCTCTCAAAAGATGTATCGCTGCTCTGGTGGCCAGATGGAGGCTTCTACTAACACTAATCCTTTGAAAACCTACATAGTGGGTAGATGTTCTCCAGGATGGTTTGAAGCACAACCCTTGGTTTCCAAGCAATCACTCAACAGGCACTTTTTGCCGGTGGAAGCTTTAGTAACCCCAACAGCTCAAGATGTTTCTGATACACCTCTTATTGGTGATGACAAGATTGGAGTGTTATTGTTAAACCTTGGAGGTCCTGAGACTCTAGAAGATGTGCAGCCTTTTTTGTTTAACCTTTTTGCTGACCCAGTAATACTCTAGCTTTAACACACTATTCTTCTAAGTCGATTGTTTTAACACTACTCCTTTAGGTTGAGATAACCTAAAATTTTCAATTTCTTATTTTTGATGGTGAATATTTTATGTTCAATTACGCAGGATACTGTAAGAAAAACTTCAAGTTTCTTATTCTTTTATGGTTAGTTATATTTCCTGTACAATTTTGTAGGATATTATACGATTGCCAAGGTTATTTAGTTTTCTTCAAAAGCCATTGGCCCAATTTGTATCTGTTTTAAGAGCACCGAAGAGCAAAGAAGGCTATGCTTCGATTGGTGGTGGATCTCCTCTTAGACGAATGACTGATGCACAGGCATGACACTTGCTGATAAACTTTTTTCCTTTACATTATTATTACATATATATCAGTCTCAACTTGTTAGATGGTGCGGTGGAGACTTGAAATTTCAATTTATCAGATATTGAACTAATTACGTTGGAGTGAGTGGTTCTGAGCTCTGTATATGTATGGGTGTACCTAATGTATGTAATTGCTCTCTAGTGACAATTTTTAAGTTTTAGAATGTGAAAGAAAAGCACAATGGTTGATGGTGAAAAAAAGTATGGATCTCTTTCAAGAAGTCATTATTGTTTGTATTACATTTCTTCTGAATGTTAAAACTGTTTTAAGTGGGCAGAAATTTTGTTTCCATGGGGAACTTAAAATAGAAGTTTTCACTAGTCCATTGGGATTTTACAATTGATTTATGAAGATTTTAAAATGCTTTCTAATGCTATGGGTGTGTATCCACTCCATTAAAATACTTTTTTTAAACTCTAATTGTTGTAGCTCTTTTTAATGATTCCCTACATAGGCTGAAGAGTTGAAGAAATCTCTCTGGTCAAAGAATGTCCCAGTCAAAGTGTATGTTGGTATGCGTTACTGGCATCCATTCACCGAAGAAGCTATTGAACAGGTATTTGATCATCTTGTTCGTAGATTACAATGTGAAATTTAATAGCATTAGATTAACGCTGGTAATGACTTATTTTTCTAAGTTTCAACAAGATGTTGTCTGATTAGTTGTTTATATATGAAAATATGCATTTCTCACTGTTTTGAAAACATATAATCTGCATTAATGGGTAGCTTGCATGCAGCCACTGATTTTATTCTTATGAAGATACCTTATATCTGAGTTCTGAATTTAAATTTTGATCAGACTGATTCTAGTTAGTTTGAAATAATTTGGTCTCTTCGTACTGTACTCTAAGCGAGCACACCCTAACATGTTATCATGGGAAAAATACTAAAAAAACTCACGTAAATATATACAGAAAGTGGGATGGTGGATAGGGTAAAATGAGAAATAGTGGGGAGTTTAGAAAAATGAGGAAGTTGCTGAATGGGAGGATATAATTGGCCAAAGAAGTCAATTTATTTACTTGTTTTTAATTTTTAATATATTTATCTAAACAACATTCAAATGAAATATCGACTTTTGTTCTGAAAGCACTTTTGGTTATCATTATTAATACTAGTGTTTAAAACTCTTATTGTTAGAAATTATTGCCATTCATAATGTATAGATTTTGTATTCTTTGGGACAATCGAAGGTTGCTATGTTATATAATCAAAGATATGAAGTGTAACAGGTTATCCTCTTGCATGAGCTTTTACTAACTGATACATACCTAAATCCACTATATATATATATATATATATATATATCTAAGTCATTTGAGAGACAATATCCTATTTGACTTAAAGTAGTAATGCAAACATGAAAATAAGGCATGTTAATTGTAATTTCTTTAAAAAACTTTCTTGAGAAGAGAAGAAATTTTGTTAGAAGAGATATCAGGAATACCCCCTAAAAGAAATTTCATAGTAAAAGTAGCTGAAAACTTGATTTACTCATATTGAGGAGGATAAAGGGAAGAAAATGGAGGAAACTTGAGATGAGGCACAGGTGAACTAATGTTTGTCAAAGTAATTGATATTATATGACTTTATTTGTCATTTATCTGTTTGTGATTAGCTCTCAATCTGTTTATAATTAATTTTTTCTTTGAAATATATCATGTAGATTAAAAGGGATGGAATTACAAAGCTTGTCGTGCTTCCACTTTATCCACAATTTTCAATATCGACCAGTGGCTCAAGTCTGCGTCTCTTGGAGAGTATATTCCGGTGATTACTATTAAAATTTACTGTTGTCACATCATGATACTCCAATATATTATCTAACATTCTGTTATGCTATGAATCATTTACTGGTTCTTCAGAGAGGATGAGTATCTAGTCAACATGCAGCACACAGTAATACCTTCGTGGTACCAACGTGAAGGATACATAAAAGCCATGGCAAAGTTAATTGAAAATGAGCTAAAAGGTTTTGAGACCCCTGAGGAGGTACTGCATCATTGTATGTTTTAATGACTTACAAAAGAAAAAAGTGCCGTTCGTAAACATTTTAATCTTCGCATTGTCATTCTTCTATTTCAACTTTTGACATCATAATTTATGTAGTCAACATATCAGTTATTTCTGGTTAGGATAACAGAACGATGACAGTAAGAGTAACTTACCCTAATTAATTTTTATTAAACTTGAAGGTATATGGTATATTATGAAATGGCATTATGCTTCTTTCTTTCTTTTATCATGATTTTTCTGTTCAGCACCTCGTTATTCTTTTTATTCTTTTAGCATTGCTAAAGAAGCTTTTTTGAACTTGAGTTCCCCTTAAGGTTGAGCTTGGGAATCACTTCATTGTATATATATGTTGTTATCCCGAGTAACTGATGCACATTGCAGGTCATGATATTCTTTAGTGCACATGGGGTGCCTCTTGCTTATGTGGAAGAGGCTGGTGATCCATACAAAGCAGAGATGGAGGAATGTGTTGATTTGATCATGGAAGAACTTGAGAAAAGAAAGATAACTAATGCATTCACCCTTGCTTATCAGGTAACTACATGTTTTCTTTTTTCATTCATCATCCTAGTTTTTGATTTCTAAGTATTAATACATGATATTAATTTATATTTTCTTTCCAAAAGTGAACATTCTTATCAAGGATGGGAATTTTCCAGCAGAAGAAAGAAAGTCAAATGTTTAGAATCTAGAGCGAGATTTCTTTTTAGATTATGTATAAAGTATATAAACGCTTCCAGTATAATCCTCACCAAAGTCATAATTGGAATTTCTCTTTAAAAAATGATCAACTAGGCGGTAACATTCTGAACAGTTCATGTGATGATGCACCTGTCATTATATAAAGAAAGCTCTTTGCAAAAACATATACCTCTTCGATAAAATCTTAGGGAACCATGCAAAGACTACTCAACAGCGTTCTTGCTCAAGACTATATATAACTCATCTAAGTCTGCAGGCGATGCAGATAACTGATCTCTCCACAATTAGTCTGTCAGTCTTTAGACCCACCAATATCTTCCTACATCCTTTTCCGAATTTCTAACAATTAACTTTAAATTCTTTTCACAGAGTAGAGTTGGGCCAGTGGAATGGTTAAAACCCTATACAGATGACACAATAGTTGAACTTGGGAAAAAGGGAGTAAAAAGTTTGCTGGCTGTTCCAATTAGGTAACATCAGCCTTCCTTGTTTATGTGATTTTTCATTTATCTGTATAGTTGCTGCCTTCTTTCTTTATCTCCTCCTCCATCTTTCTCAGACCTCCTCCATCTTTATCTGTATAGTTGCTGCCATCTTTCATTTATATGCTAGTATTTTGTTCAACTTCTGCTTGATTCACAGCTTTGTCAGTGAGCATATTGAAACTCTAGAAGAAATTGACGTTGAGTACAAAGAATTGGCTCTAAAATCTGGTATAGAAAAATGGGGTCGTGTTCCGGCTCTAGGATGTGAACCGACCTTCATTTCAGATTTGGCAGATGCTGTAATTGAGAGTCTCCCTTATGTTGGTGCCATGGCAGTTTCAAACCTTGAAGCTCGACAGGTACTCTATCGAGAAATATTTTGAGTTTTCATAGAAATGTGAACATTTTCCTTTTCAGCAAACTGTTGATATAAGTTTAGTTGTAGATTTATGTGATAGTCTATTTTGTAGCTGCATGCCTGCATCATGTGATTTAATAAAGTTTTGGCTCTTGGGCAGTCTTTGGTTCCCCTCGGCAGTGTAGAGGAGTTATTGGCAGCATATGACTCACAACGTAGGGAGTTGCCACCACCAGTACTGCTGTGGGAATGGGGATGGACAAAAAGTGCTGAAACTTGGAATGGAAGGGCAGCTATGCTGGCAGTGCTCCTTCTGTTGTTTTTAGAAGTCACTACTGGCGAGGGATTTCTGCACCAGTGGGGAATATTGCCATTGTTTAGGTGAATGAATCTCCCCGTGCTCTCAGTGGCAATAGAATCTAGTTTTGCTTGTATATGCATACCATTAGCACCACATATGCTACTTGAAATCCAAGGCATGCACTCGAGAGTTATCAAATCTAGTTTAGGCACAGCATTTGTGGATGGAAAGGAGAGAAAGAATATGTATAGTGATTTGGTTTGTATACTTAGCGGAATGCCTATTGTAATAACGTACGTAAAACATTTTTACTTTGGTTTCTTGACTCGGGAAACCTACTCGGCTGTTGTTTGCTGAAAAGCAGTTATTGACAAACTTATAAGAGACTTTGTCAATTGTACCATTTTGTTGACAAAAGAAGAAGGGCGATTTTGAGAAGGGTGCAGAAATTCTTGTTCATATTGCCTGCATCCCGGGTTGTCAATCATAAAAGTATGGGTTTGGACGTGTTATGTGACTGATTTTAATTGTCTTTCAGTTACAGAATATTCCTATTTCTAACGGCTAACATTGCACGATTGTCTTAGGTATATGCACCTTTGAAAAATAAAAAATAAAAAGAATAAAGTAAAAACATTAAGTAGGACCAAGACTAATGGCATTCGGAGGCATGCATGTAAGCAATTGCTGTGGTTTGTGGAAGCAAGCAACTGTGGCTAGTTCTGGAAGAAGCCTTGATTCGTAAACACAATGTCCTTGGTTTTTTAGCATGCAGTGCACGGAGTTTTAACAAGGTGTCATAACACTATCCATTATTAGTTTATAGATAGATACATTACTAATACTATCATATTATTCTTTAATAACAATCAAATGGTTCAAGTAAAACTCATACGTGTTTCCAAGAAGCTACTAGCTTGGAAAATTGGTTATAGGAGGATCCACCGGAAGACCAAGCAATTTTAGCCATCGCTTTCATTTCCAAACTCCGCTGTCTCACAACTTTCCCTTCCTCTATTTCCATCATTTGCCTCACTCTTCTCTCCACCTCCTCTGAACCCACCAACCCATTGCCTTTACCCTTCGATATTTCACGTATTGGTATTGCCAGTTTCATCTCCTCCACCAGCAGCACACTGGTAAAATATCCTGTTGTGTTGAATAATAGCTTTAAGTTGTTAATAGAAAGAACAATGGTAGGATACTGGTTAAGGAATGAAAAATGACAATTTTGTTATGAAAATGATGTGTTTAATAAGCGTGGTATTTAATTTTTCAACATAGAGTTACCCTTTTGATTCTTTAACAATATTCTTAAGTTAGCAACACCCTAATAAAAATAATCATTATCATACTTCGAAAACTCTAACTGAAATAATTACGTGTGCCTCCTATCAGAGGTTCGCCCAGCTGAATCAAACCACATTTTAGCCATGAGAAACATGAATTTTCCTTACATTTATCATGTTTAGTTATCTTCCTATAAACTCTATTTTGCTTCTATACTTTATAAAACCAATTATTAATTTTACAGCATAAACCAAAATATACATAAAGTGACGTCGTGATTTGAAATTACATAAGTAAAAGTAAATTTTGTCAATACCATTCAGTGTAAATTATAAATTACTCCGATGAAACTCATCTCTCGGCAAAATAAAATCAAATTTGTAGTCTAATCCCAAAACACTGAGGTAGACACAATAAAATGGAGCTCCATAAATTTTTAAAAGCTTTTCAGTGGAGACAAGAAAATATATAGCTCCCTACTAATTAGAAAAGCAAAAGCATTGTCACGCACATAGCACATGGTCACAGAAGACTCCTTAATTACATGCATGTTATGAACTGAAGCAGATGCATACTTACCACCCCCACCCCCTGGGAAAACAAAAAAGAAAGAAAGAAAACCAACTCCAAACCCACCAAAGACTAAATCAGAAATCATCAACATCTCACAACTTAAATTCCCAACTCAAGATTTTAAAGACAAAAAAAGAAGAGTTAAAAGGAGGTCCTTCAATTAAGAGATCAGTCACTAAAATCAAAGCTACCACTGTGAGAGCTGCTGCCATTGTGACTATGCAAGGAGAGGCCTCTGAGGTGGCCACCCAAAGTAGCAGCATCCTTCTTATTTTCCTGAAAAAATCTCTCCCTCTCAATGTGTTTTGCAGGCGGTGGTGGAATCGCTACATGAGGAAGCTCCCTGTTGTGTGTGGCACTTGGAGGTGGAGTTACAGCAGATGCAGGACGAGTATTAGCATGTCGAGATGGCTCCAAAGAGAGTGGTCTAATCAGTGGACGGTTAAGTCTCTCTTCAAGCAAACCCAAGTGAGGTAACTCAGGTTCAGTCTCCTCATCTTCAGGCTGTGCACAAGCCTTTCCTTTGCGTAATCTGCCAGGCATTAGTCATACAGAGATGAATCAACATTCAAAATATAGTTTTATGCTTCATAAAGAGGGTATAAATTCAACACAGGCAATGCACCTTCGGAATAACTGTTCAGGTTCTTCTTCTTCCTCCTCTTCTTTGTGCTCAAAGTGATTAGCAGTTGTTGTAGCTCTGCCAGAAAGCAGGTCATCATGTCTTGCAAGAACTTTCTGTAGCTGCTCATTCAACTCAATTGCTCGAGAAACTATCCTCTCATCTCTACAAACAATCGAAGCAAAAAAAGCAAATTCTTTGAGATGCAAGCAAAGCAGAAGCAAAGGCATAACCATACATCCTCTAAGGCATTTCAAATTTGGAAATGGAAAGGCAGAAAATTTTATATGCAAACAGCAGAAAACAGAAATATAAAGCAGCCTTACCTAGAAGTCATTGCAAGATGCATTACCCTTTGCTTTTGAAATGAACATTGTTCGACAAGGTCAAGGGTGAACTCATCCCTTGCTCCCTAGAAAAGAAATAACATAGTTTCAGCAAAAGGTGGGATGTAATTATTTACATTTCATAAATACATTTTGGGATATGAGTGGATAACAGATAAGCACCCAAGCACTTGGGGAACCCTCCCTTAAAAGCTAGCTATCAAGGGGGGGGAACCAAGTCACTTAAGTACTCCACCGAGCATCCCACACCACTTGATATGGGACTTAGGCACCCCATAATACCCATGTTCCTATCATAGCACCGCCCCTAAGAGCCGATGTCCCGGCGGCTGCATTGTACGACACTTCACTCGGCCTTTTCTGGTCAGCCCCTCCATAGGTAGTCCTTTCTGAGACACCGGCAACCAAGCTTTGATAACAAATGATAAGCACCCAAGCACTTGGGGAACCCTCCCTTAAAAGTTAACTATCAAGGGGAGAGAACCAAGCCCCTTAAGTAATCCACCGAGCATCCCATACCACTCGATGTGGGACTTAGGCACCCCATAATACCCAAGTCCCTATCAATTAGGTTCACAAGACAAAAATGTTCGACGGACATCATAATCATTTGTCACATTCCTATATACAGCATATGCCTTCCATTTTTAATTTGTTGTACAATCTTAATAAGTTCATGAAGTTTCCATGTTAATTTTTTTATTAAAAAAAAATAGTAACTAGGGACTTCCTATCATTATCAAGCACTATTACTTTGAGAAGCCTCTCAACCTCAGTCACTTTGAGAAGCCTCTCAACCTCAGTCCTTGTTGTCAATCTCAAACCCAGAAGAAGCAAAACAAATTTGAGAAGCCTATTACTTTGACTGGAGAAGCATCTAGAAACATATCAATGCGAAGGTAGATCCAGTTTGGATCAAGATAAAGTGATTTTAAATTCTTGGAATTTAAATTCTGGTTTCAGTAATCAGTATGACAGATCCTTGGCTCACCTGAGGATGTTGGGCATCAACAGCATCAAAAACTTCTTTTAGAACTTCTAATGCATTACTAGCCTTCTCAATAATGCTGCAAAATGCAATTGTAGAATAAGAGATGTTCTTAGCTAGATGAAAATGATGACAAGAACAAACGTTTTCAGAACGATACTCATCCACCAGATCAGTGGAGAGGTTTCCAGATCAATAATCATCCATGCTTTTGATTTTATAAAAAAAAAAAAAAAAAAAACACAACAAGGAACAAACAAAATGTATAACTACAAATACATTTTGAAATTTATATCAGTTATTTGTTTTATTTGATTAAAAAGACTAATGTATTTGGGTAAATCTTATTATCCCAGTTTCTATAAGCAAAATAACTTTTTTAAAATATTATCATAATACTTTTCGATGCATTCAGTTAAAGAAGGGTCTCCAAAGATCCCGTTAATAATCAAAAGTGACAATGAGAATCCCACATTGTGGATGGAAAATGTGATTTCCATTCAAAAGGGTTTCTAAAGATCCTGTCTACCACAAGTATTCTAAAACTGAAAAGCAGATGTCACCTAGATTCAGGAACAGTCTGGGACTCTGTTTGCTGAGCAACCCCTCCGTGTCTAGGCAATGCCTGCTCCCTGTTTGGTACATTATTAGTCCTATTAGGTTGTGAAGTAGGACGATTTGATTGCACCACTGGAGCCCTTTGAGGAAACTGCACCCCAGCACTCTAAAAAGTATAAACAAAATTTAGCATTGTTATTCAGCAGAGAAATAATACACTAGTAATGACAAAAATGTGTTCCCATACGATTACTTGTATCATACACAAATGGAATAGGAAAGTCGTGGCTGTCTATTATTCAGGTAACAAATATTTTAGAAAGAGAAGTTAATTAGCCAGAAGAGAGACTCTCAATGACTGATACCCATCAAAGTTGCAGAGCACCATAGGCTCTAAGATAATAAAAAAAAAGCCACCATCTGCTGCCAACTTAACTACCTAACGATCATTCTTAGTTGCTTACCACTTAGCAGCACAATTTTCCCATATAATCATTACAATTTCACTTCGTACACCTATAACAACAACTACCATATGACCTAACCACCATTACCCCAATGTAGCATATGCAATGAGTACCAACTAACCTGTTCAAATATAAACCCAAGAATAAACCTTCCAGCAAGCAATTAAAGATTCAATTTCCAGCCAATGAGGGTTGGCTCAACTGGTAGGATCAAACAACAACAAAAAGGTCTTGGGTTCGATTCCTACCAGTTGTCTTTCATTGGTCATCTGTAAGTACCATTGTAAGACCTTGTTGAGGCTTGTGGCATGCCCTCACCTTGCAACGGAATAACCTCCCTCCCTCCCAAAAAAAGAAATTCAATTTCCAACTAAATTGAAAAGTGTGCACTATATCAGCTTCGTCTATTATGACTTCATCTAGTAAAAACCAAAAACTTTATTGAAATCACTTAGATTCTAATAATCACATAGCTTAGAGAACCTCATTTCTTTCTTATTCTGCCAAGAAAATAGTCCAACTGCCACCTATTAATCAAATAATCTAGATCATATCAACAAGAAAACCCCAGGTTAGTTCTGCACATATTTGTACCTACCACCAAATCATGATATGCATTATAATATTGCGGAAACTTTCCAGATGCACCACCAAGTGATGTTTGTGTGGCATCCAGTAGGAGAAATATCCGCTCCCTTACAGGCAAATCCGACTGCAACCACAGAAGAAAGATCCCAAAAAATAGAGATTAAGGAAAAGTTAACATTATTGAAGGAAAATAGTTTGTTCGGAGAAAAACTCACCTTTTTCTTCACAATTTTCACAAGTATAGGAATAATTCCTGTATCAATCACCTGCTCATGAATACGATCTCCAATATTGTTCATCAGCATTTCCAACAACTAGAAAATCAATAGAAGAAAGATGACTTAGTACTTAGTAGAACACCAAAGTACAGGAAAGCAAGCAATGTAAAATGTGAATTATTCAATAAAAAAAGTCACGGGAACAAGCTTATCTAATTCAGGTACAGGTACAGGTACAGTGAAAACTATGTTTACCAAACTGTCTTCATATACGCTGGGGGTATAGGTAAAACTATTTAGAAAACTCACATGAAAAATTATACATAAACAAATTCATAATAAAGTCATTATCTCACCATGACTGCATAAAGTTGAGTATTGGGGTTTTTGTTACCCAGTCTCTTTTTTATAGCTTTAACAGCATCTCTTGCTTGCCTGAATATTCATAAAAATATGATGGTTAATAACAGTAACATCACTTGGATTATTTTGGCACACCAAGTCACCAATGACTTCATAATCAAGTGAAAGGCCAGCCAGGATATCAAGCTAGGCATAGTGGTGAACAAGTATCATTGTCAGTATCTACTAACCATCTGAAGGCTTCTAATTGAAGTTCTCCTGAAAAATAAATTAAAATGACAAATACAGAAAGAACCCAGCAATCAAATTTGGCATGGCATAAAAATATGATCATTGATGAGGATTATGTTTCAATAATAAAGAAATGCCCAATTAGCCACTTGGGCATAGTTCAAGTGATAAGGGTAGTGGTGGTGGTGATAGGGTGTAGAATCTGGAATCATAAATTTGATTCGCGTGAAACAGAAGAGAATTCAAAATTACTAAGCACCAGAAGAAAAATGTAAAAGATAAGAATTATATATTAAAAAAAATAAGAGTTTAGTTTCACAATGTTTTAGGGCATCGGTCCATCAGCAAGAAACAGCACCTTTTAAGAAGAAGAAAGTTCTGTGGGGTACCTTTGATCATGAGCAACTAATTCACAGATTGCAATATTTTTAATCCAATCAATTTCAGCCAGTTTCTCACTTGTTGCAGCATTGACTAGCTCAGCTGCCATCTTTTTCTAGATAAAGATCAAAGAATTAAATATTAAATATAATCTAAAAATTAAAAGATATTTCAGACAAGGAAACAAACGTTGAAAAAGAATTAAGTATCAATTAAAATAAAATTAGGCAGTTTATCAACATTTTCACCAACTAGAATCAAACGAGTCTAAGCCTTCTGAAGTTTGTAAGCAAAAGGCAACAGGAATATAAAGGTTTGGAAGATATAATTATACATATTATAAAACTAAAAATACTACCTTACATAAAAATTAACCCAAATTGCATACGAAACTGGAAGTAAACATTTTTGCCCTTTAATGGAGGCCACTATAGAATATAGACTTTTTTCTTCATAATATACTATTAGGGAGTGAAATGCATAGTTTGAGTTAACATATTGAAGCATAAAGCAAAACTTGGGTTTCATATCGCATTAGACTGTTAACCATTATATATAATTTCTCAAGGAAAGTGGAAGGTTATTAATCCACAACAAACAAAAAAGTTGCTATCACAAGCCTTTTAATTTGTCTTATATAATAATATCACCGTTCAACCATAATACGACAAGTAAGTTGAACTCAGATAGTGATGAAACTTACATTTTGTGGCAGAAGGGTAGTGTCAAACTAAATGCCACCGTCTTAACTCTAATAGCAGCAATCAAACTCTGAACTGCTAACCTGCAACAGAGGGAAAAAAAAATTCTTCAATCAAAGGAATGGAATTGAAGAAAAATAGGCAAAAAATTGTATCTTTATGACCAGAACCCAAATGATCAGATCTAAATTAATACACATCAAAGACATAGATGGAATTCGGAAAAACAGAAACTTAAAAAACCAAAATTGACGTACTTATGATTTAAGCATAAAGTGAAAATTACAAATAATATAATAATTAACAATAAAAAAAAAAAAGATGTGTACCTACAAAGAAAGAGATGAGGAGGAAGAAGCCGAGTATGCAGTGATAAACCCTTAAGAGTTTCAGCTTTCAATTACCTCATCAAGCCCAAGATCAATTTTGTAGCTATATCTCGTTGCTTTTTCTTTCTCAGAGTGCTTTTTTCTTCTCTTTTTTTTTTTTCCCCTCTTTTCTTTTCCTTAACTTTATAGTTTAAAGCTTCAACATATGACGATGAAATTGTTAATTGGGCAACAGAGTACTATGAAGTTGGCGACAAGTTGTTAGCTAGCAAAGCTAATTGCCTCCAAACATATGAGTGTTTGTCTGAATAAATTTGTAATCTGAAAAAACAGAGGAAAACAGAAAATGGTTAGACAAGAGAGTTGGGTGTTACTAGCAGTTTATTAGTTGTGAAGGTAATGGAAGAAAGTGCAGCACCGTCATGAGGCCTGTCCCTGTCCCTACTCAAAGCTAAAGCTTCTTTTCCAAGGAGAAGCTGCAATTTGTTAACTTCACCCACCTTTTGTCTTGTTGCCCATGCTTTATCCTTTTACCTGTTGACACGTGTGACACAAGACGAATGATATTTCCATTAGACAATAGACAATTTTCTCTTAACCACCTTCTTTAATAGAATCCTTCCGAGACAGTTTTTCTTATTCAGTCATTTTCGTTGAAAACTTCCTAAATCATATGGGTTTGCTCCTTATTAAATAGGTTCTACATTAAATTTATTTAATAATAAAAAATATGTTAAAGATAATGTGATAAAAGAAAAAAAATTCCTCTAAAATGAGTTTAATCGTAAAGTGAGTAAGTAAAGATGTTTCCATCATGAATTTAAAGAGAATGCTAACTAATATCCTAAAGATATTGTTTAAGGAATCAAGAAAATAAATTTTGCATAAAAAATTGGTATATTCAATATTTTAAAAAGTGATACACTTTGTTTTTCCATAAAAATTTGCTTGTTTTAAATTCCTTAATCAATAACCTAAATGCACTGATTAGCATGACCCTTAATTTAATAAAGTGGATTAAGATTTTTATGCACTTAATTAAATCAAGTGTGAAAATCCATCCTTACTTACTAATTTTAAAGATAAATTCACTTTAGATGAGTCTTATCCATAATAAAGAGTATGTTGCTAACAATGTTCTGATCTAATTATTTAAAACAAAATGTATAAATCAAATTTATTATTTTATTTTAGGCCGTTAAAAAAATATTTAAAAAAATCATTAAGATGATATAAAATTATTTCTGCTAAGGCTATCTCTTGGAATTTTGAAGGAGATGGAGTGAAGTGGTTAATATTGAAGTGATATAAAGTGGAATAAAGTGGAAATGTAAACTTATACCATTTCATTATTTGGAAGTTTGGATGGAGATCCCAAACCCCCCAATTTGGAGGGTATGAAAAAATGAAGAAATGAGGGATGTGGAATGATTTGTGTTCTCACACTTAACCATCTCATCTCATCCCATCCTCTTCCATTAATGAAGAAACTCCCAAACAATGGATTAAGTTTTTTCTTCCATTCTACTCCATTACTAACCATCTCACTTCATAGCCTAAGGCTATGTTTGGGAGGATGGACTGGGATGATTAGTAATGGAGTGGAATGGTAAAAAATGATTAACCTATTGTTTGGGAGTTTCTTCGTTAATAGAATGAGATGGTTGAGGGTGGGAATTCAAACCACTCCATATCCATCATTTCTTGATTTTTTTCATGCCCTTCAAATTGGGAGGTTTGGGATCTCCCTCCAAACTTTCAAACAATGGAGTGATTTCCACTCTATCTCATTCCATTACTAACCACTTCACTCCATCTCCTTCGAAACTCCCAAACATAGCCTAAATGATCAAATACGGTTGGATGTATCAAGTGATGGAACATTTGTGGTGTAGGAATATTCCGTTAATTTTTAGACGGTTAAGAGCATCTCCAATGACAAAATTTTAAGGAACCCATTTTAAGCTTTTAAGTTGGTCCATGTATGCCAACTCAAATTTATGACATCCACTCAATTTTCACTCCAATGAGGGTTTATATTGTCAAGTTCCTTAAGTTCTCTCTCCCTTCAACATCCCATATTCTCTCTCCCAAATTTACACTATCAAATGCAAAAAAAAAAATAATATTTAAATGTTATGGAACTCTCTTTTTAGGTTCCTTAAATAAGAAACTCATTTTAAAATTAAGGAACCCAAAATCATATGTGACATATTGTAATAATATTTTATTTTTAAGGAATCCCTATAGAATTCTCACTAAAGATGCCGTAAGTGACAGAAGAATGAACGTTACAATGTTCAAAAAATTCGCTCAAAAAAATTAGAGGTACCTCGTCAAAGTAATAAATTAGAGAGATTAAAAATGTGATTTAGCCAATTCTTTGTTATAAAACAACTAAGGATCTAGATTTATATTCAAAAAAGAGGAGTCAAACTATCATCAATGTAAACATGAAAAGTTTGATTTTCAATGCACTTTCATGCTGTTGAATAAAATGAAATAAGTTTGGATTTCACTCCTTTAAAATAAAAAAAGGAAGAGTACATTTATCATTGATTTGATAAATGTATAAAGATCTTAACTCATTAAAAATGATCTAATGATAGATATACTTACTTTCTCACTTTAGAGAAGTCAAATTCAATAAGTTATTCTTTTTTGGATTTAAATCCTTGAGGGTGTTTTTAAAGTGTTTCAAATGAGGTGTGTTTGTCTTTGGATCATTTAGAGTCTGTTTGGCACGCTTCTTCTGCGAGTTTATAGCGGATGAGAAAGTAGCCTCGTTTGACAAGCGTTTCTGTCACGAGCTTATAACGTTTTTTCACGAGATTATAACGTTTTTTTTCAGACGCTACTTGAAATAACGTTTTAGTTTATAGTTTCTAGTGTTTCATTTTTTTTCCCCACATTTATCCTCATTATCTTAATTTAATTCTATCTTTATCATTCTCTCTATCTTTTATGTAAAATCATTCATGAAGATGTCCTTTTATGTCATTTTATATTTTTCAGCTAGTTCAATCGTTAGTTTTACCGAACACTTCCACACAAAATAAGTTAGCTTATCCGTTATCCGCTATTAGCTAACTTCGCTATCAACCAGCTAACAGCTAATTTTGTCAAATAAGCTCTTAATTGGCTGAGATTTTCATATATTTTATCAAATTAAAAATTGATAAATCCTTACTTTGGAGACATCCTCACTCCATAGAAGCTACGTTCTCTTTTTCTCAATAGCTGCTTGCGTTGAAAAGCATCTAATACAAGCGTCATATTTCCAAGGGAATTTTGGTGGTCGATAAAAGTATAACATTTGAAAAGGAAAAAAACTCATAAAAGTGTCTCATTATCAATAAATAAATAAATGGGTGGTTTTCAAATATTGTATCATCATGTAGAAGTGCTTATTATGAAGAAGATAAAATTCTCTAAGAACATGGGTTAACCATTATTCATTGCAGTGTTATTACACTATTATGTAATGATATGATATGGCTAATAATTATTTTTTATTTAATTATGTGCAATCATATCCCCTTCAATTTTTTACAAGCATGTCTCAGTTTTTTCAAATAATAAAAGAATTTATCTCTTTGTATTGAACAATTATTTTTGGTACACCGTTGTGTAAAATTCTTTACGGCGTCAACCAATTAAAAATAATTTTAAAATAATTATGATAAGAGTCCAATATTTTTAATGATGTGATAATTTATGATTGATTGATAACGTAAAAAAATCTTTACACCGTCAATGTTTGTTAATTAAATCCTATTAATTATCATTAAAGGGTCAAAAATTTTTTTGATCTACTTCGAGGACTATCTCACCGTCAACTTGAGACTGGGACTAATCTCCAGCGAGAGTTTGTTCGGCATCTCGATGGGTGACATCCCTCCCAGCTGAGACTTTTTCCATACCCAAGACTCGAACCCGAGACCTTGATTAAGGGACGAGAGGTCTTTAACCACTTACGCCAACCTCAGTTGGTACTTAAAGGGTAAATTTAATAGAGTTTAATTACTATGAAATGAAATGCCTGTAAAGTTTTTTATACCGTAAACCAATCAGAAATCATGGTATAAGTGACTTTTAAAGTAGTTAGGATAAGAGTCAAACATTTTAGATTAGGTGGTAATTTCTGATTGTTTGATAGTATAAAAAAATTTATACTGACAATGCATATCAATTAAATTCAATTTAATATCTATGTAATATTATCTATTTGTATTCTGTTGTATAAAACACAAATAGAATAAAGTGAGAGGAATGGATTTTCTCATGGTCAAATCTTCCCCCTTAAAATATTCATCTCTTTTTTTTAATATTTTAAAGTATTTTTCTCTTCTTTATAATTAATCACTCAAATTTAATTAGAGGTAATGTTATGGAAGACAATACCAACTTAAAAAAGTGAGGGAGATGTAAATCTCAAATGTTATTTAGATATAAGTTATTTATCTTTCCCCGAAGTTCACACTCAATTAATAAAGCTTCAAAAAAAAATTATGTATTCTAATTTTAAAAAGTTCAAATCCAATTGTAACCTTACTTATAAGTTATAACTAATAACTAATTTAATTAAATTTAAATAATATTTAATTGTTATATAAGGTTAGTGTATAATTTTTTATACTGATAATCAATCACAAATTATGATATTATTGATTTTTTTTTTTGTGATATAATATCAATGATTTTTAAGATAATTAAAATAATAATTAAATATTTTTATCAATATATGAATATATCAATTTATGATTAATTGATCATGTAAAAAATATTGATATTATATACCAATAAAATCATTTTTATATATAATAATTAGATAAGTTGTTAGATAGGATCGGGGGCATGTTTTGTAAGTTGGGATGAGTAGGATTGGATATGTATCGTATTGTTTTGTTGATTTAGATTTAGTGAATTGATGTACTCAGAATCCTACTAGGTTGTCGTGATCCTTCCACCCACCATTTTGTTTTTGGTTTTCATTTTCAATTTTATTACTGAAAATTCATTGGGAAATGGCGTCTGCTATAGTTCGTAAGAGCATCACAAAGTTGAAGCTCCCATCTTGGTGCTTCACTAATAATAATCACTTTTTCTCTCGCAATTCCCAAACCCACAAACATGCTCTTTCCTTTCACACCCAACCCCCCATTGGTGGTGGTGTTGGATTGCCATCTTATATGCGTGGAGCTGTATATTGGGAACCCAATAAGCCTCTCACCATTGAGGAATTCCACATGCCTCGCCCCAAAGCCGGTGAAGTCCTCATCAAAACAAAGGGTAATTCTTTTCTTTTCTTTTCATTCATCCACAACATGCAGGAAGGAAATGAGATGCTGACGTGGTGGTTTAGGCACAATTGTTGACTTTTATTTATTTATTTTTGTCTAATATAATAATAATAATAATATAGCCTGTGGAGTTTGCCACTCTGATCTCCATGTTATGAAAGGTGAAATTCCCTTTTCCAGTCCTTGCGTTGTGGGGCATGAGATAACTGGTGAAGTTGTTGAACATGCACCCTTATCAGACACCAAAATCTCTGAAAGGTTAGAAATCTAACACTTTCATTTTTGTGTGATGATGTTGTTATTAGTCAGTTGCATTCGATTCGATGCAAGTATAATTATTGTTGATGACTGACAGTTATGCTATGCTTCTCAATGGATCAGGCTTCCGGTTGGGTCTCGAGTTGTTGGGGCCTTTATCATGCCTTGTGGCAGCTGCTCTTACTGTTCAAAGGTAATGTTGTATTAGACTCTCCACTCTGTATGTCAACTGAATTCTTGTTCACCCTGGATCTTGTAATTAGTGCTCCAAATGGTATATATACAGGGCCATGATGATCTATGTGAAGCTTTCTTTGCTTATAACCGGGCAAAAGGAACCCTCTATGATGGTGAAACTCGACTATTTCTTCGAAGCAGTGGTTAGTATGGTTTAACTACTATTCTATAGGCTAATAATGGTTATTGCTATTACTGCTACCAGCTGCTGCAGCAGTGGTATGATTTATACACATTATTCTAAAGGCTTATAATTGAACTTGTTTCTTTGTTTCTTTATCTATTTTTTTATCATCCAAGTACAAGCAACACTGCCCCTAAGCCTGGATTACCTGTTACGTGATACACATATTACTCATCTCACTAGTTACACACCCCAATACATCAATCTCCTTTTTTTTCTAAAATAAAATGCATGTTCTCAATGTATGCATCTGCACAAGATTATTGTAATGCTTTATAACTTCATACTAAGGACATGCACCTATCATTACCTTCTTTTTCTCCGCTATGATGTTTTATTTTTCAGCTGATACGTATTTCATTGTTCTTCAAGGGTATTTATCCATAATATTAGAATCCTGCATTATTGAAATTCTGAAAATACTCGCCAATTTATAGGTAAACCAGTATTTATGTATAGTATGGGAGGGCTTGCCGAGTACTGTGTTGTTCCAGCAAATGCATTGTCTGTATTACCAAACTCATTGCCATATAACGAGTCTGCAATTCTTGGATGTGCTGTTTTTACTGCTTATGGTGCTATGGCTCATGCGGCTGAGGTGCGTCCTGGTGATTCAGTTGCTGTTATTGGAACTGGAGGTGTTGGTTCTAGGTAAATAATCCAATTTTCAAATGCGTGTTGCACTGTTAAATCTTCGCCTATCTATTCCTTTTGATATTTTTGTTGTCTTGAGAATGCTTGCTTGAGCCACACTAGGTTAACATCTTGTAGTTTATCTGTGATAGTTCTTGCTTGTGGTACATCGAACATCAGCTATATGGCCATTCCCAAGTTTTTGGAATTTTTGGTAACTATTAGATACAAAACCATTTATGAGCCTTCACCTAAACAGCTTAAGCTTTTGGGAGAGTTGGTGTTTCGCATGGTATCAAATCATCTATGACTAAATAGTCTAGAGTTCAATCCTTGCCACCATAGTCTTCGAAATAAAAAGTTGAATTTTAGCACAAGATAGGGTGAGCCTATGCATTGTCCATGCTTCAGGCCCAATAGGCTCTTTGGTGAGGGTTCATGTTATATATAAAACCATTTGTGAGCTTATCATAACCTTATGGCAAACTTGGTGATTGACAGTAACCATGTCATTTACATCTGCTTATTACTATATGACCAAGATTGCTTTTGTGTTTGTTTTATTTCATGCATTGTAGACGAATTGACTTGTTGAAAATTTGCGTCAAACTAGACATTTAACTGTCTAATATTTATGCAAAAACTTTTTATATACCAATGTGTGTTGCTCCAAATGGAAGGGGTTTGGGTCCCATAGGCATGTGACCCTAGTTTTGATCGCTAGATTCATGTGTATGGAAAAAATACTATTGAGAGGAGTCCCCGCTTAGATGCCTAACCGTACCGTGGGAGATTAGTTTCTCACCTATCGGGTGAGAGGATATTCTAGGAAACCCAAAAAAACTTTTTATATAATTTCAGAAGATCTATATAAATTGTGGAAACTATTTGGCAACAAAAGAATTTGGAGAATTCTACCCAAAAAAAAAAAAGAATTTGGAGAACTATAGATTATTTGATATTATCATTTACATTAAAATTGGGAATACGTAGGTTTCCTAAGTATACCATTTCATTCATGAGGACAATTGGCTCTAATCAAATGCACTTGTTTTCCCTTCTAACTTTATCTCCCATTCCAGTTGTTTGCAGATAGCTAGAGCATTTGGTGCCTCGGATATAATTGCCGTGGATGTGCAGGATGAAAAGCTACAGAAAGCAAAGACATTTGGTGCTACTCACACTATAAATGCAGCAAAGGAAGATCCCATTGAAAAGATAATGGTATATGCATTGCCCTTTTGCCCCATTGTTTAACATATAGTTGTGCAGGACCAGGGATTATTGCTAACTGCAGTTTTAATTAGTTAGTGCAATTTATTAATTGTCTGCACCAATCCGCACAGGAAATTACTGGTGGAAAGGGTGTTGATGTTGCTGTGGAAGCCTTGGGGAAACCACAGACATTTTCCCAGTGCACACAAAGTGTAAAGGATGGAGGAAAAGCTGTGATGATTGGACTGGCACAAGCTGGTGCTGTAGGAGAGATGGATATAAATCGGCTTGTTCGTAGAAAGGTGCATACTCTGAATATATATAGGATTGTTATAATTATTAACTTACTCCCTGCACTCTAACATATAACCACTAGCTCCATTCAGGTTGAGTTTGTTTTGTTTATTATGATTATGATTATATAGTATATTAATGCTAGTTTGTTTGTCATATATTACAACTGTACGTAATAATCAGGAACCTGCCATATAAGTTTAGTATTGGATGACTAGGAATGGTATTCTTAGACTACATGAAGCTGTCAAGTGTCAATGAATACATAATTTTCAAGGTGGGACATACATACTACATGGAGGAACAGTGTTTTTGTCTTTGTGCAACCATGAAGTTGATATGGTACGAGTTTCTGAATATTGAAAAATTAGATAATCAATGACTAAGGTATTTAGATTATCAATGGAAGGGCCAATATTTGAGGCACAATGCTTCCATTCTTTCAACATGGTTTGAGCCTATGTTGCCCAACTGAGCAGGAAATGCTGTTGTCAGGTAGGGATGGCAAAAAAATCCGTACCCGCGGATATCCGCGAGTAAAATCCGTCGCGGATCGGATTTGGATAGTTTAGCAGATATCCGCGGGTAAGACTTAACGGATTTTTTTACTATCCGTTAGTTAACGGGGCGGATACGGATTTAGTACTATCCGTACCCGCGGATACCCGCATATACTAAAATAAATATTTTTCCCTAATAATATAACCCTAATTTCACTCTCACTCTCTCATTCACGAATTTTTGTACTTGTTTAATATAACTTTGAACTTGGATTGGAATTTGGATTTTTGTTGTAGTAATTAATTTTAGAATTTTACTGTGTTTCAATAGGAATATATGTTTTTTATTTTTTTAGTAAATATCCATGGATATCTATCCATGGATATCCGCGGATTTTTCAAAAATCCGCGGATATCTCCTTAACGGATATCCTCGCGGGTAGCGGGCGGGCACGGGACGGATTTTCTTTTCGCGGGGCGGATAGCGGGTAGCTACTATCCGTGCCCGCCCCGCCCCGTTGCCATCCCTATTGTCAGGTGTGAATGTTTCTGGTTTTTGAAATTGTAGGGTTCAGATAAGGAAGAGAAAGAAAAGATGATAGAGACTTTGAATAATAGAATAATAGATTAATATGGTGTGTAATGATGTGTACAAAATACTTAACACGATATTCTAGTATACGTCTTTGCATAGGTCAATTACCAGTTTAATACTACTAGAACAAGCCCAATAATACAATAAGACTACTGACCCTTATTAAATAAAGAAAAAGATTATGACATATAACAAAATCATGAAAGAACTCCCAACATTGCTTCTTCCATCAAATGACTAATTGATTTCATAATATATTCTAAAATATTTGAATATAGAATAAAGATATTATAAGATATCTTTTAGATATTCTACCACTCCCCCTCAAGCTAAAGATTGCTAAGCTTTAAGCTTGTTACAAATGAACACTTTAAAGAGAAAATAACAAAAATGTGAAGTGGGGTCATAAAACATGGTTGGAAAGGTCACTTAGGGATGTTGGAGATGCCATAGAAATGAGCATTGCGCTGGAAAGATAGCTCTATAAGATGACTGGAATGATCATCAACCTAAAAAGCTAGTTGGAATGTTGCATGACCAAGGAAGAACAAAAATATGCTCAAAACTGGAGAGAGAGGCAATAGAACTCGAGTTTACAATGGTAGAGAGTGAGAGCTGGAGAGAATGGGGAAGTGGAGAGACAGAGAGAGGAAATTTTTGCATCACTCTCACTTTGGGTAAAATTTAACCCCAAAATGGGGAAAATTTTACTCTCCATAATTTTTTTAAATCTTTTGTTTAGCTTATCAACCAAACATATACCTAAATCCCTAAAAGTCCACTCCCTTAAAAAAATCCCCCCTTTAGTCCTTTACCCCCAAAACAAACGTGTCCTAGATAAAATTTAGTAGTGTTTGTTAATGCCATTATCTTTCAATCAAAAAACAATTTTAGTGATAAAAATCAGTATATATTACTAAATGTCAGTAGTTTCTTTTAGTGAAGCCTCATTTATTTTACTACATATCAGTAGGTTATTTTACTGCACCTCCAGGACATAAAATGAAAATCTGTTCAAACATTACAATTATTTAGTTTTATCAAACACACTTAAGTTTAATATTGTTCTTTGTAATGTTAAAGAATTGGCTTTTCTTCTCACATTTAAAAAAAAATTCTAAGCATACTTAAACTGTATTTGAGCAGATACAAATTATTGGGTCGTACGGAGGCAGGGCAAGGCAAGATCTTCCGAAGTTAATTAGATTGGCAGAAACAGGTATTTTCAATCTTGGCCATGCTGTTTCTAGAAAATACACCTTTGAGGAGGCAGGCAAAGCATTCCAAGATCTCAACCAAGGAAACATTGTCGGTCGAGCTGTGATCGAGATAATGTAGGTCTATATTCCAAGCAATGCTTTTCTGCGGCTACAATTCTGCTTCTTGCACCGTATATGGTATGTTTGCTTTGGAGTTGCAAGGTTTTGGTGCCCTGAGAACACAGAGATATCTTCTGCCGTGTTATGGGGTCATGATAATAAGAACTAATTGCACTGACTTGTTCAAATAAAAAATTGTTTCTCTTTGTGTCAATTTGCCTCTGGCTCATGTAGTCAGGTAGCTAGGTATGTTAAGGCATCTGATCTGAAGGCTCATCATTGGCGTATCACAGAGTAGATGAAAAAGCAGGCAAAAAATATAAAGTTAGAGATATAACCCACCGAAAAAAAATGATGCATCCATGATAAATTGATTTCACAGATTTCACTTTCGAGTAAGAAGTTAAGTCTTGTTGCCTTATACCTTTTGGTAAAGATTTCTATGGTGTCTCAGGTATTGTTGAGTTTTAGATTTCACTTCTTTAAAAAAAAATTAAAGACTAAACACAAATTGTACAAATTAATAGTTGGTTAAGTTTATGCAATATTTTCCCATGGAACGTACACGAGTACTGTCAATTAAGTTGGATCATTGGTGGACTTTATCGTGGAAACTAGGGGGACCATGGCCTCCAGAGCTTTTTGGAAAAATTCATGTAATGATATAGATATCAAATGTACTATAATACTGGTTTCTTAACCACTCAGTTTTATAAATATCTTATGTACTGTGTTGCCACTGGTTTCTCAGTTACTCAGTTTTCATCTTTCATGGATTAAATGTGAACATGAATGAAGCGACCCATTAATAACCATTAAACCAAACTCATTTAAAATTATTTAAAAACCAATTTAAAGATTAGCTTTGCTGAATTGAAAGCAGCCATTTAGCAAATAAGAAAATGAAGTTGGCTAGTTTTATTAGTTAGTTTTAAGTGTCTACCTCACCCAACATTTATGGGTTTTCCTTCTGCAAAATGTAGAGATTTCAATGATTTAGGGATTTAGCATCTGGGTTTCACCATTTTGTGAAATTATGCTTCAAAACACTAAGTCAACTCACAAGAGCTCAAAAATATATGTAAGGATATTTTAGTCAATATATTAAAAATGTTTTAAACCCCTCCCCTTCAAATCCCCCAAATACTGAAAGGAAGTCAAAATTAAATGAGGAGAGATTTTACTACCCTAAAAAAATGAACTAAACAAAAAAAATTTATGAAAATCTCTCTCCTCCCTTCGCTTTCCCCAACCAAAGACTATATAAAAGAAAGAAGGGTGGCAGCCAGGGTCGTATAGGCCTAAAGGGAGAAGGCAATAAAAGAAAGATGATGACCACGAGGATGGTGAAAACAAGGAATTCAGTAAGAAAAATACAACTCTGAAATTGTCATGAATTAAAATCAATAATAAGAAGAAAAAAATCATAATCAGAAACAGCTCGAGGCTTGCTATGAGTCTATGACCATGTCAAAATGATCTCATGTGTGTCTTGCAGTTTGTAAAGTAAAATTAAGTTCATAACTCAGTTTCGTAAACTGAATTTTGATTAAAAAATAATTTACAGTAAAAAAATTATTAAATACTTTAGTGATTTATTAGGAAAATAAATATTACTTGGATACATTCAAAGTAATAGTTAAAGACCTATAAGTTTTGCGGAATGAAGTAAAAATGTTTTACCTCTTCAATCATAGCTTAGACATTATAGATAATTCACATCTAATTTTACCGGATATATTTTTTTAAAAAGTAAGAAGCTGAAAAATTAAACTCCTCTTAAAAGTTAAATTTCAGCCTTTTTTGAGATAAACATTTTCAATAAAACCCCAACCAAACATACGAATGTCAAAAATAAATTTTTTTTATATGAAAAAGCACTTTCCAAAAAAAAACTAAACAGACTATTTTCCAAATCCAAATGTAAATATTAACAAATTCGCTCATGGTAATTAGTCTTGTAAGCCACTTAGCTGTCAGTCATCCACTTGTCCTTCTCGAGAGATAGAGAGAAAATAGTTTGACTATCTCCTCTGCATATCCTTCGATATTTCAGGCAGGCATGTCATTAACACCCTGATTAACAATAATAATAATAATAATAATAATAATAATAATAGCAAAACTATGTTTACTCCCATCTCTGTCAGTTAAAAGACAATTTTACCAGTTTCTACCTGCTATTATTAAAGAATGGTATGAGTCATGTACAAAATTTCAGAAACAAGCATTATATTTTATATATGAATGCTTGTCCATCATCCAAAAATGGATTCAAAAACTACTTGATGCCTATTACTCTCCAGGCTATGAACCAACCAACTTGCTCCCTTGAAAAGTTGCACGCCTTGCATCACCTACTCTTCCTTCCACTTGTTAACATATCTGAGGAAAGCATTGGCAGGATTTTGCCGAGGTGGAGCTCGAACACGAGTAGACCTTCGAAGCACAGACTCATCATCCAGTGCAATCTTCTGCATCAAATCCTTCGATCTTTTCTGGAGTTCCAAGCTGTAAACATACAATGAAAAACAAAAACCAAAACCTAAATAAATTTTCAACTATTAATAAAGGGAACATGGAGGCAGATTTCAATCTTCACTTCGTTCTAAAAGTTTTTCAAAAATATTATTATCCAATTCAACTATTTACCAATTATTGCTACCGAAGTGTTTCACAGTCTAGTACATATTTAAAGATAGTAAGTTTGTGTCCATTCTATAAAAACAGAACCTGAATGGGAAACAACATTGACTGCAATTAAGTTATTTTTTCTATCACGGTAATTAATACCCAACTCCAGAATATTAATTAACCCAACTTATAGATCCTTTTACATTAGTAGAATGTCAACCAAATTCTTATTTAACTTACATACTAGCATTGTTCTGATTTATTCCTTCATTTATTTTATCTGCTTAAAAAATAGATAAACTATGAAGCATATGTGCATGTTGTGTTGGACTACAAGTCTAAAACCAAGGCTTTAGCTGAAGTCTGCATCACGATGTACCTTAAGCACTATGTGAATTGAAATCAAGGAAGGGGAAAAGCTATGAAGGTATTCCACGCAAGTCCTATATTGAAAAGCAAATCTGACTCACCATATACTGCTATAATATTTTTGCAGTTGTTTTCGCAGTGCCCTTTCCCGCTCACCCTTGCAATTCAGTGAACCCATCAATGCATCAAGCTATTCAAGCATGCCGACAGAAAATTAGAAGAAAAAACATGTAGGAAGAAAATGCAAATATAGCAGTGTTTCTTCATCTAGTACCTCCTCCTTGGTGCTATAGTAACCCCACTCCTTGGAATCGGAACTTTCAACAAATATCCTCCCATCGCGGTGGAACCACCAATACCTATTATAATCTCTGTCCTTGCCTAATGGGCTTCTACGAATAAATCGTTTCTCCATCTCCCGTTCAAAATATTCTCTCTGTATAATAAACAGAGTCGATAAAAATCAATCTAAAGAACAGACAACAATCTAAGCAGAGAGAAATACAGACCCTCTGTTCTTTACTATTCATCTCTGATGGATCCTTATCACCCTTCAACTGTTTCTGTAATTTCTTTCTGGATAATTCTTTTCCATTTTCTGCTGGTTCTTTCAGCTCTGAATTCAGCTTCTGTGTCTTTTTTGAAGCACGATTTGAATGTTTGATCCCACTGCAAAATAATTTTTAAAAGAAAAAAAGTGAAATGCAATAACCACCAAACAGAAAAAAATGATTTCTAAATATAAATATGGGTAAGCAGAAACAACACACAAAACCTAACCTTGTACCCAATTCATTGTTCCAAGATGATTCGATCTCTCCATTTATTTTGTCTCCCACGTCTCCATTCTGTATACTGTGATTATTGTTTGTTGAGAGACTTGCCCTGTTCAGATGATGCCCATCCACAATTCCATTGCTTTCTGACTCAGCATTCAACTGCTCCTTTTCTTTTCTTCTCTTCCTTGCATCTTCCAATGCTTCTCCCCTTCTAGAGGCCCCAAGTGCCTGCTGCTGTTCAATAAACTCATCCAATTTTTCCCTGAAAATTGCAGTTTCAAGGGCTCGATTGACCAGTTCACATAAGATTTCTAATTTGGCATTGACATCCACAAGGCCATAATGTCCCCGTTTAATGGTTGCTTCATATTGCCGTAGTCCAGGAATATTGATCATTTCTAGAAAATCGCATAAATATTCTGTCCAATTAATCATTGTAATCTGAAAATAAAAATGAATGAGATACCGTCATATCAAAAACAATAATGTGATAAGCAAGTTAGTAAGGATACCAGATAGGAATGAGATACCATCATATCATAAACAATAATGTGATAAGCCATCTCATGAAATATGAACAATTATCTATAAATCATGCTAACAAAAATTATATCTGAGATGGTAACCTTATACTTCAATTTTCGTTTCTTTACAGCTGAAGAGTATTCCCCATCATCCTTAATGAGAACCCGAAACAGTGCTGCATGACATTCCACAAGGAGAACCACATTGCTATCCCTATGGCATATTGCATTTTCAAAATCTTCAAGAGAGTAGGGCCATAAATGCAGCAGTTTGCCAAAATAAGTACAAAAATCCCAAACCATCAAGAGATCTCCAACACAATACATTGGGACATTGAAGTCTCTCAAAGGAGAAGGACGATCAGTGAAAACAGGGTCATCTGGGCCAGGCTTCACCAATAGATCATCAATTGGATATTTGATTGGTTCATCCTTAAGTTGGCCATTTTCTGCAAAAATTGAGATAGCAACAACCTTTCAGATAAAGTAAAATCACAAGAGGCTTTAAATTTTAAAATATATATATATATATATATATATTGGAAGAGATCATGTGTAATGAAAGATGAGTGGAATAATACAAATTTATCAAACAGTTTTAATTTCTAAACCATGAGAGAAAATGCTTTCTAGTTAGATACACAAGAGATGCACCTCCAATCCTCTGGACTACCACACCACCCCATTCTAACAAAATAGCGAACAAGAGAAAGATGAATTTCAAAATTCAAAACAAATCGAAATAGTTTTCTACCAGGAAACAAAATTAATTAAACAACTGCATAATAAAGGTATAAAACCAAATCAACATGTGGCCAAAAATTGCTTCAATCTCTGAAGTCTGAACTCTACCTTTGTCTTGGTTAGAACCATCCAACTTCTTCCTTTTGCAGTTTTCAGTTTCTTCAATTGATTCCTGAACATGATAAATTTGAGAAAGAAAGAATAGTATCACAAAATTCATCAACAAACCACTCATAAAAGCCACAAATACCATATGTCCTATGGCCTTGTACTGTTACTATTTCATTTATCAATAATACTATTTTACTTTTGTAGGAAAAGAAAAAAGAAACTGAAACTACCATATCTCCTTCCTCTATCTACCTCATTTTTTCTTTTCTTGGAGAAGGTTAAAACTCCGTTTTTGAAGAAAACCCTTCCTCTTAACTCCTCAGGAATGTCAGTTGAGATTCCATGCTTTTGTGCCAGTTTTTCATGTAAAACCCACGGGGCATTCCGGTATGTAGATTCCCGGATAAAAGACTTCAAAATATTTCTACTAAAAAGAGGCTTCTTCTGCACCAAATCTTCCGGACGAACATCTGCTTTTTCACTTATATTCTTGTCCTTGTCGAGCCAAGCTACCTCATAACAGAATTTGTCAACTCCCTCCTTAATGACTTTCAATATTTTGCATGGATATACTCCATCATCCTTTTTTCCAAACAATTCAGCACCCACAAACAAACATTCCTGCAATTTTTCAGCAATAGAATCGGCGAGATCCTTCAAAGGGAGCATACCTACAGAAACAAAAATATCATTAAGCAGTACAGTACAAAATGAAATATAACACAAGCCTTTTGATGAAAAACAGAGTAATTCTATAATCCAACTTGAATCGACATGTGACATGAACTATCAAGAATATTTATAGGTAGCAATTCTTAAACAGGCATAGTTTTTGCAGTTTCAAGTTTCTTATGAACATTCTCATGTTCTTTTGATTATTTTTTCGTCAACTGTTCACAAACACATTTAACAAGTCTAACCCCAAATAAGTTATAACATCACTTAACAGTTCCAGTTTGATCTCTGCAAGTTCTGCCAGCATCATTACTCTAATATAATATAATGAATAACCTAACCATATATGATATACCATAGATATATGGAATATAATCAAAATATCGATGCTCAAAATTCCAAGGGTTTCTTGAAGAAAACCAACCAACAATCAACAACAACCAAAGCCTTTTCACGATATGCAAGTTCAGCTACATGGATCAAATGTTGCTATTATGTTCTATTATAACCATGTCTTCAGAAAGGCCATTTAGATCTAAGTCTTTTTTAATGGTTTCCCCTATAGTTCTTTTTAGTCTCCCTCTACCTCTACCTCTAACTATTGGGCATGTGGGCTGTCCTCTATCTTATCTGCTCTTACTGGGATTTCTAAAGGTCTTCTCACACTGCCAAACCACTTGAGGTGTCATGTGCTACCCCTACTTTCTCTCTAATGCAGTCATTCCTAATCCTATCTTGTCTTAAATGGCCACTCATCCAACACAACATCCTTTTGAAACACTAAATTTAGGCTCTTGTTGGCTCTGTACTGCCCACCGTTCAGTAAATAGATCAATTGTCAAAGAAAACCAAAAACCTTTTATAATTCATGCATAATATGAATTTAGTAAACACTTGCATTTGTTATTGTTGTTGTAATTTAAGCAATATGTCAAAAAAAGATATAAAAGCATAAATTCTAATTGTCATAAGGTCAATAGATGCTGACATATAAATGTTATGGGGATGGTCCTGATTGATATACACAAGCGGGCTTAAAGTCTAAAACAAGGTTCTATGGCTTGTTTGACCATCCACACAGTAATCTACTGATGCAATCAAATATCAGTTAGTTATCCAAAGCCAACTTATCTTCAACCTGGTCCACAAAGGTCAAGAAACACAATGCCTAGGATATCCTAATTTAATAATTATATGCAATCAAATGAATGTGATACATACACTGAACCATAAGTTGCAAATTGATATATATTGTGCTGAATGAAAATATAACACTTAATTTGAACCCTTTAGGCTTTAGTAGACACTAAACAACCACAAACCCAGACAACAAAGGAACCACAAACTTCAGTGCCGCATAGAAGTCCAAAGCTACCTTCATTTATCTTTCAAATGCCATTATTGGATCAAAATAGAATCATATTTTGGTTCAACCATTCAAGTAAGCAACATCACACCTTCAAGTCACTATTCAGCAGCGGGATTAAAACTTAAAAGTAGACATTATGATCCATACATATATGCACTTCTCAAGCATCTTACTTTATGAAACGATCATTTATATACTGAAATAATTTAAAATTCAACAAAGGCAGACATCAATACAATATTAGAATTACTCATGCAGAACAAAAGGAAATCATCTATAACAAGCCATAAAGAAAAAGAAAAACAGACGCATGATTGCATTAACAAATATTTCTTCATCTCAGAACAGAGTAGATCTTACTGTACTGAATAATCCTTAGAGCAGGTGCCATGAATTCTTTAGGAAACTGTTGAACTTTCTCAGTGGCACGTTGTTCTGACACCAAAGCCTCTTCATAAGTCAAATTAGTTTTTCCAGTGACTTTACACATCCAAATCCTCTGGCGATATAGATTTAAGCGGTTCAAGTATTCACTACTTCATGTTAAGGCAAACCAAACATTATCCTCTCATTGTTGGGACCAAGTAGGGAATGCCAAAGACATACATTGTCAATGAACTTTCCAACAACTAGTCCATTTAGCCACTTCCAAGTGAAAAATAATAATAATAAATCCAAAAATAAAACAACAAAAATAGATGACTACAAAGGATACTCGTAATCTCGAAAAATTTCTTTCGTAAATCGAATTTGGTAAACAAGCTCATCTGGCTTCAAATCCTTAGGTGACTCAGCCAAAGCAAAAGGTTTTCTCCTTAAAAGAGGCATTGAGAAAGAACCTTAGCTCTTGTCAAACAGAGACAAGCACCCTGCATTCAGAATTTGACAGAGCAGAAAACTCTCAGCGCTCTGATCTTATAGTTCCTGAACACGCTATAAGCAACCACAACACAGAATCACCTCAGTACTAAAGTTAGTTTAACTAGATGAATATTGTTATCTTTTATAAAATCATAAAATCTGTGAATTTTGACATTTAAAAAAGAAAAATGTAAATGTCTTCACTGTTTTCTATTCCGTCTCCTTCGACCTTCATCAATCACTGGAAAGTTAAGAAACTAGTAAAATGAAAATGTAATCCAGTTTAACCCAACATAAGCAGACACACTTCTAAATGTTGAAACACGTTTTGAACTACATCACAGTCTCATGCCATTCAAATTCATTAATCAAAGCAACGTGTCTTTGAAGCAGAAACCCTAACCCATTCCCGTAAACAAAAAATGACAAGTAACTTAGTGACAAACCAACCCATAAAGATTTTCAGGACAAAATTGGAAAACACCATCAGTGTATAAGCAATGCACCCAGCTAAACATGCATGATGACAAAGGTTCATACGAAACCCCAAAACGTTCGGTCCTAGCACCCAAAAACATCAACAAAAAAGAAGACTTTTTCCCCATGAAATGCACACTACGTAGAGGCAAAGCCCTACATTGAAGATCAAAACGCCAAACATTGCAGGGTCCCAAAAAGAAACCCCATATTGGAACAGAACAAAGGGAAACCCTAGAATGTGTCTTTTTCGAGATCTCAGAACACAAACTGTTGGGTACCAAAATACGCAAACGCTGAAGCATTAAACGCACCGAATGTCGGGAAAAAAACAAACGAACAAAGGGAAGCAAGGAGCCGAACCCCATTAACGAGAAAAACAAAAGGGAAAACGAGAAAATGAGGAATCGGCGAAAACAGCATGAAAAAACCTCGGTTCCCGCCAGAACCAAATTGGTAACAGTTTAAGAAAATATTATTATTATTATTATTATAAAAAAAAGAAAGTAAATAGTTGCGCACAGTGAAAGAGAGAGTGAGAAGTTACGGGGAGAGAGAGGGGATCTTACAGTGAAGAAGTCGGTGAATGTTGGAAGCGAGAATGTGAGAGGAGAAGCGAAGAGGGGTTTCCGTTTTTTGTATTCTGAGTTTTGCAATCGAACAACTCTCTCTTTCTCTCTCTCTCTCACGTTTTACTCTTTCTCTTTTCTCCCTCGTTGTAGGAAAAAACACATTTATTTAAGAATCAGAATAGGAATATTTTGCATTTTCATTTATTTAACAAATTTTCCAAATACGACTTCAATATTGTGGTCTTCAGTCCTCACCTCCAACATGTGTTTATTCACGTTTAGCCACACGTTGCAAATTCAAACAACTTGTTTCTTTAAAAAAAAAAAATAATTGTTATGCACTATCAACCAATCAAAAATCATGATATGGCTGATGTTTAAGGTAATTAGAATAAAAGTCAAACAGTTCACCAAAAAAAAAAGAATAAGAGTCAAACATTTTAACTTATTTGTCAATTTCTGATTGGTTGATAGTAACAAAAATCTTTACATTGACGGTGCATGTCAATTAAATCTTTTTAAATAATCGATAGCAACATTGTGATTCTTAATTTTTTGTTTTTGTTTTTTTAGTAAAGACCCGTTTCGGTTTTTTTAAAAAGTGATATCCAAAATAATCCTCCAATAAAAAAATGGAGCATGTTAATCAATGTTGTTAGGACACTGGATAAGAAATCAAGAAAAGAAATTTTACATTGAAAATTGGTGAATTCAATATTTAGAAGATAGATATGCTTAGTTTTTTAATGAAAATTTACTTTCTTTAGATGATACTGGTTAACATAACCCATAGAAAAAACATCTTTTAAGGGGGCTCATAGGCATGACCCATAAAAAATCATATTTTATTTTCTCAAAATGATAGGATATTGTAATTATTTCTGATACCAATGGGACTCTTAGAGACCTTTGGGAAGACGGTGCTTGGTTTTTGAATAGATTAAATACTCCTTTACCCGAAACTGTTAAGTCAAAAGTCCTCCAGACGAGTGCTCTTTTGCAGAATTGCAGTTAGCTGATAACATGTAGGATTGTTGGGTCTGGAATGGGAGTAAAGAAGGGATTTATATGTTCTTCAAATTGCCCTGCGAGCCTTTCAGCTCTGTTAGGGTTTCCCCCATGCGTCGTCAGGGTCTCATCCCCTCCCTTTGTGGAGGCTTGCTCCCCCATCGATGGGGGCTTCCTGGTTGGAGCTCAACCATCCTTCTCACCCGTTGTGAAATCCCCTCCGCTCTCCCATGTCAGCAACCAACCCTGTCGTTGCTCCTCCACCTCGTCTTTCCGACGCCAACCACCGCGGGTCCCTTTCCACCCGTCACCGGAGTCCACTGCCACCTCCGAAACTCAGCTCCTCCACCTCGGCTCCACCTCACCCATGTCAAGCCACTAATCATGGATCTGGTTTTCAACCCGCCTCCACCAACCCCACGGCTAAGTCTCTGTTTCCTAATGGAGACTAGCTCACTCTCTAGTGACCTGTTCCCCACCGCTCCCCCACTCGCTCTGGATCCCATAAAGAGGTCTCCCTTTACTGTCTCGTTCCCTTCACCGACGATGTGCCCACCACCCGAGCCACCGCCACATGACAGATTAATCTCTCTGTTGGAAACAGATGGTCACACATGCCCTAGGAACTCCGTTTGTCAGCAAGCCGAGGCTGCTCCCCCTCCTCCTGAACAGGTCGTCTTTCGGCCTCCGCCAAAACCACCCGATATAGGTACAACTTTTCACTTTGGGTGTCTTGCTATTGTGGCCTTTGTTGTGCCCCTCTTGTGCAGGCTGCTCTTAGTTTTTGTTGGGGTAAAGAATGCTCTTGAGATGTTTGAGAAAAAACCCATGATTTCATCATTTTGGAACACCGTAGAGGGTGTAGATTCTATTGTGGCTGACTCCAATTTTAGTATCCTCTCCACACTTCAATTGGCTTCTAATTAAAGGGTTAAGTTGGACAATTCCGAGACCACCTATAGTCGAACTGTGCCTGAAGAAGCCAAAGGAATGATCCGTAACTGGATAAGTGTTAAGACTTTGGCATCTCATCTATTCCTTGTCTTTAACCGATTGAGGAAGAAATTGTTAGGTTGGATGCTAGGACATAGATTTTGGCTTGATGCCCTTTGCTTTCTGCATAATCTGTGTGTAACATTGTTGTTAAGTTGGTAGGCTTAACTTTTAGAGTTAGATCCTTAACTTGGATGGGGAATGCCCCTTCACTGCTTGATCAATCTGTTTGTAATGTTCCTTGTTTTAGCAATTGAATGAAGCTCTTTTACCGTAAAAAAATGGGGATTTATACAGCAGCTTCAGACTACTCTTGGCTCCTAGAGAGGAACCGGTATTGGGATCACAACCAGAACTGGGAATGGGTTTGAAAAATTGAAGCCCCAGCTAAAATTCAACACATGCTTTGGTTGTGTTTTCATAAGGCTTTACCTACGAATGCCATGAGATTTCATTGTGGCATGGCTGAGACTACCTCATGTCAGCGGTGTTCTTCTCAGCTAGAAGACATCCTACACTGCTTAAGAGATTGTCCTAATTCTCGTGAAGTGTCCCAGGACCCTCCCTTCTATTCTCTTACTGATGCTACTGAATGGTTCAAGATGATGGTTATAGGTGACTCTCCTATTCTTTCTGTGGCGAGGCTGTGGTGGATTTGGCATTGGCGAAATAATATGGTTTTTGGTGAGGAAACCTGGTGTATTAATAAAGTGGTTCATAACATTCACTTGTCTCGTGATGAATTAGTAAAAGGCTACCCTAGCGTAGAAACATGTTGTTTCATTGGTAACCCCCTCAAGAAGGTTGGTAGTTTTTTTGGCAACCTCTGTTGTAATGGGTACTAGGGGTGTTATTAGATTCCACAATGGTACTTGGCTTTCTGGGTTTTCTACCTTTGAGGGGGTGGGTGAGATCTTGCTAGTCGAGCTTATTGCTTTGAAGCATGGGTTAAACCTGGTGTGGAACTTGAGTTACATGAAGGTTTCTTGCGAAATGGACATTTTGGAGGTGGTGCAGCTCATCCAATTAAGAGACAAGATGCACTTTCATGTTCATGTTGTGCACCTGTTAGAGATAGTTGACCTTTTTGATGAGGAGTGGGTTATACTTATAGCATCGATCATGGATTTCGCGAGACCATCTATAGCGCAGATTTTATGGCTAAGTTGGATTTTCGCTCTGGAGTTGGCCACACTTTTTGGGAAGACCCCCTTCAGGTTGAAATTGATTTTGCCTTAGACGTTACTCTAGTAGAAGATACATAAAGTAACTTTTGTGTTGGGTTGAAATATTTATACTAAATTTTACATTAAACTTATTTTTAAAATAAAAACATTCAAACATAAATTATTTTAGTTCAAACTCAAAGATAACCAAATTAATTTTATAAAGATACACTTAGTTTATTTTGCTTCCGGCTTTATCCCCGTGTTTGTACTCAAAAGAAAGTTAAGAATTTTCAAATTACATGTAGTGATGTACATTTATTTAATGGAATGAGATCTATTAGTAGAGTCAAATATAAAAAATGTAGCATATATGGCAAAAATGGATTACCCGTGATGGTTTAGAATAGACAAATTATTGTAAATATAATAATATATAATGAGTAAATATCCAATTTGATCCCTGAAATTATAGGGTCGTATCAACTTAGTTCCTCACATTATCAATATTCCAAAATGATCCCTGGAATTACAGAAAGTTAATCAGATTCGTTCCTTCGTTGATATTTGCATGGACTATAATGACATTAAGTTGATAATGTCAGGGATGCATTTGAAACTAAGTGAATAATATTAGGGATACATTTGATACATTTTGGAATTCCAAGGATCATTTTGGAATATTAATAATATGGAGGAGTAAGTTGATACGATCCTATAATTTTAGGGATCAAATTAGGTGTTTACTCAATATATAATAGGTAGATTTCACGAGAAAATTAACTAGTTTTTTTAAAATAAAAAATTAGGTGTTTAAATCTGCATAACTAAATAAACATATCATCTATAGAGTGATATTAAAAATAAGGTTGTCCTGTGTTTGACTCCAATCCAACCTCCTTGTATTTCAAATAATATTTAGTTTATCCCGGGTTGATAACCCAGGTAGTAAAAATTAGAAAGAGTAAAAGCTGATGTAAGTCCCCCACCATTTTTTAAGTACCACTTTTCGTTATTAAGGAAAAAAAACTCATCGAATAATTCTTGAGAATGATAAAAGATGAACATTTTAGTCTCTCTATTTGTTTTCATCCTGAACACGTCATTAGAGTGCTAATATGTATCGTTATTATGTCAGGTACCCAAACAATAGTCTCTACATACATAATAGATCATAAGAATAATTATATATTGGCTCAATAAAGTCTCCAACTATTATTTAAGTAACCTAATTTAATTTCTGACAATTTCTATCATGAAACACATTAATCCCTATATGTTACAAACAACACACCACATGCACCAGATGTATTAATACAGGTTACGAGTTTAATAGACATCTAAGCACATTATTGATATATATATATATATATATATATATATATATATATATATATATTAACACTATATTTAGGATAAAGACAAATAGAGAGATTGACATATCTTTTTTTTTTATTATTGTTAGCAACTATTCAACGAGTTTTTTTTTATCTTAAAAATGAAATATGACCTCAAATATTGATGGGGGACCTTTACTCAATTAGAAATGAGAACGACGGATATTTCAACTCCAATTTTTCTTTCACCGCTTCTCCACGTCCCATTATTAAAGAACGATCTAGAGGCCTCCTTAGGAGACTTGGGCCGAAAGGTGGTTCATAGGCCTCATACGAAGTCCAAAATAACAAAATAATTTTTGTTGCTATAAATCCAAAATATTTTTCTTTTGGATTTAGTTCCTCTAAATTGAATGAATTTATAAAATAAGAAAATAAGTAGTTATTCATCATTGATTTGATCAAGTATATATAAATCAAAACCCATTAAATGATTCAAATGAATAACCTCTACTTTCTCACTTTAGCACTAATTCATTTTAAAGAATCCAAATCTTTTATTTCCCAAGTTGTTTGACTTCAAAGAATCCATTGAATTAGAGGGAAACGACTATCCTACTTAGCTATTTTACATTAACCTAAAATCATGTTATTTTATATTTTCGCGGTTTTCACCATAATTATCATCTTGTATACCTATGCTCCAATTTTGCCACGTATGCTTAACGTGAGCTATGTGACGTGCAGGTTATTTGAAATAAATATTTTCTTACAAGAAACATTCATTGAATTCTTCCATAGTCAAGGCTGCCAAGTGATTTGAATTTTGAAATTCAATTAACTTGTATGAATGCCACTCATTGTTTTGATCCCCGTCCATGTAGCCTGCCTCGTAAATCTCCTTGTACTTATTGCCTTCACAACATTTCCCCGATCATGGAATTGAATGAATTCACATCGTCGGTTTGAGATTGATACATGAAGATTTTATTGTTCATCGTATAGATATATTCCTAGTAGATTCAATTATAAATAAAAAAATAATCAAATATGATAGACTTAAATATAAATAAATATTAATTAATTTATTCATATTTGATATTATTTTTTCAAAAATACCGTTAAGTTATTAATTCATTAATATTGTGAGCATCATTATGATTAAGGATAGTTTAATAAATATTAAGAATTTAAGCATCCGAATGATCCCCTCAAAAATCGGTTTATGAGGGAGTAGTCTACCTAGCTATATATGCAATGGTCAGGCTCGTTAACTACCCGATGTGGGACTCGCAACACACCCTCTCGAGGCTGGGCTCGTCACCACAAGCGAGGACTAGCGGTACTATCCACACCATCGGACATAACATGGCTCTGATACCATGTTAAGAATTTAGGTATCTGAATGGTCCCCTCAAAAACCGATTTATGAGGGGGTGGTCTACCTAGCTATATAAGCAATGGCCAGACTTGTTAATCTCTCGATATGGGACTCGCAACAGTAAACGTATTTACTTTTTTTACATGAAACCAAGAAAATTAAATACACTTAACTATCATTCTTAATTAGTGTATAAGTAGATATTTTTACTTATAATTGAGTTCGGATGGAATAATATTTATTATGTGAGTCAGTGAGTTTCATTATTTTTTTTTTACTGTTTCATAATCCATAGACATATTATTTAAGGTGTGCAATTTAAGTTCTGCTGGAGGTACAAGGGGGTAGTGGAAGATAAGAAAGGTAGAACAGTGTCAATTTTGTATGGGAAATGGGATGAGAGCTTCCCTTATGCAATTGCTGAGAATTGTGGGAAAGGAAAAGGGTCGAATGCGTCATGAAAAGCACATCAGATCAGGAAGCGGAGCAGGCCATCGGAGTATCAGACTAGATATAACCTTACACATTTTGCTATTACACTGACTGTGTTTGGTTGATAAAAGAAAATGTGAGGAAGAAAAAATGAAAGGAAAAAAAAAATAAAAAATTATATGATTGTTTAATTGTTTGGTATAAGAGAAAATGAAAGTAAAGAAAATTGAAACTTTCTTTCCTTTATTTGGTTGGGTAGAAAATGAGAGGAAGGAAAAAACATATTTGTATAAAGACATAAATGCCCTCGTGTAATAATTTTAAAAAAATAAAAAATTAATACTTTTTGGTTTTTTCTCAAGAAAAAATATAGGCAGTCACCTGTGTCAAAATGATCTCTTTGAAATATGTGTTTTCTTCCCAAATTAGGATGGAAAAATACAGTTGTAACCCCACATTTTTCTCCTCCTACCTCCCCTCTTCTTTGCAATCCAATGGTGGAACAAATCTAGGAAAATGTGTTTTCCGTCCTTGTTTTTTCTTTTCATTATCTATCATGTCTTTCAAACATAGCGTTAATGAAATTTCACTTGACTCAAGATAATAGATAGAGTGCGTTTGGATATAGTTTATTTAAGCGCTTATGCAATAAGCTCTTTTTTAAATAAGTTAAAAACAACTTATTTTTATAAGCTTCTCTGACAAGCTTATGGAAATAAGCTAAAAACAACTTATGAAAACATCATAAACTATTTTCATAAACTATTTGTATAACTTTAATTCCTATATAATATGAAGGAATGAAAATATGTTGTTTCATTTTGGTGTTACATATTAAAATTTTCATATAATATTAGAAAAACTGATGTAACAAAATAGTATTGGAGAGAGACTATGTGATATCAAAATGAGCTAACAGATCTTCGTACAATATGAACAACTCCTGAACGATTAGCTATTGCATTTGTGCTGACAAACAGGAGAAGTTGCCCCCAACAGATTGGAGACTAGGACCATATCAAAGGTATTTGGAGAATGGAGAGTATGAAAAGGCCAATGCTGAGAAGTTGCGTTTGGAAGAAAAACAGCGGCAGGTACACCTTTTGCACTCATTGGAACATGTAATAAAATGCATTCTGGTGGTTTAATTTAATTTGTTCTTGTTCGTTGATGAAAGCCTCACTATAATTTTCATGCAAGTAAGATCCAAGAGAAGGATTGGAAGCCAAGGTGGTTTACTATGGACAAAAGAAAGCCATACTTACTTTTATGTTGACGGATAATAACTAGGAAGTTAGGGAAAAGGATAACTAAGAGTGTTGTTATGACATTTTTGCAGATTCTAACACAACACCCTAAATTATCAACTCATTTTCCTTGGATCCTCCCTCCTCCACCTTGATCATAGCCATATGCTATAATCATTACCGGAGTGTGTAGTCTAGGTAATTTAGAGAGAGCATCAAGTGACAAACGCAAACATATATTATAGTGGATGTTCTTCGTAAAATATCCTTCTCAATTCCAACTGCAAATTTTCTCAGTCATAAGCACGAATCAGAATTGGGATTTGGATGAGTTGAACATAAAGATATACATTACCAGTATTAATGTCATGGTTTTTTCACTTAATGGGCTCGCCAGATGCACACTCATTTCACTTCCTCTTAATATGTGTATTATGTTATTTTCTTTTATATTTTAACTTTTTTTAATATTATTTTTATGAAATTGATTAACACACCGTGTAGAGAAATCTGGAAAGACTCCTGTTGGGTCAGGTTTTCATTTAAAGTGGTGGCTAATGAATTTGGAGCACGTTCTTTGAGAGTGTTTTTCATTGGAGTAAGAAATGTACCGGGGAGTTAATTGCACGAAACTTTTACTGCTATCTATAATCTCATTTTACATGTTCCATTTAATTATATATACCTCTCAAAAACATAATTAAATTTATTAATTTTTATAATAAAATGATATTCTTTAAGTAAAGTATATCTATTTAAATTATATGATTGAATAATTATAATTACTTATCAATCATTATATTTTATAATAAAAAAATTTCTTAATATAAATTGGTTAAGAAACAAGAAGGATTTTTAAAAAAAATAATTAATACATATTGATTAGAAATCAATAAAGACAAGTAAAATGAAAAATGACATCACATCATTAAATAAAACTAAATTCAACAATCGAACAAGTGCATCAAAACCTTTCAGGTACAGTGGCCCAAACCAAAACCATAAAGGCAAAGGTAGCAATGGAGTGTTGTTGTAACATAACAGCAATATTCTCTGCTCTCAAACTAATTCCACTGTTTTCCAAACATCGAAAAATGCTGCCGTCGTCGCTTCATTCTCCGGGAAATGTCCACCGGCGGTGAAGAAAATATCTCATAATAATAATAATAATAAAAGATGCATGAGACACTCCTCACTCTCTCCCACGAAGACATTCACAAGGCACCTAAGAAGACAAAATCTCAACAGCACAAACCACTGGTCCCGCCTCCGTCTCTGCCCGCTGCCCGAACCGGATCTCAACCCGGGTTGCGGTGCGTGACTCCCACCGCCTGTCCCTCCTCCGCAGAGCACGACGACATCTACACCGGAAAATACATATGGTCGGATGGGTGCGTGTACGAAGGTGAGTGGAACGAAGGCAAAGCATGCAGGAAGGGCAGATTCTGGTTGCCATCCGGAGCCACACACGAAGGAGAATTCAAGTCGGGTCGACGGGTACGGGTCATTCGTCGGAGTGGAGGGCGACAGTTACCGAGGGTGGTGGGTGGCGGATCGAAAACACAGGTTCGGCGAGAAGCGGTATGAGAACGGGGACGTGTATGAAGGGTGGTGGAGGTGCAACTTGCAGGAGGGTGAAGGAAGGTACATGTGGAAGAACGGGAACGAACGAGTACGTTGGAGAATGGAAGAAAGGTGCTATATGGGGGAAAAGGGGTCTTGGTTTGGGCTAATGGGAACCGCTATGAAGGGTTTTGGGAGAATGGGGTGCCTAAAGGGAAAGGAGTTTTCACTTGCTGTGATGGAACCACCTGTGTTGGGAATTGGGGTATGGAAATGGAGTTGATGAATAAAGAGAATAACAATGAGATGATGATGGGATTGGCAAGGAGGAGATCTTCTGTGGATGGGTGTAAAAGTGAGTGTTTTACCAGGATTTGTATTTGGGAACTGGATGGTGAAGCTGGGGATATTACTTGTGACATTGTCGACAATGTGGATGGTAGTGAGTGTGAGTCAGAGAATGGTGGGGAGGTGGTGTTGCACAAGAGTCCCTGTTGGTGTGTTGATGATGGTGCTCAAGTCAGGAAGCCTGGTCAAATTGTGTCTAAGGGTCATAAGAACTACGATTTGATGCTTAATTGGGTATCAAGTATTTCTATTTGCTAGCTTCACTTTCACTTTCAGCTTCACATGAGGCATGTTCTTGGTTTCTCTCATTTTGAGGAATTGATTGTTGGGGTGTTTTTCTTTTTAGATACACTGTTGGGAAGCATGCTTTGATTATGTAGGAGCTTAGGCCCAGGGATTTCGATCCCAAGGAGAAGTTCTGGACAAGATTCCCACCGAAAGGGTCCAAGTTTACACCTCCCCATCACTCAGTGGACTTCAGGTGGAAGGACTATTGTCCCATGGTGTTCAGGTGTTAACCATTCTGTATCATTTTCTTTTTTGAATTGGTTCATGTTTTTCTTTTCAATATTTCCATCCAAGGAAAGAAATTTTTTGTTGTGTATGCTATACTAATTATGCCAATATCTGTTTGTTGGTTGGGTTGGGTGTTTAGACATCTAAGGGAATTATTTGCCATAGATCCTGCGGATTACATACTTGCTATTTCTAGAGAGATGTCTTCTCCTGGCAAAAGTGGAAGCTTGTTTTACCTCACTCAAGACGATCGGTTTATTATCAAGACTGTGAATAAGTCTGAAGTCAAGGTTAGTTGTTGCTACCTTCTAGACTTGAAAGTTGGAATGCATTCATTTTGAAGAGAAAACTTTACACATTATATTGAGTAAGGTAAAATTTGCCTTTTAGCTTTGGTATCACTATCAGGGTATTCAATAATAATTAGTTGGTGGCCTTGTCAGGTTCTCATCAGGATGCTTCCAAGTTACTACCAACATGTTTGTCAATACAGGAACTCCCTAGTAACAGTATTCCTGGGTGTTCATTGTGTCAAACCCATTGGAGGTCAAAAGGTATGATTTCAAACTTGAGTTTTGCATTAGTAATTTGATTAATTTACCATCCAAATGCTTGTCACAATGTAATGAAAAACTTGTAATAATAATGCTGTATGAATAAACAGACCCGGTTTATTGTAATGGGGAATGTGTTCTGTTCGGAGCATCGGATTCATAGGAGGTTTGATCTTAAAGGTTCTTCTCATAGCCGTACAACAGATAAGCCCCACGAGTAGATTGATGAGACTACTACTCCCAAAGACCTTGATCTTAATTTTGTATTTCATCTGGAAAAGTCTTGGTTTCAAGAGCTTAAATGGTACAGAACTTGCCAAGTTGCATGTTGCTTTTTACTTTCAACATTTTTAGTGTTGTTCTTAGAGTTGGTCTCATGCAATGACTAATGATTCATGCTCAGGCAACTTGATAGAGACTGTGAATTTCTTGAAGCTGAGGGAATCATGGATTACAGCCTTTTGATTGGCCTTCATTTTCGTGATGGTGCTTCAGTTGATGAAATGAGAAGTTCTCCATATGATTTGCGTTCAGGTATATGTTTTCTTACTCCCTAGTTCTGTGTTCCTTCTCATATGAATTGAAGAAATCCTCGAGGAATATAAATCTGCTTGGTTATGGATTTAGCAGACGAGGATATCTACATAGTCCGGTATGCTCTGTTCTCTTGCCTTGTTATTTCAACTATGGAATAATTTGCTATGAAGTTACTAAAACCAAACGTTTTAATATTTTCCTTAATCTTCTTGGATTTTTCATACATTATTATCCAATCCAAGACAACATTTATAGAATTTTTTTGTTTCTGGCTTAAAGTATTAATGTAAATTCCAGCCCAACATTTCTTGTAGAAATATAGTCAAATTGGAGAACCTGGATTTCTTAATTATGCACTGATTCTTGGTTACTAAATTTTACAGCTAGATAATCGTAGTAGGGGAATAGTAATTTTGCCTTTTAACATCAATCTCTTGCTTGCACCCATTGGTGGGGCAATTGCTTTCAATGCATGTGTAATGTCCTTGAGGTTTGGTGGCAAACGGAGAGATCAGATGGATTTTGATTCGGATTATAATGGATGGGTCAAAAACAATCCACCAATCCATTTCGATCCATTAAAAATATATTAAAAAAATCTAATCGTCCATGATCCATTTCATAAAAAACAATCCAATCCATCCATTAATCATTTTTATATGGATAGATGTCTGACCCATCCATTTTTATTTTAATATTTTTCACATACAGTCTACAGACTGGGTCACCGGTCGGCTGGCGGACCGGTAGGCAGTCGATCGTGCCGGTCCGAGTTTATGAGAAAAAATTTGTTAGAAAGACTTTTGAAACATCAGAGGTTAAATTCAATGTCTGAGCAACTTGGGTATATGCAGGACTGCAAGCTAATACCAATTTTCTATGCCATTGCACGTTGAGAATATGAGGTGTAATATGGAGAAGAGCAGGTAATCAAGAATCACCGGCAACAGACACTATCACTTCTCTTATATGTCCCCTAATAATTAATCATCATGAAAGTTTGTTTTGATATTTAACTTCACCTTTTACAATATTCCACGAAGTTTGGCTATGCTTGGAATATAAGGTCGAAGGAGGTCCCTATCTTCTCACTTGATTTTTTTGGTTTTCTGAAAAATATTTTGGAATGGATAAAAAAAATCCATTATGTTTTTTTTCCTAGTCCAGCAGATTTACAAAAAACAATGGATGGATCATGAACCATCCATTAAAAAAAAGAATCCAACCCAATCCAATCCATTTTTTTTTTTTTTATAAATGGATGGATTGGATGGATTTTTTCATGGATGGACTGGATGGATAATGGATCCACGAATTATTTTGCCAACCCTAGGTTTAGTGCTTATGGACCCAAATCAAAGAAAGAGGCTAAATGGCTCCATCTTAAAATATCAATATGGCACATGCGCATGCAAATAGCCAAGAGGATATGACCAACATTCACGAACAAACAAAATACAGGAGGGTGAATGAGCATTATATTTGCCATTCTCTAATGCTATCCACCCATGATTTAGAGCTGACTTAGGGTGGGTTTGGTAATAAGTTGAGTTTTGATAAATGGTGTTTTGTAACTTTAGTTTTGATTAGTGATTTATATTTGAATACTTTATTATTAAAAGTGTTTTTAATAGAATGAATATTATTTGTACAGTGTCAGTTAAACTAACAAGTTATGTGAAGATGAGGAAGTTATTAATTTTTTAAGGACAGTATGATAAAAATAATAGTTAAAATCGTAAATTGAGTTCTGGCAAATGGAGAAGTGAATTTTTTACTTTTTTTTAAACCAAAATTTAAAGTTCAACCTAGTTATAGCTAACTAATTGCTAGAGATGTCAAATATATTAAAAAAAGACAATTCAAAAGTAGGTTTTTACCCTCTAAATAAACTCACATTGAAGCAGTGATCTCTTTTTTTAAGAATGTATGATCCCGTTGGTTGAGATGTACGGAAAATGACTTGAGTTGTCCTGGCGAAATTGGAGTCAGTTTTGTTGGCAACAAATGCTGGTGGGGTTGTTTTGTAAATCCAAATATTAACTGACAGGGATATTGATGGATCGGGGATGGTTTCTAGGACATGAAACTTGGGAGATATATATTAACTGAGAGGGATATATGATAAATATTTTCATTGTTTGTTAACATATACATGAGTCCCCTCCCTCTTCTTTTACACTCGGAAATCTAGTTAATGGAGGAAATTAATAATTACTTCTAACAATAGAACTAACCTATGAACTTTAGTAATTAAGCTTGTTTCTTTTTAGCCATCTTCATGATTGGTGTTTGGATCCTTATTATGCAAATACTTGATCCATAATTATGATTCTTGATACTCCAGGGAACCTCTAATCCGGCTGGGAATGAACATGCCTGCCAGAGCTGAGAGAGTGTGTAAGGCTGGATTGGATCAGCAGACGAGTAGTGGAAGTATCGGTTCTACCCCTTTAGCTTCAGAGAGTAGTGGTGGTGGTGAGATCCCTTATGTAATCCCTCTACTTTTGCATCGTTGACATTCTCCAAGACTATGATATTAGCAAAAAGCTAGAACATGCATACAAGTCACTACAGGTGGACCCCACCTCCATCTCAGCCGTTGATCCCAAGCTATAATCCAAAAGGTTTAGGGATTTCATACACAGAATCTTTGTAGAGGACAAACAAATAATAAGGTTTTGAGAGAGAGACTACTTGAAATTTGGAAGTGAACCGGGACCAACTCTGGCATGCTCAGGTGACACCCCCATGCAACAGTATATACTACAAACATGGGTGACTTAACACAGTTTTGTTGGCGTTAAAATTAATTCCACAAGATTGGTAAAGTAGGGTTTGCTTGTTGATGGCTAAATTTTTCTCATTAGCCATTACAAATCGAATGGGTTGAAGTGGTTGAGGGAAAAATCTGGGGACTCAGATGCCATTTTATTGTTATTTTGTTGAGGGGTGGGATTGTCATAATAGCTTGTACATCAAGACATCACAAGGCATGTGATGATATACTCCTTTTCTGGTTGCTTTTGCTGTGGATGTGGACCATTGTGGGGGCTATATAGGGAATAGAAAAATGCATATGCATATGGGAGGGATTTGAATCGAACTGGGAGGGGGTAATAAACTATGCAGACAGTCAAAGATTGATGATGGAATTGAACATACATTTTTACTTGGGGAGCTCAAAAAAAGAAAGAAGAAAGAAAAGTATTCAGAGGGGCCCCCCAGTCTGCCCCTTGGTCTCTCTCTGTCATATGCATTCAAACTAGTGTTTTTTTAATTTTCCACTTATTCAATGAGTAAGCCATAAAAAGAAGAGAAGGACACCAGAAAGAAAGAGGTGGGTGTTTCGTTGGCTTATTATATGTTATTTAGGTTAAATTAATTATTTGATCCTTATATTTGATATTAATTTTGAATTTTGTCTTTATATGTAAAAAAATTTAAAATTGGTCCTTACATGTATAATTATTTTTAATTTGGTCATCGTCATTTATTGTTGTTATAATACCGTCACGTGATAGGGATTAAATTTAAAATGATTGTTATATGTAGGGATCAAATTGAAAATGATTGTTACATGTATGGATCGAATTCAAAATAAAAATTTGAATTAGGTTTTTACATGTGACAATCATTTTCAATTTGGTCCTTATACTTAAACTTCAACAAACGGTGTTATGACAACAATAAACTATAAGGATCAAATTAAAAATAAATATATATATAAGGATCGATTTCAAAAAATTTCATGTATAGGGATCAAATTCAAAATTGATGTTAGGTATAAAATCAAATGATTAGTTTAACCTATTTATTATTATCATTCTATAAAGGAAGTTTGAAAAGGCAGAATAACAATAATAATAATAATAATAATAATAATACAGTGGTCCTTTTGCTTCTTTTGAACAATGGCCAAGGAGCAAACAATAAGACAGAGAAATAAAATTAGGCACATCAATGTGGACCTTGTTTGGCATCTAATAGCTATCTGTGTATGTTGTGTGCGGGCATTTTACTTTTAATAATGAGAAAAACGAAGGAACTTGACAGACATGCACCTTCTTCAGTCATCAACTCACCCCCCATATTTCAATGAAAAGACGTGAGGTGAGAAATGAAGACTCCTAAAGTGTGAAGACAAAAATAGTAAGAATATTGATATATCATTCTCGTATAGTCAAATCAGAATGAGAAAGGTATGGAGGTGTTGACTATGTTGGCAAACAGAGCCTATATGCATTGTTCTCCATACCGTGATTTTGCAGCTTTTGAGCGTGATTCGGTGTCGACACTAGGTCACGACTTGCATAGATGGGTATCCCTTGGTTTTTTATTTCTTCTGGAAAAACACTGGATCGGACTTGATTCCCCCCATTCATATTGAGAGAGAGGTAGTAGGTGTATTAATAGTACTCCCTGCTGTTATTTTTATAAGTAAACAATTTCAAAATTTTTAGTATAATATATAAATAAATTTTAACTACTTTCATTCTATTTAATATCATTGTTCCTAAAATATTCTTTATTTAATATCAATTTTGTTTTTCAATAACTCAATGTGGGATGCATTTAATAAAAATTTAAGTTTTCTATGAAAGTTACTTTAGGTAATATCCTTAATTTTTTAATAACATTAAATGAGATTAACCAATTTTCTTAGTATATGTGTTTCATTTAAGTTTTGCTTATAATAAAAATGAGAGTAGTATAACATTTTTCAATGAGTGAACCAACCATGCATTAGAGTGTGTTTGGGAAAGCTGAAAAAAAAAATTATGTTAATAATTGATTTATCAATAATCGATTATTATGATAATCGATTATAATCAGAATCTATTTTTGTTTGGGTCTGTTTGATGAAAAGCGATTTCAAGATAATCTTTTTCGTTTGGATGGTCTAAAAAAATCGCTTTTTACATAATAAACTACGAAAAAGGGTATGAAGTTATTTGTATAATTTAATAATATTTATTTGGAAGTTAGTTTTGTAGGGATAAATAGGGAAGAGAGTTTTGAGAATGAGAAATAATCAAATCATAATAATCTTAAGTTAAAACAAATTAGATGACATAAAACAGCGTTTTTCCCCCAAAAAAACTTTTTTATAAATTTAAGCTAATTATCAAACATGATAGATTATGTATGAAACAGCTTTTAGCCAAAAAATAGCTGAAATGGAAAAATCTATCTTTTCCAAACATATTCTTAATGTCATTGTTACAAGCTGTGAGACTAATTGGTAATTCAATTCAATTAAGGGATATAAATATATAATGTAAACATATTTTTTTTTGAAACAAAAGCATTAAAAATCCTATAAATCATTTAATGAGTCATTTTGTTGAGTGTTAATGACTTTTATCTAACAAATAGTTTATTTAATAAGTATTCCATTATCTATTTGAATTGATTACTTTTTGAGTTTGATTGAGATGCTTGTAGAATTTGATCCAATTATGTAAAAACATGTTAGGCGCATAAAAAATTAGATAAATCTACTTCTTCAATTGTGATCCAATTCGAATAATTTTTACAGTATGAAACCATTTTTGGTTTTCTATTTGAATCCAAAAAATTTAAAACTTTGGATGAGGATGAATTGCAAAAATATTGTATTAATGTTGAAAAGTTTTTAAGACTTAATGAACATTCTGATACCGATGGTCTTGATTTATTTTTAGAATTGAAAGTATTGAGAAAAGTGTTAATAGAAGAAATTGATACTCCAATAGAAGTATTAAATTATGTCAAAAGATTAGAATCCTTTTTCAATGCATGCATTGCTTATAGAATATTATTGACGATACCTATAACGGTTGCTACTATCGAAAGAAGTTTTGCAAAATTAAAATTACTTAAATTGTATCTAAGATCAACAATATTACAAGATAGATTGAATGGATTAGCCATATTATCTATTGAGAGTGAAATGTTAAAATCATTTGATTATAAAAATTTAATAAATGATTTCGCAGTGCAAAAAACTAAAAAAATAATATGAGAATCAATAATTTATATTTCGTCAAGGCCATAATATTTTTTTTTTGCTTAAGGTCCTAAAATCTTTAGACACAGCCCCGATTGTTTGGTCAGTGAAACTCTTTTTTCCTTTCTTTTTCTTTTATCATTTTCCCCTTATGTGTGATTTTAGTTTTCCTAATTATTTTAGCATGTTTGATCCATTATTTTTTTAAAAATTGCAACGTTAATCGCTGTTGTGAAGGTAATTGTGTTGAGATTTAAGTCCCTTATAGGGCTTAGTCAAACGATTTCCCTAATTTTTTCACTGCAACTCATAAGTTAGAGATTCCACATGTTCATCGTCGAGAAGGAGGGAAATTGGAGAGTTGAGAGATTGAAACATTTACACTGTGTTTGGTTTAGCGTGGAAAGTGGAAGGAGTGAAAATGGAAGGATAGAAAAAGACTGAAAAATAAGATGATTCTATAGTTGTTTGGTAGGAGAGAAAATGGAAGGAAAGAAAAGAAAATTTTTTCTCTCCTTTTGTTTGATTGTGTGGAAAGTGAAAGGAAAGAAAAAAAACATATTTGTGAAATGACGTAAATACCCTTAAATAAAAATGAGATGTAATAAATAGAATAAAAATGTGAAATATACTCTGACCAAAGAAAAAAAATAATTAAACATGCAGTGAAAACCCAAGATAAATTTAAAAACTAATATAAAAACTTAAAAAATATTACAATATCAATTTTGAACCAAAAAAAAAAAAAGAAAAGCTTAAAAGCATCAAATAGAGGAGAACAATCCCTCTTTTTCTTCTATATCTTACGCTACAAAAACCAGCCAAAGGTAACACTGTTCCCCTTCCCTCTGGCCTCCACCAAGCATGAGTTTGCTACTGGAAATATGGACCGAGAGAATGATGATAAATTAAAAGGGTAATTTGGTCACAGTGGTTAAAACACTCCCCTTCTGTGCATTTTCTTCTCACCTGTGCGAGGAAAAGATTCGTGGTGGGTCCCATGCTATATTTTCCTTTCCTATTGTTTTCTTTGTTGTTCCAAACTGGGTAAAATCCCCTTTTCTTCTCTCTTTCACTCCCTTCCTTTTCTTTCCTCTATTTTTCCCTCATTCCAAACAAAGTGTTACAGATTTGAGCACTGCATGGCACAAACTCTAAGAATAAAAAATAGATAGCTTCCGTCTTCGCTGCAAGATTGAAATAACATCGGTAAATTCCGATTCCAGTTCCATTTCATTGTCCTTCAATTTTCAATCTGTTTCATCCGTAATCATTGTCCTTTCAATTTCAAGTTCTGTAACTACTACTTGATTTCATTTTTGCAATGGTGATATATGAGGTGGCGGTGGCAAAAGGGTATTAGTGTTGGGGGCCATGCTGAGGAGTGGAGGTAGGGATAGGTTTTACAAAATAAACAAAAAAAATTGAATACCTATTATTTTACTTGAAAATTGATAGTCCGTGGTGAGGGATTTATTTCTTTAGACGTCGCCTAAAAATGTATTATGCTTGTAGAGCTAACAAAATAGGCTACCTAACTCGCTTCAGGTTAGCCCGAATCAAGCCACATGTTATATTGGGTCCGGTCATAAAACCCGGACTAAATTTGGGCTCTAAAATTGGTGTTCAAACCCGGCTCTATGTAAATTGCGGGCTTATTCGGGCCAACCCGACATATATTATTTTTAGATAAAATTCTTTTTTTTAATTTGATTGATCACCATTCACCAAAGGTCATTCAGTTATAATTTTGGCTTATTTGGTTTCATTTGATTCACGTAAAGCAGCCATTCAACTATAGCTTTGCCACGGTACTGTTGGAGAAACAAAGCATCTGTGTTTGATTGCAGCCAGTAACTGGCTTTTTAGCTTTGGCAGATAAACCGGTGTAGTGGCGAAGATATAACAAAATACACGTTCATGGCAAATTTGACTAATTGACTAAAAACAAAGTTCCTTGGCAATACCAACCAAGACTCCTAATCAAGTTTCAATCTCAAACATTAGTGAGTAGTGACAATGTTATTATGAGAGAAAAAATACAATTTAAAATAAAAATGAAGGGTTATGTGGGCTGGCTGAAGCCCAACGAGCTAGCCCGACCCTGAACCTGAATTTAAACGGGCTTTATCGGGATGAGCTAAAAAAGCTCAATTGTAATTCGGGCCCAAATTTTACTGCCCAAACTCTACCTTTTATTAGGCTTATTTGGGCAGATCCGGTCGGTCCAACCCATTTTATCGCCTTTATGTACTCGTATGTATATTCTACATTTATTGTCCAATATAATATTAATTTATATATATATATATATATATATTTATATATGTGTGTGTGTGTGTGTACAAGGGTATTTTCAACCGATAGTTAGATACTAATCCTCTTTGTGACGTAGAGATCATCGAAGTGTGTTTTGTCCCTCACAACAAAGTATTTTTCAAACATACGGTAAGAATCGAACCCTTGACAACATGTTTGAGAAAGTCAGCTATCTACCAATTGTATTGAACCTAGTTGATAATATTAACTATATATTTAATAGGGTTAGTAATTGGTAGAGAATAATATGATCTTTTAGGTTCAACAAACTACCATGGCGAATTGGCAACCGCGATACAAATGTAATGAAGTTTTATTTAGCACCTCATAATATAATAAGTTGCTTTTAACCTTAGGAAAATGCTAACAAGTGTTCTAATGACACTTTATAAGGAATCAAAATAAGAAAATTTTCATAAATAAATGATGTCTTTAATATTTTGAAAATTTATATACTTATCTTTTCAATAAAAACTTGTTTTTTATGGATTCTTTAACCAGTGTCCTTAAGATACTCATTAGCAAAATCTTTAACTTTATTTTAAAAAAATTAACTTAGATTTGTGGCTTCCATAGAATAATGTTATAAATAAGTTTCTTAAAATAAAAACTTAATGTGAAAGCGTCATTCCTCGAATGGCATCACACATGGTCCATTTATGTTTATTTTTTGTTTTTCTCTTGTTATTTGAGTAAATCAAGTAATATTCTTGTTAGCTTGCATATATTTTAACTAATATATTTTAGGATTTAATTGTTATGCATTGTCAGTGTAAAGTTTTTTTACACTGTCAATCAATCAGAAGTTAATTAACTCATCGATATATGCTATATTTGGCAAGGCACATATTTATAAGTTAATTAACTAGTTTTCTTGACAAAAAGACAAGGAAAGCTTTTTTGCATGATAAACTAGGGGCTACATGTAACGTCATTCATTACATTAGTAACCCGAAATAAAACTTTAAAAATAAAACATGATGAAATAAATTTTTTTCATAATATAATACTTAATGTAATAATAATAATAAATTGGTTTTTATATCATAAAATCCTCAAAACTAAAATATCATAATTAATCCAAAACTCCTAAAACAAGGCGTCAACTAATAACCTAAACGTATAAAAACAAAATAACTAAGGTCTAGCCACAAACGGCTCCGGTACACATACTATATATGACATATAGCAACATACCAATTCAATCATCAGGGAATTCCAGAATTCATATCGAATAAACAAACATGCATAGCAATAGCATTCATATCATAAAATTCCCTAATTAAACATTAATTTCGTTTTCTATGAAAACCCCCAAAATTGGAAAATATGATTTGATCAAAATATGTATTTTTCCATTGAAATCTCTCTAAAATTCATTAGATAAATCAAACCCTTTTCCCCAAAATCATTTGCACCATGGGAGAGTGAGAAAAATTTCGTTTTTACTCATCTTTTGAAAACCTCCAAATATCTTCAAGCGTCACCCACGAACACGTCAAAAAAATCCTCCAAGATCTCCTACTCCTCTTCCCCCTTAGGTTCCTCCTTGACCAGCTTCACCCTCTCCAAGACCTTGATTCCACCAAGATAGCAAAAGAGAGTTTTTAGAGTGTTATTAAGGTTTGTAGCCGCACTAGGAGTATTAGGATTAGTTTAAATAGGGTTACCCACGTTCCCCTCTTCTAAAATTCTATTTTTAATGCGTCCTGACATAGAGTATAGGCGTGCTCTCGATTGGCACGGTCGTGCCAATCAGCGTCAAAATTCTCGTGGTTTCCGACATGGGCGTGCTAACAGGTAGCACGGTGCGGCTCAGACCATTCTCTTTCAGCACGAGCGTGCTGAACATTAGCACAAGCGTGCCGAACAGAGTCAAATTTGTTCATATTCCGACACGGCCGTGCTAGTCGTGCTCTTTTCAGCACGGGCATGCCGAACGTGAGCACGAGCGTCCCGTCGCTACTGTGACAGATTTTCAACTGAAAGCTTCTTTCTTTTATTCTTTTGGTCACCACACCACCCCTAAGGTTCAAAGTCTACTATTCTAAGATTCCCTAATATTTATTAATTTTATTTGTTAAGATTAAGGTCCCTTATATCTTTATTACTCACCTATCCCTCTTTCACCAACAACAATAAAAATAATAATATCTATATTTTAATTATTATATATATTGATACACATAAGTATGTCCTTTTTACATTATGGGTCTGTTTGGATTGGCTTATAAACATGTTATTTGGGCTCATCTACTGACATAAACGTTTGTCAGAGTGTTTGGGACAGTTTATGGAAACAGCTTATGACATGTCCATAAGCTGTTTTCAGCTTATTTTGATAAACTCTGCAGGATAGCTTATGAAAACAGCTTCTAACTTATATGAAAACAGTTTGACTATATTTTCTCTTTAATTATATAAATAGCTTATACATAAGCGTTTATATGATAAGTGTTTATCCTATAAACGCTTAATTAAGCCGTTTACCCAAACAAATTCTATATGTATCAACTAGGTGATCAACTAGTTGGTAAAATTAGTTTATCACCTATATGATATGTGTAAAGTAACGTAAAAGGACATGCTTGTTTGTGCATGTAAATTTATTAAAAAATGATAATAATTAAATTATAATAAAATATTATTATTATTATTATTATTATTATTATTATTAATTAATATTATTATTATTAGGGTTATTTAACATTAGAGTATTAATTAGGAAATGGTAAAAGATTGTCGTTAAAAACTGACATGGACAACATCCGGAAAAAATTCGTGCAGCTCCTAACTTATTTGGTAAGCTACCTCTACTAACTCACTAAATAAGAGTTTGTTGTTTTATAAAAAACTCACTTACTAAACAATTTTACTTTGTTATTTTTTTTGGTTAAAGAAGCTAATTAGCTAACTTATAAACTCATTTATTACTTTGTCAAACACATGCTTGGGCTTAGGCCCGTAGTTTGAAAAAAAAAATGAAAATATACTTGGAGACAAAAACAAAAATGTTGCAGAGTTCTTGTCTTCTGACTTATGAAAGACAAAAAGAAAGCACACATGGATAAAGCATACAAGATTTGAGGGGTGTGTTTATGCAATTGACACGTAGCGCAATCCTCGTATAAGATCTGGGTGGGACTGGGGTGTGGGATCTGGATGAGTGTACTTGTCTGACGCCTGATTTCCACGTAGCCACGTTGTTACCCTCAACGCCATAGGCATAGTGTCATATTTAATTAATGAAGCCCAAAATAATGTTTCTCCACCGCAAGTCCGCAACCGCTGCATGTAAAAAGGATAATATTTGCTGTTTTCTTTATTGAGCAGAATTGCTAATGAGTATGTTATGAACATTGATTAAAAAAATAAAAATAAAAAATATATATTAAAAAGTATTGTATTTAATTTTTTTAAAGTTTAAAAATTATAATTCTCAAGGTAAAGTTTATATTTTTTGATTCTTTAATCAATGTACTTAGGATACTCGTTAGCAAGATCCTTCTTTATGAAGTGTGTCACAATTTTATGTTATTATAGATTTTTTTTTTGTAAAATGTTATAGATTTTTTTTTATTTGATGCTAATTGTGTTATAGATTTTTTTTTTTGATTCGGAACCTATCGTAATTAGGATCTTTGACTCTCCACTGGATCCATCGGGATGTTCCCATAGCTTCGATTCTTTGTACCGACTATGAAACTAATCCCCGATTGACAGTCCAACCGCGTGTGTAAAAAAGATAAATTTTGACTGATAAAAGAAATATAATCTTTTTAATTATTTTTTATTATTAATTATCTAAATTAATTAATTAATCAAAATTCACCACATGAAATAAAATGAAGTAAAATTTACGAGACAATAGAAGTCCAAAATAATACTTTTCCACCGCAAACTGCTACATTTGAAAAACCACAAATATTAACAATACATTTTTTTTAAACGCGTTTTCCAACATATTTATTTTGTTATTGGGTGACTTTTATATAAGATGTATTAAATAATATGATTCACACTTTATATATATATATATATATATATATATATATATATATATATATATATATATATATAGTGAGTCCCACATAAAAATCATCTAATAACAAAAAGGGATTTGGTTGCTTTAAAGTGAGTGAAACTCTAAAGTGAGAAAGTAAATAATTATCCACCATTAATTTGATCAAGTATATAGAGATTCAAACCCACTAAATGATTCAAGGATAAATAACCTCTTACTTTATTACTTTAGAGTTTTATTCATTTTCACATTTTAAAGAAGCTTAATCCAACAAAAAATACGTTGGAGAGAATGTTGAAAAGAATATGTTCCCAATATTGCTCTCCTCATAAATAATTAATAAGGTGTGAAAACAGCCATGAATACTGAACGGCGTCGTCCATTCAAACATCAAAGTTAATGAATGTAGACATTTCAAGACGGAAGAGACAATAATTAATAATATTTTCATCAAAATCAACATAAAAAAAATTATAAACGAATGTTGATTGGCCCGCCTGCTTGTTATAGTATGCGTCATTTTATAAGGCCAAATTTCTGTTTTGTTGTGTTTTATTTTTAGTTTCTAAAAGAATTTCAATTTAAATTTGGTATAAGTTCATGTAAACCTGATAATTGCCATAACAATATTTGACAGTGGGACTATTTGTCCTAATCAAATAGTAAATCAAAATGTGAAAGAAAGAACGCCGTCGGAACTCGCAAAATATTACAATACACAGGTAACAGGTGAGGTGAATACATCATCCCATCTGCTAACTTCCTCAAAGTATGGCATATTTAATTAAGGAATGTGCTGTTTCTTCCTGACTTTGTAATTTAAAAGTAACACACGACAGGAGGAGTATCATTTTAAAAAGTCACATTAATGATTAATCAATGGCTTACACTTAGCATATGGAAACATTAATTATAAAGAAGAATGAGTTTGTGTTGGTGTGTACAGTGTATTTAAGGGTATATGTTAATAATTATTAATAGAAAAAAGAGAATGAGTATTTTTAGAGTATTATTTAAAAAACATAAAAAAAATTTATACAAAAAAAATGATATATTTAATATATCAAAAAATATTATATTTAATTTTTTAATACAAACATTCATTTTGTTGATTCTTTAATCAATATCTTTAAAACACTGGTTAATAATATACATGTAAAATTGGAAAAGAATAAAAAATAAATAAAACATGGGAGTAGAGAAGACACGCGGCAAACTTTGATTGGCGAAGGAGAGGAAGTAAAACATGAGAGGGAGATTTTGACCCATCCAGCTTTAATGGAAGAATGAATTATGAAAGAGTGGAGTGAAGAGAGAGATAGAGGAAGCGGGAGAGGGTGTGCACCTTAGCGTGTTTGTGCAGTGCCTTAATAATAACTCCGACCTCATGATCAAATCATGGCCACTGACTTAAAAAAGATGCAGAATCCCCGGTACGTCCTTTTTTGTGATCACCTGCTGCACTTCACTTTTTGTCGGCTGTGGCAGAAAACACTAACCGCCAACCGGATACTAAAATAGTAGGGTGGTACTGCTAACTTGTTTCCATTACACACATACACGATTATGTATATATGGTTGAGGTTGTCCTGTCTTACTATTGTGTGACTCTTTCTGTTTTGGCGGGAAAAGAAAACTGAGTAGTAATGGTTTGTGAAGAATCGTCATCGCCATCGCCTTCGCAGACTGCTCCATCGCTGCAACTGCCCAAATTTGATTCCTCTCCCGAATCCAGCTTTCGTGAACTCGACGATGCATTCTTGCAGGTTTATCACTATCTCTTTCACTCTTCTTTCCTTCTTTCTTGCGATTTTGTAACCAATCAAATTGTTATCGCTGTGAGAATCCTATTGATTTTGATTGATTGATTGGTGGATACTCTGAACTGAACGGTTGAAGAAATTTTGTCTACTTCTGCTATAGATCGGTAGTTTAATTTTTCCTTTGCGACATTTTCTTTTGCTCCAAGGATTGGAATCGGAACGAACGTTGTTTGGATAAGCATATGAATTTACATTTTGTTGTTGTTATCATCATCTGTTAAGGATTTGGAATAGGATAGCTCTACGATGTTTATGTATTAGATAGATGCATGCGTAGGGAGGTATAGGGAGGTTTTTTCTTCATTACAGATGACAAACCATGCTGCAAAGTGGGGGGGGGGGATTAAGTGGGCTATGTGTCTCTCATCTAATCAGGACCTGTGCAAGGAAGGATAGAAACCAATACTCTTTTTAAGGTCAACCGAGTCACTGCAATGAATGCTTATAAAGCTACCTTTCATTCCTACATATACCGAATGGATATAGTCATCTTGAGTACTTGGTGAATCAGTTATATATCCGCTTGCTGAATTAGTTTGCAGTTTGAACCAGGATATTGTATTCTCAGTGTTGAAGTCCGAACCATGCTCGAGTCCCTTTAGGCAAAGCTGGTTTTTTTTTGTTTTTTTATTGGCTAGTTACTTGCATCAAGGAAAAAATGTCAATGTGTTCTCTGTGCAGCAATGCAATGTGTTCTCTGTTTGCAGATACCAATAGCTTGCAGGTTTAGTATGTTGAATCAGTTTTTTTCTGGTTTGTAACTTCAGCAGATGTCGCGTTTTTATAGTAAGGATAGGAGTAATGTTAACTGCTAGGGGTTGTTTTTAATGTTCTTGTATATGGGTTAAAATATCCCTTGTACTCTTATCAATACATTCTCTTTGCTTATAAAAAAAAGAGATAGATGTATGTGTTATATCAAAGTCGTTAAAACTGGGGCGGTTTTTGTTTTTGACGAAATGGAAACGTAAGCTGATATATAAATGAGCTTCTCCTGCTCTTTATGCTTGACACGTTTGAAAACTATCCGAACCTGATAGTAAATTTGTCACAAAAGCTAAGACATGATCCACGATTCTCTAGTTCACACTTTGCCTTTGTGAAGACATGATTTATGATATTTGATCCATGTAACCGATCATACCTAGTAGGAAAATGCTTTTTCCCCTTTTCTTGTCACTAATTTCTAGCTGATATCATTTGTTTCATTATTGCTATCCTTTTTTCCAATTTACAGACTCAAACGAGAATTTGGCTAGGAGAAGTCTTGCAGAAAAGATTAGATGAGCAACTCAATATATCTGAACTGCTTGCTGATGGAGAATTGCTGTGCGTATTTTGTTTTTTATATATTTTCTTATTTATATAGTATTGTTATATAATTAAATTTCTATTTTTAACTTTTCCCAGTAAGAAATCACTTCCTTGCTATAAAGAACATGTTTTGAACTATGTTCTGGTTTGAGAGGTTGCTGTTAACAACTTAAAATCCATCAGTGAGTGAAAATCGTTATGCTATAGTCCTATTCTGTATGGCAAAAATGAGAATTTCTGAAGATATTTGGCAATCCTAAATGTTCATATGTTTTGTTCGAAACAAATCTATAGCAAGATTCAAATCAATTCCGCACGAAAGACTTTGACTTCACCAGAATAGGAATTAAAGAGAGTATTTTTACTCATTCCATCTTTTATATGGAAATTAATGGAGGGGACTACTTTCTTGTTTTGATTAGAATTAAACTCCAAGAGAACTTGAACAAGAAGATATTGCATTGGCATTTTTCATTGTTTGGAATCTACATACAAATTGATTGGTTTTTAGGTTTCAAGTTTCAAAAGTGGTGTGGAAATTGCTGTTGGCAAAGCATATGGAGCTAAGGCATATAAGAGCATTCAAGAGTCAGCCATTTGCTTCTAAGAAGAACGGTTGGAGATATAGGCCTTATTCTAATGTTGATTCATTTCTGAAGGTAAATTTTTTATTATATATGCCTTTTCCATTTGACGAATTCAAGGAAGAATAGTTATATTTTTCTTACTTTGACTTGTAAGAGAATATATTGTTACTTTGTTAGAATACATTTTGAAGTGATCACACAGAATCAATGATACTGTACCATACAACTGATACTCTGATAGTAATGACCAAACCAACAGAGAAGTAAAAAACATTATTGTTTGGGGAAATTACACTGACTTTTCTTGAAGTTTACCTTAATTGCATCCACACCCCTCTTGTTAATGATATCAACCACCCTTGAGGTTTATGTTATCATTACATTTATTTCCTTAAAGGGTGATGATTGAAATTACACTTAACTCTCTTAAGGGGAGGTGCATGTAACTTATGAAACAAGAAGGTTAATTAAGCCAAACCTCAAGGGATCACTATAATTTCCCCTTGTTATTATTGTTCTCAAACTTCCTTGATATTTTATTTGAATTTAGTGGAATGTGATTGTATGGAGAACGAAAATGGCTTTTCCAATATGGAGCTTGTGCTCTGAAAAGCTTATTTACATGTTTATAGATGACAATTTTTTGTCAGAGTTGAATCACTGTGCTGTAGATGTTTATTCAGTTTTGTTCAACCATAAGCCTTTGGTTCTTCATTTCCCATACAGATATATAGGAGTCTCTGAATTTTCGGATATGGTTGTTTTTTCTTTGTGTTGTTGTATTGCTTTGTATTCTTGTGTACTTGAGTTGCACGTCCTTGATGATTTCTAATGATACTCATTACCAAGAGTTCTCTTGATTGAGCATCCATGACATGGAAATGCCAAATGATTATTGACCATTACATCACATCAATTTTTGTTTGAAATCTCTATATGTTATGCTGGTATGGACTTATTTGAAATAGTAGGAATGTCTCTTGATGTAAGCATATCAATACAAGAAAGACAAAAACTCCTAGACCTCAAATGCCTAGCAACACACTCTCTAACACTCTTTTTCCAACACACTCTTTCCTATTGGTTGAAATTCATGTGGGTCCTATATAATTCAAGTGGGACCCACATGAATTAGTGGGATCCATTTGAATTTCAACCAATAGAAAAAAGTGTGTCTGTAAGAGAGTGTTAGAGAGTGTCCTGATAGCACTCCTCTTTATTTATTTATATTTTCAACTTTTGAATGGTGTAAGCATATATTAATAACTGGATATCTATGTAACCTTATTTATCTTAATATGTAGATATGCAAAATCGTGGGATTGACTGGCATTGACCTCTTCACTCCATCAGATGTTGTTGAGAGAAGAAATACTCGAAGAGTTTGTATGTGTATACGGTCATTCTCCAAAAAATCAAGGTCTATGAATATAAATGTAAGAGTCATAGTATTCCTTATACTCCTAAATTACTCGCCCTTATGTTAATAATGGCTTTTGCTAACGTAAAAACGTGATGACAGGTTCCAGATTTTGATATTGTGACTTGTATGGTAACCATGCCAAAGGATTTGGTTGGATGCATCCGTAGAAACATAGAACTGTCTCACAGCATCCTTGCAGATTCTTCTAGTTATTACTTCCAGAAGCACGCGGGAGGAAAATCTAGACAGGTGTGTCCTTGATTTCAATAATCAGTAAAAATAAAATATTAAATTGCAAAACCAACGAGCTTGTAGCTCAATTAGCACTGGCCCAAATTCGTTTAAGACATGGGTGTGATGATGATATCGGAGGTTAGATTTCCTACCAAGCTACCTATCCTCTTCTACTCAGGTGCTTTTTCATCTCCAATGTACCCAAAAAGAAAAGGCGTCATCTATGCAAATGTCATGTCATGTGTTGTACCTTGAGCTTTTTGCAAAATCATTTTGCTACTTGTATCTCTAAAGCATGATGCTTCTGTAGGGTTTCTCAGTAACACGCTCCACCAGAGAGTATGAGGCATATTCAAACCAATCTGATGACACAGAAATCAAAGATGCTGTACTTCAATTTGATGGCGTACATGATGACTTCTGTGGTTATACATCGGAGATAAACTACAACATGCTGTCTCCAATGGTTGAAAGTGTTTTTATATCCGAAGATTTAGATCATTTGGATATTCAAAACCAACAGAGAAATGAAGTTTCTAATGATGAGTTTGAATTGTTATGCTCAGAGGAACCATTGCAATATCATTGCTCTGAGAATATAGACCATGATTATAAGTTGACTTGGCCATCATCTCCTTCTTACGGGGATTTACATATTGACTTTAGTGATATGTCATCTGATTTAGATACTAGAGTTGAACAAGTAGAAGAAGGTAGGATTATAGACTTGGATTACTTTGAGCATGGCATGTTAGGAGACAATGAGTCTTTCAATTTGCATAACAACAGGAATGGTCAATGTTACAAGGTAAAAGAAGAATATGAATCTCAAGACATAATGAAACGTAAGGAAACGGCTTATGGTATCACTTCTGATGCAAGATATACATATTTTGTTAAGGAATTTGAGGAAACTGAGCATTCATTATGTTCTCCTGATTGGTACTTCTGCAAGACTAATTCTTCACATAGAGCTGTATCGCATAGCACTGCCATAAGCTCAACTCAACTGAAAAAGTTTCTAGCATATGAAGACAGGAAGTCTCAAGTTGATTTGAAAAGCTCGGATAATGCTAGTTGCGACCAATCTGAGGATTTGCTGTCCAATCAGTCTTATTCTTTGCCTGAGTTTTGTAGATGGGATCAGAAAGGAAAATGTGCTATGACATCAAGTAGACCTAAAGATAACAAAAGTTCCTCTAGTGTTTTGGAGGGTGGTTCACATGAGGAAACTACACCATGTAAACAAAACGCTTCTGAGGTCTTGATGTCCAAGGTTATGTTGTCCTGCGCACCCAACAAAGATGTAGTTAGTGCAGCTGTTGTTAAGTTGGGCACTGATGGTAAAGAGCTAAAAAATTATTGTCCGGCTCTTGCATCAAATTCTCTAGGTGCTGTACTTCAATTTGATGGCGTACATGATGACTTCTGTGGTTATACATCGGAGATAAACTACAACATGCTGTCTCCAATGGTTGAAAGTGTTTTTATATCCGAAGATTTAGATCATTTGGATATTCAAAACCAACAGAGAAATGAAGTTTCTAATGATGAGTTTGAATTGTTATGCTCAGAGGAACCATTGCAATATCATTGCTCTGAGAATATAGACCATGATTATAAGTTGACTTGGCCATCATCTCCTTCTTACGGGGATTTACATATTGACTTTAGTGATATGTCATCTGATTTAGATACTAGAGTTGAACAAGTAGAAGAAGGTAGGATTATAGACTTGGATTACTTTGAGCATGGCATGTTAGGAGACAATGAGTCTTTCAATTTGCATAACAACAGGAATGGTCAATGTTACAAGGTAAAAGAAGAATATGAATCTCAAGACATAATGAAACGTAAGGAAACGGCTTATGGTATCACTTCTGATGCAAGATATACATATTTTGTTAAGGAATTTGAGGAAACTGAGCATTCATTATGTTCTCCTGATTGGTACTTCTGCAAGACTAATTCTTCAGATAGAGCTGTATCGCATAGCACTGCCATAAGCTCAACTCAACTGAAAAAGTTTCTAGCATATGAAGACAGGAAGTCTCAAGTTGATTTGAAAAGCTCGGATAATGCTAGTTGCGACCAATCTGAGGATTTGCTGTCCAATCAGTCTTATTCTTTGCCTGAGTTTTGTAGATGGGATCAGAAAGGAAAATGTGCTATGACATCAAGTAGACCTAAAGATAACAAAAGTTCCTCTAGTGTTTTGGAGGGTGGTTCACATGAGGAAACTACACCATGTAAACAAAACGCTTCTGAGGTCTTGATATCCAAGGTTATGTTGTCCTGCACACCAAATAAAGATGTAGTTAGTGCAGCTGTTGTTAAGTTGGGCACTGATGGTAAAGAGCTAAAAAATTATTGTCCGGCTCTTGCATCAAATTCTCTAGGTGTAGATGGCTGTGAAAAATGTCCAACCAATGGTGATGGTGCTAATGATTTCGGTGGCAGGGGTGTCACAACTCAAGACATTGGAGTCAGAGATCAAAGAGTACTACATGTGACAAGTATAACTAATGATGTTGTAGTTCCTACCGACTGTGATGAAGATGTATCTCACACTGGATCATGCTTAACAAATCAAAGCTCAAAACTTGAATGCAATGGTCATCAAGAATGTCAATACGACATGGATCCTGTTTACCTTTCAGAACATACTAGTGAGGTGCATATTCAAGTAAGTTGTTTTGATTCTTTCTCAGGCATGCTTATGTTAATTCATTTCCATATGCAAATTAATAAGTTTGTCTTGCAATTTTGTTATGTAGAAGGAAACAAAACCAGAAGACGAGTGTATGCACTCCTTGGAAAATTTAGTTGAAACAGAAGAGGGAAGTATAGAAATACCAAAAGGAAAACCACAAAAGAAGCTACTGCTAAAATCAGTCTTGGGTGGTGTAGCTGCTGTTGGCTTGTTATTCATGTTTTTGCACGTCAGGTTTGTGTTTGACCCATTCTGTAGGTTATCAGATGTTTCTGATTCTGTTAGTCCTTCGATTTGACTTTTTATATTTTATTTTGTTGGTAGGACAGGAAGAATAGCGGAGAAAAAGATGCACAACCAAGTAAGGCATCTAGTCATAAAGGCAAAGAGAAATTTCAGAAATATTCACCTCGGAAAGTAAAGAGAAGTACAGCTAGAGGGGTTTATCGAGCAGAAAAGCTCAAGTTAAAGTGATTAGGATTTCGGTCTCCTATATACAGATAATGATAAGGTTAAAAGAGAAGTATTAATGTACCAATAAAAGAAAAAAGAAAAATAAAAAAGTACTAGTTTCATACTACGGACCTCGCTGGTTAGGGGTTACATCTCTCAGATGGTCAAGATCAATAACCTCCTCCGGTAATTAGTATTTTTCCCACGCGGGGCTACGGAGATAAACTTCACAGTTATGAGCATGTCTGCTTGAGGATGTAATGGCAAATTCTAGACAGTGAATTTGGTATACGTAAAAATATAGATGAAAGTTTCATACAACTTTTTCATATAAAATCCCTCAATTCTTTTGCACCCTAAATGCTGTATCAAATTGAACTGGAAGAGTAACAATTTTGAAAGGCTCTTCGCATCCTTATTCTTCCCAAATCTCGTCAGTTTCCAAACACGATTATACAACTTTCACCCTTACTTTTCATTCCTCAATGAATTGCATGTTTCTTGATTTCTCATCCTTCTATGATCACTCCTTTGAAGCATGGGTAACGTACCACCCGGTAGTCTTGCGTATGCGTGGGTTTTTAATTTAAAATTTATATTGACATACTTGTACCTTTCGATTTTTGAAAAATATTGTATCTCATATCCATATCCGTATTAGGTATCCGTATAGTACCCATATCCATACAACTTGGAATCTTTATCATACATTTAACACGTCAGTTGTGTTATTTGAACATAAAAAAATGAATACCGTATGTGATATCGTATATGTTTATCTTTATCTTTCACCTACTTTTTATTTTCTTAGGTATACATACATCTTAAAAACACATCCAAAAATAAAGGGACACCATAAGTTGTCCCTTTTTGTGATGTTCAAACATCTTTACTGTTAACACATTAGACTACCTGATTTTTGTGCCCCTCTCCACTCCCACTTTACTTCCCGTTTATTTCAAAAGTAGTCTAAAATTTTGGAAAATAACTATTTTACACTATATTTTTCACGATACTTTTTACACAAGTTATTAGTTTCTTTTTATCTAGTTCACTCTCTGTTAATCATTTAAAATATATGATTATGATGAATTTTATATTGTTAACAACTACAAAAAATAGTATCAAAATTTAATTGAGAAAATCAGAACTCATAAATTGTTTTAGGAGTTCCTTTTTCTTTATTCATTTATTCTCATGTCTCTTAACTTGCAGATACTTACTTTTATTTTTCTTTTTCACCGTAGTAATTTAATGTAATTTTCCTGCCATTTGTTTTTTTTTCTCTTGACTGATTTTCTTGCCATTTGTTAAAGCTTGCTAAAAAATAATGATATGAAATAAGAAGAAAGTAACATACTAATATGAATTGATATCTTTTTTATATCATATATGTACACGTGATATTTATCAATCCTTATTAAACAACATTTATTTTGTTAAAATCACTTTGAACATGCATCACTTTCTTTACATATTCATTTTTAACCAAAATCAAGGTATTGAATGACAGGTGCGAACGTTACATTTCAATTGTGTTAGCTAGTAGCTACTGCAGCCACATTAGGCCCCATCATTCGTATGATGATTTGTTGTATTATTTTGGTGTACCATACTCTGTTCTCACCAAGAGTATCTTATCACGTATTCTATCTTTTTAAATGATAGAAATTTTCAATTTATATGAAAAGATATTATTGGTGGGGACAGATTGTGATACACCGGGATAACAAATTTTCATCCCATAACACAGCATGGATGCAACTACTGCTGTTATTTGAAACCTTAACCAAAATCCAGCAGTGCTGAACCAAACACACACTGCAAAGCATCCAAGACGTTTGACTTCAAAAGACTGATTGAGCGTCAAGGCACTGCGCTTGTGTTAGTGTTAACAAAGTTGAAGAGTGAATACTTGACACGGATACTTATCTCCCCATTGTGGACAGAAAGCCCTGCTCCGGACACAACCCAATACCCGTAGAAGCTTAGGTGTGTGCACTGGTGCAGGGAGGCCAATAGGATATGCAGAAGAGGCAACAGTCACATCACCTGGCTTTGGATCATTCTTACGTCCCTCTCATAAATGGTAAGATGCAATTGCACGCTGACTTGCGGCTGAAGCTGTTGTACGACAGCTGAACACCAGAATTTTGGTCCCACTCGGGTGGCTTGTGTAGAATAGCACCAATAACTTTAGAGCAACGCAGCCGTAGAAGTAGACAATTCCTTTCCACTATTAACTGAACTCCAGTTACGATGGAAACACTATCACCCGATTCAACAGGAGCGGTGCAAACATATGAAAAGCAGTCCCATTTAACTTTCTGATGGAAGTTGCAGCTATGAGGGTCACAAGACAAATTATAAGCGTTTGCATTGACGCCTGAAAGTGGGAAGAACTTGGGTAGAGAAGCCAGATGCTGCATGTGAATGGCCAAGCGGTCGCTTCTAGTCGCTTCTAATTGTAATCTGAGACCAGTTACTGGTCTATTGCCTACATCTACCTGCCAACAAGGAAAAATGATGAGCTAAGATTATATATAAAATCTAATATTACTAGCTAGTGAGACATGCATGGAAGCTGCACTTCTCCAACGTTACTAGTATGTTAGTACTTCGAGTTTGGATCCTCTGCCCCAACAGAACCATCCTGTTTGAGATAGATAGATAGATACAAAATTATTATGCACCAACCCACCGTGATGGATGGATTCTAAGGTTCATTAGTTATATTTGAAACAAATTGTGTTTTTCTCTCAAAAACAGATGTCTATCGTCCTGTTTGTTATTAAGAACTGGCGAGGATCCAAATCCTAGTGCTTCTACTATATGTATGCAATATAAAAAATTGGTGTTTGCTGGTCTGCAGGTATAATGATCATAGGAGATAAATACTACTATTAGAGGCTCCTTTAGCAACAGAAGGTCAGACACTTTTTTAAATTACATCAGAGTTAAAGCAAGTTTTAACGAGTGCATCTCTTAAGTACAGTTTAAGTTTAAGGTGAGTTGTTAAATATTCATTAAATACTAGTTATATTTAATGGATTTCAAATATTTATTGTGAAACCAACGATCCAAAATATATTTGACAACTTGTCATTCTGCGACCACAAAAAAAACAAGGTTAAGGTAACAACCCGCCGTGTGAAGAATCATACTTTACCATAACTCTATAAGAGTAGAGGGAAAGCAGCATGCATATACCACACCAGAGAGAGTCAACATGTATACACTATGCAGGGGTGGCCCTGTGGGTGTGCGAGATGTGCGATCGCACAGGGCCCCATTTTTTAGGGGGCGCCAAATTTTTTTTTTTTACTTCGTATATATATATATATATATTTTAAAAATAAAAAATTATATAATTAACAGACATTTAATTATTTTTCTAATTCATGCATAGCTTATAGAATAATATTAACTATTCCCGTTACTGTTGCATCTGCTGAGATGAGTTTTTCAAAATTAAAATTGCTAAAATCTTATTTGCGATTTATAATGTCGTAAAGTAGATTAAATAGTTTTGCTTTGATTTCTATTGAAAATGATTGTTTAAAGAATCTTGATTATGAACAGATTATTAATGATTTTACAGCAAAAAATGTAAGGAGGATGATATTTAAAGATTAGGAGGGCATCACTTTCTTTCTTTATCCCTTGTGATTCATGTTCTATTATCGGTGGATGATGTTGTTGGTTTGGGATGCTACTCAAATTGCTACATGTTCGGGTGAATAGATACATGTATATATAACTCTACTTTTGCAATAATTTTATTGTAGTTTTGGTTTGGTTTGAGCTTTTCAATGTTGATGTAATCTTTAACTTTTCTTCTATGACATTTTATTTCACTTGAGGTTATATTAAAATAATTAATGACTAGTTTTTTGCACCTCTTTTATTTTGAAAGCTATATGCATTTGATAATATATATATATATATATATATATATATATATGACTTATAAAAAATAGGACACCCATTTCATAGTTCGTACAGGGCACCCAAAATTTCAGGGACGGCCCTGACACTATGGAGAGAAACTACCGATGCCTTCTTTATATTGATAAATTTTAAAAAGTAAGAAAAAGGATATGAAGGTACAGATCCTCACCATCTTCTTAGGCTAACAAACACATAAGAAACATAGGAAACTTCAATAGTTCAATTCAAAATGCAGATTAAAAAGCAAGGATGAAAACTTACTGCAATAGTGTTTATGTAAAGCATAGGACCCAAGATACCCAATCGTAGCGCACTCTTGACTTGATTCTTCCTATGAGAACCAAGATATATCTCACTAGGTACAGGTGCCCATTGTCTTTTAAGGTGAAACTCAAAAAACTGATGGAGGTCTTCAATTGGAGGCTTGTCTGTTTCAGCAATCATCAGTTTGCAGAAGGATCAGTTCATATTCAGTATCAGAGGGAGATTATAACATGCCTATGAGAGCTTTTCCATTCTGACTTGTTAAAATGTTACTCACAACAGAAGTGCACAAGTTATCATGCAATAACTTTTCCACAAGTTAAAGTTAATTATTAAGTAAACGCACGTGAATGCTTTTATATGTCCAACACCTTCTCTCACGTAAGAATCCGTTCGGTTTAAAGTGTGAACAATGCATAAGCTCACTTACTTTATGGTGAGTTTTTTTTGGGTTAAATATGTTTTTAGCCCTTAAAAAATGAATCGATTTTGGTTTTGATCCCTATAAAAAAAATTCTTTGGTTTTCATTAATTTAAAATATGAAATTACTAATTTTGGTCCCTATAAAATGAGCAAATTTTGGTTTTGATCTTTATAAATTGTTTTTCTTTGGTTTTAATCCCTTCAAAATTTAATATTACTGTCTTTAGTCTCTAGCATTTATTTTAGGATAGATAAATATAATTCATTTTAGGGTTCAAGGAAAATTTTAGGGGAATCATATGCTAACATAACACCATAGATGTCATTGGGTGTCACTTGAGATGACCATATGACATTCTGTTAGACACATAAGTAGTTAATGGATATTACATGATAGTAGAGACTAAAAATAGTGATTTTAGATTTTAGAGGGACAGAAACCAAAAGATTTTTTTTTACAGGGATCAAAACTAAAATTCGTTCATTTTACTGGGACCAAAAACATATTTAATTATTTTTTTTTAAAAGAATGAGCCAAATTCTAGACCACCCGGTAATAAAGATTTTGATAATATGTCATTAACCAAATTTCTCAAAAACTTAAACTGTTGGGTGAAGATAATTGAATGATTTTATATATCTAAGATAAGTTAGAAGTTTTTTCCGCTGTATACACATGGGGGTGGGAATAGGCTAGGCCGAGCTAGACTCTGACAAGCCTGAGTCTGGCATGTGGTTCAATCTCAAGGCCTGAGTTTGGCCTATTAGCCTGATATAGGCCAAATTTTAAAGCCTGGCCTGGCCTACTACAAAGCTTGGCCTGGCCTGGAAGCCTATTTAAAAGCCTAGTTTTTCAACAAGACCTTTAAATATGTATCCACCTATAAATAGGTGATAGACCTTCACTTGTGGATAGGCTCGTAAGCCTCTAATGATAATGAGGTTGATAGGCCTATACTGATAAGTAGGTCGTTAGACATTCATAAATAAATATGCAAGTAGATCTCTACATTTAAATGAGACAATAGGCCTTTACTTTCAAATGTTATAAATATTATAAATAATATATAATATATTATAGTATTATATATTAAATTATATATATTATATATGTGTGTATTAAATAGACCGGTCCGATAGACTTAATAGGCTTTTTTTAAAGTCTTGGCCTGACTTCTTTAGCTATATAGCCTTTTTTAAAAGCCTTGATCTAGCCTTTTTGTTAAATAGGCTAGGCCTAGATAGGCCTTCAATAGATTAGGCCATAGGCCTCCAACGAGCGGCCTGGCTTATTCCCATCCCTATACACAAAAGAGTGGTCAAAATTGTTTTCTCTTATCAAATAATAATTTCTATTTTTTTAACTATTTATGAGGATAATGTTTCTTGAACATCAAAATACATGTACATAAAGAAGATAAAAATTAAGCGAGAGATAAAAATAACGATATATACTATCAAATACGATATTCAAAAGTTAATTTTCAAATCACAAAACTCGATTTCTTAAACCATTTTTCTTTACATAACTAATCTAATACTACATCTAGGAATACCTTTTTTTGAAATGTAGGTTGAACGAGAAACACTAATATTTAGGGTCCGTTGGGATAAACGGCTTAATTAAACGCTTATAGGATAAACGTTTATGTATAAGTTATTTCTATAATCAAAAGGAAAATATAGTCAAACTATTTTTGTATAAGTTATAAGTTGTTTTCATAAGTTATCCTGAAGAACTTATCAAAATAAGTTGAAAACAGCTTATAAACATGTCATAAGCTGTTTTCATAAGCTCTTCCAAACAGACAAAAGATTATGTCAATAGATAAACCCAAATAAACTGTTTATAAGCCATTCCAAACAGGCTCATACTTTTCTATAAAATACTTGTGCAACAAAATAAATCAAATAATTACTTACAATGAACATAGAGTTTTATGGCATGCTTCAGAAACTCACTTCGGGTCTTCCTCCCGTGAGGGTTGGCAAAGGGAGAAGAAACATCGATATGACGTCAGGTTCCAAGTCTACAGTGTCTAACCATTCGCTATGACGCATCATTTCTTTGCTTCCACCCCTCCTGTGGTATATCACGACAATATTCTGAAAACATGAATGGAAGAATTTAATAGACATGATCCATGCAGCTATTTTGTTTGAAAAAATCTGCTCAATTGTACAGCAAGGATATAAGGCACAAAGACAGTCCATAGCTACATGTACTAACAGACCAAGCCTTTATTCATCAAAAAGAAAAATAGTTCATAAAAAAAAAACAGACGCCAAGCCTTTATTCATTAGTGTAGATTAAATGCCAATAGTTATGATGCTACTAGTTACATGTGTGCGTGAGAGAGAGTAATATCTTCTTTTATTAATACGTTAGAGTGAAATTATATTCAAGTGATTAATTTAAAAACCTCACCACTTACACCAACAAAAATGGAGCCCAAACTAGAATTTGACTCGTCTAAAGTTAATAAAAGTGTAAATTGAAAAAAATAATGATTTATCCACATTTGATCAGTGAAAATATATTAAGATTTTAATTCACTTTAATTAATCAATAATAAATATATCCTTACTTAATTTATATTTTTACTCACTTTACATGACCCTGTCCTAAAACTAATTGTTAAACAAAGATAAATGGAAGAGAAATCCGCTAAGAAAGTAACTTTAAATCAAAGGTCAAAACATAGGAGACAACCAAGCTTCCTAAACGCTGAGACACATCAAGTTTGTAGGTCGTTATTAATTATACTTTAACATTTTTTATGATATAACTAATGTGTCAGATATTTAATTTAAGAATAAAGGCTCAAAATGTTCCTAGTAAAAAAAATACGGTGATATTTTGGTTCCTAAAAAATGTAAAATACTAATTTGGTTCTTAAAAATATAAAATACAGGTTAAATTAGTTATTTTTAAGATAAATTTTAAGGACATTTTAATCCTTATCAGTGACTATTTTGACCATCATTTTATTTTCTTGAGGATTAAATCGGTATTTTTCATTTCGCACCAAAATATCATCATATTTTTTTTTCTCGAGGACCAGTTTAGGCTTTTATTCTTAATTTGATGATATAAAATACTAATTTTTCTTATTCTGAAGGAGTAATAATAATATAAACATTAGAGCTGGATATACGAACCAGTTCGGTCCAGTCTGGTCCGGTCCGCATTAGTCCACACTTAGACGGACCGGACCGGAATAGTCCGCAAAATAAATGGACTTGTATTTATCAAGTCCGCGTCCAGTCCGCATAATCCACGGGTTAAATGGACTGGTTCAAGGATTCAAAAAAATAGATGAGCCAATTGTGTAGGTCGGTTCTAAATTTTATTTACTTGTTTATTTTCTCTAGTTAAAACATTTTTTATGCTACAAAGACTGAAATTGGTAAATGCAAAGTCTGAATATGACTTGCTTTAATAGCCTTTACCATTTTCATGGAATTTTATCTAAAGATTCTCCAAAACAAGTAACATTTGACTGAAGTACATTAAACATGAGTACATCAAACACAATCCAAAGCAATCTGGTCACAAATTGGGCCCTAAATTCTTTGGATTTTTTTTTATATTATGTAAGTTCGCGGACTGGTGGACCAAGTCTGTTTAGTCCACGGATTAAACGGATCGAGCTTAAAAAGCCAGCATTTAAATGGATATGAGTTTTGTCTAGTCCAGACCCACGTGGACTGCGGGCTAAACGGACTGTTCGCGGACCCAGATCCATATACACAGCTCTTCTACATACTCTTTTCTACATACTATTATTAAGTAATTCATATCCCCACTGAATAAAAAAGGAACTCGTATGATTTAATCGGTCTCAAATCAACCCGATAATAAGGGGCTGATATTTCTCATTCCAAAAACACGTAAAAATCTCCTGTCAATTGAGATAGAAATGGATACCTCTTTGTTGATACATAAGACTTCATGATCACGAGCTAGACAATGACTTTCTGCAGAATCTGTGAACCTCGCGCTAGCTTTATCATTCAAAATTTCTAGAAGATTAATAGGTTGGAACAATGATGAGTACTCTCGTCTAACATGTAACACATCCTTCCCTCCCATGCTCACACCAACTACAATATGAGTTCCAAAACGCTGTATAAACCTTGCTTGAATCAATAGAAATAATTAATCATCGCGAAGTCACATAGATGCTACCACAATTTCATAACAATTCATTATCAATATAAACACGGCGGGTTTTATGGTGCACCCCCAAGATTGGGGTGCACCGATGCTCTCCTATGTATTAACCATTGATTTCATAGGAAAGTACGATCAATGGTAGTTGGATAGTTAGATAAAGTTACCTGCTAAGTGTTCAACAGGTATCATTTAAAAGGTTAATATTTATTCATAAGTCCCTTACAATACTTTTAATATATAGGCTCATCAAAACCTCTATTTTCTTCTTCGGACTGCTCCTCGTCAATAGCCTACACTGGCCATCTCCTTATAGTTTGAGGTGGATATTGTCATAAGTTTCACTTTCTTTAACCATTGTAAAATTCACGCATTCGTCACAGTACATTATAAAAAAACTGAACAAAACCTAAATACAAGCAAATGAAAGCTTCAGAAAAACAATGATAGCATGAAAGAAAAATGGATCTAAACAATGTTGTTCGAAATTGCTATGTTTCTTCTAAGGCAAGTTCGTTATTTGTGTAATGGGGTTCCACAATAATGAAAAAAGCATCAAACTTTATAATACAAATCCAAATTGAGATTAAAAATAAAAGGAAAAAAAATGATATTGCAGATCTCAGAAAAAGCATGTGGGAGATGAAGAAGGGAAATATGACATAATGTCCTCGCTGGCGCAACCTGGAAGGATCAACCGCGGCGAGGCGTGGCGGATCGCGAGTTCTGGTTGGCGGTGGTGTGACAATGCAGGTCGTCGACGATTCTGGACATGACCTTGCGGCGGAGGTTCGCTTGGCGGTGACTTCTAGGCGGCGTGTAGTGGTTCGTGTGGATGCAGGTGGCGCAAACTGTGGTCGATAGGTGGTTGATGGTGGCGTTTTGATTTGCGAAGCATGTGGGGTTGAATCAAGGTAGAACGTTTCCTTATTTTTGTGATCTGTTTTGTCATTTTTGTTTTTGTTGAAGGACTTTAAAATAAATATAAACTTCTAGAAATTACTTGTTAAAACCTACTGCAACAAGTATTTTTTGAGGTGCACCGATGCATCCCAAATTAAAGAGGTGCACCATAAAATTGGCCTATAAACACAACACATTGTTTCACTCAATCACAATTCAATTTGCACCGGGGAAAGAGAAAAAATTCTAGCCACATAACTGGACAAGCACCTATAGACAGACCGAATGAGTTCTAGAGAGCAATACATTAATTATGAAATTTTGGTAATCTATATTTATATTGAAAGATCGTGTGCATTCATGATGTTGTTTTTCATTCATTATCAAGGAAGTACAGACACTTTAAATTTTAAATGTTTTACTTAATAAAGTATATAAAACCTTATTTTAGTTCCTTTTTTTTTTACTCAAACTTATTTTAGTTCCTAAAAAATATACCTAATATAAGTTTAGTTTTTTAATATATTATTTTTATCAAATTGATCCGTCAAAGTTAAAACTATCAATATCTAATTGAGGGGGGATCAACTTACACCCCAAAATATTTACAACTCTTACACTTAATCCCAACCACTTAAATCATATAAATCGATCGGATGGCTCTTCTTCCTTCATTAAACACTCACGTGACCTCTCTTTCTTTTCCTGTTCCATCACTTCATGCTCATTATTTTCCTGACCCATCATTCCTATTCTCTCACCTAGGTCTGCCGTACAAACAAGAAATCCATTACTATTAGAATGGAGCCACTTTCTCTATACTGTTTTTTAGTCTGATAGCCTGGTAATCGCATTGAAATTCACATTCATGAGCAAGACAAGAAAGCAATTCTTTTGTCCTTGTTTATTATATTCAGACAAGAAAGCAAGGACAGAAAAGTTAACTAGTTATTTCTAAATAAAGGCAACAGCACCTGGTCCCCTATTTTCAATCAACAAGCAAAGGTAAAGATATTATTCAGCATAAAACTATGCATCATTACTTGACATAGTTTTGTATCATTGAAATTCATTCATATTATTAAATATAAAGAATGAATTGCGGTGAATCCAAGAAGTAACTAGGAGAGTAAAAGGGGATTATTTGGAAAACTAGTCAATGATGGCCTTCCATGGATTCACCTATATAAGCTGCAGCTAAAGTAGCAAAAATAAGAGCTTGAATACCGCTTGTAAATAACATGCCATTTTATTTCTTTTTCTCAAAGAATCATACAAATAGAAGATTGATTCCCGCGGATACACTTTTGATCGAACTAGTTTTACCAATTCCAACAAATTTGACTTTTTTTGGTATCTCCAATGATAGCCCTTCTGGGGTGTAAAATATATCTTTTCTCACCATCCCCATAGTGTATGAGACAAATGTATGCATTAATGCAACAACAGCCAATTGGAAAGCAATAGTCATGTTTCTAATCCTCCAATTTACCAACAAAAGAACTATACCATTTGATCCCTTTTTTATTTTATCGACAAAAAATTTGTAATAAAAAACGCAGTTCCAACAATGCACTTTTCGGACCGAGAAAGCGGAACTGCTTGACGTTACATATTAGAACTCATACTCGGAAGGTCCCAACCAGGGATGACGGATCTCCTGGGATCTTCAGAAAGGGAAAGCAGCGAAGACACGTTGTCGTCCGTTAACCAACAAGGGGCACGTCCTGCGCCTGCCCCAAATGAAGCTTATCCCCCTGTCGTCCCCAAAAAGAAGGAGATTCATTAGCTCGTTATTTAGTTCGAATTGGTGAAATGGTGGAATCCATAAAAATTATTCAACAGGCTTTGCTTATTCCCGTTCCGGTTGTAAAGCGGAAGAAGAGGGAGAAAGAATGGGCACAGCCCCACCAGCAGCCCGCTCATGTAGAGGCACCTACGACAGGATCCGTCATCTTGGCAGGAATTCCTTCAAAATTGGGAACCCACGGGTTTTTAAGATTTTCAATACCCATGATTCCCGAAGCGACACTTTGCTCCACTCCTTTTATTTATACTCCAAGCGCGCTCATAGTGATCCTCCTATTCAACTATTTCAACCATTTCCGAACACCTCATAACATTTTCAGGGATGGGACCTTCGAGGCTTTTCTCATTTATATGTGATTTTTTTTTATGGGAGAGGCTATCAAATATGTGGGGGGTGGGCGAATTTCTTCATATATTTTTTTATTTTTATTTTTTATTGTTTTTTTTTATTATTTAACTAACTAACAGATCGTTGCTAAAAATAATATCCAAATACCAAATCCGACCTCTATATAACCTCTGCAAAGTAGAAGACCAAATTAAGACATAAGAACCCCCCGATTCTCTAATGAATCACTGGACAAATTGGTTCAAGGGTCATTCTCGCAAAAAAAAATCCTACCTAATGGAGAGATAGTTGGGGAGGTAACAAAACCCTATACTTTTCATTACAAAACCAATAAGCCTGAAAAAGATGGATTATTTTGTGAAAGAATTTTTGCCCACACAAATCGTTTACCTGTAACTATTCAATATCCTTATGAAAAATTAATCACATTGGAACGTTTCCGGTTCGATAGGAAAAGCAAGACATTGTTAAGCGAAACCTCATCTTAAAACTGAAAGAATTCCTTGGTCTCGACTCGATGGAGTAATGCGAAGGAACCGGCCACATTAAAATTACCTTCTGGGGAGGTCCGTTTGATATCCAAAAACTGCTCAGCGAAAGGATAAGAAAGGGATCGATCTTTCTCAATATAAAAAGTGAAATAGAGTGGTTCCTTGCCTATGAACTGCATTTTGTATCTAACGATATAGATGCAGATCCTATAGGTTTCGGTTACCCTCTCTGGTCTTTTGTGAAAATTTCATAAATCGAAATTAAAACTAAACTAAATGACACAAATATGATAAATGAAGCGAAATCTACTAAATAAAGTATTGTACTATACAAAGAAGAATAGATTGTCCCGTTCTGCCATAAGTACCTCCATATTCCACTCAGTGGGGTTCGGTTCGACAATGGGTTTGAGTCAATGATTGGAAAACTTCCTTTTCTTTATCTTGATTCGCGTAGAAATTTAGAAACTAGGATCATAGTTGAACCGGGAAGACCCGAATTCACACCAGATCCGGCTCGGTTATTGATAGAGTGAATAGATCTGCCATTTCTTGAAATCTCTCTTCTGATTCAAAATAGTGGTGTAACGTGTATCCCCCCCAAAAATATCATTTGATTTGCCGATCCTCAAAAAAAGAAATAATCAAAGTTCCGTCGTTAAGTGATAAATGGGAAATTCATGGGTGACGGCGGGATCGTACCATTCGAGCCTTTTTTTCATGCTTTTCCCGGGGGTCTGGAGAAAATGGCAAGCAATAGGATTTTCCTAATCCTCCCTTCCCGAAAGGAAGAACGTGAAATTCTTTTTCCTTTCCGTAGGGACCAGAAGACAAAGATGGGCTGTTAAGAACGTAGAGGAGGTAGGATGGGCAGTTGGTCAGATCTAATATGGATCGTACATGGACGGTAGTTGGAGTTGGTGGCTCTCCTAGGGTTTGTACTAGTTAGTACTGGTAAAACTCCCAGACGGCGTATTTTTTTTGAAACGAGGCCCTCTGTACGACTCAATTCCAACAAAATTACTCGGATATAGCTGGCTCTTTTAGGTACTTGAATATTTCCCAACTGGCGGCTATCAGTTTGCACTTTTACCCGATATGGGAAGCAGCATCCGTTGATGAATGGTTATATAATGGCGGTCTTGTCGAAATGGAATGGCCTTACCTTACTGTTTTCTTTTTTTAAATAAAAAGAAAACACACAATTTTTTTGAAGAAGACTACTTCTTTCTTTTCTGTATGCTAGGGTCGTTCGGGCGGAAAACCGAGTTGCGTACTGGGTGAAGGTTAGTCCTTTGGACCTTTCAATCTCACAACTTTATTAGATTAGCTAGGGCCACCCGATAGTAAAATCAAATCGATTTCAAGTAAGATTCTATTAGGATACTATAGAAAAGGTTCGGTTCACATGATACTTGATCGATAGAAAAATATAGAATATAATTAACTGGCCATCCGCCGGAAGTTTCGGGTTAAATACCGATATTTTAGCAACAAATCCAATAAATCTAAGTGTGGTGCTCGGTGTATTGGGCGATGATAGGTGAATTTTGGGGCTTTCTTACCAGCCTTTGTAGTAGTGGTTTTCAGGTAGTAAGGTGGGTAAGCTGGAGGGGACCCCGGTGGGTAGAGATCAGGTTAGCAAAGAATGGATACAGACCCCATCAATGATTCCAACATAAATATGGAGACCAATCTCATTTCAGACAATACACGGGTAACAAATTCTAACTTTGTTAATATGTCACAATCTTCTGTTGTTGAAGAACTCAATATTGAGCCTCAAGTTGGAATGGAGTTTGATTCATTGGAAAAAGTTGAGGAATTTTATACATTATTTGCTAAGGCAAAAGGGTTTGGGATTCGTACTCACACTAGTAAAAAGAATTATTGTACGTTTGTATGTGTTAGGGAAGGTGAACACAAGGTGAAAAGTGGTAAAAATGAAAAAAATTATGGCAATGCAGGAGAAGTTAAGAAAAAGTGCTCAACCATACGCATGGGATGTCAAGCATCACTTGGTGTGTCAAAATATAAGAATCGAGACATATGGGTCATAAAATATTTTGTCAATAATCATAACCATGTTATGGCTAGTCCTAAGAGTGTGTCTTATTTGAGGTGCCACAAGAAGATGAATGTTGCAGCAAAAAACTTGTTGAAAAGTTTAGTGAAGAAGGTTTACCTACTGGAAAGGTTGTTGCAATGTTTGATGGCAGTGACTTAGCTTTTTCTAACAGAGACTGTTGGAATCATATGAGAAATATTCGGATGAAGAATTTGGATGTTGGAGATGCACAATCCGTTTTTAATTATTGCAAACAAAAGCAAGCTCAAAATTCTGATTTTTTCTATGCAATACAATGTGATGATGATGCTAGAATGATAAACTTTTTTTGGGTGGATGCTAGATCAAGGTTAGCTTATCAACATTTTGGAGATGTAGTTACTTTTGATACCACAAATAAAACCAACAAATATAGCATGCCATTTGCCCCATTTACTGAATTGAACCATCATCTTCAATCAATGTTATTTGGTTGTGCATTATTACAAGATGAATCAAAGACATCTTTTATATGGTTGTTTGAAACTTGGCTTGAGGCAATGAATGGAAAGAAGCCAGTATCTATCATTACTGATCAAGATATAGCTATTGGGGCTGCTGTGGCCAAGGTATTTCCAGAAACTCGACATCGTCTATGCTTGTGGCACATTAGAAGGAAGTTTCCTGAGAAGCTTACACACATATATTACAAAAATTCAACATTCAAGGGTGAGTTAAAGAGATGCATTCGAGAATCATCAACTATCAAAGATTTTGAAGATGATTGGCAGCGAATAATGGTTGTATACAATTTGCAGGAAAATGAATGGCTTCAAAGATTATTTGCAATTAGAGAGTCGTGGATACTAAGTTTATAATAGAAGCACTTTTTTTGCCGGTATGAATACTACACAAAGAAGTGAGAGCATCAATTCTTTTTTTGACTCATTTGTTGATGCAACCACAACGCTTCGAGACTTTGTGGTAAAGTTTGAGAAGGCAATTAATAATCGTTATGAGGCTGAAAAAAGAGAAGACTTTGATTCCAAACACAAATCACGTATTCTGAGTATCGGCTCGAAACTTGAAGAGCACGCTGCATCAATTTATACTAGAAATGTGTTTGCAAAGTTCCATAATGAGCTGGCAAGTGTCAGCCATTTTACAAAGGAGAAGATTGAGAAAAATGGTTCACAATGTAAGTATCGAGTATCTAATTGTTTTAATGCTCGGGAAAGCTTCATTGTTGATATAAATTTAGAGTCAAAGAACTCTACATGTGGCTGTCAACTTTTTGAATTTATGGGAATACTTTGTAGGCACATTTTGGTAATTTTTCAAGCAAAAAATATTATTCAAATTCCTACTAAGTATATTTTGCAGCGATGGACAAAAGAAACCAATAGATGTATTGAGGTTATTGACATTGAAGTTCAGAATCATGAATCAACTTCTTTGAGAAGTATCCATGTGCAGCGTCAATTTAACAAATTTTCTGATTTGGCTAAAAGATCAGAAGATGCATACAAGTTTATTATGATAGAACTTGATCGCATTTATAATATAGCCATAACTATGGAAACAGATGATAATTCCACTGAAGCTCTTCTAGAGTCAAACCAGCACAATTTGACATTGGATGATGTTTCGAATTTCAATATCAAAGACCCATACATATCACAAACTAAAGGTAGAAGGCGGAAGGATTCTGACAAGGGGGTTCCAGTAGGAAGGTTTAAAAGTGGTCTTGAATTGTCAATAAATAAGTCTTTAGTTAAAAGGAGAGCATGTAAATCTTGTGGAGAATATGGTCACTATCAATCAACTTGCAAACAAAAGATAACTTAGTGTAAGTAACAATGGCTTGAGTTTATGTTTTTTTTTTGTATAATGGCTTGAGTTTATGTATTTTAACTTTCAATATTAGTTATACTTATATGCTTATGTTGTTAGTCCATCTCTTGGTGCAGATGTGAGAGATTGCAATATTAATTTTGGAATAAGCAACTAGAAGGCGAATGAAAGACTCTCGGTCTCTGCATCTTGTCTTGTGTGTTAAGTGAATTGGAATGTAAAGACTGTACTGTTTTCAGTATTTTTTTGAGCAATGTTTTCAGCTACATACTGGAAGTTCTTGTTTTATTTTTATCTAGAGCTTGGCTCTTCTATTTTTTGCAGTTCCTGTCAATTTTACAGCAGCTTTGCAGTTCCTGTATCGTGTTTCCAATTACTGAAACATCCTACTTGATAGATTATTGCAAAGTAGTCATAAGTTATGAAGTTATAAATTTACCAAGGAATTTAAAAAGTATATAACATATTTATGCAAGGAATGCAAGGCCATTCCACCTCCTCTTTTTTCTTTTTAATCATATGAATGTATGTATCTGTGCACTTATGCTGATTTTAGAAAATAAATAACTATTCACTATATCTCACTGAGAGTAGCAAGGTAAGACGCAAAATGGAAAAAATTCTCATTCAGAAGAATATAGAACCTTACACTTCTACAGTGAACAACACAGAAGGTCTGGATGCAAAACATTTTTTATTAATTGATCGGGATACAAAGTGATGTCTCTGTCTAATAAGCAAACTAATATATACAAAGTGATGTCTATGTCTCGATGTGTCTGTTAATAAGCAAATTAATATATACAAAGTGATGTCTTTGTCTAATATACAAAGATAAGCACCCCAGGAATAAGCAAACTAATAAGCTAAGCATTGGATAATGATTTTTGATGTCTTTGTCTTCCCATATCCACTATCAGCTGTAAAAACCAAACAATAAAAAGTAAGAATCACTAAGATGCAGTTAACCAAAATCTAAATGAGAGCCAAACACTAAAGAACCACTGTAAAAAAGATAAATTTCATTCATCATCGAAGTTAATGCAACAGCATATAGTTAAACAGGGCATCACAAGAAATCAGGTCCCTTTGAGGCATTTTCTCAAACACCTTATGCACCACATGCTTTGACAGCAAAGGGAACAGAGAACTAGGAGATGGTAGATTTTCTAGGAGATTCCTCGATGTGGGGTCTTCTTCAGAGGAAGAGAGCGCGATTGGACGAGGCATCGCTGGCGGAGGGATCGGGCAGTCTGATTTGCAGAGAATGGGAGCGACGCGAGGTTGAACTCCAGTGGCGGTATGGATGCATTGGCGGTGAGCAAAGTGAGAGAGAAAATGGTCTAGATATAATGAAGAAATGCTTCATTGTCTTGTGCGGTGAGAGAATAGGAAGAGAATAGGAATGATGGGTCAGGAAAATAATGAGCGTGACGTGATGGAGCAGGAAAAGAAAGAGAGGTCACATGAGTGTTTAATGAAAGAAGGGGCGCCATCCAATTTATACGATTTAAGTGGTTGGGATTAAGTATAAGAGTTGTAAATATTTTGGGGTGTAAGCTAATCCCCCCTCTATTTAATTTAATCTCCTGATAACCGTGTTTAATTCACATATTCACAGAGATCATCAAACAATAAAAATAATTCTTGTGAATAATTAATGAATATATCTTTCATGGATTAAAATAGAATTTTAATCTTGCAGAATATAAATAGCATTGAATGTGCTTAGTCTATAAATAGATTGAAATTGAATTAAAAAAAGGTTTGAGCTTGCATTTGTATTCAAACTTTGCTTAGCTGTAGCTGAATTGTTTTTTTTTTTTTGGTACTTATCGATAGCTGAATTGTTTTTATTTAGTTTTTTTGTATAAAAGGGAGTAAGAAAAAATTATTGTATTTAATTTTAATAAATTGTTAGTTTTTTCAGTATTAATCAATTATGTATTGTTACATCATTAAGAATATATTTGACTCTTAGAGCATCCCTAATGAGTTGTTTAAGAAATAAGTATCTGCTTTACAAGAAAGCACAATTGAAGCATTAGTAACATAACAGCTAGTTGTAAACACTTTGCTTATAAAAGCAATCATTACTTATAGAAACACTCTAACTTTTTAGAGTTGCATTACAAAGTTAAATTAATATAAAGTAAAAAGTAGTTATGCGATATGATGGAATCTATAAAAAAAAGAAATTAAACAATTCCAATAAATTGTATTTGCTCTTAAAAATCACATATATAATAATATATGATTGACCCATAATATAAAAAACTTGATACTAAAATAGCACTTCAAAAATAAGTAAAAATTATTTAATATTACTATCCGGAGTTCAGTGATATGGTAGGAAGAAGTGGGAATCTGGAAGGGCAGGGCAAAGGTTCATCCTGAGGATTGCTTGTAACATACTAATTCAAAGGATTTATCCTATTGGAGGCTTCTCAATCTCCTAAAAGAAAGGATAACTACCAGAGAGGACTATTAGAGGGATTTGAACCTATGCTACTTAATACTGAGGAGTTGCAAAACTTTACTGGAATCTTTTAAACCAATTGAGTAAATGATATGAAGTAATTAACTAGGATCTTTAGGAACTATCGTGATCATAAAAGTTAGTTGGAATGTGCAGTCCGAGGTGGTCTCACCTTGCCAAGGCCTCGGGGTCCCATATTAGTGGCATTGCTTCTTTGACATGGTCTTGAGGTTCTCTATCATACCTTTCTAATTCAAAGGCATACCGTCTGATGAACCACCCATCATATGCAAGAGACCTGGACCCAACAACATCTTTATTTCGCTGACCCGATAACCCGAACGAAGCACATAAATGACCCGATGGTATTGTGCCTGTCAAGCGCATTTCCGTGTTGAAGTGCTCCGACATCTGAAGAAAGAATATTAGTCACACAAAAAACAAAAACAAATATTAACATCAGCTGTCTAGTTGTCTGTCTCGCAATCACATCACAGTTCATTTATTTTTCAGGGGCAAAGCTGCACTGTACAGAAAATAAATGACACTAATAGCATCTCGAATGCTATTTGGATAAGCAACCCATTTTGGTTCCTTAAATAGATTCTATGATGCCATATAATATTTAAGTAATTTATCCATTTTTCACTCTAATGTTACATATAATAAGCAACCCACTTTTATATACTTTTTTATTTGCATTTAATTTTATTTTTGTTTAAAATATTAATTCATTTTATTACCGTTGCACACCGTTGCAGTGAATAACTATGGTCAAATTTTCAAAGCAAATAATAATCTCTGGTTACACTCTCTAGAATGTTCCCGTGAGACATTTTCAAAAAACCCTGGTCTCAGGACTCTCGCCTCTCAATCTCCCTCAGCCTCCCTTCACTCTCAATCGCCTCTCAGCCTCACAAATCGTCTCTCGACCTTCCTTCACTCTCAATCTCCCAGATCGCCTATCAAATATCAATCTCCATCTCGGCCTCCCTCCCTCCATCATCTCCCCCGTCCTCCATCGCTTTCCTCATCCTCCATTGTCTTCCCTCCTTCCAGCTCGCCTTTCTCTTTTTCCCTCTAGGTTTAGCAATGATGATGAACCCAGATCGGCTGCTAGAGGTGCGTCCAGGTGAGCGGTGGGATGCGTCCAAGGGAGCGGAGCCACGGCCGGGCGGAGATGCGGCTGTTGGTGTGGTTCCGACGACATGCATGCACTGGATCTATAATTTTTGACATTTTTTGTAATGTTTGTGATCTTTCCTTTCTGTGATTTTTACATTTAAAGTTGTTATTTTTATGATCTTATCTTGTTGTTTTGCCTTATTGTTTAATTTTTTTTGTTGGATCTGTATATTGGATCTTTGATCTAAATCCCTCTCTCCATCTCCATTTCTGTTTATGTCATTTTTTCCCCCTCCATTTGCTTGGCTGTTGGTGATTTTTGGTTGATATTTCAGAAGAAAATAGTTTTTTAATGTTAAGGAACCGTTCCTTGTACAAGGAACGGTGCTTAACTTTAAGCAACCTCAGTTTTAAGCAACTGCCACCTAGGCAAGCTCCAATGCAAAATTTTGATAAGCAACCGTTCCTTGTCTTTAAGGACTCAATAAGAAACCTGCGTTGGAGATGCTCTAACTAACTATAGAAAAATGTGCAAATATATATTCCATCCGGACCTATATATAAAAAAAAAAAAACTGACTTTACACGTATAAAGAAAGTTAATTATATTAGTTTAATTGTCTTGGTTTGTGTAAAAAATAAGTTATAGTTACTAAACTATCATTTCTTGGAAGTGTATAATACTCTTGAAAGTTGTGTCTTGGGAGTGTATAATACCCTTGGAAAAATAAAAATAATAATTAATCAAAGGGTATTTTTGAAACACTGACATTAAATAGGGTTGATTTGGTTGACTTTTGCTTATATTTGAATCCAAAAAATATAGATACTTTTTGTTTATATATAGATCGAAAGGGAGAATATATATATATATATATATATATATATATATATATATATATATATATATGTAAAATTATAAAATACATGAGCTGAGATACCTGGTCTGAGGTGAGAAATTGGGACTGGATTCTTAATGATTCCCCTCCGAGACATTTGATAGAGTTGGGGACATTTGGAATTGAAACCCCTCCTGGAATATCCAGATCACGGCACCCTTGTGCATTGATTTGGATCAAACGCGGACCCTTCTTACAGTTGTCGAAACATATATCTTGAGTTATGTCAAAGCCCAAACCAATTGAATCAATTGCTAGCTGAGCTTTTTGTAAACGCAAATCCTTTGTTGCCATATATCAATTCAATTTGCTGTTCGAAATTATATGTCTGCAAATGTTCGCCCAAAAGTCAACTGCAAATGATCGATGAGGCAGATGTAGCAAAAATTCTTAAATATATATCCTTTCACCAATTCTGTAACCATTTATTTTATTTTTAGTCTAGCTGTCATGGTTTTGCGGTGCTGCGTATCACGTTTAAACCCGGAGTTTCTTAAAATTTTCTGCACATGCACGGACACTGCAGATTATTTGCAACTTCCGCTCCACCCAATGAGAAACCAAAGCAATGAAGATTGACTTAATAAACTTAATAATTCTTTTAATTGGTATGAATTGTTGCTGAAAAGAGACAGAAGAAAGTTAGACTTGATTGAAGTTGCTTATCTCTTTCTTTTTTCTTTTTCTTTTTTCTTTTTTTTGTTACATTACCATTTCTTAGTATCTCTTAACTTCAATGGTGTTACTCTAAAGAATACATTGAATCAGTCTCGCAAGTTATCTCACATATTTATTTACATTTACTTTTGTTTAAACTTAAAATATTAACTCATTTCTTATTAGGTGCTTCTATAAAAACCACTTGCTTATATAAGCAACTTTACGGCTGGACACCAAGTCATTGTGCTTCAATAATGCTACCTAATAAGAATCAATTATTATTTCTTAAAATTAGTTAAACAACTCCCATTAAGTGTTAATATGCGAGAGCATTTCTTTTTCCTTTTCTCTGATATCTCTTTTTCTCCAAAAGAACAAAATAATCGCTCAAACCCAGTTCAAACTTGGTTGCCAACTGAATGATGCAGATATCTTTGTTGTTGCTTTGTTTGGGGTAACGTTTGAAACATACATTTATCCCAAAGGTATGTTTGAAATAGAAGCAACTAATTGTTGTTGTGTATCTGCATTGCACCCTTGGAACGGTAATCCAAAATTCCCTACTTCTATCCAATTCATTGGTTGGCACTAACTATAGAATATACGAAACTATTTGATACCATCGTATAATTTTTATCGATAAATCATTTAATGAATTTAATTATTATATTAGTAGTTATGTGACAATATATAACTAAATTCAAGTGCAAAACTACTTTACACTAACAATTTAACAAAATTACATTATTTCTCTAATACACATTACTTACATCAGACAAAACATAGATTTCATTTCAAAATACATGATCTGTTTCAAATGAGGGGAATTTTTGTCATTTTTTGGGTGCGAATTACAGAGAATTTCAGAGCTTTTTGCGATCCACTGATGTTCAAGTGCTTTTGGAAGAAAGATTTGAAGATCCAATGCCTCTTCCATCATTTTTTTACTCAATTATCTCCAATGCTCAGATTTGTATTATAAATTTCTAGATTTCTTAGGTTAGTTTAAGATGAATCATAGTTTCAATCTTGTGTAATTGATTTGCCTCTTGAATTCAGTTTTGATTCATAGTAATTGAGTAAGTTCTTCTGTTCTTAATGCTTTCCTTGACTGGCCATTATTGGAATTGTTCTTGTGACTTGAGAGTTCAATTGGAAAATTGACTTTAGGTTGGATCTCATGAAATTTACCATGAATTGCATAATCCTAGGAATAGGATATGGATTTTGTGCAATCGTTTGAATTCCTTTGCTAAATGGTTGGTTTGTTCTAGGATCATTAGGGTTCTTAGTTGAGACTAAAGGGATTATTTGCCAAGAGATTGCGGATAATCTGATTTTGTGAGTTTGGATGTCAATTTCTTTAGTTGAACTTGAATTCAAGACAGAATTAGTTACATAGGAGAAGAGCTAGGAGGATTCTGAACCTTAATCGCATTTGTTATTAAAAACTTCAATTCATTCTGTTTTCCTTTAATCCTAGTATACAACGTTTTGCAATAGCTAGCATAATTTGTAATTCATCCTTACTATTTCTAGTTTCATTTGTTAATTCAATTGCAAACTTCAATTCAAATTTCAATTGTAATCATTGTATTAATTGGTTCAAATAGCGATTTCTTAGTTGATGTTGGTAATTGAAACACAATCCTCATGGAGGTCAACTGAGCATTAAAACACTGCTACAAAGCTTCAGTTTCACTTGGCATAACAAAGCTCAAGAGTGAATACTTAACAAGGAGATATATTTTCCCATCATGTACAGAAAGCCTTGCTCCTGACACAACCCAATACCCTGGACTACCTTCTGGTCCCCTAATCATTTCCGTTGTATCAACAAACCTTAGAAGCTTAGGTGTGTGCACTGGTGCAGGGAGGCCACTAGGATATGCAGCAGAGGCAACAGTCACATCACCTGGCTTTGGATCATTCTTCTTAAATCCCTCTTTGGAAATAAATGCTAAGATGCCCCCAGTCTTTCGGTTAAATTGGCCAATACTTGAGGATTGTTCCCATTCAGGTGGCTTCTGTAGGGTGGCACCAAGAACTTTAGAGAAGCGCAACCGTAAAAGAAGACACTTCTTTTCAACTTGTAACTGAGCTCCTGTCACAATGGAAAGACTATCATCGGATTCAACAGGAGCAGTACAAACATATGAACAGTAGTTCCATTTAACTTTCTTATGGAAGTTGCAGCTATATGAGTCACATGATAAATAAGTGTTTGCATTGTCTGAAAGTGGGAAGGACTTTGGTAGAGAAGCCAGATGCTGCAAATGAATGGCCAAGCGGTTGCTTCTTCTCCCTTCCAAATGTAATCTAAGGCCAGTTACTGGTCTGTTACCTACATCTACCTGTCATCAAGGAAAAAGGAGCCAAGATTATTAAACATAATATTAAAACTACTAAAACTAAATAACAATGAAACTGCAGTTCTCAAACGTTTGTAGTGATAAAACCTTTACTAGTATGTTGGTACTTCTACTATATCTGTGTCATGGATCATGTATGCAATATACGAATTTGGTGTTTGCTAGTCTAATGATTATAGGAGATAATACTAGTATAACACCATCAGAAGCCATATGCCCTATTGGCAACAGAAGGCCATAACATTCTAGAAAACTAAATCACAATGCAGTTCTGCAAGATTTTGATGGTTAGGGGAACCCAAGACAATGAGAGATCTTTTTCATGGACTAATTGATAAATTAGTTTGACACCACATATTAACCCAAAATCTTAAGGCATTAGGTTTAGGGGTCCATCCAATTATGTCGACGTCACTTTTTTCATTCATTCTCCATGTAGGACTTGTTTCATTCACGCTTGGAATTCTTACAAATTTACAAGTGCATAGATCGTGAACAATGCTATTTCACCATAACTATGAAAGAGTAAAGAGAAAACAACACGCTACGCCATACGGATTCAACAAGTATGCAGAGAACTACCAGTGAGCCCTTCTTTATATATATAACATAAAGAAAGAAAAAGGACAGTAAGGTACAACTCTTCACCGTCTACTTAGGCTCACAGTTTACTAGCACATACAAAACATTGGAAACTTCCAACTCATAAAATGCAGATTAAAAAGCAAGATGGAAAAGCTTACAGGAATTGTGTTTACGTAAAGCTTAGGACCTAAGATGCTAAATCGTAGCCAGATGTTCACTTGGTGCTTCCAGTGTGAACCAAGACGTATCTCATTAAGTACTGGGGCCCATTGTCTAGGTAGCTGAAACTCCAAAAACTGATGGAGGTCTTCGATTGGAGGTTTGTCTGTTTAAGCAGTTATAGTTTACATTAGGTAGATTATAATATATGCTTAAAAAAGTAGAATTTTAATATATCCTCCTATAAAATAATATATCAGATTTAACCTTTAACAGAATTTAATGATTTCTGCTAGTGTGCTAGACCAAAGAGTGGCCAATTGTAACAACCTTCAAAGATTAATTAATATTTTTTGTCTGTAGATTATATCATTTTCTTGACATAATTAATGGACTACATCTTGCAGATCATTTTCTGAAATTCAAGTAGAACTAAAAGCACAAATATTTACTGTTAAAGAATTCAATGATAGGCATCTTTTCTTCTAAATTATTACTTACAACGAAGATAGAGATTTATGGCATGGCTCACAAACCCACTTCCGCGGATACTTTTCAAGAGGGATGTCAGAGGGAGAAGAAACATAGATATGACATCAGGTTCTGAGTCTACAGTATCCAACCATTCACTATGATACATCTTTTGACTGCTTCCACCCCTCCTATTGTGTATTACAACAAGATTCTGCAAACCCAAATGAAAGAATATATGGATGATTAATACAGTTTGGAAATTTAAAGAGTTGTTTTGTTTGTAACATTGCTACATTGCACAACAGGGATGTAGACACAAATGCAATACATATTGTAACAGAGCAAAACAGAACAAGCACTTTTTTTTTTATTATAATGGACATTAAATGTCAATATTGTGATGCTAATCATTACAGAAGTTCTTCATGGAGAGGACACTGACACAAGCATGCTAAAAAAATTGAAAATTTCAAGATGATTTGTTTTAATATAAGATCCGAAGAGATAATTAATGGCAATAAATTACTAATTACTACACAAAAGCACGGCTGGACATGCATAAAATGGAGCATCATGCTTTGACCGAAGGGAATTTCTATGCTGCACAAAGAATTCTTTATGGAACACAGTGCCAGAGACAATCTTCAAATGTATTTCATAATAAGATATCACATGGAAAGCAAAAGTATTCTACATATAAGTTTTCCAATAAGGTAGGAAAAATTTCACATGGCACTAGCACGATCTCAAAAGCATATAAGATTCTTCTCATGGATTTACCATGTAAAGCTGCAATGATTTTAAAATTATCACTAACTTCAACCATGAAAAGTGCATGAGTAAACAAGGTCAAACTATAACTAACAAATTAACTACAAAATGTTACATGTAAGCTAAAAATCAATACATAGAAATTGCTCTTAAAAATTGAATTTGTAAAAATATAAACCCAAAAAATTTTGGGGAACCTTTTATTTCTGTTACTTACAGACATGCACATGCACATTCAGATTTTTTATTTTTTGTGGGGGTGGAAGGGTAAGGGTTTTCCACAAGTTCTGCCTTAGAACCAAACCAGCATGTAATTTTTCATTCAAAAATCACTATTTTTTATTTAAATCTTTTTATAATATGTTTCCAACAAAACATGCAGACTTCGTAGGTCAATAAAGATAGACAGGATACCTCTTTGCTGTTACACAAGTCTTCAGAAGCCAGGGAATGATTTTCTGCAGAATCCATGAACTTCTTGCTAGCTGTATCCTCCAGAAGTTTTTGAATACTAGTTGGATCAAGGTATGGTGAATCCTCTTGTCTAACATATATCACATCCTTCCCTCCCATGCTCACCCCAACTACAACATGAGTTCCAAAACGCTCTATAAACCTTGCATGTATCAGTAGAAATTATTTTACCATTGTGAAGTCATATGTACAGATTGTTTTTGACTCAATCACATCCCATCACAATGCAATTTGCATCATAGAAAAGAGCTTGACAGACGAATGACTACTGACGAGCAGCGCCTAAGGAATTTTTTGGGAATATATAGATTGAAATTTGGGGTGTGATTAATGAAGTTGTTTTTCATTCATTATACCTGGTGAGAAAATAGCATTAAATGTACTATCTAAATTTATCTAAGTTGTTTGATTTACCATTGCAAACATACGTAGGTTTGCCGCTAAAGAATAAGAGTAATGTTTTGGGCTAAAAGTATGTTTGCAGTTTTTTTTAATTGTAAACCAAACATGTAATTAGTTTGTTGGTAGGAATAAACTGTTATCATTTGACAGAAGGAAGTAACTTGGGTCTCTACTTTAGGAACCAAATAGTACCTATTATTATGATCATCGGAGTTTGTTGAAATGATAAGTGTACAAGTGAAACTCAATTCCTAATACAGAACACATCTTTTTGACACATGGAGTTGTTACTCCGGTGGCTAATATCAAATATACCTACTGCATTTGTCAAGTCAGTCAAGTGTTAACATGTGCAATCCCAGGGTCTTACCTTGCCAAGGCCTCAGGGTCCCATGATGATGGCACTGCTTCTTTGACATGGTTATGGAGTTCACCATGATACCTTTCTAATTCAATAGCATAGCGTTTGATGAACCACCCATCATAAGCAAGAGACTTAATGGTATCCAAATCTTTTATACAGCGACCAGATAACCCAAATGAAGCACAGAAATGACCTGATGCAGTTTTGCCTCCCAGGTACATTTCCTGGTTGAAATGCTCCAACATCTGAAAGATATCACAATGACACAAAAACCAACACCTTTCTAACACTCAAAGGGTCAATTTTTAAGTATTTAACAGTGGTAAGTGGCAACATACTAACATATACATATACATAACATATCATACCTGTTGCAAGGTGAGAACTTCTGAATGGATTCTAATTGATTCCCCTCCGACACATCTGATAGAGTTAGGGATATTTGGTATTGAAATCCCTCCTGGAATCTCCAGAGGACGGCACTGTTCTTCATTGACCAGGATCAACCGAGAACCCCTCTTACAGTTGTCAAAATGAATATCTTGAGTTATGTCAAAACCCAACCCAATTGAATCTATTGCTTTATGGGCTGCTTGCAAACGATAATCTCTTGTTGCCATCACTCAATTGGAGGTCCACCACACACAGTCAAGATATATGCTCAAGGAGAAGAGGACATCATTAGACAAATAACATTTAGCCGAAGTCAAGACAAGCAAAGTCTCAATTTCAAAGAACATTCTTGGAAGTTGCATGAGGAGCACAACTTGGTGTGATTTATTTGTCCGTGTCATGGGTTTTTACTTTTACATGAAAGTCATTTGTTGCGTTGACTTGGGAGTTTTCATAGTTTTCACTGATTGAAGTCACAATACCAAAAAATTTATAAATTATGACAAGTAGTCCTAAATTGCTGACTGTGGTAAAAATAAATGGATGGTTAGAAATAAGTTGCATATTAGAATCACAATATTAACATTCCAAATTGTTCCATTCACAAAAGCTAGAAAAATAATTTGAAGTTCTTTACTTTGTACTTTTAAGTAGGGTTATTTGTGTTTAAATCATGTAAATATTTTCTGATTTCAAGGTGCTTTGTACGAAAAGGGAAAAAAAATTTAAAAAGGAGAAGGACATAATATATTCTTGATCCATATTCATCTATGTTCTACTCTTAACTCCCTAAACCCTTTTAGCGAAGCCCTTCAACAGAAAAATAACTAAATAAATAAATCAAAGGAAAACAAAACAAAATAGTCTGTGTTGAAATGAATTGTGCAAGAGTGCAAGGACTATGGTTTTGAGTAAGTTGTGACTCCTCATACAGATCTTGCTATTATCATGCTTAATGATGTGTCAGGGGCTCCTCACCCCATTTTAATTTTCCCTTTTGTTTTGTTTCCTTGGGTTTAGGTTCCTCCTTGTTGTATATATAAAACAAAATTCATGTAATTTAGTGGATGAATGAATTTCAGTTGATAAAAAATACATTAAAAAGAGTCATAAAAACGGTATGTTGCTACTTGCTACTATTCATCAAAGAATTAAGAATAAGTTTCAAAGACTTTATAAAAAATTTATAAAGATAAACTTATATGAATAATTTATGAAAATCAGTTATTTTTAATTTATTTAAAAAAATTATTATATAAGCATTTAATTAAGCTGGTTATCTTAACACACCATAAATCTATAATAATATTTGGACCGACATGTAATCAAAATATAAATATAAAATACTAACATATGGTTGGTCCGAATGGTAAGGGACTCGGTCAACTTAAGCAAGTGGTTAGAGGTTCGAATCCTGACTCTTGTGTATGGAGAAAATCTGGTTGGGAGGGAGAATCTACCTTATGTGTCTAACAGGTTTCCCGATAGAGATTAGTCATTGCTAAAGATGATGGATATTTCATACCTATATACTGATTACAAAAAAAATATAAATATAAAATCAGTGTTATAAAAATTTGGTTTGGATATGCAATCAAACCGGTGAGAACCGAATGGGGTTGTAGGTGAAACTTTTGTCAATCGCATGTAGGGATGGCAAAAAAATCCGTACCCGCGGATATCCGCGGGTAAAATCCGTCGCTGATCGGATTTGGATAGTTTAGCGGATATCCGCGGGTAAGGCTTAACGGATTTTTTCACTATCCGCTAATTAACGGGGCGGGTAGGGATTTAGTACTATCCGTACCCGCGGATACCCGCATATACTAAAATAAATATTTTTCCCCTAATAATATAACCCTAATTTCACTCTCACTCTCTCATTCCCGGATTTTTGTAACTTGTTTAATGTAACTTTGAACTTGGATTGAAATTTGGATTTTTGTTGTAGTAATTAATTTTAGAATTTTACTGTGTTTCAATAGGAATCTATGTTTTTTATTTTTTTTATTTTTTTAATAAATATTCATAGATATCCATGGATATCCGCGGATTGTTGAAAAATCCGCGGATATCTCCTTAACGGATATTTGCGCGAGTAATGGGCGGGCACGAGACGGATTTTCTTCTCGCGGGATGGGTAACGGATAGCTATTATCCGTGTCCGTCCCGTCCCGTTGCCATCCCTAATCGCATGGCACAGCACGGGCACAAGACAACACCAACTTTCAGAAATTGTGTAATTGGTTCGTTAGTTAGAGTCACCCAACCAAACCCTCAGTCAGGTAAGTTTCATATGCTCTTCTTCTTATCCCATTTCATTTCATTATTCTAACAAAGAACTCAAACTAAGCCGGAACACACATGATTACTACTTTTAAAATAAAGAGTAAAAGCCCAAATTGATCTGTGACAAAAAAAAAAATATGGTGACATCTTAATTCTATAGAAATAAAAATATCAATTTGATCCTTTAGAATGTAAAATGCGGGTCATTTTAGGGACATTTTAGTCCTTGTCAATAACTATTTTGACCCACATTTTATATTTTTCAGAATTAAATTGATATTTTTTAATTTTTAAGGATCAAAATATCACCGTGATTTTTTGTCCAGTTCCAATTTGGATTCTTTCCTCTAAAATAGATGTTTTTCCAAGTGCCAATTTGAATTTTAATATAAAAAGAAAGAAAAATTAGGGGTAATTTTAACATTGTGTTCTAATAATATTTTTGAATGAACCCTTGGTAAGATAGAGACAGCAGAAGAAGGAAGAAGGAGGAAGAAGCATATAAACGATGTCGTTTATGAGAGGAGATTTGCTTTCTCGAACCCGAAAGCTCGTCAAGGGGATGGCCATGGCCGAACCCGTCTGGCTCAAAGCCATGGAACAGTTTGTCTCTTAATCCTTCATCTTTGATTTTAGATTTATCTTTTAGATTCACTGCCATTTCATTTTTATTTTATATTTTATTTCGGAATTCCCATCTCGGTTTTTATCACTGAAGCCTTTTTGCTCCAAAATGATATATCTTTTTCCACCTTGTTTGGTAATTCTTTTCACTTTCAGCTTTATACTTAGTCCTATCACAACCAGCATTGCGCATTTCATTTTTGCAAATTTTTGTTGTTGTTGACCTTCTTATTGTTTCCTGAATCGCAGTAACCATTATGATGCTTGTTATATTCATTTTTCCATTTTTGGTCCCAACTTTTTGAGTTTAATGTTTTTGATTTACAAGTTTTATGTTAGGAATTTTTGGGATGCCGTCTCACATCACATGCCCCTGATTTTTTTTTAACATTCAGTTAATCATAGTGTTAATCTTTTCATGGCCCTTTTTTTTTCTCAGAATGGTGAAAAATTGACTAATATTTTCTTTTTGTTATGTTTACCAGAGCGCCGCCTGCAACATTTCCTCGAGCTGAGGGAAAAATTCAGACCATCACTCTTCCTGAGGATGTTTATGTAAAGAAGTTTTATAAAAAATATCCGGATTCAAAATACCATGATGCCATCAAGTATACCCTTTTTCATGTCTCTGTAGTTTTTTCATTTGCAATATTCCACTGTGTAATCTCTATTTTTGTATTTCTGTATGATATGCTGTCTTGTTATGAGTTTGGATTCTATAAGGTGATATGACGTGGTCAGAAGGGAAGAGTCTAGCTGATAGTCTAAATTTTGATTCATGAATGGGGAATTGTTAGCTTCAAATTTGATTCCTAATATGGTATTAAGAAAGAATATCAGTGTTTGTTTTCTAATTATATTGATTTTGATGGAATTTTTAGATTGTGTCCTGCTCTTAAGCACATGAACTGCTAAGTTGGGTTTTTAATGCCTAATTTTTAACAGCCAAAATCGTATTTTGGTAAAATCATTGTCCAAAAATTTGACTTCTGTATGATTGTAACCTTTTTCTTAATACTGAACATATTCATGACTGATGTTTATTTTGTTGATTGAGAGATTATGTTGATCTGTGTTACACAAATATTTTTATGTATAGACCCATCACATTATTTTTTAGGAACATTTGGAATGTTCTCTAATTATAATAAATATTTGTCATCCAGAGCTACTTTTTGAGTGAATTCAATTGTATAATCTGAGTTCCTGTCCATCAAAACAATGGAAAGAAGTGTAATTCTCTTTCATTATCTTTTTTCAATTTTGTGGACTTGGTCTTTTAGGGGGTGGAGTGGGTTCTTCAATATGGAACTAGTCATATTGTGAACCGTGTCGGCCAATAACCTGTTTCCCAACTTCTCATTTGGACCGTGTGAAAGCATATGTCATGAGTCTCTGTTTCTGCTTTCTGATAATTCTGTTCTTTCTTATATGTCTTTCTCATGGTTGAGGTCCTCAAGTGTTATTTTTCCACCAAATAGGGTATGATTTACTTTGTTTCCTAAAATTCCTTTTGAGTTTTATGTTAGTATTAATATGTTGCATCAATTTCTCCTTACTAAATTCATACATTTTGGCTCTTGTAAAGAAGCAAAAATCTTTGGTGTATTTGACTGGAAAGGAATGGTAGAATATTTAATGATAGTTTGGGATAGGGTTACTCGTTTGGCTTCCCTTTGGTGCTCTGCCCATGGGATTTTTAGGGGTGTTTCTTTTTGTTTTGTTTATGAGGATGCCTTATCCTCTTCCTTTGTACTATTCTCTTCTCTTCTATAAATATTTCTTTGCCTCCATTGAAGTCATGAAAATTCTTAAATAAGGCCTGCCCTGTCTACATGTTCATGGTAATAATGAAAGTGAAGAATCAAATGTTTTAGACACTAATTCATATGTATGCTTAATCTTTCAACAGGATTTGTGCATTTGATCCCCCTCCATCTCGTGTATATGGCCTGAGGGTTCTTGAGTTGAAAGAGCAAGGCGTTAGTGAGGAACAAGCAATGGCTGTAGCCGATGTATGTAACCTGAATTGGTTCCTAAATATATTCTCTCTGCAATTTGTTTTCCCCTTTTGTCCATTAATATCACTTGAGTTTTTGCTTCCTAGATGGAATATCTGACAGAGAAGAAGGCAAAGAAGAAAGCATATGGCCGTTTGAAGCAAATTGCACGTCTTCAAGGCAAGAGGCTTCCCCCAAACCCATATCCTAGTCCTATCAAAGAGATACAAGCTGAGGAGAGAAAATACGTTCGTGATCGTTTCTTCAATCCCAAGATACTTGAACTTGTGAAGCAAAAGAAAGCCGAGTCAATGGAGAGATTCAGGGCAGCGGGTGATTGGTGAACTTATGTAGAGCAAAGTTACAATACGACATATTGAAACTTTAGCTCTTAAGCCAATGAGCATTTTTCTTCAATAATTTTCTTGCTTGCTTTGTTGAGGGACCCCTTAGGTCAAAGAATTTCTATTCAACTATCATCTTAGGTCAAAGAAAACAAACCTGCGTTGCAGTGGTGCTGGTGTATGCATCATACCCTCATCTTGTACGACCGTTCTTGTTAGACACGAAAACCAAAACGATTTAGACGATGAGTCGATGACATTATTCGTTGCTTTTTATATTTCCTATTTCCATGCCATGCACGTCTTGTATGTCATCCATGTCTAGTCATATAATTAGAAACACCTGATATAACTTACAATGATGACTCTCATTCATAAGGTAAGGTTAACTAAAACCATATTCCCCATTCCCCTGTTTCTCTAAACCATATGATTATGATTTAGTGCATGTTAATCTAAAAGAAGATTTAATACATTAAATTAGTTCAATGTGTGTTTAAAAAAAGTAAAAAGAATGTTCGAAAGTCAACTTTCATCTCAACAACCAATTCTTTCAAAATTATCTTCCATCCCAAAATCTTAGGGTATGATTGAAATTTTGTTTGTAAAAGTGAGTTTTGATTAATGTAAACTTGATTTTGATTGAAGTGTGTTTATAGTAACATATTTATGTTTGGATTCTTTATTATTAAAGGTGGTTTTGATAGAATGAATATTGTTTGAATAGTGCTAATCAAATTGACTTTTAGATATGTTGTTACCAAGTTATCAAAACATACTTTCCAATGCATCAAATGTGAAAGCAATTTGTTGCTTTCACTCAAAAAGAATTAAATTCATTTCAACATAAACCCAAACATGCATTTAATTGCTTGAGAATTACATTAAAAATAACTTTTTTCATGTGCATATTTCCACTATTAAAATTGACAAAAAATATAGATTAAAGTAATAATTTGGTCCCTATACGTGACACGAATTCTTCATTTAGTCCCTATAGGTAAAAAATTTGAAAATGAATCCCTACATGTGTAAACGTTAGCAAATTTGGTCCCGATATGTGCAAACGTTTGCAAATTCGTCCCCGTCGTTAGCAAATTGGTCCTTATACGTGACACAAATTTTTTATTTGGTTCCTAAACCCAGAAAAAAAAAAATTTAAATATATCATTATATGTGCAATCGATAATAATTTTATCCTTACCATCTACCCAAGAGCTCGAACCCGACTAAAGATGTTTTTCGTATTAAATATTTGAGAATTACATTAAAAATAACATTTTTCATGTGCATATTTCCACTATTAAAATTGACAAAAAATATATATAATTTTTCATTTTTTTTTTACCAAAGTTGAGTTGAGGAAGCTTATATGTTACAGAATAATATTAGCGAAAATAAATAAAACTTTAGGAAGATAATACGTAATTTACCCTAATATATAAATATATATTGACAACCAATGAGGCAGCTGACCCTAATAGTATACTAATGATATGGAATTAAGAAACTTCAGTGATCCAGGTGAAAAAATAAAGGAACTTCAATGCTTACTAAGTATGGAAATTGGAAAAGAGATTCTATTCTGCAATTACCTTACATCTTTATTTGCATCATATTTTTTCTCAAGTTTCACCCGTTCAGTTATAAGCAAATTTTCAAAGCACAATACCAACTGAAATACACATGCTATCCAGCTCTTAATATTATCCAACAATGATTCTATCTTCCCATTGACATGGCCTACGATCCATCACAGCAGGATCTACATTTTAAAATAAATAAATAGTTACTAGACTCTGCAGTGTGCATAGGTAACCAAACCAACAATAATACATGCAATGCAGAGGCAGCAGAACCACCATAGATACCATATCCTCAAATATTGTCTATACACTCTCAAGAACCAAAAAAAATAGAATCCACCCCGCTCCAACGCGGCAACTCCAAGTGGACACTGGCACACTGCAGTCACATTGATACAAGCAAGAATGGCTATCGTCTCATCAATTCCCTTCATACAAAGAATATATCTACATCATGATGCAGTCATGAAGAACAGCACTTCACCAAAACAAGGCACCCTAATGAAACTAAGGAAATCCAATATATCAAAAGTGCTGCCAAAATTTGGCATTCAACACTTGCAAGCATGATCATGATGGTATATTTACACAGAAAATCCACTCTTGTGCCCATGTGTTGCGACTAATCTTCATTTCAAAGGCACTACAGATTAGTTGCAAATTATCTCGCCACTTCTAGTCTGTCAATGACGTCCAATGCTCTCCTTTTGTCAATACCAAAATCAATGACAGGAAGCTTAGATAAGATCCTATTAAAAGATAATTCCTTGCTTCTACTTGTTGATGAATAACTGTTACTCTTGATCAGTCTGCTGTTATCCCTCAACCCAGTGTCAAAGTCCAAGCTTTTACTGATACGGCCTCTGGTATGAATTCGCTTACTTGCATCCTGCAGCATGTTTTGCTCATCAGCTGTTAGCAAAGGCGGTAGAGCATTTTTAGATTCCTGATTTGTCTTTTGCAGTTGCAGGGCAGTGCCAATAGGGGACTTGATGGTAGACCTCATTTCACCAGCATCATTGCCACCCTTACTTTTGATGGCCAAGCGGTGAAGCCATAACAGAAGCTCAAGAATATAATTTTCTACTTTGTCTTTATCTGCATGGTGGAGTGTTTCAATCCGCAATATATCAGTCTTCACGGTCTTCTTATTTAGCTCAGAGCTGCCAGAAACAAACAAGTATTAAAAAACAAATAGTAGAAACGAAAAAAGTGGAAGTTTAGATTTCAAATTGAAGCAGCAGATTGGTACTTACCCAGTGTTTGCCCACTCCCCTACCCAACCAAAACCATGATGTGCTCTGATTCAATATTAGGGCAACCAAAAGAAAAAAAGAATAAACAGTTAGTGTATATACAAAATAAATAAACTAATGCTTAAAGAAAGTTTCTCACATAAATAGTAAGGAGCTATTTTAAAATATAAATTTTACAAAGAAAAAGAAAGCCAGACATCTTACTTGGCTGTGTTTGTAGCAATTGGAACCAGCCAATGCAATGTTTTTTCCATCTCATTTTTAATATCTGCTACAGTGAGCTGCAGGAAACAGACAGCAACCACAATGAAAAAGCTCAAACACAATGAAAAACAATATTAATATAGGAGATTTTCTACTTTGGTTGAAAGTGGAAAGATAGAAAGCAGAAGAAAAATAATTTAAAATTTTTGTTGATCGTTTTCCTTGACATTCAAACTATACATGATGTTGCATTGTGTGTAGAATCTAGGAAGGTATTAAGGAAAGCCATATGGATTAAGCAAGTATTGACTGTAAAATCCAGGGTATTAATTGAGGATTGATTATGGGTGATTGATTCTACTAATTAGGAGGCTGATCGAGGGGTGATTAATTGACAACTACACAATTGTATACTCTTCCCCTTTAGTCAAGTGTGGGCCAAAGTGTGCTTCACTTCAACCTAAAGGCCTTATACTTTTTTTTATCTCTAACTTCTCTATACCATTATTTTCTCTCTAATTTTTTGACTGTGGTAACAGAAGAAAGTAGCGGCATATAAGGACATACCTCTTCTACAACTCGAAAGGATGGTAATTTGGAACGCAAAGCTGATTTTATATTAGGAGGCAAGCTCTGATATAATGAATCCCTTGTATTTGCAGGCATAGAACTGGATCTGGCAACCTGACAGCATCAACCCAGGCTCAGTACAATCCTCTACAGTGCATAAGCTTAATCAAGCATGGCAGTTAGCAGACATTATTTGAACAACTATGAACTAGTATAACAACGCCTGATACTGACCAGAAACAACAAAGTGATTCAGCAGTAAACAAATTACATGCTAATTATCATATGGATTTACACAGAATTGATTGATGGTTGAGCTTTCCTCTTAGAAAAACTTACTAAATAATTAAGTTTTAGATGTCTAATCCAATTACATGACATCAGAAAGTCATAGAAAGCTAGAAGAGAAGTCACACAGACAAAAATTGATACTTAAAAGCAAAATGAGAAGCATCTCTTGAAACTCAATTAATTATATTTTCAACTGGTTGAACGGAAGGCATAGAAAAGAGAAGAGGAAGACCTATAATGAAATATATACAATAAAAAAATCACTTACAAGAGTATCAATTTGGAGCACTATATTTGCATAATGCAAAGCAAGGCCTGCAGGGCCCAATCTCTGGCGATTGCTCATGGTTCCAAATATTGGTTTATGGACATCTGCAGGTACCCATGGATAAACACCATTGCAATTACGAAGCAAAATACAGCTTTCAGTATGAATTGATTTCAAGAGTAATTTGATGAGAATAAAACCAGAAAACTATCTCCCCCCCCCCTCCACCCTGCACCTTCAAGTTTAAAAATCTTCAAAGAACTACAAATTAAGGTTAACATGGCTGAATTTTGCACAGTGGCTATCAATAACATCAACTAAGTCATTACATTAATAATGATTACACTAGGCAGCATTGGAAGAAAATGATATAACAAGCAAAGCAAGTACGATTTCAATGCCTATAAGGGGTACATACCTGCACTGCCAAAGGCATTGTTTATCTCCAAATGCAAAAAATGGACAATGTCTACAAACTTCTCCATAACCTGCAATCCATTATATTATCAATTATACTCTATTCTATTTTCTCCATTTATGTTATGCATAAAATGAACCCTTCTCTACCTATAAAAAGTATCTTAAAGTCTCTGTGATAGCTCTGGTATCATACATGGATAAAATACAATGACAAGATAAAACAAGTTGAGTGGAGGAGACTAAGAGATGAGATAATCACATTCATGCACAGAAGTAATCTGAGGTTACCTCCTCCAAACTTCTGGACCAGAGTGACTTTTTCTTCAAATGTTTAACTTGCTTCTTTTGACTTTTAAGTTCTGCCCTCAAGATTGAAAGGCTGTCACCTATATGATAAAGAGAGATATTGAAGATCATAATATATAACTTCTAGGTCAGAGTGACTTTTTCTTCAAAAGCATGTTACATAAGAAGCAACCCTTTAGGCCTATATACACATGCTCAACAAGAATATGCAGTTCAGGCTTCACAAAATTCAAAGAACAGATCAGTGAAAACCAAAAGTATGTGCTTTGCCAACTCTGATCTGACCGTAACACATTATTTAATACAGATGACTTGCCATGAGAGTACCCATAGGTCATTGGCCAAAGGCAGATCAAGAAGCCATTCGAAACAGAATAACAAAATAGAATATGGCTTAAGCAGATCATACCTAGTTTTTATATCCATTTCAGAGTCCATGGTGAATCAACTATACTCCTTACAAGTTATGTTTAATTTGATAACAACCATAGCAGTTTACATGAGAGTAAGGATAACTCTATCAATTATCATAGAAGTGCCATCAGCCAGAAACATAGTTGTGCATGACCATAACTAATATGATAATTTTCACTACAAGTCTGAACAATCAAACAAACAAAGCAACTAGTATGTTTTACCTCGATCTTAAACTACAGAATCAATTAAAACTTTTCAATATAACACAATGAAATAGTGGTTAATGCTACCGTACATCTTTCTCCACCCTTTGAGAATCAATTTTGTACAATACGAGACTTGTCCAAGTTTCATACATATTCTCCACCCTCTAAATGATCATTCTATCAAAATTTTACATTACCAAAATTAATCTTCACTTTTGAATTAAAACTCTTTAGAGAGCTTTGGATTTTAGGTCAAAAGTTGCTTGTCACAAACAATAGCTGCATATAATATCATAGGTAGTACTCCTCAATTACCGCTATGAGTTGCACCTGAATTATCCTCCTCTTCATGCTTATGCTGATAATCTTGTTCAAATCTATCCAAAGCATGGAACTCATGGTATAATTCCTGAGGCCATAAAAAATTGATTTTCCAATTTCTTTTAGACTTAAATCCCATATAAAAACAACAACAAAGTTGAATAAAATGCAAATGCATGGGCAATAAAATCACTGTATACAGAGACTTATAAAGCCCTTGGTTGATTGAACCCAAGGGAAGATAATAAAAAACCTTGAAGATAAATTTTTCATAAATCTTATGTTGCTAGCAGACAGTAGCATGTAGAAAATGAGTCATTTTCCTTTGCTACAAAATATGAGCAAGTGCATATGAACAGATACCACACGAGGAGCAATAAATACAATTCCTCCCACCTAAGATTATTTAATAAAACTATCAATTTATAAATAAGTGCATACAATTCTGTGGCCATTATCTAGGACAGTATATTCCTTCAATAAGAATGAATTTGAACATATAAATGAATAATGATTAAATCTAACCCAGGAAGAAAATACAGCCAATCATCACATTTGTTTCATTCCAAAACATTCATGTCATTAAAAGTATTGATACATATTAAATGTCAGGTTTATACAATTAAAAGCTTCATATCGAGGTGATGATAGAAATTACAATTCACCCATATTACTACAGAGCTAAAAGTAGTTGAATCCATCTAACTTTGAGCATAAACCATCATGCATATAAGAGATATCAAGGACATAGAGAAAGAGGGGGAGAGATAGAAAACCCTCTATGTAATTGATATGTAACACAAGAATAAGGAAATTAGTTAAAAATTATTTCAATCAATTTCCTCAACAGAACATTTTTGGGAAAAAGTACAAAAATGGATTTTTTGGTGAAAAAAATCTCCACTTTGAGAACAATTAATTACTCAATTATTTAGCAATACTCAAAGAGCGGAGAGCTGTTAAGGCACTTATTGACTGAATTAACCACTTGAGTGTTGTTCGTAAATTGGAAATACTTTTACCAAAACTTCTTTTTTCTTTTTTTAATTTTCACTACATTTTTTCAGCTTCAAAAGTAACTACCAGTTCAGGAGCAACAGTAAATATTTCTTTAGTAAATGAATACACTCACAGCTGTAAACTGAACCAAAGTCATCAATTGCTGCATCATTAATTCTGCCTCATCCTTTGATTGTCTTTGAGAATTAAGTTCTCTGCTAATTCTAAAATTTAAAGTAAAAAGACAGTTCAGAACAAAAATAGGAAGGCTAAAAAGATTTGTTTTCTGAAAGGCAGCATTGAGGGAGTACAATTTTTATTACTTCTCAAAATAACGGTCCAAGTTGTGCCACTGAGGATCCTTTGAAAGATTTCCAAAACGAATCACCTCATCAGAAAAAACTTTCAACTCCTCCCTGAAAACATAAAACATAAACCAAAAGTTACATACAGTTGGCATTTCATAGAATCATTGTGAACTAAAACGATAAAAAGTTAGCTTGATGATGGAACAGAAGTGCCTCTTTAGGTATTTGACTTAATCCATTACTTACCTCTTGTCTGCAGAAACAATACTTAGAAGTTCATCCATATCCTTTGATACTAAATCTTGCACAGCCTCTAACTGAAGCACCTCTTCTTTTATATGCTTAATATTTTTTGTTGAAAGAGATTCCATAAGACCAAAACCCTTGACAATTGTGTTTGCAACCTCAAATGCTAAGATAGCAATTTCATTCCCCTTTGTTGCAGCTCCAGAAACAAACCCACTGCCAGCATTTAAATTTGCCATGCTGCTCCCAAGAGTGTCCAAAACATCAACTGCCTTCCCAAATCCAATAGTACCAGCTCTGCCCAGAAGTGAACTCACCTCTGAGACCTGAAATAGAAAGATCTTAGTAGATACCTTCATATTTCTCCTATCTTAGTCTATTTATGCCCATTCTCTTTCATGAGAGCTTAGTCTGTACTCTGTTTTACTTAAACTAAAGTGACACCAACGGTCATAAATTTGAGTATGAGGAGGAGAAAACTAAATACAGTAAAACATCAAAGCGAAGATGACCAGTATAATGACGACGATGAAGAAGAAGAATTTAATATTCAGACAGTAGAAAGAAGTCCTTCAACCAATTCAATGGATTTGTCAACGGAATCATTATCTTTAGGGCATTAGTTACTCAAACTATTAGTTCCCTCTGTTCTTATTGCATGGGCTCCCCTTGTGTGATTTCTGTATAAATTCGTGCATTTCATAATCTTCAATTAGCTTTTCCTCTATAATTTGTAAAAATAGAACAAAATAAAATTAAGCACCAATGTAGAGCAATGCAGAACAAGAACTGAAACCAAGGAAGAATTTTAAATGATCGCTAAATTCCCAACGTTTAAAAATTCAATAATAAAGATGAAATCCCCAAGATGGACAATATGCCTTATACAGGCAATGGAACCAACCCTAATAACTCCAGGACCAGCATCTTTCCTGGTTACATTAACATTGTTGCGGAACTTAAGATTTTCTTTCGAAGAAGCATATACTATTATACTTCAGGTTAGTTGGTTGATAGTTTCGACAAGGATTCCCAAGTAAGAATGTTAACATGGGCTTTTGCTAGGGTGAGAGACTATCTCATGTCTCTCATCATGAGCAGGTCCATTTTTGCAAAAAAATTATATTATTTTAAAATCTTAAAATTTTTCAAATTTATAATTTCATCCTTGTCTCCTTCTCTCTCCTCTGCTTTCTCTTTCCTCCTCCCTGAACCTCCGACAGACATAAAATAGCGGCACCATGGCAGCTTCATCTCCTCTAATGTTCTCATATTTTTTCTTCTTTGAAGCAAAAAAGTCTTTTGCAATGGAACAAAGTCTTCATCAAAGAAAAAATGATAATTTTCAGGAATAGGTGAAGTTATGCTTTTAATATAAATAAAGTCTTCTGCAATGGAACAAAATTTCAATAGAAAAGTCTTATCTGTGATAAAGAAGGCAACAAAAAAATTACCCCCTGATATGGTCCTCTATGTGGATCGTCTGGACCTGCAAACTAGGGATTTGAATGATCTTCCATTGTTAAGGTCAATTACTAGTGCCCTGGGTCCATCAATATGACGAACTCTGAACTATCGGACAAAACCATTGGACAAGCTGTCGTCACTCAATCACTTCCTATGTTGCTGATGGTGGGGCTCAAGGTAGAGTGGGGGTGGGGGTGGCGAAGGAGAGAGGAGGTGGTGGGGGTGGGGTTGGCAGAGGAGAGGGGTGGGGATAGCGGAGGAGAGAGAAATTGGATGAGAGAAAAACGAAAGAGAGGGGTAAAAAAATAATTTTCTATTTTGCAAAAAGGGACTTAATAGGTATCTCACGGTGGGAGACATTACATACTCTCCCACCTTAGAAGCCGCCTATTAACATGATCTCGATAAAGATAGCCCGTCTTCCCATTCTATAACCACTTACTTAATCTTTTCACTCCACCTAGCAATAACTTTATTCCCATATCCTTTCTGTCAAGCATTTGAAATTTTTCCTTTCTTCACCAGCACATCAAGTCCTAGAATAGTTAAAACTCTTCACCACGAAAAAATATACAGCGCCTCCATTCCTAAACCTCAAGAAAACGATCCTTGCATAAATTTCAATCCCTAAAAGACATCCTCTCAATTTGAATTAAATGCATAACATAAACTAACCAAATTTTCATCACCAACAACATCTTTCTCAATTACTTACAGCTGGGAATTAAAACAAAAAAAACTAAAGATGTATTTTGAGGACAGTCCTTACCCTCCTCTACTTTCTCCCTTGATCTATCTAATTGATACATCACTGGTTGTAACAAGTTTCATGGCTATACCAAGTTTGTCTGACATTACTAATTGATTCCTTTATAGATTGAGCACAGAAACATGTTATAAAACAAGAACAAAAAAATAAAAGAAAATCATGAAGCCTAAAATTGAAACTGAACAAGGAGGGATCATGAACCAACCTTTGCCACAGCAGACTGCCTTGAACTCACTGACCTAGACTTTTGTGAAAAAGAATCATTAAATCGTGGGATTCCATCATAGAAATCATCAGGGCTAGTCCCTGCATCCGTTGTAGCAGGTTCTTGCTTTTTCTTCTCTATTCTCTCCCTTACCTGAGGTGCAGTTGTCAAATCACTCCGCATGGTGGCCTTGTAGTTCTTAATACCAGATTTGTTATGGTTATCAGAATGTCCATCCGTCTTGGCAAACACCTTGTCACCTTTTGCAGACTTGGAACAAAGACCCCCCATATCAAAATTTCAATCTTTGAACAAAAGGGCATGCACAAAAACAGTCAAAACAACTCCAGTGGTAATCTCAGCTCAGCACATCCAAATCAGGAATGACTATAGAACAACACCCTTTATTTGTTGTAGGCAGAAAAATAATAGTAAGGTGGTGAGGAGAGAGAAAAGTAGGACGTATGAGACAGAGAAGAGCATAAAAGTTTGGGGAGAAAGAGAGGAGGGGAGTTATGGGATTTGGACAAAGATTGAAAATTTGGGAAGAAAAAGTCCACACTCAACTCTACCATTGGTTGCCAAAGGAGATATAATAATAATAATAATAATATAATGGAATGGAACATGGAAAAATCATAGTAGTTTTATGAGAAAACAAGACAAGAAGAATGGGGTTATGTTATGTTATGACAATCAAGGAGGGAGACATGAGGCGGCGCTGGGCAACATGGTAGGTTAAGTTAAGCAGTGAGCAGGAAGCAAACGCTACTCTCTCTCTCTCTCTCTCTCTCTCTCACTCTGATTACCGCCTTGGACTACCAACATGGGAAATGGTCATGTTCAACCTTCTCCACCGCTGCCCAACCAACTTGTCCTTTTCACTTTCTTCATCTTCCAACATTTTGTTTTCTATTTTCATTTTAGTTTACGTATTTTTATGGTTTAGTGAAGTTTTTGTTGTCTCAAAAATATAGGTTTTTTTTTGTTTTATTTCCTACCTTTTGTTTATTTTATTTTTGATGTCCGTAACTTTTAAAATTTTATTTTTGATCCTTGCCGTCAATTTCAAATGCTAACTGCTGACGTGACAAGCGGAAGTCCATATCGGCACTGACACGTGACAAAATCATTATTTTTTTATTTCATCTGTCTGAAATGACAGGTACTAAAAACAAAAATTTAAAAGTTACAGACACAAAAGATAGGGACTAAAACCAAAATCCTTATATTTTCAGGGACCAAAAACTTCAATAAGTATTTAATAAATATGATTTCTTATAATTTATGAATTAATTTGATTTTCTGACAGATGAAGAAGAATTGTAATTTTTTTGAGTAGATTGATTTTGAAGCAAATAATCCTCCAAGTCTTAAATAATGTGCTTGCGAACTGTAGTTGAGTTTTGCTTATTTAGTATTTTCAATTGCAAAGCATAACAGAAACCACGGCAACAAATAGATATAATAGGCATGATACTGATAATTGAAAATACAAAATAAACAAAACCCAACTAAAATTTTCAAGCACATTATCAAAATTTAAGACTTTTTCTTTCACTGGCTAGCTTCAACTGCAACTTCTGTCTCTTCTCGGTAGCTCTTCGACATGTGCTCCAGATAACAAAGTGACGTCCTTCTCATCTACACTTGGAGGATTATTTGTTTCAAAATCAGTTCACTCAAAAAAAATTATAATTCTTCTTCATCTGTCAGAAAACCAAATAAATCCATAAATTACAAGAAATCATATTTATTAAAGGCTTATTGAAGTTTTTGATCCCTGGAAATATAGAGATTTTGGTTTTAGTCCCTATCTTTTATTTGTTTTGTTTTTGGTGTCTGTAACTTTTAAATTTTTGTTTTTGGTCCCTGTCATGTCAAACAAATGGAATAAAAAAATAATTATTTTGCTACATGCCAGTGCTGACGTGGACTTCCGTCTGCCACGTCAGCAGTTAACGTTTGGAATTGACAGCAGGGACCAAAAACAAAATTTTAAAAGTTATAGACACCAAAAGCAAAGCAAATAAAAGATAGGGACTAAAATCAAAAGGCCATATATTTTCATTGACCAAAAACTTGATTAAGCCTATTTTTATTAATCATTCTAAAATTGTTTCTTAATTTTTTGAATTTTATTAAAGAAATAGTTAAAATAAGATGTTATTTTATTTTTTTTCTTTATCAAATCTTAACACAACACTAAGGGATGAGGATCACCTATCCCATTTTGGTGTATCACATCATGTCCCAACCAATAATATTTTGTCATATAAGTTAAAATTTTATTTAATATTGAAAAAATAGAATACATGATAAGATATTATTGGTTAGGACATGATGTGATATATCAAAATAGGACAGAAGGTCCTCATCCAACATGAAGATGTCATTATTTTGAATTCCATGTGTAATTAACTCATCGAGATATCAAATCTTAACCCAACACTAAGATGCCATTAACCCACCAAGTGAACTTCATGTGTAATGTTAAAAGTTGAAACTAGGATGTCATTATTTTGAAAAATGTTTTATAAAATCACCATTTATAGCCTAAAATTTATAACCTATTGGTTAAAAATCAAAACATCTCACCAACCAAGGGTTAGTCGAGTGGTGAGCATCTCGACCCCATTAAGAAGGAGAACGTAATTTCGAATCCTGATGGCAGATACTCTAGTTAGGAAGTTGTGAAAACCAAGAATTAATTACCTGCTCTAAACAGTCAATCGAAGATTAGTTTCATAGTCCCTCCAAAGAGCCGAAGCTTATGACATACTCTGGGATACAACCGGAAAGCCAAAGGCTCTGATTACGGTGATTCATCCAAAAAAATATAATCAAAACATCTTAAAAAAGCATTACACATGATACAAAGATTTTGTTTTTTATTATTTTATGGATTTAATTGATATACACTATCAGTGTAAAGTTTTTTTACACAGTTAACCAATCATAACTTGCTATATCATCTAAAATGTTTGACTCTTATCCTAACTACCTTAAAAATTATTCATATCATGATTTTTTATTTTTTGTCAGTGTAAAAAACTTTACAGTGATAATACATAACAATAAACTCTTATTTTATTTGTAAAAAAGTTTCTCCAGAAGCAAAACCGTTTTCATCTTCAAATTGTTCATTGTATTAAATTATGATATATTTTTATCAAATTAAAGAATATATAAACTCTTACTTTAACGCCTTTTTTAAGAGACAACTTTATTCTAAAATGATCGTATTCTTATTTTTTAAAATTTAAAAAAATGGCATATTTTTATAATTATTAGTTATTAATAAAATCACATCAATTGATATGAGAAAACAAAACTAACCCAAACACTCGGCTTATTTTCTTACTCTTGTTTTATTTGATATGTTTTTTTTTTTTTTTTTATCATTTACATAATTTTTTGTAAATATTTTTATGAGGCTAAACAAGAAGTTTTCCTAACAAATTCTTACTCAGTGGCAGAGCTAGACAATTTTCCTTACAGGGAGAAAGGAAAAAAAACATAGATCGAAGGGGCAGGTTATATTTTCTAAACACAATTACAATTGGTGACAATCAATAATCAACAAACAACAATTTTTTTATAAACTCGGGGGCTCATGCAACAAGACACATGATTGTTGCAATATTAGAATATGAAGCTCCATCTCGCTTATTAGAAGTTCTCTCATGTGATTTTTTTTAGCAATTATTTTGGATAAATTTTTAATTTTCTTCACAATCTTTCTTAATAATTTTCTTAATTGTCTAATCAAGATTTCTGATATAGAGGTTAGTCGCTCATCAATATTGTAGAGAAATACCATGATTCAAGATTAAAAAAATAATATCTTATGTTTATATTTACAATATATCAAATGAATGTATGTATTTTTTTTAAAAAAAATTGCTCCCTGATTCATATTATAAGAAACAAAAGGGTCCAATTTTTTTGTCCAAAATATAAGAACATTTATCAATTTTCAGATATATAAATGCTCATTTTCAAATATACCTTTATTTATAATATGATTTATATTTACGAGATACATATATTAAATGTTTTGTGTAGACTTTGTTTATTGCTATTGACTTGAGTGGTTGGCGAATTAAGTTAATGAAATTTGTATTAGTGCCATTAATTATAGCCTATTATTTATGAAAGGGGTTATTTTTGGAAAATAAATTAAATATTTAAGAATATTAATTGAAAGTATCTCATTTCAGGATAGAAATTTTCTGTCTCAAAAAATTGTGTATCGGTGTCCCCCACCAATCAAATGTTGGGAACGAGTATAAATATTAATGAGTTGTTATTTTGTTTTTTTAAATGTCAAATTGTTATTTGTGGAAGACATAGAAGGTGACAGGATATTGAGACAGAAGATCTTCATCGCTAATTTCGTAACTTTTCCTTAATTTATATAATTTACTCTTATGTTTCTTATAATATGGATCAGAACGAGTATTATTTATCTTTTAGGAGAATATAAAAAAAAAAAAAAAAGCTTTTATTTTTGGTGGATGAAAAACTCTTTCATCATGCATGTCATTTCAATTCAAACTTGTGTGTGACCTATGATCATGAAATATATTTTCTATACCGAACTGGAAGCCCATGCTGGAAGTTTCCTCCAAAGTTATGGATGAAGGTAAATGTTGATGGCTCAGTGAGATTGGATGGTGCAATAGTAACTTGTGGGGTGTGTTTCCTAATGGCCCGTGGAACTGGACTGCTGGCTTTGCTAGGAAGATTGGCTTTTCTTATGATAAAAGAGGGCATGAGCCAAAGAAAAAATTACACAGTAATTAACGAGACTCCTAGGAAGATTGGCTTTTTTAGTGTTTTAATTTAATGCAAGAATTGTGGGGGATTTATACAGCTCTTATTATTACTTGGGAGAAACATTATCCTAAGGTGTGGGTCGAGAGTGATCCAGTGGTGGCAGTGGGTCTTCCCTTGCAAGGATGTCCTGCTACTCAATCATATGCACCTATGGTTAAGAGTAATTGATGAGTTGTGTGGTTGTATTCAGGGCCGATCCTTATATTTTGGATGTCCAGGATGAACCAAGAAAATAATATCCTTATAAAATATTAATGATAAATAACAAATAATGATAAGGATGAAGGAAATTATAACAACAATAATGACTAAAATATTGAAAGAAAGCTTGGAACCTTCAAAATATGCAAATTTAATAAAGGGAGTGAAACATGGGTTTGACGGTTCCCGAGCTTCTCGACGGTGAGACAGTATTGGGGCAAAGAGGTGTTGGTGCAGTGGCTGACCAGAGATGGGTTCACGGATTTGGCTTTTGTGACCAAAATGACGAAGATTTATGATGGTTGGGAAGTGGGTGACTCGCAATGGCTATGGCGACTTGCAAGTAGGTCCGTAATAGTGACTGGTATGCGACAAGAAGGGGTTGATGGAGGACCTACATTTTCAGTGGCATAAAGAGATAAGAGAGAGCTAAGATACAGAGTATCAAAAATATCAACAGAATCAGATATTAGAGAGAAATAGAATAAGAACAAGCATGATACAGAGAAATTGAGAGAAATAGACCATTATCTAACACTTATACCTGACCCTCGTTTTTTTTTTTTTGTTGAGACCCCAATTTTTGCGACTAAATGATTATCATCGTTTCAGTGCCCAAGATCGCGGGTGTATTATTGCTGATTCAAAGAGAAATGAAACGTCATGCGTTAGTTAGTCACACATTAGTTGACTTGGTTTCAGAAAACAACTTGCTTAATTACTGCTTTCGATTAATTTTTATAATAAAATTTTTATATAAATTTTAATATATAAATTTTGTACTTTATATCTATATGTACTACTAAAAAAAATTTAGTGCCCCTCAAAAAATGGAGCCCTGGACGGTCGCTCATCCCGACCGTGCTTAGGGCCACCATTGCTCGTATTTGGGAGGTTCGTATATCTAATGTTTGGCGGGAAGGGAATCGTGAAACAGACTTCTTAGCCAATTTGACTCATACTATGTAGTTGGGGTTACAAACTTTTAGTGAACCACGGGATGAGTGTGTTGGGGTTGGCTTCAATGCTCCCTTGTGGAGTTGGAGGTTGCATACACACTGATTATCAATCATAAATTTATTATTAAAATAAAGCAATGGATGAGATTAAAAAAGGGAAACTGGAGAAACTGGTTGCTTCCCCCCTCTCTCTCCTCGATGGTATCGCCTCTTTCTGCTATGTTCATCTTCTCCCCCACCCCCACCCCCACCCCCACTCCCCCTCCCCCTCCCCCTCCTCTTCCTCCTCTCGATGGATGCATGCATGTAAGAATTGAAAAGACTTACATATAAAGCTTACATGAGTGAGTCTCAATCGTCGTCCTCTTCCTCCGAGTCCGACTACTTTACCCCACTTTCAGAAATTGAAGCCGCTGGCAACGGCGACGACACCCCGTCTGGGAACACCATAGCATTCATGAGGACCTGCCCGACCTGCTGCTCGATTTTCCGTTGATTAAGTCCGACACCGGCAACTTGATCGTTGTAGATACTGGGTCGGGCACGTCAACCGACCGACCTCCCATAAATGTGGTGTTAGGTGTGAAGCTACAATTAAGGGTTGTGACTCCTTCAAGGGCGTTGGTAGCAAAGGCGGAGGCGACTTCGGGTTGCATGTTTGAGAAGGTAGAGTTACAGACGGTGGTGAACGGTGGTCTCAATTTTTTTTCATTTTTTTATCTCAGACAAAGAGAACGAAGATTGAAAGAGGTGTTGGAACTAAGGGATTTCTTCTCATATTCTTCAACCAAGGAGAAAGATGAAGTTTTTATCTTTATTTGTATTCTGAAAATGGAGGAGTTTTGATTGAGATTTTTATTTTCCTTTCATTTTTTATCTTCTGTGTTGTATTCTGATATTGAGAGTTCAATCTGACTTGCTACAAGTATGAATGATTGGCACTTGGATTTTCCTTTCATTATGAATTCATATAAACTTTGTGCTTGTTGAAAGTATGAATGATTGGTACATATTGGATTGGTTTTCTTGCTCAAAATTTCTCACCTCACCTCTTAAGTTTGCAAACGAAAATATGAACTGAAAATCTGGTGTTTGTGGTGGGGAAGAAAGAGAAAGAAAGAAGAGTGATCATGCAAAAGTAACCGGTTGAGTTAGAAAGAGAAAAAAAAAAAACCCAGTTATGACCGGCCAAAAAGAGTGAGTATCGATCCTCAACCTTGACGATGGAGTATTGTAGAATCTGTCGAGTGTGTTAGCCTTCTCTTTCAGGATTTTATAGGGGTCTCTTTGCCATGTTTTTTAGCTTGATAGTTTCTTTTGGGCTTTAGCCCTTCGGTTCATCCAAAAAAAAAATATTCTCTCATTTTTTTTTCCCCAAATATTTAAGTAAATAAAAGAAATAGGTATAAAAAAAAATTGATTAGTCGATTTATTCAAAACTTATAAAAAAAAATTTATAATTTTTTGTGTCTATTCTTCTTCTCCATTATTTACTTAACAAAAATTAGATAACATAAAAAAAATTCATTTCCATAATTTTAAAATGCAGCTGTGATTATATCACAACTACAATTACAATCATACTACGATATATATAATGACACCAAAATCACAATATTACACCATAATTACCATTGCTCAATTTAAAGAGTTTAATTGATTTGTATTATTAGTGTAAAGTTTTTTATTCTGTCAACCAATCATAAATCATGATATGAGTGAATTTTAAGATAATTAAAATAAGAGACAAACATTTTTAATAATGTGACAATTTATGATTAACTGACAATATTAAAAATCTTTAAACTTAGAGTATGTTTGGAAAAACTGAAAAAAATAAGTAATGCTGATAATCGATTATATGTATAAGCAATTATTGTGATAATTGATTATAATCAGAATCTATTTTTGTTTGGGTATATTTGCTGAAAAACGATTTTAAGAATCTATTTTGTATGGGTGGTGAAAAAAATTACTTTTATATAATAAATTAAGAAAAAATGTATGAAGTTATTTGCTTGTATTAATAATATTTGATGTTTTTTAACATTAAAACTTGTTAAAGTATTTAATTTTTTATTTTGTCATCAATTTTTTATATGATAAAAAATTGAATAAAATTTGTATCATTTTTTATGACTATGAAAACATGTAAAAGTATATTATTTTTAGAATAATTAAATAAAAATAATAAATATTTTATTTGAATAATATAGAGATTTTTAAAATAAAAAAATGTTATGTTATTGGCTGTTTTAAGAACATATGTGCGTTTGTTTTAAGGTTTAAAATTATATACTTGGGAATGTTATTACCAGGAATATCATTTTAGGTATTTTGTAAAACATGTTTGGTTAATAATAAAAATGCCTGAGAATTTTTTTTTGAGATTGCAGAGAATAACTTAAAAGTTTGTTTGGTTGATGATGTATATTGTTAGGAATACATGTCATAATTATTAAAATACCCCTATTATATAAAATACGATTTATATATAAATTTTTAATTTAAAAAATTAATTTTTATTTTTATTAATTAATATTAATTAAGCTATATCATACTTATACTATAAAAGAAATATATTAATTTTAAATGATATTTTACACTTTATGATTTTTTTATTTATAATTAATATGTTATTAATCGAGTTTACTGTTTTCTTTTATATGAAAAATGAAGTTGTATTTTTTATTAATACAAGTTTAATAGTGATGAATTGACGAAAGTAAAGACTCACTTGCTGACATAGCATATCTTTGAATGGTTATTAAAAAGTTTTTTTTTAATCAAAATGGTTATTAAAAAGTTAAAACATAAAAAATGAATAAATTAAATAATGTCATGACATATGAGAGTGAGGTAGTTATCGGTGGGAAGTGGATATTTTGGTAGTTTCATATTATATGCCTTATTCCGTAGTCATGGACATATCACTATCCCAACCTCTTTCAAGGGAATGAAATTAAACTAAAAGGTAAAAATCTTTTTTTGCTGGGAATAATTAACTCCCATGGATATTTTTTAAAAACTTAAAACAGACATGGGAGTTCTCATTCCCACCTCAACATTCTCACGGATATGTAAACATAACTTGAAGCAAACATCAGCTAAATATTTCTATATAACGCAAAAAGAACACATCCTATATAAATATTTCTGATTATTATATTATGCTCAAGAAATGCAACGTACCATAAAAAAAAAATAATGGGAATGGGTCGTTGGGTGGAGGGATAAGATGGGAAGATAATCAAGACATACAAAACATACAAAAATAATCTCCATTAGATAATTCAACGGTCCTTAATATGAGATGAAAAAAAAACAGCTTATTTTTCAAATAAAAAGCTTTTTTAAAATTTAATTTAAGTGTTAAACACATTTGATTATTTATGAAATAATTTTTTAAAGAAAAAAAAAACTGAAATAGAAATAATCTAGTTGTTTCAAATATACTCATATATTGCACACCAATACTCTTCGATATACATCAATTAAATCCAAATTTGTTCATTCGTTCCCCTTTTCAAGCCGAATGCAGGGGTTTTGAATCTGGCAAATGGTCATCCATAATGCCTTGGAAAGGAAACCGTCGCCTTCGCGTTCAACGCGGTGAATTGCCAGTGGGAACTATTGACCTATTCCCGGGTGTAAGGAACTTCTTCTTTTTTTTTTGTGACAACCGAACTTTTTTTTTTATCAAACGGAAATAAGTGTGTAAGGAACTTTATGCTCTGATTTGATTTCTATCTTTTTTTAATTTTCTTTTTTCCCTCTCTTGAAAATTCATAATATGACGCAATGCTTGTCTCTTAGCTATCATTACAATTTTGAAAAAAAATGTATACGCAACAAAAGTTCTTCCTGGTTTTATATTAATTTTATTTACCGTTGTCTTTATATGTGACAGCGTTACTTACTTGCAAGAATAATATTTCGTGAACAAAAGAGCCTCTAATTTACAGCTACTGATCTCCTTATATTTTTAGTTATTCATTTTGAAAATTCAGCCAGATCGGTGATATTATATTTTTAATCTTTCATATATGATGATTGTATCATTTTAGTTTCTGGCGTTTTGATTATGTGAAATGGTCTTTCGATTATCATGATTATGTAATTTTGGTTTTTCATATTTCAATTGCATCAATTAAATCCTTTAAGTATCACAATTGTATAATTTTGGTGTCCCAAGTATCATGATTGTGTAACTTTTATCGTCAATAGCTTATGAAGCACATATGCGACTGATTTGACACTTAATAAGACGAGCTTGACAGCTTACATATCATTTCTATCTCGCACTTAATGATGTGCATTTGATCATTAAAGCGTGTGAGATGTCAATGATGCCATATAAGAATATCTTGTAAACTGTCAAATTGACATCACTAAGTGTCAAATCAGTCTCATGTAGACTATTGACGTTAAAAATTGCATTATCGTGATATTTAGGATATCAAAATTGCATAATTATGATACCTGAAGGATCCAATTGACGCAATTGAAATCTGAGGGATCAAAATTACACAATCGTAATATTTAAAGGATTCAATTGATATAATTAGAATTAAAGGACTAAAATTACATAATCATGATACCTTCGAAATCAAAGTGCAATTAAGTCTTACCACTACTTATGATAAATCTATAAGGCTGTTATAAGACGAGTAAATCAATGACCGAATGACGGATGATTGGAGGAGCAAGTAAGCCAAGTTTTTTTTTTTTTTGACAATCCAAATAAGCCAACTTGTTTACCGAAGAATTGAAGAATCATATCATATACATGCATATAACATAATAAAATAATAATGAAATACCTCATTAACATTAGGCAATGTCTGAGATTATCACAATAGAAGGTTAAAATACAACGGAATGACAAAAGTTAATACAAGTGTGTTCGTAATAAAATAGTGGTGATAAAACCTTTTAATAAGTTTTCAAAGTCCTATGATATCACAAAAAGTCTAATCTTAGTCTGAAAGTGTTTTTTTGATGAAATGTTTTTTTCTCAAATAAACACATCATATGGTCTCAACGGAAGAACACATAACTCAATATTTTATGAGTCTGTTTGATAAGACACTTTAACGAGTTTATAACGGATAGTTTATAGCGGATGAGAAAATAATCCCGTTTGGTAAGCGCATCTATCACGAGCTTATAGCGTTTTTTCCAGACGCTACTGAACTTATAACTTATAACGTTTCATTTTTCCTTTCACTTTTATCCTTATTATCTTCATTTAATTTTATCTTTATTCTCTTATCTCTCTTTTATGTAAAATCATTAATGAAGATGTCCTTTTATATTTTTCAGCTAGTTCAATCGCTAATTTTACCAAACACTTTCACAGAAAATAAGCTAACTTATCCGCTATCCGCTATCAGCTAGCTTATCCGCTAACAGCTAATTTTACCAAACAGACTCTATGTTTCAAGAATGTGTGCATTGGTGACATATATGCATCTTCTTGGGAAATAGATCCCCTACAGTAACTTTTTGATTGCAGGTAGATCTTGACCATTGATTTAATTTTGCATAGAATAAATGTATTAATGTAAAAATAGTCATAAATGTATTACTGCAAAAATGTATCTGTAAGAAATTTCTAAAGCAGCTCGCAAGAGCATCATCCAAAGCAGCTCTTCATCACATAGGATAAGAAAATATGATGTGTTCGTGAGCTTCGAAAGTGACACACGTTATGGTTTTTTAATACTGATTTTTTTTCTGGAATTTAATATTGGTTTTGTTCAATTTTATGTGAGCTAACCCGCATAATCCACTACCCCGTGGTGGACCGAGCCGGGCTGACTATTTTCTGGGTCACCAAAATGTGAGTCGGGTTGGATTGATCCATTTTTTCCCCAACCCATGATGAGCCAACCCAAGTGAGCTAGGTTGGTCCGTTTTGACAGAATACAAGAAAAGAATAGCTGACATTGATCTTTTCCCTCGTTGTGGTCAGACCTTATAAACAAGAGAAATGTTATTTGAACATCAAAATTTAACAACAAAATTTTACAACAATTTTCATGGCTAGTGCAGTTAAAAAACTTGGTTAATGAAGTGTTGAGTTTGGTTAATGGATATACCAAAGTGTCGCAACTTATTAACCTTTCATTGAACTTCATTAAACACGACTTAATTTGAACGTCATTAATCACGATTTTTCAGGTGTTCAAATATATATATAGTAGATTATATTTGAATACCTGAAGAATATGGTTAATGCCGTTCAAAATCGTGGTTAATGAAGTTCAGTTGATGGCTAATGAGTTGCGACACCTTATATTTCCATGAACCAAATTCAACACTTCATTAACCACATTTTTAAACTGCATTAACTATGAAAATTCAACACTTCATCAACCACATTTTGATGTTCAAATAACGGAACCATATAAACAATCATGCACTTCTTCGTGATTGTGAACAAGTTGTAGAAGTGTGATCCTACTCTATCAAACTTGGCAAATGATTAACTAGGGGAATGTGGAGTATATTGATTGACAAGTCTTATTCGTTATAGTTATATGATTTATTTGGAATTAATGTGATGAAGAAGTATTCTCTCGTAGAATGCAGAGATGAGCTAGTAAAACTTATTCTCAGGTATATAAGTGATTGTGAACAGAGGCGATACTTCTCATGAGCGGAGGGGAGCAGCGGCTCCCCTAAAAAAATCAGACCTTTTTTTTGTATACTTATTTTTTTAACGGCACCCCAAAACGACGTTGTTTTGGGGTGTTTATTTTTCAGCGCTGATTGCAAACAGGGGATTGTACATTTCACCATTTCCCCACATTTTCGCAAACCACAATTGTTCCTCACCAAACGCAGCTCGCCCTCGCCCTCGCCCTCGTCGCTGACCGTTGGCCGTTCTCTTCCTCCGCCTTCTTTGCTTCTAGTTCCGTTCACCTCCCTCTCCGCTTCTAGTTCCGCTCACCGCTGTCTTCCTCCACGGCTTCGCCGACTGTCGCCTAACTCCGTCCGCCGCTCCCTCCATGCATGACTCACAAGGCTTCCTCTTCCTCTTTGCCTTCTAGTTCTTTCTTCTCACTTCTCAAATCAACATTCCTCCATTGTTACTCCAAGTAAACTGATTTTGATTTTTTGATTATTGGTTGCATTGTTCCTCCATTGTTGCTCCCCTGATAAACTGATTTTGATTTTTTGGTTTTATGCATTTTGATTATTGGTTGCTGATTTATGCATTTTTCAAGTTTTTAAAAAAACGAAGAGTAGCACTTTAAATGTCGGTACATTTTTCCTTTTATATATTTTATTGTTACTTTGTGTTGATGTTATTTTAAAACTTTGATAAAATTATATATGATTCACATGAATTTTAATTACATAGTTTTAGTTAGTAGTTAGCGTCTCCACTAAAAATTGTAGTCAATATCCGCTACTAATTATGGAAAGTCATGTACACAATCCTTTGTAGTGGATTTAGCAAACCCAAAGAAAGAGATGTTGGTTTCTTCGTCTTTTCCACCTAAACTAGATGTAGATGGATCATTTTGCCAAGAAGAGTTCCTCCAAGATTATTGTGGAGGCTTGCTACATGAGGATATCAACAAATTTATGTTATATCGCGACTCAGGTGTTTGTTCGAGTATTAATGCTGAACTTTGTGGTTTATGCTATAACCTTAATTTTGGGAAGATTTGAGACTCCAAAAGTTTGTGATAATTGATAAATATGAATCCAGATGCACTTTGAATTTCGTGTTGAAAAGGTATAAGACCATCCATCATTGTGTTTCAGTTGTCTAGGAGATTCGTGGCCGCTTATACTATCAAGATCAGATAATAATGTTATTTTTTATGGGAAGATTGGATAATAATAATGTTAGCTTATTCATTGAGAGCGTAACACATGCATAGGTTTTCTTACCCTTGGATCACTCGAGTTTATTCTCGTAGTGCGTGTTTTGGTTTTACGGTCTAAAGTATCATAATTATGTTTTCCCGCCGTCAAATTTGATTTTAGTAAAAATCGATATGTTCGATTACTTTCTGATAAAATTGATTTTACCTTTAAATGTGATTCTATTAAAAGTTACAGAAAGTAATTTTTATGTTGGATTGAAATATTTACACTAAGTTTTACATCAAACCGATTTTCAAAATAAAAACATCCAAACATAAATCACTTAACTTCAAACTCAATTGTAACCAAATTAATTTTAAAAAATCAATTTCATTCAAAATCACATTCATCAAACGTTCATCCAAACACACAATATTTGAATTCTAAGGTCTCTTTTCAATTCTGTTTTAATCTCATGTTGCTCTAAGACTTTGTGAGGGTGTCTCATGCTAGTTGTGTGTACGTAGTTTTGGTATTTTATGGTATTTGAGATTTTTGGTTATTAATTAACGTTTGTTGAATTGATTTAATTTCTTTATCTTTTCCATGGTCGTCGTCAATCATATTTGCTCATGGAGATTCTTGGCTTCATCTTCTCTCTCCCTTTCACAATCTTCTTCATCGGCCAACACTCCTATTCAGTGCAAAACCTTTGTGCAAGCCTTGGAGAATTCTTGTGATATCCCTCCTAGTCAACTTCCAAAACCATGTCTGAAGGGTAACAAAATCGCTATAAAGATTCCCGAAGATGAGTACAGAGCTGACCTCAAAGGCTATAAAAATCATCTTCATGGTCGTCTAATCTCATTGAAGGGTGATGTTCCAATCAAAGTGACGGACTTGCGATCCAAGCTTTCATCCTTATGGAAGTCTATTGGTCATCGGAGCATAGTTTCTTTGGGAAAAGAGTTTTATGAATTCTCTTTTTCTTCCCCATCAGACCTTCACAACGTTTGATCGATTGGTTCTTAGAGTTTAAAGCCTGGAATTTTGCGTCTTTCTTCTTGGACCCCGGGCTTCAACCCCAATACCCAAAAGCAGACTCATGCCAATTGTTGGGTGCGCATCATAGGACTGGTGCAGGAGTACTGGTGTGCCAAGATAATATTTGTGATCGCAGCTGGTATTGGTGCTCCTATTGCGCTTGATGAGGCAACTAACAAAAAGATGTTTAGACATTTTGCAAGAGTGCTTGTTGATTTGATTTAAGTGGCAGTCTACGTGAGCAAATCTTGGTGGAAAGAGAAGGTTTTGCCTTCTTTGTAGGAGTAGAATACGAGAACATACCTTTATTTTGTTCCAATTGCCAAATTATTGACTACTTTGTTGATAAATGTGGAAGTAATCTGAATCAGCCTTCTTTTGATGCTAAGGATCAAGAAGTGTCCAAAGATAAGAAGGTTAATCCTCTTCCTCGAAAACCTGTCCATAAGTATGTTCCTAAGAAGTAAGAGAATGGAGAGCCAAAAAATGGTTCCATCAGTCAAGGAAACAATGCAGTCCATAAGGAGGTAAATGTTTCGCAATAACATTTGATTGAGGAAGGTCAGAATAATGGTCAAGTAAATCAGGGAGTTAATGAGGATCAAAGTCAGAATAATGTTTTACAAATGCAGTAGAATTCTCCTGGTAATAACTCTATTCAATCAATTCGGATTGAGAAATCGGATCAGATCTCATTGGAGCATGGGTATGATTCTATTCCGGAACATTCTATCGAAGGGACTAATAATGACCAGCAGAATTTGCTTGGGTCAGGTCAAGCAAATGACAGTCCAACTAATCGGTTAGATTATAAGGTCAATCAATTCGGATTGAGAAATCAGATCAGATCACATTGGAGCATGCGGATGATTCTATTCACGAACATTCTATCCAAGGGACTAATAATGACCAGCAGAATTTGCTTGGGTCAGGTCAAGCAAATGACAGTCCAACTAATCGGTTAGATTATAAGGTAGACTCTAACCCTTTGTTGGGATTTGCTAATATGGAAACTATAGGTGATAATAGTTTGAATGTTAGTGGTAAGATTTTTGAGATTCTCGTGATTAGTTCATCCCTTATGTATCCTAATGTTATTCATGATATGAAAGTACTTGCAAATTTTTTGGGAGATGAGGACAAGGATGACCTAGAGAATGTCTCTCTTTCAGCATAGCAGAATAATGATAATGCTGTTGAGAATGATAATTTCATAGTGGTTATGTCTGAATCTCACAAGTATAACCTGAGAAAGAATAGAAAGCTTAATCCTAGATTTACTTGGGTTTTGTTTTTTTGCATGAGTTTTGGTTTATGTCCTCTAGGCTTTTGTTTCCTTAAATTTTTTTTTTTCAATAAATTTATGGTGACTTGATCACCTTGCTTAAAAAAAAATGTTTCACTTGTTCCCCCACTTCCCTAGGGTAAAAATAATAAGAGTAAAGACCCAAATTGGTTCTCGACAAAAAATCACGGTGATATTTTAGTCCTGAAAAATGGAAAACACCAATTTGGTCATCAAGAATGTAAAATGCAGGTCAAAATAGTCCCTGACAGTGACTAAAATATCACTAAAAAGAACCAATTTGACCTGAATTTTACATTCTTAAGGATCAAATTAATATTTTTCATTTTTGAGGATTAACATGTCCCAATCTTTCTTTCTTTTTTTTTTTTGTTATTGTCCAATTTGGATCTTTACTCAAATAATAATAATAATAATAATAATAAATGAAATGAACAAGAGTGGCAGGTGAGAAAGGAGGGACGAATGAGAGACACGGCTGATTAACTAAAAAGTGGCATTAAAAATTGGGAACCGGATCCCAAATCGTTGAGTCAACCCAACAGAACACGAGAGAAGAAAAGCCCAGAGTTTAATTGCAGAGTTTTTCTTTTCTAAGAAAAAGGAAAAGAGAAACAGAAGGTTGTTAGTTGTTAGTTGTTAGTTGTGAGCGTGTGTGGTGAGCGCGAAGGAGTTGGTCATCTGTTCTGAGTAGCGCGATGGAATAAGGTTGTGTTAGTTAACTGTTATGAAATATCCTCGTATCTTATTCCTCTCCGGTTGACTTGAATTGAATTGATGTACTGGAGCAATTTGACGGGGTTTGTGTTGGCTGTGGTTTCCAGTGGCTTCATTGGGTGCAGCTTCATCATCAAGAAAAAGGGTCTCCAACTTGCAACTATCAACGGCACTCGTGCCAGTGTTGGAGGCTATGCTTATTTGCTTCAGCCTCTCTGGTGGGTCGGAATGATTACCAGTAAGTAGTATCTTCTTCATTTTTTTGTGTCTTTTTTCCCCCTCTTTACTGGGTTTTAGATTTTACTCTTTTTTTATTTTGTTGTAGTGATTGTTGGAGAGATAGCGAATTTTGTAGCATACATTTACCCCCCTGCTGTGCTTGTCACGCCACTCGGTGCTTTGAGTATTATCGTTAGCTATAAAACCATTTCATAATTCATTCTTTTCTATTCTATTTTTATTAACCAGCATTCCTCTTGTACACAGCCTCAGCAATAGCCGTAGCATTGTTCTTGGTTTTGTCCACGCTTTGGCCAGACTAATATTTTGGTTTATATTGGAATATGCTCTTTAATTGGGTCCTTGACTGTAAGTGACTCTAACCAATTAACCTTATCAGTTTTCACTATTTAACATGTGATCTTTTTTTTAATCATTTTGGATATTCCTGTAAATTCTAACAGTTGACTGAATTATATACCAAAGACCACCGATTTTTTTACATCTCTGATAAAAATCTTATTTCTCAGGTCATGAGTGTAAAAGCGATTGGCATTGCTATAAAGCTTACATTAGAAGGTGCAAACCAGTTTTTCTACTTTCAGACATGGGTTTTTACAATGATTGCTATCACCTGCATCATTGTCCAATTAAATTACCTGAATATGGTAAGTATCATTCCTTTTTTATGTGAATATTTTAAAAACATCTTTGCTTCTTTCAGATACTTTCATGGCATTCTGTTGCTTTGTTCTCTGGGCTTTAGGTGCATAATATTATATATCCCATGAAGGAAAAGAATTAGTTGTAACATGTTAGGCTGTTTGTGTTTCTGAGGGCATAATGCAGGTTAATACTTGACCTTTTTCTCATTTGTATTCTTGTTGCGGTGAAAGGTTTAAGTGCTGAAAACTATGTGAACCTCATATTGTCTTCTCTTAATTGTCTTCATAAAGAGGAGTTATACACATTCATGTTTGCATGGTCTTATAAATTTTCATTCTAACTGATTTCTTTGCTGTGATGCATTGGCTACTTACTTTAGATAGAGTTTAGACTGCCTAATCTTCTAACCATGAATTCGATGAATTATAGGACAAGTATCACAACTGTTTTAAGAGGAGCTTTAGTTATCAACTCCATCGCTGTTATTTGCACTCTTGCCTTATATTTTTATATTGCTGGTCTTTATTAAGTAAGCTGACAGGTTCATTTTCAATGATGCAATGAACCTGTCTATCCCACCGCTTAGTCAATCAGTCAAGACCAATAGCTTTGATTGTTATAATACTGGCTGTAGCCTTCTTATTCTTCTTCCTCCTATTCCAGCCTTAGTAGTGTAATATAATTGTATCGCCCAAATAAATAGCTTGGGTTTTAATCAATTTTTGCAATTATGTTGGTTGTAGTCCAAGTAATCTTCAATTGGGTGCAGAACTGTTTTTCAAGTAGCAAAGCTTTAGATTTTTAATAATCAATACTGAGCTTAAGACTCTGTACGACCTCAAAGTGTTTATTTTCCAACTTGGCTGTTGAATATGAATAAAATCTTTAAATTTGTTGTTCAGGAGCATTTAAAATAAGATGTTAGAGCCTTATTTTACCTTTCCTTTAGAAAAAATGGTCTAGCTTTTGTCTTGGTTTTCTTTCTTTCTTTAATTTTTTTTTGTTGGGTACAATTTGTGTTGCCTTTTGTGTCTAGGGAAAATTTGTTTCTGGGAATCATTTTAGTTTGTAGGCTGTGGTCATGCTTTTCTAGGTTTTATGTCCACTTTGTTTTACTTTGGTCACCATTGTCTTGCTTTTATTCTGTTTTCCTTGCCATTCTTTTCACTCCACGTGCCCATTGAACTTTTGTTCTAAATTAAATTGCATATCTAATTATTTATTGATGAGGCTGTTTTGAGGTTATGAAGTAATCTAGATGTTCAAGATGTTAACCTCTAGTCCAAATAACATCCATGTAATGCTTGAGTGAGTTTTGACTTTTGATTTACAAGAGTGTTGTTTCCGTGCCTTTTAATTGTCATATTTTTCTTGTTATTTGATCTTCAATCTGCACTTCTATGGTGACCAACTCATGCATGGTTGCAGGCATTGGATAATTTTAACACAGCAGTTGTTTCTCCAATCTATTATGCCTTGTTCACAACTTTTACAATATTAGCCAGTGCAATTATGTTTAAGGTTGCTATTTTTCCGAAGCATAGTTAGAAAATTTGTGCGTTGAAGGTGGCATTTTATGGTTTAACTATTTTTTCATAATCCTGCCTCCTCTGCTTCTTTAGGACTATTCTGGTCAAAGTATAAGTAGCATTGTATCAGAGCTGTGTGGTTTCGTCACTGTTTTATCTGGAACAACTGTATTGCACAGTACAAGAGAGCCAGATCCTCCATTCAGTACAGGTAATGCCTCATGCACTTTAGTGTGGAGGACTTGGATGATATATGGTCCTCATAATTGTATGTGCCAATAAAGGGTATCCATTATCCAGCTGCTGCTTGACCTATTGGGTTGCTTAACCTGTAATATAATTTGTTTCCACCAAATGCTAAAACTTAATACAAATTTTAGATAACATGAAAGAACTGCTCGGATTTTGTTGTTGCAGAGTACTTCGCTATTTTTCATATGTGAGTACTCAATACTCATGCCACTAAATAATTGATGATTTCTTTTTTCATGATAAGTATCAGAGAAGAAATGCAAAGGTAATAGGGAAGAATTATGAAAATATATTAGTGTTATATGTACAAAGATTTGCTAGACAGCTATTTACTGTACCTAAACATTAATATGCATTACCCAGATGTTGACAATGGGTCAGAAATTGTGAAGTTGTGCTGACCCATATGAAATCAGAAGCCGTTCTGTATGCTATTTCTTTGAGATTTCAGCTTTTGGTGATTGCACAAAAATTCTAGGAATATTCAGGTTAGCAGCAAAAAAGTTGGGGATTAGTAAGTTCCGGGATTAGTTCACTCCGGAGAAGTTGATTGTTGGAGATAGATGACGGTCTTTTAATTCAAAAAACATGTTTCGAATTTGAAAAAGTCAACTGTTTTGGTGGTAAGTATTAGGAAGTGCGCCCTGGTAAAGGAGCGCGTTGACGGGAGAGCAGAGCTAAGGGCATGCCTTGCATCTCTTGCAATGAATAGGGGGCTTACCCCCCACCACGCTTGGGAACTACTTCTATGTGGATTGTTAATTTGTTAGTATTTGGGATAGAGGAAGATTTCCCTGGGCCAGCGCTGGACGTCCTGGAAGCGCATCTTAACTTAGTCAACCTGTCATTACCTACCCACGGGTATACAGAACCCCTAAAGCAAGAACAGATACCGAACATGTCCCTTCACATTATAGCACTGTAAGTTACACTCTGAAACAAGGTAGAGAAATCAACACCTTGCTTCGTTGTGACACTTTTGTGTGCCATGCATTAAATGCTTGATAGCGACGCTTCCTCGACCAACAAGAAACCAGCACAACGTTCACCTCAAGAGTAACCTAATAAATACCTCATTCTAAACAACTAAGAGGCAGAGAACACCATGGTGAATACAAAGAACAACAAGAATTCTTTGTTCTTTCACCTGAACCTTCACCATCCTTCTTTCTCATATTTCATTTGCACCCCCTTTGTCCCGTACACACACTGTTTCCAAGTGACGTGAGCAGTCATGCTCTTGCACTGCAACTGTCCTGTTTCATTACTCACAACGCTCTGTTCGTTCTATACCATCTCCTGCAAAGCAAGTCCTTTTGGTGTTTCACGTCTCATTGAGTTGAGAACCCTCATCCCAAAACATCAACATCTATCTCTAGAGAGAGCAATCATTGCTTCTTTAAAACCTTGGTCCTACACACTAACAATTCTAACTTTTAGTAAGCTACGCAGACCTCATATAAGTTTTCAGGAACTTATGCAAACATCCCCTCTAGTTTTAAATATTACACTGTCCTTTTATCAAAAAAGAAAATTAAAAAACACTGACCTCCCTCAATAGTGTTATTTAAATTTTATGGGCTTGTGTGGAAATTTGGATGGGGAGGGGGGTGGATCTGTCTGTGTTTGGAAAAAGTTTGAACGGGAGGTATCTATATGATGAAATTTAAAAGAAGGGAGGTCAGTTTAATATCTGAAACTAGAGGGGTGTTTTTGTAGGTTTTATTACAGATCTCAGTAGAAGTCAATGTAATTCTTTTTCTGGTTAAAGAAGAAATGAAGAATATATTATTAGAAAGAAAGAAGGCAAAGTACAACTAGGGAGAGGATGGGAAATCCTTCTAAATAGGAAACAGAAAACAGTGAGCTTAAGTGGCTCAAAAAATACAATAAAACAATAGAGTCTCATTGCATTTAAGTTATAGAAATTCCATGAAATTACCATGAGCTGAGCACCATAGAGAGGTCAAAAGATATAATCATATCCTGTAAAAATGTAAGGGCAAAGAAACACCCTTGAAAATATGGACATTCCTCATCAACCAAATTTACCAAAGAACTTTATAAATTGTACGGTTATATATCACAGCCTCCTTATTCCTGCCAAATATATCTGAACCCCCCCCCCCCCCCCCCCCCAAAAGGAAAAAGGAACACCTAGTGTTTGTAAGTTATTTTGTTTATACGAGCAATGTATTAAATGGGAATTTTCCCTGTATAGACTGGGTGGCAGATATGTGGAAATATCCTCTACCATTTGAGCAACAACGACCAAGATACAGAAAAGGAAATCGTATGGATCAAGCAGAGAGCAACAAAAATGTAGTTATCGAGTTATGAGGAGTGAGCTGTTACATAGCACATGGCTATATCATTATGTGCTGAATGATTGAAAATGGGGAAATCGGATAATTGGTTTCTAAGCCTCGTGCACATATTTTGACATTTACTTAGTATGTCATTTTGAAAATTTCATAAACATTGGACTCATAATTACATATCTAAGACAAGAGTAGGAGTATAAAAGGTAGCCCAGTGCAAGAGGCTGTCACCCTTGTGGGGTTTTGGGTAGGTTTAGATGTACATTGCCTCATTCTCATGAATTGAGAGGCTGTTTCTGTGACTAGAACCTGTGACCACCAAGTTACAAAGCAGCCGTGGTATATGGATAGTTTTACTCGATACTCAATGAATGATTTCTTTATATGTACATATCTATTATAAAACTAAAGCTAGGCTTGTATATGCCTTTACCAAATGTTGTATGTTTACCATTGTACCAAAGAAAAGAGATTTATTAATTTGTTATGCTTGAGTAAGTCCTTTTTTTTTTTTTTATGGTACTGCTAAATGAATATTCCTTTCTTGCAAATTTTTACGTGGATAAGGGCCCCTCTTACTTTGTTATTCAACTTTCATTTCTTGGCATCATCTAGAGAGATTCATGAGCTTTGTGACTTGTTTAATCAGTATATTGTATCTTGTCCTAATAACAGAAGTCAATATTAATATTTGGGTGGTGGCCACAATCAATACTCAGGAGTCAGGACAGACTAGGATTTGTTAGCATAACTAGAATACTGGATATATGTTGAGACTTGATAGTGAGATTGGAAATTATTTGCTACTTTCTAGTGATGTTTAAGTTGAGACAACTACTGCTGTTTCCAAAAGGGCATACGTTGCTTGATTATTCTCCACGTGCAGATTTATATACACCATTGGCTCCAAGAGTATCTTGGTATATCCAAGGCAACAGCGAACCTTGGAAAGCGAAGATGGGTCACCCTTTAATTTAATCACAATAATACGGCCAGACCACTTCAAGTGACAGTGGAGTAGCCGTGGTTCCTGGGGTTCATTTTTCGTCCAGTTTGCATTCTTTTTACTATTCCTTTCCCCAATGTATTTCTTATTGGTTTTCCCACACCACCCTGCCTTTTATGTATTTATTTTTATTTGTATGATGAAGAATGCTTCCTGGTTCCGTTGTTTGGCGGATGGTGGAAGGTGATCCATATATATTGATCAATGTATTTTTTACTGTTTAATTAGAACTTGGAAATTATTGGTAGGATATGTCATGAATGTAATACGTTAATGATGATATAGTCGAAAATTCACCAGTGACACTGCCTAGAGACCATTAAGGTTTTGGACCACACTAAAAGTTAGGCTTTTGTTACATACACCCCATCATTTACTCATCAACCACCACATTTTTTTTTTCAATTTTTTTATTCCCAAGATACCCCTGTCTGGAATACACGCCTTTCCAAATGTATTCCGACAATTAGTTTTCAGAATACAAAAAAATTATATTCCGGCAATTACTTTCCGGGATACAAAAAAATTGTGTTTCGAAATTTTTCAAATTTTTTGACCTACTGGCACTTATTTTCTTGAATACAAAATTGCCGGAATATACAAAAAAAATGTGTTTCTAAATTTTTCAAATTTTTTGACCTACTGACATTTAGTTTCCTGAATACAAAATTGTCGGAATACAAAAAAATTGTGTTCCGAAATTTTTCAAGTTTTTTGACCTACCAGCATTTAGTTTCCGGAATAATTGTCGGAATACAAAAAAATTGTGTTCCAAAATTTTTCAAGTTTTTTAACCTACCGGCATTTAGTTTTTAGAATACAAAAAAATTGTATTCTGATAACTAATTTCGGGAATACAAAAAAAACATGTATGTATTCCGACAACTAATTGTCGGAACACAATTTTTGTGTTTTGCAAGGTAATTAATTGTCGGAACACATTTGGATGGTTTTTTTTTTTGTCTTTTTACCTATAAAAACGAAAATGAGGGGTGAATGTTTAAATATAGGGGTGTTAGTAACATTATCCTAAAAGTTATTGTCTTAATTAGTTTGATGGCAGTTCAGTCCGACAGAACTGAAAGAGATACTATGTTGTTGAACTTGCAAATAAACCAACAAATCACGATGATGTTTTGAAGTTTGATTTAAGGATTTTTTTTTTTATGGGTGCTATGATTTAAGGATTTAATTGGTATATGTTGTTAACATAAAAAAAAATTTATAATATTTTCATAAATTATCATATCATTAAAAATGTTTTACTCTTATCATAAGTTTATGACTACCTTAAAAGTCACATATATGATGATTTGTGATTGATTGATAATATAAAAAATTTTACATATCAAAATTAAACTCTTAATTATTTACGTTCATAATGGGGAACTTAATAAAATGTTACAAATTTAATGGGGTCATAGTTCTTATAAGTCAAACGTGCTCATTTAGACTAAGCAAGAATTTCAGTTTCACACCATGCCAAATAAATTTATTTGCATTAAGCTGAGAGGACATTTCTAATTTTGAACTGAGTTCTAATTAAATGTTAAATAAATTTAATCGGTTTATACGTCTTAGAAGTCAAGTGAACTCGAAAGAACAAGGAACAAATTCAGAGACAAGGAGATAATGGATAACAATGGAATCGCAATGGCTTATGTTAAATATTAACGTATAGTTCAGTAAACAAACATGTGGCTGTAGTTTAGTGGTAAGAATTCCACGTTGTGGCCGTGGAGACCTGGGCTCGAATCCCAGCAGCCACATTTTTACGTAATGTAATCCTTCAAACTTTTGCTCCCCTTCTTAAATATCGAATTCTGAAATTTCTTTCCCTGCATTAGTTATTGGATTTACAATCAATCAAAAATTGCTACATAAGTTAAAATGTTTGACTCTTATCCTAATTACTTTAAAGTCACATATATCATAATTTTTTATTGATTGTCAGTGTAAAGTATTTTTAGAATAAGAATATATAACAATTAAACTCTTAGTTATTTACTTATTTTGTTTTGAAAGAATTCAACGAAGTCATGATTAAATTTAATAGTTTATTATTATTATGAGTTATGGAAAAAACAAAGAAGAAAATAAAAAACAAGGGATTTGCGACCATTTAAAAAATAATTACTCTTTTTTTTTACTTGAAAAAATAATTACTCTTAACTATTATATAGAATTTTTTTTTTAAATTTTGATAAACTACTCTTATATACACTAGATTATGTACCCGGTGTATCATGTTTTTTTTTTGTATGAATGTTTTTTTTTTAAAATGTAGGAAATAACACATTAAATGATGAACGAATACATATTTTATTGTATTTGAATGGTTCGGGAGAGAGAATTGTATATTTGAGTAATTAAAGTTAAATCGTTGGGGAAATGTACTTTTGTTAACAACTCTTAAGACAACGTTATGATTTGCAAATTATCATTCTCTTAGATGCTCATTAAGTTATCACACTAGTGTTGAATGATTCTTCTATCATTGTTTACATGCATGTTTGCTTCTTTATACAAATAAAATTAATATAAAAAATGATAAGATATAACCTTAGTTTTTTATTTCTAATCATTGAACTATCCATTTAATGCAAATAAAAGTACAAACTTCAAAGGATATTCCAAAAATATGCGGTTTGAACAATCCCTTCTAATAGTTGCATCTTCATTGTTACAAAATTAGCGGTCGTCCTTGTAACACCCTAAGCTTCACAGGGCCCAATCCCAATAGCAGTCTACAACAACAGCAGCTTTGACCAATGAAGCTAAACCCAAAAAAATCACAATTTTTTTGCATAGAAAAGTAAAATATTAAAATATATTATTCACAATCAGTGTTTGTTCTTTTGAAGATAATTTAAGACATGAATCAAACCACAAAAAAAAGAATGTAGAGATTATGTGATTAGTTTGAGGTAAGCTTGTTGGTCTTATATAGAGCTAAGTGACAATAGTGAAACTAAAGATCATGCAAGTGAAGAGACTGAAAAATGAAACTGCTCACAAGTAGTGGTTATTTCATAATGTCTATTTATTAAATCGTTCTGTAATTACATATATATTCTTGCATCTTTATATACGTGTGTTAATACACAAAGAGAAATAACTCAACCCACTAACTGTTGAAGTCTATGAACAAAGATGGTCAAGCTGCTGCCTCAAAGTCCAGCTTGACAAACACCTAGCAGAATTCAGTTTTGGCAGGATTCAGCTTTGTTAGTTATTTTCTGTTATGACAGTTAAGTTTCTGTTATTTGTTGGCTAATGATTAGCTGTAGCTTAGCTGTAAAATTATAGCCTTAGTCCCTTGTGTATAAATAGAAGTGTTAGCATTGTAATTAGACATCAGAAAATTGTGAATGAGAATTCTCTCTTACACAGCAAAGATGCTATCTTTTCTCTCTTCCTTCTTCCTTAGATCTTTCAACATAGTATCAGAGATGGAAGAGGTAATGGGGGAAGAGGCACCAAGATGTGCATTTTCTACCATAGATCAGGTCATACAATTGACACTTGTTATAAGAAGCATGAATACTTTCCTAACTACTTCAAGAACAGTGGAGTAAACAATTACATTCTGGAGGAGGAAATGGCTTCTGATGATGATGAAAGAAGCATTTCCTCACACCACTCTCATCATTCTCAAAGGGACAGAGTTGAAGGTTCTAGTTTGACTCTAACCAATGATCAACATAAGGCATTGATGTCTCTATTACAACATTCTACAGGGTCACAATTGCATGCTGCAAACTAGATAACCACTTCCTCAAACCATCCTTCTATTCATAGGACATCAGGTACAGTATGTGCCTTAGCCAATTTTCAGAAACCAAAATCTTGGATTCTTGACACATGAGCCACAGATCATGTGTGCTATTCCTTGTCAAGTTTCCAAACTTTCAGAAAAATTAAACCAATTCTAGTTAGCTTACCTGATGGAGGTCATGTCATAGCAACAATTTCTGGAACTGTGATGTTCTCTGCTGATCTCTATCTTTCAGATGTCCTATACATACCTACCTTTAGCTTTAATCTCATTTCAGTTTCTAAACTTACCTCTACACTATTCTGCACACTAACTTTTTGCAATCTTTCATGTCAGATAAGAGATGCCAGCTCTTTGAAGATGATTGGTGCAGCTAGGCTCCAGTATGGGTTATATGCAATGTCCTCTTTAAGTGTGTTGGTTCCAACATTCCCTGCTGTGAACACTGTGACAGCATCAGATTCTCAAATCTGGTACAATAGGCTTGGTCATCCATCCCATGAGAAGTTAGTACTAATGCAGAAAAACCATTCTTTCATTGATATTGTAAACAAAACATAGCATTGTGAGATTTGTCCCTTAGCTAAACAAAAACATTTGCCATTTTGTAATAGCAATATTCATACATCTAGACCTTTTGAAATAATACATATATATGGACATTTGGGGTCCAATTTCTATTCCTTCTATGTTTGGCCATAGATATTTCCTTACAATAGTAGATGACTTTAGTAGATACACTTGGCTTATTTTAATGAAGTCCAAAATAGAAGTTAACACACACATTCAAGGTTTTTGTTCTTTAGTTGGAACACAGTTTAACACCAAAGTTAAATGCATAAGAACAGATAATGGAAAAGAGTTCCTTCTTCATGATTTTTACAGAACAAAAGGGATAGAGCATCATACATCTTGTGTAGAAACCCCACAACAAAATGGAGTTGTGGAGAGAAAACATCAACACATTTTACAAGTTGCTAGAGCACTTCTTTTCAAAGCCTCATTACCTAAATGTTTTTGGAGTTTTGCAGTGATGCATGCAATATTTTTGATTAATAGGCAACCCTCTTCTGCACTAGCCACTAAATCACCTTACTATACATTGTATGATGCTCACCCTGACATTTCAATACTAAAAGTTTTTGGCAGCCTATGCTATGCTAGTACTTTACAGGCCAACCGAAAAAAGCTTGATCCAAGAGCTAGAAAATGCATATTCTTGGGTTTCAAACAGGGAACCAAAGGATATGTAGTTTTTGATCTTAAAAATAGGGAAACACTAATATCTAGAAATATAGTTTTTCATGAAAATATATTTCCTTATGGCAATCTTCAGTCACCTGTGTCTGACAACACACATACACCAGTCATGCCCATATACCATCATGACACTTTCCTTGACTTCCAAGCTGCTGCCATTCCTTCTATCCTCCAAGATAATTTAACTCAAAATTCTCCAACCCTACCTCAATCAACACCTATTGAAACTAGTGAGGCTAATGCCATGCCACAACATATGCCTGAATCCAACACTAGCAGTAACCCACTGAACCAAGTTCAACCACCACTGCGACAGTCAAACTGAACCAGAAGGACACCAACATACTTACAAGACTACCATTGCACCCTTGCTCGATCCTCAGCTGCAACAATAACTTCAAGAGTGAGGTATCCAATTTCTAACTACCTTTCTTATGATAAACTGTCACCCTCTCATAAACACCACATCTTAGCCATTTCTTCTTCAGTTGAGCCTAACACTTATGCAGAAGCAATTGCCCATGACTGTTGGCAGAAAGCAATTGATGCTGAATTGTTGGCATTGGCTAAGAATCAAACTTGGATTCTTAATCCTCTACCTGAAGGGAAACATCCAATTGGATGTAAGTGGGTTTTTAAAGTCAAGCATAAGGCTGATGGATCTGTGGAGAGGCACAAAGCCAGACTTGTGGCAAAAGGATACAGTCAAACTGAGGGCATTGATTACTTGGAAACCTTTAGCCCTGTAGCAAAGATGACAACAATCCGGGTGTTAATGTCTCTAGCTTCTATTAAAGGATGGCATCTCCATCAGCTCGATGTAAACACAGCATTTCTCCATGGAGATTTGGGAGAGGAAGTGTACATGTGCCCCCCACCTGGACTGAAACTGAGAGATTCTTCACTTGTGTGCAAGTTAGAGAAGCAACTCTATGGCTTGAAACAAGCAAGTCGCCAATGGAATGCAAAATTGACCGAGGTTCTGATTTGTTCAGGTTACAAGCAATTGAAGTCTGATTATTCATTGTTTACTAAGGCTCTGGACTCAAGTTTCACAGCAATCCTTGTTTATGTTGATGATTTAGTTCTCACAGGAACTGACATTGATGAGATAAACCATACGAAATCTCTCCTAGACACTAGATTCAGCATTAAAGATCTTGGACACTTAAAGTACTTCTTAGGCCTAGAGATAGCAAGAACACAGAAGGGAATTAATGTGTGTCAAAGAAAGTATGCCCTTGACTTGCTTTAGGATACATGACTGTTGGCTGCTAAGCCATGCACAACTCCAATGGATTGCAAGATAAAATTGCACAAAGGCTCGGGATCTGCATATCAAAATCCAACGGCTTACAGGCGACTCATTGGAAGATTGCTATACCTCACACACACCAGACCTGACATCTCATTTGCTGTCAGCAATTTGAGTCAGTTTTTGGATTGTCCTACTGTTGAACATCACCAAGCAGCACTAAGAGTACTCAGATACATTAAGGGTTCACTAGGGCGGGGTTTGTTCTTTCCATCCACATCTGCCGTTGAATTAAAAGGGTTCACAGACTCGGATTGGGGAACCTGTCCTGACACCAGGAGGTCCATTTCTGGTTTTTGCTTCTTCTTGGGAGAGTCACTGGTTTCATGGAAGAGCAAGAAACAGACTACAGTCTCAAGATCTTCCTCGGAGGCAGAATATAGAGCCCTTGCTCAAGCTAGTTGTGAGGCACAATGGCTGCTATATTTGCTCAAAGACCTACACATCTGTTTCTCAAAGCCAGCCATCATCTATTGTGACAACAGATCAGCTCTTCATATAGCTGCTAATCCTGTGTTCCATGAGCGTACCAAGCATATCAAAATAGATTGCCATCTAGTTCGAGACAAAATTCAGAATGGCACTCTTCACTTGCTCCCTGTATCCACACATTCTCAAGTAGCTGATATATTAACAAAACCCTTGGCACCTGGCCCTTTTCAGCTGCTACAGTCCAAGCTAGGAATGTATGACATACATGTTCCAGCTTGCGAGGGGGTGTTGAAGTCTATGAACAAAGATGGTCAAGCTGCTGCCTCAAAGTCCAGCTTGACAAACACCTAGCAGAATTCAGTTTTGGCAGGATTCAGCTTTGTTAGTTATTTTCTGTTATGACAGTTAAGTTTCTGTTATTTGTTAGCTAATGATTAGCTGTAACTTAGCTGTAAAATTATAGCCTTAGTCCCTTGTGTATAAATAGAAGTGTTAGCATTGTAATTAGACATCAGAAAATTGTGAATGAGAATTCTCTCTTACACAGCAAAGATGCTATCTTTTCTCTCTTCCTTCTTCCTTAGATCTTTCAACACTAATCCACCCCATCATGGAATAGCAAATAAAAGAATAAAAAAAAATTATTAATATGGAAGATGAAGCATTCAAGCCTTTTTATTTTTTGAATAAATAAAATGAAATTAAAATCAAACGAAAATGACATAAAATAAAATATAAATATGAAAAGTAAAATTTATAATTAAAATTTGGAATTAAATTTAAAATCTAAAAATGGCAAAGAAAATACAATTTAAATTGGAAATAAATTTAACAATAAGCGCTAGAATGAAATGAAAATTTGTAATTAAAAATGAAAAATAAATTTAAAATTAAATTAAAATTATATAATGTAAAATAAATAAGACCCAAAAATTAGTGCTCACAAGTCACAATAATAAAGATCCATTAAGTAGTGACTTAAAAGACTCATTTTTAAGAGAATTACGGGAAAAAAATATAATAGAAAAACATATACACCTTTAAGTCAAAAAAAAGAAAAACATATATACCTAAATATGTTCTATTAGACAAAAAATACCAAATATACCCCAACTATTATGAAATGATTTTACAATTTTATCCCCGCCATCACCTTACTTTTATATATAAAGATTATTAAAAAACAGATTTTTTTGAATAAACACACTTACATAGACAATGGTTGTTTTATATTGGCTTAATTGCACTTTTAGTTCGTTAGTCTCTCAAAAATTTTAATTGCACTTTTAGTTCGTTAGTCTCTCAAAAATTTTAATTGCACTTTTCGTTCCTTAACTTTTTCAATTGTGCGATTTTGGTCCCTCAAAAAAATTAATTGCACTTTTAATCACTCAATTTTGTGAAATTGTGCAAAATTAGTCCTTCTAGGGACCAAAATAAAGGCTTTCATTGCACAATTTAAAAAGTTGAGGGATGAAAAGTGTAATTAAAATTTTTGAGGGATCAAAATCGTGCAAATAAAAAAATTAAGGGACGAAAAGTGTAATTAAAATTTTTGAGGTATCAAAATCGCACAATCGAAAAAGTTGAGGGACGAAAAGTGCAATTAAACTTTTTATATTTATGTTCGATTACGTTGACAAGTTAGTTCCTAAGTTTTTTTTAAACTTAATTTATAGTTTTTACAAAAAAAAAAACGAGGTATATGATGGGGTTTTTTTTTTTGAGCTGAGGTATATGATGTGATGAGCGAAAGAAAATAGGTATATAGAATGGACATGGAATCATCTTAGTTAGGGCTCATGATTTATAATCCTTTAATTGGATTGGTAAAAAATAAAATTGATGATTTTATTTGATTGGAATTGAATTGGTTTAATATGGAATTTAATCTCATTATTTAAATTGTTTAATTAAGTTTTTATTCTCTGAAAAGTGATCGAGTAGGTTTTAGTTTTGATCCCTGTACTTTTTTCGTTAGTCTTGGTTCCTGCAAGTTCTAAAACTTTGGTTTTGGTCCCTGCCGTCATTATCCATCTGTTAAGTGTGGACGTGACTAACGGACTATCATGTCAGCAGTGCTATATAAACTAATTTTATAATATTTAATGTCATGTAGGATTAAATATTAATTTTTTATATTCTTTTATAATATTTAATTCCACAAAAATATTTGAGAAATCTAAAAATATTTCTGAATGTTACTATTTCAACCTTTAATTTAATATTTTTTTCGAGACTAAAAATTTAGTTAAACCTATTTATATCTATGTCATTTGTTCTGACTTGATTAATATAGAAAAAAAATATTCCTCTGATCATCTACACTCATTTTACAATGATTTGCATTATTTCTGTTCATTTTTTTAACAAAACTATAATGAATTTTTTTTTTTTTTGACAAAAACTATAATGAAATTTTAAACTATATCATGTTGTATATAAAATTTTAGTGGATAATAGGAAAGTTACAGAATGCACCTTTTTCTTTTCTGACAAAATAATATACCATGCCTGAAAATTCCAACGGCGCCGCCTGTTTGACTTCGATAATTAAATCCAAAATATAATAATTACTGATGATCCAGACTGGCTGGCAGCTCAAAACTGCTAACAACTTGAAAACTTATTAATTTAAATACCAAATAAACTACATACATAGAAGCGTATATAATCAATAACTAATTATACTACGACGGAGTACATGCTAATGGAGCAATAACAGTTCAAAACACATCTTCCATTGCAATCAATATTAGTTTGAAACTTGAAATCCGAGGAACAGATCTGTGAGCCTTAAGCACACTCAACCAACAGTCTTGGTAAATGAAAGGGTTTAGGAATCTTTGAGAATATTCACGTTTGATAAGACACTAACACGATCGAACCAGCGTGAGTTATTCCACTTTTAGTCTTAAGAAAAAGACATTTTCATTTCCACATCCACACGTTCATTCTCACAAATCATACGCATGCAGTTTGTCCTCTTCCATATTTGTAGCTACCTTCCTTCCTAATAACCTAGTAATAGTTAATTAAGGTAATAATACTGTACTATTACGTTACATCATGCCAAGCTGGCTAATGCGACAACATGCCGTCCCTCCTTAATAGCCTGATTCCTTCTAATGAATTAATCCTCCTTAACTCTCGCTTCCCTCCAACTATCATCTTTTTTCCCCATTAATTCTATAACATTTCATAGAAAATTAATTAAACTCTGTCCTTAATTCTAATTATATATAATATTTTTTCGTTGTCAACGGTTACCCTCACCCTTACTTCTGTTTTACACTACGTAAGCAATACTACAAATTTCTACACAAGCCTAACCTGCCTAAGTTGGATACCGTACGTAGTGGACTAATTATATCGTTGATTAATAACTGTTATAACTTGTGCCCTGTAAAGAACACAAAACCCAGAAACAATCACAGAGAAACAAGATCTACAATATGCAATGAACAAAATATCACAAATCAATGAATTACTTCAAAGATTAACAAGAACAGTTAAAAGGAATCAACACACCAAATTGATGACGGAGTTCGGCCACTAACAACCTACGTCTCCGGGACTTAGCACCGCTTCGTCCAATCTTATTCAGAGCCAATATCTTTGAGATTTACAATGAGTAATTGAATTCCCCTCTCAGACAATACCTAGAGAAAGTGTTATCTACCCTTCTCTCAATTACACCCAAGAGCTTCTTTGATCCTCTCAGTACAATGGTTTACAGAAATATTCCTCTCTGTCTCTCTCTCTCTAGTTTTCCATTGTGACACAAACAAGAAATATATAACAGAGATGAGAAAGCAATGATGATAACAAAATTAGTTTCCATCAGTAACCATCTAACAGAAAATAGATGAGTGAGAAAGTATAGAGTCCAACCGAATTGCCACCTCATCAAAACTAACCAGCTAACTTAAATGCCATTTATGCAACAATCTCCACCTTGGCATTTACAGAAACCTTGGCTCTGAACTGACTGCAACAGCAGTGCTATCCGAGGCACTAGATGCTTAACCAGCATCTAAGTTAAGCAAGTTAATGCAGTGATTAAACTTGCCTAAAGACACAACTTTTGTAATAAAATCTACAGCATTATCAGATGTATGAACGTTCTGAATTTGAACTGAACCATTAGCAACAATGTCTCTTATCCAATGGAGTCTAGTGTCCATGTGCTTAGTCCTTTCGTGAAAAGAACTATTCTTACAGAGGTGAATGGCACTCTGATTATCACACAACACATTTACACTATCTTGAGAGATCCCTAGTTCATTGACCAGCCCCCTCAACCACACTATACAGCTTCTTTCACAGCCTCTGTGATCCCAATATACTCTGCCTCGGTGGTAGATAGAGCAACAACATGTTGTAAAGATGCCTTCCAGCTTACTGTACAGCCAAACAAAGTAAAAACAAACCCTGTTAAAGACCTCCTCTTGTCCCGGTCCCCTGCAAAATCTGTGTCAACATACCCAAGAACTCCACCTGAAGCTTGATTTTCTCTACCATACCTCAAACCCACTTGAGTAGAACCCTTCAGATATCTCAGAATATGTTTCACTGCTGCCCAGTGCTGATTTCTTGGATTATACATGTATCTGCTCACCAAACTGAGTGCATATGCTAGGTCAGGCCTAGTACACACCATGGCATACATTAGGCTTCCAACTGCACTAGCATATGGCACACTTTCCATCTGTTTCTGCTCTTGCACACTGCTCGGACAGTCCTCTGCAGAAAGTTTAATGTGTGAGGCTATGGGAATGTTGGCAGCCTTAGTATCAACCATATTAAACTTGTGCAGAATTTTATTTATGTAGCCTTCCTGTGTAATAGTGAGAATTCCAGCCCCTTGCTGCCTTGTAATTTCCATCCCTAGAATCCTCTTGGCTTGACCCAAATCCTTCATATCAAATTCAGATTTCAACTTCTTTTTAAGCTCATTGAACTCATCCATACTCTTGCTAGCAATTAACATATCGTCCACATATAAGAGCAAATAAATGTAGTCATTGTTGTTCAACCTTTTATAGTAAACACAACTATCATGATCACTCCTCTTATACTTAATACTCAAGATAAAACTATCGAATCTCTTATACCATTGCCGTGGGGACTGTTTTAACCCATACAAAGACCTTTGGAGTAAACACACCCTATCCTCTTTGCCCTTCACCTCAAAACCTTGTGGCTGCCTCATGTAGATCTTTTCCTCAAGGGTACCATGTAAAAAGGCCGTTTTTACATCCAACTGTTCAAGGTGTAACCCAAATCTAGCAACAATTGCCAATATGACTCTTATTGAGCAATGTTTCACTACGGGGGAAAAGATTTCATGGAAATCCAACCCCTCTCTTTGGGTGAACCCTTTAGCCACAAGTCTGGCTTTAAATCTTGGAGGTTTAGAATCTGTAGTTCCTTCCTTTACCTTGTATATCCACTTGCATCCCACTAGTTTAGTTCCTTGAGGTTTCTTCACCAATTCCCATGTCTGATTTTTGCATAAAGATTCCATTTCATCTTCCATTGCAAGTTGCCACTTGTGATGTTCCTTACTTCTCATAGCTGGCTTGTAAGTCCTTGGTTCTTCATTTGTGAAAGTCACAGCTGTATTCAAAGCATATGCAGTAACCCCTTCATGTCCATACCTGTCAGGAGCCTTTATATTCCTTCTCGGCCTGTCTCTACAGAGGAGGTATTCCCTGTCAGACTCAACTTCAGAATCAGAATCTGTTTGAGCTTCAACAGTCTCGGGTTGTGCTTGATTTTCCCCACTTCCCTCATCACTTTTATCCTCAAACTCCACCTCAAACTGATGTTGCTGTCCCTCAGAATTTCCAATGACTTTTCCCACATTTCCATCTCCTACAAACTCAGATTCATGGAATTTTACGTCCCTGCTTATTATGCATTTCTTCCTTTCAAGAGACCATATTCTATAGCCTTTCACACCCTCAGGATAACCCATGAACAGCCCCTTCTTAGCCCTTGGTTCAAGTTTGCCGTCATTCACATGATAATAAGCCGTGCATCCAAATATCCTTAGGTGACCATAATCAGCAGCCTTTCCATTCCATATTTCCTGCGGAGTTTTACAATCCAAAGCAGTAGAAGGACTCCTATTTATGAGGTAACAAGCTGTGTGGACAGCTTCACCCCAAAATTTCTTAGAAAGGTTAGCATTAGATAATAGACATCTAACCCTTTCTAAGAGAGTCCTATTCATCCTCTCAGCAAGGCCATTTTGCTGAGGAGTCCTACTAACAGTATTATTTCTATATATCCCATGTGCCTTACAGTAATTATTAAATTCTTCATTACAAAATTCTAAGCCGTTATCAGTCCTTAGAGCTTTAACCTTCTTGTCATATTGATTTTCAACTCTAGTTTTCCATTCAACAAAGGTTTTGAATGCCTCATCTTTGGTTTTAAGCAAGTATATCCAAACTTTCCTACTGTAATCATCAATAAAGGTTATAAAATACCTCTTACCTCCATGAGTAGGTATCCTTGATGGTCCCCATAGGTCAGAGTGGATATAACCGAGTTGTTCTTTAGTCTTGTGAGTACCAATGGAGAATTTCACCCTAGTATGCTTCCCATACACACAGTGTTTGCAGAATTCCAATTCTTCCAGCTTATCACCTCCCAGCAGCCCTTCCTTTCCCAACTGGTTGAGTCCTCTTTCACTGATGTGGCCGAGTCTTTGATGCCATAAATTCCCTCTGTTACTGACAGCACTCTTAGCAGAATTAGAGGCACCAGTGATGGTGTCTCCTCTGAGAACATACAGACAATTCCTTGACCTCTCACCCTTCATGACCACTTGAGACCCCTTTGAGATTTTCAGAACAGAATTCTCAGCTTTAAAACTGAAACCAGCCTCCTCAAGAGTTCCCAATGAAATCAAGCTTCTTTTTAGATCCGGAACATGCCTTACCTGTGTCAGAGTCTTCTCAGTGCCATCCTTGAGTCGAATTCTAACAGAGCCAATTCCAACTACACTACATGTAGCATTATTGCCCATTACCACCTTGCCCCCTTCAAATGGCTTGTAGTCACAGAACCATTCTCTTGTGGGACACATGTGGTAAGAACAACCAGAATCTAGCACCCAATCGGTTTCACCTTGGCCATTCGCAGCTACCAACAGTTCAGAGCTTTCATAACCCTCTGAGGCTACTGAAGCATCACCATGATCTTCACCCTTGTATTTCTTCTTGAACTTGCGGTCTGGACATTTCTTCTTGAAGTGTCCTTCTTTGTGACAAATGAAGCACTTCAACCGAGTCTTTGTCTTGGATTTGGATCTCTTCTTTCCCTTGTTGTCTTTGTAGTCCCTCTTCTCACCTCTTCCCCTGACCATTAGATTATCCCCTTCATCAGAATCTTTGGTATCCCCTTTCTTGGATAATTCCTTTGCCATCAGAGCCACTTGCACATCTTCTAAAGATATGGTGTCTCTACCGTAGATCAATGTATCAGCAAGATTATCATAAGAGCTTGTCAGAGAGCGAACTAGCAGTAAGGCTTGATCTTCATCCCCGATCTTGACATCTATGTTTTCCAGATTCAGAATTAATCTGTTAAACTCGTCAATGTGATCCTCAATCGACCCACCCGGTTGCATCTTCAGTGTGTACAATCTTTGCTTTAGGTATAAACGATTTGCCTGTGTCTTCGTCATGTACAGATGTTCGAGCTTCAACCATATTGCAGCAGCGGACTTTTCTTTAGAAACCTCTCGAAGGACCTTATCACCGAGACTCAGAATAATGGCGCTATGAGCCTTATTCAAGAGTTCTTTCTTCTCCTTGTCAGGGAGCGTACTCAGTTTCTTTTCCCCTTCAAGAGCGTCATCCAACCCTTGTTGAACCAGAAGTGCTCGCATCTTCAATCTCCACAGACCAAAGTCGTTTTTCCCGTTGAACTTCTCAATATCGAACTTTGCTATTGCCATCGATCTTTCTTTCTTCCTCTCGCTAGCTCTTGATACCAGTTGTTATAACTTGTGCCCTGTAAAGAACACAAAACCCAGAAACAATCACAGAGAAACAAGATCTACAATATGCAATGAACAAAATATCACAAATCAATGAATTACTTCAAAGATTAACAAGAACAGTAAAAAGGAATCAACACACCAAATTGATGACGGAGTTCGGCCACTAACGACCTACGTCTCCGGGACTTAGCACCGCTTCGTCCAATCTTATTCAGAGCCAATATCTTTGAGATTTACAATGAGTAATTGAATTCCCCTCTCAGACAATACCTAGAGAAAGTGTTATCTACCCTTCTCCCAATTACACCCAAGAGCTTCTTTGATCCTCTCAGTACAATGGTTTACAGAAGTATTCCTCTCTCTCTCTCTCTAGTTTTCCATTGTGACACAAACAAGAAATATATAACAGAGATGAGAAAGCAATGATGATAACAGAATTAGTTTCCATCAGTAACCATCTAATAGAAAATAGATGAGTGAGAAAGTATAGAGTCCAACCGAATTGCCACCTCATCAAAACTAACCAGCTGACTTAAATGCCATTTATGCAACAATAACAATTGGTATATTTAATTAATAATTAATTACTATAATATATTTTTGTCAAAAAAATAATAATTACTATAATGTATTACAAATAATTATATACTTTATGTTATATATGTTTATACAAAAAAAATTTTATATATAAAATCAACCGACGTTAAATATGATTTAAATGAATCAATTATTTATAATTCTATGATCGCGTATTTATTAACGTCTATTTTTTTTTAACGGAAGTTACTATCGTAAAATGCATATTTTCTACAGGTGATACAGAATGTACTTGATACAGAATCTTTATGAAACTAAAGGTGGTCATCTTTCCCTCACCCTCGTACTATATTATAAAACACCACCAAGTCCAACATCGCCTCGATCAATCAAATTAATTCACCAATCACACCGTATTAGTTTCCATTTGGATCTGTGCAGACCCGCATAACAATCATATATAATTTGTATTGGTATTGAGTCCCCCTTCTACAGTACTTTTATTTAATACAAATTATTTGCTTATAAAAAAATCATATATAGCTATATACGGTTACAGTAGTGATTGCAGGTAGGTTTAAGTTGTAGATGGCTGCTGCTCCTCCAGTGAACCCGTTGCCGGTAGCATACGAGGCATGGACGAGTCTAGCGGTACCGGAGTGGTTAAACAAGGGAGACAACGCATGGCAAATGGTAGCAGCAACCTTAGTGGGGATTCAAAGCATGCCAGGGCTTGTGATCCTGTACGGCAGCATAGTGAAGAAGAAATGGGCTGTCAACTCTGCTTTCATGGCTCTATATGCATTTGCAGCAGTTATCATATGTTGGGTGACGTGGGCTTATAAGATGAGTTTTGGGGAGAAGCTCTTACCCTTTTGGGGAAAAGCGGGACCCGCTTTGGGCCAGAAGTTTCTCATCAAACAAGCCGCGTTGCCAGCCACGCCACATTACTATGCAAACGGTGCGTTGGAGACCGCTGAGATTGAGCCATTTTATCCCATGGCCACTATGGTGTGGTTTCAGTGTGTGTTTGCTGCTATCGCACTTGTTATCTTGGCTGGATCTGTGTTGGCTAGGATGAACTTCAAGGCTTGGATGATGTTTGTGCCGCTTTGGCTCACTTTTTCTTACACCATTGGTGCTTTTAGCTTGTGGGGTGGTGGCTTCTTGTTCCAATGGGGTGTTATGGACTACTCTGGTGGTTATGTCATTCATGTTTCTTCTGGGATTGCTGGCTTCACTGCTGCTTATTGGGTTAGTACTTTTCCTTAATTGCTCCTTCCTTTATTCTATAATAATAATTACATACTTAGAATGTAGACATGCGCATGTAATTAAATTCTAAAGCTAACCAAATAATTACTTGTAACATTGAAAATTAACTAGCCAAACATACTTTCTCCAAGGGCCCCCTTCCAATGTCCTGCCCCAGGTATTTCAGCTAGAGAATTGTAGCAGCTCTTTGCCTACGGTATAAAAAGAATAAACAGAAAATTAACCAACTTAGTGAACAGTAAATTTTTATTTGTATCAATATTTTTTTTTTTGCAGCAATTTTTTTTTTTTTTTTTTTTTTTGTCTTTGTTAATATTGTTAGCTTGTTAATATTGCTGCGTTACTGCACATCCCGTTTTATTAATTAATTAAATATATGCTTTCAAACTTTGACTAATTCCTTAAATTTAGAAAACTCAAAATCAAGGTAATGGTGTAAGCGCAAATTAAAGTAGGCAAAATGTTGAAAATGAACACGTCCAAGTTTCCAACAACAAAAATTAAAAAAAAATGAGAGAATTAATATTATTTTGTACTGGCATGCAGAGAACCTTTTTGGGTCAAATTCCCTTGCACCCAAATGTATTGATTTGATTGCTTGAAATCCAAAAATATTATTGTTCATAATATTTCACTTAACTTTTCAATAATAGAAGACAATCGTTTTATAGTGTTTGTTTATATATCCTTAATATGTCACTACCTAATATTTTTGGGTGTTTAACAAATGGTACATTAGGGGGCGCGGTGGTTCTATATTATGGTCCATCAGTACTAATTTAGTAGGGTTATCTAATATCTATGCATTCACGTCTGATTTTTTAAAATGTGATTCTTTTTTTCCTGATGCCATTACAATAAAAAAGGAAACTAATTAACTTGACTTTTATATGTTATTTGAAACGGTAATTAAATTATCAATATTTGAGAGCAACCAAATATAAAAATGAGGTCACCAGTTGATGTAATAGAAAAAAAAGTCACAAATTGAGATGGTAATACTAATTCAGAGTGTGTTTGGATTACTATATCTATAATTGATTATAATAGAATTAGTTTTAAAAATCGATTTCAAGTATTTTGTTTTATTTGGATTGTCGTAAAAAATAACTTTTATATAGTAAATTATAAAAAAAAATATGAAATGAAAAAAAATGTGATTGATATAAAAAATAATCAAATCAACTTTTAAAATAAACTTTAAATTTCTAATTTCTTTACAAATAGTTTTTTTGTTGTAAAACAGTTTTTTCATATTTTAAGTAAGTTTGTAGAACATAACTAAATAAAATTGAAGCGCCATTTTTTTTAGGAAAAAATATTTCCTAAACACACAATTAGAGAGTGTTTGGATAAGATTAATTTTTATCTAAATAACTGTTTTTTTTTGTGGTAAAAGTTGTTGTTCAATAGAAACTGATATATCTCAAGAGGTTGGTTTAGTGGAGCATGACATGATCTCGTATCTGACAGGTCCCAGGTTCGAGCCTCCACTAGTCTCTTTGGGGGGATATAAATGTAAATCCCTTTATAAATGCTCTTAGTGTCCAGAGGTTTTCCCTGCCTTGGACTGGGGTACCATCCCCTCACCCTAAATTTTGCTTACAAAAAAAAGTAGAAACTGATATGTTTGGATAAACTGATTAAATTGATAAACAAGTTTTTATGAGAAAAAAATTGAAAAATTAAAAGTTTGAAACTTATTTAAAAAGCTATTCGATTATTTTGAAACCAATAATTCTTCTCATTTCATCTCTGTAGAACTAACTACCAAACAAATATTAATTATTAAATTATACAAATAATTTCATATCATTATTTTTTGTAATTTACTGAATAAAAATGTTTCTTTATACCATCCGAATGAAATAGATTATCTTAAAATTATTTTTAAACAAACACGTGAAATATAAAATGGATTCTATTATATTCGATTATAACAATAATCAATTAGGCATACAGTTGATTATTTAAATAATCATTCACACTTAATTGTTTTGATTTACAATTTGCAATAGGTGGGGCCAAGATCAAAGAGAGACAGGGAGAGATTCCCACCAAACAATGTGTTACTAACGTTGGCAGGGGCAGGGCTACTATGGCTGGGATGGGCAGGTTTCAATGGAGGAGATCCCTACGCCGCCAACACCGACTCCTCCATGGCGGTGCTCAACACCAACATCTGCGCTGCCACCAGTCTCCTTGTGTGGACCTGGCTTGACGTCATCTTCTTCAAGAAACCCTCAGTTATTGGAGCCGTTCAAGGCATGATCACTGGCCTTGTTTGCATCACTCCCGCTGCAGGTACGTATATACTATATAGTCTTGCAACTTGCATCTATATCATTAATTTCTCTCACATTGACCCTTCTTTCACGACGCCATAGTTAATTCCTTTATAAATACCGATGAATGTATAGGTAATCACTTACACTTCTAATTTATTTTTAGGTATGAACATGAGCTAGGTTCCATTCTTGACTTTCGGTTCCCTAGACTCTTAATATACTAGTATACTCCATCTAGTTTTACTGATTAATTTTCTTAAATGCTTTTAATTAGTTTGTCTTGATTGGTCTTACCTTCCTTTTATGGCGTCGGGTTTTACTCATTCCAGGAGCATGCATGGAAGGATAAAATTGAAGCAAGAAAAATTCAAGATTAGATTAGAGAGGAACCAAAATATGTAATTTCAAGGACTAACTAACTACTTAAGTTCTGTTTGGTATGTCCAATAAGTTAGCTTATAGCTTATTAGTATTTGACTAGCTTATAAGCTAGGTTGATCAAATTAAGTAGAGGTGTTTGATAAACAATCTTATCTCATGAGCTTATAGTTTTTCTTTATATGTTAATTTATTTAGCTTATGATTTATAACTTATTGACTTTTCTCTCATTTTTACCCTCACTCATTTAATGAAAATCTCAATTTACTATGTTTGTCATAAATATGTCCTTTTATGTCATTTTACATTTATAAGCTAGTTCAACAACAGCTAATTTTACCAAACACTTTAAATTTAATCAGTTAGCTTTTCAGTATCAGCTATAAGTTATAAACTTTCAGCTAAAAATTAACTTATCAACTATAAGCTAACTTATCAGCCATAAGCTAGCTTATAAGTTATTTTTGTCAAACAAAGCCTTCATTAATTTATGATTTCATAAATAATTTGTTGGGAACTTCAATTGGAATCTTATGTATATTATATAATATTACCTATTTATACGTTCAACATAAAATTAGTTAACATAAATCTTGGGCATCCATTAGCACTACATTATTTACCATTTCTTTGAGCATATTATTATTAGTGGATGAATTTCATGTGCGACCGACTAAATAGAAAATTGACTCATATAATTTAGTGAAATTCACATGAAATCTATTCAATAATAAATAGTCCGTTTAAAAGAATAAGTTAAAATAATGCGTTACTAACATTTTTGGGAAGAAAATATCCCTACACAAGAATTGAAATGGTGTACGTAAACATTACATTAAAATTTAATTAGTGATTGCATAACATTAACACAGACATGATTCAATCAGTCTCGGTAGGCAGGCGCTGCTAGCACCTTAATTGACTTTGTAGCTGGCTATGAAATAATGAATTGATTCATAATGATCGATCATGTCGGTATTCATTGTTAATTGTGATCAGGTCTGGTTCAAGGATGGGCAGCCATAGTGATGGGAGTTCTGTCAGGCAGCGTGCCATGGTTCTCCATGATGGTATTGGGGAAGAAGCTCGCGTTGTTTCAAATGGTTGATGACACCTTAGCTGTGTTCCACACTCATGCTGTGGCTGGCCTTCTAGGAGGTATACTCACTGGCCTATTCGCTGAGCCCCGTCTAAGTGCACTCTTTCTACCCGTCACCAACTCCAGAGGAGGAATATATGGAGGCTCTGGTGGAGTCCAAATCCTTAAACAAATCGTGGGGGGTTTATTCATCATTGGATGGAACCTTGTTGCCACTTCAATTATTTGTTTAGTTATAAGTTTCATCGTTCCACTTAGAATGACGGAGGAAGAGCTGTTGATTGGGGATGATGCAGTTCATGGGGAAGAAGCTTATGCTTTGTGGGGTGATGGAGAGAAACTTAGCATCTACAAAGATGACACAACCCACCATGGACTTGCGTCAAGTGGTGCCACTCAAGTGGTCTAGAATCTAGATGCTACAAAATAAGGGTGGTGAAAGATCTGAATATAATTGATTCTTTATGGATGTGAGATCATGTGGTGTCGACACGCAATTCCTTAGGGGAAAAAATCTGATTTGTTTAATTTGTGCTTGTGTTTATACCTGCAATAGTATTGATGATTTTAAATTTTTATTTTTGTTGTCGTTTTGTCTCCATTTAACGATTTATTCATGAAACCTCATGTGTATCCCCAGCTATATAAATGTATAAAGTTCTGCATTTATGTGTGTCATTCTCTTTCTATCCGAAGACTTCCATACATAGGGCGTTTTGGAATGAGAATCTGATGAGTTCATAAAAATTGTAAGTTAAATTTATGCAGTTTGGGAGAATGAGTCCGTATGTAATTTTATTGAGTTATGTTAGTTGCAATTCACATAAAGTGAGGTGTGCCATTGATTTTGGCAAAGAAAAAAAATTAGAAAATTAAAAGAAAGGAATGGTAGTAATAAATGTCATATGAATAACTATCTTACAAAATATACGGCGGGATAAAAAATTCTTATCATATATAGATTATATATATGTAAAATTTCACCGTCAATCTGAAATTATTTACTACTTTATTGATATATATGAAGATTAATTAGGTAATATATAATTTTAAGTTGTATCAAAATAAGAGCAATTGGAATATTTAGTATTAAAATTTGACTGCATAGTCTTCAAATTTAAGGTGAGGAAATGGTTTCCTTATAAGGGGTCAAGGCAAGTTTTTGGACTTATTGAACAATTACGAAGGACATAGACATAATCTATAAATAGGAGACTATTAAGTGCGAGCTTAACAAGTTTGTTATGGGTGGACGGTAATAAGTACGCCATCTCCAATTGGCATATAACTCTCTTTTCTGTTTGTTTGAAACTTCAATATTAGATTATGTGGTATTAAGTGGGTGTTTGAGAAATATTATCCCCCTAAAAACAGCTTTTATATATATATATATATATATATATATATATATTATAAAAAAGGTATTTTTGGGGGGTTTAATTTAATATGATTTTTTTTCGATAATCATATTATTGGTACGAAATATCCACCGTTCTAATTAATGACTAATCTCTGTCGAGGGACCTGGACAATATTTAAGGGTTGCCCCTCCCAACCAGGTTTTTCTCCATAAACAAGAGCCAGGAATCGAACCCCTGACCACTTGCTTAAGGGGCCCGAGCTCGTTACCACTCGGATCAACCACATGTTGGTGTTTAATTTAATATGTTTGACAAACTTGATTAAATTAAAAAAAAATTATTTTTAGAGAAGTTAAAAGTTTATTCAAAAAGCAGTTAGGTTATTTTGAAATCAATCACATTCACATAATTTCATACTTTTAAAAAAAAATGTCTGTATAAAAGTTGTTTTTCTTTGCAACTCAAACCAATAGGTTATATTAAAACCGTTTTTTAATGAACACATCCAAATATAAAATTGATTCTATTATAATCGATTATACATATATAATCTATTATTGAAATAATCATTTTTTGCAATTAATCCAAACAAATCGTAAATGCATGCGATGACATCTAGGTATGTGCTCATGGCTATTAATTCGTTGAGTCTTGAATTAATTTAGGCAAAACTATTTGATTAGTCTCTTAAGTTTATTTTATGATAAGTAGGTCACATAAATCAGATTTAGATGACAAAGTTTGACTTTTTTTTATCATTCCCTCCAAATATGTCAGTTCCTATCCTACGTGACATTCCGAACTTAGCTGGTTCGGTGATGTATCATTTAAAGTAATAAATTAATAATTTTAAAAATAAAAAATAATAAATAAATAAATAAAATTTCTTTATTTTTCATTAGTCTCTCCAAATCTCATCTTCTTCAAGAACCCCACTGGCATGTCTACTCCGACTTAAAGAAATGATAAAGCAACTCGTAAGCTTATTGCTCATAATGAGTTGAGTTAGGTTGAGATTTTGTTAACTACCCCAGGTAAACGGCCCTCACTCACTCAAAGTGATGAGCTATGACAGGCTAGCCCATATCCTAACAATTCTATTCGCCCTTAATTTCTGCTCGTCTCGTCTTTCGCCAAGGTGCCTGTCATTCCACCCTACAAATTTCATAAAATATGAATGTCATGTGGTGGACAACTTCACCTCCTTTGTGTGTAGTTCTGTTTTTTTTTACCGGTAGGCCCCCTTTAATAGTGAAAATAATACTAGGCCAGTCACCAATATAAAAACAAAATCCTACTTCATTAAAATTAAAAAAAAAATTATTGAAATCAATTCATTTTAAATTATATTTCATAAATATTTTTATATAATTATTTTAAATTTAATTAACTTATTTATTTATAAATCCAAGTATTATACTATTTGCTAAATAAGTAAAACAAAATCAAAACACTTGCATGATGAATTATTGACTCTTTTTAATTTGAATTTTACAATAAATAAAAATAAAAATAAAATTTAACATAAAATTAATCTCTTTTTTATATATTAAGGGTGCGTTTGAAAAAGCTGAAAAAAAAACGATTATGCTGATAATCAATTTATGAATAATCGATTATTGTGATAATCGATTATAATCAGAATCTATTTTTGTTTGGATCTGTTTGCTGAAAAGCGATTGCAAGATAATCTTTTTGGTTTGGATGGTCTAAAAAAATCGCTTTTTATATAGTAAATTACGAAAAAGGGTATGAAGTTATTTGCATAATTTAAAAATATTTATTGGAAAGTTAGTTTTGTAGGGGTAAATAGGAAAGAGAGAATAAAAAATAATCAAATCATAACAATGGTAATTTAAAACAAATTAGATGACATAAAACAGCTTTTTTCTCCCAAAAAAAGTTTTTTTATAAATTTAAGCTAATTGTCAAACATGATAGATTATATATGAAACATCTTTTTAGCCAAAAAATAACTGAAATAGAAAAAATTTATCTTTCCCAAACATGTTCTAAAAAAAAATTATTTTATCTCTTATGAGAGTACAGTTTCTCCTCCCTTCTGGTTTCTCTATGTGGTCTGTCGCGTGAATATCCAACAGCAGCACACCATAGAGCACGGGCTCAAGCTTGGTTAATTTCTGGTACTGCCAACACTTACACCAGGCCCTGTGCCTAACCAAACATTGATTGCCACGTGATAGATGCTTCAAAGGCAGCATCTCTTACCTTACAAGTGTCACAATCCCACTCCACCATAATAGTTTCTTACATGTACCTCAGATGTGATGCTATAATTTCTTATCCACGACTACAATTCCTTATCTTTAATTAACACTTTAATTAGTTGAGTCTGCCCTTTCCGCCACAATGGTCCAAGAATTTTCCTTACATTATTTATCGAAATCTAAAGTCGTTCTTTATATCTTTCTTTTATGGCCTTTTGGAAAAAAATTGAATAGGCGCTGTCATGAAACAGGAGAAGAACATATAATCAAATCAATTTTAGTGGAAGTTTCATTTGTGCCACAGCTCAGCACAAAGATGAGAATGAGATATATGCCTTTCATTTCACTCAGTTGGAGTTGGAGGAGCTTTCTCTCATCAAATTGTTTTTTAAAAGAGATAAAGAAAAAAAGATAAAGGGATGATGAACACGACGATTAATATCAACAAAGTGAAAACCGAGTTTAGTGGGATTCTCATTCTCTTCCCACCACTGACACTACCAATAATACCAAGTACCTCTCATATTCTTTGCTATTGGCCTCTCAGTATATTATTTTTCTGTTTTTCTTTGTTTATTATTTTGCTTCATATATATATATATATATATATAAAAGAAAAAAAAATAGTCCTCGTCATTTCCCTTTTAAGCCCTCTTGCTCATTTTGCCATGTGGGTTCCTTGCACTAGTTAATTACACCATCACTCAACTTCACTTGATCATGACTACACTTATCATTATGGCAACAATAAAGTTCTCCTCCTTCTTCAACTGCTTCTCTCCTATGTGTTCATGGTCGTCTTCAGCGCGCTAAACTAGTATGTTTTTTGTCCCTTATTAATAGTGCTTCTCACTCAAATACTAGCTAGCTTCTTGTGTAGAGAAAAGACAAACATAAACATCCATGTCAAAATATATGTGTGTGTAGCTAGCTATATTTGACCGTGAAAATATATTTCTGGGCAAAACATTTGTGCATAATTTTTTTTGTTTTTTTGTTATAATGTTATTCAACTGTTTCTCTTGGTGAATTTTTCTTTACCTTGAAAATTCTGAAAAGGGACTCGACCAGGTGAATTTTCCTTGGAGATCAAAGAGGCTTATATGTCTCGCCCAAATTTTAGCTGTGATCCTCTCAAAATACTGATGATCAGGTGGCTGATATTCCTTAGCTTCTTGAAACTCAGTTATGCAATCAAAGATCCTGATGTAGAAGGTGTGGTAAAATTAGCTAGCTGTTTTTCCTTTCTCACCAGAAGCATATATTGTTTTTGTATTTAATTTGATTCCCTAATGAATTTTAAGATATCAATGACTCATATGATCATACATGTTTGAAGGAACCGTTTAAAACCTTCACTGCTATGTCAAACTTTAGTTATTATAAATATAATGATGTAACACTATCTTGTTTATTGATAGTATAGAAACTTGTCAGTATATAAAGTTCAATACTGAGAGAAGATCAAATTTAAAATATTGTTTTACATTTGACTGAGTGCTAGTACCTAACCTTGATATAATTACATTTGAGACGTTCAGGATCACTCTTGTGTCGCTCTAATCTCATCAGTAAGTGTCAGCAATCTTGGTTTTTTCACATGTTATAAGTTAGATTATTACTACATTTGTTTCCATAAACCTTTGTTTGACCATGTTATTCTCTGGTTCGTGCATATCTTCAACCCTATGCGACAATATTCTGTTATCTGTTGACAAACTTAATTGAATCACTCTGTACTATTTTGGCTAACTTCCAGGAGAAGCTCTGCTTGATTTTTTGAAGTACCTCAATGATGCCAATAATCAAATAACAGACTGGGATAGTCATTTTGTGAGCCCGTGCTTTAGTTGGTCTCATGTCACTTGTAGAAATGGACATGTCATATCTCTGTAAGTGTATATACACATAGAAAGTACAAAAATGCTTTTGACTCTCATCCTTTTCTCTATTATTTTTATTTAACACTGGAATATTTTAAGGTTTGCAGTAATTTAGCCTGACAATTTACTAATCAATCTGCAGGACCCTGGCTTCGCATGGATTTTCTGGAACACTGTCTCCTTCAATTGCCAAATTGAAATATTTGGTTAGCTTGTAAGTTGTCATCTTGATAAGTTCACATTTGTAGGATTTGCAACTTCTGCTAATCCAGCTAATCAGATTAACATAATTTACCTTAAGTAAATCTTCCTAGAATAGCAGTATCATGCCATAAAAAATTAATGTAGTGTTTGGATTTTACTTTTGTAAATCTTCAATGAAATTAGGAAATTGCATAATTGCATGTTGGGATCCTCATTCTCTGTTATAAACTTGAAAATTCATGTTCTGAATATTCATTTACTTTGGGTTTATCCCAAATAATCATTTTACAAAGAATAATTTATGTCTTTAAGAATTCATCCTCAAGTTGTAAGGTAGACTGGTAGACCAACTCTTATCTTTGCAGATTATATGAAATTTATATGAAATCATTGTAAAACATATCCCAGGTCTTTGGTTTAATGAAAAGTTTTACTAATGATTTGATTTTTCTTTTTCCTTCCGTGATGCCTGCCAGCTTGTCTTAACTATACTTTTCATGCAGGGAATTACAGAACAACAATCTTTCAGGTTCCTTACCTGATTACATTGCCAACTTGACATACCTACAATATCTAAATCTTGCTGACAATAATTTTAAGGGTTCTATACCAGCTACATGGGGTCAACTTTCCAGTCTAAAGCATCTGTAAGGCAGCACTTTACAATTTTTAACTGGTCCTTCCCTCCTTGTATGTAGAAAATGATAAAAACTTCAAAAGCTTCTTGGAGGATCAAACAGTTTATAATTGAAAGTGAAAACCTCATGTGTGATATTTCGGTGTATTGAAATGGAACAACTTATCTGGTCATCTTCCCAACGCTGTTGCATCTTAGAGAGTAGGCAGAATTGTAAAATTTATTTTCTGAAAGACTTTTTGTTTTCAAGACTTCGGTTGCTGCCATACTTTATCTCTTGAAAGTTTCTAGTTCTTGCCCTATGCTTCTACACCTGATCTTGAATGCTATAGGGTACTACTTCTATATTTTTAATTGTTTTCTGTTGGCAGGGATCTTTCATCTAATGATCTTACTGGAAGTATCCCAACGCAACTATTTTCAGCTCCAATGTTTAAGTAAACTTTACTAGAACTTCATATTTTCTTGATTATTTTCGTTTAGTAACAACTATTTCTTTGTACTCTTAATTTATGGATTATTTTTTGCATTATTATTACTTTCAGCTTTTCAGATACGCACCTTCATTGTGGCTCTGGCTTTGAGCAGCTTTGTGTTTCTAAATATGAACATCCAGGTTTGTTTGTATAACCAAAAAATGTGACTATTTTTTTTCTAAATATGAAAGAAAGTGTAATTTGGCTTGAAGAATATGAACCACAAAAAAAAAAAAAAAAAACTAGTTGCTTCCTAAAATTTACCTCTTCCTGCAGCATCAACCAACAAATCAAAACTTACAAAGGTTGTACGTTTTGCAAGTTGTGGTGCATTTGCACTTCTGTGTCTTGGGGCCATCTTTACATATAGGTACCATCAAATGCACAGACACAAAAGTGACGTCTTTGTTGACGTTTCAGGTAATTTTTCCTTTCTATCAAAGATCCTCTTGTCTAAGCATAACCTAACTATGATGATTTTCCTCTGTTTTATGAAAACATAGAAAACATTTCTCTATAGGTTTAGTAAATATATAGGCATATAATTTGGAAAATGGCATTTCATTTGCATCCTTCAGTAAAACTCCTTTGAAAAGCAATACCTGATACATTTTACAGGTGAAGACGAGAGCAAAATTTCATTTGGGCAATTGAGAAGATTTTCTTGGCGTGAACTCCAAGTTGCTACTAAAAATTTCAGTGAAAGCAATGTAATCGGCCAAGGAGGCTTTGGAAAAGTTTACAAAGGAATGCTCTCAGATAACACTAAGGTTGCTGTGAAACGCCTCTCTGAATATAATAATCTTGGTGGAGAGGCTGCATTTGAAAGAGAAGTTCAACTTATAAGCGTTGCAGTTCATAGAAACCTCCTAAGACTAATAGGCTTCTGTGCTACTTCAACTGAAAAAATCCTTGTATATCCTTTCATGGAAAACCTAAGCGTGGCATATCGATTGAGAGGTAAAGATGATAACTTCTTTCATCCTTTGTTCTCCATTTAATGCTTAGACTTGATTGCAGTTTTTAACTTCAGCTTCAGTATTAAACAAGTCAAAATCTTTGAGAACATAATATGTATAAACTATCTATTTATTTTTTAATACTATTTGAAGGTACATACAAAGATTTAGAGATGTGAATGGTCCATATTGAACCAAGAGAAATAATTATAAAGGAATTGGTTGCTAATTGCTAAACATTATTTCTCAATGCTGCTTTAGATTTAAAACCTGATGAGAAAGGTTTGGACTGGCCAACAAGGAAACGGGTGGCTTTTGGTACAGCCCATGGTTTGGAGTATCTACATGAGCAATGCAATCCTAAGATAATACATCGTGATGTAAAGGTTGCAAATATTCTACTAGATGAAGACTTTGAAGCCGTTCTAGGTGATTTTGGGCTAGCCAGGCTGGTTGATGCAAGGATGACTCATGTTACCACTCAAGTGCGGGGCACAATGGGTCACATTGCCCCAGAATATTTGTCCACTGGAAAATCATCAGAAAAGACTGATGTTTTTGGATATGGTTTAACACTTCTTGAACTAGTCACAGGTCAGCGTGCAATAGACCTCTCTCGGCTTGAAGAGGAAGAGGATGTTCTTCTGATTGATCATGTAACATTTTCTATCTTCACAACCATAATTATATAACATAAATGCTGCTTAATAGTTATTTATACATGGATGTTCTTACGATCATGAGGATGCTCTTAGCTTGTTCTAACTATTTATTTTTTTCTAAATCTCTTTCCATGTATTGTCTTTGTCCTTTCTTGTTCTAACCCCTTGAAGGACCTGGATTCCCTAGATTCAAATTTTGACGCATTCACACATTAATGCACCGTTGGATTAATCATAAGCTTCCTCAAACACTTTCATTGATTGATCCAACGGTGTATTAATGTGTGACTGCGTGAATGCGTCAAAAATTGAATGTAGGAAATCTGTTTCCCCCCATGAAATATTTGTTTACTTTTTATGGATTAGGAGTCTCTGTAGTAGCCTATTTCTATCTCTATCTCTCTCCACTTGTATTTTTTGTTATTTTTTTGGACAAAACAAATCAACGGCTGAGTGTGTGAGACAAGTAAATCTAATGGTCATAGATTACATAACTGCGACAAATGTGTGAATTTGCTACTGCAGTGAATCCGGATCCACTTTGTATTGTATAATTGGTACCTGGTTATCTATCTTTGTTCTTTCAGCTTTTGTAACAATATATTTTGTAAGATGTGATGTTTGTATTGATGAATGTTCTATAAACAGGTAAAAAAGCTACTGAGAGAAAATAGGCTGGAGGACATTGTGGATAAAAATTTGGAGAGTTATGATCCGAAAGAAGTAGAGACCATTCTTCAGGTTGCATTGCTTTGCACCCAAGGCTTTCCTGAGGATCGTCCAACCATGTCAGAGGTAGTGAAAATGCTGCAGGGAGTGGGTTTGGCAGATAGATGGGCTGACTGGCAGCAACTTGAAGAGGCTAGGAATCAAGAACTCTCACTCATGACTCACCAATTTGTTTGGAGTGATGAATCTACTTTTGATCAAGAGGCTATACAGCTCTCCAGAGCAAGATAGGAGCTGGAGTCAATTTTGAAATATAGTTGCTTGGTATCATATATATAAGTATTTAGCTACTCAACTGTATCTAAAGAAAAAAGGCATACGTACCTTAAGTACTATTTTATAGGCATAGTGTTTAATATACAACGGAAAAGAACGAAGGAATTGGGGGGGCCGGGGAGCAGAGACAATTTGATGTACTTGAATAGAGGGGAGGTTTCTGATTGCAATATGCGTATCACAACTGTATGTGCTTTTTGTAACCTTGGATAAGTGTTGTGCTTGTAATAGTTGCTGTAACCTTGTTCTCTTTCCTAGTGTCTTTCTTTATTTTTGGTTCTCAGGGCAAACTGCAAAGGAGTCAAACCCGGTTACCAACAGTCAATGATACTACATTCTTCTTGATGTTATCAGAGGTTGTAAGTTTATAACTTCTGATGATTTTTTATCTAAAAAAATAATCAGTTTAAAAATTATATTTATTTCATAGTATTCAAATAATGTATACTTTGTTTCCAGTTTCATATTTTCGTTATGTTTTTGTTAATAATTATAAAAATGTCATATTATTTTGATTTTGTTTACTAATTTCAAATATTTGTATAAGTAACAGGTAACAGCATTTTTGTTGTTTTCAAAACCATTTAAATAGCCTCCCCATTTAATAAATCTAGCTACACCCTTGCTGTTGGTCGTTATTGAGTTCAAGTTTATTTACCACTTCAACTATTTTAAAATTTACTTTATAGTACTTTTAGGGTCTATTTGGATTGGCTTATAAACAGCTTATTTGGGCTTATCTACTGGCGTAAGCGCTTGTCAGAATGTTTGAGAGAGCTTATGAAAACAACTTATGACATATTCATAAGCTGTTTTCAGCTTATTTTGATGAACTCTTCAGGATAGCTTATGAAAACAGCTTATAACTTATATGAAAACAGTTTGACTATATTTTCTCTTTAATTATAAAAATAGCTTATACATAAACGCTTACATGATAAATGTTTATCTTATAAGCGCTTAATTAAGCTGTTTATCCAATCAGACGCTTAATTTTAAGATATTATGTTATTGACTGTTGGACAGAGTTTTGTAATTTTAGATAGTTTCACAAGGCTATGATTTGTTGTGCTAGATTTCTTTTCATTTTGATAATTTTGAAATTTTTTGCTCAATTTAACTGGGTACATGCAGATGCATGCATGTTTTTTCTTTTTTCCCAATTGAAGATTCGAACCTGTAACGAGGAAATACTTAAATATGTTGATAGTAGTATTCTCTACGGTTGGGATTTTACTTAAATCTTATTATGACTATAAATTTATTCTAGACATGTATAAATGGGGATAACATCTGTTGTCATATAAAGTGTGTCACAACTCTATATCTTTGATTTTGATTGCTCAAAAAAACATTATCTTTTGACCAATCAGAATTGATGGCAAGATTAATTGTAATACATTTTATGGGACAACCCATACAAATGCTTGGTGACTTGTATGTGTTATGTTTATTCTACCAAATGTACCGAAGTGCTTGAGACATATAGAAAAAATAAATTATAACAACAATAGATTATATTTATAGTTGATTATTATGATAATTAATTATAATTAGAATCTATTTTTGTTTATTGGGTATGTTTGTTAAAAAGCAATTTTAATTTCGTTTGGATGATATAAAAAATCGCTTTTATATAGTTACAAAAAAATAAATAAAGTTGTTTGTATAAAATAATAGGAAAAAGTTCCTCTAAAGTGAGCAAAAATGTAAAATGAGAAAGTAAGGGTGTATTCACCCTTGATTACTTTAAGTGGGTTGAGATCTCAATGCACTTTTACTAATCAATGGTAGATACACTCTTACTTTCTCACTTTATACATTTGCTCACTTTAGAGGAGCCTAATCCAGAATAATAATATTTATTTGAAGTTTTTAGATCCAAAAATAATCATATTGGAGTAAAATGGAAAGAGTTTTTAGATCCAAAAATAATCATATTGGAACAATGTAACTATCCTTCATTGATGATGATATGAAAACAGCTTTTTCATCCCATAAAAGCTTTTTAAAAAATATAAGCTAAATGTCAAACAAATCATTAGTAAACAGCTTTTCTTGGCAAAAACAGTTGACGTACAAAACATCTATATTTCCCAAACACACATTAATTATAACATTTTTAGTTAAACCGATGTTTGAATCTATAATTCTACCTTCAACTTAATTGGAATCTAGGTACAGTTGAACCAATTGTTTCCTCCATTTCCTTAGGACCAACAAATTAACTAGGCTTCCTAACTTGGTGTTTTCCGGTTCTTTATATTGTCCTAACTCCTAAGAAAACCCAAGCATTCAGAGGGCCTGGCCCATGGACCCAACTTTAAATAACCCATGGTCATATTATCCAGATCTTGAAATATATCCCCCAGTGCAGCTGGATGAGACAAAATACAATGGTTAATATCAGCCCTATCAAGTATCAATAACTTAATAAAAAAAATAGAAAGCATATTAATTTGTATAGTGCGATGGAGACAGGGTGAGCCGATGGTGGGTCGCATCCACTGACTCTATGCCTTTGAGCAATTCCGTCAAAATTATTCGTTTCAACCATTATGCCATCATAAACAGAATAGTATGAATTTGAATTGAATTGTATATATCCTTTTCTCGAAGACTTCGGGTTCGAGGAGACCACTAATATTGATACTACATATCTCTCAGAAGTTGATATTAACAATAACAGTCTGGTAAGATATTAATATTATCAAGCAAACACATTCATCAGGTAGAGAGTGGCTTCTTCTATCCTTATTCCTACCCCTAAGCCCCTACGTACTATGATTCCATTCCATAGGCCTTTATAACTTTTGGAAAATAATTTTGAAAGAATGTCTTTGTCCCTTTCAATTAGAAATGAGAGGTAAAACCCACTTCAATAATTTAAAAGTATTAATCTTTGACTATCGGCCGGAGATATCTTTAGTGCACCACAAAATAAAGAGTACTTTGCCTATAAGTCATTAAGTATATGTATGTCTGTATATAGTAAGAGCTTTATTGCAAGAGAGTCGATAGCCAATATGACAAAATTACTTAATATTATGTGTGGACGAATGAAAATATGGATGAATCCGTGTAATCAAATGATTTTATATTTTATTGTTTGAATTGTTTGAAATATAATAAAATAGCATAGAAAGGATTTCATTTCATTCCATGCATCCATACTTACATTTTTTTAGCTATCAATTTGAGAGTACGAGACAGATGAAATAGATGAAACCAACTTAATACCACCATTCCATTATATGATCACATCATAAAATATGTAAACAACGGTATATTAAGTTTGTTTCATCCTATTCGGTTCCATTCCACCCATAATAAAATATGCAAACATAGCATAAAGGTTATATAACCATTTAAAAAAGTCACATACATTTATGTTTGGTTAAATTAATCTTTTGATCCCTATAATTTTACTGGATTTTTAAATATTTCCTTATAGTTAACAGTTTTTAATTAAGTGCTTATACTTTAAATTTTTTTAAGGATGTGCCTTTATGTGAATAATAAGATTCAAAGATTATATATATATATATATATATAGAGAGAGAGAGAGAGAGAGAGAGAAAGAGAGAGAGAACATATCAATTTACAAGAAGAAGAGGAAGGAGAAGATTGCGGGTTGGGAGAAGAATAATAAGGAAAAAGAGGAGAATGATGGCGGCAACTACCGAGAAAAAGAAGGAGGGGATGCGATTGTTTTGTTTTGGGGCATAGGGTTTAGAGATTTAGAGTTTTTGATAGTGGCTTCAAACAACAAACTTGGGACTTAAACCCTGCACCACCAGAGGAATTTGAACCCACAAAACCATTGTGCCACACATCACTTTGTGATATATGTATGCAAAATATATATCTATATCTATATATATATATATATATATATATATATATATATATATTCTTTAATATATACCGATTTAACCTGTTCAACCAGTGACTCATTGGCTCGACTATTGATCTATTGACTCACTGCCTTTACCGAGTCAATGAATATTCTATTCTATAAAATGTTATTAGTAATGTTGTATTGGATCAGATATGGGGTAATTTAGCATTTGATCCAATTAAAAATGATCGGATTGGATTAGATCAAATTTTGCAAAAAAAAATTGTATGAATTCGAACCCAAACAATCCGATTAAAGCCGATCAGAGGAAAGTGACGCACATCGACTGAAACGCATAGGAGAATTGAGACGCAGAGGGAGGGTTTCTACTTTCTAAACTCAACCACTCACTCAAGGAATAAGGAAGTCGAGACTTTTGGAAAAGTTTGGAGTGACGAGTGTTTCAAAATAATATTAATTTAATAAAATTAATAATAATAAATTAGTTTTTAATAAAATTAATAGTATTATAATAAAATTATTACTTATATATTACTTTTTAAGACTATTTGGTTCAGCTCGGATGGGACAAGTTCAAATCATTTGAATTTGATATATGAACCGATATTTATCTTTAGATTCAACATTTAAATTTTGTTTTGATTCCATTAACCGATCCAAACCATCAAAATCGGTTCGGTTCAGTTATGATCAACCAAATTCGTGGATTGGATCGAGTCCGCTCATCCCTAGTTATTAGGTAATATAAGAGTGTTAAGATCTTTCTCCACACATATAGATAGTACCGGGGTTCGATCCTTGGAATTGCTCTCAACTCCTTTCCTATTCCTATTTCCCTCATGATCCCCCTCGGGCTAATTTTAGTGGGAGACCCTCCCTAACAAAAAAAATAGAGTTTAATTATACTTATGTATTAATATATGAATTTAATTGTGATGTACTATTATTGTAAATATTTTTTGCAGTATCAACTAAACATGGATTGCCACATCGTTAAGAATTTTGACTTCTAAAATATCTACCTTAAAAGTCACTCACATGGTGATGTATGATTGATTGATTTTGTAAAAAACTTCATACTGACGAATCAAAATTAAACTCTTAATATATTATAAAAAACTTAATTTTAAATTATTGTTTATCAAGCTAATTTATAGTTTATAATAATATACAAATTACAATAATTTAAAATTAATTATTTACTTGGATAGGTTTTATCTTTTTGAGCATTTAATCAATTACAATGGGTTGGACTAATGTGATACGTTAAAGATTCAAAACTCTTATATTACAAATAGAGTTTATTCGTGATCACAATATATTTTTACTGCATTTAACCACCATTACGTATAGATAGATTTTATCTTGATTTCATTAGCTTTCATTCGGAGGATGTTTGGGGAAGATTGATTTTTTTCATTTCAGTTGTTTTTTAGATAAAAAATTATTTCATACATAATCTATCATGTTTGGTAATCAGCTTAAATTTATAAAAAAGTTTTTTTGAGGTAAAAAAACTATTTTATGTCATCTAATTTGTTTTAGCTTAAGATTGTTGTGATTTGATTATTTTTCATTCTCAAAACTGTCTTCCCTATTTATTCTCACAAAACTAACTTCCAAACAAGTATTATTAAATTGCACAAATAACTTTATACTCATTTTCATAATTTACTATGTAAAGTGATTATTTTGCACCCCCAAACGAAATAGATTATCTTAAAATGAATTTTCAGCAAGTATACCCAAACAAAAACAGATTCTAATTATAATCGATTATCACAAACATACTATGTTTGGTGACAGGTATCTACGTAAAATTATGACTCTGTTTGGTAATAACTAATTGATAGCGGATAAGTTAGAGTGTGTTTGGGAAAGCTAAAAAAATTATTGTGATAATCGATTATAATCAGAATCTGTTTTTGTTTGGGTATGTTTACTGAAAAGTGATTTGAAGACTATCTATTTCGTTTGGATGGTGCAAAACAAATCACTTTTACATAGTAAATTAAGAAAAATGGTATGAAGTTATTTGTATTATTTAATAATATTTTTTTGAAAGTTAGTTTTGTAGGGATAAATAGGAAAGAGAATTTTGAAAATGAAAAATAATCAAATTACAATAATCTTAAGTTAAAACAAATTGGATGATATAAAATAGCTTTTTTCCCTCAAATTTTTTTTTTTATAAATTTAATCTAATTATTAAATATAATAGATTATACATCAATCAATTTTTTAACCAAAAAATAATTAAAAAAAATATTTCTTTCCCAAATATGATCCAAGTAATATAGCAGCAGCAAGCTATATGTATTGTTGCTGCTTCATCCTTCGGAAAGTATAAAGAAAAGTAGTAGTAGTAGTAGTACTTTAAAGCATATCCGTGGCTGGGTGTGCGCTATCGTCAGTATCTTGTCGTCTTATTATGATTAACAACCATAATTAAAAGGAAAAATTCAAAATAAATAAAAAAAGATAATGTCGATGTGTATAGTGTATACAATAACTTATTTTTGTTCCAATTAAAAAGGGAAAGTAAAAAGTGAAAGTTGAAAATAAAGAGTAGAATCACAACCTTTTCTTCCCAGAAAAATATTCTTTAAATTGAGTATGTTTATAAAGTATGTAGTTAAAGTTATATTAATTTTTACTTTAACCAAAGATTTTAATGCACTAAAATTTAAGAAAAGATATATCTTTATTTACTCACAAGACCTGTTATGTTTTCTTTTTTGTGTGTGAGTATATTTACTCACAAGGCCCATCTTTGACTGGCGCCGAAGGTTTACCGTCTCGATTTTTATCACACTAATGTAATTTAGTTGGATAATTACAAAAATGGTGTATTTTTTGAAAAAATAATGTGATTGGAGTAAATCGTATTGAAAAACAATGATTTATTTATCAAAGTCGTACATCTAAAAAATGACTTAATTTTATTTATTTTTTTTTAACACAAGTTATATCTTTAAACTACGACTTTTTTTTTTATTTATTTTAAAAAAAATCTTGCAAAAGTGGTGCTACAACTTTCCTTTTTATTTATTCTTTTTAAATTTTTTGTAAAAGTCGTTAGCATCATTTAGGATTTTCTTCAAGATATTGGTTTTTTTCCTTAAAATGTTAATAGGTAAGTGGTAGACCATGTATATTTTTTTTAGAGTAAAGATTCAAATTGGTACTCGATAAAAAATCATATTGATATTTTGGTCTATGAAAAATAAAAAATATCAATTTGATTCTCAAAAATATAAAATGTGGATCAAATTGATCTTTTTTAGGATAATTTTTAGGGACATTTTAGTCCTTGTCAGAGATTATTTTGATCCACATTTTATATTCTTAAGGGCCAAATTGGTATTTTTCATTTTTTAGGGACCAAAATATCACTGTGATTTTTTGTCGGTGAACAATTTGGATCTTTACATTTTGAAAAAAAATGAAAAAAAAACCAAATTCATGGACGGTGGCTACAACTTGGTCATAAGATTTTAAAAAAGAATGATAGTCGTGTTTTAAGCCTACGACTTACCTTTCTACGTTAAAAAAAATTATAAAACAGAAATCGTATCTTTGATCTATGACTTTTATGGAAAATTTGTTTATTGTTTTTTTTAATTTAATGATTATAAAAGTAATTCGTTATTTGGATGTACGACTCACCTCATATACGTAATTTTTTTTTAAAACTACACTAATTTCGTAATTCTGCAACAAAATTACACTAATTAGATAAATATCCGCCCTATCATCTTTTAGTGTGTTTGGGATGGCTTGTAAATGTGAGAAATCACGTCCATAGCCCTTAGACGTGAAAGCTAGCATTTGAAGCTTCCACGTTTTATATCAATTATATTACAATTTTGATATTTTTATCACAATTTTGTTTTGGACGCGAATTTTGAACATGTTATCAAAGATGCACTTTCTCCAAAATCCAAACATCCCGTGTGTCTCAAGGATTACGCAAAGGTAGCTGGAATTGTGTTAAATCTTTTTGCATTTGAATATATATTTGATGTCTTAAATAAAATTAACTTGTCTCAAAAAATGATGTTTTGATATCCCACACCAATTAAAGATTGAGATATACATATGTATTAATGAATTATAATTTTATTTTATTAAGTGACAAATTATTATTAACAAATAACAAAAGCTGTGATAGGAAAATGGAATAAATGATATTCATCCTTGACATCCCCATCCTACTCCGCTCCAAGAGGGACAACACAGAGAACCCATTTTAAAGTGTCCACTATTCTTCAGAATCTTCACTGGCTCACCCACCACCACCACCACCACTTGATTAATTCCGTATTATGCACGAACAACACGCTCACGGATACACCATATAATATTATTATTATTTGATTATTTTTTATCATTTTATTTACATAAGGCATTACCGACCTCTCAGGTGTCAACCTTTGAATCCACGTCTCTTGGCTCACTCACTCTAATATCAATATTAAAGAAGTGATTGGTAGCATTAATTAGCATGCAGTCTAGTAGGAGAAGAAGAAGAAGAAGAAGATGAAGGCGAAGAAGGGATGGCTAGCGGTTCAAGTGGGTAATTTAGAAGATGACGGTGGCTCTCAAAGATTTGTGATCCCAATTTCGTATCTTTATCATCCTCTTTTCAAGGGCCTTCTTGACAAAGCTTACGAGGTTTATGGGTACCACACCGAAGGTCCACTTAAGCTGCCAAGTTCCGTGGATGACTTTCTTCATCTCTGTTGGCAAATTGAGAAAGAGTCCAATCTTCACCGCCACCATAACCATCAACTTCCTCACGCTTTGTATTTCCACTCTTGTTAATTTGATCTTGTTAATTCCCACTTTACACTTTTTTTTTTCAAGAAATAAGAAAAGGAGTGAAATACTATGCTTAAAAACAAATTTTGAAGCAGAAAACTTGTGCTATGTCAAGTGTGATTCTGTACTTTTATTGCTGAAACATGGCAGAACTGTCCACTGCTGTGGAACATATATATATATATATATATATATGTCTGTACTCTCTAATTTTCTCTCTTTGTTTTTTTCACCAGCAAGTTGTTAATCATTATTTTAATCCTGCTGGATACGTAGACGTATTAAGATGCAAGTGTGATTTATTTTTGTTTTTTATTGGATATCGTTACAGGCAAAATGGGGATTAACTCTCGGATCGATGATAGTGATTAAATAATTAAATTCCTCTCCAAATTAGTGACTTCAGGGTGAATATTGCATCTGACAACATTGTCGTCACAAAGACAACATCGGCATTGCAGTGCAACATTGTTGACATAAATCTACTGCCTAAGTCTCCACGTCCCTTTTCCCATCTCTCCACTCATATATTTAACATATCAATTAAAAACTTCTTTTTTTTTTTTTTACCATTTAACACCATTAGTTTTTGAGTGATGCAATTTAGTTAGAAATATCTTTTAACGAATGAGAACGAAAATATAAGGAACCAAAAAAACTGAATTGAAATCCGAAATCAACAAAAAAGGTACAACTAACTAACTTACCTCAAGAACACTGTTCATACATAATCTACAAATTAACTTTTCATATCAAGTATCATTTCCCTTACTTTTTTAATCATATCGTTAACCGTAATTAAATTTTGTTTCCCATTCTTCATTCTTCCCTTTCGGCTTGTTTCCTTTGCATATTTTGTTTTGGTCTACATCGTCGGTCTCCCGACTAATTTTGTTTCACATTTTATTTTAGATTTTCGTTCTCCTTCTCTTTCTCAGCAGCACGTTGGTTTCCGTTTCAGGATGCCCCGCAGTCTAAAGTACAGTGCCTTAATGCAAATCTAAAAGGCCTTATTTAATAAATGGACCAGACCAGAGGCTCGGATAGGCCACATGGGCTATTTCGACCCTTGGTTGCAGTAGTAGGAGGCATGAGATGTTTGGGTTTCCCTCTCTTGGATACGTTGGCCATATTGAATTTGATTTGATCAATTTCTGAATCTGGTCAAATTGTTGTTGAAATAAATTCTCAATTCTCAAATAGTGTTAGACCCGCTTTTGTGGTGGGAAGAACATGATTCTTGTTCTCTTACAATCTAGATTCCGAGAAAGAGTTGAAACACCTTACTCGGATCTGTATTACTGGATTATCTTTTTTTTGTGTCGACAACAACCCAGGGTCGCTCTCTTTATAGGCCCTCCGTACGCTCTCTCCATTAAAGGCCCTTTATGGGTGACACCCTGTCCTGCCGTGTTTGTCTCCTCCTTCGGCGGTTTTGGCTCCGCATAGGATGTGATATTGTCCCCAATCCCGAGTATTCCGGGATTGGTATAACAGTGGAGGAATATTCCTTTTGCTGGATTTAGGATGCTTATCGAGGGGGCCCTGCTGGATTTGGGCCCAACTGTTTTGTTTCCGAGTGGGTTGAGGTCCCCATTAGATTCAGGTGGGGCTATACTCGGCCCATGTAGGAACAATTCTCCATCGATATTCTTGCATCATCACCTCATCTCTACATGTTTCTCCATATCCACCAATTCTATATTACAAACGAAAACGAAATGCGGCATCGAATTTCCCTTCATTCATTTCTCTGTATCCGAACTCCGAGCTAAATCATTTTCAGGTTTAGGGCTTTTTAGAAGATCGTTCACTTCAGAGAGTAAACATTACTCGGTGGTATGATCTCTTCAATTCGTTTTCTTAAGATAGCCTTTCACAATTACAGTAGATTGTTCTGTGGCCCAATTGCAGATAAGTGCATTCCCTTTTGTTTCGTAGATTAATTACTTGGTTGAGAACACTGCAACCAATGCAAGTAAGCTTGTAATAGAAGGGTAACTAAGAAAATAATTATTCAAAACCCTCTATCATTTTTTATTTAAAACATATTGGTGCCTACTGTATGTGTTTAGAGGGTTTGTATTTAGTAACTAGAAGTATGGGTCATAGATGAATGATTTATGAAGTGAGTCATTTTTGTTAGTAATAGACAGCTCTCTTCAAATTTGCTTTGCAAGGACACTCTAGGAAATGATTTTATTCTCAAGTTTGCGGTATTTATCCGATTTGGTTAAAAACAGGATATGCATTTGATGCCTACTATTTTTTGGTGTATAAATTAGATACCACACAGCAAGCTTAACAAGAGAGTATTACAAAGGTTTTGGGTAGACCTCTTATAACTTATCTTACGAGAAGGGGCCGCCTCATACTATAAAGCCCCCGCCATGCACAAGATCCAGCGAAGTTTCGGACCCACTATGTAGATCTATAGTAGGCATGCTTACCTTGCATATAAGATATAACTTATTTTACAAGAATTAGGAATAAATCCTACTTCCATATAGATTGAGAGTTTATTTGTTGTTAGACTCATAATGGAAAATTGGACACAGAATCCACTCGTACCTGAATAACATTGACCTAAACCCAAATAAAACCCATTGAATAAAAAGCAAAATACTCCCTAGCACTGACTGATGATATAATATTAATAAAGGTAATAACATGCTAAGATCTATAAAAAAATTACAGTGAGCCCCATAACTATAAAATTAAACCTGATTACTAAGATAATCTTCTCTTTAAATTTAGGCTTAGTTGATGCTATGGCATCCTTTGTCACATGGCTTAAACATTGTAAGATACATGTCTAATGATTTTCTGATTGCAACTTAGAATTAACCATATTCTTGTTAGATATATGTTTAGCAGCTGGTTTCGTTATTAGATCGAATGAAAGAAAGATGGATGGATAGGTTGATGATGCGTGACAGAGAGACAAACCAAGACAGATGCCCCCTATACAATGCACAGTTGGACCCAGTTTTTTAAGATACTTGTCCAATGCATATTTCATTGCACTTTAGAAATGTAAAATCTCCTCTCTGATTAATGATTAGTAATCGGGTTATTAGGTAGAATGTTTGAAACATGAATAGATAGATTGATGAAGACTGTAGAGAGGCTGAGAGGCAGAAGATTATACACAGTAGGAATCAATTTTTTAAGATACAAGTCCATTGTATATCTGATTTCACATACGATTGCACAAATCCCTGTCAGATGGATGATTAGTAGTTAGATAGTATGATAGAAAGAGGAGTGAGTCAGAGCGGTTGAATTATGCAGACAAGACAAAATACCCCCATATAAATAGTATAAAAAAAGTTCTGTTGCGTTTTCTAAGTAACCAAGATTTCAGTACTTCATCTAAATTTCAGCTAAAACCAAAGCAGTCATGTGCTTTGTCCACAATTAAAGCCCAAAGGTATTTCATTTGAGGTTAGAGATATAAACTATAAAGTATAAACCATTCCTAGACCTGGACTTAATATCTTAAGCTTTTAGGATTAGTCCTTGCTTGACAATTTGTATTCTCTTCATGGTATCACTCTGTTATTTCAACCAAAAACGTAGTTTATTACATCTTGAGTTTAACCCTATCAGTATTTTGGTTCTTCTCATTCAATTCCTCACAGCAAGCATGTCTCTGTTTGCGCACTAAGTATCCTTAGTGCACTCTCAGTTGCTGTTTCTATTTCACTAGATGTAGTACAGGAGAGGCTTTTAAGTTGGGGGATGGGAGGGTTTTTGGTAGACTTGGTCATGGCCATGAATCAAGCATTCTAAGATTCCTTAAAACTGACAAGTTTTGTGCCTTTTTCTCTCTCAATGATGATATTTACCTGCATCAATTGCTCTTTCTTTTTTGCTTTTTTTACTCAGTCCATCTAACAACATAAAAGATTAGAATCAAGAATTATAGATAAAATGAGTAATGATATACTTAGAAAGATTTCCATTCAAATGGCTATGCCAGTGATATAATTAATTGATTTAGAGAATTAGGGTTGTTTTCAACATTTCCTTCACAAAAGTTTGAAAGCAGGAAACAAAGTGAAAACAAAGACATTTTTGTAATTATGAGTGAAAACATATCTACTGAAACTTTGAAAATGGAAATAGAAAACAAACCAAATGCTCGTTAGCTTGTCTTTATAAACTAAAATTAAAATAAGATGATGGAGTTGTATTACTGTGTATGTTCAAGAAAATAGATTGTAGAATCAATCGTAATGAATTCTTGGAGAAAGTAGTTATCGTAGAGCATTGCAAACATGATTAGAATTTGGATGATGAAATTGTGATGAAGTATATTATCTATGAAGAAAGTGATAATTTCTGTAGTTAAACTTAAATGGTTACTAGTTTACTACTGTCGACTGTTTTGTCAGGATAGTGGGCAATTTCTTGCCAAAAGGACCCAGAAGACTTTCTAATCTCATTCTCTGCCATCATTGACCATTTTCCATTACAATTTGATGTACTTGTTAATTTCATAGCCAATTCTTGTATTTACATGTACTTCAAGTATGGCAGAAGGCACACACTGAAAGGTCGATAAAAGTGGACAACAATGCTTCCGACTCTTTGTGATGAATCCTGTGCATAGACATGACACTTATAAGATTGAGTTTATATTCAGCTCTCAAAATGTGCCTGCAGAATTCCTAAATCAGAATTTGTCTATAAGAAAATTAACTTTGCAATCATGGTGTCTATATTTGATATACTGGACAAAATCTCAGTATCCAATCAGTGATGCTTTGACTACGATTCCACACTACCTAACCAGTAACCACAATATTCAATTTTTGTGTATATATATATTGATATACTTCTTTCAATCATGAAGTGAGCATACCCCAAGGGTTGTCTAGGATCTTGAGGGAATCAAGATGTGTTGTTGAAATTCAATGATTGCCTTATTTTTTTAATTTGAGAAAAATCTATTGGCTTCAAACTCTTAGCTCTCATCTCTGTTGTTTTGGCTTCATAGTTTGTATTATTTGGTTGATTATTTAGCTGCTTAGTTGCTAATTTCAGCTTGGACTAGAATTTATCTATCTCTTCTTTTATATTCTTTTATTCTCTCTGCTCATCCCTTGGTTGTACCCTCCAGTGGGTATTATTCTTGGATTGTGTTCATTTCTTACAAATGTTGCAGCAAATGGTAAATTGGTTTTATACTTTGGTTTCAAATGAAAGTGGCTGCCGGAATGGGTATCCTATTGGACCTATACTAAGAACTTGTTACTTTTTCTACATTTCCATTGTTTTGTATCTGCATGTCGGTGTTTTGACTGTTAAAATTATTTATTTCAGTTCTTCGGAAGTCATTCATCTACAAAAAAAGCTTGACGGTCCATTCTTGAAGTCTTCTATTTGCCTGTTTTGTAGTGCTGTTTATCCTTACAGTTGAATTGTTGGAGATATGACTGTTAAGTAAATGAGTTTGCAGAAAAATGCTTTTCTATGTTTATCCAGCTATGTCTGGACATGCATTGACGTAAAACTTTCTGCCTGTTTGCAGCCTTGCATGTTCTGAACATAGAAAGCTAAAAGGTGTTCTATCAAAAAAGAAAGAAAGCTATAAAGATAGGGTTTTGCATATTTGAGTAGAACAAATCCTGGGAAATAGGCTTTAATATTAGTATTTGACCTTTCATTTTTTGTAGCTTAAGTTGAAGCAAGTGAAACAGACTGATGAACTAACTATTAAGCTAAAAGCCTTACAAACACTGGCCGAAAGAATTTACTAGTCATAATCATATACTAGATTCTAGTGAAAGTTTTATCTGAGTAAAGTTTGGGATACTTTGGTTCTACGTCCTGACTATGTACCCATTTTGAATTATTGATTATGTAGCGTAGGTTAGTGCACTTGCCATGAAAATCTGCTCTGCTTTTCGTTGTCTGTATCTACTATCCACATAGATATTATGCCTTCAATACTGTTTGTGATCCAGATGTGAATTTTTTTAAAAATGCATGGGACTCTATAATGGCAGAGGTGAGGGTGAGTTTTTTTTTTTGGTTTTGCTCAGTTATGGATTATATGCTAAAAAAATAATAAAGACCCAAACAGGTCTCTGAAAAAAAACACGGAGACACTTTTAGTCCGTAGAAAAAAAACTAATCATCCAGTTCTTGAAATTTACAAACATAGGACATGTTAGTCCTTCTGTCATCTTCTATCTGTTTGGTTTCGTTTGAGTTAACGTTAGGGACTACGTGACACATTAACTCCCTTACTGGACACAACTCGAATTGTTATCGTGGAAAATCATCAAAAGAAAACCCTTCCCTATTGTAAAATGATCTCGTTCTCGAATTAGTGAGGGTCGAGGGAGAAGAAATAAGAACGTCCAAAATGACGTTTGGTGAAAATCGCGCCCAAAATTCTTTATCATTCTAAACCCAAATTTTCCAAATCACATGAAGCCTTAATCTTCCAAATCATTCTAAACCTTATTCTCTTCACCTTTCTAATCCCAAATCATTCGAATTCTGTGAGGAATTTTTGACATATCTTTGTGCCTCTGTTTTGATTTCGCGAAGCAAAGAACGTTCCATTATTTTTTTTTTGTCCTTTTCATTGTCATTTCAATTGTGATCCCAAATATTTTATTTTGTTGGTATGTATTGTCTTGTTTGTTGTGCGTTTGTGGTGGGGGCATGTGTGGGATGTTGTGGAAACAAGGGTTTAATCACTCCTATTGTCCTATCGTTTGATCACTCCTATTGTCTGATTGCTTGTATTGGTTGATATGTTTTCTCATACATAGGAGTGATAAGACGATATGTATTCAGAGATTAAACCGGGTCACGATAAAACTTTTAGGGACCAAATTGGGTTACTAATAATTTTTTTAAGGACTAAGTTGGTACCTAAATCTTTTTTCTAGGGACTAATCGTGTACTCTTTTTGTTCTGTTTAATTATCAACAAGGGAGTGAAATTCCCCATCACCTTGATAACCAGCTTTCATACTACCTCATATCAGGTCATCTGTTTTCAAGGCACCACCTGCAATGCTACCATCCTTCACTCCTTCTGCAGCTGTGGGTACCCAATCAATTAGATTTCCAGCACCACCTGTTAGGAAATTTGAGCTCCCAACCCCACCATAACTTGTCATCTCGTCTACAGTAGAAACAATTGTGCAAAGGAGCACATTTTTCTTCCCACCAAATCAAAAAGAGCAGGTTTTGGCAATGGGGTTTCGGTTATGGGGTTTAGAGTTTTCAATTAGGGAAGGTTGAAGAAGATAACATCTCCATCGAAGACAATGTCATTTTATGCCATTTTTTCTTCTCCCTCATTGATTCAAGAATGAGGTCTTTTGCAATAGGAATGAGTTTTTTTTAGTGATTTTCCATTATGGAAATTCGGATTGTGCCAACTAAAGGAGTTAACGTGTCACAAAGGAAAAACGCTAACGTGTCATGTAGGAAAAACGTTAAGTCAAATGGAACTAAACGGATAAAAGATGATAAAAGGACTAACGTAACTCACGTTTGTAAATCTCATAATGAGTTAGGTTTTTTTGGGATTAAAAGTGTCCCATATTATTTTAAGGACTTATTCGGGTCTTTATTCCTAAATTTTTAACTAATCCCATTTGCTTTGTTCCTCAAGAAAAGTTAAACAGGTGGTTCTTGTGTGTAAATCATAGTTGATGAAATTATATGAGCCTATATCTAGCTAACTGTCACCCTACGTTCGGATACTATTCTCTTCTTGTTTATTTGTTTGTTGTGTATGACTCTTCTCATTGATTTCTGGTTTTGCAATTTGCAACAAAAGAGCCTATCCATCAAGGATAAAGCATATAGGAATAGGAATACCAGTAACTTCGTACGGCGGTGGGCTATTTCAATATGAAATGCTAGTTCATCTTTATGGATTGACTAAAAATAAGATGGAAAGAACAATTAATATGGTATGTTATGTTTCGGAAAGGATTCGACTGGACGTACTTTTATTTTATATGTATACGACCATGAAAGTAAAAATGAAAATGGAAATCATTTAATTAGATTTTTTTTTTTCAACTTCAACATTTTTTTTTTTTTTTGGGGTGAAATTTGGAATGACAGTGGTCAGAAATTTTCATTCTTGGCCCCTGGTATTTCTACCAAGACCTACTCTACGGCTTAATTTTTATTTTAATAATTAGATTTTTTTCAACATGAAAATGGCATTGTAGTGGTCCTATAATTGAGCTTTCTTTGGACCCGTTAACTTCCTTCCTATGCAATCACCAATTAATTTTCTTTTTAAAAGATAAGTTTCGCTTATCTTAAGGACATTATTTAAGAAATTCATAAATAAAAAAAATTTATTGAAAAATATAATTTTTGATTGTTTAATGTATGAAATATATTATTTTTAAAGTAAAATTTTTATGTTTATTTTCTTAATCAATATGTTTAAAACACTGATTATGATTAGCCTAAAACATAAGGCTTCTGATACGTTTTTTATGTGGAAAATGCTAGCTCATCTGATTTTGAAGTTGTCGAAATGCAAAATATCTTTGGATTCCGTGGTTTGACACGCACACATCTTCTTCATGTATAAAGTCGAGGGTAATAAATGTCTGCGATGATAAGTCAAAACATTGGGACATAGCTTTCTTGTTGAGCTTATGGCTCGAGAATTGAGAATTGAGACTTGAGACCCGACCACCTCATTCACTCCCTCCCTTCCGTCCTACCGTTTTAAAACCAGCACGACGACTGTTCACCTTCATTTCTTTTTTTTTTTGGGTTTTGTAAACGTGTATTTAGTGCCCATGTTAAGAATTACTAGTACAAAAATAATATTAACGTTAATATGAAATATTGAGTTTAAATTTTTTTAACCCAACAATAAATCAGAATTAGTTACTTTTAAGATAGTTAGGATAAAAGTCAAACATTTTTACTAATATGATAGTTTATGTAAAAATTTATATTGATAATACATATATTAATTAAATCCTTTAATATTTTATACTTTTTTGGTAAATATATTTTATATTTTTAATTCTGAGCGTGTGTTCAAATCTTATTTTATTTACTAACAGGGGTTGACACATCTGATCAAGCATTCCGTCCACACTCGCTGTGATTTGGGTTCGATTTTCAGGTTTTTCCTGTTGGTTGTCAATATGTAAATTTTATTATAAATTCTCGTTAAAATTGGTGGTCTTCCTTGACCTTGCAAGAGGGAGTGTCTTTGCCTAATCTAAACTTTTATATTACCAAAAAAATCTTATTTTATTTATTGATGAATAACTATCCATGATAATATACATTTCTTTTCTTTTTTTTCATTTTTTTTAGATTTAGTACAAATGTTTCGATAAATATATCATTCATTTCAGTGTTTTTTTTGTCAGGAATAATTTGATTCGGGACAACCAAATCATTTTTTACACATTTGTAAGGGAGGAGGGAGGAGAAATTGAGATTTCTAAGATCTTTATTAGTTGGGTTAGTTAGACTTTTATTTTCTGAACATGGTCTCCTCATATATTTTTGATAAACTTTTTAGCAAAAGAAATTGGGACGGTCACGCATGCATGACTAAGTCAAGCTTTCATTTCTTTCAATTCAGGAGTAAAACAGCATGTTTTTCTTCAACATAGAGAATCGAGCATAGACGTTGTTTGATTTTATCCCATGTAGGTGACATCTTATATAAGAGTTTGATTTTATTAGCGCATAATCATGTATTGAATTGATAAGGGATTTTTTTTTGTTAATAAAGTAGTAGATAAAATATATATATATATATATATATATATATATATATATATATATATGTATATATATAATAAAACAATTGTTTGTTTGTACAGAGATTAGAAGCGATATGAATATGTGGAGGGGACATGCAGGCGATATATGTGTTAGAGGAGGGCCCGAAAAATGCGCAGTAGTATAGGGCGTCGATTATAGTAACTGATGAGCATTATGATGATCCGATAATTGAAATGGTGGTCCCCACCTGAACATATATCTGGTCACAAATGGTGGTCCCCCACGTGACCCACCTCTTCCATTCACACCACGTGCTCTTGTCCCCTCGGTACGGGACCCACTCTCCGCCGTACCAACGAGCATTTAATGGAATCACGTGGAGATGCCTGCACATTACCGCGCTCAGAGAATCCCAGCCGTCGATTCCACTCACAGGGGTTTGACTCTTCATCCGGTAAATAGTACTCTGTGCAGATTATATATAAGAAAAAAAAATTAATTTCCCGTGTATAAAAAAAAATTAATTATATTAATTTAAATATCTTAATTTGTGTTAAGAATAAATTATAATTACTAAATTATATTTTTCGGAAGTGTATAATGCTTTTGAAAAAATAAAAAATAATTAATTAAAGGATATTTTTGAAACATTAGCATTAAATATAATTGATTTGATTGACTTTTCTTTATATTTGAATCCAAAAAATTTAGATACTTTTTTACTTATATATAGGTCCGGCGTAGTAGAACTATCTATACTAGTAGCACTCTACTCCCTCAAAACTAATTTCACATGTATTAAGAAAGTTAGCTATATTAATTTAATTATCTTGATTTGTGTAAAAAATACTTCCTCCGGACCTATATATAAGCAAATAAGTATTTAAAGTTTTTGAACTCAAATATAAGCAAAAGACAATCAAATCAACTCCATTTAATGTCACTGTTGTAAAAATATCTTTTGGTTAATTATTTTTTTATTTTCTAAGAGCATTATACACTCTCAAGAAACAACTTTCAAGAGCATTATACACTCCTAAGAAAGTGTAGTTTAGTAATTACTTCCTCTGGACTTAATTATAAGCAAAAAATGATCAAATATGATAGACTTAAATATAAACAAATGTCAACTAATCTACACATATTTAATATTTTTTCAAAAACACCCTTAAATTATTAATTCATTAATATTGTGAGCATTATTATGATTAAGAGTATTTTAGTAAATATATTTACTTTTTTTACATGAAATCAAGAAAATCAAATGCACTTAACTATCATTCTTAATCAGTGTGAAAGTAGATATTTTTACTTATAATTGAGTCTGGAAGGAGTATAAATTATTTTTTATACAAATCAAGATAATTAAACTAATATAACTAACTTTCTTAATATGTGTGAAGTTAGTTTTTTTGTTTATGTACAGGTCTTGAGGGAGTAATTTATAGTTACTAAACTATTTTTTCTTGAGAGTGTATAATGCTTTTGAAAGTTGTTTCTTGAAAGTTTATAATGATGCTCTTGAAAAAATAAAAAAATAATTTATCAAAAAGTATTTTTAAAATACTCATATTAAATAAAATTGATTTGATTGATTTTTATATATATTTAAATCGAAAAAATTTAAATACTTTTTATTTATATATAAATTTGGAAGTATTTTTTAACTCTTTCTTGGGGTTTAGTTTTATTTGAGTTATTACATAAAAAAAGTGAAAAAGGTTGTAACTTGAAGAAAGGAACAGATGATAGTGTGTAAACTAGAGAGGGGATAGAAGGAGAGAGAAGATGAGTTTCGAGTGGTCCACGTCAAGAGGATTAAATGCCGGGGTTGCTGTGCTTGTGTCTGTGTCTGTATCATGTGATATGATATTATTCAGAAGGATGATGATAGGGCGTTTGAGGTGTTCCTCGTTATTCGGGTTCTTTCCCGTTCCTACGCTCCCGCTGACACCGACATGTCCGGTCTACGGTTTTCTTGTTCCTGGCTCTTGGATTGTGGGAGTGAACGGCTATGATTCACGCATTCCCTATTCGCCGTCTTTACTATGACGTGTTTCACGGAAGACACAGTTGACGCTCACAGCCATACCCCATTTATAAACAGCACCATGGAGTATAACATATAGCTATTTATAGAGAGGATCACCAACTGCATGCATAATCATAAGCATTATCATTTCCATTCCATTCTTCTAATTATTGATATCCCATAGATGATCAAGTCATCTTAATTTTAGATGGTAAAAAATAAGAGAGAAGTATTTTTTGAATAACAAAGAGGAATAATATGTTATTTTTTTTTATTTTTTAATGTATTTTTAAATTAGATATATATAAAAAAGATAAAAAATAAAAAAAATAAATATATATAATATGATATATAATATTCAAAACTTGATATTTAAATAATATAATAAAAAAATAAAAAAAAAAGGTTCTACGTACGGTTAGTACAGCTTGAACTATCTTTTCTGTGTATAAGTTCCCAACAAGCAAAAAGCTGACCCCTCTACTGCAAGCATTATGATGATCATGATTATCTCTTCTAGCGAAGTCTTTATTATATACATGATATATATAGTGTGATGCTAACAAATGTCGTAATGATTGTCGTTCCGTAAGAAAATAAAAAAATAATTTTTTATTAAAAAATTATATATAACATATCTTTAAATATTATATATATTAATTTTCAATAAAAGACTTATTTTCTTATTTTCTTAACGAGTACTTTTAGAACATTAGTTAATATTATCTATTTATATATATACACACACATCGTAGTTCATGTAACACGCTCCAACTTCACGAATTCTCAAATGCTCATCGCCAATAAGATCAATTAAGAAAATAAAAACCAGTAGTGGACATACCTGATACCACTCTAAGAATTAATGAATTACCGAAGGAAAAAATGCTATTCACTCATCCTTACAACACACATCTCATTCACTTTTGCCAATTTAATAAAATGGCAGTGTGTATATACAGTATATATATATATATATATACACGTGTGTGTAAAAAAGAAAATATGCCCCGTCATAATCAAATAATAAAAACTATAGAGATGCGGTTACCAAAAAAAATTATAGAGATGTAAGGTGATGCGAATAAAAGGGTGGGTAAATGACGTCTCGTACCTAGCTTACTGATTATATGATATCAACAAAAACATTAGCTAACAAGAATATATAAATTATCCTGTGATTGGCAGATTTTGAACAAAATTTTTAATGAAGCTGAAGTGAATGCTTAGTATATATAAAGTAATGTGCAATGATGTATTTTTTAACAATATATGCCACACCTTTAAAAAAAAATTATATATTTAAAAGTGTTTAATTTATATACACTGACAGTGTAAAATTTTTTTTACACAGACATCCAATCATAAATTATCACGTCAGCACATTTGTTTGACTCTTATCCTAACTACCTTAAAAGTCATTCATATCATGATTGGTGATTGGCTGACAGTGTAAAAAATTTTACACTGTCAATGCATAGAAATTAAACTCGAATTAAAATTTAACGTTTAAGGGCGATATGAATCACGAAAGAATTTAAAGAAAGGAGGGATTATTGAGTGTTGCTTAAAAAAAAATTAAGCAGGTCCGATTATAATTTAGGTAAATTCGGTGTTAAGTGAAAATTGTAGTCTCGCAGTTTTAATGGTTTCTTAGGTTAATTCCATTAGCTTGTTGCATGTTCAAGACGTACCCTCTATCAAAATCAAAGGTGAAAATTATTTGATTTAGATTTTATGAACATAAATTATGTAAACTGAGCCAATAAAATGATGTCACTACGTGTAACTAAATCTTAAAAAATGTTTATCTATTGAATATAAATCAAGCCACACATATACATATATCAAGTCTCGTGAATTAACACAGTTGGGATGACTCTCCTCATTATGATGCTTTTGCTCACTACTTCTAGTTTGAGAATTTATGGTTCGTTCTTGTATATGGATTAAAATACCCCTTATATTCTTTTTAATATATCTATTTATTTACCAAAAAAAAAAAATTAACATTCTTATTGGCTCAATATATATACATAAACTTTATAGCCTAAGTTCATAGAATTGATATTTTCCCATGAACATATATGATTGAAAGTGTATTTTTGTCCATAGGAAGGATGTACCAATGGGGTGAGCCCTAGAGGAGTCACGGGAACCCAAGCTATGTATATCGAATGAACTCTACAAATGATTTTGAGGAACCTTCTTGGCTAGCTGGTTGAATCTCCGACTTTATAACTGTTTATTGTATATGGTTGAAGAAATGTGAGTTGATAATTAGAACATAATATCCACGAGACGGTCACTAAGGTGTTGAGGTTGTCTTACCCACTTATATAGAAACATATGTTCTCGCCAAGTTTAGGTCGCCTGCGAAGTTTCACGAAATGACTTGCTCGTCTGCCATGTCGTCGATCAGACTTCTAACGGTTGTGTTGAAAATGGCGTCGTTATAGTTGTTACAACTTTGATCTTAAGAAGTAATACTTTGTGCATGGCATTGAAACGAGTGTCGATTTCCTTTTGCTGGTGTGTTGGTATGATATGTTGGCATGGTGTACTTGAATAATGTTTGGAGCTCCCCAAGCTCTGACCTCTAATGAGCGAAAGAGCTTTAGGCGAAGTAAATATAATGCCAACAAGAATAGCTTTATGAAAGTCGAGGAGGGAAATGGGCTGCTGTAAAGAGGAAAGCTAACCAATAAGAAGAGTCTAACTTGAGGATTTCCCTTTTGGTGCTTTGCTTTTCATGATGTCAATATTCACTTTCCAAGTAGTTAACCTTGATAATTATAATATCAAACACTCGACTGGGTGACCTTGTTTTGTTTGTATTCAGATAAGTCTTGCACTTATTATTCGAATTCCCGATTGTTGGATTAAATATTGCTTCATGGTCAAGGTAAGCTTGGACTTGAATACAATTGGCGTGGTATGTTTAGTGACCTTCGACTTTCTGGACTTTGAATCAATGCCTTGGCTTAGTTTTGGACAACTTAGGCGACTCATTAACCTAGTTTAATGATCAGATTTAGGGACATTACCAAATCTGAGAGTTGCTCGATCGTCATTACTCGAGGTTTGTTCGCTCTTCATCACTCGAGGGCTGCTCTCTTTGTTATCCCAGGGTTGTTTGGTCTTCGTTATCTGAGGCTTGTGTTTTCTCCAGTTGCTAGGCTTCTATTGAGTTGGTTGCTTGGATTTAGGAAGTTGTCATCGAGTTATTTGTGCTTATGAATTTGGCGAGTTTATGAGATTTGTAGCCTTTTCTTATGATTAAGACATGTGCGCTTTTTTATCATTGAAATTGAACCTTTTCTAAGTTGTGCTCGATCTTGCCTGATTTTTGGACTCGTTATCGAGTTGGCTAATAGGGATTATGGATTTTAGAAACCCCGAAGGTTATTCGGCTCGCGAGACTTCCAAAAGTGTCTATTACTCGATATTGGCTCGATTTTAAGGATTTGAGGCGGTCAACTTAGCTCTGGGGCACCAATTTTACAGTCCATATCTATAAACATGAAACAACACCTATACATCTTATTGCCAACTATTCCAAGCAAACTAAGAAATCTAACACCAATCTGTTATACATAAGCATCCCCCTGATAAGCTGAAAACTTGTCCATATCAGTAAATAATGAAATGCCCCGAGCAACAGAGGTTGTATTGTCTCATGCATAAAATAGCTTGAATGGGAATTGCAGGCTCACATGACATAGAATTATACAAATGCTTGTTAGAATGTCTAAAGGCACATATTATACTAATATTAGAACAATATCACTTCCGATACCATGCCCCTGCTTGACCAAAACAAGATGACGGCTTTTATGCATGTATAATTTAATTTGATCTAAATATTACATATCTAGTATAGTTTTTTATAAAATTACTGAAATGGAGTAAGTCGTATATCCCACCAATGATATATTAGGGGAAATCGTACTTTTCAACTGCAAGTTGTTATTATATTTGTAAAAAAAAAATTAAATAAAGATGACAAAGTCGTTTACACTATATACGACTTGCCATTTTCATTTTTTTAAGGCTTTGACATGATAAATTTTTTTTTAAAATAGGCAAAGTCGTATAGCTTATATACGACTTGCCCTCAACTTTTTTTTTTTGTTTTTTTTCTTAACTATCAAAGTTTTTTTATATACGAATATTTTCAACATTATTTTTATTCATCAGTAACCATCATTAATTTTTATTATTTTGATTTTTAAAATATGAATAGTGCTCATGAACTTTATTAGGGATCAAAAGAGTAATTTAGCCAAATTATTAATATTGTTCTGTAATTAATTAGTCACGTAAAGAAGCTTGGTCGTGTTTCTTATCTAATCTGTGGACATTTGTAAAAAAAAAAAAATATAATTTGCGGACATTTGTCAAACCATATTATCATCAATTTTGTTTTGAAATTATTACTCATTTAAAAAATACAAATTAGTGAGTGCAATTACTTCTAATGAAATCAAGGTTAGTCCGAATGGTGGTAGGCTCGGATCCCTTAAGGGAAAATTGGTTGAAATTAATTGAAATCCCCATTTTTTTGGATTCGCATATGATTGCAAGTAGTATCTCTGGTCATTCACTAAGACTAATCTCCTTCGAGGGATTTGAAGGCACTCATGGTGGGATACCCCCTCCCAACCAGGTTTTTTCATACGCAAAAGCTAGGAATGAAACCATTGATCACTTGCTTAAGGGATCTGAGCCCATCACCACTCGGACCGACCTTGATTAGAAGTAATATTTGTTCTCACTGATTTGCATTATTTAAATGAGCAATATTTTCAAATCAAACATGATGATAATATGGTGTGACAAATGTCCGCAGATCATATAAGAACCACAACCAAACTTCTTTACTTGACTAATTAATTACAACACAATGTTAACAATTTGACTAAATTACTCTTTTAGTCTCTTATTAAAAAAAAAGTGCACGAATACTATTCAAATTTTAAAAATCAAAATAATAAAAATTTATATACATATAAAACAAAATATCCTGAAAGAATTAAAAAAATGGGGGAAAATTGATCATTAATGATGAGTAAAAAAAATGTTGAATAGTCATATATCAAAAAAATTTGATAGTTAAGGAAAAAAAAGTATTGGGGTAAGTCGTATATCAACTATAAGACTTTGCCTATTTTAAAAAAAAAGTAGCATGTCAAAAGCTTTAAAAAATGAAAATGGCAAGTCGTATATGCCGTAAACGACTTTGTCATTATTTTAAAAAAAAAAAAGTTGCAAATATAATAATAAGTTGTAGGTGGGAAGTATGATTTCCTTTGATATATCGTAGGTGGGATGTTCGACTTACTACATTTTGATAATATTTTAGAAAACTATACTAAATATGTAATATCTAGATCAAATTATACACCATATATGTAAAAAAAAGCAAGATGACCACCAATATAGTTTAACAAGCACAAGAGCATATCATATATTAGGGATTACATATCAAGCCAGACAGAAAGATATCCATAACGCTTTTAGGTATATAGTTCTGCTCATCATAGCACAAACTCTTGGAAGCTTATTGACAACTATACACACAGTAAATGGCAGAAAAAAATATAAATTAGTACTGAAGAAGGGCATCAAATGATGAAAAAAATCTATTGTAGTGATACAAGCACTTATGTGAATAAAAAAGTGGACAAACTTTCATTCTTCAATGCAATGTTACGAAAATCGGACCGGACCGATTGAATAGTGAACCAGATTCTTGTCCGATTTTGATCAAGGGTCAAAACCGTTTTTATGATCAGATTGCTTTAAACCGATCAAAATCCTGGTTGGACGAAGTAAAACCGGATCTGGGCGGTTTTTTGATGAGAGAAAAAGTTAAAATTTAAAATTGAAAAAAAAAAAAAACTCAACAGTGAAAAGTGAACTAAAAAGATAAAATCTAATCGGTTCACTAATCCTCTATTCCAGATTCAGTAATCCTTCATTTGTAACTAAAGACTTTGATGGTGTGTGTTTTGTCTATTTTCCTTACATTTTTATAAGTATTGCATGTTATAACTTATGAGAAAAATGTATGATTATATGTATGACATCATCCGATCAGACCATCCGATTGAACCGATAAACCGGTTGAACCTAAGCCGGCACTTTTTTCGGTTTCATATCCTATCCGGCTTTAACAACGTTGCTTTAGTATATTGAAAGTTAAAGATAATAGTTCCACAGGAGAACAATAGGCGACAGCACGTTTATACATGAATTTGACATGAATCAGCAATGTATTTGTCAGTGCCCTTAGTAAATTTAGACATGAATACTTACGTGAATTATTAAAAAGAAAACGTGATTGACTCCAGCAATCAATTTAGGCATGTAAGTAGCTTGAGTCCAACAAAAACCATCGCAAAGACCCGATATGTGCAACGCTATGAACATAAATGTGTATGATTCATTCGGTAATAGAAACAGTAACAGAAACATTAACATTTGGCCAGAGAGGGCAGTTCTTGATCAGGAATAAAAACCAGACTTCTCATAGTTATGATTCTAACAATAAAGTATCACATTAGTCAAACAAAAAAAACAATAAAGTATCACATACCCAATTTCCCCTGAATAAAGATACTCCAAATAGAACTCAAAGAAGGAGAAAATAGCTAGTAGTGATATATTGAAAGAAAGTAATTGTATATTTGTATCTAGAAAAGCATTAGCTACGTAAATTTAATTTTTTTTTATCAGGATATATTAAAAATATGTGGAGTAAGATTTAAAAAGGGAGATGGAGTATCTTCTTTTTTGGCTGCTGATGTGCTGACTGATGAGTCATAAAATAAAGAATTCAAGGAATTAATAAATAAAACAAAATGTGCTTATGATCATTTAATTATTATATCATTGTTAAATAATTAAACCACTTGCGACTAGTTTATATAATCGGGATCAATATTTATATATGCTCAGGTCTCGAAGAATGCTGGATTAATCATTTAACAGAAGTTAAAATCATGTGATAAGAGTAGGCAAATGGCCAGGTTCAGTAAAAAGGTGTAAATGATAACCCCCGATACTCTGACAGAAAAAGAACCTATATATAACTAAGGATATAGAGATGTGAATCAAGCAGAATGTGTGGGTGTGTTTCCTTTAAATCAATTCAAAGGTTTGAAGACTCATGCAAAGCAGCATTTCCACAATGATGAAAGACAAGAACAGAGAGTTTGAGTATGAGTCAAGTTTAGAGATGAACAAATTTTACGAGAATGCTAACCAGTGTTTCAAGGACGTTGGTTAAGGAAATAAAAGAAGAAATCTTTTATTGGTAATTGATGCATTTAATTTTTTGAGAAGTGATACATTTTGTTTTCCAATAAACACTTACTATTTTTAGCTTCCTTAACCAATACCCTTAGAGCACCGTTAGCATGATCCTAAGTTTTAATTAGGGATGGCAAAACGAGGCAACCCGCCCCGCCATTGACCCGCCTAAAACGGGACGGGGCGGGTTGACCCACTTGAACAAAATGGGTTAGACCTCCTAACCCATCCCGTTTAGTGGTGGGTTGGCGGGTTGGCCCGCCAAAAACAAAAAACTAGAAAAATAGGTTGATAAGTTGATGGATTAGCGGGTTGACCTGCCAAAAAATAAAATAAAAAATAAAAAAGCAATTATAAAATATAGAAATTAGGCATAAAAACCGAAAATGGGTTGGCGGGTTGGCGGGTCAACCCGTCTCGTCCTGCCTCCAAACAATTAAAATAGTAAAAAAAACTAATTAAAATACATATATTTTTAGAATAGGCGGGTTGGCGGGCCAACCCGTCCCGTCGCGCCTCTGACCCGCCTTCTTGGTGGGTTAAGCAGGGCGGGTCAAAACGGGTTGGTGAGTTGAGAACCCCAACCCAACTAGCCAAAATAGGCGGGTTAAACGGGTTGACCCGTCGGGCCCAACCCATTTTGACACCCCTAGTTTTAATCACACCATAAGCTCATTTATAGTTTTTTTTTATAAGCATAAGCTCATTTATAGTTACAACTACTCCTTTCCTGTTTTATATCGGTGTGAACGATCATATAGCATTTTAATTCAAAATTCGAATGTGTAACAACACCATGACCCATGTTTTCCTCCTTCTTAGTACTTCCAAGAAGTAGTATTAGTATTAAGTTGACTGCCGCCAATGTGTTTTAAATTGCGGTCACGGTCACGGTCACGTTACATTTTTTATTATTGCGGATAATTGTGGGAAAATGTGATTGATGCAGCTGTAATTGCAGTTGTGATACAGTTTCAGAGACTACCAAAACTAAAACGTTGCAGTTCCAATAATGGTTTCAGACCTAAACTTAAAACCTTGTTGACCATTACTACTCAAGTTAAGTACTGATTTTGTCTCTCAAGTGTTTTATTTTTTCTTATTACTCTACGGAGGTCTTATTGGACTAAAGGGAGTATGTAAGATTAGGATGAAGGAGGTTGAACCCCTTTAACACTTACTCCCTATGATCAGAATTATAAGCAAAAATTTAATGGAACACACATATTAAGAAAGTTGGTTAATCTCATTTAATGTTGTAAAAAAATTAGGTCTATTATCTAAAATACCCTTCATAAAGGGATTTGAGATTTGGAATAAAATAAGTTATTGGAAAACAAAATTGATAATAAATGAAAAGGTTAATTTAGAAATAATGTCATTAAATTGCTTATATATTTGAATAAAAACTTTGGAATCTTTTTGCTTATAATATTGATATGAAGGAGTAGTAAAAGTGGGGACATATCACTTTTGTTATTAGATTGGGAGGAAAATATCAATCTAGTGATTGTGAATTTATTTGCAGTCTAGTGAGCCAAGAATTAATGACATTACATCCAATTCACAGTAACACTTAATATCGGAGCGAAGTCCCAAATACTTAAAATCCTTACTACCAAAATTTGCAATTCAACGATAAAAGCAGGTGAAAATGAATACTTGACAAATGGAATTGACATAGAACCCCAATCAAGTCCCGAATACCCACTTAACTTAGAATAAAATGCATTCAAACTAAACATGTTTTCCCACATAATTGCTGCAATTTAATCTTACATGCCGCAGACGGAAGTTTATCTCGGTCTCACGGTCAAGACCAATTGTTGATAAGTATTAATATTGAAAAATGATGGCCCGGATATTAATAGTGAGAAAGGATCAACTTATACGAATATAAGAGTTAACACTCTTGAATCATACAATACTTTTTATGCAATATAAATTTTTCATCGCTTTAATAATTGAATTATAACTATCTATTGTTTAGATTATTTATCTTAAATTTTGGAAAGTTTGAATATTAATAAAAATATAATTAAATAATTTGTATTTTTCATATATTTCAGGAGTATATATTATAATTAAATAATTAATCTTGATATATATATATATCAATAAATTACTAAATAGTTTTGGTAGAGTTTTCAATTCAACTGTTGATTTGATAAGAAGCTTATCCAATAAATTTTTTTGACTCGAGTGTAAGAATTTTTATGACACCACAAGAAATTTGTCTTTCAGTGACAGGCAAAATCTATCACTATATGTTTAAAATCCGTAAATATATGTAAAACTTACTTTTATCTAAGACCGGTTCAACTGTCCATTATGAACGACGAATAACAACAGAAAATAATTATCACTATAGGTTTTACCTACGATCCACATACATTTACCTATGGTTGTATTTGACTGTCAATAGATTTTACCTATGGTCCATCTACATTTACCTACGGTTTGACTGACACTAATATTTATACCTATAATTTTAACGACTGTCACTAAAAGTATCCGTAGGTATATGACAAATTTATTAGTGTGACTTATGTAAACAAACTCCCTTTTTTATTAATATAATTTATTAAAAATATATACTATAAAATATTTCTTTATGTTAGTTTTTTACTTTTAAAGTTATAATTTAATTATATATGTTGTCAAGATTTATCATGTGAGTCGGGTCATGACTTGACTATCCATGATAAAGATCGTATTGAGCTCGAAATCTCCATCAAAATATAAACTAGAGATCAGACATAGGAGTATTGAACATTTCTTCAGCTTTCAGACTGGTGGCCCCACTGGAGTAGACGGGTGGGGTCATCAGTCTGAAAGCTGAAGATCTTCACCCGTCTGATGACTATCATTTAAAAGGTTCTTCACTGATAGTCATCAGACGGGTCATCATTTCTTCAGCTTTCAGAGTGGTGACCCCAACCGTCTGACCAACATAGCTCACCCGTCTACTCGAGTGGGGTCACCAGTCTGAAAGCTGAAGAAATGTTCACCCGTCTGATGACTATCATTTAAAAGGTTGTTCACTGATAGTCATCAGACGGATGAAGATCTTCACCTTTCAGACTGGTGACCCCACCCGCCTGACCAAGATAGCTCACCCGTCTACTCCAGTGGGGTCACCAGTCTAAAAGCTAAAGAAATGTTCACCCGTCTGATGACTATCATTTAAAAGGTACTTTACTAATACTCATCAGACGGTTATCATTTCTTCAGCTTTCAGACTGGTGACCCCACCCGTCTGACCAACATAGCTCACCCGTCTACTCGTGTGGGGTCACCAGTCTGAAAGCTGAAGAAATGTTCACCCGTCTGATGACTATCACTGAAGAAATGTTCACCCGTCTGATGACTATCATTTAAAAGGTTGTTCACTGATAGTCATCAGACGGGTGATGATCTTCAGCTTTCAGAGTGGTGACCCCACCCGTCTGACCAAGATAGCTCACCCGTCTACTCGAGTGGGGCCACCCGTCTGAAAGCTGAACAAATGTTCACCCATCTGATGACTGTCACTGAATAAATGTTCACCTGTATCAGACGGGTAATGTTCACCCGTCTGATGACTATCATTTAGGGAATGTTCACCCGCCTGAAGGAATATCCATCACTGCAATTAGGGAATAGATTATATATATATATATATATATAGCATGATTATTTCATATCATACCCCATTTTTTAAATTAATGTAATTACTTATGTAGATGAGCAGAAAAGCATATTTCATACAATCATGCACGCAGTAAACAACCAGCAAGGGGGTATGTTTTTTCTATATGGTTATGGTGGCACTGGAAAAACTTTCATGTGGAAAACTTTAGCTTCTGCCTTACGTTCTCAACATCATATTGTACTGGCTGTGGCATCCAGTGGCATAGCATCTCTATTGTTACCAGGAGGGAGAACAACACACTCAAAATTCAAAATTTCTGTTCCTACACTAGATAACTCAACTTGCAATATTCATCAAGGGAGTGAACTTGCAGAGCCATTGAAAGTAACAAAATTGATAATATGGGACGAAGCTCCAATGACCCATAAGTTTTGCTTCAAAGCATTGGATAAAACTCTAAGAGACATCATGAGTTTTGATAATCATGCATCTTCAGTATTTGGAGCAAAAGTAGTTGTTTTTGGAGGAGACTTTAGGCAAATTCTACCAGTCATTCCAAAAGGAAGTCGTTCTGACATTGTACATGCAACAATTAATGCATCATATCTTTGGGATCATTGTCAGGTACTAACCCTCCCTAAAAACATGCGTTTGCAGCATGATTTGGAAAATACAAGTGCATCAGAACTCAGACTATTTTCACAATGGATATTGGATGTTGGAGATGGGAAGATAGCTGAACCAAATGATGACTATGCAGAAATAGATATTCCAGATGAACTATTAATCACAAATTTTAATGACCCCATAGATGCTATAGGGAGAAGCACATACCCTGATTTAATACAGCAATAGAAGAATGAGGAATTCTTGCAGTCTAGAGCTATCTTGGCATCAACGATTGAAATTGTTGATCAGATAAATAAATATATGCTGAACTTGATTCCAGGTAAATTATTTAATATGTTCTTCATGATTCATTTATAAGATGCTATATTCAATTACAGTTCTTATTAACTTCATAATAATATTCATCTATGAATATAGGTGATGAAAGAGAATATCTAAGCTCAAACTCTATTGATAAATCAGAAGGTTATGAAAGTCAACCATTTGAAGTAATTACACTAGAATTCCTAAGCTCTCTCAGAACATCAGGTCTTCCCAATCACAAAGTAACCGTCCCAAATCACCATGGCCTTTCAAACTTATTAGGAGATAATTTCCTATAATTGTCTCATATGCTATGACAATCAACAAATCTCAGGGTCAATCATTGGCAAGTGTTGGATTATACTTACCTAGACCTGTGTTTAGTCATGGTCAGTTATATATGGCAATTTCAAGAGTTCAAAGCAAACAAGGATTGAAGATCTTGATATATGATAAAGAAAGGCAACCACTAAACACTACCACCAATGTCGTCTTCAAGGAGGTCTTCCAAAATCTCTAAGAAGTAAGTATCTTCAAATTCAACCTTTATTCAAAATAAATAGCATAATATAATACTTGACTTAAATTATTGAATTTTTAATTTAATAGATTATGATCAGCAGAACACATTCAAATCTGCTATTTTTTTTTTGCTCTCATTTCATGGTATCAATTCTATGTCGATTTCTTTGTGATTTTATATATACACTATTAACTGACATATTTTTGTGATGTCCTAATGTCCTTATTTGTACCAATTTTAATTGCAGCAACAGACATACCATTTGAGTTCTTCCAAAGATTTATTATGACTTCATCTTTTGAGCACACACATCTTGGAAACTTAACATCTTATAAACTGGAAAAATAGATATTTTGATCTGGCCTTCACTATGCAGCTTTTTATTGCAATAGTCAGACTTAAAACACCCATGTTTCCAATATTCAAAGCGGTATGAATCCTTATCACTAAACTCTATATTTTATTGTTCAAAATATGACTAGCATTATCATATAACAAAATTAGTAAAATCCATATTTTTTTTCAGCATTTGAATGAGGGATACTACACCTATAGTATAGCACATATCCTTTGCAAAAGTATCATTTCTTTGAAATATAATTCAGTAAATATCCTTAATATTTATGAAATACTAACTGCCTATTATTTATTGAATCTGCTATTTCATTACAGGCATGTTAATATTACTTCCAACACAAAACACGCAAAGAAGTCTACATATTACTTATTCTTGGAGAACCAATTATAATTTGTGATTCTCTCATTTGCTTGAACCATTATGTATTAGACTATTTCCTTCACCAACATACCAATTATTGTTTCTGTCATGTTCTGCAATTGCTTCTGTCATGAGTTACTTTGCAAATGCAATTGCATGCTTTATTAATATATTAATATTGGTATTTTTTTTTTTTACTTCTTACATACATAAAAAATTTATTGATTTTCAATTTTAATTTTAAAAATAATAATAGTACGCAACGTAACATGACCCGTGCGAATGCACGGGTTCTCAGCTAGTACGAATATAAGAGTTTAACACTCTTGAATCATACAGTACTTTTTATGCAATATAAATTTTTCATCGCTTTAACAATTGAATTATAACTATCTATCGTTTAGATTATTTATCTTAAATTTTGGAAAGTTTGAATATTAATAAAAATATAATTAAATAATTTGTATATTTCATATATTTCAGGAGTATATATTATAATTAATCTTGATATCAATAAATTACTAAACAGTTTTGGTAGAGTTTTCAATCCAACTCTTGATTTGATAAGAAGCTTATCCAATAAATTTTTTTGACACGAGTGTAAGAATTTTTATGACACCACAAGAAATTTATCTTTCAGTGACAGGCAAAATCTGTCACTATATGTTTAAAATCCGTAAGTATATGTAAAACTTTCTTTTATCTACGATCGGTTCAACTGTCTATTATGAACGACGAATAATAACAGAAAATAATTGTCATTATAGATTTTACCTACGATCCACATACATTTACCTACAGTTGTATTTGACTGTCAATAGATTTTACATACGGTCCATCTACATTTACCTACGGTTTGACTGACACTAATATTTATACCTATAATTTTAATGACTGTCACTAAAAATATTCGTAGGTATATGACAAATTTATTATCGTATGACTTATGTAAACAAATTCCCTTTTTTATTAATATAATTTATTAAAAATATATACTATAAAATATTTCTTTATGTTAGTTTTTTACTTTTAAAGTTATAATTTAATTATATATGTTGTCAAGATTTATCATGTGAGTCGGGTCATGACTTGACTATCCATGATAAAGATCGTATTGAGCTCGAAATCTCCATCAAAATATAAACTGGAGATCAGACATAGGAGTATTAAACCCACCAAACCCATGTCATAAACACCCATGGTTGAAGAAAAAGAAGTGTGTGTGATTGAGTTGTGTCATCGTGCGGGTAAAGTTTCGTGCAGGGGAATTTGAAAGTAGGGATAACAAAAGGCTAAAAATAATAAGGCAATGATGAAAGAATCACATTAAAGACCCACCTGTATCGTGTAAAGTGTATTTTAAATATCCCTCTCGTCTTGTTCTGTGTGTTTGACTGGGAGGCAACTGCTGGCAGCTGGTAGCAGCTAACAGGTGGGTGGGTTGACCGGCAGCAGCAGGTCATTCCTATAGGAAATGGATCTAAAATTTTCTTAACAAAATAAAAGGATAAAATAGATTGATTGGTTACTTTTCACATGGTCCTATAAGTTTTTTCTTTTCAAATAGGTTTTATATATTATGTTCTGTTTTCATGTTAGTCTTTTCCGTCAATTTCAACTTTATGATGTCAGATCAAAAGCCACGAGTCAGACTAACATAATAGGCACGTCGGGTCAAAACTGACGGCATTAGGTCGAAATTGATGGAAAAGACTGATATATGGAAACATAACATAACATAACGTGTAGGACCAATTTGAAAAAAAATAAAAAAACTTATAAGATCAATGTGAAAAGTAAAAAAAAATAAATTATAGGACCAATCAACCTATTTTTCCAAATAAAAAGGTCTTACCGACAGATGTCCTTAACACACTAACTAGGGAATCAATAAAATGCAATGCTAATAAAGGGTCTTGCTAATAAGTGCCCTAAAGGTATTATTTAAGAAATCCAAAGTTAGAAATTTTTTATTGGAAAATATAACTATTGAACGTTCAATGTAATGAATACACCATTTCCAATACAAAATTTCTATTTTTGATTCCTTAATCAATGCCCTTAGGGCGCTGGTTAGCATTTGCCAAAAATAAAAGCTTCACTCCACGATACATTAATTATATCACTTTTTCATGAAAACTTGTTTTTTTAATATCTTAACCAATACTCCCTCTGGACCTATATATAAGCAAAAAAGTATCTCCATTTTTTGGACTCAAATATAAGCAAAAGTCAACTAAATCAATTCTATTTAATGATAGTGTTTCAAAAATACTCTTTGATTAATTGTTTTTTATTTTTTCAAGAGCATTATACACTCTCAAAACACAACTTCCAAGAGCATTATACACTCTCAAGAAAGGGTAGTTTAGTAACTATAACTTATTTTTTACACAAATCAAGACAATTAAACTAATATAACTAACTTTCTTAATATGTGTGAAATTGATTTTTTTTGCTTATATATAGATCCAGAAGGAGTATTTTAAGACATTAATAAACATTCTCCTAATATAGAAAAAAATATGAGTTAGTAGAGAAGTGCTAAGCTTTTTTTGTTTTTTTTGTTTTTTTTTGTTTTAAAGAGATAAATGATAAGGTAAAAAGTCTCGCTAATGAGTGCTCTAAGAACACTGTTCAAGAAATCAACAAAGGAATGTTTGTCTTGGGAAACTAAGTGAAACGCTTTTTAATTTATTAAATACAACATTTTTCTATACAAAATTTTCTTTATTAATTCCTTAAACAATAGTACCTTAAGAACACTCGTTAGCATTCTCCTAACTTAAAATACATGCAAAGCCGCTGTCATTCAAATCGAAACAAGTATAATCAATTGGGCTGATGTTTTTAATAAAATGGTTTTTCTATCATGTACAAACTTGTACATGTTAAGGAATCAATATATATAAATATTTTATGGGAAATCATACTTTTAATTTTTCAATATATTGAATGCAATATTTTTGAAGAGAGGATTACTATTATTGATGCTTTAACATGTACAAGTTTACACATGATAAAAAAACCTTAATAAAAAAATGCCCAGTTTTTTTTTTAGCAAAATATTTTTATCAGTATTGTTATATAACTAACCGGCCACACCCGTTGTTTTGTTGATAAAAAAAAATGTTGTTTTTAAAATGAACATATATTATATTATATCTATATAAATTTTATATTATTATAACAGTGAGGTGGAGGAGTCTGTCATTATATCAGTCTTACTCAGATCATTAGGTGAAATTGTCGAGTGGACATTTAAGATATGGATGACATTAACGGGGTGCATTTATTTTATGTAGCCAAAAGTAGTAAATTTTATTGAGTTTAGGTAGATGACCAACTACAATATAATACTCTTGTCCAAAAAAAAAAACACTACAATATAATACTCAAATCACATTCTATTTACATTTATATATATATATGGTAATGGTATACTCATTTTAATTTCATAATGTTTATCAAAGTTAGATTTTTAAAAAAATATTGAATATCATTCCATAAATAACTCCATTTATGATTTATATATAATATATCTACTTTGTATTGAAATCCAGTATATGTACTTCAATAGCTAGCCTCCTCAATCACAACCTCACAGGTGTCAAAAAAGCATTTTCCTTCCATAAAATAATAAATAAAAATGGTCAGTTAGGTGTTCAGAATGTCTCCGTACAACTTTTATGGTGTTGCGTAACTACAATGCTTTGGTTTTTTGTTTATTTGATCTTACACCTCACCTCGGTAGTAATTAGCTTAAATGTACCGTTTTGCATAAGCTCATTTTGGAACATATGAATAGGTAACTAAAAAGCACCATTAGTGGAGTGTGAGTGAGTCAGTGTTCTCTCTCTCTCTCTCTCTTTCTCTCTCTCACACACACACACGGCCTGTCTCCCTATATATAAGAAGCTGTATGTGGGTTAGGGTTTTAAGAAGGGGGTGAGGGAAACAAACGTTCATCAGATGGGTTTTGGTGTTGAGGGGAATGTTGGCTGGCTCGAGGCTACCAAGTTCACTGTGGGAAGAACTACGAGGCTTCGGACCAGGCTTCATTCCCCTCAAAACTTGTTTGCTTTGGATCGAGCCTATATATATATATATATATATATATATATCATTCTTCTTTCGGATATTCCTAGTCAAGTTCAAACTTCAAACTAAAGATGCATGCTCTTACTTGATCTGCATATCTAACCAAGCTAGGTAGCCGCAAAGGTTGAGTTGAGAGGAATGTTGTCTGGCTCGAGGGTCCAAATTAAAATGAATCTTCTCGGACCAGGCTTCATTCCCCTCAGCCAACCTTTGCTATTTGCTCCTCCTACTAATTAATTTCAGTTAATTTGTTTCTGATTATCTCATTACAACTTCAACCGGCCCGGCAGGCACCATTTCTGTTGGTAAGGCTTTCTGTTACCTTCATCTTAATTTCTATATATCAGATATAAAATCTGCATGCAAGGTAAGAATTTTCAACTCTAAACACTGGCATGCTAGCTTGTTGTGAATTCTTTTAATTAAAGATTGTATTTTTGTTACCCTTCCTGCCTAGATTTTCATTAATTACACATGTGACTAACCTTTTGCAGTTATGCTAGCTAGCTTCAATTCCAAGTTCCAAGCAAGCTTCAAGAGTGACACTGAATTAGGTGATGATGAGTTTATGCACTTTTGTTATGGCTGAACCAGTTTGTTTGAATATGGCAGAAAATAAGAAGTTTCAGTTTGTATCTGCTTAGATTAGATTAGATTATGTAACTGTGCTCAAGTATATATCCCATATATATAGCTCTAGTTTTTTCTCATCTGAAGCACTTGTATATATGAAGAATTAACCTCTCCTTCTCCGCCCTACACGGTTTGTCCCCCCTTTCTGTTTCTCTGTCTCTTTCACAGTCACGTACGGGGAGGGGGAGAGAGAGAGATCAGAGAGACACGCATGCATCCGCAACTTCAAATCTCCCTAGTTTTCTGCTATATTAATTTACGGATAATTATAGTTACATGGAAGAAATGAACAAGAATTAAGCTTCACATGGAAAACATCCAAGAGAGAGAGAAAAGAAAAACTTCATGATGGGATTTTAAATTTGTTTATAAACACCTAGCTAAACTTTTGTGTTTCATTTCGTTGTGTAACTAACTAACACTTTCTTTAATTTACGATTAACATTTCACAACGTAGATATAATTAATATGGATATATTAATTATTAGAAAATAAAGTGTCTAATCAATCCCCCCGAATATGTTTATTTCACGTGGACAAGAAAGCTGAAGGAATGAGCCATGAACAGTGAAAACCTATCAGAAGTGAAATTCTTTCTTTATCTGCAGCATAACTAGCTGTTCCGCCTCTAGGTCTTTCTAGCGTTTCAAACTATAACATCCCTCTTCTGAAACCCTTTCAGCTTTTTCGAATTAACCCGTTTTCAGACTGGTGAAAACTATAGGGAAGGGAACCTTACAATTTACTGGGAAAAAAGGAATCATTTTCATGAATCTGAATGAATGTACTTCTGGTAAATAAGAGAATGCTAAAGAGTGTCCTTAGGACATTTGTTAAGGAGTCTAAAAAGTTAAGATCTTATTGAAAAATTGTGTATTTAACATATTGAGAAATGATATACTTAGATTTCCAATGGAAACTTTTTATTTTCTGATTTCTTAACCAATATTTTTAGTACACTGATTAGCAAGATATATATATATATATTTGAAACTTAATTAATGTACATAAATTGAATTTATGATAGTTTTTGTTGTTGTGTAGTGAAATGGCAGTGTCATGAGTCTTGAAGGCAATGCACTAGGTAGTTGCTGAGGTATATGTGAAACCGTGAATGAAAGAAGCAGGGATAAAATGGCAGAGATAGATATGAAGATATAAGAGATGTGCTGGAACAGTTAACGAGAAGAAGTTACTAGTTAGAATCAGGAGAGGCTAGCTAGCTTAGTAGGGATTCTATGAATCTGTCACTCTTCCTTCCTAGAGATCTGCAGAGAGATATATGGATCTATGACCAGCTTCCATTATATATCATGACGAGCCAGATACATATGTTGCATGCATAAGCTGATGCAAACTAAACCATGGAAAAAAGAGAAAGAGAAAACGGTGCTTCTCTTCTCATCTCTTCTCTTTCCTATATATATATATATATATATATAATGTAATGTAAGTGGTGTTTTTGTGATAGAGAGCTAGCGTTTGTGTTATGTCTGATCTGATACATGTGTGTTTTAGTGCAATGTATTTATGGAGCTTTTAAAGTTGTTGAAAATTCAGAAACCATCTTCGGAAAAGCTCGGATCAGCAATACTGTCAGCTTCCTCTACCTTTTCGTGGAGTCATAGTAATAGGAGACATCTTTGCCATTTGAAATTGAAAAGCAAACAACTAAATTGGAAAGAGATAGTGAGAGAGTAAATGTAGACTCTCTGACGTTTCTTGGGAAATGAAACTGTTGAGGGAAAGACATAGCTACTCGGGGATCCTTTCACCACAAACTTGGTTTCTTTCAATAATTGTAATTCTAAATTTTAATTCTCAATTTCTTACTCCTACTTGGCTACTTATTAAATAAAAAAAATAGTACATATTTTTTTATATTTTCAAAACATTAATTGTATTATTTTTTATTTAATAGCAGAAGAATTAGTAAAAAGATTTTATAGGAAAATAGCAAAACTCAGAAGGGAAACACTTGTACTCCTTTATTGTTGACAGCTTCATCTTGAATTTATTATCACTTGAACTGTATTTGTACCGCTGTCAGTCCGATAGAAGTTTTTTAAAAAAATAAAATTAGAATTTCAGTATCATCCCCACCCATTTTTCAATAGTGTATTTTTAAGATAAAATATATTTGATGTTTAATTATCTAATAACATAATAATAAACATGCATGTTACTTGCCATTTTTCTTTTCTTATTCACTCTAACCAATAACCATGCATGCCATATTTGATTTTATAATCTTTTTTTTTTTTTTTGTAAACAGAATTTACAATCTTTTAATTACAAATTTTGTTATTTGAACACTTAAAATACTATACCTCACTCACATCTACATGTTATATATTTATATATTTATTTTAATTAATTTGGCATATAATATAGGAATATCCAACCACTCATCAAGATACAGTGCCACTAAAAATGTCAGTAGTACGTTTAGATATACAAATCTTTCAATATTTTCCTTAAATTATTTAACCTCCAATCACTCACCTATACCATTGTTTCCGTATACTGATGAAGCATCCAAATAGCAATGTTTAATTTCTTTATTAATACGACTTATATTGTAAAAATATACTGAAAAAAGGATGAAAGTATATATAATGTGCCTCAATTGATAAGCCCAAAGATTTTATGAAGGAAAAAAACAATCGATCATGTAACAAAAAAAAAAAAAAAGAGAGATCATAGCATGCAAGTATTTCCTGCTGGTCAATTTATATAATCATGGACACAATTAAAGAATATTACAAATTTGTAGTATCCATATTAATATACAAAAGTTTCGCTGCTGTAAAATGTAAATCATTTCATTTGAAATGTCTAGATCTGCGATTTTGAGTGTGTCTAAGGCATGCATATTAATTACCATATATATATATATATATATATATATATATATATATATGTACTCCCCCTCTTATATGGATACATATAAATATATATCATGAGACAGAAAGCTTTATGGGTAAAGGGCTGAGAGGTTACTTGAGGGATGAGGATATCCGGTCCTATTTTGGTGTGTTACATCATGTCCCAATCAATAATAACTTATCATGTATTTTATTTTTTTAATATTAAATAAAATTTTAACTTACATGATAATATAAATTATTGATTGAGATATGATATGATACACCAAAATATGCATATTCTAGTGTTGATGGGGAAGCGACTATCCTATCCTATCAACCCCATATCTGCATTTTTCTATATACTGTTAGTTACACACTTCTTGTCTAACGTTTAACACCGATACTCATGTGCATGCATTCTAGAGTTGAGGAAACGATATATGCATGGGTCCCGTTTGTATGCATCCTTTCCTATCAATCCCATCTATATTTTTCTACATACTACTGTTAGTTCCACTTCTTGTCTAACCGTCAACACCGTGCCTCATACGACATATATATATGACACTATTCTCTCTCTCTCTCTCTCTCTCTCTCATACAAACATATTTCACCCCTCACAATAATATCGTGATCCTATGGTGTCGTAGGGCTTGGCATTATTCGACAGCACTATATATATGCCACATACTGTAATATATAATGGCCTATAACATGGTGCCACATCCATACATACATTAGTTTCATATATAGTAGGTTGTTACATGGGTGAATTGGTAGGTACAAAGGCCCAGAAAACATGGGAAGAACTTCGTCCTTTTCCTTTTTAGGATTAGTTGACCACCTACAGCCTGCAAGACTTCTTCGCGATCGGAGATCAAAACTTGGCAATTAATTACTTATGAATCCACGTTTTGGAATGATGCTTGACGCTTTAATCCATACTTGAAAGTAAAGTTAAGAACAATTTTTGGAAAGTAAAAAAAATAAAGAACTAGTACGTGTTATATTTATATTTTAGTTTACATATTTTTCATGGGTATCTAGTAATTACATAGAATAGAAGGGCATAGGTTGAGAAAGAATATTTGGAAAAATTCCTTGGCTAACTTGAAATATTAATTAGACGTGTTAGATGATAATAAGTGGCTAATGAAGTTATACATATAACTGATTAATAGATATTTAAAGGAGAATGTTAACGAGTGTCCTTATAGATTTCAAGAAAAGCAAGTTTATATGGGAAAGTGATGTATTTATTATTTTAAGATTTTGAATATTTAGTTTTCCGATAAAAACATATTTTTTCTGGCTCCTTAAAGAAACACTCGTCAACAATACCCATATTTAGGGGGGGTTGGTGTTTATATTCATATATGTTGGGGTAGACTTGAAAAGTGTTTCTTTCAAGAAAAAGAAAGAAAAGAAGTCACGTGTTCCCACGGACTTTGTTAAGCATTTGTCATATATATGATATATATGTACTACTCCTATCTATATATAAGTAAAAAAAATTAACTTCACACGTATTAAAAAAGTTAGTTATATTAATTTAATTATCTTGATTTGTGTAAAGAATAAGTTATAGTTTCTAAACTATCCTTTCTTGGGAGTGTATGATGCTCTTGGAAATTATATCTTGAAAGTGTATAATGTTCTTGAAAAAATAAAAAAAAACAATTAATCAAAGGATATTTTTGAAACACTTGCATTAAATAAGGTTGATTTGATTAAATTTTCCTTATATTTGAATTCAAAAAATTTAGATGTTTTTTTGTCTATATATAGATCCGGAGAGAGTATATCATAAATGTATGTACCCTGAGGGGGGAAAAGTATTTTTTTTTGTTTGTTTCTCTCATTAAAGGCATAAATTTAAATTTTATTCCATATTATATCACATACACCAAATTATTTAATTATTTTCCATTCCATATTAATTGTATCACATCATACCATAATAATGTGGAATTAGAATTCAATTCTCATTTCAATTTATCAATCCTTTTTCTATTCCTATTTTTATTTTTGGTAAACTATTTCTATTCGATTCTTATTCCATATAATTTCATCCTTTCCACAAAATGTAACAATAAGGAATTGGAGATAATTCTAAGTCCAATTTTTTTAAAGTTGCCTCATCCTAAAAATCTTAGTGTATGAAATTAAATGAAAGAGCACCGATAACTTGAGTTGCCGTTTATCACAGTGTGGCCTACTGAAGAAGCGTCGAATAATTAAATAATTCAAGAGCAAGATTCGTGACTGATAACTTGAGTTTCTCCAACGCAGAATAACAAAAACTCCAATTTCAACATGCATTTGGCCCCTTACCAGGTCGACAAATAATCGTGACGGACAGCTATATATGTATAATTAATGCTACTTGATGAACGTGATTGTAGTCCAAAAAGTGGCAAAAATGACCGATAAGCTAGCTTATGGTTGATAAGCTAATTTTTAACTGAAAGCTTATAGCTTAAAGCTGAAAAGCTAGCTGATTGAATTTGAAATATTTGGTTAAATTAGCTGTTGAACTAGCTTATAAATATAAAATGACTATGAAGGATTTTAGATGGCAGCGGACACCATACGTGTAAATATACATACGTATTAAATTTTAGGCCTAATAACTCAACCCTAAAAGCTAGCTCAAGAGGTGAGGATTGCCCAAGCTTTATAAACTCTTCTGAGGCTCTATCTCTAGTCAATGTGGGACTTGAGTTTTTCCCAATACACCCCCTCACGCCCAGCACTATTGGGCTTAGTGCGTGGATAATATGGTGGGCGGCGCTTTAATGGATCTAGGATATGCTTTGATACCATATTAGATTTTGGGCCTAACTCAACCCCAAAAGCTAGCTCAAGAGGTGAGGATTGCCCAAGCTTTATAAACTTTAATGAGGCTCTATCTCGAGTCAATGTGGGACTTGGGTTTTTCCCAATAATACGTATGTTCTTAAAAAACAGATAAATCTAATCAGAGTAGTTTTTGTATAGTACAAGGATAAACGCCTGGAGTAGTTGGATATAAGTTCAAGGATTAATTACACTTTTAGTCCTTCTGCTATTAGTTATGTGTGATTTTAATTCCTAAAGTTTTTTTGTGCACATTTGGTCTCTTTAGTTTTTCAATGTTGCAAATTTAGTCGTTTCATCCAATGTCCATCAATTTTTCAATGATTAACAAGAGGGACAACTACTCTAAATACATAAAACCTCGGGTTGAGCTTTTGTGATAAAGAATCTGTGGTGAAACCAAAAAGAAGGTTCCGAAAAAGAGGGACAAAACTAGTAAATAGGATAGAGGAATTATTGAATCATGTTGAATTGGAGAGCTAAGTGAAGGAGAACTTCGACTAGAGGTTCTGTGCGCTTGGAGGAATAGTTCCTCTATGTTGATCATTGAAAAAATTAGTAGACATTAGATGGAAGAATCAAATTTACAACATTTAAAAAATAGAGAGATCAAATGTGTACAAAAAAAACTATATATAGTGACCAAAATCGCATATGATCAATATTAATGGGATCAAAAATGAAATTAAGTCTAACTTGGATAAAAATTATGGTTGACAAACCTAATGGGAGGCTATGGGACCCGACAAAACAACTTTAAAAGCCAAAAGATTAGCTGCGGGCCTTTTTTTGGTTTCACGAAAATAGAGTAAATTGTCAATTTACCCCCCACCCCCCGTCAAATTGTTAGAATCGACCATATTAGTCCTTAATTTTATGAAAAGATAAACTAGTCCATAACTTTGACAATCATTGATCAATTTGGTCTCTAATGTTAGTATGTGTCAATTACACTGAGCGGAATGTCATACATGGCATACCAACATAGTTTTTAGATAACTGAGTTTCTTAAACATGTTATCGGGGATTCGATTCTCGTCGTGTTGTATAGAAAAAGTTTTGTTGGGAAAGACAAAACCCACCTTAGTAATTTCTATGTCTCGAAAGAGATTATTTTTCGGTTATTGGTTGAAAATATCTTTATGCACACCAAAAAATTGATATGCAATGTTAATGTAAAATGTAAAATATAAAAAAAATTAAAATTAAATTATCATTGAAGCTTGTTTTCCTAAAGGAAAAAGAATCAGGGGTGACGACAACGCATGGCATGGGACCTCCATGGGCATGACTTCTTATTTTCTTATTATTGAATATATAAACATATTTACAATGGGAGAGTAATTTGAAAAGGAAATAATTTGAAATTATGATGAGTAATTTGAAATCATTAAAATTATTGATAAGCATATTTGATAGTAATAACTATGGATTTATTTGGTATGCATTATTAATATAAAGATTTTTTATACTGTTAACCAATCAGAAATTAACACATCATTAAACATGTTTTACTCTACTTCTAACTTGCTTTCATATATATCATGATTTTTTATTCAATGCAAAAAATTATACATAACAATTAAATTCAACAACTATTAATTAATAGTTTTAAAATATATATAAAAAGTGTGTTTTAAGCCACGTGACTCGTTGAAGGAATAGAATGATTATGAAGAATAGACTACATTCAAGTTTAATATATAGAGATTGATCAAGAACTAAACCGTAGGACCTTTCTTTTTCTTGTCTCACCATCAACCTCATTTTAAAAACTCTATTTTTACTTGCTTTATTCCTTTTTACCTAAATTCATTAATTGTCTGGATAACATTGGATTGATGAATGGTAATTGACAAACATAATTCCTGTGAAAATGATACTTACCTTTGCAATTTGATACAATTGGCATATACACAGCGAAGGAGTGTTAGACAACACAACAATAAATGAAAAACTGGACCATGCCGCCGCACATTTTTCACTCTCTTATATTAGTTGTTTCGTGGAACTAGGTCCTCCTCTCTCTATCTCCGAGAATTACCAAAAATACTCCTACCAAAAAGGAATAGAGGGCAAAAACCCATGTATGTATGGGCAACTACATAAGTGGGCTGAACGAGAGATGGATCTTAAGAAAGATGGATGGCCATCTCCTGGAGAAGAACTTTCTTTTGAGATGCATTAATAATGCCCTTGCACTCGGCATCTAGCAATACCTCTGTCATAATTGCAGCTGCATGGCCTTTAGGTTCATCTTCTGAAGTCCTCCTCAACATGAATGCCTGAATATAGCAAAACAAAATCCCAAGATATCAACCACTATACATAAGTGAAATCTGTTGTGTTCGTAGTTCTTAAGAAGTAAACCGACTTAATAAAATATTTTCTATTTCCCCATTATTCAGCTCAATAGGCAACACCCAATCAAGTCTACAATAGCATTTATTCATTCAACGGGGTGGAATTGGGAGCAGGGGTAGACCAGTTGGACGGCAAAGGTGAATTGGAGAATGCAGGATGCAGACAGTGATTTCTCTTAACTCTTTACCACATCACACACTTAAACCCACCATGCATATTCCCGTGCCAATCCGCATTTTTTCCTATATTTGGCATCGACTGGAGATACAAACCATTTTAAACTATTGAAGTAGGAACAATCAGCAACACCTCCCCTCTCTCCTCCTTTGAATATTTCACGAGTGAATATAGTACAAACCATGATCCTAAGTTTGATTTATTTTATAAAAGACTGGTTGAGATACCACTGTTTTAAACCTCGAAGGTAGGTTTATGACTTATGAGTAAAAAGGAGCAATTATAGGTTTATCGAAGTAAGTACATTCCAGACCCAGAAGCACAAGAACGTGATTCACTTGAACCACATATTGAAGAGATGTAAGTAGCAAAATGTGAAAATAAATTTACTACACAAACATGAAAGCATAAGATTACCTGCCCACGATGAGTTATCTCTAAGTAGCCTGGTTGTAGGATAAATGGCTCGCCATCAATTTGAACTGGGAAAGGACTGGAAGAGTGTATCTTGATGACTTTACCTTGAGCTAGCCTTCTTGCTTGTGAAAGGCCAACCTATACAGTAAATTAAGCATTACTATACTAATTTACCATGAATTTGCAAAGTTTTCTATTTTCTGTTATATTAAGCACTGCAGAAAATGTGTGAAATAAATGTACAAACATATTAACCTCTAAAAATAGTTATTCTAAAATATCTAAAATAATAACCATTTCAAGTAACAGACAAGATATATATATATATATATATTTGCTCGGCACAATAATGCATAACGTGGTGTGTGGCAGTGAAACGATTTTATATTGACAATGGATCAAATTTAACACCTCATGAACATACAATATGGACAAGTGAGACTTTCAAATGAAGCAAGAAACAAGAGCAAGACTATAATCAACATGAATCCAAAATTTCAATTACTTCATTGGTTTATCAAATGTAGAGTGAGCATATAATTTTTTTTTTACTTCTTTTTCATGTTGCATTTAGATCGGTTCGGTACTTCCAGTGTTTGAATTACTTTTTTTAATGACTGATCTATATGCATAATTATATCGTTAAACACTATATAACACCTCCAGAACTTACTTAAATGCATTCACGCCATTATAAATATATGAATATCTATTTTTGTGAATTTAATTTTTAACAAGTAGAATAATTTAAATAAAAGTATCATTATAAAGACTTGATTTAATATTTCAGAAGAGCATACGATTAAAGAATCTCAGACCTGAAGTTTTCCTAGGTGCCACGCTCCACAAACACATACCACCTCAAGCATTTTATCATGCATGGATTGAAGACTAAAATCATCATCATGATCATAGTCATTTTGCCAAAGATCTACTCCACCCATATAGCTCCCAATATTGAGCACAATTAAGCCCTCTGAATCCTGCATAAAAGGAGAATTAATAAATGATGCTTTACATATTAATTTATAGAAGGCAACATTCGCAACATAAATTACTGACTTTAATGTGAAAATAATTATCAGTATCAATAGTTTACCTTAGGAATCTCAATGTCTATCCCGTCAACTTCAAGCCATACTTGCCATGGCAAGTCAGCACAAGTCCTGTCCATTATATCTTTTGCTCCTTCTTTGGCATATCGCAATTTATTGAAAAACTGTTAATAGAATTATCATTATCATCAGAAATAAATAAACACACAAAGTAAGTATCAAGGAGCAAGAAGGCTTTGCCTGGATTGCATAAGTTAAATACCCTACATAAGGAGAAAATCTAAGGTGCTCAATGAGTGTAATACTCTCAATGACTGAGTTTAGTCTCAATTTATTAAATAAATAACATTTTAAATTTAATCTAGCGACATGCATGGTTATGTTGTCCATGTGTTACTTTTTAGTGGACTAAGTGTAATACTCTCATAGTACATAATAATTTAAATCTTGCTACATAACCTGGATCAAGTGAGCACATGAGAAGGCAAATAAATTTTTTTTTTAAAAAAAAAAAAAACATGTGGGTCCTACTGTGTGGGTGGGATGTACCAAAGTGGGAGCCGCAGCAAGACATTCATCCATGCCAACAGGGCTAAAAAACATCTAGGACATCTACAATTTTCCTAATAATTTCTCCAAGATAAGATATCCAGAAAAATAAAGTAAGGTCTTTGTTGAAGTTATGAGTTTAGATATAGAAAGAGAAGAAAAAGAATGAAGACTCTAAAATATGATTATGATTGATCATTGATTATAATCTGGTTTTATTCAAAAAGCTTAAGCACTAACCCCTATTTATAGGGATACAAGACTCCTAATCCTAATTCAATAAGGAAACTAATTATGATAATAACTACGTAATAAGAACCTAATCCTATGAGATAATTCGAGATACTTTTATCATAAGATAAGATGTACTCTATCTAAGATTAGATAAGATCATATATTCTAACACTCCCCCTCGAGCTAAAGCTTACTAAGCTTTAATCTTGTTACAAATATACCCTTTGAAAGAGAAAATTTAATAACCAGGTAATAAAGTTTGTGCCCAAGAACAAACCACCGAGCAACCAATTGAAGAAATCACTGCTGACTTCACGAACAGCAGGCAAACCAAACATAAACGATATTAGGCTAGCGCTTACAATAGCTGAAGATTGAACTGAAAGTTGTCCCAACTTCAAACCAAACTAGAATGATATTGGGTAACGGCCGAAGTTCATAGATCCGAGAAGTCTTCGACCTTCTTTTGGGCCTCGTCGATCTTCTTCTTGCATCTTCTCGAACTCGTTCCAAAAGCAAATGAATCTTGCCAGAATGAACATTGGCAAAAAAAAATATGAATTTATATGTGAAATGAGCTGACTCGCTGGCATGTATATCAATCAAAAGTCGCTCCAAATTGGGCTCTATAGGCCTCCAAATATCAATGAAAGCAAATGAATCTTGCCAGAATGAACATTGGCAAAAATATGAATTTATATGTGAAATGAGCTGACTCGCTAGCATGCACATCAGTCAAAAGCCGCTCCAAATTGGGCTCTATTGCCCTCCAAATATCGATGCCAATTTTAGGCAAACGCTTAACCACCACCATGGGCAGAAGCAAGAAACAATTATCAATGCTTAACCAATTTTTTTTTGTTGTTGCACTGATGTAAAGAAGAAGAATTATGAATACAATTATTGGAATAGTCCCAAACTTTTGGGGACTCGACAGCGGAATAATGACAGGACAGGTCACGGAGGATGATACCGCTCTGATACCATGTTGAAGTTATGAGTTTAGATAGAGAAAGAGAAGAAAAAGAATGAAGACTCCAAAATATGATTATGAGTCTTCAACAAAGAAGGGCCAGAATGAGGAAGTAAACATGTAAAATTTGTTAAAATGTCCAAAACCATGTTGCTGGCCATCCACTCATCTTCACCATGGTCTCTAGTCTCTACTGGTTGTTGTTAAGATATATTATAATTATAAACAACACTAAAAGAGTCAGTCTCAACAAGCATCTTTGTCAGTTAACAACACCCCAATGGAGTTATAAGGTTGGCTTGATAGTTGGGGTGAGGCAGTTAAGGAGTGGAGTGATAAGGAGAGAGAGTTTAAACCCCACCCACTAATAAAATACTAACATTAACACTAACATTTGCCTATCAAAAAAAAAAAAAAAAAAAAACAACAACAACCCAATGCCAATAGACTCTTTAGAATAAGCTTAGCCTTTTAGTATGTACCAGCAGTATAAATTTTATCAAGTATTGACCATCCTTTAGTCTCTGTTTGGATTAGGAAAGAAGTAAGGAGGAAAGAAGTAGGGTGGAAAGAAGTAGGAGAGAAGAGAGAATGACTAGATTTAGGTTGTTTGGATTGAATGAAGCAGGAGAGAAGTAGAAGAGAAAGAAAAGTGAAATTTTTTCGTAAAGACATATTTACCCCTGATAATAGTACAAGACAAAGGGTAAATATGTTATTTCAACCTTTTTTCTTCTCTCTTCAAAATCTCACCAAGTGGGAGGAGATTTTTTTTCATGTGGGTCCCACCATATATTTTCTCTCCTCCCTCGCTTCTCTTTCTTTCCAAACAAGAGAACTCCCACTTCTTTCTCTTCAAAATCTCTCAAAACAAACAATGCATTAATATGGTAGTTTAAAGAGTATGCATTGAAACTAGACAATTGACATGGTCTAACATGAATAAATGTTTTACAGTGATGAAAAACAAGGAAGGGAGAATATGTACCTGACTAGAAAACTTTTCAGGATAAATCTCTCGGGTAATATGAAATTCATATGCAACCTTTGCATCACATCCAATGCCTGTAAAAGCAATTTGCAGATGTCAGTAATTATTAAGAAACAATCCAGATAGCCATTGTTTCAGCGAAGTACCTAGATAGTTCATCATGGATTTGGTTTTGACTTTATTCAGTTTTCCTTCAGAAGTTTCTTCTGCAATTTTAACATCCCAGCAGTCTAGCATAGTAACTGCTGCATTGCTAATGTCATGCAAAAGCATAGTCAATCCGCCTTGTCCATCAAGTGCAGAGAAGCCTCTTCCCCAATTCAGTACTCTGGATAAATCATTTCCAGTGCCTAGGGGAAGAATTGAAACGGGTGGAGGTGACTCAAAATTGTGTCTTTCTATAGCATCAAGGACCCATGCAACAGTACCATCTCCACCACATACCAATACTCTAAAATATTGTACACTTTTGAACAATTCCAGCCCCACCTCAGGACCTTGAGAAGCACTCAATTCAAATATCTACAGTAAAATAGCCAAACCAGAAAATGCTCATTGAGACAATGTCCAAGCATTGCTAGTTTACAAAAGAAAGGAGAAAAATCATTTACATTAATAATTTGCTCAGAATTATTCAGTAGGGTATAATGAAACATTAATCTGTAAAGTAAATTTTACTCCCTTGAATTACACTGCCCTCTCCTCTATTTTGAAAAATTACACTACCACATGAAAATGCGCTACACTTTATTCCATTTTTTATGTTTTCCGATAAAAGTTCCGCACGGTCAAAGGCTTGAAGTCGCAGTAACCACCAACCAGCAGGACATAGTCACAGGTATTGGTCATTGGGCACAGCAGCAGCACTGACTGTGCAGGTCAGAGGTGATTAAGAAGGTATTTAAGAATCTTCAAGGAATAGTTCTTACACTGTTTAATTAACTAGACTAAATTGCACCTACAGCATCGTAGTCATGCCCAACAGCCAACACTGTGAGTCTGCGACTTCGACTCTGCTAACTAGTGCCTACTACGACCGAGTCTTCAACCTTGAGGCAATTTTAATAAAAAAACATTAAAATAGACCAAAATGTAGCACATTTTTGTCTCTCAGGAGAGGAAGTATAATTTACTCTAATCTGTAATATCAAACAGAGATACACTATAATAAGTCAGAAAAGCCACTTATTTAAATAAGAAAGATTGTCAAGTTATTTTCATCAAGTTAAGTTTTATATTAAGATTTTTTTTTTTTTTTTTTGAAAAAAATAACTTGACAGAAAAGCCACTTATTTAATGAGAAAACTGTAAGATAACAATAACTTAAAAAATAATATGTTGAGTTTCTCAGGTTGCACGGTATTGAGAATAATGCAAACCTATGCTTAAATTTTTTAACTACAGAAGAACATTGTATCTCTTCCTTTTATTAACTTGTCAGCAGTTTTAAAGAAGATTAAACACTTAATACAACACAAAAATATATGCTATACTTTAACCCTCATGAATAATGAACAGGCTGTTAACATAGCATACCCAACAATTCTATGGCTATGCAATCAGGAATTATACGGATGCAACACATAGCCACAAATAATTAAACAGGAGAAAAATTCCATGATTAGGCTATTTGAATTTTGACATCGATGCTTAATAATGAAACTACAGCATTAGTGCTTTTTTTTATTTTCTTATTTCTCCAACCAAAAATAAAAGGAAGTTCCAACAATAATCAGCTACACCTGCAAAAGATCCTTCACATTTTGATGAACGTGAATCCAAAACACATAATGTTAGAATTAAAATCTTTATTATAAGAAAGTTATGACAACAGGTCACAGCTCATACAGTATGGTGGAATTAAAATATTTATGATAAGTGCGGTCAAATATGATTCCTTTTTAAAAATTTGAGGTAGGTAAACAAATATTAGTATGCTGTTCGATAACTACTCTCCTATACAGAATATTAGTAAAAAAAGTTATATTGTGTTAGGCAGCCACCTACTAATAAGGTGTAAAGGAAGCAAAGGAAGGACAACAGTGGATTTATGTCTCAGGTGAGCAAGGAAGGGAACAGGCATGACAATCATTTTGGGGATCTGGACTGTGACCACCTGAACATATGGCATCTGGATAGGAAGGGAAGGGAAGGAATCAGAATAATATAAGGGAGGGCAGGGGGAGACAGAGAGGGGAGGCATGCAAGAATTTGGTGAGGTTTCGGAAGGGAGGTTGCAGCCTCTTGAAGTGCTGCTCTATCTTTCAATTTTCATTTTCTGTTTTCAGTGTTTTTTTCTTTGAGTTTTTGTACAAATCTCCAGCTGATACTGATATAATCTTCATATCAGGTAACATGGAAGGATTCCTTTGATATATAATATAATATATTCAATAAAAAAGGTTCAGATTATTGGGGTTTCTATCAGATTGCAATCGGGTCCGCCACCAAAGTCGTCACTCTGCAGTCCAATGTGAAACAGGCTACAACTTAAAATACAGTTCTTTCAAAAAAAAATCCTGTCTACAATGTACAAGGCAGTTTGAAGGATAAACTATAAAGCAAGGGTAGAATCAAGTGATTCTTGATCTAATATCACAATTAAAATTTAAGAAATCAAACTCCTAAATCAATAAATCATATGATCCAATCTGACTCTGGAAAAGATCTAAAAGGTATACCTGCAACGTTCTTAATGAAAGATGTCAATACTTAAGGCAAAAGGATGTTTATTTGTCAAAGACTAAACTAATCACCTGAACAGGATTTAGTAGCATATTCAATCTCCTATGAAGAGAAGGCCCATGCTGCCCACCACTCCTGGCATTGATGAAGACCAAAAGTGGCCTTGCATCTTGTGCCAAATCAACCAATGTGTGTTTCTTGACTTGGCTAGGGGTAGCAGTTTCACCATTTCCCAGTACTCTGCCACTGTTCCCGTGGTCAAAGAGTTCGTCATTGGACTTCTTCCAATCTGCTAGGCCATTCAACACATATTCCAATAATGCTGCATCATTAACTGAGGAATCATGCGACTTACCATTACTACGGCAACTACCTCCATGCTTATTGCGGTTGCGCCGCTTTCTAATCTGACCACGAACAGAAGAGGTTATAATAGAACTTAGTCTCCCTCCCTTTTGATCTTCATCAACTTCTTTGACACAGAGAGGAGAGAGGATAACTCGCCTCAGAGGACCCAAATCACAAACATCACCAGAATCTCTAGTCAATTTGTTATGACATTTCACATGAATGAGGCGCTGACACCACTGGCAATGCCATGTAGGGGAAGCTTTGACAAATGGAACACCACATGGTTCATCACAGTAAAAACAGAAGGCAGACATATCATGATTTTCATCCACATTAACCCATCTTTCCGACCAATGGTGTCGAACGTGGCCAAAACCAGCCTGAGCCACACATTTGCAATCCTTTGGTGCAAACTGAGAACAATAGAAATGAGCCGCGACACCACAAACAGAGCAACGATGAAAAGGAGTACGCGGTGAGGCTGTTGTACCTAGGTTTTGAGAGGGCCAAAGGGAAGTCAAGCAAAAACAGCAAGTGGATGGCTGTTCCCTATAAGTATAATCTTCAACCCACAAATGATGCGATAGAGGTACTTTAAATTTTTTCCAAACTTTCTTCTTTGCTCTGGCTGCGTCTTTAATCCAATTCAGAGATGATCTTCTCTGCCACTTGAGAACGGCATATACTATAGCCATAAGTCCAAACGATCCAGTGATCAGCCATCCGAAAATAGATGCACCGGAGGCATCCGGGCTTGTGAGCCACCTCAAAAATGGAATTCCCAAATCTATCATGGTGAAACTCATTCACAGTTACCGGCTATTCGATTGAACTCAGCTGTCAAAGGATTTTATGTACACAAAACCTGATCATATAAAACAAACTTCGGTCATTGTTAGAGAATTTCAATTATGTGTCATAAAGTCATCTAACTGACAGCATTTACTAGACAGAAAATATATTCTACAAAAAAGGGAGTATGGTATGGGCAGCAAAGCATGATAGGCAAATTGTAGGGCAGGAAAATAACAAACAGAAAACGACAGTTACCTCTTCCAGAAAATCAGTGGTGGAATTGACATGGAGTTCAGTAGCTTGATGCATTGCCAAAAAAACACCCAAAAAATGTAATCATAAAATTTACCCAAAAAAAATAATAGAGAGCGGAAGAAAGAGGTGTGAACATAATTCAATCAAGGTACTTTTACTTACATCATTCCCTAATCCCTACTTCAAAATAATATATAGAAGCGAGTAATTCCAAAATAACTTCATTTATTAACTGCTTAATTAAGAATGAGAAAAATAAATATATAAAAGGAAATTCAGGTTATGGTGTGTTGAATATGACGTTAAGAGTTGAAACTTTATGACCTAATATGCAAAATTGGGATAAAGGAAACACCATTTTCATACTGATCACAATATGATGGAATCTAGAGATACGGAATAGTGGAGAAATAGTTAGAAATCGATCTACGCAACACGATCAATGAGATTAAAACAAAATAGAGAATAATCCGCGTGAAATTATTAAATTAAAAAAAGGAAAAGAAGAAGACCTGAATGAATGAAGGTTGCGGAGAAGAGAATAGAAGAATCGAAGAGAGTTGGAGGTAATATATATAGAATTATTAGAAGGAAGCGAAGCGAGAGAAGAGACGGAAACGCATATCAGAATAGAATCCTGTTCTCATGTCTGTTACAAACACGGAACCGAACTCCTCCCTTCCCTTCCTCTCTTCTATTCAGATGCCTGCCATAGATGCAATTCTTATATTATTATTCTCATTTCAACGTTCCATTCTCTTTTTCACCTTACTTATTTAAAAAGTAAGAAGATATTATTTAGGTTAAAGTAATATTTTGGTCCCTATACATGACATTGATTCTTCATTTTAGTCCCTATATATAAAAAGTTATTAAAAAGGTCCTTATACGTGCAAATATTATCCATTTGGTCCCTCCCGTTATGTTGTCGTCTTTAATGATCCGTGAACTACTACATATAAGGACTAAATGAAGAATTTGTGTCACGTATAGGGACTAAATGAAGAATTTGTGCCATATATAGGGACCATATTATTATTTTAACTTAAATTATTGGGTCCCTATACCTGACACAAATTCTTCATTTAGTCCCTATACGTGACACAAATTCTTCATTTAGTCCTTATACGTAGTAGTTCACGGATCATTAAAGACGGGAGGGACCAAATGGATAATATTTGCACGTATGAGGACTTTTTTAATAACTTTTTACGTATAGGGACTAAATGAAGAATTGATGTCATGTATAGGGACCAAAATATTACTTTAACTTACTATTTATATATTTTTTTAATTTCCTAAATATTCTTTAAGAATACATATTAGACTAATCTTTAGAATACTCTCGATCTGTAAGAGAAGATCCCTTCTAATAATTTTTTTCATATATATGAATTCAATGATCAAATCGAGAATCATATATTTAATAGATTCAAGCTTTTTTCACTTAAATATACACACATTAATAGATTATATTTTATTTTTACTTAATATTAAAAATTTAATTTTACTACAACTTTAATATAGAGATTCTTATATTATTATACTTGGAATTATTATAAGATTCAAATATTTTTAATAATTTTATAATTTATTAATAATATAAAAAATCATAATAATACATATCAGTTAAATATATACAAAAAATCATAATAAAAAAAACAAGAGAGAGAATTGCGGAAAAGGGCGGGATTTGCCTTGCGCAATAAACACGGCTTCCCTTTTGGAATCACCGTAGGAATGCCCTCGGCTCCAACGCGTTTCCTCTTCTCTATTTACCATTATATCCTTTCTTCCTTTTTCTTTTCAATATTTTTTTTTTTGGTGCTAAATATTTTTTTGTTTTTCATTGAATCATTATCGTGATGAAATGAAATACATTGTTTTGGTGTTTTTCCTATTTGAAAAATAAATTAATTCGCTTGGCTTTTTATTTATTTATTTAGATCAATTTTGTTTTAAGGGTTAATATTTTATTAAGAAATGTTCCTACCATATTTGGTAGGGAATAGCCCGTTGAAAGAGGTCCAATAAGATCCAAGTCCAATGAATTTGTCACACACCTCATGCTTCTTGAAAGATTATAAGAAGAAGGCAAAACATCAAAAAAAGGGGACACTCGTTATTCTCACACACACTATTAGTCTAGATTACTCTTCTATCTAAGCTAGATTCAATAAATCATATATAACTCTTTTATAATCAAATTCATATTTAATAGAATTTCTCCCGGTCTTGCCGTAATTTATTGTTCAATCCGGAAAAAGAAATTCGTATTTATCGAAGAGAGCCAATTTTTTACCCCTTTATTGTGCATATATTGATGCTAAAAATCCAAGTGTGTTTTTTTACAGCTGAGCTTGAAGACAAATTCAAAGTACTTCATTGTTGTCCTGAATCTAAGTCTAAAGAAATGATATGTACATCACGCCCAAAGCACGAGTGATGATCACCATCAATTGTATATATTACCCACCTCTTACATTTCATATATTTAAAGAATTTATAATACAATCAATATATAACAAATACTTGATAACTTATTCCACATACAGGGTCCATAAGGTACTATAACCACAATGGGAAAGTTCTCCGGTATTCCTTGCTCTCGTATCTGTAGAAGTTTGTCACAGTGAAATTCTTCATCCCTCTCAAACAACTACCGACTATCAACATCAAAGCCCAATCAATCCTAATCCTAATTTGTCCATTATTTTCATGTATAAGAAAGGTTTTGTTTTTATCTAAATATTTAAATTTTAAATTTAGTTATAATTTTCAAACTGGTTGAAGACGAAATTCAATCGAACTTAGAATAGTTTAGAAACTTTTTATATGACTAGTTTATTATAAATGCCCCTAAGAACAAATTTGCAATGTTTGAACTCGTGATATCATATCATAGGTAAAGTTTGTCTAGATCATGATACACTTCAACTCCAACCAACTATTGGAGTCAACTTTGAATTTAAATATTCTCTGTTAGTGATTATCTAAATTTAAAAAACTAGTTATCATCAAGGCAATTTTAACATAATAGTAGTATTTAAAAAAACTACTTAAAAGTTGATCAATTTTCTCACCACACATTGAAATTTCACACGGGACCTGTTAAATAAAGAGTAGATCTGGCATTATAGCCCTCCTCCATAGCTAATTTTGCTTTCTAAAAACGGGTGATATTTGGTGTTTTTTTCTAGAAATTTTGATTTTTCATGAAACAAATTTGATGATTAAGATTAAACTAGTAGGTTATACTTCAACACTCAAAAGGGAAAGCATTTAGAACCCGGAGGGTTCACCGCACGATTTCATCAAAGTATGTTTTCAATTCTATGCTTATCTCTCTCTGATTTGAATGGTGCAATGTAGTTGAATGTGTGGGTTCCTTCACTTTTGCCAAGGTAACCTCTGCAAGGTGTAACGATCCGGATTGCTTTCAGGATTGTCGATTGTCCCCACAAATCAACACGGGTCTTTTCAGCGTGCTTTGTCCTCACTCACACGCTTTCTGGAAAACTTCCCAGAAGGTCATCCATCCCACAAGTGCTCCAAGTCAAGCACGCTTAACTATGGAGTTTTTATGTTCTGGGCTCCCGAAAAGAAGATACATCTTGTTGGTATAGGCAGTACAAATCAATTTTTATAAGCATTCCTTCAACTGTACAGTCTCATACCTGCACAGCTTCAAAATCTCTCTCATTCCGGTGTGAATCGGTTCATTCATGTATCCCTCCGCCTAGAAGTCTGCCAAGAGCTGCTCCTTGTCTTTGCCTCATGCACCAGCGATCACTCCTCGCCCTCGTTAGCCTCGGGTGTTACACAAAGGGTAGTTGAGGAAGGGGAGAACAAATTGGTTGAAGTTGTGCATGGGGGGTGAAGGGAGAGAATTCGTTTGGGAGTGACGATGCATGAGTTGGGTAAGATGCCGAAAAAATGGTGGTGGAGAAGGTGGTGGCACCCAAAAACCATTGTCCTAACCCCCCAACATCTGTTTTTTGTTGTGAATTGTGGATAGAGAGGGTTAAAAATAAATATGAAGATTTTACTTTAACCTATTATTTAAGTTAATGGTAATAGTCTTGCTACCTTTGATTTGATTTTTCTACTAAATTAATGGTTTTAATAGAATGAACGCCGATATGCCCCATTTTTTGGGCACCGCCATAAAAAGGCACCCCTATGTTAAATGGAATTTTCCTCCTAGCGGTTGGCGTAAACAAAACATCGATGGAGCAACTAAAGGAAATCCTGAAGATGCAAGGTGTGGTGGTATTTATCAGGGAGGATAACGGGACATGGGTAGATGGTTTTGGTTTTCATATTAGAAAATGCTCGACAATCACTAAGTAGTTGTGAGGGAGCATCAAGAAAATGGTGGTAGAATCAGATTCAACCACTATTATTACATTACTTCAGCAAGAGGTCACAAGGAACCATATATAGGAATAAATTTTTCACCAAGATCATGGAATGGCAGAGGAAAGGCCCATATCTTTCTCTCATTCTCTCCAGGAGGGAAATAGATGTGCAGATTAGTTGACAAATTGGAGCTTGAATCGGGAGATGGGATTCCACCAAATGACTTCTCCTAATTTTCTAAAGCTTGCTAGACTAGTGTCTTGTGACATGTGTAAGTCTCTCCATGCCCAAATTTCTTCTTCCTTGTAATTTTTTTTATTCAAATCCTTGTAATTTTTTTGTCTGTTGGGCCTTAGGCCCCCATCTTTTCACAAAAAAAAAATTAATACTTCTTTCAAATTATGCAAAAATAATTTCTCTTGGTTTAGGACCTGTGGTTACATTGGGAGATTAAAACTGTGGTACAGGGCCACGGTCCATTCCATTTAGCGGGGGAAAGCTTATCATCAAACAGAAATAGGGCAAAACCCAAAAAATAAAAATAGGAATAGGAAAAAAATAATTAATTAGTAGATAAAAGGGTATATTGTAAGTTGCAAGATGTAAGAGCGTTTTAAGGAAGATAGGTTTTTGGTGAAACTGATCAAAGATTTAGAGAGCATAGTTCGTTAACAAACATAGAGAATAGAAATATTGGGTTTTGAATATATGGTAGGTTGAGGTTGAGGCGCATGATAGAAGAAGTGGAGTGGCGTTGGGATGACGCATAGGGGTGGGAATAGGTAAGGCCGCTCGTCGGGAGCCTATGGCCTAACCTATTTAACAAAAAGGTCAGGACAAAGCTTTTTAAAAAGCCTATATAACTAAAAAGGTCAGGTCAAGGCTTTAAAAAAAACCTATTAAGTCTATAAGGCCGACCTATTTAACACACACATATAATACATGAAATTTAATATATAATACTATAATATATTATTTATTTATAATATTTATAACATTTGAAAGTAAAGGCCTATTGCCCCATTTAAATGTAGAGATCTACTTGCATATTTATTTGTCAATGCCTAACGACCTGCTTATCAGTATAGACCTGCCAACCTTTTTATCATTAGAAGCTTACAAGCCTATTCACAAGTGAAGGCCTATGACCTATTTATAGATAGAGACATATTTAAAGGTTTTGTTGAAAAATAGGCTTTCAGGCCAAGTCAGGCTTTAAAATTTGGCCTATATCGGGCTAATAGGCCAGGCTTAGGCCTTGAGATTGGAACGCAGACCAGACTCAGGTTTGTCAGGGCCTAACTCGGCCTAGCCTATTCCCACCCCTAATGGCGCAGTCAAGCGCTCAAGCGCAGGGATGACGGAAGGGTATCAGAGTGCAAATGTGGATGTTGGTTTCTAAGACAGGACAGTCACGCCTCGAGGAAGTTTGGAGGCATTACATCATGAGACGAATGGGTTTGCCAGCGCGTGACCTTAGGGTCTTGGATCCGATGTTGTCTCAACCATCTTCCATCCTAGGACGAGAGAGAGCCATTGTTATGAACTTGGAACATATCAAAGGCATCATCCCTGCCAACGAGGTTCTCATGATCAACTCATCTAACCCTTTGTTCCTTCAGTTTCTTCAAGATCTTCACTCCCATCGTCCTTCTAATTCCAATGAAACGGCAATGCCCCACCATGTAATTAATCTCTTAATGCTTCATACCAGTTATGAAAAACTATGTGACGACATCCAAACTAGTAGTTGTTTATTATAAAAACACTTCCCATCAAACGATTTTGATTATTAATGTTTCTCATGAATGTTTTTCCTATTATTTAAAGGGTTGGGCTAACGAGTATATCACTTCTTCAAATATTAAATACATATAAAAAAAAATCATCAACTCCCAATAAAAACTTTCTTTACTTGTTTTCTTATCCAATATCGTTTAAGACACTCGTTAGCATTCTCCTCATTTAAATATGTCTCTAGCTAGGTTACCGGCCTAGGGATCAAACAAATAAAAAATTTGTATTAGAAAATACAACTTTTAGACCTTTCAATGTAATGAATTTTTTATTTTTATTACTTAGCATTTGCCTGTAAATATTACTATACTTTTTTAAAAATTTTTTATATATGCTTTTCAAAAATATAAAAAAAAAATCATATAATAACTTTGATGATATTCTCATTTATATTGCAGATTTGATTTTTAATGATATGATATAACCTTCCTTTTGTCAAAAAAAAAAGAGGAAAAGATTTTATTCAAAACTATAACTTTTAAATTTCTATATATTAAATATTATAAAAAAATTACTTCTGATTTATGAATTCCAAATTATTAAAATTTTATTGATTTTATAATAATTTAACTATTTTAAAAATAAATTTCACACTTTTCACTTATTTACAATTTTTTTTCTTATAAAACAATTTTTTTAAAAATTCAATCAGTCAAATATATCAAATTAAATTTGAAACAAATTCTTTTTAAAAAATAAAAGTTAAGTTCGAGAGATGTTTCTCATGCATGGACCCGCATTTCATATTAGCTTATAGCCTGCTATTAATGGATCATTGATGAATTGAATTTTTTTTTTTAATGAATTTTTAACGGATCATAATAAATTAATGAATTTTTTTAATTCATCCATTATAATCCGACTAAAAATTTATTCAATTCTTCCATTTGTCCTAAGTCACCCGAGTATCTTTTTTTTTTTTTTTCAGAATCCAAATCCATTTGTCATGTTCTCATAAGAGAAACCTTGATTATCCCGCTATCGTAAAGTCAAGCTGACCTCTCGCATGCTCTTACCAATCACCGTAGCTGACTATTTTCTAGTTAGTATTGTTGTTACTATCAAATATTCATGATCTTGCTCTAAGCTTCTTCATTAATTAATCCACAATGAGCAATGACATGGATACTGATAATTATGAAGTAAACCTTACAATGGAGGAGGAGGAGGAGTCATCTTCATCGCGCAGTCGCAATAATAATAATTCACGAAATAGCTCGGTTCCAGACAAGTCAAACATTGAAATCAAATTGGGTAACTGTAGGAGTACTATAGATGACGGGTCTGTTTGGATTGGCTTATAAACAGCTTATTTTGGCTTATCTATTGGCATAAGCGCTTGTCATAGTGTTTGAAAGAGCTTATGGAAACAGCTTATGACATGTCCATAAGCTGTTTTCAGCTTATTTTGATAAGCTCTCCAGGATAGCTTATGAAAATAGCTTATAACTTATATGAAAACAGTTTGACTATATTTTCTCTTTGATTATAGAAATAGCTTAAACATAAGTACTTATATGATAAGCGTTTATCCTATAAGTGTTTAATTAAGCCGTTTCTCCAAACAGACCCGATGTACATGTAGCACCCGCTCTTAATAAGCAGTTACCTTTTGAGTTCAGAGCACTTGAGGCATGTCTTGAATCTACTTGCAACTACCCTGAATCTGAGGTCTGTTTTTGTTTATTTACTCAACTAGATTCGCTGCATTTACTCTATCTCTGATACGGTTAATTGTTGATAGAACCGAAGGTTCAAATCGGTAAAATATTTTCGATAAATAAACTCTTTAGCGTGTTTAGTTTCACGATGGGGAGTAGAATTGCGTTTGTCTAATATCAAATATGATTTTAGTAAAAACATAGGTATTTGATTATTGACAGACAAAATTGATTTTGCTTTCAAACGTAATTCTAGTAGAAACTAAACACTGTTTTAAATTGTTTTCAACACCAACGAACATTTCAATTCACCTTTGCAAAAAGCTCTAAATTGGAACTGTGAAGAAAAATGCATTGGGACGTGAAAAAATCACATTTGTGTTAAAAAACAACCGATAGAAAGTAGCTTTTGTGTTGTATTGAAAATTTATACTAAATTTTACATCAAACTTACTTTCAAAATAAGAACATAGAAACATAAACCACTTCACTTCAAACTCCATTGTAACCAAATCAATTTTATAAAATTAATTTCATTCAAAATCATATTTGTCAAACGCTCATCCAAAAACACATTATTATTGTTTCAATCATTCTCAACGAAAGCCAAACACATAAGTGATATTGTTGTATGGGTATCTCTAATAGTCCATGCTAACGATTATCATAAGAATACTGGTTAAGAAATTCAAAAAAGTAAGTTTTCATTGGAAATTAAATATCACTTATTTAAATATTAAATACATCAATTTTCAACGAAAACTTTATTTTCTTGTTTCTTTAATCAAAACCTGAAGGACACTCGTTAGCCTTCTCCATTTTCATTTCTAATTAGGAGATTCTGAGGCTTTATCAATGGGTGTTTTTATAAAAGGAGAATGCTACCTGCCTTTAGGGCATTGGTTAAGGAGTCTAAAGAGGTAAGTTTTCATTGAAAAATTATGTATTTAACATACCAAAAAATGATACACTTAAATTACCAATATAAACTTTTCATTTCTTGTTTCCTTAACCAATGTCCTTTGGACACTGATTAGCAACACTTTATATAAAATTATTAGGATCCAGTCGCTAGACTTGATTCTGTCGGAAAAAGTAACAAAATGTGTGCATTTGGGACAATTGCTACTGAAGTCTCGAAACTCTTGAGAATCAATTGTGTAATTTGAGTCAAATAGGTTTTGAGTGAATATCCGGGTAGTTTCGGTATTAATACGTGCTAAAGCTCTTGCTTCAAGCAATAATTACATTCTTTAATTTGAATTTTAATTGCATATCTCATAGTGGGGGCAATCTTACAAAATTTCCATTATATTTACATTTTTTAATATAATTTTTTTAAAGAAAATTTATTCTCGTAAATTTTTATTGAAGTTGCTCTTCTATCTTTAATCAGATGAAGAGCAACTCCTAATGATTTCTACGTGCTTATAAGGTCTATGACTTTTATATACATCAGACTCAAACATTGGAGGACGAGGCTTACCCAGCTTTAGATGAATTGACCTCTCATATTAGCAAACTAAATCCTGAACGCGTAAGACAGATCAAGAGTAGTTTGGTTGCACTTTCTGGTCGTGTGCACAAGGTAAATAAATTTTCATTGTCAAACTCCTGTCCCCATATATATATGTATGTATGTATGAAAATTTAGGTGGCATCTAAGGTGAGGGGGCAACTAAATCCCTCACCTGTGAGAGAGCCAAAATTAAGGGATATAGGAGGTAAACATGGTGGTCACTTTATTAATTTATAGTTTTGTGGTAGACTTTTGTAAATAGTTGTTTTACAATAAACTCCCTGCTCTTTAGATTTACTGTCTGTAACTAGAAACCACTTGAAGCCAGCGTCCTTCTTCTCTCCATGGTTGAACGATATGTAGATGTAAGGAAGGTGTGTACTTGTGAGCATCAAGAAACCATTTGTGGTTTGCACTGACAAAAGGTGGAGGAAGAATGAAGGAATTCACAGTTCACACCATTCATGAGTTTGTTCATGAGTTTGTTAGTTGTTGGTTAATGGATAGAATCAATTAAGTTTGTTAGTCAATTTGTTAGACTTACTGAAATTCAGTTATGGCAGTTACAGTCAAGGTGCTCTTGCTCTATATGTATAAATAGAGACAAGCATCAACTAGTTGTAGATACTCAAGATATTCAATATACATGCATTATTCAGTTTATCAGCTAGCATCAATTTTACATGGTATCACGAGCCAAAAGCCTGGCAATATAGTTCTTTCTTGATCTTTCATGACCATGGAGGACGAAGGCAAACCCAAAGAAGTCATCAACAAGGAAGACACAAAGTCAAGCAACATGGACTCTACATCTCCATATTTTCTTCATGCCTCGGATAATCCTGGTCAAATCTTTGTCAGCGAGCTTCTCCATGATGGTAATTATGGAGAGTGGGTTGTAGACATGACCAATGCTCTATTAGCCAAGAACAAGATTGGTTTCGTAGATGGCACAATCCCAATGCCGCAAGCTGATTCCTCTGACTTAGCTCTCTGGATGAGGTGCAACGCAATGGTCAAGGGATGGCTCAAGACTGGGATGGATAAAGAGGTGCGAACCAGTGTTAGATATGCTAATACTGCTAGAGAAATATGGATTGATCTAGAAGAAAGATTTGCAAAGGAAAGTGCCCCAAGAATCTATGAGTTGAAGCGAGCCATCATTCTTCTCAGGCAAGAAAAACTTTCTGTACCTGCGTATTTCACTAAGCTAAAGGCATTATGGGATGAGATTCAATCTATTGCTGCATGGCCCAAGTGTGCCTGTGGGACATGCAAATGTGATGTTCAGAAGAAACTTGTCCAGATGAGGGAAAGGGAGCAACTCTATAGTTTTCTTATAGGGCTCGATGATGTTTTTGGGACTGTGAAGACACAGATTTTAAGCATGACTGATTCTGTCACACTTGGTCATGCTTATCATCTGGTAGCAGAGGATGAAAAACAAAGACTTATTTCTGCCATGCATAAGCCTGCAACAGAGGTAGCTGCTTTCCAAACAACAGGTATTCGACCTAAAGACTCCAAGAAGGAAAGACCAAAATGTGATCACTGTCAAAAGATTGGACACACAAAGGAAGAATGCTGGGAAGTAATTGGGTATCCTCAAGACTGGAGAAAGCCAGCTAAAGAAAGGAAAGAAAGAACAGGATCTTGGAATGAGAGGAAGGGTGGATTCAGGGCAGCTCAAGTTGCTACAGAACCAAGCCCAATTCCAGGACTGTCAATGAACCAGTATGAAAAATTAATGCATCAGCTAAAGGAGGATCTCGAACCAATAATAGGAAAGCAGCAAGGGAAACCTATTGTCAACATGGCAGGTAATTCTATTTTTCATAGGCCTTGGGTCATTGACTCAGGAGCCACAGAACATATTACTTGTGAAGAAAGGCTGCTAAAGGAGAAGTCTACTTCTCATCAGCAACCTGTACTCATTCTAAATGGAATGAATGTACCTGTAGAAGGAACAGGGAAAGCTAGACTTCCCAATGGAATGATTTTAAGTAATACCTTACACATTCCAAACTTTAAATGTAACCTTGTCTCTGTTAGCAAACTAACCAGGGATTAAAATTGTGCAGTTATTTTTCTTCCTAACAAGTGTGTAATACAGGACTTAGCTTCGAAGACCCTGATTGGAAAGGGTAAAAATCATGATGGTCTATACCTTGTTGAGCCTCTGCCAGAAAAGGGGGCTGCAATGAAGGTTGACAAATCAAATGATGCATATTTGTGGCATGCAAGGTTAGGACATGCTTCTGAAGCCAAAATAGCACACATAGCTGTTGATGTTAATTTGTTTGGAAATCAGATTACAATGCCTTGTGATTCTTGTATTAGGGCAAAACAAACTAGGCTACCTTTTCCTTTAAGTTCAATAAAAACTACATCTTGCTTTGAACTTATTCATTGTGATATATGGGGTCGATACACTACAGCTTCACACTCTGCTGCACATTACTTTCTTTCTATAGTTGATGATTTCAGTAGAGGGGTATGGGTTTATCTCATGAAACATAAATCTGAAGTAGAGCGGTTTTTACCTATGTTCATATGTATGATAGAAACTCAATTTGGAAAGAAAATTAAAAGAGTGCGATCTGATAATGGCTTAGAGTTCATATCAGGCAACATACAGAGATGTTATGAAGAAAAGAGCATAATGATGGAGCTGAATTGCACATACACACCCCAACAGAATGGAGTGGTAGAAAGAAAGCATAGGCACATCTTGGAAATAGCTCGTGCCTTGAGATTTCACTCTGGGCTGTCAACTCACTTTTGGGGTGAGTGTGTTCTAACATCAGTTCACATTATAAATAGGCTCCCCCATCCAAGATTTTAGAAAATAAGAGTCCTTATGAAATCATGTATGGCAAAAGACCAGATTATGAGCATTTAAAAGTTTTCGAGTGTCTTGTGTATGCTTTGAAAAATAAGAGAGAAGGGAAGTTTGATGAAAGGGGGGAGAGCTGGTGTTTTTGTGGGATATCCTCTTGGTCAAAAGGGTTACAAAATATATGATGCTGCAAATAAAACTATATATGTGTCCAGAGATGTTTTGTTTTTTGAAAACAATTTTCCTTTCAAAGAAGATATAATTGAGAACAGAAATAATGAGGAACGTCAGTTCATACCCTGCGAAGATAATGAAGAAAAAGGTAGCAGAGTCAACATAGATCATGCAGTTGAGGTAACACCACACAGTCCTGATGCTTAAGCTGGTATCAGTGAAGCAGACCAACACAATTCTGCTAGTGCAGAAAATGAACATCGAAACAAGGATCTTGCCGGATCAGAAAATGAAGGTCTGGAGACTATGATGCAGAATGGTAGACATAGTGATCGAGTAAAGCAACTTCCAAGGCATCTCAAAGACTATGAGGTTGACCTACCTATCAGCATTACTCACCCTGCCACCAATCTGACTTCAAGTAATCCTGTATTATATCCTATATCCAATTATGTTTCTTACAACAATTTTTCCAATTCACACTTAGCTTTCTTAGCAGCCATCACCTCCCATGATGAGCCAAAGCATTTTTCACAGGCAATTAAATATGACCATTGGAAAGAGGCCATGAAGAAGGAGATAGTAGCTTTGGAAACAAATGGCACATGGATTCTCACACCACTTCCACCAGGAAAACATGCAGTAGATTCCAAATGGATTTACAAAATAAAATTCCAACCAAATGGAGAAATAGAGCGCTACAAGGCAAGATTGGTAGCACGTGGTTTCACTCAGGTGGAAGGAGAAGATTTCCATGAGACATTTGCACCAGTAGCTAAGTTAGTCACCATGAGGAGTCTCTTAGCCATCGCAACAGCCAAAGGATGGCTTGTTCACCAACTTGATGTGAACAATACTTTCTTGCATGGGGATTTAAATGAAGAAATTTACATGAAGATACCACAAGGGTTTGCTAAGAAAGGAGACACAAGGGTATGCAAGCTGCAGAAGTCATTATATGGACTTAGGCAAACTTCCCGAAATTGGTACCAGAAATTCACCACTGCATTAGAGAAGATTGGTTTTCAACAATGCAAGGCTGATCACTCTCCTTTCATATACAAACAGGAAGCAACTTTTCTGACAGCTTTGATTTATGTAGATGATGTGATACTTGCTGGGAATGAACCAACCTTCATGCAATGGGTAAAGGAGTACCTCAATACAGAGTTCAGCATTAAAGATCTTGGTCCACTAAAGTATTTTCTAGGCATTGAAGTGGCTAGATCATCTAAAGGTTTGGTTCTTAGTCAAAGAAAATACACTTTGGACATACTCAAGGAAACAGGGATGCACAATTATAGGCCAAGTCAGTTTCCCATGGAACAAAACTGTAAATTGAAGATTGACACAAATGATCCTGAAATTGATGCAACCCGGTATAGAAGATTATTGGGGCGGTTGTTATACTTAACGGTAACAAGACCCGACATTACTTATGCAGTAAACACACTTTGTCAATACATGACTGCACCAAGACAGGTTCACATGGATGCAGCTGATCGGGTTTTGGGATACTTGAAGACAACACCTGGCCAAAGTATTCTGCTTTCTAGCACCAATAATTTGAACCTCCAAGCATTCTGTGATTCAGATTGGGGAGGTTGTCCACACACTAGACGATCTTGCACAGGCTACTTGCTCTTACTTGGTGATGCCCCAATCTCTTGGCGAACCAAAAGGCAGACTGTTGTAGCCAAATCCTCAGCAGAAGCTGAGTATAGAGCAATGGCAGCCACGGTTAGTGAAGTCATATGGCTTAGGTGATTGCTGCAGGAGTTATCTGTTCCACAACAAACAGCTACACCTTTGTTTTGTGACAATCAAGCAGCACTTCATATTGCTGCAAATCCGGTTTTTCATGAAAGAACAAAGCACGTGGAGATGGACTGTTACTTTGTTAGAGAAAGAGTTCAGTCTGGGGACATTCAGCCAATAAAGATTGGGACTAAAGATCAAATAGCGGATGTCTTGACAAAACCACTGGGAAAGGAGCGATTTGACTTGTTACTTGGCAAGTTGGCCATTGTAAACCTCCATGCACCAAATTGAGGGGGAGTGAAGGAATTCACAGTTCACAGCATTCATGAGTTTGTTCATGAGTTTGTTAGTTGTTGGTTAATGGATAGAATCAATTAAGTTTGTTAGTCAATTTGTTAGACTTACTGAAATTCAGTTATGACAGTTACAGTCAAGGTGCTCTTGCTCTATATGTATAAATAGAGACAAGCATCAACTAGTTATAGATACTCAAGATATTCAATATACATGCATTATTCAGTTTATCAGTTAGCATCAATTTTACAAAGAAGTCATTTTTTTGGTATTTCCAACAGAGATGTTATTCGGCACCCCCGCATTGCAGTAAGTCGTGGTTGTGGCAAAGGGAAATTGGTGGAAGCGGTTATTGGCCATAAACCACCCACCTATTAGTACATAGTACTACAATGAGAAGAAAGCATATTTAAATTGGTTGCTTGGTTGTATCATTGTAATAGATGCTAGACCTAGGTAAAAGTGCCAGAACTCTAAGGAAATGTATCATTGAAATTAAGAAGTGTAATAAATGCTTGGATTAAATTGATCTTTAGCACATACGCTCAACTGTAAGGAAACGATGCTCAAGGCGAGTTGAAGGTGGAGAGAAAGATTAGGGTGTGCAAAAAAATTTAAGAAAATAGTGGGGCAATTTCATAAAAGTAGAATAAATCAACTCATCAGGTCACCCTCAATTAATCACAGCCACACACTTATTTAAATGATATATCCAGGTGAGGGACTTAATTGCTTCCTCACCATAGAAGCCACCGAAAATTTATGAACCTTACATAAAAATTCTCGGAAAATTAATTACTCTCACACCATTTTTGATAGTCAGTTGACTTGTGCACCTTATTAGAATAATTGGGCCTAACTCTACTCTAAAAGCTAGCTTATAGAGGAAGGTTTGTCCAAGTATTATAAATAGTTATTTGCTCATATTACCGACCAATGTGGGACTTCCTTATTTTCCAACACGTTCCTTCAAGTCCAACTGGATTGATCCAGTTATGACTTGTTTATTTTTTTTTCAGCCTGGGCTTGTCCTTCAAGTTTTTTTTTTTAGCCTCAAAGGCCTCAGGTCATTGTTCATTTTTTTGCCTGGACTTGTGCCTTTTTTTCTTGAGCCTCAGAGGCCACAAGTCTGATAATTTTTTTTTTACTTGGGCCTTTTTTTATTATTATTTTATTTTTTTTAATTTTTATTTATGAAGTTAATAGGCCTATGTGCTCCGATACCATATTAGAATAATTTGGCCTAACTCTACTCTAAAAACTAGCTCATAGAGGGAGGTTTGTCCAAAAATTATAAATGACTCTTTGCTCATATTACCAACCAATGTGGGACTTCCTTATTCTCCAACACACCTTGTTATTTAAAAGTCTAATAATCAGTATTGCCAAAAGAAAACAAAGCTTACTTTTAGTTTTCATGAAGAAATTGTGTTATATGTAGTGCCAATGCAACAATTGGATGATTCAAAGCTACTCTCTCTATCCCATTATATATGTTATACTTAATTAAATCGCATGGTTTAAGAAGGAAGTAATATATAATTTATGCATGAGACTTTGCCATGTTATTCGAATGTTCCATTTTGTGTTTATTAATCTAGCACACTTGTGCCGCATATTGGATTTTGGATTATCAACTTTCTATACCATTTTCAAGAAGCTGTGAACTAATGGGATTTGGAGTGATATGGTGGTCATGAAAGGCCCACTGACCAAGCTGCCAAACTTGGATATACTGTTTGAGAGATTCTTAAGTGCCTCCTAGAACGAGGAGAAATAGTATATTATTTAATATGTACTATTTATGTAGATTGGTGAGGCTGTTGCTATGTCAAAAACAACAGTTTTGAGCCCTAATTGTGTTTCATTTCTCCCCTGGGGTACGGTCCTTAATTCTTCTTACATGGATACCAACATACTAGATATAACCATCTCTTGAAGTTCGAACTTACAGAATCTGGGCCTTTTGTGTTTCACTGTGGCTTATAATAGCCACTTTCTGCAAATTAATGCTGATGGTTGTGGATTGCAGACCCTCTTTGAGCAAGTGTTCTTGGTTTCTTGGCCCTGCTTTCTTCTTAATCCTCAGGATTTTTTTCCCTAAATAATAAAAACGTCAGGTGAAGAAGATGTAGGTGCATTGGAGGCAACTGTTTACAGCTTGTGCTAAGAAAATCACTGGCTTATGCAGGTCTTGGCACGAGGCCTTCATGAAATTTCAAAAGTGATTTAGAGCATGCTGCACGGTTTCATGTTCTAGCAGAAGATCGTGACCAACCTGGCTTTGTTAGTGAAGCCCTTAATTTGCAGGGCACACATGTTTAGATTGTTGACAATTCCAAGTAAAATGAACCTTGGAGAATTGGCTGGTTTGTGCAAGTTTGATTCAGAAGGAAAACTAAGAATCTATCTATCTCGTTGTTGTCAAGGATTTCGGGTAGGAACATGAATTGAAGTCTATATATTGTCATTCTGCAGAATGTGAAATTTCAAGGAGTTGCAAGATGCCTAGATTTGTGGGTCATTGTATCACATGCCTAAAAATAACAACAACAATAATAAATTGGAATAAGACTAATCCTCGATTTGGATTTTACAGGTAAGAGATCAACCAGAACATTTGTTGGACGATGACAATGACATTGCCGAAATGTACTTAACACAAAAGCTTGATGCTCGCTTAATGGATCCGGCATCATTAAAAGGAGGCTACAATGTAGAATTTGAAGATGACAACCGACGGTGCTAATTATTATCGAGATATTATATTAAATAATACTCTCTCTGTACCTATATATAAGCAAAAAAGTACCTCAATTTTTTGGATTCAAATATAAGCAAAAGTCAATCAAACCAACTCTATTTAATGTTAGTGTTTCAAAAATACCCTTTGGTTAATTGTTTTTTATTTTTTCAAGAGCATTATATACTCCTAAGACACAACTTCCAATAACATTATATACTTCCAAGAAAAGATGGTTTAGTAACTATAACTAATTTTTTACACAAATCAAGACAATTAAACTAATATAACTAACTTTCTTAATATATGTGAAGTTAATTTTTTTTGCTTATATATAATTCTAGAGGGAGTAGCTATTTGCACTGCAGTAAAACTTATATAAACGTAAGTTAATCAAATATATGCAATGCAACGTGTCACGCTCAGAATTCTTGCTTTGCATGCCTGTAGAGATGAATCAAATTCGGAAAAGTCATACAGTTGCTCTGGTCCTAAGCTTGACGTTGAAGAATTGGAGATGATTCTAGAAGCTTATTTTGCACAGATCGACAAATGGAATCTTGCAAAAAGTATGTCCAGTGTACGTTTCTTTTCAACTCTTATATCCTTCTTCTGAACTCTTGAAGTGTCCACTGATATATATATATATATATATATATATATATATATATGTGGCACATGGTTAAGATGAGTGAGTACGTGGATGACACAGAGGACTACATCAACATAATATGTTGGATGATAAGCGAAATCAGCTTCTACAGGTAGCAGTAATATTCGACACACTAAACATGATAATTAATGCCAGTATTGTGGTCGTAGGATTGTTTGGCATGAATATTCATATCGAACTCTTTGATGGTCAACCTCGTCAATTTTGGGGTACATTCGGAGATTGTATATTTTTGTTCCTGGTATCTGTTTGGTGAGGTAAGAAAAGTTACTTGCTGTCTTCGTAGAGGGAAATCACTTGTAATCTGCACGCAACTTGTTATTAATTACACTAGCTATGCAAATAAATTAGATTGCCGTATCCGAACATGATGTAGATATAATAATTAAATAGTTTATGTGACTCAAGTCAATATATATATATATATGCGCTTGATCAAAAAAAATATGTGTGTGCGTGGGGTTTTTTAGTTAAATAGTGTAATTTGATTGAGAAATTATAGGATTAGTGTCATCTTGAAATTAATTACATAATTGAGGTAAGTCGTAAATAGGATTTATGACTTTTCTAAAGAAGTCGCACATCTCAACGATGATTTCATTGTTTAAAAAAAAAATTTATGAATCATGATAAGTCGTAGGTGGTGATCACGACCTACCTCTTTATATTTTGGTTTAGGTATAAGTCGTGGATTGAATCCACTACTTCACTTTTTTAATTTAATTATATATATATATATATATATATATATATATATATATATATGGAGTATAAATTCATAATGTTGATAATAGAGAGCTCCTGCGGGTGTCTTTAAAGTTTCAAACTTGACCAAAATCGATAGAGTTTTTATAGTAGTAGTATCGTGCATGGTTTAGGGTTTAGGGAAAGTCGTATACCTCACTTATGATTTTCATAATGGATATAAGTGGTACATGACAAAAACGACATTTATATTTTAATATAAAAAAATTAAAAAAGTAAAGTCGTGGGTTGAATCCGCGAGTTACCTTGATTCATAAAAGAAAAAAAAATTAAACAATGAAGTCGTATATATTATTTACGATTTCAGTAGAAATTGATTTTTTTTTTAATTTAATGAATATAAAACTAATTCATCATTGAGATATACGACTTTTATAGGAAAGTCGCAAATCTTACATACAACTTACCCCAATTATGTATTTAATTTGAAAACTACACTAATCTCATAATTTCACAACCAAATTACACTGCCCACATAAAATTCCCGTGTGCGTGAGACTACCTATATATTAGTAGCTCCTAAGTATTAAGGCCAGTTTGATTTAGATTCTAGTTAAACTGATTTTTAAAAAAAAATGAAGTTGAAATGAAAAGGTTGATGTTGAAAGAAATAGTTAAAATAATTAATGTGTTAAGAAATGATAATAATGATATAGTATAAGTGAGTTTAAAATAATTAATTTTATTTGAATGATATAAAATCGGAACATTTTTACATATAAATTATAAAAGGACATTAAAGTTAGTATACTTTAACCGATGCAGAGAGTTTTTATTTTATATAAAGGGATATATATTCTCATATTTTAAGAAAAAAATGTTATTCTTCTTCTTTGTATTTAGATAAAAGTTTTAATATCTTTCATTAAGTAAACAAATTTCTACTTTTGTATGTGGTTTTTCCTTCATCATTATTGGAGGGTTTTTCTGATCAAGTATTTTTCTCAACCTTAGTTAAGTTGTATCATATTTTTTAAGTGATATTATGTCTAAAGTCATCAAGTAAAGGAATCTCTAACTCTCATTTCATAAAATGAGTTGTTATCTTAACTCAATAAATAACTTAAGGTAGCAAAAAGAAATAATAATTCAAAAGTATATATACCCTTACTTATTAATTATAAAAACAATTTCAGTTTGGATTAATTTTTTTTTGCTAAGTATAATTGTCACCCACAATTAATTAATAAAATGATGATTCTATGAATTCAGAATTAAAATAAGAATGAAATATAATGGATATTATTTTAAATTAAATCATATAAAATAAATTAATAAATCTATTTCTACATTTAAATTATAATATTCTTTCGGCTTAATTTATATATGCTTTTTTAAATGACACTTATCATTTTTAATTTCTCTCTTTTTTAAGAAATAAATTTAAATTATCTTTTAACTTAATTATATATATATATATAGATCATGTTTGACATATTCTCTTTTAAACTATCTAAACTTTAAAATATTTTCTCTTTTAAACCATTTATTCTTTAAATATTTAATTGGTATATACGTATTGTCAATGTAAAAAGTTTTATATTGTTAATCAATCATAAATTATTATATCATTAAAAATATTTGATTTATATCATAACTATTTTAAAAGTCACACATATAATAATTTATAATCAATTGACGGTATAAATTTTTTTATACCTATAATATATCAAAATTAATCTCATTTTGATAGATTAAAATTTAATATGCTGTTAACAAAAATTGACAATTAAAATAAAAAAGTTGACTATCATAATAATTACATAAAAGTGTTAAAAATACTTTTGGGGATCCACGTGGGGAACCAAGTGAAAGGGAAGGAAAAATAAAAATAGGAAAGGGGCAAGAGCAATTTGGTTGATTGAACTATTTCGCTACTCTACATAATAATGTTCCTCACGCTGCAATCACTTGAGCTCCCTATTGGGGGCAAAGTGTTATATTATAGGTTAACCTATATTTTTGGTTTCATATTTTTATTTTAGATTTTAATTTTATCCCTTTTTTATTTATGATTCTAATTTGATCTTTTATCTTTATTTTAAATTTCAATGTGGTCCTTTCAGTTTAAATTGCGATACGGAGAGGACCACATTAATATAACTTTTACAAAATAAGGAACTATTTTGGAATAAAAAAAATAAAAGAGGAATCATATCGAAATAAAAAAAGGACCACATTGATATAATTTTACAAAATAAGGGACCATTTCGAAACAAAAAATAAAAGAGGGATCACATTGATATAACTTTACAAAATAATGGACCATTATGGAACAAAAAATAAAAGAGAGACCAAAATGAAACCTAAAATAAAGATAAAGAACCAAAAGTATATTTTAGCCTATATTAAATGATAATAAAAGAGTATTGAATAAAGTATTTAATTATTATACACCGTCGTTATAAAGATCTTTTATGTTATTAGTTATAGTTTAATTGTTATATATTGTCTTAGTCAAAAAAAAAATTACAGTGTAAAATTTTTTACACTGTCAACCAATCAAAAATCATGATATGAGTGACTTTTAAGATAGTTAGAATAAGAGTCAAACATTTTCGTTGATGTGGCAATTTATAATTGGTTGACAGTGTAAAAATTCTTTACACTAACGATGCATATCAATTAAATCATAAATTATCATATCATTAAAAATATTTGACTTTTATTCTTCTAACTACCTAAAATGTTACATGTCAGATGATTTGTATTTGATTGATAGAGTAAAAAAATAAGAGTTTAATTGTTATATATCGTCAGTGTAAAATTTTTTTATACTGACAACCAATCAGAAATCATGATGTGTGTGACTTTTAATGTAGTTAGGATAAAAGTCAAATACTTTAGCTTATATGACAAATTCTGATTGATTGTGTGTGTAAAAAAAATTTACTAATTAAATCCAAAAAAAATAAATATCAAATCAGATTTAAACTTAATATAAATAGCAATATTTCGTTGCCCACAATTTTCAAACATTTATTTAATGGCTAAAATATTTTTGTAGAAAGAGAAGCAAGTTTGCATTTCCAGTTTCACCACATTCATTGATTTTTTTTGTGTGGATAAAATGAAATGACCAAACCAGCCATAGCATTACCAACGTGTACGCAGTTGGAACCACGAATTCATAAGCAAACTGCGAAGTGCAAAGAGAATGCAGAAAACGACAACAACAAGAAGTGGTGGCTACCATACGATAGCCAATGCCATGGCATGACATGAAATGAAACAACAACCCCTTCTTCTCGATCACTGTACTCTCTCTCATGAGCTCATGATCACCACCACATGCAGAGCTTCAAGCTGCACCAACCTTGGAGCTCACCCTCTTTCTCTTCATCACTTCCCATCCAAACCAGCATTTGTATCTCCGAGCCTATTCTTTGGAAGCCACAGATCGCTTCACAAGGGTATTGCGCTTTCCTCAACAACACAGTGCAAACCCAGAAGCCATTTGGGGAAAGAAGGCAATGACAATGTGAATATTGGGGTAGAAGAAGTAGAGGAGGTGCAGTGTGAGGTCCAAGTGGTTTCCTGGAGGGAACGAAGAGTTAAGGCCGCCATTGCTATCAATGCTGACATTGAATCCGTTTGGAACGCTCTCATTGACTACGAACATCTCGCTGATTTTATTCCAAATCTTTTATGGAGGTAATGTAATGCCGCACTTCAACTTGTTATTAACACATCCTTTGGTATAATGGAATGGGGAGGGAAAGAAAAAGAAGGCCTTATCAACAGAAAGTGGAGGGTGGGAAAGTGGAAAAACATGTGGGACTACTTCAATTTTTTTTTCTTCTATATGTAAGAGGATATTTATGTTATTTTATAAATATATATATATATATATATATATATATATATATATATATATTTTTATTTTTTACTCTACCAAACAAAAGATGAGAAAATTATTAGTTTTTTTCCTTCAATTTTCTCATGGACAAAACTTAATTGTAGTTATATAGGTGCTTTGGACGTTGTTTTTTAATAGGAATATGACATGTATAATAGTTCATCGATGAAAATAGAAATTGAGTAATAATTGCTATATATGTTTTATTTCTATTGAAAAACAACATCTAAATTATGTACCTACGGAATTGCATCTAAGTTTTCTCCGTAAAAGAAAGTAATTTTTAACAATAATGTTTCTTGTACCTCAGCGGTGGGACAACATAGCTGTTGCTTTCTTTGTTTCTTCTCTTCATGTACCAAAAAAATAACAATTCAGTACCTTAGAAAAAAAAGATGGGCACTATAGCACTTCCCAAAACTCTAGATCACTTTGCCACAAAAACTCTAGTACTATACTGTAAACCAATTCTCCTAAAAAGTGTAAGTTGTTATGTGAAGGATGAATGATTTTATGTATGTAACAATTTTTATATATGGACAATTAGAATGACCCGGATTATATATTATCATTGTTTTGTTGTTAGTGGGAGAATTCCTTGCCCATATCCCGGGCGGGTATGGTTAGAGCAAAGGGGATTTCAAAGGTCAATGTATTGGCACATAGAAGCTCGTGTTGTGTTGGATCTTCAAGAACTCATCAATTCTGTAAGCAACCTAAACACTTCTTATTTTTTGCTTCTATGATTCAGTTAAGGGATATTAGTAATGAATTCTATTTATAACTGAGAAATGGGCACCCAAGCCACTGACTGGCCTTGCTTGATTGGAAGGAAATTTGAAACTTTCTCACTGGAAAAACATTCTCAACAATAGTTTCCATTCCCAATGGGCATGCATTGCATATTTGATAGATTAGTCAGACAATAGAATATTCCACAAGAGAGAGAGAGGGAGACAGAACTTTCTATTTTCTAATCCCACAAATTATTGTTAATGCTTCAGGCATGGGATCGAGAACTTCACTTTTCCATGGTTGATGGGGACTTTAAGAAGTTTGAGGGCAAATGGTCCGTAAAATCTGGAACAAGGTAGAATCCATACCTCTGAAAGCCAATACTTCTAAATAGCCTTGCATAATATAAATAAGCTATACTCTATACTCTAATTTTATTTCTGAATTCATTGGACACTCTAAGGTTACCTTAATCCAAACAAGCGTGTGTTGTTTATGTGTGTAGTATTTCATACTAATGTAAACTCAGCACACTCAAAGTCTGGAATCATAGATGTATTCTGGCAACTGTAGAGCTTTTATTTTTAGCCTTTATCTTGAGATCTTTATCTTCCTTACCATAAGTTAGAATTTGTGGGACTTCATTTGAGAGCATCCATGTTTTGAACTTTTGAGTAAGTTCTACCTTTGTACAGGTCAGAATGCAATTATATGAGAATCAGAGATTAAAAAAGAACTCAAACTAAAGATATAAAATAATACCCCCCCCATTATGTCTTAATGCTCCCGGTAAGACAATGCAGCTTTGCTATCCTTATTTGTTTAGTTTCTTATTTCAAGTGGGGTTTTTACAGGTTGGTTTGCCATTAACATGGAACTTTTATCGACATGACATCACCGTTTTATTTCTGTAGATTATCCTTCAATTCTGTTCTTGCAGGTCATCAACTACTAATTTATCTTATGAAGTAAATGTGATACCGAGATTCAATTTCCCAGCTATTTTCTTGGAAAGGATTATCAGGTCAGATCTTCCTGTGAACCTCCAGGCCGTGGCATATAGAGTTGAAAGGAATAATGTGGGAAATCTGAAACTTTCACTGCCAGAAAATCACTTGCACGAAACTTCCGTGGCCATTTATGATTCATCTGTCAAAAAGATAGATGGTTCTTTGTGTGAAAGTGATAAATTGCTACCTGGGGAGAACAAAGAAGGTCTAGCCAGCTCAATTTCTGGTCCCTTGCCCACACCTTCCAGTGAGGTGAACAACAATTGGGGTGTATTTGGAAAAGTTTGTAGACTTGACAGGCCTTGTGTGGTGGATGAAGTTCATCTCCGCAGATTTGATGGACTTTTGGTAACTTATCCGTGCTAAATTGTTATGAGGTAGCCTTAATTCGAAGAATAAGCTATCTTTGTAGTCAAATTTACTAATAAAATGATTTTCATGTGAAGGAAAATGGAGGCGTTCATCGCTGTGTTGTTGCAAGCATAACAGTTAAAGCTCCTGTTCGTGAAGTATGGAATGTTTTGTCTTCCTATGAGACTCTTCCTGAGTAAGTATGTGTGTTTCTTCTTTACACTAGATATGGTGAAAAGCATGCTATGACAGATTTCTATATCTGATGTTTCATTTTCCTGACTTGACTTCACTAAAAATCATTTGTTGCAGGATAGTTCCAAATTTAGCAATCAGTAAGATTTTATCACGAGATAACAATAAAGTCCGCATTCTTCAGGTATGTTGCAATGTTAATGAAGTGGAGCCTAAAACGAGAGAATCATATCTGTTTATAGCCTAATTTTTTTTTCTGGTCACTGTATTACCGATTACCAGCCATTGTTTTACCATCCCTATCCACTGTCAGTAACATACAGAAGTAGTATCACCATGTGCTGGTCTGAGTGAAAAGGGCTCAGGTCTCTTAGACATGTGGTCTTCACCTCCTGAGTTCGATCCTAAGATTCACGTGTATGGAAAAAACACAATTACAAGGGATCTCTGCTTAAGTGTTTGACTGTATCCCGCGAGATTAGTGTCTTACCTATTAAGTGCAGAAATGTTGTGGTAAACCAAAAAAGCGAAAAGAGAAGTATCTCTGCTTAGCACAAACAATGTACAAGCATGGACTTGTGATACAGTTTTATCTATAAATAATGTTATTGATGTAATTCCTGGTTAAATCAATATGCAGGAAGGGTGTAAGGGGCTACTTTATATGGTGCTTCACGCTCGTGTTGTGTTAGACTTGTGTGAATATCTTGAACAGGAGATCAGTTTTGAACAGGTTGAAGGGGACTTTGACTCGTTCCAGGGAAAATGGATTTTTGAGCAACTAGGAAATCAGCACACACTGCTAAAGTACTCCGTGGATTCAAAAATGCGCAAAGATACTTTCCTTTCTGAAGCTATCATGGAAGAGGTTTGTCGATTAATTTGATTTGGTTTATATACATCAACTTCATATTGCTTTTAATTTTTAATAGAGTTTAACACCCTCCTGCTCATTGTTGTCCACCTAACCGACCATCTGATAGAAACCGGAAAGGAGCTTAGTTATCTAGAATAAAACAATAATTACTCAACATGTTCAGGCAATATACGTGGAAGCAAGATAGATTCTTTTATGCATGTCGCCTTTTTTTAAATTCTTTTTACCTTTGTTAGTCTTGGATACAATCTTTTGAAGTTAAATTGATCCACTTGTTTGTCGGGCACACAACAGCAACTAAAAAATCTATACACTCACCATCTGAATTCCTGAAATGTTATAAATTCTTTGAATAATATTACTTCAGGTCATTTATGAAGATCTCCCATCAAACTTGTGTGCCATAAGAGACTATGTTGAGAACAGGAAAGTATCACATGCTTTGGAAGTTTGTCAGCAGAATACAGATTCAGGGCAACAAATTGTTTCATCTGGCTTTGGAGATAATGATGGCCATAGATCAGCTAATGACTTCGCTAATTATAATGATCAAAGTTCATCTCAACAAAGGCCAAGAGTTCCAGGATTACAGAGGGATATTAAAATCCTAAAATCTGAACTCCTGAAATTCATTGCAGAATGTGGACAGGAAGGATTTATGCCAATGAGGAAGCAACTTCGTTTGCATGGAAGAGTGGATATTGAGAAGGCTATAACTCGTATGGGTGGATTCAGAAAGATTGCAACAATAATGAACCTCTCTTTGGCATACAAACACCGCAAACCAAAGGGTTACTGGGACAATCTTGAAAATTTGCAGGACGAGGTGGGCTCCAAAAGTTCCAGTCTAATTAGCAGCATGACAAGCTAAAGTTAAATGACAATAACAGGATGAAGGATAATGTTTTGCATCTATGCAATATTATTTCATGATAAAGAATATACATAACATTGTTTACATCTTCAATCAGATTATAATTCATTTCTTCATGCAGATAAGTCGATTTCAAAGGAGCTGGGGAATGGACCCTTCGTTTATGCCCAGTAGAAAGTCATTTGAGCGTGCAGGTAGTTTGAGATATTTCCCTTCTCAGCTTTGGTTTTATTGCTTCCTACAATCCATAGCTTTACTCACTTTTGAATATAATGAAGAAAGATGTAGCATCATAGTTATCATACTAATACCACTGAATCTGTAACTTGTCCCCACTTTCATGTTGAACTTAGAGCGTATGGATTTTCCCACAGGGCGCTTTGATATTGCACGTGCGCTGGAAAAGTGGGGTGGACTTCATGAGGTTTCTCGCCTCCTGTCCCTCAAGGTGAGGAGACAGCGAAGTAGACAGGGCAACCTTTCAAAGGATAAGAAAATTGATCATATAGTGTCACATGTTGTAGATGGTGAGATCAAGACACCGTCTAGACCCTCATATATTTCCCAAGATACACGAAAGTGGCTTACAGAACTAAAACAGTTGGACATAAATTGGGTTGAGTAAGAGTATGGATATATTTATATTGGTTTTAAGTATAACTCTGTGTGTGTGTTCATAGTCCCATTTGATTCTCGAACATTCCATTTACCTTGTGTTTTCTTGGTTTCTTTTTCGTGTCCTTATGTCCAAATTGGCTTGAGGAAATTGTAGAATTTTATTAATTCCCTCTACTTACCTGGCTCTCGGATTATGTATTATCAGTGCCTTGCTCGAAATTATGTGTAGAAACCACCTACTAGCTGGTGGTGGTCTGGGTAACTAAGTTGCTAGTTCATATTGCTTTGTAGCTAGACTCCTACCATGTTCATTCTTGCTCAAGTTTGTTTACAATTTTTTTTATCATGATTTGGAAATAAGGGTAAATTAAATTTGCTGTTGTCTATAACGTTGTACACCACTCATTGGCAAAAGATGGCAGGTGGTGTTTACTTGCCAAAAGCTGTTTCATTACTATCCAGTACAATTTCTAATATATATGTTACAGATAGTTAGATTTGGTTAGAGGTAGTTAGAATTAGTTAAATTTGTTAGTGGCTTTTATTGGCTATATAAGCCTATGTTGCTTTGTATTTTACATTTTCACACATCGTATCATTTTACTCTTCTCAATCAATACAGTTTTAGATATTTCTCTCAATTAGTTCTTCTTTTATGGGCTCTGCCATATTTCTTAACGATATAGTGATGGCTTGTACTTTATGACAATTTTTTCAGTGGCAGAGAATCTTTCTTCTTTTGTGCCTTAATTGAATTCAAAACTATTATAGGGGGAAGGTATATATTCTGCTGCTGTCTAGCATATATCAGCAAATTCAAAACTACTATAGGGGGGGGGGGGGGGGGGTAAATGATTTGTCACTTCCTGTTATTATTTCATAATAATACTTTCATTAGAACAAATGTAAAATTATGATTTTACCATGATGTTGTCCAATTGCCGATAATTATAGGAGAGACTAATGAATTCAATGGCTTGGGTTCAATCTTCAGATAAATGAATATTATTGCATATTGAATAGAAATAAAAAAAAAAGTGAAGATGAAAGACCATTGCTAATGAATTCAATGACTTGGGTTCAATCTTCAGATAAATGAATATTATTGCATATTGAATAGAAATAAAAAAAAAGTGAAGATGAAAGACCATTGCTAATGTAGTGTGAGGAGTCTGTGGAGATTGTTTCTGTGACTATGATGTCCTTATGCCAGAAATTGTATTACTCTTTCTTCCAATAATGTTCTCTGTGTCATCGGATTGACATATATCCTCATTATACAAATAACGGAACCAATAGATTGGGGAATGAGTTTAAACATAAAAGTAACATTTGAATGAGCATGAGGGTCCTGTGGGAGTTTCCACGTTCAAAATTGCATATACATAGTATATACATACGACAATAAAGTTAAAATAGAGTACACCAAAAGAAGAGGCTAAGAAATTATTGAGAAAACATACTAGTATAAAAAAGATTAGAATACAGTACTACCTTATATTCATACGACAGCAATCCTCGGCTTCATTATAGAATTAGAAGATGCACTCTCCTACGTACTCATATCCATATCCTGTGACCTCTGACTTGGATGGTCATAGAAGGAAGGTTGGAGAGTGGTGAGTTTAATATCATAAATTCTGGAATCAGAGATGCCATCCCAGGAGTGGGAGTGAGAGGGCAAAGTGTAAGCATAACCAAGGTGGTTGCCACAGTTGCGGCAGAGGAGCTTGGTTCCTCTTGATCTTGTTGTTCGTTGGAAGAAAGACAAATTACCCCATAGGCGGTTGGAGTTGAAAACGGGTATCCTCCATGAGAATGAGTAGTGTTGGAGCTGAGTGAACCTGGTCTCGTCCACGGAGAAGAAGGAGATGACACCTCTCTTTATGGACTTGCCGTATTTGGAATCAATGAAGGAGGTGTTGCGGTTGCTGGAGTTCAAGTTCAGCTCATAACCACACGATCCACAGCTGCATTGGATTGGAATACAAACAAACACATAACATTACAATCTGCTAGTTAATTAGAGCACTTGAAATGAAAGCCCACAATGAACAGACATGCATATACATATGAGAGAGAGGGAGAGAGGACCTGTAGTTTACATCTCTGCTAAAGGAGGATAATTGAAGTTGCTGACATGATCCCTTAAGCATGTCACCATAGGCCATCATTGTTTCTGCGTGTTAGAACTTCGACCACTGAGAGTGAGTGAGTTTATAAGCGAAAACGAGCTTCAGGAGTTCAGGGTCAGAGATGGTCCCATTATCAGCAAGTAACGGTAACAATACAAGGCAACAACATTTAATCATTTAATACAAAAATATATTCATGTGCCCCATCTTTTGCTGTTGCTCCCTTTTGCGACAAATTTATTAATGTTTCACTTTTTTATTTTTTAAACTATCATCGTTTTCAAATTATATACCAAATTATCACTATTTAAGAATTGCATTTAGAAGTTGTTTTTGCCATCCACGACTTCTCAACTTCATTTTCCAAAATTTTTTTGTTTTTCCCTTGGGAAGTCGTGTTTTCTAACCGCGACTTCTCAAGGGGTTTTTATTTTTTTTTATTTTTTTATTTATTTTGAAATGTTATTGTATTAATTTAATTATTTATGATAATTAGCTAAATTAATTATATTAATAAATTATATTAATTTTAAATTATTGTTTAAATTATTAATTTTATTAATACAATAATAACAATAAATAATACACTAATAGAAAATATTTAACATTGATTAAAAATAGAAACGGTGTAACAGCAGACAAGTGATAGGCATACGAGTGAAACAGCAGACAAGTGATAGGAAGACGAGTGAAACATCTGCAGATCACTTGTCTGATGTTTCACTCGTATAAAGAGACGAGTGATAGGCAGACGAGTGAAACATCTGCTGATCACTTGTCTGATGTTTCACTCGTCTAAGCAGACAAGTGAAACAGCAGGCGAGTGAAACAACAGATAAGTGATAGGTAGACGAGTGAAACATCTGCTGATCACTTGTATGATGTTTCACTCGTATAAGCAGACAAGTGAAATAGCAAACAAGTGATAGGCAGACGAGTGAAACATCTGCTGATCACTTGTCTGATGTTTCACTCGTATAAACAGACGAGTGATTAGACGAGTGAAACAGCAGACAAGTGATCAGCAGATGTTTCACTTGTTTGCTTATACGAATGAAACATCAGACAAGTGATCAGCAGATGTTTCACTCGTTTGCCTATCACTGTCTGCTTATACGAGTGAAACATCAGACAAGTGATCAGCAGATGTTTCACTCGTCTGCCTGTCTATTGTTTTACTCGTCTGCTTATACGAGTGAAACATCAGACAAGTGATCAGCAGATGTTTCACTCGTCTGTCTATCACTTGTCTATTGTTTCACTCGTATGCCTATCACTTGTCTGCTGTTACACCGTTTCTATTTTTAATCAATGTTAAATATTTTCTATTAGTGTATTATTTATTGTTATTATTATATTAATAAAATTAATAACTTAAATAATAATTTAAAATTAATATAATTTATTAATATAATTAATTTAACTAATTATCATAAATAATTAAACTAATACAATAGCATTTCAAAATAAATAAATAAAGAAAGAAAAATAAAAACCCCTTGAGAAGTCGTGGTTAACAAACCCGACTTCCCAAGGGAGTTAAAACAAATTTTTTTAAAATTCAAGTTCAAAAGTCGTGAATAGTAAAACCGACTTCTCAATGCAATTTCAAATAGTGATTGTTTGGTATATAATTTGAAAACGGTGATAGTTTAAAAAATAAAAAATAAAACAATGATATAATGATAAATTTGCCTCCTTTTGCCTTTCGATATGCTTCTAATTCAAGCTTCAGTTTATGGAGTACCTTAAGAGATGGCCCCTTCTTTAGCCCAAATTAATACTATCGCTCAGTCTATCACAATATTGTATTGTCTAATTTTTCTTTCGGCTGAAGTCTTTTTATTATTATTTTTTTACTAAAGCTAAAGTATATTTTGTGTTCCTTATATTTGGTCAAGTTTCAATTTGGTCTAATTTTTCTTTCGGCTAAAGTCTTCTTCTTATTATTTTTTTTTAAAGCTAAAGTATATTTTGGGTTCCTTATATTTGGTTAAGTTTCAATTTGGTCCCATAATTATTTAGTTCCAATTGTTTCTTTTACCTAACAAAATAAAAATATTATCAATTTAACCGTAAAACTAATATTATCAATTTAAAGAAGCAAGTTCCTATAAGTATTTAATTTTTAAAATAGTCCTCATAGTAACTATAAAAATCTAAATATAATTTTTAGCGTTCAATAAATCTCCCCTTGATCATAGCACAACAAAAATAACAAGAATTCCAGCAACAAAATGATAGCCCATTAGTGTTACACTAATAGGGGGAAAATGAACTTAACCCAGCAAACAAGCCTTCTGAGTGACCAGATCGTGTAAACCTCACAGTAGAACTAGGAAAGGTGGCAACAAAAATTGCATAGATTCCACGATGATCGAAGTCCATACATTTCGGGACACCTCTTGAGCCCAAGCAAAAAATGCAGAACGCCGTAAAATTTCTGAATATTGTATGACAAGACATTATCTATACATATTCTCACTAGTAAAGAGAAGGGATCACGGATTGTAAGGAGAAGGGATCACTTATCTAATCACCCCAGGCTGATCGTGGCGGTGAAAATTACCCCCTCAAAAAAGACTCAAGATTAGAGACCATTCACATTATTATACGCCTATTTCAGCATCCAACATTTCCTTTGTTGCAACGCGCATTTAAATGCAAATAGAGCTGATGAAAGTGGCAACACATCACTGTTTGGAGCGCTTTAAGTATACCAACACTCCAATGCTAGTCATAACAATAGCACCTGCAAAAATACCAGAACGGAAAGACAAAGCACTAGTTTTCTGTCTAGTCGCTGTACCAGATTGGGGTGTTGCTGGTTTGGTTGAATCGCCAAACTCCAGATGCAACTTTAAAGCCTGAAATACAAAGATCTAGCATGTTAGAATGAATAATCGCCAAACTCCATATTAGAATGTATGGACCAAATACAAATGAATAATCACATAGAAGCCAACATCATTAAATGAAAAAGCTAGTAGAAATAGATATCTTCACCTTCACTGCTGCAGATCTAGCATAGCTGACAGCAGCAGCAAGATCATTATCAGTTGCAAGAACAATTTTATCACCTTCATCATCCTCGTACTATAAGGGAGGAAAAAGTCAGTATGATAATAAAAACATATAGTACCAAAATGCAGAAATAATTGAACTAGCATAAAACACACCAAAATCACAGGGCGTTCTCCGTCATTAACATCAACTCTCTGCATGACTGCAGATACAAGCTCATCTAGATGTTCGGTACCTTCAAAAAAGGGCAAAGTGAGTTCTTATAAGAATCAAAGGGGATATGGAAGATGATAAAAAATACATGACCCAGGTTCAGATATCAATGTACATGATGTTTATGACTAACATCCAAGAAGGGGGAAAATTAGATTCTAAGCCCTTGCAATGCTTTTCCAAGATAGTCACTCACCACAGTTGAATCGATGCACACGACCATTGAGATCCTCAAATTTAAAGGCAAATGAATTTCCAAAACCAGACTGATATGTCGATTTTGCTGTATCTGCCCCATCTGATGTCATTAGTCCAGAAACTTCACTGCAATCAAACATTGTATAGGCTGATTCTCAGAACAGAACAAAACAAATCTTATGTTTAAATGTCTGTACGAGCAGATTACCTATGAGTATCAGAATCTTCTGGTGGCTCTAGAGCAAGAGCTGAGTCCCAAAATCTTTGCATAATTGTATTTGCTACATCATTAACAGCTCCAGAGCTACTCTCAACCTACAAAGTACATGTCAGTAATCAGAAATTGGCATCTGTATAACAATATCAAATGTTAATACAAAGATGAGCATGATTCTCACTACACAAGATAAATAGACTTCAACATTATTAAAGATGGACACCACAGCAGTTATAAAAGCATTATGATTAAGAAGTGAGAGGGGGGTATGTAAGGTGGACAATGAAGTGTAACATTAAATTTACACGACTACCAAGGTACAATGTTCTGATAATTTAAGGAGATGCGATTACAATCAAGTCGTGACTGAATATGTATGAAAATCTCCAAATAAAGACGGAAACTATCAATACTACTATCACTAAATCTAAAAGGCAACAATAAAACACATTCCTTTGACCTGAATGTGCACCAAGACAGCACAGTTGGAGGTAGACATATACATTTACCATTTTACAAAAGGACAAGAAATAAAAACACAGTCAGCATCTAAGATATTTCAGTAATTCAAATATATCCCCTGTGGGTAGTGAAGGATAGCGTAAATGCCATTGAAAGAGAGTTCTGATAGGGCCCAAGGTGAAGTATCGGGTCTGCTAGACCAAGAGGGTAATGGGCCCAAGGAGTGGAAAGTCTATACTCGTAGGAACAAAAAGAATGTGAGAAAATAGTGTGTTCGCAGAGAGAGAGGGGAGTAACAAAAAGGTGCGGTTATAATGAGCTGTGTATGAAGGAGTGAGGGATCTTTTGAAATTAGAAAGTTTGTTAAGCTCTCTATAGGAGCCTTGCTATGTGGCAGAGGAATATTCATTCCACTGTAATCTTTTCCCTTTCCAGCAAATAATACAAGATACATCTTCTATCTCTCTGTTACTTTCTTATACTCTCTATTCTCTGTTACTGTTTCATTGAAATAATTTACTGGTTTGCATCAAACTGGTCCGACCTACCGGATACGTGAGTGGACCGGCGCAAAAGGAGCGGTGACACGGTGAATGCCACCTAGGAAGCAGGCGGTGAAGGTTAAGGTGATGGAGGTGAAAGTAGCTGCTATGGAGACGGAGCTAGACAATCTCAAAATTGTTCTAGCAGAAATGCAGAACCAGGCGGAGGAGAGACAGGGTAAGGCAAATGAGAATCACGCGGTCCTTAAGGCATTGCTTGAGAAATGTTTGGGCCAAAAATCTCAAGAAGAAGAAGAAGGCGAGGGCGAGAAGGGGGAGAAAGAAGGCGAGGGCGAGAAGGGGGAGAATAGCGGACACCAAAAGCAGGACGAGACGGTGAAAGGAGAGGGAACGAAAGGATCCCCGGTCAAGAACGATTCCAACTCGTCGGGCCTGAAGAAATTGCAGGGTGACGCGTTGGAGGAATTTCGGCAATCTGTCAAAAAGGTGGATCTCCCCATGTTTGACGGAGATGACCCAGCTGGATGGATCACCAGGGCTGAGATATACTTTCGCGTGCAAGAAACGAGCCCCGAGGTGAGGGTGAACCTCGCACAATTGTGTATGGAATGACCCACAATCCATTTCTTTAATTCCCTGCTCGATGATGAAGTGGAATTAACGTGGGAAAGGCTGAAGGTTGAACTCCTCGATTGTTATGGAGGAATGGGTGACGGTGACGTCTTTGAGCAGCTGACAAACATCAAGCAACGAGGGAGTGTGGATGAGTATATACAACAATTTGAGAGGTTGATTGCACAGGTACGAAGGCTTCCTGACGATCAGTACTACGGATACTTTCTCCATGGGCTTAAAGATGAGATCAGAGGGAGAGTTCGAAGCTTCATCTCCTTGGGACCAATTTCACGTTCCCGTCTGATGAACGTGACGCGCGCGGTGGAAAAGGAGATTGGAGGCAAGGGCGGTTTCTCGGGTGGAGCAGGGCGAAGTGGTTATGGGTCCGGATCGCGATCCACCTTCCGCTCCACATCCGCGGGTTCGGGTCGCGGTCCTGGCCCAGATTGGGTGTATGTTCGCGGGGCAAAAGAAGGGAGTCCAGGAGGTAATATTTCCAGAAATGGGAATAATGGGCTGGGAACAATGGGCTTCGACACAAAAATGAGCCCAATGGGGATAAAAGGAGAACAGGACCCAGGGACAGAGGTGTATCTCACCTATCGTATAATGAGCTGATGGACAGGAGGCAAAAGGGACTTTGTTACAAATGTGGGGGTCCTTTTCATCCCCTCCATCAATGCCCCGACAAACATCTTAGACTGATGATACTTGATGAAGAAGAAGTCGAAGAGAGTGAAGGAAATGTGTTAGCCTTAGAAGTTGAGGAGGAAGAGGGGGTCAATAGAGAATGTACTGTTATGAGTTTGGGAAGTTTAGATGGGGAAAAGGGGCCTCATCCTCAAACTGTCAAGCTCAGAGGCAGGATGAAGGGGGTCCCTATTCTCATTTTGGTGGATAGTGGAGCTACTCATAATTTTGTTTCCAAGAAGTTGGTAGCTAGTAGCTACAATGGGATGGCACATAGAGGAAACTCGCTCATTGAACATTAAACTGGGAGATGGGTTCCAGGCAATCACGAAGGGCAAGTGCAAAGACATGGAAGTAGAACTGGACAACATCAGAGTCAGACTTGACACATTCCTGTTTGATTTAGAAGGAAATGATTTGATCTTGGTGATGTCATGGTTGGCGACACTGGGAGAGATGATTGTGGATTGGGGGAGGCAGACCATGAAATTCCAACAGGAGGGAGTATGGGTGGAATTAAAGGGAGAGAATAGTAGCAAGGTGACTCAAACAGCCTTGCAAAGTCTGCTAGGAAAGCCAAAAAGATGGGTTGAAGGGTTATTCTTGTCCACTGAAATTGGTTGCCCAGTCGATTTGGAGGAAGGTTTAAAGATTGAAGTGCTAACTAAGACACAGAAAGCTGAGTTAGAGGAGTTGCTAGTGGTGTTTGTCAGGGTCTTTGAGGAACTGAGGGGACTCCCACCCAAGAGAAACAAGGAGCATACCATAACTCATGGCAGGACAGGGTCCTGTAAATGTGAGGCCATATAGGTACCCACATCACCATAAAAATGAGATTGAGAAACAAGTTAAAGAGATGCTGAGTTCAGGCGTGATCAGACCAGTCACAGTGCTTTTTCTAGTCCAGTTATTTTGGTGAAAAAGAAAGATGATACTTGGAGGATGTGTGTTGACTACCGAGCCCTTAACAAAGTAACAATTCCAGATAAGTTCCCCATTCCTGTGATAGAAGCACTGTTAGATGAGTTACATGGTGCCAAGTACTTTTCTAAATTGGACTTGAAATCTGGGTATCACCAAGTGAGGGTGAGGGAAGGGGACATTCCCAAAACAGCTTTTAGAACCCATAAGGGCCACTATGAGTATCTAGTGATGCCCTTTGGGTTAATGAATGCCCCTTCCACCTTCCAATCTCTCATGAATGAGGTCTTTAGAGAGATGTAAAGGAAATTCGTACTTGTGTTCTTTGATGATATACTTGTATATAGCCCAGATTGGAATTCACATGTAGAGCACTTGGGCAAGGTGTTAAAAACCCTACAGGAGCAGGTGTTGGTAGCAAACCAAAAGAAATGTCACTTTGGAAAATTGTCAGTGGAGTATCTTGGCCATATGATTTCCAGTGAAGGGGTGACGATGGACCCTAGCAAGATCAAGAGTGTATTGCAATGGCCATGTCCAAAGAATGTGAAGGGGGTGCAAGGTTTCTTGGGTTTGACTGGATATTACAGGAAATTCATACAAAACTATGGGAAAATCGCCAGGCCACTCACTGAACTTACCAAGAAGGATGGTTTCAAATGGAATTCCAAGGCACAAGAAGCTTTTGAGGTTCTCAAAAGGAAGATTACAATAGCTCCTGTACTTGCTTTACCAAACTTCTCCAAGGAGTTTCTCATTGAGTGTGATGCTTCCGGTCAAGGAATAGGAGCCATTCTTATGCAGGAAGGCAAACCCGTGGCATTTTTCAGCAAGGCATTGGGTGAGAGGAACCTTTCTAAATCGGCCTATGAAAAGGAACTCATGGCGATTGTCCTTGCCATCCAACATTGGAGACCATATTTGATTGGGAGGCATTTTACTGTGAGTACAGATCAGAAAAGTCTCGAACAATTGTTGCAACAAAGAATAACTACAGTGGACCAGCAAAACTGGGCAGCAAAGTTACTTGGGTATAGGTTTGATATTGTATACAAGCCGGGTGTGGCCAACAGAGGGGCTGATGCCCTCTCTCGGGTAGAAGTGGATGGAGAAATGGCTCGATTTAGGGCATATCCAGTGTGGGAAGACAGTGCACAGTTGCTGGAAGAGGTTCACAAGGATGCAGTTTTGCTGAAAATAATTGAAGAAGTGGAAGAGGATGAAGAGGCCAAACCCGGGTTCACTTACAAAAATGGTGTACTGCTGTATGAGGGCAGATTAGTGATTTCTGCTCAATCCGCTTGGATCCTGAACCTACTACAAGAGTTTCATGACACCCCTCAAGGCGGCCACTCGGGTTTCTACAGGACATACAGAAGGATTGCAGCCAATGTCTATTGGATTGGTATGAAGAGCAGAATTCAGAATTATGTGAGAGAATGCGATACTTGCCAAAGGCAAAAGTACTTGGCATCTTCTCCTGGGGGGCTCCTTCAACCACTACCTATACCAGAGATGATTTGGGAGGAAGTTTCAATGGACTTTATCACTGGGTTGCCAAAGTCTAAGGGATACGAAGCTATCTTTGTGGTGGTGGACAGGCTGTCCAAATATGGACATTTTATTCCTTTAAGACACCCATACTCAGCAAGGAAAATCGCTGAAATTTTCACTAAAGAGGTGGTGCGCCTCCATGGAATTCCTCAGGCTATTATTAGTGATCGGGACCCAATATTTGTCAATAATTTCTGGAAGGAAATGTTTAAGCTGCAGGGTACACAACTAAAGATGAGCTCTGCTTACCACCCGGAGACCGATGGGCAAACAGAGGTGGTAAACAGGTGCCTCGAGACATTCCTCAGGTGTTTTATAGCTGAACAACCAAGAACTTGGCTGCAATGGCTGCACTGGGCGGAGTATTGGTACAATACTACCTTTCATGAGACCACGGGGGTCACACCCTTTGAAGTGGTCTATGGGAGGAAACCTCCAACTCTTGCCCGCTATGTACAGGGAGAGGCACGAGTGGAAGCTGTCCAGAGGGACCTGCTGGACCGAGATGAAGCACTGCGCCAGTTGAAGCATCATTTGCAACGTGCCCAAGGTAGGATGAAATCACAAGCTGATGCCAAAAGAAAAGAGAAGAGCTTCGTCGTAGGAGAGTGGGTATTCTTAAAACTGCGACCCCATAAGCAAAATTCAGTGGCTTTGAGAATTAATGCCAAACTCTCAGCAAGGTACTATGGTCCATATCAGATCCTGGAGCGTGTAGGTGCAGTAGCTTATAGACTCAATTTACCCTCATCGGCCAAGGTGCATCCGATTTTTCATGTGTCTTTACTCAAGAAGGCAGTGGACAACTACAAGGTGGAGGAGCAGTTACCTCCTGGCATGGAAGGAGATTTCTCTGAGGTGGTAAAACCAGCTGCAGTGCTGGCAACTCGCTCCATTAATCAAAAGGGGGAAAAGGTGACTCAGTTGCTTATCCAGTGGCAAGGCAGACTTTCCGAAGAGGCAACTTGGGAAGATGAAATCACTATCATTAGTCAGTTTCCAGAACTTACCCTTGGGGACAAGGCTACTCTTGAAGGAGAGGGTATTGATAGGGCCCAAGGTGAAGTATCGGTCTGCTAGACCAAGAGGGTAATGGGCCCAAGGAGTGAAAAGTCTATACTCGTAGGAACAAAAAGAATGTGAGAAAATAGTGTGCTGGCAGAGAGAGAGGGGAGTAATAGAATGGTGCGGTTATAATGAGCTGTGTAGGAAGGAGTGAGGGATCTTTTGAAATTAGAAAGTTTGTTATGGATAGAGAGCTTTAGCTCTCTATAGGAGCCTTGCTCTATGGCAGAGGAATATTCATTCCACTGTAATCTTTTCCCTTTCCAGCAAATAATACAAGATACATCTTCTATCTCTCTGTTACTTTCTTATACTCTCTATTCTCTGTTACTGTTTCATTGAAATAATTTACTGGTTTGCATCAAGTTCAGAGAAAAGTTTTGAAAAGTAAATTCCAGGGAATTGAAACTGTTGTTTGATCCTTTCATAATACACAGATATGACCAGAAACAGACAAACAAACCCATATACACAATTACACACACCTCACGGCAGATAACGGGATCCCTCCACATTTCCATCTTCAAGACTATATAGTAATATTGCTTCTTCTACTCTATATTTTATATGTATCTCAAACATGAAATTTACCAAGGAAATGGCAGCATGAGTTATCTGCAAAACATCCAGACAAGCAGCAACATATCCATCTGCAGAAACTAATAGTCAGCACAATGAATTAAGAATTAAGAAACTGCCTATGAAATTGAGAAAGCAAAGCTCACCCCTGTCTACCACAGGAAGATGTAAGAACTTCCCATCATGCATCATATGCAGTGCATCAAGAATCGTTGTCTCCAGTGATGCACATTCTGGGTTTGGAGTCATTACCTAACGAAAAATGAGGAAAGGAAGAATCAAGAAGAAAACCAAATCCATTCTAATACCTAGCAAAAATAAGAACCAGCCAGAAGAAATGCAATCTCAAAGTGACCTGCTTTTTACTTAAGTTACTTCAAAAAAATAAAATAAAAATAACAACCTTTTCCACTAGAGTCAACTCAGGAGAAAGATTTTGAGCCACGACACGCATAAGGATATCCTTTGAACTGCATGAAAGATTTAGAGAACAATATATTATACAGCAAAAAAAAATCCAAAGCCCAATTCCAATATCATTGAAGGAGTTCTTATCTAAGAAACATGCAATCGTGTATGTTATTCCATATCATGGACTTCTAAGAGAAGAGAAATAAAGCCTCTGAAAAAAAAATCTTACGTGAATATCCCCTGAATCTTGGTTCCCGAAAGTGACACAATAACAACTGAATTAACACGCAACTCCCGCATCTTTTTTGCAGCTACATAGACAGGATCAGCTGCTGATGCAATAGCAACCCTAGAAACATAAAGCTACAGAACTTTGTAAAACAATTAAATCTGATTATATAAGCATCATGTGGCGATACATATAAACACAAGAAAATATGATGTGGAAATTACTTTGTATTTTCACCAATTATAGTTGACAATGAAGGCTTGAACATGCGCTCCCTCAATGTTTCTATCAAAGCATTTGGAGCTGATAAAGATGGTGACAATTGAAACAGAAAATTAGCAACATTACAATATGAAGGCGCACATTTAATGCCTAAACTTGCAGAATTTTTCTGCACTTCTCTTAGAAGCATCTGGTTCTCCATTCATCAACTTAGCTTAATATTCACAGAGAAAACCTTACAAGTTAACCTATGAATTATGTCATTCAAGTAAGAACATGTTTCCCGATCCTTTAAATAAAAATCCTATCCTCAAAATAGATAATTAAAGTTTTTTGGCAGAATTATAAATTACGGTTGAGGAATGTCTCACAAAAATAATTCCACTTTAGGAATAATTAACCAAACCAAACAATTGATTCATTAAGCAAATAGAGGGTTTGCATACTGACCACTCTTCAAACATTCTTTGATAAAAAAGGAATATATTATATTATTATTAGAAGGGAAAAGAAGAGAAAGTACACGGAGAGATGGGTGGAGAATAAGATATAAGATATCCTCCTAAAAAGCAAAGTGAAAAGATAACAGCAACCTAAAGCACTCACTTCGACTTCCTCCCTATCTTGTTTTATTAACTACCAATTCCTTTATTTCTAATTTTCAGCCACGAAGATAAATAAAGCTTAAACTTTTGTTTGTAGAGACAGTCTGGTCACCATATAAGTAAGCCAAATGATAGATTTCATTAAAACAAGTACAACTTCTGAATTCAACAGTGGCAGCGATAGTATAAACAGTAAAGAGACAATGAGACATATGCATGCAAGTGGATGCAATTCACAAATTCATATACAATAAATACTATGAGAAGTGTATATAAAGATAATTGTTAACCAACCAGATACATTGCTACTCCGCTGGCGTTCCACCCCCTCAACTGCAGCGGCAATGGCACTCCCTTGCTCAGCAGCCTTCTCCATCCTAGATATGGCATCATAAAGACATTTGGTGATATCCAGTATGGCAATGACTTCACCATTTTCAACAACAGGGAGGTGCCTGAATTTACCTATCATTTAAAAAACATTAAATTATATTTCACTCAATGGATTACTTTATAGACTATAACTTGATTAGTACAAAGATATTCTAATAAAAACATTTACCCAATTCTTTTTCCATCAGGCATCAACTAGTTAAAGAAACATAAAAAGTAAAGGGAAATTTTTACTGCAAAAGAAACAAAATTTAACTATCACTGCTAGATCGGGTAAAGCTTTTGATGCAAATCAGAAACCATTTTTTTGGATGGGGAAACATAGCTGAGAACATAAAACAGCGGAAAAACAGTTGAAAGAGTTGAAAATGAACGAAAATTTCATTTTTTTTCCAGACAGCACATCTAGTAAAGTCTGATGCAAATGAAGACAGCCAAAAGCCGCAACAAGCACCAAGAAAATCACTACCAAAGTTGAAACCATGGATTTAGTACCAAGAAATTTGAGAAATAAAAGAGTGAGGGAAGAATAGACAATCAGAAAATGGACAAGTAATTGCCTTTTAATCCATGTAACTAAATAGTGTAAACATTTAATAGTTCAAGGTGAAAACATTATCGCTTATCACCCAATCCTAAGGTCCTGAGATATGCCATTGTCAAGGAAAAAGAAGTAGTCCTAAGATCACTGGATTGAGCTCAAGTCATCAATGATTCAATAACATAAATAACAGCAGACCTCTTTGATAGATTTATCAGAAAATAAATATGCCCTCACTGCAAACAGACTCTTTCCCAGTATCCATTCAGTGTGAAGGAAGATAAACACGCTAAAGAAGTGCATACCTTCTTAACCATCAAAATTACCAAACAACTTCTTCTCGTCAATACAACAGTACAAAGAAATTCACTGCTAAAACATGGGCTGTGATTGACCCTGGCATATGCTAATAAGCAAATCATTATATCTAATTATAATAGTCTGTCATTAACCCACAATGCATTAAGGCACTGAATGTGGGGCGGTATAGAGCCAACGAGAGCATAAGCTTAATGTTGCACTACATGAGTGGATATATAGGAAAAGATAGGATCATGAATGAATACATTAGAGAAAAAGTATGGGTAGCACCTATTGACGACAAGATGGTAGAATCTCACCTTAGGTGGTTTGGCCGTGTGAGGAAAAGACTAATAGAAGCCTCGATAAGAAGAATAGATCAGATAGAGGATATCCCACTAGTTAGAGGTAGAGGGATTGAGGGAGACCAAGAAAAACTATAAAGGAAAACATTAGAAGGGGCTTAAAAACATATTCTAAGGTGTAGACTTCAGTGCCCTGCCATGTTAGAAATATCGTGATCATGAAGTGTGATATTTACATCGATGACCAAAAACATATATGTTGAGTGCATCCACGCAGCATTGCAACCAATCTCTTCTTGCAGATGAGAAAGTCGTAGTAAAAGTGTTGCACAAAATGTATTAAGCTATGTTAGAGTAAGTGTTTAGCTTAAGTGAGTGTAAACGTCACTCGAATAGGATTGTCTCAGCTGATCCTAGCTCCTAGAGTTAGCTTGTCATGTAAGCTACCCTGCTATTATAAATAGCATCTTTGTAACCGATTCTCATCAAGAAATAACAGGATCAGTTTTTCCTTTCTCTCATTCTATCTCTCTCGTTCCCTTTCTCTCTCATGTCACAAATGTAATATGTTACCAGGCCTGAAATCAGTTTCAGTGTCAGTAAAGTCTGTCAATTTCTGAGCCAACCTCTTGAGGAACATTGGAAAGCAGTAAAGAGAATACTGCGGTACCTTAAGGGCACTGTTTCACATGGTCTTATGCTGAGACCAGCTACACCAGGGCAGCCCTACACCCTACAAAGATTCTGTGATGCTGATTGGGGTGCAGACCTTGATGATAGGAGATCTACCTCGGGTTCCTGTGTGTATCTTGGGCCGAATTTGGTAAGTTGGTGGTCCAGAAAACAATCTCTTGTGGCTAAATCTAGTACCGAGGCTGAATATCGAAGTCTTGCATCTACAACCTCAGAAGTTATGTGGGTTTAGTCATTGCTCCAGGAACTCCAGATGCATACTGCACATCCTGTTATCTACTGTGACAATATGTCAACAGTCTCTCTCTCCCACAATCCAGTTCTGCACTCCAGAACAAAACACATGGAGTTAGATCTGTTCTTTGTAAGAGAGAAGGTCCTCAACAAGACTCTCACCGTCTGCCACATCCCTGGCCTAGACCAGGTTGCCGATCTTCTGACCAAGCCTTTCTCACAAACTCGCTTTGAAACACTCAGGAGCAATCTAGGTATTATTGACACACTGCTGTTTGTAAAACCGCCCTCAGTTTATAAGGGGGTGCGTTAGAGTGAGCTAGTTAGAGTGAGCTAATCCATGTACAACCACCCTCAGTTTATAAGGGGGTGTGTTAGAGTAAGTGTTTAGCTTAAGTGAGTGTAAACCTCACTCGAATGGCATTGTCTCAGCTGATCCTAGCTCCTAGAGTTAGCTTGTCATGTAAGCTACCCTGCTATTATAAATAGCATCTTTGTAACCGATTGTCATCAAGAAATAACAGAATCAGTTTTTCCTTTCTCTCATTCTATCTCTCTCGTTCCCTTTCTCTCTCATCTCACAACTGTAATAAGCTAATTGGGATAATCAGCAGAAAGTAATTATCATGGTATTATTCATTTGCATATAGAAATGAACTCACTCATCATCTCATCCAAGCACAGCAATACCCAAAAGTCCATAATGATAACATATGATATCCTAGTTTTAGTTACCCGCTTAAAATCAAATGATAACAATGACATTAACAGTAGGAATGAAGCTAACCTTGGACCATCTTCTGAAGAGCATCGATGGCTAGCGTATCTGATGTCACAAATATAGGATTCCGAGTCATTACTTTTGACACCATTGTCTGCTCTGGTCGTAAACCCTCAGCTATAACTCTAGTAGCAATGTCCTGATCACAAGATACGCAAGCTTGTAAGAGCATCTTCAATGGTGCAATTCATTGGAGTTGCTTAACTCATCTTTTTATGGCTCCTGCCATGTCACCTCGTCCTTTTTTATTTTATACTATTTTAAGCAACTCTTCACTTCAATAGTACAACTCTAAAAAGTTGACCAAATAGGACCCACAAGTTACCCACATCTTTATTCATATTTATTGTTATTCAGAGGAAGGTAGCTAATGCAATTCTCTATTTTTTTCTCCCTCCTTTTTTTATTGGGGGTTCTTATATAAGAACCGGTTGCTTATAGAAACTAAGCAACTGTCCTTACATGTGACATCCACATCAGCTTGCTCCAATGGGATTTGGAAAGGTACCAAATTTCAAAGTCATTGAATCCAAATCCCTCCTTGCTCTAACATTTCATATGCACACACTTTAAATGAAATTCACATATGCACACATGATACACAAACCTTGTCAGTCATAATTCCTGAGAGCAAAGCATTAGCATCGGTCAGCAATACAGCATCAACACGCCGAGATGCCATTCGTCGACATGCATCAGAAACTGTTGTCCCCTCGCTTATAGTGAGGGCTTTCGACAACCGAAGCTTCTTCACTGTCCTTTCTCCCACATCAGACCTAAATAATTTCAGTAATAAGCACAATTTCAAAAAAAATAAAACAATACAACAATATATGCCTAATCATGTAAAGCTTTAATTCAATTAACCACCAAAATAAAATATAATATAAAAAAAAAAAAACTAATACTCCTGGCAAAACGTTTCCAAGTGACTGCATATTTCTAACTACATGTGTAGGCGTTCAAAACAAACAGTAACAAATAAATCCAATAAATTAAAACGACTTAATAAAGTACCAGGAAAAAAAAATAATGAATCATATTGTCAACATTAGATAACAGAATCTCAAGCTCATAAACTACATTGTCCACGCACCAATAAATTAAAACATATCACAGTAAATTTTATATGTAATCTATAAACCGCTTCATTGATTCGATTTATACGGATCGATTCATCCTTGAAAAAATGCAGCAAGCCGAAGCGAATCTGAAGATAAAATCATGAAAATTTGGCTGAAAAAAGAAAGGAATAGAAGGTACTGTTGCGCCGGGGGAGAGGAAGGCCTGCTGGGAATGGGAGTATCGGTGGCTGTTCCGTTGTCGGACTTCTTGGACAACGACGGAGGCCGTTTGTGAGAGCCACTGTTCCTCCTCGGAAGAGGAGCAGGAGGAACCATTTGACCACTCATTTTTTTATACAGAGAGAGAGAGAGGTTAGGGTTCGGCTTCTTCTGCCTCTCCTCCTCCGCCACCACAGCTTCTTCTTCTGCCCCTTCAACCTCTCTTTCCTACTTTCTCTCTCTCTTTTCTTTCCTCAGGTCAAAATAATTTTTTTATATATAGATCTTTCTTTTCCAACATTTCAGAGGTTCAAAGTTTACACCAAATTTCATTTTTTTTCTTTGATTTTTAGGGAAAAACAAAAGAGAAAAAATCCACACTGATGAATAGATGGACGATATTTCAATTTTGTTTTATTAAAAAAATAGAACAAATTCTGGAGTTGTGGTTTGTATTTGTCCACTTGTAAGGAATACTGGACTCAGGAAGTTTGGGTGTATTGTGATTTTTTTAGGAAAATATTTTTTATATGAAGAAAATTGTAGTTTTTTGTAAGAGTATCTTTTTAGTAAACTGTGATACGACAAAGTTACAAGTTTGAATTATTTAAAGAAGAAAAAAATGATTATTTTAATAATAGGATATATACATTTCAAATTTATCATAATATCACTGTTTCAATTTTTATTTTTCAAACTACCATCCTTTTTAAATTACATTGATAAGTCGCCTTTGGAGGGCACGACTTCTCAACATGATTTGGGAAAAAAATTTGTCACAGCCAGTTGGGAAGTCTGGTTCTTCAACCACGACTTCTCAACGTGGGTTTTAATTTAGGGAAATTTTTTTGTCACAACCAGTTGGGAAGTCTAGTTTTTCACTTGTTTAAACTTTCATGCTTTCATCTGTTTAAGCCTTCGTTCATCTGATGAGTTTCACCCATCTAATAAAGCCTTCACCCGTCTAATAAAGCCTCCACCCGTCTAAGCTTTCGTTCGTCTGATGACTTTTACCCGTCTAAGTTTTTACCCGTCTAAGCCTTCGTTCGTCTAATGACTTTCGCCCGTCTAATGAAGTTTTCACTCGTCTAATGAAAATGAAACTTTCACCCGTCTAATGAAAATGAAGTTTTCACCCGTCTAAGTTTAGACGGGTGAAAGCATGAAAGTTTAGATGGGTGAAAGTCATAAAAGCTTAGACGGGTGAAAGTCATCAGACGAACGAAGGCTTAGACGGGTGAAGAACCAGACTTCCCAACTGGATGTGACAAAAAAAATTTACCCAAATTAAAACCCACGTTGAGAAGTCATGGCCACCAAAGGAACTTCTCAATGTTATTGAAAATGGTGGTAGTTTGGTATATAATTTGGAGAGCGTGGTAGTTTGGAAAATAAAAATTGAAACAGCGATATTCTGATAAATTTGCCTTTTATATATATATATATATTGATTATTTTTTAATTATTATGATAGAATTAGTTTTATGTTTTAACATGTTTGTTGAAAATCAATTTTAAGATAATCGATTTTGTTTCGGTCGAGTAAAAAAGAATATTTTAATAAAATAAATTTCGAAAGAGAAAAATGTATGAAATATTTGTATAAATTAATAATAGTGTTTGTTTGGTTGAGATTATTTTTAACACAAATGTAAAAATAACACTTTCCAAGTCCATTATTTTGGAAGTTATGTCAACGTGATTTTATCTTTACAAAATCTAAACAAACAGATTCATATTTGTTTGGTAATTAGTTTTTCAGGGGGTGAAATAAAAATAGTGTTGTTGATTTCAAAATAATCTAACAGTTTTTTAAATAATCTTTAAACTTTTATTTTTTTAAAAAATTGTTTTTTTTCATAAAAATACCTTTCTTATAATTTTTGTCAAACATGTCAGATTAAACTCAAAACAATTATTTTTTCAAAATTAAAGCTGTTTTCTTGAATTACAATTTTTCCCAAACATACTCTTAATAATCTTTGCTTAAGGCTTCTCAATGATGCATCCATGTGTAATGAAACTTTTTTTCATTTTTGACTAAAAAAGATATTCATTCATTCAAATTGATAAAATACTTCGAAACAACACAAATTTAACATCGCTAAATGCTGAAAATGATGAATCTGTAAACAAACTCACAACACCTACGTTAATAGTATAAAATGGCAAAATGCCTACAAATGTGACAAAATCAAAGTGACCGGAATACCAATGCCTCCGGATCTGTAATATTGACGTCCAAGTCTTGATTGAATCTGTAATGGGTCGAAGCTGATTTGCCAATCGGAATCAAACGAACACCGCAACAAGATGGAAAACCAAACAACGCCACACAAGACGATGAACAAAACAATGCCGCACTCAGATGATGAAATCAAGGAAAAACACGAAAGAATAATCAGATCTACAAAACCATTTATTTAGATAAAAATAGAGAAAAAAACGATGTAGAGAGGTGATTCCAGGTCAAAAAAATGACCCAAAACCATCGCCTCTGATGGATGAGGAAGAAGGAAGAGACGAGTAAAGGAAAGATTGAGAGAGAGAGACGGCTCTAGGTTTTTTATATGTAACTAATCTTACATCATTGAAATCTAAAAAATAAATAGAAAACAATTGGACGATTAAAATTTGTGATCGAATAATAGATGAATATATAGGCTGCGGATTTAGAAAAAAATTGCAATTATCAACGGGAGTACAAATGTGAGAGTAAAATTAGCCCTTGTGTCATTAAAAACTGCATGTAGTTTTTATATTTCAAATGCTTAAGGGCATGCGTCCATGAGAATAATTATATGGAATGCAACTATTAACAACAAAACGGCTACATGATTGCACGAACCTATGTATTAATAAAACGACTTAGATATATCGAAAATTGTTCAAATCTAAATCAGAAGACTACAAAAATTGGTATGATAGTATACCAAAAACAAAAAAAAAGGTCAAAACGAAAGATAGCATCAACTCATGCATGCATCCACAAAACCTCCTATACGTACGTTGTATTGAGAAGACGAAATCAATATTTGGTATACACTATACAGTAGTTTAGGTTTCAAGAATTGAGATTGAATGTGAGATGCAATGTATAACACCACCTCAGTTATTTTAATGTTCATAAAATTCATTTAAAATGTTGAATGTATGCATTATCATCCATTCATATGTTTTTAATACCTTATCAAAATGAAATATTTAACACATTACCATCAATCATCATCGCAGCATATTATAATATTTAAAGCAAAATAATTGTCTCACTTGCTCTTTGAGATTCAATGGAGGCATTTGAGACTGCAATTACTTGGCTTTGAAAAGATTCCAGGAAGGGACAGAGAAGGTAAACATCCCCCTCCACGGTATGCCACATGTTTTCTTTTTGAACTTTTAACATCAAATGCACATGTTGCCTGTTGGCCTAGATCGGTCAAATGAAATTTTGGGGTCGGATGAAATTTTTGGCTTGTAATATAAGGCTGACCTAACATTTAAAGTCCTATTTTATATGACATAGATACTATATTATAAAGATATAAATTTAATCTGTATGCATTATCAACATAATGATTTTTTACATGATAAATCAATAAAGAATTGACATATCATTAAAAAGTTTGACTCTTATCATAAGTTATTTAAAAGTCATTCATATCATGTTTTCTGATTGGTTGACAACATAACAATTTTTACAGTGGCAATATATATCAATTAAACTCTAAAGTTATTTAGTGCACTTGTTTTTATTCCATAACCATATAATAAATTTATTATACCTCAATTGAAATAATAAAACCTGATAGATTGCATAAAAAAATAATAATATTTTACTCTCAAATTAACCTTAGTCCTATGATGTTATGTTGTTACATGTATGAGTGTGTTTGAGTTGGTTGGACCGCGTTGGAGTCGGACAATATTTAAGCCGAGTTAGATCAAAACAGCCCAAATTAATTTGAGTTACTAAATTATTATTTTGTTATTGTTTGTATTTTATTTTTTATTTTTTAAATTAGAGTTTAAAATTATTAATTTCAAATAATATATTTGATTAGTTAATGTTGAAAAGCTTAAATTAATTGCATTTCAAGATTTAAAATTATTATGTAATTTTTTTTTTGGCACACTAATATTTATTTATTTTAAGATTTTAATTGATATGCACTGACAGTGTAAAATATTTTTACACAGACAACCAATCATCAATCATGGTATGGATGAATTTTAAGGTAGTTAGAATTAAAGTCAATTTTTTACTGATGTGGCAACTTATGATTGGATGTCTGTGTAAAAATATTTTACACTGTCAGTATATAATAATTAAACTCTTATTTTAAAATGACTTTCTTTTTAGTAATTTTAAAATGACATTTTAACGGAATAAAAAAAGTAGAAATTTAGAGTTTTTTTTAGTACTAAATTGACTTTTCTAGGTTTACAAACCAATTTGGTCCCTTGGAGGTTAGCCCACGCCCGATGAGATACCAAAGTTTTCGGTGGGCCTATGTTACTTGGGTTTGATTGTTAGGGAATCCCTTATTTCTATGAAAATCCTTGGATTTATGTTTATGTTGATTAATATTTGATTTTATGCTTTGTTCACGAGTTCCATCATCCCTTATTACTTTATTTGAATTTAAGCATACAAGATTAGACGAATCATAATACAATATTACAGTAAAAACATACAAGGTTTAAAATTGTTATTGTCAAAACCGGATTGGACCGACCGGTTCAACCGGTTGGAGCGGAATTGGTATGGTATTTGGTCCGGAATAACCACAAAACCATTCCGAGCTCGAACCGGACGAGAACTGATAAAATTGGAACCGTGGAGAGAAAGAAAGAATCGCGGGATGAGATCTGGAGCTGGGAGAAAAGGACGCGCACAGAGAAGACGGCCAATTCTGAGAGCGGCGCACGGCAGGGAGGCTGGGGTGGTGTGTGAGAGGGAGAGATGACGAGGAGGACGGGAAAAGGGACTATTGGGAGCGGCTAGGGTTTTCCTTTGCTATTCATTAAGATAAAAGATAAGAATGGACTAGGATTTTCCTTGACTAGAGACGTGTTATATCTGGTTTTAATATATCTTTCATTTGTATTATTTTTTAAGAATGGACCAGTTTGATAATAGTGTATGCAATAATGATATTTCACATTCAATAATGGATTTGAAGTTTTTTTACATTTGTTTGGGTTTAATAATTCGAAAAAAAAAATTGGACTTAATAATTCTAGATGTTATGTCATGATGGGTCCGATTTTAAAATCCTTAGCATGAGTAGAGTTGTAGGGATGTAAACGCGGTGGGGTGGGTATGGATAATAGCCTCCCACTATCCACCTCGTTAGATGAATTTCGTTTTCGTTCCCGTCCCATATTCATGTGGGTATCCATTTTGCACATTTTAAACAAATTTATCAATATTTGCGGGTATTCATGAGTATCCATGAATATTTAACATCTCACAAATTTTTTTATTCACACATAAAATTCAAACTAATTTTGCATTTGAGTTCCTTGATGGTACGAAAAGTTATTGTGCTTGAAAAATATTATAGTAAATATACTAAACAATATGATATGTAAACAATATAATCATACATGTCATTAAATTAAGATTTAAAATATTAAATAGTAAAACTAATCCATAAACATATCTAAATTAATCGTTTCACACGTAAGCATTATTTCAATCCATTAACCTAATATTTTTAAATGTAAATATTCTAATCCCCTTAGCGGATACTCGCTGGTATGAATACTATAATGCCCTCCCCCGCCCCATTAATAAACGGATAGAAAAAATATTGATTTAATTTATCCGTGGATATCATTAAGATATTCATTTTTTATCCGTTGCGGTTATTATCCGCTAGTATTGATGGATATGGATAAAATTTACATCTATGCTAGGGTGTTTATTAGGGAGGGAAGGAAAGGAATTGAGAAGGAGAGATGAAGGAGTGGTGGTCATGTCATATTCCATTCCATAGTTGGTAACTTGGAATGAGAAGAGAAGACAAAGCAACAGGAAGAAGAAAACGATAGGAGAGAATTGATTCGATTATCATTATTATATTAGACTTTTGTATTTTTGTAGTGAAATCCCGGGACCAATGGGCGGGAATAACGCGATCTTCATTTGAAAAACACACCACATTCACTCAGCATAATTACTACCACCAAATCACTCTCATTCATTTCATTCTCCACAAGCAAGCAAGCAAGCAACACAAAATGATAAAACTAGCATTGGACTTTTTGTTCTCTCCCTCTCTCTCTCTCTCTCTCTCTCTTCCATTTATTTATTTATTTATTTATTTATTTTTCAATAAATAAAAAAGAAACGTGTCGGATAATATATTTGAATCTTCCTTCCCATGATGTTCTGCTGACATTCCTCTTCCGATCTCCGAAACTTGTCTCTTCTTCTCTCCCTCATTCATTTTCCACACAGGTACTCTTCCCCTCATGTCTGTCAACCTTGATTCTTGTCTCTGTTGGGTTTTCTTTGTTTCTGACTCGGCTACTCACCACACTTGTTTTTATTGAACAACAAGTGGGTGGGTCTATGGATTCATATTTTTCTTCAAATTCTCATTCTCAGTATTCAATTGAATGCCCTACAATTGTCAGAGAGTTGTTACAATTTTGATTGTAAATAAACTAACTAGTTAAAATACCCATTAAAAGGGTCTTTTCTTTTCAATTCAAAGCATTACCTTTTTTGGGTGGCTTCACCATTAAGTTCAAATATGGAGGTAGATAGGGAAGTGAATTCTAAGCAAACCTCTAACCTAACTAAACTACCTTCAAATTTTGTTTGTTTGTTTGTTTGTTTGTTTTTTTTTTTTAATGTGGGTTTTGCTTGTTTGCTGATTTTGGCATCCCTCTGATTAGTATCATACCAATTTTGAGTCTTCATTGCAGTGTAGATTCCCAGATCAAATTGTGAGCTTGTGTGTTGTGTAATGAATGATTTTGTAGATAAAGTCATCGCTTTTGATGCCTATAACTATATTGTAGATGGACCGGAGGAGTTGGCTATGGCGCAGGAAGTCATCTGAGAAAAGTCCAGGTGAAACTGAGAGTTCTGGATCAATATCATCCCTTTCAGAAAGATTCTCTGATGAACAGGTGGGCAGTCAACAATGTTTAACTATAAAGGATTGGATTCTATCTGAGCGTGGTATCTATGATTGTTCAAATTATTATAAACTTGGGAAAAATAATATGATGAATCTGATTTGTTGCGAAGGTATATCCAACCCAAGCTACTCTATCACCAGAAGTCACATCTAAGGCTGCACCAAATGAAGAACTAGTTAGTACACCCAAAATGAACAGAGAACAAGCTACTGATGTGACGACTCTAACAGACAAATTTGCCGCTGCTCTCTTAAATATTAGTGCCAAAGAAGACTTGGTAAAGCAGCATGCCAAAGTTGCTGAAGAAGCTGTCTCAGGTATTTGTTGTTTCACCCTTTTTCATGTCGCTGGAAGTATTAGTGCTTCCTCAAATGTTTATCATCACTAAGAAATGTGAGATGCATTCAAGTCATAACTAAAAAGCGATACTTGTTGGAGATCAGGAAGAAAAATTATAGGGAAGAGATTCTTAACTCTTCTGGATAATGATTTGGGCACTCTTTTTGGATCATGTATTAAAATCATTAATTCTTCATGTTGTACACTTATTATGTTTCTTTCTTAAAGATTTTATTCTTCAATGTCCATCATGTAATATCAATAAAATTTCCCTGGTTTGGCAGATAAGTTTATCAAATGAGATATCTATTGATCCTTTGCAGCTGGGGTTGACTTTGTTATTTTACATTTCTCCAAGGGCTGACTTTCTTGCAAGTTTGAAGGATGAATATCTATAATGAAAACTCATATTGTCTATGAGTTATTGTCAATAAACTTCTGCTCTAATGGACTATTGAGAAGTTTAACCCAAATTCTTTGGAAAAAAAAATTGTTTTTCTTTTCTTCCTAAAAAGCCTACGTTTATTAATTGACTAGAAGACTTTTATATTGGCTTTTCATTTTATTTAGGCTGGGAGAAGGCCGAAAGTGAAGTGTTGTCTTTAAAACAACAACTTGATGCTGCAAAGCAGAAGAACTCAATTCTTGAAGACCGAGTTAGTCATCTTGATGGGGCACTCAAAGAGTGCATGAGGCAGCTTCGACAAGCTAAAGAAGAGCAAGAGCAGAAGATCCATGAAGCTGTTGCAAATAATTCGCATGACTGGGAATCCAAAAAATCTGAGCTTGAGGTAAAAATTGCTGAGCTTGAGGCCCAACTTCAAACGGCTAAAGCAGATGGTGCTGCGTCAATTTTTTCTGATTTTCACCAAAGACTTGAGGCTGTGGAGAAAGAGAATTCAGGTCTTAAACTTGACCTACAATGTCGACTTGAGGAACTAGAATTCAGGATCGCTGAGAGGGATTTGAGTACCCAAGCTGCTGAAACAGCAAGCAAGCAACATTTGGAGAGCATCAAGAAGGTTGCTAAGCTTGAAGCTGAGTGCCGTAGACTGAAAGCCTTGACCCGTAAACCATTTTCTGTTAATGATCAGAGGTCTTTGACTGCCTCTTCAGTTTATGTTGAGTCCTTCACAGATAGCATGTCAGATAGTGGAGAGAGGCTACTGGCAGTTGAAAGTGATATGCGTAAATTAGGTGGCTGGGAGATGAATGAATGTGAGCCAACCCGTTCTGACTCATGGACATCTGCTTTAGTTACAGAACATGATCAATTTATGAATGAAAAGGCTACCGGAAATAATAATATGGTCCCTTCAACCGAGATCAATCTCATGGATGATTTCCTTGAGATGGAAAGGCTTGCTGCATTGCCAGATGCAGAAAGTGGAAGCAATTTTGTTGGGGCAGGAGTAGCATCAGATCAACTTAATGTTGGCCAGGGTACAATGAAAGCTGAAATGGAAGCTACGATTCAAAAGAATGCTGAATTGGAAAAGAAGCTTGAGAAAATGGAGGCAGATAAACTTGAGGTAGAGATGGGTTTAGCTGAGTGTCAAATGCTGCTTGATGCATCACAGGGTCGGATAATTGAAGCAGAGTTGAAGGTTGCAGAGCTTCAAACTCAGTTAGCTCTTGCAAATAAATCAAATCAGGAAGCACATGAAGAACTAAAAGCTACAAAAACAAAGAAGGAGCTAGCTGAGTCAAAACTCAGACTTGCTCAAACTGAGGTAGAAGAATTGATTTCGAAAATCAGTTCATTGGAGACAGAGATTCAGAAGGAGCGAGCTTTGTCTGCTGAGAATTTGATCAAGTGTGGGAAGTTGGAGGATGAGCTTTTGACAATGAAGCGTGAAGCTCAAGGTCAGCAAGATGCTGAGATATTGCATAGAGAAGGTGTCAACAGCGAGTTGAAGTTAAAACAGGTCAGTTCGCTAACACTTACTAGGGACCCTATTCTTTCCTTAATGTATTCTGTATTGTAGAAGCACAGTAACTAACAATCTCGCACTGCTTTTTATGATGAAAGTTCTCACGTGCATCATGCATAAACACGGCCCTTCAATTCTCCCCTCTTTTCTTTGGAACAATTTCTATGTGTGTGTTTAGGTGGTCTATCATCAAGTCTTGTAATTGACTTGCTAGTCAAACAACTTATCTGCCTCAAGAGTCCAAGTTAGTATATGATACAATGACCTTTGCCTTTTTTAATAGATATACTAATCTCTAGCATGGTACTCACATATCTGTCCATTTTATTTTTAACCAAGGCTTTGCAAGACTAAACTTGCAGTGTTCCGAGTTCCTTCTGCAGTTTATCTATCGTATATAAATGTAATTGTATCATATATTGCATGTGGCACTCCAGAAGATTTATTGGAAATGCATTTGATGCCTAAAAAGCTAAATACCAGTGATAGTTGTTGATTAAATGTCTCACATTAACCATTATATATTTATTTTTCATATAAAGAGTTTGACATCTTCTATTGCAGGAGAAGGAACTTGCATTGGCTGCTAGTAGATTCGCTGAGTGCCAGAAAACAATTGCATCTCTTGGAGAGCGGTTAAGGTCCCTTGCAACCTTGGAAGACTTCCTACTTGATTCAGACAACCCTATGGAGTTAACTTGTGAAGTTACACAAGGTCCCCAAAATGGTGGTGAACTGTTGAAATTACATCAAAGTGATTTGATTTTGCCCAAAAGAGATTTTGAGTCACCAATTTCACGAAACTCATCTATCACACATCAGAAAAGCCGTAATAATAGTTTTGGTAAGTTGATCGCAAGAAGCAAGAGTGTAAGCAGGGCAGGAAGGCACTGAAAATTATATGAGGAGAATAGATAAGATTGAGTTGTAAATTTGGTTTATTCATTCTTATCTCTTGGATTCAACGTGTATGAATCCAAAGTGACGTATTTGCATGAACAGCATTGCTTGGAGATGGAGAAGTAAAATTGTTCAAAGCAAAACAAAGTTCAATTTTTGATACATTCTTTTAAGCTATATCGTGGACTTGACCCCTCCAATAAGACAACTACTTTCCTATATTGAAAGGGAAATTATTTGCACCTTATTTACTATTTAGCGCTAAGACTAATAATACAAGTCATGTCAATCGATCGTTTAAGGCAGACAGCTTGTGTTATAAACAGTAAAAAAACCGGAAAAAAAAAAAGCATTGGGGTGAGAGAGGCTCGAACTCTCGACCTCAGGATCACTCTAAGCTATGAGACCTACGCGCTAGCCAACTGCGCCACCACCCCATGATGCTATTCATCTGAAAAAACAATAACTTATTAATATTTAAAGCTTAGAAATAACCAATAATAAATTATTTTTATTATTATCACAAGGGAAATTTTTTGTAGTCGATTGTTAGTGAAGTGTGGAAAGAAAAAAAAAAAATAGTGTTATGTTGTTTAACATAAAATACGGAAGTGAAGAAATGAAGAGTATTAAATCACTCTTTAATAGAGATGGTAATGGGTAGGGTATTATAGTACCTATCTCTATACCCGTATTTGAAAAAAATATCCGTACCCACGTGGGTAGCAACTTAAGTATCCTTATCCATATCCTCTGGATACCTAAGTACCCATATCAGCACTCATTACCCGTACTTTAACTAAGAAAAAGGGAAAAAATAACACAAAGAACATCAGCGGCTGCTGTTAATGCTTAGGTCAGTAGGTGATTAAGTCTGAAAGGAAAAAAATAGTTAAGAAACCGTAGGTTACATTAATTTTATTTTTAAAATTTGATATATTATTATAAATGCATGTATTAATATAAATAAATAAATATATAAATATATATATTTATATATGTGGGTGCGGGGCGGGGTGCGTACTAGAGTACCCGTACCCGCACCCATACCCTCTCTTGTTTACGGATAATTACCCAGATCCGTATCCGTACCCAAAAAACGGTATTTATCCTATCCATCATAGATATTTTTTGCGGGTACCTAACGGGTAGGATCCAATTGACATCCCTACTCTTTAATACACTCACAAACACAAGGCAAACCATAACCAGCTAGTCTAGCTGCTATCCCACATACGTGAGTGGATGACTCACGATGAGCTACATGATAGTATAAGTGATCACAAAAACTAGCTGCATGTATAAATGAGTGCATGCTAAATAGAACATCCACGAGTTAGAGGGACCCTATCTACGAACTGGGCAATTGCAATAGTATTGATGGGAGTTTAGAGTGAGTGAAATTCCAAGTTGAAAATTAATTGACTAAGTAAAGACCATATAAATGATTCAATAAAAAAAAAGACCATATAAATGAAAATATTTATAAGCTTAATGTAATAAAATTTTGGGATTAGAATGTGATATTAAATCGATTATATATTAGATTTTATTTAATTAGACGAGAAGGCTCTTTCCAAATGCTGGTTCTCTCTAGGCTCTCAGGCAAATGATTTTTTTCTGTTATTGGCATCTATGTATACTAAGTAAATGGTAAAAAACAAATCCTACTCAAGCAATTATTTTGAGAATATTTTGCCTAGCATTTTAGTTTTAAGATGAAGGAAGAAAATACTCATCTCCTAGTTTTCTAAGGCTCCTTGAATTTTGTATATTCTAATTTGACATCATATGGGATAACAAATCAAATATGTTGGATATAGTTTGCAATGGATGTGCTGTACATCGATATAATCGAAGTGTTGTAGTTTGAATGTTTTTTATTATTTAAATTAAGTAAATCTCGCATGTTCTACCAGTTACGGTTCTATGGTGTAGTGGTTAGCACTCTGGACTTTGAATCCAGCGACCTGGGTTCGACTCCCGGTAGGACCTTTTTTCCCCCCTACTTTTGCGAAAAACAGATATTGACTAGTCCTACATGCAAACTGCACCATGTGGGCATCTCCTTTATTGTCTTGCTTATCTTTCCAAAATTGCATTTTCTTCAGCATGCTAGTTTTTGAATGACATGACAAATAACCGAAACTTGGCATCAGGTACACGTAAGTTGTCTTAACAATAATAGAAGCTGAAAAAGAAAGAAAAGGACAAGACAACATGAAATGGCTGTGCTGAGAAGACATGCTACTGTTAATTAGTGTATACTTCCTTCTCATATGCCCGACTCCATTTAATCTTTCCTTAGCAGATCATAAAAAATATCTGGCTTTCTATATTCTGACACGCAGATTGCCTGAGATCACAATATCACCAGATGTAATGTTAGTACTTGAGCTCGAAACATAGCTGTAAAAAACAGCACTTTCTTGAGTTTGGACCACCACTCAGAAGAGAAAAATGTTGTAGTCACATATTATGCTATGTTTTATGTAGTAGTTGCTACACTTATAAAGTAAGGAATTTAATTACCTGCATTGCATATGCTAAGTGGATCAGCGTTGCTTCAGACCAAGGCCTTCCTATAAACTGAAGACCAATAGGCAAACCCAATTTATCGTATCCAACCTGTGATGTATATTATGAATGTTGATTAAGCTATCATAGAATCTGAGTCCTTATAAAAATATTACTAGTGGGGAGTAACATGAAGTGACTATGTTAAAGAATATAATCATACCGCAACAGTCACAGCAGGAAGTCCCAGAAAGTTTCCTGATATGGAATACCTGACAAGTGCAGCTGAAAATGGTGGCATACAGATCAGATTTTTATAGGTATTTAATTAATATTAATGCTACCAACATCTTCAAAAGGGAAAATGCTTTGGACATATACATTTCTTCACATTTACTAACCTGGTACAATTAGAGTGTACGTGTGCAAAAAATAAGGTGACACTGACTGTAATCAGATGGTGAAAATTGTGTAGATGTGAAGTGATGTGTGTAAATGTGTGTATGTAGCATTGTTCTTAACTTTCTTTATAAATTATCATGAGAGCTCAATGTCATCACACATATGAACATATCAATTTCATCTATACCTCCATTGATGTAGTCAAGTTCACCAGTCTTCAGAGCATCATCTTGAATCGGGTATGCAGTCACACTGTTAAAAACATTAGGCATGTGTCACCTGTGAGAAAATTGCTACCGATTAAAAGAAAGGCATCCTGTTAAGTAGGAGAAAAACATGACAAACCCTGTTGTTGGTGAAACAATGACATCTGCCTCAGCAAATATTTTCTTGTGAAACTGCAACTGGCGATTCCTGTTCATAATTTAACAACTCGTATCAGCTTAAACAATATTTAGTAGAGAGAGGAATGCAGGTCTATAATTGTCAAATAATTATAATTTGTTCTCTAATTGTAATTATTTTTTAATATTGTGGCTTCATTTTATTAAGTTAACTTTTATTACCTGAATTTTTCAGCTTAACTTTTCATATCACTTAATAAGAAAATCAGGTCATAACTTACCTAATTTTCTGAGCTTTTATATACTCCATGCTGCTGAAAGCACCATAGATGTTAAGTGCTACCCTTGCATCCCAGCCTAATTCTGCAAAATTTCTTTGGTAATAATTTTGTAATGTCAGCAATCACACACCCTCAATGTGGAGGGCAATAAGGAGGAAAGTCAAGGGTTTATGGTGACATACTTTTCAGGAAGAAAAGAATCAAGAGAAGTGTAACACTCGGATGCAATTGTTAAATAATGTGCCAGGCGCATCACTTCTAGTTCTGGTAAAGTGACATCCACAGTCTGGTATGTTTAAAATAAAGTTGGCAGGTTAGTAAGTAATCACTGTGCTGTTTCTCAATGACTGGTAATTGTATTAGAGGCTCTTTGGGGGATTTTTTATCTTTAAAAGCTTGCTTCTTCCCAATTCACATCTAATAGTCAAAACGCCTAAGATTTGTTAAGCATGATAATAAAGTCAACAATTTTCTTTTTTGATTTTGCAGTACCTTCCAACCATAATGATCTTGAAGCTTGTTTAAAGCATGAGAGCAGCATATTCTGACATCATCGCTGCAATCATCAAACCACTAATTGATGGAATTCGTGGTTAAAGAACATAAGTGGTGTTAGAACAACCTACTTTTTCATATATGGGGGTGAAATGAAATATCAATATATTCAAAGCTCGGAAACAGGTTTCTGACCTTCCCATATTTGGCCAACTTGATGTTAGATATGGACTTCGTGGAGGGCAGCAGTGGAAGGTTTATCTTGGTCTAAAGTATTGCAAAAAAAATATTTTCACGAGTTTAAAGAGATTAATTAGAAAGAGGTTAAATTCAGACCAGTTTGTTGAACTTCAAGCTGTGAATTTAATCAGAATCATTACCAATGTGACATTTGAAACATAGAAACAAGTCATTTATTTATAAAACTAGTCAGTGATCAGAACCATTGAAAAAAGATAAATAGTTCTTACAAATATACTGGAGGGCTGATGAGATGGAATTTCGCCACTGATAGCTGCATAACTGTAGATAGTGATACATTCTAAGCTATAAAACCAATCTCATAACTTCCTTGAAGAAAGAATATCATAGAAAGGACTACTAACACTATCAATGCATCCTCAACAGTGCCTGCTAGTATTCCGACCATCCCAACTGTCCAGTTCAGAGGAAGAACTCTGAATGCAGCAGAAGATTATACTTTCAAAACATTATATTTATAATCACCCCAGTATTTAAACAAGATAAAACCAAAATGAATACCAACCCAGAGTGAGGTACACGACTAAAAGTTGGTTTCAGACCAACTACACCACAAAGAGCAGCAGGCATCCTCACAGATCCTATACAGGTATGCAAATAATATAGTAATTCACCAACTTTTGTCTAATATGTAGACTAAAATTTCATGCACTTACTAAAATAGACCTATCTAGTAAATTCACATAGAACTGAAACATATATATGTTGAATGCTTATAAGCAATAATGAAGGCTGAGTTCACTGATCTTTCATGTGTAAATATAAATAAAATACCTCCCCCGTCAACACCAAGAGCAACAGGACACAGCCCTGCAGACACCACAGCAGCAGATCCACTAGAAGAACCTCCTGCAATCCTATTGGTATCATATGGGTTTCTAGCAGCCCTATAGAAGTAAATAAACAGACATGTCCTTGTCACCAACTAATTCAGTGCAAATTTATTAATGTATAGTTCAAAAGACACCAAATATGTAACATAACACATGGTTTCTTACCCATAATGTGGATTTATACCACTAGTTCCAGCCCCAAGTTCATGCATATTAGTCTTCCCAACAAGTATGGCGCCACATAATCTCAGACGTTTAACACAGCAAGCATCATCTGTACAAGTCCTTTCTTTGTGCAGCCACTTTGTACCTCCTAGAAGACAGCATTTTCAGATGCTTAAGTGATTAATGAAATCAGCACCTTAAACATTTGAGTACATGACACGTTAGTGAAAACTGAAAACTGAAAAGAATAACACGTTACACTACCTGTGGTCGGATATGGCAAACAATCTATTTCATCCTTGATAGCAACAGGAACTCCGTCTAGCACGGAGATAGGCTCCCCTGCAAAAATAGTATGCATCAAAATTCAAATGAGTACCTGTCAAGTTATCAGAAAGCTTGAAGACGCACAAGCAACCAATGCCACAAAATTATTAATAATTGCCTGCAAAAAAAGATATTGTCATTTCTATATTACTTCAATTGGTAAACTATTCCTTCTTAAGCCTCCAAGATTAGAAAATAGTATTCCTCAAAGTTACTGAGAATTGAGAGAACATATTCTTAGATATAAAACTATTCATTAGCCTTCACCTAAAACTTTAAGCTTTTGGGATATTTGGTTTTGTGACATGGTATCAAAGCCTTTGTGACCAAGTGATCAAAAGTTTGATTCCTGTTGCCCTCATTCTTCTAAGTAAAAGTTGAATTTCAGCACAAGGTCGCAGACCTTTGCATTGTCCATGCTTAGAGTCCAAAGGGCTCTTATGTGAGGGGACTCATTCATCTAATAGCTTAAACTTTTGGGAGAGCTTGTTCCATGAAACATATCAAATAACACTATTAGATGGCATCATTCAAAGATCCATGGGTTTGAAAGAGAAGTCTTATGAATTTGAATTGACACTGAATTGCTATAAATTACCTTTTTGATACCGTAGAGTTGATTCATTTGCTTGTCTTAGTATATCATCAGCATTGTAGTCAATAAAGAATCCCATTTGGAGTGGAGGTTTTGAAGACTCACCAACAGCACCTATAAATCGTTCTGCAACCTGTGCAAATGAGAAAAAAAGCTAATGAATGGAAAAGACATTAGAATTGAAAGCAGCTAGAAATTCGAACAATAAAACTTCATGTAAGTTGGTATCAATGAGTTAACACAATAATGATAGGATAAGAACATCTTAAAGGAATATCAAAGAGATGAAATACCATGGTTGGTGTTATGTCCTCTGAGCTGTAGGCTCTGTAATAATCCATTATTGTCCAGCGACAGAAAGAGAGCTTTGTTCCATTTAGTGCTTTTTCTGAATGTGTAGGTAAGCAATCTATTGCAAGTTGAACTTTCTCTGGTGGAGTTAAACCAGAATCTAAGCATTTGATTTCTTGTTCATTGTGGTCTGCAAAAATGAACTCAAATCAGCACCCACTTTCTATCATAGACTATTAGCAATTTTAGTTGATCAAAGATAAATACAGGTCCAAAACTAAATGGACTCTGATTTATGATAACTGCAAGTACCCTGCAATCCAAATAATATCCTTGTCCCTGATATCATATAGTAAATCCTTTTTTTTTTGGCATATCATCTGTTACTTATGGAAAATAAGAAACCTTCAAAATGATGTAAGGGAACATAGAGAGGTGACTCTTCTAACTCTGCATTTGTAATAAACTGCAGGAAAAAAAAAACATTTGATATGAATTAGGAAAAGAAAAATGCTATATAAGTTGTATCTACATGGGTAGTCTGTCAGAGAACATAACATAAAGATGATTTAGAAATGTATAAAAGGAGTTCAGTTCAGACTCTGAACTTTCATATCATTAATGTAAAACGAGCATGAAATTCAGCTTTAATTGGAATGCAAGAGACCATGGACCGAGACCATACCTCATGAATATTATTGTTTCCCTTAAGTATGTACACTAACAAGGTTCCAAATATTCGAGACTCCAAGAACCAAGTGAAAATCTTGACCAAAAGTCCAGTCATGCGTGGAGCTGCAATTGAGAATTTCATTAGCATTTTGTTGGTGTGTATGATTATCAGCTCCAAATACTTACTATTTAAGATTTTGGTAAGTTATAAACTTCAGAAATCAATGACATTAAAAGCAACGAATTTTCTCAAAACTGGATATTACTTCAGTGTGAACTAAAACACAGCATATTCAGAATCTGCTGTAATCCTGAAACTCTTTAGCACCCAATCAGAGAGTTTAAAATATTACCATTAAGAAATTGAATCACAAGAAGCCTTCCATGAAAAAAAAATAAAATAATTCCAATTAAATAGGATCAATTTCATGTCATACCAAAATCAAGATAAAAAAAGAACAAGCAACAAAAATTGTTCAAAAAACAATGAATTATGAACCTTTGACATTGGCTTGGAGATAGATTTCACTGCTATCAGGGCCCAAATTGATATCCTTCACGGGTCTGTAAACTACACCCTTACTTTTGAACAAACCCATTGGTCTAAGAGATATTGCTATCTGAAAGATGGATATAAAAATGGAGGAAGCAAGGAGTTATCAACAAAGCAGATTGCATATTATAAGAAGATTAGGCGGTGATTGCAAGTGGAACAAGACAGTAATTGAATCTGCTTATAACCATATATGATATATACTTAAATTGTCATGTCATGTCATGTCGATATATGGTGTCTGGTTTGACAACTAGAAAACAAGTCATTTTCATTAACAGTGTGAAATTTGTACGAGAAAATCAAAGAGCTTAAACATTATATTCTTCTCGGTATTCCTTATCCCTCTTACATAGTAAGATTCCAAAATGTTTTTAAGTTCTTTTGGTCAAGTACAGTTTTGGCTGCATGCTCAAAATGTCTGCCAATCCGTCAGCATACTATTCCGGCTCTCTAGTCTGTACAATCACGAGTTTGTTTTTCTTTCTATTATTGTATTTCACTGTTCTTGGAGTTACACGATGACTAAGTCAAGGCAGTGTTTTTTTTTTTTTTTTTTTTTTTTTTTACCATAGATAGTTGTTCTGGGAAACCATAGTGATTTCTGTCAGTAAGTGACTAACTTACACTTTTTGCCTTAATTTACAAAAGACTTTACCGGCTGAGCTAACCGGTATGTTACAAAACATGACATCCATGGAGGATGAAAGAAGATGAGAGAATTGTATGAAATGTGAATATTGATAGAATGAGAAAGTTGAATTACATTGAAACAACCGTATGGCTTATATACAAGGTAACAAACTAACCAACCTGTAACTAACACTAACTAACTAACTGTCTCCAATACGGTACGTTCAAGTCTTCAACTAAGTTAATGCAGTTTACTTTACTGTATTAATTGTTTATGTATACCATGTAGTGGTCCAGTGCAGAAAAGTTGTTTTTGAATATGGTGTTTGTTTTTTTACCTTTCTTGTTCTAGCAAAAACTGGAAACGAATCTTGGTTCGGTTAGAATTGCATCTAAAACAACTTTAATGAATGATTAATGAGAGCTCTAGTTTCCTTGGCGGGGAGTGGTTAGTTGGAGTGTATCATTGTACATTTTTACTACTTGTGATTGATATTATATTGCAAAGGACAAAGTAGCTAGCTAGTATAATTCAAGAGGACAATGACCCTCCTCCCTACGGCCCCGTGGGATCACTATAATAAAGTAGCTAGCTAGATGTATATATGGTCCAATACGTTTGGTTGTGTGCCTCGAAAAGTCTCATTGGAACTAGCATGCATTATCACCTAAGATGAGGAGTGGGATCATCTCTTAAGTATTAAGATGTGCAAATGAAGCAATTGAAAATGTTTAACTTGTAGAGCCATGGATATTATAGCAAATTTGATACTCTTGTTAATATCTTAAATGGCTTTTGTTTGTCCGTTGTGATTGAATTTGATGGCCATGTACAACATGCCTGATAAATTGTTTCTGTTAAATATTATAGAAATAAACCTTCTTATATTTGAAGGCAAGTTAAAAATACTAAAACTCATCTTCTTGCTAGTGGTTTTGGTAAGATTTAGTCATGCAAGCCTCCTGGTTAGGAGACAATTTTTACCAGGTCAAGATGTATTTGGTTATAACACTACCCCTTTTTCTGTAGTAGGTTCACCAAACCAGTCGAGTTGAATCGAATTAACCCACTATGTTGTTGTTATGATTCTTGACTTGGAATTACTAACTCACTATATTGGGTTCAAACTTCAAAGAGAATTATTTCACGTCCCAAGCACATGATAAGATCGATGCATTAGGTTCGGTTAAAAAACAATTTAATTGCTGCAAATTTGTCTTTTTTTAAATAATTTGGGACGTGTTTTGCTTTGCGTGCTAAAACTCCGCGATATTAATCACTGATTTGGACATAAAAAGATCGAAACGATGGGTATATGATATTTTTTGATTGTATGTATTATATATTATTATTATTATTATTATTATGCTTGATTGGCTTGTCATGCATGCAAGTAATGTGAGCTCCCTCGGCCTCAATTAAGAGGTGTCCTCATCATGATGTAGTGTATAACTAACCCTAAAAGGCTGTAGTTGACAAAAGAAAACGCGAATTAAATAAGAAAAATGAAAGCGTGGAGGGAATTATCAGGAGAATAGCGAAGTCAAAGAAAAGATAACTTATACTTTGCAAATTGATATTATTAGGGGAAATTTTTTTATTGATCAATCACAAATAGTTCATAGTGTGAATTTTAAGTAATAATAATGATAAAAGACAAATATTTATAAATGATATAATAACTTATGATCAATTCATAACGTAAATATTTTTAATGCTCACAATGCATATCAATTAATTATTTGTTTGTTAGATTTTCATAAATTTATTTTGGAAGAATTGATTCTAAAAGAATTGACTTTAAAATAATTAAAGTTAAAAAAATTGATTTACGTTTGATAATAATATTTTAAAAGTGAGTTTAGGAGAATTGATTTTATTTAGATTATAAAGTAAAATCACTTTAATTAAGGTACAAATATAATAAAGAGTTTTGTTGGTCCTACACCTAAAATCAATTATATTCAACAAAAGTTGAAAATTCTTGCTTCTTTTAAAATTAATTCTACCTAACCCTATAATCAACTTGTTTCAACAAAATTTGTAAACAAACACTCTGAAATCTCCAAAATCAATTTTACTTCATCTAAAATCAAATTTGGATGACTCAAAATCTTAAATAAACAATCACTAATAATATGCTTAACTTAGCGGTACAAAATCATAACAGATAAAAAATCATGATGAAAATAGCAAAAGTGTAATTTTTTTTAAATCTAAACGTGAAAGCTGTCGTGCACGATGCCTCGGACGCAATACCAAACATTTAATAAATCAATAATAAAACTTGGAGAGACTTGCCCTCCATCTCACTTGACATTTTACTATTTTAGTCCTGGGTTTAAGTACAAGACACCAAACTTTCATTTTTTTTTTTTGGAATGAAAACGAAAAGTGGATACATGTGAGTGTGTTTTGGTTGAAGAAAATATTTTTTGTTTTAATTTCTGTTTTTATTAATAATTATAAAATAATTTTTAATTTATTTTTTGTTTTTAAATATTTGTATAAAAAATATCCATTATTTTTTTTTTATAAATTTTTGAAAATAGGGAACTGAATAAAAATATGAGAGTTTTTTATTTATATAAAAACAGAATTTGTTTTCTCAATCTAAATAGACTTTTTTCTTGCACAAAAAAAATGGACTTTTATTTTTCTCCATGTAGAAAACTAGAAGATCTTGGAATATCAAGAGTGACTTTGTCTTGGTTCAGAAGTGACTATATATAATCTAACCTTGCAATATTTATCTTTTTCTTTTTACTATTATTATTATTATAATTAGGGGTCGCTTGTAGTATTTTTATAAGATAATTATCGTTACCAACATGTGGTTGATCTGAGTGGTAAGAGACTCAGACATCTTATAAGCAACTGGTTAGGGGTACCAATCCTTCTCTTGTGATGGAGAAAACCCGGTTGGGAGGGAAGAACTCATCTTGTGTGTCTAATGGGTTCCTCGACGGAGATTAGTTACTGTTAACGATAGTGGATACTCCATACCTATAATATATTTATAAAAAAAATAAGATAGTTATCGTTACTTTAAAATTCTTACGATATAAAATTTTTAACATGTATATTTTAAAAATATATATAAATTATTTAACTTGATACTTCTAAATAAAGTGTTTTTTTTTGTTGAAGTGGTTTTTTTTATTTCCTCAACAATAATTTCTAGCTCCTTGTGATTATAACATTCTAGAAAATGTTAGTAATATATTTTTTTAACACGTTTTTTATTAGTGAATGAATTTCATGTGAGACTTATATGGATCAATTCTTTATTTAGAGGGTTTTACATCAAATTCATGCAATAATAAGTAGTATATTGAAAAGAATTTATTTATTTTTTACTGGGAAAGAATTTATTAAAGAATATGTTGTTATTCTAAATTTTATTTTCAACGTTTGTTATCCTTAAGTAATAAGAAGGGAATGGATCGCATTATTATGGTAGTTTCTAGATTGAAAAGCATGTGAATTGCGCCAACTGCCAACTGCCAACTGCCAACTGCCATTAGATAGAGACTTTGGAAGGCAAATTAGGAAAGGGTCTTTCTAGCATTTGCCATTAGGAAAAGTAAGGAGGATGACTTCGATTTTACGTGGGTTTCGTCTGAGACAGAAGAACCTTTACATTAAGCCAACAATGCAAATTCACCAAATGGTTGGGTTCCTCTTAATTTTGGATAAGAAATCAAACTAAACATGTGTATAGGTGCATCTCCATTCATGAAATTATTTAATATCCACACACGACCCTATAGTTTACACAGGAAGAACAATGACAATCAATTTTTTTTTATCATTATAGCATCTTCAATGGTAAAATTTTAAGAAACTCATTTTAAGTTTTTAAGTGGGTCCATATATATCAACTCAAATTTATGATATCCACTCAATTTTCACTCCAACGAGGATTTATATTGTCAACTTCCTTAACTTCTTTCTCCCTTCAACATCCCACATTTTCTCTCTTACCTTTACACTATCAAATGCAAAAAAAAAAAAAAAATATTTAAATGCTATGGAATTCTCTTTTTAGGTTCCTTACATAAGGAACTCATTTTAAATTTAAGGAACCTAAAATCATATGTGACATATTATAATAATATTTTATTCTTAAGGAACCTCCATAAAACTTCCATTAAAAAAGATACTCGCACGTAAGATTGGGTATATAGATATGTCATCACATGCACAGACAGGCCATTTAGTTTTAAGTCTTCTCTAATGATTTTTCTTAATTTTTCTTTACCTCTAACTCTAACTATTGGAATATTCTTTATTTGATTTACTCTTTTTATGGGGATGTATATTGATCTTCTCTTCACATAACCTAAGATGAAATTTTGCCATCATTTCGTTAACAATTATTACTCCTATTTTTTGTCTTTTTTTTTTTTTTTTTTATGAATACTCCTATTTTTTGTCTAATGCATTAGTTCATAACTCTATTATTATAGTCTCATGAAAAAGAAAATACTCAAATTATGGATATACCTTTTTGGGGTTTAAAAAAGTCTCATAATTTGTCATTACATATTATCAATAGTAATAATTTGTTTGAATAAATATCGAATTTGGCCCCTAAGATTATAGGGTTGTATCAATTTAGTTTCTCACATTATCAATATTCTAAAATGATCGCTGGAATTACAGAAAGTTAATCATATTCGTCCCTCCATTGATATTTGCATGGATTATAATAACATTAAGTTGATAATATCAGAGATGCATTTGAAACTAAGTGAATAATATCAGTGATGCATTTACTAAAGGATCCAAATGGAGGGACGAACTTGATTAATATTTTATAATTCCAATGATCATTTTGGAATATTAATAATGTGGGAGACTAATTTGATATGACTCTATAATTTTAGGGACCAGATCGGATGTTTGCTCCTTCCTCTACATGTCAGTTTTTTCAAGATAGTTAACGTTGAGAGAGTGAAAGTAAAAATTGTTTGACAAGTTATACAATTATACTTTTATCCCTTCGGTTACATTTTTCGTTAAACGAAATCAATGGCATTTTTAAATAATGAAGATGGACACCAATTCTAACTATCATTTTTATTAATAGTAACATATATTATATTAATAATAAGATTTAATTGATATACATTGTCAGTGTAAAGATTTTTTACACTGTCAATCAATCATAACTTACCAAATCAGCTAAAATGTTTTAGTCTTATCCTAACTACTTTAAAAGTCACTCATCCCATGATTCATGATTGGTTGATAGTGTAAAAAACTTTACACGGACAATGTATAGAAATTAAACTCTTAATAATATTAGTTAAAATAATAGTAAATAACTTATAGTTTCCTAAGATATAAATAATATAATATTAATCCTAAAATAAGGATTAAGCGCAGTGGTATATAAACTATCCTCTTAAGGGAGAACAAAAATTCAAACTCTTAAAAAATGTAATTGTTAGAAGAATCTCCTAATTATATTGAGAATACTCTGATTAAACATCTTCGTTCTCCAACCAATTTGATGTTATTTTAAAGATAATTTTAATTACAAATATGTGACGTTAATTGCAAGGAGCTTGGTATTACACATGTACTTTATACATGATATTTTCTTATTTGTCAAGGCCGATGTTTCTTCAGTGAGGTTTTTGATTTTTGATGGATTCTTTGCATGTATTTCATAGACTTTTTGGTCTGAAGCCGGGCCCGAATAAGAGTAGTATATTTTTGGGTATGTCGTTGTTGAGCACTAAGTTTTCGCATCGTGATTGCCGTCCTTTGATTGAGAAAATTATTTTCCATGTGCGATCATGGACTGTGAAGTTTCTCTCCTATGCAGGTAGGCTGCAATTCATCCAATCAGTCCTCTATACGATTCAAATTTTTTGGATTGGACTCTTTACCCTCCTTAAAAGAGTTATAAAGGAAGTGAGTTGTATCCGTAGCAGGTTTCTCTGGCATGGTAAAGTTGATTCAGGGCATTATGCAAAGGTGTATTGGGAATCTGTCTACCTCCCTAAAAATGAAGGTGGCCTTGGCCTTAAGAATCTCTACACCATGAATGTTGCAACCATTGCTAAGCATGTTTGGGTTATTCTGCACCGAAAAGAGGACTCTCTTTGGGTGGATTGGGTGTTTCAACACCTCATCCGCGCTTCTTCCTTTTGATAGATTTGTACTCCTGCCAATGCATCTTGGGTGTGGCATAAAATTATTATGATTCTTGATATTATCCTTCTTTTTGCAGGTGTGTGGTCGGGAATGGTCAAAAAGTCTCTCTTTGGTATGATTCTTGGTTGGAGATTGGCCCCATTTGCTCGGAGGTTTGGTGAGCGAATTGTGTATGACTCTGGCCTTCCTAAAGAGGCTAAAGTTGATGATATTATCGTGGATGATAGTTGGAACCTCCTTTCTTCTGTCTCGATGGAGTTTGTGGAGTTGAGGCAGCTTATTTCCATATTGGGTCCTCCTCTAACGACTCGCGATGATCAGTGGATTTGGACGTCTATTGCTTCGGGAGTTTTCAATGTTTCTATTGCATATCATGCTTCACATCCTGTTGCGCCTACGCTTCAGTGGTTTCACATGGTTTGGTTTCCTTTGGTCATCCCCGAACGTTCCTTTATCCTTTTGCTTACTGTTAGAGACCGTACTAGGGTTAGACTTCAGCGGTGGGGTACCATTCAAGAAGATTCTTGCCTCTTTTGCGGTGACCACCCTAAGGACCTCTCCCACCTTTTATTTGACTATTCTTTTATTATTGGTGTTTGTTCCTTCATCTCTCAGAAGTGCTGCTTAGATATCAATTTATCGAGCTAAAGTTTCATTCTTTAGGAGCGTACTTCGAGATGCAAGAGTCGTTTTCTCCATTCAGTAGTCACTAGGATTGCATTTATCGTTGCAATTTATTTCATTTGGAGGGAGTAGAATGCTCTTCTCAAATGTTGTGAGTACTCCTATTGCTATTTGCAATCAGATTGCTCATATTGTTCACGATCGCCTTTTTGATTCCCGCAAATTTCCTCTTACTATTCGTAACCATTTGTGGCAAAGTGGGTGGGGGTTACAAGCCTCCTCGTCCTGTTAGTTTATTCTGTTTTTGGGATTGCAGGTCCGTTCTTTTGTTGGTCCGCCTGTTGCTTGCCTTTAATAGGTGTGTTCTCTAGTAGTCGTATTGTTTCTTTCTTTTTCTTGTAGCTTCTCTGTGGAGTACCCTTGTAAACATCTAATTTTTCTTTTTTTAGTAATATATTTTACTTAATGACCAAAAAACAGATGTTACACATATTTTCAAAAGACTAATTTGATGTATTTATAAATTGAGAAGTAATTTAATGGGGCTCCATATTGTAGATATTTTATTCAAGAAAAGGCCAATGATAAAATGTTAGCAAAATCCATCACAAAAATTGATAGCTAAATAACACAAATCCTTCCAATTCTTCAATTGATAATCGAAACACTGTATCTTGTGCTAAAATACAATTAAATCATTGATACCCATCTTACATACAGACCCCTGATACAAGGCATAAATCCATGGCTGATAAATTCTGTAGTCTCTACATACAACAGCTCAGCCATGCTATAAACATCAATCTGAATGAACTATGAGCCCAAAAGGACCTTGGTTAAGGTACTTTGTAGCGATGACAATGAATCAACAGCAGATTTTGTAAGCCAGCTGATCCCCACTTTAAGCCTATGTTCCTCTGTTGGTAACCTGATCAAATATGCTATCTTCCTCGCTGCAAAAATAGAAAAGCGCAAAGCTGTTTTTCATCTTTCTTTCTTTCCCCATGTTTTTTAAGGCAACGAGCATAATGAAGAATGGCTCGAGGCAAACTTACCAGTATGACCAATAGGACCTTCCAAGGTTAGCCCCTCAACAAAACTTGGAGAAATGGCAGCATCGTTTCTTCCCAGGGTCATCATCTCACCTAAATTCTGAAACCTGAAGCCCAGATTAGGAAGAAATATAGTGTTAGGTTATGTTGACTGTAAACTACACAATAATTAAACAATTTTATTTTATTTGCAAATAACAGAAAAAACTTTTGAATGCAATAATACCTAAATGGCAGAAGGGGTCGCCCATTGATTGCAGCCCACAGATTCCAACCCGTAAAATCAGCTTGCTGAAAAGCAACCTGCAAGGTAGAGGAAAACAAGTCAGCAAACTAAATGATATATCCTCAAAACTATATATGTCATATTACCATCAAGGAGGATATCAAGCAACAGTCACGACTCACACCTGAGCAGTGGCTGGAAGGATCCTTCCATTCGAATCCCTTAATGCAGAAGAGTCACCAAGAGCAAATATCCGTGGGTGGCCCTTGACACGAAGGGTTTCATCTGTTTCAGCTTGTCCCCGGGCATTAAGTGGAAGTACAAATGGAACATCTGAAGGTTCCAGCTGAGGAAGAGGAGGTTTAGATCCAACAGTCCACAATACCAGATCTGCTTCAATGATTTTACTTTGCACTCCCCTTTCAGCAGGTTGCAGCTCCAATATATATTTCTCCAAATCATGTACTACTTCAATGTGATTTTCGGCTGCCCCTTTCAGGGTATCTGAAGAGTCCAACTCACTTACCCTCCGAATACAGCGAACAAAATAACCCAATAAAAGTTCAACCTTCCTGGATGAAAGAACCTAGCATCCATAGCATAATGTTTCCTTTTAGAATGCATAAGCATTACTTCCAGTAACATTGGTAATGGAAACTAGAGGGCTTGAATTGAATGGTGTTTAACAACTAAAGCTGCTATAGTTGAAGAAACGGGTTAGTTGCATGCTGGAGGAGAAGCTTTAACATTGAAAGCATGACTTCAAATTTATGGTTTCATAAATATTCAATTTTTCATTTTCATCAAGTGGCACCCTTGTAGCATTCGAATACAGGTGATTCTAAAATACTTAATAAACATGATTTTTGTGTATAGCCTTTATGTAACTCAAAGCTATTTTACGTTTAACTACAATTATGAAAAGTACTTTCAGTAAAAGCTTTAGTATGTAAATCAAGAGCTATTTTAGAGAAGCTAGAAAATATACCTCGTCAAAAAAGCACTTTTCAGTTTTTTTGTAGCTTCCACTTTTTAAAAAAACCCAACCAAACAAATATCTAAGTGGAAGAAGTGATTTTAATTAAACGAAGGGTTTTTTTGTGAAAAAAGCTTAAACAAACAGGTCCTTTGGTCCAACTAGTAAATAGAAGCAACACACCCTTAGTCCCAGAAGGATAGGGCTTTAAAATTCAACAAACATAATTGAAGGATTATCTTACCTTATATATGATTAAGGTTACACGTCTTCAACCCAAACAATAAACAATCATATTTTAATTCATGCATTAATTTTTTAAAGTGGCTAGAAAATTAAAATTTTATTTAACATCTTCAACAATGGCTATAAAAAAAGCTTAAAACATCCGACTCCACTCGGTTAAATCTTATAAACATGAAATAGTATAAAAGAAACGTTTAAATAGAGCTATATATCTCACTAGCTTGCCCTAGAAAGTAATACAAAGTCAAAATCTTAGTGGACCATAACCTAATTGCATATTGCTTTCTAAGTTGTACAAAACAGATATTCAAGTTCCAGTAAGCATAAATTTTAAACTCTAAACAACTTACTTTCAGTGCAGCTTCCCTATTGCCAGGCGGGGCATTTGGGCAAATCAGTGGGTCAACATTAATTGCTCTCACAATTCCTCTATTCCGTAATCGCTCCGCTACTGTCGCAGCTAATTCAACTCCGGCATAACCACAACCAACAATGGCCACACTAATTTGGAGGTCCTTACCAAAGGTCATTCTCTCTAATGTTGTTAATTTATTGTTAACTTTCTGCCACAAGAACACCAGCATGTAAAATCAATAAAGTATAAAGATCACAATATATAGATTGAATCCACTAGTCCTGAGATATTAAATAATTGATCCACCCTGTCATGCACTCACGCGTGCATCCTCTAGCGTTGAGAATGGAAATGCAAATTCTGCGGCGCCTGGTACAACATCCAGTTTAGCTTCAGCTCCCAATGCAAGAACCAGCCTGGCTGTCCACCGTGAAGAAATGAAAAAGATGCAATACTATGTACGAATGTACGATACCACCAATGTACTTTATTTTAACAGTAAATGGATTCATTTTCCTTTCACAGATGATTTAGATACAGAAAGGAACATTTCAGCATACTACATCATAGGATCCTGCACATACATCTTAATCAGCATTTGAAAGCCTGAACTTAAGCAAGATCACCAGGAAAGAATGGATATAATAGGCAGTACCAGGCTTCCGGTCATTTACAAACTGAAGAAACTATGTCAATATGCACAGCAAAGAGCCAGAGAAAAACATATCATCTTAAGCACTGTATAAAAAAGTTGCTGCTGGGATTCACTGAGTTACTTAAATAGTGAAGATTGTACCAGTCATATTCGATAAGAAGGCCACTTTCAAGATGAACAATTCCTCCACAACTAGATGCGTTGGATCCATTCATTACCAAATGATCAGAGGGATGCAAAAATTTTACTCTGTCTTTGAAAAATTGCACACTAGTGTTTGCCAGCAAATCCGAGAAACGAGGAGCTATTTCCCATTCGTCCACTTCTGTATGTCAAAATGTAATTCTGTTGAAACATTTTTGAAATAAAGAAGAAAACTGCAGTTGTTGCTTAGCCAGAATACTGCATACCTCCAGAGAGAAGCTCATACAACATTGGCTTAAAAACAAAACGTTCAGACTGGTCGACAAGAGCAATCTGTTCCATATCCAATAAAGAAAATTTTTAATCAGAACATCGGCATGTAAATATGTACAGAAGAATTTAATAAAATTAAGTCACGGGGCATGGATATAGGACATCATAATATTAATTGTACAAGCAACCAGCAAGAGAATAATAAAAGAGGTTCTCATCAAAACAGGCATTTGTTAATGTTAAAGGTACTGCTGTGATTCTTTTTCCCTTTTGCTCTACTGGTGAATTAACTGAGACAGCCTTTCATCCAAGAAGAGGCGCCTAAGTTCCTTCTATCATGCCAATTGCAGCAACTGCCATACAATTGAAAGCACTTAAATGGGGGTTACGCTGAGCTAATGAATATAAAGGCAAGCACTAGAACTTAGCAGCTTTAGGCTTAGGAAGACTACAATTGAACAAAAGGACGGTAATTTTAGCAAGTTTAGGAGAAGAAATGTTATTAAAGAAGTAAAAAAAAGAGGTAAAGTGGACATATCTCTTAGCATTATAAATTTTACAGGTAATTATACCCCACCCCCCAAAAAAAAGTCCATTGTCTATGGTAAGATTGTAGTAAGCTGCTAGGAGACAACAAACAAAACAAAGAAAAAAGCAAAAACTGAGGGGACATTGTTAAAGGTGGATACATGGACACCTAGAGAGTGTTATCACAGATAAAACTGCATGGAGACATGCATCTAAGTAGACAGCTTCAATTAATTCTATCAAAGGATTAATCTTAAAAGTATAAATCTTTTGCAGATTTGTTGACATTTAGAAGATATTAAAACCAAGTGCATTTATTCTGGTTTGCATTTCATTAGAACATTGAGCAAGTTACTTCTCTTAAGAAGGATCAAACTACCTCTTTTCAACAAATGACATTACAAGAGAACATCAACTTGAATGACAAGTTACCTGTGGTTTGTTGTCATCAGGCCACTCGAGTGATTCCAACCTTAAAGCAGTGTATAAACCACCAAATCCGCCTCCTAATATGCACACCCTAGGCTTCTGCAACCAAAGAGTTGAACACATGAGAATGCCCAATCAGACATGCAACCAAACATTAGGAATGCGATACTATTAGAAAAGAAAGGTTTGAAACCTTATTATCAGACCAGACGAAATTGATGGGCGATTTTCCACTTTGAGAAATCTCTTCGGCGACACCTCCGTTGCCGCTGTTTGCCACAAACCGCAGTTGCAAGGGTTTCCTGGGAGAATTTGCGAATAAGGATGAATTGATTCCCCTGCTTCTTCTCCAACAACTCGGAATTACCTTGCTCTGTTGCTTCGCCCTGCCTGAAACCGCCAAAAAAAAAAATGCTGATTGTATCGAATTGATACTAGGTATTATTATTAATAATAAGAGGAAAAAGAAAAGCATTAATAATTTTCTCAGCTACCAAACACGAGTGTGAGATGAAAGAAGAAGAGAAGATACGGTGAAAAGCGACGACTGTTGTAGTGGCTGATGCAGTTAATGCAATGGGTGACATTCTGAGAGAGTCAGTGTAACTGTAAGTGTAACAGAATTAGTTAGGGTTTATCAGTAGAAGAAAAAGAAGAAGAAGAGGAGGAGGCAGAGCGAGAAGAAGACAGAAGAAGAAGAAGAAGTGTTGCGGTTCGTTCAGCGTCCACGTTCTCTCGCTATTGCTAGAAATTAAAAATGGGCCCCACCCGTTTACGATTTGCATCATGTGGTGGTTTGTCGCTTGTCATAAATAAAGTTGAACGGAGACTGTGCTAACTACCTTATATACTCCCAGAACGCATCGTGTGGTTTGTCGCTTCTCATAGAATTTTTCCAATTTTATATATATATATATATATATATATATATATATATATATATATATATATATATATATAAAATCTTCATTATTTTATGTTTTAAAAATATTTTGTATTTATTTATATTTATGTATTTTTTAGTTTATACAACCATCTATAAATACTTTTTTATAAATTCTTAAAATATTCTCATATATCAATTAAACTTGACTAAACTCTACTTTTGATCCTTTATCTTTATTTTATTTTTCGTTTAGGTCTCTCTTTCATTAATTTTTTCGATTTGGTCCTTTATCTTTATTTTAGGTTTCAAAGTGGTCTTTTTCACTTAAATTGTGATATGATGAGGATCACATTGGTATAATTTGTATAAAATAAGAGATCATTTTGGAACAAAAGAAGTCAAAGAGGGAGCATGTCGGAACCAAAAAAAAGGGATCACATAGGTTTAACTTTCGCAAAATAAGGGACCATTTCGGAACATAAAATAAAAGAGGGACCACATTGATATGACTTTGCAAAATAAAGGACCAAATCAAATAAATTAATAAAAGGGGGACCAAAACGAAAACTAAAATAAAGATAGGGGACCAAAAGTAGCATTTAGCCTTTAAACTTAGAGGGGTTATGTGGAAAAAAATTAATAAAAATAAATTTATTATTAAAAAGTGTGTATTTGACACTCATTTGGAAGTCGTTGAAATTGAGTTTGGAGGGTATAAAATCAATTTTGAATTTTTTTTTTTATGTATTTAATATTTTGACAAATCAGTTAGTTAGGGGTGTAGTAATTGGGTGTGTTTGGAAAAGCTGAAAAAAAAATTATGCTGATAATCGATTTATGAATAATCGATTATTGTGATAATCGATTATAATCAGAATCTATTTTTGTTTGGGTCTATTTGCTGAAAAGCGATTTCAAAATAATCTTTTGCGTTTGGATGGTCTAAAAAAATCGCTTTTTACATAGTAAATTACGAAAAAGGGTATGAAGTTATTTGTATAATTTAATAATATTTATTTGGAAGTTAGTTTTGTAGGGGTAAATAGGGAAGAGAGTTTTGAGAATAAGAAATAATCAAATCATAACAATCTTAAGCTAAAACAAATTAGATGACATAAAACAGCTTTTTTCCCCCAAAAAAAAGCTTTTTTATAAATTTAAGCTAATTGCCAAACATGATAGATTATGTATGAAACAACTTTTTAGCCAAAAAACAGCTAAAATGGAAAAAATCCAGCATTCCCAAACAAGCACTAACTTGAAGGAATCAAACCCGAACCAAATCAACTCAATATTAAAATTCCTATCACTACCGGAAGCAAATTTCGGTCAATTGAAAAAATAAACAATTACACAATTGATAAAGTAACCCTTGATATTTGAGTAGCATAAACCTTATATTAAAGTTAACATATGACATAACAATAATACATGACAGCCATAAAGATTCGTGTTACTCCAAACTCCATATGAGGGTAAACACAACGATATATGGGCTATAGTTGAGAGTGGTGTAGTGTAAAAGAGAACAAGAATATTTATAAGAGGGAGGAAATTATGAAAGAACGTCTTAAATCATATGCGATATCGCAAAAAGTCTAAAATGCAAAGCCTATATATGCAAAAATTATGAAAAGAAGGTGATTTGTTTGAATCATCAATTTTGGAAAAACTAAAATCTTTACCCGATTAGACCCAATTTAATTGGTTTGGTTCAATTTTTTAGGTTGTTGGTTGGGTCAACTCAAACCGACTTACACTCCTAGGTTAGCTATAATTGTGTTTGAAGCTCAAACCGTGGTTGAAGAAGGGTTTTTTTTTTTTTTTTTTTTACTTTTTCATTTATCAAAACTCAGTTCGAATTTTCAATTACTACGGTCAGTATGATATCCTAAAAGTTATTTGATCTCACATCTTTTTTTAGCGTTCATAACATCATTAATTTGATACTTATATATATATATATATATATATATATATATATATATATAAAGTTTGTTTGTTCGACACTTTTCGAATAATATTCATTCTATTAAGAACGCTTTTAACAATAAAGCAAGTAGACATAAATCAGTTACTAAAAACTCACTTTTAATCAAAATTAAGTTTATAAACACTGGTAAAGAACCTAAAACTAAACCCTAATTAAGCACTAAATTCTTTGCACCAAGAAAGAGAGAAAGGGGAGTCAGGCCCAACAAAAAATGTAGCTTGTAGCTGTAGGTATTGAAGGCCACTGGTTACCTAGACTAGTAGAATATGTTTTCTCATCTTACAAAGAAAGTCGGTGAGACAAAAATTAATCATACTCTATTCAATCTTTATTATAAACAAAACTTAAATGAAACACACATATTAAGGAAGTTAGTTAATCTTGTTTAATGTTGTTAAAAAATTAAATGTATTATCTAAAGTAACCTTCGTAGAAAACTTCAATTTTTATTAAATACATCACACATTAAGTTATTGAAAAATAAAATTGATATTAAATAAAGGATATTTTAGGAATAATGTCATTAAATAGGATGAAATTAGTTAAAATTTGCTTATATATTTGATCAAAAATTTTAGAATTTTTTTGCTTATAATAATAACGGAAGTGAGTAGTATTTTACAAAGAAAAGCTTCCATGGGGAGGAAAACCAATGGAAGATACTTATTTATAGATAAAAGCCATTGAACTTTCTATCCAATCCACCGCATATAGAAGTATGATGGAAGTTGGGAGTTGTATGTTAGGAGAAATTTGGTTTTAAGTGATTTGGTGTAGATATTATATACAGTTATAACTGGAGATATAAGAGGATATATAGCTGGAGGTTTTAAATTAAAGTATATATTATATACAGTTATAACCCCACATATATAAAACAGAAAAAATCTTGACTGATAGTTTTTCTTAGGTGGATAAAATGGTAGAAGTGAACTATCGTTTCGAGACCTAAAGCAACATGAGTAGGGTCCCTTTCTAACGAATTTATTTTAGACAAGACAAAGATTTAACCAGAGACTTTTTACGGGAGAGTGTTCCTGTATACATTCGTCATATCTTATGGACCTAGCATGCTTAGCAATGGCAATGGGTATCTTATCCGGTGGGTACCCGCAAAAATTACTCATGATGGGTAGGGTAATTACCCGCAAGATTTAATTGGTATAGGTACTTTATTACCCACCCCGCCCCATACTCGTATATCTATATATTAATATTTTTTAATTATTATATATATATATATATATATATATATATATATGTTAATATATTAAACTCGGGTTACTTCTTTGGTGATCCTGTAACTAATTTTTTAGTGTGAATGATGTTTTTCATTCGAACCTATTATATGTAAAATAGATACAATTGCCTTGTTATTAGACTAGTGCACTTGTTTCTTATATAATTGGACCAATTGCCTATATAATGTTGAAGTGGCTGATGGTCGAAAACTATGCTAATTCATAGATTTGTTATGCTGTGAAATTATGTGGGTTTCGATTACAGAAATTTACCGCGCGGACGAAATATATATATATATATATATATACATATTAAAGTAAAACAATTGATTGAATTGTAATGAAATTTAGCTTATTACTTTCCTATTATTCCCCGGTTCCTGACCGTTTAGTTGTTCATCACTTGAGTTCCTATCATCATGAGTTTGTATTTTTCCTAGTCCTATAGTTCTTAGGACTTTAATAATGTTTTTTTGGTTATATATTATCATAATATTTGTTTGAGAACATACTAGAATATTATATCTTGTTATATACTATCATGATATTTTAGACTTTAATAATTTTTTTATTTATTTATTGATTTTTTTAGTTAATTAAAGTGCGGGTAATGAGTGTGGATATGGATACTTAAGTACACAACGGATAAAGGTACGAGTACTTCAGTTGTTACCCATGCGGATATGAATCTAGATACGAGTATTTTTTTAAAATATGAATATGAGAACGGATATTATAGTACCATAGCCATTGCCAATGCTTCCAGTAACTTGGCCTGATAGCTTCCACTGTGTTATGTGTCTCTTTCAGTTTATTTTTCAGCCTGAATTATGTTATAATTTACATATCATTAAATTCATAATTTTTAGTATTCACATAAACTTTAATTTAACATTGTTTATTTTTTAACAATTCAAGAAAATATTTTTCAAAAAAAAAAAACAAATCAAGAAAATATTTTTTTTCATAATTTATATTTTTCCTAATATTTGTAATAACCAGAATGAAATGACATTATCAAAGTGAAAAGATATCTTTGAATATTTTTTTTAATTCATCATAATTCTTTATATTTTATTTTAGAGTTTAATAGATATATATTATCAGTGTAAATTAATTTTACATTGATATTCAATAAAAGCTCATCATGCTGACATATCAGTCTATTTTATAACTAATTTTTAAAATTAATTACAGAATAACAAATTCTTATTGGATGTCGATGTAAAATTAATTTATATTGATGGTGTATGTCTCTTTTTCTTTTTCTTTTAAAGTTAAATACTTTTATAAAAAAAATAAGAGAAAAAAATAGTGCATATTATTATATCATCAATTCGCATTCAAGTAAGTAACAACACACCGCCCTGCGGATGCCATACTCATTTATATTTACGTCTGCGGCAAAAACAGTGATGTTTTACTTATCGAGGAAGAAAAATAGCGGCGACGCCCATGGTATTTTCACCTTTTCCAAAATAAAAAATGTATAAATAAATAAATAAATAAATTGATTTACAATGAAGTACATGCACGTTCCTTCTGTTCCTTTTTAAAAAATAAAATAAAAATACACAGCTTACGTTCTTTAATAAAATATCCTGATCTATATCTTTACATGTTGCTTGCTTGCACCATCTTTTTCGGTGCACCATGTTGCTTGTTTTTGTTAAAAATTTGATTAAATTATGTTTTTAGTTCGTATAAAACTACTATAAATCATGTTATTTTTTTTTACCAAAAATCATGTTAATTTTAATTTAATTTTATATTTTTGAAATTAATCTTTATATTTGTAAAAGCTTTTTGTGTGTACATATTAAGGATAGCAATTATCAACATACCGTTAATTCGAGTGGTAAGGAACTCGGACATTTTAAACAAATGATTAGAAGTTCAAATTTGATTTTTGTGTATGAAAAAAACCTGGTTGAGAGGGAAGAACTCACCTTATATACATAACAGGTTCCTCAATAAAGATTAATCATTACTAATAATAATGGATATTTCGTACCTATCTCATGATTATTATATATATAAATATATATATATATATATATATAGGATAACAATTATCGAAGACTTCCTGTAGAAAGAGAGAGATCATGGAAAGTGAATGCAATCACTCCTAAAACAAGGCATATTTTCCATACATTTCAACTATAAGTATGGCATGGCATGCCGCATGCATGACATGTTAATATTTTACATGAAATGTTAAAGGAGAATATTAACTAGTGTTCTACGGACACTCATTAAGAAAGCAAAAAAGAAAACTTTTCATTGAAAATTGATGTACTACTCCGGACCTATATATAAGCAAAAAAGTACCTAAATTTTTTGGACTCAAATATAAGCAAAAGTCAATCAAATCAACTTTATTTAATGCCAGTGTTTCAAAAACACTCTTTGATTAATTGTTTTTTTATTTTTTCAAGAGCACCATATACTATCAAGATACAACTTCCAAGAGCATTATATACTCCCAAAAAATGTTGGTTTAGTAACTATAACTTATTTTTTACACAAATCAAGACAATTAAACTAATATAACGAACTTTCTTAATACATGTGAAGTTAGTTTTTTTGCTTATATATAGATCCGGAGGGAGTATTTAATATTTGAAGAAATGACATAATTAGTTTTCCAATATAAAATTATATTTTTTGATTTTTTTAAAGAATATCCTTAGGACACTCGTTAATATGATCAATGTTAAATGAGCATATAGTACACCATAATATTACAACAATGTCATAACCACAGGCGAAGAAGAAAGGCTTGTCAGTAAATATTTATAATTTTTTTACTGGAAGAAAATATTTATAATTAATTACATAAATTCATGTAAAAGGAAAAAAATAGGGATTAAATTAAAAAAACAATGTGAATAATAAAGATAAGAGAGGTTTTTTGACAAGGAAAGACATTCATTCATTCAAATTGATAGAGTACATCGATAACAATACAGATCCAAAATTACTAAAAACTGAAATGGATGAAACTGCTAACAAACTCACAGCATCCAAGTTAAAAGCATAATACATCAAAGTCAAATTGCCTATAAAAGTGACACCATCAAAGTCACTGGAATACCCTTGCTTCCGGATCTGTAGCATTGAGACCAAAGTCTTGATCAAATCTGTGATGGATCGAAGCAGATCTGTTAATCTGGAACAAACGAACACCGTACCAAGGTTTGCCCAATCTGTATTTGGGATTTCGTTCTCGAAGGAGTTATGCTAAACGCCTTTCATTCTCTTTTGATGTGGGAAGGAAGAACAACCGTTTGACTTTGGCACATGAGGTGGCGGGTTTGGCTGGCTCTTTTATATTCTGTCGAGAGTTCGGATTGCTCCACCTAAGTAGAACGAAAAGAAGGGGATTCCCGGTTGATTGGATGCTTCCGTTAGTGCGGGCGGCCCTAGCTAATCTAATAAAGTTGCGAGATTGAAAGGTCCAAAGGGGCAAACCTTCCCCGAGCTACAGCCCTCACTGTCGATTCAAGACACAACTACCTGTACCACAACCACTGGCATTAGCGGTATGCGGGTGTCAGGTCTAGGTCTAGATGGAGGTTCTCGTTCCAGTTCCATTTCTAGTTCAGGTAATGGTTCGAGTGGAGAAGCAGAGAGGGCATCCCTTCCCTAAGTTGGTTAGATCGCCCGAACGAAGGAAGCTGTCTTGTCTCGCAAGGCGCTAACGGCAGTGGGACTCCTGCGGGTAATAAGAAGCTTAAAAAATGAAGACCATTTCTTTCAATCTCACGTTGCTCGATAAACTAAGTGAATACGGAGCTGGGTCCATTCCGTTCAGGAGTGCTTCCGAGATCTTTTTTTTTCAAAAACTTCCCCTATCGATAGTATGCTGCCGGTGAGGACAGTGGCGGAGAATATGGAATCTTTTCTTCAGTAATTTTTTAAAGAATGCATGTTGTATTAGCTATCAGAGGAAAGGGCCTAACTAAAGGGATTAAGATGCCAGTAGTAGTCCCCATATCTTAAACTAGCTTATTCTCTGATATCATAGGTCGAGCGAGGGCCATCACAAGGAAAACTATAACCAAAATCCTTTTTATCCAGCATTAACTTGGAACCGCGTGCATCCAAAGCACCTTTTACTAAGATCAATGTAGTTGTATGTAAACCTTGAGCAATAGCATGATGAACCAAGAAGTCTCCAGGCCCTATTGTTAAGAATAGACAAATCCAAAAGCTTAATTAAAAAGCAGTTGATCTTGATCCAATTCCCGTTTTCGATCGCCTGGAAAGAACAAAAGAAGCATCTTGTTCTTTCTTCAACAATTTCTGATCTCTAGTGGACCTCTCAGTAGGATTTGAACCCAGATGAAGTTCTGACCATCTGTCAGAGAAAAAAGAACGGGAAGCTCTCAAGATGAACAATGAAGCTTTGTATTCTTTTCAAACAAAAAAAGTTAAGAAAGAAGCCTAGAAGAACTCTGAACTAAGCCCAAAGGCTAGATCCCATTTCAGTAGTTCAAGAAGAGATTTTAGGCTAGCCAGCTTTCAATGCAAAGGAAAGATATATTGAGAATCTATAGCATGTTCTATAAGATTGAGCTACCAAGCAAAAGGAATCAAACAACACCGCATCAAGATGGGAAACCAAACAAAGTCACACTAAGACTACAAAGAACAAGGGAAAAAAACACAAAAAGATCCAGATATATGTGGAAAACCCACATAAAAGAATCAGATCTATGCAAAAAACTCACTTATGGAAAGAAAAGAAGAGAAAAAGCGAAGTAAATGGATGGTTTTTGGGCCAAAATGACTCAAAACCACCTCTATCACCGCCTGTGAGAGTCCGAGGGAGACGAAAGAAAGAGAGGAGATTCTTTTAGATAAAGATTTGATAGTTATTTAGTTGTAAAACCTTTTGAGAAACGTAAATATATATATTTGAGAACGAAAGTGAAATAAAATTGAATCATATGTTAAGTAGTTTGTTCATAAAAATTGAATGCCACTAGATTACAATCCCATTAACTTCTTCGTTTCTTTATTCTTAAGGTCTTCCTGTTATCTGAAATAGACTGCTATATATCATGTGTTTTTGTTATTCATTAAAATAAATCCTTATTCATAAAAAAAAAAAACAAGATGTGGTTTTTTGTTTTTTTTTTCTTTTGAATTTGTCTCTATATATCTATTTTTTATTTTTTCATTCCTCTCAATTATATATATAAAGGAGAGATTCATTTACATTAGTGTAAGTATTTTTCACTTACACTAATATAAACGGATCTCTCATCTTTCCATATATGTTTATATATATATATATATATATATATATATATATATATATATATATATAAACACAAATACTACCGAAATATATAAACTAAGAGATAAGATCATTCTACCATTTGTCGTTTATTTTTCAAAGATATATAAGAACATTATAATTATATCTAATCAATTCTTTAAAGGTTTGATTCAATTTTAAGCATGCATGTATTCATTTGTTCAAAGTTTAAATTCTAAAACTCACCTATAATTATTCTGTCATAGTAGTTTATATGTTTGTGTCACAAATATAAATTTATTATGTGGGTACTCGCTATTGATTTTAGGTATAAAATATTATAAGAATTCCATCAAATGCATAATGAAAATGAAGCCAAGTTTTTTATTTTTATTTTTTTGAATTGTTGCTTCATTACTTCTTATTTCGTATATATAATTTTAAAAAATCCAATCAATCAATCAGGTCTAACATAGTTGACAAATAAATGAGTTCCTTAATATTATTGTCATGAGTTTGATTTCTATGGTGTACATGAAATTTTTGGTTGACATAGACAAAACTCAATTCTGTGATCTTTATGTCTCGAAAGAGATTATATAGTCTTCGACTATCCGTTTCGGTAGGATACCTTACTAAAAAAATCCTATCAATAAATATCATAAAACACTAATATATATGATTAGTTGAAATAAACATTCATAGTATATTAGCTTAGTAATTAAGGAATGTTATTTGCTTTTGTTGTCCGGTGTGATAAGAAAAGTAACTTGGTATATTACAGTTTTTGAGATACCATGACCCACATAGACTATGCCGACCGTGCAAAGCGACGAACCACTTGCTTGTTTTCCTTTGCATTATACAGCCTCTTACTTCTTCCACTTATTTTTTTAATCTCATTCATTATTTTACTATTATTATTATTATTGATCTTATATATCATGTCAGCTTCCTCAACTGGGCGCACACATCCAAACAAACCTCCTTTGATATTCACGTGTTAAGAATTTTCCCAATCCTGGTCTCCTTTCACCTTTTAAGATGAGATACGGGTGGGTCACAATGAACTGAAAGCCGCCATAGCCCCACTTGCCGGTGCATGTGTTGTATATAACATAGACGGACATTGCTCTATATGCAGTAGGACTTGATTACTAGCTAGGACGTTTATGCATTCCGTTTCCCAGCTATATATGTCCGTGCTTCTTAGCACTGGCATGTACCTATCCCAGACCAATCAAAATGGCGGCAACTTTGATGGTGAAACCTTCCACCAGTTTTTTGATTGCTGGCTGGCTGAGCAAAACCAACATCTGAAGGAGCTTTTAGATATTGCTGAATCAAATCAGGTCAAAGACGAGCAAATCCAAGCACTGGTTGATAAGGTGGTTGGGCATTATGAGTATTACTACAAGGCCAAGTCAAGTTGGGCAAAGAAAGATGTGTTAGCTATGTTTTCTCCAACATGGAGGAGCTCCTTGGAGGAGGCTTTTCTTTGGATTGGTGGGTGGAGACCCAGTATGGCATTTCAGCTTCTATATTCCAAATCTGGTTTGCAATTTGAGGCCCATATGAGTGAACTGATGCAAGGTCTAAGAACATTTGACTTGGGGGATCTCTCAGCAGCTCAACTTGCTCAGATTGATGAGATGCAAAGGAGGACTATCAGAGAAGAGAGGGATATCACGGATGTGATGGCAAAGCATCAGGAAACAGTGGCAGATGCTTCAATGGTTGAGTTGTCTCATGTGGTTTCTGAGATGATGGCTGAGGAAACATCCGGAGAGATCAGTGAGAATAAGGAATTAGAGGACAAAGTTGAATCAACTCTGGCATCAAAGGAGGATGGTCTGGAGGAGATCATGCTGAAAGCTGACGATCTAAGGCTGAGAACACTGCACGGTATTGTTAGTATTCTGACACCAAAACAAGCCGTGCACTTCTTAATTGCTGCTGCAGAGCTGCATCTGAGGCTACATGAGTGGGGCAGGAAGAAGGATGCTAGAAAGGGCAGTCAAAGTAGTGGAGAGGGTAGGAGTCATGATTCCTCAAGTTGAAGACAGCAACACTTGGGATCAATCAAAGTGAAGCCTAAAGAGACTTGGTTAACACTTGAGGGTATATGATCCTGTGCTACCTTGAATTCACTTTTTGTAGCTGTAATAACTTAGAACAATATGAAGAATGACATAAATTTGAAGCCTTGGGTATTGAAACAAACCAGGGCAGGTTTATGTAAGAAAAATTATACAACCCTGAAACAATTTAAATAGTGTTTGGAATAGTGTTTTGTAAAACAACTCACTGTTTTTAAGTAACCGATTGTCTAATTCTGATTGATATATATTAAAATATTATTAAATTTGATTACATTTAAAAATATATCCTTAATCAGTTATGAACTTATGACACAATATTTTTTAATAGGTAAGGAATTTATAAAGCAACAACTTTCAATAAAAATAATTTAGTCTAATATTCTAACCTTTTTTTTATTGAGCCAATACACAATCTTAAACATCAATAATTTAGGATTGGATGGAGTATTATTTATTTTCCATGACTATCAACATTATTCGCATTAAGTTTTCTTCTTAATTTTAAAATTCTTTAAACGGTCATAAGTTACAAAATTGACAAAACAAATAATTTTAAAAATTCTTAATTACCATTTTAATTGGCCCATTAAACTTCTTTAACCGGTCATAAGTTAGAAAACTGACAAAACATTCAATAAAAAAAGTAACAATGATTAAATGATTCTTAAATATTTTATCAATTTATAAACGCTCTTTTAATTTTTTCTCACAAATTATCCTGATTATCATATAAGATATCCTTGTGCTTCTCATATCTCATATTTGAATTAGGTTTTTGTATTTTGATTGAGTTTTTTTTATTTTATTTCGTTTGATATAATTTAATAGATTTTTTATTTCATTTATTATAAATTATTGTCAATTTAGAAGAATAAATTGCCTACACAGAGAGGTTTTTAATCTTAGGTGCCATAAATCACCTATGATAACCGTATGACCTATTTATTTTCCATGACTATCAACATTATTCGCATTAAGTTTTCTTCTTAAATTTAAAATTCTTTAAACGGTCAGAAATTACAAAATATACAAAACAACCAATTTTAAAAAATCTTAATTCCCATTTTAATTGGCCCATTAAACTTCTTTAAACGGTTATAAATTAGAAAACTGACAAAACGTTCAATAAAAAAAGTAATAATGATTAAATTATTCTTAAATGTTTTATCAATTTATAAATGTTCTTTTAATTTTTTCTAACACATTATCCTAATTATCGTGTAGGATATTTTTGTGCTTCTCATATCTCATTCATCAAAATCTCTCTCTCTCTTCCCCTCTCCCGCAACAATATACGAGGAAGAATAAAAACAAAACCACATTATTTATACAACAATAGAAAGAAATAGAAATGAATAGAAGATGAATGATAATAGGTAAATTCCTAAATATCAATCACGGTCCAATTAAGGACCAAAAAAACAAACCTCAACATCATACTATCGTGTACAATAAGGATGAATAAGGCAGAATATCCCCATGGTGACATTACTGACATTTATACATATTTCATCATGAGAGACAAAGAGATTCTTCAGAAGAAATGTAACTAAAGAAATGTCATATTAGTATTTCCTTTTAAATAAATTATAATTTCAAAATAAATAAATTATTATTCTTATATAGGTTTATGTAAGAAAAATTATACAACCCTGAAACAATTTAAATAGTTTTTGGAATAGTGTTTTGTAAAGCAACTCACTGTTTATAAGTAACTGGTTGTCTAATTCTGATTGATATATATTAAAATATTATTAAATTTGATTACATTTAAAATTATATCCTTAATCAGTGATGAACTAATTACACAATATTTTTTAATATTTAAGGAATTTATAAAATAACAACTTTCCATGAGAATAATTTAGTCAAATATTCTAATTTTTTTTTATTGAGCCAATACACAATCTTAAACATCAATAATTTAGGATTAGATGGAGTATTATTTATTTTGCAAAAAAAAAAAAGAGCATTATTTATTTAATTGAAATTTCATGGAACTATCCTCCTTCACCTCGCCTTTATGATTGCGTCACCTGAAATAGCATCCTTGCTAATACCAAGTTAAAGAATAGCACGTTCGAGGTTTTCTATTCTTATAAATGTCAACGAAGATTATACTTGCAATATGAAACAAGGAAGCACGTTAGCAAACTTTCATAATAAAAGCAAAACTTATTATATGGGATGAAGCTTCAATGAGTCATAAACACTGTTTTCAAGAGGTAAACATCATACTCAGAGATATCCTTCAATTCAACAATACAACAACTTGAATCTCCCATTCAGAGGAAAGGTGATCAATCTGGGTGGAGATTTTAGACAAATTCTATCATTTATACCAAATTGGAAAAAAAATTATCTGAGTTTTGACGGTCCTTACACAACGGACGACGATATTGATGGCCGAGATGATGTTCATAGACTTGAATTTCAGAACACAATAAACTCATCAGGACTTCCAAAACATGAGTTAAAAATCGAAGTTGGTGTTCCTATTATGTCGTTGAGAAATATAGATCAATTATCAGGACTATGCAACGATACTCGACTACTAATTACTCAAATGGGAAACTATGTTCTAGAAGGAAAAGTGATCTCATGAAACAATAGTGGCTAAAGAGTTTTCATTCCAAGATTGTCACTGACACCTTCCGATAAGAGGATTCCATTCATATTTCAGCATATGCAATTCCCGATTGTTGTTTCTTTCGTAATGACTATAAATAAGAGTTAAGAAAATCTATCAAACACGTTAGAATTTATCTTCCTCAGCTGATTTTTTTACTTGGAAAGTTGTATGTCGCAATGTCAAGGATTACCTCCCGTAGTGGATTGAAGATACTAAATGGGATCATGAAGGCCAAAATTCAAATACTACTACGAATGTGATTCACAAAGAAGCCTATCAGACCGTAAGTAAAGTAAGTTACTCTTAAATTATTAGATTTCTTCGTTATTAGAGTTTACATCTTCCTCTTATTAGTTCACTTTTACTTTTACAAAAGCTTCACCAACCGATGTTGTAATAAAATGTGTTTTTCATCAGAAGGTTTTTGTTTTTCAACAAAATGATTTATTCATTTTATGTAACAAACTTTACTTCAAAACTTCTACTTCGAAAGATAACTCATAAATAAAGACATCATTCATTTACCCAAACAAATATTTTCAACAAACTATAGTTAAAAACATATATCCGCAAAAAAAAAAGAGTTAAAAACATATACTTCAAAAGATGATTAAAAAATAAAGACATTATTCATTTATTTAAACAAATATTTTCAATATCACAATATAAAATAAATATAATACTTAATCAAAACATTTAATGATCGTGGATCGCACGATTGATGGTTCTAGTGTAATCCTAATCCTAATATGTATAAGAAAAGGAAGCGCAGGGGTAGAGGTGACACTTTCACACGTATCGTGGTAAAGAATGGAAGAATCGAGTAAATTTGGTCCTGCATAGTAAGTAGATAACCGAAATTTGCCTTTAGGGATTTTGAAAAAAAAAAATTATTGAAAGAGAACTTTGATAATTTCTCTGCGTTCAAATGGATTAGTCTCTAACTTTCGCTTTTTATATTTTGGTCCACACCAAAAGATACCCGAAAACGTGTTTCACACAAAAATAAAAAAAGAATTCTTAATTCTCAAATCTGAATTCTGCTGCTCTGGTTTGCCTTTATGCCTTCTCTAAAATTCCCGGTAAGCCCCAAACTTATTTTGCACTCTTCATTTCGCTTTTCATTCTCATTCATTCCCTTTTCTTTCATTATTATTCTCTTATCATGCTTATGGTGATCCACAGTTTGATTTCCATTCATTTTTATTTTTATTCGGTTTCTGGTGGGTGATTTTAATCCATATTAATTCACGAGTCAAATTTCCGGGGGAATTAGTTTTCCTTTTGCCATTGCACAATTCAACAATTTGTTTTGACATTTTCGTTCCCAATAATTTGCCTTTTTTTTTTTAGAAAAAAAAAAATCTCACTGCTACGAGTGTCACTCCGTTAAATCGTGCATGTATGTTTCCACCGATACAGATGAGAATGGTGGCCGTTACAGTAATTGTGTTCTCCAGCTGGTAGGACTATGCTGCTGCAACATGACATTTTCAATAATTCAAATCTGATGTAAGTTGTAATGAACTTTAAATTTAAAATAAAAATAATCTAACATCTGTTTTAGTTTCAAACAAGTCATGTTCAGATTTTATTGAATCTGTTCCCTTAGATTAACTTTATAATAAAATACAGGTTGTTGGTTCTCAGAATACATAAGAATTTTGTGTATTGTGACTCTTTTGTTTACAGTTCTTTTATCTTTTTGTTTGTATGTTTTTTTGTTATTCAACTAGGGATTACAAATACTTGCAATTAACTTAAAATGTGCTTCAGGTAATAGAAGAATTGAATCTGCAGCATTGAGAAATCTGTATTCTCCCAGATAATATATACCCCCACCTTGCTCCTAGGCATGGCTTTATTCTAGAAGCCCGTGGTTCCTCATAAGTATCTTTTGCGTGTGTGCATGTTTTTCGTTGGGATGCCGGTGTTTGTTCTCTTCTTGACGGAAGCCCTTGAATCAGAAGCTACCCTTATTAACTCAATTAAGTGAGTCCTTTTGAAGCAGTATGGATCCATAATCTGAAAGCATAAATTATAAGAGTGAATATGAAGACAACGGATCAAATGGGCAGAGAAAATGAGTCAGAAATGGCAAAGGAAGAAGTCAGTGATGATGGTTCCTCAAGTGTTGAGACTGGGGATTTAGAATCTCATTCTCAACTTAGCCTGGAGAAGGAGGCAGGCTTGGCAAGTTGTCGTGTGTGCCAATGTACTGAATCTGATAAAAGGGGAGATGTCGCACTAGAATTTTTGGGCATTGCTCCAGTTATAGAAGTGTGTAAAAGCAAAGAGGAAGTAGGGCCTGATGGCAAGGAAATTCCAAAGCATCTCTCTCTTAAGAGAAATGTTGAAAACAAATCTGGGATAGTGGAATTTGTTAGCCCTGATGGTGAGGTTTTCATTTGTAAAAGCGATTTGGAAATTGGTTTATCTCATCAAGATACATTAATTGAACTTGGTTGCTGTTGTAAAAATGACCTTGCTTTAGTACACTATGCTTGTGCACTCAAGTGGTTTGTCAACCATGGTTCTACCATCTGTGAAATATGTGGACATATAGCAAAAAATATTAGAATTTATGACTTCAACAAGGTCGTTGGTTCTTTGAAAGAGTATGAAGCGTTGAGGGAAAGAACTGCCAATGGGGATCCTGGTCCTGCACAAGTTCATGCAAATAGTGGTGTGGATCCTGATGCTGTGGCTGCTATACGTAGGCAGCGGCTTAGTGAGATCGCACTATGGTTTTGCCCTCATAATAGCAGTAATAATAACAACAATAGCAACATGGACACAGTTTCACAGATTGTTTCGGAACAGCCTTCGAATATTGTCACCGAAGATGCTGGACCTGCACAGAATCCTGCAACTAAATGGGCCGTGGAAGGTACGGGGATCCTGCTTGCTACTGGTCTGCTTACCATCACCCTTGCATGGCTTATAGCTCCTCGTGTTGGAAAGGTAATTTTAATTTTAAATGAATATTAATTATGATAGATACCTAAATGTACTAATATTTTATGGTTGAGGCTATTGGTGCTCCATTTTGTTTATGTACATTCCTTACTAACCAATCATGATTAGATTTTTTATTTGTAAAATTGTAATTGGTTAATGAGGAGTGTGAATAGACAATTAGGAGTGTTAATAGCCCGGCCCTATTTTTATATGTGAAGCTCTTATATAGATGTTCTTTCTTTGCCTGAATGTGGGTGCATATGCATACATGGACTCATACCATGTTTCTACATAACTAGCTTTACTTTACTCTGACCTTATGCATTTACAAAATTATTGTAGGCTTAAATTTTCAGAAGGTTATGATAGTGATGCATGCATTGAGTCATGCATAATATATGTTACTCGCGCATGGAGCAAAGACACTAGTTTGGCTTCTTATAAATTTATTGCTTCATATAATTTGTAGAGCCTGCCTTTGATGCATGTGTCTTTTTATCTGCTAGACCAAACACTAATTGGACTATTATTGCTAGCAATTTTATTTAAAGAAGTTGCTTTCATCCTTATTAAATATTCTACCAATATTTTTAGTAAAAAATACATAGTAGAAATTCAATAAGTGGATTATAACTGGGAAAACTGATGAGTATTATACAGGACATGGGTTCATGACGGGCTCTCCTTTATAGACTGGAATTCTGTATACTGCTCACTTAAATGATATGGCAAGCTTAGTGGTCCATAATAGTCTAGACAACACTTCTTGATATATTTTATGCCAAGTTTGAATGTTTTTAGGGTATGTTTGGGAGTTTGGAAGGGAAGGGAGGGGAAGGAAATCAAGGAATTAAAAAAAATATAGGGGAAAAGAGGCAAACAGTATGAGAGGTTAAGTAATGACTTTCTTTTCCCCTGTTTGGATGTTTAAAACCCTCCAATGTCCTCCAAATTTGGTCAACTTTAAAGTTTAAAATGTCCATAAAAATTAATAAAGGAGGGTTTTGGGGGTTACATGATAACCCTTCATTTCCCCTCACCTCACTTCAAAAGACTGCCAAACAAGGGTGAGATTTACTCAACCTTTTCCTTCACCATCTAAATATACCCTTGATTTATGTTTGAGAATCTCATATATGTATGCAAACAGTGATAAAAGATAAAATTAAGATTTGGGGGAAATAGAAAGGAGAAATTGTCAATTATAGTAAATATGAATGGTCAGATTATGTTTGTGGCATATATTCTGAAGTATGTTCATTTTTATGCTTGCTAGTTGCTACTATAAGGCATCCATTTACATACAATCCTTATGATATCTAGTAAATTGGGCCTTGATTTCTGTATTGTATTGTAACTAGCAAGTAGCAAATATGGTTTGGATTTAACAGGATATGGAAAATATAGAGAAGAGCCACGCTCTGGAGAAGATGGGTGGGATGCCAACCCAGCCATCATCTCAACTCACTTTAGTCCTTGAAAAATTTATTTCCAGGGATATATTTTTTTGGACAACTAGTTTCTTTCAGTTTGGGTGATGATACTGGATTAACTCTTGGGAGAACATTTCGGTGGGGAACGTTTCTTTTTAAGAGGCCTTTTCTCTCCTTTTTCATCTGTCTACTTTGCACAACTCACCCATTAGCTACTTCTATTCTATTCAGGGTCATTTTTTGAATTGGGACTGTCGTTTTCATGGACATTTGAAGGACAGGAAAATTCATGAGCTTCAATCCCCTTTGGTCCTACTTGATTCTGTTTGTCTCTCAGGCAATTATGATAGGAGAGTTTAATTTTGTACTTCAGTGGAGAGTTCTCTTGCATATTTCTCTTTCAGTTTCTAAGACACTTCTAACCTTCAAAGCTTCCTTCTTGACAAACCCATTTAGAAGTCCAAAGCTTCATCCAAGGTCTAGTCTTTTGTTAGGATGATGGTGCTTTACAAGATTAATACAAAATCACTTGTTGCAATTTCAAAGGCCTCACATCTCACATTCTTTTGAAATTTGTGCTATGTGTAAATCCATCTAAGAAAAGCATGTCAGTTATTGCATTGTAAGGTGGCTAATTTCCTTTGGAACAATCTTCTTTGAACTTCGCGGACCATTGGGTGTATCCTTCTACCCTTGAACAATTTTTTATGGTTAACTATAATTTTATAAAGGCTTTGCTAAAAACAGAGGCTAAAATCTTTTGGCAGTGTGCATTTTTTGCTATCATTCAGTTTGTGTGGTTGGAGTGCAATGCTTGCATGTGTAAGGGGGCCAGAGGCCCGCAAACTTGATTTTGGTATTCTACTCATGGCTACTTCAAGAAAGTTACTATTTTGGATGGGCAAAGGGATTATACAGCCTTATTGCATACTTAGCTTTTTCTTAAACTTCCTTATATATAGTTTTTTTTTTTTTAATGCATTCTTGAAAGACAAATACTGTGGTGTTGGTTGTGTTTGGGAATTGTGGTTATATATCTTGGTTGCTTCTTAGAAAGTTGGGGTAGTATCTATTGAGGAAAAGATGATTGAATCTTACCTTATGTGGTTCGGCCATGTGAAGAGAAGACCATTAGAAGCTCCCGTATGAAGAGTACATTGGATGGAGGATAGCCCAATAGTTGAAGGTAGAGGGAGATCTTGAAAAACTATAGGTTAAACCCTTATAAAGAAATCTAAATGACCTTTTGGAATATACGGTTTACAATAGGACCCAACCGACCCTATCTAATGGGAAAAGACTTGTGTTGTTGTTGTATGTCTTGGTTGCTTCTTCCTTGCTGATTTTGGTTAGTAGCATATATGTAATACAACTTATATATGTTGTGCAGAAAACTGCAAGAAGTGGTCTTCATATCCTACTTGGAGGTGTTTGTGCTTTAACAGTGGTGGTTTTCTTCCGCTTTGTAAGTACCTCACGTGCTTCCTCTGTTTCATAATATTTGTTGCTTTAGATAGAAAATTTTGTTTCATTTTATCTATCACTTTAGAAAACCAAGAAGGTATAATTATATTTGTTTCAATTTTATCCTTCTCTCTTGGTATGTCAACTAAATAAAATGAGAGAGCATTAATGGAGTGAGAGGATAATTTAGTCAAATGTGATTACCCCAAAATTGAGGGTATTTAATACATTTCTTACTCTGTGTAAAAATTTTAAAAGATGAAATGGAGGGATTACCTCCTTTTTGGTCTCCTTGGTTGTACTTTGTTAAAGAAACTTGATTCGGTTTATATTATTGTTTGGCTGGATTAAAGCTTATCTATGGTTTCAAAAAGAACTGAAGATAAAAGAAGACCCTGAATTTAGGGTTTGGATTCTCTCCAGCAAGTTTGTCTACAACCTCTTTCCAGCAAACAATCTCAACCATCCATTAAATCCAATGGTCCAAAAAGCCAACAAATTAAAACATTAAAAAATATCAAAACCCAAAAAGATGCCTGGATCGATTGTCACCATTGTGCTGCCTGCCTCTCATCCCTCACCACAGCATGTTACCGCCGTTCATGGCAAGTAGCCACCGCCACGCCACCCCGTCATTCTCCCTTCTCCCTCGCGCCACCATCACTGCTGTCGTCACTTCGTCTCTCTATCTCTCCCTTCTCCGCTGCTGCAGCTTCAATGCCGGCCGTCGCCTGCCAGCACAAGACGACACCGCCTGACGCAGCGCTGTTCACGACACTGCCACCGTCGTTGTCACTGCCTCTAGGTTCACTCCTTCTTCTCACTTTCTCCTCTCTATTATGCAATTTTTTGTGTGTGTTGGTTTTGGTTTTATTGTTCATTTATTGAGATTTGGTTTCATTTAGGATTGGAAGCAAGAATATGCAAGAAGATTGGAAGCCAAAAGTGGGTATGATTTTTGATAGTTTTGAGGATGTTTGGAAGTTCTGGGTTAATTCTGGCGGAAGAGTTAGATTTGGATTGAGGAAACAATATTCATACAAGAAAAAAAATGACTCAACTGCTTCTTGCAGGTTGGTTTGTTGCAAAAAAAAAGGTTTGCTTAAGGCAAACAAACAAGATTATAAAACAACCAATCCAAAACCAGAGACCATAACAAATTGTCAAGCAAGGTTAGGACTTAATATGGGTGGAAAATTGATAGTGCATGATTTTGTGGAGGAACATAATCACATTTTACATCTATAAGAAACAACTCATATGCTGTCATCTCAACGAAAAGGTTCAGAAGTTCAATGTCATCAAATTGATCTAGCAGATGGTGCGGGCCTACAACAAAGGAAGTTATTTGATATGATGAGTAAAGAAGTGGGAGGTAGAACTAACTTGGGATATACTCGTCTTGATCAAAAGAATTATCTCTGCAAAATAAGGCCAAAGAGTTTGGTACACGAGGAAGCCAGTTATCTGTAGTGATAATTTCAGAGAAAGCTGGTTGAAAATCCAACTATCTACCATGCCTATCAAATAGATGTTGAAGATCAAGTCACCAATGTGTTATGGGCAAATGCAAGTATGCTCATTGATTACGAATATTTTGGTGATGTGGCTTCTCTTAATTCAACATATTGCACAAATAGTTTGCATAGACCACTAGCAGTGTTCTCAGGATTTAACCATCATCGAAGAGCAGTGATCTTGCAGTTGCATTATTATATGATGAAACAACAGAGTCATACAAGTGGCTCTTGAGACATTTCTAGAGGCACATAAGCAAAAAATGCCTCAAATAGTTTTTATTGATCAAGACCAAACAATGGCAAAAAGACTAGTTGAGGTTATGCTTGAAACTTACCATTTCCTATGTACGTGGCACTTGATGCAGAATGACATCAAGCACTTAGGCAATTTAATGAAGGGTGAATCTCATTTTCTTAGTTTAAGACTTTAAGAGGTGCATGTATGGCTATGAGGATGAAGAACAATTTGAAGAAGGTTGGAGAACCCTCCTTGAAAAGTATGATGTTAAGGAACACTTGGTTGCAGCATAATCATATGACCAATCCACCATTTTACAGCATAAATCGCCCAAAAAAAAAAACCTATACTCTACTATATCCAAAAGAAGTTGTGCAACCCCACAAAAGATTTATCTTTATGGGTTGGTCAATATTTTGATATCCTCGTAAAGTTGTGCCTATAATTTGAAAGACACAAGTTAACATTTTAAACTAAGTGTTTTACAACCTATACCCAAAAAGCATGTCCCACTATATCCAAAAGAAGTTGTGCAACCCCACAAAAGATTTGCTTCACATCTTTATGGGTTGGTCAATATTGTGATATCCTCGTAAAGTTGTGCCTATAATTTGAAAGACACAAGTTAATATTTTAAACCAAGTGTTTGCAACCAAGTATTTTCCTTAACATCGTACTTTTCAAGGAGGGTTCTCCAACCTTCTTCAAATTGTTCTTCATCTTCATAGCCATACATGCACTTCTTAACGTCACTAAAAAAAAATAAGATTCACCCTTCATTAAATTGCCTAAGTGCTTGATGTCATTCTGCATCAAGTGCCACGTACATAGGACATGGTAAGTTTCAGGCGTAACCTCAACTAGTCCTTTTGCCATTGTCTAGTCTTGATCAATAAGAACTGTTTGAGGCATTTTTTTGCTTATGTGCCTCTAGAAATGTGTCAAAGAGCCACTTGTATGATTCTATCATTTCATCATATAATAATGCAACCCCAAAGATCGCTGCTCTTCGATGGTGGTTAAATCCTGAGAACACTGCTAGTGGTCTATGCGAACTATTTGTGCAATATGTTGAATTAAGAGAAACCACATCACCAAAATATCCGTAATCAATGAGTATCCTTGCATTTGCCAGAATACATTGTGAGATTTGATATTCAGCATCTGTTTGATAGGCATGATAAATAATTAGATTTTCAACCAGCTTTCTCTGAAAGTAACAGATAACCGGCTTCCCCGTGTACCAAACTTCTTTGCCTTCTTTTGCAGAGATAATTCTTTTGATGAAGGCGAGTATATCCCAAGTTAGTTCTACCTCCCACTTCTTTACTCATCAAATAACTTCCTTTGTTGTAGGCCCGCACCATCTGCTAGATCAATTTGATGGCATTGAACTTCGGAAACTTTTCGTTGAGGTGACAGCATGAGTTGTTTCTTATGGATGTAAAATGTGATTATGTTCCTCCACAAAATCATGCACTATCAATTTTCCACCCATATTCTTAAGTCCTAACCTTGTCTGACAATTTGTTCTGGTCTTCGTTTTTGGATTGATTGTTTTATAATCTCGTTTGTCTGCCTTTCGCAAGCCTTCTTTGCAACAAACAAATCTACAAGAAGTAGTTGGACCATCATTTTTCTTGTGTGAATATTGTTTCCTCACTCCAACTCTTCCGTCATAATCAACCCAGAACTTCCAAGCATCCTCAAAACTATAAAAAAACCATATGCACTTTTGGCTTCCAATCTTGTTGCAGCTTCTTGCTTCCAATCCTAATAAAGGGCAACTAAATGAAACTAAATCCCAATAAATGAACAATTAAACCAGCATAGACAAAAAGTTGCATACTAGAGAGGGGAAAGTGAGGAGAAGGAGTGAACCTGAAGACAATGAGAACGACAGTGGTAGTGTCGTAAACGACTGTGTCGGCTTGCGTTGGTAAGCGGTGGCCGACGCTGAAGCTATGGCGGCGGAGAAGGGAGTGATGGCAGTGTGAGGGAGAAAGGAGACAGACAGAGTGACTTGGCCGCGTCGACTTGCAGTGAACGGTGGTGTCAAGTCATGGCCAGGGATGAGAGGCAGCACGATGGTGAGAATCGGTCCAATCATCTTTTGGGGTTTTGATATTTTCTAAGTGTTTTAAAATGTTGGTTTTTTCACACCATTGGATTTAATGGATGGTTGAAATGGTTTGCTAGAAAAAGGTTGTAGACAATGTTGGTGGAGAGAATCCAAACCCTGACTTTATGTTTTGGTTTAAGCTCAATCAGCATGGGGATTTGAATAAGTGAATTAATTATTTTCTAAATTATGGTTGTTTAGAGTCTATATTTGGATAATGATATGGCCTGAATAGTGGTTATAAGTGGGGGGTAACCCTCACCCATGAGCTAGTTTTTGGGGTTGATTTAGGTCCAAATCCAAAATTCTAAGATGGTATCATAGCTTATTCGAGATCTGTTGGGCCACCCGCAGATGTCAAGTCCGGCAAACTTCACGCTCGAGATGTTCAGTACTGAGCGTGAGAGATGTGTGTTGAGACTTGAGAGTCCCATATTGGATGGTGATATAACCTGAATATTGGTTATAAGTGGGGGGCAACCCTCATCCTATGAGCTAATTTTTGGGGTTGAGTTAGGTCCAAACCTAAAATTCAAAGAATGATGATTGGATCAATGAAAAACACACACAGAAGATGCCTGATCTTAGTGGATAGTTGTGGCTTTTTATTCTGTAGAAACATGATATGTACCGACCTAGGTTCATATTTTGCACATTATGTCCAGGATTCGTGGCTGTCATTGAAACTTTTAAGGCATAAATGGCTAAAAGGGGAAAAAAAAATCTTTTACGATAAGTGTAATGTATACATGTGTAAATTGTAATGTATACGTAGTTAAACCGTATGTTTTATTTGTTTCAATCCTGGAGCTAATCAGAATGTAGTTTTTTTTTTCTTTTTATATACTTTCGGTTATTGCAGTTTGTGCTTACCAGAATCAAGTATGGACCTGCACGTTATTGGGCAATCTTGTTTGTTTTCTGGTTTCTTGTCTTTGGAATATGGGCTTCCCGGACACATGGTGCCCATACAACGTGATCCCTTAGTACAGAGCTTTAGCATCCAAGTCTTTTTTCTCCCTCCCCCCCTCCCCTTTCTTCCCATCTCTTTACTCTAGTTCATTTCCTTGCCATTTTGAGTTTTTTATAGAAATTCATTATGATACGACTCGTGAGTCTATTTGTTAGATCCTCAAAATTGTTAAATGTAAAATAACAATTATGTTGTTTGTAAGCTAGATTCTGAATGCTAGTTTAGTTTTCTGTTTGCAGTTCTTTCATTTTTTTAAAGGTTAACCTATGCTCCATGAAATGTATCCGAACTTAAGAAATTGCAAACCATTAAATAAAATAATAATGTGGCACTTGCCTATGGGACAGCCATCATGACACTGGTAACAGTGGTCAGTGGGGACACACCACTAGGGTGATATATTTGATGGCTTTCGGTGATATCTTATGTGCAAGGGATTCCTTGCAGTCGAAAAAACAACTGATGATGTCCTTCATAATCAAAGGGCCTTGACGAACCATTTGTGAAACAAAAACCTAATTTTTAATGGCTGAGATCTTCTGGAGTTATCCGAAATTCAATAGTAGGCAACTAAAGTGTGGAGTTCTGATAAATCCAATGAGTATATTGTTGTTTTTGTTTAGGTCAGTTTGGCTCAGGCCGACTTCTCAATAATGATGAAAAAATTTAATCATTTTTTAGAAATAATCCTCAAAAATACCGAATTCTAGAAATAAAATTAGACCTGAGTCCTATATTGGAGGTTTGAGATTTCGGTCTTAGTTTTATATGGATTTGGGCTCTCTAATCGTAATAGTTAGCTTTTGTGATATGATTTTGTTAATGTTTGTATTAATCGGTGTTAGAGCTTTCTACTATTTCTCTCGGCCGCAAACAAGTGACACAGGTGGTGATGCTGGAATAGTACACAACTAACCTATCATATTAGAATTATGAGACTTCAGTATAAGATTTATATGACTTTGGGCTCTTCAACCATAAGAACTTGCTTTTGTGACGTGGTTTTCTCATTCTATTGTTTTACACGAAGTTAATCTTGGAATGTGATTCTCATGCTATCATATCCCGCCATCGTGATGAGAATCCAGCCAAGCACTACCCTAACAAGTTGATCAAGAAAATTGTTAAGCAGCTGGAAAAGGAATGGGCTATTGTTATATAACAATTGGATGCAAAATATAAGCTTGCTTTATGACTTAGCCATCAAATTTGGAGGCGTCCTCATTAGGATCTAACCCACTTGATCATTGTTAATAAAGCATGGATTTCTATGTTCCGTTCAGTCACATTAGGAAACAAATTCCCTGCTGTAACTGTGCCACATAGTTACACTTTAATAGTAGATACTGTTTAAAAGTAGTTTAGTGAAGGTGTAATGTGAGCCGTCCGATCTCAAATCAATAATCGAGATTGTTTACTGCATGTAATTGCATGCTTTCATTACAGCAGGGAATCCAGATTCCTGTTTTACTCTACTTCTTATTTTCTTGGGCCTTGGGCCTGATATATAACACATAAAAAGTAGGAAGTTGTTGTGCTAACTACTAATTTATACAAAAAAAAAAAGCAGGAAGTTGTGCTAACTATTGATTTCTTAATAAACATTTATAAGTTAATATAACTATGTTAAATAATGTTATTCTTGCTAGGGCTGGCCCTGAGATTTTGATATGATATACAATATGTAAATTGAAATTATATATAAGTAATAAAATTATAGAAATAAAAAAATTGATAATATATTTTAAAAATAATATTGATATAAATATATTATTATATTTTATAAAATTTATTAATTTTAAAAAACTCTTGTTAACAATATAAATTTTAAATAATACGTGATATTAGATCTAGTATTTCAATTAAGAAGATCCTAAACATAATATGAGCCAATTTAAATATATATAGAATTTAATTAAGACTTTTTTTCTTCACAAGAAAAAAGTCGCCACGTTTAGCTTTAGAGTATTATACATTAATATAAAAAGTCAGCTGTTGAAGATTAGGCTTTTTTAACGAAAGTAGTATAATTTAGTTGAAGAATAATGAAAGTAATGTAGTTTTTTTAAAAATAATGTGATTGGGATAAGTCGTAACGAAGAAGAACGACTTACCTATCAAAGTCGTACATGTAAGATACGACTTTGTTTTATAACTGTTAAATTAAAAAAAAAAAACAAAATTACACTGAAGTCGTAGAATTTAAATACGACTTAATTTTTTTCAATTTTTTTTTTAAGATGAAAACAAAGTCGTGGTTTTGAACCACGACTAACTCCAAATTTTTGTAAAAGTTATACACAAGTGGTAGTACCCTTCTTTTTATTTTATTTTTTAAAAAAATAATTATAGAAGTCGTTTGTTATATATTTAAGTACACTTTAAAATTATAAATAAGAGTAAAAGGTTCGAATTGGTCCTTGACAAAAAATCGCGGTGACATTTTGATCCCTTAGAAATGGAAAATACAAATTTGGTCCTCAAGAATGTAAATTGGAGCTCAAATTAGTCTTTTTTAGAGTAATTTTTAGTGATATTTTAGCTTCTATCAGAAACTATTTTGATCCACATTTTATATTTTTGAACACCAAATTAGTATTTTTCATTTCTCAGGGACCAAAATATCACTATATACTTAATTTGGGCCTTTACTTTTATTTATAATTTTAAAGCGTACTTCACCAAATAACTTCTATAATAATTTTTTTTAAAATAAAATAAAATGAAAGTCGTAATTGGATACTACGACTTCAATAACTTTTAGAAAAATTTTAAATTAATGGTGGTTCAAAACCTCGACTTTGTTTTTACTTTTCAAAAAAAATTGGAAAAAGTTAAGTCATATTTAAGTTCTACGACTTCAGTGCAATTTTGTTTTTTTTTTTAATTTAATAATTATAAAACTAAGTCGTATCTTACATATACGATTTTGGTATGTAAGTCGTTCACCTCCCTTACGACTTATTCCAATCACGTTATTTTTTTAAAAATTATACTACTTCCGTTATTCTCCAACCAAGTTACACTACTTTGATAAAAATCTCAGATCCTTGCTCCCTATTCATTTTTTTTTCCTTTTATAAGCAAAGAAGTATATTGATACGGGCATAAGAGATGTCCAAATCCATATATCCATATATAAGAACATATACCAACTGAGCATAAAAAACGTAGCACCCAGCCAAATGTTTCAAAGAGAAGACCGCCACTGTTCAGAAACATACCCGGTAAAAAAAAAGAAGGCACCCTATAATGGAAAGCCTTACAACTATAGAAACAAATTGCCGGCTAGAACTCTGCCTTGTAAAGCAACATGAAAGATACCAACTATAAGTGTAAGCTTGCAAACTGGGCTTTTTGATCAAACTGACTCACTTTTAAAAATTATTTATCAATATAACTTTGTTTTGAAACTATTTACCAAATTAACCCACTTTTAGCCACGTGGCATTTTTTATTATTTTTTTTTCTGACACTGAAAAACACTACTTTGACTAGCGTTTTTGGAAAACGTTAATTGCAGTAGAGTCTTCAGCTTTCAGGAGACAGTCATTGCCCAAGCCGCCACGTGACGTGCTCTGTACAAAGGCGCTACTGCAAGTAACGCCTTTAGTGACTGATCAGACGGGTGAACATTTCTTCAGTGATAGTAATCAGACGGGTGATCAGACGGGTGAAGAAATGTTCACCCGTCTGATGACTGTCAGTGAAGAACCTTTTAAATGTTCTTCACTGATAGTCATCAGACGGATGAACATTTCTTCACTCGTCTCATCACCCGTCTGATGACTATCACAGTGAAGAAAAGTTCACCCTCTGATGACTATAAGTGAAGAAATGATCACCCATCTGATGACTATCACAGTGAAGAAATGTTCTTGACTGATAGTCATCAGACGGGTGAACAGTCGGGTGAAGAAATGATCACTCGTCTGATGACTATCAGTGAAGAAATGATCATCCGTCTGATGACTATCACAGTGAAGAAATGTTCTTCACTGATAGTCATCAGACGGGTGAACATTTCTTCAGTGATAGTCATCAGACGTGTGATCAGACGGGTGAAGAAATGTTCACCCGTCTGATGACTATCACTGAAGAAATGTTCACCCGTCTGATCGGCAGTAGCGCCTTTGCCCGAAGCGCGCCACGTGGCTGGCGCCTTTGCCCCAAGTGCGCCACGTGGCGACCTGGGCAGTGGCTGTCTCCTGAAAGCTGAAGATGCTACTGCAACTAGCGTTTTTGAAAAATGCTAGTGAAAGTAGCGTTTTGGTGTCAAAAAAAAAGAATAAAAAATGCCAGGTTGGCAAAAAGTAGGTTAGTTTAGTAAATAGTTCGAAAATGAAGGTATATTGGTAAATTGTTTCTAAAAATGGGCCAGTTTGATCATAAAGCCTGCAAACTGTCCTTTTAAGCACCAAAAGCAGCTGTCCCACAGAAAGCTTGATCACCCAATAATGCACCAAACACTATGCTGAGCCAAAAAAAAAAAGAGCCATAGACAAACACATAACCTTATCAGTGCAGTATCAAAAGGCCCACCCCCTCAGAGCATTGCCTGGTTCTGTAGCTATAATCAGAAGCTTAAAACTAAGCAGAACCAAATTATAGTTGAATCAAAAAGACAACTTCAGCAAAAGCAATGCTAATGGAAGATATGGCATGTTTATCTCGTCTAATTCAACATCATACAATTGATTCAAGTCACTACTAAAAGATCATCAAAAGGCAGGTACCACTGCTTGATAACATTAGCTATTTAGCTGTACCACATTCACAACAGACAAATAACCAGTAAAATAGAAAGTATGGTGACAGAAGAAAAACACAGCAAGCAAACTGCAACAAACTTCTTGCATTCAAAAAAAACGAAACACACACCCCTGATGAGTAACCATATTACTCCAAGAAACTAAGAGCAAGACTTCATGCAAGCCAAGGGAGACATACACCAATCTGAAAAAGAACATTTAGCTCAGACTCCTCTACATAAGATTAAGAACCAATTCCATGTAGAGCCGTCAAAATGGGCCACCCCATCCCTTTAGGCCCTAATCCATGTGGGTTAGGGCCAAAAGGCCCACAAGATCAAAAAGCCCATTAACATAAAAGCCCACACGGCCAAAAGCGCCCGTAGGGCCTTGTGGGTTAGGGTCAACCCATGTGCCAATTGAATAAGTATCATATCCAAACAAAAAAGAAATCTTGACGGAAGCCAATAACAATCAATTTAATTAAAAACATATAAATTAGTTACAAAATTGTAAAAATTGAATAAGTATATATAATACAAAAGGTAAAGAAATCATTTTCCAAGTAAATCAAAGCTATTTAACCAAACATGGTATAAGAAACAAAACATAAATAAATATGAGTTTAATTGTTATACATTGTCAGTGTAAAAAACATAAAGTTTTTTACACTGACAACCAATCAAAAATCATGGTGTGTGTGACTTTTAAGGTAGTTAGGATAAGAGTCAAATACTTTAACTTATGTGACAAATTCTGATTGGTTGTCAGTATAAAAAACTTTACACTGACAATGTATAACAATTAAATCCAATAAATATTTATAATAAAAAACAACAATTTCACTCAGATCATTGTTTCCATTGGATTTCAAAAACAAAGAATAAGAACTATGCCTAAATTCTACAGGCCCGTTTGCACCAAACGTAACTTCAGTGCCTAGGATTTTATCTACTTTTCAAGATTCTAGACATATTATAGGCCTATAAACGTTTAGAGATAAATATATATAACTAATAAATTTTATAATATAAATATTTCATTGAAAAAAATAAAAGGTTATAAATATGACAAGCTGAATTAATAGTTGCAGAAAAAAATGTCAAAGTCGGTCCGATATGTGCAACCCTTCATGCGAAAAAAAAAAGGAAGCATATATTTTATTTATTTATTTTTCTTTTTCTTGGTAAATAATTTATTTATTTATTATTTGATATGGAAAAAAATGAATTCAAGAGTTACACTCTTGCAATTCTGTAGGACAGAAATATATGGTGACCACTTACGTTATCTGTTGTTTGTTTGAAGGGAGATAGCACGTAGCAACAGCCAAACTCCCTGTAAGTTTGTGAAGGCTGTGGTTAGGGGGCTGACCCACTCCCAAACCCACCCCTAACCCATATAATTTGGGGGTTGTGTGGGTTAGGGTTGTAAAAGTCCCCTATCAGATGGGCTAAAAATAATAAGGCCAAAATGTGGGGTTAAATGGGCTGGCCCACTGGTTGAGGGCTGAATTGATAGCTCTAGTTCCATGACTTTACCTTAATAAGATCCAAAAGTAATGTGAAATCAAAAAGCTCACCTTTGAAAATGATGCTATTTCGCTTTATCCAAATACACTATGTAACCGCAAATCAAATCACCAACCACACCTTCTATAAATCCTTTCCTTTCACCATTTCTTTATGATTTAAGAAATGTAAATGATGAAATGTGATTTACAATGTATTAGTATTTAAGATTGAGTCCAATTGAAGGAGTTGATTGATTTGTATAATAAGTTTGGGAGTTACTTTGTTGTCCAAAAGATCTGGATAATTTCGCCTCAAGCTTCCCAACTTATATACATTTCAATTGTCTTTATTTTGTCCTATGTGAGATTTTATTCTCCAACATGGGAAAAACCCAAGTCCCACATTGATTAGAGATAAAGCTTCATAAGAGGTTATAAAACTTAGACAATCCTCACCTCTTGAGCCAGTTTTTGGTATTGAGTTAGGCCCAAATCTAAGATGGTATCAGAGTCTATCCTAAATCCATTAAAGGATCACCCATCATATTATTCATGCATCAAGTCCAATAGTACCTCTTGAGATAGCTTTTGGGATTGAGTTAGGCCCAATTCTAAAACAATGAGTAGCCCTTACCTTAACTACACTAAACCAGTCCAGGAGTAAACCGGAATATAATTTTAATTATAGTCACAATAAGATTGTCAACAAGGATTGTGGCAACTGATAAGGACAACCGTGCTAACTAAATAATAATTGGAGTATAATTTTTTTTAATATTTATTATCGGTGATTATCTATAAATACTTTTATTTTGAGATGAGAAGGTCACCTTGATTTTAAATTTGTATTCAACAAAAAAAAAAAGTTTAAGGTTTAACCAATAAACTATTACAAATTACTTCAGTCAATTATCAATAGGCAGATTATAGTGGCTTAACGGTGTTTGTAATGCTAACGAAAATAAAACATGTATAACATCTATTATACATGTTTTATTTTTCTATTTTTATTTTTGGTGAATATACATATTATATTTTTATTAATAATTTATTTCACATGTATATACACATATATTCGTTCAATACCCGCAATTAAACTGCAACGAAGTTGTAAGTTTTGTACTTTATGCAAATGTTGCCACGTGGGGTCCCGTGTGACACAAATCCCAGCCATTACGTTTCAGTGGATTCGTTGATGTAGACAAAATATTTATTTTCCGTTGCTAAAACGTTTGTCTTACTTTTGGGTGTGACCTTGTGAAACACATGGTGAATGCCAGGTCTTGAAGTGCTTAAAACATTATCTTTCTATTTTTCATGGCTGAGAAGTGAGTCCAGTTCATTCCTTCTAATCTAGTTAGTTAACTTCTACCATGAAAAGCCTCTGTCTTGGGCCGCTCCTTGCTGCCAGGTACTCTATTTTTTATATTTTTATTCATAAAACAAATGATTAATTGTTCATATATCTGTGATTCAGTGATTCTCATATATGAAAGAAAGATGGTCAATGCAACTTGCAAGAATAATAGAATTGCCAAAATGTGTTTCAAAAAAGAATAAAAAACTAGAATTTCATCATTATTGGTCAGTCTCTTACTTCAGTTCTTCATGGTGAGTAACAGTGCCCCAGTTGGTAGTAGAGCCTTTGCTGACCATTTAACCAGAAAGTGCTTTCGCAAGCAACTTCACTTCCACTCCCGAAGTGTTGTTTTCTCTTCATACTCGTAAACCCTCTCTCTCTCTCCCTCCACATTTTCATGATGCTTTTGTTGTGTTTGCCCAACTCTTGATATTCTCTTATGTTGTTTGCTTCCATGTATATATTGTTTATCTTGGGAAGAAGATATTCTGCAACTCTATCATCAGTAGTGCCAGAATTAGAAGAGAAGCAAATATTTGATGGAGAGAAGGCTGCTTTGCTTGTTAAAGATCTCAGAAAGAGCTTTGATTCAGGCAAGACAAAGAGCTATCAATGGCGGGTGTCCCAGTTGGAAGGCATAGCTAAGATGCTAGAAGAGAAGGAGAAGGAAATTATTGAAGCACTTGATAAGGACCTTTCTAAACCTGCTCTCGAAGCATTTATAACTGAGGTCTCCAATTTCCTATTTTGCTTCTATGTTTCTTTACCATTACTTCAAAGAAAAATATTTCTATGGAAACTGCCTCTCTGCTTGCAGGAGTAAGGCAGCGTACACCTATCCTCCCCAGACCACACTATGTGGGAGCCTTATGTACTCGGCTGCCCTTTTACTATATTATTTTCTCCACTCCTTTTTGTCATGATGGCATTCAATGTCTCCACATCAAATTTTATAAGTGTGCTTCTTGATGCAGGTTTCCCAAGCAAAATCCTCATGTAGTGAAGCACTTCAAGAAATGAAACACTGGATGAAGCCTGAAAAGGTAATTACCAAAAATATAATAGAGATTCTTGTGTACACTTGGTGTACACATCTATGCACTAAACAAATAACCAAGTGATGCATTATCACTTTAAAATATGGAAGATTTATGTGGCACAAAGATTTATATAGTTTTTTAATGTTGATTGCCTCAGTGGACACACCCAACTTTTGTGCACAAGGTGTATACTTGAATTTCTCACCAGAGTAACAATAGCTTTGTTTCAACAGACATTATTGAGACACAAGTTTTTTCCCCTTTTAGGTGAACACTTCAATCACAACATATCCATCATCAGCAGAGATTGTTTCAGAACCACTGGGAGTTGTGTTGGTCATCTCAACATGGAACTTTCCTTTCTGTATGTTAAAAATGTTCCTTTCTTCACACAATTCACATATCTAAACTGCATTTGGTTATAATGAAGAACAGCCTTTCTTCATATCAGTTGTTATCATCACTGTGGATCTCTTGTAACATGCACATATAGATAAGTCTCATGTATCGGGATGTATCAGCTCTTCAAATACAAAGCCCTTTAGCACTCTTTTCTTTTTTTTTTTTTTTTTGTCGAAATTCAAATTTCACCAGTTAAGTTAAGCCTCAAATATCATAAATCTGTATTCCCCTTTAGTTAATCATATAAGCCTCAAATAGCACAAATCTGGTCACTTGCTTAAACTTTCAATAAACTTCAGCTAAGTCTATTTATATTTCTGCATCTTCTCCATAAGCTTTGATATTCATGCTTAACAGTTTACACTATCAAGTATCAAAAGAGTTCCCAGTATTCATATCATTCTTTTTAGGATGCTCACACTATCTAATGACTTGGCATCTTCTTCATACCCTTTCCTTTCTATTGATAAGTTTCTTATTTCCTATCTTCAGTGTTATCAATTGAACCAGTCATTGGAGCTATTTCAGCGGGTAACGCAGTGGTCCTCAAACCATCAGAAATTGCTCCAGCAACATCATCACTGCTTGCAAATTTGCTAAAAAATTATCTAGACAACTGTGCCATAAGAGTTGTTGAAGGGGCTATTCCTGAAACAACTGCACTCTTGGAGCAAAAGTGGGATAAGATACTTTACACAGGTAATTTGTCTTCAAGATATTCTATCAATATCCTACAACTTCATAGCACATCAATCAGATTCATCAGTTACTGAGTCTATAATTTAAATCATTAACAAAGAAGTAGTCATTTTTCATTCTGAACCTCCAGGTTTAGCTCCAGCTATTATAAAGCATTACTTACATGATCTGCAGTTAGAAATTTCGCTTTATTTTCAACTGATTCATACAAATGTCTACTCTAATAATCATTTTAACTTGCAACAAGAAATTTCAAATTAGAGTTGACATGGGTGGATCTTCACATCACTTGAAGCTTTCAATTTGTAATCAAAAGTCACTAAGTATTTAGCCCAATTAGCATGCCAACTTTCACTATAAAGTTAGAATTACATGCATAATGGACCAATTTTATGCAGGTAGTGCTAGAGTAGGTCGTATTGTCATGGCTGCTGCTGCAAAGCACCTTACACCAGTGGTTCTGGAACTTGGAGGAAAGTGCCCAGCTGTAGTTGATTCAGATGTCAACTTACAAGTAACACATTCTCTTGAGCTCATATTTACACACATCTGAATAACATATTTCTCAAGTATAATCATCATTGAAATTTCAGGTTACTGCTAGGAGGATAATAGCTGGCAAGTGGGCATGCAATAGTGGACAAGCATGCATTTCTGTTGATTATATCATCACAAAAAAGAAATTTGCTCCTGCGCTGGTAAGATTGCCTCAATAATACAAAATTCATGTGCTATTAAAATTTGTTATTCTTGATAAATTCTCACTCAACAGATAAATGCTTTCAAAGAAGAATTGAAGCAATGTTTTGGTAAAGATCCAATGGAATCAAAAGACATGTCACGTATTGTGTCTCCAACCCAGTTTGCACGGCTCGTGAAGCTCTTGGATGAGGATAAGGTATCTGACAAAATTGTTTTAGGAGGTCAGAGGGATGAGAAGAAATTGTGAGTTGCATTCCCAACCTGTTTATTAAGATTGGAATAACCCTTTATAACAATACCATAACATCAATTCTCCCTCTCCATTGCAGAAAGATTGCTCCTACTATTGTATTAGATGTTCCAGAAGAAGCTATGGTAATGCAAGAGGAGATATTTGGGCCAATACTTCCAATTATCACTGTGAGTACTAGATCACAACAGAAAAGTACACATAAGACTTGTCGACAAGGAACATGGTTTCTTGTCAGGGGAATAACTCTGTTCTTGATGCAGGGGACAAAATGTTCTGTCTCATTTATGGCATTTATTTTATTTTCCAGCTGGTAGTGGGCATTCCTCTGTTCCAACTTCTTTGCGAAAACCATATTACTGCTTCTTATTCACCAGTTTCCTATTCCCTGTTACTAGGTTACTTCAGAACTGAAGCAGATCCCAAAACACTAGTTTTGGAACCTGCTGTTTTTCTTGTAGTATGTGGGATTGGGAGCATATTAAAAGGACCAATTTTTTCCTGCAAGGCTTTTATTGTTTTCTCCATAAATATTTTATTCTTTAAATACAAAATCACAATGTTACCATGTACTACTTATCTTCCTTCCTCCCTTTTGCATACCCTACTTATTTCCATCCAAATTAGCACTTAAATTATCTTGGGAACGACCTGATATTATTTTACTCTCTGTTTTATATCTTTACCTTAACATTTTTGCAGGTGGACAATATAGAAGATAGCTTCAGTATAATCAAATCAAAGCCAAAACCTCTTGCTGCATATCTCTTCACAAATAATGAGCAGCTGAAGAAGGATTATGTGGAAAAAATATCTTCTGGAGGGATGCTCATCAATGACACTATCTTACATGTAGTTATTCTCTTCGTGAAATTTATACATGAAAATTAATTATATGCTAACATACTATTTTTTTTTTTTTTTGGTTATGGTCCTATCTTTTTTTATAAATCTATTGTTCCCTAATAGTGTTCCATCAGTAGACGGAAAAGGAATAATTATGCTGTCTTTATTTGGCTTCCTTCATTGGCATACATAAAATGATTCAACTTTGCTGGAGATAGTCTCTGGTGGTTGGCTGATACAATGTTAAGTCAATGACAAAGGTAGAAAGCCATTGGTTTTCTTATTCTAGCACAAATAACCCCTTAATTTCTTTAATTTCTCTAAAGTTATAAACTCTTTTAAGGTGTGAACTTTGCGAATATAATATTAATAGATGAATCCTATGCTGACATGTCAAAATTCAAATTTCTTTTTTAATTCTAAGTTTGAGAAACTAAATCAGAGAGTAAACTAGAACCATTAGACTCCCGGTTTGTCTGCACATTTTGTACCTTTAGATTGATGATCAACGTCTTGCTGTTTTCAAAGTCTTGACTGTTGATCTTTACATGCTCAAGAATTTATAACCTAAGTTTTGTATATGCATGAAATGAAACCATGAAAATGCTTTAATGCAGTGCACATATTCTTCAAATGAAATCAAGACTTGAAAATTTGAAGCTAGTTTGTACATGCACCGAAATGTATTCATATCAGATGTGAGATATAGACATGCACGATAGCATAATTAAGTCTTGAGTGACTGACTGATTTATCCCATGTATAACAATGTTGATGCAGGTTGTAGCTCGTGGTTTGCCTTTTGGAGGAGTTGAAGAGAGTGGAATGGGTTCTTACCATGGGAAGTTCTCTTTTGATAGTTTCAGCCATAAGAAGTCAGTCCTCTATAGAAGTTTCGATGCAGATTCATCCTTAAGGTACCCACCATACACACCTGAGAAGGAGAAATTGTTGAAGGCCCTTATCAGTGGCAATATTTTTGGTTCAATTCTTACTTTGATAGGATGGTCTTAAGAATGATGCATAAGACATGTCACGTGTTATGTTCTTGTCTCCCCCGTAACTGATAGGGTGTGTTTCTTTCTAGGCATTTATTAACGAGTGTCCATATTAAATCAGTTATGAAAGATCTTGACCGTTGAGAACATGCATTATGCATAAATTCCATGTGAGATGGATGAAGATCTTCTGTGCCAATTTTCTGTCATATTCTCTATCCCCCACTAACAATAATTTGACACTTAAGAAAATAAAATCACAATTCATTAATATTTATACTCATTCCAAACATTTGATTGGTCGAGGACATCGAAACACCATTTTTGGTAGAGCAAATTTTTATTCGGTGCGAGATAGAATTGTTACCGATGTTGCATTTTCACATTTGTTGTGTCATTCATCAAGTTCCATGGAAGGAGGCGTAATTAATAATAACAAAATCACAAATAATTGACATCTATGCTTGTTTTCACCCTTCCATTGGTGTGTCACGTCGAAATAACATTTTTTGGGAGAGGGATTTTTGTTCCTTAGAAAATACTTAAACAACGTCCTACTGCTAGGCCACAGACTCATTTGGATACAATTTTTGTCAAAAAGGTTAAAATTAGAACTTAATTATTATGTATTTTCAGTGTATTTTTTTTATCAAAAAGGTTAAAATTTAGGATTTAAGTTTTGTTGGAGAATCCACTATTTCTTTCATCACATGCTTGTATAATTATGAGTAATTAAAGTTTAGGATAAAGTTTCTTTAAAATAAATTTATCTCTAGAGTGAGAAAGTAAGTGTGTATCTACCTTGATTTGATAAAATGGATAGAGATCTTAATCCACTTTATCAAATCAATCTCTATCTACTTTATCAAATCAAGGATAGATACACCCTTACTTATTCACTTCTAGAGACAAACTCACTTTAGGAGAAAAATGTTAAGTTTAGCATGTTTTAGCCTAATATACCTGTATTTATAGATGAAAAAGATCTACTATCAAAACCAGAATACTAGATAATTTTAATGAGCAATCTCATTCTTCTCCATCTTATAACTCCTTACCAATACCTCTACATTTCTATCAAACCTCTTAATTTTCACATCCCTTCTCATAATTTTGCCAATTCCTTACAAGTATTTATATCTCACAGGAAGGAACTAACTTGATAACCATTTAGCCCATTTCACACTCTTTTTAACTTTCCCAGTTTTCTATTCTATTTTAAAAAATACTCTCTCATATTTTAATCTTTATCGTATCATTCACATTTATCACACATTTTTTTACGAATCTTAATATGAATTACAAAATATAAACTTACAAAAAACTATCTATACAAATATTCAAATTAAAAAATTGCATCAATCCAAATATTAATTCAAGTTCATGGAGGGTGGGGTGTAGCCGAGTTTGGAGTGTCTAACTCTGCTGGAATTTGATCAAAATGGAGTAGAATGCCCAGTCCGCACCGAATCTGGGTTGGAATGGCAGCGGAGGGAGGAAAGATATGATGGGTATTTTTATAAAATAATTAAAATTTAGGGATTACTTTAAAAATTTAATAAAATGTATTGTTACTGGTTGATGGTATTCAATCACAACCCTTTCTTTTTTTTAAAAAAGTAAATAAATCAACGGCTAAAAATAAAGGAGGACTAATCCTCCTCAATTTAGAGGGAGAGTCTTAGACGTTTCCACTTCACATATCGGATGGAAACGGCATTGTGAATGTCATTGCCAACACTGTTTTTAGCATCGAAGGCCATGACCATTCATCATACAAAAATGTCTAAATTCATCTCATTGCCATAATTTTTAGAATCACTCCTCTTCAACTCACAAGGGTAGCTCGTTTGCCTCAGACTCTGCAGGAACCGAAGCTAGTACCCAAGTCCCCAACATCCACTTTAAATTCCATACGGTAATGTCTTCGATCCTTCGAACAATTGTGGACGATCAAAACTCCAATATGATCTCAGACATTGATTTATTTACTCTTAATTTTTTTTAATTGTTTAATAAATCAATTAATGGTTGGATTTTACAGAACACCAAAACTCAACCTAGATTTTGAAGGACGGTAGAATTGCTCGTATATTAGAATTTACAAATGACTCGTTGGTTGATGGTTGCTACCATGAATTGTAAGAAAATAAAAAATAGCAACAGATTAAATATTTTCTGTCTAAAAACTGAAACATGTACTATACAAATTCAACCAACAGCGGTTAGTCGCAGTACAAGTGAACTAATGTGAGGCGTTCGAATCATGCAATCATCACTTTGGGAGGGTTTTACCTAATCATCACTCCTGGCTCGAGGGTTGCATAACCAACCCGGACAAAAAAATTATTTTATAAAAAAATTAAAAATGATTGGGTATTTCATTTATCTAACATTAATTTGAAATACAAATATTCCGAATATTATGTATTTGAATGCATATTTAAGTGAAAATATGTTTAGAGTTTTACCTTGTTATATTGTTATTGTTTTTCCAATCTACAAAATAATATTGTTATGTTATTAATGGTTAATATTGTTTGCTAACTTAAATTACAAATATCAATCATTTTAACCACTCAAAAAAACCAAATATTTGTAAGCTAAAATGATAGCAGTTCAAAATTATTTTTTGAGTATTTAAAATAACAAAAATGATATTTGTAATTGTACATCCAGACATCATATAACATGATTAATGAATATACAAATCATAGTTCATAATGTTATGTGTGTATTTGACAAGTTGATGAACGTTGTCGAAATTATGATTAATCAAAACGTAGTTAATGTTGTGTCAAAAATTGTGTATACAAATAATGTAGCTATTAAAATAATTTAGATATATAAAACTATTTTTTAAATATAGAGTTAAATATTAATCAGACTATCTTTGTAAAAAACATTAGTTCAGATGAACCTCTTCTAGACTCTAGTCAACAAATATTTTTTGGTGTAAAAGTTTTTTTTTTTTTTTTTTTACAATAAAGCCACAAATTTAAATATAATATAATTTGTTTTTATATTTTTGTGACAATGACTATTTTCCCCTGCTGTTGTGGGAGGAAGCAGGGGAGAAGTTTCCAGGAAATTAGCAAATAGACAAAACACACAGAAACCAAACCAGAAGCGAAGCGCCCCTTACACCTCACCATCCATCCATGCTCACTGTTTCCACTCCTTTTATTTTTCTTTCTTGACCTACTTTAAGGCTCTTCATAAAAATGAAAGAAATGCATTTTTTGTAGTTGATGCGAGGAAGAAAGGAACATTACATATTTACATTACATGCATGCATCACAAGCAATCCCACTTGAACCCAATGCATAGGAAAATGGTTATTCCTATAAACTTAGAGTAAGAAGAAGCAATACCCTCCCATAAATCCTTACCTTAGTTAATGGATAACAATTCTTTCAAGTTTCAAGGATCCACCTCTATAATTTTAATTTAAAGTCAACCCCGAGTCTTCAATTACTCTCATATATTTCATCAAACACACACGCGTATCCATAGTCTCCCATATACCATAGATTAAAAAAAATGATAATGATGAAGAAGATAGGGAAGGTGAGATGGGTGGTGGTAGTGGTGATATTGATGGTGTTGAACTTGTCTAGTTGTTCAGCTTGGTTTGGCAGTAGTAAAAGGAAGTCCAATATTCTCCCAGGTAAAGAAGAAGCCACGTCATCAACCTCAAGTTGGGTCATGAAACCTGCTGGTTCTTCCATTGTTTTCCCCCTTCAAGGCAACGTTTATCCTGTTGGGTACCTCCAATTACTTCCCTTTTGTTTTTCTTTCTTTCTGCCTGGGATGCCTATGCCTTTCCTGTTTTGGTCGTCTATCATAATGCTTTCTCGTCTATAACATTTCTATGGATCCGAATTTCCTACGGTCATGCATTCACGCACCATTGGACCAATTGCTGAAACTATTTGAGGAAGCTTAGGATTAATCCAACGGTACGTGAATGTTGGATCATTTACCGAAAGTGTTTGAGGAAGCCTAGGGTTGAATCAAGTGTACATGAACGCGTGAATGCAGAGTTTTTTGAATGCACAGAATCCATTTCCCTTCTCTATACGAATGGAAAATGTTTTTTGACTTTTTATAGAGAAACACAATAGATTTTATGAATTGAGTAGAGACTTATTTGTTATGTTTTGCAATGAAATAATTTTTTGTGGACATGTATAAGGCATCGTTACTTTCAACATTTGCAGGTTCTATAATGTTACTCTCAACATCGGCCAGCCACCTAGGCCTTATTTTCTTGATGTTGACACCGGTAGTGACCTCACATGGCTCCAATGTGATGCCCCTTGTTCCCATTGCTCTGAGGTATTACACTAACTACATGGAAGATCGAATCACCAACAATTATTTCTTTTTCAAATATTAAATGACAAAGTACAGAATCTTATGAGATTGGAAAGCTCATCCATGCATATATGATTATAGATAGATATATGATTGATCTTAGTTTGTTCCTTATTTTTCAGACACCCCATCCGCTATACAGACCCAGCAATGACTTAGTGCCCTGCAAGGATCCCATCTGTGCATCCTTGCACCAAACTGATGACTATAACTGTGAAGACCATGATCAATGTGACTATGAACTTCAGTATGCGGATCACTACTCATCCCTTGGGGTACTTGTCAAGGATGTCTTCCTTCTCAACTTCACCCATGAAATCCAACTTAAAGTTCGGATGGCACTTGGGTTAGTAACTCTGCAAGCTTTGCTTTACCATCTCAACCTTTTTTCTTTACTTCCTTAAACATTAATCTATGTTAGTTCTCTTGAAACATTGGTGTTTGATTTTGCAAGCAGTCTTTTAGAAAAGGACTCGAATAAGATCAAAATACATGTGCAAGCTTTGGCTACCTTATGGAACGCTATTTAGAAGCAATGGAAAATTGAGAGATTAAAACTAAATAATATTAGAAGAACTATTTTGTTTGTCATACTATGTATTTCCATTCAAGATTGATTAAAATTCTTCTCTCTTTATTGTCCAACAACTTCTTGATGAAAGTCCAGAAATCATGAGAATTTGAATAATAAATTTCAAGTAAGTAATGCCTAAAAAGATTTTAGAAAACGCACCTGTTGCATGGACTATTTGGCATATGATAGGAAGATCTTCAGAATATATTTGATCAATTTATGCCAACCTAGTACACTCATGATGATTAAATCATATGTTTTTTTGTTAACAAGAAAGTAAGAAACTCTAAAGTTTTCTGATGCACCACTTTTCTGGTTCCTTTCAACAGATGTGGATATGATCAGATTTTTCCAGCATCATTTTACCACCCCTTAGATGGAATGCTTGGCCTTGGCAGGGGAAAATCCACCTTGATATCACAGCTAAATAGTCAGGGCTTGATGCGAAATGTGGTTGGCCACTGTTTAAGTGCACAAGGAGGAGGGTACATCTTCTTTGGAAATGCTTATGATTCTTCTCGAGTGAGTTGGATTCCAATGTCATCTATAGATTCGTAAGTAGTAGGACCTTCAGAAATCAGATCCATATTTCACATTTTCAACATGTATTGGAGTGTTTCATAATCCTACCTCCTGATTTAAATGCTCCGTGTGATTTGTGTCAGCAAACATTACTCAGCAGGGCCAGGTGAACTTGTTTTTGGAGGAAAGAGGACTGTGGTTGGGAATCTGGTTGCTGTTTTTGACACTGGGAGTTCTTACACTTACTTCAACTCTAAGTCTTACCAAGCATTGATTTCTTGGGTCAGTTAAAGCAATTTTCACTATATTCCCAATTTGCAGTATTTCATTTCATAGGGAAATTGTAGGGTACCATCAAACATTTCATTGGTTGTTGGTTATTTTTAATAAAATCTTCAACATTTATTATGAGATCAGCATTTCATGAATGCTTGACAACTCACCCTTTTAGTATTGTACCTATCAAGGTACCATAGCAATTTCATTTTATAACCATGAGGCATTTGTGCTTAGATCATTCCATTGATGAATCAAATTGTATGAAAAAAGAGGTAACGACGCTTGCATAGCTCTCCCACAACCCCGTTTTCACGTCCTAGGAATTACTTAAGATGGGTCTTTTGTTCAATTTCCAATTGTAGTTGAAGAAGGAATTAACTGGAAAGCCCATAAAAGCAGCACCAGATGACCAGACTGTACCTCTCTGTTGGCATGGTAAAAGGCCTTTCAAAAGCATAAGTGAAGTCAGGAAATACTTCAAGCCTCTGGCACTTAGTTTCACCAACGGTGGAAGAGTTAAAACTCAGTTTGAGATCCCTCCTGAAGCTTATCTGATAATATCGGTCAGTTCTAACCTATTAATATCTTCTATGTTGTTAGCTCGTTTATGGTTGTGATATGCATTTCATGTTAAATGAATGCTAACAATTTGTTCTTCCAGAACATGGGAAATGTTTGTCTTGGCATTCTAAATGGCTCTGAAGTAGGGATGGATGAACTGAACCTAATTGGAGGTAGGAATGTTGTTACTATCTCTTTCTCTTCTGCTTCTCCTTTTGGATAATGGATATTATCACTTGTATTACAACTCTTAGCAGTTTTCATCAAAATGCTCCGTGAACATGGCATTATAAAAGTCTTGGCCTTGTTAATTTATGCAGACATATCCATGCAAGACAAAGTCATGGTATTCGATAATGAGAAGCAGTTGATCGGTTGGGCACCTGCGGATTGTGGCCGTGTTCCAAGATCCAGAGATGTCAGTATTTGATCATAAAAAAAACAAGTCCATGCGTGCATATCTTTGGTATCATCAGAGAGTGGATATAGAGCATGGTTATTGGAATTTGATTGTTTACATCATGTATATGTTATAGAGATGCTGGTGAATATAGCCTTGAGTTGTGTATTGAAGCAGGGTATAGAGGTCCCCAGCATAATGATATATAGTATGTATAAGTATTTGTGATTGCAGAAGTAATTAGTCAGATAGTATTAGTTTGACTGCGTTGTTGTGAAGAATTAATTTTCAGAATTAGAAGGGCAAAGATAATGCAAATTGATGCAAGATGGACATACGTCCATTGATTCTGATACTAACTAGCACATCCCATGCAATTTTACTTAAACCATCTTCCTTTCCAACGATAAACAAGTGAAAAAAGGAGAAGAGAGAAAAAATAATAAACAAGCTTTTGATAATATAAAAGATAAGATATTACTCCTGATCTAATTTTGTTGTACAGATATTTAAACTCTTTTCTGGATCCCTCCCATTTTGGAGGTTCCACGATGCAAGTTCAGAGCAAAAAGGGTCTCATTTCCCGAAAAGGAAAACTTACATTTAGTTTTTCTTTCAATTGAATTGAAAAAATAAAAATGCCACCACAACAGCAACAAGAATTTTCTACGGCAGTCCTTACATATGTTAACACTACAACATCCTAACATCTTCATCCATTTAAGATCATTCTGCTTATTTTCAGTGACACATGATCTCAATCCCTAGTAACCTCCGGATAACAGAGAATTGTTACGACCCGTGTACTAATGTTTGGTTTACAGGACATGCAGGCCAAGGCCTGCACTTCGAGTGGTCCACATGTAGTAGTAGTAGTAGTAGTAGTAGTAATAGTTAGGAAAGTGTGAATGCCAACTTTTCCTACACATGTGGGTTCCCAAAGTCTCATTTTCAGTTTCATTTTCAGCTGTTGAAAGAATCAAAATGGCTTCATGAATATGTCCTGCAACGGGAAGAACTGGTTCATTTGGTACTGAGGGGCAAAAGGGTCATCTGGTGGCAGGTTCATATCGTTGTCCATGAAATTGAACTGAAAATCAAAGGATGCCCCTAGCTCTAGTTCATTCCACTTGGGCTCACTCTGCACTTCCTTGTCGCACGTGACATCCGGCGAAACCACGTGCTCGGAGCAGCTGGAGTCCGTGTGCAACCTTGGCATCGAATCCGACGTGTCCATGTATAATTGGTCATTTCTGAAATCACCCTGGTCGTACATATTCTTAATCTCTGGCTTCCTCTCATTCTCGTGTTCATTCTGAACTTGCTGTGAAACCTTTGCTGCCACTGCTTTCTCATCCACGCTGTTGTATTTCTCAATCTTCCCTTTCTTGTTGTAAATTCGACATAACACCCAATCATCAAGCTGCCATCATCAAAATCAAATCAAATCAAATAAATCATGTCAGTATATATGTTATGTCACTGACCACAGCAAATATTCTCTATCTTTTTATACATTAAAATTCAACAAATTGAGGGGTTGGTTCAACTCCCACCTACAAAAACTAATGAAAACCATTATTAATAACTAAAGATATTGGTGGGAAGCATGGTTTTGAGAACCAGACGGCATAAAGTGAGTAAAAATATAAATTGAAAAGATAAAGGTGAATCTATCTTGATTAGTTAAAGTGAGTTGAAATTTTAATGTAATCTAACCGATCAAGAATAGATACATCTTACAAGAGCTTTATCCAAGTTTTAAATCGAGGTTGTTTTGGGTTTATTATCATTGCAGAAAATTGCAAATATGATCGATGTGCCCTGTGATTATTGGATTATAAAAATTACAACATTGTGACCACGGTTGCGGTTGGGGTTGGGGAGGTAATTTTAAAACTTTGATAAGGAAGAAGAGAAGGATGTTAGTGAAATACCCTCAAATTATTTTTGTTGGCGGGTGATCGGTCCACATTGGCAAGGCGATATTCGTGCATAATCCAATTAGTCTTCACTCCTTTAGGGGCTTTGCCTGCATAGAACACAAGAGCCTTCTTTATCCCAAGCGCCTTCGGCTTTCCGATCGGCTTGTCTGCTCCCGTGGCCTTCCAATACCCGCTCCCGGCCGCCCGGTTCGGACGTGAACCGTTTGGATATTTTCGATCCCTCGGAGTGAAGAAGTACCACTCTTTCTCACCATAAACACCCATTTCTGCTCATAATTATTATTATTATTATAAAAAAAACAGGATTAGATTTTTTTTAAAATTAATTGAATTAAATGGGATTTATAATAAGAAAATGAAAAAAAAGAAGAAGTAGTACCTGGAAGCTGCCATGGATCAAACTTATATAAATCAATCTCTTTGATGATAGGAGCGGCAATGGAGTGAGCAGCACATTTTGTACACAAGTAGTGATTCACAAGCTCTTCGTCGGTGGGGTGAAATCTGAAGCCGGGTGGCAATTCCAATTCGCCTTGCATTCGCGTCTCTTCTCTCTTTTAACCAAACACACTGGCTGGATTCGATGGACTCAAACTCAAAGCTCCAACCTTTTTGCTCTAATCTCTAATTTCTTGTAGCGTGTTAGTTGTTACTCGTGTGTTCCTTCCTCTTCTTCAGCTTCCCGGCTTTGAACTTATTATTATTCTTATGAGAGAAGGAGGGGATGGGTTTTATAGGGTGAGTGCTAACTAAAGTTTATTTGACACGTGGGGTAGTGAAAGCCGAGTGAAGGAAGGCGGCACATAGGGGAGCCCCTACCATAATAAAATAATAAATAAAATCATATTTCAAAATTCCCCTATTCAATTATCATTCTAATCCTCCCACTCATAAGAAAAAGAAAATATTAAATATAAAAAATTTAATTGATATGTTCTATCAACATAAATATCTATTATACTATCAAATAATCATAAATTATTACATTATTAAAAATATTTTGACTTTTATCCTAATTATCTTGGAACTCACTCATATTATAATTTGAGATTGATTGACGGTATCTATGCATATTAATTAAACTCATATAAATATATGCAAAACATTCAATACATTATTCTTTTATTTAATATTTCTTTTATGTAATAAAAGAAGGATTTGTAGGAGCGGATTAACCTCATCTAAAATGAGTTCATGTGTAAAATGAGTAATTAAAAGTGTATTCATCATTTAATAAACAGTCTTAAAATTTTAATGCACTTTAGCTAATCCATAGATAGATAGTACATCATTTCTCATTTTACACATAAGTTTACTTTAAAGGAGTGTTATAGAAAAAAGAATGCTATCGAATAATGAGGGCACTAATTAAGGAATCAAGAAAAAAAATTCTATTCAAAATTAATATATTTAATATTTGAATCGGCGATATAATTAATTTTTTAATAAAAATTTGTTTTTTTTAATTCTTTAATCAATGTCAGTAAAGGGTATTTCATCTGGTTTTTATTATAAACAAAACTTAAATGGAACACATATATTAAGAAAGTTGGTTAATCTTATTTTATTGTTAAAAAATTAAGTATATTATCTAAAGTAACTTTCATAGAAAACTTTAATTTTTATTAAATATATCTCACATTAAATTATCGTAAAATAAAATTGGATATTAAATGAAAGATATTTTAAAAATCTAGGATAAAAGTAATTAAAATTTATTTATATATTTAAGTAAAATTTTGAAATTTTTTTTATTTATAATAATGATCGGATGAGTACTTGTTAGGATATCCGTGTAAAATATCTTGATAGAGAAATCCTTGGAACTTCGAACCTCGGCCCTCAGTAAAAGTGAGCGGCAGCGCAGCCACCACGTGGCAGTTCGTAAATGGATGTTGGAAACATGTGAGTGTCCCACCTTTTATGGTGATTCTGTCACTGCTTCCGTCACCGCCCTTTGTCTGAATTGTTTTTGGTATACCGTTGACTGACTGTCACGGTAGCGGCTCTTTTTCAGTCGACAGTCGACACCACAGAATCATGTGTAGATGTAGTGTTCTCCTGTAGGCTCTGATATTTCTTCTTCTGCCCAATCATACCATACCACGCTTCGCACCACAATTTGACCATTCATCAACACAATACAACAAATAAATAAGCACTACTAGTACTTCCTTTGCATCTCCTCAATATATCACTTCACATCAATTATAAATAAAAAATAAATAAATTGATAAATAAATAATGAGATAAAATTAATTATTATTATATAATCATTGGAGATGATTATGTACTCTAATTCGGCAGAAGATCATGATTAATCGAGTAGTTCTTGAAACGTGTGTACAAGTTCAGCATAAGTGACATGATCTTTCTAGTGATGGTAATGAAATTATTTGTGATCAGGTTAACAAATGGCGTCTTAAATTAGTTACTGATTGGGAGGTGTGGAAGCAGATCAAAATTCAACTCATTGCAATGGATACTTATATATTACAATAATTATATATGATCATTCTATGTAATTAAATTTAGGTTAAAATAATAATTTGATTCTTATATATGACATTGATTTTTTATTTAGTTCATATACGTAAAAAAATATTAAAAAGGTTCTTATACCTGTAATTGTTATCTATTTGGTTTCTTCTGTCACTTTATCGTCTTTAATGATCCGTTAATTATTATGTATAGAAACTAAATGAAGAATCTGTGTTACGTATAAGAACCCAATATTTAGGTTAAAGCAATAATCTAGTTCATACATGTGACACGAATTCTTCATTGAGTCCCTATATGTAGGAGTTAATGAATTATTAGAGACGACAAGATAACGAGAGGGACCAAATAGGTAACGATTGCACATAGCCACATATAAGGACCTTTTTAATAGTTTTTTAAACATAGGGACTAAATGAAGAATCGGTGTCACCTATAGGGACCAAATTATTATTTAACATGAGTTGACACATCTGATCAAGTTTTCCGTCCACACTCGATGTGGCTTGGGTTCGATTCTCAGATCTTCCCTGTTGGTAGACAATATGTAAATTCCATTATAAATCCTCATTAAAGTTAGTGATCTTCCCTAACCTTACACGAAAATATACCTTCCTCTAATCTAAACTTTTATTCACCAAAAAAAAAAAATGTAATGGAACTACAATTAAACATGCACTTATATTATGCGAAAAAACAACATTTTGCTCATTAATTCCCGTCCCCTTGCAGGTGGTCTCCTTTGTCCACATATTTTAATGTATTACTAACGAATGTCATAAAAACATTATTTAAGAAAGTAAGTAAAAAAAAAATTATATTGAAAAATTAAGTGAAAACTTTTCAATATATTAAATATATTATTTTTTCTTATAAAATTTTTATTCTTGATTCTTTAAATAATGTCCTAATTAAGACACGTGTTAGTATTTTTCTTTCTGAAATGATTATTTTTCTACCTGACCATGTCTATTAAATACGTAGAATATTCTTTGGTTGAAAGTTATATTCCCACACGACAAATTAAAGGTGCTGCTTCGGCAATGCTTTGACCATTAATTATGTTGTCCATGAATAAATTAACTTTTTTTCTTCATTCGCTAAAATATGGCAGATCATACAAAATACAAATTAACTAACACCTGTTTGGTCCGAGTGATAATAAGTTCGAATCCTTTAAGTAAGTGGTTAGGTTGCATATAGAAAAAACGTAATTGGGAGAGAGCAACCTTTAGATGTCGTCCAGGTCCCCCGACAAAGATTAATTACTGTTTATGATGGTTGGTATTTCGTACCAATAACATGATTATCCCAAAAAAAATACAAAATACAAATTAACGCAAGTACGAATTCTGGTTGCAGACACTTTAATTGGGAGATTATGAAAATCAATGATTAATTCTCTGTTCTAAGCAGCTGACTGATGATTAGTCTTATAGTCGATTTAAAGGATCGAAGTTTGTGAGGATACCCCGGGATATCATTGAGGAGCGAAAGATCCTAATTACCGTGGTTTATCAAAAAAGTAAACTAATTTTTAAAGAGTATATATATTGTTACTCTTTTGTGTTTATTTCACTATCGTTTTATTAATTTTTTTTTTGTTAAGATGTTTTTAGTACTCTATATGTGTTAGTCAAGTGGAAGAGGCTTAAGTCCTTTAATCATGTGGTTCCGGATCCTTGTATGTTGGGAGGACTCCCCTCTTAAGTGTATACATGTCTCAAGAAATTAGTCTTTTAGTGGGAGGAAAAGATACTTCCGAAAAAAAAATATGCTATATATTTTGAGTCATTCATCAAAACAAGATTAAAGGACATTTAATAAAAAAAAAATACGAGAGGCATTAAGTACTTTTTTTAGGCCATATATTATTATTATTATTATTATTATTATTATTTGAAGCATATTATTATTATTATTATTATTATTATTATTATTATCATTATTATTATTATTATTATGTTATTGCTAACTTAGGAGAGTTGAGTCTTACTCACGTCACAAAAATAAATAAAAGCAAGATTTAATTTCTAAACCTCCTAATCAAATAAGTATTAACTACCCAAGAACGATGGGATGAGATGATACGAGTCTCTTCTAGTTTAACTAGTAATTTCGAGTTCGAATCTGAGCCCTGGGAATGCAGTAGCGTTAAAACTCTTGAGGGAAAGTTTTTTCCCACTTGTAATCCTACCCGGCTCAAATGATTAGTCTTCACAATTACATGTGGGAATACCCTAAAAAACAAAAAAAAAAAATAGTATTAACCAACACCTTCCCCAACTCTTGGTGTTCTTTAACATAAAAAAAGAATAATACCAATAACAGGTATGTAGTCGGAAAGATTTTATGGTATTCCTTGATTATCATATCTTTTTCTATATGGTTCAATCAGATGATAAGAATTTAATCTCATGTGATATTCATATGACTCAATTAATTGAGATGACACATTTTAATTGGACGTAAAATATTCAAATCCTTTATTTTTTAAAGATATTATAACAACGTCCAGATAGTCTAAAAGCATAGGATAAGTTACTCGCTGTAAGCTGCGCATGTGGTTTAGGCATATTCTATTATTCTTGCTTTTTTCACTCCAGTAATTAAGTTCGTTCCCTTCATAGTTTATCAGGCGCCGATCGAGAACATTCTTTTATATATATATATATATATATATATATATATATATTCTAGGGGCTTAGAAAAATGGAATCACAAATAGTAACATGGATGTGAAACCTAATTCATTTGACGTGGTGCGTGACCAAGGCGTACGTGGACAAGGACGTTGGTCTAATGTGGAAGCTACCTGGATGTTACCTTCCGAAGGATTTATGTAGAGACAATTCGACAACACTTTCTCCCAGTAGGACCTACCCTGTGGTTATGGTTAAGGTAAGGTATTATTTTTAGGTTTTTGCTGATCAATGTGTTAAGAATATTATTTAAAAAATTTAAAAATAAAATAATTTTATTAAAAAATATATTTTTTGAATGTTTAATATATTGAATACATCACTTTCAATATAAAATTTTTATATTTAACTCTTTAATTAATACTCTTAAAATATTGATTAACATCTACCTTATTTCTGTATGCATGTTTTAGGCCTTGGAAAAGGATTGAACCCTTTGTTTTTCCCTGTAGTCAAGTTCTTATCCTTTTCCTTTTCAACTTGCCCAGCTTGGATTCATCCCCCTTTGAAACTTCTTTGACTTTTTTGTTACGACTTATAATATTTATTTAGGTTAAATTGTTATGTACTTTTTATATTGACAACCAATCAGAAAGTATAATGTATGTGATTTTTGAGGTAGTTAGGATAACAGTCAAACACTTTAGCTTATCTGACAATTTCTGATTGGTTGTCTATATAAAATATCTTTATACTAATAATATATACCAATTAAATCTTATTTATTTTACGCATCGCCACCATTCGAGAAATTTTCACTACAACTCAAAGTTTATTTTGGAGTAAATATCCAATTTGGTCCCTGAAATTGTAGGGTCATATCAACTTAGTCCCTCACATTATCAATATTCCAAAATAATCCCTGAAATTGCAGAAAGTTAATCAGATTCATCCCTCCGTTGATATTTGCATGGACTATAATGACATTAAGTTGGTAATGTCAGCGATGCATTTGAAACTAAGTGAATAATGTCGGGGATGTATTTGCTACATTTTGAAATTCCAAGGATCATTTTGGAATATTGATAATGTGGGGGACTAAATTGATACGACCCTACAATTTCAGGGACCAAATTGGGTATTTACTCGTTTATTTTGAAATACATTTATTAAATAATAATTTTAAATTACATAAGAATTTATCTGTCAAACAATTGACTTTAAAAATTAATAATTTAAGAAATAATCACGTGCTAGCTAGTTTGTCATCTTGTGGAAGATTTAAAAAAAGATTTTCTCCACCTTATTGTCTTTGAAATTTTTTGTTTTATCATTGTATTGTAAAATGGCAATACTTGGGCACCAAGTTTCTCGCCGCCGTCTTGTTAAAATAATAAAGTAATTGTTGAAGATTGAAAGCAAATATAGTTCAGGGAATATGGTTAAGAAACATCTTTGTCTGCGTGATTCTATTTGAACGTAGTAACAGCCAACAGTACAGGTCCAAGAGAAATGAACATTTTGTTGTAAATTTGCCACTTTCTGGGAAATTTCTTCATCCTTCACACTCGCTGTAGCTGCCAACATTGACTTCAGATTCCTGTCTCCCTTGTATAGTAAGTGACCAAATATGACAGACAATTTACCGCTTGTTTGATACAAACTTGGACCAACCTTCAACTGGGGCTTGGACTCTTCTTAGTGGGGCTGAGTCTCCTAATTAACAACCACTACACTTTTAGTTTGGGCCTTACGTTGAGAAATATGGATAGATGATTTGTTTGTATTTTTCTCTCTCCAACAAAAATTTATTTTTTACATCACAATTTTTCTGAATTTTTTTGAATATATCCAAAATATCCTTGTAATATCTACCGGAACTTACACAATGTAACGGAACTATATTTCCGGTAAGGGATCCGCCTTGAATCAAAACGAGTTCCAGCAAGAAAATGATCGAAAATGAGAATTTAAAACTATGAATCCACCAATTCCTAGTTATTCTTTCCAGGTTATTTGGAATTTGGGTATGAAAGGTTATTAGTGAGGGGTAATGGGGTTTGGGTGTTGGGGGGAAGCTGTGGAAGTAGGGGCATGGAGAAACGCTGTGACTAAATGGATGAAGAGTTAGAAAAATCAAGGGTGATGGAGAAATCAATGGGTGAAAAAGAAGAAGCATGGTGAAAAGTTATGGGTTTCACAAAGCGATGTATAAAGTTGGAAAAACTTGGTTATGGTTATGGTTATGGTTAAGGTTAAGGTTGGGGTTGCTGTTGGGTTCAGGGTATCTGTGAATAAAATTATGGAAACAAGAAAACCTGCTTATGGTATTTGATACTCAATGATGGACGATGGGTTCAGGGTATTATTCTTTCCAGTGTACGGAATTATATTTCCGGTACAACCCACCTTTTCTTATAGTATCGGAAGTTAATTTCCGATATGCTAGACAGTGATTATTGGAATTTTATTTCCGGTAGTATAAAATAAAGCTGCCGGAAGTTTATTTCTGGAAGGTTACAAAAATTCATGCGAGTATATAAAAGAGAAGGAAGGAAACAATGAAGGTATTTTGGAGATATTAATTTTTTTTAAAGAAAAACATGGTGTACTAGAAAAATTTGTGGTGTAAAAAATAATACCCAAAATCTTAAATCATGAGCCCATTTATCTAATTGGACGTGGGGGAAAGCTCTGTCCCTCCCCGCGTATTGAAGCTCAGCCAAATGCACAGGTGGGTATAGGCTCCCCAAGCCGCAGGCATAATTTGGAGTAAACATTCTCGTCATTTCTTAAAAGAAATATAAGGCTCCATTACTATAATTTTGGGTATATAAAATACATAAAAGTCTAATAAATATCACTCATTTTAGAAATATATATTTTTATACACCCAAAACTATAGTAATGGAGCTCTCCATTTCTTTTGAGAAATGGAGAGAATCTTTACTCCATAATTTGGGTTCACACGGGGTAAGATAAGATAAAATCAATGTTACTCCCTCCGTTCCATTTCTTTAGTTTGCTTAGTATTCTACGCATAAATTAAGAAATCATTAATTTGTGTGTAAATATACCAAAATATCTAGTGAAGAATTAAATAAAGTATTCAACCAAAAAGCATAACCTAGAAAAACGTCAAGCCAATTGAGGGTATATATGGAAAAAATGGCAAAATTATACCTTGGGTTTATAAAACCCCAATTGTTTTGAAACAAAAACAAATTGTTAAAGAGACTAAAGATATGGAATGGAGGGAGTATTAAACTTCCGAGTATCAATTTCCGCAATGCGCTTCGCCACTTTCCTTTTTCATCTCTGTCTCTTCCTCGTATAAGGTCTCTTATGTAGGTTGGCAAAACAGAACGGGACAGGTTGACCCATTTTGGTAAAGTCAGCTGCAACTTTTAACCCACCTCGTTTAACGATTGGTTGGTGAGTTGGTCCACTAAAAATTAATAAAATTTGAAAAGTAAAAAATACAAACATAAAAACATCATCTAAAAACTAACGTACAACATACCTCATGACCCAAACATTTAAATAAAAATAAATAAACAATAAACATATGTAAAAATAAAATTTCAACCTACCAACCCGCCCTCTCACCTGCTTTCTTGACTTATTAAGAGGGACGAGTCAAAATGGATTGACGGGTTGACAATCCGAACCCAATCCGGAAAAAAAGTATTTCTCTGAATCTTATTCATCTTATTTTATCCCTAGAATATAAATTCTAACTATCATGGATTTTTTATTTCATTTAAGTTTGACCTATGTTTATTTATTTATTTTATATAATTAAAGTTCAGATTAGGGGAAGACACGCTCCCTTGCAAGGTCAGAGAAGACCATCAACCTCTATGAAGATTTATAGTGGAATTTACATATGCCTACCAACAGGGGAGATCTGAAAATCGAACTCAAGTTACAATATTTGACAAGACCTATGTTTATTAGTTACTCTATCTTTTAAAATTCAATATTAACACATTATAATAAATTAGTGTGGTGCGGTAAAATGAGAAATAAAAAAGTCTTTCTATTTTTTTAGATAATATTTCGTCTCATTTTTGTACAAAATAGACTGCATTTAAGAATGATCTTCTTTTATTGAATTTAAGGATGCTATGTAACCAAGAATAAAAATCTCTTGTCCCAAAATATGGTATCTCGGTGTCCCCCACCAATCAAATATTGGGAATGAGCACAAATATTAATGAGTTGTAATTTTATTTTGTTAAGTATCAAATTGTTATTGATGGGGACAGAAAATGTGATAGAAAATTGAGACAGGAGATTTCCATCCATGTAACCAGTGGCTAAAAAGATAGACTTACTTGAAGCCATGATATTGGCGAAACTTATCCAAAGACACGTATATGAAAATTTAATTCTTGATATTCAATTTGTTTCCTAAAGGAGAATAGAATGTCACTCTTTACTCATGTCTTCAGGAGGAGTAATCGATATGCACTTATGCAGATTAGTTGGTTATGAAGGGAGCTAACCCACTTAATATTTTGTTTAGTCCTCTAATTGATATTTAAATGCTTTTTTTTAAGCGATATTTAAATGCTTATATTTGATGATATTTTGCTTAAACAAAATTTATAATATTATAAATTTTTAAAAACTATTTTTATTATATATACTTTTACTTAATTATTATATTTTCTTACACATGAGTAGAAGTAGAAGTTAGTTTATTTATAATTTATAATAACAATAATAAAATGAATTACAATGCGAGTGGTGGAGAGCATTGAGCCTTCCACGTGGACGAGGAAACAAGTGTCGCGCATGCATCACTACTACGCGTTAGCATGTTACGTTGTAGTGGTAGCGCATAGGCGCATTTTGTTTTGAATCAATAATCTTATAATCCTACCTTCTCTTCCCTCACTCCTGATCATTCCAGTTCTCTCATCTCTATCTGAAAATATGTTTCCGATAAATATGCATGGATGAATTTTCCCTTTCAACTCGTCATTTTCATTATACCTTTTTGGCCCAGTTCAGCTAAGCTAGTAGCTAGTAGATAGGTTAGGTATGTACATATCTATTCATCCATTTTCACATCACATAAGAGATCAGGTTGATCGAACTAATTAACTAGCTCTAAATTTCTACTTCTGGATTATATATATATATATATATATATATATATATATATATAAGCACATACGTATAACTGCCTCTTTGTTCCCAGATTTTCTGTTCAGGAAAAGGAATTAATCAACTACTTAATTCAGTGAAACAATAAGAAAATTAAGCTATGTCGGGTGTGTCCCTAGCTGTGTCTGGTCGTGGGGAACCAGACAAAACGGTGCCGTCAGCAGGAGGCACAAACAGGCCTCAGCAGAAACAAGCTGTAGTTGGAAGCATGAGCATGATGGGTTCGTTGCGTGTGATAGAGTTGCAGCTTGTGGCTTTCGTGTTGGTCTTCTCAGCAAGTGGTCTTGTCCCTCTCCTTGATCTAGTCTTCCCCGCATTCGTTTCTATCTATCTCTTGGCACTTTCACGTTTTGCATTTCCCTCACATGGGTGTGGCGGGCCACAGCAGATCTTCCATGGAAGCATGTTTTTCCAAGCCTATGTGGTAGTTGGAACCATCGTGGGGCTTTTCTTGCCCTTGGCCTACGTTCTTGGTGGGTTTGGAAGAGGAGACGAGCATGCGGTTAGAGCAGCAAGCCCGCACTTGTTCTTGCTCTCAGTTCAAATATTGACCGAGAATATAATAAGTGGATTGTCACTGTTTTCACCACCCGTGAGGGCATTGGTACCCTTGATGTATACAGTTAGGAGGATCTTTGTGGATATTGAATGGATACGTAATGTGTGGTTCCACAAGACTACTACGACCGCAGATCCTAACTTTAAGGTTATTTTATTTTCTACAAAATACTATTATCCACCCATATATACACCACCTCATATTTAATTGTATAATTTTTACTCACAATTTTTACCATCTGATTAATTATAATTAGTTTTACTTCATGTTCTGCATATTTTCTGCCAACTGACTGGTGTTGTGAGTTGATGTGCAACTTAGAGTTGTATATCAAACATTGGGAAATGAATTTAATTAATTAAATGGGTGCATGGTGTATATATGCATGCAGGACATAGCATGGTTTTGGTTCGGTAGGGGTCTGGCGGTGGCCAATCTGGTTTATTTTTCCATCAACCTACTTGGTTTCTTGATACCGAGGTTCCTTCCAAGAGCTTTTGAGAGGTATTTCCAACAGAAGGGAGAGATGTATGCCAAGGAAGCAGAAGACAAGCCCTCTGTGATCATCAACAAATCCCATACACCTGATAAGAAGACAGATTAAGGGCTACCTTGCTTTAGCCAATTGATCGCTTGCTATGTTAAACAGTTCAGCACTTCTTCTTTTTGTTTTTTTGTTTTTGTTTTTTTGTATGTGTATGCATGTATGATATAGCAGCTTGGATTTAGAATGGCTCTTTGTTCCACTAGTGAAGCTATGGCATTTGGTGTTTGATAAATTTTATAATTATATATCATATGTCGTAGTCATGCCCGAAAAATTAAATGCCATGGCCTATATATAGGAATACCCTGCTGAAGACTAAAAACATATCCCAGGTCGTAATTAGAGATTTATCGAAAATAATCACAGTAAAGCCATAAGAAGCCAATATTCTTCTCATGAAGTTTTGATACAGTCCTGGTTTGGGCTTGTCTACTTTCCAGTTAAAGACATCTATCAATCATTATTGCTACCTACAACCCTACATTTAAACATCCACCTCCCTTTCTCATTTTTATAGGTGAGAAGACAAAAACTCTTTTTCTGACCGTGTTCTCACAATTAGTTTTCGGAATACAAAAAAAATTGTGTTCCGATAACTAATTGTCGGAACACATACATGTTTTTTGTATTCTGATAATTAATTGTCAGAACATAATTTTTTTGTATTCCAGCAACTAATTGTTAGTAGATCAAAAAACTTTAAAATTTTCGAAACACAATTTTTTTGTATTCCTGCAACTAGTTGCCGGAATACATTTTTTTTTTTTGTATTTCGAAAATTAAATGTCAGTAGATCAAAAAACTTGAAAAATTTCAGAACACTAATTTTTATGTATTTCGACAACTAATTGCCGGAACATAATTTTTTGTATGTTACGAAAATTAATTGACAGAACACATTCGAAAATGGATGTATTCCAGATAGGGATATCTTGAAAATAAAAAATTTGAAATAAAAATATGATGACGGATGAGACACTGATGGGATGTATATAGCAAAACCCTCTATCTACTGGGTCCAAAAATTCTAAAGTGCTATTTTCAAAAAAATCTTAATTGGTAATCCTATTCCCTGATGGGTGTAGTATTGACCTGAATCATCATGCAGTCATGTTGATTTTATTTTAACGTGAATATTTAGGAATCACGTATTTTTTAGAAATTCTATTAATAAAACTGTTTGGCTATTTTGAGAAATTGTATACCATTGCCAATAATATACGCACGATTGATTTGCACGAGTGTAAAACAAAATACAAAACTGCTTTGGATTTTGAAAGACCGAGTACAGACGTTCATTTACTTTCCTTCCACAATTTCAAAACATTAATAAAGGCCCCTTAATCTCTTTGTATGCACTGTGTTTCTTTTGGTACACGTATGCCTTCTAATTCTATTGTACTAATATACGTTATCGCGCTGCGGGCAATTAGACAATTGATCATATAGACAAAAGGGAGCCATTATATCCCAAGAATAAGATATTTGCAGTCAGACCAGGACGTGGCTTTCCATAGGACGAATACTAAACAAGTAGCTCTACTGCAAAAATTATATCTGGTTATCTTTCGCCCATCATTGAGTCAAAAAGTGCAGCTTCTTCTTCCTGCGGTTTAGACAACATAAACTACAGAATTGAACAAGGTCAAACTTAATCGCAAAAAAAATGTTAATTTGGAAGAACAAATCACATACCATTAAGGCATTAAATTCAGTTTCCTCATCTATGGCATCAAAGACAGCAGGGTCATCAAGCAGTTCCTGTTCAGAAATGCTGCCATTAGCAACTTCAAGCAGTTCCTCGACACTAATATAAACCATATATACACACGGATAAGTTAAATGTCCCGATAATTGTATCCCAGATTGAACCCGGACCCTTAAAACTGGGATCCATATTATTTTTTATCTATCCGTGATTACATGGATTTCGTAGTAGCCTTCCCTCCCTCCCTCTCTCTGTATAGAATTGAAATTCATATTTTGACTCCACATTATACATGTATACAAGCAACGAACTTTGAAACTGAGAATGACAGCAAAGTTGACACTATTAGTGTGGATGCCACAGGCAGAAAATATTAAGGCATCCAAAGCCCAAAATCCGAAAATAATCCCTTGAAGTGGCATTCTGACCTAAAAAAATTATGGAGCAAAATAGGAAAAAAGGACCCATGCAGCATATAGAATATAAGAGTGAACAAATTATGTAGTGATTGGCTACTTACATCATCAGCAATTTGCAACATCCCATTCTGATCCTGCACACAGAAAGGCTATATTAATGATGTTCTGCTTTGGATCACCCGTATCTCATGCTAATTAGAGAAACTCAACTAAAAGAACTATTAACTACATTCACACTAGTATTCTGGAATCTCGAAAGTTTCCAGTCAACTTTAAAATGCATTTCAGATAGAAAAATGTCTCAAGATAATATGCAATGCTGTACTGTTCCACAAAGGGAAAAGTTGCTCTAAGAAGCTTGTATATATGGAGGCTTACCTTCACAGCAACAAAAAGAAGTGGATCAGATGGCGTATAAATCATGTACTGTGCACCTTCCTGAAACAAAAAGGATATAAATTAGCACACAGTAAATCTTCATGTCCATAATTCTACTGATGTTAGCAGAAGACCAGAGGTTCCTTTAGCAAACTTTTAAATATTCGATGACAACAAATGCACAAGAATAAGTTCTTAACGAATAAAGCATATTTCTTCATGATACAAACACACTACGGTCACTTGGAGAGAGTAAATTACACTAAGACAATGTATTGATGGTCTAGGATTCTTCCAGAAGACTTAGTTGAAACAGACAGGAAAACAACAAAAGCATTTGTATGGGTAGGGACAAGCAGGGATGACAGTAACACTCTATAAAATGGGAATATACAATGTTCATTTCAGAAAACTGATCATTATCATGTGCATATTAGTGAACAGTAAAGCACACAGGCAATCTCACAAAGTATTATCCCATATAGTTGCAACAATTTTAACGCATCCAGATTCCAGAAAGGAGGACGATTTCAAGGCGACTTTGCTTCCTTGTTTGCTTGTAAAACGCTTAATCAAATTTTGCTATTACAAACAATCCCTTCAAAAGGAAAGAAAGATACAGCAACATATTTGTTTAATTTAAGGTAATAAAATTACCAGATTGAAATATGTAATTTCTACACCTTCAGTTGGCAAGCCATCCACTGCTTTACCGTCATCTGCAAAATGGTAAATACATCCTGAATTAGATTTTGGGCATACAATTTGATGCAAACCAAGGATGTTCAACTTTGAAGAGAAGAACCAAGCCAATTATGGAACAAGAAGAACCAAATTGAAATTTGTTGAAAACTTTATTTTCATTGGTGATGACTGTCTATCTTGTTTTGGCTGTATCTTGAGATCCAGATATCCGATGGATGCGTTCTTTGATGCGTTGGAAAGCTAAGATAATTATCTACAAATCATATTACCAGCTTTTTGACCATATTCGGCTTCTAACATGGTGAAAACTGGGATACAAGTTTAGGACGAAATTCTGGGCGGGATTTTTCTTGTATTTTGAGCTTTCTTTGTATTGGGCTTTTGTTCTGTACAAGATAGACTCCTTATGCTAAAGTAGGCATTACTTAGGTGAAGATTAGGGTTAGCCGTCACCTTCTTAGAATAAAAATTCTATAAATAGGACTTGTATTACCTCATTTCTTAACTTTGAATGAAATTAGAATTTATCCTATTTGGGCATTTTTGTGAGTTGAGCATTGACTCTTCCTCTTCAAGTTCTTGGATTAGAACTTGCTTGATTCTTATCAAAGAGTTCTATCTCTTTGTGGCGAATCCTCTTTGGCTTATCAATCTTCCAAATCCATTGGAATATTGTGGCGCCTTCCCTTTCATCTTCTTTCTCTTCCATTTTCTTAATTTATTTTATGTTCTTCTTTACATTTACGCCATTTACATTCTGTTTTTAGTTGTTGCACTTTAATTCTTTGTTTGGTTAAGTTTCTTGTTTAGTTATTTCCATTCTCTAGTTGTTTCCTTTTGTTAATCATATTCGGGTGACAACCGCACCTTCTTCTTCCCCCAATTCTTTTCATCTTTTTAACATAAGAACTAAGAACAAGCTCTCTTTTGCAGAAATTTGAAGATGAAATTTCAAAGGAGGAATGCAAGGCATCAATCAAAGTTGAATTAGAGCTTCCAAACACACAAATCCCCCACGACTTGAAGGAGATTGGTGGACCTTCCATGACCTTGAATTCGAAGTTGAAGACTTTCAAGACCTATCAAGGTTCTAAAGGATTGCAAGAGGAAACGGAAGAATTGAAGACAACTAGAGAATGGCTAAACCCTAATGCCGAGAATGAGTCCTCAAAAACACTTGGGAAGTCATGGAGTTCTACTACATTAGTACCTTCTTCTAAGTTGGTTTATGGCTTCAAGTGTTGGGATTCTTCTATTTTTGTTCCTTTGTCTTACATTTCTTCCCTAGCTCATAAAGTGAAGAAAGTGAATGAAGGAAAATTCCCTCAAGGAATGGTTAGCCTTCATGAAGAAGACAAGTTGGACATGAAGTTTCAATTTGCAAAGAAACTTGATGGGGTGTTGGACCAATTTGGTGAAAAAAGCAACAATAGGGAGGAGAAATCCTTGACTTACCCTACTCCTAGATTTTATGATTTGTTGAATTTGCAAGAACATGCTTCAATTCATGATTTGCCGAATTTGCATGAACTTGTTTTAAATAATGATGATAAATCTTTAAGATTTGAGAGTGTTGTTTTACCCCTTATTAGCCTTGGTCGAATTGAAAAGTTTTATATGAATGATCAAATTGTTTCTAATGTGGATATTACGTATGATGGATTCTTTAGGCGTGTTTTTGACCCCGGAGGTTGGTTTTGTAGGCACATGAAGAATAAGAGCTTGGTTTCATTCAAAGGAAATCAAGTCTCTATAGAAATAGACTTTTTCTTAATGCAACTTTCAATAAAACTAATACATGCCTTTTTTTTGTGTAGGTTTGGGAGCTATAAATTCGAGGTCGAATTCTCTTGAAGAGGGAAGGAATGATGCAAACCAAGGATGTTCAACTTTGAAGAGAAGAACCAAGCCAATTATGGAACAAGAAGAACCAAATTGAAATTTGTTGAAAACTTTATTTTCGTTGGTGATGACCTGTCTATCTTGTTTTGACTGTATCTTGAGATCCAGATATCTGATGGATGCATTCTTTGATGCGTTGGAAAGCTAAGATAATTATCTACAAATCATATTATCAGCTTTTTGACCATATTCGGCTTCTAACATGGTGAAAACTGGGATACAAGTTTAGGACGAAGTTCTGGGCGGGATTTTTCTTGTATTTTGGGCTTTCTTTGTATTGGGCTTTTGTTTTGTGCAAGATAGACTCCTTATGCTAAAGTAGGCATTACTTAGGTGAAGATTAGGGTTAGCCGTCACCTTCTTAGAATAAAAATTCTATAAATAAGACTTGTATTACCTAATTTCTTAACTTTGAATAAAATTAGAATTTATCCTATTTGGGTATTTTTGTGAGTTGAGCATTGGCTCCTCCTCTTCAAGTTCTTGGATTAGAACTTGCTTGATTCTTATCAAAGAGTTCTATCTCTTTGTGACGAATCCTCTTTGACTTATCAATCTTCCAAATCCATTGGAATATTGTGGCGCCTTCCCTTTCATCTTCTTCCTCTTCCATTTTCTTAATTTATTTTATGTTCTTCTTTACATTTGCGCCATTTACATTCTGTTTTTAGTTGTTGCACTTTAATTCTTTGTTTGGTTAAATTTCTTGTTTAGTTATTTCCATTCTCTAGTTGTTTCCTTTTGTTAATCATATTCGGGTGACAACCGCACCTTCTTCTTCCCCCAATTCTTTTCATCTTTTTAACATAAGAACTAGGAACAAGCTCTTGGAGCATATAATCACTTCACCAGTAAGTCCCGCCAAGGTAAATTCTTTTGTTTTGGAGTGCGGTGCTTAATAGAATTAGGACTAATGACATGTTACAGGTTTGTAGGCAGCATAAGGCTCCTTCCCTCGATAAATGTGTTGTGTGTGGTGCCTGCTCAGATCAGTTCTACATCTGTTCTTACACTGTCCTGCTGCTGTTTCCCTATGGAAATCCTCATTTATCGATTTTGGTAAATGTTGGCTGTGTCCTAGGTCCTTGGACCAATTTTTGACGATTAGCTTTCATGGCTTTGGTAGAAACAAGGAGGCAAAATTTTTGTGGAATCTCAACCCATGCGTGCCTTTCATTGGAGGCCTGGAGCATAACTGTCGTGGTTTTAAGGAGGATTCTATGGCACAACATCTGATTTGGGATAAGATTAGGAGTTTGGCTTCTACTTGATGTAAAGTGCATGGACTTATTTAATGGGGTCTCCCCCTAGCAAATATGTTGAGGGATTGGGCAGCTTTGCAAGGTTTTTGTTATCTTTCTTTTTGTTGTTTTCTATTTTGTTCTTATGTTAAGAGGATTCCTTATCCTCAAATCTTCGTAATTTTGGTTCATCATCTTAATGAATTTCTTAAAAAAAAAAAGTTATCTCCAATATCACATACAAACTCCCAGTTTTTCAGTTTTCTGTATATTACTTTTGGCAGAAATAATATAGCATTTTTTATAGCAATGGATATATAAAAAATAGAACAATGTTTACATTCATATCTATAAGAAGTATATAAATGAAAATATTCCAGAAGAGAGGGTATATCATCGGAGCAGCAACCAACCAAATGTTGCAAGAATATAAACATAGCCACAATAAACGAGTCATCAAGAGTTCCATTTATCTTTCATTTAAATAATAGCAAATTCATTTTCATTAGTTAGAGGATATGCAATTTCCCATGAAAAGCAATGTATTGGAATCACAATAGAGAAGATGGATGGAATAGAACAAATAGAAAGCGATATCTTCACTACAAAACTTAAGGGAAAGAACCAAAGCAAAAGTTTAAAGTTGACATCCAGCAGGACTAAGCTCTAACGGGGTAGTACACAAAAATTTGATAAGCTTTTAATAAGTACAAATAATGTCCAAACTGCATGATGTAATTAGCTCCCTATAGAACCTCAAATTAATTAACAGGCACATTTTAAACTAGAAAATGTTCTGTAATAAAATGAACATAACCTCTGCATTGTTTATATTCTGATGACAGACACATTAGACATTAGTACTTCAGCCAAGAGGGCAAGCAAAGAAATCCTTACCCGTGTGAAAGTCAAATATGTCTTCTTCTGTGTAGCAAAAACCACCACGTGCTGTATAACAGTATCTATTATGGAGACACAGAAATATTTTGTGATGATCAAACACAAAAGTAAAATTCATGACTTTCTACGTAACAAGAAATTACAAACATACCCACTATAAACAAGATGCATGTGTATCTTGGCGAGTGCATAGGCTGCAGCAGGCAGGATCAATTCAACTTCCTCATCACTGACCTAAAACACAAAAGGAAAACATTAACTTGAATGAAAAGATTCATCAAGAAAAAAAATAAAAGGAAATATGTATTTTGCCATAATAAAAAATAAAATCTCATCAATGAAGATGGGCGTATGCTTCAAAAAATTGTTGAGGGATTTGAAAAGTGTGCCTTGTGATATATGAGTGAGAACAAAAGATGTTATCTTTGTCAAAAGACTCAAAACTAAGATTAAAGATGGCAGCACCAGTTAATAGGAACATCCAATGAATACGTACAGATTAAGACTTAGAATGACGAATAAAAACTTACAGCTGACCATCCATCTGCATTTGTGCTCTTTAATATTTGGACAGGCCTGCATTAAAATTTCCATAGTCCATAGTAAAGGAATAATGGAATGACAGGGATAAAAATAAGGTTTTGGATTTATGGGATAGTCATACAAGGCCAGAGACACCACTATAAAAGCTTTTTTTTTTTTTTTTACTTACATATCAACTGGGCAGAGCAACATACATTCATGTCCTTCAGAACTTCTGAACACTCTCCTTATCACACACTCTAATGGAAGGTTGTTTGTGGGATCAACCTGTTAAGAACTTACTCAGAATTTATGGATTTACGGAATACAATGACCCAAAACACAAAGAAAGATATTATAATTTTTGCCCATTTGCCGGACGACACCAACTAGAAAAAAGGGCGGCCCAGTACACGAGGCTCCCACTTGGTGGGGTCTAGGGAGAGCAGATGTAGGCGGCCTTACCACCGCAAGCGGAGAGACTGTTTTCAGGATTTGAACTCATGGCCTCCAGATCACAAGGCAGCAACTTTACCGATGCACCAAGGCTCACCCTCTTAAGACACGAGAAGGTCTTGTATGGACACAACTAATCAATTGCTTAATAATTACTAAAGTAACAATTCAAAAAGACAACAAAGCCCTTACTAAAATCATTTTAAAGGTATCTTAAGATTTTGATTGGTTGTGCCCAATGAACACGTGTCGATACAAGATTTACTCCTCAAGGCACTTAGTAATATTAAGAAGCAGAATTAATGGTGTTTGAGGCTTCATTTCTGAAAGCATAGAAAATTGGAGTGAAAATAATGGCATTGCATCTAGACATTATCATTCTTCACCTGCCTGCCTGCCTGCTTATTTTCACTCCAACCAAGCATATATTATTAAATCTCAATGACTAGGGTTTTACTACGACAGGAAATTATGAAACAGAATCATCATTTCATTGATCTCAAATTCCTTATTGAACTTGAATCTAGCATAACGGAAATCGAATTGAAAAGAAAAAAGAAGTATACTAACAACAGTGGCAAGTCGATTAGTTAAAGCGAGTAGAACTTTGCCGTGATCGTCTACAACGAAACCAGCGGGAGGTTCGGGAAGCGGTATATGATTAGGAGTGTAAGCCAAAGAAGAATGGGAACTGGTAGCCGCATCTTCGTCATCGTCATGAGCATTCACATCCACATCGGCGGGAAAATCTGGCACGATTTCAAAATCACTGAAATTCAAAGTGTTGGAATCACCGCTATTGCTATTACTACTACTACTCTTCTTTTTCTTTTTCTTGGTGGTCGTTGACGAAGAACGCTTCTTTTGTGACCGTGACTGTGACTGTGACGGTGACGGTGACGGTGACTGCGAGTTGGCGGCATGGCAAAGAGTCAACCGGAGGGAACTGTAACTACAATTAGGGATTCGGAACGAAGCTGAGAATGGGGACAAAGGGAATTTTACGAAGGAGGTAGATTTCAAGTTGAAGGAGGGTGGCGCTGAGGAACCAGATATTGTTAGCGCCATTTATCTTTCCTTCTTTTCTTGTTCCTCCTCTGTCTTTTCTCAAAGCAAAGTATTCACTACTATCAAGTTATTAATTTACACATAACCGGGTTCACAAAATGTCAAGTTAACTTCACCATTTCATCTAAGCACCAAAAAGAAAAAAAACACTTCATCATTTTTTTGTGCTTAACGGGCCAAAAAAATATATTTACTTCTGTTAAAATTTACGAGTTGATTATACTGGCTTCCCCTCTAGACTCCAAAATAATAGAGGGTTTAATATAAATCTATAAATAAAAGAAATATTTAAGTATGATTTTGATAAACTTCTTCAGAAAATAATATAATTTTGGTGAATTCTACGATAGTTGGGGGAAATCTCAGGTACCAGGTACATGCCATTGAGATTAAGACACCTCATATCATATCACTTAAGTGAGTCATGTCATCTCTGAATTAAAAAACTTTTCATTTTTTTATTTAAAAATCTCTCATCTTTTTATCTTTCAACTTTAGATCCTGGAGGACTTACTTGTAAATTAAAAAGTTAAAGACATGGATCCATTATGCAAATTATCATATTCAAGCATTCATCTATCAAAGAACACTGTTCATCTTCTACCTTCATCCACTATCGTCATTCAACAAGTGTAAAAAATTGAAGAGCATCGTTACAGTCCAAAGCACCACCAGATCTGCAAAAATCGAACACTACCATTGGAGCAAGCACTCATTCACCATAGGAAACCTTTTTTATTCCGTTTTTGACTTTTTTTAAGTAAAAAATGACACTAAAGGATCAAACAACTATTCTCGATCAAAAACCAACAGAAATGGTGCCAAAATGTTCAATAAAAACCAAAAATGGTCGCGGGTCGTGCGGACCCATTTTCCTACGTTCGAATCTTCCTGACCCAGCGAGAGGTTAAGGGTAGTCCTGTTGTTACGTTTTTCAGATTTATATTGCAAATAATGATAACAACCACATGTTCTTCATGCATGGCACATTGGTTGTCAAGTCATTATATGAACCGCTTGAACTGGGTTCGATTCCTGGATGATACTTGGCTGCTTGACCATTTTAATGTTCAGCTAATCTATTCTAAAACATAATTTATATTCATTACAATAGTATATATTAAACGATTCTTTCATCAAATATTATTTAATTTTGGGATTACATTAATTGAGTTAATCATTCAATCTACACTTGTGCTTTGGTGACATGACCATATTGTCAACTGAAAAAATAAATTAAAAATAGATAAAGGTCACATATGCCCTAACTTAACTCTAATAGCCTATAACCCTTACTTTCCAGTGAAAACTAAAAATTCAAAAAATCATCTTTCAGGTTCGAGTTGGTTCATCCAATAAACATGACCATATTTTTTTTCTAGAAGACAATATCGTCATGTCACGAAAGCACAAGTGCAATGGATGATCCAAGTCTACTCTCTGTAGGTGAGAATGTGTGAATATGATTTTTATAAATTTTTATTTTCTCTAAAAAGCTAGGGTTATAGGTTATTAATGTTAGGGTTAGGGTATATATATGATTTAAAAATAGGCAAAATAGGCAGATTGATCCTATACGTTTATTTAACTTTTTACATCAGTCCCATATGTTTTTTTTTTCAAATTGATCCTACACGTTTCATTCCGTTTCTACATTAGTCCTTTCCGTCAATTTTGACCTAACGCCGTTAGTTTTGAGCTGACGTGGCACGATATTAGTGCGACACGTGTCTCTTTATTTGACGGGGTTAGATCGAATTTGACGGAAAGGACTAACGTGGAAACAGAACGAAACGTATAAGACCAATTTGAAAAAAAAAGCATATAAGACCGATGTGAAAAATTAAATAAACGTATAAAACCAATCTACCTATTTTGCCTTTAAAAATATTTTCAAAATTTTTTATTTGAGAAGACAATATGACATGTCACAAAAGCACAAATGTAGTGGATGATCCAAGTCTACCCTCGGTAGGTGAGAATATGTGAATATGATTTTTATCAATTTTTATTTTCTCTAAAATGCTAGGGTTATATGTTATTAATGTTAGGGCAATGGTATATATGATTTAAAAATATTTTTTACATTCTTTTTTTTTTAGAAGACAATATGGTCATGTCACAAAAGCACAAGTTTAGTGGATGATCCAAATCTACGAGTAAATACCCAATTTGATCCCTGAAATTGTAGGGTCGTATCAACTTAGTCCTTCACATTATCAATATTCTAAAATGATCCTTGGAATTGCAAACTATAGCAAATGCATCCCTGACATTATTCACTTAGTTTCAAAGGCAACATTGACATTATCAACTTAATGTCATTATAGTCCATGCAAATACCAACGGAGGAACGAATCTTATTAACTTTCTGTAATTTCAGGGATCATTTTGGAATATTGATAATGTGGGGGACTAACTTGATACGACCCTACAATTTCAGGGACCAAATTGAGTATTTACTCCCAAATCTACCCTCCGTAGGTGAGAATGTGTGAATATGATTTTTATAAATAAAAAAATTTCTCTAAAAAGCTAGGATCATATGTTATTAGTGTTAGGGTTAGGGTATATATGATTTAAAAATATTTTTTTAAATTGTTTATTTGAGAAGACAATATGGTCATGTCATGAAAGCACAAGTGTAGTGGATAACTTAATCTACCCTCCGTCTGAATATGATTTTTATAAATTTTTATTTCCGCTACAAAGCTAGAGTTATAAGTTACTCCTTCTAGTCCTAATATAAGAAACAAATGACCAAAATTACCAAAACCAATATTGTATGACCCGCATTAATGACCAAAATCACCAAGACCAAAGTTACTCCTACTAATTCATGTGGGTCCCACTTGAATTTTGTATGACCCGCACTAATTTCAACTAATAGAAGAGAATGTATTGGAAAGAGTGTTAGAGAGTGTGTTGCTAGCATTTCTCATAATACAATACTACATTACATAATCCAAATATCTAACAGTTGTGTGACATTAAAACAAAATGTCAACCTTGTCTCGAGAGTTTGGCCTTTGTCTGTGATTGGATTGTATAAACAATGAAATGACAATTAAGATAAAAAAAAACATGGATTAAAAGGGTTAGGAATTCGATTTTACTTGTGTGATTATAAATTTGAGAAATTCATAAACAAAATACACTTAAAATTTTTTAAATTTTATTATCCCAATTCTAATTTCTGTACCGAATGTCAAATATCCTGAGCGAGTTAAAACCTAATTCCTTAATTAACGAACCTTATCTAACCCTATTAACAAGCAATCAACAAATTCTAAACCAAAGAAAGAAATAAGCAATGAGGTTAATTGAATGTATATAAGTTACACGTTATAAATAAGAAACTTGATGGTAATGAGTATTGCTTGGCAAATATTGTTATTGAGTATTTTGTTTTAGGAAGATATTGTTCAGTATGAACTATGAAGTATCTATCTATCGCTGTCTCAGTGTGGGCTGGAGTGTGGAAGGTTCAAACGGGCTATTCAACCCACTTCAAAATAGGCGGCTGAAGCATAAACCTAAGTGGGCCACTAAATATATATAGCGCACACCCCCATTTTGTTAAGGGCATTTTCGTGAACAGTATAATTCCTAAAATACTCTGTCAAAAGTTTTTTTTTTTTAATTTGGCTCACTCGTAAATATTTTTTTTTAATTTGGCTCACTCGTAAATATCATATTTGCGAGTAAGCAAATTGTTTGCTCCCTCGCAAATATCATATTTGCGAGTGTATTATTTTGTTTAATTGCTCGCTCGCAAATATGATATTTGTGAGTGAAGCAAGTACTCGCAAATATTATATTTGCGAGTGAGCAATTAAAAAAATAACACACTCGTTAAAACCTTTCGATCCTAATATGTTTCGGACATCTAGAAGGAAAAAAAGGGAAAAAGAACAATGAGTTCAGGACAGAATTATTTATTAATACACGAATCCATTTTCTGATAAATATTTGAAGGCTGTTCCATTTTTTACAAGTACTCATAGTTTTCTTCCAAATTTTCCTTCCCTCGCAAATATCTTATTTACGAGTGTAAAAAAATTCCTTCACCCGCAAATAAGGCATTTGCGGGTGAAGGAAAATTTTACTCACTCGCAAATACCTTATTTGCGAGTGAAGGAAATCAAAAAAATATTTCGCAATTACCTAATTTGCGAGTGAAAAAGGTATTTGCGAAAACGTAAATATTATTTGCGAAATTCCAGAAAAAATTTACAACTCTCTGAATTTGATAACCTGCGAGGGTAACAATGATATAAAAAAAAAATTCACTTTTAAAGTTTTTTTTATTACGGATATTTTAGATATTTTACTGTTCACGAGAAATACCTTTAGTAAAAAAGGATGCCCTCAGCAATCCCTATATATGTATATAACGGGGCGGACAAACCCAATGTACTAAACAGTCCTGTCACCTCCGCTTAATTAGTTTAGTTGGCACTTGGCACCTTCTTCTTCTGCAGTAGGTGGCCTATGTTTTTGTTTTATATAAAAAAAAAAACCTATTAGGAGAAGCTAACGACTAGAATGAAGGGCTTGGAACTTGGAAGAGGTTGATGGTCCATCGACACATGAATTAGGCTTCCTGAACAGCCCAGTTTGGTGGCATATCCAAGTTGTCAATTCAATATCAATCAGCTTTGCTGCTTAATGGGTTTATTTATCAGGTCCTAAAGTGAGGCTAACAAATTGAGAGATTATTGTGCAAAGATAGCAGCTCATTGAGTCATTGTATAGTATCCGCATGATCAAGGGGTGCTCTATGTTTCTTTTCTTTTTGTTGTTTGTGTTAATTTTTCTGTCTTCTTGGATCATATGTAATCTGTTTTCCATCTTGCTTAGGATAATAGTTGATAATTATTGGGGGGGAGGTGGGGGGGGGGGAAGAATATTTGTTATAATATTATTTTTAAAATTTTCATAAATTCTAAACAAAATTATGAATTGAAGTCACTTGTATATGTATCCACCATAAAGATTTTTTTTGTTGGTACAATCCACATAAAGATTTATTCATGATATCTTTATCATTATTTTAAAAAACAAGAAATTCATATTTTTTAAATTATGTTATTTTACTTTTGTTGTATTTGGCTTGATCCCTCTGCTAAAATCTGTTACATTATGTATGCCTGCATTTTGGTCTTGGCTTATCTGTTTCTAGAAGACTGTCAGTTATGCAATTGCCTTCTTAGTATAACAACTTTGTAACAGCTCTCTTCTTGTTAGTTAGGGACTTCCATATATATAACGGGGTTCTAGTCTATGCTGAGTTAAGAGACTTAGTGAGTGCTATCAGTTGATATACACATCTATAATACCTTCAAGATCATAGTGAAATCATTTTACTCCTCTGCCCGTGGATGTAGCCCTTCTATTGGGTGAACCACGTTACATTGCTGTGTTCTTGTGTGTATGTGATTTCTTCCTGTTTTTCTCTTTAGTCTTTCTCAATTTACTTAACAAACTGGTATCTAGAGCTCGGTGAGATCAGAGTTTTTTCCGCTTATGAAGTTCTCGTCTTGTTCGTGGTGAATCATCAAGATTCGAGCAAGAAGATGGTTATAGTACCATCAAGATTGAGAAGTTTAATGGGAGGAACATCTTTAACCTCTAGCGCATTAAGATGCGCGCTCTGCTAAAAGAATAAGGGGTGTGGGCACCTCTATCTGGACAAACTGGCAAGGCTGCCAAAGAAGTCTCTCTGCAACAAGAGGAGAAAGCTCACTCCTTAATTCTACTCTCCTTGTCAAGTGAAGTCCTTTATGAAATTTCTGAAGAAGCAACAGCTGCTGGTTTATGGCTGAGGTAGGAGAAGCTTTACATGACAAAGTCCTTATGCAACAAGCTATTGCTGAAAAGACGTTTATTTGGCCTACGCAAGAAGGAAGGTACACCTCTAAAAGACCATCTTGATGAATTAAACTCTATTTTGTTAGAATTACGTGATATTGATGTCGAGATGGATGATGAGGACGTAGCCATGATTCTGCTAGCCTCATTACCTCCATCATATGAAAACTTTGTTAGTTCTTTTAGTGTTGGTAAAGATTCCATCACTTTGGAAGAAGTTAAATCTAACTTGTACTCTAGAGAGCTGAGACACAAGGCATCAAGAAATGGTGAGGAAAATGGAGCTGCTGGCCTGGTAGTGTCAAATCCTGCGAAAGGCCAGTACAAGAAGAAGAACAAAGGCAAGAAAAAGATCAAAATTGATCCTAAAGACCTTTGCAACTAATGCAAAGAACCTGGTCACTAGAAGAAAGATTGTCCAAAGAAAAGAAAGAAAGATTCAGTTGCAGCCACTGTTCAAGAAGACTCTATATCAGAAACTGAATTAGTGCTCTCTGTTGTTGAACAAAATCAACAACAAACTGATCAGTGGGTTCTTGACTCGGGTTGTTCCTATCATATGTGTCCACACAAGAGCTGGTTCATGACCTATAATGAGAAGGCTGGAGGAAATGTCTTAATGGGAAATGATAATCCCTGCAAGACTGTTGGTACTGGTTCTATACAAATTAAAATGCATGATGGGATTGTTAGAACCTTGACCAATGTTCGTCATGTCCCAGAACTGAAGAGAAACCTTATCTCTGTGGGAGCCATGGATTCAAAAGGTTTTACTTATGGTGTTGAAGGGGGATTTATGCAAATCAAGAAAGGAAAATCCGTGGTGATGCAAGGAATTAAACATGGAAATCTGTATGTACTTCAAGGTGTCACTGTCACTGGCTCAATTTCAGCTGTAACACAATCTGAAAGTCATCCCTCTAATAATAATTCTTTGTGGCACATGCGTTTAAGTCACATGAGTGAAAAGGGGATGGCGATTCTCAGCAAGCAGGGACTTCTTAGCAGAAATAAAATGGAACTTCTTCAATTTTGTGAGCATTGTGTCTATGGGAAGCAACATAGGGTGAAATTTCCAAAGGCAGTGCACAATATAAAGGCAACTTTGGACTGTATCCATTCAGATTGTTGTGGGCCTTCTACTGTTCCCTCTTTGGGAGGAGCTAGATACTTTCTCTCTATCATAGATGACTATTCAAGGATGACATGGGTTTTCTTGATGAAGCAAAATTTAGAAGCCTTCAAGCTCTTCAAGCATTGGAAGATTCTTGTGGAGAATCAAACAGGAAAGAAGGTCAAGCGCCTCCGTACAGATAATGGCATGGAGTTTTGCTCAGGAGAATTTAAAGAATTCTGTAAAGAAGAAGGCATTGCTAGACATTATACTGTTCGAAACACTCCTCAGCAAAATGGAGTAGCCGAAAGAATGAACAGAACTCTGCTAGATAGGGCCAGATGCATGTTGTCAAATTCTGGACTGAAAAAAGATTTTTGGGCCGAGGCTGTTAACATAGCATGTTATTTGGTAAACCGTTCTCCATCCACTGCCATAAATCTAAAAACCCCAATTGAGATTTGGTCTAATAAACCTGCTGATTACTCAATGCTGGAGGTGTTCGGGTGTCCAGCTTACTACCATGTAAATGAAGGCAAGCTAGAGCCTAGAGCTAAAAAGGATACTTTTGTAGGCTATGGAGATGGAGTGAAGGATTCAGAATTTGGTCTCCCTCAGAAAGAAAGGTAATTCTAAGTAGAGATGTTATTTTTGATAAAGTCTCTACACTTCTTTCAAAATCTGAGTCAGTAGATGCAAACAATGAAGTTGCTAAACAGGTGGAGTTTAAAAGCTTCACAAACAGAAATCAAACTGAGCAGCAACATATAGAATCCACCGATGAGTCTGATCAGATAGATACAAATCTTCAGAGGCAACCAGAAATAACTGCAACAAGGAAGTCTCGAAGGCAAATCAAACCACCTAAAAGATATAGGTTTGAGGACATGGTATCTTATGCTTTATATAGGCAGCAGTAGAAGTTGATTCACAGGAACCAAACACTTATCATGAAGCAGTCACTTATGCTGAAGCTGAAAAGTGGACAATAGCCATGAATGAAGAAATGGAATCTCTTCAAAAAAATCAAACTTGGCAGCTGGTCAAGTTACCTGAAAACATAAGGGTTGTTGGGTGTAAATGGATTTTTAAGAAGAAGTCTGCACTTTCAACTAATGATGTCATCATATTCAATGCACGCCTTGTAGCTAAAGGCTACAGTCAAAGGGAAGGTGTTGACTACAATGAGATTTTCTCTCCAGTAGTAAGACACACCTCAATCCGTGTTTTACTTGCTCTTGTGGCAAATTTGGACATGGAACTAGAGCAACTTGATGTGAAAACAACTTTTCTTCATGGAGAGTTGGAAGAAGACATTCTAATGAAACAACTTGAAGGTTTTGAGCTTCAAGGAGAGGAAGATTTTGTTTGTAATCTGAAGAGGTCACTGTATGGATTGAAACAATCACCAAGACAATGGTATAAGAGATTTGATCAATTTATGGTTTCACATGGTTATAACAGAAGCCCCTATGATTCATGTGTCTATCATAGTAAGGTTAAGGATGGTTCATACATCTATCTACTCCTCTATGTAGATGACATGCTCATAGCATCCGGAGACAAATCATAAATTCAGAAACTGAAATCACTTCTCAGCAATGAGTTTGAGATGAAAGATATGGGAGCAGCAGAGAAAATTTTGGGCATGGAAATCTACAGGGATCACACTCAGAAGAAGCTATTCTTGTGTCAAAAGGAATACATTAAAAAGGTTCTGAATCGGTTTGGGATGACAACAGCAAAAACTGTTTTCACTCTTCTAACAACAGACATTTGGCTCTCTGAAATCTATTCAACTCAGTCTGAATCAAAAAAGGATTATATGTCCCATGTTCCTTATGCTAGTGCAGTTGGAAGTCTTATGTATGCCATGGTATGCACAAGGTCAGATCTAGCACAAGCAGTTAGTGTGGTGAGCAGATGTATGGGTCAACCTGGGAAGGAACATTGGAAAGCAGTTAAGCAAATATTTAGGTATCTCAAGGGTACAGTTGATATTGGATTGATATATAGGAGTAACACATCATGTTCACTTGCTGGTTTTTCAGATTCTGACTATGCTGCAGATTTAAATGCAAGACGGTCTGTTACAGGTTATGCATTTACAATAGGAAGCTCTCTTGTTAGTTGGAAGGCTACTCTTCAACCCATGGTTGCATTGTCCACAACAGAAGCAGAATATATGGCACTTACAGAGACAACAAAGGAAGGAATCTGGTTGAAAGGACTTATTAGTGATCTTGGTTTTCCTCAAGATAAAGCTATCATTTTCTGTGATAGTTTGAGTGCAATCTGTTTGGCCAAGGATCAAGTACACCATGAAAGGACTAAACACATCGATGTTAGGTATCATTTCATTCGTACTAAGAAGAGAATTACAGTTCAGAATATTGATACCAAGGAAAACCCAACTGATATGTTCACAAAGCCTGTTTCTAAGAGCAAATTCATGCACTGCTTGGATTTGCTTAATGTTGATTGCTGGAAATAACCATAAAATGGCAGTATAAGGAGTAAATTTGTTGAGCAGGCATTGTATGTGAAGAGAGGTTTCAATCCAAGGTGGAGAATTGTTGTATTTGGCTTGATTCCTCTGCTGAAATCTGTTACATTATGTATGCCTGCATTTTGGTCTTGGCTTATCTGTTTCTAGAAGGTTGTCAGTTATGCAGTTGCCTTCTTAGTATAACAACTTTGTAACAGCTCTCTTCTTGTTAGTTAGGGACTTCCATATATATAAAGGGGCTCTAGTCTATGCTGAGTTAAGAGAGTTAGTGAGTGTTATCAGTTGATATACACATCTGTAATACCTTCAAGATCATAGTGAAATCATTTTACTCCTCTGCCCTTGGATGTAGCCTCTCTATTGGGTGAACCACATTACATTGCTGTATTTTTGTGTGTGTGTGTGTGATTTCTTCCTGTTTTTCTCTTTAGTCTTTCTCATTTTACTTAACAACTTTCTTCGCAAAAAAAGGACCTAATAAAGTCTGGGTTGGTGATAAATGGGTCCTCACTCAAAGTTTGAGTTTGTATTTCACATTTTTTTTATTTTGGTACAAATACATTTAATATTTTTTTCTAGCATTGTGGTTAATTAGATAATAAATCTGGGTCAGCTTTATATGCAAATCAACTAATCTCTATTTCTCCCATTCAATCAAAAGCAGATCATCCACACTAGAACAAAACATTTTTATGTTTTTGTTGAGCAGCTGTAGTGAGCAAGTATATTCTCATGGAGGTTTGTTAATTTGCTGATTAATTGTATCAAGTACCAGGCCAAAAAGAAAGAGAAAGATAATAATTAAAGAAGCAAAAATGTATCAGTAAAGCATGCATCAATGCATTAATTTGGATTGGTGGTGGTGTTTAATTATTAATTGGTAGTGTTGGAGTAGAGATGATGCTTACAATTTGTGCATCTCTCTCTCCCTCCAGGTATTCACGAGGTTCATGAAACTCAGAAACATGATAAGGTGGATAGTTAGATAAGGGTTTGAATTTAAAAGTATTTTCAGCTCTCTTGTAGTGACAGACAGAATAAAACTGCCAGGCATGCAAAATTAAGAAATGACACCGTTTTCGACCACTCTCTTTCATGCCACTTGATGAAGTTGAAAGATCTCGAAGAAGGGATGTGGGGAGACAGCCGTCCCACATCCACGTGGCTTCATGGAAATTAACTTCAGAGAGTTAGGGAGGAGAAAAGAATACATAACAGAATACCCCCACGTCAATTTCATTTGTACTATCATCCAAAAGTTATAAGAATAGAAATGATTATACAAATTAATAATGATAACATAGAGTTATCCGAAAAGGTAGTGGGAGAAGAATATATAGCAAATCGATATTGACCTGAGTTAACCAATTGAACAAGTAATATTTGTTGACGAAAAAAATGGCGCATGCGGTTCAGCTGGATATATATATATATACTATCTAGTGGTATTTTCTAATACGGAACACTTTTTCTTACATGCTTGATTTTTACAACTTTATACCTTTTTGCTTCAACAACCCATATCCTACCAATTAAATATAATAGTACTCTACTTGAGGGGGAAAACAATTACAAAGAATCACTTCAAACGCGATACGAGAAGAAACTAAGGTAGCCCATTTGCATGGGAGAACAATATCCTACTGGCACGCTTGTTACCACTTGAGGAGCTTCTATATATATCTTACGAAGTTGTTCTTTACAGACAACTTAGCATTAAATTGAAATCTGAGCTGCCGCGATTGCATCCAATACGATCTTCTATAATAAAATCTTTCGTAATCTAAGATATATATCCTCTTATATATGATCTGTTTAATACTATACATACGCCCATTTGTATTTGATATATTCTAATTATATAATTATATATAAATATAATAATTAATGGGTTAAACATAGAAAAAGAATGAAATGAAATAACCACTCTTCTTGACCCTAAACTTTCGTATATTGTGAATCAATATATATATTATCTGGTAGAACCATCCCATAATTGAGTACTTTTGGTTGGAGGAATTTAGCATGTACGCGACCAATATCTGGATGAAAAATAATTGAAAACCCTGCATGTGACCTATTGACTTGTGGCTCTATTTAGTGCTTATATTATATTTCACTACTTATAAAGTGGAAGGTCATGAGCTCAACCCATGCCGATGCCCATGCCCATGCCCAAGACTAGTGTCACTACTAAAAATATGCGATTTTCTTACGGATATTTTATGCAGGTATTTCCTGCGGCATTTTCTGCGGATTTGTATCCGCATAAAATAATTACTTACGAAGGTATTACCTGCGAATTTTTATCTTTAGGAATATCCGACATTTTGTCAATATCGGCAGTAAAATCGACAAGAAATGAGCAAATTTCTAGTAGTGTATTTAGAACACAATCTCATGAGTCTCTAGAAGACTAGTCAACTAACCTAGCTTGTCCATTAGTAATTATCGAAAGGGAATCCGCAGCTATATAATTGTTCATATTATATGGTCCAGAATCACCAATCAATTACTATTAATATGTTTGGATTCTAGTTGGTTCAATCGTCCCACATATCCTTAGCCCAGATGCAATTGACAGACAAGATGTTCGGCCTATCCAACTATACTTAAGATGTCCCACCACCACTACCCAATTTGGTGGTCAAAACCTTCAAAGCCCACTTTCAGCGGTTTCTACTTCCTTCACTCATTGCATATATCATCAATGTGCATATGTCGAAAGTGCACTGTCACAATCGATTAAAAAAAAAAATCAAGTGCAAATCTGGCTCTGGCTATCTATTCAAGATTCTCCTGAAAAGCTTCATTATATAATTTTTCTCACCACCAGTAGGTAGTAGAGAAGTTTTGTTTAGGACCATATACGTACCACAGAAAGACAGACGATGACATTATCTACACCTGTCTATTAGAAAGAATATGCTAAATTGCTAATATCTCCCCTCTTATTGCTATCAGAAAATATGTTTTTAGCGACCGAATTTAACTATCGAAAAAAATCTGTCGCAATTAGCTACTGAATTAGCTATTGATCTTGATTTTTTTAAAGAATGGTTTCCGATTTCATTCAGCTACCGAATTAGCGACCGAAATTATTGGTAGAAAAAAAATCGGTAGCTATTCCCGCCGTTAAATACATAATTTTGAAAGTCAGACTTGTTGATCCTTTAGCTACCGAATCTGCGATCAAGTGGGTATTATTTTTTAGTTTGCGACCGCTAACGTGTCGGTAGCTAAAAATTTAAGAGATTAGCGACGGTATTAGCGATCGATTTATATCAGTAGCTAAAAACTTAAGAGCTTAGCGACGGTATTAGTGACCGATTTTTATCGGTAGCTAATTAGAAAACTTAAATCCCGTCCATCTCCCCCCCATTTTTCACTCTCACTCTCTTTCTCTCTGCAAAACCTAAATCAGCCATAGCCACCGCCGCCGCTGCATCTCCTCTCAACGCCGTCGTCGCTCTCCCTCGGTACCCATCCCCGCCGCGCAGCTGCATCTCCTCTCAACGTCCGTCGTCGCTCTCCATCGGTGCCCATCCCCACCGCCGCAACTGCTCCTCCTCTCAACATCCACCTTAGCTGCCTTGCCACCCAGCTCGAACGCCATGGAGCTTCCATCAACGTTTAGGCCGCTGAACTGATGTTTCTAGCCTACACAAGGTTGTTTTCCATCTATTTGTTGGCTTATATTGCTTTTTATTATCCTGATAGGCTTAAACTTTGAAGTTGGGTTGCGAATTTCTTCTTTTAATTCAAGTTTTGTGCGAATTTCTTCCATCTATTTGTTTGCCTATCCTCTGTGCGATGAAATGCATGAACCATTGCTTATGGATAAAATAAATCTAACTAGAGCGTAAATTAGTTGGTATTAATATATAAATCCCCACCTTATTGAATCTTTTTTTCGTTGGATTACGTAGTGTCTTTCATCAATCTTGGTTTAGCATGCTCAAATGGTCTTGAAGAAAACGATTAAACTAATATTTGTTGTTGTCTTTATTGCTTAATTGTCCAAGTTTGAGTTCATTTGAGGCTAATAACTCCCAAACCGACTAATGTCACGTGTTTGATACAATCATTCTCTTTCATTTCCTCTTGCAGCTTTTTTTCCATTTTCCAATCCATATCCTTCAATAAGAAATTATTCTGATTATTCTGTGTTTATTCATCAAAAATGAAAAAAGATTATTCTGTGTTTGCTTCCTAATTCAGCTTCTAAAGAGTTAAGATCGATATTTAATTTTCTTTCTTTTTTTAAAGTAGGGACTTCCTGGCCGGGGAGACCAAGACATGTGAGTGGATCATCCAGTCAAGTTAGCAAGATATCTGCAGCTCAAAGGTCAAAAGTTTTCCCTTCCCTCGTTATACCAAGATTTGCTTTGCTCTATGTTAGACATCAATGCAAATTTCTTTAAACCATGTTCTGAAATTCAGAAAGACACAACGGGTAAAATGGGGCGGAAAGTGCATATCTTGATTGCCTGGATGAGTTAAAGAAAATGTTGAAGCTAAAAGTTACAAAAGAAAAGAAATAGATTCAATAAACATCTTCTCTGACTTCTTTAATGATTATTTCAGTTAAAGATTGAAACAAATAGATTCTATTTTATGTCTATCAAAATTGGTAAAATACAAAATAAAAATACCAGAAGTTCAAAACACAGATATTATTACTATTACTTAATCCTCTCACTAGAGCAAAAACCATCGGTAGAACAAGCTAGAGATATCATAGTACAAAGATAGATGCCACTGGTTATTAGTTGAAGAAAAGGAAAATACATAGTGCTACTAACAAAATTACTACAAACCAAGATGTCAAATCCTGTGACTATGATAGCATACTATATTGTAAAAAACAACCATTAAGGAATATTTGGCCAAGGAAATCAGTAACTCGTTCTGCCATCACCCTCAGTTATCACATCCTTGAAGGATCCATTACTTAGAATCATTGGCAAGACATGCTCCTGATGGGGTACAATGACATCAAGAAGGTAAGGGCCAGGGGTCTCCAACATTTTCTGGATTGCTGCTCTAAGATCTTCCTTCTTCGTCACGCGAGCTGCTAGTATCCCACAAGCATCAGCAAACTTCAACATGTTTGGGAAGATCTCCTTCTCCTTCTCCTTAAAAAGATGATAAGATTTCATATCTATCACGAAGGAAATCAAAGACAAAACTATTCACTACATATGTATTTATCTAAGTGTGCTTATGTCTGGTATTGTGTGATTATATGTTTTATTATTTTTAATATTAAAAAATCCTAATGTGATTTATTATGCAGGAAAAGTTTCATGAAAGACGGGGTGATGCCACTAGTCAGGGACAAGAGCACTCTCCTGCATCGGACAACGCCATTTTCTTGGAGGTGGTGGGTGGTAAAAACAAGAAGGGTGTTGTGTATGGGTTGGGTTGGATAGGGGATGAGTACGCGACCTCATCGACGTCACATACTCAATCCGATCCTGGCCCTACCCCCGACGTACGAGAGGTTATCGCCAATCTCAATGCTGAGCTGGCAGCGAAGGACAACAGGATAAACCACTTGGAGAGGACGATGAATCAGACACAGAGAGAGATGTACGCGTTGTTCCAGCACTTGGGATACAGGCTCGGCTCCTCTAGTGCCGTTCCACAAGATGATTCGCATGCTGATCCAGGTGCCGATGATGAGGACGATGGCGAGGACGATGATGGCTGGATCCCCCACCCCCCAGCACATTGATATTATATTTGTTACATTTAGTTACTACCACCATTGTACTACATGTGTTGTTTCTATTTGGATATTGTATTAGATGTTTATATATATGGTGGATTTATATTGTTGTTTGAGTTGAGTATAACTTTATAATTTATCTCTGTTTTGTATGATTAAGCAGGATGGTAATTTTGGTAAAAGTTTGGTATTATTGCAAAAAAAAAATATATTTAGCTACCGAATCCGATTCGGTAGCTAAATAAAATTTGCAAATTTAAAATTTAGCTACCGAATAGGATTCAGTAGCTAAACCAAAATATATATTTAGCTACCGAATAGGATTCGGTAGCTAAAGCAAAATATATATTTAGCTACCGAATATTATTCGTCGCCAATTCGGTCGCTAAACTGGTAACAGACACAGTTTACGTGACCATTTCAGCGACCACAATATTTACATTTAGCTACCGAAATATTCCGTAGCTATTGGCGACCGGAGTGAAATTCGATAGCTAAATCGATTAGCTACCAGCACTTTAGTTACCAACTCCATTCGGTAGCTAATTCGGTAGCTAAACAATTTAGCTACCGAATTTTAGATATTAGCTACCGGAAAATTCGGTAACTAAACAACATTTTTCTTGTAGTGTTGTGTATGCTTTATTTTTCGTTAACTAATGTTATTATATATATATCAATTGGAAGTAATATATTGTTAGGTATTGCTGTAACCATTTATTGATTTTGGCTTTCCATTAGTGGCAATAAAGACGGGTTTGGATAAATAGTTAAATTAAGTGTTTATGCAATTCTTTTCTTTTAAATAAACTAAAAATAATTTATTTTTATAAGTTTTTTTGACAAGCTTAAGAAAATAAACTAAACAGAATTTATAGAAATATCATAAATTATTTTTATAAATTATTCGTATAAATTTATTTTTATAAGCTATTTTCATAAGCTTAAATAAGCTCTTCCAAACATACCCTAATTTGATATCATTCACAGAGTGCAGCTTTTCAATATTTTAAAGCTAAATACACATAAAGAAAATATTACAGACCTCACAGAAATAAATAACAGACCATGGTCCATAGACATTATCGAACAAAGTATGAGAGACGGAATAAATAAATAAATAAATAAATAAATAAAGTGTTTGATTTTAATTTATTATCAGTGTAAAATTCATATTGTCAATTAATTATAAATCATCTCATATATAACTTTTAATGTTATTATAAGAGTCAAACATTTTTAATGATATGTTAATTCATGATTAGTTGGTGATATATAAAATCTTTATACTAACGATGCATACATAACAATTAAATCCATAAATGAATGTGATAAAAAGTCTATGAAAAAACGAATTTTTGTGTAAATAATAAAACACTATCAAGCATATATAATATGCATTTAAATTGATTGAACAAACAAGTTTATGGGAAAAACAAGATGGTCAACTTGGTCCTTTATTTTATTTATTTTATTCAACTTGGTATTTTTGTTATTAAAATGTTTACTTTGGTTCTTTATTTGGAAAACGTTATACAACTTTGTCCTTTCCGTTAAATTTTTACTAACGGTATTAATTTCACCACTAATTAATTGCTGCCGACGGTTCCTCTCATCGAAAAACCTCGCCAGAATCGAGGCCCTCTCTTCCTCTCTCTCTCTCTCCCCTTCCATATCCCCTCTCTTTCCCTTCATATGCTCCCAACTAAAATAAAGGAATTTAAAATTCCCGAATCTAAAATTGCTTGTTCATTTAGATTGCTTATGATTTAGGGTTCGTAGATTAAACAATTAGGATTTGTGTAATTCCAAATCTCTTGATCGGACTAGCAAGGGTTTTAACCCGTTGTAAAAAATTGGGGTTTCCCGACGTGGTTGTTTGTCACTATGATTCGAACCTAGTGATTTTCATGGATGCGCGGTGTAGTTCATCTGCAGCAGAAGGTGGACGTTGACATCACATTGTCTAGACGTGACACTCCTATGTCACCATTGTGATGGAGGCTTGGTCGTCGTTCGTGGAGCTCGAAAGTCTACCATTAATGGTAGACCAAGCTTGCTGCAAGTTGCTAAGATGGGAGGAAGAACATGAACACGTAGGATTTATTAAGGGAGCAGATGAAGCGGGAGAGCGGGAAAACGGGAGGAAGAGAGGGGTAAGAGGGGAAAGCAAAGGGCTCAGATTCCGATGAGAGAAGTTGTCGGCGGCCACTAACAAGAAAACTTAACACTGTTCATGCAAACCAAACGGAAAGACCAACGTTGCATAGAGTTTATCAAATAGAGGACCAACTTAAACATTTTAATAATAGAAAAATCAAGTTGAATAAAATAAATAAAATAAGGGAGCAACAAAGTAATATAGCCTTCTTTATTTATAAAAACAAAATATATGATAAATTTTAAAAATTATAAGCATATTACGACTAAAAAACAACATACGAAATTAGTACCATAAAAACACTAAAATAGAGAATCTAAATTACAATAAAGACAACAATATTATAGAAGTCATCTTTATGTACTGTGGCTATAATAAAATAATTATTACTTATTGGAATATCTTACTTATATATTGTTATAAAAATTAAAAAATAATTAAGAAATATATAAAAATCGAAAAGCATCTAATATGACACATATCCAATGAGTAAATACTCAATTTGGTCCTTGAAATTGTAGGGTCGTATAAACTTAGTCCCCCACATTATCAATATTCCAAAATGATCCCTGGAATTGTAGAAAGTTAATCAGATTCGTCTCTCCGTTGGTATTTGCATGGACTATAATGACATTAAGTTGGTAATGTCTGGGATGTATTTGAAATTAAGTGAATAATGTCAGGGATGCATTTGCTACATTTTGCAATTCGAAGGATCATTTTGGAATATTAATTATGTGGGAGACTAAGTTGATACGACCCAACAATTTCAGGGACCAAATTGGATATTTATTCCATATCCAATCCTAGTACATTAACCATTTTAAATTATCTAAACTTACAGGTTGCTGCATATTTTGTGTGCCGAAGTTCAACGTGTGCACTCCCACCCATTTCTCCTTCTCTTCTTTTCGCCTTTCTACTTTAGAGGCTGGATGGAGAGGGGTGGGTCGCATGCTATTAGGTTTAAGGGTGATATTGGGGCCCTTAAAGCAACTGAGAGTTGTTTAAAAGGTTCTTAAACTTAAGGATAAGTTTTTAGTGCGGTTTCAATGGCTTTTTTCTCGATAAATAGTTATTTTATTAATAATATCTAGCTTTAACATCAAAGTGTTTATCCTGTTCATCTTTTAGGACGGATTGAAGAATATTCATCCTATCATGTGCTCAAAGCTAGACATAAAACCATTACAAAAAAATCCAATCATGTACACCTTTCTTCAACACTCCTGTCAAAATTGACCTATTTCCCTAACATAGTATCCTCCTTAGGATTTTTCCGGAATAGACAAGCACCCTTTCAAGATTACACGCACCAACAACATTACAACCACCATTTCCTAAGAGTAATAAATTCCAGTTCCACGCCTATATTTCTTCCACCATAATAGATGCATGTATTCCTGTAGCTCATGTCCAGCGGCCTTAATATTGTAGTAATCATTCACTATCTTTCATTTTGCCTTAGATTTGTACCAAAGCTGAATCCTCATCCTACACAGTTGTGCTCTCCTGAGTCTGTAAAGTTGCCACCTTCAAATGGAATTTTGACCACAAGGAGAATTAGCACAGTTTATGTTCCTGTGGCACCCATTTCGTCATCTTTTATATATTGAGGTCATCTCCTATGTGGCAACACAGTCAGTAGTGCTTTCCATTTCAGTTAGTCCGCCTACAGTGCTTTATTTCCACCTTGCTTTCTTGTACAATCATCCATAGTTGGCCCGCTATTTTATCAGCCCACCTCCAGTACTATGCGCACTGCCTTTTTGGAAAACCCATAACCTGTTATATAACACTTATTTCCTGCGAAACATATCATCAGTCCACCAAAATCAATAAAAACAGACAGAATATCAAAATTTAATATCCTATATCCACAGTAACCGGGTTCCTTCCATTTGAACTCCTTCCTTTGCAAGATTATCTGCCATTTGATTTGCTTCCCTGTTCCTCGGACGAAAGGCTACAACTCATTGAAGTTATTGAAGTTGTTTAACTTCACTTTTTATAGGCTCTACCATGCCACATAATCACTTTTTACTTTATATTACTTTAAGCAACTCTACATTCCAATGGTACAACTCTTAAAAATTCATTAAATGGGGGTATCATAAGTTATCCCATATCTGTATTTATATTTATTTTTGTTTCAATTTAAAATATAATTCATTTATGATTGGTGCTGAGCATTATGGTTCTCTCTCTTTTTCCTATTGGTGGTCCTTTTATAAGAATCGATTGCTTATAGAAGCATCCGTCCTTACATATGACATTTACATCATATTGCTCCAATGATGCAACCCACTAAGAACTTGTTCTTAATTTTATGAACATGTCAAGCAACTCTCATATTGGAGTTGCTCTTAGTGAGTAGCATTATTGGAGGAATCTGATGTAGATGCCATATATCAGGACGATTGCTTATAGAAGCAAGTGATTCTTATATAAAAACCACAAAAAAAAAAAAAGAAGAGACAAACACAATATTCAGCAACCCAAACACATTTAAGATTAAATAAAAAAAAAAAGGAAAAATGATGCCATTTGGTGAGAACTTGTTGGGACCAAAATAACTGAATTAATATTTTAAATTGAAACAAAAATAAATTTAAATAAAGAAGTCTGGTAACTTGTGAGATCTAATTGGTTAACTTTTAAGAGTTATATCATTAGCATGTAAAATTGCTTAAAACAGTATAAAGTAAAAAGTGATAAGATGTTATGGTATAGAACTCATAAAAAGTGAAGTTAAACAACCCTAACTGGGGTTGTACCATTGAATATACTTTTATAATATTTCGTAGTTTAATACTTCAATACATTATTATTTTTTATTTTTCTAAAAAAGACTTTCTCATATTGATGTTTTTAACCTAGTTTAACCGTACCGCCATGAGCGGGACATCACTGGCGGACCCAACTTATGGTTAGCACACCCTCAAATTTTTTAATTTAAAAATAATATCTTGTATTTTATAATTTTGTCCCCATATTTGAAATAATTGCACCCATGCCATATTTAAAAATAATAATTGCATCCACATATTCACCTATTATTATCAAATTGGTTGATTGATTATGCAATTAGGATCATGAATAATATATTCGTAAAGTCAATTTTATGACAATTTCTCTTGATGTTAGTTAATTGCAAATATTGATAAGTTAGAGTTTTGATATGCGTAACAATGTTGAATTTGCATCTTTGAAAGAAATTAGTAATCTTTCAGAAAAGCTAGTTGAATCTAGAAGACTTATTGTTTATCTATTAGTTTATTTTCTTTTGAAGTTAGCAATTATTTTGTCTGATGCCGCAACAATGGTAGAAAGAGCCATTTATGTCTTTATCTTTGTATGTATGATAGTAATTATTATTAAATATTTTGGAAATAGATTGCTCCCACTGGTTCAGGGTCTTAGATCCGTCACTGCCGGACATCCTTAGGTTTTATCCACTGGTTTATTACTGCAGTATTTGTTATGTTAGTAGTGAAAGTTGAATACGTGACCTCCTTATCGCTCCAAACCTTGTGTCTCTCTCCTGAAGCCACCAAACCATCTTATCATTCCTTCAAAATATTACATATAAAAAACTCCACTTTTATAAATTTTGTGTAATCATAGCTACTGTATCAACCCAGTGCCCTCCCCCTCCTAACAACCTAGGGTTAGTTTCACTAGGTTTTAGACCTAAGGAAAAAAAGAGCAACTATATCGACCTACGTTGAGATTTGATTTAATTAAACTCGATATCAATTTTGTTTTAAAAATTACTTTAACATCCCTTAAGATTTATGTCTTGAAGGAAGCAAGTATGATGACAACATAAATCTCATAAGGGCAAGAAGTGACAACATAAATTTCAAGGGAGATAAGTATATATAAGGCATGCTTGATTTCCGTTTTCAAGAACAAAAACAAAACATGTTTGAAAGTTATTATTTTTTGCTGGATTTTTAAAACTATTTTTAGAATTATTAGTTTTTAAAACTAAAAAAGGATATCAGTTTTGTTAATGACAATTTCGTAAATAAATTGATTTTTTTTCTTTTCCTTTCCTCCATCTCTCGCTACAGGATTTAGGGAAGATAGATAAACGCTTATCCAAATGCACTAAGTTAATACTTAGAATAATCCATGTCATTTCCAAGAACAAAAGTCAAACTCATCAATTGTTATTATAGAGATGTGAGCATTAACTCGAGAAATGAAATAATAATAGCTAGTTACAGTTACAGGACTTACAAATTATAATGACTATATATATGTTGATTTTATAAGTAATGACAATATTATTTAATGTAAGTTACCATAATAAAATATTATAGAGAAGTGAGCATAAACTAAAGAAAATGAAATAATAATTGCTAGTTACAGTTACCCAACTTACAAATTGTTAAAGTAAATGTCCACAATGTTGAATTTTTTAAAGTAATGACTATATTATTTAATGTACCTTACATAAATTTTTGCAACAATATACATATTCATTTATGAGTTCAGCTATATAAAAAAGAGTTATGATATTTGGACACAAATTTGTTGTTCAACATCATATAAATATATAATGCAACATTTATTTATCATTTTTTTCTCTCATCATAGATTCTCCTAAGCTCAAAAACCAAGTCCCCATATGTTATCCCAATACAATGTCCCCTAATCTGTTGTCAAAAAATCATTCATCTATAAAAATTCATATTGAAAATCACAACTTTTCAAATTTTTTTTTTTTTGGTTTACAACTTTTTATATTTTTTAATAAAAAATTTCTATGGTTGATTCATTAACTGATTATATTTGCCTTCATTTAATTACCAAACAAGATGATAATATATATATATATATATATATATATATATATATATATATATATATATAACAGGTGACATCCTTTAACAATTTTTTGCCTGTAGATCTCAGTCCGGCCTAAAAGGTTGGGCTTACAGTTTATATCATTAAAGCATTTGATATCATGTTTATAACTCTCTCTCTCATTTTCATACTTATCTCGTATACGATTTTATCCATAATCCAATATCTGTATGCATTTACGTAATGTTCTTGAATTGTGCAATTTAGTCAGTCATAGGAGAATCTGAAGCCTGTATTTGTCTCCGGTTCGTTCTTTTATGTGCTTGATGAGATGCTTGAAACCGAGAAAGTGGCACAAGGAGTCAAGGACCACATTTTCATAGATTTGTATTTAATTTATCACTAAACTGACAAATAATAAGTATAATAATAATAATAATAATAGAGTCCGGATCCGTTGACATCAGGTGTCATACTTTTATCTTACACCAATTTTTAGGCATTGATTTTGATTTGATCTAACAGCTTAAACTTATCAACTTTATTCAAGAGAGAAAATAATTAAAAGTAACATAAATATGAAGATAAAAAATAAAATGTACTTTATGAAAAATATTTTGAATATCTTGAATTTTATTAAAACTACAATATTTATTTAGTAAATATTTTGTGTTATAATTTATAAATAATTATTATTTTATTAACTAAAAATAGATGGAAGAATATTTTTTAAAAATGCATATATATTTTTTTAATTGCAACGTTATTTTAAAAAAAATGCATATTTTTCACTAAAATTTTTATAACAACTATTTATAAATTAAGTTTTATGCATTAATAATTAATTTATTATTATTAAAATGTAACAGATAAAACAATCAAAAAATGCAGATTGTTTTACTAAAAGTTTTAAAATAACTATTATTTTTATTATTAAAATTTTTTATTTGTTTTATATCTACATATAAAACTATGGTTATTTTTATTATCTATCAAAAAATTATTGTTTTGATTAAAATTATAATATATTGATTTTTTTTTATTAAAATATATGGTATTTACAAGTAATTTTTGTTAAAAGTATAGTATTTTGTGTTTTCCTTTTTTTTTTTTCGCTGGTGTAAATTATATTATTTATTTATTAAAAAATTTATATTCTTTCTAGATATTTGATATCATTAATTAAATATATTTAATAATTTTTAAATATTAAATGTTTTAATATATTAAATATTTTAAATTTTAAATTTTTTCAGATTATTTTTATTATTAAAATACTTTTATTAACTTTTATTTGGATTATATCTAAAGTTAATATTATTATCAAATTAAAAAATATTGCATAAAAATAAAATAAAAATTAGCAAATATTATTAATTTTATAATTTTTAGAAAACACTTAAAAAAACCAACTAAAAACCAACTAGATCAAAATCAATTACAAATTTAATTATATTTCAGTCACGTGATACATTAACAAAAAATGTAATTGCATATTATTTTGTAAATTACAAATAACGTTGCAATGTTATTTCACAAAAATGCAGATTGTTTTACTAAAAGTTTTATAATATTTTTTCCACATTTAAAATTGAATAATACCGGCAAAAAATTATATCTTTTATGCATTATTTTTTAATTTGACAAATAATTAAATTAAATATAATTTTATATGTAATATTTTTTTTGATGAATTTTATATATAGGCATAATACAAATAAAAAATTAAAAAATATTTTACTAATAAAAATAATAGTTATTATAAAACTTTTAGTAAAACAATATGCATTTTTTGATTCTTTATGTATTATTTTTTAATAATAATAAGCTAATTTTTAATGCATAACAATTAATTTATGTATAATTGTTAAAGAACTTTTAGTAAAAAAAAATGCATTTTTTATAAAATAACGTTGCACTTTTTTTTTTGGTATAAACGGGGTATCCCCTGCATGCAACTGCGACGATTAATCCCTCGAGTCAGGTAGGATCACACGGGCGGCAAAACTCTCCCTCAAGAGTTTTAACGCTACTGCATTCCCAAGCTCGGATTCGAACTCGAGACGTTGATTAAGTTGGAAGAGACCCCTGCTATCTCATATCCAAGCGATTTTGGGTAAATAACGTTGCTTTAAAAAATACATATGCATTTTTAATAAAATATTCTTCTATCTATTTTTAGTTAATAAAATAATTATTATTTATAAATTATAATATAAAATATTTACTAAATAAATATTGTAATTTTAATAAAATTAAAGATATTCAAAATATTTCTTCATTAAATACATTCTATTTTTTATCTTCACATTTATGTTATTCTCTTTCTTCAATAAAGTTGATAAGTTTTGTGCGTGTTTGGTTTACCGTTTGTAAGTTTCAAACGTACATTTGAGGCAAAATATCTGTAGAGTTCCTTTGGGACAAACGTACGTTTGCAACGTTAAACCAAATATGTTCTAAACCATTAGATCAAATCAAAATCAATGATTAAAAATTGGTGTAAGAGATAAATTTGACACCTGATGTCAACGGATCTTGACTCATAATAATAATAATAATAATAATAATAATAATAATAATAAATTTCTTTGATAGAAAAACATTGTAAAAAATTAATATGATGACTGATGAATAGTTAATTATAGTAATATGATTAGAATTTGTAAGCAATATAATCAACAGATATTAACTAATTTTAAAATATCAATAGCCACTTTTCTCATTAACCGTTAACTATTCTTAAACAAAGAAAATATTTTTGATAAAGTAATCTTAAATTATAAAGCTCAAAAATGAAGGGGGCACGTTTTTATTCATTTTTTTTGGCATTTCTATTCCTTTTTATTTTATCTTCTGCGCGTAATTGTAAAGACTAATTTCACGAGATATCGGATAATATTTAAGGACTGACTCTCCTAATTAAATTTTTTTCATACGCAAGAATCAAATATAAAACCCCTAACCACTTATTTAATGAATCTGAATTCATTATCACTCGGATCAACCACATCTTGGTGCCAATCTATTCCTTTCAACTGTCATAGTTTGATTTCCCTGTTTTTCCGCCTGCCAGATAAGTTTGATTTCTTGAATTGAGAACCCCTATAAATACCCCCACTCCACTGCTCCCCATTACTCCCCATCCCTTGGCTTGGCTTGGCTTGAGTCAGTTACGTGGTGTTCAGTAGCATAAACCGATACTCTATCTTTATTAATTAATTAATTAATGGCAATCCATTGTCATCAACAGTGATCTCTAACACATATTTGCTCTGCTTTGCTTTCTGTTCCTCCATCCATCACCAAATATGCCGGAAAACGCAGCCACAACCAACCTTAGCCACCATCAAGTTTTTGACATCGAAGGCTCCTTTGGAGATACTATTCATCATGTGCCTTCACAATCACAAACTACCTCCTCCAAATGCTATGATGATGATGGCCGTCTCAAACGAACTGGTACCAAATTTCATTTAGTTAAGCTATATAGCTAGCTCGTTTCACTTTTACATATATATATGATGATGATGATGATGATGATTAATGAATGCGGCATATATATGTGGGCGCAGGAAGCGTTTGGACAGCAAGCTCACACATAATAACAGCAGTGATAGGATCTGGGGTATTGTCCTTAGCTTGGGCCATAGCTCAGCTAGGTTGGATTGCTGGTCCTGCTGTCATGTTCTTATTCTCTTTGGTAACTGTCTATACTTCTTCCTTTCTAACTGAATGCTATCGTGCCGGAGACCCCAATTCCGGCAAGAGAAACTATACTTACATGGACGCTGTTCGCTCCATTCTTGGTACGTACGTAGTAATTCATTCATTCATTCATTATCTTTCGCTTCTTAATTAACTAATACACTTTTTTCAATATATTCTTGGTTAACGGATGGAAATTTATATGAAACTATTACGAAATGATATATTAAAATTTATCTAATAATAAAAAATATATTAAAATAAATATTGAAAAAAGCCATTTCTTAGATAAGGTACTTTATTATTAATTTAATACCAATGGTCCGGTCATGTTGTTACTTAATTAACTATTCTCCACGGCGTTACAGAATGTCCTTGGGAAAGGATGACAACTAAGTAAGACTACGGGATTCAACTCATGTAAATAGAGATTGCACATTCTTATCCACTAAAACTTATTTTTCTCGAAAATTAAAATTTTAATTCTAAATATTTATTGTGGGTCTAAATTTTTGTTGTATACTATAATCACACATGTGTAATGTGTCACAATATATATTAAATGAATTTAACTTTTTAAATAATTTGATAGCCAACTCTTTTAACGGCTTTGATATGTTTTGTGTAAATGAGCATGGACGTACATGTATAAATACTTGATATAAGAATGGTCATATGTGAGTATATGAAAGTTGTCGCATGGTCATATGTGAGTATCACTGAAAGTTGTGGCTGAGGTAGCATGGACTCACCTTGGAATGAGACAACCTTTTTTCTTTTACACTTATGTTTATGAGAAAAAAAGTTTAAATCCAAACTCAAGAAATATAAAAATTAAAAAGACTAAAATTCATATAAAAATTATGAGAAAAAAAGTAAAATTCAAATTCAAGAAAAAGTTAAAAAGAATAAAATTCATATAAAAGTTATATTTGAAGAGTCTAATATGTTTTTCTCTCAATTAAAGTATTTCTAAAAATTGAAAAAAAAAAAAATTGTGACCATGTCAAAATCTGCTCCTGAATACATGTAGAATAATATGCATTATAATGTATATTTTGCAGGTGGAGTCAATGTTACGTTTTGTGGGATATTTCAGTACCTGAATCTGATGGGAATTGTAATAGGATACACAATTGCGGCTTCTATTAGCATGATGTGAGTTCATGTTTACATTTTACACTGAATATATGCATATATATAGTACCATGTGCTTAGTAAATGTACCACATACAGCGGGAAATCAACATGTGACACGGTAGTTCACTGTCTCGTGGTCATCTTTAATTTCTTTGAACTGATAGGAATAGGATTATGTATGTAGTGTGATGATCATTGCTGGATTTGTTTCAATTTCATTGGTTTTGGTTGACAGGGCAATCAAAAGGTCTAACTGTTTCCATCACTCCGAGGGCAAAAGCCCATGTCACATGTCAAGCAATCAATACATGATCATTTTTGGCGTGACCGAAATATTCCTTTCTCAAATTCCAGATTTTGATCAAATATGGTGGCTCTCATCTGTTGCTGCAGTCATGTCTTTCACCTATTCCTTAATTGGTCTCTCTCTTGGAATTGCCAAAGTTGCAGGTTATATTGAGATGCTCTAGCTACATTAATTTGTTTCATATTCTTCTAGTTGCTTGGGCTGATATAGTGATATTTTGGTTGGTTCTTGAGCAGAAACGGGTACTTTCAAGGGTAGCGTCACAGGAATCAGGATTGGACCTGTGTCAGAGACTCAAAAGATTTGGAGGACTTCCCAAGCTCTTGGTGACATAGCCTTTGCCTATTCATATGCTGTGGTTCTCATTGAAATTCAGGTACACCTTTCTCTTCCAAAAATGATTTATCATATAAAATAGTTAATATTTAATATTAATATATATTCTGACTACAGGACACCATAAAATCTCCACCATGTGAAGCAAAATCAATGAAGAAGGCTACAAGGATTAGTATTGCAGTGACCACAACATTTTATATGCTTTGTGGCTGCATGGGCTACGCTGCTTTTGGAGATGCAGCACCTGGGAATCTGCTCACTGGTTTTGGTTTCTATAACCCATATTGGCTTATAGACATTGCCAATGTTGCTATAGTAATTCACCTTGTGGGAGCATATCAAGTGTTTTCCCAACCCATCTTTGCCTTTGTGGAGAAAGGGGCAGCACAAAGATGGCCCAACATTGACAGGGAGCTCAAAATTGGAATTCCTGGTCTTCCCCCATACCAACTAAACTTATTTAGATTAGTTTGGAGGACAGTGTTTGTTATCCTAACCACTCTCATATCAATGTTGCTTCCATTCTTCAATGACATTGTGGGAGTGATTGGGGCATTGGGATTTTGGCCCTTGACTGTCTACTTTCCAGTGGAGATGTATATATCACAGAAGAAGATCCCCAAATGGAGTAACAGATGGATTAGTCTCCAAATATTTAGTGTGGCCTGCCTCATAGTATCAGTTGTTGCTGCTGTTGGCTCGCTGGCTGGTGTCTTGCTTGACTTAAAGAAATACCAGCCATTCCATTCAAACTATTAAACTCATGTTGTCTCCTTGAGGATGTAAGAAAAGTGATGTGGGCAGTGATGGCTGTGGTTTTGGTTTGTGTGTAATATCAAATGCATTACTGTAATCCATCTTTTGTTTGAAAAATCAAAGGCAGGAGTTTCCTTCAATCATTTCAAACAACCAACATCTGTCATCCTCATTGGGCGTATTGTCAATTGTGGTTTAGAATTGCACATGCCATTTTCAAGTTTAACTACAACTTTTCTAATAGATGATATGCGTGAGATCCAGAAATTTTGGTCATTAGTGGAAAAAAAAAAAAAATCTATAAATATTTTTATAAATAAAATTATTATAAGCTTTTACTAAATACATAATCGCATGACAAAAAAATAAATAAAAGATACGAAGTTTTTAGAAATTATAATTGTCATCTATGCATTTTCCTATTTTGAAAATGTTATATGATTTTTCATTTTCAATATTATCAAAACCATATCTCTACGTAGGTAACCAAACAATCATTCATCTTCCATACGATTGTGCATTCTATTTTTTACAAAATTTATTGCACACACTGTTGCAGTTGCGACAGACAAAATCAAAGTTAATTTCAAAAGTAAATATATTTATTGGATACACAATATGTTCTCTAGTTATCACCAAAGTTTCAAAAAGATTGGTAATTTAACTTTAGCCACTCTTTTGTAGTGCTTGAAACAACTCATCAAAACTAGAATAAGAAGCAATGAACAAAACCCATCAAAAGTATCAAACAATAACAAGAGAATCTAACCTCTTCGTTGAAAATCGCACCATGTGAAGGGTTGAGAATTCGTTGACGCTGAAGCTCGTCACCGTCACCATTGCTCCGTCTAGCTCGTCACCTTTGCTCTTTATCTCACACTCTATGTTTCCTGTTTTGAATCTGTGTAAGTGTGTTTAGTGTTAGAGGGTTTTGGATTATTATGTAACGTTTGGTACAAGTTGCATTTTAATATTCCCAGGAATGTGACATGGGAATAAAAGTTTCTCACGTTTGATACAAGTTTTAAAAAATTATTCCTAAACATAAAAGGTGTCTGATAATAAAATTAGTGAATGAAAGTTAAAAATTCTATTATCATATGTGAATATAAGAAAGAAATAATCCTGAGAATGAGATTCCTGAGAATGTAGTTTACCTGATAATAAAACATTCCATGAACCAAACGTCACCTAAAGTGAAGAAAAATATAGAGTTGTGACTTGTCACTTATGAGTTTAATTAAACCTCAATAGACTTTATTCGTTACCCACATAAATAATGTAATAATATTTGAAACCCCTATGTCACTACTGTACAAATTTATTCTCTCTTTTTTATCTCGTATGACTTTTTATATTCATTTTTAAAAAAATTGTGTTGTGAGAGAAACAACTAATTTTTATGGGGGCAAAAAAAATTTAATAAGTATATTCATTTAAAAAAATTTACCTTGTGAGTGCAATTTCCCTACACCTTTAGACATAGATCCGCAATGATATGCGTACATGATTGGAAACGGGTTGAAAAGTATTTTCAATAAGGCAATAAGTCCTCTGTGTGGTAGTTGGTTGTGTGTGTGTTTTTTTTGGTTGTCAGTTTAGTTGGTTAGTTAATACAAATAACTCGCCCTCCTTATACAGCTGTTCAATATCTGTGTCGCGTTCAGGTTTTAGAAATTAGATCTAATATGTTTTTGGATTATACTTTAGGCTGTTCCAACCCATTCCAATGCCCACATTCTTTAAAATCTTATATCTTATACAAGGAGACTTTTTGACTTAAATCAATAACGTTTTAGGTAACATAATAATATATCTATATTGATATTATTTGTTTTGAAATCTATATTATAAATATACTTTAGTTTTAGTTTTATACTTCTTTAAATATATTATTTAACATGCATAATGTTCAGATGTATAACAAGTTGACATGATTTTGTCCCAAACATTATCGTGTTTGAACATGATACATAACATGTCTCAACATGTCCTCTGAACACTCCTTGCTTGCCGAAGTTCCTCTTTATCGAATCATCTTGTTTGAACATGATACATAACATCCCCAACAACAATCTACTCAGTACTTATCTACATCATAAAGAGAACGGATTCAGTAGGAGCCAGTGGAAATGTCTCCCTACTGTTGCAATTTTTTCTGACTTACAGGCAAGTGATTCATGTCCAAAATCAATTTTACAAATGTGGAGAAATGAAATGAAAACTAAGAAATTGCAAATTCAATTCTACAAGAAAATATTTTAATTTTTCAAAAATATTTCAACTATCAACTATAATAACCCCAAGATTATAAATACATTTAAAATTTAGTAGGTAATTTTACACTTCGAAATTATTTACAATCCTCATACAAACTAAATGTCTTAAAATTAATTTTTCCCCTATAAATTTTCATAAATTCTTCGAAATATAAATCAAGCCGGCTCAAAGTTTTTTCTTGCCATAATACCCACAAATCAAATGAGGAACTTGTCAACCTTTCACGTAGAAGGACCAAATATGTACGCAGAGATAAACTTAAGAACCATAGAATCAAGACTTACGAAAAAGGTACACAGCTTAAAAACTTTCCAAAGTTTTTCATCAGTGAATGAAAGCTATAGTAAAGACTTAGTAACAGCAACACACAAAATAATAGAACATGAGCGCCCAACCGAACACAGCTGATGACAAACAATTTTAGATGTAGAAAATGCAAAAGCTAGTGCGAAGATCTATGTATAAATCTCAGCTTTTGGCGTCAATCAACAAGATGGTATTTATATTAAGGAGATCTTACTATATCACAAGTAATAAAACAGGAAAAAGGAGAAAAGAGATCGCTCGTCAGCCCTCACTAGACTGGGATAATGAATAATAAAATTGATAAATGGCCACGGCCACAAAAAATATATTTTACATCAACAAACATTAATAAACATCTGTAGAAACCCAACAATCCCCCGGAAGAAAGTTAATTACACCCAAGAGATGCCAGGCAAGGAAGCAATATTTCACCATTGATGCATTATAACTTCCATCAAAACAAATATGCAATGGGGGAGCCAGCTAAAAAAGAGATGGAGTCCCCTCTTAACAGAATCGTCTTGAAGTACTTAAGTTCATCAGAGATTAGAAAAGCTCCTCAGAATTTAATTTATTCCAGGCTTCCTGTTATAAATGAACAAACATTCAGGCCAAATGAAGGCATTGTAGTGTTCTGAGTGTACAACAAGATGCACCACTCAGTTTGTACATTGGACCCACAGGAACATGCAGTAGCTTCATAAATTCCGGATGGTGGGACCCAAAATTGATAAATCATGTCAAATGTAAATTCCTGTAGGTTTAGTGTACAAACAGAGAGGTGTTTGGTATAGGCAAATTCTCCAAAATCCTAATTCAACAGTTCGGTTATTAATACAGGACATCATATAGAGCTGTTAAGAAAGTGATATTATAACAGAAAGCTCAGTGAGTTAGCTGTAGTTCATCAAAATAAAATTTAATTTATATAATTTTTGTCTATTAGTAATTGAATGCCTCATCTCAATTCAAAAGCAAAGGAAGAAACGTAGAGTCTAGTATAATTTATCATTTCTAAGAGAACAATAACAGATAATGGCTCAAGATACAAAATCAACCAAGTTAGTCAATGCTTCAGGATAAACCCACCATCTTATTTCTCAACATATACTACCAATTTCAACATCACACGAAAACTAAACATAACTCAAACAAATAAGATTTTATGCGGAAAAAAGTTTCATGAAAGTTCAAGAATCAAGGTGAGACCAAGCAACAAAGAAACTGATAAGCTGCAAAGGCAGCACATCATAGAAGTCCCCACCCAGCTACTTCTTATTTGTGATACAACTGGATAATAAAAAATATAGCTATTAGAAACCCCGTGTTGCCATGCACAGTGTTTGACCACAAAATGCTATGTATTAACCCACGTTTAGAAACTGCTTAGAATAATAATGGTAGCTTAATTTGCATTCAGGAATCCATTGATTGTCACAGGCTACTAAAAACAATTTCTTCTTTCTTTATAAGGCATTGATTAGAGAGCATCTAGAAGTTATATAAAATGGCCAGAAATACCTTGAGTAGATCAAACACCTTCTCTGCAATATATTTCTGCTGAAGATTAGCACCCTTCTGCTGCACTTTATCAGGATGAATACACAATGTCGCTTTCCTATAAGCTTTTTTAACAGCAGCAGCTGTAATTAAATCAGTCAAAGAAACTGGCTGCCAACCACATTCAGGCCACAACACCTGATCATCATTCATGAAGGAAACAAGTTAATATAGTTCACACATTCTTTAACAAAATTACACCTTAAAAACACCACAAATTAAGAGACTGTACAACTTCAAAATTCAAATGCATTAACTTTACAGTGTATAAAAAATTATGGAAAAAAGTTGCTTTCACTCTTGTTTCCTCTGGACTGACTGTAATTGAGTAACAAATACATCATCACAATCTTCTCGACATCAAGCTTGTTTCCTAGGATGTGATCGTTTGCTACCAAATATCTGATGGATATTACTAATGTGGATAATGTAAATTGCAGGAAATTGATATACTGGTTGTACCTTTAATGAGCAGAGCAACTCAAACCTATACAACCAGTATTACAGGACTAGAGTCAGCACACCTATGCACTTCTAGCCCTCAGGGGGTAGAGTGATGATCAGACAAGATGCAGGAGAAAATATATCTAAAAACACAAAAATCGGGTATGCCCACATCTTTAAATTTGGACCCCATGAACTTAAAAGGAAAAAATGAAGAGATAATTTAAGCCTACATACTACCAGGGCACTATATGGATCTGCAACAGAAAAAATTCAGATAGATTATCCAAAGTGCGTACACTATATACATACATATTGTAAAGTGGAGAGCAAAGCACGCAAGTTCCCCTCTTTTCCTGCTGCCCAGCGCTTAATTTCAAAATCAAGTGTTTCCGCAAGCCTCTGAATCAATAGAGATAAAATATAACAAAATAAAAACATGTCAAATACAAATCACAAACTTTAATCGATGAAAACACAGAATTGAAAAGCAAAAGTTGAAAAAAACCACACTTCTTTTTATTATTATACATACAAAGGTAAACAAATAGTGGATGACAAAGCCCCCGCTCCAACAATCTCTACCCCTTTCCCCAGCTGCACTTTTTATTAGTAGCTTTTGCAGAACAGTTTTTGGATAGAAAAGAATGAAGGGAAAATAGGTTGTGTAGATGCAGCTGGTGCAAGCATGTGAACAGAAACTGTCCCACCCACAAATTAAATAAAAGAGGAAAAAACAACAAAAGAAACTACTTACGTGTCTCTCAGCTTGCTCTCTTTGATTTTGTAGGTCCCGCTGATTCTTTTCAGCCAATGCTTTTACCTATTAAAATATAAATGGTCATAACATTGACAAACAAGTTTAAAATGTTTTTGTAAGAATAGATACACACTTGACACTTCCAGTTCCAGATAAATCCAATGTGAAGTTGGTTCAAAAAGAGACTATTCTTCACGTATTCTTTGTATCAAGAAATAATAAAGAAATCAAATGGAGGAGACAAACACAGTAACACATACCGCACGCTCCTGAGTCCTCTGGTTGCGTTCCAACCTGGCTCTTCGCCTTTCTTCACTTTCCCCTTCAACTCCCTGGAATTCTCCAGATGATGGAGCAGCTTCAAAACATAAAAGGGAAGGGTAAAAAAGAGCCAAGTACGCAAAGACACGAACGAATGCAAACCACTTTTACACCATCCATGAATATATATTGAAAACGCAAATCTACCTCCAAAAATTGAGGAAAGATCATCAACAACATTAGTTGCTGACGATGCTTTCTTCATGCTTGAAGATGCCCCTGTTGATTTCCTTGTTACATCTGATTGAAATTGGGTATCAAATACAGAGTCCTGAAAATATACGGGTTCATAAAATTAATAACCAAATTTTCAAAAGTATCTATTAGAATTAAACACATGAAGCTTTAGTCTAATAATAGGTAAATAGTAATCAGCTCTATTTAATTAGTCATTGGAAATTTGTGATCATAGGAAATATTTCCCATGAATTGTTCTTGTAAATGTAAGATGTATATAGATCATACTAGTGTTAACATGCACGTCGATCCACTTTTTATTTTAATTTTATTAAAATAATAAAAAAAATTAAACTATTAAATAACTACCCACTTGACATTTTAATATAAATTTCATTTTAATTTAAAATAGAAAAGGGAAGAATAAAAATAACCACCCACTAACTATAACTTCCTACTTGTCATGATACTTTTTGCGTGATGGGAAGAGACCAACCGCCAAGGGCAAGTTTTGGCCTTTATATGTTAGTATGGAACTATAAACATAGGTACTCACTGAAGAGTTAGTCCTAGGAGGCCTTGGAACACTGCTGGCTCGTTCACCCGTGCCAAAGAAGGATTCAAGATCATTTTCGTTCTTTTGTTGATTCATCCTTGCAGCAGCAGCAGCTCTTTCTCGGGCATCTACAGCCGCCCTTTCTCGAGCCTCAGCAGCAGCCCTTTCTACAGCAGCATGTTCTGCTTTAACTCGTGCTTCAGCTTCAGCCCTCACAGCTGTAGCTCTTACTCGCGTTTCCTTCTCTTTTGCCTCCGCTGCAGCCTTTTCAGCTCTTTCCTTTGCCTGTGCAGCAGCCCTTTCACGGGCTTCAGCTTGTGCCCTCTGGACTGCAGCCCTTTCAGCACGTTCTCGAGCTTCAGCATGAGCTTTCCCAACAGCAGCCCTCTCGGCTCTTTGGCGAGCTTCAGCAGCTGCTCTTCCACGTGCTTCTCTAGTAGCTCTTTCTACAGCATGTCTTCCCTTTTCCCTCTCAAGTTGCTGTTGTTCTCTTTCTTTCTCTTCCTTTTCTTTCATGAATCTTCTTTGCTCCTTTTCCTCCCTCTCTTTTTGCTGTCGCTCACGATCTAACCTTTCCTGTTTTTCTCTCTCCTCTAGCATAGCTCTCTCATCTTTTTCCAATTGCACAACATCTTTGTTTCTAGCAGCCTTTATATTCTCTCTCTCCCTAACTTCCTTTGCATGCCTAAATTTAGCCTCAGCTCTATCCATTGCCTCCTTCATAGCAGCAGCGGCTGAGTTCATCTCCAATTCTTCATCAGGAAGACCATCTCCACACTCATCATCATTACCACGACTCCTGCCCATGGCAAAATCATCAAGTTCATCAATCTGAGATGCAGGGGATGCTCTTGCTGCAGCAGGAGCAGACTTAGGACCCTGGGAGAATCGAACTGAACTCGGGAAAGAAGAGAATTCATTAGCCTTCTTTCTAGCATTGATATTAGCTGGTGAACCTGTTCCTGACTTGGGAATATGTACTGGCCGTGGAGGAGGGGGTCTTGAAGGTGGTGGAGCAGTAGTTGGTTGTGTAAAAAGAGGAATCTCTGATACCGTCAGCCATATATCCTCACTTGATTCCAAGTTTTCTTCATATTTTGGAGACATATCCACCTGAATATTGGCCTGTCTAAAACCAGCATTAGATGAAGGGGATGTAGACCTTTGGTCAACTGGATTACTAGAATCGGATGAATATGTAGGCATGTAAAATGGGGCCTGTGGAAAATCCCGATCATGTTCAACAGGAATCTTGTTTTGAGAGTGTCTCAAAGGACTCCTCCCCGACAACTTCTCAGCTAGTTCTTTATCTCTAGTCCAACTTGTGCTTGTATTCAGCCTTGGAGAGCTGCTACCTTTCCTGCTATTTCCCTCTGATGAGAATGCCGGTACAGATTTTCCAAGCCCATCAAAGGGATCGATATCTTCATATATTCTGTCATTAGAGTTAGATAAACTATCATTTTTTGTGCTTCTAGAGCTACTAAATTTACTAATTTCTTCCAACGGATCTGTAAAGTGGCCTGTGGGGGAATCTTTTGGGGCTGAAGGTGATTCAAATACTTTGAAAGGGTCTTCTGCCACAGTAGAGGTAGTTTTAGATGCACTGGCAGTTGGTTCTGAGGAAAAACCGATATCAGGAGTGTGCCTGTTAATAACAATATGTAAAAATGATTATGATACATTAAGCAAAGTGAAAATAAACAATATCTATGAATCAGTCATCAAAGATAAGTATATATAAATATCAAGTTATTCATTTTTTTATAGAAAGACGAATATCAAGTTATTCATTCCACATATCTAACAGATATAAATAAAGATTCTAGTTCTATTCTTTGTAAACTCTACCTTCTCAGTATTAGAGGTTCCCATAAAATGTAAGACACAATGTTCATGAAAACATTTTGAATTTGATATAGGCTGTGTTTCACAAAAGGGGCAAAGAACCTTCATTCTCCTCTTAAAAATATTACAAATACATTTATGATATTTGATCATATCTTAGTCTGATTCTTTTCCACTCTCAGAGCATTCCTAGTTGTGCTTATCGATTTAAAATTAATTATATCTTTTTAGACACTCGAGCATTCCTAGTGTTGCTTATCCATTGAGACACTCTCAGAGCATTCCATTGAGAGTGTCTCATTCTTTTCCACTCTCAGATCATTCCTAGTTGTGCTTATCCATTTAAAATTTAATTATCGTATATCTTTTAAGAGTGTCTCAAAGCATTCCTAGTTTTGCTTATCCTGACCGAAATATATGTTTTTAGATGTTTTAAATGTTTTTAACCAAAAACCAAAAATTTAAACAAATAGGAATTTGTCCTTGATAAAATGAAATGCTGCAAATTCCAGCATACAATCAATACAGCTTGTTTGGATGGTTAAAAGAAAGGGAACAAAAATGACCAAGTGGCCTAGAAACAATAGAAAAGAATGCAGAGGACAATGGAGATCATTTAGTTCATATGCACATTTTATTATCTTATAAAAATAATTGAACAAAACATGTATCTGAGGGAATTATATGGAAAGAAAAGGAATCAAAAGTGGTTATGAATATGTTTTGCACTTTACATTCATAATTTTATGCAGGATTAATTGCAGGTTGGAGTATTACCAAATCATGCGCCTATTGCCACCGTTGTAAATATCGGTATTTTGAGAATACACCTTAATGATCAATGGTTAAGGATGGCTCCGATGTGCGGTTTTGCTAGAATAGGCAATAATGAGATCATTGTTTTAGTAAATGATGCGGAGAAGGGTAGTGACAGTGATATTGTAGATAAGTATTGGAAAAATGATGTTTTGGATGTAAAAAGGTTAGGAGGTAGGATCATAGTCGTAAAGTTTGTAGCGGAACGGGACACTTTTGATGTTATCGTGCATATGTACCACAAGTAGGGATAGAAGAGCACTATAAGATAAAATTATGGGTGAATTTAGAAGGTTTAGTTCAAAGAATACCATGAGGAGAAAAGATTCTCCTAAGAAGGGATCTTATGAGGGTAGGGGATATGTCTGGGGGAAGCAAATGCAGAGGCTAAAAATATTTCAAGTTTTCTGTTAGCTTTCAATTTTACAAAAGCTAGCACTTGTTTTAGGAAGAAGGATGAGCATCTCCTTACGTACAAAAGTGGAGTGACATCCTCTCAAATCAATTTCCTTTTTTATAAGGAAATCGGATAGAAAGCTTTTTCATGAATGGCAAAGTCATACCTGGAGCGAGCTTAACTACCCAACACAAGGTCTTGGTTATGGATGTACGAGTTAAAAGAAGAGTAATGAGGAATACGAAAATAGTGTTTCAAGGATCAAGTGGAGACAGTTGAAGGGTGAAAAACAAAGGAGCTTTCAAAGAAAGGTTTTGGAGGAAGGGTTTTAGTAGGCTCAAGGAAGTGCTAACGATATGTGAGACAAGATGGCTAAAAGGATTAGGATGGTAGCAAAAGAGACACTCAGTGAATCAAGAAGATTAAGACCTAAAGGTAAAGAATCTTCGTGGTGGAACGCAATCGTGCAAGATAAGATTAAGGTTAAAAGGGAGTATTATAATGTGTTGTTCTGGTGTAAAAATGCTGAAAAGTGGGGGTGGGGGGATATAAGGTAGTTAAGGAAGATACTAAGAAGATAATGAACGGAGCGAGAGCTAGAGCATTTGACGGGTTATACCAATCCTTAGGCACCAAAATTGAAGAAGGAAGTAATTACATGCTTGCCAAAGGTGGGGAAGGAAAGACGGAAGACTTGGACCAAGTGAAGCATATCAAGGATGAAGAGGATAAAGTCTTGGTCATAAAACAAGATATCAAGGAAAGATAAAAGAGTTACTATCACACGCTATTAAATGAAGGACGCGAGATTTTATTGTACTCTGATAGGCTAAACATTAGAGAGGAGGACCAAAATTATATCTTTTATCATAGAATTTGCGAGTCTGAGATAAAAGAAGCATTGAAGAGGATGGATAATGACAAAGCCGTTGGACCGCATAATATGTCTATCGAGGTATGGAAAGGTCGAGGAGAGAAAGGCATAAGTTGACTCACAACATTGTATAATGAGATTATAAGGTACGAGTAGAGGAGAAGTACTTTAATCCCTACTTATAAAAACAAGGGAAACATAGAAAACTACACAAATTATAGGGAGATTGGGCTCATAAGCCATATTATTAAGCTATGGGAGAGGATAATCGAATGAGGATTAAGACAGGAGACTCACATTACAAAGAACCAATTTGGTTTTATGTCGGGGAGGTCGACCATGTTAGCAATATACTTGTTACGAAGATTGATAGAGAGACAACGGAGTAAATAAAAAGATATACACACTGTTATCATCGATTTGGAAAAGGCGTATAATAGGGTGTCAAGAGAGGTATTATGGAAGGCTCTAAAGAATAAAGGAGCTCACATTCCTATATTTGAGCAATCAAGGATATGTATGATGGAGTCACGGCTAGTGTGAGAACACAAGATGGAGCAACATAAGATATTCCTGTAACTGTATAACTATATCATGGGCCAACCTTGAGCGCTATCCTTTTACCTTAGCCATGGATGTACTTACAGAGCATATCCAACCGTCGGTGCCACGATGCATGCTTTTTGTAGATGATATAGTCTTTGTTGGAGAGTCTAGAGAGGAAATAACTGCGAAGTTAAGATGTATAGACGAGTTTTGAAAGCGCATGACTTTCGTTTAAGAAGTAAGATGGAGCATATGAAATGTAAATTTAGCAAGAGGCGCACTAATTCTAGCTTAGAGGTGAAAATTCGAGACCATACCATACCACAAATCACACGATTTAAGTATATCGGGTCCATGACAACCATATGATTACAGCAGGGTGAATGAAATGGATGAGTGCTTCGGGTGTTATTTGTGATAGAAAAGTATCACTCAAACTTAAGGGAAAAATAACTGCAAAATTATAAGACCTGCGATGTAATACGAGACTAAATGTTGAGTGGTAAAAAATCAACAAGAGAATATGCTCAATGTAGCAGAGATGAGAATATTGCATTGGATGATGAGACGCTTAGACAAGATAGAAGACTTAGGAATGAATGCATTAGAGAGAAAGTTGAGGTAACACCTATCGTAGAAGATATGGTAAAATCTCACCTTAGGTGGTTTAGGCATGTGTGGAGAAGACCTGTAGAAACCCATTAAGGAGAGTATATCAGATGGAGGGTAGCTCAATAGTCAGAGGTAGAGGGAGACTAAGAAAAAACTATATGCGAAACTACTAAGAATGATTTAGATTTAAATGGTTTGTGCATGTAAATTTAAGCACAATTATTAGACCATTGATTATTCTAAAATACCTTATTCTCTAATGGAGCTCATTACTAATCTAGATTTGCAAAAAAAGCTTTACACCTTTCTAAGGAACATTCTTTTATATCTATTTTTTAGAATTTATCACTGATCTTTCCGGTGTAAACACTTGAATAGGTTTTCCCACAGATCACTAAATCTCAGGTCTCTCTGACACAAAGATTAACTTGCTTATATGGTAAAGACTAAAGAGCTATAAAAACATCCATGTACTTGCACATTAAGTAAACCTATTAATGTCACTACTGAAAAATGCCAATTGCAATCGAATCTCAAACACACTGCTGCCTAACACGAGCTTATCTCTAGAGTAAGTAAGTAAGGATGTATCCAATGTCTCTATGCACTTTATCAATTCAATGGTAGATTTACTCTTACTTACTCCCTTTAGAGAAGCCGTATCCCATATATAATATACCTGTTACTAGATGGCCTACTAGTACTACTTCCCAATCCAGCTAGTAAATCATCAAAATCAGTAACACCTTTATCATCTTTCTCCGATCTCTTCCCATCCGAACTCTTCGATTCCTTACCAAACCCACCAAGAAGATCATCAAATGCGCCACTTCCACCGCCACCTTCCGAAGCTACCGACACAAAAACATCATCGTATTCAACCTTCGAGGTGGTCTTCAACCCTGGCACTCCGTCGAAAATGTCATCGTCATAGACAGGCTTGTCGTACACCGGCGGCTTGGAGCCTAAATCATCGCCGGACCCATTGAACATGGAATCCAAATTGAACGGTGCATCAGCTCCGCGACCGTCCGATTTGGCTGCGCCGAAGAGATCCCTAAAACCGGCGGCATCGCGGTTGTCCCGATTACCGGAGGATCCGAACATGGAATCGGAATTGGAGGATCGCGATCCGGAATCGAAGTTGAGGGAGGTGGTGGAGTTGCAGGAAGGGTTGGGTGGAGGAGCCATGGGAGCTGATTTACCCTTTGGTTTGAAGCCGAAATCGGAAGCCAAGAGGTTATCGAAATCGTTCATGATTGATGGCTACGAAATAGGAAGAGGGAAATTGAAATTGAAGAAGGTGAAGGAGAAGGAGGGATCTGGTGTGTGAGGGTGGAGGGGGAATGATATGGTGGTGAGGTTGGTTGAGTGAAAATGGTGGTGGAATCAATTATCAATCTGAGTTGGTGCTTGATTAAGCCTTTGATTTTGATTCCCTCCCTCCTTTTGTCTGCTCTTTTGGAATTTGCATTGCACTCCTTTCACCAACACCCATCATCATATTCAACTTTCTTTAATTTCTTTTTTTTTCCTATTTTTATCGCCCTATCATCCCTTCATGTAATAACATTATTATATTAATTAATTAATTAATTCCTATGCCAACATATCCCCCTCTTTTACCATTCATCAAAAAAAAAAAAAATATCCCCCTCTTTTACTTTTTACTTTATTAAAATTAAAATAAATATTATTTTAATACATGAGATAGACACTCATGTTGGATGTGAAAATGTTAGGTCTTTTTCTATATAACATTATAACATTATGTATTGTAATAAATGTATTCTATATAGATAGATAATATAGAAGTAGATATTCATATAAATTCAGTGTCATTTATAGGTTATATTGAGTGTTTAAATATCATTACTTTTATCAACATGTGATTTGTCTGAGTGGTAACGAGTTTGGCTCCCTTAAGTAAATGATCGGGTTTCGATTCCTGGTTCTTGTATATGAAGAAAACCTAATTGGTAGAGGTTAGCCTTGCAATATCATCCAGTACCTCGTGAGATTAGTCTCCGTAGTTACACAGAGATGATATCTTGAAAAAAAAATAGCATTACTTTTTTACTTTTTATAAATAAATATTCTACAAAGGTGCACGGTAGACAGTACCATAGAAATATAATAGCATAAAAACTGTCGGGTCACACTGGGACTTACAAGCTCACTGTTAGACTTTGAATATGCATGAGTTGAATATGCGGGACAACTAAAATTGATGCACGTTGAGAGACGACACAATCAAAACAGCACAATATAATAGTTGGATCACAACAAAACCTTTTGTTTTGTTTGTTGTTTGATGATCGATGCACGACACAAGGGTGAAATGTACCCTAATACTATTTGGAACCATAGCAACATCGATCAAGGTGTTTCCAAAATGGTCCAATGATGAATGATCGGGTGGTGGTGAGGGCAGTTGTGATGCTGGTGGTGGTGGCAGAAGTGATGGTAATGATGGCGGTGGTAGCGATAGCGATGACGAAGGTGATGATAGTGGCGACAATGACAACGATGATGGTGGCTGTGTCGACGCTAGAAGAAAATGATATAAAGGTTACTATATTTTAGAGTTACGAACAAAGTTTTGTCCATGGTTTAGTGATGGCCAAAAAGATGTTTTTTACATTATCTTTAATTAAATTTTTATTCGGTACAAGGACTAATTTAGAAATCAAATAATGGATACATTTTTGTATACTATAGTCCCTTATTTAATAGCAAATCAAATATCCCAAATAGTACATGTATACCGATGTGGCTAAAAAGTGAAAAAATAGTGATTATTAATTATTGATTAGTTTAATTAAGTTTTTAGTCTCTGAAAGCTGAGTCATTTTTTGTTTTGGTCCCTTCACTTTTTTTCCATTGATTTTGGTCCCTACAAGTTCCAAAACTTTGGTTTTGGTCCCTGCCGTCATTATCCATTTGTTAAGTGTTGAAGTGACTAACGGACCGTCAAGTCAGCACTGCTATGTAGACTAATTTCATAATATTTAATGTCATGTAGGATTAAATATTATTTTTTTACATTCTTTTATAATATTTAATGTCACGGAGATATTCGGAGACCCTAGAAATGTTCTTGAATGTTATTATTTCAACCTTTCATTCATTTAATAAAAGTATAAAAAAATAATAACATTATAATATAAATAAAAATATTATAATAGCCTACACGAACAAAAAAACTTAATTAAACCTTATTGATTTATCAAGAAGGTTTACACGTCACAAACTTGAGAGTTTTAAGAGACTTGTAAATAGTTACAAATATAACTATGTTTGAAGAGTAAAAATATGGTAGTTATTAACACTTTGTTTGGATAAAAAAAGGAAGTAGAGAAGAAAGAAATATGAAGAGGATAAGTAAGGGAGAAGAGAAAATGTGTAGAAAACAAGTAGATTTTTAGGTTGTTTGAATTGAAAAAAGTAGGAAAGAAGTATAAGAGAAAGAAATGTTGAGCATTTTTATAAAGACATATTTGCCCCTAATAGCGCATTTGCACAGTAAAAAACAAAAGGATAGAGTTGCCACTTGAATTTTTCCTCTTTCTCTCTTATTCCCGGGCTAGTTGGGGGAGAATACTTTCTTTGTTGTGGGTCCCACACAATTTTCTTTCCCTATTTTCTCTCCAATACCAAACAATGAAAGTTATGGTTTTTGCTCATACTTCTTTCTTTAGGGGTTCTCTCCTCCCAAATTCGTCTCAAGCAAACAATGCGTAAATATGGATACTTACACTTTGCACATTTGAAATGGATTTAAATGATATGCTTTATTAATGTAAAAAAATATTTATACTGACAACCGATCTTAAATTGCTACGTCGATAAAAATATATGACTCTTATCCTAACTTTCTCAAAAGTCATTCATATCATAATTTGTGATTGATTAACAACGTAAACAATTTTACAATAACAATATATACCAATTAAACTCATTTGAAATTTGGCTAGATTTTAAAAAAATAACTTGTAAATACCCATGTATATATTATCGACACTCTGTTTGGTATGAAAGAAAAATGATGAAACAGAGCGCAGCAGAGTAGGGAAGATGAAGGAGACCACAACTTTGCAACCCCAAAACCAGTGCCGCTGCCTTGGAAACATCTTGTGCAGATTTCAGGTTATGTATCCTCACCCTTCAAATTTTTAAACATTTTGTCTACGATTTTTTGAGCAATTGGCACCCATCGAATTTATCATATTAGACCAAACTAGTTCTTAAAAATAAAAATCGGTTTTTATATAACAAAATAGAGAAAAATATAAGCTATAGAAAAAATGGGATAAGGTGTAGGACCCATTAATGAACTTTTTTTTTCGTGAGTTACATTATTGAAGTAAAAAGTTATTTAAGATACTATTTAATAAAAAGTGATGTGACATGGCCAAAAAAAAAAAAAGTCAACCGACTCCGATGAGTTATACATGAAACATTTCCCAACTTACAACTTATCAGATATGTGTATTAGTGCACAGCACCGACAGAGAAGGCATCACATAGGTGCGTTTGAATTTGAATACACAACTTAACGAAGAGCTTATTTAATAAGCACTTATCATATAAGAGCTGATAAGTGCTTATGTATAAGCTGATTTTACAATCAAATAGTTAATAAGCTTAAACTCCGCCTAAGCTTTGTATAAGCTTTTTTTTATAAGTTATCCTGGAAAGCTTATGAAAATAAGCTGAAAAAAACTTATGGACATACCATAATTTATTTTTATAAGCTCTTTCAAACACTTGCAGAAACATTTATGCCATTAGATAAGTTCAAATAAGTTCATGTGACAGAAGTGAACAAACCGATATACTCAGTCATCATTATAACCAGTATACTTACTCATAACTAATTTGACTCACTCACTCACAAACACAATTTTATTACTTATTTCTTGAACTGGTCCTTCATTAATTATTGGGCTGCTAATGCTATCAATTGACATCACTTTCTGGGACGCTAGCATCAAGCCTATCTTCCCTCTCTGAATGTCCAGCTTCTCCCGAGGCCTGCTAAATCATTCCAAGCCATGAGTCTGTATTAGATTATTTTATGTTTTGAAGAGTTTATGATCAAAATGCTTAGAACTTTTGGCTGAAAAACTGTTTTTCTGTGAAATTTAAGCAAAACCAAACATGTGCCAAGTTAGCAACCTGATATGCTTTTCTTTTCTGTCACAGCCTTACATTATCCTTTTCTTTTTAGGTTTCCTAAACTAAGCAAAAATCAATGACCGAAAAAAGAAAAGTATAAGGAAAGATCCATATTGAGTGATGCACACTAAAACAAGAAACTTACAGTTTCATCTGGAACTACTGCATATACCTCTGATGGGGAGACCGAGGATTTCCCTGTTTAAGGAAAAAATAAACATTCAGAATCATGCTCAAATTATTTTGACCAAAAAAATACTGATTATAAATTACACTATCAACTGGAAATATCAGTAGTAGTAATAATAATAATAATAATAATAAAAGGAAAACATCAGCAATGAGCCAACCAGAGCACCTGATACTGGATAAGCTTTTGAGGATTCTATGTGCTGCCCGCAAGATCCATCAACACTCAAGGCCTCAACAATCACTGGAACATTCCTATAAAGCCCAAAGGTCACATTAATGTTCAAGCCTTGCAATGAAATGCATCCATTAATTACCAAAGATCTTGTCAAATCTATTATGCTTAAATGAACATACAAATAGTCATAGTTCCATCATGTTGCCAAAACAACCAAGATTGGAAAGATAAATTTTGATACAAAAGAATAGGATGGCCTATATGGCTCAACCAATATAACCATTTAAGCTATATTCTAACAGTTGACAAAGTAGTTTTTCACATGCCAAATTATACAATCCAGCCTTTAACTTTCCTAACCCCTTACAAGCCTCTTGTTCAGTCATAGTTTGACTAAATTCAATTCACAATTGATTCTATAGAATGAGTTAATTTTTCTTTTAATAAAGCATATAAACTGTTCACAAAAAGGGCAATTGTTTAAATCAAAAGATACATTGCTTACAAATTAATTGCTTCGAACAAATAAAAGAAAAAAATCCTAAGTGCATATGGAAAATGTTTGAAAGAGATAAAGCTTTAAATTTGACTTGTGTTCTTGATAATTCAAACAAAATTTATTTAGGATGTAACTTAAGTCTTGTACATGCAATTACCGATCAATGGTTTCCCCATGCCCAAGTTGTCCATTGGCGCCTCTACCCCAAGAATATACATTTTCACAATCAGTAACAGCAATGTTGTGTCTCCACCCACATGAGATCTGAACTATTTTCTGCCAAGCCAAACAAACGTGTGCAGAAATAATAATAAAAAAATATTGAGTCATTATGATACAAAGTCAAAATTTTGTAAAAGAAAGAAAAAAGAGAAGTAAGTGTGCTGCAGTTTCAAGCACCTGCTCATGGGGAAAGTTCACTTGCACGGGAGAGGAACAATCAAAATTGTCACCAACTCCAATCTGTCCAAACTACAATTAAGGGGAAACAGGTTACAATTTACCAGACAGATGTTAATATGTTTAGTATATTTTGCTCCTTGCACACATGCATGTGCATTATTTGATCAATCATCAATTTCTTTCCTCTATGTTGTGTTCATTGTATTTCTTGGTGATATAATAGAAGAATAAAAAGTAGTGTGCCAACCTTATTCCAACCCCAACCAAAAAGTAGTCCACTAGAAGTGAGTGCCATACTATGCCTCCAACCACCTGATACCTGAAAGAAGTCCAAACAACTTAAAGAGACAAACAATGACAGCTACAAGGAAGGACCTACTAAAGAAGAGTGAAGGGAAGACTATGGACCTTGAACAAGGTAAAAATCATAGAAAGTTGTAAACAACAAAAATGGCTAGACATGAGACATCTAAATGAGACTAAGAAATTGCGACCAACTCAGCCTGAACTTAAAAGACCACCTGAGAAATGAAATGATCACTCAAGGCTTGAATCTTGCGAGGCACAAGATAGTCCTCAACATCTCCATGTCCTAGTTGGCCATATTTGCCCCATCCATTTGTGTATATTCCACCAGAAGATGAAACAGATATGGTATGCCGCCAGCCACAAGCAACCATGGCCATCTTGTCGCCCTGCAATGGACAGTTATGACATCAAAAAAGTTAACACATTTATATGTTGCTGCTTCCATTTTAGTAAATAACATGTTTAACCTTTTCAAGAATCAAGCAGTAAATATAATCAAATAATAGATTTTCCAAATTATAGTTGATAGAATCATAGTCTAATATGAAAAAGGTAAGTTTATGCCAGTTTGAGGACATACATCAACAAACACTTTCTCAGGGATCAAGCGATCATTCCTGTCTCCCAATCCCAAGTTTCCGTATCGGCCCCAACCCCATCCATATAAATCCCCGTCTTCAGCAATTGCTACACTATGTTCAGCACCAGCTGCAACCATTTTGATAGGTACTCCCTACAAAAAAATATAAAAATTCATGTTCCAATTAGTCAATGGAATAATTTGTATGATACAATATAATTTTAAATTTTTCATTTGTTCGGACCCAATGAGGACCACTAAATGCTTCCTAGATTTAAAGTAGAAAGTAAATAACAAATCAAAAACAATTAAACCTGATTACTCAAGTAAACTATTAAATTCATCTTGTTGTCAAGAGTATAAATATAGGTAACATAGATTCAGCTCCGAAAAGAGTACCTGAAATGTTTGAATTTTTTGCGGCACAGGAGCGTCCTCTGTGGTACCAAGTCCAAGTTCACCATTTTGATTACGGCCCCAACTTTAATCAGGGGAGAAAACGAATAGAACAGTTTTAAGTCACATAATACAAATAATATATGAGAATTGATATAGTATGACTAATGTAGATAAAGGACTACAAACCTCAGCACCTCGTTTTCCATGGTAACAGCCAAACAATGACTGTCCCCACAAGCAATTTGCTTTATCCTTAGACCCTGAAATGCTCTAATGGGATGAGGAATGAGCAAGTCGCTATAATCACCATGACCCAACCTTCCAAAGTCACCCCTGGAAAATCATGACAGATAAACTCATACATAAACCATAGATCAAAAGACTGCTTATTAAGTGAGCAAAAAAAGTTTCAGAAATTGCCAAGTGACTGAAAACAACACAAACATAATGTTCCCAGCAATTGATAAGTCAGTTCTATGTGACGAGTTTTCATATAATAACATAAAATGTCCAGTTTCTAACCATCACCCTAAACTTGTTCAACTTGCATGCGCACAAGCCACAATTTGTTGAGTCCCCAACCAGACTTGCTGTTCAAAGCGACAAGGTGGTCAACAAACTAGCACCTTCAGGATGTAATTAACTAACGCGTTTATAGATACTACTGCTGATAAAGGCATAAGTACGATAATGATACTGACTAATTTGCTAACCGAACTTACTATTACTTAGTTGAAGCTGAATCTAATACTACATAAGAACATTTGTATAACTTAATTGTTTGGTCCCATTCTAATGCAAATGCCAATTAAATGAGTTTTCAATTATGACAAAGTACACTAAAATAGTTAAGATGGAGAACAGACCATCCCCAACTATATACTTCCCTGCCGGACTCAGAACGTGCTATGGTATGATCAGCTCCACAAGTAACAGATACTATGTCTTGGCCATCCAACGCACTCAGTTTTGTAGGTAAGAGCCGATCATCCGTATCACCATGGCCTAACTGTCCATCCTCTCCCCTTCCCCATGAGCAGACAACATTTCCAGCTGTTGAAGGATCAAATATATATAAAAGTCATACCTAGCTAGGTACATAGATGATATGATGATGATGATGATGATGATGATGATGGTGATTCAACAAATTACTCTATGAAAGCCACACAAAATTTAACAAATAAGACGAATGAATATTGAAGTTAATAACGGTAGCTATATATGGACGTGGATGCCACATTTGGAGGCAAAGAAAAGAGGAAGATGAAGGGCTGAAGTAGAACTTCAAAATTTTGCATTTATTTAATGAATTACTTCTTACAGCTTTCCAAGGACAAAAGACAAGCGATTGGCAGTGATGAAAGTGACACAGATATGCAAATGTCAAAAAGTGGCATCAGTGAACTCTAGGTTTGGCCACATTCCAAGAGTTGAAGACCAATGGCAGTATCAAGGCGCTGGATCACGTGAGTGCAGTGCAGGCATGCCGCATAAACACACACACAAAACAAAAAAAACTAAATAGTCGTGCATGGATTTGAACCTTTGCAATTTTTGGGACCACAGAAAACTTAATCCTGAGGCCAGGCCAAAATCAAATTGATGGCTTGGATGGGGACCTTCAGCTCATGGCACGGAAAGCATATGATAAAAATGAAAAATCTCAAAAACTTGCAATATAATCAGCATTTCATGGTCACCCTTTTCAGAACTCAAATGGAAGATAATCAAGATATATAGATTTCATTCAGTAATCCTAAACAAAAAGAGAAGTGGGCGGTTTATATTGGTGCTTACTAAGAAGAGCCACAGAGTGGCTGGCACCGGCTGATAAAAGAAGAACACGACGAGGTGGAACAGTGACTTCGCTCATCACTTGATCCTCCATCATTATTCTCTATCACTATAAAACTTGCCCTGCTTAATTACTTTCTTGGGTGAAAAAACGTTGATGGATGGTTGAGGACGAAGGAAACTCGCTCCTTTCTATTTATCCTGCAGGCTGAAGAGAGACAACACATAGATAGGCATAATAAAAAATTCGATTATAATTCATGTAGAAAGTGACAATGCCTTAAGTCTCAAGAAAAATAAAGGAGTAGGTCAAAGTTTGAATGTGTATGAAATGATAGATAAACAAATTGTGTGAAATATTTGTCTCATGTAATAAATATAAGTCATGATTTAATAATTAAAAGAAAGGACATATTAGTTAGTGTTTGAATTCAAAGGACATATTATTTTATGAAGAGATATATTGCTTGGAAAGTAATATATATAAGGAAAGGATGCTAAATAATCCCTATCTCTACGTATGAAGTATGTTTCAATATTCCCATCATTAAGAGAATCATAAGGAAGGAAGGAGATAAAAAAGAGTTTTATATTATTATTCAAGTTTCTACAAGAAGTGAAGAATCAAGTTCTGCCATGGACAACGGTAAGTCCTTATTTCCACATGTGAGAATCACGGATTTCAAGATCTTATATAGTTTTCTTGCATGTCAACCCTAGGAAAACTAAAACTATCATGTGGTATCAGAGCATTAGGTTGTGGAATTTATGATTTTTCTTTGATGATGATTTTCTCCCAAATTATTGTGATCTTGATTTTCCACTGCATGAGAGGTTTCCAATTTAATTTAGAATTATTTCGCTGATTATCGTATGTGAATGTTTGCGCATGATTATATTACTTATTTGTGTAATTATGCAAAATCAAAAGAATGATGAGGACCCTCACCGTTTTCTTTTCTAAACCAAATTGCATGAGTTTGTGAAAGACTTGCCTAAATTCATAAAAGCCATTTATTATGTATTGGGTTTTGTGAATATATTTAGCCATTTCTGCAAAATTGTTTTGCTGCAAATGAATTCATGTTTCGATGCTTAAATCGTGAAAAGTATTGACCATGCAATGGCATCGTTAAGTGCATACGATCGCACTGTGTGGAAATGCGGTTGACATCGGAAGAAATTCGCATAGAAAGATATTCGGGTTCGCCGTATAATGCAACACGGATGCGCCCAGTAATTTTATTTTATTTTATTTTTTGTTTTAAATAAATAAAATGGAACTAACTATTATGTAAAGTTTGTTAATCACCAAAGTGATCAAACTTGTATGTTTATTTGATTCCAAATTAATGATAATATTATTTCAATTACCCGTTGTATGGATGCTAAAATTTGATAATTTATTTATGGGTTAATTGAAGTTCATTATTATAAGACATTTCTGGATCACCCCAAAGGTTGATTAATTGTTCTTATAATCAATGGACATGATTGTTGGTAATGTGTGTGCATTATTAGTTTTATTTATATATCCAAAGATAATAAGTATTTCTGATTGATGCATATGACATGCCAAATAAATGTTAAATTTAATAGCATCATTATGTTTGTTATGTTGTATATTGGTGGATCTCCCAAAGGAGAACATTAATATATATATATATATATATATATATATATATATATATATATATATGTTTATGTATTGTCTGAATTTTAATTGTATATTAGTTTATAACTCAAAGTACTAATGTTGAGCATGTATTAATTGCAGTATCTGTACCTATTTCTTTGCATTCACAAGCTATGTCTGTTCCGGTTTTTAATGGGTTGAATTTTCCTGAATGGAGTGAACAAATTCAATTTCACCTTGGTGTATTGGATCTTGATCTTGCTCTTCAAGTTGAGAAACCCGCTGCTATTACTGATGATAGCAGCAATGAAGAGAAAATCCATTATAAGGCTTGGGAAAAGTCAAACAGGCTTAGTTTGATGTTTATGCGAATGAGCATAGCAAGTAACATGAGGTCAAGTCTTCCCAAAACTGAAAGTGCTATGGAATTTATGAAATCTGTGGAAGAATGCTCTCAAACTGCTGACAAATCTCTTGCTGGGACATTAATGAGTACTTTAACCACCATGAAATTTGATGGTTCTCGTACCATGCATGAACATGTCACTGAAATGGCAAATATTGCAGCAAGAATTAGGTCACTGGGAATGGCAGTTGATGATGGTTTCCTTATGCAATTCATATTGAGTTCACTACCGTTTGAGTATGGTCCTTTCCAAATGAACTATAACACCATAAAGGATAAATGGAATGTGCATGTGTATAGTATGTTAGTTCAAGAGGAAACCCGACTCAAGAATCAAGGGAACCACTCCATTCATCTAGTGAATCATCAAGGAGCTGGAAAGAAATTTGGAAAGAAACATGGAAAGGGAAAAGGACCATTAAAGGTTGGTGAGTCCTCTATCAATATCCAGAAGAAAGAACCGAAGAGCAACAAATGCCATTTCTGTGGGAAATCTGGACATTTCCAGAAGGATTGCCCAAAGCGTAAGGCTTGGTTCGAAAAGAAAGGTGAGCTTAATGCTTATGTATGTTTTGAATCAAATTTAACTGAAGTTCCCCATAATACTTGGTGGATTGATTCTGGATGTTCAACTCATGTTTCTAATACGATGCAGGGATTTCTTACGATCCAAACCAGAAAGCCAAATGAAAAATTTGTCTTCGTGGGGAATAGATAGAAAGTTCCAGTGGAAGGTGTCGGGACTTATCGTTTGATCTTGGACACTGGGCATCATTTAGATTTATTTGAGACTTTGTATGTACTTAATATTTCTAGGAATTTAGTTTCAATTTCTAAACTTGATGTTGTTGGATACTCTTTTAAGTTTGGTAATGGTTGTTTCAGTTTGTATAAGTATGCCTCTATGATTGGATCTGGTATACTTTGCGATGGTTTATATAAATTGAATCTTGATAATTTATATGTTGAAACACTTATGACCTTGCATCATAATGTTGGCACTAAACGTAGTTTGGTGGATGAATGTTCTGCTTACTTGTGGCATAAGCGTTTGCGATATATTTCCAAAGAAAGAATGCAACGATTAGTAAAGAATGAAATCCTTCCGGATTTAGATTTTACTGATCTTAATGTGTGTGTGGATTGTATTAAAGGTAAACAAACAAAACACACAAAGAAAGGAGCCACAAGAAGTACTCGGCTTCTTGAAATCATACACACTGACATTTGTGGACCTTTCGACGTCAATTCTTTTAATAAAGAAAAATATTTTATCACCTTTATTGATGATTTTTCACGTTATGGATATGTCTATTTACTGCATGAGAAATCTCAAGCAGTAAATGCCTTGGAAATTTACATAAATGAGGTTGAAAGGCAATTGGACAGAAAGGTGAAAATCGTCAGATCGGATAGGGGTGGTGAGTATTATGGAAGATATGACGAATCAGGACAACACCCTGGTCCATTTGCTAAATTCCTTGAAAAGTGTGGTATTTGTGCTCAATACACAATGCCAGGAACACCACAACAAAATGGTGTATCAGAAAGGCGTAACCGAACCTTAATGGAAATGGTTAGGAGTATGTTAAGTAATTCATCGTTACCTGTATCATAGTGGATGTATGCCTTAAAAACTGCCATGTATTTGTTAAATAGGGTTCCTAGTAAGGCAGTTCAAAAGACTCCTTTTGAATTGTGGACAGGTAGGAAACCCAGTTTAAGACACCTGCATGTTTGGGGTTGTCAGGCAGAAATAAGAATATATAACCCACAAGAAAAGAAACTGGATGCAAGAACAATCAGTAGATATTTCATTGGTTATCCAGAAAAATCTAAGGGTTATAGATTTTACTGTCCTACCCATAGTACAAGAATCGTTGAATCTGGAAATGCTAGGTTCATTGAAAATGGTGAAAATAGTGGGAGTAAACCTTCACGAAATGTGGAGATTAAGGAAGTTAGAATACTAGTCCCAGTGACTCGTGCTTCTAGTTCTATAGTTGTTGTTCCCTGTGTTGAATTGCATAACAATAATGAAGAACAACAAACTAATGATCCCGAAATTGCCAATGAACCTGTAGTTGAACAACCACAGGAAATAGCATTAAGAAGATCCCAAAGAGAAAGGAGGTCTGCTATTCTGAATGATTATGTGGTGTATCTGCAAGAGTCGGAAAATGACTTAGGAATTGATAATGATCCAGTTTCATTTTCAGATGCCATTAATGGTGATAATTCTGATAAATGGTTAGATGCCATGAAAGATGAGCTTAAATCAATGGAACATAACTGTGTGTGGGACCTTGTGGAATTGCCTGAAGGATGTAAGAGAGTTGGGTGTAAATGGGTCTTTAAGACTAAGCATGACTCTCATGGCAATATTGAACGTTATAAGGCTCGACTTGTCGCCAAAGGTTTTACTCAGAAAGATGGCATTGACTATAAGGAGACTTTTTCACCGGTTTCCAAGAAAGATTCCTTTATAATTATCATGGCACTTGTAGCTCATTATGACCTTGAGTTACATCAAATGGATGTAAAGACTGCCTTTTTGAATGGGAATTTAGAGGAAGATGTTTATATGGATCAACCAGTGGGGTTTGTAGAAAAGGGAAAGGAACACATGGTGTGTAAACTTAAGAAATCAATATATGGTCTTAAGCAAGCTTCCCGACAATGGTATCTCAAGTTCAATGATATCATTATGTCCTTTGGGTTTAAGGAAAACATTGTTGATCGATGTACATATCTAAAGGTCAGTGGGAGTAAGTTTATTGTTTTAATTCTGTATGTTGATGATATCTTGCTTGCAACTAATGACCTTGGTCTATTAAGTGAGACTAAGAAATTTCTCTCTAACAACTTTGAAATGAAAAACATGGGTGAGGCAAGTTATGTGATTGGGATAGAAATATTCCGTGACAGATCACAATGACTGTTAGGCTTGTCTCAGAAAGCATATATTAACAAAGTTTTAGAGAGATTTAGAATGGAGAAATGTTCAGCGTCTCTTGTCCCAATACAGAAAGGAGACAAATTTTGTCTTTTGCAATGTCCAAAGAATGAATTGGAATGGAAACAGATGGAAAATATTCCTTATACATCTGTTGTTGGGAGTTTGATGTATGGTCAAATATGTACGAGACCAGATATTAGCTTTGCAGTTGGTATGTTGGGTAGATACCAGAGTAACCCAGGATTGGATCATTGGAAAGCTGCAAAGAAAGTCTTGAGGTATTTGCAAGGGATGAAGGATCACATGCTTACTTATAGGAGATCTAAGAACCTTGAAGTGATTGGATATTCAGATTCAGACTTTGCTGGTTGTGTAGATACAAGAAAGTCTACATTTGGTTATTTGTACCTTTTAGCTGGGGGGCAATATCATGGAAGAGTGCGAAGCAGTCAGTCATTGCTGCATCCACCATGGAGGCTGAATTTGTGGCATGCTTTGAGGCCACTGTTCAGGCTAATTGGTTGCGGAACTTTATTTCAGGACTTGGGATAGTCGACAGCATTACCAGGCCGCTAAAAATTTATTGTGATAATTCTGCAGCAGTTTTCTTCTCTAAAAACGACAAGTATTCCAAAGGTGCTAAGCATATGGAATTGAAATACTTTGCCGTTGAAGAAGAAGTTCAGAAACGTAGAGTGTCAATTGAACATATTAGTACTAATCTTATGATTGCAGACCCTTTGACGAAAGGGTTACCGCCTAAAGTATTTGCTGGCCATGTAGAGAATATGGGCATTACTTCTGCTAGCGAATGTTAAATTATGATGTTTATGTTATTGATGAATGTTTGATACTCTGAGATCATTGATGTACTTGTTTATGAATTTTCTGTGTTCTACTTATGTATATGCATGCAATTGATAATGTTGAAAACAAATGATGTTCGTAAAAATGACATTATGTATTTCCCATGAAAGTGTCATGTTAGGGAAAAGACTAATATAGTGGTACATGGAAGGGACTACGTCGAAGTAATGATGTATGACCGCCATGACTCTTATTGGTTCTTATTCTTAGCTATGACTTATGACGTAATCAATGTATGTCCTTGTATATGCGCAATATGTTTGATGTTGGATTAAACTATGAAGTCATACTTCATCACATGAGCCAAGTGGGAGAATGTAAGAATTATTTGTCTCATGTAATAAATATAAGTGATGGTTTAATAATTAAATGAATAGACACATTAGTTGATGTTTGAATTCAAAGGGCACATTATTTTATGAAGAGATATATTGCTTGATGGAAGCAATATATATAAGGAAAGGATGCTAAATAACCCCTATCTCTACCTATGAAGTATGTTTCAATATTCCTATCATTAAGAGAATCATAAGGAAGGAAGGAAGGAGATAGAAAAAAGTTTTATATTATTATTCAAGTTTCTACAAGAAGTGAAGAATTAAGTTCTGTCATGGACAAAGATAAATCCTTCTTTTCATGTGAAAATCATAGATTTCAAGATCTTATATAGTTTTCCTGCATGTGAACCCTAGAAAAACTAAAACTATCACAAATTTCATCCATCCATTTCATATCTATAGCAAATTATGTGTGGGAAAAAAAGTCAATCTAGGTAAAGATACTCAAAATAAATCCCTCTCCCTCTGCTATACCATGAAGTAATAAATATTAAACGTACTTCACGTTGATTTAGATTGTTACATGTCATGTGCACTGTACCAGGAAAAAATTGTCACATGTGCATAGACAAGTGCTCCTTCTCACTGACAGATGGAAGCAGCTGAGCGAAGACACTAGAGAAGGGAAGAATGAAAGAGATTGGTTTTGTTTGGTAATGAAGAAACAACGAAATTCAATGTCAGGCGGGCCATATGTTCTCTTCCCCTCCTCCATCTGTGGTATTATTAGGTTTTGGTACACGCTCTGCCATGCATGATGCAACTACCATCCCTATTGATGTGATTTATCACAACAATGAAGGTGATTCGAAGGTTGCTATAGAGAGACTCGGAAAAGCATTGTTATAGGTAAAAGGGTACTGGTTGCCAGGAAAATGAAGATAACTATTCTAACCTATATTAAAAAAAGTTAAAGTAATAATTTGGTCCTATATGTGTTATATATATATGTGTAAATGTTAATAAATTTGATTTCTATATGTATAAATATTAGCAAATTTGTCCCTGCCATCAGCAAATTAGTCCTTATACGTGACATAAATTTTCGATTTAATCCTTAAACCTGAAAAAAAATTAAATTGGTCCCTATATGTACAATCGATAATAATTTTGTCCTTATCGTTTGTCAAGGAGCTCGGACTCAACTAAAAATTATTTTCATATTGATTATTTTTCATATATTGTATCAATCTATTTCTTCTATTGAGAGTTAACTTGGATAATTTCAGAATAAAAAATCATTTATTGATCAAATTATACAATTTTTACTCTTAATAGAAAAAATAGATTGATATAATATATAGAAAATATTCAATACGAAATGAATCTTTAATTGGGTCCGAGCTCCTGGATAGATAATAGGGACAAAATTATTATTGATTACACATATAAGGATCGATTTAATTTTTTTTCCTGATTTAGGGACCAAATCAAAAATTTGTCACGTATAAAGACCAATTTCCTGACGGCAAAGACGAATTTGCTAACGTTTGCACATATAGGGATCAAATTTGCTAACGTTTACACATGTAGGGACTCATTTTCAAAAATTTTACGTATAGGGACTAAATGAAAAATCCGTGTCACGTATAGGGACCAAATTATTACTTTAGCCTATTTAAAATTAATGATGAGAAATATATACTCTTTCCTTGGTAATTGGTGCTAGCTAATGAAATACTCTCTCCTCCTATTATATATGTCATACTTGACTAAATTACACGGTTTAAGAAAAAATAATAAATGAAAGAAAGTGAACAACAATTTTATCAAATTAACATTGTTTATATTTTCTTTATTTTTACAAATTCTGTTATCATTAATGATAAGCTACATTCAACGAGAAAAAATAAGTATTCCAAGATATTAATAATAGAATAAAATACAGCTATTGGTCACTCAAATGTTTCATTTTGAAAATAAAAAATGATGGCTTTGATTAATGCATCATATAATAGAATTCTAAAAACATAATGACAGATTAAATTGACAGAAAACATTTTATATTATATTAAAAATAGAAAATAACATATATTTTGGGATAATTTTTGTTATTATAAATATGACATATATAATAAAATGGAGGAATACCTCTTCAGTTGTTAGATTCATTTACCGTTGATCTACCAAATTTAAGGAATATAATAACAAGTGGCAGTTGTTCTATTATTATTCCATCTTCCTCTGTTAAGTCTCCTCACTCATCGATAGATCGTACTGGTTAGTAATTGTTCTTCATATCTTTGCTGTTCAGTTACTTTATTACTCACTGTAAATGTAAATTGAATTAAATAAAGAATTTGGCTCCTTTAAAATAAAAAATTTTTTAAAATAAAAAAATAAAAATATATCTACTCTTAAATCATTTTTAATAAATTAATATTTTTATATATTTATTAAATCAATAATAAATATATATTTATTTTCTCATTTTGAATGAGTTAAATCCTTAAATAAATCATCTATCAATATAGATTGTTTTGTTCTTCAAATACGTGACATTGACAAAGCAATGACACGGTGCCATCGTCTTAATTAGTCAACAGCCTCTCAAAGAGGCAATTGAATCCGTGTAATGAGATCCATATTATGATATGGTACTATCTTATTTTATAATCATTGATCGTCTATCTATTTTTGTTTTCAAAATAAAAGAATAGAGGATTGATAATTATAAAATATGTGGCGTGGAAAAAATAATACGAGAATTGCATTTTTCTTAAAAAATCCCGAGCCTAACCTGAACATCAACCACCAAAGTAAACTACACCAATTAATAGAACCAAGCAGATCCTCATAAATATCAGCCCACTGACAGACAACAAAACTTCATTCAAGCTAGGGGGCATCCCCCAAATTATCAAGGACATTCCTATAAATAGTATATTTATTAAAATATTTTTATTAAAGAGATATTTTTTATTGTTCATTCACAAATATAATATTTGCGAGTACTTGCTTTACTTTCAAATATCATATTTGCGAGTGAGCAATTCTAAAAAAATAACTCACTCGCAAATATGATATTTGCGAGTAATGAAGATATTTACGAAAATGCTATATTTATTTGTGAGATTCCAAAAAAAAAAAAATTATCCACTCGCAAATACCTTATTTGCGAGTGAAGAAAATTTTTTCACACTCGCAAATATCTTATTTACGAAATCATCCAATACTCACAAATAAGGTATTTGCGAGTGAAGGAAATTTTTCTTCACTCGCAAATATGATATTTGCGAGTACTTGCTTTACTCGCAAATATCATATTTGATAGTGAGCAATTCTCAAAAAATAACTTACTCGCAAATATCATATTTGCGAGAGTGCAAACATTTTTCCTACTCGTAAATAACATATTTGCGAGTGAACCAAATGACAACAAAAAAAACATTTAAGGGGGTATTTTGATAAATACACTGTTCATGAGGGGTGTCCCTAGAAATTTTGGGATGCCCTTAACAAAGCCCTTCAAACTAAACCCAATAAAGAAAAGCCAAAACTTTTTTGTATAACAAAGAAAAGAAAGCTGAAATATGAACGGAGCACGCCCCTAAACCCAAGCCCACTATAATTAGGTTAAATTTAGGGATCTAGGTGAATGCTTATTTCTCTAACCTAGTTTAATCAAATTTTGAATGCTTAATTCAGTATAAAATAAGTTTGGATTTAATTGATGCATTGATGCATTATTATAATTAGATCTGAAGCAAACATTCAAATGATAAAAAGAATTGAATGATTCTTTGAGACCAGTGATGAATCTAATCAGAAAACTTAGTTTTCATTATCTTGATTGATGTGTGATTATTGAACTTTCATTATTTCATTTAGGATTCTGCTTATACAATTAAAACCCCTATGTGCACTTCTAAAATTTGATGTTTTTTGCATATTTGACACAGTTCAACAACTCTATTAATAAGTTGCTACTCCCTAACATACTCCTTTTAACACCTTATCTAATATATTATTTATTATTATATTTATTATTAGATGAAGTTGATACATGATTTTAGATAAAGAAGAAATAAGTGAACCTATATGATTTAGTGAGCATCACATTAAATCCATTTTATATTGAAAGCAGGGCCGTCCCTAAAATTTTGGGTGCTCTGTGCAAACTATGAAATTGGTGCCCTATTTTTTATAAGTCATATATATATATATATATATATATATCAAATGCATATAGCTTTTAAAATAAAAGAGGTGCAAAAAATTAGTCATTAATTATTTTAATATAACCTCAAGTGAAATAAAATATCATAGAAGAAAAGTTAAAGATCACATCAACATTTAAAAGCTCAAACCAAACCAAAACTACAATAGAATTATTGTAAAAGTAGAGTTATACATGTATCTATTAACCCGAACATGTAGCAATCTGAGTAGCATCCCACACCAACAACATCATCCACCGATAGCACATGAATCACAAGGGCTAAAGAAAGAAAGTGACGCCCTCCTAATCTTTGAATATCATCCTCCTTGCATTTTTGCTGCAAAATTATTAATAATCTGTTCATAATCAAGATTTTTTAAACAATCATTTTCAATAGAAATCAAGACAAGGCTATTTAATCTACTTTGCGACATTATAGATCGCAAATAAGATTTTAGCAATTTCAATTTTGAAAAACTCCTCTCAGCAGATGCAATAGTAACGGAAGTAGTTAATCTTATTCTATAAGCTATGCATGAATTAAAAAAACAATTAAATGTCTGTTAGGTAAAAACAATTATATATATATATATATACTAAGTAAAAAAAAAATTGATGCCCCCCTAAAAAATGGGACCCCTGTATGATCGCACATCCCGCACACCCTCAGGGCCACCCCTGATTGAAAGATGACTTTGGAGTACTCCTACGAGTCTTAGTGTTTTCATTAATCAACACCCTCTTGCCAAAAAACGAAAACACCCTCTAGCCAAAACATTATACATGACTTTAACTTAATGCACACATTTACATCGTCATAACTAAAATCAATAGTCATCGGTCATTCATTATTATTCATTCAAAGCTTATAAAGAATGAAGCTATATGATTTAGTGGGTATCCATCTTAATAAAAAAAAAGAGTATTAAGATATTTTTATCCGCGTTTATATTGACAGATGACTTTGGAGCTGTACTCGTGGGGACCATAGTTTTCTCATTGACCAACACCCTCATGCCAAAACATTATATATGACTTTAACAATTATTAATTTTCAGATCGATAAATAAGTAAAAAAAATTAATTTCATATGTATTAAGAAAGTTAGTTATATTAATTTAATTGTTTTGATTTGTATAAAAAAATAAGTTATAGTTACTAAATTACCCTTTCTTGAGAGTGTATAGTGCTCTTGGAAGTTGTGTCTTGAAAGTATATAATGCTCTTGAAAAAATAAAAAAAAACAATTAAGCAAAGGGTATTTTTGAAACACTAACATTAAATAAGGTTGATTTGATTGACTTTTGCTTATATTTAAATCCAAAAAATTTAGATACTTTTTACTTATATGTAGATTCGGAGAAAGTACCCATTTACATTGTCATAACTAAAAGCAATAGTTTATATGAAAAAAAATTCAATAGTAAGTTACAAGTCATTCATTATTATTCATTCAAAGCTTATAAATTCTCCGTCTACAAGACTCCAAGGTAAGAAACACCGAAGAAAAAACGATCATTCCATGGCTGCCAACGAAGCCTCACCGTAATTACTCACTACTCCCACTCTTAATTCCTAGTTTTCATCATTCGGTCAAGACCTTATAACTCTGGACAATAATTAAGTCCAAGTAATTAATTAAGTACGCTATATAATTTGCTTATATATGTTGTTTCTTTTGGAATTTTTTCTGTGGCAGATTTGAGAGCAGCGAGACGCTGGCTACATTCGTGGCGTCGACGCCGCTGTTAGGGGAATCATGGAGGCTGTGCAGCCAGGCCAACGCCACTGCCTACCCGCGTTTTTTGTCGGAGGGAATCGGAGGCGTCGTGTACGTTGCTTTCTCCGGCGTCCAAATGGTCTCCGGTGGGTGGGACCCCAACTGGAGAAACTTGGTGGCGTTGGACAGCATCGGTGACGTGCCGCTGTTTTCTTTGTCACGTCGGAACAAGGAAGGGGAGGAACCGATCATGGTGCACGCTGGGATGCTTAATCTATTTTCTTCATTTTTCAACTCATTCCAAAACCAGGTTTCTTTCCAGTTCATGCTTGTGATATCATAAATCAAATCATGTTTAATTTTGGTAAGCACAGTTTTTTACAAAAATCAATCATCAATTATTATATGAATGTAAGTGACTTTTAATATACTTACGGTAACAGTGAAATATTTTTAACATTGTGATAACTAGTAATTATTGGGTATGGATATATAAATTTTTTTAAAACTCAAATCCTAATTTTATAATACACAAGATCAGTTTTCTTTCTCAGTCAACATCTTCAAACAGACGAGTAAATTTATTTAAAGATCATGAAAAATTTACTTTATGTTTTACTATCACTTCCATGAGATTAATATTACTATATAAGATCACTTCCCTTTCCGAACAGTTAGCAAGACGAGATCTTCAGTTACGTTATTGTGTTTCTAAATTGTTTTTGGTCTTAGGTTGCTTTGCACGTTGCATCCATAATATTTATACATGCTAACTAGTATTTTCTTATGGGCATATTTTGATTTTCTGTTGTATTATTTGTAACATAATTTGGGACACCAAAATTCGACAATAAAATTCATGATTAATGTAGTTCAAAAACTTGATTAATGAAGTTTTGAGTTTGGTTAATGAATATATAAGGTATTGCAATTAACTAACCATCTACAGAATTTCATTAAATACGATTTTGAACGTCATTAACCACTATTTTCAGGTGGTTAAATATATATATAATAATACACCTAGAAAATGTGGTTAATGACGCTAAAAAACATGGTTAATGAAGTTCAGTAGATGAGAGCACAAAAAAAAAGAACTTCAGTAGATGGTTAATGAATTGCGACACCTTATATATCCATTAATCAAACTCAACACTTCATTAACCACGTTTTTCAACTGCATTAATCATAAATTTTGTTGTCAAATTTTGGTGTCCTAATTTGTTCTACAAATAACATTTCGAGAAATGTTTTTGGGACAACAAAATGGGACAACATGTTGTCTTTTTGTTTTTTTATGTATTTTTGAATTGTGTGTATACAAAGAAGATAAAAAGTAAGTGAGAGATAGAAATAAATATCTACAATATCATATATGATGTCTAAAACTTGATGTTCAAATAATACTTGTAACATTTCTCTTTGATTTTTTATACATACCGACGGTACATTTGCGGTGATTACATTACATAAATTGCATTAAAAAATGTGAAAAATTCAATTATTGCAGATTCACAAATTTTTAAATTATAATATTGGAGGCATAATTTTTGAGATCAATTGCTATTCATTGACAGAGTAAAGATTATACTGTCATCCAATTAGAAATCATGGTATGATAACTTTTAAGTTAGTTAGGATAAGAGTGAAATATTTTTATGGGATGTGACAATTTATGATTGGTTTACAGTGTGATAAATCTTTATATTTTATATATAAATTAAATCCATAATTTTTTACCTATAGCAAATTTGTGGTACATTTTTTTGTTGGCGTGGGTTTTCATAATTAATTGTTGGTTTGCGTATGTGATGAAGTTAGTGGGGCGTGCTACTTTTGCTGAATTGGTGGAAGAAACGAAGAATAAACAAAAGGGCAAAAGTGATAAGTAACAAAATCCATGAAACAAAACAAGGTTGAGAATGAACATGGGATGGACAATTGGGCATCCCATCTCACTTTCAGACTCATCTCTCAGCGTTCGTGTTTTGTTTTAGTTAGTGAAGCTGTGAAAATGAGGCTGATAGAGAAAGATAAAAAGAAGAAATCTACAGAATAAAGGATCAACCTTCATCTAATGACTAATATATCATCAAAGCACTTATAAATTACAGTATTTTAATTTGTTATGGTAAAATAATTCCCACCTCAAAGCATACTAGCTCATCGGTGCAACTAAAATTCATTGTGGTGAAGTTGTCTCTTAATTTGTAACTAGTACTACTTTACAGCAAAGTTAATTTGTGCAGAAGAACGACCTTAAACTGCAGTTGAGCTTTAACCCAAAAGTTGCTTTTCGTGTCCGTTTGTATGGTTTTGGTGGTGGAGACGGCTTAATTTCTATTATTTAATGTCAATAATAATTTACAAAAAGCAAAGAACATTCTTACACTAGTGTGAAAAGTCCCGGATTAAACCAACCTCTTATTCTCATACATGGATCCCCTAAAAAACCTGTCATTTTCACTGATGTGCTAACAACTTGCTATTATACATTATCATTATCAGAAAGGGTCTAAGATTCCCATTTGAAATGACTGACTTTTACTTTTAAGTAACAGTTGTCCCGATCATCAAGCAAAGCTGATAGTGCTTTCCGAGTCAATAATAGACTCGTTCTATTCTATGCCTTTATCATTATTATATGATGGCATTTGTTAAATAGAAAAAACAAACAAATATATATTGGATTAGGCTCCTCTAAAGCGAATGGAGCTCTAAAGTGAGAAAGTAATAGACTATCCACCATTGATTTGATTAAGTATATAGAGATCTTAACCCACTAAATGATCTAAGGGTGAATAATCCCTTACTTTCTCACTTTAGAGCTCCACTCACTTTACAGAAGCCAAATCCATATATATATTATATAGGCTACTATTTTTTTTTTTTTTTTTTTGAAATTTGCTTCCCTAGAATCTTATTCCCAACTAACTGTTGAAAATTAATGTTATACCATTCAGATGTTGGCAATAGTAGGAAATAAAGATACCAAATCAGTTGTCATCACAGGCCACTCCATGGGAGGAGCCACTGCCTCTCTATGTGCCCTTTGGCTGTTGTCTTACCTCCAATCCATATCTTCCACTGTTTCAGTCTTGTGCATCACTTTTGGCTCACCATTGCTAGGGAACGAGTCCTTTTCCCGTGCCATTCTCAAAGAAAGATGGGGTGGCAACTTCTGCCATGTTGTCTCAAAGCATGACATAATGGTGAGGCTGCTCTTTGCACCTTTAACCCCACTCACTGCTCAGCTAAACTTCCTGCTTCAGTATTGGCACCTGTCCATGACTTCCCCAGATTTTGGGAAGTTTGCAATTCAAATATCTGACAAAGAGAAAGCTGAATTGTTCACTGCTGTAATGGATTACTTGGAAGCAGCAACACAAGATGGAGAAGCGTCTGTGCCAATTTTATTTCACCCTTTTGGGAACTACTTTTTTGTTTCAGATGAAGGAGCAGTATGTGTGGATAGTCCAGCCACAATTATAAAGATGATGCATTTGTTGCTTTCAACGAGTTCTCCAGCTTGTAGTATTGAGGACCATCTCAAGTATGGAGATTATGTTAACAAAGTGTCTATGCAATTCTTGCTTCAGAGAAACTCCATGCAGAGGAACATTCCTGACTCAAGCTACGAAGCAGGGTTTGAATTGGCCATTCAGTCCTCCGGGATAGCAAACCAGGTAATTGCCCTATCTTGACTCTAGCTTTTTTTTTTGTTACCCTAAACACCAAAATTCCAAGCTATTATCTTTTCATTAAGATTTATAAAATTGATACATTGTTTTTAGAGTTTAATTGCTATACACTGACAGTGTAAAACTCTTTTACACAGATATCTAATCATAAATTGCCACATCCGTAAATATGTTTGACTTTTATGCTAATTAACTTAAAAGTCATGTGATAATTGGTTATCGGTGTAAAAGGGTTTCAGACTGTTGTGCATAACGATTAAACTCTTATTTTTATTTTACTTTTCATTTTCTAAATTTTATGAAATAAATGATGAAAAGAAGAATATGTTCTTTTAGCTACACATGATTCATAGTTTCCATTGGAAGAAGGTCATTTCACTGAGCAAAATTATGTGATGTAAACAACAGGAGTCGGCCATCATAGCCGCCAAGGAATGCCTAAAGACAGCAAGGAGAATGGGTCCTTCACCAACTCTAAATGCTGCAAGCCTAGCAGTTACCTTATCCAAGTTTGTACCATATAGAGCCCAAATAGAATGGTACAAAACTTGGTGTGACGAGCAAGATGAACAAACGGGGTATTATGACACATTCAAGAGCAGGGGTTCTTCAAAGAGGGAAATGAAAGTCAATATAAATCGTCTAAAACTTGCCAAGTTTTGGAACAATGTGATTGACATGTTGGAAAGGAATGAACTGCCTCATGATTTTAACAAGAGAGCTAAGTGGGTCAATGCTTCACAGTTCTGTAAGCTATTGGTTGAGCCACTAGATATTGCTGAATATTATGGGAAGGGGTTGCACATAAAAAAGGGTCATTACATAAGGCATGGTAGAGAGAGGAGGTATGAGATTTTTGATAGGTGGTGGAAGGATAGAATTAGAAGGGTCACTAGTGGTGAGGAAAATATCAATGAGAGGAGCAAGTTTGCAAGTTTGACCCAAGATTCATGCTTTTGGGCTAGAGTGGAAGAAGCAAGGGACTGGTTGAATAGTGTTAGAAGCGAGAGGGACACAAACAAGTTGGCAATGTTGTGGGACAAAATTGAGACATTTGAGAAGTATGCCATGAAACTAATTGAAAATATGGAGGTGTCCAAAGACGTTCTGGCTAAGAATTCGAGTTACAGTATATGGTTGGAGGATTTAAGAGAACTGAAAAAAGTGAAAGCAAAGGTGCAGATGTTTCCTCATCAGTTTACCCGTTTTCTGGATGGGGAAGTAGTTCCTTAGTGTGTAATTTGAAATAATTAAGCTTACTTCATTGTAAGCATATTATGCATAAGAAGTTAAGAACTGCTCTATCTCCAAAATACTAGTTTTGCTCGTGATTTATGACTTTTATAGGATTTCCTTAGCATTATGTAAGTGGGACCAAATAAAATATATTATATGTAAAGCCAAAATGAATGAAGTGTATATTGATATAGCCATGAATTTTATTTGTACATCTACCATTATGACATCATTAACTACGATTCTGACATGCGTAACCAATTTGTTAATCATCCACTTGAACACCATTAACTAAGATTTATACACTCATTAACCAAATTGTCGAGTGTCTCCACGTACAAATAACATTTTTGGACATAAATGAGATGTTGTTTAAATATCATATTCTATGTTTAAATAAATCATTCCTTCCTTACCTTTTTGCTAATACTATTCAATATACCAATTGAAATAATTTTTATTTGTATATATTTATGACAAAAATTTAACATTATCATCAAATTATATATTAATATATTATTACAATAACTTAATTATAATTGTAATAATAACTACAAAAGATATCAAACTCTCCTAATATGAAAGAACAAAATATATATATAAAATTGGAATTAAAGTTTTACAGTAAAATTAAATAAAATCTAAACTCATGGAAGATTATCTCTGATTTGTTGGTTTTGGTCTCTCGTAAGTTGGAGTTGGAGAATGGCCAGGCTGTTGTGTTTGCTGTATGAATGTGGTGGAACTCTTTTTATGCAGTATTTGGCCTAATAACATTCAACGCAAGATTCCAATTCCAAAGCTGAAAAGGCAAAGATCAAAAGATTCATAAGCGTTCGGAATCAAATGAATTAATTTCCGGGTTTCTCAATTCAATTCCAAACTCATTGATGGGCAATTTATTTGTGAAGAAGCCAAAGGTAACCGATGTGGATCGTGCAATTCTCGCTCTCAAGACCCAGAGACGCAAGCTCGCTCAATATCAACAAAAGGTTCCATTTAACACCCACTTTTACTCATTGTTTTAAAGGGTATTTGAATTTGTACCATAAAGTTCCATTCTTTCAGATAATCTCGATCAAACGTGTTTGGATTATAATATATTTAGTCTCTAGTTGGAGTTTGAGACAGAATCAATGTTTAATCTATTCTTTGATTTGGGTAGTGATTGAGCTTTTTCATATACTTAGCTCTTAGCAAAATGTCGATATGGAAAATTGAATCATTGTTGTTGTAGCAAATGGAGTGTAGTACTAATGGTGAGTCAACAATAGTTGATACCTAAAAATGGTTATGTGAAATTGCTTCTTCGCTGCTGAGATTTATGTGAGGTGCAGTTTTTCTTTTAATTGACTCTGGAGCTGGTCAGATTTATGTTTGCTCGGGGTCCTGGTAGTTGGGATTTGAATTGTTGAAATTAGTAGTTTAGGATTATTAGGGGATCTGAAGTTAACTATGAACAGGAATAGTTACTGAAGGTGTAATGACTGATTAAGATACGAAGAAATGAGCATGGGGCTCTTGTAATCATTTGAGAGAACATCAGACATACCTTGAATAAGTATGGCCTTAACATGGTTAATTTTAGGACTGTGTGAAGGGTGGAATGACTGTAGTGGTTCTGCCTCTGCATGCAAAAATCCGCACCATTAGCACCATGATTTAGACTGGAATATTCTTCCTAATTTAGTTGTGAGCTTTGTGCATTGTAGGCTGTAGAAAGAATAAAACTACACTAGGAATGAAGAGCTTTGAATCTTTAAAACTGTTACTTATTTAAAAAAAAAAATTCCTTGAATAGGCCTTGGGCCGGGAATTGAGCAAAACCAGCTCACACCTTTGGCAGAGTACAGCAGACTTTTAATGACATTGGTGTCTGCAAGTTTGTCATCATGATTGTGTGATGACAGAGGTCATTAACTTTCAATCTATGCATAAATGCAACCAAAACATATTTACCGCTGCATGATTTGTACCTTGTCTTTCTATTTGTGATAGAAGAAGAAATTTTATTCGAAAAAAGAGGGAGAGGGGGAATGAGCTATCCTCCAATTATACAATGAAGAAAGAATAATCATAAGTAAACTCAATGATGTAGAAGCCCACTCCAACCCTGCTGCATATCTGATAGGGAGACTACCTTTAAAAAAAACCATTGAAGAGCACCAGAGAGAAGCAAAAGACAACCTTGTCGCACAACAGCTCTAAAGAGATGGTTATATCCTCAAAATTTTAGCATGTCACTCCAAGCAAATACACTGTAGAACTGCAAATACTGCACACAGTTTTTCACCTTCTTATTCCTGCCAAAGCCTCTGGCACATAACTCATATTAAGGGAAAGTGCTTTAGACTTTCTATGAACCTGCAACATCTTGTTAGCATGCTTTGTACCTTAATATGTCTAAAACATACTTTTAATCAAAATGGTGTGGTGGGATATGATGGGTCATGTGTGCGTATGTTATTGCATTTTATTTTTTTAACTGTTTCCATTTGGAATCCATTTTCATATTTTGTCTCCTACTATAAGTCAGGATTTTGACTTGCCTAGGCACTTGCATAAAATTGTCTAGCAAATAAACTTCTATAGAATGCTAAGAAGTTTGATAATAAGCATACTTTCATTTGAATCATAATTTATCTTTTGATCTTCTGTAAGTGACTGAATTTATGAATCTACAATTGAACAAGTTCAAGATCTTTTGGATATAGCATTTTCATCAGGTCAATGGCAATTTAGCATTTTAGTCAGGCATACGTATTTTGCTGTACATTATTGGATAAGTTGCCTTTTTTCCTTTTTCTGGTTCTCCTTTTCCAGCTTGATGCTGTTATTGAAGCTGAAAAGCAAGCTGCAAGAGACTTGATTCGTGAAAAGAAAAAGGACAGAGCCTTGTTAGCATTAAAGAAGAAAAAGACACAAGAAGAATTGTTGAAGCAAGTTGATGCCTGGCTTATAAATGTTGAGCAACAAGTAATATTTTGATATTCTATTTATCTTTTCTCTCTTCATTTGTTTTTTGTTCTTATATCTTGCTTCATTGGCCAATACTAATAATTAATGCAAGATCTGTTTGCATCTCTTTTTGGCTTTACAATTGTACATGGTGTCAATTCAGCCTTTCCCCCTTTGGTGTCATTTACCTGACTAATAGCATGTTTTGTATTTATAAAGAGTCTCAATGACTTCTTAACATGACTATACACTTCAAACAAATATATGGACTCATTCCTTTGGTTCAGGTAGCAGATATTGAACTTGCAAGCAAGCAGAAAGCTGTGTTTGACAGTCTGAAGGCTGGTAATGATGCAATGAAAGCATTACAGAATGAGATAAACATTGAGGATGTACAGAAACTTATGGATGATACTGCTGAAGCTAAAGCTTATCAGGATGTGAGCATGACTTCACTCTTAGTCTTGCTCTTGCTGCTTTTTGAAACTAGTTTTCATGTCTAGATTCATCACACCAATGTTGTACTGGTTTGGTGTAGCTTTAAGTGATGTTTGGCTATTCGTATCTGCTGCTACTTTTTCTTTTTCAATTCCCATCTCTTGATTTCTTTCTGTTTGTATATGATTCTTAATGATGGATGCCATTTTTTTATTCCATTTGAAGGAAATCAATGCAATTTTGGGGGAGAAGTTATCAGCAGAAGATGAGGAGGAGATTTTAGCGGAATTTGAGAACTTGGAAATTCAGGTATATGGATTTTCTATTTTCTTTTTTTAATTTTGTCACTTTTCTCTTTCTGTATCTCTTGGCTGGAGGAATTTCATATTAACCCAGGTTGATGGACCTGTTTATTTTGTGGTTAAATTTGCTTTGTTTTTCTCATATGATGAATTAGTTTCGAAGATTAACTTTGGCATCTAGTAATGAAATGACATGACTACTGCAATTAGCTGCATAATATAACTCCCTGCTAGTTATGGCTTCTAGTGGAAACATATAGAATTGAACTGTGTTTCTCCTTCTTAGTAAAACTTTGAGCCAGCAATTATTGCTAAGATGATTGATTCAAAATTAAGAATATGATATAAACGAAATAATCACTCAAAACATACTCAGCCAACCCAACAATGATTGGTCATAGTGGGAGTGGATTGCAATCCCAATCTGTCAGGAGTTCAAAACTTGAAATGACCACTTTGGGTAGGGCTTTACCTAAGCACCTCTCCCGGCCCAAAATTGCGTGAGCAATTGGTCTAAGACCCAAAAAAAGCATACCTCAGCCAAAAAACCCTTTTTTGATGAAAAAAAGAGGCATGAATGTGCAATAGATGAGGATCATGTCCCTATAAGTTGTTATTTTATGATAACTGGCTCGTATTGTTGTCTTCAGCTTACGGTGGAAGATCTTCCTGAAGTTCCTACCTCAGTGTCTGAAGAAATCGATGAGAGATTGGACCTTCCTGATGTTCCAACCCAAGCACCAGGTGCAAAAGTTGCTGAAGAATCTACAAAAAGAAAAGGTATCCGTATCTGTTCCTCTCTCCTCCCACCCCCACCCCCAAAATGAAGAAATAGTTAAAATTGACTAACTGCTAATGATTGATGGGTTAAACAGTTATGGAGGAACCACTGCCAGCTTGAAGAACATACAAAGACATCAACTGCTTTGCAAACTTAGGTGGAGCATCTAGCCTTCATGTCTGCCGTTGCTGTTGCACTTTCTATTTCAAATTTTATGCAGTTAAGTGGTGTTTAGTAGTTGAATTTACCATTATTGAATTTGTACAGGCTTGCACATATATTACATCAATTCTAACACGAATCATATATTGAGAAAACTACATTTTTATGTTTTTCCCTAACTACACTTTCGCATTGTGCACGTTAGATATCTAAATGTAAAAATTTAGTCAATCATAAAATTTACAAGGTCGTCTTCTCTTCCGGCATTCTCTTTCCTTGTGGAAGAAGAAAGATTTGAAAATTCTTCAGCCACGTGGGAAGAAAAATGTTCAAGTGATATTGCGTCAGGGATCAACAATTTAGTTTGAATGATCATTACTTATCAATAGTGACGTTCTCCTACTGAATAAGAGATGTAAATAATGAGTCATTCAATAACAATTAAAAGTCCAATCTTGTATAGTTTATAAAAGTTTATTTGTTTTGTCAAAAAAAAAAAGTTTATTTGTTAGTGCGTAACAAAATGCGGCACACTTTATTTATTCATTTATTATTTTGCATTTATAATTCGTTAATGGGTGTCTTTCCAAGTTTATAACTAAATAAATGTTGGCAATTGTATCTATTATACTTGTTTATGTAAAATTGTAGCACAGCTATCGCATGCGGCAGTCATGAGTATTAAAGTTTTTACATGTATCTAACGTTGGAATCAATCAATACATGTATCCAATAGTTAAAATTTTACTGCAGAGAGGTCGGAGATAATCCAAATTCTATTTTTAGGGACTTTTGCTACAAAAACCTTATTATACCCTTCAAAATTCATCGTCTCTGTTTAGAAGTTTGAGACATTGCAACACACGTGTTTATAATGAAATATTTAATGACAAAAAAAATTATAAGAATGAAATATCCTTTGTTTTTATTTGATGTAGTATTTGTAATTTGATCTTAACCTGCTAATAGTTTAAACTATTAGCAGGTTAAGATCAAATTACACTTTAAGTTAAATATTAATAAATGTTTACTTGTTCATTTTACATATAAATTCATTTTACAGTTGTTCCTCCAACCATGATTTAGATTTCTTTTTCTCCTATCATTGTTAAGCTCTCAATTTCTATGGATGGGAGTGTTACTCAATCGGTGAGTGCACTAAACAAAAAAAAAAAAGTAAAAAGTAATGCATTTTTTTAAACCATTACCAAGTTAAGATCAAATTACACTTCAAGTTAAATATTAACACATGTTTACTTGTTCATTTTACATATAAATTCACTTTACAGTTGGAGGAACCTTTTTCCTCCAACAATGATTTGGATTTCTTTTTCTCCTATCATTGTAAAGCTCTCAATTTCTATGGATGGGAGTGTTACTCAATCGGTGACTGCACTAAATAAAAAAAAAAAGTAAAAAGTAATGTATTTTTTTTAAACTATTACCAAGTTAAGATCAAATTACACTTCAAGTTAAATATTAACACATGTTTAGTTGTTCATTTTACATATAAATTCACTTTAAAGTTGGAGGAACCTTTTTCCTCCAACCATGATTTGGATTTCTTTTTCTCCTATCATTGTAAAGCTCTCAATTTCTATGGATGGGAGTGTTACTCAATCGGTAAGTGCACTAAATAAAAAAAAGTAAAAAGTAATGTGTTAAGAGTATTGTTTGACAAATATTGCTCTAATTGTGTGCTATATATTAACCAATCACTCCTTAATCTTTATCCAAGCAGCATAATTATTGAAGAACCAAATTAATAAGGGATCAAGACAACTAACAAATAAAAATGAACACTAGGAAAAAGATTAGAAATCTAAGAACCAAGGGCTTCGGGGTATATTATACCTTACTACTACGTTTGGATCCAAACAAACTCCATTACAAAATATCAAAGAATTAATATTGTTAGTAAGTCATTCAATTATTTATAAGCCTATCCATAGGTCATATAAACACGATTCACTTCCTCAAAACACTATATTCCTCAGTGAATTAGCCCAAAATCCACTTGTTTAGACCAAATCTCAAGCAATGATTATGCGTGGCTAAGAGGTATATTCCCGTGCTAATAACAAATCACTTCACCCACCTAATTAGATGAAAATGAACATGCATTATATAAATCCATGGTCAAACACATAATTCTCTATTCCTAATTCCTTAGGGATTCTCGCATCAAACACTTGGTGGTTGATCAAATGCAAGCATTAAGAAATTATAGGGATAAACAGAACCATATCATTAATAAAGAGCACGAAGATTTACAAGAGATCCAAACTACATTTCAAGTTCAAATGAAACCTACAGGAGGATTAGAACCTCGTCATACTCAATTACATATAAACTAGATTAAGAAACTTGAAGACAAACAAGAGAAACAGGATAAAAGGAGAAGAATAAACTAGATTTACAATATTCATGAAACCTTGACATTGCGGCTCAGCATTGCTAATGCCGCGGCTTCATACAGAAAGTACTGTTTAAGTTTTTACGACATCACAACCTCTGGACTACCAGAATCTTGTGGTTGAGATTGCCATGCCCCCGGCATCACAATTTGACTTGAGCATTTTGCATCTTTCCTTCAATTTAAGTTAAATGGTTGTTTCCAATTCTCCTCTCTTATGCTTTTTTAAGGTTCAAAACCTGCATCACAAGGTTGGAAATCAACCTTAGAGTGTACAAACTAAAAAAAATGGAATAATAAAGAGGAATTTCCATCAATTTAATTACTCAAACTTTTGACTCAAAGAGCAACCATAAAATCAATCCAAAGCTTCCATTATTTGATGCACAATATGGACTAAATATGCTAATTCATGTTATAATACAGGCTAAATAACTCCCTATGATGGAGTTATCACGAAGTCTACACAGCTTCGTAAAACTTGAAGCTCATTTGCAGGTACACAATAATGACTTCTATGTTTTCTATTAGAAAGGATAAGCTATATATTATTTTAGTAAAGAAAATTATGTGTATCTATTGTACCTTCAACCTATTTTCTTTTCATATATTCTCTTATTCAAACCAGCAAATGAGTGTTAAGGGTTATTCTCACCCTAAAAATGAGAAAAATATATCCGAAACATTTTTTTCAAAAGTTATGTCAAATAAGCTTTTGTCCGAAACACTTATATTTCCATTCGTTGAACCTTTTGAATTGCTTACTTACTTCCACGAGGCCTCCAATCCAAACTCCCATAAAAAGCAATTTTTATAACAGCTCTTGGAGACCGTGATTTTTTTTTTTTTAATATAGCCCACTAAACTGGAGACATCTTCCATCTTCACATCAATTTTGGGAGTTTCAGTTCTCCAATGTTTTCTCACCGTAGATCTAATAATATAATAAACCGACGGACAAGATTACTTATAAGCAACCGAAAAGGCAGGTAACCAAAAAAAAGTTGTCACCACTTAATTAAATAATCGATTAAAATAATTAAGGGAAAAACAATCCTAATTAAGAGAAATCGTAACACCTTACAAAAAAAAAGAAGTGCCTTACCAAAAAAAAAACAAATCGTAACAGCGTGGGTGCTGGAAGCTTCACCACGGGTGGTAGCAGAGGACGTCGGGGACGACAGAGGGGAAGGGAGGTGGTGGGTGCTGGAAGCTTCACCATCGATGGTAGCAGAGGACGTCAGGGACGACAAAGGGGAAGGGTGGTGGTGGGTGCTGGAAGCTTCACCGACGGTGGTGCGATTGCATCGTAAGGCTCAACTGTGGTCGAGATTTGGATTCGCTTCCGAGTTTCCCTCAACTTTGCCACTGCTCTTTCTAGATTATGTACTTCTCTTCAAGGGCAATGACGGCGCCTCACGGAACACCATCGACAGTGGCCACCGAGCTTTCTTCTCCAATGGCTACTTGGTCCCCTTCCTTCACTGAGTCATTCTCAACCTCGAGGTACGTCTTCCTCTTCCTATTCCTCTGTGACCCAGAGCATTGACCATGTTTGCTCGAAGATGAATACGTCGAAGAAGAAAGCCTTTGGTCCTTGCTTGTGCTTTCTAGATTCGCGGCTTGTAGACGCAAATGGGTTCCGTTGTCAGGAGAATCGATTACAGTTTTTGTGTAACTTTTTAGGATTGATTTTAAGAGAATTGATTACAATTTTGGTGTAATCGATTACAATTGTAATAAAGTTTTTTTTTTTAAGTAATCAATTATAATTTTGGTTTATTACAACTCAATCGATTACAATCCAATTGAGTTCTCCTATAAAATAATCGATTATTTGGTGTAAATTTCTTTTAAAAAAAATATTTTGACCGATTTTATTTGACCGGATAACCGATAAAAAAATGAAAGAATGTTGAGTTGAAGGATGTTAGAATCGTCGCGTTAGAATATCCTTAAACTTATATGAGGCCAACCAGAAACAAAAGCGGGGTGGAGAAAAAAGTGTTTACATTTGAGCCCAGAGTTTTGCAGTCTTGAATAATCATGGATGCATGGGTATTGGAGTACGAAGCCTAATCTTACCAACCTTCAAATGTAACATGTTATGTGCTCATGGGCTGGCATAGATATTTTCGTACATTTATTAATATTTAATCCATTTTGAATCAAGGTTTCGACTTTGAAATGGTCATAGATTGTGACAGGCCAATAACTTCAAATATTAATTTCACAACTGATGGGAGTAAATTAGACATCCTATGCTACCATGCTTGGGTTTTTCACGTGACTAGTGCAATTTGATTGCAAAATTACTGAAATGGTATAGTTTGTAAAATAATTATCCATTTAGGATAAGTCGTACATCTAATTAACGATAGGATTATAGAAATCGTACATCTAATTAACGACTCACTTTTATAATCATTAATCAAAATAATAATAATTAAAAACCAATGAAGTCAAAGGCCATATATACGGCTTGTGTATTTTTATTTTTATTTTAATGTCAAAACTTAAGTCGTAAACTAGAGATACGAGTTCAGCTTCTTTTAATTTAAGAAGTGCAAATAATTAGTGAGGTTCACGACTCCTGTATGATTTTTTTAAAATATAAAAGGGCAAGTCGTTGATGTGCTATACGACTTGCCTTAAACTCTAAATGTTTCATGCAAGTTGTTGGCGTTATTGCAAGATTCATTATTACCATTTTGCCAGCCTTTGAAATGCAAGTCACCAGCCAAGCAATTCACTGTTATCTATAATTAGCAATGTCACAATATCTGTAACTGGTGTTGGTGTCTTCATTACTTTCATAGCTGTTATGTAAGCTTAAATGCTCTTTTTTTTGCCTCTCTTGCTTTGGTAAGAAGAGGGTGCTTTCTTTCACTATTATTGAATGGTTAAGGGGGAAGCTCACTACAAGTGCAATTGAAGGGCTATTTTTTTTTTTTTTTTTTTGTTGGGGCATATGGAAAAAAGGCACTGGTATTCCTTCAGGAAACTCTAAATTTTTATGGTCTTCTGTGTAAGCTATAGGAATTTCTCTGGTGAATGGTGTTGTACTTTCTAGATCTTTGTTCTTATCAATTTTTGACTTCAAGCTGGATGCAAATCCTGTTATTCTTTCTGATGCAGGGGTTTTAAAGGACAAAACAGTTGTATATACTTTCTTTCAGTAGATAGGCATCGATCCTTACTTTCTTTCGGTGTTTGGAGTGTTTTTTAGTGATAGTAGATAGGGATACTTTCTTTGATTATTAAAAAAAAAAAATGCAAGTCATGAGCCAAAGCAATTATGCATCTCTTTGTAACTTGGAACGACTGAAGGGCCACCTACAAAAGTAAACTAGAGCAAACCAAGACAAGTAAGCACCAGCACCCCTGCAGCCAAACTAATGCAGATAGATTAGCTTGTACCATGTTATTGATGCATCAACACTCTTTCAACATATATACTGATTTATGCAGCATGTCATCCAAATTCTAGCAAGCCAATCAAACTTATACAAAGGACAAGCAATATATATTGTCTGACATTTCACGCATGGGATCCAATATTAGTCAAAGTTGAGCATTGATATATCAAACAGATAAACATATAGCAATCTTATAACAATTGGCACTTTTTTATATTTTTTAAAAAAATTGTCATGCAAAGTTGTGGACCACGCCAGGACTTGCATTTTTTAAATTTAAAAACTTGAAGTCGTATCTCCCGGTTGCAACTTACCTTTTGATGTTGAAAAAAAACCATGAAAATAGGAAGTCGTAGATAAGGTCTACGACTTCCTTGGATAATTTTTTTGGTTAATGATTAAAAAAGTGAGTCGTGAATCAGATAAACGATTTTCTTAGATGTATCGTTAATCTCGTATACGACTTATCCCAAATGAGTAATTCTTTTAGAAACTACACCATTTCAGTAATTTAGCAATTAAATTGCACTAGTGATGTAAAAAAAACCACCATGCTTTTTGATATTTGAATTGATTTGTATCTTTTAAGCTATTGTAAAATAATATGATAAGTGTACACCAAAAAATAACAATATGATAATCACGATAATTCTAGATACTTCATATTTTTATTTAAATAATCATTTTAAGGCATTAAAATTAGATCAACAACAAATTACATATGCATTGCAGCCACGGATAGATCCACAAGTTTATCAAACGGAGGACGAAAATGATTAATAATAAATATTGAGTAATAGAATTTTTTTAAAAAATAATTTATGTTTTCATTATATTATTTTATATTTATTTATTTTTTGGATTTAATTAATATGTATTGTCAGTCTAAAATTTTTTTTACACTGTCAGCCAATTAAAAATTGTCATATAAGTTAAAACATTTGACTCTTATTCTAACTATCTTAAAAATCATCCGTACAATGATTTATGATTGATTAATAGTGTAAACAACGTTACATTGACAATATATAACAATTAAAATCTTTTTTTTTCCTTTTCTTTTAAATTTTAAAAATTTTAAAATTAAATTAGCAAATATTTGATATATTACATAGGTAAATGCTTGAGAATAAAAAGTATGTATCAATCAATTATTAACAAAAAGACATTGGGAGGGAGGAGCTTTACCTCTTTCACCAAAAAAAAAGGGAGGGAGGGGCTAGAGCCCTAGATGCCCCTTTCTGAATCCGTCTATGATTGAAACATTGTTATACTAAAACAAGAAATGATTATCAATTTCAGATGTAAGTATCTTTAAAAAAAATATGTTTTTGGTAAAAAGACATTTTATATTTTAGATTATAATTTTAAAGAATGATGTAGCTTTTCCATTTCGATTTTTCAATAAAATTAGTTTATTAAGATTTTTTTTGATCAGTTAGTTTATTAAGATATATCTTCTTAACAGAGTTAACTAACCTTTTCTACTATTATTGATTTAATTTAACAAAAAAAATTAAAATATGAAGATGAATGTTCAGGTAAAAGATTTTAATTTCGCTAACATACTTATTAGTTATCACTTGATTGTAAGCTTTTCTGGTTTAAAGAAACTACTAACATAATTTATGTGAAGCACAAAAATTGATTATATAAGAAGTTATTAATTCATCATCTACAGGATACAACAGAGAAGCACAACGCAATCAAATCAGGGTCCACATAACCAACGGTCCAGATCGGAGGTATATTCTCCATACTGAGCCGCGAAGCAGCCAACATTTCCACTGAGTCAGTTCGCCACTGTGATCCTCCAACAAAGATTCGTTTTCCCAATACCCAACACAAAGCAAAACTCAGAAAAGGAATATAGAGGAAACGGAAAGCAAAACTCTCTTTTTCATTCCCTAATATTTAATGGTTGTTTAAAATAAGTTGGCAAATCCACTTGTTATGTGGGTCTACTATGTATCTCGGAAAATGAGATGCACCCTCAAACAATTGTTGAATTAGATGATCTTTGTTGGGTTGGTAATTTAATCAATGTTAGTAATATATTCTTTATTACATTTCCTTTAACATTTTATCTATTATTGAATGATTTCGTTTGAGACTTACTTAATAGAGACTATGAAACATAGTTTAGTGGGTGTCACATGAAATTCACCTAAAAATGGAGATTGTGTTAAAGAAAATATGTTAAAAATTGTGTTGTTAGGATTTTTCTTAATAATTTACAAACGGTTGAATCGGTTTTAAATAAAGCGGGTATTTTCAAATAAGTCTCTTTTCCATCCACCTTCATCCTCACCTTTCAACTAGACCATCGCCCTACCCCCTCTACGACCGTCTACCGCCATCTCTACTGTCGACCATCACCATCACAGATCTAACTTCACCACCACATGTTCTATATGACAGAGAAGACGAGGTGACTATATGACGAAGAAGACGAGATGTGTTGCTCGAGCGCCATGGATACCGGAGAAGACACCATGGATGCTCGGACACCATGGCTCGCAGTGGTTGTAGAGCAACGGTTAGGATGAAAGGTTTATCAAAATAGATGAAGTCAAAAAGGGTTTGGTTCATCTTCAAGCAGATTTGTAGTCTAGGTGGTGGCGGCTCGCGGTGGCGGCGAGATGCAGGACAGAGACAAAGTTATCAACTTTCGTTATAACCTTCCAAATCTACTTCATCACGTAATAATCCTTTGCAACCTTCTGGACTTCCGTTAGAGCCTTCCAGATTTGCTCCCCCCGCATAACAATCATTCGCGGCCTTCTAGAACATTATGTCATCCGCTGCCTCGTTGGTCCTTTCTAGAAGCTTTCACGAGATTGGTAGTGGTGAGGAGTGTGTTTTGACGTTTGTTCCCTTTCTGAGTCAAGACGCTGCCAACCAAAATCCACCCTTAACTTGGCGGCAATGATGGAGGGCTTGGCCTGACGGGGGTGTGCCCTTCCACCTTAGCTCACGTTTTCTTCTTCTTCTTCATTTTCTCCCTATATTATCATATTTTATTTAGTGGCGCAAAAGAGTAGGCGCGGAGGATGCCAACGGCTCATGACAGAGGTGCGTTATAGGCTGGCGACTAGACGCGAGTTGCGTGGCAATGAGCGGAGCATATTTGGGTTACAGTTTGGTGGTGGTACGACGCTAGTCTTGCAAAGGTAGTGGCGGCAATAGTCGATGGAGAAGGCTTGACGATGGTGTTGGGGTTTGCCAGGAGAAAGAGAATATGACAGGTTGAGGATTTTGCTAAAGGACCATTTTGACTAATTTTCAAATATTAATATTTAAGGGTTTATCTTTGCAAAAAAAAAAAATTGAAAACTTTCTATTACGTGTCAAAAGGTGGGATGTTTATGCACCCACTCAATTTTGGTACACTATAGAAGCCACCGTGTTCAACCATAATAGTTGTATTGATTATCTTATTAAGTTTGGTGTATTTAATGAAGTTGATCTCTAAATTTATAAGTGCATGTTTGGCATTTAGTTAGAAGGCTTTAAAATGGAGCTTGGAGCAATTTTGAAATTTTTCGATATATTTGATTTTTTCAAAAGTCAATTAGTTATTATTCGTAGAAAATTAATTATTTTCGCATCTTTTCAAGTGGGTATCATTGATTCACTAGTTAAATTGATAGCTACATATTCAAAAGTCAATTTAATTAACTTTACACATAATATTCATTTTATCAAAATTATTTTTATCAATAAAATATTCAAATATAAATTAGTTGCTATAAATTTCTTTTATCCTTGGGAGGGTCTACCACTAGGGTGGGCTATGGGGTTATAATTACCAATCTCGATTGTACTAGAGTTGGGTATACTCTTTAACTAACATGCCATCTCACTATGTAAATAAAAGGTTAAACTATTAATTTGGTCGTTATAAGTGACACTGATTTTAAATTTGGTCCTTATACATGAAATTTTTTGAAATTGGTCCCTATATGTACAATTATTTTTAATTTGATCCTCGCTGTTTATTAGTGTTATAACACCGTTACGTGATAGGGACCAAATTCAAAATGTTTGTTATATATAGGGATCAAATTGAAAATGATTGTTATATGCAGGGATCGAATTCAAAATAAAAATTTAAATTTGGTCCCTACATGTGACAATCATTTTCAATTTGGTGTATATACTTTAATTTCAACAAACGGTGATATGACACCAATAAACGGCGATGACCAAATTAAAAATAAATGTACATATAAGGACCGATTTCAAAAAAATTCACTTATAAAGACCAAATTCCAAATTGACATTATGTATAGGGACCAAATGATTAGTTTAACCTAAATAAAAATAAAAAATCTCTATATATGATATATTTCTCCTTACATTTACAAGTTCACTATTCCAACTTCAGATGGTCTTTTGTAGGTATAATAATCCGTCTCTGCCCCAAAACTACAATACAAGGAGAACCGTGAGTTAGGTACCTCACCATCAAAAATCATCCAGAATAAAATCTATATAATCAATCATAATCTTAAAATTAATAAATTATTTCATAAATTAAAAGACATGCTTGAAATAAATGTAAAATCGGCGTAAAAAATACATGCTAAATAAATGAAAACAAATTATGTTTGTACAAAATGATGCTATTTTTTTTATCAAAAAAAATGATGCTATTTATTATTTGATAGCTTTATTGGAAACAAATTCATTACTGACTGAATTAGCATAATGATAATGTTTAAAATTTTAAATAATGGATACGATAATGAGCAGGATAGATTAACCCCAAGTGACCTGCACAACCGCGTGGCAGGTTTTTAACCTGCATTATCTGAGATGAGATGGCGTGAGTTTAATACCTAGTGGTCAAGATTACCAATCCTAATCTTACCAATCTATAAATGTACATGTTGTCATGTTACATTACATGCTAATGTAATGGCACCCGTTTATTTCGTACATTTATTAATATTTGCTTCATTTTGAATCAAGGTCCCTATATTGAAATGGTCATAGATTATGACAGGCAACGAATACTCATTTCACAACCGATGGCTGTAAATTAGTCATTGTATACTATTTTGTTATTTGAATTTATATATATCTTTTAAGTTTTTTTTTGCTACAATATATATCTTTTAAGTTATTTCCAAATGATGCCATAATAATAATTACAAAAGTTTAGTTTTGATATATTACTAGTATAAATTTTTTTACCTAATCATCATAATATGATATATATATATATATATATATATATATATATATATATATATATATATATATATATATAATTGATCTAATGGATGAAAAAAATTCAAATAACAAATTTTAAAAAATTACAGAAAGAGTCACATTCTAAAATTAAATTTTTTTTTAAAAAGGCACGTGAAAAAAATTACAAAGAGTCACGAGCTAAAATTATAAAATTTTAAAGTAATTATTGTAGGAGTCAAACATTATTAATAGTATAAAAATACATAAATAGTTTATGGATTTAATTGGTATACATTATTGGTATAATCAAAATTTACATTGTCAATCAATCATAAATTATCTGATCAACTAAAATATAAAATATTTGATTCCTATCATAATTACCTTAAAAGTCAAACATAAAATGATTTCTGATTGATTGACTTTATAAAAAAATTTACAATAATAATGTATAACAATTAATTTTTTTTGTGTGCACAAAAGTATCCCAACCAATAACAATCATCTATAGTCCTTAAATTTAGATTATAGCTACTGTTATACTTATTGTGATTATACTTATACTGTTTAGATTATAGAGTTTAATTGTTATGCACTGTCAGTGTAAAATTTTTTATACTGTCAACCAATTAGAAATTATGATATGAGTGACTTTTCTGTGTAAAAAAATCATTAAACTGACAGTATATACCAATTAAATCCAATTATATCAGTAAAAAGTTATTTATTTTGAGATTATAATTTTAAAAGATAATGTAGTTTTTCATATTTGACTGTTTGATAATAAAGTTAGTTAATTAATATGAATAATTGTGAAACAAAACAACTCTTAACTTCACTGTGCTGTTGTTGTTAGGCGGCTTCTACGGTGAGCGAGCTTAACATATCGCTCACCGTGAGCGACATAATTTCATCCGTTAGATTTTGTAAAAGAAACTGGACGAACGAGATTAATACCTGCAACTAATTTTCTCGATTGTTCCATCAGAATGGATTTAAAAGATAACCGGTTACTTACAAAAAATAATCAATTAAATTTCGTTGCAATGAATTTTGCTAAAATTAAATCGATTATTAATGATAAAAAAGAAATTAAATTGATTACCTACTAAAGTGTAATCAATCATCTATTAAAGTGTAATCGATTCAACACATTGTTGGTGACAGAACTATAGAATAGAAGTGATGGTCAACGGGGATTGCAAAAGGTTGGAGACATACACCAGTAAACATTGCTTCTAATTCTGCATTACAATTATAAAAAAAACCCTGCAACCAACCCCTGCAATTCGCGCTACCCAAACCTTCTACCTTGTAGCTTGGAATCCCTACACCTAGCAGCAAAGTAAAACGCAAGTCAAGAAAGTAAACCACCATGGTCGACTGAAACATCTTGGGTGTCGCAAATCCGAAGAAACAGAGGTCTTATTTCCGGCATTCGCAAAGGCTTTGTTTGTGGTCAATCAGACACCAATACTGATAGCACGTCTAATTTTCAGGCATACACTATGGTAGGGTGGCAGACGGGTGCTTGGTTCTGCAAATTGGCATCGAGATCGCGGATGAGATCTGGGAGGTGATTGGGTGGCGAGGCTTGAGAGTAAAGGTAGAGAGAGGGGAATGAGAGAGAAAGGAATGGTAACCGAGAGTGAGATGAAAAATGTGATCGAACAAACCAGTAATCTCATCCGTCCAATTTTTTTTTGCAAGATCTGACAGTGAAATTAAGTCTTTCACGGTGAGTGACTTGTCCTAGAATTTGCCGTTGTTATCTTCATTCATGTATTGTTGGGGCTGCAGCATACACAAATAGCAATGAGATGAGGGTCAACATAACAACGGTTACATTGAAGGTACAATTTTCAGAGTGACACGCGAAGCACCGTAACATTGCCAGGGAGTCAGTTCGCTACTGGCCACTATGAATGAATCCTCCAACAAGGATTCCTCTTCCCAATGCCTAACAGTAACAACACAACAGCTCTCAGAGCGAGGAGAGGACCAACACACCAAACTAAACCCGCTCCGCCGATGAACTTATCCGACCACGGCGGCAGCGGCGGAGGCCGGAAGGTTTTAGTTGGTGTGAAGTTGGATTCTCCGAGCCGGGAATTGCTGACGTGGGCTCTCGTCAAAGTCGCCGAGCCCGGCGACCTCGTCATTGCGCTTCACGCCATCGAAACCATCACTGGTCTCTCTCTCTCTCTCTCTCTCTCTCTAGTTTCGCTTGTTTCTGTTGAACGTTCTAGAATGTGCTTGTTTGTTTTTCTTTGTGCAGAGGATAACACAGCATCGCTTCTCTCTGTTGTGAAGACTTTCGATTCTGTTCTGGCAGCATACGAAGGCTTCTGCAATTTGAAGCAGGTTAGTTATATTTTGCATTTTCTTGTTTGTTTGGATGCCGATAAAATGAGCGGTTGCTACTGCAAATTAGTTTCGGTTAGTTTGTTATGACTTGTGAGGACTCTTAGGTCGTTGAGAACGCAGCGGTTCAACTTCGTGTCTGTTTTGCATTTTTAGAAGTTTTTTTTAATGCGAATTATGCAATCCGTTTTTTCTGTAGGTTGATCTGAAGCTTAAAGTGTGTAGAGCCACGTCAGCACGGAAGATCCTGGTGCAGGAGGCGAAATCGCTTGGCATTGCGACAGTGATTCTTGGAACTTCTAAGACCTTTCATCCATTCTGGTCATCTGCAACAATTGCCAAATATTGTGCAAGGAAATTGCCCAAGTGTATCTCTGTTTTTGCAGTTGACAATGGAAAAGTCGCATTCGGCAGAGAAGCTACCGGAATGTGCAGTGGTCAAGGTTTTATTTTACCCCTTTGTGTCTACATTTCTTTGATAAAAGGTCATTTCTGTTTTAAGTTTTTGTCAGGATGTAAATATAATACTAGTATGGTTGCATACATTATATGTTTTTCATTGGTTAGGTCTAATAGTTGAATGTCAATGTTTGCAACCTTTATGAGTCCAGGTGAAATTTGTTTGTGATTAATACAAACTTTTACTATCATGGCAGTGAAATTTAATGAAAGCCCCACATTGTTGAACAAATCCTTGCCTGCTTATACAAAGAAAAATCTGAAGAATTGTGAATGCTGTGCACGTGTGTTTGCACTGCCGGAGAACTCTGCAACTAAACTTAATCAAGGGTTGACTGATGGTCATGAAAAGGAAAATTCCCTGGCTTTGGTACCAATCCAAAAGCTTGATGATGTTCCTAGTTATTCGATTGTGGTGGACAAATCAAACCAGTCAAAACCTGGTTGGCCACTCCTTCGCCGGGTGTTTCTGCCCAAAACGCATATGCAGAAATCTCAAGCAAAAAGTGCATCTGTTTTTCAACAGGCATTAAGACGACCCAAATGCCATTCTACAGCTGCAGTCCATCAAGATCACAAATTGAATATTTGCCAGAATGATGATTCCACCCTGGATGGGGAGAGTGGTGCGATTGTGCCGTTTGGATCCAATGATATATGTCCTCCTCCCCCACTATGCAGTGATTTGAGTGGCCTTGCTAAAGAATTGCCGGGCTTACGGGAGAAGTACTCATCTACATGCAGATTATATAGTTTCCAGGAACTTGTATCTGCAACTGCTAACTTCTCACACGGTTTGTTCTCATCACTCCAACTTTCTTTTCCCTGTTTTTATTCTGGCCCCTCATATCTTCTGATATTCTTTTTATTTTGTTTTCAGAAAATTTGGTTGGAACAGGTGGTTGTAGTCATGTTTACAGAGGATGTCTTCTGGATGGCAAGGAATTGGCCATAAAAATTTTGAAGTCATCTGAAGATGTGATAAAAGAATTTGTTCATGAAATTGAGATCATCACCACTTTGCATCACACTAACATAATATCTCTATCTGGCTTTTGTTTTGAGGACAATAATTTACTACTGGTTTATGATCTTTTACCAAGGGGAAGCCTAGAAGAAAACCTTTATGGTAGATATTTTTATTTTGCCTAATTTGCTAGAGATTACTCAAGTCATTATTTTCCTCAATTTATCTTTCTTACTTGTGTGTTCTTGCAAAGGTAACAAGAACAACTGTAGTGCATTTGGTTGGCAAGAGAGGTACAAGGTGGCTGTGGGTGTAGCTGAGGCATTGAACTATCTGCATAATGGCTGTGAACATGCTGTGATCCATAGGGATGTTAAATCTTCAAACATCCTTCTGTCAGATGATTTTGTGCCTCAGGTGCAGTAATTTATTTGTTCCCATGCCCGGTTATGTTCTGTTACTTTTTGAAATTTTTTTCAACTTGATTCAATTATCCATATCCTTAAACTGTGTTTATTCTTCAGCTCTCGGACTTCGGACTGGCTAGTTGGGGCTCTTCATCACATTGTACTTGTACTGATGTAGCCGGAACTTTTGGGTATATGACATGTCCTCTTGTTCCTCCATTTCCTTGTTTACCATTAGTTTTGAATGGCTCTAAACATTTTATTTTATCTGCAGATACCTAGCTCCTGAATACTTCATGCATGGTAGAGTGACTGAAAAAATTGATGTATATGCTTTTGGTGTCGTACTCCTTGAGCTTCTCTCAAGTAAGAAGCCAATTAATAATGAATGTCCCAAGGGCCAAGAGAGCCTTGTTATGTGGGTAAGTTCTTTTCGTGCTAAGAATTCTGCATCTACAATTGTCACACTAAGACTGTATATCAAATAAATGATGCATGTATTGATACATAAACTGATCATCCTACAAGAAATGGACACCAAGTTTGAAGTCTATATGGTTGATGACAATATCCAGGCAACACCAATTTTGAAGGGTGGGAAGCTTTCCCAGTTGCTTGATCCAAGCCTTGGCAGTGATTACAACCATTGCCATATAGAAAGAATGGTTTTGGCTGCTACTCTTTGCATTAGACGATCCCCTAGATTGCGACCTCAAATCTGCCTTGTAAGTCTTGCCTGTGCAGATGCCAAATTTACACCTTTCTGTTTATCCTGCCTTTATTTTCTTTTAAATATTGGTCTTGTTTCTTAATTGCAGATATTGAAACTCCTACGTGGTGATGTAGAAGTAACAAGATGGGCAGAACAAGAAGTTTGTGTATCACAGGAACTTGATGGATGTGATGGGGAACTAGTTTCAACTAATATTCAGTCCCATCTGAATCTTGCTTTACTGGACTTGGAGGATGATACAGATTCTATCAGTAGCACGGAGCAGATTGTCTCATTGGAGGACTACTTGAGGGGAAGATGGAGTGGCTCGTCAAGTTTTGGCTAAGCACCGAACCAAGTTGAAAGCAAATACTCCTTTTATACGGTTTGTATATATTTTGTTTTCTCATGTTAGTTTTTCAATACTCTGCGGCAGCTCACATTGGGTCTTGGATCAGAGGTCCCAAAAATTTAGGGGCGTGTCTTGGTCCATATTTCTTCGGAACAGTTTTAATCTTCCTTTTTGGTACCTTTGAAAAGGATAAAAAGAAGGGAAAAACGAACTACTAACACCACCCCCCTTGAACAGCAAGAGCCAGTAAACTCATCCTGAGGACAATAATCCCTCGGATGTAATCTAATGGGTAAATTGTATTGACTTGACAATTGGATGAGAGGTCCCAAAAATTTAGGGGCATGTCTTGGTCCATATTTCTACGTAACAGTTTTAATCTTCCTTTTTGGTACATTTGAAAAGGATAAAAAGAAGGGAAAAACGAACTACTAACACTACCCCACTTGCACAGCAAGAGCCAGTAAACTCATATCCTGAGGACAATAATCCCTCGGTGTAATCTAATGGGTAAATTGTATTGACTTGACAAAAGTTCGACCAGTAAATATTCCTTAGTGATATTCACAACTTGCTTCTTGATTGAATGCTTTCACGTCTATGATTCACCTGGAATATTGTCACGTGCTTTTATCTTTCAACTATGATCATTAAAGTGGATTTAGCCAAGTCTAGATTTAATTAAATTAGATGCAGACTCGGCGTGTTGCGTGGGTTGATAAATGAAAGGTTAAACTAATAATTTGATTCTTATATGTGATATTGATTTTGAATTTGGTCCCTATATGTGATACTGATTTTGACTCTAGTCCGTATATGTAAAAAAAATTGAAATCAATTCATATATATATAATTATTATTAATTTGGTATTCACCATTTAGAATCATGTACTTAGGGAGTTTAGGAAGTTGCCCTTGTATTTATTTTTCCTTGTAAACATAACATAACATGTAATTAATTATAAAGTGTACATAAATACCAAGGCTTGCATTACTCACTTAAGCACAGGATTTCATCCTTGTGTTAGATCTTTCTCTGCTCTACCTTTTTCCAAAAGATATTTTAAAAATGAAAAGGCATTCCGACTCAAGGTTCAAAATTAACTGATGTGGCCAAAAGAAATTAGTTCAAGAAGCTAAGGTGGCAATATATTATAAATAGATGTAGATAGTATTATGTACCAAAAAAAAATAGATGGCATTAATACGTGTATACAATAAATAATATATAGGGACATAGTAAAATACACATTATATAGCATTATTAGGCATTTCATCTTGTCATGGTTATTTTGTATTTTTGAAAATATAGTAAAAGAAGGCGTAATTGTATTTTTCACCCCTCAACTTTTTTAATGTGAGATTTTGGTCCATCGAAAATTTTAATTGCACATTAGTCCTCAAATTTGTTAAATTATGCAAAATCAGTCTAAACAAGCTAAAAAGGACTAAGTCTAAACAGACTAAAAAGACTGATTTTGCACAATTTAACAGATTAGCGGACCAAATGTGCAATTAAAATTTGAGAGACCAAAATCGTACATTTAAAAAAGTTGAGGAACGAAAAATGCAATTAAATCTTAAAAGAAATAGTTTAATTTTGATAGTGTCGGTATAAAGATTTTTACACTATCAACAATAATTATTATTAAAGTCAAATATTTTTAATGTTATAATAATATATGATCGATTGACAATGTAAAAAATCATTAAACTAACTATATATTACAATTTCCTAAAAGGAATAGAAAAAAAAGACAATGAAAAAGAAAATGGAATTTAATTGATATGCATTAATAGTGTCAATATTTTTTACATTATGAATCAATCATAAATTATCATATCATTAAAAAATGTTTGACTCTTAATATAATTAAATTAAAAGCCATATATAATATAATTTATGATTTGTTGATGGTATAAAAAACTTTACACGTGTATCAAAATTAAACTTAGAAAAAAAACAGTAGATTAAGTATATATTTTCCCATCTAAAAAGACCAAAAAAAAAAAGAAGTTAAAGTAATAATTTGATCCCTATACGTGACATGGATTCTTTATTTAGTCCTTATACGTAAAAAATTTGGAAATGAATCCCTACATGTGTAAACGTTAGCAAATTTGGTCTCTATATATGCAAACGTTAGCAAATTCGTCCCTTCCGTCAGCAAATTGGTGCTTATACGTGACACAAATTTTTGATTTGATCCCTAAATCTGGAAAAAAAAAAATTAAATCGATCCTTATATGTGCAATTGATAATAATTTTATCCCTACCGTCTATCTAAGAGCTTGGACCCAACTAAAAATGTTTTTCGTATTAAATATTTTTTTATATATTATATCAATCTATTTCTTCTATTGAGAATAAAAGTTGTATAATTTGATCCGTAAATGATTTTATATTCTGAAATTATCTAAATTTACTCTCAATAGAAGAAATATATTGATATAATATATAAAAAATAATCAATAAAAAAAAATTTAGTTGGGTTCGAGCTCCTTGACAGACGATAAGGACAAAATTATTAGCGATTGCACATATAAGGACCAATTTAATTTTTTCTTCAGATTTAGAGACCAAATCAAAAATTTATATCACGTATAAGAATTAATTTACTAACGACAGGGACGAATTTGCTAACGTTTGCACATGTAAGGACCTAATTTGCTAACGTTTACACATGTAAGAATTCATTTCTAAATTTTTTACGTATAGGGACTAAATGAAAAATCAATATCATATATTGGAACCAAATTATTACTTTAACCAAAAAAGAATACTCAAGTCAACTATATCACGCATTCAGTCATTTTACAAAATAGGTTTCGTTATATTGATTCCCTTTAAACCTTTTTCTCTTCCAACCTTAGTGTAATCTTAGTAAAATTAAATTGGATATTAGCATTTTCAGATTGACAAAATCTTCAAATAATAGGTACCGACAAAACCATTTTCTACAAAGCAAACAGCCCGAGGAAATAGCTAGATTAATTTTCAGTTTTCTATTAATAAGCTATACATTCAACACTCTTTGAAATTCACTAGTAAAATCATCCAAATCAGCTACGCTTTTTTCTTCCGTCTTCAGTTGAGCGAGCTCTATATTCAGCTCTGCAATCCGCTTCTGTAACTTGTCCCCCTTATCAGGCAACTTAGAAATCATCGCCTGCATAATACGATTTAACAGGGAGACTAAAATCAGTCTACTTGATTTTCATTGTAAAGCAGATAATGTCAATATTTGCATATTTTTCAATTATAGTATTATTATGAATGCGACAGAGGCGTTCTATTTCTATGGTTGGTTCGAGAAAATGAGAATTTAGGGTAATAACTTAATCCTAGACTACCAGAAAAGGGTACAGTTCATATCCCTATAACCGAAGTTGCATTCGGAGTTTAAGTCATCTGCCTCTTAGCTATGAGGATGAGGTATTTATGGGAAAGCTAGATATTGGAGTGCATGGAAAGTAGCTGAACAATTTGGCTACCTCAGCCGTACAGCCTTGACTGTAGTCCAAAAGTGAAAACATTGTAGAATGACAAATTGACAATGAAAATGATAATATATAGAGCATAATATTCAAATATGAAATATGAAATTAGAATGACCCTGACTATTCTCGTTCTGCTACCATTGCCTGTCATACCTAATCACCAGTCCATTAAGAAGAGAAAAAGCATACCGTATTTGATAGTGTTTGCTGGAGGCGATTAATTCTATCCTTAATTTCTGACTCGGTCAAATTACCAGTACTGCCAGGGGAAGAACCCTTTTTGCTTAAATTGACATCCTTCGGATTAAATGCAAACTCAGCTCTGGTTTAGAACGAAAGTGAAAAAAGTCAAATCAAAACCAAAAACATACATTTTAACATCTAAAAACTGTTGAGTAACGAAAGCATCATTACCCATCAGAAATATGCTCATGTGAAGAAGATGATACTGAAGTTCCAATATATTTAGTCCCTTTAATCCTGCAACCATTGTACAAATACAGCTATAGGTTTGATAAAAGCAACTCATTAACAAATATACTGGGATCACAAACTTTCACACAATAAGCATATCTGACTATGATCTTTCTAACATTTCAATAATTCAGCTTTTAGTTGGTGATATCAGATGCTTAAAAAAATTTCAGCAATACATTTTGATGTACAACAACACAAGGGAAGCAAAAAAGAAATTAATTACCTAAAATTATCGACAGTTAACATCCACAAACATGCAACCTAAAAGACAACCATGACCATTAAGCATTACCTTGTCACTTCATCGTCCTCAAGAGCAGCTTGAACTGGTGCTGTCTTGGAAAAGAGTAAACTGTGGTGACTAACTCCAGCTATGCCTTGACTTTTCAGGAACTCTATATGTGCTTTTAAAGAGTCATCCCTACATAAAATACAAATACTCTTTTAAGTTAAAAATCAAAAGATTGGGTGCAGTTTATGGGCTACATTTTAATATTCATAAAACTTCAAATAGCCCAGTGAAAAAAAAAAAGAATGTGGATTGTGAGATATATATGCAGAGCAACGATGTGATAGTTTATACGATTTGAGCCAATTGAACAAGATAGTGTGTAAAGCACCAAGTGATGGAGATCACCATTAGTGAGAAAAGCTAAAGCATGTGTTGAGTTTAACAGATCAAATGCACCAAAACACATTTCAAGGTTATAGACTCATTACACTGTATGCTGACGATCATGCTCTTCATCCAATTGCCGTTGGGTAACAGATACATCAAATCCTTCTTTTGGGAGGCTGAAAAGCTCTCTAAGATCCTGCAAGGGATGATTTGAAGATCACTACACCAAATCACGACTTTTTGATATGTAAGAAATGTATCTCTCAACAACAAAAAAGCACTAGTTGTCAAAATAACTTGACCATTATAGCTGTCAAATTACACTAAGCATAATCAAAACTTATACCTGCTGGCTAAAGTACCGAATTTGTTCCTTATGTTCAGTAGCAGTTTTGAATAGTCCTCCTTTATAGACCTAAAAATCAGGCAATTCGATTATAAAAAAGTCCAACGATGACCAACATTTTTTGCCAACTACATCAATCAACATAAAGGGAGAAAATTACCTGCTTCCTGTAGATCTTTTCTTCAACAGTTCCACATGTCATCAATCTATATACAAGAACATCTTTCTTTTGACCAATACGATATGCACGGTCAACACTTTGGTTATCCGTACTGTTAAAAACAGATAGTAATAGTGCTTCACAAACAACATAATCGAATACCTCCCTTATGGAAGGTCAAATAGCAAATTTAACGAAAGCAATACTTTCAATAAAGCATTCAAGAAACAATAATTCAATGAAAGCAATACTTTCAATAAAGCATTCAAGAAACAATAATTTAAAGAACAAACATAGATACTGAATAACATAAAATGAGCCCATGATCACATAATTCTGTGAAATTGATACTAGTTAACTTAAACTAGGGCCAGAAGCGTAAATGTGGCATTTTACTCAAATTGGATCTGGCAGAATTCGACATTTTGAATATTCAGAGGAAGCACCTTTACAACTTGTATGGCAAAAATTTAGGACATGAAAGCCTTTAGTAACAAATTTTGTTAAAGACAACAAGAATGGAGCAAAAACAAAAAGCTAAAGAGAGGAGGAAGGTTATAGTATTTAGCTTAGTAGCCAGTTTCACTCTCCTGAGGAAGAAAATGACATAATTTCTTAATTAGCATACTTTATGCAAGTACAATCGCCAGAAATCTCACTTCAAAAAAGATTAAACAAAACATCCAATTTCATCACTTATACAGTGAACAGTTCAAAACAATCTTCTCAAATATAATTGGGAAAATACAAAAAAAGGGAGTTCTGATAAAGAAAAATTCCCAATTTAGGAACAATAAACCATTCTGGTGGTTATTTACTTGTATTTATTACAATTATTTTGTCTGTGAACTATCAATTTTAAATTCAAGGGGAAGCAACACTTCAAGATGTACCTTGGGTTCCAAGCAGGATCAACTACAATCACACGATCTGCTCTTGTAAGTGTCAGTCCTAAACCACCAACCTGAGATGTCAAGAGAAATATAGGAGCTCTACCATCTTGGAAATCCTGAAATGAAAACAAAAGTCAGCATAAGATAGAAGAATATTAGGGGGATTAAAAAATGTTATTAATTTAACCATGTAAAACACTTACATCAACAGTCCTTAATCTATCACTGGCTTTTGTTGTACCATCAATCCGTAGAAAGTCATAACCTTTGGATACTAGGCATTCCTATAAACAAGTAGTAGAAACCCTTAAATCAACTGATACAAAAGCTCACAAAAATTAACGGTAATGCAAGGAATTAAGCAGTAATCATCATCCTACAAATGATTGAATGACCTAACAATTGTGGTTAAAACTTAAAAGTTAATGGAATCACCGCATACACATTTCTGGCTACAACAATGCACCGGCACACAAGAAACAATTGAGCAAATGTTTGGGCTTTCACATTTCACAGACAAAATAATTGTAATAAATACAAGTAAAGGAAATAAGTTCTGAAACAACCTGAATAAGATTAAGCATCTTGCGAGTCTGAGAAAAGATCAGCACATTATGTCCTTCTGGGATCAAATTATCCTACAGCAAAGAATATTCACTATAATATTTTGTAAACTAGTAAAATACCAGCATATAAATCGTATGACATCAACACTTACCAATAATGACATGATGAACAAAATTTTGCACGATACATCATGCTCATCTTTAAACTTATCTGTGTCTGCAACATCTGCTATGTGCATCGCCAATTTTTCTGCAACATTAACCTCTTCTGGCTTTAGCATTGAGTCCATCCCTTCCAACACATCCTCAGCTGCCCGCTTTGTCAACAGAAGCGGATGATCACATATTTTCTTCAAAATCTGAACCATTTAAAGATTTTCAAAAGAAAGGCAAAGCCACATAACAACAAATGCGAGTATAAAACATAAGAACAAAGCCACGAAATAAAAATAGCATAAAAACAACAAAAATTACCGTAAGGGCAGCCAGTGGTGAGCCATCAAATGCTGAGAGAACAATCTCACTCCTCAAAAATGCTTCGTAAAGTTGCCGCTGCATGAAATCAAAATCAAACAAGATTATCATAACAAGTTAAGAGTAAGCTCCAAAATTAAAATGAAAAACAAGAAAGAATTGCATATATAACCTGAATACTGGTCAATCGAAGCCACACAATGATCTCTTGTTTCTGAGAAAGTTTTGCCGTTGTTTTATCATCATCTTGATTGAAAACCTCACTCTTCAACCGTCTCAAAAAGTATGGCTGAATACGATCTCTTAGCTCCTATTGAGAAAGAAGCACTAATATTGCTTAAGTTAAAGTAAAATTTGTTATTAATTGATGATGAGAAGATGAGACACTACATATTAATCAAGGAATAGCATATATTTCCTTGCTTAAGAAATATAGCATGGAAAACATAATCAAAGTCAAGAAAATAAGATCCTCCTACATCAACTTTAACAATTGTGTAAGAAGTGTAGAAAACAGTGCCAACAATACATAGAAGATAAGGTATTAGCTTCACAATATTACAGTAGAACCACTTTCTAATGCATTTCCCCAAAAAATAAAATGCTAATATTCACAAGTCCGCCAGGCCATTTATTTCACGAGATCAAGCAATGGGGCTGCATGCAGATGCAGGTTAAGATCAGCAGTCAAACAACTGCAATGATTTATCTACCTCCAAAGGAATTTAAGGATAATGAATAAAGGAAGCCAAAACAAATTAGTCTTTGACATCAAGTCACCAAGAAAGAGAGAATGTGGAAAAGTGGAAAGCATATTTCACCAAATTCTTCTAATTGTGTGCAATATGTGAACACGCAATCAAAACCAACCTAAGGCATATCTTTGACATCCGAAGCCATAGCCCACTTTACATAAATTAAATTTTGGAGCACAGATAATCATTACCTTTGCTACAGCTGAACCAACACGTTTCTCTCTGTCAGAAGCGTTTTTGTCATTTCCACGAAGAATGGGTGATTCAAACGTGTCTTTGAACCTGAAAGTATTTAACTTTTATGTTATGAGAACCATAGCAAAATTAAGAATGAAGCATGGAAATGATTATTACCATTTTTTGTCACCAAGTAGCTCAGGGCAACAGAAATTGAACAACGCCCACAACTCCTGTTAGGAAGTTATAAGAATGAAAACCATTAAACAAGATAAGCATAATCTAAATTTTAATCAATATCAATATTAAAAAAAAACCAAAGCAAATATGCCACATTGCACATTATAAAATAAGACAATTTTCAACAAGATACCTTGAGATTATTTTGCAATGGTGTGCCACTGATAATAATGCGATGAGCACTTGGTATCTCGAGCAAACTTTTAGCTCTCTGTGTGCTTGGATTCTTTATAAGGTGTCCCTAAAGTTCAGAACCATTTGAAAACAAAAAAAATTAACACCTTCTAATAATATTTAGCATAGTTGTTTATATTCAATATATTCAATATTTCAAGTTTCAGCATACTAAATGAGCAGTATGATCTGTTTCATAAGGTATTCAGTTTCCTAGATCATATGAGAAATACAAGATACAAAAGCTATTGAGAAAAATGTAAATGTACTATAAGTAAGCAAATCAACCTTAACTAAGTTTTACATAAAACAGACCCATTCGTACCTCATCAAGTATCATATAATCCCAAATTGGGCCATCTTCACTTTCCTCATCATCAAAATATCTATTCCCTTGTAGGGACTTGGAATTGTTGCGGACAATATCATAAGTTGTAAGAAGAACACCTTTATCCTAGAAGAAGAAATGAGAAATATAATTAGAGATTGATAGAAACAAAAAAAAAAAAAAATATCACCGAACCAAATTCATATCAAATGAATATTTTCCAAAATAAATTGACAGTCACCAGCCACCACAAAATACTTTTCCTTCCAAATCTTAAGCTTAGTTTTAAGTTGACATATAAAACATAAGATGTTTCCTTATCCTATCTGTTATGAGGCACAAGCAAGATTTTAACTTACACTACATATTCCTCAGTTTAATCAAATTAAGAAAACAAGAAAGGTCTAGTACCTGAAGTATGTACTGAAGTTCATATTCTCTGGCTTTTGCAGAAGTTCCATAATATCTACAGAAAAAACACAAAGTTGATGATTGTTATTCTTATAACAGAAAAGTTTCATCTTTGCACATTACATTAGATTAGTTAAACTATTAAAAGGAATAAAGTCAGGTAGTCGCACTCTCTTATCTTCTCAGAGAGACCAACAGCCGACAATTCTTTGATCCAATGGGGCAATAAGGTTTTTGGGGCCACAACCAATGCCCTGCTAATTAAACGAGAATGAAATAGACCAGCAAGAAATCCACAAATCTGCAAGAAGAATCCAACATTGGGCAAAGCATACCATGTACCAGCTATTGCAAAATAAAACAGCTAAGGGACCATTGTGCTTTTCATTTCCCTTACCTGCATCGTTTTCCCCAAACCCATGTCATCTCCCAAGATTCCACCTTTTCCCGAACAATGCAAAGACCAGAGCCACTTCAACCCATCCCTCTGATGGGGATACAACATCTTCCCAATTTTACCTTGCAACTTGAATGTGGATTTCGGGCCAGTCAAAGTTATGGAACCATCGTTTTGTGGCTCAAAATGATCCAACTCTTGAACAGAATCATCATCCGAGTCTTCATCATCTTCCACATACTGAATAGCACCATCATCAACAGCAGCAGCAGCATTTTTAGTAGCCTCTGAGGAGTTGTGAAGGGAGTCCTGTTGTTGTGGAGAAAAGGAAGAGCCTGCACTCCCAAACTCTAGTGCTTCATCTTCACAAGGTTGTTTTTCTTTGACTCGCTTCTTTTCCACCGATAGCAAATCGAACATGGAGCTGAGTTCATTCAAAATATCCCTAATTTCACTCTTACCCTTATTATTCTCCTCCTCCTCAATCCGGATGGGCGAATCGAGATCGATGAGGTCGTGAAATTCGGGTTCATCAACCGGCACCTTCTTACCCGCGTCATCGGAATATGCAACCTTGCAGAGACGGCGTCGCCCTTGCACTTTCACCTTCGTCTTCTTTTCTCGCTCTGCAATTGAAATTACAAATTAAAAAATTACATGATGATAGAGAGAGAGAGAGAGAGGGTTACCTGTTGGAGGAGGAATATGAAGGTTGGGTGGAGCATGTTGTAGGAGTGGTTGGTGTTTCTCCGATGAGTTTTGCCCTAATAATATAATGATGGAAGAAATGAAGTAATGCTGTTGCAGCAAGCAAAAGAGAATAGAGAGAGAGAGAGAGAGAGAATAATATGATACCGATGGGAGAGGGAGAGGGAGAGGGAGAGGGAGAATCGAAGTCGGTGATAGCAGAGAAATGAGGAATAGTTTGGTCTTTGATTTTAGGGGTCGGAAGCTCTTGGAGGAACCGATAGTGGCTGTCGTTCAGGCTCACTGCTTTCTTCCCGCTCTTGCTCTCCATCAACTATTATCAATGATCAATCAATTATACTGTGTCTGTGTTGTGTCGAGTTTGGCAATGGGAGAAGAGAACAACAACGCTTTTTTATTCTTGGCGATGCGATGCGATGCGATGCATGCGACTCCCTCACCTTCCCGCTTTCCTCTCTCTATTTGAATTTTGTATATTCACCTCTCTTTCCACTGGGATTGCCTTCCCCTCATTCAACTCATCAATTTATCTTGTTATTAAGAAATTAAAAAGGCAAGATTTTATAATTAAAAAAAAAAAGGATGTAATCAATATATCCAAAAATGAAATTTTTAATTTTTCGATAAAATTTTACTTTTTCTTCCTTGTTTAACTTAACAACATCTTTATTTTTATTATCTTCGCCTAAAACACTTCTATTTGAAGCTAATTAGAGCACATCTACAACTTCCGCCTTTTCTTTCTTCCTTCCTTCACATTTTATTTAAGCACTTCTATTTATGTTATATATATGCTTCTTCTTTTTGAGTGTCCCTTCATTCCAAGCCACAACAAACATGCATATGCACCTTTCTATTTATAAATTTATAAACTGGTTGAGAAAAAAACGTGACATACAAATCAATTAATTTGTTGGCACTTAACTAATCAACAAACTTAAGATCATTCTTGTCCCTTCACAATCGCTGAGTAAGAGAAGAAATACAAACTCTATCACAAAAAAACCAAACAAGTCATCCAGGAAAAGACAGAGAAAGGGAAGAAAACCATAAACTTGTGCCAAAAGGGATATTAATGAGGAAAATATTCCACACAAGAAATAAACTACAAAATCCGAAGCCGATGAGAGTTCTATTATCAAATTCCCATTTGTTTATAAATCATACAAAGCCATATCAAAAGTCTCCTAAACGCTGTAAAGAAAAAGAAAAGTATCACCTAAATTCATTCATTGGTGTATATATGACAAATCCCTCGTATATTCTAACAAGGCCTATTGATTACAGATTGGTTCAACGATTTGAGGAAGGGCCACCACCATAAGGAGGATCTGCAAGTAGCACACAGGGCAACCCAAAATAACATGAACAAAAATATGAAAAGAAATTGGCAATTGGCTTCCCTGGTAACATTGTCATGAGTTTCTTGTATCAAAAGTAAGCCCCACCAAGACTGAGCCAAAATTCCAATAGAATCAATCATATTATTCATGATCACTAGGCCATTGATCTTGCAAGTGGCATTTCACTCTCATGGGAAGCAACAGAGGATACCCTATTTAACTCGCCACCTTTTGATGATTGAGCTGCACCCTCCACATCTACATTCCCAGGTGCATTTGCAGCACCCCCATTTCCTCCTCCTCCTCCTCCTCCTCCACCACCATTAGCAATGCCAATTCTAACTCTACATCCACAACACCTTGAGAAGAGTCTGTATAAGAAGGTGAAGAACCAAAACGCCCATGGTAGACAAACCAGTGTGACCCCAAGTACGGGTAACCAAGATGCAATTTCTGATTCAGGAAGGACCATGTATGCCACAAGGCACGCCCCTCCTGCCACTATAGAGATGAACAAAAAACATGCGATGAGCCATATGAACGCACGCCCAGAACTAGGATCAGACCCAGGCATTTGTGGGTCACAGCAGATTAAGGTGTACAATAATATAATGATATATCAAATATGTGAAGCTCGGATCAAGGTTTCGTCGATATCATCATCCATTTTAAGCAAAATGGGTTGATTAATTTTTGAGGGAGGAAGATTGGCCTGGCATGGGTAGAGAAGAAGGTTTCATTTCAAGGTGGATTTTTTTCCCAGTTTTTTTTTTTTTTTAGTTAATTTTTTTGCTTCTGATTTAGTTGCAATGAAACCTGAAAATGGGAAATTCCCAAATGGTAGACATGTTCAAAAGTTCGTTGACTTAAAACGTGGCGAATGTTGGGAACAAATAGGCGCACAAAGACAGAGAAAGAGAGAGGGAAGCGGGTTCCGTTTATGGTTATGCAAGTTGGGGTTTGAGATGGTTTGATATGCATGTACAAAAATAATTCAAAATAATTACTTATACTTTAGCCAAAAATGCAATTTTTTTAACCGGCAATGGTTAAGAAGTTAAAAAAAAAAAAAAAAAAAAAAAAAAAAAAGAAAGAAAGATAATTGCTTATTGAAGAATTAAATATCAGTTTTTAATCTATTAAATATAATACTTTGTTACTATTTTTCTTAAAAAACTCATTTTTTTATTCCTTAACGGCAGCAAAGCCATATTAAAATTGTTTGAATAAATAAAGGAAATCAAAGTCTTCACTTTCTTTTATTTAATTTTAATATTTTTAACCCTTTCTTACTAGAAATTTGAAGATATTTAGTTATTCATTCACCAAACTTATTTTGGATGTGGCAATTTGTTGACCGTGCATATAGCTGAAGTGCTTAACAACTAATGGGCGGTTGTAATTAAGTCATTCAGTCATGGGACAAACAAGCTGACGGCAAAAGGTGAGGTGAAGGTTTTTTTTTTTTTTTTGGGTACCAAAAAGGTGAGGTGAAGGTTTATATTAGACATTTAGCTTCCCCAGTTAACAATATATATTTTTTATTTTGGTTACAACAATTAACAATATATTTTTATATATCTTCTACCAAAAATTTGTTTTAATATTTTCATAAATTGGATAAAATTGTCAAATAAAAAAAAAATAAACCACACCAATTTTTTTTTTTCCTTTCTCTCCATTATTTATGTTAATCTATTCATATAGGATTTTGTAGTCTTTACATCACAGATACATGATATGGCACAGCAAAATTTCAAAATTGACAGAATGGTCAGGTGACAAAGTGACATGAAAACTTATCCGGAGCTGACTGTTTCAGTCAAAGAAACTTCAGGCACCTCATCTTGGGTATTTGCTCGAATGGCATTCATCATTTTGTACCTCTTCTGTTCTTGAGCTCTCCTCCGATTGGCTTCGAGCACAATGAGTAGAGCAGTAATATCAGCAGGGCTCACCCCACCTACTCTGCTTGCCTGACCAATGGTTTGTGGCCTAACCTGAAATCATTGAAATAACTTATTGTGGTCACGTCCTGGAAAATAAGTTGCAGCTACAGTGTGTAAAATACACCTATCTATTACACAAAACGACTGAGATTTAACTTTGATTTGACGGTGCAATTTTGTTTCTCTGCCACATCGGGTTGGTTGGGTGCTCAGTAAAAGCAGAAACGATCAACACTTAGGCGTAGATGATTTTACGAGTTGAATATAGTAGTATATTGACCAGTACTTAGAAGGATTGTTTGTTTGTCATAAAGCTTTTATTGGCTACCATGATATATGATTTACCTTTCTTCGACCTGCCCCCCCACCCAAATTATTACTGTAATTTGCAGAGTGAACTTGTGGATCCAAGCATGCATTTCAGCTTGTACCATCCATACTTTTAATAAACCAAATATCTTTATTGATTAACATAATGTTACAAACCTTGGAAAGTTTTTCACGTGCTTCCAGAGACAAAGTTGTCATGGCATAGTAATCCAAGTCTTCAGGAAGTGGTCTATGCTGTTGAGTAACCATCTACATGCAATTCAACACATCAATGACACTTGACATTAGATACACCTCTGAAATTCTAAAATGCGTAAAAATTAAAATGATTCAGGATAGTGATATGGGCACAGCAAAGAAGCATTGACTTTTCTCATTGGCATGTATAACAGATACCTGTTGAAGTTGACTTTGCTGGCGCAAGATGAAACCTTCATACTTAATATCGATCTCAACACATTCTTTTTCCATTCTTGATAAGTTTTTGTTACTAAAACCATGCTTATCAAGAACTCCATACTGTATATGTGGTTTCTTAAGAAGACTTTCCAATGTGGAAGCGTCCTTCACTGGCTGACCAGACAGATGAGTAACTTCAGCAGCCAAATCCCCTCCTGCAGAGAACATGGAGATTTTATTAGAAGCTTTATTTAGAAAGAAAGAATACAAGGTTGGAGGATAAGTAAAATAATGGAGTTCTACTAGATTAAAAAAAGGCAGACATTTTGCTAAAAGAACGTATAATAAAATTCAGTAATCACAAATACTTTAGATTTCTACTTACAACTAGCGTGGATTACCTACTAGACTATATAAATCAGAAGTTTCCACTGAAATCCTTAAGCAACATGTTTCTTGACAGTTTAAATAAGGCACACATAATTGTGAAGATTTAAAGGTTTCAAAGTATACACCTATTTGATGTTTATACCACATTATCTTATGTAGACAAACAAACCTGAAATCCTGACACTTTTCAATCGCTTCTTTTCCTCAGAAATCCGAGCCTGCTTCTCCTGGTACAGTTTCCAGCGTCTATCATCTATCAATCCAATTTCACGACCCAAAGGAGTGAGACGGCTATCAGCATTATCAGATCTCAAGAGTAACCGATGCTCTGAGCGGCTAATATGAGGACAATTTTTTTGAGGTGTAATTGTCAAAAAATGAGAAAAGGAATCAAACAGCATGCATCTTAGAGCAGAAATGTTGAAACTTTCGCTAGCATACCTTGTTAACATACGGTAAGGCTCTCGCAGATCCTTGGTAACTAGATCATCAATTAATGTTCCTATATAACTGCTCTCCCTCTCAAGAACAATGGGTGGCTTACCGTCTGCATATCTAGCAGCATTGATACCAGAAATGATGCCCTGAAGGGAGAAAAATAGTAAATTGTGAGAAGAAAGCTTGCTAGATTAACAAGAACCCCAGATAGCCAAGAAGAATTTAATTAGTTCTCCCTGATACAATTCACAACACACAAAAAACAAAGCATCAGATTTATAAGCACAGATGAATTATAAAAGAATACCTGTGCTGCAGCTTCTTCATAGCCTGTCGTTCCATTTATCTGACCAGAGAAGAACAATCCTTGTATTTTCTTTGTCATAAGAGACCTAGTGCATTGATGAGCAGGTAAATAGTCATACTCCACGGCATATGCAGGCCTCAACATTGAACAGTTCTCAAGTCCAGGCAAAGTTCTTAGCAAAGGTAACTGTAGTCTTTCTGGCAAACCTGTCGAGAACCCCTAATAAGATAGAAAAGGTTAACCATATACATTTCAATCTTTTACAAGTGGAATTCTACTGTTTATCTGACTACTAATTTCACATAAAAAAGTATGAACTCATGAAAAAACTAAACTTAAAATCAACAATCATGTGCACATTACACTAAGTGCTTGTTTGGGAAAACTTGATTTTTCCCATTTCAGCTATTTTTTGGCTAAAAAGCTGTTTCATATATAATCTATCATGTTTGGCAATTAGCTTAAATTTATAAAAAAACTTTTTTTGGGGGAAAAAAGCTGTTTTATGTCATCTAATTTGTTTTAGCTTAAGATTGTTATGATTTGATTATTTCTCATTCTCAAAACTCTCTTCCCTATTTATCCCTACAAAACTAACTTCCAAATAAATATTATTAAATTATACAAATAACTTCATACCCTTTTTCGTAATTTACTATGTAAAAAGTGATTTTTTTAGGCCATCCAAACAAAAAAGATTATCTTGAAATCGCTTTTCAGCAAACAGACCCAAACAAAAATAGATTCTGATTATAATCGATTATCATAATAATCGATTATTCATAAATCGATTATCAGCATAATCTTTTTTTTCCAGCTTTCCCAAACACACCCTAAAAGGGAGTAAAATTTTAATCAGAAACCAATGAACCAAAAAAAGTTAAAATGGAAATCAAATGAGGACTCAAATTTAACTTGATCATGGAGTTTGTAATTTCCAAGCATGGTGGGTGCATTATGTCATTTTGTTGCCAGTGGAGAGTGGAGATACTAGCTGAATAAAAGGTGATGTAAGCCACGATTTTCCCCACCTTCCCAAACTGAAAAATACCAAGGAAAGAGAGGGAAGGGACTCAATTTTTATAAATTTTGTGACCCTAATTTCACCTTTCGTTGAGCTTCAGAACACACACGCGTGCGTGCACATGCACACACAAACTTGTTCAACATTATCTTTTTCCCATCAACCTGCTTCAATTCAACCCATTACATCTTTGTTCCATCGGAGTATCAGACAAGACAACAAAACTCTATTTTTCCTGTCTTTGTATGTTGTTTCATAACATTGATAACGTTAAACAAGGATATGACACAATTTGGAACTTGCTCATACATCAACATAGGGAAGCTTCTATAGATATAAACTCCATGCATCACAATCACTTAAACAGGTATATATATTTGTTAATTGTTATAAACACTTTTACTACTGAACACTGATTATTATTTTTTTCAAAACTATATCAGTTTGTTAATTTACTTTATGAATCTTCACCGTATTAGTGCATTTAAAAAACCCCGTCCCCCATACCCACAAAAAAATAAGCAACTTTCATTCAGGTTACAGAGAAGGAAAGAAAATGTGAATACATAACTTACCTGCACATAGAGGTCAGGCACATGTCGACCCTCCGGTTCAAGAAATATTTGATGAGACTCTTTATCTTGGAATCTTACAATCTAAACATAAACAATATATTACATCAGAAAATAATACAAACAATTCCAATATAGTTGATCTGGTGGTTCAGATCACAGCTTTTTCTAAAAGGTTCAGGTTCAGGCTGAATATGGAAAGAATTGATAGCTATTGTTGAATCTGTAAATATTAAACTGATATAACAACATGGAGTTAACATTTTTTTTAAAATTGTAGGCCAAATTGCACTTTCCAACCCCCAAGTTTTTCATTTTGGCAAAAATAGTACCCCAACTTTTTTTTTGGCGAATTTAATCCTCTTAAAATCCAAATGTTGCGAATTTGGTCCCCATATTTTTTTAATTGCACTTTTGGCCCCCCCTAAATTCATGGATTTTTTGCACTTTTGGTCCTCCATTTTTCCAAAATCTATGATTTTAGAGACTAAAAGTGCAAAAAAACCCACAATTTTGAGGGACCAAAGGTGCAATTAAAAAATATGGGAATCAAATTCGCAACATTTGAATAATTTTAGGAGGACTAAATTTGCCAAAAAAATAATTGGGGGACCATTTTCGCCAAACTGAAAAACTTGGAGGACGAAAATTACAATTTAGCCAAAATTTTAACAAGCAAATATTGTTCAAACACACCTTATCTTCGATAGAAGGGCAGTATCTAGGTCCTTTAGCTTCAACCCATCCTCCATAGGTGGGAGTTTCATGTAAGTTCTCTCTTATTATATGGTGAGTCTTGCTTGTAGTACGGGTCAGGTAGCAGCACATCTGTTCTCTTTCAATATGGACATCAGGATCAAAACTAAACCAGCCGACCTGCCAATTATGAAAATTCACTGAGGAAACACTATTTTTTTATTACAGAGGAAAAAATTCTAATTACAGGCCACTAGCAGTTAAAATTATCATCCAGCACAGGACGAAACACAAAAATATATTTTACTTATTGTGTCATAATTTGTTGGGCTACTATAACTAAAATTATGACATTGACATCTATGCTAAATAGCATTAGCAACAAAGTCAATCAGAAAATAAACTTAAGAAACATCTGGGAACTTGTCCATCTAATGGTTAATGGACATAATTCTCCAAGCAGCAAATTACGAAGGCATTTTAGTGGTAAGCAGACTAACATAAATAGAAAACTGACAGTAACACTTACAAAGAGTCTAGACAATCAATTGCAAACCACGAACCATAAACTTGATTTGAACCAAAATTGAATCTAATGAACCTACATATAGGTTTAAATAGAAGAACCTCTTCATCTCCATGCTGAGGTTCTAATCCTGAGAAATTTATAGTGCGAATATCCACTCGAGCTGGGGTTCCAGTTTTCAAACGATCAGTTTCAAAACCAAGTTGCTGTAAGTTCTCAGTTAATCCATGTGAAGCAGACTCGCCAGCTCTTCCTGCAGGCATAGAAGTTCTACCAACCCAAATTTTACCACTCATAAAAGTTCCTGTTGTGAGAATAACAGATGGAGCATAGAACTTCATTCCAAAAAATGTACAAACACCTTCCACATTATCATTCTTCCCAAGTAAAATATCCGTGACCATAGCCTCTCGGATAGAAAGGTTTGGAGTGCTGCAAAATATAAAGTCAAAATAAATCATGATGGGAAGTAACAAACAAGAGCAGGTGCATAAAGCATGTGAAAGAAGATCACACAGTGCCAATGTAGATTTGGAGAGGTCAGGGAGCAAGAGTTCAAATTTCTACCCTCATTTGCCATGTTACTTGTTACAAACTTGAAATTATATGATTACTCTTATCAAATAGAAAGCATTTTATCAACTTACTTCTTACACTCATGCCAGACAATGAGGGTAATTATGCAAGCTAATATAAATATTTATGCAACCACATGACAGAGAAATTTCAACTTAAGCAAATTATAAAGCAAGGAAAACTCTATTATAGGTATGTATAAAATATTTGGAAAGGCAAATTGCAAGAAGGTTAGAACTTGAACTAAAATGTTTTCCCCCTCAAAATTTTGGTTCAACTTCCACCACTGAATGACTCTATTATAGAGCACATGGAAAACTGAGTACAGAAAAAAATAGAAACTGAAAATGACGAAGGAAAGAGAAAAGATTATGGATATGAACTTGCCTTTCTACTACATTTTTCATTTGCAAGGCATATTCCCTTTTATCAGTCTGAGCACGTAATGCACGAACTGCAGGACCTCTTGAGACATTGAGTATACGCTTTTGTAAGTAACATCTGAAAACAAACATAAATATGTATATGAGAACAAAAACCCAGAAAGCTACTCTTCAAACTTGAATATGTCACAAATATAGTTTAATATAGTTTATTATAAACAAATCAACTCAAGAATCTAAAAGATAGCAGAGATAAACCAAAAGCAAAAGTAAATATCTAATATAGTGAAGTGATATAAAAGATGCATCATTCAGAGGCGGGGAAAAAATAGGGCAGTCACCGGAACAAGAATAACAATCTAGTTAATTCTTGGGCCTGACTAGATCACTAAAAAGGCATAATAATACACAAGCAACCTTCTTTAGAAACCTGAGGCTAATGCATGATCTGAGCCATGCAGTGTCAACTAAGAAGACTCGGTGACTGTTAATTAAATCACTACCAGCTTTATATTTATATCCAAGTTGTATTTTAACTTACTATTGCTACTTTAACTTCTTCAGTATATTCTGAAATTTATGTGTAATTAGAGAGAACAAATTTTTTATCCAAAAAAGGGCACATAAATTATCAAAGCTTAGACACACATAACATACATAAGTGATAATCTATGATTAGTTGATTAATTGGGTGCTTATTTGGGTAGTTTTTACTCTCTTTTAGGCCTTTAGGATATTGTTTTATCTCCAAGTATGTTAGTGTTGATGATTAGAGTATTTGTGTTCATTGTGTTGACCTTCTAGCGATTTCTTTGTGATTTCAAGCCTTTTGGTCTTATTTTTCTTCCTTCATTTTGTAGGATTGGATAAAGGTGGGATTGGAGCTTGAGGAACAAGAAGAATTGAAGGAAACACAAAGGAACTGATTATGGAAGATCAGCACTCAGTGCAGGAAAGGAAAATATCAAGCTCACTTTGGACCCTCAGCGTTGGGCGCAGCTTGGCCTATGGAATTAGGCTAGCTGGTGGAGTTTGATAGAATTGATTCACTAAGGAATTAGGTTTCAATTAAATTAAGAAATTTAACCTTCAACAAGTGGATTGAGATTATGATAATTAGGTTTGCAGTAATTCAAAGGGTTCTTTGTCTATGAAGAACTTAGATTCATAATTGGATGAAATTGGAATCCTATCGTTTTTACCCTTGTGTTTGTCTTTTTAATGTTTGCTTACATTCCTAAAAGAAAAGACCCAAAAAGATGTACTTGCTCTAATTATGGGTTTTATGTTTTTGAGCTTTCTTCATACTAAATTTAAGTCTAAATAGTCAGTTAGCTTGTGAATTGGTACTTTGGCAACCAATCCCAGAGGACAACCCTCTGTATACTTACCCTTTTATATTACTTACAACGATTCCGGCACACTTGTCATGATCCTTGTCAAATTCTATGCTCATCGTAGATGACCACAAGGATCAACTTACTGAATGGTCACCAGCGTCGGCCGTGGAGTATCTGGCGCCTAGCGCAGACAGTGAGATTTAAAACCCCATCTGCATAATTCTGCAGCTTTGGGGGTGCGCTGGGCATGGATTAACTGGCGCATAGCACAGAACAGGCAATAGACATGTATATAAAACAGAAAGGAAAGGGTGGCAAGTGATGTCAAAAATGCCCGTTACCATCTAATGATCATACTGAACTACAACCACAAAATCTAGGGGAATCAAAATGATAAAGGACTAGAACTCTAGAAGTGAAGCGGGACGAGTCTTTCACATTACCTATCAGCAATCTTCCCTATTTCGCCACCTAGCGCATCCACCTCATGAACCAGTTGGGACTTTGCAGGCCCACCAACTGCTGGATTGCAAGGCTGCACAAAATCCACTAAGTTAGAAAAACACTTCAAGTCTTAGAATAGAAGTAGAACCCCACATCATGCATCATGTGCAGGAGAAATTGCAAACGCAAACAGCTTCCGTTCAAGCATCGAAAAATATATATATTAAAAGTAAAAAATAAAAATAAGAAGCCCATTCCACCTTGAACCTATTGTATAAGGACGCTGTATTTCAAATTACATAGTCCTGATGCATAAAAAAGACAATACATGCTGCAATATTGCTACAAACTGAATGAAGCATTTTCGTGAAAGAAGAAAAGGAAACAGCATATAAACAATATGCATTTGTTAACAATTGTAACAGTGATTGATGATTCACCTGCCACGCAATGCGGTCAATATTGAGTGTAAGAAGAAGAGTTCTTGCCCCCAAACGTGCAGACGCAACGGCGGCTTCGCACCCTGCGTGTCCTCCTCCAACCACAATCACATCATATTTTTCATCCACTGTTTCGATTTCATAATCCATGTCTGCAAAATCTCAAACGAGTAAATAATTTCAGTTTTCAATTTTCAACTATGACGCCAAAGAAGCGTGAAAAGCAAAATTGTCGTACCGCGGGAGGTGGAGGCAGAGGAGAAGCGGCGGGAGAAAGCGGAGACTGAGAAGGAGAGCCGGCGGTGAAACTTGCGTCGGAAAGTGACGTCACGAAGAGTGGAAACGGGAGAAGTGGAAAAGAGTGATGTGCGGAAATTTCGACAGAGACAGAGAGTGAAGAGCGTCGTTGCCATTCTGGCATTTGGATTTGGTTCTCAACAAAAATTCCTGATAAATAATAATTATAACTTCTTTATCGGTGCAATTTCGTTGGTGCAGGTGCTACGCTAGTCGCTAGCTACTGTGATTTTCGCAATTCAGTGCCCTTTCATTGTTTGTTATCCAGTGCAGCCTCATCCAGCAGTGTAAGCACTGTGCTCCTTCGTTCAATGCCGTTTTCCTTGTTATCCGTTTGTAGCTTCAACCTCAGTTCAGAAGCTGGTTCAAATAACCCGATTTTATAAATTGGGCCCGATGACCTGGCCCAATGTCCCGAACTTAACTACCTGGCCTGGCCGCACCGTACGTGTCTAATGACTCCATGAAAAATGCTTTAAAAAACTATGTTAGGAGAAATTCTAAAATAATCATTGAGTATTCTGAAAAATTTTACAATTGTTAAATTTTATTATTTAGTAATATGTTATTTTTTAATCTCACAAATAAATGTCATATATCACATTTTTTATTATATTAATACAATGTTCTTAAAGTATGCAAGAACCTCTTTGTAGGAGTTTCAAATGAAACTTCTTTGTCTTCTATCTGTCGAATGGAAGAAATTAAATCATTCATTCTTGACGTTCGGATCTAAAATATTAGTAACGATAAGTGTGATTGGATTATATTTTGTAAGTTAAATTTTAGTGAAATATTCACTCGTCTCTAAAATGTGTTTTGCCTCTTTCTCAATCCCTTCTTCCCCAATCCTTTCCTTATGTAAGGACTTCTATGATTATCTCTTTGAAGAAAAAAAAGTTAGTGAGAAGTAGGTTTGAGTGAATTGACTAATGGTACAGGTTTAAGTGTTTATAATATTTTATTTTATATTTAAAATAATATATGATCAAAATCATATTGAAATAGATTTTAAAAATAAAACTAAAAAAATAAACTTTTATTCAAAATACATCTCATCTAAACATGCTATTGTTTCATGGATATTGTACTTGTTTTTCTATGTTTTTGCTGAGAACAACCCTCCCAACAATGGTTAAAAGTCTGTTTAGTTGAGATTTTTCTTACCGCAAGTGTAATAAAAACATGTCCCGAGGTACTTTTTTCAAAAGGTATGTGAAATGAACTTTTGGCTAATGTAATTTTGAAACGTGATTGTATAATGGAGGAATCTAAAACAAACGGACACTAAGTCGTTCAAATCTCACATCTCAAATAAATTGTTGATAACGGTACCAAAACTTTTAGATTTCTCTGGGTTCCATAATAGCTTCCTAATATATTATCATTGTCGTTAGGGGTGGAAAAATGGGATGGACCTGACGTGTTAACTTGTTTAACCCGTCTATTTTGGCAGGTTGGGATTCTCAACTCACCAATCCGTTTTAACTCGTCCCGTTTAACCCGCCAAGAAGGCGAATCGGGGCGAGTTGACCTGTCAACCCGTCTAGTTTTAAAAAATTTATATATTTTACTCATTTTCACTTTTTTTTGTTTTTTAACAAGTCAGAGGCGGGTTGAGTCGGGTGAACCCGCCAACCCATTTTCGGTTTGTATGACTATTTTTCTATATTATATAACTGTTTTCAATTTTTTTTTTATTTTTTAGCAGATAAACCTATCATCCAATTCCCTAGTTTTTTTGTTTTTGCTGAGTTAATTCGCCAAGCCACCACTAAATGGAATGGGTTAGGAGATTCAACCCACTTTATCCAAGCGGGTAAACCCGCCCATGTTTTTAATGGGTCAATAGCGGGTCGTGTCGAAACGGATTGAACGTTTTAGCCACCCTAATCATCATCCTCAATCATCATCGAAGTTGTGTAACTTAAGGTGGTTGGAACTTGCGGCATTTTTTAGGCTTTATTTAAATTAGTGAAAAGAGATGGAATCAAAAGGAATCAATTGTAATACAATTGAATTAATTTACTCCAGCTTATTCTATCCAATCTATCTAATTCTTTTCTCAATTTGAAGGTATAGGACGGAACAAAGTGATTATTTACTAATGTGATTAGAACTCTTCTGATTTTGTTTATTTACTAATAAATGAATATAAACTTATCTTCATTTCATTCTAAATTATATGGTAATTTCACTTGGTTACATCTCATCATGTTCTATTCAATTGTATCTAATCTTACATATAGAAACAAGGTCTTGTAAGAAAGAATAATTGGGTTCGTTCCTCCTTAATGTTTTGCACTATTGAGGGGCAGTTGAGTCTCTAAAATGAGAATTATGATTTGATAAAAATGAAAAAAATTATACTATCTTTATTTCACAATATATGTCATTTAAGGTTTTCATATACAAAAAAAAAATGTGTTAAATATTCTCAATTTTAAAAAATAAAATTACATTTGACTAAATTACTTCCTCATTCCATTAATATTTTTTTATTTTATTTGGTGAAGATATTACAGATAAAGTTAAAAAAATTGACTAAATGTACTTTTGATTCTCTAAAATAACAAATAAAATTCCCTAAAAAAATAACGAATAAAACAAAATATTATTATATACATTACCAATATGACAAATATTATTTATGGAAAGTAATAGTAATGTAATACATTACCAATTCAAAGGTATTTTTATTAATCATCCATAGACATTAGTTAAAATTCAAAAAATAAAGTACTATATAAACTAAAATTTTACAAAACTTTAGTTTTCATTAAATACTTATTATTTTTAAATTTTTTTTTAAAGTTTTGCTAATCAGTGTCCTAAAAATATTGATCAAGAAATAAAAAAATTGTATTGAAAAGTATAATTTTTAAACTTTCATTATATTAATTACATCACTTTTAAATATTAAATTTCTATCTTTGATTTCTTAATCAGTATCGGCATTAGTGAGTATTAAGTAGGGGTGGTAAAGTGGGCTGTGACCCGCGGGTTAACCTTCCAACCCGCCAAAATTTGACAGGGTGGGTTGGGGTCCTCAACCGACCAACCCACTTTGACCCGTCCCGCTTAACCCACCCGAAAATAGGTTGGTGGCGGATTACCCACCAGATTAAGAAATAATATTTTTTATTAATTATTTAATATTATTTAATTCAATTTAATTTTTACTTGAAATTATTTCGTACTACAAAAATAATATCTTTACTTTTGTAACACAAATTATATGCTATAAGATAAGATTATTCCAATTTTTTAATAATAATTTAAGAAAGACTATGAAAATTACCTAAAAAAAAGCAATGTTATATGATTTTTTTAAAATTTTTTTATTTTTATCGCGGGTCAATCCGTCAACCCAATTTATGTTTTTATGTGTTTGGCAGGCCAACCCGCCAACCCACCATTAGGAGGGGTGGGTTGGAAGGTTCCACCATATGATTAAAACGAGTTAACCCTTTCCGTCCTATTTTGAATGGATTAATGACGGAACGGATTGATCCACTTTATCATCTAATATTAAGTACTACTACCTTCTTCTAATAAACACAATGAATATTCCAACAATTATTCTGTCTATACGTATAGATGTAGTCACCCTTATTCGTCAGCATGCATCACAGTAGACCAAAAACATTACAAAGTGACGTTAGCTGTTAAATATTATTACTCTAATAAAAACGGTTTTTCTAGTCTACCCACCGGCACCGATTTAAGAATTAATAATTAAAAAAAATGGTTGAGAATAAATGTATTTAGAACATACTCCTATATAGAATGATGGGACCGGCTGAAATTGCCTAACTTTTTTTTTTTTGTTCTATCATCATGTCACAATATTTTTTATTTTTTATTATTTTAAATAACTTTTCATTTTAATAATATAACTTTAAAATGTTTATTAAATAGATTTTACTAGTTATTTTTTTTTTTATTTATGTTGATATTTGTTTCAATTTTCAAAATAAGGTTACTAAATCCAATTCTCAATTTTTTTTAGGTTAAATTACATTTTCCGTCCCCCAAGTTTTTTATTTTGTCGAAAATAGTCCCCCAACTTTTTAATCTTCTTAAATTTCAAATATTGTGAATTTGATCCCCACATTTTTAGTCTCCTAAATTCATGAATTTTTTGTACTTTTGACCCTCCATTTTTTCAAAATTCATGATATTTAGAGACTAAAAATACAAAAAATCCATAATTTTGAAAATCAAAAGTGAAATTAAAAAATATGGATATTAAATTCACAACATTTGAATTTTAGTTGAACTAAATTCGCTAAAATAAATTTGAGGGATCATTTTTATCAAATTGAAAAACTTGGAGAACCAGATTTGTAATTTAGCTTCTTTTTTTTTTTTTAAGAGGGTGTTATACTTGTAGAAACAAGTGTCGATGTATGTCTTACTCAATCCACGAGTTTATACTCTTATTACTTTAAGAGGTGTTCAAATATGATTTGTTGTTCTTCTTTCTCTCTTCTCGCTTTCTTTTAGGATATTCGTTGAAAGCTCCACCGCAACTGGCAACACTCTAATATTATTTTAATAAGATTGTTGAAAGATTAAATTCCAGGTTTGATTCATAAAATTATAAGATTTTATCAATTTGATTTTTGATATTTTTAAAATTTTAAAAATATCTTTGAAGTTCTTAAATATTAATCAATATAATTTTTTTATCAAAAATCAAATTAATACGATTTTATAATTTTAATAAACAAATTGACACTAAAAATTCGTATCAATATGGGGATTTACTCATTGGTGGAACAGGCGTGCATATTTTGCCTCTTTCATGTGACTTGAGCATTGTGCACTGCAGCCAACCAACTTGTGTTTGTAGTGTGGCCAATGGACTAATGAGTCATGAAAGCTTGACGTTTTCTTTATAGTAGGCCCTACTCCCACTATCCTCTTATGATCTTATCCGAAAATTCCTATCGCCAAGGATTCCCACAGTAAAAAGTAGAAGAAGCAAAGGTGGTAAATTTTATTTTTGTATATAATCCTGTGTTGTAGACGTAGTTGGGAGAGTTGTTTCAGCAACAGTGGAGGGAGGAGCAAGTATGAGTAGCAAAGGCGGTGGGCAAGTATCTGTTCAAGGCGGAGGAGGGACCTTAAACCCTACTACAGGTTCATTCACCAACCTTCCGGCCTCCCGGTCACATATCAAGAATACCATTCTAAAAGATATCTTCAAGTCTGCTTCATCCTCCACCAAGAATTCATAGATCCTATCATTTTTAGTCATCTATCTCTAACTATGATTCTACTCTGTAGTACTAGGTTTATGCTTTTATTTTAACTTCGGCTTCCACTATGCTCTTGTAAAATATTCCGCCCATGTAGAATAAATAAAACAACTATTCTCTCCCTCTTTCTTTTTTCTTTGATTTGATTTCTTTTACTTTTCTGCTGTATTGTTATTTTGTTTTGTTGTATCTTTTTAATGAGATGTCTGCGTTCTCTACTCCTTCCTCACTTTTACCTTTTTTGCTGCAATTTCCAATTTCTTCCCTGGTTGATTAGTGAATACACGCTTTAATGTCACCGTAGATGTCCACCAAAATCAGTATATATGGGTTGGGTATCCCAACATACTCTTATTCTAAGTGAAAACAGACTCCCAACTCAACGATACTCCTAAAACTGTTGAATCATGGGTTCTTTGTTGGTAGATTTGTACTTTGATTATAAATTCTTGTTGATTGTCTGGCCTTGAAATAGAGAGACAACTTTCCTTAGTCTACTTGTTTCGCCGAAATAATAATAATAATAACAAAAACAACAACTTATCACTTCCAAATTCGATGAACATTTTTGTTTAAACACAAAAACTATGCATCCCAACCTTGCTTTACATTTTCGTTTTTTATTTTTGATCTGAAATGTTAAGAAAGTTTACAAATGGTGGTCAACATACATTCTTTATGAATAGGCAAGTAGCGGAAATATAAGCAAGCATAAACCAGCAGCTAAGCAATCTCCAACTACTCAAGTGTATAGTCTCAGGCGAGTTGTAATTTGCTGCCGGCACATAGGGCATGAAGACAATGTCACGCCACACTCCTTGCAAGTCTATAAAAAAAACAAAGCGCAAATAAATAAGACACAATTTTCAATTCAAGTTATACATTAGGCGAAAATAGAATGCATTTTCGTGCCATTTTTCTTACATTGTAATAACAAGTTTTTTAGATGTTGACATGTTTTTCCGAAAAATCACATGACGTGTCAATGTTAAAATGTTGCATAATTGATTTGGAGCAAGGAAAAACCAGCTTTTTTCATTTTTCCTTTAAACTTTCATAACTAATACAAAAGTAAAAGTTCCTCAAATGTGAAAATTATGACCTAAATTCCCTTTAAGAGAGTTATCATTCATACAAACAAAGCTTATAATGTCTAGGGCACTTTAACATAAGCGTTAAACAAAAATAAGTTCATTAAGCTGACTTACTGTATGACCACATCCAAAAGCCATATCCTTCGGATTGGTAAGGCAAACAGGGCATACCTAGAACAAGCGAAAGACATTTATCTCGTAATGATAATGTGATCTTAAAATGAATCTAAAGCAGGAGAAAGACACCAGAGTGGGGCACAGGGGTAACATACTAATTCTGTTGCAGCTGGAGCTGTTGGCTCAAATGATTCAAAATTTGTCATGCTTGGAACTGCTAGGACTGCATTGTCATGATCAATTACTTCTTTAGGTGGAGGGAGAGGCCTCTTACGCTGATAACGTATTGATTGTCCACTGCATCGAAGAATTTGACACAGTTATGAGTTATCCTTAAATATAATTTAGAATTATAGAACTTGTAGGTCATGGCTTACTCAGCAGCTTGTAGATTTTGGGCTGCCCGGTACTGAATTGGAATTTCCATAAGTGCAGCAAGTGCAAATGCTGCTTCCTTCCTTGATGCCTCTTTGTTCTCAGACATGATCTTTGTGAAGTTCACGAACTGAAGGGGCAAAAAGGAACACAAGGTAGCTAACATTTCAACACTAGAAGTATTAAAAAAGCTCATAATATCAGAATTAAGATTGTTATTCTAAAATATGGAAGACCAAAAAATTTTGCAGTCTTCTTTTGAGATTATCCAGTCATTTTTCAAACTGATCACCACCAAGTCACATGCTACTGCTATGTGTGATTCTCACAGAATAACTCCTAGAGAAAGTCTGGATGGACTTTTAAAATTTTAATTCTGTGAAAAAAGGCTGGCCTCTATCTTTAACCCAAGGTCCTCCTTACTCTACATTAGGCATTGGGCAAACCTGTTGGCTAATCATCTCACTTTTATTAAAGTTGAGATGGTAGAACTCCAGGTTGTATCAGTCTCGAACATACAACTAATTACAGACCCCTGATCTTGGCTTTGGCATTGGCCAATACACTTTCACCTCTGTCATTATTATGCTAAACTCTAGGCCTCCTATTTTGAAGCCCATTATGTTTTTAGTTTTTTCAGTTAAGTGAGTTGGTGTGCTTTTCCTTCATCTTGAGGGGAAGTTTCAGATATCCTATGCTAAAGAGTGTATAGTTTTTAGTTATATTGTGTCAGTTCATTGTGAGTGTTATTATTGGGCAGGGCTTGTATTAGTTGTATTGTACTTGTACTTGACCTAGATTATTAGCATAAATAAGGGTATAAGATCAATGTTATATATAACAATTATTCAGATTCTTATCTGTGAAAAATGATTTTCCCTTTTCCGTTGAATCCCTCAAATTTCAACAACAATAACAACACTAATTACAAACTCGGGGAAAATATATGCATGCTTATTCATACATTTGTCAAGTACCTGAAAGTTGTCAAATAAGCGCTGAGTGATGCTATCATCGAAATGCTGCATTTCATCCCATGGTCCATCTCCAACTCCAACCAAAATAATTGAGAGAGGGCAGTGACTGAGAATCAGAATAGCTCAACATCAAAGACAGATACCATGATCAATAATAGCAAAAGACTACAAAAGAAATTGTGTCACCTTGCAGCAACAATAGAATTAATAGTGGCTTGTTCTTGTGGACTAAGCTTTCCATATGGTGTATCTGAATTTCTAGTAACCTATAAGAAAACAAGATTTTCCAGAAACAGAAGTGGATTAGAAAAAATTAAAAAACAAGTCAAGTCATGCCATGAAGAGAAAAGAATGGGATAAGTAAATAGATAAAACCTGTCCATCAGCAATAATGACAAGAACATGATATTGACCATTGCTTCTCTCAACAATGTCAATTGCTGCATCGATTACTGGGGCAAATGAAGTTGGACCTATGGATAAGGAAGGAACTTTCATATTAAATCTTTATATCATTGCCTGGATACCTAAGCCATCTTTCCTATGTTTGTTTTTCCTTTTCGAGATAAAAGAAGAATTCATCAAAGGAAAACATGATCATTAGGAGGACCCAAAAAATCAAGAAAAGAAAACAGCGACAAAAAGGGGAACAGAGTAGATAGATCAACTTAAAAAGGCAGTCTAGTCCCCTTCTAGGATGACAAGGAAACTAAAAAAAAAAAACCGTGAGCTGAACCCGAAAAGAAGGCTAAAAACAAGCCAATTCCACAAAAGATGAGTAGGGTCAGAGGGATAAAACTTCAGAATTTCTCTCCAGCCAAATGAACCACAATCTGAGCATCCTTTCTACTCCCCTCCATACTGGATAGAAATGAAGACCAAGTGACCAACAAAACAGGTAGACATATTCAATTTTATCCAGACAGCAAAACAAATTATAACTACCAAGCTGCTTCAAAACTAAGATGGGTATTTATTTTAAAACTCTACTGACACAATACACAAATATCAAGGAAAAAAGGCCTTATTAGTTATGAGGCCTATGAGCCTGTAATCAGTCGTTAATGTTAATACTATTATTTACTACTGTCCAAACAAAAACCTTAACCTTAGGGAGCTCTTTGGCATTCCCAAAAAAAGTTGCCAGTGCTGAATTTTAAGGAGAAGGCTCTCAATTAGAAATAAGAGAAAGGATTTACAGGTAATAAATCCTGAAGTTTCTGAAGTCCAATAGTTCCTCCAGCTTATGTTAGCCAAAAGTGAAGTGTGGAATTAGCATAGCATCAAACAAGTAAAGAACCGGTATCTGAACTTCAGTCTTTGTTCTTAGCAAGGATTGGGTTCCTTAGGCATTTTAAATTTTAAACTCATAATTTGCTTAGCTATATGCATAAGTGATAATGCAGTTATACATACATACATACATACATATATATATATATATAAGCATCTCTGGAGCCCATAACTATAGCAGGCTTACTGTCCAAAGTAGTCAAGTATATTTGTGACAGATACTTTTAATATAGTAAGATCCAGTCAGCAAGGAAGATAATACTAAACCTGACAATTTTAAGTGTGGAACAATCTCTCTGTAGCGGGCAAGCGCTTCCTCAAAACCATGACAATAGCGATGATCAGGATAAAAGCTGAACACATTCTGATCATGTGTAGATGCTACAGAATTATATTGACTGAAATCAATAGAAGAGAAAACAGATAACATTTCTCTTAAAGTAAAACAACTACTCACCATCACCAAATCCAAAACACGGTATCAGATTATCTTCATCAAATGAAGAGAGAGTACGGCCAATAATAGATATTGCTTGCTCATATGGATTAGGAGTGTTTCCAATAGAATGAAGGCTTTTGTGGTTGAAGGAATGCTTGCCTACAATTATCAAGGTATGACTTTTCTGCATTCTCCATACTTATATGTATGTACAATATTAATAATTTCACATTCAAAAGGAACAACCTGTCCATTCATTGCTTTTAGTGAAGTCAATACCAAGTATTAAATTTGAAGATTCCAGACCAGCTTCTCTCAGAGCAGAAACAACCTAAAATATAACATGCTAAAGCTAAGTATATTCAGAATGTCAGCACAGATACAGTCAATCCAGTTCACCAATAGTTAGTTCCCTTCTTATCAAATTGACCTAAAAGTAATGTGTGTGCAGGCTATATTAACTTCTTCAAATGAAACCATTCTTTCATATTTATTCTCAAACTAAAAAAGATTACCTATAAATTCATATTTATGAGGGAAATTATACTGAATATACTTCACTATTATAGATAGTTCTCTGGGAAATTATATCTAACAGAGAATTCAGTACATAGTTTATAGTAATTATACAGAGAGAAATAGAGAGACAAAGAAGTAATCCCTAGGAGTTCGAGAGCCTAGTCTCTCCTAACCAAACCACCCACAATATAACGGAATGGTTTCTCTATTCCCCCTACTCCTATTTATCAGTTACAATAATTCAAACCTATAGTAGTTACACAGCAGTTAATAACATACAGCAGTTACTAGAAATAATTAAAACTGCTACACAGGCCCAATAGGGCCTCTACCTTACAGTAGGTTCCACATATTCAATCCTATTAGTATGTCTGCAACACATACCTAAAATATCATCAAGGAATTCCTCATACACAAAGGAATTCACATGATCAACTAACATCTTATAGATACTGTCATGCCATCATACAGTCAAATAAACTCAAATTTTCCTATGTACCGGATTGTGGATTCCTCTTATAGTGTATTAGAAACAAGTTTTCCTAGTAACTGTGAGATTGATACTGACTATCCTCTCTCTAAATAATGAGCAAAAGTAGCAGGGAAAACCTGATCCAATGAACTGAAATTGTCGGCTATATATGTGGGTAGCTGCTTATGTTGATGTCTAGTATAAACAGAACTCTCAGCAATAGCATAAGAAGAGGGTTCATGATAGCTAGTATTCCCTGAACTGCCAGCATAGGAATGGGGTTGTTGGAAAAAATCATCATGAGAATCATAAGTTGACTCTCCATTTCCCATAACTGGAGTCCTTCTTTTACCTATGTCAAAATGAAAAACAAACAAATAAATAAATTTCAAAACCAATCTTAGTATAATTTCCTTGTAATTATTCAGAAGGCCAGATTCTGGTCACCGTTCTTTACTATTAAATCTCAAAAAATCACAAGGCAGAGCCAGCATAGGTATGGATTGCTTCAATTTAATTATTATTAAAATATAATATATATATATATATATATATAGAGATAGAGAGAGAGAGAGAGAGAGAGAGAGAGAGAGAGGGAGGGAGGGAGAGAGTTGAATGACCTGAAAGAAATGGGGGAGTGGAATTGAGTTGAAAGTGATTGAAGAGCTTCAGCTACAGCTGCTTCTTCTTCTTGCAATTGGGTGGATGATGATGATGTTTATGTTTTCAAACAAGAAGGATTTTATTAGAGTTTTGCTCTGTACTCCCACAAAGTTTTCCTCATGTTACTAAATAAAATAATATATTCAATATTTTAAAAAATATAAATATATTTGATATTTTTTTATAAATTTAACTAGTATACATTGTCAGTGTAAAGATATGTCACACTGTTAACCAATAAAAAATTATCACATTAGCTAAAATATTTGACTCTTATCCTAACTACTTAAAAGTTACTCATATCATGATTTCTGACTGATTGAGAGTATAAAAAAATTTACATTAACAATATATAACAAGTATTTTTATTTGATAAGAATGAAATATTTATTTTTATATATATATATATATATATATATATATATATATATATATATATATAACACAATTATATATATATATTATAACACTTAATTGTGTTAGTGTGTTTAAAATAATTTATTCTATGTTTAAACCAATTTATCATAATTTTTTTTACAATAAAAAATTTAAAAAAAATTACTTATTTTTTAAAAATAATCAATCCCGCCAATGAAAGTTGGTCCGATTGATAAGGATACGATTCATATCTCATAAGAACGTGAGTTCGAATTTTGCTATCGATATGAGGATCTCGTTGATGGATAATTTCTATAAGTATTTTTTGAGCTGTGAGAGTTGTCATGACGCTGATGAGTCCCGAATTCAACTCACTTCAACTTTTTGTTACCAAGAAAATAATGAATCCCGAATACACTGTCTCATATTAATCCAACATCTTTTATGAGTTTTACCGTTAAAAAAAACATTTTTGATTCCATTTGCATTATTTTCAAACAAATTATTGAGTAAGAAAGTGGTGTGTAAGGGAAACAAATTCAAAAAGCATAAAAAAGCATCATTAAGAATTTCGGATGAATAACGCAGCGACTCAATCATTTTCAAACAGAACATGTGGAAAAAAACGAGTTGAAGGAGTGCACGCATCAAAAAGGCCACCTCATTCATGGATACCATCTGGAAGGTTGTGCAGGTACAGTGCAGGCCCTGTTTCACTCCCTCAAGATCAAATGAACATTCATTCTTTTTCTACGGACGAAAGGTACATCTCAAAACTTTTCTTAACTAATGATAAGTCCAATACAGCACACAAATCAATTAATAAATACTCCTAACCTCGTTGGAGTTCTTCCTGTTTTTTTATTTTTATTTTATGAACTCTACCATTTTTTATTCTATATTATTTTAAGTAACTCTTTCCAATATTAATACAACTTTAAGAATTAGAGTATTTCTATAAACAACATTACTTACAACATAGGTGCTTACAACTAGATGTTATTTGGCTGGTGATCCAACGATGCTATCATGTAACTACTGGTTCTTCTTAGAATTTGGGTTTGAGCCTAACTCAATCACAAATGTTAGCTCATAGGGTAAGGGTTGTCTCCCCACTTATAAGCACTATTGAGACCATATCACTATCCAATGTGAGACTCTCAACACACTTCTCTTACGTGCAGGACTGAAATCTAGAGCGTGAAGTTTGTAGGACTGAATATCATCGGGTGGCTCAACGGATCTCGAATAGGCTCTGATACCAATATCATCTTAGAATTTGGGTTTGAACCTAACTCAACCTCAAAAGCTAGCTCATGAGGTGAGTGTTGTCTCCCCGACTTATAATCATTATTCAAACCATATCACTATACAATGTGAGACTCTCAACCAATCTTATTTCTTAAGCAACTTCCATTGAAAATTGAAAATGATCTTGCAAACCTTGTTATATTATTAATAGGAGGATTTTATAGCACAATATAGTAAAATTCTTGCTTCAATAGTTATGGAATATAAAAAAGTTTGGTAGAAAGAAATATTATCTTGTGTTACAAGTTAAGTGTTTATAGGATCGTTACTTAAAATCATGTACAAAATTTTATTTAAGATTAATAATTATTAGAAAATAGCCAAAAGATACAGTTAAGGGGAAAAAAAATTAATTAAAAATAATATATTTAATACGTTGAAAAGTTAATATATTTAGTTTCTTAACCAAAACTAATTATTTTTCAATTCCTTCACCATTGAGAACATACCTTAAGAAAAATTTTAAGATATATATAAACTTGTAATTTAATAACATCGAAGGCAAATTTTAGGATGAGAGACTTGAGACCCTATTTTATCGGGTACAATTGGTCGAAGCTAGTTACCCATTCCTTTCTCTTTCTTCCTGTGTCTCCACCCTAAGCCACATTCAATCGATTCCGCCTCTCTTATCTATCGCTTTCCTTTTCTTCAAGAACGCCATATACATCTCCAGATCATCGACTTTCTTCTGCCCTTACTCCTTTGCCTTCTTGATCACACTTCCTGTCTTATGTCGTCCTCCGAAAGCCTCCACGCGTACTCCCGCCGTTAGGGGTGGGCATGGGTCGGGTGGGTGGGTTTTGGTGTATTTAAAGACCCAGCCCAATCAAATAAATATGAGTTGGGTTGGATCGGTTTCTTCGAAAATTTTCATGTAACCCAACCCAACCTCATACGGGTTGGTTTGGGTCGGGTGACCGGATTTGGTAGTAAATTATTTTGTTTTTATCAAAAGCAAATAATGGGAGAAAAATAGGAAAGAAAAATACTACCAATGCATTAATTTGAACCTCCAAATACAAAATGAAGCATACCACTTTAATTTGGAGCACAATATCCATCAAAATTAAACAAACAAGTGAAATAAAAAATAATAATAATGTCTTCAAACAATTCCTAAACAATTTCACTGACTATGTCTTCAAGCTATTTTTGCATGTCTTCAAACTATTTCTGCTCATGTAACCAAAAAATGGTCACTCCAATTTAGGCGGCTGAGTATTAAAGAAGGGTCATCAAATTCAAGATAGAAGAGTCCCTCCACGCTCCAGCAGCTGGACTTATAATATTCCTGTCAATATGTGGGTTGGGTTGGATTGAGTGGGTTTACAATCTTTGAACCCAGCACCCAACCCATAAGCTATGGGTCTACTTCTTTAGAAACCAACCCAACCCAATGACCCGAACCAACCCAGTATTTGTGGATTGGGTTGGATTGGGTACATCGGATTCACGGATCGACCCGTTCTCATGCCCACCCCTACCCACCGTCAAGGCTCCTAACTCTTTCACAAGAGACTTCAAAGTTGAAACGGGAATAATTATAATTATAGGTTAAAATGAATCAAGGGGTTCCGCAGAGTTCACTTTCAATTGCCGTAAAAATATGTTTTTTTAAATTTTTTTTGTATGCAACTACAATTAGAAATTAGATTTCATAGTGTAAAAGTAAAATCCACACAGACACAACACTCTACTTAGAAGAAACGGAAATGGAGATGGAAGTAGATGCTTAAGAACTTGGGAAGCAACAAGACATCATCAAAGAGGATAAGGATCTCTTCAAAGCTGCTGAAATCGACAACTCCTCAACCTCCAAAGCTCTTTCCCCTGAAACCTTCTCCAATGCCCTATCTCTCAGGAACGAAGACGTTCTCTCCCGGGACGGATCGAAAAGTCTATCAAACGGGGAGCAAAAATGATTAACAATAAATATTGAGTAATAGAATTTTTTTAAATAATTTATGTCATTTATTATATTTATTTTTACATTTATTTCGTTTTTGGATTTAATTGATATACATTGTCAGTGTAAAGATTTTTTGCAATGTTAACCAATTAAAAATTGACACATAAGTTAAAATATTTGATTTTTATCTTAACTACCTTAAAAGTCATTCATACCATGAAATCTTATTTATTGACAGTGTAAAAAACTTTACACTGACCGTGCATACTAATTAAGCTCTTCTTTTTTTTCCTTCCCTTTTAAATTTTAAAATTAAATTAACAAATATTTGATATATTATATAGGTAAATGCTTGAAAATAAAAAATCAATGTTGTATATATCAATCAATTATTAACAAAAATGCATTAGGGAGGGAGGGGCTAAAGCCCCTAGGTGCCCCTCCCTGCATCCCTCCCTGGTTCGCTCCCTTTGCATGTCGTTGCTTCTTCCGGTCACTCCCAAGTCCTTTTCCCTTTTCAATCCCCCTTTCTATTTTATCTTAAAAAGTGTGTCCAAATCAACCCCTTCTGAACCGTGTTTAAAAGGGTCTGCTTGATTCTCCGCTATTGGCGATGACCGCAACCAGGACGACAAGGGCGAGTAGTTCCTCGGATTTGCAAGTTTTGGATCGACACTGCGAGTAAACTCTGATTTGGATGGTATGGTTGTTGATGCAAATGGGTTGAAGAAGAAGAAATCTTCTAGGTCTAGCGAGACAGTAATTGATTAAAAATAGCTTCCTTTTGTTTCCATGTTCCACAAATAATGGATTAAAAATAGCAAAGTAATCGATTCAAGAGTTATGGGACAACCGATAAAACTGATTACATTAACCCGATAATTGATTCAATTTCACTGAATTCATTTCTATACATGTTTGATTACACGTCCAACACCTCAAACGTGCGTTTGTCGAGGTCAAACTCGGATTTGACCAGCTCTAAAGATGTTTGGGTCCAGTTATGTGTACGCGATTTTCCTTCCTAAATCGCTTCTAACATGAAGCAACTCAAAGTAGCTTTCACTTTTGGGTTGAAAATTGATTGTGAGATTTATTGAAGTCACCGGTAAAAATATCTGCTCTATCCTTCAATAACTCCCTTCCTACTCTCCGTTGTTATGGAAGATATTGTTTGCTGCTCCCTTCATTTACTCTCTTATATGTTGTGGTTGTTGTTTGCCCATTCTCACGCTCTTCATTCTTCCCAACTTGTCTAAAATCGCAGCTCTTTTCTGTTTCAGATGCTTGTTCCTCAAAGGTCCCAAGATATGTTGTAGTTTTATTCTTTATCATTTTTCCTCAAACTTATCAGCATTGCATCGTTAACTTCCTCTGTTTCAGCATTGCATGAATATAAAATAGCTTTAAAGAGTGTCTTCAAAATGTTTGATAAAATGTGTCTTAAGGAGTAAACAAAGCCATAATTATATACTATGCCATACTAGCTAACTAGTGATATTATTCTGATATTTTTTTTATACAAACTAATGCCATGGAAATCATGATACTGGGTTATTGAAGATTATTTAATCTTTCCACTAGTAATATCATGCTTACTATTATAGGCTACAAATTCAACAAAAAAATGAGTTTACTGTTATTGTATAATAAGATGCTTACTGTTTTTAACTCCCTACTTTGTGTAGACATGTAAGTCACACAATGATGCTATAGCTAGTTCATCTATTGGTGATCCAGATAGGCATACAAGATGCTGTCAATTGATGATGTTTAAGCCAGCGAGGGAGATGCTCTCATATTTATCTATCCAAAGACTTTCTCCCGGCATCAAGTAGTAACGGTTGAATTTCTACCACCTATCTACTCATGCTCTAACTTCTCTTCCTCCCTGTGTGTGTCGTGAGTGAGTGTAAATAATAGGCAGTGGTTTGACATTGTTGAAAGAGGACAAAAGTGTGAGCATTATTGCATCCTGATGGTTTGTTGCCTAGATGGTTTTTTTGACAAAATGCTTTGTGACTTTGATGGTTGACTGGAAGCATGTTCTGATATAGAGAACTTCATTCCCCCTCTCACGAAGTCTATTTATTACTTGATGGCTTGCTATTTGTAACTTGTGATATAGAAAATGTTGACACGCCTTTATAGAAAATGTTGACACGCCTTTTATATGTTTCATCCGTTTGTGATCATAGTATTTGATTGATACTGCTGATATGAGAAAAGTAGAAGTCTTCAAACAAATATTGCTGATATGAGAAAGATTAATTAATAATAATGGATAGCATATGAATGCAAATTGTGACCAGAACCGTTTTGCTCGGGCTTGAAGTTAGTAGTGCAATTTGCCACATTTGTAATATCAAACAAAGTGCATGCATTTGGTTGCCTCCTGTGGTTTGAACAAACTATGTTAGAGAAATAAGAAATACAATATTCCTGTAGCAGCATGTTCTATAATTCAACAGTTATTTTGTTCAAATTTATTTTGTTCAACTTTCCTTATTAGTCATGGTCTCTATCTAATGTTAAAAGTCCACTACCCATTTTTTTAATATAAATATATACATAGAAAAAATAAAATGGAAAAGAAATCTAGTTAAAGTATAAATATATAACATTAAAACCCATTTTGGTAATTGCACACCCAAAAGCAATTTGGATCCAAACTATCCAAACAACAAGAATTGATAAAAATCACTTTTTCCATGAATGCATCCAAACATAAATCACTTCACCTTCAACTCACTTTTAACCAAAATCAATTCTGCAAAATCAATTCTATTCAAAATCACGTTTGTCAAACGTTCATCCAAACACAGCTGACAGAACCGGTATTAATGTATTGAACTCGTGCGTCCAGATATTTTTTTACAAAATCTGACGGCTAAAACAATGTCTCGCACGGACCCTAAAAGCCGTCTAACATCTAGATAACTTTATATGAATATAACTTTATTAAATGTTTGTTTTCTTTCTCTCTCATATACGATACACACAATTTTTTTCTTTAATTCTTATAACTGATTTGAAAACGATTATATATATATATATTTCAGATATTGGTTTTTATTTATTTTTATTTATTTAGTTTTTGGTCTCTATTGCCAAGTGTTAATTACAATTATACATATTTTCTACTTATTTAGGTTGTTAGTTCTTATAATTTCTACATATTAAGGTTTTAATTTTTATTTTTCATGAAGCAATGATTATTATGATTTCTATTGGTCCTTGAAAGTCAAATTAAAAATAAGTAAAAATATAAAGATTAATATAAAAAATTATGAAGATCAAAATCCTGAATGAAAATGATAGATATCAAAATCTTATTTAAACCATTTCCACCTTTCTTTTTCGTGCAAATTAAACCCATATATCTAACTTTGAATAATTGTACAACCTATATTATTAAGGTGATGATTAGGGTGAAGGTGGTGCATCGGTGCACAACTATTATTAACTCTAAGATTTATTAATAAAATAAGTGAAAGGTTGAAATTGAAACTTGATAATGACTGTATTGGTAATCCAAAATAATTAAAAGAACAATTTTGACCATACCACTTAACCCATCCCACCCCACCCTGCCTCCACAAACTCAACCACGAGGTTCATCTCTTCCACCTCGTCGAAAACCGCAATTGAGATGGACGACGATGACAATGAACTTACAGAGATAAGCAACTCCTCGGGAAGATGGTTTCCGACTACAACCTTTATGTGTGCATCACAACCTCGTTGTCCTCTTGTCAATTTTGATTTCTCAGGGTTTCACATTTACTCATCCACTTGAAGGTAACTCACGTAAATGTTCAATTCACTTTTCACTATCCTATAATTTATTCTGGGAAGTAAGGATGGGTTTGCCCAACCTCGTTAACAACACTAAGAATGGGTGCAATATGGAGGAGACGAAGGCACATCAACTTGTTCTTTTTCCATCAAAGGCAAAGAAGCTTCATTTGGTGTCTTTGTTTCCTCAGAAGTGGTTAGTTGTTCGGAAGTGAGGGTGTGGTGGAAGAGGGGCAGAAGCAGTGGGTTGAGGGTCGGGATAGAAATGATATTTGAAAAATATAAAACATTAAAAAAATTATAAAAATTGGAAAAGTGATTTGAAAAATTGTGCTGCATCAATACAATACCCATGAGATGCTTCGCCCTAATCTTCACCTACTATTAAATGACCTATTTAATAGAGTTTTTTTTTTAAGAAATTCTATTTTCCTTAAAAAAATTAGTGGAGTTAGAAATTTTGCCCTAAAGAAAATAAAACTTTGAACACCAAAAGTTGTTTTCCATCCAGGTTCAGTTGTTTGTTGTGCTTTTGTTTTTTCTATATTTAATTTGTTATTGCAACTATATAGAGGAGCTATTTTTTCATTACGAAGACCAAGTATTCTCGTCATTTTTTTTTTAAAAGAGAAACTTAACACATATCATTAATAACCAAATAAAAAACACAAGGCAGAACATGATAAAACACTTGGTGGCTAACTAAGAAAAACGTCGCCTTTGCTACGGTATGGGCTACGCCATTCGCTTGTCTCCTAATAAAACTTACACCAAAGTTTGAAAATAATATAAGGGTGTCCTGCTAGGCTCTAATAATAACTCCAAACTCTGATAAATCATCCTTTGGAGTAACAATACTATTAACCACCACCTGACAATCAAGTTCAAAGACAACTTGTTGAGAACTAAGATCCAAGGTTCGAACCCATTGAAGAGCTTTAAAAAGGCCCAAAGCTTCTCCTTCGCGAACAAGAAACAGAAAGGGAGACATTCAGATTTAGCAATAACATAAGCTCCTTAATCATCCCTTATACACATACTAATAGTTGTTGTACCATTTTGGGTAGAAAAACTTGCATCCAAATTGCATTTAAAAGAGTCCAATGCAGGTGCAGACCAAATTATAGGACCGGCCTCTACAATGTGATTGGTTGGTGATTTGCCATATTCCTTCGCTAGCTTCCAGTCTGACAGGAAAGACACAACGCAATGCATTATATTGGCACATAAGGAACTTTATTCTCCCACAAAAAGTCATTTCTTGCATTCCATAAGCTCCAAAGCACCATTGTAAATTTCTCCCTGTTACATGGCTCCAAAGAGCGCAGGACCATGAAGCACAAATCAGCAAAAGAGGTTGCTGTATCCAAGGAAGGGATAATGGAGTTCCAAAGATTTTGCTGGGTCCAACAAGCTTGACTGCAAGGACAAGTAATAAGAAGGTGACGTAAATTCTCCAAGTCCCTATCACAAACAACACATGCTGCGGGACATGAGATACCTCTACTTTGCAATTTAGACATTAATTCTTTTGCTACATATATATTTATACCAATAGAGTAGCCTCTTCATCGTTGGCTATAAATTTATGGTGTACACTAACCTAGGAGCAAAGCCAGAAATGAGGGGCCCAAACTAAATATACATAACATAAATATCAATCAAAAGATTAACTAATATATAAAAGCAAAGTACATGAAACAAATTTGATATATGATTAACAACTTGATATAATATAAATTACTCAAACAAATCTTTAGTCAACCTAAGTACATTGCTAAAATCTTCACTTCTTTAATTGTGCACAATGATGCTTCATGGAGTAAAAATCATCAATTATCATATATGTGGTAATTTTTTTAGCAATCTCCTTTTCAATGTAAACAACCATATAATCAGCAAAAAAATCATCTTCCATCTTGTTTTGGAGCTTTGTTTGAATGTTTTTCATAGCTGAAAAAACCTGCTCAGTAGTTGTTGTTGACACAAGAAGAGTCAAAATAAGGCGAGTCAATCTAACAATTAAAGGATAAGTATCGAATTTGTCAATCTCTACTATTCTTTTTTACATAAATTAGCAATAGTAGACAAACTCCGAAACTTTAGATCTTTAAACCATTTGGTGGTTGCTAAATCAGTCGCTAAACCGTTTGGTGGTCGCTAAATTAATCGCTAAATCATTTAACGACCAATTTAGCGATCGAATTTCCATATTTAGCGATCGATTAAATATAGTCGCTAAAATAGCTTTTTTTTGTAGTGATGCTGCAATTCATATGGCAACTGATTCTTTAGACTTGTATTCCGCCATATACCGATAATACAATTCAAGCAATAATCTAAACCTTTGTTAATTCGATATATCAACAATAATCAAGCAAAAACAGCCACCATTCTGAATAATTGCCATCAAATTAAGACATAAAAGCTCCCATTAAAGTGCAAATCAAATTAACCAGATCATCAAACTTTTACTTACCATTATCCAAAACTAGAGCATATAACTGTTAGACATCATCCTCAAATTCCCATCTACTAACTAAAGAAAACCCTTCACTTGAATTCCACTAGGTAATAACCATCTCAAACAAATGCTAATTCGTGGAGAACAGAGAATCAGAATAGTTTTCCTCAACATACCAACAATGCAGCACCATATTCTAGACATGAAAACACTATCAAATATTCATGGTTATCATTCAAACTGTTGATCAAACTGGGTTTTCATGAAAGTTAGGGAGAGCAGATTTACAACTTAATCATTTTGGATCTAAAAATGTATCATTCTGTGACTGTGAAGCAAGCAAGAGACTAAACAATTTATATTCTTAACACAGTATCACAATCAATTAGTTCATAGGCATCCAAGGGGACATCCTGTCCTGTTAGGTTAAACCATTAAAAGTGCATGGATATATCTAACAATAACAAGTTCACAATCATGATATAAAACCAAATTGATAGCAAATGGGCAATTAAATAAAATGAAGGAGTCAAGGTATTAGATATGAGTGGCATAATCATATACAATCAAGAGACACATGTATCTAATCTCATACCTGAACAGATTCCAATTATCAAAGAGACATGGTTTTTCTTTGGATAATTAAACCCTGGTATTAGTACAATTTAATTTTCAACTAGAACAGGAACACTAATATCCACAATTTTAAAGTTACAACTTTGATGATCAAGTGGAATGCAGTAAGAAAATTTTAGATCAATAATATAATGCTGAATAATTCAAATAGTACCCTTGCCTTGATCGAGAAACGGAAAAATCTTCTTCTCTTATGAAATTTTGATACATTATAATGAAAACAGTGGAGTACGTTAATTCTTACATTTAGGTCAGGAAACATGAAAAACTCAATTACGAATTACTCCAGCAGGTAGTACAACAGTCATATAAACCGCTCAGTCCATTGAGGTTCAGTCAATCAAATAGGCAAAATCCAACCAATTAACAGAACAGAGAGGAAGAATCGTCACATTAAGAGTATCAAGAACATAATAATCCGAGTATAAACAATTAACAGAGAAAGCAAGAAGAGGGAATAGGAATTACCACACGAAGTACCTCTTAAATTTGGTCAATAGGATCCACTATTCTGTTCTAATCTCTCAAATTCCCAAATACCATCTCACACATTCTCAGAAATACAAAAGAAAATAAATGAGATGATTTCCTCACTCAAACCCGAAATCCCTCTTTTCTATGGAAGACACATCAATGATCGAACAACATAAAAAAAAAAACCTAAAAAATTGGAAACATTAAAGCAATACAGAGATTAGAAGGCTTATTTCTTTGTGCGTCTGGTGTTTACCACCAAAGGGAGAGGGATAGCGCAAATGGAGATGGAGATGAAAAGCAAGTGGGACATACAAGGAGGAGGTTTGGGTCTGGGCAATTTGGGTGAACAAATTTTTGAGTTGTGTTATTTGAACATCAAAATCTAGATATCATATATGATATTATATGTGTTTATTTTTGTTTCTTACTTATTTTTTATTTTCTTAAATATATAAGCATATAAAAAATACTCCCAAAAAAAATGGTGTCCCTTCTTGATGTCAAAAAATCTTTACTCACAAAAAAAAGGTCCATGACCCACACGAAATAATGTGTTGTTGAGTGATGGATAAAATGAGAAATGTTAGCAATACACTTTTTATCATACTCCTTTTAACATATATGTTAATGAATTTTATGTGGGATCCACTAAAATACATGGACTCACTCTCTATTCAGTAAATCCTACATGAAATCCATTCAATAATATAATATGTGTTGAAGGGAGTGTGATAAAGAATGTATTGCTAGCATTGTTCGTGTGAAATAATTATTTAATAATTTAGCTATTAATATTTCGATCTCTAATTTTATTTAAATAATTAATATTTATTTCATTCTCAAAATATATTAGAGATAAATATTTATAAATTATATAGATTTGGTCTCTAAGTGGGTCTATTTTTTTGTATTTAAATCGATCACTAAAGTGCAAATTTTTTGTGGCAGATTCTTCTTTTAATTTTAATAACCATTGATGAATATTTATGTTGGTTGAGGAAACCTTTTACACTTGAAAAACTATAATATCTCTTTATTGAAAAGTTATGTCTCTTCATGAAATATCACATGTCTATAAAAGACAACTTCTAGAAACATCAAATGATTTATAAATTTATTTGTCTTTACCTGTAAGTGCACAAGCAAACTATCACTTAATCAACACCATTATGCTTTGGCTTCAGTTATGGAAGTGCAAACCATGCGCGCTCAAGGGTCTTCATTGTATCCTAAAGAAATTTCACCATTAACATTGCACCTACAATATTCACAATCGGTGGGACGAAATTAAGCTACGATTTCTTGTTCAAAACTTAATTTCCTTAGTCTCTTCTTCTTTTACCCTTTAAAGAACCATTCCCCCCAACAATTATTTCTAGTAAGTAACCATAACTTGCGCAAAAGAATTACCTAAATGGGGTAAACCCCTTTTCTTACGTAAATTCTATGGACTTATTTCTATTGTCACATAAAAAAAAATCCAGCAATAATAAAGGTAAAGAGAACATGTTAGAATGTGTTTTCTATTTTATTTCATAATTTTAAAATATAAAAAGGGTATAAATTTTATAAGTGCAAATGTGATTTTTAATTGTGAGATAAAATAAATGTATTGACACATAACGAAATAAAAATATAGCTTGTTTGCCAAACAGTTTTATTAGTACAAATTTCCCATTTTCTCTCCTGTACATATAATACAGGTAGAAATTAGGATACAAGATACCCCTAACATATCTATGTGACCAAGATAAATTATTAGGCTAGTGTAAATAAGAAAATTATAGAGGCTACTTTGTTGGGTAACACACTTGAACTAACTCCAAAGTAACTAGAAGTTGGATGGCTTGGAAGGGCGAATCCAAGAGACGAAATCTTCAAGCGTATCAGCATCGGCCCTGTGATGCTTTTGTGTGAACTCAAGCAACTCTGGCCATTTGAAAGCAGGGTACTTCCTTGGCGCTTCTCTACCAAAGAGATTGTTTGGGGGTCTCACTATTTTGAGTCTGTTTGATAAAATTAGCTGCTAGCGGATAAGCTAGTTGATAACGGATAGTTTATAGCGGATAGCGGATGAGGTAGCTGATAGCGGATAAGCTAGCTTATTTTCTGTGAAAGTGTTTGGTAAAACTAGAGGTTGAACTAGTTGAAAAATATAAAATGACATAAAAGGACATCTTCATTAATAATTTTACATAAAAGAGAGAGAAGAGAATAAATGTAGAATTAAATAAAGATAATAAGGTTAAAAGTGGAAAGAAAAATAAAACGCTATAAGCTATAAGCTCAAACGCTACTTCAAGTAGCGTCTGGAAAAAACGCTATAAGCTCGTGAAAAAACGCTATAAGCTCGTGACAGATGCACTTACCAAACGGGGATACTTTCTCATCCGTTATAAGCTATCCGCTATAAGTTAGTTAAAGTGTCTTATCAAACAGGCTCTTTGTCTCCTCTTGGGTTCACAAAGCAAGATAGTGACTTCCTCTGCATCTCCCTATTAACCAACACCCTATGCAGCCAACTCTTGCATCTCCCATTAGTCAACGCCTAAGACAACCAAACATAATATTATCCATTTTCCGTTACATAAAAATAAAACCATTGATCATCATCATTAGAGTAATGTTTTTTACCACTAGTAGGGACACCAAATATAAATACCTGTACGTGGATGTAAGTGTGGGTGAGTTTTAAAATATACCATATTCTGAAGTGAAATGGAGCATATGCCAATGTGCGACAAATCGATATCAATTGGACGTGACATTTTGAGTGTTTAATTAACGAGATTGTTATGATAATGATCTCACAACAAGCAGTACTTTTCATGTTTAGATATATCATTTGAATTTTATTTAAAATAGTGCTTTATTCATGTATATCTTTTGGTTGTACATAATCTCACTACAAGCATATAGCTAGCGCGGGGGTAACATACTAATGTATCTAGATTTTTTTTTTGTACAATTTATCTAGATTTTAATATTTCACTTTTAATTGTATAAGAATTCAAATGAATGAATATTTTAATAAGTCGACATTTTTTTCCCTAAATTTCAAATGACTTTAATTGTTATAGTATAAAGTCTTTTTATATATACATCAAATCATAAATTATCACATCGCTTAAAATATTTGATTTTTATACTAACTATCTTAAAAGTCGTTTATATCATGATTAATAATTGATTGATAATATAAAAAAATTTATATTATCAATATATAATAATTAAACTCATTTCAAATTTAACAAATTATAAGCACCAAAACAATAAGATGAACACACACTCATAATTACTTTGGTCACTTTCCAGTTCGGATTTTTTTTAAGATACAGATTACCTTGCTGCAATGAGATCAAAATTTTAACTGGTAACAGATTGAAGATAAGATAAAAAGGAAAAAATACAAGGGATAGATAGTTTCACGGTGATCTGTATCTCGATAATTGTTGTCAGAAAGTGACCAAAGCAGCTAATAGTATCACTCGTTAAATTAGAAATTCTTGGAAAGTTAGCACCAAAAAAAAAAAGAAAGAATATGATTTTGGATTTTTTCCAAAATTAAATAGGGAAATATTGAAATCCCGATACATTCATACATCAGTATCGTATCCCCCGGCCCCTAGCAAGGGATGTATAATCACTGTGTAGCTTCCTTTTGTAGGTGGGGTTGCACCCAAAAACGTCATTTCGTTTTGCTAACGTGTCTATCCTACATTATTATTTAATAATTATTAGATTTATTAAAAAAAATATTCGATAAATATGCTGTGTTTTTTTAAAATATTTTCCAAATATGGACAAGGCATTTTTTTCCTTCTTCACATGCAATGTATCCATGCATGTTTACGTTAAAGTTTTTTATATATTTTAATTTATTTGCGAATGCTATTTGGAGATGAAAGATTTATTTGTTGATGCTATTTGTAGATGAAACTTGATATTAGTAAAATAATTTAATATAAGTTTATATTTTACCTAATTAATTATTTTTTTAATTGTCTCAATTATTAAATAATAATGTATGAATTAAATTCTTTATATTTTTATTTTAAATAAATTTACTTCTTATAACTTAAAATTAAGAGAAGGATCGACTTATACCTATTTAAGAATTAATATTGCTCTTATACTATCCAATAACCTTATATTTTTTATCGATCAAACTGTTGAATTATTATTATTATTATTATTATTATCATCTAGATCATTTGTCTTAAATTTTGAAAAATTTAAACATCAATAAAAATGTAATTAAATATCTCTTATTTTCATATATTTTAAAAGTATATATTACGTTAATCTTATATTAAAGAAATACTAAACAATTTTGAATTAATGTGAAATTTTATATATATGATCTACCTGATATGAGTTTTCAATTCAACGATTGATTTTGTAAGAAATTTATCTAATAAAAAATATTCATGGTTGTAAGAACAGATTGTATCGTTTAAATGGATCCCTCCCTAACATTTTTTATTAAGTATTAAAAAATTATAAGGTAAAAATGGATCCCAACCTACAATGTTTTTATTAAGTTTCATTAATATATTTCTTTTGGGAAAAATAAGAGAAAAAGGGAATGCCTCGTTTTGGCCCTCTAAAATAAGCAATTTTAATGGATAATACATAGCAGAGACAGTAAAACAACAACAACAAAAGATAGAGTTTGTTGATTTTAGCAAGGTGGTCTGTATCTTAATATTTGTTTTCAGAACAAAAAGTGACCAAAGTAATTAATGGGTATATCTATTCATTGGATATATTGTTTTGGTGCTTAAAATTCATTAAATTTGAAACGATGGAAAGTAATGTTGCCTTATTAAAATAGCCATCATTTGCAATTTTTCCAACATTAAAAAGTCAAATATTAAAATCTCTAGATACATTTGTATTCTACCCCTGCCATGCATATACATAAAATTTTATATTAATTCAAAATTATTTAGTTCCCATATATATATATATATATCAAGATTAATGTAATATATAATTTTAAAATATATGAAAATAAGAGTTATTTGATTACATTTTTATTGACGATTTTTTTTCTTCAAAATTTTAGCCAGATAATCTATATTATAGATAGTTGTCATTCAACGGTTTGATCTACAAAAAAAATATTATATAAAAAGTTATTGAATGATGTGTAGGAGCCTTGAGTCTTACATCGATGTAAGTTGATCATTCTTGACCTCATCTATAAGAGGAAGGAGCCATTTATGGTGGTGTAAGTAGAAGATGTCCTTACACCCATGAATAAATTTTTATTGGATAAAAGTCCTATAGAATCACCAATTGAATTGAAAACTCTCATCATAGATATTATATATAATATATATTTCATGTTATAAATATGAAATTGTTTAGTTATTTATTGACATACATCAAGATTAAGGTAACATATTCTTTTAAAATATATGGAAATAACATCTATTTGATTGATTTTTTTATTGATATTCAATTTTTCAAAAATTTGGGGGAAATGATCTAGATATTCGATAGTTATAATTTAACATCTAATCGAAAGAAAAAAAAAATTCAAAATCTATTAGATGGTGTAAGAGTACACCAGTGACTCTTCCAATATATGAAGTGACCACTAAAATCAAAATGAAATAGAGTAGCTTATTTGAATTGGAAAAATATGAAAAATACATTTCAAGTTCATTTTCTATTTTTAGGGAGATTTTAGAGAGAATATGTATCAAGAGTGAGAGATCAAGATTGAGGGGCGAAGATTACATTGAAAGACAATATCAAGAGTTCTTTTAACCCTTTTTTCCTTCATCACTACAAGAAATGAAGCGTTTAGTGACTGAATATACTAGTCGTTAAATATGGAAATTCAGTCGTTGAACATCTGAACGACCGAATTAGCGAGCGCTCAAACGCGGTTTCCAATTGGCTACTCGCTAACCTTTTACCGACCGCGTAATCCGGTTGTCAAGCAAAGGAAATCAGTCGCTAAGAGGTTGGTCGCATTGTTCATGGAGACTAACTTAGCGACCGACATAATGGTCGCTAGACTAGTCGCTGATTCGGTCGCTATTTTGAACAATCTTGACCAAATTTAGCCACTAGTAATTCGGTCCCTAAATCGGTCTCTGACATATTTCGTTGCTAAATTATAAGGTGTAACTTAAATGGCGAGCGAAAAAGCAGTTGTTATTTCGGTCATTAACCTTTTTATTTTTACTTTTATTTTTTTGATTTATTAATATTAGAATAATTGAGCCTAATTCCACTCCAAAAGCTAGCTCATAGAAGGAGGAATGCTCAAGTTATTATAAATGGTTCTTTGTACATATTCTCAACCGATAGTGAGACTTTTTGACACTTAACAATTAATATTAACGACAAATAAAAAATATTAAGTATATACAAATTGTAACACAAATTAAATAATGAAATGACTATTTTCTTAATAAAATATAATTTGTTTTATAACTTTGAAATACATAAATTAAATGAAAATTAAAATAAGATAAAAAATACACAAGGGAAATCATGATGGCGGGGTCAAATGGTTGGTCGTCAGCGTTGTCCTCTGGAGGAGCAATGGAGGAGTTGCTGGCACAAAAACATGTTGGATGTTCAAATGTTGTAATATACTGCAAATATGCTCGCCTTGCTCTTGTCTGCTCTGCCTCGGCTCCTCCATCTTTGCCCGTGTCAACCTCTCTCTAGCATCCTCTGCGGTGAGCTCGAAATTTTGTTTTGTGGATAATTCCCTCATTAGGTCAATCTGCTCTGGAGCGACGCTAGACCTGTCGGACCGATTGTACGACAAGGCCAGGAACTTATTGCTCAACTGGTCAAGCCTATATAGGGGGTCAATTTCCACCCATGAGCGGGGATCCCTGCGGAGACTGCCCCATTCGGGGTCCTGCGTGGATGGGGACGGGGGAGAAAATCTCCCCGCTGGCAATTCATGGACGGGGATCATACCCCCCGCCCCGCAGGTTCCCCGCCCCGTGAAGATTACAAAATACCCTTAAAATATATAATTTGGTTTTTTATTATAATTACTAATAATATGTATGTCTTTTTGGTCTTTTTATGTCTGTTCGTTTTTTTTAAAAAAAAACTACTTAATTTTTTACTGAAAGAACCCAAGAAGTAAGACTAAATGCACTTTCACTCTACACTCATATCCTCTCATCGAACCCTAGCTGAAGTGTTGAACCCTAGCCGCTACATAACACTGCGCTGCAACCAGCAAGCCAGACAGCCACTGTCATCTCTGCTCGTCGATGCCGACCAAAGCAGATGCGCCGCAACCAATTGAAACCTAGCTCGCCTTTGTCGTCTCTGCTCGCTGACACTGATCGAAGCAACTGTGCCGCAACTGGCTGAACCCTAGCTCGCCGATGTCAACCTCGAAGCCTCTACTCACCGCCGATTGAAGCTCGCCTCTGAATTTGAGCCTGTGACTCCCAACAAAGGTGTGTTCTGTTCTTGCACTTTATAAGACCTTAGGAAGATCATCCATGTCAGTTTATAAGATCATAGGAAAATCATCCATGTAACTATGTTCTCTTCACTATTGTAGAATGGAATTCCATTGCCACCTTTGTTGTATTCTCTTGACCAGAATCTGACACCCCTAGTTTTGTTTAAGGTTTGTGGTTGATGGAATGAGTTTTGGTTGATTGAAGGAGTTTGTGTTGTTCACTTCTTGTGATTGTTGGTTTGTGTTCGAAATGATTGTCAAATATAAAGATCAAATTGAAAATGATTATCACGTGTAAGGATTGAAATCAAATAAAAAATTTGAATTAGGTTCCTACATGTGATAATTATTTTCAATTTGGTCCCATACATTCTAACTTCAATAAACAATATTATAACATCAATAATCGATGAAGATGAAACTAAAAATAAGTGTACATTTAAGAATTAATTTAAAAAAAATTTAACCTATAGAAACGAGGTTCAAAATCGGTACGGAGCAAATGAACCTAAATAAAACAACCTTTAGGCTTGCTCTCACTTCGCTGTGGTGCTGTATTTGCCTTTCTTTCCCTTCTGGTTTTTTCTTCTTGCTTTAGGGAGTATGGGTTGGAGGCAGAAAGAAGAAAAGAGATTGAGGAAGAGAAAGAGGGTATATGGTGAAGAGGAAAGCTGCAAGTGAACTATGAAAGTGACTACGATTGTTTTGGTGGCTATGGTGTCTGGCTTCGTGGTGGAAAATGGTTCTGAAATTTTAGGGGGTGATCACCGCCTCATGGAAACCATGGTATAGCTGAGGGAAATAAAGGAAAAAATGGAGAAAGAAATGAATCTCTGTAATGGTTTTTTCGTTCCTCTGCTTCTACCGTGTGGTTTATAGCCAAAATCCAGATAATAATAGAATCAAAAACCGTTGGGAATATTGGGGTACAAATCCATTTCCTAACTCTCTTATGCTGCCTCTTGTACTGTGGCACTGCTATTTGTGTGATGAATTCTATCCACACTGCCACGTACAACATCCTTCTGCCCTGATCCTCTCTTTCCTTAATTTTTATTTGTTGTCTTTTTTTGTAAATAAATGTTTATTTTTATTCTATTTTTTATTCTGAAAAGAGAAATGGGCCATGGGCTCCCAAATCTTGCAATCCATATATTAACCGGACTAAGAGCATGAACAAAATAGGCCTCTCCTTTTTTTAATGGGATTTATTTTTCTCACCTCCCTTGTTATTATTCCTATCCCCATCCCCCAATTTTTTTTAAAATTTCTTTACCAAAATATCCTTTCACTTCTTCCCACCCTATCCTCTCTCACCCTCACTTTCTTCTTCTTTCACCTCCCACGCTTCCCCTTCTTCTTCTTCTTCTTCTTCTCCCACCACCCATCATACCTTCCCCTTCTCCTACCACCCACTAACTGCTCGGCTATTTCCTTTGATATTCCAAGTAGCTTATGTCTCGCTTTGATGTTATTTTAGAATATTATATGTGTAAACCCAATTTTACAATTTAACATAGTTTTGCGGTATAAAAAGCAAATCATAGCTCATATTACCAATCTGAATTAGTTTGAAACCCAGATCCTATAAATTTTTATATAAAGAAAAGGTAAAGGTCCAACGCCCCAAACAAGAATCTCTTATTGTTGTTAGGTGTTTTCTTCTCGACAAAAATATTCTACAAGAAATCCCACATCACCCTGAACCCAACAGATTTCCAAATTCTTTATGATGATGGAAAAGAAGGAAGAAAAAGATAGGGAAGGGGAAGGGGAAGGGGAAGGGTGTGGTGGGAGGTGGGAGTTGGGAGAAGAAGAAAGTGAGGGAGAGGGGGTGGGGAGAAGGGGAAGGGTATTTTGGGAAAAAATATAAAAAATTGGGAATTGGGGGTAGGAATAGTAATGAAGGGGTGGGAAAAGTAAAACCCTTTTTTTATTTTGGTATTTCTCTTTTTTCATTTTCCTTTTCTCTAATCTAATTAATTAGAAGGAAATTATTTTTCTAAAATTTTTATTTTTATTATTTTTGTTTTTTTTTAAATATTGATTAAAAGAAACAACAGTCAGCACAAAATTAAGTGTTTACAATCAAGGACAATCAATCGGGACTTTTCTTTATTTCATCTATAACTTAATATATTTTAGGCACCTTATGCATAATATTTTTTTAGCAACTGATTTGCTTTATATATATATGTTAAATTAAGTGTTGAACACAAACCATAGACATGTGTTATGTGGAAGAAAGAAATAAAAATGGAAGCAAAAAATATGTAAGAAGGGAGAACTGGCCCAAGCTCATTCATCATGACCAATTTCTCCCCCATTAGCAGCCTCCACTCTCTTCTCCAAGCCATAGCCTAGCACCCTATATCGTGCCACGCACGAGCCATATCTTTATCCTCGATCTGCTTCACATCCCTTTAATTTCCACTTAGACACTCAAGCCTCCCACCAATCTCGAACCCTAGTCGCTCCTTCCATCCCTTAATTTATTTTTCCCCTTTTATATATAATCTGTATGAAAAAATGCATCACTAAGTCATGGGTTTTGTTAACCTGTCGAATGCGTTGTAGACTTGTTTGGAACAAACTTGCACTTTCATTTCTATTATGTTTCAGCATAGGAAAATTTTCCTTCAACATGTTTGTTAATAATTGGATCAATTAAGATTGTGTATGACCACTAAGGTTTAAAATCATGGTAGTTGCAGGAAAACGCAGCCCATGTGATTGCAGTCGTTACTATGATGTAATTGTGGAGACTGTCAAAACCACAACACTATGGTCTAGTTGTAATCACGAACCTCATTTTAAAACCTTGAAGAATAGTTTCACTAAATAATTTTAACGGCTTGTTAATGTGAAAAATAGTAATAATGATAAAAAAAAAAAAAAAAAACACCTGATGGCTTATGATAGTATGAATACATGCATCCTCCAAGAGAGTAATAGGAATTCCTTGTACAATTTTAGAGGAAAGTCTCAATTCAGTCCTCGAAAAGATTATGGTGTCGTCAAATAAGTGTTTGAAAGTTTTTTTTATGACCAGTTAAGTACTTAAAATATTTAGGTCCCATTTGGATAACATAATTTATAGTTTATTAAACTTTCACTACAAAAAAAGAGCCTTTTTGCCACCGAATATTTGCGACCGATTCTTGTCCGTCGCAAATATGTAGTATTTGCAACTGATTTTGTGACCGTTGATCAATCAACAAAAAATATGATAAAAATAGACTTTGCGACCGATTTTGTGACCGATTTGTCTGTGGCTATTTGTTTTTGTCAAATCGGTGGGAAAATCGGTCGCAAACACAAAAGGGATTAAAAGTCAATTGGATCGAATATGTTGCCACCGATTTTGCGACCACATAACAGTAATATTTTTTCCACCGTTACAAAATCCGTCGCAAAGTGTAGCTTTTAATTATTTGCCACCGATTTTGCGACTGTTCACGCAAAAAGAATCCCTATTACACGCGGGCTGCCTTTTCCCTCTTCATTCATTTTGCCTTTTCTCTTTCTTCTTTCCCTACCCCTCCCTCCCTGCTCGTCTGCAACCCCTCCCTCTCCGCTCGTCTGCAACCGCTCCTTTCCGCTCGTATTCAACCACCACCACCGCTCGTCGGCAACCGTTCCCTCTCTCTGCAACCGCTCCGGTCTCAAGCCACCGCTCGTCTCCCTCTCTCTGCTCCGAAGCACCACTGCCGAGGACCACCACTCAGGTAATGACCTCTCCTCATACCCACCGCTCTCTGCATCTGCAATTTTTTGTCAGTTTCTGAGATAAAAACCCAACCTTTGTATTATGTTTGTTGTTGTTACTGATGTTAGTTTTTGGGTTTTGGGTTTTGGAAGCTGAGTCTGTGGGGCTTCCATGCGTGAAACCTTGGGTATCAAGAATGGGTTGCTTTCATCATGCTACCTGTATTGCTACCTCTGTGTGTGATTCATCATGCTACCTGTATTGCTACCTCGCTGGATCCGAAAGCTTGATTTAATTGGATAGCTTCTAAAATTTCTAAAATGTTTGAGCAATCACATGAGAGAGTTCATTCTGTTTTTCCATTCTTGCACACCACTTGTTTGAAAAAAAGACAAATTAAGACATGTGTCTATGAAATGAGGAATAAGATACAGGTTCAATATCTTAATGAGATTAAAACATGACTGGTTTCTGTGATTCAGATACTTGGTGTTACGCAGATACTGGTTTCTGGTTCTGGTTTTCTATTAGTAATAAACTGTTTAGACAGCTTGATGGCAGAGAATTTAAAGCTCAATGGATGTGGATTATTTTTTACAGAGGGAAAACATTTTTGTTATGCTTCAGTGTAGGTGATGTGCTATTGATTTGGCTGCTTTATATTGGTTAACCCTAGTCTATTGTGGTTTGGTTTGGTCCATTCATTGCTCTAGATTAAGCTTCTATAGCTCACAAGCTTATGCATACGCAACTCTAGTTTGATGAACTAATAGAAAGTATGCCTTGGTTTTTTCTATTTTGTTAACACTTAATCACCCTTTTTTATATCTCATAGTGTTTTACTTATGATTTTTTATTTTATGTTTGCTCTTGCATCCACATTTGGCATTAAGGTGTAATCTTTGATTTTTGCAGGGTAAACAATCAAGAAGGATTAGAAGCAGCAGGGTAAGCAATCAAGAAGGATTAATACTTAATCACCCTTTGAACATAGGTTATAGTTACTTTTGGTTTATGATGAATCTCAACCATTATTAAATATTTGTGACATTTGAATAATGATAAGCATCAACAGCAGGAAAACCCGTTGATTAATTTAATTTTAGCTTGATGTATGAAGCACAGAGACTTATTGTTTCCCTTATTTAGGTGACAACACAGGATATTTCAACAATGATTCGCTGTGGACAAAAGAGCATCATCTTCCTCATTAACAATGGAGGTTATACAATTGAAGTTTAGATTCATGATGGCCCCCATACAATGTGATCAAGAACTGGGACTACACTCGCTTTGTGGAAGCCATTCATAATGGAGAAGGCAAATGCTGGACTGCCAAGGTTAGCATAAACAAAAAAATTTATATTGTTTTACTGTGTTAGTATATTATAGGTTGAAGGTTATACATATTGAAGATGGTTCTTAAAGGAAAAGAGCACCTTTGTTTTGTACTCCCTAGACTTGTAGTCCTGATCTATTTGGATTAGTCTAACCAAAAAATATAGTAAAATAAGGAAAGAAAAAGTCCATTTGAATACTATTTCAGGTCAATGCTGATCTTGAGACTGCAGAATGCAAATTCTTGTATATATCACAGTTTTTTCAGTCTAACTAAAATAAAAAGCACTAGGAGAAGATAAATAATATTCACTTCATTAACTGGAGTTGGTAATCTTGTGTTGTTCGTTGAATGCATAATTTTTCGGTAAGTTGTTGGCTTGTGGTACCAATGGACTGTTATTGCTGTCAGTGTAGGTACATACAGAGGAAGATCTAACAGAAGCAATTGCAATAGCTACCGGGCCACAGAAAGATTCACTATGTTTTATAGAAGTTTTTGTACACAAGGATGACGCCAGTAAAGAGTTGCTAGAATGGAGATCCCGTGTTGCTGCTACTAACAGCTGTCCTCCTAATCCTCAATAGAAAATCTTTTCCTAATTATTGTACAATTATAGTTTACGTATCCGCCACTCTAGATTAAGCTTATGCAGCTCACAAACTTAAGCATACGACTACCTTGGTGAGGATGGGGGCGACGACATTGCACCTCCATGATCACCTCCATCATTATGTATTTTGATTTGTATTTTGGTTTTAGTTCCATACATTATATATGTATTTGATACTGTTTTATGAATTGATATAGTTTTATTTAATTATATCATGTTTGTTTTGATTTTCTTTCTTTTGCAATGCAAATTTTAAAATTTGTGCCATTAATAATCAATCAAATAAAATAATAATATTTATTATTTTAATTAAATAAATTTGAATTTTAATATTATTTCAATTTTTTTAAAAAATAATTAATATTGCCACCGATTTTGCAACACTGAAATTGGTCGCAAATTTGTATTTTAATTGTAATGGTCATTTATTTTGTGACCGATTTTGTGACAGTTTTATCGGTCGCAAAATTGGTTGACAAACATCAAAACAACCAACGAATTTGTAACCGGTGTGGAAACATTGCGACTGATTTTGTGGGTTGCAAATTTGCAACCGATTACTAAATTCGGTTGCAAACTCATTTGCGACTAGGCTTTTATCAACCGAAATGAATTAGTTGCAAATTCGGTGGCAAACCTTTTTTGCCACCGATTTTATCAATTTTGCCACCGATTGTGGAGGTGGCAAATTGCCTGTTTTTTTGTAGTGTTTCTCTGCTGGTATAAGTGCTTTTTTTTTGTCCTCGACCAGAAGTATCCTCCGCCGGAAGCGGGGACTAATATCCTACGGGGGAGTGAATGACACCTAAAGGCGGGAAACCCCGCTGGTATAAGTGCTTTTATGTTAAAAAACAGTATTCAATTAAATTTAAATAAGTAACTTATTAACTCCAAAGTTGCATTTAGTTTATTTTGTGAAACCAACTTTATTAGCTTTTTGAAAAACTTTGCGTCAAAACTTATATAAGAAATTGTTTTCATATTTTATAGATTTTAAAAGCATTTCTTCGAGTATGTATTTAAACACTAAATAATTTAATTAATTTAAAAGAAGTTTATGACATAAAAACTTATCGAATAAACCCTTTTTATATAAGCGCTTAAATTAGTTGTTTATCCAAACGAACCTTATAACGTCACCACATTGATTTTTTTTTTCTTCAATTTAACACTATTTTAAATCTTTAAAAAAATTAATTGGTGACAAAGAAATTTTCAAATACTTGTCATTTTTCGAGGACTAAATTAAGCGTTGAAAGAATTGTTTTTAAGCGAAAAAAGGAATATAATAATAATAATAATAATAATAATAATAATAAATAAATAAATAAATAAATAAATAAAAATGATAAAAAGAAGAATAGAAAGGTGGAATAAATATTTTTAAAGAAGTTTTTGCATAACAAATTTAATGTAACCTCTAAGAGCAAATGTATTAGGGGTGTATGAGATTTGGTTTTCATATCCTTTATTGCGTATAATCTACTCTTGAATTCAAATATGGTTTGAAAGGCCATTTTTCTATTTTAAAGAATTTTCAATTTCTTTCTCATTTAAATTAATTAAATTGTTGCGACTCCATGTTTTTAATTTGTTTTTTTTTTTCTGTTAAAATTTCTTGCCGCCATCTCCATCCTGACACATGGTACAATTTGAGATCAATGAGACAATGATTGGCATTTTCTTTCATTGAAGCACCATAACAACTTGATATAAAGCTTCTGGGAGGTATCACTGATCCCCGCTGTGGGCCTTGCGCGGCATTTGGAACCTTATAAATATCTTTGAGGTGGCTCCTGGATGGAGGCTTTGCTTACATTTCAGTGTTTGCTATATTTCTGTTTTGGAATTATCATAGTTTGGGTGGAATGTATGAATTGTTTTAACAGGCAATTAAGTTCTGTAATATTACTGTATATCTTCTTTTGGTAGGTTTTTGTATATGGACAATCAATATATTTTTTGGTTTATAAAAAAAAAAAAAATTCTAGTAAGTGCTCAAATAGTGGTGAAACCGACGATAACACGTCCAATTTCAAGTTGATTTGGAAAGAAAACTCAACTGATGAAATTATTTCTAGCATGGAGCCATAACTTAGGTAGCCCTCCTTTCCTTATATGAACCCCTTGGACTTGATTTCTATTATGTTACAGAAAAAAAATCCAGCAAAAATAAAAGTAAAAATAGAACATGTTAGAATTTGTATTTTTTTTTTTATATCGAGTCAGCTCAGTTGGTAGCTGCGGGATATGATGATTTTACGTGTGCGGGTTCAAACTTTCGCAATATATTTCGCTCATTTCTCATTCCCTGCTTCCCTCTCCCTTTCCTATAAGACTTACTATAAGTCTTTCCTTAGACGAAAAAAAAGCGTGTAATTTTTTTAGTTTATTGTTTAAAAACCAAGTAATGCAAAAATTGTATAAGCTTTCATAAGTGCCAATGTTACTTTTAATTGGGAAATAAAACCAATGTATTGACACACAACAACATCAAAGTTCATTAAGCATATATAGTTTGTGTACACTAGATTGTTTTATTGACATACAGTTTGATTTGTACGGAAACTTGAGATTTCCTATTTTCTCTCCTATACATATAATATAGGTAGAAAATAAGATACAAGATAACCTTATTAGGCTAGTGTACACAGGAAAATTATTATAGAGACTATTTTATTGGGTACATACACACTTCACCATAGATGCAGGATGCCGGGAATAGAATCATTTTCCAAATCCAATCATCATAAGCATCCAAACTTCAAAGTAACTAGAAGTTGGATGGCTTGGAAGACTGAAGCCACGAGATGAAAACTTTAAGCGTATCAGCATCGGCCCTGTGATGCTTTTGTGTGAACTCAAGCAAATCTGACCATATGAAATCAGGGTACTTCCTTGGTGCTTCATTGCCAAATAGATTGTCTGGGGGTATCACTGTTTTGTCTCCTCTTGGGTTCAGAAAGCAAGACAATGACTTCCTATCAGTCTCTTTGTTAACCAATACCCTATGCAGACAACTCTTGTATATCCCATTAGTCAATGCCTATGACAACCAAACACACCATTATATATCCACTTCCATTCCATAAAAAATACAACAAGAATTCGTCATTACCATTAGAAAAATGTGTTTTGTACCACTACAGACACTCGTTACAAATTAATACTTGTATGTTGATGTGAGTATAAGTGAGTATCGAAATATATCATATTCCAAGGTGGAATGGATGTAGCATATGTAATGTGATAGAAGCGTTTGCTGGGAATAGTATCTGGCCGGGACGCCGGGTGTGTTCAAATAACGGGATTGTTATCATTATGATCTCACAACAAACAGTATTTTTCATGTTTAATACATATGTCATTTGAATTTTATTGAAAATAGTATCTTATTCATATCTTTTGGTTGTACATAATCTCAGTTTCAAGCATAAGTGCTGACAAAGTCAGAGTATGTATATATATGCAGAAAAAGATATTGGACTAGCTTTAATGATATGGTAAAAATTATGTAAAGGTGAGGTAATATGTGTGTAAATGTGTGAGTAGCATTATTCTTCTAATTATACTTCCTACATATTTTTTCCTTCAACTAGTATAAAATTTTATTCATCACATTTATACTTCCTTCCTACATCTATATACAACAAATTTGTTCCAGCTCAAGATTATGCATACCTCAATATTCACCTACTCTCACATCAACATACTGGTGTGTTGTATCAGTGTCCCTGCTAGTAGTACAAAAAATATTTTCCAACCGAAAAACTTAAGCAAAAATTTGACTATTGTAGTAATGACTACAGTAATATAATTCTGAGCATTTGGCCTATTGTGTGGTTATCTAAAGTTACTACATATATAGAATCAATAATAATACGAAGTCTGGTTTTCAATGGCCATGACACGGACAGTCTTAAACTCTTAATTACTATATGACGAGGGGAAAGCTCTTAATTATTGCTGAATGCATGCAAGCTAACAGCTGCGCGCTAACATTATTTGGGAGTCCTTTTAATTGCGCCACTATGTTGTATAACCTAGGTAATTACCTAGTGTTGTCCCTTTTATGATAGAAAAAATTGATTAGTTTACATACCATGAAAGTGTCGCCTATGTTTATGACGAATGCATCAGGTCGAGGGCGAACAGCTAGCCATTTGTTATCAAAAAAAACTTCTAGACCTCCAACTTGGTCTTGATGAAGAAAGGTTAACGAGGTTGGGTCACTGTGAGGTCCGGTGCCAAGGGTGAGGTTGCTATCTATGCAAGCTGGATAAGAGTTGCACCTCATTACTAGTACACCATCTGCAAAAAATCTCTGATAATGCAAACGATCCACACCTAAGCTAATGGCCAAGAGCTCCAAAATTGGAAGAGATAATTCCTTCATGGCTTCACAGTACTTTTGATACAACAACCTATTCCATTTTTTTTCCAAAAAAAATAAAAACAATCGGATTATTCATAGAGACAGTCGAATAAGGTGCCTATAGAATAATTAATTTCATTTTAATGTATTTGTTCGTCCTTGACAAGTAAAATCATATGGCATATGTATCAAGCAAGTGATCAAGTTGGTTGTCCTTGTAGTTAGGGATGTTCATATGTTGGTTTGGTTCGGTTTTAGGATAAAATAAAATTTGAATCGATCATTTTTAATTCGTTTGATTCGAATTTAAAAAGAATCCAATCAATCCGAACCAAATCAATGTGATTAAGATCAGATTGGTTTGGTCCAGATCATCGAGTTAAGATAAAAAATAAATTATTATATCTTTTCAAGTTTTTATTCTCATATATTATTATTTTTTATATAAAAATTTGAATTTTATATTACTACACGATAAAAAGGTTCTTTATTTTTCAATGACTTTATATAATAATTAAATTAATTTCAAATGTTGATATTATTTTTAATTAATATTTATCTTATTCTAAAGGTATAACTTTACATATCTTAATGTCTTTATCTAAAATATGATCGATCAAAGACATTTGGTAACACTTTAATAAAAAAAAAAGACATTTGGTAACACTAAATAAGATTATAAGAAAGTCCAAATGAGTAGAAAACAAATACAAACTAGAAGAAAGTTTTAATTATTAAAATCTAAAATGCATAAATTAAAAATTAAAAAAATTGTTGATTGGGTGATCAGGTTGGTTCGAGTTAAAAAAGAATAAATCCGAGAACCAAACCGATTATAATGATTTTAGTTCGGGTTGAAATGAAATGAACCAATTAACCAAACCAATCAGAACTAACTTAATTGGTTTGGTTTGGAATAAAATGAATTGATTTTGAAACGGATCAATCTGATCCGATGAATATCCCCTACATTTATTTTGTGAAAATAGTTGTTTGTTTCGGCTTTTAAAATTAATGAGAATCTGAATAAATGATTAATTTGAAAAAAATCGGAAACTACTTTTTTTAAGTTTTCATTAAAATCATTTTTATGATTATTAACAAACACAAATTAGCTTATAATTTACTTTAAAATATTTAAAAATAATTTTTAAATTATTTTATATGAAAATCATTTTTTTAATCTATAACAAACAAGCCCTAAAGAAATTTAGTCAGCACCAATTTTTTTTATAATGGCTTAATTTCGTGAAGAATCTCTCTAGAATTTAATTTCTTTGCATATATTTTGTACTATTTATAAATATTTTTATTTTTATAATATATATTAAAATAGATAAGAATTAATTTTAACTTTTAAATATTTTTTCTTCACAAAATCTTACAAAGAGAAAATAAAATTAAAACAAATTGATATTTTTATATATATAAGTATATATATATATATATATTGGAAAATGTCAGATAATAATGATAAAATCAATTCAATGTGGAGCTTAGCTTACCCAGTATGTTGAAGGTCTTCTCCAAAGGCAGAGTTGAAGTAGTCAACAACTTGTGGCTCTGATTCTTTGTTGTAATCATATTTGAAAGTAAGTGTCTCTTTCCACGGCAACCTGGAAGAGAACCGATCTCCATGAGCACCTGCATAGCCCTCTTGCGAATCAGGTTTCTTCTTAGCACCGAGCTTGCTGCTCAAGGGAAGGTTGAAAATGGAGTCCACTTCTTCATAAGCAGCATTGATGAGATCTGGGTCCACACCATGGTTGGTCACTTGAAAGAAGCCATGCTTCATGCATGCTTTCCTCACAAGCTCAGCAGCATTTGCAATACCAGCCTCATCACCTTTCCTTATTACCCCTATGTCTATGAGAGGTTCATTCAGCTCTTCTTGAGAAGTTTCAACTAACTCTTCAGCTGGCCAAATAAACTGGTCGGGAATGCGTGCCTGCTTTTGCAGCAAATCTTTGTCAAAAACTGTAAACCTGCTTACAGCGATTGATTCCATTATGAATATATATAGGAGAGACACTCTTTGCAATAAAACTAATTACAACCACAAGTACTGCAGAAGAGCGCTTCACACTCGTAGTATATATAACTAGTGGGGGTAGGCAGGATACACATGTATCTGGATTTTTTTTTTTTTTTTTTTTAATTTTGGAAAAATTCCAAATGAATGACTATATTTGATAAGACATTAAACTTTCCATAAATTTCAAATTTAATGAATTATAAGCACCAAAACAATCTAATTAATATGAATGGATACTCATTAATTGCTCTGGTCACTTTCTAGTTTTGAAAATAAATTTTAAGATACATATCGAGTGGAGATCCTCAGCATTTTGTTCTTTTTATTTTTGATTCCATTTAGGAGAGAGATAGACATAATTTTTTTTAATAATTTAATATTTTTAAATAATAACAAAAAATTTAAAATAGAAATATCTTTTGTGTGTCTATCTCTCTCCTAAATGGAGATTGTCATTTACCCCCTAAATGGAGAGGATCTAAACTCATACAGATCACCTTGCTACAATCAGCACACTTTATTGCCTTTGGTTTACCTTTTTCTTTTATCTACTCCCTCTGGAATCAATTATAAGCAAAAAATTGATCAAATTTGGTGGACTTAAATATTAGCAAACGTCACCTTATTTTCGAAGGCCCTGATACCAACAAGGTTCGACATAGTTGATAGATAATCGATTCTTTAAACGTGTTATTTGAGGTTCAATTCAAAATTAATCTACCAATATTGGTTGATGAATACCCGTATCCACACCAAATATTTCTATAGGCCCCTGTGACATATTCCCTTTTCCTCTTCTTTTTTCATGAAAAAAAATATTACTGAACCTTAATTATTTTTTTTTCGAAAACTATCCCTCTAAAAATATTTACCTTATGATATTTTAATTACTAAATGCAAAGGTGAATTAACTTAAAATCAACAATATAAAAAACAAATAAGAATAAATCCTCAATTTGATCCCTGAAATTGTAAGATCGTATCAACTCGGTCCCTGACATTTTTGAAATTCCAAAAACATCACCGAAATTGTCAAACGTTAATCAATCCAGTAACTCCCTTAGGGGTCAAAGTTGATATGACTTTACAAATTTCAGGGACCAAATTGACATAAGGATCAAATTAATACGACTTTACAATTTCAAGGACCAAATTAAGAATTTACTCTTTAATTAGTATGTTATAATTCAATAAGAAACATTTTTTTTTTTCATACTTAACATGCGATTGGCAAGTATTTCGTGCATTCCATACATATATTTTAATTGATACAAATATCCGTCCAAAAAAAAAATCGATACAAATATAAAAATTATTAATATTCAAAATCATAAATAATATATACATAATTAATTCAAATAGAATCTAAAAAAATATAAATAAAAAAATATTAAAAGAATATATGTACAATTAATTCAAATTTTTTAATTTAAATACTGAAAAAAAGAAATTAAGAAACACATTTGTTATTTTATAAATGAGAGTAGCTTAAGAGATTTTTTTATATGCATATGATTACAAGGAGTATCCCTGATCGTTCACTGAGACTAATCTCCTTTAGAGGATCTGAAAACATTCAAGGTGGGATGCCCCCTTCCAATCAGGTTTTTTTTTCATACACAAGAGTCAAGAATATAATTGAACCCCTGACAATTTGCTTAAGGGACTCGAGCTCATCGCCACTCAGACTAACCTTGATTGATAGCTAAAGAGATTTAATCATTCTTAAGAGAATATACTCTAACTTAATATTAATATATAAGTGTGAATATTTTCTTTAAGAAATCTTTGTCGTGGAAAAGGAAAAGAATAATTGAAATTAAAATAAGTTGGTGGTCAAGGAATTTGGTAGTAATATCTATTACTTAATAGATCTAAAATTAGTTGTATAAATAATTACACACACAATCTTTGAATGTCATTCACAAATAAATTAAAATTAATTAACCCACCTTATATATAAAATTAGAGTACTCATTCTTGAAGGTGATTCATTTTTCACAATTTCTCTTCTTGGAAGTGAGTCACAAGACATTACCTACCTCAAGCAATTTGTAATTTTTTTAATTTTTTAATCTATTTTTAAATCTACTAAATAATAATTATTACTATTAAATATGCATATTATTTATTTATTGTATGTATTTTCAGATCTTTACTTAATAATTATTACTACCAAATTTGTTGATCATTAACTTATATATACTTAATTTTTTCTTTTCAACTCAGTTTTTTAAATGAAAAATATTCACACCTATATCAAAGAATAATATATATACTCTCTTAAGAATGGTTAAATTTTTTAGGCTACTCTTATTTATTGAATGACACATGTTATTCTTAATTATTATTATTTTAATATTTAAATTTAAATTTTCAAGTTAATTATGCATTTTGTTCAAATTTAAATACTTTATCTTTTAAGTCATACTTTTTGGATTTTACTTAAATTAATCATTTATATGAGATTTATAAATTTAAATACTTGTTATTTACTTTCTTTATCTTTTAAATTTAAAAACGCTAGTACAATGCACGAAATACTTTCTAATATACATTTTTTTTTTTGGTGAATACTTTCTAATATACATAAATCAGTGATGTACGTCAACATGAAAACATTCGATGTTATGAAAAAGAGTCTTGTCAATTATATTAGGAAAATAATTTAAAATAAACTTTATCTTTACCTAATCAATTTCTTTATTTTATACCAACATGTGATCGGTTCGAGTAACAACGAGCTCGGCCCCTTAAGCAGGTGATCAGGGATTTGACTTCTTGCTCGTGCGTGCAGAGAAAAGCTGTTTAGGAGAGGTCAACCCTTAAATATCATCCAGTAACTTGAGGGATTAGTCTTCCCAGTTGTGCATGGAGGTTATCCTCGGAAACCAAAAAAAATACTTTAATTTATATTATTAGTTGTAAGTAAATTTAATTTTTCATTTAATATTTTTTATTAAGCACTAATATTATAAAGAAAATATTTTAAAGTAAAAGAAAAGGCCGAAATATCTCACCTAATCAACTATTTTAGTTTAGATAATTAATTTTAAGAAAATTTAATTTTTCATTTAATATATATTTATTATTTGCTAATATTATAAGGTAAAATAAAAAAGGAGAATCGCGCTTAATAAATAATTTAAATTTAAATTATTTATTTTAAGTAAATTTAATTTTTCATTAGGTGAAATAAAAGGGAATATCTCACCTAACCAATTATTTTAATTTTTGTAAATTTTAGGTAAATTTACTTTCTTAGTTAATATTTTTATTAAGTATTAATATTATAAGGTAAATATCTTTACATATAAAAGGAACATAATGGTTGAGGTAAAAATGTAAAATCACTTGAATAATAAATAAATAATTTTTTGGTAATTTGATGATAAAGGGATAAGATGATAAATTAAGGAGGTGATATTTAATATAAAATCAATTCTATAATTAATTATTGATTAAATAATTTAGAGGATAATTAATTGTATGCAATTTTAAAGTAAGTTCTATTTCCAATCTTTTAAAATTATTTAAATATATAATAAATTTTATTAATAAAATCATTTAGGATAATAACATCTTTTATAAATAAAATTTATTAAAATCATAGTATTAAAATCATTAAATTGAAACTAATATATTAAACATTTAAAGAAAGAGTTTAATTGTTATGCACTGTCAGAGTAAAGTTTTTTACACTATCAACCAATCAGAAATCCTGATATTACCAACTTAATGTCATTATAGTCCATGCAAATACCAACGGATGGACGAATCTGATTAACTTTCTGTAATTTCAGGGATCATTTTGGAATATTGATAATGTGGGGAACTAAGTTGATACGACCCTACAATTTTAGGGATCAGATTGGGTATTTACTCATTATCTTACACTTTATTTAGTTTATGAAAGAAGTGGCAGGAAAGGAAGTGGAAGAAAAGAACCAGGAAGAGAAGAAAAAGAGTAGAAAACTAAAATTTCTATTTCTTCTTGTTTGATTGTACGTAGTAAGTGAGAGGAAAGAAAAAAAAACATATTTATGAAATGTCAATAATAACCTTAAATAAAAATGGGATGTAATATAAAGTCAAGGTGTTTATGTCTTTTTCACAATTGTCTCTCATCTTACTCATATTTTCTTCTAAAATCCAATTGATCCCTTTTTTTATGTAGGATCCACAAATTTTTTTCTGTTTTTTCTTTTGTCAACCAATCAAGGGAAACTTCATTTTTCTCCTCTTATCCTTCTTTTCTTTTTTTGCCTTCTATTAATATCCACCAAAACAAACACAGTGTTACATGTTGTGGTGTAATGAGTATCTACTCATTGGATTATTTTGGTGCTTATAATTCATTGAATTTGAAATTTATGAAAGTAGTGGGAGGAAAGGAAGTGGAAGAAAAGAAAGAGAAACAAAAGAAAAAGAATAGAAAACTAAAATTTCTTTTTCCTCTTGTTTGATTATGTAATAAGTAAGATGAAAGAAAAAATATATTTGTCAAATGACAATAATAACTTTAAATAAAAATGGAATGTAATATAAAGTCAAGGGTGTTAACATCTTTTTCACAATTGTCTCTCCTCTGACCTATTTTTTCTTCTAAAGTCCAGCTGATCCCCTTTCTTATGTGAGATCCACATCTTTTTACATTTTTCCTCTTTTTTCTTCTGTCAACTAATCGAGAGAAAGTTCATTTTTCTCCTCTTTTTTCCTCTATTTTTTTTCCTTCTATTATCCACCAAAACAAACACAGTGTTACATGTTGTGGTGTAATGAGTATCTACTCATTGGATTATTTTGGTGCTTATAATTCATTGAATTTGAAATTTGTGAAAAGTAAAATGTTGCCTTATTAAAATAGTTATTCATTTGGATTTTTTAAAAATTGAAATATTAAATCTAGGTACATCAGTATCCTACCCCGCTAGTTTGATATTTTTTTTTTTACATTTGGTTAATAATAATTAAATTTATCATTAATTATATATATTAGATGGTAAACAAATTATTATAAGTGTTATTTTGTGTATATATTACGAGTGTGTTGCTTCCTACTTAAAATGCAATGTATCCATGTTTACATCAAAGTTTTATATATATATATTTTAAATTATTTGTGAATGCTATATATTGGGATATAAATAATTTAGAGCCTAATTTTGATACGCTGTCTGTCTAAAGTTTTTATACTGTTAACCAATCAGAAATCTTCATATGTGTGACTTAAAATAATTATGATAAGAGTCAAACATTTCTAATAATATGACATTTTATGATTAGTTGACAATATAAAAGATTTTTACACTAACCGTGTATGCCAATTAAAACCAAAAATTTATATGTGGATACTATTTATAGATGAAACTCATAGCATCTCTCTCTCTATCTCTGTTTGTTTGTCTGTTTTTTTTTCTATTTGTCTTAACTTCCATTTCTCTGTCTGTCTGCTTGTATGTCTGCCTGCTTGTCTGTTTGTCTCTCTCTCTCTCTCCTTCTTTATGTATGTGTGTGTAATTTGGACATTTGGATCACACAAGAATGGTCAAGATCAGAACATATATATATAAAGTCATGTAACTTTTTTTAGTGATCACATGATCAATAACTAACTTCTAATCCTGACCATCAACGTATGGTTTAATGGCTTATATTTATTCCTCTTACTCTTACAATAACACACTCATCTCATTTAAGTCGCCCCTATATCAACAAAGATACATTGCATGTCAAGTAAGAAAATGTTTTTGTTGATATTAGGAAAATAATTTAAAATAAACTTTTATATTTGCCAAATTAATTATTTTGTTAATTGTCTTGATTATTAAATAATAATGTAATTATTAAATGTCTTTTATATTTTTATCTTAAATAATTTATTCAACTTATAATTTTTATTAAGTATCAAAATATTATAAAGGTAAATCTTTTAATAGGACATATAATTAATTCCTTTTATAAAAAGATTATTAAGGATCAGTACTGTTTTTTATTTTGGGAAAAAGAAAAGAAAAAAATAAAAAATCAATTTGGCATTTGGAAATAAGAAATTTTAATTGATAATACATAGAAGACACAATAAAAAGGAAAAAAAAAAAAAGAAGGGATAGAGTTTCAAGGTGATCTGTATCTCAAATTTTATTATCAGAACCAACTAAGGGCTATATATGGATTGTTTTGGTGCTTATATTTAATTCACTGAATTTGAAATTTATGAAAATAAAATTGCTGCCTTATTAAAATAGTCATTTATTTGGAATTTTTCCAAAATTAAAAAGTGAAATATCATAATCTAGATATATTATAGTATCCTACCCCTGCCACCGATATGTATGTCCTCCTTTATAGTTGTGCTTATCCTCAAAAATAATATTATTTCGATTTGTTAACGTCTCTCCTACATTTCAGATGGATTCCAGTGTTGCCACTCTTTTGCACTACCCTTCACCAAAAGAGCTCAAAGATGAAAATGGGGATATGATTTTTGACAAAGATTTGTTGCGAAAGTTAGCACACATTCCCAAAGAGTATTATTGGCCATCTACGGACTTAGTTGAAACATCTCAAGAAGAGCTGAATGAACCCCTGATAGACATAGGCGTCATGAAGAAAGGTGATGAGGTTGCTATTGCTAATGCTGCTGAGCTTGTGAGGAAGGCATGCATGGAGCATGGCTTCTTCCAAGTGACCAACCATGGTGTGGACCCAAATCTCATCACTGAGGTTTATCAAGAAATGGACTATATTTTCAATCTTCCATTGAGCAAGAAGCTAAGTGCTAGGAGTAAACCCGGTATGCTGGAAGGGTACTCAGGTGCCCATTCAGAAAAGTTCTCTACCAAGTTGCCATGGAAAGAGACATTTACTTTCAAATTCAATCATTACAAAGAATCAGAGTCACAGGTTGTTGACTACATCAAGTCTACCTTAGGAGAAGACCATCAACGCACCGGGTAAGCTCCACATTGAATTGAATTTATTTCTTCATTACGTAACACTGTCATTTTTATCTAGTTTTAAGACGTATGTTATTCTCATTTTTATCTAATTTCATCATTACATCACGAAGTAATTCTTTTTTATAAGAAAAAAAAAAAAGAAGTAATTCTTTTTTTGTTTTCAGTTTTCAGTTTTTTTATTCATAATTATCAAAATGTCAATTTCTTTTTATCTTATTTTCTTTTATAAAGACTTTGTGAAGGAATAATTTTTAAAATTTGTTCTTCTCTACTTTAGTTTCTATTTTTATTAAAATAAGTTGTGTACATAGAACAAAGTATATATATGCAAAGAATTAAATTCTCGAGAAATTTAATGCAAAATTAAGCCGTTTATAAAAATATATGGTGTTGACTGAATTACGTTAAGTGCCTATTTGGCTTATAGGACTGAATATGAAATTGCGGTTTGAAATTGAAATTGGATTTTAGAATTCTAAATTTTATGTTTGGATTTTAGAATTCTAAATTTTATGTTTGAAATTCTTTTTGAAATAGAATTACATTTGACAAAATAAATAGCTCAAACCCTTACTAATTCTTATCTAGTATACTAAAAATTGCCAAATTTTACAACTAGGATTTTGAATTGCTAATACAAAAAAATTATTAAATAAATTTTTATTTATTAAAAAATTAAAATAAGAATCAAATAATTAATTATTAATTATTAAATATTGATCAAGTAATTTTCAAATAATTATTAAAATTATTTTTTAAATAAAATATTAAATAATACCTATTTGTTACGTTCATTAATATCATAAAAAAGTAAACATACATAAAAATCATTATTAAATAAATTTTTATTTATTAAATAATTATTAAATTATATTCTAAATAATTATTAAATAAATTACTAAACCTATTTGTTAGGCTTATCAATATTACAAGAAATTGAAAATACAGAAAAATAATTATTAAATAAATTTTTAAGGTACAATTTATAATTATTTATTTTTGAATTCTATATATGACGTTCAAACAATATAATTAGAATTAAACTTAGAATTGTAATTTTATGTCCTAATTCTTTATGCATTTTAAATATAGAATTTATGACTGTGAATCAATTTAAATTTTGACATAATTGAAATCAATTCTAATTTTGATAGAAAAAAAAATTGAAATTAAAATTCTGAATTAAGATTCCAATTCCATCCTTTATAGACTTGAGAAAAACACAATTGTTACGGTTTGTCCCTAAAAGCCCAGGCAAGAAGTAGGTTTACAAAACTATAAAGACAGAATTCGACAGCTACCATGAATAACATGGTTGTTTTTTTTTCTTGAAAAATTGGAACAGGTTGGTGTTTCAAAGGTACTGTGAAGCCATGAAGGAATTGTGCCTTGCAATTATGGAGCTCTTGGCCATTAGCTTGGGTGTGGATAGTTTGCACTATAGGAATTTTTTCCTAGATGGTGAGCAAACAATGAGGTTAAACGCTTATCCGCCTTGCAACCAAAACAACCTCACTCTAGGAACTGGCCCTCACACTGACCCAACCTCATTAACCCTTCTTCATCAAGATCAAGTTGGGGGTCTAGAAGTGTTTGTTGATAACAAATGGTTGCCTGTTCGCCCTCGACTTGATGCGTTCGTCATAAACATAGGCGACACTTTCAAGGTATATATGTAAACTGGTCAAAATTTTCTTATCATGAAAGGATATATAGCATTCCTAGGTTATACCACATAGTGCAGTGGTACAATAAAAGGACTCCTAATTAATATTAGGAGATCGTTATAGATCACATGCATACAACAAATGATAGGTGATTTTAATACTATATTTAATAATGGGAAGTTTTTTCATCACATATTAGTAAGACAGTCCATGTTATGACAATTGACAGCAGTCTTCATATTGTTGATTCAATGTATGTAGTAACTTGAGATAATTACACAATAAAGTCCAAATGCTCATGAGTAGATATTGTAGTCACAACTACAATAGTCCAATTTTTGCTTAAATTTTTTGGATTTGAAAATATATTTTTATCACAGGTTGTTGATGTGAGTGAGGTGATATCAAGGTATACCGTATCTTGAGCTAGAACAATTTTATTGTCTTAGGCGTGTAATTTGGTTGTATTTTTGCGGACATTAATTTTTTTTAATGCTAATAATGAATGGTGGTATTTTTGTGGAACGGAAGTGGATAATGGTGTGTTTGGTTGTCTTAGGCGTTGTCTAACGGGAGATACAAGAGTTGTCTGCATAGGGTGTTGATTAACAAGGAGATGGAGCGGAAGTCGACGACTTGCTTTGTGAATCCAAGAGGAGACAAAATAGTGAGAGCCCCAGACACTCTAATTAGCAAGGAAGTGCCAAGGAAGTATCCCGATTTCATATGGTCAGATTTGGTAAAGTTCACACAAAAGCATCATAGGGTTGATGAGGCTACGCTTGATTGTTTCATCCAGTGGCTCCCATCCAAGCCATCCAATTTCTAGTTATTTTGGAGTTTGGATGCTTATGATGAAAGGATTCGAAAAATGATTTCATTCGTGCATCTATAGTCAAGTGTGTACCCAATAAAGTAGTTTCCATAATTTTCTAGTGTCCACTAGCCTAATAATTTATCTTGATCGCCTAGATACATTAAGATTATCTTATATCCTGTTTTTTACGTGTATTATATGTACATGGGAGAAAATAGGAAACTTCAAGTTTTTGTGCTAATCAAATTGTATGTCAATAAAACAATCTAGTGTACACAAAAACTTTATATGCATAATGAAGTTTGATTTCTATCTGTCTCAATATATCTAGGTCTCCTTTACGTAAATAGCTTATTTAAACGCTTATATAATTGAAGACCTTATGTGATAAGTTTTTATATCGTAAGCTCTTTTTAAATTAAGTAATTATTTAATTTAGATACATACTTGAAGAAACACTTTTAAATATGCAAAGCAACTTTCGATAATGTTGCATATGAGCTTATGCACAAGACTTCTCTAAGAAGCTTAAAACAATGACTTTGCAAAATAAGCTAAAAATAACTTTTGAGAGATAATAAGTTACTAATTAAAGCTTATCCAAATACTACTTTTTTTAATATAAAATCACTTATATCAATAGAGAAGCTTTAATAACTTGTAAGCTATGCCATCCAAATGGGGCCTTATAAAAGTTAACTAACTAACTCTGGTTCAATGACTAACTAACTCTGGTCTAATATTTATCATTTATTTTTATGTATTTGATCTGACCTACTCTATTTTTTCAATGAAATCCCATCACCTTTTTTTCCCTCTCTTACTTGAAAATTCTCATCTTATCTGCCTTCTTAGTTCAGTGATTTTTTTATTCTAACTTTTTATTATTTATTCTTAGTAGGCCCCAACTCGAAAAATATCACTTACAGACCAAAAATATCTTAGACAAATTTAAGTACAACAGGTTGATTATCAACACTGCATCTCTGAAGTACAGCATAGAGGTTATTGATCCGAAACTTTTTATGATCTATATACAATGACAATGCCTAATTCAAAAAGGTTAGCCTAATAATTGATAAAGGTGTGCTTCTTAATCTGATGGGCTTTGCTAAGGCACCCCCAAAATTTCTAGGGGCATCCCCATGAACAATGTATTTATCAAAATACCCACTTAAATTTTTTTTTTGTCATTTGGCTCACTCGCAAATATGTCGCAAATATGTTATTTGCGAATAGAAAAAATGTCTGCACTCTCGCAAATATGATATTTGCGAGTGAGTTATTTTTGAGAATTGCTCACTCGCAAATATCATATTTGCGAGTGAAGAAAATTTCCTTCACTCGCAAATACCTTATTTTCGAGTATTGGATGATTTCTCAAATAAGGTATTTGCGAGTGTGAAAAAAATTTCGTCACTCGCAAGTGAAAAAATTTTCTTCACTCGCAAATAAGGTATTTGCGAGTGGGTAATTTTTTTTTGGAATCTCGCAAATAAATATAGCATTTTCGCAAATATCTTCTTCACTCGCAAATATGATATTTGCGAGTAAGTTATTTTTTGAGAATTGCTCATTCGCAAATATGATATTTGCGAGTAAAGCAAGTACTCGCAAATATCATATTTGCGAGTGAAGAATAAAAAATATCTCTTTGATGGGGGTATTTTGATAAATACACTGTTTATGGGGGTGCCCTTAGTAATTTGGGGGTGCCTTTAGCAAAACCCTAATCCGATTACTCATATTCGGCCCAACGGCTAGGAGAATTATTCTGATTACATTTAGACCCCAACAATGACTGGGCCGAGACTAATTAGTTGCTGTTTTTTCTCCGATACAAAGGAGTGTATTCCAACCTCACATACTCTCTTTCCAAAGAGTGAAAAGATCACAAGTCACGCTAATTATTGTGACTTTTTATGTGGTTATGATAGGAGTCAAATCTTTTTTAATAATGTGAGAAATCATGATTGGTTGATAGCATAAACACTGACAATACATATCAATCAAATCGAACTAAATATACTGAGATAGATCACGACAAGCCATATATGTTATCTATGTTGTACAACAAGTACATTATATTCAAAAGTGACGCAAAGTCAATTTTGTTATATATGTATAAATATAAACGTTACATTATATTTTTAATAAGCATAATAACTATGAATTTGAAATTTCAATATAGTGAAAAATGAAAGCTAGCCAAGCATAAAATCTTGGTCTTACACTCTTACTCATACCAATGCCCCACTGAATCAATCTGGTCTTGCGGCCGTAACTGTTTCTGAATTGAATTCGGTGAGAATGGTAATGAAAATGACTGATCGGTGGCCACATAGGGAGACCGAGAAATGAGATTTGCTGAGGAATATACACTATTTATTGGTTGATTATTTTCATCTTGGTTATGGTTGTGATGTTGATGTAGCCTTTGTTCAGAACGTTGTTGTTTTGGAATATTAGGCTTCTCTCCTTCTATCTCTCTATATTTCTGAAGGTAGGATTTTAATGGTTCCACATAATCCTCAAAGCCTAAGGTTGTGATGGCCCATATGATATCGTCCCCATTGATGGTCTTCCTCTTTTCTCTTTGACATTTGTCAGATGCTTCCCCAGTGACAAAACTGATGAACTCTGATACACATTCTTGAACTGTCTCTTTTGCATCCTTTGAGATTTTCCCATTAGCAGGGATCACTTTTTTCATTATTCTACCCACATTGGCTATAGGGAGAAACCGATCCTGTTCCTTGTTGCTAGTGTGGTTATTGTTGTTGTTGCTTGTCTTTAAGCAAGGACTTTCAGGGCTTCCTGTGTTGAACCCATTTGGCAAACTGCTATGACTCTCATCATCCATAGCTCTTGGGGGGTACTGGTATAAGCTTTTAGGATACTACATTACATATTGTATAGATAAACTTAAAGATGGGCATAAAAATAGGCAAATAAGTAGGGCTAGGATAAGTAAAAATTGAAAAAGAAAATAAAAATTGTACGGTCGATTTTCACCGATGATATGATCCCCCGGACTCGCTCTAGATGTGGAGCACTTCATGTAACTGCCAGGACCCAATCCAACTTAGATAACACTATTATTGACTAAAGAAACACTATTATTGACACTATTAATGTTTTCTTCAATAATAAATTGAAAAATTATCAAAAATAACACTTCTGGAGGCGTTGAATTTGAGCCACTCTTTTTTTGTTCCTCCAAGTTGTATTCATATTTATGAGCAAATAAAGATAGGATTTACTTGATATATATTGTCAGTGTAAAGATTTTTTATACAAACGACTAATCAGAAATTGTCACATAAGCTAAAGTGATTGACTATTATCCTAACTACCTTAAAAGTCACACACCATGATTTTTGATTGGTTGAGTGGAAAAATCTTTACACCGACAGTACATAAAAATTAAACTCCGAAATGCAAAGTTCTAATGTCCGGTGATGTCTTGTTACACATCGAAATACTTACAACCAATAAAAGAAAATATGATTGATCCATGGGAAAAACATACAACTGGGACAAACTCTCTCTTCTCTTGGATGTTCTTTAGATTTCTTTTGTCCCTTGTGTAGTGGAGCTTCGGCAGGAGGAGTTCTTACTTATTACTTTATCGGAATCTTAGATGTAAGTTGGAGTTTCACAAAACAAGTCATCATCTCAACCAAATTACAAGTACATTTACTCCTTACTTCAAATATGCAGATATTCAATCGCTTTATAAAAGTTGATACCATCTTACGATTTGCTTTTTTTTTTTTTCTTTGGTTGATAAACATTTTTTGGTTGATCCATATTACCATTTGCTGAATGGCTACCGTTTGCTTGTGTCTCTTTTCTTCTCCTCCTAAAATGAGAGAATTCAAATCTGTTTCATGCTTGTGAATACATGCAAGTGTACATTCGACGTTTTGGCAAAAGCCCATGTATCAAGCATTAGTTTGTTGAATCTCTCATCCATGTTGTCTTTTCAATGTTGCTGATAACGTCACAACTTAAATGAATAGATTCTGGAAAAGCCTTTTGGCTCATTCTTAATCTCCTTCGCGCGTAGTTGACTCCACTTGAAAGTGACTGTTTGGTAAGATAGGACTTTGATTCTGGAAATGCCTTTTGGCTCATTATTAACCTCCTTCACGTGAAGTTGACTCCCAAAACACAACAATGAATAAGACTTCAATGGATACTACGCTACTTACTTCTCTCAAAGTTGTGGGGACTGATTCAGCTGGTTTTTTTGTATTTGTGAATAGATAATTTATGTAATGCCATATTTTCTATACGTTTTTCTTATTTGGGAAAAAAGTCCTTCCGATCATATGGATTCACTTTGCAACAAAGATTTTATTAAAGAAATTATCACTAAATTAATATTTACATAATAGTTTTTACCTTTGTTGTTGAACGTTGGCTTATTTGAAAGTTAAGGAATTATACGATCCTATTGTTGAACGTTGGCTTATTTGAACGTTGGCTTCCAAAATATTCAACTTCACTAGCAGCATGTCATTGTCATGAATATCGTAGGATGGAGTAGAGTTTCGTAGATAAATCTGGAGGTAAGAAATCTCTTTAATAAGAGGGTCAGGCAGCAAAATTTTTTACGGATTACGGATATAGATAATAAAGCCATAATCTTTCTACACTAAAAAACCCAGCCACTCAAGTCCTCCACTCAAATTGACCGGTTAGTCTGGTTTATGAACTACAAACGAAACGTTCATATTCAGGAACATTACACTAGGAAAGGGATGAAATGAAGCAAAACAAGATAATACTAAATTCCGTTGTTTAGATTGTTGAAAAAAAATAAAATGGAATAAATTCTATTCCATTCTATAAGAAATAAAATTGAACTAACTTATTATTAATTCTGTTTCACTTCATTCCATCATAAAATATCCAAATAATGGTATGATAGCCATGTTCAATTTGATTCCATTCTACTCTACTCTATTCCAGTCCATCTTTCCATTGTCCAGGGATAGTCTAACGAATTGGAATAGAATACGTAGCTGTGTTTACTAGTGTGGACGCATTAATTTAGTACAGACTATAGAGGAGCAAGATCCCACCCTTTTGTTTCCCTTTTTATTCGAACAAAAAATCTAGATCCCAAGTAGTTGCAACTTGCAAGCCTTAAAATACCAGTGTAAGTGTGTGTTATTTGAAATAAAACGATATTATGTTCCCGTCCAAATATTCAATTCTATGAATGCTACCAATTTTTAGTGAGCATCTCACTGTAACATTACAAAATCTCAACTATTAGGCTTCCAAACGAATGGCCTCTACATTTGCAAGAATACCATCAAATTTCCTTAACTATCGTGCCATGCTACAGCAAAAGACACCAACCTCTAAATAGAGATCGAAATTAACTACCAATAGAAAAAAGACGAATACAGCAATGCCTAACTAACATGATACATAAATAATGGTGGAAGAACGGTTACACAAGAATTTCAAGCACCCCAAACCCAAAACTTACCAAACTATCTTGTTTGTACATCCATGCTTAATTAATAGCATACTCAAGTGTCTCCAACTCTTTAGGCCGCCACATGGACTTCTGGGCAAACAGAAATCCCTCCTTATCTTTAGAGTAAGTCACGCGAACCTCCCACTGCATAGACTTCACCAAGCTCTCAAGCTCGTTAATGATCTGAACAGAATCCCGGACAAGAAGCTTTCCCTCGGGCCTGAGAATCCGATCAACCTCAGCCACTACAGCTTCAAAATTGCACCTGTGACCAATAAACATCCGCAAAATGAGACAAACATACAGATTATTAGTAATCAGATAACCAAGATTCTGGTGATGAATAAGAAGCCAAATAGTTATAGGCACCTTTTCTTAAGCTTTGAAAACAGATGATCTGCATGGAGAAGATCATAGGACCGGGGATAGGTGCTAAAGGATTCACACCAATCATGATATATGCCAAAAAGACCTCGTTCATAAATAATAGGAAGAGTGTCTGGGGAATCTACTGAAACCACATTCATGACCCAAATATTCAAATCCTTCAAAGCAGCAGCAAATCTTGAACCCAAAAAAAAATGGAGGTATAAGCAGGTTAATATAGTTCAGTGTTAACATTTGAAACAGTGAATTTAGCTCACCCTCCATAGACTGATCTCATATCCATGACATTACGCACATTTGACCATTGAATTCCAATACCATTCAGATAATTGGACACAACTCGTTTCCAGTGTTCATAATCAGCAGTAAAATCTTCAGGGGCAGGCTTTCCATAAACTCCAACTTGGGAATTCGTCAACCAGTAAGGTGTTTTGGTAAGTCTTGCTGGCCACTGCTCTGGCCATTGTGACCCACGTTCTGTCGAACTCACTGGCACTTTGTGCATGCAAGATTGCAAAGTAATGTTCCTGCCACTAAAGAGATTAGAAAGCAACCATTTGCTATAGGAAGACAAAAGTTCCACACCCTTTTACGTGCAAGATGTAAACCAATCCCATTCTTGCACAAGGGATCCACTGTGTGTGGGATCCTAGGGAGACCAATCCCAATGCAGGAAAAGTGGTGCAAGAAGAAAGTATGAGAATATCAGTTAACGACGGCCCGGTGCATGAGGCTCCCACCTAGTGGGTCTAGGGAGGGTAGATCTACGCAATCTTATCCCCACAAGCGGAGAGACTGTTTCGAGTATTTGAACTCATGACCTCCAGGTCACAAGGCAGCAACTTTACCGTTGCTCCAAGGCTCACCCTTAAAGTATAAGAATATCAGTATCCTGTCCTATAATACTATAACTTTTTGAAACTATAACAGAAAAACTTTGTAATGAAAACACTGTTAATTTGTGGCCGAAACACCTAACATTCCTCCAACTGTATCAAAAAGGTCCATATAAAGCTTGGTTTGTTGTTGTTTCTATGCTTCTGCGGCAGTGCTCTGTTTTTGCTGTTCTTTGGTTTATTTGATTGGAAAGGAACAGTAGGATTTTCATTGACTCCTTTTTGTCTCTAGATTTCGTTTGGGATAGGGTGACTCTTTTGGCTTCCCTTTGGTGTTCTGCACATGGGTTTTTTTAGTGGTGTTTCTTTGGAAGATATGCAGACGGACTGGCATGCTTCGTTGCATGGCTCTGTCCCTTGGTTATTAGGTGTTGCTTTTTGTTTTCTATGAGGATTTCTTATCCTCTTACTGTACTCTTCTCTCTTCTCATCTAACAATATTTCTTTTACTATTAAAACACACATGTTCCTTTGAGGAAAAATGAATAAACAAACAAATCTGCAGCTGTTATAAAAAAGTTCTCTAGTGTTATTAAAATCAAAGATGAACCATGCGGCATTAAGTAACAAAACTCATGTCAAAAACTTCTTTTTTCTGTTTTGGTTTTTAATTTTTATTATTATTAATAATAATAATAATAATAATAATAATAGTAATAAAATACTTATGCCTCGGTTAAGGAAGAAATACCATGCTGCATTAGGATCATCAGAGTCTAGACATGTCGGAGGCTCATTCTTAGAACGTTTCTCGTAACACTCATTAGAAGTTGGCTTCTTGTATACAGCTATACCAACTCCATTAAGTTTATCCTTGGTGATAGAGACAACTTCCCAACACATTGCTTTTGTTAGTGCCTTCATTGCTGCAAATAATTTCATAAAATGTCATAATTAAAATACCTACATTAAAATGCTTAAAACAGACATATGGTAATCTAGTTATCACCTACCATTCCATATTTCAACATCTTCGGGCAGTTTCTGATAAATAGGAGTAGCAGACCACACAAAGAAGCCACCGGGTCGCAATACTCTATTCAGCTCCAGAAGAAGTTTACCACCTACAGTTATACAAACAATAAGCTTTCAAAAATATAAGCCAGCTGCATTTACATGCCTTTTACATCATTACTATCTATAAAACAAAGTAGTCTTAGAAGTTACAATCTAAATTCCCACACAAAGCAGATGAAGTACAAAAATGATACATAAAAAGTAGGGTCATTGAAATACCTTCTATATGCCATGGAACTCTACAGCGTGCACAATGGACTACGTCAAATACTCTCCCAGGGAAAGGAAGCCTCTTTGTGCCCATCACCGCAGATATAGCAGGAATTCCCCTTTCAAGTGCAAATTGTACCTGAGCTTCATGCTCATCTTTTGGGGCCAACGACATTGTAAGTGTGTCTCTTTCAAAGAGAAAGCCACCAAAGCTGGCAACACCACACCCAACATCTAAAATCACACGTGAGCGTTTGCCCCAAGCAATATCAGGTACAGACTGCATTGTCACAGCTCCTTATATTAAGTAAAATGCTCAAGAGCATCAAGAAAACAAATCACATATCCACAGAGCAATTCTAGGATGAAAGCATTAAAAAATTTCATTATTATGTACAACTACTTCTATTGCTAAAGAAATTATTTGTAGAAGTTCAAAGGATGCTGATACTTCTGTATTTGTTCAACTTTGGTTGTCTCCTAGTGCAGAGAATATGTATAGATGGTATCTACCTACCTGATTTTGGCCTGGTTAGATATACGAAAAATGCATCTTTACCATCCTAGTAACACTATTTCTACTATTGGCAAAGAAATACAGCGTAGAACTTCAAGTGCCATAGTAGTACTGCCACTTCTGTATCTCTTAGTCTCCTAATGTACACCTTACGTGCAGTTCATATCTAACTGGATTTTCCCCATCATTAAAATAATCATGTCAAGATAGCATCAAAAGTTTTCTTCATTTTGGATATCTTATTAAAGTGAAATGTTAGACAACTCAGTTTCATACCGGTTACCAAAGCAATGCCAATGTTAACTGAACAAGCTTTTTGCCCTTTGCAGCATGGAATTGCTGGCATAGGACTTCTATTTTATTTTTTATTTTTTTTGGGGAGGGGGGGATCTGAACGTGTGCCACACAATTGAACAATTAAATGAAAAGTAAAAGCATTTAATATCGTGGAAATCTAAAACGCATTTAATACTTGCTTCATTAAGTAATTATGATAACAAAACCTTTCATTTCCATTTTTTAAGGTAGATGACTAGATAGGATAAAAGATCATAAAAATGAGTTGTGAAATCTACATAAATCATTAAATACTTGAGCACAAGCAAGTTATAATGACATTTGTAACATATATAACAATAATGCCCTGAAACTTCGTTTTCATTTTGCTTTGTTTGTCATAAAATTAAATTTCAATTAGATTTAGATGCAGAGTTTAATACATATACCCAGAGAAGATGGGATATGAGATTATTGGATGATAAATTAGCTCAAGTGGAGATCAAATAAGACTGGCAGATACAGTTTGTTACAGAACATGTAATATGGATTCATGGAACATGCAGCAAAAGCTAATCCAGATCAATATGTATGGACAATTTAAAGGCAACAAATAAAAGTCAACCGTGACAAGAAATGAACATATATTTTACCTTTTGTATAAAGTCAATGTAATGAAGTGCCCCATGCTTGAATTGGGTTCCACCACCAGGAAAAGTAAGGTACTCGCCTGTAACTTTTACCCAGTTCTGGTGCCCCTTATATTCAGCAAGTTTAGTGTGTGGAACATTGTAATACCATATCTGCATGAAAACAGCTTATTATTTTATGTACGAATAAACTTTCAAACCAAGAATGATAAATGACGGGCATCTGAGTTAATTTATACCTTTTCTCTGCTTTTGGGCCATTCAATTGGGCGTTTATATCCTTCAGGGAGAGGGACAAGGCAGGTAGGAGGTTCTTCAGGACAATGCCTTTCTCGATGTTCATAGTGTTTAGTACTCTTAAGATGCTTAATTGCTTTCAAGTTATCGAGGCACGGGATATAGTCAAGGCCAGCAGTGACATTACAGAGTCTCCAATTGTGCCCATTAAATTGCTTGGAGGATCCCTGAGACTCCTTTTCGTTCTTTGACTCTGATGCCTGAGTTGACCAAGACCCGGTTTGAGTGGTACTTTCATTCAGAAGCTCTGACTGAGCCCCAGAAGGATATACCTCATTTGAAGTCTGGTTGTTGGCATTATCATCTGTTTTATTCTCATTAGATTTAGAGCTTTCATCAGACTCTTTGTTATCGCTTTGTTCCACCTTCTCTTCTGTCCTATTAACTGTTGTTTCACTTGAATCATCAGATTTCTTTTCACTTTCATCTGAATCAGATTTATTCCCCTTTTCATCTGAATCAGACTGCTTGTTATCACTCTCATTTGCTTCAGATTTCTTCTCGCTCTCATCAGAATCGGATTTCTTCTCGCCCTCGTCAGAATCGGATTTCTTATCACCATCATCAGAATCGGATTTCTTAGATGAAGACTCTTCAGAATCTCCTTGAGAGGAATTTTCATCACCATCCTTGTTTTCTGTAGCTTCCGAGTTTGATTCAGTATTTTCTGCCTGGGAATCTTTGTCCTCTGTCTTCTTATATCCATCTTCTGTCTTAGCAACTTCAGAAGATTTCTCTTCAGGCTTTTCGTCCAACTTCTCTTCCTGTTTTTCCGGCTCATTGGAGTTGTTTTCAGAGGTGACACTACTGTCCCCCTTGGTTGCATCCTCAGGCAGATCACCAGGATTATCTTCAAACTGCCGAGTATTGCCATTACTTGTGTCAGTCCCTTGTTCTTTCACCTCACTCTGTTCTTTCACATCGTTCTTATTCTCCTGAGCTACATCTTCATTTTGCACAGGAACCACAGAGGACGATGTCATCATCCAAATTCCAACCAAGCATAGAGCCACAAACACAACAATAGTAACCGTCGAACAGTAACTCGATGTTCGTTTATTGTTGTCTATCCTAGTATATTTGCCTACAGCCATGTTGTTGGAGGGTGCAAGAGTTCACAGATAGTTTTAGACCTGATCATGAACCAAACAACAATTAAACACTCATTCTAATTGTTGGATCAGTAGCTTCCAATCAAATAAAATTTGTAGGATATGGCATATATCTATATATATATATATATATATATATATATATATATATATATATATATATATATATAAATATAAAAGGGATTTGAATTCTCTACTTTTCCTTAATACATACATGACTTTGTTATGTTATGAGAATAAAGACAAATTCAAGAAAAAAGAAAAAGAAAATATTTCTTTCTCATATCATGAGACTATAAAGATCAAGATCTAATCCATTTTGGTAAAATCAAAGGAAGCCAAAAAAAGCGGATCAAAAAGTTTTACACTTCGAATGGCGATTTTTTGTATGAAATTCAACAACAGAGACGTTGAATTTGAACTGCGGAATGCGGAGCCGCGACGAATTTGAACAATTTGAAAACAGAAAAACGAAAAAAAGAAAAAGAAAAAAGAAATATTCAACGCGAAATCAACAACGCTCACATAGGTCTATACTAATAAACAGAATGCAGTCAAAAAATTCCACACTAAAGAAAACCTGCACGGTTAGATCAAAACGACGACCGTTTAATATTAAAAGAAAAAAAAAAACGAAATCATAGCAGCAAAACCGCGAAATTGAAGATTAAAAAAACGAAAGCGACATTTGATTCAGTGAATGTGGGAGTAGATCTGAATACGAGGAAATGAGAGGAGATTAAGCGTACCGTAGCTGGGGGTAATCGGAAAGAATCAGATCTGAGAGGGAAGAGGAAGCGGTTATCTCTGCATTATGTTACACAGAGAAAGATGCAATGCAAACAAAACAAAAGAATGAAATAATGAAATGTGAATGAGAGAAAGAAGAGAGTGAATGTAACATAGGACTAGGAGGGAGCAATTGGGTTGCTATATATCTATCAACAATTATCAATTCGATGTTGAGTGGATTTTGGAGTAAAAAATAAAAATGAGAATATGGGTTAGGGTGTGATTGTGAATGTAAAAATGGATGAAAACGAGAGTGTGGTGATGATAGCGAAAAAACAGAGACAAAGAGAGAGGGACGGCCGCATGAAAGCCGTGAAACCGGTGGGGGATGAGATGACAGACATGTGATGTTTGCTAAACAAAGAAAGACGCAAGCTGCAGTAATCTCACGCCGCTCACGCTAAAATATCTCGACTTAATTAACATATGATCTTTTCCTTTTCTTCACTTAACTAATATATATCACTCCTTTTTTAGTAAAGTTCAAATTGGTCCTTGATAAAAAATTACGATGATATTTTGATTCTTAAGAAATAAAAATAATAATTTAGTCCTCAAGAATGTAAAATAAAGGTCAAATTGATCCTTTTTAGGATAATTTTTAGAGACATTTTAGTCTCTGTCAGGGACTAGTTTGACCCACATTTTATATTCTTAAGGATCAAATTGGTATTTTTCATTTCTCAGAGACCAAAATGTCATCGTGATTTTTTGTCGAGGACCAATTTAAATCTTTACTTTTTCTTTTTTTATTATATGGGAGACAATTGACAAATTAATTAATGACATTATGGATGAAACTTACTTTGTACTCCATGAGCTTGCCTCAATTAGTTACGCAGATTGAGTTTACGGAGAGGACTTAAGTTCGAATTCCGTAGAACACATTTTGGGGAGGAGTGAATAACCTTAATTGTGATTAAGCATTAGAACGAATATTAGTCTAATAGTGGGTCCAAAGAATCTAAGGTTGTGGATACTCCATAAACTCACTGAAAAGTCAAAAGCCTTAATTGTGATAAATTGAAAAAATGAATGAGAACTCACTCTCTCAAATTTTTTTCATGCTTCTCCATCTGCAAGGAGGAAATTTAATAGCATTGAAAAATTGGAGGATGCTAATGGGCACCTGGTAACATCACAGGAGGGTCTTAGCAACTTAGCAAGTGATTATTTTTCTGATCTTTTTGCTCCTCAAAAGGAGTGAGGTTTCTCTAGTGGTGGATTATGTAAATGTGAAGCTCTCTATGGAGGACAATGATATTTTACTTGCTCCTTTTTCACATGATGATTTTAAGAAGGTTACTCTTGAGATTCATCCTGACAAATCACCTGGCTCAGATGGTCTAAATGCTGCATTTTATCAGAGATTCTGGAATATTTGTGGGAATGATGTTGTTTCTGCTTGTCTCAAATGGCGTCATGATGTTTCTTTGCCTTTGGATATTAATGGTACTAATATTGTCCTTATTCCAAAGTGTGATCATCCTAGATCCATGTGTGACTTTCGGCCTATATCTTTATGCAATGCCATTTATAAGATTCTTTCAAAGATTCTGTCCAACTGACTAGCGCAGGTTATTAGTAAGTGCATTTCAAAGGAGCAGTCATCTTTTGTTGCAGGGAGATCCATTCTTGATAATGCCTTATAGCTACCGAGTTACTTCATCATATGAAATGTAAGAAAAAAGGAGCTGTTGGGGTTGCTGCTCTGAAGTTAGATGTGAGTAAAGCTTATGATCGTATTAGCTGGGATTATTTACAGGCTATTATGTTAAAGGTGGGGTTTGATCCGCGATGGGTGAGCTGGATGATGATGTGTGTTTCTTCCGTTCAATATTCAGTGTTAATGAATAATGAGGCAGCAGGTGTGGATACAGCTGGTCGTGGTCTTCTCCAGGGTGATCCTCTTTCACCGTTCTTATACATTCTTTGCACTGAAGGGATGTCCTCTATGATAAGACATGCACCTAGTAACGGGAGACTCCATGGTATCAAAATTTGTAAAGGTGCTCCTGTCATGACTCATCTCCTTTTTACAGATGATAGTCTCCTTTTTATGCACGCGAATGAGAATGAAATGAGGTACGTTAAAGATTGATTGCATTCCTATGAATTAACAAGTGGCCAATCTATTAATATGCAAAAATCAGCTTTGGTGTTTAGCTCTAAGCCTCTAATATTGTGCAGCAAATTCGTGGTATTTTATCTGCCATTATTGAAGTTAATGAGTCTAAGGATATTGGTTTCTACTTGGGGATTCCTTCACTAATTGGTAGAAAATAAGAAAGAAATTTTTAATTATGTGAAGGATCATGTTTGGAAGAAGGTCAGCTCATGGAAAGGTAGAACTCTATCTATGGCAGGTAGGGAAATTCTTATTAAGTCAGTGGCTCAAGCAATTCCTGCCTATTGTATGAGCATGTATGTCATTCCTCCGTCGCTTGGTGATGAAATTATGAAGATGCTAAATTCCTTTTGGTGGGGATCGAATAATAAAGATTCTAAAGGAATTAAATGGCTCTCTTGGGATAAACTTTTTATGCCAAAAATTTGGTGTGGTCTTGGTTTTAAGAACTTGCACGCTTTTAATCTTGCCATGTTGAGTAAGCAAGCTTGGAAGTTTATGGTGGAACTTGACTCTCTTGTGACAAGGATTTTCAAAGCTAAATATTTTTCACAAGGAGGCTTTTTAGATGCTAATCTTGGGCATAACCCATCTTATGCATGGAGAAGTTTATGGACATCCAAAATGCAGCTTAAAGAGGACACTAGATGGTGTATTGGTAATGAATCTAATATTCCAATTTGGGATACATCATGGATGCGCGATGGACAAAAAATTCAACGCCCAGACTTCCTTAGTGTTGAGCTATAGAACCTGGTAGTAAAAGACTTCTGGCGTCCTCTTCAAAAAGTTTGGAATTCTAACTTAATTACCCATTTGTTCACCGCCCCTATTGTGACCAAGATTCTGTTGGAAAATTATTTCTAAAATAATTTGTTATTGAAAGGTTTTAAATATCTCTTTTATTACTATTTATTACAATTAATTTTCTCAATAAATATTTATGTTATATAGAGATGAATGTGAAGTTGCTTTTAGGCACATTTACATTTGTATATATACAAATAAGTTCTCTTTCTATTATTTGCTGAGGGTGTAAGAGTTGATATAAATCTTGCTGTTCTGAGTACCCAAAATAATATTATTATTTTGGAATAGTCTGGTAAATCCCAGAGGATATTCGCATTATTATTACTATTGTGGCGAAATAATCTTTAAGGACACTGTGATTCCACACGTATCAAACTATAAACAAATATGTGTTATTCCCTTTTTTAACTTAATTTTATTTATCTATTTTATTTATTATTTTTCTAATAGATTCTGCAAACTCCACTCAATCCTCTTATCGCTGATGACCGCATAATATGGGGTCGAAATTCTAGTGGTTTGTACTCAGTGGAGACTGCTTACAAGTTGGCCATATCTTCTCTTGTTGATTATTCACATTTGAAAGTGCTTGGTGACTGGTCTCTTATTTGGAAACTCGAGGTTCCTCCAAGAGTTAAAATTTTCCTATAGAGGGCTTGTAGGGATTGTCTTCCCACGCGTGTTTGTTTGCAAAGGAAAGGTATTTCTTGTCCCAGTATTTGTGTTTTTTGTGAAGGAAGTTTGGAGAATTTATGGCGCCTGTTATTGACATGCCCTGTCGGTGTTGAGGTTTGGGTTAAACAAAATATATGGCCCCATATTGCTTCTCTATTACTTAGTGCATAATCTTTTAGTGATTTCTTCTTTCAAATTGTGAGTTCTTTGGATCATAATTTAAAGGAAAAATTTGCTATGTCTTTATGGAGTATTTGGAGTGGGAGGCATGAGAAATTATGGGACAATAAAATTCCCAACTCTTTGTTTATTAGTCAACGAGCTGATTCTTTCCTCTTGGAATGGTAGCAAGCATGCTCCTTTTCTACTGTAGCTATTTTGCATGGAGCTGAAGTGCAGAATCATCTTTGGGTGGCTCTTGTTGCTGGTACCTATAAATGTAATGTGGATGCTAATTTTTCTGTTGTGCTGGGAAGAAATACCTATGGTATGTGTATTAGAGATGACAATGGTGCTTTTGTTTTGGCCAAATCTAATTTCTCTTCCTTTTGTCTTCCGGTATTGGAGGGAGAGGCTACGAGTCTCCTTAAGGCTATGCAATGGGTCCAAAGTCTTGATCTTCATGGGCATAAATTTCTTTTTGAACTAGATTGTCAGGTAGTAGTCAATAGTGTCAATCATCCTAAGCAAGACATTTCTGAATTTGGAGTTATTATTAGAGCTTGTCAGGATATGTTATTGTCTTTCACAAACTTTGGAGTTGTTATTGTCTTTCACAAACTTTAGAGTGAGTTTTATTAGGAGACAAGCGAATGATGTAGCTCATACTTTAGCGAGGGCGACATCTTCCTTAGCTAGTCCCCATGATTTTTATCATATTCCATAATGTATTGCTTCTTTAATTATGAATGAAATGCATTGAATTCTTTGTTTCAAAAAAAAAAAACAAATGGCTTACAGAGTCCAATATTACTAGTTTTTTATGTTCTTTAATTTGATAAGATTCATATTAAAAAAAAAATAGAACAACTAATTGTAGCATATTTGTTTTGAAAAGTAATAATTTCTTTTAGTCATCTTTTGATAACTTTAGAGATATCATCATTATATAATAACAAGGTTCAATATAATTGATAGATAACTAGATTTTTTTTTTAAACATGCTGTCAAGAGTTTGATTTTTGTTATGTATATAAAAAAATTTTGTATGAAAAGATAAAATTCAATTCGGTGATTTCTACATCTTGATAGAGATTAGTCATCGACTATCGATGATAGATATACCCTTAGACACCAAGAAAAAATATGACTATGAAATTTTGAAGATAATCTCATTTCACCAAAACTAGTGTAAATAACATGTTATATTATAAATTTTTTTGGGTAGGACTATACTCACGTGATGAGCTCCGTGAGAAGACTTTTTTTTTTTAATTAAAAAAATATTCATTTATTCAAATTGATAAAATACATCGAAAACAACTTGATAAGTTTCACATTTAGCTAATAACTTTAGAAGCAAAGGATATTTCTATTGGTTGGCTTTTTGGCTAAGTGATTTTTACTCAAGAAGGAACATGCCTTGATCCTTTCCATGTATCCCTTATGTAGTGACAAAAGGAGACTCAAACAAAACCGATAGTGTAACATAGTGATGGCTCTCAATTCAACTGTTTAGGATGCACTCATCTCTCAAAGGCTTAGGTTTTATGTATTCCATGATTTCAAACAACTTCATGCTGTTTATCATTAATCCTCCACTTGGATCATGCAAAAGGTACATCTTTATGCACCGAGTACAACCATTATTTCTATGGCTTTGAATCCAACATGTCAGTTTTCTTTAAAAACCCAAACATGCAATTAATTTGATTTTTCAAAAACCATGCCATTTCCCAATCAGTTTTTTTTTTTTTACGAAACCCAGTTAATAGTCCTACTAAAATGCTGAAAGTAAAGGAAGTAAAAAAAAAAAAGTTAAGAAGAGACAAATAAGAAAAGAAAAAAGGGACACTATGGTACAACACATAGAAAAGACAATGGTTGAGACGTTGGGTGATCTAAAAAGGGGAAGTGAGCATGAGATGTGTTGTAAATTGTGATTGCTCTCTTAGCCGTTTAGGCATCCCTTGCTTATCTAGAAAAACTAGATTTCCTTGAAGTTCAGCCACATTACAACCCTACAAAGACCTTAGTGATCCATGATTGAACTTATAAATGTGACATTTGGGAGACAGGTAACAAAATTGATTTTGTGTGGATTCAGTGCACGGAATGAGAGAAACACTCACCTTACTTTGGTTATTATGAGAGATAGATTTTTGATGTGAGGATAGTATTCCCTGATTGATTGACAATGGAATATATGTTTGTGAATTCTCTTAATGGTATTGCAATTGCATCATAACCATGCTTTCATTTGTGGGCACCATGTATTTATCTTTGGATTGATCAATGCAATATTGAAATCTCATGCAATAGGGAAGTTGAGAAATGAAAAAAAAAAAAAATTTTGATTGTTCATAAACCATGCTCATTTGGTGAATTTGAGCTGGTCATGTTTGATTCTTTTTGGAAGATTAGGACTTTTGTTTGAGGACAAATAAAGTTCTAAGTTGGGGGGAGTTTGATAAGTTCCACATTTAGCTAATAATTTTAGAAATTTAAAGTATTTATCGAACTTAAATGGATAAAATTTAGTCACTTGACCCCCAAAAGATTAATGTGTAAATAGTTTGATCAATAGAAAACATATTGTGAAGTTATTTAGAAGATTGTATCTTAAATCCCTGTTTTGTGTATACAGGTGAAGAAATGAGAGAGTAGAAGATTTTGAAAAGCCTTACAAAGCCCAAGCTGGAGAAATTTCGCTTAGCGGAATTTCTTTCGCTAAGCGAACATGTCCCAGGTGATCAGACAGATGATCAAAGACGGGTGATCAGACAGACAGGTTAAAGATTCGCTTAGCGAAACTAAATTCGCTAAGCGAATTTGTCCCAGGTGAGCAGACAGATGATCACAAACGGGTGATCCCACATACGGGTTTTGAAGATTCGCTTAAGCGAAACTAAATTCGCTAAGCGAATTTGTCACAGCAGCAGGGAAGTTTGGAAAATCAAATTCGCTTAGCGCGATCATCTGCCCTAAGCAAATACCTTTCTTTCACCTGAATAATTCTTCATTCGCTCAGCGAATTTGTATGGGCTAAGCGAATTAATCATTTACTAGTTGTTCTGTTCTGGATTCTGGGTGATATAAAAAGAAAGAAAGGGGCTCTCTCCCGGGACTTTGCACTTTCTTCTCTCTGATTAAGGAACGAAGACAGAAGCTGCTTCATCTGTTCAACCATTGAGGAGATTCATTCTTTCACTTTTTTGGTAAAAGCTTCCATGGAAATGGATAGCTAACTCTTCTCTTATTGGGATTGAATGTAATCAACTCTTATTTATGTATCTAAAAGAGATTTTAGTGTTCTCATATTAATCTATGTATTGGTTTATTGCTTATAATATGTGTTTAATGCTTGGTTTGGCTCGATCAACCATTTCATGATCTTGGATGTTTGACTAGGTTGGAAAACTGGTTTTACATCTGAACTTGTTAGAATCAACTGTAATATTAAGTCACTAGGAATAGGATTAATGTTACAATCTTGTTTACCTGAACTTAATGCTTTTGATTAAATCACTTGATTGAGGAATCATCATGTATTTAATTCAAATGATCAATTCAACTTTAATTAAGGAATTAGTATAGTTGAAGGATTTGGTAAGATAAATCTATATGGAAATGCGAAGAATCAATTAGATACCGCTAAACGGAGTTGATGAAATTCAATCCCAATGCCTTTAAGAATTTAAATCACAACCTTTTAATTTTTGTTCATGTTACAAGTTTAAAACCACATCAAAATTCTCTTTACACTTCACCTTAGTATAAGAATAGTTGAATGACTTGTTAATATTATCAAATCCCTATGGATACGACCCTGATACACTGAATTAGGACTACTATAAGGCTTATTCACTGAATAGTCTTATCACAACACAAATTTAACATCGTTAAAAATCGAAAAGGATGAATCTTGCGAACAAGCTCACGGCACTCAAGTTAATAGCATAAAACGGCAAAATGCCTTCAAATGTGACAAAATCAAAGTGATCTGAATATCCATGCCTCCGGATCTGTAACGTTGACGCGCCAAGTCTTGATTGATTCTGTAATGGATAATCTGTCAATTTGAACCAAATGAACACCGCAACAAGGTGAGAAACCAAACAATGCCGCACTAAGATGACAAACAAAATAATGTTGCACTCAGACGACGAAATCACGGAAAAACACGAAAGAAAAAACCAGATCTATGTAGAAAAACAACTTATTTAGATAAAAGGAAAAAAATGATATAGATGGGTGATTCCAAACCAAAAAATAATCCAAAACCATCCCCTTTAGTGATGAGGAAGAAGGAAGAGAGAAGCAATGGCCGAGAGAGAGGCGACTCCAGTACTAGTAAAGTTTACCGTGAGAAGACTTATAATAGGTATTTTTACCAAAGTAGTGTAGTTTGGTGGGAGAATAATGAAAGTAGTGTAATTTTTTTAAAAATAACGTGATTGGGGTAAGTCATAATGGGGATGAACAACTTAGCTACCAAAGTCATACATGTAAGATACGACTTAGTTTTATAATTGTTAAATTAAAAAAAAAAACAAAATTACATGGAAGTCGTAGAACTTAAATACGACTTAACTTTTTTCATTTTTTATTTTAACATAAAAACAAAGTCGTGGTTTTGAACCAAGACTAACTAAATTTTTTTTCTAAAAGGTACCGAAGTCATAGTTCCCAACCACGACTTTCTTTTTATTCTATTTTTCAAAAAAGTATTATAGAAATCGTTTGTTGTATATTTAAGTATACTTTAAAATTATAAATAGGAGTAAATGTCCAAATTGATCTTTGACAAAAAATCACAGTGACATTTTGATTCATCGAAAATGGAAAATATAAATTTGATTCTCAAGAATGTAAAATGCAGGTCAAACTAATCCTTTTTATGATAAATTTTATTGATATTTTAGTCTCTATCAGGGACTATTTTGACCTACATTTTATATTCTTGAGAACCAAATTAGTATTTTCCATTTCTCAGGGACAAAAATGTCACTATGTACTTAATTTGGGCCTTTACTCTTATTTATAATTTTAAATAATGGAAAATACTAATTTTATAATTCTATTGGTCTTTGGAAAATGGAAAATACTAATTTGATCCTCAAGAATGTAAAATGTGGGTCAAAATAATCCCTGATAGAGACTAAAATGTCCCTAAAAATTACTCTAAAAATGACTAATTTGACCAGTATTTTACATTCTTAAGGATCAAATTTGTATTTTTCATTTCTGAAGGATCAAAATGTCATCATAATTTTTTGTCAAAAGAACCAAATTCGACCTTTACACTTATTTATAATTTTAAAGTGTACTTAAATATACAGCAAACGACTTCTATAATAATTTTTTTTTAAAATAAAATAAAAAAAGTTGTAGTTGGTTAATACGACTTCTGTAACTTTTAAAAAAAAAATAAGTTAGTCGTGGTTCAAAACCACGACTTTGTTTTAACGTTAAAAAAAATGGAAAAAGTTAAATCGTATTTAGTCTCTACGACTTCGGTGCAATTTTGTTTTTTTTTTAATTTAACAATTATAAAACTAAGTCGTATCTTATATGTACGATTTTGATAAGTAAGTCATTCATCTACCTTACGACTTACCCCAATCATGTTATTTTTAAAAAAACTACACTACATCTGTTATTCTCCAATCATATTACACTACTTCCTTAAAAAAGTCCTTATAATAAGACTTTTTTTTTTTGAGACACTTATAATAAGATTCTTAGATAACCGCAAATTGAGTGATTATATTTATATCTTTGAATGTGATCAAGAACAAACAAACATTGTCTTATACCAAAATATATCTTGTACCAAAACAGTGTAAGATGTTACTTTCCAATTTTTCCAACTCCAAAGTTGAGTTTGTTAGGAGGTAAGTTAATTTGGTTACTCATAAGCTTGTTAGGATAGCCACATCCTTTGTTTCTTCTCATATTTTCTTGATATTCCATCTTGTATTGTTGATATTATTTCCATTAAAATGAAATAAGTTATTTCTAGTAAAAGAAAATTGTTAGTGTTTGTGTAATATATTTCATTTTTCATTTTCATTTTAATATATTATTATCAATCAATATAAAATTTCCGTAGGGGAAATTTTAAAATTTTATATTAATTTTCATGTATATAAACTCCATTGGAAAATTTATTGGACTTTCATTATAATTTTAATATATTAATAATAGAAAAATATTATATTATCAATAGATATAAAATTTTCGTCGAGGGAAGTTTTAAAATTTTATATTAATTTTATTGCATATAATTTTTGTTGGGAAACCTGTTGAATATATAAAATGTGTTTTTATCTTTCAATCAGATTTTTTTTCATACATGAGAATCAAAAATTCGAATTTATAATCATTTATTTAAGATGTTTGAATTCTTTATCACTCGAATCATACTCATTTGGGTTAAAAATTTATATTTGGTTATAATTTCCCATATTTATCAAGTAGTGAATGTCGGTGAGACGGTGAGTAATTGAATACCATACCCATTATGAACATTTCTCGAGGGGCCGTTTGTGTTTCACACTCAATAAACATTAAACAAACGCCGACTCTATAAATAATTAATAACAGGAGCATGTGAGATATTGGCTGGTTACTTGGAACTTACTTGGTGTTTGATCGGAGGGAGGGAAGGATAGGAAAGATATTTTTTTAAATATTTATTGTTTAGATTATTTTTTTAGGAGGGAGGAAAATCGAGAAGAACAAAATCTTTTCTCATCTAATTTTGATTTCCTCCAAAATTGGGAGATTTGAAAGGAAGATAAAAGGATTTAAAATATTTTGAATGAAATGATTTAAATATTCTTATTTATGTATTTTAAATTTTAAAATTATAAAAGTATAAAAGTAAGTTAATTTTAAAATCTCTTCCATTCTTTAATGAACCAAACATAAATAGTGTTATTTTTTTCCCTCCATTAAAATCTCTTCTCTCCAATCCTCTCAATCTAACATAATAGCTAATTAAAATTCCTTCTTTTCCTTTCTTTTAACTAAACACAATAAATAATTAAATTTTTTTTCATCCCTCCCTTAAAATCTCTTCTCTCCCTTTTCCAACCAAACAAGTCCTTAATTAAGAAAAGTATTCAAACGGCCAGTAAAGTTTGACTTTTATGCTTGAGTGCAGAGTGAGTGAAGAATCAACGACAACCGGCAACCAAAATGTTAGATCCGAGTGCATTAAATATTATTGGAAAGTTTAAATATTTTCAAGCTTGAATTTATAAAAAAAAATGTTAACGACACCGATTAAGAAATTGAAAAGAGCCAGTTCGTATGGGCAATTTGTATATTTATTATGTTAAAATGTGTTATACTGAGTTTCTAATTGCAAACTTTCTTTTTATTAATTTCTTAATCAATGTTTCTAGTACACTCGTTAGCAAGTTCATTTACAAAATTCTTGTATATAGTCACTTGATATTGATTAGTAAAATCCAATGAGTGTGACTCAGTTGGTTGCGCATTGAGGGAGAGGATCTCGGTTTGAATTTCGTAAAACACATCTTAGGGGATGGACGAAGAACCTTAAATGCAACTAAACATTCCGAGAAGATATTAGTCTCATAGTCGATCCAAAAGATCTAAGCTTGTGAGATACTCCATGAACCTACTAGTGATCCAAAGATCCTAATTATGATAAGTTCCAACCAAAAAAAAATATTGATATATAAAATGAATACTTTAAATCATTTTGATAAATTTAAGGAAAATAATAATTAATATCTTAAGGGCAAAGATTAAGAAATTAAAATAGTAAAGTTTTATAAAAAATGATGTAATGTAGAGAAATGAAGTTTTTTATTTTTTCAATTAGGAAGATCCTAAATCTAATATTAGTTAACAAATTTATTAAATGATTTTAGGCTCATAAACACAACTTTATTCGCTCAAAAAATAAACACAACTCTGCTAAAAAGAGATTAATCGATTACGAGTTGGAAGAAACACTTGTTAATACCAAGAAAAATAAATATGTTATACGTAATATGAATTAAGTTAAACACGTTATATGTAATCATATTTAATATTTCTTGCATACATTAACTTTTTCGCAGAAAATATATTGTATTTATAAAATAAATGTTCGTCCTAACATTGTTTGGACTTGGTAGTTTGTATGTACATATAGACAACGACACGATCTAAATCGTGACGGTCACCACATGCGGACGATGATTGAGATCGGTGGCTCCCTCCTTCCTTCTTCTTATTTTTTTTCAAATTAAATTCAATCATAATATAAAAAACAAATAAATCATATAATAAATGTGAATATGGAATGGATACATAATGTTTCCTCTCACGGATCAGGGTTGAGGGACGCGTAAAGAATGTGAAATGAAAGATGGCTGGGTTGGACACAAACTGTCACTCACGATGTCCAGGGTAGTGACAAGTTGGATCCTTCTATCATGTATATCATAATAAAATAATAATAACCCAAAGGCTAAAAGGCAGTTAGATTAGTGCAGCATGAAAAGGAAATGAAAATTTTATTTTGTTAACTCAACTTAAATTTAACGCATAATTTAGGAAAATTAGTTTTTGCAACTGTATAAAGTCAACATGTCAGTGTATCTTTGAGATTGTTTGGAAAGAAAATTAATCTCAAATAACATAAAAATTAATTCAAAAGTAGTTTAACAAGCCGCTAAAGTGAGTTAATGATAGAAGTTTAAACTTTTGTTTTATAGTAAAAATAAAAAATGTTAAATAATAAACCAGCCATGTTAGTGTGTGCTTGATTTATAAACTTGTTTTTTTGATTTTGCGATATGTAAAATAATTGGATTTTGCAAAACTTAATTTTCGATTAAAAGGACATTGAAGTGATTTAAATTTGAGTTTAAGTATTCATTTCCCCCATAAATGTCTGTAATATTAAGTTAAAAAAAAAAATTGTCTTTAACTGAACATTTCTATAAAAGTTATTGTGAGACTAATCTTCCTAGATTTTCATGCTTGGGGGCCCTCTAACAGTTATTTTATCTAAGATTTCAAATTTCATCATTTAAAATGTACTCGCTTATTAATCGAGGGTTGATCAAGTGATAAGCATCTCGATCCCATAAGGAGAGGAACGCAAGTTTGAATTCTGATGGTGAAACTCTAGTTGAGAGTCGGTCCAAAGGATCGGGTGGGGATATCCCGGGATGCGACTAGGAAATCAAAGATCCTAATTAAGATAATCGATGAAAAAAAATGTACTCGCCTTTTTATTGTACTCAACTTTTATTGGTACAATTTTTTTTACTTATCATAATAATAAAACCATGCACATACTGATGGGTTTGGATTCTCTCTAGCTGAAATGTCTCTAGCCCCTCTCCAGCAGTGAATCTCAGTCATTCAATTAGATCTAAAGGCTAAAAAAAATCAACATTTTAAAACATTAATTGAAATGAAACCCAAAAATTCCCTTTCTCTTCCTTCCATTTTGCTGCCTCTCATCTCTCCCCAGCCACGAGAAGCCACCATTCGCCACCATCATCCCGCCCCCATCACCCTCTGCACACCAGCAGCATCACCACTAGGAATCTGCCATAGCCACGCAAAGCATCATCACCACGTCATCACACCCAGGTCCCGCGTGCTCCTTCCCGCCACTCCAATCAAATATTGTTGTTTCTTATCCTTCGCGGGTGGGTGAGTATACCAGGAGATGATTCTGATTTTTACTTCTTTTAAGTTTTATCTCTTTTAAGTTTTTTAAAAAAAATTAAAAATTCAAAAAGAAGATTTAAATAAACAAAAAACCTTTAACTTGAATTCTCTTAAACCCTTGAGCCGGTGGAAACTGGTAACTATCACCAAATTGGCATTAAAGTCCATTTTGCTAGTGGCAGGCAGTGACGGCGGACGGTGAAGTGAACGGTGGTCGACGATAAACGGCAAGCCGTGGACAGCGACAAAATGGAAAGAAGAGAAAGGGATTTTTTTTTTGGTTTTAATTTGAATTTTTTTTGAGCCATTGGATCTAATTAAATGATTGAGATTAACTGCTGGTGAGGGGCCGAAGACGTATCTGCCCGAGAGAATCCAAATCCCATGTTGATATCCAATTCCACTTCATTCGATATCTCACATGTAAGGGTGGTCCTGGATTTTTCGTTTTCTCGTATCTGCCATTTATGATAATAATAAATTAACATTGCGTGGATGGGCACATTCTTTCATTGCAACAAGAGGTATAGTGACTTCATCAAAAAACAAGAGGTATAGTGACGAACTTTTTTAAATATAAATTTGTTAATGAGCTTTTAATAAAAATTTAAGCACTTGCATCAACTTTTATAAACAGATTCAGGCACAATGAATAAACAAATATATAAAAGCACGCGGATTTCTAAATTGTTATTTAATTTCTTGATTAAACGTCATACAATATTATTTGGTGAAGTAATAATGCACATAGAATTTTTTTTTTGAATGTTTAATCCGTTAATTTAACTTTAAACAATTTTTACAATCATTCATCACTTTTATATAAATTTATAAATTGTCAAACATCTATGATCTATCTGCATAATTGTTTTTAAAAAAATAGTTCTACATCCTCTCTAAAATAATTATTGTCGAACATTATTTATTTTGATGAATTATCTGATATCTCAAATGTAACTTATCTTATTTAGGTGATCCAATCAAATGGTAATAATCATTTGACTTCAACCATTTCATTGAGGCGACGTATTCTAATAATTTTTATCCCAAAATTATTAAGACTATAAAGCACCATTTGTTTTTCCCTATAACAAATAGGGCGGTAACTATTAGGGGTGTTCGCGGATTGGATTGGATCGGTTTTGAGCCAAAAAATCATCCGATCCAAAGATGAAAATAATTTGCGATTTGGATTGGATCGGTTTGCTTCCTTAAAAAAATCCGATCTAATCCAATCTAATCAAATGCTGTTTGGATTAGATTAGATAATTCGATTTTTACCGATATATCGTTACATATTTATATTAAGTCGAAAACCAACATTAAACCTATATATACTAGAATTAATGTAATTCTTGTTCCTAAGTACATACATGAAATCTTCTAGTACATGAATAATTATTGATTCCTAGGTACATGAATAACTATACAAATTTTAATACATATTGTATTTGACAATTCCAACAAAAATATTAAAGAGAATGAGAGTGTTTGTTCATAAAAGTATGAAAAACAATGGTCAAGTATGAGTAGTACTATAATTTGAAAAATAATAATATATGTATATAGTAGGTCGGTTTGGATTGGATTGGATCGGTTTTCACTAGGGATTCAAAATCCGATCCAACCCAATGAAAAAAAAGTGATTTTTGCGATTTTCGATTTTTTCGGTTTTTGATTTGTTCGATTTTCGGTTTTTCGGTTCGATTTTTGCGATTTTAATTGGTTTGGATCGGTTGATGAACACCCCTAATAACTACCAACATAAAGTACAAGTAGCATAGCTATTAAAATTGGTCTTTTTTTTTTTTTTTGATTCGAATATTTCTGATGACAATGAAAATTAGCACAAAAGAAAAACATAATAAAAAAGTTTTCTTATTAATGTGCTTGACGTGATAAATGATAGATTAATTATTTCATTTTGCCCAAAACGTTATACGCTAAAAAATATAATATAATGAAAACAAATCATAGTTAATAAAAAATGAAAACGAATTGAGCACCCAAAAAAAAAAAATGAAATGAAAAGAAATCGCTAAATGATATCATATCCGGAAAAAAAAATCGCTCAATGATACCGTTAATGTTAGTGAACATTACATTCATGGAAGAAGAAGAAAAATTGAAAGAAACTTGAATGTGATATTTGATTCAATCAGTAAAAGTGTTTATATCAAACTTTTATATAGGCTAACAAATTAATAACTAATTATTAATAAACTAATTATTAATTTTCAACTAACTATATCTCTATTAGTCTCCCACAAGCTGAAGGTGCGCATTAACAAATTCATCTTGGGATGAATAAAAAAAATACAAGTGAAAAAGAAAGAACCGTCAATAATAAAAATTACAAAAGATACGAGTCGTAATCACATCGACTCGTTATGTTAAATAAGTCAACCCATTCACTAACTCGTGTTGGGTCGAATCGGATTGACTATTTCTTAACTCATCAAAAAATCAGTTAGATTATATTGACTCACTTTTTAACTAATCTGGGATGGGCCAATCCGGATAAGTCGGATTATCTCATTTTAACAACTCTACCTTCTATTGATCTACCCGAAGTTGATTATGACAGGTTCAAATTTTAAAAATTAGATCGCGTGCGTCTTTGAAAAAGATCCAGGTTATAATCCAAGTTGTTCTAAACTGATTTAGCGTTATATTTGGTTAAAATATACACTATAAAATACTCATATCATGTCCTCTCAAGTTAGCTTAATTAATTAAGTTGTAAGACAGAAAGTGTGAATCTATGAGTTTAAACTGGCACAAAGCTTTCCATCCCCGTCATTTCGTTTTCTCCCTTACCCTTGGGGCCTCCTACGGACTTGGATAAAAAAAAAAGTTGTGTTATTTGTACAACATTGTTGTTGGACACCATACTTTTATACCGTTATAGACTAGTTTATTATTTTGTTCACTTCTTCATATATGTCAATAGGTTTAAAATATCAATTTATGTATGGTGTTTATATATATATATATATATATATATATAGGGATCAAGTTACTTTAAGAGTAACTTTAAGATAATCACTCTCAATCTCATCCATTCATTTATTCTAATCCAATAAAGGTCATGTAGCTTCTTTAATGAATTAATATAGATTCATTGAATTAAAATAAATGGATGAATGAGATTGAGAGTAACTATCTTAAAGTTACTCTTAGAGTAACTTGATATATATATATATATATATTGTCAAGTTGAGATGTTCAAAAATCATTAGTTTAAAAAAAAATTCTCATATCATGAATTTTATGGTACTTATTTTTTTTAAGTATGATGCAGACTTTCCCTTTCTCTTGTCTATCTCACATTTTCACACACGACTGCAGGAGTGTTTTGGGTCATTTTGATCAAAAATCACCCATTTACTTCGCTTTTTCTCTTCTTTTCTTTTCATAAATGGATTTTTCATATGGATCTGGTTCTTTTGTGTGGGTTTTCCACATAGATCTGGATTTTTTTTGTGTTTTTTTCCTTGTTCTTCGTAGTCGTGGTTTGGATTAGTTTGGTTTCCCGTCTTGGTGCGATGCTGTATGATTCTCGTTTTGGTATGATATTCGTTTGTTCTAGATTGACAAATCTACTTCAATCGATCACAGATTTGATCAAGACTTGGGTCTCAATGCTACAGATCCGGAAACATGGATATTCCGATGACTTTGATAGTGTCACTTTATAGGTAATTTGACTGTGCTATATTATGCTTTTAACCTGGATATTGTGAGTTTATTCGCAGTTTCATCCTTTTTAATTTTTAGCAATTTTGGATCTATATTATTATCGATATACTTTATCAATTTGAATGAATAAATGTCTTTTTTCATCAAAAAAAAAAAAAAGAAAAAGAAAAAAAAAAAAGAAAAAGAGTATGATGGAGACTTTTTTTTTTGGGCGTCAAGATCCAGATTCATTCCCTCGAACATCTTTTCTTGATTTGCATAGACTGCACGCCACCGAATCCCAGGCGAAAATCGATCACTGTTCATAAATAAATCATGTAATACCCTCAATTATTTCTTTTTATATGACGAAAATATCCCCAACCATTCGAAACATAACATCTTCTTATTGGTTCGCCATGACTGTGGACGGAACCAGAGCACCATCTCCTTCTTCTCAAACACGTTCTGGCTCCGTCTTTTCCCCTCCCTGGACGCAGTGGGATCTACAATTGTGAAAAAGCAGCCACAACCCAATCGAGCCACACAGAGCAACCATCACAAAGAGATACAAATTACAGGTTTTTATGCTATCGTTTTTTACTTTATTTTATTTTTAAAATTTCATACACTTCGTGCCTCATTTCATTAGCTTCAATTTCCCAGGTAAATTCTGAGTGGAATTGCGTTGTAATTATGTATGCATATATTATAACGGATATTTATTTGTGATAATCGGAGATCTCGTTGAAATAACAGAACTGTTAAACTATGCTGAAACTTTAGACCACAGAGCACAAATATATTTTGATTTTTCCATATAATGCCTATCATCCGCAATCTGATTTTCTCAATGATTGGCTTTGATGAAAATAAAACATTTTTTTGGCAAAATAAGACAATTATGTTTTGAGGGAAATTTTGAACCCAACTCAACGAGCAGGTGTAATTTTGCTACTTATGTTGAGTGTGGAAGATGAAATGTGGTTGTCAAGCTTTACAGGAAGGGGCTGTTTGCTAGGCTTGTATGAAGGGAAAAAACCAAATGAGGTTTCATACTTCATAGTAAAAACTAACATGGTTGTACATATAAACGTAAATTGTGAAGACATACATATTCTCTATTGTACTGAAATAGTAGGAAGGGGCCGTTTAAATATATTTACTTTATATTTTTCATATCTTTATCTGTCTTTCTGATCCATCAACTCTTATACAGATAAACCTCAAGAACAACCACAAATACCTGTGATTTTATGTGATGGGTATTTTCTGAATATAAGGACAAATTCAAAGATTTGTATTTGCTGTAGCGTGTAAGCACATATGAAAGCAGGAAATTGGTATAGATTTAGAGGGAGGCATCTTTCCCTAGCTCTGGTTGCTCTTGTTCTTTTTACCACATTACTGTGGACATGGGAGAAAAATCCAATAGTCACCACTTTAAGATCAACTCAAGAGTGGTACCACATACCTTCAGGTTTGTATTCCTTACAGATATACATAATGACATTAATAATTTGTTTTCTCTCCGTCTCTTTATCTTGATCCTTGGGGGAAATTGCTCGTGGGTTTGAAAAAAAATTATGTTGTAAACTAAAATGTAGTGTGTTTTCTGTTTCACGGTGGAGACACCCACAATTGCGTTTGCTCCTGTGAAACGTGATTTTAATAAAAATAGAGGTGTTTGGTTACTCTCAGGAAAAATTGATTTTGTCTTCAAACGTGATTCTAATGGAAGCTACAGAAAGTAGTTTTTGCGTTGGGTTGAAAATTTTACACTAAGTTTTACATCAAGCTTCATTTCAAAATAAAAACATCCATACATAAGTCACTTCACTTCAAACTTAATTATAATCAAATCAATTTTACAAAATCAATTTTATCCTAAATCACGTTTATCAAACTCTCATCCAAACACACACGTAAGTTGCTTCAAGAGTAGTTAAAACTTTTTATTGAAATAACTGAGCCTAACTCCGCCCCAAAAGCTAGTTCATAGAGGAGGATTCTCCAAGTCATTATAAAAGGTTCTTTGCCATACACCCATCAATGTGGATGTGACATACCCCTTTCCCACCCAAGACTAAACATCTAAAGCATGGAGTTTATAGGATTAGACGTTTGTGGATGACCCAACATTAGAACTATGTAGGCTTTCATATCATATTAGAATAATTGAACCTAACTTCATCCTAAAAGCTTAACTTCATCCTAAAAGCTTAGGACTAGTTATTCTAATAGAAGTTAGACCCAAATATTCTTATACTGTTTTAACAGAAAACGAATATCTTTTTGGCCTTGTATCACTCAAAGATGCTTATAGAATTTATGTCGTAAAGAATAAAAACTGCTAGTCACATATGCATGAGTATATTAATTTCCCTTGTGCAATAGTGAACAACAACAAATTGAAATTTACAATTCTTGTGCCTCTTGTTCTTGGTTTTGTAACCATTTTATGGCCGTGTTTTGTAATTACCTTTCCATTAACCAGTTATTTTTTGTTATTAACTGTGCTGAGGATTTTTTTAATAAATACATCTGTTTAGAATTTCCTGCGGAAGTCCCAATTGAGTCAATGGGAACTACAAAGCTGGAAAAAAGTGAGGAAAAATCCGTAACTCCCACCACAAAAAACAGGACAAAACTGCAACTTGATATTGCGGGTTCACCAGCCGTAGATTCTATACTTGCAGAATCTCCAGAAATTCAATACACCCAAGATGTCAGGTCTTCTTCCAGAAGTGAAGGTAGATTCTTTTTGTTCTTCTTTTAAATTCATTACAATGTACTTTTTTCTGGTATTGCATTAATGCATCTCTATTATCATAATCATTCAATAATTTTGTTTTGGGCTATTTTCGTTATATTTATGAGAATTTGTATGGGACTGGATGTTGAGCGGTAAAAAGCCAACAAGAGAATAAGCTCAATGTAGCAGAGATGAGAATGTTGTGTTGGATGAGTTGACACACTAGACAAGATAGGAGTAGGAATGAATGCATTAGAGAGAAAGTTGAGGTAGCATCTATTGTAGAAAAGATGATAGAATCTCACGTTAAGTGGTTTGGGCATGTATGGAGAAGATCTGTAGAAGCCTCAGTAAGGAGAGTAGACCAGATAAATAGCAGCCCAATAGTTTGAAATGGTGGGAAACCAAGAAAAACTATAAGTGAAACCATTAAGTAGGATTTAGATTTAAATGGCTTGGCTATAGACATGATTTATGGCAAGACATTATGGCGTTTTTTGATCCATGTAGCTGACTCCACCTAGTGAGAAAAGGCTTGGTTGTTGTTGTTTATGAGAATTTGGTTGGACAGCTTATTTGGCTATTGAGCCAAAAAACGATAGCCAGAATTCAGTTCGATTTGAAGGTGGTTGTCAGATAGGACGAAGTGGTGGAGAAACTCATCTATCCATGAGTAAATAAGCATGCCAACTGATTCTGGTTTCCATTTTGTCAAACTAATTCTGGTTGAGTAGCATTTTCCTTATCTATTTTATTATCATTACTAGCTTAAGTAGAATTCAAGTTGCAGATATTAACAACATAAGATGGTCTCTCTTCGCCTTCTAATTGTCTTAACTCTATATTCTCTTCGAATTGATTGTTTCCTCCTGAATCCTAAGTTGTTTAACTGGAGCAATTTGTTTTTCTTCTTTCCCCTGTTCAAGTTGTGCAATAAGTATTACTTCCACTATCATGTGTACATTCTTTACATCTTTATAACTGACCATAAATTTTTGCAACCTCAGCCTAAAAGTTGAAGTCTGCTTTCAAATCTTTAACTTCGTTATATGATTTTATTTTGTTTGTGGAAAAGGAAAGAGATGGAAAAATTCGTGTTGAGAGTCTCTTTTTCTGTCTCCCCTTTATAGCAACATGTTCATTAGTACAATCTAGACTTTCTATATCCTTTACTCCAGACAAGTGACCCTATGAATTGGAGGAGTGTCCATAATACTCAAACCAATGCACCAGGAAATTGGCAAAGGATAGATACTGGAGTAATATTGAAAATTATGATAAAACTCAAGGAGAAAACTCACCTGTACAGAAACAAGTTTCTACTCAGCAACTCAGAAATAGAGAATTATGAACAAAAAATGACAAGAAAAGCAGCAAGAAAAAATCAGAGCTGAAATCACAGATTCCGCCCTCCTTGGCCTAAGCCACCAAACCACTCTGCAAAAATTCAGTTGTTTCCCCCATTCTCTCCCCTACTCCTTATTCACATTTTCTTTACTCTCTCTCATCATTGCAGAATTTCCCTCTCGAATTCCCTGCTGCCACGTGTAATGTCTGTTACACTCTCCATCCACCATATTACTCATAACAGCATTTTGCCCCCTCCTCTCATACACAAGTATAAGCCCAATTTGTTTTTTCTCCTTTGGTATATATTGACATTTATCAGTGGGTCTTGTCCAAGTCTTGTAATGTAGGTGTGTAGTTGGTCTTCAACACGTGCGATTGTGCTTGAGAGTTGCAACTTTACCCAAAATGCCTAAGGCAAATTGGACTTGTGCACTCCAAGTTTTATATTCACTTTACTTCTCTTATTTCCATCCGACGTGGAACCTTTTTTAATTTTCCAACAGTATGCGTGGTTTAAAGGCCCATCATAAATATTCTTCAGATTGTATGCTTTTTGTTCGTTGTTGCATATGCTTAAACCTTGTATCTTCGTTCTTCAATGAGTTCACTGGCTGGATTTAGTATTGATTGGATTTATCCCTTGCAGTTTGTAATTATGCCAAGGGTAGGTGGGTTGCAGATCGCAGGAGACCACTGTATTCCGGGTTTGGCTGTAAGCAATGGTTATCCTCAATGTGGTCATGTAGGATGACACAACGACCAGATTTCTCATTTGAGGGATACCGCTGGCTGCCAGAAAATTGTGATATGCCACAGTTTGATCGGTCTGCATTCTTGAGAAAGTAAGTATAATCCTATCTTTTTCTTTGATCTAGTTGTTAGTAACACATTCAAACAAGATTACTATCTGTTTGCTAAGTTTATTCAATGGTTTGTCTGTAATGGTGCAAAAAAGTTTTCTGATTTGAGTACATAACTTGCTTTATCAGTAATCAGCCATTCCCTATTTGACATAAATCACTACATCATTTTAATTTGCATTTTGATTTTTTTTATACATATTATTTTGATAATTAAGCTTAAAATTTGTTAATTGTTATTTTCTGTATTTTGTTGTTAAATCAGGATTTCTTAACCTTTTTATCTTCATGTTCTTCTATTTTCCTTTTGGTTAAAAAAATAACAAAATCAGAACTACATGAATATCAATTCAGATAGCAGTTTGTTAGTGGTGTTTAATGTTAACGCGGATTATAGGATGCAGGACAAAACAATTGCATTCATAGGAGATTCTTTGGGCCGGCAACAATTTCAATCTCTGATGTGTATGGCCAGTGGTGGAGAAGAGAGTCCAGAAGTTGAAAACGTGGGATGGGAATATGGTCTAGTAAAACCCCGTGGTGCTATTCGACCTGATGGCTGGGCTTACAGATTTCCCAAGACCAATACCACCATCTTATATTACTGGTCAGCTACCTTATGTGATTTGCAGCCCCTTAACATTACAGACAAACTTACCAACATTGCCATGCATTTAGACCGACCACCGGCTTTCATGAGACGGTTCCTCCATCGCTTTGATGTTTTGGTTCTTAATACAGGACACCACTGGAACCGAGGGAAGCTTACTGCAAACAGGTGGGTAATGCATGTTCATGGAAAGCCAAATGAAGATAAAAAGATTGCAGAAATTGCAAATGCCAAAAGTTTAGCAATCCACAGTGTGGTCAGATGGCTCGATTTGCAACTTTTCTCTCATCCACGACTCAAGGTTTTCTTCAGGACTATATCCCCTAGGCATTTCTTCAATGGGGATTGGAACACTGGTGGCAGCTGTGATAACATGATCCCATTAACAGGTGGAAGTGAGGTGTTACTGGAAGGATCTAGTGATCCAACTATTGAGGATGCGCTAAAGGGAACCAAGATTAAGATACTGGATATAACTGCTATTTCTCAATTGCGAGATGAGGCTCACATGTCTCGCTATTCTCTTAGAGGAGCTCTTAATTCGAGTGACTGTTTGCATTGGTGCCTACCAGGAATTCCAGATACGTGGAATGAACTCCTTGTTGCTCAGATATAGGCTCTGTTAGTCACCTCTCCATGCCCTCCTTGTCTATAACTGTCAAGGAGAATGAAGAAGAAAATACAAAGGCTGACAAATGCGTTTGTAAGATTTTTTGGGGGATCTGAATCTGTCTATTCTTTGTGGTCTAGGAAGACCATTTTTCTTCTTTTTTCAATGTACTTTTATGTCTTACTTTCTCACTGAATAGGAAAGTAGGGACACCATATAGTTCCACTCTGTTTCATTCTTCAGTGCGAACAATTACGTTATACTTGGATTCTGTTTTGAGCAAAGAGTCCCGAAAGAACAGAACTTCATAAGGCATGAAATCAGCATTACCTGAATGTTTTATTAGTTATCTTGACTACCATACCATATCCATTAGGTACTGAGAAGTTGAATGCTTTATTTATAATGACTATGATTAGATTTAGAGAAAGCTCACTTAAAATATTTTGTAAGTTTATTTAAAATCAATTATGCTCCAAGATCGTTCCAAATATAATCAATGCTCAAATGAGCCATTATCATTAAATAACCGATTAAATATATTAATATTAATATATCACTACCTAACGAAGGACTAATGCGATGTTACATATAATTTTGGATGATCAAAATTGGTGTTTACTATATTTATAATAACATAGGCCAGTAGAATTCATGTTGGTTATGTTTTATTCTGAGAGAAAATATGAGGAAAATTAGAGGATCCAAATCCTTCATTAGGATATTATAAAGGGCGTTTTTTTTTTTGCAATACTTTAATAAAAAATTAGAAAATATTTTCTTAAACCAATATCAATTGCTACAAACATGGTGCACATAAGTTGAAGGTACTCGAGTCCTTTAAGCATGTGATCATGGGGATTAAGATTCCCTGCAGTAACCTATCTCTACCTCTCTCCACTTATATTTTTTGTTATTTTTTTGGATAAAACAAATCAAGGGCTGAGAGTGTAAGACAAGTAAATCTAATGGTCATAGATTGCACAATTGCAACAAATGCGTGAATTTGCAACTGCAGTGAATCCGCATCCGTGGTCATGGGTTCGATTTAAGGCCGATGTTTATGGAAAAACTTTAGTTGGGAGATGACAACCCATTAACTGGACCCCGATTTTCTCAGATGATTAGTCTCCGCTGTTGCACGTGAAATATCATGATCTTGACTAAAGACAACCAATATCAGCTGCTTATTTGAAAATCTGAACTGTCCAGTCCTTAACTTTTCGTCGTGGTATCTGTATAGCTCGGCGTAGCCCAATAAAGGCCACCAAGCGGCCCAAAATCGAATGTTAAACAAAACGACGTTGTTTTCACCCGTCGTTAATTCATTATTATACGCACAGACCGATATAATGGAATATCTCACCGTTCAATAAACGCAAAACCTTGAGGGCGCGCTTTTTCCCGGTTCTCCAAAGCAGCCATTTCCGTCACCGGCGCCGCCGTCTACGTCTCATATCGGTCTTAGCTATGAGCTTGGAAGCTTGCTTAGAGCTATCGCGTTGCGTCGCAGTAGCATCAGCGAGACCCAATAATGCAAAGCCCATGAGCACCGCCGCAATGAATCACAGGCCAATTGGTAGTTACAGCCGTGTATTATCGTTATCAATGTCGAGGAACAACAACAAGAAGAAGAGAGTGAGAGTGGTTGCAGGTGGAGGTGGAGGTGGAAGTGGAGGTGGAGGTAGTAGCAGCGAAGGTCTTACGTATAAGGATGCGGGTGTAGACATCGATGCGGGGTCGGAACTGGTAAGAAGAATAACGAAGATGGCGCCTGGGATTGGAGGCTTCGGTGGTTTATTCCCTCTGGGTGATTCTTACCTTGTTGCAGGAACCGATGGTGTAGGAACCAAACTCATGCTCGCCTTTCAAACTGGCATTCACCACACTATTGGGATTGATCTGGTAAACTTTTTTACCTTTTGTCTAACATTAAAAACAAATTATTTTTATATAAAATTATCATAGATTATTTTTTTAAAGATTTTTAAGTAAACTAAAAGCTAATCTGTATTTGTTTAGGATGATAAAAAAAACATTTATTTGAACACTTTCTCCTCTATCGCATCAGCTTTTCATAATAAGTTATTCAAAATAGTTTCTCATTATAATCAATTTCATATATTTTTTTTTTTGGGATTCTGATTATTTTCAAAGGCTTAAACTAACTGATAGAAATTCTTAAAAGTGATATTTTCACAAAATAATATAAAACAAATAGGCCCTTAAACTGATTTTGATTGGAAAAAAGTTATTGAACTTCTATGTAAAGCGAGTCAGTAAGAGGGAATTCATAGTTAATAACTCACGATGATATGAGAATTGATACATCTTTACTTGCCTTAGGTTGCTATGAGTGTCAATGACATTGTTACTTCAGGGGCAAAGCCTTTGTTTTTCCTTGATTACTTTGCCACTGGTCACCTTGATGTGGATGTTGCTGAAAAGGTTGGTAATCTATGTGCATTCACTGGTTTCCTTTGAAATCTGTTTTCTAAAACCTAATTCATGTTTCTCTCCTCTTCTTCAGGTTATAAAAGGCATCGTTGATGGTTGTAACCAATCTGACTGCGCTCTTTTAGGAGGAGAGGTATTGTAGATATTTTCTAATTTGTTTTATTCCCGTCTAATAGGATGCCTATTGATCTTGCCAAGTCTTAATGTTAGACTGTATGAAGTAACTGGAGTGTTCTTTGCCAAAGTATCTATTTTCTTTTTTACTTACTTCAAGTCTCTGAAATTGAGATTAGGATATACAAGAAAATTTAAGATTAGGATCGAATGTATCTGTGAAAAAGTTGGAGTAGCACTTATTGACGAGAAGATGTCATGAGCTTGTTTAAGGTTAGGGGCTTCATTGATTTCATTGGAAAATATTAAGAAAATCCACTGGAAAAGACTTTGTTATAAATGATTTCATTACATATTTGCTTTTTGGTATAGCCCAATGGCATTGATTGATCCATGTAGCCAACTCTATCTATAGGGATAAGGCTTGGTTCAGCTGTTTGTTGTTGTTTATTGCTAGTATCCAGTATGTATTGAGAGCCAGCAATCATCTTTTGCAGGTTTAAATGATCTATGGATTTGTGAATATAGACTTACTCAGATTGACATTGTATTCAATCCACAATAGATTGTTTCAATCTTACGTAGTTGTGGAATACATTAAAGACAGGAATATATTGCTGCCAAACTATGATGACTAAAAACTCTTTCTCAAACATATGCTCCGCCATCTGCAAATTCAAGTGCGGATAAAGAGATCCTGTGATTTTGTTTATGTTTCTCCTTTTGCACTTAGTTAATTTTATAAATTTTTCAGACTGCAGAGATGCCTGGCCTCTATAAAGAAGGTGAGTATGATCTTAGTGGCTGTGCAGTTGGCATTGTGAAGAAAGAATCTGTAATCGACGGGAAGAACATTGTTGCTGGTGATGTTCTTATTGGACTACCGTCTAGTGGAGTTCACTCTAATGGTTTCTCACTTGTAAGAAGGTTGGTTTTGAGTAGCGTATCCATCAGATTTATGAAATTGCCAGTTACTGAGATGTACTAATATATCTTAACAGAGTGCTTGCTCAAAGTGGTCTTTCGTTGAAAGATCAACTTCCTGGTGGTGACGTCACAATCGCGGAAGCTTTGATGGCCCCAACTGTTATCTATGTTAAACAGGTCATTCATCATTCTGTGTGACACCTTTTAATGTTTTTTTTAAATCCCCCCTCGTTTTGATCTTCAAGACTGTCTCTTCTTCTCAACATAGGTGCTTGACTTAGTTAGCAAGGGAGGGGTGAAAGGAATGGCCCACATCACAGGTGGTGGTTTCACAGATAACATACCCCGAGTGTTTCCAGAAGGCCTTGGTGCTGTTATATACAAAGACTCGTGGGATGTGCCTACAGTGTTCAAGTGGCTTCAGGAGGTAATACATCTCTCTGTAACATTCCCTGAAAAATATTAATTTTGCAGTAAATAAGTTGTTTATAAATTTTTTCATCATCGACAATTATATATTTTAATTTGGTCTTAAAATCTTTTGGAGAGTAAAGTATATAGTACTATATTGATGACCTCTCACCTTAGGCGGGGAATATAGAAGACTCTGAGATGAGACGGACTTTTAATATGGGCATAGGGATGGTCCTGGTAGTTAGTCCAGAGACAGCTAATAGAATACTCGATAACGGAAGTGAAACAAAGAAAGTCTACCGCATTGGTGAAGTTATAAGCAGCAAGGGAGTAATTTATAGTTAATTTCAGTTTTGAATTCAATCATGTTGTACCTTTCTAATAATTTTATGGGAAATTTCACGTTGAGATTTGGATTTTTGGTTTATTGCGAGTCCAATAGCTTTCACGACATAAATGTTATGAGACTCATTGTTGAGTTGCTAGCGAAATTTGTTTGTTATTTTAATCTTGCTTTTAGTACAAACCATTGAGGTTAAATGATACTTATATGTATTTGCAAATTCATTCATAGGGACATGAAATCTGATATAAACCAAAGAACCTTATTAGTTTCTTTTCGATTATATAGTTCGTAATGAGAACTGCGATAACTTATCTTCTTGTATACTGCTATATGTCAACCACAGAATCATAAGTTATCGGGATGATTTCGTGTTTATCCTGATCAGACGGATAGACACTTTCGTGGATATTGGTTTAAATGGTTACAGACTTCGAGCTATTTACATGAACATACTAGTACTACACGATCTTCTATATGGTCTGAGATTTCAGTCACGTTTCATTTTGGCTTGAAACAACAGGTGGTTAGGGATGTTCTTCTCCGGAGGCTATTTTGCACTCTAGTGATGCTATTGGGTTACTTGGTGACCAAATTGAAGCAATATTTGCTCTTTAAGACAATAAATTTTAAACGGAAAAAGTAGTTATCATTCCATATATTTTTACTTATCCAATATTGGAGTAAGTAATTATATATCCTCTTAAAATGGAGGAGTGGATGATAGTTTCACAAATAAAGTGCAACATAAAATTTTTTTAGTTCCATCACCACCATTTCTTGTTCATTTTTTTGAGTTAATATATAATTTGGGCTTTCAAAGTGACTACTTATGTTGCTTTGATCCTACACATCTAAAAAATTGGTCCTGGATGGTAATAATTTCATAGCAAGTTAGTCCTTCTATCAATCAATGAATGTTAAATGTCAAGTGGAGTGTCAAAATGGATTCTTGATCTCATATACGATTTCGTCCATGAAAGTGACAACTTGAGTCACTTTAATTCCTTGAAAGTATGAGTTTACACAAATTGGTCCCCTGAATAGACATGTTTACTTGTTTTACTTTGAAACAAATGATTTTATTAGTTAGAAGTTAAAAAAATTGGTCTTTAATATCTTCAATCAGGAAAAAAAAAATCAACATACACTTTAGTTTGCCAAGATTTGGAGACCCAATGGAGATCTAAAATTTTATTTTAACAATGAAATCAACCGCATCATATCAGATTTGTCTGTCTTCAAACAACATTCAGGTTAAGCACATAATAAATACTTGTTACATAAGGTACAAATAATACGCAAGAAAACCATTGTCAAGACCATATACCAGTATTTACTGAAGATAATTGTGATAATTGAGTTGAAATGATAATTGAGTTTCAGACCACAACTACAAATCTCATTTAGAAAAAACCACAAAATTTGACCAAATTGTACACTTTCTATTCCGAAAAAATAGCATCCTATTCCTAAAAGATGTATATAATTATGAAAACAGTACAAAATATCTTTTTGAAAAATGAGCTGTCATTTTATTCTCGAAATATGTATTCCTAAATCACTTGGAGGAGCTGTTGCCATCCCCAGCACCATTGGTTCCGCTTGGCTATTCTTATGAAATGACTAGATTTGAAAACCTATTTGAAATAGCCTGACGTGCAGCTAGTCATGTCTCCATGTATGGTTTCCTGGTTCGATTATGTTGTATCGATATGGGCACCTAGCAACAAATGGGATCAATTCCTATGGTCTAAAAGGTGCAATTGGTCCAACAATGTCGTTTTTCGGCCTGCAAGTTGTATTGGTTCAATGGGTGGGACAGGCCTAATTTGCAAAGTTGTTGGTGTGAATAATGTTGTAGTGGGTTGCAAATGACAACTGTGTTGGTAGGTGCTACAAGCCTAATCTTTATTAAACTTAAGCAGGGCCGTCTTAAACATTTTGGGGGCCCTGTTCTAATCTTAAAATTTAGGCCCTTAATAAAAAAAGGACAATTTTAATAATTAAATATTATTTCAAAAAAAAAAGGCAATCTTAAATATTATTTCAAAAAAGACAATTTTTCTAATCTTAAACACCCACTTCAGGACAATAAATACAAAGAAGATTATTAAAATTCTACCAATACAATTTCAAGCTAATATCAATCTTCTAACTACTTAAAAAGAGCCTTCTTTCTAACACATTTTTTTGGTCAAAATAAATTTTGGGGGCCCCAAATTTTGGGTCAAATTTGAGGTCCTGTGCTGTTGCACTCCTTGCACGCCCTTATCGACGGCCCTGAACTTAAGATTGATGCAGACCTAATTATAAGCAACTTTGGCCTATTTAATCCCTGGTTTTCATTCACAACATACCAAAAGAACAATCATGCTTAGTTATGTACGATATATACAAATATTCCATGCCAACGCATAACAAACCATTAGAACTACTAGCTGATAGACAACTAAAGCATAACAGACCATAAGAACATTTTATCAAACATGAAATATGCAAACTCAAAATACAAACAAACAACACACTCCTCATACTCGTTGATTTTCACAAAAGAACTAACATTACACCTTCAAATGGATTCATCTATATTTATATGTGAAAAAGGAAAGAAAAAAGAACAAAAACATCATGGACCACTTATCTCGCCTCTGAGACGTGAAACATGTGGAAGAAGGATCACTCAGAGCCCGTTTGTTTTAGATTTTACAAAGGCAAAATCACGTTTGAAAATCACGTTAGAGGGAAACTCATATTACATAGCTTCCAAAATAATTATCTTGGAAAGTGTTATTTTCACATTTGCGTTGAGAATAGTCTCAACCAAAAGACACTCAGACGTAGTCTTCAATAATGACAATGATGGAGTGGGAGATCACTTGTAGTTGCCGAATATTTACTTGAGCATGAAAACATAGAGGTCAATTGGGGGGAATTGATAACGAAGAGGAGGGGAGTTAGGTTTGAAACTTCATTCTTCTACACATATTGAAAAACTACACCATTCCAAAGAGTCCACATTGGTACTGTAATTGGCACTTAGCATTGTGATCCCTTAACATTACACGTCAACATCTCTAAGTCTCACCAACCTGATTTATTGACGAAAAAGGCTAACTTGTTGTGGAGTTGTCAGTTTTGGGGGACCAATTTGTTTAAACATGTACTTTCACGGACCAAAGTAATAGAAGTAGTCACTTTTGGGGCTCAAATTGTATTTTAACTCACTTTTTTCTCTCACTCCTCCTCTTCATCTCTTTTTCATTTATGAATGTCATTCAGCCTATGTTTGGATATATAATGCAGTGGAATAAAACAAAATTACCAAGGAATAAAGTTGAACGAAGTGTATAATAAATTAATTTCATCTAATTTCATCCTGTACATTCAAATTGAGAGGAAAGAAAAATATAAGTATTAGATATATGAAATGCAAGTTACACTAACATTTCTAATTCACTTTAGTGAGACAAATGCTAGTAAGTAATTATTTTTATTGGAAATGATATGATAATTTTAAATCTTTAATACATTAAATACATTTATTTATTTTTTTTTTTTTTTTGATAATACGGAACTTTTTTATTTTTATTCTTCTACTAGCGTTCTAAAGATATTAAGAAAGACCGTTTTAATAATAGTTATCGTAATAATAATAAATAAATAAATAAATAAAGTATTAAATGAAAATATTGTTGATATCGAGGATTTCGGACGAGTCCTTGGTTAGCTTTGAATCCAAACAAGGTTTGTACCTCTTCCAACTCCAAGCCAAGCCAAGCCAAGCCATGTATTTTTATTCCTTTCCCCTCCCGGAAGCATCATCTTAAGTGGCAACAATGGTGTTTGAGGAGTTTGAACCCATATTTGGTGAACCCAAAGTTGAGTGGGCAGCACATACTTGTTCTCGTCCTTTGTTGCGTCCCTTTTTGTTCCATGCCTATGCATCCGATTCTTCTCACCTTGTAATTCATGTCACTGATTTCCACTCTGACACTTGGGAAGCTCATCTTTCTATTTCCCTGCTTGAGGACATCGTGAGTCTGTCTTAGCTTTCGTTCTCTTGCTTCAATCACAAATGCCGAAATAATGAAAGATTGTGACCTTTTCTGCAGAGGGATATCATTGGATTAGGGGGCTCTTGGTCAGACTTTGCTGATTATTTTATAAATTCCCTCAAATCAGAAAATCTGAAGCTGGTTTTGGACGCAAATTCAAACTCTGATGGTAACTAGTATTCTGAAATTCTTATTACTTCTACACTTCTGCTCTTTGCTTCTTTCCTTTGAAAATTTTAAAGTCACTAGTACAACCTCTTGTTGAAGGCATGGACATGTGTGGCTCTTGTGGAGATGTTATTTATGGCATTAATTTTGTATTTGCTTACTGAATTTACACTGTTGGGTAAGAGTGATTCAATGTTTTCTTTCTAAAACCTTGGAATATAAATTCTATGTGGACCCTCTTTGATATATTTGACTTCACAAGTTCTCTTATGTTTGCGATAAAGAATGACATACTATTTGTTTTCAGAGAAGTCATGTTAAGGAAGCACACTCATTGGTCACTGCCATCTGTTTTCTGTTTTTATGTATTTCAGGTTTTAGTTCTGCAAAATTTGTTGCTCAGAAATCAAAAGGAATGCCTCTAATCACCATTCCGCTTACCAAACTTGTGGACTCCACTGCTAGTGACGCAATGTCAAATTTATCCTTGAGGCTCTTTAAGGCATTCCAAAGCATCAAGTCGTCTCTTGTAGAAGGTTAGACCATCCTCTCTATATTGCATCAATCTTTTGAATCTTATGTAAGGTCTTGATTCTTTTGGTTCTTTCTAATTATGCGTATAAATGATGACTGTATTATGTTGAATTTTTAGGCTATATTTTTGGCATTAGAAGCTCAAGGGTTGTAAAAAATAATATTTGCTTGAATAGTCATTCTGAAATTTAGTCTTGATCACCGAACAAACTAGTGTTGTAATTTGTCAGATTAACACAAGTATCTGTCTTCTTCGTGTGGTTGTATCATACAACATATCCTTGAATACTTAACTAAACCCTTCCTTTTTTTGGCTTTGGTGAAAAGATTGGATTCTTTTTAGTTCTTCATGTATATTTCTTTCTTTCAATATTAGATATTGTCTTTCTCATGCACCCTAATTTTTTCTAGTTCTAATTGGAATATATATACGTTGCTTTGGTTTTAACAATTGACAGTAGTCAAATTTAGAAAAATATGCTATGGTTCCTAATCTTCATGCTACATGGGTAGGACTAGCATTCGTTCACTTTTGATAATTCTGGTACATGTGTACTGATTCACTGGCCATATTCATGATCGAATGATTTGGATTTTCTGTTGTCTGTGAAGCTGTATGTGCACATATTGGACTTTCTAATTTCTTGCTATGTTACACCCCCTCCTATTCTCATCTATCTTTTTCTGTATCATTGCTACCAAGTAGTGTAATTCATATATTTATGTGCCTTGCAAAGATGTAGGCAGATTTATATATGACTTAAAATTGGGTCTATATGGGCCTGTGCTGGAATTAACTGTTACCTTTATTTATTGTGCCCTCAGAGCAAGAACACTCTATCCGGTTAACAAACATGAGAGCAGCTGAAAAGGTACAGTAGCCAAATGGGGTCAAACTAGTACGATATAGAGTATTTATAATTTTTTTTGGTTAATTTCTCATACCGCTTTTTTTTTTGTTGGAGTTGTGCTTGGAATTGATATGGCATTCCTACCATACAGCAATATCAAAATTATAGTTGGAAACTTCTGAATGTCACTAATAATGGCTGAATATTGTAGGATTCACATTCTTTTAGTGTGGGTTTCATTGAAATATTGTGAAGGTCTTGCAAATTATGCAGTATGGTATGATTTGTCTCATGTTTTATTAGGCAAATGATGGGTTTTTCTTTGCTCAAACTTCACAGAATCACAAGTAATTGTGGCTGAATGATTTCTAAGTCTATTGGAAAATTTTGGCTATTTTGCATCTTTAAGATCCCCTCAAATTTTGAACATAATTTGGTATTTTTGTTAATCTTAGATGTCTGGAGTGAACGCTTTAACCCATTTACTGCTTGTAATAAGTCAGTACACTTGGATTTTTTTTCCTTTACCATTGTCAGCTTATTGATGGGCATCCGTTCTGTCAGGAAAGAAATGAAACGATGCAACAGCAACTGGAACAGCGGCAGAAATTTCTAAAGATCAGTGACTTAGAGAAAGCTGGAGTTGCCACTAACGGACTGCAAAACTCTCCAGGTGTGTTATGTACTCTGTCATCCTGAAAAAATAATTTTTTTACCTGGGTTGAAGGTTTTACTGACACCAGTCTGTGTGGTATATGTGGTGAGTTTGTTTTCTTAAAAAAATGTCTCAAGGCTGAATAAGTAAAATATTTAAGTTATTAGATCTATTTTTTAGTTGTTTAACCATTTCTCCTGCAAGGAAATTGCAATCGCGTCTTAGATCTATTTTTTTATGTGTCAAGAAGAAAATAACCTGAGGGGGAAAGAGAAGAAATGCTGTTGTGGCACCACTTTGAATATTCTGGAATGTGAAGAGTAGTTTGGGAACTTCTGCTTCTATTTTATTGTTATTGGTTGTGCAAGTTGTTTTTGGCTTGTATTTGCAAACATTATACATCATCTCTTGAATTTATTCCTACAAGGGTTAGTGAAAAATTTGTCACCGTGCTGTTGACTCGCAGATAAGCAAGCAGCTCGTGATACAGGTTCTACAAAAGTTAAGAATCGTGTGGTGCCAGCACATCGCAGGCAAGTGTTCTTACTAACATATTAACTTCAATTTTAGTACTACTGCTATTATCATACTATACTCACTCACCTTTTTTCATGGGCAGGACCAAAGTAAGAGGGGCCCTCTTGCATAATAGTGATAAGGAGTAACTCAGTTCTTATATCTGACTAGTTGCTCAGTTGGAAGTGAAACGATTGTCCTGACTCTATGTTTACTTCTTTTTCACTCTTTTATCTTGTATTATTGTACTGCATGGAAAGCATATACTACTAGTTAGTCGAGTCACATTTTTTTTGTGGTTCATTCACTTATTAACTATGAAAATGAAAATTGTTCATTTGATGCATGTTCCTCCCCTTCGTTACTTAGCCTTCATTTAGTGTCCTTTCTGCATATCAAAATATTGTTTAATTTGGATTTGGATGGAGAGATCCAGTAGTTGGTCTTTTTATTCTTTCTTTGTGACAAGAATAGAGAACATAAACAAGGAAATTATGTGGTGGAAAAAGCTTTTAGAGATTGATCCCTTGAATTTTAGATATTTTTGCTGAGCTTGGTAGATGGAAAAAGATTTGGTGAGAGGTTTGGAGGCCCGAAGCAATTGAGGCAATTGGGAGTGTGTAAGTGTGCATGTTTTCATGGTAAAAGATGAAAGGCACCCTCGGAAGAAGAAAACCTGTTTAGTTTGGGAAATTCTCACATAACACATGAAGTGAGCTGGCTATGTGCCAGAATTTGATGATGGAGAGATTTGTGATAAGGAAAGTGACTCTGAACTAATCTAAAGATATAATAGAAGTGCCTGTAGGTGATGCTGTTATGGATAAATACTAAACCTTTTTGGTTAATGCTTTTGGACAGCCGTCATTGGGAAGATCTGATTAACCTTTCTTTTAAGGCAAATGTTAACTAGGGCTCTAAGGGCATTGGTTAGGAATCAAAAAAGATAAATTTGTATTGAAAATGATTTATTTAATATGTTGATAAGTGTTGTGTTTAGTTTTCCAACATAGACTTATCCCTTTTTTATTCCTTAACTAGTTCCCTTGAAGTGAGTTGGCTATGTGTCAGAAGTTGATGATGCTGAGACTTGTGGTAAGGAAAGTGACTCTGAACTAATCTTAAGATATAATAGAAGTGCCTGTAGCTGATGCAGTTATGTATAAATACTAAACCTTTTTGGTTAATGCTTTTGGACAGCAGTCATTGGGAAGATTTGATTAACCTTTCTTTTAAGGAAAATGCTAACTAGTGCTTTAAAGGCACTGGTTAAGAAATAAAAAAAGGTAAATTTGTATTGGAAATGATTTATGTAATATGTTGACAAGTGTTGTGTTTAGTTTTCCAACATAAACTTATCCCTTTTTGATTCCTTAACTAGTTCCCTTGAAGACCATAAATTAATGATAAGTAGCTCTCCAAATTTTTTTAAGTGGTTTAAGTGAAATGTGCAATCTAGTAGCTACGGAGCGTTGGACGAAATCTTCTGTTTGTTGGTACCAATGCTTCAAATTTAGCAGAGGTAGATGCTTCCAATCTGCTTATTTTCTTGCAGTTAAACACGTGATTCATTGATATTTGTAATGGCCCAGCTTGATTGCGAGAACAATGAGCTCAAAAAAGCTTCAGTGCCACTTTACAGAACGGATGCATCTTTTGTATCACATGGGCACTTGGGCATTAGCATTTAGGAAATTTGAAAATAATAAGAAGGAATACCGGGGATCTCAGTGTTTCTCAATTGCATATGCTTCATATTAATGTAAATATTAATGTAAATACTCAGTTATTTTATACTTAGGACATGGAGTTGTAATTGAAATTAGGCTTACTGAGCAAGGCTGGTGAGAACTCTTACTTTAGTTATTGTATAACCCTATTTTCATTACTCTTTTTTCGGGAAAAAGCTGGTGAATTAGACCATTAGGATATTGGCCAACAAGCATGATAATGAAACACAAAATTAGGAGGGAAGGAATCTGGATGGAGAAGAGAAAGGCAGTGGAGTGAATTAAGTAATCATATAAAACAAAAACCAACGTAATATCATGTTAGTACAATTTGTTGGCACTGACCAAACCTGTAATTCTTTATATATTTTTTTGTTGACAATATCTTCTTTGGTTGCTATCAGAAGTAAAATCCAAGACATGTGAACCCTCTTGGGGGAGAGGGGAGCGGGGGGAGAGAGAGAGAGTCACCATAGGCTTTAGGTGATGACAACACTCCTGAACCCCCTCTGAGAGCATCTGTATCTAAGAATAACATAAGAAATAAACCTGTAAAACAAGATGAATGACACCATGACCCCCACATTCTTCCATCTACTACTTTCTCCTCCATACCCTTCTTCTTTAAGCACATCCTCCCCACTCTTCACGCATGCCCCAAACATGTACTCCAAGCACTTCCCTGAGTTGGAGAATTCATTTATCAGCAACCCTTCGAAGGGATACTTAAACAGAGATATATAATGCATGAAAATCCAGTAGTTAGGAATTTCATGATTTGATATGAAGTATCCAGAAAATAAGAAGAATGACCCGATAACACCAGCAATCACTGAATTCCCAACAATGAAATTAGGCACCAGAGCACTGAAACACACCACAACTGAATTGGCCGTGTAAAGAATCAGCCATATAAGCAACAAAAAGTGAAAAAACGCCATGAAATTCCTGTTGAGACCAACAAGCCAGTATAAGGGCATTGAGAACAAAGTGGCTAGGATAAGTAGAAATGGCAAGTAAACCAGGCCATTGGCAATAGAATAGGATGATACACGGTAGCTTCCAGAAGATGTCTCCTTCATTAGAATGTCCCTTTCTTGCAGAAAGATTGGTAGAGCTTCTATGCTGGTTGATAACAAAAACGTTAATATGAAAGCAAATAGACCCACCCTTTCTTCTGCTCCCACTAGATCATCCTTGAGGTTACAAAAGATGGACCCCAAAACTAGCCCAGAAACCAGCATCTGAATAGTCCTACATGCAAAGAGCTCTTTTGTACGAAAAATGTTTTTAGAGAACCTTTGAGTGAGAATCATAGTTTCTCTCAATCTAGAATTAGCAAAATCACAAGTGAAATCAATCCCAGCATTGATGATTTCTTCATCAATCACCTTGGACTGTTGAAAGAGCTGTTGTAGAGTAAACTTACCACTTCTACACTCACCTTGTTCTTCAGCATCACCTTTCTTCTGTTGCATTGTCCCTAGCAATTGCCTTGGCGTTTCTAGCTGAACTAGCTGACACCTTTGTTGTTGTTGAATGACATCGATGGACTCAATGGCAAATTCAACTACATTAACATGAAGAGGAAGCTCTAAACCCATTAGCCTTAGATTCACACCCAGCAAATCTGCAGTTCCATGGTGTAACACACAGCCATTGGCTAGCAACAGCATTGAATTGAACAACTTCACTATTCTGAACCCAGGTTGATGGATACTAAGGATTATAGTTCTGCCCCTAGTGTCAGCCATGGCCTTTAGCATATCAACTATTTGCAGAGCTGAGGTACTGTCAAGCCCTGAAGTTGGTTCATCCAGAATCAGCACTTTCGGATCATGTATGACTTCAACACCAATAGAAACTCTGCGCCTTTCACCACCAGATATCCCTCTAACCCTGTCATCACCAATTCGAGTCCCAGCAACATGGTCTAGTCCAAGCTCCCGAATCAGTGACTTGACCCTGGAGCATAATTGTTCTTGTGGAAGCTTTAGCTTTAGCTTTGCACTAAACATCATGGTTTCTTCAACTGTAAGTAAGGGAAACAAAGTGTCCTTTTGTGTAACATACCCTGAAAGCTTCCTGAACTGAGTTTTGTCCACAGGCTTCTGGTTGACCAAGACAGAACCATTTTGTGGACTAACTTTACCAGCAAGAACCTCAAGCAGTGATGATTTCCCAGCTCCACTTGGCCCAACAATTGCTAGGATTTCCCATGGCTTGGCTCTGCAACTCACATTCTTGAGGACATGCTTAACTCCACTGCAAATTTGTTCAGCTTTTGCTTCCTCTTCTGGTTCTTGACTATCTTCTTTGGTATCTAGTTGTGGAGATTTGCTGAAGATTTTAAAAGGGTGCTCCGTTTTCTGTGTGTAGATCTTGTAGTTGATGCCAATGGCCTCAACCTCACAGCCTCGTATCTTCATTTGAATAGGTTGTTTTGCTTTGCTTCGCTTCGCTTCTTTTTCTCTCAGTTTCTTCTACTCTCTTCTTATTCCCAAACCCATTTGGTCTCCGCCTCTCTAGTTCTCTATGTGTTTTAAACAACTGTTTTGGCCTCAGCTGCTGACAGTGAAACAATGGGTGGTTCGAAGGGATTTTAACTGCAAAGACACTGAGGTCCTCGAACTATGTATACATGGTTCACGTGCACTTGCTCTTGATGTTTCTCTACGAATTTTATATATATCATTTTTCTTTGGTATATTTGAACATGGAAAATAGATTAATTCACGTGGGTATTCAGTACTCATTAGTATTCTTGGTTTTTCATGGTTTAGATGGACAGCTATACATTAAACACAACTTCAAGTTCAGTAGCCAATAGTAAATGTAAAACAATTGCAGGATGCTAAATCAGCAGTGTAAATGGTTTTGGAGCGTAGTTGATACAGGTATGAAGTTAACACTCCTTTAACGTACGTGTATGACAAGAATATTATTTAAGACAATTCATCTTCTTATAAGTTTATTATGCAATGTTGCTATTCATATACCAAACTTTATACGTTACTATTACATTGATTGCTATAACTCATGCTAATCACCATTTAATATATGCTGATTATTACTAAATACATCGACCATCACATAGTAGTAATTGATTATCTTCCTCAAATATCACATAGTACATTGTTATGACAGTTCAGCTTCTTGTAAGTTTATTATGCATTATTTCTATTCACGTACCAAAATTTACATGATACTTTTATATCAATCATCATATAGAAATAATAGATTATTTTATCAAATATAACATAATACACACTCATCGCTAACATAAAAATGATATAGATTTATGATTACAAGTATGGAAATCTTTGTGCATATTATGAAGATTGATTACAGTATAAATTTAAAGAAACAAACAATAATCTAGGGCTATTGATGTAATTATTGAAAATTACTTAGTACATACCCATAGCATTTTGGCGTTACATGTAAGGACAGTAGGATTTGGGAATTAACAAAGTGGTGGTCCCTCAAGTTTGTGGCTGAAATTTCATAATGCAAAAAATCCAATCAATTAATCAACACCATTCAAAACTGTGTAATTTGACAGGTTCATCAATTTTCATCTTTGTCTTGAAGTCCTAATACTAATTAATTATATAGAATTATATTTATGCCATACGCAAGTTTCTCTCATTTTATATCTCTTGGGGATCTTGATAAAAAATCAGTTTCTAAAAGTATATCTGATTATCTTATCCGTCTTATAAACATCCCTAGAAAAAAGCATTTCCTCTAAAACCAAGCAAACCTTCCCCATCTTTGAAATTTGATGGGGTCATTAATTAAAAACTCTTGAAACGTTAAATTTAATATGATTACATCTTCTTTCTTAGATAAGCAATTCTTTGTCATTTCACCTTGGAATTGGGTGAAAGTCTCTCTGAGGATACATACCAGAAGAAGATTCCCAACAAAATATAATCGAGCTTAGCCAACATAGTTGTTGAAACATCTTAAGAAAAAGAAATTAGTTAGAAAATGTCAAAATAAGGGTCACAAAATAGAAATCCACGCAAAAAGTTAAAGTAATTATCTTCGAATCATAACCATTCAAGTAACATTCAATGATCAACATTCACTCATCTCACCTAATATATATATATATATATATATATATATATATATATATATATAATAATAATAATAATAATAATAATAATAATAATAATATGTGATTCAGTGTCGCAGAGGAAGCGCCCGTGAACTCTTTCTGTGGTCTATTAGGCACATCCTGAACCTCTCACTTGCCACTTGCCCCACCTAGAAACAACTCATCATCGCATATAGTAGTATTTACTATAAGGATTTAAGAGTGGGGAAAAGCAAAATCTAGCTAGATAAATAAAAAGAGATTAAAGAAGAAAACACTTAGCCTAGCCCGTGAACCTTTCCCTTCTTTCACTCTTCAATTATTCAACATCCTCCTGCCCCTCGCCACCAAAAAAAAAAAATCTTCACCATTAGTCCAAGCCATCCATCCCATCTCGACTTTGGAATATTGGATTTGAATGATTTGTTTTAATTAGTCAAGGAAGTTTGTTTAGTTACAAGTTAATCACCTTTTCATTTATTTTGTCTTACTTTAATTATGTTGTTTTTCTTTCCTTCGCCTTCAAAAAGAATGAATTGGGATCAGACCTAAAGTTGAAACATATTCATTGATGAGAAGATGCTCATGCTATGGCCTCTTCTTTTGTCTTTGCTCAGAACAGTTTTATGCTTCTACAAGTGTACGATGTGACGCAGCATATAATACCCTATCATTTGCCTTCAACACATGTTTCGATCTAAATCCAGAAAACAAGCGACCGTTCTAGATTAATCCATGTTGTCTTTTGTAGCTTAGTGAAACAGTTCATTATGTGAAGTACGAAGTGTTGTGCGATAAAAATGACACATATACGTTAAAATTTTTCTTAACTCTAACGAAGGGCAGGAATTCCTCATCTTCAGGGGGTTAATTGAACAGATTCTATATTAAATGGGTAACTAGGTTAGTTACATTATCAATTATAATATATTACAATAATTATCTTTTTTTTTTTTTTTGACTCAATAATTATCAGTATTTGATGATCAGTTATCAGTTTGTTAGTTGTTAGTAACTGTACCAACTCTTATGTTAGTTACTAACTCTCTTTAGTTTGTTGGTTAGTCTGTTACTACTCTATTGTTATAAGAGTCAGGCTTAACAACTCTTATAAATATAGCAGTATTCTATCATTGTAAACACAATTCATTCATCAATAATATTCATATTCAGTGATGCATATTCAGTGATGAAGTTAATAATTCTTTCCTTTCTTCGCAATATCAAGAATTAATTAATTATGATACTTTATTAATTAATTATGTAATTGGTAGTACTAGTATATCTAAACTTAGATGGATTTTGTAAAAATGGATTTATGTAAAAACTAGATGTGGTTTTTGTAAATATAGATTTACATTTTGTTTGATTAGAAAGCGTGTTCTGACTTTTATACAATAAACATCATGGATCATTTCTTTCTATTTCAAGAAGAGATGACATGTGAAGAAAAACTCCATAAACAAATTCTCTGCTGTTAAGCTTGCATCTACAAGGGGGAATGGAGAAAAATGGCAAGATGAAAGAAGTGATCAAATGACCATCTTTGTCAACAATATTGCTAAAGATACAAATATGAACCAGTTTTCTTTTGGAAGATATATTATCACTAAATCCCAGAGAATAGAAGATTTCTGAATAACCTCGTGAATTGAATTGAGTTCAATAGAAATTACAAAGGATATTTATCGAGAAAGAGATAACCTCCTCCCTCTTCTCCCTGTAACCGAATTAACCAACTTAATAGAAAACTAATCTTTACTAACTTGTCAGCTAATATTGACTAATCAACAACTAATCTTGACTAACCAACATATTCTTATCACAAGCTGGAGAGTATATACTATGTACTCCCAGCTTGGTTACAAAAGAATGAAAAATAGAAGAGTCTAAGGGCTTAGTCAGAACATCTACTAGCTGATTATGATTGGAAACAGGTAGCAGCTAAAATAATTTTTGTTGCAACTTTTCACGAACCGAATGATAATCCAGCTCTATGTGTTTGGTTTGTTCATGAAAGGAGGAGTTGGCTGCGATATGCCTTGAAGACTGGCTATCACAGTATAAAAGTGAAGGTGATATAAATGACAGCTTCAAATCATGTAAAAGAAATGTTAGCCACTGGAGCTCGCATACTGTAGAGGCAAGAGCTCTATATTCAGCCTCGGTTGAAGACCTGGAAACTGTGGCTTGCTTTTTGGACTTCCAGGAGATCAAAGAGTCACCCAGAAAAATACAATAGCCTGTAACCGATCGTCGTGTGTCGGGGCAACTTACCCAATTAGAGTCACTAAAGGTCTTTAGCTGAAGAGATGAAGAGGAAAGAAAGAATAGGCCTTGTGCTGGATAAAGTTTGATATACTTCAACACCCGAATTGCCGCCTCATGATGAAGGGAAGTTGGGGAGGACATGAACTGACCTAGCTGCTGGACATCATAGCTAAGATCAGGTCTTGTGGTTGTTAGATAGATCAATTTTCCATGAAAGAACCATGTTGTTGTAGCGTTCCTATGGTTTGAACAGGGGATCAGACTCAAGAGGCTGAGAAAGATCACCGGTAATAAACTTGATCTTATTCTTTGAAGAAAGTGCACGCTTCATAGATTTGCTCCAATTGTAATAATTGCTATCATTGAGAGGTGGAGCAACAAGAACCGAGCCTGGATTCTCTCCAGGATGGAGATAGTAAGGGCTACTAGGATTTTGGCATGGATCTTGAATAGGGACAATGTCCTTGTTAGAAGTGGGATCCTGGTTAGAGGCTGGATCACTTGTGGGATCGACCATTGCAGCAACAGCAATCAAGAAAGAAAGAAGAAAAGAGAAGAAAAAATGACGGACGCAATGAGAATATTAATCCTGTGATACCATATTATCAGTAAATCACAGAGAATAGAAGATTTCTGAATAACCTCGTGAATTGAATTGAGTTCAATAGAAATTACAAAGGATATTTATAGAGAAAGAGATAACCTCCTCCCTCTTCTCCCTGTAACCGAATTAACTAACTTAACTTAATACAAAACTAATCTTTACTAACTATCAGATAATCTTGACTAACCAACAACTAATCTTGACTAACCAATATATTCTTATCTTTACTGACTAATAAGATATGTGACACTTGAAAACTTTTCTATTGAGAGTAAAGGAAGTAAAAATATCAGCAACATGAAAAGAATAATCAACAATTATAAACTAGAGCCTATTTTTATAAATGGTATTTCTTTTTTTATTTTTGGTCTAAGGGGAAATTCATAAGAGGTTTTACATGGGGAGGAGGAGAATGGTAAGAGAAAGGGACAAAACACATTGAGAGGTTTAAATTCATTCACTCACAATTTATGTCCGTGACTAAACTAACAAAGTTGACTCAAGAGAATATGGATTCCTTGCGATCACAACTGCACGCACTCAGGTATTAATACATCGTTGGATCAATCTCTAAAAATATTTGAGAAAACCTAAAATTACTCCAACGATACATTAATAAGTAAATGCCTGAAATATGTGAATTTTTTAACGCGGGGAATCCAAGTCAGACTCAAGAGGACTTATAAATGATATTTCTATCAAAACAGATACGTTAGTCGAAATTATCCGGTGATTTCCATTGTTGAGCGTAAAGACTACTTATCTAAAATAACCAAAGTTTTTTTTTTTTTTTTTTTGTGTGACTGAGCTAAAGTTATTTTTATCGAACAAAGCAGATGGACATCGATATTATATTTGGGCCACTACCCTCATGTTGCTGCTCTTTCAAGCCCACCTATCCGTTTGGCTAGTGTAATAGATTTATATTACAAATTTTCCATTACAAATCCATAACAGCAATGGATAACTTGAACTTACAACATTTCCCTATAACAAAATAGCTGGAAAAAATCCAATACAACATTTGTAATTTTGTATCAGCATTTGGACATTTGAGGGACCAACGTTTATGGGTTTATGATCGTAAATTTAAAAATTCATTAACGTAACTCATTGTACAACCTGAACAGGACAACGTAGTGCAGTTATGCATGGCTGAACCAAAAGGCAGACAGCACCAAGATCATGCTGGGGAGGTGCAAGGAATTAAATAGTTAAAAGACGAGTTGATAGGTCAATTTCACGGCCGTGCTTCAAATTTTATATATTACAAATGAATATTTCATGATATTGAAGGTTTAAAATTGGTTTAAAATGCATTTTCTATATTAGCGGCGGAGTCACCAACCAAGATCAACTAAGTCATTTATTACTAATTATGAGATTTAAATAGAAAATTTACGATTTTTTAATACATGGAAATATAATACTTTATAAAGTTAAATTTTAAATTTGAATAAAGTTGTTAAAAAATTATAATTTGGATATAAAATTGTTTTGGAGAATTTTTTCTTTGAAAAAAGAAAAGTAAGACAATTAAAGTGATGGAGTGATAGATATATATTTTTTAATTTTTTTACTAGAATAAGAAATTATGAGTGATATTCTCTCAATTAAGTTTAGTCCCTTATCTTTATTGTATTTTTTAATTTGGTCCCTTAATTTTTTTTTATGATAAATAAGTCTCTTATGTTTACAAACATTAACAATGTTAGCTTAAACGTTAGTCTTCATCCACAACTGTTACTGACAGTGTCCAAATGGCCATGATATGATAAGTGCGTGACAATAAACAATAAAATGTCTTGAACAGTCTCATCTCCTTCAATCTCTTGTTTACATAAAAGCAACTGATATACTACATAAAGGACGTTATGCTCATCGGAAAGCAGAGGCATCGGAACCATGCCTTCTTACGTTCCTTCAATTTGCAAGAGTATCAATCTTCACAAGCAGAAGCCCCAATCTTGAATGGTAAAGGAGATGAAAAAAGTTGAAGACGTGTTGTTGCTAGATGTCACTCTCCTTAATCATGGGGTGCCACATCACCTATCATGTCATGGACATTTGAATACTTGATAGACACGTATGACCATTAATAAGGATATTGGCAAAGATTAATGTTTAGGTCAATAATGTTTGTGCTTTCTTCGGTATCCCTAATAATTTTGGGATAAAAATTACTCTGTCCAATCAGAATGTGTCTCTTCAATTAAATGAGTCATGTTAATGAATCAAGTCAAATGATTATCACCATTTGATTGGACCATTCTAATAGGATAAATTATACTTGAGGTATCAGAGAATTTACTAATAATATTAACATTTGTAAACATAGATGATTTATTTGTCCCAAAAAAAATTAAGAGATCAAAGTAAAAAAAAAAAAAAACAACTAAAATAAGGCACGAAAAGTGTAAATTTGCCTTGATTTTCGTTTAGAATTGGATGGTTTAGTATGCTGTATACCATCTAGTTTACCCAGAGCAAAAAAGTTAAGATTTAATTTTGATGTATTGTAATTTGGTTAGGGGCCAGGTTAGCATTCGTGATTCGTGATGATGTCTTCAATAAGTATAATACCTTTTTCAATTGAATGATTTTCGAAAAATTAAAAACCCAAAACTTTAGGACTGTCCTCAGCCATATATATATATGTAAGAATCTATTAAGACCTAATTTCATATTATTGTTTCATTGTCTGTACTTGGAAAATTTTCTGTTGAAATTCTCGCTTGGGATTTATACCATTTTTGAATGTTAAAATCGCAGGAAAACGTGATAAAACTTGAGGCTTTGTCCTAGAACAATTCGAAATGGGTTTGTGGTTGAAACCCCCCAGAAATCACGTGATGAAAGATCGCTCGCGCGGGGCATCCATGGCGGAACCCTGTTCGCCCTCGGGTCGACCCGACTTGAGGTTGAAGATGATAGTGAAGGCGAGTGCGGGGCCCACGTGTGGTGTTTTAAGGAAAAACAAAAGATAATGAAAAATTGGCGCAGCGTCAAAATAGTATTTGAGAAGTGTGAGAGTAATCACAAACTGGTATGGTATCCATGCAGCTCCACAAACTTGTTCGTTCTCCTCCTCCTTCTTATTATGGTAATGTTCCGCTTTCCTTTTGTGATTCAATCAGTGTGTTGCTTATTACGGTTTCACTATCAGCAATTTTGCTTTGCACTCTCTTTGTGTGTGATGCCAATTTTGCTGTATAAAAATTAAAATAAAAATAAAGTTGTATGTATGTATGATCAGGGAATGTATTCTTTATTGTGTGCCATCCTGTAAGCAAGTGGAGGAGTAGAAGTAATGGATGTGTCATTCATAACAATAACAATAATAAGATTAAGAATGAGAAAGCAGGTGTATCCTGTTCGGCCTTTCCGCCTTCTATTGAGCAACTAACCGATGCACGCGTTATATATGCTGTTGCTCCAGCCATGGGCCACAACCAGGTATATATATATACACACCCCCTGCTTTCTTCTTTCTTTATTTATTGGATTTAGACATTCCTTTTCTAACAGGAATCTCATCCAGAATCACATTTTAGAGTTCCTGCAATTGGGAATGCTCTAGAACAAATGAAGCTCACTTCGAAGGTACTAAAAGGTTATGGATATTGTACTTTAGAATCTCCATATTCGTGTTGGCAATGTCTCCTCTAGACTGACTTTTTCTAAAGATTTAATATATGATAGACATTGCCATTTGACAACTTAATTGTTTCTAACATCTCATACAATAAGAAGAAAAAAATCTGTTGTAATCTGATGTCAATTGTTGGTTCCAAAGTTGAACCTCCCTTGATAAAGGAAAAAAAGCTTTAACTAAATAAGTTACATCTTATTATCTAGAACATGATATATCATAAGAATTTAAGAAAACTCATCTTGGGTTAATTTGCAATGTTTCCTATTTGATTGAAAGACAATTCATCTTCCTCAAACATGTGCAAATGTCTGTGGCTATAGGTTTGTGCACACGAGTCAGCAAAAGAAAGCTGGCCAATTTCATAAAAAGACTGACTTAACTCTTAAGTGGATGATAGTGTAGAATTGCATACCCATACTTGTATTGTGGCATCAAATAGTATATTCTCATTCCCACAACAACTTCTTTTTATGTATTATTCAGTTCCGCGGCTCTGAGGTAATTGAACTTCAAAATTTTGAGCCTGCTTCGGTTGAAGACATTGCAAGTGTGCATGCAAGAGCCTATATTTCTGGCCTTGAGAAGGTAGCTTTTTTTCCCTCCAAGTTTTCCTTTATTTCAATTATTACTTATATTAATTATATTTAATAACTTGTGGCTAGCAAAAATTCTAATATCTTTTATTTTGCCCTTGCTTTCTTGTATGCCTCTCATTTTCTTTCCAATTCTTGCTGTTGTATTTCCAGGAATAGATGATATATCATATGAATTTAGTTGTTGAATTCGCAATGTGCTTTGGCATCATTTTTGTTGATTACTTTCACTTCATGCATGCTTTGCTTAAGATTTAGTGCACTGTGCTGATAAAACATCAAATCAAGGATTAGCTCTGAGACTAAATTGTTCAGTGGATATTTAGGCTTTAAAAGATGTGTTATTAATGTCTTCTGATTAGCCAATTCTCTAGGATCCTAGTTTTTAGGTCTAAATTTCATCATCACTGCCCCTTGGCACTGTTTCTGTGCTCCTTAAGCATTTCACAATTGGCATTTAATCTGATTTTACACAGCACAGAAAAATCTTATTCTGAAGTTTGACAATAACCTTCTTCTGAATCTTTACAGGTTATGGATCAAACTTCGGAGAAAGGCCTTATTTTCATCGATGGTTCTGGACCAACGTATGCTACTACCACTGTAGGTGTTATGCTCAGAATTTTATCTTTCTTTTCCGGAGTTCATAGCGTTTTCAGACAGTAATTATATTCTAGACACTATATTTTTGTTCATTATGGCAGAAGATCCTGTGGAAAATACTGATGTTTTGTCCTGTTTACATTCCTATGGTGGTATTAATGATGCAGACCTTCCAGGAGTCAATGGTTGCAGCTGGTGCTGGATTAGCCTTAGTTGACTCAGTGGTGAGCTCTCAAACTGGCATGTCCATCTCTGGGTGTTAACCTGTTTGTATGTTTTGGGGAGGGGTAAATGGGCAGATATGGATATGTACATATCTGCTTCTTCTAGTGGTGTGCATACTGACATTGATTATTTTGCTTTTGTGGTGAAAATTGTGCCGTTTCTTTATTGGAACCGGATATTGACTGAAGCTTGAACCCAACCCCATCCCTGCCCCCAGCAATTTTCTTATTGTGGTTTTTCAATCTAACTAAACGACTGATTTTGACCTGCAAAATTGTGGCTATGCACCTTTCTTTCTATTTATCTTTAAAAGTTTGTTTATTTTTTTGGTGGGGGGGGGGGGGCGCAAGTACCAAAATTGAAACTAAACCTTTCTCATTTCCTAATTGGTTTTTTTTTATTGTCCACTACATTCTAAATTGTTAAATATAAAAATCGTTTATGAATCATGATCCTCCACCTACTACCTTAAGCAAACAATATTAGAGCCTCTATGACTTAGTGGTCAAGAGTTTGATCCTTGCCACCCCATACATCATAGTTAAGTTGAATTTTAGCACAAGGTAAAATAAGCTTATGCATTGTCCATTCTTCTGACCCTATTGGCTCTTGCAGGGTGTGTGTAGAGATATAAAAATATTCTTGGACCTTGCCCTAATAGCTTAAGCTTTTAGGAGAGCTAGTGTTTCATATAAATGTTTCAAGCATTGTACTTCTTTTTTGGCTATAAATTTCTATTATTTACTTTCATGTTCAGGTTGCAGCTTCAAAGAAAAGCAGTAATCCACCATCTGGTTTTGCTTTGATAAGACCACCGGGACATCATGCTATTCCAAAAGGACCTATGGGCTTCTGCGTTTTCGGAAATGTGGCCATTGCTGCTCGATATGCTCAACGTGTGCATGGACTAAAGCGTGTTTTTATAATTGACTTTGATGCTCACCATGGGAATGGAACAAACGATGCTTTCTATGATGATCCAGATGTATTTTTCCTTTCGACTCATCAAGTAAGATAGAAGTTCGGTCCATGGCTCTGAGCCTCTGACTATATTTCCTCGTACTTCTTAATTGATTCTAAACTGTCATCTGCTATCAATGGTTCTCTTTTCTTTATGCAATGTTAGCTTTAACTTATTGAAGCCATGTTAGTTAGATTTATCTTTGGTTCTTGAAATTTTGTCAATATATTAAGATTAACTATTCTGGATTGTGGAACAAATTGCACATGCAGCAGGTAATGTGTGCGGGCTGAACATTATGACTTATGAAAAATACTAAAATGAGATGAAAAGTAATAATATGAGAGATATTCTGTCTCTAGACATTTTTGTGGTTGATTGAGAGTTGTTGGTGTAGCAGGCAATTAAGTTTTTGATAAAAGAATATTATAACTTGTTCTGTTGGTGGCTATTTTAGTTATCTTCTCCTGTAGACTTGGCCTTATTTGCCAAACCGCTTTGAACAGTTTCACTGATTCATTATTCTTAAATTGTTGCTGTATTTCACTATTTCTGCAATAATAATAATAATCAAATATAGAAAGGGGCCTTCCTGATTAGAGAAACACAGTTCATTTAAATCCCAAACTGTTCATTTTATTGTTGCTCAGTATAACATTTTTGCTAATTGGCATTCTTCCGAAGCCTTGACATTTACCCAGTAGCAGTACACCTTTGCATGACTCTGTAAGTGAAGGAGCCAAATTTTCAATTTTTGACTATCTTTTCTTTCGAATTTCTTTATTTGTAAACTAAGATTGAATTTCTTTGTTTCTGCATGGCATAAGGTTGTTTCTACTCCCCACTTCTTTTGTTGCTCTTAATTAGGTTTCCTGGATTCCATCAAACCTCGATTTCATGGCAATTCTCCATCGTACTATATCTTTCACTGTAGTGACTTTGAGCCTTAGAAAATCTATTGCATAATGCTTAAATCTATTGCTATGTTTAACAACTTTTATGGCCCAGGATGGAAGCTATCCAGGTACTGGAAAATTTGATGAGGTGGGTAGTGGAGATGGTGAAGGATCCACACTAAATCTGCCTCTTCCTGGAGGCTCGGGTGATGCTGCTATTAGAACTGTGTTTGATGAAGTCATTGTACCATGTGCTCAAAGATTTAAGCCAGATATTATTCTTGTTTCTGCCGGGTAAGTCTTTCAGCAAGTTGCATTTCAGCATACCTGGTGAATTATTGGGTTTCCAAGCACACTTGCATACTTAATTCTACTATGAAATTTGGATTGGATTCTTAATGCCATAAAAAAGCCTCTTCACATAAATCGTTGCCAACATTTGTAATCTGATATGATTTCATTTGTCAGGTTTGATGGCCACGTGTTAGATCCACTAGCTAGTCTTCAATATACAACTGGAACATATTACATGCTTGCTTCCAGTATTAAACAACTAGCAAAAGATTTATGTGGGGGCCGATGTGTGTTTTTCTTGGAGGGAGGATATAATCTCAAGTCTCTTTCATATTCAGTGGCAGACACATTCCGTGCTCTTCTAGGGGATCGAAGCTTGGCAACCGAGTTTGATGACCCCAACATTTTATATGAAGAGCCATCAACAAAGATTAAGCAAGCAATTCAGAGGATAAAACACATTCATTCCCTGTGATGTTGAAAATCAAAATCTGAATTTCATTTTCTGTGGGTTCCATAAATAACTATATCCCTTGTGTGGGGCATCGTCTTACTTATGGCATAGAAGCCAAGCCATCGTACAGGTTGCTCGTCTTATGAGATGCCATGCATCCATATTAATCATACACAGTCACTGTACGAAGTTGTTCCAATTTTCTAGGTATCCTTTTACTTTTTGAGTAAAGATCCTCTCCATTTCTCATTAAAATTGGATGACTCCATTACTATGCTTTTGGGATGTATAGAAGATATTTGGATCCACCCAATGTCACATTATCATGTTTATATCTTTAAAACTATAGTAATGGAGAGGAGAAATGGAGAGAGGAAATGGAGAGAATCTCAACTCTTACTTTTTCTCTTTATTTCATTTGCCACCCTTTAATCCTTTTGGTTGGGAGATTCTTAAGTGATCTGCACCTACCCATGAAATAAAGCCACTTGGGGGTTTGCAGGGTATATGTCTTACTCAAATTATTTATTTATCGATCGAGCGTAAAAGACACGGCCTATTTTTTCTGCATGGAAGTACTATCGTTTCACGTACAGCTTCAATGGTTTATTTCAAAGTTGAGTAATCTACACGAAAAAAAGTAGTTGTTCCAATATAATTGTTGGATGAGATTAAGTGACAAGAACTACTTGTTCATAGTCTACTTATTTCAAAGTTGAGTTTGTTAGGAGACAAGCTAATAGGGTTGTTCATAGTTTAATTAAGGCGATCCCTTTAAAATCTTGCCCCCAAGTTTTTTATATGTCCCTTCTTGTATTGCTTTTTAAATTTCTAATAAATGATATTAATATTATTCAGTAAAAAAAAAAAGAACTAGTTCATAAGAGTTAATTAGAATGTTAAGATGTTATAAAAAATTTTGGCAAACAATTTGTAGTTATCAAGCAATTTGTTTGAAAAAATTCATTGGAATGGAGTGAAATGATATTCTTATTTCCAGAACACTAAAGAATTTATAGGGCCTCTGATATTTATTCTCCGGACAATTTTTTTATTTTTTTTCTAAAACTAAAGGGTCTTGCTAACCAACTTAAAGGATGCTGATTAAGGAATAAAAAAAAAAATATTTCATTGTAAAATTAAAAATTTCACTTCTCGAAATATTAATTACACAACTTTGCATGAAAAATTAAAGTAACCATATATATAAAAATTAAAGTCAAAATTATATTTTAAAATAAAATGATAATAACAAAAATACAAACTATCTTGGAAGTTTGATAAAAAAAAAGGGGAAATGTTTTTTAGACAACAAAATAGGACAATAACATGTTGTTTCTTTGTTTTTTGATGTATTTTTTAATTACGTGTATACAAAGAAGATAAAGAGTAAGTAAGAGATAGAGATAAATATATCGATATCACATACGATATTCAAAACTTGATGTTCAAATAACATAACCATAAAAAAAAACCATCTTAGAAGTCGGAAATAGAAGACAAGCTTTAAAACTTGTTTACCATTGCTTAGCATTTCCCAAAACAAAAATACAAAAAAGACTTGTTTGGAGATAGTTATTCTTTGATGTATCTTTAAAACTGTTTTGGAAACATTGGTTTTAAAAACAGAAAAATGAGAACACCTTTGAGATGTTTTGAAAATTTGTCCCATTGTTGTTTTGTTTTCATGGTGGCAAACACGTAATTATTCAAATCATTAATGGCAATTATACAATAAAAGGAAACTTTTTTTTCTCTACATTCTTGATGGTTCTCCAGAATAACCCACCTTCTCTGATCATCTTATGTCATCACCCATTTTGATCGGCTATGCTTCAAAGCTTAGGAAGGTACAGTCTATAAGGTCATGATTCCATCTCCTAGTGTCACGGTCTCGTTGGCTCGTTAGGGGGTGACTCAAGAATTTAGATTGGTATCAAGGTATCAGGAAGGTATTGGTCCATTTGCACGAGTCATTTTGATTTTTATGTACGCATGTTCAAAACGACTTATTTGTAAATAATTTATTATATACGGATAATGTTGGATTCAGAAATAAAAGAAAAAAAGAATAAAATATAAAATATATAAAATAAAAAAATAGTGCAAAGCAGAGAGGCTGGACAGGAAATGAATTTGTTAGAAGAGCAACACTTGTCTCAAGGGATTTAGTTTTCTTATTATAGATAGATGAGGCCTTGGGTTATAGTGTCACGGTTCACTCATCTCGTAATGATTTATTTGGAGTAGTTTTATCTCAGTTTTGTCGAAATAATTTTTCCTTTTGTGCTTTGCCTCCTTTTTAGATAAAAGCTTGTCGTTTAGTATCGAATTTTAATTTCAATTTTATCCTTTCAATTAATAACTCTTTACTTTAGGAATTAATTTGATGTGCAAAAATTGACATTAAAATATTTTTTTCAGGTATTTATAAATGAAGGATCAATTTCAATTTGATAACAATTATACGTTTGGATGATCAAACATAATTTTACTCTGAAAAAACTACTGAAACTGAAGAAAGGGTTACAGAATTAGAGAGAGGAATAATTTTTCACTTCGTTTAATATGCACAATAATGTTTCTATTACATGCTTTATTTCATTGAAACTGTTGTACTATTAAGAGCATGTTTGAGAAAGATTAATGTTTCCCATTTCAGCTGTTTTTTTGTTAAACAGTTATTTCATACGTAATCTATCATGTTTGGCAATTAGCTTAAATTTATAAAAAAAAAAAAATTTTGGGAGAAAAAAACTGTTTTATTCATCTAATTTATTTTAGCTTAAGATTGTTGTGATTTGATTATTTTTCATTCTCAATGTTCTATTTCCTATTTATTCCTACAAAACTAACTTCCAAACAAATATTATTAAATTATAAAAATAACTTCATACCCTTTTTCGTAAATTACTATATAAAAATGATTTTTTGCATCATCCAAACGAAATGGATTATCTTAAAATCGCTTTTCAGCAAACATACCTAAACAAAAATAGATACTAATTATAATCGATTATCACAATAATCGATTATCAGCATAATCTATTTTTTTCAGCTTTGTCAAATACACTCTAAGTATGCATTTTCTAATATAAAAGTTGACGAATTGTAAGCACCAAAAAAAATAAATTTGACGAATTGATCAATAACCAATTAAAAGAAAGAATGACAATAATACAGGATAATTGTAATTAACAAGTTGACATGTAACTTCGTACCATTTTGGCATGGAGATCGAAGGGACGTTGAGGCCTAAAGTTAGGTGAGATTTTTAAGTGAACAAATTATGAAAGAGGATCTTATGTGCAATTTTTGTTAGGTATAAAAATTAAGGTGAGAGTGAACTATATATGTAGTGGTTTGAGTGGGGTGGGCTCAGCCTAAAACAATGACTTGTGTGGCTTTATTCTTAGATGACATTTGATTCATGAATATTTTATTATCAGGAAAATTACATTCTTGGAATCTCATTCCTAGGAGTGTTTTTTTCCCACATCCACACTTGGGAATAATGTTTTTCACTTTCATTCACTAATTGTATTCCTCGGTATTTTTTATGTCCGATAATAGTTTTTAAAAACTTGTATCAAACATGAGAAATTTTTATTCTTATGCTCACATTCTCTAAAATAATAAAATAAAACTTGTATCAAGCGCTATCTTAGATTCGCATTGCATTTTGATAAAACAAAACTTCCCGACGAAGAAAGTCAAAAACATTATAGATAAATTAATGCCTCGTTTAATAAAACCAAGAATCGTCATTCTCTTAAATGAGATATGGTTGGTGATTTTATATACTCCATATAGTAATGAAATTTTCGTAATCTGGCTTATAATATATTTACATATTTTGTAATTTTCTAATATACATTAAAAATAAAAATATTGTCAAACTACTTAATTTTCCATAACTAATAAACTTCAAAACTGAGTTTTCTTTCAATATCAAAATTTTTCCCTTTATCTTCACAAAAAGAAATCACTCGATCATACACACGGTAGACGTGGTCATCAATTTCAAAAATGACAGGCTGATTCTCGATAGAAGAATCAATGACGAAAATTGAGTAATAAAGCCTTTGTGTCAAAAATTGACGTGCATGGTAGTAGAAGGTTAAAGCATATCTAGATGCTTTTTTTGTATTTTGACATTGAAAAGGTACTTTATCAGTCACACTATCCAGCAGAACATGACACAATGACACATGTTTTTTCCCTTCCTGGCTAGCCGGGCCAGCCAGGTTAGTTCAAGTGTGCCATATATAATGATAAAAGCACACGGTTCGTAAACACCTGTCTATGGATCAGCTTGGTGCCGGCGAAAGGTGTGACCTACCAACTACTGCATGACGCAATTAGAGCACATAAACTTGTATGATCCTTATTCCTTAGTGAAGCGTAACGATGACTAATGAAACTGATACTAGGCCATAAAGTCATCAACTATTATTGGTTATAACTGTTTACGTAATGCAATGGGTTGCTTAATTTGTGTTTGTTCTATTTGTTCTGGTAAATGGATATTTGATTTATCGTTGAAAAATTTTAAATATATATTTGCGATAAAATATATATAGAGTTTCTTTAGGATAAACATGTTTTTAGATTCAAACATATATTTATAACGATAAATCAAACATGTCTTCCGTACCTGAATAACTTAGTTTTGTAGTATCTCAATTGCTAAAAATGGATGACGACTAAGTTGCCATGAAGTTGGTGCAAGAATAGGACTGATGTTCGTATATAAATAATTAGTGTGCAGCTGGCACACTGCATTAGCAATTTAGCATACCTGCTTCTTTTCATGGATAAGGATCTCTTGTTCCATTTTGGTATATCACATCATATCCCAATCAATAATATCATGTCATGTAACTTAAAATTTTATTTAATATTCAAAAAGTAGAATATATGATAAGATATTATTGATTGAGACATGATGTGCTATACCAAAATGGGACAGGAGATCCTCATCCTCTTTTCATATAGTTAAGAAGCGGAAAATAAGAGACAAAATGAGCATAGGATTTTTTTTTTTATGAGCAAAAAAATTCATTAAAAAAGAGTACAAGTGTACTTTAACCCATGAGTAAATACCCAATTTGGTCCCTGAAATTATAGGGTCGTATTAACTTAGTCTCCCACATTATCAAAATTTCAAAATGATCCTTGGAATTGCAGAACGTAGCAAATGCATCCCTGATATTATTCACTTAGTTTCAAATGCATCACTGACATTACTAACTTAATGACATTGTAGTCCATGCAAATATCAACGGAGGGACGAATCTGATTAACTTTCTGCAATTTCAGGGATCATTTTGAAATATTGATAATGTAGGGGACTAAATTGATACGACCCTATAATTTCAAGGACCAAATTGAGTATTTACTCTTTAACCCATATACAAGAAAGATCCGAAACAATACCGAACAAAAATATTATGCACTCGCATCACAAAGAGGAAAGGCATCCCAATTATGTTGGCACCACTAACCCCAACAATCATCTGCACCATATGGGTTTTTTAAGTATTTTAAGTATTTTGGTGTCTTCAACACCAGCAGAATTGCTCCTATTGAAGTGATAGAGTATATTTGAGTAAGATAAATTTTGAAGGAAACATTTTTTTATTTTGAAAAAATAAAAGCTGATTTGGGTTTAATTTGATATATTTGACAATTAAATTATCAGCCTTCACATATTTATCAGAAAATGGATCCGCATATTAATAAATTATTCTGTCTTGAACTCATTGTTCTTTTTTCCTTTTTTTTCCTTCTAGATGTCCGAAACATATTAACATCGAAAGGTTTTAACAAGTGTGTTATTTTTTTAATTGCTCACTCACAAATATGATATTTGGGAGTGAAGCAAGTACTCGCAAATATCATATTTGCGAGTGAGCTAACTTAAAAAAAAAAAAACTTTTGGCGAGGTATTTTGGGAATTACACTGTTCACGGGGGGTGTCCTTAGCAAAGACCTAAAAATTATTGGCCTATCCGTCAGCCCAATTGGCTCACATCCTGTAGAGGGTTAGGTTGGGCTAACAAATTAGTGGTCTGATTTAATTTTGGCTCAATCAGTCCGATCCGATAAATTTCTTGACCTGGATGGAATAGGCAGGTCCGAAATAACAGCTCTAATTAAAATGTATTGAGGATTTGAAATATTGGAAATTATATTTTAAATTCTAAAGATTAAATTAATAAAAGTTATTTTAGATGGAAATTTATAAAGAATATATTTATGATTTAATTAATCTGTAGATTCAAAACTATTGGAGAATTTTAAAATGGATCCTTAAATTTTAACGGTTTGTAATTAGGTCCCCGAACTTTTAGAAAATTGTAATTGAACACATCTACGTCAGGGTTCCTTAAGTTTCCATTAGAGTTCCGTTAGTGATCTATCCGCTCGTGCATTTGTGGATCCCTAAACTTTATGAGAAAATTCAAATAGGTCTCTACACTTTTTTAGAAAAAATTCATATAAGTTGAACTCTAACAGAGATGTGTACGAGGACTTAATTACAAATTTTTTAAAAATTTAAGTACTCATTTACAAAAAGAATGGTATTATTTATAATTGTAAAATAGTACAAAAGAATGGTATTATTTATAATTGTATTTAGGGTTAAATATGTTTTTAGTCCCTAAAAAATGAACGGATTTTAATGTTGGTCCCTATAAAAAAAAATTCTTTGATTTTCATCCTTCTAAAATATGAAATTACTAATTTTGGTCCCTATAAAATGAGCACATTTGGGTTTGGATCCCTGTAAATTATTTTTATTTTGTTTTCATCCTTCTAAAATTTAATATCACCGTTTTTAGTCCCTAATATATATTTTAGGATAGATATATATAATTCATTTTAGGGTTCAAGAAAATTTTTAGGGGAATCATATATTAACATGACATCAAAAAGGTCATTGAGTGTCACTTGGGATGATCATATGACCTTTTGATAGACACGTAAGTAGTTAATGGATGTTACATGACAATAAGGACAAAAAATAGTGATTTTAGATTTTAGAAGGACAAAAACCAAAAAAATTTTTTTATAAGAACCGAAACCAAAATTTACTTATTTTATGAGATCAAATATATATTTAACCTCCCTATTTATAATGTGCTGCAGTTCGGGGTTGCAGCAGAGTGTCTGGGTCTCTGTTCCTGGATCCGGTGTATTTCAAAGCCAAGTGATACACTTCAGATTTTATGTGAACTACTTATTAGTTATTACTCTTTCAAATTTCACTGTGTGCGCGCTTCATCATCATGCTTTAATTTTCTGTGTTTTAGGGGCACAATCTGGCGCACTCAAATGGTTTTTCACCAAACCGTGTTAGATGAAAGGCCGTATGATTCTTGGACCCATCACTTTGTACGCTTGGGCTGTGTAATTAGCACACGCATACTCATTCATTCCAATCATATTTAATTATATATTTTTAAAAAATATTATTTTACGTTTTCTTGTATTGTACCATTAGAACTCTGTTTCCAAATTCATCTAAAATAGTATTCTTTGTGATTTACTGATTATTAGATGAATTTGAAAGTAGAGTTCCAAGCCAACACATTTTACGTGTTTAGTTTGTTTCAATTTCTATTATTTTCTTTCTTCACAAGACTTCCCTTTTTTGTTTTTATGGATTATTGAAGTATGGAAAGAGATACAATTATACAAAGGGACAAAAACTCCTTTAAAGTGAATAAAAGTGTAAAGTGAGAAAGTAATGATATATTCATCCTTAATTAATTAAAATGCATTGAAAATTAAACTCACTTTAACTAATTAAAAGTGAATAAACCTGATATGTATCTTTTTCAAGCAAGGGGAAGCTCCAAAGAAATTAAGGAAGAATTAGTGAAAATGAAAATAAAACCGGATTACGAGTAAATTTATTTTAATTAATTAAGGGTGAATAAATCTGATATGAATCCTTTTCGAGCAAGGGGGAGCTCCAAAAAAATTAAGGGAGAAGGAGTGAAATTGAAATTAAAACTGGATTAATTCTTCTCGATCTTCTTTCATTATCACAGTACTATTTATAGCTACAAGGGACTCCTACAAATGTGGGTCGTGAGCCAAGTGGTGACATCACATTGTTTGGTGCATAACCGAATGAAAAGGGAATCTAACAACAAAATATAAATTGGCAGTGTCCTAATAGAATAAAAATATTCTAGAATTTGACATGTGTCATATGGTGACTCAACCGCTACAGAGCTTGGTTTATTTGTGGCTAGGTGATGCGTAGCATTACCCCCACTCTTCGAAATCAACATTATCCTCAAGTTGTGCGTGTGACAAGCCTCCAAAAACTCAATTTCATCTATTCATGTATATTGAAGTTTGAATTCACTTAAATTAATTAAAGGTGAATATATTTCTCATTTTTTTATTTTATATTTATGCTCACTTTAGAAATGATAGTAAGAAGCAAAGTCAGTTGTTGATTGGACCTTGAAGAAGGTGCGGTACAATGGACTCATCGTTACAAACTTGTGATATATCAAATTTGGCAATGTCGCTGGTCGGAATTTTATTTTTCTTCATCTTTCAGGCCTTTTACCACGATGGATTTAGATTCTCTACGGCGAGTTTATCTATAGCCTTTCTCGAGCATACAATCTCAACCATCTATTAAATTCTATGCTCCAAAAAAATCAACATCTTAAAACATTAAAAAAATATCAAAACCCCAAAAAAGTGCCTGTGCCACCATCCTACTGCCACTCATCCCTCACCCAAAAAGCGTATAATTTTTTAATATTAAAAAAAAAAAATATATATATATATATATATATATATATAAATAAATGCTAACAACACACTCTCTAATACTTTCTTTTAACACATTCACTCTTGTTAGTTGAAATTCAGGTGGGTCCTATAAAATTCAAGTGGGATCCACATGAATTTTAACCAAAAGGAAAGAATGTTAAAGAGTGTGTTGCTAGCACTCCTTTTATATATATATATATATATATATATATATATATATATATATATATATATATAAAATAACACACGCGAAAAGGAGTGGATCCCAATCGCGCATGTGGGGATACTTATCTCTTGTATGCGCCCGCTAGGTGCCTAGCATTAGTTAATGTAATGTTCTTAAAATAGAGAACCCTGTGCACAACATAGGCCCTGAAAATTCAGTACATCCCCCACTTGGAGTGGACAACCACCAAAACAAAACCAACGTAACTCTTTTCGCTTCACCGTTCTCGCATTTCTAGGTTTCATTTTTTTTCAAAAAAAAAAAAGGAAAAATATCCCTCGTGAACATCCATCTTCTCCGTTTCTCACTTTCAATTCATCCGTCACCAAAATCATATATTCTTTTCGATTCAGTTTTTGCATGCAAAGGTCATTGACGATATTAATTGTTGCATGGCATGCGTATGATTCTATACAGCTAGCTAGCTAGTGCCTTGATAAAAGTCAGGTAAAGCATATTTGGCACATAAAAGAAGCCTCTTTAATTATATATCAATCTCATTATTTAAAAATTCAAAAAACTACACCCAGTTGATACCTATATATCATATCGGGTGTATGGCACGTTGATTTGATAGCTTTATACTCACTAACACTCGCTAGTGGTAAAAATGACATATATTTTTTACACAAATTGGGGTTGCAACATATAGAGCTAGTGTTGATCGAGGAAAGGAAAAATGGAAAATGATTCAATAGTCTGCTATCAACCATATATGATAACATCAAATGGGATATGGCAAGGAGATAACCCTTTGGATTTTGCTTTCCCTCTCTTCATCTTCCAAGTAACTTTAGTTGTGACCGCCACCCGCATATTCGTCTTCATCCTCAAGCCCATTCGCCAGCCACGCGTTATTGCTGAAATCTTGGTTAGTTTCTCTACCATGTTCCCCCAATTCTTCATGAGAAATTATTTAGGTAAATTCTGTCTTTTATCCATGAAGCATCTATACATATCACCTCAGCTATAAATTAAAATATTATTACATGACTCCCGTGATTGATGAAGAAGATTTGTTGTCTTACTTTCATGTCATACATCTTATCCCCAAATATTATCTTGTTACATTTGCTTTCTAACATTACATAGAATTTTTAATTGACGTGACAAGATAGCATCATTGGGGAACATGGTATATGACATCAAAGTGAAAGCTTGCAAATAAGAATATTTGGGAATTCATGAAATGCCGGCCATTATGATAAAAAGATCGAGTAAAATAAAATTTGAAAAATTATATCATTAATTGCTGATATTATTTTTTGGTTGCATGCATGTATGCATGGGTATAACAGGGAGGATTAATATTGGGACCTTCGGTGCTTGGACGAAACAAAACCTTTGCTAATGCAGTATTTCCGCTAAAAAGTGTGATGCTAATTGAAGCAATGGCAAATGTTGGGCTCCTTTATTTTCTCTTCATGGTGGGAGTGGGGATGGATGTATCTGCAATACGACGCATAGGTAAAAAAGCAGTGACCGTTGCAATTGCTGGTATAATATTGCCTTTCGGTGTTGGAATGCTCAGCACCTTGCTTCTGATCCAACACTATGACAAAAGCACCAACAAAGCCACTTACATGTTATTCCTTGGTGTTGTTCTATCTGTCACTGCATTTCCTGTTCTTGCTAGGATCCTTACAGAGCTCAAACTCATCAACTCAGAGATGGGAAGGGTTGCTCTCTCAGCTGCACTCGTTAATGATGTGTGTTCTTGGACAGTAGTGGCTGTATCTATGGCCTTGGTCGAGAATCAAAAACCTTCCTTGGCTTCTATAATGGTTGTGTTGTCAAGCGTGGCATTTGTGGCCTTTTATGCTTTTGCTGTGAGACCACTAATCTTGTGGATAATAAGGAAAACCCCTGAAGGTGAAAGCTTCAGTGATTTCTGTATTTGCCTCATATTGGCAGGTGTCATGATCTCAGGTTTCATCACAGATGCTATTGGAACCCATTTTGTTGTTGGAGCTTTTGTGTTTGGTTTGGTTATCCCAAATGGACCACTTGCTCTTGCTCTTGTTGAAAAGATAGAGGACTTCATGTCTGGGCTACTGCTTCCTCTCTTTTTCGCCATTAGTGGGTTAAATACTAATATAGGTCTCATCCATGGGGTCGCCACCTGGGCAGCTATACTGCTTATCGTTGTTCTGGCCTGCATTGGCAAAGTAGTTGGCACTTTACTCGTTGCAGTCTCTTATGACATGTCATTCAGTGAAGGAGCAGCCCTTGGATTGCTCATGAACTCAAAAGGCCTTGTTGAAATGATCGTGCTCAATGTTGGTAGGGACCAAAAGGTACTGCCCAATACTATAGGAAAAAGAGAAGTTTCTATTTAACGGTATCCAGGGAATAGCATTAAGTGCTTATTTCATATTAATTGGTTAAATATAACCTAGTAAATAAAATAATCGACAACTCACTTTAATCTATCTGTCCTAAAAATGAGTACCGTATAATTCTCTATTTTTTTTTTCTTTGGCTGTATATGTAGCATTATTCATACTATGGTAGTATCGGTGCTACTACATCTTTTAATTTTAAGTCATCAAATTAAAATTAATAATATATATCTATCTTGAAATCTGTATTTATTGTGCGATAAAATCATGCAATAATTTCTGGAACTATAAGTGCTACTATGATCTCTTAATTCATCTCTATAAAAGGGTCATCTACTGATCATGTTGATCAATCACAATTGATTGCAGGTTTTCGATGAAGAAACATTTGCAATCATGGTGATTATTACTGTACTAATGACTGGAATAATTGTACCTGGACTATCAGTTATATACAGACCAACAAAGGGGTTGATATCTTACAAAAAAAGAACCATTCAGATGTCAAAACGAGATGCGGAGTTCAGAGTCCTAGTGTGTGTCCATACCCCTCGGAATGTCCCAACAATAATCAACCTCCTTGAGGCCTCTAATCCAACAATGAAGTCCCCGATATGCATCTATGTGCTCCATTTGGTCGAACTCACTGGCCATACATCTGCTTTGCTCATTGTCCACAACGACAGAAAACCAGACCACCCTGCCCTTACTAGGACACAAGCTCAATCTGATCATATAATCAATGCCTTTGAAAACTATGAGCAACATGCTGCTTTTGTCTCTGTCCAGCCCTTAACAGCAGTCTCCCCTTACTCCACCATGCATGAAGATATATGCAAATTGGCAGAAGAAAAGCGGGTTGCCTTCATCATCATTCCTTTTCATAAGCAACAAACTGTTGATGGAAGCATGGAACCAACAAATGTGGCGTTTCGCACTGTCAACCAAAATGTACTAGCAAATTCACCTTGCTCAGTTGGAATTCTAGTAGATAAAGGCTTAAATGGCTCAAACCGTTTGGCTGCAGATCAAGTGTCTCAACATGTGGCCGTATTGTTCTTTGGAGGGCCAGATGATAGAGAAGCATTGAGCTATGGATGGAGGATGTCAGATCATCCAGGGATAAGCCTTACTATAATGCGTCTTGTGCCAGGGGAAGAAGTGGCAGAGACAAAGAGGGATCATGGTGCCAACCCAGATGAACCAAGAATACTGACAGTGGAAACAGATAAGGATACTGAGAGACAATATGATGAGAAGCTTATACACTTGTTTAGGATGAGTCGTGCAAATGATGATTCAGTTGTTTACATTGAGAAGGCGGTGAACAATGGGGAGGAGACAGTGGCAGCAATTAGGTCAATGGATGACATCCATGACCTTTTCATAGTTGGGAGAGGCCAAGGGACGATATCACAACTCACAGCAGGACTCACTGATTGGAGTGAGTGTCCAGAGTTAGGAGCAATTGGGGACTTGTTAGCCTCATCAGATTTTGCAGCAACTGCTTCAGTTTTGGTGGTACAACAATATATTGGGGCAGAATCAGAAGGAGATGGCTTGACAACACCAGACAATACAGTGCAGACAAATGAAGAATATTTCAATCAGATAAGCCATCGTTCAACGCCACCACCACGTGAACGTACTGTGTTCACCTAATTAGAGCCCTACAACACTAACTGAAACTTAAGGGAGAGGCCACAACAGAGATTTTCAGTTTCGCTCCCTTCATCATGTGTCATAACAAAATACAGAACCCTTTAAATAATTTTCTTTATTTTTACCTTATTTATTAATTTTTGTATTAGGTCTTCTGGTCTAGCCAAATGTACTCAATAGAAATGTAAATACAAATATATATACAATTTCATACATTTGATTGATTTTTTTTAGTTAATTGTGATGCACGAAAAGTATAAATGTTTTTACACTGTAACCACTTCACATCGTTGAATTCCACATCAACATTTAAGTCTGGAACTAGAAGGAAATGATGAGGGCCAAAACATACCAATAATACACACTTGAATGAAGTTCAGTCTCTACACTACATTATGGCACATAACGGCAGTGCAAACAGTGGACATGGCAATGGTCTGGTTTCAGGTACGGTGCCACCTATGCAGACAACGGGGGAGTCTCTTTCACTGGGGCAAAGGATGAATTTAAAGCGCAAAAACAAATTGATAATTATTGGCATGCATCTGACTGAAAGTAACATGTAATTTCTGTACCTTGCATGTTAGATTGTTCTTGTTCTCTTGTTGGATGCAATATGATTGTTCCTGAAAGAACAATGATAAATCCACATATCTCAGAGGCTATGCTGCTAGCATCCTGACCAATCCTGCACAGGAAATTTAGGCAAGCAAAAAGTCCAGCTTGTCCTACTGTTCAACAAAAACAAAAAATTGATATATAACACCAAAGGCATCCAAGAATATGAATATATCATCATACCTTAATCAGTATTAAACTAGCAAGAATAGTCAGAGTTGTGAACATGACATAATATACAGGAGAAACAACTGCTTCGTTGAATGTATACAGTGCCTGAAGGCTGATACATGGTTGAATAGTGCAAATATGCTCGAGATTAGTTTAAACTTGAAAGATCACGGGAGCTAAGATAGTCCATAGATAACTGATAAGCATAGTGAGATTAGTAAGAATCCAAACATGCAGGTCAGTTGAAAAATATTATTAGATAATTAGAATTCTGTTAATCCATTTGTATCTCGGAATCAAACTAATAAAACATTGGATCAAGAACACGGATAAAGAAATCCCAAGATTAACACAGTGATTCAAAAGATTTTATTGTAAATCAATTCTATGTATTAATTTCAAAGGTATTATATTCAATAAATCAATTTTTTCATGCAAAAAAAAGTAATACGGAAATTTGGATTGATCTGATGCCAACTATATTCATACTTTCTCATCAAGCGCAATGCATCATATTTCAGTCTCACTAAATTTAGACCATAGGCCATAGCTGAAATGTTATCAACAAATTAAGTGGGGCCTAATTGATAATATACTCCCTCCGGACTCAATTATAAGCAAAAAAGTACCTATATTTTATGGACTCAAATATAAGCAAAATTCAATAAAATCAACTCTATTTAATGTCAGTGTTCCAAAAATACCCTTGATTAATTCTCCTTTTACTTTTCTAAGACAATTAATGTCAGGGTAGTTTAGTAATTGTAACTCAATTTTTACATAAATCAAGACAATTAACTTACTTTCTTAATAAGTATGAAGTTAGTTAATTTTGTTTATAATTGAGTCCGGAAGAAGTACTTTAGAAAATGCTTTAAAACTGCTCTAAAAGTTTGTGGCGTTCAACAATCTTATTCTCTGAAATCTATATGAGCACAACATTGGGAAATCACACATAGTACTATCACTATTGACCAGTATGTTGGGTTTCTAGCAAAGAGGAATTGTGCCTAACCACACGCTTCTACCCATGTATAACCAAAAATCCCGTACCAATTCATGATGAAAACAGAATGTGGAAGCGTACCTGAGTTTGCCATTGGAAATCAATGAAGGTAATGAGATTAAGAGCGGGTATGTGATCTTCCAATTGCAGAGCGTCTTAAGTTCCCTTTTCAGGTTTCTCTTCTGATGGGGATGAAGAGAGATAAGAACAGAAAACTATTCTCCTGTAAGTTATGTAAGTTCCTCTGCAAATTGGGGACCACAACCCTTTTATGTAAGTTCTGACAGTTCCATCATAAGTTTCAATATTTCTAATTTGACCCTCATCAAATTAGAATATTGTTTATGATATCTACACAATAACTTTCCTGACAATTATGCGATTAGTCATAAACTTTATATTAAATAGACCATTTTAATTTTGGCTAATTAAATAATAACCCTAACACATGTAAACATTACATATGTGACCCAAAAAATCTAACACAGTAATCTTGAATACCCTTTTATATTTACCGACATAAGATTTACATCATAACGTGTGCGTGTGCGTGTCATAATAGATTGAAGTTATAAGATGTTGGGTAGTAAGACATAATTAACACTAACTAAGCCATACTAGAGTTCAGAAAGTTAAACTTACTCTTTCTAAATTCTACAAATTTTGTTTGGCATTTCATCAAACATGTTCCAGTCAAGCTCAAGCCCTTGGGAATGAAAAGCATTATTATCAAGAAAATGCAATGCAGATAGCATTTAGATAAAGCAAAATATCATTGATGGCTGCTACTATAGTATACTCAGTGATTGCGGAGCATGGAGGAGGGTAGGGTTTTCTGGTCAAACAACACAACAGGGCTCGCGCATAACACAATAGAGACAATTCGCATTTGGTGGACGGTGGTTCTTACTTACTAGCGTGAGTACTGAGATGTTGGGGTGGGAGTGGGATATGACTTTGCCAACTTTTGGGCAATTGTTAAAATTTCTTGAAACCTCCTAATGAAGTAATTGGTAATTAATTGTTCTAGTTGATGAAATTTTAAGTCAATACTATTTCTAATTGAGGTTCTAGCGATATATTTATAAATATTATTTATTTAAAGAGTTTAGTTTTAATATAATATCAATCCATCACAAATCATGGAATAAGTATGATTTTTAAAATAGTTAAGATAAGAATAAAACATTTGTAATGACGAAACAATTTATGATTGATTGACACTATAAAAAAATCATTACATTGACCTTATTCGTTCTCGCATCTTCCAAGCTTCACAAGAGAGCTTCTCCTTCTATTAATATCAGGGAGTAATGCAATACAGGATATCTTCTGAGAACTCTAACTCTCTCTCTATATGTTCGTTGTATAATCCTTTTGAACACCATATTTATTCTGGCATCAGAGTATCTTCATAAGTTTTCTCTTCCATTGTGTGTTCCGACAACTCTAATGGTGGAAGGATTATAGCTGACCATAGAAGTCGTCAGATGAACACACAATCCGAGGATTTTAAGGTTGGGGAACGAAGCTCAGAGGAACAGACGACATATCTAAGGCCTTGACCAACCAAACGTTAGTCCAACCTCACCCTCAGAAATATCCCACTCAAACAAAGACTCAATCCTTCCACTATCACGAAGACATATGGACTTTTCCCTTAGTCCATTCTAGCAACTTGATATGATATTAGATCATTTGTTGGATCATATCGGAACATTCATCAATTTCAAATTCATAGTCTAATACTCACAAAACACTCAAGTCTCCTCATAAACAACTATTGAAAACATGCGATGTTTGAATTTATTTTAGAAAGGACGTTTTGATTTGTTTTATTTTTATTTTTAATATCACTTAGAAAAAAACATTTGATTTGTTTGTTTTTAATATTATTTTAAACAACATTGTTTAATTTTTAAAAAAGTATTATTAGTAATTCATTGTTAATAATGTAGTGAGCCGTTTTTGTTTTTTAGATCATAAAATATCTTTATATATATTCTCAATTCTCATTTGATTAATTTTTATTTGATTGCCATACTATAGGATTATGTAACCCCCCATAAAAGTTGCTTTACTAGAATTGAAACTCATGCCCTTGTCTCTCATCAATCCGGATCCTCTGTCACGGATTTTCATAAATCCACTTTTCAGCCACAATCATATTTGTTGAGCTTTTTTTTCAAGTGGTTTTTTTAATCCAAGGACTGTAATTGTGGTTGAAGAGAAAATTTTGGTAAATCCGCTACAGAGAATCCAGATTCATTCTCTCGTAAGGATAGGCTTACCAGATTGGCATAAAAATACGATGAAGAATATTTATAGATCAGATTGAATCTTCCTAATTTTTACCGTCTAAGCTACAGACACGTAATAAATTGTTTTTATTTTCACTAGTAACACTGAAGGATGTATTTTTAAAAGGAAGATTCTATTGTACCATTTGAGTAATTTATCCTTGTTTATATAGATCAATCAGATGGTGAGAAATTAATCTCATATGATATTGACATGTCTCATTTAATTGGGATGACACATTCTGATTGGATTAGGATATCGAAACCTTCTACTTTTCAAGGATATCATAATAACACCATGATTAAAATTTGAGAATTTTAAAAAAAATTAGATTTTTTTTATATGATAATCATTTTGAATACTTAATAACTACTTTAAAACGAAACAAAGTTTAATGATCGCGTTTGATTTTTTTTTTTTATATAATTTAGAAATAAATTTTGTCACTTGTCATTTTATTCAAATCATGCAAGACGATTTAGTTGTCATAATAGTCAATTGTTTAATTTGACCATCCAAAACATACGTGATATGTATGAATATGGATTCATTACAGTCAATAAATAACACATTTACATATTCATTAAGTATGTATCATTGAATCAATTATTAAAAATATTTGAGAAAACTTAAGATTGATTCAGCGATATACAATTAATAAATATATGAATGTATTATTTATTGACTACAGAAAACCTGAATCCGATATGTATATAGGCGGAGTAGAAATGCTGCTGCTCTTGGCTTAGGAAAGTGTCCTAGAACCAGTTTATCAAATCATATGTACTGATTCTATCTTATTCTAATGAATTTTATTTTCCGCGTCAAAAAAAAAAGAAGAAAAAAGATATGTCTATATCCAATCCTCTTTTATTTGAGCTTATAAATCTAGAAGACTAAAACTCGGGTTGGAGTCGGAAAAAAAAACTCTTGTGTTGAAAGGAAGAGGTTTTTACAATTATTTCTGCAATTAGGTTTCGTCACTTGACTATCCATCAAAACAAAATATAATTAATTGATATATAAATGAAATTAAATATATATTTCTGCAATCAAGTTTCGTGATCACTTGACCATCCATCAAAACAAGACCAACTGGTGTTTGATTAATTTAATTAAATACATCTTAACTATTATATTTTCTCAATTTGATCGAGATAAATCATTTCACGTTAACACTAAAGGATTCGTAGAGGTATTTATAAATGTTTCCTTTGAGCAAATTGTTGCAATTTTTTCTTGAAAAAGATTAAGGGTGTATTTGAAAGAGTTTATAAAAAGCTTATATGAGAATAATTTATAAAAATAAATTTATGCAAATAATTTATGATCTTTTCATAAATTTTTTTTAGTTTATTTTCATAAATTTGTTAAAAAACTTATAAAAATAAATTATTTTTAATTTATTTAAAAAAAATTATTAAAAAAAATTATTTAATTAAGCTATATATTCAAGCCCATTTAGGAGACTTCATACATGTTTTGATTGACGAGCATCATCATAAAATAAAAGCCATCATCAAAATTGCTGTTTGCTAGATAGTGGATAGCTTTGATATATTCCAATGGCAAACAAAATAGTGTTCAAAGGCCAGATTCTCTATACAGTAGCCTACTCTTTAGTATAAACTATTTTATTGATGGCCTTCCATTTGTCAATTTGTCATTTGGTCCTTTTACTCTACGCCGATTTCTCTTTGTTGCCAAACTTACCTTTCTCAGGGAACATATAATGAATTTGGTTTTCTTGCTCTACTCATGTGACAAAGATGTGCATTAATTAATGGCTGGAAAAAGAGTTAACACATATCAATAATCAATAAATTTATAAAAAAAAGGAACAAGGTTGTTTGTCTTTTTCCACTAATTTTGTGTTCACGGCTTTTGAATCATCATTAAGAATCATGAAATTATGTGTTTGAAATATAGCCAAATACCCGAAGGGTTAGTTTAGTGAAGCATGACTGTATTCGATAAGTTGAAAGTTCAAACCCTTATTAGTTTTTTTGGGATGAGATAAATGTAATTTTCTTTATAAGTACTTCATGAATCCGGAGATTTTTTCAGCATTGGATTGAGACGTCATCCCCTCACCTTAAATTATTTTGTATAAAAAAATTTTAATTGAAAAATTAATTTTTTGAATATAAAACAAGTTAATCCAAACATACACAAACTTAATTATTTTATTATGTTATAAACCAATCTCAATCCATGCGGCGCTGCTCCGGTTTTAATTTTTTTCTAAAATTTCTCCCCCCTAATCAAACTGCAACATGTGGCATGACAAAAAAATTTAAAGAGAAGGTGATGGTTCACCTGGGGCGCACGTAACAAAAAAAAAAAAATAAGGGTTTAATATATTTTTTTATCCCATAAAATGAACAAATTTTGATTTTGATCACTATAATATTTTTTTTTTATTTTCGTCCTTCTAAAATCTAAAATCACTATTTTTAATCTTTACTGTCATCTAAAATCCATTAACTACTTATGTGTTTAACAAAAGGTCATATGGTCCTCCTAAGTGACCACTCCTATGATCTTTGTGATGTCATGTTAGCATATAATTCTCCTAAAAATTTTCTTGAACCCTAAAATGAATTATATTTATCTATCCTAAAATAAATGCTAGAGACAAAAAATGATGATATTAAATTTTAAAGGGATTAAAACCAAAGAAAAATAATTTACAGAAATCAAAATCAAAATTTGCTAATTTACAGGGATCAAAACCAAATTTGCTTATTTTATAGAGACCAAAACCAAAGTCCGCTCATTTTTTAAGGATTAAAAACATATTTTACCCCAAAAATAATAAAAAAAATCTACATTGATAAAAGTTGAGCTAATTTGATAAATAGTTTTGAAATAGAGTTATTTTGCTAAATAATTTTTAAAAAATGGTCAGTTTAGTGAAAAACCCTATATTCTTTTCATGCACTTTGAGTAATACAGAAGAAATTTTTTTAAAAGAAAATCTAAAACACGTAAATTAGGTGTACAAAATCAATTATATTATTAATGATTATTATACTTAATTAATAAAGTATAATAATATACTATTATTATTAAGTGATTAACTTAATAAATACAGCTAACTTGAATGCTCCGAATTCTAGTAAGAATTTCTCAGCAAATAGTTAAAGCTTTCTTATAACATTGCTTCTCTCGTGAGCCTTGTGACTACCATTAAATTCAGCTCCTCCCTCTATTAAACACAGTAGCAAGCACAAACTACAAACCCTCTCCCTTGAAAAGTGCAAAAAACAAAAGAAAACAAAAGCCACAGTTTTCTTGCTTCTTCGGGTCACCATAGGTGGATTCAAACTTAAGACGTCAACAATAAAATCATTTTCCCTTTTGGTTGGTTGGTCAGTTTGATTGGATTGGTTTTTTTATTTTCTCTGGTTTGACTCATTGACTGGATCGATAAAGATTAAAGTAATGGTACCCTTTTATATTTATATACTTGTTATTTCACATTTATATCATTTTTATTAGGGTTATTGTAACCAATGTTGTAAGATCACTCATTAACTAATCCAAAGTTAGAAAAAAAATATTGAAACGTTCAATGTATTGCATATATCATTTTTTAATATAATTTTTTTTATCTTTAATTTCTTAATTAGTGCCTTAAGCGTATCAGTTAGTTTTTGACTTTTTTATTTGATTTTGGATTTAGATTCTTTTCTTTTTTTTCTTATATTAAAGAGAGAAAGATACAAAAATAAATTCATTTTTATGTGTAGGACCTATTAGAACTTACTTCGATGTCTTTTTTTCTTATAATATAATATGAGAGAAAAAAGTAGAGAGAAAAAAAAAAAAGGACAGATCCAAATTCTTTCATTTTAACCGTTTTTATTAAAATTTCTACACACCTACACTTTCTGAACACTTCACAATCATGGGAGGTAATGTGAGAGGCAAGAGATATGAAACAAGCATTTTCCAAAAAATCATACCAGGGTGGGGACCATTTCACAATTATTCTATATTATTAGTTGCCATCCCACTTTCTTTCAATATGATTTGTTTTTTTTCTCCTTTGGCCCTCTGTCTGTGGGTGTTCTTTTCTGTTTTTTTCCAACTAAGATTGTACTTTTGCTCTTCCCATATTCCACTACTCTTTTGTGCTGCCAATATGGAATGTAAGTCACCAACTTGGTAGCTTTTCTTTCTTTACCCAATATCCATCACTTCCTCTGGATGCAATATTTTATGGTCCATTTCTCAGTCCTCTCCCATCCCATTTATCATTCAGTCACTAGTTCCTAATTTCAAGTAACCGGCTTTTGTCAGTCTTATTCTTTCTCTTAAGGCTTTAGAAGCCAAAAGAGGAAAAAAAGTTCCATCTTTATGACTGCAGACATCATATCTTGAGAACCCACTTTGATTTTCTGTCACCTTGACGTTCCATTAGAGAGATCTAACGAAACTATTTTCTTCTTTGTTCTTTGGAATCTTCAGTTTATTTACATGAACGAAGATCAAATGACCATTCCCTACTTATTCAGATGCCCTATCAGTTTAGACTTGTTTGAAGACCCAGTAACTCTATGCACAGGCCAAACCTATGACAGGTCAAGCATAGAAAAATGGTTTTCTTCTGGTAATCTCACATGCCCTGTCACAATGCAGAAGCTTCATGATCCATCCTTTGTTCCCAATCACACTCTTCGTCATTTGATCCATCAGTGGCTTCAACTCAGTCCACAATTTGACCCTGGTAACACTGCAACTGCAACTGCAACTATTGATTCTTTAGCTGCTCTGAAAGGCACCCTTGAATCTCAGGAGGGAGCCTTAGAGAACAAGCTCCAAGCACTTGAGAAAATCAAAGTCTTATTATCTCATGAGTATTGTTCTTTTAAGAAATCATGTTTCCTCCAATTGGGTTTCTTACCTCTACTATTGGAACTAGTTTTTGGAACATCAAAAGCTCAAGTATCAAAAAATCACATGGAGTTTACAGAGCTGGCACTTTGTTGCATTCTAAAATTGTTGCCTCTTGGTACTTTGGAGCCTCTAAACATAATCAAAGATGAGTCTAAATTAGCATCATTTCTGCTATTATTTGAAAAAGGCACCAGCTCGGTTAAGATTAGCTTGTGTCATCTTATAGAGTCAGCAGCAGCATCTTCTCAGACAGAAGAGTTATGTTGTATTCTTGGTAACAATCACAAACTAGTGCATGAGATAGTTCTAGCTGTTCGCCAAAATTGTGAAGTTGCTGAGGATGCAATAAAAGCCATATCAGCACTATGTTCCTTGCAATGTAACAGAGAGAGTTTAGTGAGAGAAGGAGCAATAGATGGGATCATAACATACATTTCATCATTAGGTTATGAAAGAACACAGAAGAAGCTAGCTCCACTGGCCATGTCAATAGTGGAGAAACTTATGGTGCTAGCAAGTGCTAAAGAGGCATTGGTGAATCACCCAAATGGTCTAGAAACTTTGGTGAATATGGTCTTCAGGGTATCTGATGAAGCATGCAGTGAGAGTGCTGTTGAGCTACTTTTAATTGTTTGTGGTGATTTTGAGCGTGCAAGAGAGGAAGCCGTTGGGGCTGGTGTTTTGACTCGGTTACTATTGCTTCTGCAGAGTCAGTGTGGCACCACAACTAAAACAAAGGCAAGAATGCTACTCAAATTGCTAAGATCCAAGTGGACTGAGGAGTGAAAGCAGGCGTAGACTGTGAATAATAATAGTAAGAGGAGTGCTAGCAACACACTCTCTAACACTTTCTTTCCACTGAGACGTGCTAGTAATATAAGTGTTGTAACTAAATAATAATAATTGTAAAGACCACAAAAACATTTTTACATACAAGTGTTTGATGACTTTTGGGGTCTCATTTCTGTGCCACCACCATATTTGTTTATATGTACATTTTGTTTAATGTATGAATAATTGAATATCACCTCATTATCTATCAGAAAGATGAAAGCCATTGCAGGAGGGCTAAACATCAAGAATCAAGAGGAACGAGAGACTTGAGGAGAGGAAGAAGTAAATGAATGAGAGAAAATTTTATTCTCTTACTTTCAGCATAATACAATAACGAATAGACATCAGTATATATACTATTATATTAACAGTGTAAATTGACTAGAAGCATAAGAAGACTAACTTAACCAATACATTAACTGCCTAACAGTCATGTAACTAACAGCACAGCTGTCATGTAACTGCTTCGTGATCATTGGACTGTGACACCCCCCCCCCCCACAAGCTGGAAGGTGTATATCACACATACCAAGCTTGACACTGAGTGTTCTGAAAGGTCCAGGAGCCAAAGCTTTGGTCAGAATATCTGCAACTTGATTACTGGTGGAGATTGGAAGAAGATGCAGAAGTCCAGATTGAACTTTATCTCTAACCAAATGACAATCTAGTTCAATATGTTTAGTCCGTTCGTGAAAAATCGGATTATTGGCAATATGAAGGGCAGATTGATTATCACAATAAAGGACTGCTGGCTGTGTGTGGGGGATAATGAGATCATGAAGAAGATAGAGAAGCCATTGTGCCTCACAAGCGCCTTGGGCCATGGCTCGATATTCGGATTCAGAGGAGGATCGAGAAACAATAGTTTGTTTTTTGCTTTTCCATGATATGAGGGAGGAACCAAGAAAAAAACAGAAACCACTTGTAGAACGCCTTGTGTCAGGGCAAGTAGCCCAATCAGAATCTGTAAATCCTTTCAAGGCAGGGCTTGAATTGGCTGGGAAGTAAAGGCCTTTACCAGGAGCTGCTTTGATGTACCTTAGAACCCTTAAAGCCGCCTAATAATAATCACAAGTGGGTGAATCAAGATATTGGCTTAATCTACTCACTGCATAGCATATGTCTGGTCGAGTGTGAGTGAGATAAATGAGGCGTCCCAGCAGTCTTCGATAGGCAGTGGATGGAAGAATCCATAGGAGTAGAACAAGGTTTTGCTGCTAGTAAACCCGAGTCTTGGAGAAGATCAAGAGCATACTTCCTTTGGCAGAGGTTGATCCCCTTTTTAGAGCGAGCAATCTCTAATCCTAGGAAGTATTTCAGCGGTCCCAAATCCTTGATGCTGAACTGAGCATCAAGAGTGTGCTTGATTTGGTTAATTTCCTGAAGATCGCTACCAGCTAACACCAAATCATCTACATAGACGAAGATGGCAGTAAACCCGGAAGAAATAGAAGATTTTGTGAATAGAGAATAGTCTGCTTTGGACTGAATGTAACCAGAAGTGAGGAGCACAGCTGTGAGCTTGGCATTCCACTGCCTGCTTGCTTGCTTCAAACCGTAGAGGGACCTCTCTAATTTGCACACTAAAGAAGGATCCGGGAGGTCTAAGCCAGGGGACGGCTTCATATATACTTCCTCCAATAGGTCCCTATGTAGAAAGGCCATATTAACATCCAATTGGTGTAAATGCCAATTATGTGTTGCAGCTAAGGATAGGAGGACCTTGACAGTAGTCATCTTCACAACTGGGCTAAAAGTCTCAATATAGTCTATTCCAGGTGTTTGAGTGTATCCTTTAGCCACCAATCTTGCCTTATGTCTCTCTATGCTCCCATCTGCATTGTGTTTCACCTTAAAAACCCACTTACACCCTATAGCTTTCTTCTCGGGTGGCAGAACAGTTAAGGTCCAGGTTTTGTTCCTCTTAAGAGCCAACAACTCAGCTTTGATGGCATCTCTCCAACATTCATGTACAACCGCATCTGCATAGTTTGTTGGTTCCAAAGTGGAGGAAATAGCTAGGGAAAAATGCTTATGTGCAGAAGAGAGATTGTCATAGGAGAGGGAATGAGATAAAGGATACCTGACATTGGAGGATGTAGGTGTAGCTGTTGTGCTGCAGTGTGCTAGCATGCAATGATAGTCCTGCAAATATGTTGGTGGCTTCTTTGTCCTCTGTGAATGTCTTATTTGAGGCATCAAAGAGGGTGTGGAATCAGGTTTAGAATCAATATCAATGCCAGGAATTGCTGTGTCTGAATGATCAAGTGTTATGGAGTCTATGGGGGATGTGTCATGTAACGAAACAGTATTAGATAATGTAGGAGTCTGATCATTGGACTGTGAAGAGGTAGGTGCAGTGGGATGTGGTATATGGTGATTGAAGTCTAAAAAAAAATCAGAAGAAGAAAAAGAAGAAGTGGGGATAATTGGTGAGGGAGATGAAGCAGAAGTAGTAGCAGTAAAGGGAAAAAGGTGTTCATAAAAGCTCACATTTCTTGAAATAAAAGTTTCATTATTATTGAGATCAAAGAGAACATAACCCTTAACCCCTTTTTTAAAACCAAGGAAAACACACTTTCTTGCTCGAGGATCCAGTTTCTTCCTTTGAGCGATGAGGGTGGAGGCAAAGCAAAGGCAACCAAAGTTTTTAAGGTCACTGATGTCAGGATCCTTGTTATAGAGGACCTGATATGGAGATTTATTCTCCAAAAAAAGAGTAGGCAGCCTGTTCACTAAATAGACGGCATGGCTGACAGCATAATTCCAAAAACATTTTGGAAGAGCGGATTGAAACATCAATGCTCTTGCTACGCCCAATATGTGTTGGTGTTTTCTTTCTACTATTCCATTTTGTTGAGGTGTTGCCACACAACTAGTTTGGTGTTCTATGCCTTTGGAAGCATAAAAGTCAGTGAGTTTGAACTCCAAACCATTGTCAGATCGGACGCATGTCAAATTTTTATCAAACTGAGTTTCAATTAAAGAGACAAAGTTCTTAAGATGAGAGGAGGCTTCAGATTTTAATTTCATTAAAAAGATCCATGTGTGCAGTGTTTTGTCATCTACAATGGTAAGAAAATACCTATGACCAAAAACTGAAGGGAAAGAAAGAGGACCCCAAATGTCTACATGAATCATATCAAAAACATCAGAAGATATAGATGTGCTATTGCTAAAAGGCAAACATTTATGTTTAGCAAAATGACATACTTCACAAGGGTTCTTATTCCTATTACACTGTATAAAAGGAAAAGTTTTGTGCAAAATATTGAGCTTGTCGAAGGAAGGATGTCCAAGCCTGGTATGCCAGAGGTCATTGGTATAGCTGGTGAAATTATTCACAAAGTGAGGAGTGCCAAGGTTGATATCTGCAGAAGTCATTCCATACAAGCCATTGTGCCTAATCATCCTCGATGTAGGGATATCCTGTATATGCCAATTGGAGGCAGAAAAAATCAGTTTACAGTGAAGAGTGTCAGTGAGTTTGGATATGGAAATGAGATTAAAGGTGAAGCTAGGTATGTAAAGAACATTGGTAAGATAAAGGTGTTTGGAAAAGAACATTGTTCCTGCAATTTGGGCTAGGACAGTGCTGCCATCAGGTAGCCTCACTGAGATTGGCTTGATTTTCCGAAACCGTTGGAATCTTGACAAGGAATAACACACATGGTCAGTTGCTCCTGTGTCAAGAATCCAATGTGGAAATCTAGAGATAAGGGATAGGATATGCGGGTTACCTGAAGAACTGGAAGGTTGGGAATGACTGGTAAGGGTAGTTACTTGGTTTGTACTATGCATTTGCAGTGATCCTGTTTGCTGGAGTAGTGCCATTAAAGCCTTATGTTGGTCAGGAGTGAGGGCAAGAACGGAAGTCTCACTGTTCTCTTTAGGTGGATCTTCATAATCTTCCTCATATGAATCATCATTATCAGGTGCAACACAGTTGTTCACAACATTGGCTTTCTTATAATGTGGTGGAAAACCATGCTTTTGATAGCATGTGTCCACAATATGACCAGTTTTAGTACAGTATGTACAAAATTTAGAACTATGTCCTCTTCCTGAGGACCTCTCCCCAATATCCCTGAGCCTCTATGTCCTCTCCCTCGGCCTTTGCCTCTGCTATTAGAAACTTCAGAAGTGGCCATGAGAACAGCAGAATTATCAAAAGTCACACCAAGTTGCCTTTCTTGTTGTGTGAGCAATGAGAAAACACGATTAATCCCAGGGAGGGGATCCATAAGCATAATTTGTGACCTAACACCAGAATATTGTTCATTCAGCCCTTTCAAAAACCTAATGACATAATCATTCTCCCTATATGCTTTCACAGTAGGAATCGAGACACAAGTGCATTGAATTTCACAGACACATGGTGGAATTGGCCTGAAGTTTTCCAATTCCTGCCATAATCCCTTTAGATGAGTAAAATAGGTACTAACAGAAAGATTGCCTTGTTTAAAAGAATACATTTTTTCTTGTAAATCACAAATTCTGAAGATATCACCTTGATAGAATCGATCTTTGAGATCTTTCCACACATCGAAGGCAGTTTCCAACCACAAGATACTTTGAATCACTTCATTGTTAAGAGAGCGATGAAGCCAGGCAAGAACCAAAGTGTTGCATCTATCCCAGGCATCGAATAGAGGATCATGAGCAAGGGGTTTGGGCAATGTGCCATCAACAAACCGCAACTTATTCTTTGTTTTTTGCGCCATTGGCATGGCTCTAGACCAAGAATGGTAATTCGCACCAGTCAGGGGAGTTGCAACAAGCATAACTCCAGGGTTTTCATTCGGATGAATGAAGCAAGGGCTTGTCGAGTCAAGAGCGGGATTGACAGTTGCAGGAGCCGCCATAGTCACCAACCGAAATAACACGAACAAAAGGGAGAGAGTGAGAAGAGGAATATTGAGAGAAGAAACAGAGAGCGATGCGCAGCAGAGCTCCTTCTGAAGAGCTCCTCCTTCAAAAGGAGCTCTGATACCATATCAGAAAGATGAAAGCCATTGCAGCAGAGCTAAACATCAAGAATCAAGAGGAACGAGAGACTTGAGGAGAGGAAGAAGTAAATGAATGAGAGAAAATTTTATTCTCTTACTTTCAGCATAATACAATAACGAATAGACATCAGTATATATACTATTACATTAACAGTGTAAATTGACTAGAAGCATAAGAAGACTAACTTAACCAATACATTAACTGCCTAACAGTCATGTAACTAATGGCACAGCTGTCATGTAACTGCTTCATGATCATTGGACTGTGACATTATAGCGCACACGAAAGTAAAATTATCTTACCGGTTATGGTTTGATTGAAACCTTATTTTTGATGATGAAAGAAAATGGTTTTTACTTTTTGGGGTGTTGGGAAAATGATACCACGAATATCTTGAGTTTGCTAGAAATGAATCGTGCACTCTTTTTTTATCTCAAAAGGATAGTGTTGCCTTCAATTGAAATGAAAAGATAAACTAATCCATATGTGCTTGAACAGAGAGAAATAGCACTGACAGGACGGGTAAAGAAAGAAATGATTCAAACCAAAATAAAATTGCAGATATGATCCATCCATTCACTATCAATTTAATTATCACTGAAAAAAGAAAACATAATATATTATTATATGATCCAAAATATAAAATATAATATCACTTATTAAAATAAATAGTAAGTATACCAAAAAAAATATAAAAAAATAAATAGTAAGTAAATATAGATGTATATATTCAAACTAATTAGACTTAATTGCACTTTTCATCCCTAAAGTTTTTCAAATGTGTGATTATGGTTTCTCAAAAATTTTAATTGCACATTTGGTCCTCTAACTTGTTAAATTGTGTAAAATCAGTCTAAACAACCTAAAAAGTACTAAGTTTAAACAGTCTAAAAAAGATTGATTTTGTACAATTTAACAAATTAAAAGACTAAATGTGCAATTAAAATTTTTGAGGGACTAGAATCACACATTAAAAAAATTTGAGGAACAAAAAGTATAATTAAGCCAACAAATTATAATTATAATACATAATCAAAGAAAATAACACGATTTGACAATATGAAGTCACTTTCTTGACTATATTGGTACATGGAGTGACTTTATACACACCAAATATAATAATAAATAATAAATATTAATAATTCGAATGCTTTTAACAAGAGAGCCCCACCTGGACGCTTTCCCGGAGCATTTTTCCTTTTCTTTGACAATTGAATATAAGAATCTTAATCACGTAAGTAGTATTAATTATGTTATTAGTAGGGTAAAATGACGTCGTAGCCTAATCAATTTTATGCTCAACTTTAGGCTAGGTCATCTAAGAAATAAAATGGACTCACATCCTCATGGGTTCTAAAAGGTCATCGTGCCTCTTTTGATTATAGGTTGAATTGCGGGAACCGACTCAATGATTTCAGGAGAAAAAATACGGAACAAATTCCTCTTCCACCTTTCTTTTCCTTCTCCAATCAAATTTCAGTTCCATGGACCATCCTTATGGTTATTTAACTCAACAAGGGATTTTTTGTTCAAACACGCAGGTATGCAGGACCTTGTCTGATGTGTGGTGATTGGCGAGATTCTTTGAAATAATGTGTAAGTTTTTTTTTTTTTTTTTTGTGTGTGAAATTTATAATACAGTTTTATATCAAATTATGTGCTATATTTTGTTTTGGTGAAAACATTTTGTGCCTCATTAATTACATGAATCATCACCTTTTATATATATATACTAATTATAATGGTTTGTGGATCTCTCAAGTATTTAAAGGATGAGTAACGCTATGGCTTATGACACTAGAAAGAGATGAAAGGGTTTATGAGTGTGTTTAACCACATTTGAAGTTAAGTGAGCTTTCCTCCGTGTCAGGAGAAACAAAAAAAGGGGGGAAAGAATCAAAGAAAAGAAAAGAAAAAAGAAATCACCAAAAAGAAACCAACAAGAAAAGAGAAATAAAAGGTCATGGCTAGTTGGCGTTCATAAAGAAAAAGAAAGGAAAAGATACCTTATCAACACTAGTTAAATGGCTTATAATTCAGATAAGCAGCGAATCTCCTACTGAAAGATTATTGCAAGATCACAAAAAATTAATATCAGAGTTGAACAATCCCCACCTTCTGAATTAAAAATCTCTTTCATAATTTTTGGTAAAATACTTTCCTATGCAGTATGCAACATTTAATTTTTGAAGACGAAGGTAAAAGAATGTATCTCACTGTTGATTTACATTTCAGAACCAAAAAGAGTTAATAAAAATAAATAAGGGTATACATTTGAAGTTGTTAACTTCCAAACTTCTGGGAAGGTCTTCATATGGGTGGTACGGCTAAGTATATGGGTTAAACAACACGCATAAATATCCTGTGAAGTCTTAGGACAGTGTAATGAAGTGCTGCAGAGAACTCACTAAACTTGGAGGCCAGTGCTTTGTGTCTCTAACATATGAAAGGTCTGTAAAATGGGGATCAAGCAGAGTTGCAATAGTGAACTGGTTTTCAGCAAGCAATGGGGCATGCTTATCTGCATATAAGGCTGCTGCAAGAGCTGCATGTACTTCTGCTAAGGGGAAAATGAAGTATTAGAGAAAAGTGAAAATTTTCCTTCTGCTGATTCTAGAATGCAAAGCCTATGAACTTACCCGGATACCCTTTTAGAGATATTGAAACATCTTCCATTTCTGCAATTGCTTCTTCTCTGTCACCAACTTCATACAGGGCCAATGCTCTCCCTACCCTTGCATACTCTGAGAATGCCAAGTCTTTGTAGCTTTCAATAACCTGAAAAAACAAGTAGGTATGTATACCCGATTACAAATTAAATCAGTCAGATGATGAAACCATAGAATATGTGAATAAATAAAGTCATCTACACTAAGAATAACTGAATACGACATCGTGATCCCTTGAACTAGCACAGGTTGAGCCACCAGATACCTATCAGTCAATGGAGGTTTGTGAGGTACATGAGTGGAAAATCCTATAATGGCTTTCAAAATCTTGAGGCCTCTTAAAATCTTTTAAATTATTTATTTATGTTATCTCTCATGATTCTGAAAATAAACAACCCTCACAGCAACAGAACAGTTATTGCATTTGTTTGGACTTGAACTCTTGTAACTTCCCAACTATCCGTATGAATTTCGCATGATACTCAATCTATTATAAGTGCTTCACCATATTGTGATTGTATGATATCTTTGCTCAGATATTCCTGTTTCCAAATCCATATCCCGTCTTGTTTTTAGGCTCCAATACCAACATTACAATCTTGCAGGAGTATAATGAAACAACGTGATAACTACATTTAGTATATACAAATGCAACAACTATAAAGATGGTGCTGCTACTGCATGCTGCCCTATAGTGGCAGGTGAAATATTTTGAATCCCATCATCGATGGTCATAAAATGGCGATAGAAGCACCAAAAGAAGCGGTAGAATCCATGTATTGATGCACACGGATCCCAGATATTCCTTCATCCAACCCCATCCACTACCCATGATGACAGGACCCCTCAGCCAAGGAACCGATCCGTATAACTACAATGGCTATTAAATTATGGACCAATGATTGAAGGACCAGACCCAACATTGGAATGGACTTTAATATCATATTAGAATATGAGAATAATTGAGCCTAACTTCACCTCGAAATGGTATAGAAAAAGACAGAATAATATCAGAGAAGCAATGCTGTCTCTGGCCTGTGGCATAGCTACCCCAAAACTACCCAAATGATGACCTCCCCTCACACCACTTTCCATCGATCCATTCCCTTCATATAGACATCCCCTTCCATGATTTGCATAAGAGACTCTGAAGACTTTCTAATAGTTAGACTTTCTGTTAGTTTGTTAGTTCTGTTTCTAGCAGTTAGTTAGTTGGTTATTAAACCTGAAAGCTCTTAGCTTACGCCTCAAGCTGTTAAGCCTCTTGATAAATAGCACTGAAGAGTGCAGTTTTCAATTAATGAAAAGGGCTATTATGCCAAGTGTTTTCTGTAACTCTGAGATTCTCTTTTTACATGGTATCAGAGCTAAAATCCTGGTAGTGTGATATGGCAATCTTGATGGCAGAAGAGAAAGGATCCTCGCCTCCACACAATCATGACGTCAAGTCTTCTCCAAAACTCACCCAAGGTACTGATACTCATATTGACATCATGTCTCCTTATTACCTTCATGCTTCCGATCATCCAGGGCAACTCTTTGTCAGTGAACCATTGCATGATGGTAACTATGGGGAATGGGTTGTCGATATGAGTAATGCACTCTATGCCAAGAACAAGATCGGGTTTGTTGATGGCACAATCCCTAAGCCAGACATCAATTCCTCTAATCTGGCGCATTGGATGTGCTGCAATGCAATGGTGAAAGGTTGGCTCAAGAGTGGCATGGACAAAGAAATTCAATGCAGTGTTCGATATGCCAACACAGCTCGTGAAATCTGGGCAGATCTTGAAGCAAGATTTGCAAAAGAGAGTGCTCACGCATTTATGAACTCAGACGTGCCATAGCTCTCCTCAGGCAAGAAAAATTATCTGTGCCTATGTATTACACGAAGTTGAAAGGGTTATGGGATGAGGCTCAATCAATTGCACCCCGGCCCAAATGCATATGTGAAGGATGCAAGTGTGATGTTCAGAAACGCCTTGTGCTTATGAGAGAAAGGGAGCAGCTTTATGACTTCCTCATGGGGCTTGATGACGTTTTTGCTACTGTCAAAACACAAATCCTCAGCATGGCCCCTACTCTCTCTCTCGATCACGCCTATCACATGGTTGCTGAAGATGAGCAACAAAGACTCATTTCAGCAATGCATAAACCCATGACAGAGACAACTGCCTTCTAGATACAGAATGCTCGATATCCTGGAGATGATCGCAAAGGTACCAAGAAAGAAAGGCCAAAATGCAATCATTGTCAAAAGATCGGGCACACTCAAGAAGAATGCTGGGAGATTGTTGGATATCCTCAAGATTGGAGAAAGCGTGACAAGAAGGGTGCTTGGAATGGTAAAAAGCCTGGATTTAAAGCAGCTCAAGTATCCTCAGATAGCAGTCCAATTCCTGGTCTAACCATGCACCAATATGACCAATTGTTGCAACAATTAAAGGAAGATGATGAGGTTAGAGCAAAACCAGTTGTCAACATGGCAGGTAATGCTATTTCATATAAACCCTGGGTAATAGACTCAGGTGCCATTGAACATATCACCAATAATGCAAGTCTGCTAAAGGAGACCTCTAATTCTCCACAGCAACTTGTGCACATTCCTAATGGTACAAGTGTACCAATACAGGGTTTGGGAAAAACCAATCTTCCCAATGGTATGAAAATAGACAATGTTTTACACATTCCCAAATTTAAATGTAATTTGTTATCTGTTAGTAAACTAACAAGAAAGCACAATTGTGCCATAACCTTCACTGCTGATCTATGTGTCATCCAAGACTTACATTCCAAGACCCTGATTGGGAAAGGTAGGCATCACGATGGGTTATATTTTCTTGAGCCTATGCAAGATGAGGCAGTGGCAATGAATGTTGGCACACCTACTGATAGTCATTTATGGCACAATCGCCTAGGGCATGCCTCAAAGGCTAAGATTGTTAACATAGGTTTAGACATAGTTAGATATTCAAATAAGCTTCATTGTGATTCTTGTATAAGGGCCAAACAAACAAGATTACCCTTTCCTTCAAGTACAATAAAATCCAATTCTTGTTTTGATCTTATTCACTGTGACATATGGGGTCCTTATAAAACTGCTTCCTTATCCGGATCACATTATTTTCTCTCTATTGTTGATGACTTTAGTAGAGGGGTATGGGTTTATTTGATGAAACATAAGTCAGAAGTTGAACTTTTATTACCCATGTTCATATGTATGATAGAAACCCAATTTGGTAAACACATTAAGAAGGTTAGATCAGACAATGGCTTGGAATTTACTTCTACTCACATGCAGGGGTTTTATGCCAGCAAAGGCATAGTGATGGAGCTTAGTTGCAGCTACACACCACAACAAAATGGTGTTGTAGAGAGAAAACATAGGCATATCCTAGAAACTGCTCGAGCTCTAAGATTTCACTCTGGTCTTCATGTTAAGTTTTGGGGAGAGTGTGTTTTGACTGCAGCACATATCATTAATAGGTTACCTTCAACGGTAATCAATGATAAAACTCCTTATGAAATCATCCATAAAAAAAAAGCCAGAATATACATCTCTAAAAGTGTTTGGTTGTTTAGCATATGCTTTAAAACATAAGAGGGAAGGAAAGTTTGATGAGAGGGGGAGAGCTTGTGTCTTTATAGGATACCCCTTAGGTCAAAAGGGATATAAGGTCTATGACCTTACCACTAAAGATACTTTTGTATCTCGAGATGTTATTTTCTTTGAGGAGAAATTTCCATTCAAGCATACTGAATCTGTCACTTTGGACCAGCCACCACAAGTTACAGAATGGGAAGTTCATCCTCAAGAAATTGCAGTCTCTCTTCCAGAAATTCAGTCCCCTGCTGATAATAATACTGTCATAGAGACACAAGAGGAAGTACAACAAGAAAATGCAGCTAGTAGGGAAGAACCTAATATTAGCATTCTTCAAGACCCTGTCAGTAGTATTCCTCTTGAAGCAATAGACAATAACAATATTCATCAGCACACCTCCAATACTGGAAGAGTAAGATAGTTACCAAGACATTTGAGAGACTATGAAGTCTCCTTGCCCCCTTCCATTAATCATCCTGGTCCAGTAAATAATATTGTTCCTTATCCCTTATCAAACTATGTGTCTTATGATAAATTTTCACCTGCTTATTCTGCTTACTTGGCGGCCATCTCTATGCATGATGAGCCAAAGAATTTTTCGCAGGCAATCAAGCATGCTCACGGGAAGGAGGCCATGCAGCAGGAAATTCATGCTTTAGAAAGCAATGAAACATGGACCTTAACTGAATTGTCACTAGATAAACATGCAGTCGATTCTAAATGGATCTACAAGATCAAATACAAGCCCAATGGTGAGGTGGATCGCTATAAAGCTCGATTGGTGGCTAGAGGCTTCACTGAAGTAGAAGGAGAAGACTTCCATGAAACCTTTGCACCAGTGGCAAAGCTTGTCACCATAAGAAGCTTACTGACCATAGCTGCAGCTAAAGGATGGGTTGTTCACCAACTTGATGTGAACAATGCTTTTCTCCATGGAGATTTAACCGAAGAAATATACATGAGGATACCACAAGGCTTTGCTAAGAAAGGAGATTATAGAGTTTGCAAACTTAGAAAATCTCTTTATGGACTTAGGCAGGCTTCAAGAAATTGGTATCAAAAGTTTACCCAATTCTTGAAACAGATTGGTTTTTGCTTAATCTAGAGCCGATCATTCCCCTTTCCTCTTCAATAATAGGGGAGTTTTTCTTACTGCCCTCATATATGTAGATGATGTTATTTTGGCTGGAAATAATTTCAGTTTTATGCAACAGGTGAAGAATCATCTGGATAAAGAATTTAGCATTAAAGACTTGGGGCCACTAAGATACTTCCTAGGAATAGAAGTAGCTCGGTCAGCAAAAAGTATTGTTCTCAATCAAAGGAAATATGCTATTGACATACTTAAAGAAACACGGATGCAGATTTGCAGGCCTAGTACATTTCCTATGGAGCAGAATTGTAACTTGCGACCAGACAAAGAGGGTTCTGCTGTGGATGCTTCCCGATATAGAAGAATTTTGGGTCGGCTCTTATATCTAACCGTGACTAGGCCCGATATAACATATGCGGTGAACACTCTTTGTCAATATATGACTAATCCTCAGCAAATACACATGGATGCGGTGGAAAGGGTTTTGCGATACATCAAAACCACACCGGGCCAAGGCATTTTTCTTCCAAGCACTAATACCTTGCAGCTTCAAGCTTTCTGTGATGCGGACTGGGGCGGTTGTCCCCTTACTTGGCGCTCCTGTACAGGATATATCATCACTCTTGGAAACACTCCAATCTCTTGGAGAACTAAACATCAGACAGTAGTAGCCAAGTCCTCTGCAGAAGCAGAGTATAGGTCCATGGCAGCTACTGTCAGTGAGGTTGTCTGGATTCGCTGGTTACTATCAGAATTATCAATATCAACTAAGGAACCAACACAGATGTTTTGTGATAATCAAGCAGCTTTACACATTGCTGCAAATCCTGTTTTCCATGAAAGAACAAAGCATGTGGAGATGGATTCTTATTTTGTCCGAGAAAGAGTGCAAGCTGGAGAAATCGAGCCCTTGAAGATTGGCACCAAAGATCAAATAGCTGATTTGTTGACTGAACCCCTGGGAAGAGATAAATTGGAATTTCTTCTTGGCAAGTTAGCCATTATTAATCTCCATGCGCCAACTTGAGGGGGAGTGAAGACTTTCTAATAGTTAGACTTTTTGTTAGTTTGTTAGTTCTGTTTCTAGCAGTTAGTTAGTTGGTTATTAAACCTGAAAGCTCTTAGCTTACGCCTCAAGCTGTTAAGCCTCTTGTATAAATAGCACTGAAGAGTGTAGTTTTCAATTAATGAAAAGGGCTATTATGCCAAGTGTTTTCTGTAATTCTGAGATTCTCTTTTTACAGACTCCTCCACTATACCTCCCAACTCATTCACCAATCTACCACCTGAGTTGGAGGCCCATCCTAGTAAATAGTAATATCACTAG